>OZ014520.1:297709306-300214733 GCA_963966055.1 Lathyrus aphaca
ATGCATGTGAAAATAAATACTGAAAGCAGTAAATAAAGTTGTAAAGTATATTGTAAACGAAAACAGTAAATAAACACAACAGCAAACACATATAAACACCCAAAGAAAACAAAAACAAACAGGCGCTAGGATTGACTCTACGAGGGAAACCATAGATTCTGGGTTTGATCCCCAGCAGAGTCGCCAGCTGTGGCTCCCGGGATTTTCTTCCTAGTACAAACGCGAAAGTGGCGCGGAAAAGGTAGAGTCGCCAGCCAGGCATTTTTATCCCGAAGGAACAGGAAAGGTAATGCTGCACAAACCTGAGGAAGAAGGAAAGGACAAGGTCCTGCTAACCAAAGATCTGGGTTCGGGAGTCGGTAACGACCTAGGAAGGTATTAGCACCCCAAATCGTCTGTTGTACCCGACGGGATCCACGCTTGTTTGTTTTCAAAGGGTGAAAGAATAAAGTGCTGATGAACAAATGAACTACTAACTGGAACTTGAACTGAAAGGGAATTGGAAAAGAGAATGTAACGAAATGGGGAAATGTAGGGAAAATAAAGAATGCGGTGGAACGGGCCCTACACCGCTGCCTACGTACCTCATCAGGAAAATGAGGATCAGAGTCGACGTAGTTCTCCTAACTAAGGTGGGACCAATTTATTTGTGTTTTTTATAGCTGGAACTGTGTACTAGTGCGTTTACCATCTTGCATGTGAGACAAGTCGTCACGAGTTCGCGTTGTGAGTGAATGAGATGAGAAAGAGAAGTTCCCGCAGGAAAGTCGCTTATTGTTTGTTTTTTTCTTTTGTGAGTTTTGTATGAATTTGGCACAAGGAAGTGAATCCAAACTCTTTTCCATGGAATGTGTACTTGCTACTACATTCCAAGATGGAATAATAGAACAAACACACCATGCAAGGAGAATTTATCCAAGACTTGTTTCCAAGGATTAGGGTTTAAGTTCACTAGCTTGTTGAGCTTTATTACATGTTTTTGTAGATTTTGTGAAGAAATGTCTTTTAGATTTTTCTTTGTGAAATAACCCCTTGATGAGACTTGTACATCATGCTAGACAAGCTTACACCATTCCAAGATGGAATGAATGTAAGTTCCCCATGGAATAAGGCTATACACAAAGGATCTTTTCATGCCTTTATTAAGTCTTTTTTGGATTTTTGTTTGAAGATGAGGAGAGAAGACTCAAAAGGCAAAGGTCAAAGCTAATGGGGGGACTAAGACACAACCCTAAGTCATCATATTATGCACAAAGAGATCCTATGGTTAATGAGGTATTCTAACCTAAGGAGAAGAAAGAACAAGTTAGATTTCAACTTACTTCCTAAGGAAGTTAAGTTGAATCCCAAGAACAAAAGGGAACCTATGAACAAAGCACCAAGTGCTAAGGAAAACAAAAATATATGCATAAGAGATAAGGAATGAAGTAATTACCTCATCTTCCTCCCTACAAAATAAGTGTTAGCATGATGGAGAAGTATGAACAATTATTACATGGCAAATTTCAATAACAACTCACACTAGCTAAGGAAAGTTGCTAGTGAACTTCTAAGATTGATACCTAAGCCTAAGGCATCTTATAAGGTAGAAAACTTAAAAAGTAAGTAGCTAAATCAATTCAAAAGTATCTTAAGCTACAAAGGTGGACAACTTCAAACTATGCCCAAAAAAGAATCTAAACCCTAATAAGATCTAAGGTAAAGTTACATGGGGAAACTTAAAGGATTAAGTATACTAAAAAAGCTTAAACCCTAAAGTAAATGGAAAATCCTGGGGCTAAACATCTTATTAAAATATCCTAATAGGTCATGCTACAAGGGATGAAGAGAACTAAGTAAAAGAAATGCAAATTATATGAGTGATGGTGTGAACATAAGAAGGAATGCAAGTGAAACTTCAAAGAGAGGTAAGATCTTAAGGTAGGACTCATACATGAACAAAAGGGTTCTAAATACCCATACAAAAACCAGGGGCTTGACATGAATTCAAGATGGAAATTAAACTCACAAAACAATGGTAAATGAAATGGCATGAAGTATTCTAAAACTAGGTATCTCAAATTAGGGTTTTTGACTTTCTTAATGGCAAATGAAACATAAAGAGAGGAAAAACTTTATACATGTGAAGTGAACAAAGAGGAATGATCTAAACATGTTTATAAGACACAAAACAAGACTTGGACAAATTTACTTGGTGTATTCATTAAGTTTTGAGTGGTTAAGATGAAGGATGAAGGAGAATTAGGTCAAAATGGAGACAATGGTGACTTAAGGTTCAAGTAAACCCTAAAAAACAAGAGTAAAGACTCAAGGATGGATTTCAATGTTAGAAGACCTATAATATAACCTACAAAACTCATAATTAAGACCTCATAGCAATGCCATGAATGCCTTATTCATTTGGAGTAAGAGAAAGACAAAATGAAGGACCAAAATGACATAGAAATCAAGAAACTCAAGAAAAATACCAAATGACCTTAAAAAACTTATGAAAATTGACAACTCAATACAAAATCCAGAGAGTAGGTTATGTGCAAAAATTATCATTAAAATTCCTCTTTTTGGAAGGTTAATGGAAGGGTAGAACTCAATTAGGGTTTTTGAACATACAAGTGAAGGAATGGACTCAAAAAGGATCTAAACATGACCTAAAAATATAGAGAAAAATATTTTGGGAATGTTTGATGAGTTATTTGGATAATGCAAGAAGAATGGGAAATTTATCATTTGTGGTTTAGGATAAAGAAAATGTACAAATTGATTGGTCAGAAAATGGGAAAATAGAAATTAATTCAATTGAGAAATTAATTGTGACTAAAATATAAAAGAAAAATATGAAACAAAAATAATGGAAAATTAAAGAAAATTTCAAGGATATCTCATGAATAAATTGGGAATTTTTTATGAGGTTTTGGTATTTTTAAAAAGCCAAAACGAAAAATGAATAAAGATGCAAAAAGAAATAAAAAGAAATGAAATTGACTGAGTTGGCATGGGCATGAGGGGTGTCAAAAGCATCAAAAACAACTGAATTGGGCCCAAGTCAAATACGCAGGGGGTGCCAATAAGAACTGAAGACTTTTTGTGTTGACTTTGTGCCATGTGACTTGCACGCGTTTCATTTATGTGCTGGCAGATTATGGACGCTTGGATTGAGAGGATCTGATGGCTGGGACTTAAAGTTGAAATAAACTTAGGGTTACTGTTCAGATGGCCGGAGCTAGCCTCCGGTCATCTTCTCCGGCCATGCTCTGCTAGGGCTTCCTTAATTCACCATGAAAATGAAATCTAAAGACATCATCTCACTCGTCTCCTCTCACTGATCACTAATACACCCTCAAAATTCATTTATGGTTCCTAAAATGATCAAATCGAAGGCAAACATTTTTGCATCTAAAACTGCATCTAAGCATATAATATGCCTATCAACTAGCCAGAGGTGTCATTGCTTCTATCAAGCTTCACTTAACACGAAAACAACAAAAAATAGCCAATTCGATCCAATGCGTTTTCAGAGCATACCTGAAATGCAGTGTGATCAATGTGTTGCTAGAAGGCCATAGATGAGGTTCCAATGGTTGCTTGTTCTTGCCTTAATTCACCAGAAGTGAAATAAACACTCTGCACTTGATGATTCTTGAGAGATTAAAGTAAATGCAGTGATGTTCAAGATTTTGCAGAATCAATTCCTTGATGATTAAAAGTGATTAAACCATGAGAATGAATCCATACACCATGCTGCTGATGGGTTGAACAAGATAAAGGCTAAAGAGATGAAGATTGAAGAGCTACCCTTCAATTTGCAGTGTGAATTCAATGATGCAGTGAGGGATCCATGGAGCTTCAAGCTATGCCATCCATGGAGGTTATGCTAAAGATGATGATGAAGATGAATTGAGAGAAATTGAGATTTAATTGATGAAGATGAAGGTAGATCGAAGCAAAATGCAGAGAGAGCTTGATGAAGTTCTGTGGAGTGAATGCAGTGAATAATGGCTAAGACCTCACAATGCAGTTGATGATTCTCTTTTATAAGCTCCTTGACCAAGGGTTAGCAGTTAGAACCATGGTTAAATGGCTTGGTTAAATGAGTTGAATTGGTTATGCAATGAGTCAATTTTGTTATGCAAATGGAAACTTCTAGAATTGGCACTGCACGAGCCCAATCATATAAGGTGAGATTCATGGAAACTATGATGAGGATGAGTGAAGTGTAATGGGGCTAGCATGATCAACTTATGCAGCATGCCTATGGTTTGAATTTGGAGAGGTTGCATGGCAAGTGAGGTGATCATGCACTCATGTGATGATGTATTCCTCAAATGAGCTTATGGACATGGAGTTTGTGATCATAACATGTGAATTGAAGCATGTAAGCTGAACTGAAGTGTGATTCCCTATGCCTTGGCCTGCAAGAAACCAGATTGTATGGTGTGATCTTACATGAGGTGTAACTTCATGATCAAGGCACCCATGGATGAAGTTCTTATACTCAATTTGAAGATAAAAGATCATAGAACAAATTTGATGTTCAAACCATGATGGGATATGTCCTCTAAGTTGCTTGAAATTATCATTGAAAAACATGTTCCAAGACTGCACCAATGGCCTGCACGAATTTTCCTTGGCATGCCTTCTATGGCCTATGCTTGACCAGTTGTGACCTCTCTACTTCAGCCCATCGTAACTTCCAAACCATTGATCCAATGGAAAAACCTTGAACATGAAAGTTGTAGTAAACATGTAGGTGAACAACTTTGTAGTTCAAAAAAATTTGATTTGAAGTCTTCTTGACCAAGTAAAATGGCTTGAAATTTGATTCACCACATGTTTGATTAAATGCCTTGTAGGGCACGCGCGCTGGCCAGCTTCTTACCTCGCCCATGACCTAGTTTTGCCTGTATTTTCCTCAACTTTGAAAGATCATATCTTTCTCATTTTTTATGATATGGAAGAGTTTCACCTATGGATTTGAAGCTCAAGATGCCCTCTTTAATTGGATCCAAGTAGAATTTTCATATCTTTCATATTTTGGGAGAAGGCCTCATTCAAAGTAGCTGCAAAAATAGCCAAAACTTGCCATTTTTGGAAACCCTAATTTTCCAAAAATGGTAAGTTTTGGTTTTCTTGATTTCTCTTGATTCCTCCATCATTTCTTGATCAAATTTGGCCCATAGGATCCTTGTAACCCTAATTTCATGATTTTGATCTCAAAAAGTCAGAAGTTGACTTTTTTCCTCAGCATGGTTGACTTTTCCCCAAATCCTTGATTTTCAATCATCTGGCCAATTGAACCTCTTCCAAAATGAATTTGTGGATGAAAATTGAACCCTATAGACTTGTTGTCATATAGAACACAATGGAATCCACTTTTTCTCAAAAATTCATGGAGAAGTCCTTCACAAATGAAACCCTAATTTGGACCATTTCATCAGGAGGTGTTGCACTGCTTGCTTCCTTGGAGTCATTCACCTCTTTCCAAGACTTGAGACCTCAAATGAGAACTTGTGGGATGTTGTGAACCCTTTGCACATGATTGAGGAGCTTTTTGGCCTCTTGATTGCCTCTGTATAGCCTTCAGTTGCTTCAATACTTGACCACATGCCTATGCCTTAGCTATGCTACACATGATGCAATGTTTTTGGTTATTTTATGAATTTATGTATACTAAATGCTATGCACAATGTTGAGTAAATGAGAGGGTAAATTTTGAGGTATTACAGTCTTCAGACCCAATGTTGATAACTTCGAGCTCTTCTTGATGAGGCTGAATAACCCTTTCCTCTTGTCTTAGTAACCTGCCTATTCTTAAGGGAGTTTACAGTCTTCTTCAAACCCTTCATCAGCATGATAGATCGGATTATCAAAGTCATACTTGGTCATAGAAGAAGAGTTATCAAAGAAATCCGGATGATTGACTCTGCACAAGTGATGTGCTCATTTCAGATTCTTCTTTTATGCAAACAACAAGACCAAAACAAAAGAAAAACATTGCCATTTTTTTTTCTGGAAAATTTAAAAAAGAAAGAAAGGGAACACAATTTGAATGAAAAATATCCTTTATTCTTGGTAAAATTAATCACATAAAATGCAGGGTGGCCCTACAATGGATCCATACACCTTGGGCATAATGTAGGACTTAGCATGCAAACGATAAATGGGAAAAATTGAAAAATTACTCTGGCTGACAAGTAACTTGAATGAAATCCTTTGCAAACCAGTTCTGAAGTTCTTCCCTGGGAACACATGGGCGCACCCAGTTATCCAGATCACAGTCACTGTCATCATCTTCATCCACAGCACACACATGGTTTGGATCAATCATTCCAGCATTGGTGAAGCTCATTGTCCTGCTACCTTGAGACCATCCAACTTGCCCCGGTTGATAGCCAATTCCAAACTTGTCATCCTTCTTCTCAACTTCCTGCAACTTTCCCCAGCCTTGGGCCTGCCCTGATTGTACTACCTCTTTAGCCTGCTTATAAGCAGAGATGGAAGTTCCCACCTTCTCACTGCCCTTGATTGTAGAAGTAGGAGAGACTAAACTGACATTCACTGCCTCAAATGCCTGGCTCAATGTTTTGTGGATTTCATCATCCATCTCAACATACTTAAACATGGAGAAGTTCCTAACAAAGATATCTTCCTCACCACAAATAGTAACCACCTGGACATCCACCACATACTTCAGTTTCTGATGCAAAGTAGACGTTACCGCTCCCACAACATGAATCCAAGGGCGTCCCAACAAACAACTGTATGCTGGTTGAATGTCCATGACATAGAAAGTACTTTTAAACACCTGGGACCCTATCTTGACTGACATCTCTACTTCTCCAAAGACAGATCTCCGAGAACCGTCAAAGGCCTTCACAACCAGATCACTTGGTCAAAGAATAATACAATCCATATCCAATTTCATCAGGGCTTTCTTCGGGAGCACGTTTAGAGATGAACCTGTATCAACCAAGACATGTGACAAAACAAAACATTTGAATTCCATAGTGATATGCAAAGCCTTATTGTGGTTTCTCCCCTTGGTCGTAAGATATCTATCTGTAAACCCTAGCCCATGACTAGCATTTACGTTGGCCACTACTGCCTCCAACTGATTAATAGTAATCGCTTGAGGTACGTAAGCCAATTGCAGTACTTTCAAAAGATCCTCCCTATGTGCCTTCGAACACATCAGCAATGATAAGATAAATTTTTTGGATGGCGTCTGATTCAACTGCTCCACTACCTTGTAGTCACTTTTCTTTATAATCCTCACTTTTCTTTATAATCCTCATGAATTCTTCTACTTCTTTCTCGAAGACAGTTTGATCAGTAGCTGGGGTCACAACCTCTTCAGTAGCTATCTGTTTTCCCTTGGCTTTAGCAGCTGCTTCAGCTTCATTATTAGTCCGGAGAGTTTGTGGAGCAAACAAACATCCACTACGAGTAAAGCCACCTAAACTACCAACATTCACAACAGCAGGGTCAATCATTACTGGTTTGTCTTCCACCTTTTGTCCCCTCACGTAGACATCAGAACCATAATTCCAGGGAATAAATTTTTTCATCATTATATGGAACAGGCCCAGGATAGTAATTGTGACAGGGTTTACATCTCGTAGAACGTATATTGTAACGGGATCCCTTTGGAGAGGAACTGGAACATCAGCAGGGTCATAGTAAATTGTCATAGTGGAGACACAATCACTTGGGTTGTTCTTTCTATCAAACTATAACGAACCTTCACTCATTAAGCTCTGGAGCCCAGCTTTCAGTTTATCACAACCATTAAGAGAAACAAAATTCAAACTTTCTCCGTTCTCAACAGCATTCACCTTAGCCCCACCATGATTAGGCATATGGTTATTGGTAATATTCGGCGGCGGTGAGAAGTTGATAGCCTTAGAATCAATCAAATCCCGAACCTTGTTATGTAACGCTCTACATTTTTCCGTGGAGTGCCCCGGAGCACCCGAATGGAAAACACACTTAGAATTGACATCATATCCTATGGGAAGATCACCTGGTGGTGGTGGAGCCAGAGTCCTCAATTGTATCATGTTTAGATCCAACAGCCTCTGTGGCAACACTGTATAAGTCATAAGAATTGCTTCAATAACCCGATTAGCAGGACGAGGCTGGCGTTGTTGGTATGGCCTTTATTGATAGTTGTTGTGTTGCTACTGTCGTTGAGGAGCAGGACTTGAAGGAATAGTGATAACTGCCACCTGATCATATGAATTTATGTATCCACGGCTGTAAACACCCCAAATTTGCCCTCACTAAGTTCACATCATGGCTTGTGATCTTTTCATTTTTCATAAGTTCAATCATATCATATCATGTTGCATTTTTGCATCACTGCATTGGTTCAAAGTCATCTGCATCTAGGGTTTGTGACCTGAGCAATCCATGAGCTATCTGAGCCACTCCAAGGGTCTCCAATCATCTCAAGAGGGTCAATTTATGTTAAATCATCATATTTCATCCTCCAAAGATCAAGGAAGCCAAAAAATCACAAGAACTTGCAAAGCATGGAAGCAGAGCCAGGGTTTCACTACACAGATGACCTGAAATTAGGGTTTTGGTTTCAGAGGCCATAACTCCAAAATTTTTGGTCATTCTTGTTTCTAATGGGCTCAATATGTTATAAGTATCATTCATACCAAGTTTGATGGAAAAATTCATTGTGGAAGCCATCTGATCACTGGGTAACCTCTTAAGCAAGTCAGAGAAAAATCAGGGCATCTGAGGCCCCCATCAATGGACCCAAAATGAATTTTTCATAAAAATGAAGTTATATGGTCTTTATTTGATCATTGAAGTGCTTATAAGTTCACAAATTTGAAGAAAAGTGGGCTAAACCAAAAGTTGCCAAATATGGAAATGACTTGTAATGAAAACTTTCCATTTTGGGAAAGTTTTTCAACCTCCTCTTTCTTAACCAAAAATGCTTCAAATGAAAAATTCTTGGTCATGAAAGTTGTAGATTGGATCTTTCCCTTTTCAAAAAGTACAAGAACTTGACCAAATTTATTTTTGAACTCAAGTTATGGCTTGTCAAAGTTGGGAAAAATCACATAAAAATCACTTTTACACCAAAGAGGCATTTTGCAAAATGGCATGATAAGGCATTCTAAAGGCTTCAAATATGCACAAATACTTCACAACATGCTCATGTGACTTCTAAGGATCAGATTTGTGTTTTGAATCATTCCATTTCATGCCTTGAACTTCAAGTAATTCAAAAGGGGACAAACTTCTTCAAAATTGCAAAATGGAGCAAATCTCTTCATCCACTTGTGCCAGCTGCAAAGTATGACTTCCATGGACCTCCTTGAAGCTAGCTGACTCGAGCCATGCCCCTGAACCACCACTGAACCAGCCCATGCCTTCACTTACACAAAAATTGACTTTTTGCATTTTGAACAATACCAATCAGCATAGGCCATCACCCACTCTCTGACCTATCAGGACTTGATATGTGTACCAAAGGCAAGCCATTTCATACAATCTTGGACCCTGAAACATTACACAAGCCAAGTTCACAAAAAATCCCTCTTGCCTTCATTCCTTCGAAACTCATCACACAAGCTATAAACATCCAAACAAACTTCATAGATCAACTCACCATCACCATTAGAGCATTTCCCAACCATTAAAACAGCCTGAAAACACCATAAACCAAAACACGATACTTGGCCGGTTGAAGAAAAAACCTTGAAAACACCCCATATAAACTCCTTCAAAGTGTCAAAGCTTCATCAAGAGGTCAAGGGGAGTGGTTTGCGCAAGAGAGGAGGTCTAAAAGTCCCTAACTGAGAAAGCGCAAGCTCAGGTACCTTCTTGAAACATTTTTCTAGAAATCGTTTTCTTAGTTATAGAATGGTAGAGTTTATTTCCCTGATCACAATGAGCTTTGAATGGTGAAGAATGGTTAAGATTTGAGTGTGTATGCATGTTCTGAATTTTTTTTCAGTTTTTATGTTTGTGTTCGAATCTTGATGTTGAGGCAAAATAAATGAGATTTATTGCTGGATTCTGGTTTGTTGTTGATCATTGATGGTTTCTGGAGATTTTGGTGCATTTCCATGGCGTATTGAGAGATAGAAAAATGGCTCGTCGGAGAAGACGAATGAAACCAATGTTCCGGTCGCCTGAGAGTCATTAACCCTAATTAGGGTTTAGGCCCAGTTTGAATGTCGAGCGTTAGATGGCCCTTCCCGCGTGCGTACCAACGGTCCATATGCATTGCTTAAGCCCTAATCAGGATTAGTTTAGCTTAATTAAGTTTAAAAAATTCAAAATCTCAGTTTCAATCCTAGCCGTCCCTTAACGCGCGCAGTCTTTCCCTCCACCCCAGCTTTGAATTCCAACCCTCAGATCAGCATACTTTTCCATTTAAATTCATTTTAATTACATTTTATTGTATTTTCTTTGCACATTTATTTTAAAATATAAAAAATCATCAAAAATATTTCATTTTTTGCATCATGGCCTTAAATAGTTTTCTCATTCTGAAAGTATTTTTTATTTTATTTTTTGCATTAAAAATTTATTTTTAAATCATTTAAATGTTATTTTTAATTAGTTAATGAGAATTAATTAATTAAAAATATATTTAGGTATTTAAAAATCCCAAAAAAATTTAGAGAACATTCTTAGGCATTTAGAAACATTTATAAACTCACCACACAAATTTCTTTTTGGTTTTGATCATACTTTGACATTTTTCAATTGAATTAGTGTTCTTAAACTTGAATATTTTTAACCCTAACTTCAAAAATTCATAACTTTTGAACCAAAGTGAGTTTGTGAATGATTCTTTTTGAATTGTGTTATGTATGGTTTCAAGCATCTAAAAACATTTTTGTTTCATTTTTATAATGCATTTCCAATTTGTTTGGCATTTTACCTTTAGGATCACCCTTAAAACCCTAGAAACTTAGAAAAATCATAAGTCCTTCTAGGTTAAGCTTCTGACCTCCCCCTTTGGATGGTAACTTAATATAGTTTGAGGTTCCTTTGAGTCCATTTTCAATTTTATATCTTATGTTTTCCTTCTGATTTTGAATTGTGCATCTCACATGATCATATAACCCTAATTTTGCATCTCCCTTTGCATTCATCTTGCATATGTTTGCATACATGAACTTGCCATGACATTTTGTGCATCCACGTGACATATAAGGCATCTTAGGACTCATTAAATTCATGTTGGATCATTGCATCATTCATTTTCCATGTTATGCTTTCATTACATTCCATATGCATTCATGAACTTTCATGCTTCCTTTATGCTTCATTTGCATTCCCATCCTTTGTATGATCATCTTCATCTCATGACATACATTTATATCATCCCTTTGCATCATTAGCATCATGAACATGCTTCTGGTTTTGGTTTTCATCTTTTCATTTCATTTCATTTTCATTTCATTTCATTTCCTTTTGCTAACCTTTCAGGTGGTAAGTCTTTGAGAAGTAAATTTGCCTTCACTTCTCACAATATCTTCTCATCTCTCTTATGCATTCATTGCTGCATTTTACTCTTGTATTAGAGTGAGATTTCTCATTCATGTTCTCTCCTCAGTTTCTTTCTTCAAGCAACTTATCTTCTAAAGTGAAGTAAGTTGTCTTGCTTCTTTCTGCTTCTCCTCCTTCCATCCTGCTTCTTCCATGGAGGCTTTTCCTGAAGATCTCTTGCAAGCCTCATAAACCCTAGGAATACCAAATCATGATCACAATTAGGGTTTTATTAGTCCCCCCATTAGTTTTACCTTTGTGTCATCTTTTGTGTCTTCTCTTCTCATCTCTTAATCAGGGACTAAACCTTAAAGGTTTTAAGGCTTTGTGATTAGGGTTATGCCTGCATCCTTCTCTTAGGATGGAGTGTATAACTTTAATCCTAAGTGTTAAACCCTTAATGTGTTTAAATCCTTTAATCAATTCATCTAATAATCACTAAGACATCAAGCTTGTAACTTGGGCCTTGCATTAGGGTTCTAATTCTTCCTTAGTGTTAATGGGCAAGTCCCCCTCAAGTTGTCTTACCAACCATAAAATTCACTTCTTAATCTTACCATTAACTAAAATCCACTCTAATAAAGGCTTTGTTTTGTCATGAGGTTAATTCCTAATCATGGATTAAGTTGAGGAGCCTTCCTCAGCTTAAAAGTTCTCATCTATTATCCTTCTATTAGGATGGTGTAATGGGTGCATTAAATCCTTGATTATGGCTTAAACTCATTACTTAACACTAAACAAAAACACCAAAAACATCTAAATAAATGCAAGTAGGTTAATGATCTTAATCCTACATCATGGTGATTAAGTGTGAGGTGTTTACTTCATAATTAAGGTATTCTCATTACCCCTAATCAGAGGGAGGATGTGATGAGTTTACTAACCCTTGGTTTAGGCTTAAGCTCATTTTCTTATGACAAACTCCAAAAGCATTAAAAGATTGTAAACCCAAAAACAAACAATAATCGTCTCCTCCAGGATTCTTTTCTCACCTCATTCACTCATAATCGAGAACTTGCTTCTTCCGTCTAATGCAAGACAGTTAGCACCTGAGCCAGACAGGTCATGCACTTGAGCATAGGCAAGCAAGCAGTTCACAGTCAAATCATTTAAATCTCTTTGAGTCGAACTACGGTGTTCTGACTTCCTCATTGCACGAGAGGATACGTAGGCATAACTTAATTGTTATCGAACAAAAGTCTCTGTATATTCCCCCTCTTACAACTTTATTCTTTTAAGCCTCATAGTCTTGAGCTTTGCACTCTTTTCCTGCACTAACACTATTTCATTTCACTTCACACTGTTTTTGCACTGACACTTGTATTCTTTTCCAGCTTTTTCACACAGAATAGCACTGACACTACCCCTTTAAACACAAACTTTCAAGTGTGGATCCCGTCGAGTACGGCGGACAATCAAGGTGCTAATACCTTCCCAGGTTGTAACCAACCCCCTTTCTCAATTTCTCTGGTTCGCGACCATCTTATCCATCTTTTCCTAGGTTTATGCAGCATTACCTTTCCTTCGGGATAAAAATGCCTAGCTGGCGACTCTTTTCAGTTCACCCTCGTGTTCTCCTTTCGCCGACCGTTCGCGTCTGTACCCCTCTTGACCCGGGTGTCATTTGGTGGGAGCGACAACGACCCCTTCCTCGACCATAAACAACATTGGTTTCTCCTTCTCTTCTCCTTTAAGGGCCTGCAAAAGGCTTCCTCGACCCTAATGAACTACCAGCACCATTGTCTTGAATTTTACCCAACTTCAGCAAAGTCTCAACCCTCTCTCCTGCTATCACAATGTCATTTAATTTGGTTGCTGAACATGACGCTAAGAGATTAATGAATACCCCCTGTAAGGTTCCCATAAACATATAGCCATCTCATTCTCCAGTAGTGGGGGTTGCACCCTTGCAGCCAGTTGACGCCACCTCTGGGCATACTCCTTGAAGCTTTCTTTCAAGTTATGTGAGATGTTCTGCAACTGGGTGCGATTGGGAGACATGTCCAGGTTGTACTGATAGTGTTTAACAAAAGCCTCAGCCAAATCCTTCCAGTTTCTGATGGAAACCATGCTCAATTTCATATACCACTACTGAGATGCTCCGACGAGACTATCTTGAAAGTAATACATCCACAGCTTCTCGTTGTCAGTGTGGGCTGAAATTCTCCCAACAAAAGCTTGAAGGTGAGTCTTTGGGCAGGAAGTGCCATTATATTTGTCAAAAACGGGATCCTTGAACTTATGAGGAATCCATACTCCAAGCACCAAACCTAAGTCAGTAATGTCAAACCCCAAAGAGTTCTAGGATTGGATGGAACGGATCTGCTCACCCATTTCCTTGAAGCGGCGATTGATGTCTGCACCCTGACATTCCGCGTCTTCCAAGATAGTAAACTAATCATCCTGATGATCCATCTGATGTTGAGGACCTCCTCCAGCATTGACAACCACCTCTGGTTGAGGATCACCATTATTATTGCCACGAGCTCCGGTACCATTATTAGAATTAACATCTAACATCTTTCTCATCCGTTCCGTTCTTGATTCTAGTTCATGCCAGTCACCAACATCATGAATTGATCCATTCGGTTACACAGCTCAGCCAGCTCAGCCTGCATTTGGTCCATGATTCTGCTATTGTTTTCTTTCGTCGGATCACTATGCACTCTTCGTGCAGCAATAATGCCTGAAACAGAAGAGACTTTAGAGACCTGAGAACTGTACCTGCAAAACAAACAAAGGGTGATATGTGTGAAATGCAAAACTTTCATGTTTTCATCATCAATATATTTTTCCCCAGTTCTGGTATCTATTAAAGGATCCAGATGGCCTCTTGAGGAAATTCTTTTGAGACTTTTCTCTTTAAGGGTTCCCTATTTTTCCACAACCAGTGTTAAAGAACACAAAACTCAAAGGAACATAAATGAAAAAATGCATAAACACAAGGCCCTATGGAAATAGTAACATCCCCATAGGGTTACAAGTCTTACAAGAAATAACAAGTGCAGAAAGATAAATAAGATTCCCACAACAAACTTGTGGATAATCTAGAATACAAGAAAGGAAATAAACTAAAACTCTAAACTGCAAGAAGACTTTGGACCTTCATCTTTGAAATACAGCTCCATCCTAGCCTTCTTCACATCTTCCCTCCTTCTGAGGTCTGCCATTTCCAAAAGAGCTTCATTCAGTTGCTAAGAAGCTTCCTGCTGACTTCTATAAGCACTCTCCAGTTCCTCCCTCTGAGTAGAAATCTGCAACTTGTATGCCTCTTCTCTCTTTCTGTACTCCTCTTGGTCTTGACTTCTCTATTCTTGCATCCAGGTGATGGATTGCTTGGCCTCCCTAAGGATATTCTTAATCTTTATGAACTCTTCTTCTCTTTTGATATCCATCAATCCTCTCCTTTGAAAGTAGGCTTATCTTTCTTTAAATTCTTTTTCCTTAGCTTCCTGATCCACCTGTAGTTTGTGCAGCTTTTCCTCTGCATCTGTCTTGGAATGAGTTGTCTGATGATACAAGCTAGTCATTTCTGCATTCTCAACTTTCAACTCCCTCAACTGAGCTTCCAGCCTCTGATACTCTTCCAAGGGAATAGTAGCCTGTTCATCATCAATCTGGGGTGTCACATCCTAGGGATATTGTGGAGAATCCACTGAGAAAGGAAATAATGTAATCCCTACACGTTCCTTCAGCCAAGCTGCAAAGGGTTCATACATGTTTGGGTCAACCCTCCCAAATTATTTCTTCCCTTTCAACATCTTGATAGCCCAAGCTTGAAATACCTTAACAAAAATTTCCCTATTTCCTTCAATAGGAAGATACAAAGATTCAACAACTTCTTCTACAGATGGAGGCTCCCTCAATGGATACCCAAGATGTCTCCTAGCCAATACCGGATTATAATTAATCAATATCTTTCTCCCTATCAAGGGGACATTAGGGAAACCAGAACACTTGACAATCATTTCCTTTCCTAACACATCTTTATTGTAACCCCAAGCTATGTTACCTGCAGTTAGCCTCATCAGCCTCTAGGAACACTTCCATTTTCCTCGTAGTTCTTTAAATGATCTAGACTTAGGCAACTGCTTGGCAAACCAATCAGCAAACAAAGGTGGACAACAGCTCACATGCCCTCCTTTTTTATCATTCCTATGGTGAACCCCATAATAGAAATCACCCACCAAAGTAAGTGTAGGGTTTCCTCTGAAGAAAATAGAGCTAGCTTCAACACTGACATTCCCTTGATCACCCAAAAACAAACTGGTTCCATATATCAACAACGCTAATTGTACACTGAATTCTGCCCACCTGCCTTCCTGTGCATGGACTAAAGCTTATTGAATAAGTATATCACAAGACAACCCTTTTCCCTTGCTCTTTCTCAAGCCTAACTCTACCTTACTCAATGGCAGATGGCATCTACTGGAAATGTCTTCTACTTTGAGCACTCTCCCAGAATTGTAGTAAGGTTGCCTTCCCCTAAAAGGTATCTGCAACATGCTAGAGATATCCTACACAGTGGGTGCCAACACATAATTAGGAAATATAAAACAGCATAGTGGAGCATCATAAAACTGTTTAAGGGTATGAAGATTGCTTCTTTGCTCTTCTGTAGGCTTGTTCATATATTTGATAATTTGCCCGAACCTGACATTGAAGTCACCCATAACCTTGTCATTCATCAATTCCTTAAGCTTGTGTAGGTTCTTTTCCTATGGTTGCGAAAAAGTGTAATGCACATTGTTCTTTCGGGGAACTGTAGTAATTCCTGCCATCTGGATGTAAGTAGCTAGAAGATATTAGAACTGGGTGTAAACAAAAAATGCAACCTGAGAAATGAAAACACAAAAATGTTAATATGCTATGGCATGATGAAAATGCAATGCAAGGCACATATGATCAATCTGGAGCTGTCTGGAACCGGATATCAGAGCCAAGTGAACAGAAACCCCAAAGTCCTATGGATATCAACCCAAATAATAACTCAAATTCCCACAGATAAGTCAAATCAATGATCAGAGCCAGATAAACTCAAGAACTCCGGGATCAAAGTAACCATATCAAAACACATAAGACTGTACTGGTAATGAGGGTATGTTGAGGTTAAGGGTTCCTGCAAACCTGTAAACCCCTCCCAATCTCACGGGAGGTCTCAGCTGAGTCCGGTAAAAACAAGCATCCCTTATAAGTCCCCAACTTCAAGCGCTGAAATCGAGAAACAATATAACATTCATCCTGAAGGGTACAATACTATCGTCATACGATCAAATGCTTTAACTGAGTTCCTATAAGAGAACCAGACCATCCTATGCGAGTTCCAAGTGGGCCCTCAGGTGCGAGTGGGTTTGCCACAAAATGTGATCTGCCACTGTCACCACTGGAGAGGAATGTTTCCACAAGGTTCTCAATGCTCGGTCCCCAGCCGCACATAACTATCAAGGTCGTGTAATGAATTAGAGAAGACCCTTATATCAAGACACTTCCAAGAAGTCGCGATCTGGGTGTGAACACACTAATACCCCCATGACTAGTTGCCACAGGGCCAAAGTGATTTTCCACGCTAAGTCCTATGGTGCACTCAAGCCGGGTATTTGGCTAACCTTATCTCACCACACACAAGTAACACCCAAGTCCCACCAAACAAAAAACTAGTCCAGACAGTCCAGTATAATATATATGATGCATGAAAATAAATACTGAAAATTGTAAATAAAGTTGTAAATAAAAACTGTAAATAAACAACAGTAAAATAAACACGCAACACCAAGCATACAACTCCCAAAGAAACAAAAACATGCAAGTGCTAGGAAATACTCTCAAGGGGAACCAGAGATAACTCTAGTTAGGAGTGCCCAACAGAGCCGCCAGCTGTCGCTCCCTGGATTTCCATCCTGGTACAAACACGAAAGTGGTGTGGAAAAGAGGTAGAGTCGCCAGCCAGACATTTTTATCCCGAAGGAAAGGGAATGGTAATGCTGCACAAACCGAAGAAAAGAAAGGAAAGACAAATGTCCCGCGGAACAAAGAATCTGGGTTCGGGAGTCGGTTTCGACCTGGGAAGGTATTAGCACCCCAGATCGTCCGCCGTACCCAACGGGATCCATGCTTGCAGAGAAACTGTTTCAAAGGGTGTAAGAAATGAAAGCTGCTTCAAAAAGAAAGACTGGAACAGGAAGAAAAAAAAGAAAACAAACGGGCCCTACCCCGCTGCCTACGTAACTCATCTGAACATGAGGATTGGAGTCATCGTAGTTCCCTTAACTAGGGGTAGAAAGATTGCTTGTGTCTTAAGACTTGAACTGCTTTTATCAGTGCTCAGGTGTTGCATGATCGTACGACGAGTGTGTAACCGTCTTGCAAAGTGAGAAGTAGTAGCAAGGTCGTACGTAAAGAGTGAAGGTGATGAGAAAAGAAGTCCCTAAGGAGAGACGTTTATTCTTTGTTCCAGTCTTTTAGATGTTTTTTAGGAGTGTGGCACAAGGAAGTGAAGGCAAATCCTTTTCTAAGGAATATGTCCTTATTACCACATCCCTAAATAGAATGAGCAACAAGTCCACCAAGAATAAAGAAGACACTCAAACTTGTTTCCTAAGATTAAGGTTGAAATTCACTAATTTATTGAAATTATTAAGTGTTTTGTGGATTAAATGAAGAAATATTTTTTATGCTTTTCTTTGTGAAACAAGTCTCATGATTGAACTTGTGCATCACAGATAAACTTATGCCACCACCAAGATGGGGTGAATAAGATTATCCATGGAATAAGGCCATAACACAAGAGACCACTTAAAACTTTATTAAAGTGCTTTTTTTAGGTTTTGTATGAAGATGAGAGGAGAAGAGAACCAAAGGAGCAAAAGTTAAACAACTAAGGGAATCTAACAATCCTAGAAGTTATCATGCAAAGAGTCGGTCCTAGGTTAGTGAGGCTTCAACTATACTAAAGAAGAAGAAGGAAAAAAAGAAGAAGGAGAAAGAAGAAGTTAGAAAACAACTTACTTCTATAAATAAGTTAAGTTGTTCCTAAGAGGGTTAGAACATGAAGGTTTGAAAATAAAGAAAGAAAGAGATGAAGGTTTGAAATATGGATCACATCCATACTTCACTTACCATGTGCACCAACAAGAAAAGGTTAGAACATGTACAAGTGATAACATGAAAGCAAATAGGATCAAATGAGATTAAAACACACAAGAGACCATATCAAAGCATCACAACCAGAAGTAGAACTTTCCATTCACATGCTAAGATCAATTAAGTAACATCATGAAAGAATTAGGGCAAACAAAACAACATAAGGCAATACAAGTTACCATGAAGAAATCAAACATACATGAGATGGAAAGAGAGCATACAAGCTAAACATGAACCACAAACTTCAAGACCAGAATCCTAACATGGCAAACAAGTGTCTAAGCAACAAGTGGAAGCACTCAGCAAAGCATACAAGTTCAATTAAGATCAAACATAAGAAGCATATGGACATAAGAAGTGATGTGAGCATACATATAAGTGTAAGACTTCAAGAACAAGTAACTCATAACAAGCCAAAGTACAATCATCACACAAGGACCAGGGATGCAACATCATGCTATAAGACCTCAAACCAACCTCTAGGAGTTGGAACAAGTGCCCTCCTAACCTAAGGATCAAGCAAAAGTTCACAAAACATCACAAATTGGGCATAGCAAGCACAAAATTCAAATAAAATAGAAGCAAGCCCCTTAAAATTTTACAAATGACCACAAGGACTCCTTAAACATGTGATATCATCATACCAAAAGGAAAAGGTCAAAATCAGAAGCAAAAATAGTTAAAGAAATGCATAAATGTCAACTAGGGTTTTGAAACTTCATCATAAAACATCATGGAAAAAGGCAAGAAACAAAAATCTAAAATTCATGAAATAAATCTCACATGGTCTTTAACCTATTATGAATCAGAAGTAAAAAGAACCAGGTTCATATCTATTACCATGCTCAAGATAAAAATTCAATAAACTAGGATATACATTAAAGGAATTAAAATAAAGAAAATAAAGTCAAAAATTAATTCTGAAAAGAAAAATAAAGGAAAATTAAAAATAAAAGTATATAAAATTAGAGAAAACTTAGATGATACCACACAAATATTTTTGTAATTTTTCAAAATGATTTGCTATTTTAAATAAAATAAAATGAAACAGAAATAAAAATGAAAAGAAAATAAAATAGTGAAACCAGGTGGTTAGAATAACAATCCAGAAGCCGTTCAAACGCGTATGTGGGCTTAGAATGGGGGTGGGAAAATCAACTAAAGGCCCAGATATACTAAACAAAACTCAGTCAATCAAAAATAAGTGAAAGTACGCACATCTAGTGGCTGGGAATCAAAGTCAAGGAAAGCATGCAAAATCAAAGGACCATACGCGCAGTCAACAAGACCAAATGTTATTCACATCCAACGCATCACATTCAAACCAAATGATCCCTCAAAATCCAATGATTGCGTTATAAAGTTGGAGAAACTCAGAGTCATGTGACCAACACATGCCTTTTTAATGTGATGGCACACATACAAGTGTTGGATCAATAAAAACGTGTAGCTATGACTTCGTCTTCTTCCTTCAATCACCTGCGTATCAACTTCAACAACATTTCTAGATTCCGGTGAATGGAGCCCTAGCTTTGTCACTGGAAAACACCAAACAAGCGAATCACACCATTACAATGCCAATACAACTCCAAATCATATAATCTCATCATGATAAACAACAATTAAGCACTCAAATACACAAACAGGCCATGAATCAAGCAAATCGAACCAAAAAAATTCTGACATCAAACTTTCAGATCATCATATCTCACTCAATATCCAGCCAAATTCAAATCTAAAAAGCTCAGTGTAACCAGCATCACTCACAGATCATAAGGCACATAACAAAAACAAGTTATAGATCTATGGATTTTAAGTCATAACTGAATCTGAAGAGCTTGAGAATCACCAAGATAGAGCTCCAAATGATGCAGATCAATGCCTTTTAACCTCTCCTTGGAAATTAAATGCAAGAGAGAGCTTGAAATCCTCTAGATCTTGGAATTCGAAAGCAACTGCACCAATCTTGCACTATGTGAAATCCTTAGATTCAGCTTGATTTGATGGTGAATTTATGATCCTTATGCTTCAAGGATGAGGAATATGTGAAGAGTTTAGGCATTGAGTGAGAAAGGAGAGAGCTTTAAAAGAAAATGCAAGTGTGCAAGAAATTTTGGATCTGAAAAATGAGGGAGTGTTGTCATGAATTCAGTGCACATTTCTCCTATATATCATTAGTGTTCACACCCTCTTAGGGTTTTTGAAGCAAAATACGCATGAGTTGTGTGATTAGGGTGAATTTGCAATTTTGCATGAGAAGTCTGATGTAGTGGATTGGTGCGTGCAAATCCCTCCCATGTTCACAATCAGATTCAATTTTATCCACTCTTCATCTTTGGATTAATCTTGGCCCTTGGATGTACTTGAATCATGCTCTCCTCATGCTTTTGCACATTTGCAAAATATGAAATATCTCACACATAGCCCATGAGTTTATTGGATTCCTTGGATAAAATTACCTCTCATGCATTGACTTATGTGTTTATGATCACAAATGGTCCATAAAATAACTTGGAAATGGTTTACAAGACAATTTGCAAATTGGTAGATACTTGCATAAATGGAAAAACCCTAAAAATAACCAAACTTCCAATGGCCATATATTGAGTTCCACACATGCTATAAACAATTTGTTATACTTTTTGGAAATGGGATAACATGCCCTATAACTTTCATGTTCAAGGAAATTTCATTTGGAGCCATCTTGATCATGAAAGAATCCTTTGAAAATTAGGGCAAAACTTGCCAAAAATAGTAACTTTCATTACAAGTCACTTGCCAAAAATGGAAACTTCTTCATAACCTCTTGAATCTTGAAATTTGAGATCACCAAAGCTCTTCTTTGGCCTTAATAAGGTCCCTTGACTTGAAAAACATGATTGGAGACCTTGTAATATCACAGTTGACTTTTTAGATGCACAGTTGACCAATTTCTTCATTTACAAGCAACTGAAGAATTAGTTGACTTTCTCAATGAATTTTCTCACCAAATTTCATGCATAGGCCTCATATATCATATAAAAGCCTTTGACCACCAGAATTGGTCAAAGATATGAGAAATCCTTGCTCTGAGGCAAAACCCTAATTTGAGTTTAACTGTGTAGGAGAATGTTGTTTCCTTGATCTTCTGATGATCTCTCACCCTTCTTGCCTTTTGTGGATGGCTTTGAACTTGTATACGATACGAGGAGACCTTGTAAGCTTCTTGAAATATCACTTGGCTCTTGTCTTTTCTTGTAGAACCATAAATCTCCAGATGATTGATCATAGGCCATATGCTAGAACATGTGAATGCTATGCCTCATTTTTCTATGCAAAATGTTAGGATATGGTATGCTTATGCTATGCTTATGTCGTGAAAATGATTTTAAGAAGGAGAGGGAAAATTTGGGGTGTTACATGAGCCACCCGTGCCAGTGCAGGAGCTTGGGCCGGATTATAGAAAATTGTCACAGTTGACACCTCGTCTTCTCTGGCAATCTTATCAAACTGTATGTTTCCTTCGTCCATCATCTTTTGTATGCCCGACCTCAATCGAGCACAACCATCAATGGAGTTAGCACAGTCTGAGCAATTCTTTTCACAACCCAGGAAGATGCTCTTCTCAGCCAAGCAAGCTTTTACAACCAACAAATAAGTTTTCAGGTCCCTGACATCGGATAGCAAGTTCATGCATTCCCCGCTATCGACAACCCCGATAGTCCTTCCATGACCAGGTATGGGATTCTGTATCACATTAGGAGTTGGAGAGAAGTTAATCACTTTGGTGTCTATCAAGTGTTGGACAACATGCTTTAGGGCCTTGCAATTCTCGGTACAATGTCCCGGAGCCCCAGAATGGAATTCACAACGAACATTGGCATCATAGCCTTCAGGGATTTGCCCCGACCTCGGAAGCTGCAGAGTTCCCAGTTGAACCATCTGAAGTTGGAAGAGATTTTGTAGCAGTTGAGAATAGGACATCAGAGACTTCTTGAGATGCCTATCTTTTGCTATGGGAGGGTAGTAAGGACAAGGAGCCCTTTGCTGCTGATATCCCTGTTGGCACTGCTGTTGAGGTTGTTGAGCCTGTTGATTGTTAGCAGGAGTAGTAATGGTAACGGACACTGCATAAGCATTTTGATTCCCTCTCTTCTTCTGAGCGTACACAACCCCAGTTTCTCCCTCCCTTATCTTCGCAAAAGGCTTCTTAACTCCAGAGGTTTACGCTCCGCTGCCCTGAATTTTCCCTTGTTTCATCAAACTTTCTATTCTTTCACCCGTCAGAATGATATCAGAAAATCCGCTGGAGGAACATCCATCCAATCTCTCCATGAAGTGCCCTAGGAGGGTGTCCATAAAGAGATCGACCATTTCCCTTTCCAGCAAGGGTGGTTGAACTCTAGCAGCAACCTCGCGCCATCTCTGTGTGTAGTCTTTGAAACTCTCCAAATTCTATTGAGACAAGCTCCAAAGCTGAGTTTGGCTAGGAGCCATGTCAATGTTATACTGATAATGCTTGAGAAAGGCTTCCCCAAGCTCCTTCCAGTTACGGACAGAGTTCTTTTCCAACTTCATATACCACTCCAGTGAGCCCCCAGACAGGCTGTCCTGGAAGTAAGACATCCAGAGCTTCTCGTCCTTAGTATGTGCAGCAATTTTGCGGTAGAAAGCCCGCAAGTGAGTTTTCGGGCAAGAGTTGCCACTATACTTGTCGAAAACAGAAGGTCTGAACTTTGGAGGGATGACCATTCCTGAAACCAACCCAATGTCAGCAACGTCAATGCCAAGGGTGTCTCTGCATTCCAGAGACCTTACCTTCTCGGCCAACATTTGGAATTCTTGGTTATTAGCCCCAACACCAAATCCCATATCTTCATTAAGCAGAGTAAATTGATCTTCCTGTCGGTCTGTAACGCGAACAGGAATTGGACCACTACCTTCAGGAGTAGAAGGCCTATTCTCTGTAGGTAGAATGACAGTGTTATTGATCGGATTGCCTTAGGCGTCCAAGGTAATCACCGATGGATCAACTTGCGGGGGTTAAGCCTCTGCATGGCGGTTCTTATTTCTTGCTGTGCCTGCACTATACCCTGCATTACTGCCATGAACTCCCCCATCTGAGTGCAAAGCTCATTTAGCTCAGTTTGTCTTGTGTTCGTGATTTGCCTCTGATTTCAGTGAGTAGGGTATCAGTGCGTGTGAAGTTGTGCCTGAGAGGACGAGTCTTGGTGGCTCTCGCAATCTCGCCTGAATAAACAGATAAGTTAAGGAGCTCGGACAACCTGCAAAAGAAAACAATGCAAATGATATACATGCAATGTTGTGTTCATTTTCATTCTCAAGGTTTTTTTTACGTTCCCGTTATGGTATTCAGATAGATCTTTCAGATAATGTGGGGAGAAGACCCTGCATACTGTGCAGACAAGATGATAGTTGTGGCGAACTGGTGCTTAATACCCCGTGTCAGTGCAAGAGATAACAACAAAGATTTGAACCAAATCAAGCATATCATAAATTGGAATCTGAATAACAAGAGTCCCCGAAGGGTGCCAATTCATACATCCAAGAGTAACAAAGCAAAGGAATCCCACAACAGGCTTGGAGGTAATCCAGATACAAGAGTAAAAGACTAAACCATAGGAAGCTCCATGTCTTGCAACATCCAGCTAAGGCGCTTGACGACTTGGAACAACTGGGTAATGTCCGGATGACTAGACTCTTGGATGAGCTTCTGGATGAGAATGTCCATCAGGTCAAAAGAAGCGTGCAACTCGTTGATCTGCTGTAGGAATACTTCTTCCTTTTCCTTGCTAGGACTCAGTTCAGTCTTTATCTTCTTGACATCAGCCTGAAGCTTCAGCTCTTCTACCTTGTTCTGGATGTTGGACATCTGCTGAAAGTGGTCCCTTCGTTGCTCGTGGGCTTTCTGGAGCTTCTCTCCTTGCTCGGCTAGAGAATCTTGAAGGCCTTTAATCTTGAGCTTGTACTCGATCTCTTCCTATTTCTGCTCTTTCATATGGTTTTCCCACTTCTCTTGCCAAAGAGTCACTACTTCGTTAGCTTCATCCAAGGCTTTCTTATCCTTCTGGTGCTGAACTGCCATGTGGATCTCAGTTAAACCTCTCTTCTTAAAGTAGAGCTCTCGTTCTTCGAAATCTTGCTGCTTGAGCCTGACCAACTCCTCAGCTTGATGAGCTCTCTCTTCTAGTTTCTGATTCTGAATCTTCAGCTTTTGGTAAGAATTATCAACCTCCTGATTTTTAGCCCTGAGTCGTTTGACCAAGGCCTTCAACTTCTGATAGTCTTCCAAGGGTACAGTTGAAGGAGGTGGAAATGGTGCAGAGAAAGGGATTAGAGATTCCTGGGCTTTCTCCCTTATCCAAGCTTCGAATTCGGGAAACACCTGGTTGTTGTTTCTACCCAAGCATGTTATTCCTTTCCTTCTGATCAGCTTCCAGGAGCCTACGACTTTCCTAACAAACAAGAGATTATCCTTTGCCGAGAAATAGAAAGTCTGGAACAATTCTGATTAATCAGGGACCTCTTTGAGAGAGTACCCCAACTGTCTTCTTAAGAGAATGGGGTTGTAGTTGATACCCCTGATACTCATAATAAAGGCACATTGGGATAGTTTCTGCCGCTAGCGATGAAGTTCTTCCCTTTCAACCTCAAAGTGAACCATCTGTTATCTCTAGTAGATAGCGTACTCAGTTTATGGGCCCAAATAGCATTGGGATCCGTGAATACCTCGGTGGTAGGTAGGTGCCTCATAAACAACCTATAGAAGAGAGGAGTACAAAACTTAACCAAGCCACCCCGTCTTTTCTCATTCTTGTAATGCACCGAATAATAGAGGTCACCCAAGAGAGTGGGTATCAGATTCCTCAGCATAAGCAAATGAATGGCGTTGATATCCACGAACTTGTCCATATCAGCAAATAGGATGATCCTGTATATGGACAATGCCAAGATGGCGCAAACTGAATCCCACTGATTTGTTGCAGCAATCTCTCTAGCTCTTCTAACTAGAAACTCTATAGAGAAACCAAACACTCCAGATTTGGTAACAATCAGATTGTTAGACACTTCAGATGAGCTCAAATAAAGGGCTTTGGAGATGTCAGAATGAGTTGGTCTTGTCATCTCCAAGTTGAAAGGAATTTGATCTCGGATTGGAACCCATAGAATCTCAGCATAATCTTTAAGTAGAGGGCGTTGCTGGAAGTCGTGGATCATAGTACTGCAATAGAGTATGAATGTAGCTCCTTTGAGAACTATCCAGATTGAACCCCAAATCCAGAATATCAACATATTTCCTCTTGAAGTATCCCAGCTGACCCCGGTAATATGAGACACCATATGGTTGATCATATCTACTTTGGTGTCGAAGAATTTTTAGTGCACAGTTCTTTTTCTGATGTCTTCCATTCTGCCGAAGTAATGACCGAGAATCAAGAGTAGTATGAACCCTGAGAATGAAAAAGAACACAATGATTAATGATGTCATGATGCTTATGCAATGCAAGGCATGTGACTGGTCACGTGTCTGTGATGTGTCAAACAATAAATCATGTGTCTGTGCAAGGTCACAATCATAGTAACAACCCTTCTAAATAAGAATCCTAGATCTCGGAACCATAGAAACAGATCACGATACTGAACAATACTGGCAAAGTGGGTATGTTGGAAGTTTCAGGGTACCTGCAAACCTATAAACCCATCCCATCTCACGGGTGTGCTACTCAGGTAAACAACAAGGACTCTCAGAGCCGAATAGAAATAATACATTCACCATCTCCGAGAAATGGCTCATGACCAAATCAGGGAATTGGTTTGGTATTATGTACTACTCAGGGAGGTCTCAACTGAGTCCAAGGAAATAAACATACCTCATAAGTCCCCGACATCAAGCACTGGATCGAGAAAAAATAGTACATTCATCCCTTGGGATACAGTACTATCGTCATACGAACAATTTTTCTTTAACTGAATTCCTATGAGAGAACAAGGCCATCCTATGCGAGTTCCCAGTGGACCCTCAGATGCGAGTGGGTTTGCCAAAAAATGTGGTCTGCCACTATCATCACTAGATATAGGTGTTTCTGCTAAGGTCCTTAATGATCGGTCCCCAACTGCAAATAACTATCAAGGTCATACCCTGAAGTGAGGAAAAACCCCCCACACAGGATAGTTCCGAGATGGTCACAACCTGGGTGTGGAACACATCGCCACTCATCATGTGACCATGCGAGTACAACATGTCCATGTTAATTCTATGGTGAACTCAAGCCGGGTGTTTGTCTTATCTCACAGTAACTCCCATCCCACAGAAAAAATGGAAACCAGCACAGTCCAGACAGTCTAGTATATATGATGCATGTGAAAATAAATACTGAAAGTAGTAAATAAATGTTGTAAAGTAAAATATGTAAATGAAAACAGTAAATAAACACACAAAAACACCCAAAGAAACAAAAGCAAACAGGCGCTAGGATTGACTCTACAAGGGAAACCAGAGACACTGGGTTCGGTCCTCAGCAATGTCGCCATTTATCGCTCCCAAGATTTTCATCCTAGTACAAACACGAAAGTGGCGCGGAAAAGGTAGAGTCGCCAGCCATGCTTTTTTATCCCGAATGAATGGGAAAGGTAATGCTGCACAAACCTGAGGAAGAAAGAAAGGACAAGGTCCTGCGAACGAAAGATCTGGGTTCGGGAGTCGGATACGACTTGGGTAGGAATTAGTACCCCAGATCGTCCGTCGTACCCGACGGGATCCACACTTGTTTGTTTGTTTCAAAGGGTGAGAAATAAAGCTACTACTGAACAAAAACCGTTACTGGAACTTGAATGAGAGAGTGAATTGGAAAAAGAGAACTAAAAGAAAGGAGGGAAATATAGGGAAAATAAAGAATGTGCTCGAACGGGCCCTACCCCGCTGCCTACGTACCTCATCGAGAAAATGAGGATCAGAGTCGACGTAGTTCGCCTAACTAAAGGTGAAAACATTTTTTGTATTTTTTTATGCACTGGAACTATGTATGTATATGCTCAGGCGTTGCAGGCTCACTTTGAACGAGTGTGTTTACCGTCTTGCATGCGAGACAAGTCGTTGCAAGTTCGCGTTAAGAGTGAGTGAGGTGAGAAGAGAAGATACCGAAGGAAAAACTATTCTTCTTTGTTGTTTTGTCGTTTAGAAAAGTGTTTTCTGTTTATTGTTTGTGAACCTTCTTGTACCAAGACTTGTTCATCATGGTAGATGTCTTAAACCTTGCCTCGAGACAGGACGTGCATAAGTAACCCACAACAAAGTCTCGTGTCGTATGAGAAAGATCAACCTTTGTTAGGTATTTTTTAGCTTTTCTTTATGAGATGAGAAAGAGAAAGCAAAACAAAACAAAAGGTAAGAAGACTAAGGGGAAGACTAAGATCCTAGTGTTATCATGCATGGATGAACCTAGGTTAGTGTGGTTTCTATTCCTGATGAGAATAAAAGAGAAACAAAGGGAAAATAGAATGCAACTTACTTCTTAATAAAGTTAAGTTGATTCTAAAGGGGTTAACATGAAGTTGTGAAAGCAAACCTAACACACACAAGTATAGAAGGTAATGTAAAAATGTGCATTAAATGCATAAAGAAGTAAAGGAATAAGTTTTAAGGAACTTACCTTAATCTCCCTATAAAACAAAGGTTAGTGTTGCATATTATTTAAAATAATAAGGCAAACAAAGTACCAATTAAATCCTAATGCGCCTAGGACCTAAACTAGACTCAATTCTAAGTCTAAAGGATACTAAAAATGATGTGATGCAAAATCCAGCAACCTACTACAGCTACTAAATGCACAACCAACAATAAAGTGCAATGCACAATGCACACAACTTTTTACAGCTCACAATCAGCATGCAAAACATGAGTAAAAAGTGTGGAAATGCAACAATCATCATACATTTTACAGCTACTGTACAAACAACCAGCCATGAAATGCCAAAGTCAGTTTTGATTATTTTTATTTTTTAATGCACAAAATCAATGAGAAATGCACAATTAGCATGAACAAATGCAACATGAACTTAGATCAACATATATAATTGAATGAACATGATTATTTTCAATGAGGGATTATGAAAGGATGCATCAACTTACACCTATGCAACAAGTATGCAACATGGCACATAAACATGATGAACATGAACATGCATCAACAATAATGACATGTAGCTTGATGCAAAAAACAGAATTGGATTGATGTGCAAACATGATTAAACATGCAACAAAATGCAACAAAATGCACATACATATTCATGATTATGTGAAATGCAACATACAATATGTGATGCAATGATGCGTATGAGTTAACGAAACATGCAAGGGATGCAAAAACAGAATGTAACATGATCATTTACATGCTAAATGATGCATTGAACATAGCAACAATATTCATTAAATCAATTCATGCACAAATGAACAAATAAGCACAATATGTGAAAGGGAACGGAAGCTTGTCGAAACAACTCGAAATGACGGCAAAAATTCCCTAAAATCACTACCTAAACATGCATGAACATTAAAGGCACAAGGAAGCAAGATCAAGCAATCAAATAAGATGAATTTACAAATTCAAACAGCGTTAACCGGTTAACGTTATAGGTTAACTAGGTTACGGCCCTAAAACATAAGTAGTTTATTGGTAAAACGCACGTGTTAACCGGTTAATGTTATGGGTTAACCGGTTAACACTGAACAGAATGTGAAAAAATTGTTTAGAAATAATTGCTTTTGGCTACAAACTCACTTCTAAGAATCCCTAACACATACATGAACATGTTAACACGAATTTTCTACCTAAAGGGAGTATTCTAACACCTATTAGGACCAAGATTATGCTAGGATCATAGCTTCTAACAAACAAAATGCACAAATAGCAAACAAAACAAAATCGAACGGTAAAATGCAAACGAAATGATAAACATGTAAAAAAGACGTTGCGGCGAGATGAAGAGAATAAGTTAAAGCAAGAGTGGTTTTATATCACCAACCCACGAAGCAGAGAATTGCTTCGGTGAGTGTTGCGATGAATCAGAATGAAAACGAAGAAGAAAATCCGAAGATCCGCGAATGCAAAATAAATGCGATTCGCTCTTGACGCTTCTTGATTAATCACTTCCAATGCTCCAAATCACTTCAAAAACATAAAATGCTTCTTCAATTAAGCTCCAAAGTTGATGATTGATGAAGGCTTAACTTCAAGTTCTTCAAATTCCAATGAAGAATTTGAAGAACTTGTATTAAGAAGCTTTTAGTGAGTTTTTGTGAGGAAATGGGAGAATTGAGAGAAAAATGAGAAGATTAAAGATGAAAATGGTGAAAATGAATTGTCAACCCTTTTCTTTGGTGTGGTTAGGGTTTATATAATGAGTAGGCATGGATCTAGGTTTAGGAATAGAACTAGGCTTTGGTTTGGAGTTTGATTAGGAGTTAGTTAGGGTTAGGGTTGGAGTTCTAGAATATTCCTTGGAATAATCTAGAAGGTGGTAGAAGATGGTAGAACAATCCAAGGTGAATGATGTAAAATGAAAGTAGAACAAATCCAACTAACTTTCAAATATTTTTCCAAAATCCGCCTCCGTTAATCGGTTAACCAAATGCGTTAATCGGTTAACAGCCTTAAAATTTCAATTTCCTTTTCTTTTGGTTGTTTCTCATGGAATTGCTTTGAATATATTTTTGTAGTAATTTTCCCTTCTTTGAGCTCCAAGATTGAAAAACCTAGCCAATCACATTCCTTATGCATATGCAAATGCTCATGATTTATTCATTATTTTTTATTATTTTTGAATGTGATGCAATGCTCAGATGATCATGAGAAACGACGAAGCATAAACCACTTGAGGTTGGCAATAAATTAAGAGGTCAAATTTTAGGGTATTATAGAGAGAACCTTATCAGGATTAAAGTTTAAGTGAATGTTTAGCTCTTACACCAGACCATATGCCATTCCCAAAGAAGCCAACCCTGGAACTCAAAGTACTAACCAATAACTTGAGATACGAATTCCTAGACTCATAACTTAAAAGACCGGTTATAGTCAATGCAGACTTATGACAACTCAAAATCAAAAAATTATTAGACGTCTTAAGAAAATATCCAACTGCGTTAGGCTATAACATATCTGACTTAAAAGGAATAAGTCCTTCAATTTGTATGCATCACATTATGTTAGAGGAAGAGTGTAAAACCTCTAGAGAACACCATAGAAGGATCAACCTGATTCTAAGTACTGTAGTCAAGGATGAGGTAAAGAAATTACTAGATGCTGGAATCATATATTCAATATCCGATAGTCAATGGGTTAGCCCAGACCATGTCGTAACGAAGAAGGGAAGCATTACATTTATTAATAACTCAAAGGGTGAGTCCATAGCACAAAGAGTAGTAACCAGAAGTAGAATGTGCATCAATTACCGAAAAACTGAACAAAGCTACCCGGAAAGATCATTTCCAATTACCCTTCATCGATCAAATGTTGGAAAGATTAGCAAAACACGCCTATTTTTGTTACCTAGATGGATATTCCTGATTCTTACAATTTCCTATTCATCCCGATGAACAAGAAAAGACTACATTCATATACCCCTACAAAACATTTGCCTACCAACGAATGTCGTTTGGCTTGTGTAACCCCTACGACATTTCAATGGTGTATGATGGAAATCTTTCCTGACTTTATAGACGACATCATGGAAGTCTTTATGGACGACTTTTCCGTTTGCGGATAAAGCTTCGAAGGATCTTTCTTGAACCTATAAATGGTGCTAGAGAGATGTGTTAAAGTGAACCTCGTACTTAATGGGGAAAAATGTCATTTCATGGTCAGACAAGGAATCGTGTTAGGACATGTGATATCCAATAGAGGGATTGAGGTAGACAAAGTAAAACTAGAAGTAACAAAGTACCTTCAACCTCCAAAGACCGTAAAATAAATAAGAGGTTTCTTAGGACACATCGGGTTTTATCGACGATTCATTAAGGACTTTTCAAAAATCACTAAGCTGTTGACCGGTCTAATAATGATAGAAGCTGAGTTTATCTTCGACGAAGAATGTCTAAAAGCATTCGAAAAACTCAAAACAACCCTAATCACTGCACCCATCATGCAACCACCAGATTGGACACTACCGTTTGAAATCATGTGTGATGAGAGTGATTTCGCTGTAGGTGCAGTCCTAAGACAAAGAAAGGATAAGAAGCTTCACGCAATTTACTATGCCAGTAGAACTCTAGACCTCACTCAAATGAACTATGCCACTACATAAAAAAACTCTTAGCCGTTGTGTTCGTGCTTGACAAGTTCTGTTCCTACCTGGTAGGAGCTAAAATAATCATCTATATCGGTCACGCCGCTATTAGGTATCTTTTAAGTAAAACAAATGTGAAACCTAGATTACTTAGATGAATCCTATTACTGTAAGAATTCAATTTTGAGATTAAAGATAAGAAAGTAACTGACAACATAATAGAAAATCACTTATCACGAATGAAAGGCATTAAACTAGATCAAATGCCTATCAATGACGATTTCCCTAAAGAACGTCTTATAGTCCAAATAGAAAGTGAAATACCCTCCTTGAATCAAGACGAACAAAATCAAGAGGAAATAATGGAAATGATTTATACACAAACTACTCTGCCATGGTACACCGACATAGTCAACTATTTAGCTGCCGGAGTGTTTCCACCTGATTTCACATACTAACAAAAGAAGAAATTTTCCATGATCTAAAGCAATACTATTGGGATGTGTCGATGTGTCCCAGAAGAAGAAATAGAAAACATCATCCCTCATTTTCACTATACTCCATATGGTGGACACGCAAGCACCTCAAAGACTTGTGCAAATATTCTTCAATTTAGCCTTTTTTACCCACTCTTTGGAAATATGTTCACGTTGCTATACTAAAACATGACTGATGCCAACACAATGGAAACATCTTGAGGAGCGACGAGATTCCCCAAAAAGTCATTTTGGAAGTAGAAGTATTTGATGTTTGGGGGATAGACTTCATGGGACCATTCATGTCTTCTTTTGAAATATGTACATACTCGTTGTTGTCGATTATGTTTCAAAATGGATTAAAGCTATAGCTTCTCCGAAAAATGACACACGAATAGTCATAAATCTCTTCAAGAATATTATCTTCCCTAGATTTGGTGTTCCGAGACTCTTCATTAGTGACAAAGGCTCCCACTTCATATCTAAAATATTCGGAAAAAACTCTTATTAAAATATGGAGTAAGACACAGTGTAGAAACACCTTATCATCCACAAACTAGTGGACAATTTGAAGTTTCTAATAGAGAGATAAAACAAATCTTAGAAAATACCGTCACTACATCTAGGAAATATTGGTCAACCAAGTTATGTGAAGTTTATGGGCTTATAGAACAAATTTTAAGACACCCATCGGAACCACGCCATTCAAATTAGTCTATGGAAAATTTTGCCACCTTCTAGTAGAAATAGAACACAAAGCCTATTGGACGATTAAAACCCTTAAGTTTAACTATATTGACGCATGTGAAAAACATATCTTAGACTTTCACGAATTAGAAGAGCTGAGACTAGACGCTTATGAAAATGCCCGCATATACAAAGAAAGAACAAAGAGATGGCATGATAAGTGTATATCTAGAAAAGAATTTAGTGTGGGAGACATTGTACTCTTATTTAATTCAAGACATAGGTTGTTTCCTGGAAAATTATGATCTAGATGGTCCGGCCCTTTCGAAGTGACAAAAGTTTTAATAAGTGGTGCAATTGAAATTAAGGGTAGATTTAGTGCACTATTTGTATTAAATGGTCAGTGTCTAAAACATTATCATTGGAAGAATTATCATTAAGGGTAGATCCAGTGCACCATTTGTAGATAAAATTTTTTCAACAGATCTAAAATTGGCAGAATTGCCTTCACAGACCTTAAACTGAACTTCCCTAAAACCTGTGTCGAGCCCCGACATAAAATGAAGCGCCGCGTGGGAGGCAACCCACGACTTTGTTCTTGTTTTTTCCTTTTATTTCAACTTTGTTTTCATTTTTGTTTTCTTTTCAAATTTCATTTTCAAATGTGATAAATTCACTGATTTCTGTTGATTTTATTTAATGTGTGTTTTCTGGATTTTTAAAGTATTTTCTACCTTCTACCTTCTTCTATGATTTCATTCTGCATACTAACTTTAGCTATGAATGACAACATGATTGTGGATTTTAGAGACGGTGCCCAGAGGCACCATTATGGAGTTTTATCTCAAAGACCTATGACCCTCAGTAAGTTTGTCCATGGACCTACCATGACTGCTCTAGGCATAGGTGTTAGTATTGGCTTTATGTTTAACTAGATAAGATGGGAAGGTTTCGCTACTAAAAAGCATAGAACTTATTACAAGTTGACTTTAGAATTCTTGAGTTCACTTGCCTACACTCCTAATTGTGGGAAAGTTTTTACTAGAGGTAGGATAACCTTCAGACTGTTTGGATATCCATGTGAATTTAACATACACGAGATGGCTGAACTTTTGGATTTCCCTGATGGCCCTAATTTTTTCTCCGAGGCATAGGAAGATATGCTTATGGAGGATGAGGTGAACCATTTTTGGAATAGTATATCAGGACGCCCTGACCATGACTTGTACCCCATGCTATCAACTGATATTCATAACCCAACTATTAGGTACTTCCACATGATTTTGGCTTATACCTTGTTTGGAAAACTTGAGAGTGATAATAACGTCTCTAGAGATGAGTCATTCATAATGTTCTGTATTTTCAGTCCCGACAGGTTAACGGAGAAACCTTCATATTTGCAAATTTCTATAAGATTTTGCGATCTGAACACCAACCAATTCTGATAGGTGGCCTAGTTACCAAAATTACTGATGCAATAGGTTTTAGAACCCGCCTTTATTAGATTAACCCTCTCGGATATTTTAAGCCTATAAATATCAATTTCTATTTGGAAGGGCAATTCTTTAAGATCATGGACCACACCATTTCAAACTTCTGATTAACAATGTAGTTGTGCCACATCTTACACTGTCTGACCATGAGTGCACAAGTGTGCATAACCGTCATAATTGGATGTATGATCTGGACGAACCGCTTTATGAACCCGAGGATGCTTGGTCCAAAGTAGAAATTGATCCAAAAACACCTCCAAATTATTATGATTCAGATTATCCTGATGACATGATTGAAGAAGAAGAGAAACCCACTCCAACTACCATTAACACTCCTGTTGTTACCAATACATAACTTACCATAGAGAACCTCCGCATTAAAATGACAAAAATACACAACTTTAACACCCTAAATTTTACCTCCCATTTTCATAGCATTTGGCATACCATCCCCATACATTGCATTGCATTTAAATCAAAAGAAAAGAAAGAATACATTCATTGGTTGAAGCCAAATGCATGTGGTTAGTGATTCATCAAAGTGTATGATCATCCAAGGCCAAGAACAAGATCCAAGTGTCTCAATAAGTATCAAGGGTCTCTCACATCCCATACAATCCCAAGTGATACTTCGAGTCACTAGAAGAAGTGGATTGATCAAAAAGTCCAAGCAGGGCAACATCTCCTAACACCTGGCCAAAATTAGGGTTTTGGTTCCAAATGATCTCTTGAAGGATTTTTGGTTTTAACTTGTTCCTGTGGTCTTCAAAATGTTTCCAAGTGCTCATGAATAAAATTTGGTGCATTGGTTCCTTGAGGAAGGTTTTCAATCAGGCAGTTGCTTGTGATCTAAGTAAATGTCAATTGTGGAGAAAGAAAAGTCAATTGTGGATTCTTAAGACTTAAATCGTGATTTTCAAGGTTCAATATCTTCATATGGTCTTAAAATGTCAAGATTTCCATAATTCACAAAGAATCAAGACTTAGGGCAAAAGTTACCAAAAATGGAAATGACTTGTAATTTGAACTTTCCATTTTTGGAAGTTTTTAAAGCCACATTCAAATTGACTTTTCATCATAAAAAATGCTTCAAATGAAAATTTTCCAAACATGAAAGTTGAATATCATTCTCTCCCCTTTTTAGAAAGTACTAGATCATCCTCATACCATTTGTGAATCATAAGATATGATCAAAAGACCCAAGGTTATGTTTTACGGTTTTTCACATGAACCAAATTTTCGACTTTTGCTAAAACTTTCTACACGACTTGTATTAATTCCAACTTCCAATTCAGTTCCCAAACTTCAAGTACATCTCATTTGAAGCAAATTTGGCCTTTGAATCAATCCATTCTATGGCTTATTTCTCATGAAATTATCAAATGCCCAAAATGTAAGATGATTCAAAACATACAAACTAAGCTTCCACAAGCCAAACACTCAATCCAATGTTGATCAGGGGTTAATGTGGGAGCTTACCATGCATATGATCATGTCCATGCATGTGTGATTAGCCATGAAAAATTCAAGTTGCATTTTTGAAAAATCACATTAAACTAACTAACCATGGATCCAATGGATCTTTAACCATGGTTAGGCCCAAAATTCACCAAATAAAAGCTCTTAACCCCGCTGGTTAGAGCTAGAGTTCAATAGAATTTTAGATTTCACAAAAATTGCACAAAATTTCTCTTATTTGATTCTCTCTCATCAAAAGGATTTTTTTCAATTTTCTTTCATATTCATGATCAGTGAAGTCTATTGAACAAAAATCAATCATCACATGGAGCTATAATCAAGGATTTAACCAAGTCATGTTCAAGATCCTCTTCTTTCAAATCTCAAGATTCAAGCAAAATTCAAGCTCTAATTGCATTTATTTTGCAATTAGAGGTTCCAAGTACTTGATCTGCATCTTTTTTAGGGTTTTCTTGGAGTATTTTCACTTCTGAGAGTTTCAGGTTGGTGTAATTTTTGACCTCATGTATCTTGAATTTTATGTGTGCATTATGTTCATGATAGTGTGTTGGTCATGCCGATATGTTTAGAATTGATTTTAGACGTGTATTATGGATGTTATGTGGATTTGAGATTTTTCAGATCAAACTTGTTTCTTTCGATTTGCCGTATCCATGCATTATTTGAGAAATTGGACACGATATTTGGATTCAGGAAGTGTTTAGAGTAGGATTGTGGTATAATATTTGATTTCTGGAAATATTTTGGGGTGAGCTCACCGGAGAAAATGACCGGAGTTAGGGCTCCGACACTTGAGTTGGTTGCAGATGGCCTGAGTGCCCCAAATCATGTGCATTCATATTTTTGATCCAAGAGCTACACAAGTGCTAGCGCATTAAAATGGCATGCTACCCTCACGTGGTTTATATTTTCATAATTAATTTGAGTGTGTGTGTTTCCATAGTAGTTACCATACACATGTTGATCTGGACCACTAATCTTGCTTACTTGCCTGATCCATTGACTGAATGATGCGCATTGGATCAATCAGATGGTGTAGGTTGAGTCTTTTAGTTGACTGAGTTCCAAAATTATTTGTTGACTTGCGCTTTGGTTTGGGTTGGGCTCATACTTCTATTCTCACCCCCTTATCTGAGCCCATTCCATTTTTAAACATGTATTTTGTTATTTTCAAACCCCCTGGCTCATTTTCTTCAATTTTCATTTTATTTTCATAATTATTGCATTTTAATTCTTAAAAATGATTTTTAACAAATCAAAATTCATTCAAAAATTAATGGAACACCTTCATACATTTAACTAGTTTTGTATATTTTTCATTTCTGATTTTTTCTTATTATCCATCATAATTTCACAATTTTCTTTTTATTTTCCTCTCAAATTGTTTCATCTCAACACTCTAATTTCAATTATTTCTTTCACATAGCTTCTTAAACATTTTTAAATGGTTCTTTTTGCTTTCATTCAAAGAAATTTAAAACCTCATAAAAAATATATTTGCATATTTTTTAAACCCTTGTTAATTGCATTTTGGTCCTTGTACTTTGCTTATTTGTTCATTGTTCTTACTTGAACTTTAAGCCCTTGTTTGAGGTAGTTTAACTTTGAATTTTTGGGTGAACGTTTAACATATGATTTACCTCTAACTTAGGTCCCTAGGGTTTTAATTTCACATGTTTTGAACATTGTTTGATGTATGATTGATTACTTGCAAATGAAGTCACTTTTCATGAACCCTTCTCATCACATCCTTAACCCTAATTGCTTGAAGGCCTTTATGCCATCATTTGAGGTCACTTGTAGGGATTTTCCATGTAATTTTAGACTCTTATAGGTCTTGTATGATCAATTATAGGTACATTTGACTTATGTTTGTCCTTTGGTTTGTGTGATGCATCATGTGATCAACTTTGACCTAATTCTCCCATGTCCTTCATCCCATACTTCTTATGCTAACTTGTATGCTTCTAACATGTTATTATAGCCATATCATTTTAATTATACATCAAGTATGCCTCTGACTTCATGCATAAGAATTCATATTTGTATGATATGTTGCATCTTTTGTCATTCATTTCAAGTATGAAATATTTTTACATCACGTGAATCTCATATACATGTTTGATAACTTGTTTGAACTTGTTTGCCATGTGAACTTGACACACTTGTATGTGCATATTTAATATGTCATTCTCATCAGAATATACTTAGCTTCATCATCTTTGTATCATTTTAGTTCATTTGAATTTCATCTTAACTTGTGTTCATTCTTACATGATGCATGCTACTGACTTCTTCTTACTTCTTCTCCATCTTAATCCATCAATCACTTGAATGCTTCTTCACATGACTTTTATGCTCATTCATAATAATTATATGACATTAATAATTGATGTATGCTACTGACTTTCTTCATCTCATGTCATCCTTTCACATTTAATGTTCACTTTTTCTTTGCTTGTTTCTTCTTATATGAATGTGTGAATGCCTTCTTCTCTTCATCTCTCACTCTATCATGAACTAATCCATGAAATTTGGTATGATCATTTAGGGTAACATTAGAAATTATAATTTGATATAGCATTATGACTTTGGTGTTTCTCTTGTGCTTTCATCCATGTTTGTACTCTTTTGCATCTTTCCTTCTTCATGTGTGGTTCCTTAGAACTTCCTTGCCACTTTGATGCTTCTTTTCATTTGTTTGATTTAGTTTAGATTCCTTGAGCTTCCTAAGTTCATTTAGGGTTAGGTTCTAACTAGGTTCATATACCTTTAGATTTAATTCATATGTTCCCTTTGTGTGTTTAGCTTGTATTTCACTTCCTATGAACTATTGTGTTTCATTTGCTAACATTGTAGGGGCTTTGGTGCGTTAGGAGTGTGGAAATTCTTATACATTCCAATATCTCCCTCTCCTTTTACATTTCAATATTTTGTTTGTGTAATCATCTAAGATACTTTTATTTACATAATTGCTCACTTCCCCCTTTAGAAGTAACTTAACTTCCTTCATGGAAGTAAGTTCTCTTCTATCCTTTTCTTCTTCCTCTTTCTTCTTCTTTTCTCTCCTTCTTCTTCATTAGGATAGAAATATTTAAACCTCCCTAACTTAGGTTATCCAAGCATGACAAATTACTTAGGTTTAGTCTCGCTTAGATATTTTACCTTTTGAGACCCTTTTGGTGCTTTTCTCTCTCTCATCTCAAAACAACTCAAAAATACCTAATAAAGGTTGAAGTGACTTCTTGTGTCATAGACTTATTCCATGGCTCATTTGCATCTATCCCATCTTGGTGTAATGTAAACTTGTCTAGCATGATTTACTAGTCTAAACTTGAAGTCATTCTCATAAAGAAAACATAAAAAGCACGTTTTCACTTCAAAATACAAAAAAATTTAATAAGCACTATGGACTAGTGTACTTGATCCCTAATCCTTGGAACCAAGTCTTGGGTATCTTCTCCTTACTTGGGTGTGCTTCTTCTTCATTCCATCTTAAAATGATGTAAGAAGTACACATTCCATTGGATAGGGCTTGCTTACACTCTACTATGCAAACTCAAATAAAAAACTTATAAAAGCCTCAAACCAACAAGCGTCTTTCCTACGGGAATTCTCTTTCTATGTGTGTTTAGTTTACTTTTTTTATTTATAGTTTTACTTTACAGCTTTATTTAGCACCTTTAGTATTTATTATCATGCAAAATTATTATACTTTCTGGTTTTTTTGGTGGAATGGGAGTTAATGTGAGATGAGGCCAATACACAAGCTCGAGTTCACCCTAGACTTTAGCATGGACAATCACTTTTCTTTCATGATATATTGTCCTGCAAGTAGTAGTGAGTTCCACACCCAGATTGTGATCGTCTTGGAAATGTTCTGATATAGGGGTCTTCCCTACCTCAGGATACGACCTCGATAGTTATTTGCATCTAGGGACCGATCATTCAAGACCTTTGTGGATACATCCCTCTCCAGTGGTGATAGTGGCAGACCACATTTGTTGGCAAACCCACTCGCACCCGAGGGCTCACTGGGAACTCGCATAGGATGGACTTGTTCTCTCGTAAGAACTTAGTCAAAGCACTTTTCGTATGGCGATAATATTGTACCCATTGGGATGAATGTACTATTGCTTCTCGATCCCAGTGCTTGAAATTGGGAACTTATGAGGGATGCTTGTTTTTCAGGACTCGGCTGAGTCCTCCTCTTTTAGGGCATAATTCTAAACCGAAAATGGTGACCATATTATCGCTACTCGAATTAAGAGTCAGTGATGTTGACCCTTGGTAGCACACCTGTGAGATGTGGGATTGTTTACAGGTTTGCTAGAACCCTGACCTTCAACATACCCACTTCATCAGTGTTGTTCAGTGATTTGATCCAGTTCTATGTGGTTCTTTGATTCTCGGTTATGGGGTTCATACAAAGATAATACTATTATTATGACTCTCCATAAACACTTGGCTCACTGCTCAACACCAACGCAGACACATATCACTGATCACATGCCTTGAATTTCATTGTATTATATCATCATTAACACATTGTGTTTCTCATTTCTCAGGTTGTTTCTGTATTCCCGATTCTGGTGGCTTTCTATATTCTCATTCTAGATGGCTATAGACATCCCCCTAAAAAACAATGTACACTACACCTTCTCAAATATAGAGATTGAATTAATTTAGGAGTTAGTCAGATGAATGACATGGTGCTAGATAGATTCATGACAAAGTATGGGTTGATTTTGAGTTACATGGACAAGGATACTCAAGAGCAACATGATGGCATTCATACTCTTCTCCAGTTCTATGATCCCCAGTTGCAATTCTTCATTTTTCCTGATTATGTTCTTGTTCCTACCTTGGAGGAGATTGCCAGTATCCTGAGGGTTCCGTTTAGAGACAGTCCCTTGTTCTACAGTTCAGATAGGGTTCCTCCAAATGAAGATATTGCTAAAGCTACCCACTTGATATTAGCTATAGTTAATGACAACATCAAAGAGAAGAAAGAGAGCAAAGGATTTCATTTGGAATTCCTGATTTTTGAGGCCAGAAGATGTGTTGCGGAGCAAAGGTAGATGGATTTCAATGCAATCTTAGCTCTGATCGTGTATGGGATTAGTCTTTTCCCAAATGAGAAATAATTTGTGAGCATGGATGCAATAGCCATCTTCATCAAGAGAAACCATGGTACTTTTATGTGAACCTTTATGTGAACCTTTATTCTACACCTGGTTTTCTCGCCATCTTCCCAAGTCAGGGCCTTTCGTAGAGCTTAAAGGAGATGTTAAGTGGTCTAAGAGGTTTATGGGCCTGACTTCTGATGACATAATTTGGTATTACAACAAGGACTTAGCTTGAAAATAGTTAATTATTAGTTGTGGAAATTTCCCAAATGTGCATTTGCTTTGAATAAAAGGGGGAATTAACCATATCCCGATTTTGGCTATCAAGAAGTTTGGGTATCCTTTGAAGACTCCTCCCGAGGAGGAAGACATTGCAGAATCCTTATACTTTTCAGCCACTGGAAATGAAGACTTATCAATTCAGGTTTCTAATGCTTGGGTTGTTAAGGTCAAGAAAGGAAAGAAGGAGTTTGGGAGACTGGATCCCAGGGCATATGCACCATATGTTGATTGGTTGAGACATCACGTCGAAGTTAGGCTTCTCCCATTTTTAGTGGAACCTCCTTTTTATCCCAAAGTAGTCAAGTCTCAGGCCACTGTACCTTTGGAATAGTTTCAAAATTTGGAAGCTCTGGAAAACCATCTTGGTATAGAGAACACTAAGGTTCATAATTCTTATCTGAGGATGGTTCACTCTAATCAGAGGCTAGAAGAAAAGGTTCAGAGGGCTGAGAGGATGATGAAAGCCAAACAGAAAGAGTCTGAAGACATAGAGCTCTATTTCAAGAAAAAGGGTTTGGCTGAAGTCAGCAAAGCTGATGAGCTTCGAAGGACCAATAAGTCTTTAGCCGAGGCCAATGAAATTATAACCCTCTTGCAAGAACGATGGGAGGCAAATCAGAAAACACATAAGGATATTGAAAAAGAATACAAGCAGCAGATTGACGACCTGCAGTTACAATTGGATAGCTGGAAAGAAGAACTTCAGATAGCCCACGAGCATCATAGGGGTTATATCTAAAATCTAGATAAAGGTCAGAAAGTAATGGAGGATGCTCAGAAAGAAATAGAAGAACTCAAAATATATGATGAAACTAAGAAGGCCAGATCGGAGCCAGGCTATAGTAGGGAGAATGAAGAGGTATTCTTACAACAAATCAGTGAGCTACATACTTATTTTGACCAAAGGGATATGCCCATTTAGAAGCTCATTGGAGATCCAAGTCCACCGGATGTTGCCCAACTATTAGAGGTTTTTAAGTAGTTTAACTAGAGATTGAAGGATATGGAGTTTCATAGGGCCAATTTCCTTTGATTGTACCAGATTACCCACATGCTTGTTGTGGGAATCTTTTATACTCTTATTGTCTCGTTATTGTAGAAACTTATAACCCTTTGGGGAGATATTTTACCTCCCTTGAGTGTGTTCTTATGTTATGAAATCTTGTTTATATTTCTGATTGATGTCTATGCACCGACACATGTTCTAGACACCACTTCGTCACAATCATCTAATTTGAGCCGTGTGTGAATATTTCTTCCCAAAAGTTAAAGTCCCGAAGGCCATCTAGATTTTCATATTCTTGAATACTAGAATTGGGACATAAACGACCTTGAGAATGAAAAAAGACATCATTTTCATATCATGCATATCATTTTTTTTTCATTTTTTACGGGTTGTCTGGGTTTCCAAACTTATTTGATTATTCAAGAAGGATTGCGGACCATCATCTGCACAGGTATGCACCTGACATAATCAACAAAACATCATGGATACTACTCAAACTGAATTGGCTGAGCTCCGCCTATGCATGAACGAGTTCATGAACATGATGCAAGGGGTTTCCCTAGGGAAACAAGAACTGCAGGTTGTTGTTCAAAGGCTTGATGCGCCATAGGTTGAGGTTCCGGGCGTCGTAGCCAACATAGATGCGCAAGGTAATCTTGTCAACGCTACTAGTGCACCTGCAAGAGTTGAAAGACCCCCTACCCGATAGGTATTCCTGTTCCAATTCCCCATGTGGAAGACAACCAAGCTGACCAGTTCTCAATGATGAACAAGGACATAGGATTTAGTGCTTGGGGTAGTTATCGAACTTTCAAATTTCTGGCAGAGAAGTTTCGAGCTCTCGAATGCAAAGACACATTGGGGATTAATGTCTCCAACATAGGGTTTATGCAGGGGGTGGTGATCCCCCCAAAGTTCAAAGCTCCTGGATTCGATAAGTATAACGAAAGTTCTTGTCCCAAGACCCGTATTTAGGCTTACTTCCATAAGATTGCTGCTTACACTAAGGACAAAAAGCTCTGGATGTACTTCTTCTAGGATAGCTTATCTGGAGGATCCCTTGAGTGGTACATGAAGCTGGAAAGAACTTCCAACCATAAATCGAAGGAATTTGGGGATGCATTACTAAAACAATATCAGTACAACATTGACATGGCCCTTAGTAGGATCCAATTGCAAATCCTGTCACAGAATAATTCTGAGAGCTTTAAGGAATATGCGCAAAGGTGGCACGAGCTAGCTTCTAGAGTACAACCACCTCTGTTTGAGAGAGAGATGATAGACTTGTTCATGGATTCCCTCCTGGGGAATTTCCTGGAGCGCCTCGCGGGGTGTTCATCGAGCGAGTTTTCCAATATCATAATTACCGGGGAAAGGATCGAGAACTGGATAAAGCATGGTAAGATCCAGAACAATGTGGCTTTCACGTTAGGAACTAAGAAGTCGTTCTCGAATGGTAAAAAGATAAGAGACAGAGAAGTATGGGAAGTATACGCCCAATGAAAGAGGGGGAATCATAGTCCATATTATCAGGCTGCAGCCGTCACCATCCCAACTGCAACTAATCAACTTGCACCACAAAAACAATGTCAGCAAAACTATCAACAAAACAGAACTCCTATACCGTACTATCCACCAAGACCAAAAGACAGATACATTGAAATTCCGCATACTCACAACTTTTAAAAAAATTGTTACAGCTTCAAATGATTCTACTCCGAACTCTAGCACCACCAAAGGCTGGGAAAATCCAAAAAGGTTACGATGCCAACGCTCACTGTGAGTTTCACGCTGGGGCTCCTGTTCATACCACCGAGAACTACAAGGATCTTAAGCATGTGATTCAAGACATGTTGGACTCTAAATCCATCAACTTTGCTCGCACTCCAAATGTTATTCAAAATTCCATGCCTCAGCATGGGAGATCCGTGGGAGCCATAGAAGACGGTGTCAGACTGAACCTGATTTGTGATGTCAACTCCCTGAAGACCCCATTGTTAGCAGTGAAGAATTGTTTGGCAAAGAAGGGTCTTTTCCCGGGCTGTGGGGAGGTTTGTCAATATTGCGAAGGTTCTACCGACGAATGTGATAAATTGAAGATGGGTATTCAGAAATTGATTGATGATGGAGGTATTCATTTTGATTGAATTGATAATGAAGAGGACGACATCTATATAGTGACTACATACTTCACTCAAGTGGAAATCCCAGTGTCGGTGAGGCTAACACCCGTCACGTTTACTACTCCAGGGCCTGTGCCATACCAGAGTGAGAGAGTCGTCTTATGGCATTACGAGGCAGAAGTATACTATAACGGGAAGAGGAAAGATATAGGTACTTCCGAGATAGTACAACATCAAGTTAAGAATGTATAGGTTGAAGGATTTACGAGAAACGGATGGCGGTTTGCACCACAAACGTTGAGGAGTAGTGGGGCACCACCAAGTAACGACGCAGAAGCCCAGGCTAAAGCCAAGGGTAAATAAGTTGTGCCCAATGACGTCCCTACTCCTGACCCAGACATCACTTTTGACAAGGAAGCTGAGGAGTTCCTAAGAATCATCAAGAAAAGTAACTACAAGATAGTGGACCATCTTCAACAGACTCCTTCTAAAATCTCTATCTTGTCCTTGCTTATTTGCTCAGAATCCCAAAGGAATGCTTTGTTGAAAATATTGAATAATTCCTATGTTCCTCAAGAGATAACTGTGAATCATCTCGAGTGGGTGGTCGCCAGTGTAAACATAAGTCATGGGCTGGGTTTTATAAATCTGGACTTGACTACATAAGGGCATAATCACAATAGAGCTTTTCATATTTCAATGGAGTGTAAAGGGGTTGTGTTTTCACATGTACTCGTTGATACGAGGTCCTCATTAAACGTGCTCCCGAAAAAGGCCTTGATTAAGTTGGACTATGATGGCGTAGTGCTCTGGCCTAGTGATTTGGTAGTCAGAGCGTTTGATGGTAGTCAGAGCGTTTGATCGTTCTGGTTATTCAATTACATACTGATTTAAGTGTTTTAGCCAGACATATTAATTAAAGTGGACACAAATGAATAACAATGGTAAATAAAGGCGTAAGGCATACTAATTATTAAATAAGCAATTAATAATAATGAACCTGTATGAAGTACATACTTGGCGTAATAATTCTTTCGTAAATTAAAGTAAGAATGGCAGTAGCTTGAAACAAAGTAAATTACAATAGCTTCCCGATTTAGGAAGCTATTACTAAGGTTCAGAAGAGGAAACAGAAAAATAAACTAATGTTGAAAAGTAAACAAAAAGGAAAGCTCTGAATAAGGAAAATAAATTTGGCTCAGATGGTGAAACGGCAGAAATTTGGTAAATAGGTCGAAGCTCCCTTTGTAACTAAAAGTAGCTTCTATTTATAGCTTTCAGGTAGTCTTGTTGTTGAGAAATTGCAGGAAATAATATTGTTGGGCCTTGATTGTACATGCTTGACTGATACTAAATTCAATGAGGAAATAACGCAATACTGAGTTGAATGAGAAAGTATCATAGTGAAACGACTCCTCTGTTTTGACTGAGGAACACTTTAGGATTCTACATAAATGACCTGCGACGGTCGTCTGCTTGGTGTGACGATCGTCTGAAATGGGCAATGCGGGATGGTCGTCTTGACTTAGTGACGATCGTCTTGGCTTAAGAATGCAGAACTTCAATTTTCTGCTATTTGTTTCAATTCTTCTACTAAATACCTCATTTCTCTCTCATTTTAACTCTTTTCTCCCACAAGTCATATAAATTATAATACCTGCAAAACAAACAAATATTTTGCATAATATTGTTCAAAATACAAAAAGTAATAACTTAATTAATCGAAAACCATGCTAAATAATCGATATAAAATCGTGTTATCATGTACCTTGGTACACTGATTTTGTTAATTATCTTGTAGCTGATATCATACCTCTTAACCTTAACTATCAACAGAAAAAGAAGTTCTTTAATGATGTAAGAAATTTTTATTGGGACGAGCCACTTCTTTTCAAAAGAGTTATAAACAATATCTTATATCGTTGTGTTCCAGAAGAAGAGGTAAGAAAAATCATAGAGCACTGTCACTCTGTACCCTACGAGGGACATTTAAGGACATCTAAAACTCACACTAAAATTCTTCAAGCTGGCCTTTTCTGGCCCATAAGGAATATTTAGGAAGTAGAACTTTTCGATGTATGGGTATTGATTTTATGGGGCCATTTCAATCCTTATTAGGAAATAAATATATCTTAGTTGCTATTGACTGCGTGTCTAAATGGATTGAAGATATAACCTAACCCACAAACGACACACTAGTAGTGATTAAGTTGTTTAATAATTTTATATTCCTTAGATTCAGAGTACCCCGTCTTATTATAAGCGATGGAGGATCACACTTCATATCAAGAATTTTTGAAAAACTTTTAAGAAAATATGGAGTTAAGCATAGAGTAGCAACACCATACCATCCGCAGACTAGTGGTCAAGTAGAAATATCTAATAGGGAGATTAAATAGATCCTATAAAAAATCGTTCCAATATCTAGGAAAGATTGATCTCAGAAGCTGCAAGAAGCATTATGGACCTACATAACTGCTTTTAAAACCCCTATTGGAACAACTCCTTACCAATTAGTCTATGGAAATTCATGTCACTAAGCTTTTGAGCTAGAACACAACGCCTATTGGGCCATTAAAACTTTAAACCAAGATTATCTGACTGCTGGTGAAAAGCGCATCCTTGACATTCATAAACTTGAAGAACTTCGTCAGTCTGCCTATGAAAATGCCATAATATTCAAAGAGAGATCCAAAGCTTGTCATGATAAAATAATTGTAAAGAAACACTTCAATATAGGTGATCCTTCTCTCCTCTTTAATTCTAGGTTGTGACTTTTTCCTGGAAAGCTATGATAAAGATGAACGGGTCCTTTTGAGGTCTCTAAGATCCTAAAATCCAGAGCAGTTAAGATCAAGAACAACTTTTGTAGTCCATTCATTGTAAATGGGCAGAGGTTAAAACACTATGAAGGAGATGACATTCCCATCAACAACTCCGGCCACACCCTGTTCAATCCACTAATGCCTACTTCAGATATATGAGTTTTACTCATCAAGCGAACAACGTTAAACAAGCGCTGCATGGGAGGCAACCAACGATTTTATTTATTTTTCTTATTTATTTATTTATTACTTTCCATTTCTTGCATTTGTTTTATTTTAGTTTGTTCATTTATTTAGTCTAACCTTTTATATTGTTTATGTTTTCAGGTCCCATTCTCTCAACGGCCCATGGCACTTACCCATTACCCTGACCAAGCTTGCATGAAAGCCTTAGGTCTCGAGCCTAGTATAAGGTTTCTATGTAGCCATCTCTAGTGGGATGTGTATGTTGATGACATGAATTCAACCTATAGAAACCTTACCATTGAGTTCCTCGGTTCATTTAGCAATGAGCCGTATGTTGGTCAGGACGGCTACGTCATTTTCAGGTTGTTTGGGATAGAGTACTCTTTTACCGAGAAGGAGTTTGGTGATTTTCTAGGTTTCTAGACTACCTCCAATGCCATTCCTGAGTTACCTATAGGGTACTTTATGAGTAGAGATATATTCTGGAGTATGATTACAGGTGGAGGAGGCTCTGATCCTTCCACCCAACTGTCTCAAATTATCCATAACCCAGCTCTCAGGTATTTCCAGATGATTTCTTCCCATACTTTCCTTGGAAAGGCTAATGTTAATGTCCATGTTAGTAAGGAGGAGATCTTCTTCCTTTTTTGTGAGAACTAGCTGCGTCCTGTAGCTTGTGGGAACTTTCATCATGATAACCTTAAATGCACTGCCAAGTCCACTGAAGGCATCGTCCATGTGGGAGGTACGGTGACTCAGATTACTACTTCTTTGGGTCTTTCTCGTAAGTTATATCACCTGACATCCTACTGCGGGTATACCACAATGGATATTGATTTCTGCTAGGACCGAGGGCTGATTAGGAGGGATTCCTTTCACCCTGCCTAGTTCAAGCTCTTCATTGACAACGAGACCATCCATTACTTCACTTTACTTGAACCTATGATGACTAAGGTCCATGACCCTACCAATTGGAGTTATTCTTTGGAGAGACAGTTGATGAGCCTTGATCTCCTCTAGTTCCAGAGTATATCCCTACACTACCTTCACCCAGGATCATAGTGTTGTCAAATAACCTTTCTTTGCAGAGACCGGATGTGCACACGGAGACTGCTAAGCTATGTATGGAGACTGCTAGACTTCGTCAGGAGGTTGCTGACCTTACTTTGCAGGTTCAAGTGTCTGATCTGATCACACGACAGAGGATGATTGTCTGTATCAGGAAATCACGGATCTACGCAGCGAGTTGGCCATAGTGTGACACTCTAATTAGGCCAAGGAGCATATGGCTCCATGATGACACCGCTTTCATTATTTCCTTACCATTTCATTTGCGTATTTTTGTTTTTGCAATCTCGCATTTACCTTTTATTCTATTTATGATGTACTTTGGTGATTTGCACTTATATATATATATATTTATATATATATATATGTGTGTGTGTGTGTGTGGGTGTGTGTGTGTGTGTGTGTGTGTCTGTGTGTGTGTGTGTGTGTGCATTTTATGTTTTTATTCCCTTAATTATTTAATCATTTATTTTTAGTATTTATTTTATGTTCTAAAAATATTTAGCATGATGATATGCTATCTGCACCACCAAGAAGAAAAAATAGAGTAAGAGGCCCAACAAAACAAAGAAATTTTCGGCCCAACCAATTTGTACACATGGCGCCCGCCATAGAGACCTAGGCGCTCGCTATGGGGTCTGGGATTTTATGTGGGGAAGATACACAAAATTCCCCATTTTTGCCTTTTTTCTCTTCAAAACCTCCATCTTCTCAACTTCCCAACCATCACCAACCCCCATTAAAACTCACCAAACTTCATAACTTCCTCATTTAACCATGCATTCCAACTTCCCACATCCACCAACCTCCATTAAAATCCATTAAATCCCATTTTCACCACCATTCTATAAATACCCACTTCTCTATCTTCAACATCAATGAGAAAAAATGGAGTATGATGGTTACATTCTTCGCGAACACAAACCCGGGGATGGGCAAAAGAAGCTTCTCGAGAAATTTCATGTACGATAAATTGTCCCGACCAGGTATGTCAATGAAGATTGTCTTTATACTCTAGGAATTTACCATAATGTTTTTCATATGTTAGATACTTTAGGATTTCATGATATGTTTGATAGGAAAGATCCTACCTATGAGAGATTAACACGAGAATTTTTAAGTTCCTTAATTTATATTGTTAGTCCTAACTCTGCGAGCACAATAGGTACGATACAATTTCGAATGTTTAATTTTGAATATGAATGCACCACCGAAGAACTTGTAGTCAGGTTAGGAATACCTCATGGGGATGGCACTATTTGTGAAGCACTATTAGATTCTAATTGGTCGGTTGAGGCATATTCCTTCTGGCATAGGCTGTAAAATTCCATAATTACTTCTTTTTAAGGAATTCTTGCCTCAACGATCTATAACCCGACCATCAGAGTTTTTCGCTATTGTAAACACCCCAAATTTGCCCTCACCCATTCACACCATGGCTTGTGACCTTTTCATTTGCATAAGTTCAATCATAGCATCTCATACCACATTTTTAGTACACTGCATTGTTTCTAAGTCATCTGCATCTAGGGTTTGTGATCTGAGCAATCCAAGAGCCATTTGAGCCACTTCAAAGGTCTTCAATCACTTAAAAGGGGTCCATGTATGTTCAAGCATCATATTGTGTCCTCACAAAGTCAAGAAAGTCAAAGAATCACAAGAACTGAGAATGGCATGGAAGCAGAGCCAGGTTTAACTACACAGATGACCTGGAATTAGGGTTTTGGTTTCAAAGGCCATAAATCCAAATTTTTTGGTCATTCTTGTTTCTATTGGTCTCTATATGGTATAGTGATCATGCATATCAATTTTCATGAAGAAATTCAATGGGGAAGTCATCTGATCAAGAGTTGACTTTTTGAGCCAGTCAGTGCAAAATCAGGGCATCTGAGGCCCCCAATGACCCAACCAAAGGGTGTTCTTCATCATTTTGATTATGTATGATCTTTATTTGATCATGGAAGATGTTAGAAGTACACAAGATTGATGAATTTCAAGCCATTTTCAAAGTTGACTTTTTGGGAAAAGACTTGTATTGGAAACTTGCCATTTTGGGAAACTTTTTCAACCCTTGCTTTTTGATTCAAAAATGCTTCAAATGGGAATACTTTGGTCATGAAAGTTGTAGAATGGATCATTACCTTTTCAAAAAGTACAAGAACTTGTTCTAATTCATTTTGGATCAAAAGTTATGGCTTGTCAAAGTTGGCCAAAATCACATAATTTGAAGTTTTCTACCAAAGAGGCATTTTGCAAAATGGTATGATCAAGTGTTCTAAAGGCTTCAAAAGTGTACAAACTCTTCACAACATGATCACATGACCTCTAAAGATCAGAATGGGCCAAAGAATATTGCATTTTGATACCTTGAATCTCATGAATTTCCAAAGGGGCCAAACTTTGTGAAAATTGCAAAACACCTCATAAGTCTTGATCCACTTGCTGATTTATCTCATAAACAATTCCATGGTTTTCCCTAAACTCAGCTGAGCCAAAGCAAGCCAAAAAGCATGTTGTACCATTGCCCATACCTCAAGTACAAGTCAAGTTGACATTTTGGCAACTTGCCCATACCAATCACACTATGCCACAACCACTTTCTGAGCCAATCCCATTTGTTTATACAAATCAAAAGCAAGCCATTTCATAAGACACACAAGCCTGAAAGCTCCAAGAACACAGTCTTCTCATTTTCCACCTCATATGCAAAACCATTCGAAACACTCTCCACAAGCATCAAACACACAAACAAACTTCACCATTGATCTCAACATGACTCACTGATCACAAACCAACCATTGAAACAACCTGAAAGTCACTGAAATCAAAACACGATCATCACCCCTCACTGAACAGAACTTCTGCAATCTCCCAAATCATCCATCAACAAAAGCTTTGAAGCATTCCATTGAGCTCAGGGGGACCAGAGAAGTCAGTTTGCAGCAAAGGAAAGGCCAGAAAGCCCAGAACCAGGAGATTCCATCTCAGGTAGCCATCTCAAAACTTTTTCCAGAAACTCCATTTTGAGTTCTTAAACGATTCTATGTGCTTCCCTGATCATGGGGATATGATTATTTTTGAAAATGGTTGAGAAACCAGGATGTATGGTTGCTCTGAAACTTTCTGACCTAAAAATTGTTTGCTTCGATTCATGATGTTCTTGAGTGATAAATGATTTTTGAGGATTGATTTAGGTTTAGTGATGTTTAATGAGTGATTCTGGAGTTTTTGGTGAAGTTTCATGGCGTTTTGGGAGAGTTAGGTCAGAGGTCTCGCCGGAGAAGACGACCGGAAGTCTTCTCCGGCCACCTGAAGTCAATTAGGGTTAATCAGTGTCATTAATGTGAGTTTGAATGTGAAGCGTAGGATGAGCTGACCTCCTTTGACCCGCGTGCGAATGAACGTCTCAGATTTCCCATTAAAACCCTAATCCAGTCATTTATGTAATTAATTAGGATTAATTAAATTCAAATCTCAGAATGAATCCTAGCCATCCAAATCCGCGCGCGTCAACTCCCTCCTTTTTTATTCAAATCCTGTCCCTTGGATGCGCTGACTTTCTCATTAAATCCATTTTATTTTTATTTGTTTCATATTTATTTTGCATAAATTAATTAAAATAGCAAAATACATTGAAAAATTCTGAAATTTTTTATCAAACCTTTTATTAATTTTCAGAAACCAAAAATATTTTTATTTTTATTTTTTGCATCAAAAATTATTTTTAAATCATTTAAAAGTTTATTTTTAATTGATTAATGAGAATTAATTAATTAAAAATACTTTTAGGTATTTAAAAATCACAAAAAAATTCATGTAACATTTAAAATGATTTAGAAACATTGTCCAACTCTCAAACCAAATTTCTTTTTTGATCTTGATGCCTTTTGACAATTTTCAATGGATTTAATTTCATTTCAAGGCATTATTTTGATTCAAACTTTAAAAATTCATTTCTGCCTAGCCATTTAGAGTTGGACAATGATTGTTTTTGCATTGCATCTTGCATAACATGTAATTTATAGGATTAAATTGGCATGAATTGATCTTGCATTTTCAATTTGTTTGGCATTTTTCTTGACAAGGTACCTTAAAACCCTAGCAATCTTAGAAAATTCATAACTCTCCCTAGGTTAAGAATTGGATCCTCTCCTTTGGGAAGTGAGTTTGTATAGGTTTAGGTCTCTTTTGATTGCATTTTCAAATTTTTATCATGATGTTTGCTTCTGGTTTTGAATTTTGTTTTGTGCATTGATCATAAACCCTAATTCATGCTTTCCTTTGCATCCATCTTTCATTTGCTTGCATACCATGACTTTCCATGACATTTTGTGCATCCATTTGATTCATGATACATCTTAGGACATATTAGAATCATGTTTCATCATTGCATCCTTCACTTGCCATGTTGTATGGCACTTGCATTTCATAACTTTTCATGAACATCCATGGTTCTAAGCATGTTTCTCTTGCCTCCATATGTTTGTATGATCATTCTAATGCCTTGCCTCATGATTGCATCTTCTATTAGCATCATTAACATCATGTTCATGCTTCTGGTTTTGGTTTGCATCATCACACTGCATCTCATTTTGCATTGCATTTCATTTCTTTCACTAACTTTTCAGGTGGTAAGTTACTTTGAGAAGTGAATTTGCCTTCACTTCTCACTTTCCCTTTTCATCTCTCTCATATTTCATTTGCTTCCTTTTGTATGTGTTTGAGTTTGAGTTTTCTCATTCTTGTTCATCTTACTTTCTTCCTTCAAGCAACTTGACTTCTTAAGTGAAGCAAGTTGTTTTGCTTCTCTTTTCTCCTTTCATCTGCTTCATGGTGGTTCCTCTGAAGATTTTCCTTGCATACCTCACAAACCCTAGGAACAACCAAGCATGACAATGATTAGGGTTTTGATTAGTCCCCCACTTAGTTTTTACCTTTGTGTCTCTTTGAGTCTTCTCTTCTCATCTCATAATCAGGGACTAAACCCTAAAGGCTTTAAGGCTTTGTGATTAAGCTTATACCTGCATCCTTCTATTAGGATGGAGTGTATAACTTTCGTCCTAAGTGTTAAACCCTTAATGTGTTTAACTCCTTTAATCAATTCATCTAATAAACACGAAGACATCAAGCTTGTAACTTGGGCCTTGCATTAGGGTTCTAATTCTTCCTTAATTGGTTAAGAAGGACTAACCCTAGTGTTAATGGACAAGTCCCCCTCAAGTTGTCTTACAAACCCTAAAAATAACTTCTTCATCATATCATTAACTAAAATCCATCTAATAAAGGATTTGTTTTGTCATGAGGTTAATCCCTAATCATGGATTAAGTTGAGGAGTCTTTCTCAACTTAAACATTCTCATCTATTATCCTTCTATTAGGATGGTGTAATGAGTCTGTTTAATCCCTGATTATGGCTTAATCTCATTACTTAACACTAAACAAAAACAACAAAAACATCTAAATAATCACAAGTAGGTTAATGATCTTAATCCTACACCATGGTGATTAAGTGTGAAATGCTGACTTCACACTTAAAGTATTCTCACTACCCCTAATCAGAGGGAGGATGTGATGAGTTCACTAACCCATTGGTTTAGGCTTAAACTCATTAACTTATGACAAACTTTCAAAAAGTAATAAAAGACTGAAAACTCAAAAACAAACAATAATCGTCTCCTCCGGGATTCTTTTCTCACCTCTTTCACTCACAAACGAGAACTTGCTTCTTCCGTCTAATGCAAGACAGTTAGCACCTGAGCCAGACGGGTCATACACTTGAGCATAGACAAGCAAGCAGTTCACAAGTCAATTTACTTTCAGTCTCTTTGGGTCGAACTACGGTGTTCTGACTTCTTCATTGCACGAGAGGATACGTAGGCATAACTTAACAGTTATCGAACAAAAGTCTCTGTATATTCCCCCTCTTTCTAGCCTTATTCTTTTAGCCTCATTATCATGAGCATTTCACTTTGTCCTTACACTGACACTTCATTTATACACTTCACATTTCTTTTACACTGACACTTGCATTCTTTTCCAGCTTTGATGCACAAATTGCACTGACACTACCCCTTTAAACACAAATCTTTTAAGCGTGGATCCCGTCGAGTACGGCGGACTGTCTGGGTGCTAATACCTTCCCAGGTTGTAACCAACCCCCATTCTCAGTCTCTCTGGTTCGCAACCGTCTTATCCATATCTTTACTTAGGTTTATGCAACATTACCTTTCCTTCGGGATAAAAATGCCTAGCTGGCGACTCTATTCATTCCCTTCTCTTTTCGCCGATCGTTCGCGTCTGTACCCCATTTGACCTAGCCTCATTTGGTGGGAGCGACAGCTTGGAGACTCTGCTGGGGACCCTTATACTGCAACTAGGGAATCTGGTTCTTTTTGTGGGTTCCTCCTAACGCTTGTTTGATTTGTGTTTACTGGGGTGTTATGTGCTATTTGTGTTTGTATATTTGCTTTATTTACTGCTTTATGTACAGTTATTTATTGCTTTCTTTACAGCTTTATATATCATACTGTCATATTGTCATCTGGCTGGATCTGGTTTTTGCTTTGGTGGGTGGGGTTCTATTGAGAGTTTAAAGGTCCTATACCTGGGACCTGAGTGACACCTAGGCTAGAGTGGTTCATGTTCTTTCCCATTCCATTTCGGTCTGGTGCGGGAATATGAAACACGGTTCAGATGTGGGTTTCTTCTTGAGAACTCTGTGCTACAGATCTCCTGTAGTGCTAGGGCTATCTGGGAAGCCTGCTAAGTATTGATGACCATTATTATGACCTTCAGAAACTGAGGTGAATTAGAGGAGGATCTTTTATTGTTATTGTAAACACTGTACCTCCGGGTTAGAAGTGTTTACACTTCTCATAACTGATCCAAGTCTGAGGATCCTTGTTTTAGAACACCACCTGTGAGGGGGTTGGGCTGTTTACAGGTTTGTAGGTACCCTTGACCTTAGCATACCCTGATACTTCGTCTTGATCAAGAGTACTCCATTTTGGGACAGTTCTTGTGATTTGAACCTCGGACATGTGACTCTTTATTTGAGTCCCCCACCTTGGTTACTAGACTTTTGAACCTCCATCTGGACTTCTTAAACATACATGGACCCATATCAAGGCAGTAATCAGATCCAGCTTGATCACAAACGCTTGCATATCATTTGCATACATCATCATTGCATCATTTAACATTTGCTTATTTGTTTTTCAGGGTATCCACATTATATTTTGGCTTGGTTTTGACCCCTTCATCTGCATAGACCCTTGTTCATCAGCTATCTGCTTCAGCCATCTTTATCAGTTGTCTGCTTCAGCTGTCGCCTGTTTCAGCTACCCCCATCATCATCCTCAGCCTATCAGTGGCTCATCTCCAGTATCAACCTTCATCATCAACATCTGTTTTCAGCTCTTCATCAGCAATCATGGCACCTAAGAAGAGCAACATTTCATACCACTTCTTTGAGCCTGTGTTGGCTGGCATCAGACAGGTCCAGGCACTCATTACTCCAGACCATATCCCCTTATTCAGAGAACATTATGGAGGCATCCTTGATATGGTTATGGACTTAGACCCTTCTCAGAGGAGCTTGATCCACACTTGCCTACAGTTCTATGATCCTCCTTTGAGATGCTTCACTTTCCATAATTTTCAGTTGGGACCCCTGTTGGAGGAGTTTTCATCACTGATTGGAGTACCTGTTAGGGGTGGGATCCCCTTCAACCCTGAAATGGCTTTTCCCAGCAATGAAGAAGTGGCAAAAGCACTGTATCTGGAACCTGTTCTGATTGAGCAGAACATGACAACAAAGGGTAGCATCCCTGGCCTACACTTGGATTTCTTGACTTCTCAGGCCATCCTGAAGGCCTCTCTGGGAGAATGGAAGGCAGTTTGTGCATTGTTAGCCCTCAGTATATATGGGGTCATACTTTTTGCAGATGAGCCCAAGTTTATCAGCAAGAATGTCATTCATCTGTTCCTTCTGAGGAACCCAGTACCCGCATTGCTGGGAGATTTCTATTATTCTATTCATCAGAGGAATGAGAAGCAGAGAGGGAGATTGGTGAGATGCTGTTCTCCTCTATTCCATACCTGGTTGCTCAAACACTTACCTAAGACTGATGACTTCCTGAACCCCCACCAACAGAAGAATTGGGCCAGGATGCTTATTGCTTTGACCTCAGATGACATCAGGTGGTGCACCCAGAGCGCCAAGGGCAGAGATATAATTATTAGCTGTGGGCAGTTCCCCAATGTACCCTTAGTAGGAGTGAAGGGTTGCATCAACTACAATCATTTGCTGTTTAAGAGACAGTTAGGCTATGCTTTGGTTCACCCTCCTAGAGTACAAGACTTGGCTGAAACCCTTTACTGTGAGATAAAGCCTAATCTAGCTTTTGTCAGACAAGCATCCTGGGCTTGGGACAACATCCAGACCAAAGGGATGGCCATTCTTGGGAGATGCAACAATGTGGCTTCAGCTCAGTACTATGAGTGGTCTTATGCTAGGGCTCAGATTTCTGGGATGCCTTTCACCATTGAGGATGCACCTGGACCGTCCACAGCACCACCTCCAGCCACTGTCAGCCTAGAAGAATTTGAGAAACTGAAGGAGAGGACTGAGAATCTGTCTCAGGCTCTGAAGAAGACCCTCTGGGAGAGGAGTGATGGTCGTCTAGACATTGAGAAGTTAGAAAAGCTTAAGGTGGAGCATCTAGCCAGGATTGAGAAATCAGAGGACTACATCAAGAAATCAAGAGCAAGAGAGCAGATTTTGAAGAATGCTTGTAAAGAGGCCCAATTTCAGAAGGCTAGGACTGAGCTCTATCTGAAAGAAAGTCAAGATAGGTGGGTCAGAATTACTGAAGCTCGCACTCAGGAGGATAAAAAGACTCAGGCTAGGATTGAGCAGTTGGAGGCTAATAAGAAGAAGCAACAGGAAGCTTTGCTGGCAGCCCAGAAGGAAATCTCAGAATTGAAGCTCAGGGCTGGTGTGAAGAGGTCAAAGGACCAAGACAGGCACAAGAAGCTGACCACTGCTATTGCCACCAGGAACCTTCTTATCAGGAGCATTACAGAGCATCCTGCTGGTCTTGTAACTGAAGCACTTCTGAAGGAAGTTAAGGAGGATGAGTTTGGCCTTGGTGTCTGACTTTTTGCTTGTTGTTGCTTTCATTTCATGTACTTTTCTTTTATGTTGTATTTTTGACCCCTCAGAGGGCATGTAAAAATAGACTATGTGCTATGCACCTTTTGTAATGTAATTGTCAGTTTGTTTCACTGAGTTCTCTTTCTCTCAAGCAACATCAAAGCATCTTCCTCAGGGTCTGGAAAGGTCAAAACCAAGTGCCAAGCCGGATACCTTAGAAACAAATAAGCATACTGCATTGCATACTAACTTTTGTTTTGTTTTGTAGGTTTTTGTTTTGTTTGTTACTAACTCTGTTGTGGTTCAGGAATTATTGCTCGCCGTCGGGTGTTCCCTATCAACCGTCCACACAGATATCCTACTCGCAACAATCTTCCTGGTATCCAGATGGACCAAGTACAGCAAGATCTGACAGAGGTCAGAACCCAGATGGCTAACGAAAGATTGGAGATGAGAAACCAAATGACCCAGTTCATGGAAGTAATGAATGGCTTGGCCCAGAGTCAAGAAAGATTGAGGGCATTGGTAGAGAGACAAACTCCAGAAGAACCTCCCCTGGGAACTAGGGGAACGAGTAACAATGAGAGGGTTCAGCCTCATGTTAATCCACCAGTGTATAGGCCTCATCTTCATCCAGAGATCAACATCCCTACTAATGTACAAGGAAATGCTACTGCAGGCAGAATCTTACAAGAAGACCCCCAGGAAGAACAGTTCACTGTGATGGGAGCTGGGGATGAAGTCTATGATAGGAGACTTGATGAAATTGCTGAGAAGCTGAGATCTCTGGAGTCTCAAAATTCCCTAGGCTTTGATATCATGAATATGGGGTTAGTGGATGGGGTAAGAATCCCTCACAAGTTTAAACCCCCGTGCTTCGAGAAGTACAACGGAACTTCCTGTCCACAAACCCACTTACAATCCTTTCTGGGGAGGCTTAAGGCATACACCATGGATGAGAAACTATGGATGTTTTATTTTGAAGATAGTTTGACTGGGGCTTCAAGGGAGTGGTACTCTCACTTGACTAGAGCTACTATCAGATGATGGAAAGACCTAGCTGAAGCTTTCATCAGGCAGTACCAATACAACCTAGACATGGCTCCTAACAGAACCCTTCTGATGGGAATGTCTCAATCCTCCAGAGAAAGCTTCAGGGAATATGCCCAGAGGTGGAGACAGCTTGCTGCTGCTGTTCAGCCACCCATGTCGGAAAGAGAAATGGCCGACATGTTCATGAACACTCTACAAGGAACATATATTGATAGGCTAGCTGCCTTTTCTTCCACCAGCTTCGCTGACGTAGTTATAGCTGGAGAAAGAATTGAGAGCCTTCTGAAGATGGGTAAAATTTCGGATAATGGTGCAAGTTCGTCGAGTAATCCCAGGAAGCCTTTTGTGGGACCTAGAAGAACCAATGAGACAAATGCCATTCATGCCAGCAGGGGCAGGCCTCAGTATGTCCATAGATCAGTGGCAGCTGTCACTATTCCAGCTCCGATTCCTCAGCAACCAGCATATCAACCACAACAACAACCACTTTATCAACAACAAGTTCAATATCCGCCACAAAGGACCTACAACAACAACAACAGCAATCAACAACAAAGACCCTTTCAGCAAAGACCATCACAGGCAAATAGGGTGATTGACCCTATCCCTATGCCTTATGCCGCTTTATTGCCACAACTCCTAAAACTCAACCTGGTTGAGCTAAGGACATTGGCACCTCCAGATCCTGCCAGTCTTCCAAGAAATTATGATGTCAACGCCCGGTGTGCTTTCCACTCCAATGCACCTGGCCACAGTACAGAGAAATGCAGGGCCTTACAAATGAAGGTACAAGATCTGGTGGATTCCAAGGCCCTCAACTTTGCACCCCCGCCTAATGTCAACAAGAATCCCATGCCCAATCATGGAGAACCAAGAATTAATGCTATTGAGGAAGATAAACCATCTTTCTTAATCACCAGTGTTGGGAAGATTCGGACACCTCTGGTAGAAATTAAAGCTCATCTCCTAGAATGCCAGATGTTCCCCGGGTATGAGCTCGGTTGTGGTTATTGCAAAATTTCGGTCAACGGGTGTGATAACTTGAGAAGCGGCATAGATAGTCTTATCAAAAGTGGTATACTTCAGATCACAACATCGGTTCCTACAAATCCAGTAATCCCTTTGGCAACAATTCCTGACTCTTCTACAACTGCAACAACAATCATTCCGAACAATTCATCAATATCATCAACCATGACTACATCCATCACTTCAACAAACCAGATGTCAACAACCATTTCTTCTACAACATCAGCACCCCTTTATTCAGAATCTTCTACAACACCAACAGACATCTCAGCAGTCACTATTTATTATGATCCAGCATATGTTCCTCCAAATAACAACTTTCAACAACAAACAGTGGCGTCTCCTGCCAGGTCACCAGTCACCATCTACTACGATCCGCACACCATTTCAGCACCCTCCTCTGTAGCAGTCAGTCCAGTTACCATCACGGTGCCTGAACCCGTCCCATATGAAAGCAGTAATGTCATCCCTTGGCATTATGGCTCTGACCTTTACTGCAACGGGGAGAAAATCACTTTGGACTCTTCAACTTCTTCTCCACAAATTGATAATGTTGGGGGAGGCGGAGGCTTCACTCGAAGCGGACGCCTTTTTGCCTCACAATTACAAAGACCTAATGCTGAAGCAGAAGCTGCTGCCAAAGCAAAAGGAAAGAGTGTGGTGGTTGAAGAGCCAGCTATCAAAGAAACTCAGAAGACGTCTTTTGAACAGGATCTAGATGAGTTTATGAGAATTATAAAAAGAAGTGATTACAAGGTGGTGGATCAGCTTCACCAAACTCCCTCAAAGATCTCCATATTATCCATGCTGATGTGTTCTGAAGCTCACCGGAATGCATTATTAAAAGTCCTGCACGCAGCATACGTGCCAGAGGAGATCACAGTTAATCAGCTAGAAACTGTGGTAGCAAATGTCAACACTAGCCATGGATTGGGTTTCACCAATGCTGATCTGACAACTGAGGGACGTAACCACAACAAGGCTTTACACATCACTCTAGAATGCAAGGGTGCTGTTCTATCTCATGTACTGGTAGATACTGGGTCTTCACTCAATGTTCTACCAAAGAAAGCCTTAGTGAAGCTGGAGTATGATGGCTTGGCACTGCGTCCAAGTGATTTGGTGGTGAGAGCTTTTGATGGCTCTAAAAGATCAGTGCTAGGGGAGATTGATCTGCCTGTGATGATTGGCCCGCAGACTTTTAAAATTACCTTCTATGTGATGGACATTCAGCCGGCCTACAGCTGTTTGTTGGGTAGACCTTGGATCCATTCCGCTGGCGCAGTTACGTCTACCCTTCACCAGAAGTTGAAATTCGAGTGGGAAGGCCAAATCATCACCATCTATGGTGATGAGGACATCTTTGTTAGCCATCTGGCTACATACAAATATATTGAGATGGATGGAGAAATCCATGAAACCATGAGCCAGGGATTTGAGGCCCTGAACATAAATGAAGCATCTGCTGTACTAGGGACCTCCATGACATCTTATCAGCAAGCCAAGAAGGTTGTTGAAGAGGGGACTGCCCAAGGCTGGGGCAAGTTGCTGCCCGTGGAGAAGAAGGAGGACAGATTTGGGTTGGGTTACAAACCAACTCAACAAGATCAATCAGAGGCTGCTAAGAAGCCCAACTTTGTCAGCGGGGGAATGCTCACCCCGGATGCAGTAAACAACTTGGAAGACGAGTCGGAAGATGAGCGCAACCTGGAGAACTGGATACGTCCAAGGACCCCGGGGAGCCATATCTCAAACTGGTCTTCCCAGGAAATTATAAGGGTTACTCCTGCAGAGTAATTATTATTTCCTGTATTTTTAAGCATGCATCAAGTCTTGCATCTTGCCCAAGATGTCAAGACTCATTTTGTAATCGGGCCATCTTGTAATTTTGTGCAAACAGATCAATCAATGAATATCGGACATCTTTTGCAAATGAGTCTTTTCCTTTTTCGCTCACTGTTTTTCACTTTTTCTTTTTGTACAAAAAATAAAATGGCAATGTTTTCAAAATGACCAGACTTTACTTCACTTTTTCTAAATAAAATTAAAATCGATCACTAAAATGAACAATCTAAACCCTTGCAGAGAGTGCCTTTCAGACTGCACCGACAACAACACAGCTATGGCTTCGTATGACTTTGACAATCCAATCAATCAAGCTGATGAAGGGGTTGAAGAAGATTTTGAGCTTCCGGAAGAGCTAGCCAGGTTGTTAAGGCAAGAGGAGAAGGTTATCACTCCTCATCAGGAGGAGGTCGAAACGGTTAATCTTGGTACAGAGGAAGATGTGAAAGAAGTTAAGATCGGGGCCTGCCTGCAAAATTCAGTGAAAGAGCAACTGATTGGTATGCTTCGGGAGTATGTGGATGTGTTTGCTTGGTCTTACCAGGATATGCCAGGGTTGGATACCGATATTGTCATGCACAAGCTGCCATTAAAAGATGACTTCCCGCCAGTAAAACAGAAGTTGCGCCGTACTCGCCCAGATATGGCAATGAAGATAAAAGAAGAGGTACAAAAACAGTGGGACGCCGGGTTCCTTGCTGTAACTAGCTATCCACCGTGGGTCGCTAATATAGTACCTGTGCCTAAGAAGGATGGAAAGGTGAGGATGTGTGTGGATTACCGGGATCTGAACAGAGCCAACCCGAAAGATGACTTCCCTTTACCTCACATTGATGTATTGGTGGATAATACAGCTCAGTTCTCGGTGTTCTCCTTCATGGACGGATTTTCAGGATACAATCAGATCAAAATGTCACCTGAAGACATGGAGAAGACAACTTTCATCACTCCCTGGGGCACGTTCTGTTATAAGGTGATGCCATTCGGACTGAAGAATGCTGGTGCAACATATCAATGGGCTATGGTAACATTATTCCACGACATGATCCATAAAGAAATTGAATGTTATGTGGATGACATGATTGCCAAGTCCCTCACAGAAGAAGACCACCTGGTAAATCTGTTGAAGTTATTCAAGCGTCTGAGGAAGTACCAACTGAAGTTAAACTCCAACAAATGCACATTCGGGGTGCGGTCTGGTAAGCTGCTGGGATTTATTATAAGTGAGAGAGGGATTGATGTTGACCCTGATAAAGTTAAAGCCATTCAAGAAATTCCTGCACCAAAGTTAGAAAAAGAAGTTCGGGGGTTCTTAGGAAGATTGAACTACATTTCACGGTTCATATCTCACCTTACAGCAACTTGTGAACCTTTGTTCAAACTGTTAAGAAAAGAACAAACGGTCAGGTGGAACGAAGACTGTCAGAAGGCTTTTGACAAAATCAAGGAATACTTGCAAGAACCTCCAATCCTTATGCCTCCAGTTGAAGGAAGACCTCTAATCATGTACTTGACAGTATTAGAAGAGTCAATGGGGTGTGTGCTGGGCCAGCATGACGAGTCTGGTCGAAAAGAGTATGCAATATACTACCTAAGCAAAAAGTTTACTGACTGTGAACAACGTTATTCACTGCTCGAGAAAACTTGTTGTGCTTTAGCGTGGGCTGCTCGCCGACTAAGGCAGTATATGTTGACCCACACTACCTTATTGATCTCAAAGATGGACCCAGTCAAGTACATATTTGAGAAGCCAGCACTTACCGGACGGGTTGCAAGATGGCAAATGATCCTCACAGAATATGACATCCAGTACACATCTCAGAAAGCCATCAAGGGTAGTGTATTGTCTGATTATCTTGCTGAACAACCCATTGATGATTACCAGCCTATGAGGTTTGACTTCCCTGATGAAGACATCATGTTCATAAAAGCAAAAGATCATGAAGAGCCTGTTCACACTGAAGGGTCTGACCCAGAAGAAGAGTGGACTATGATGTTTGACGGGGCTGTTAATATGAATGGTCGTGGTGTTGGTGCAGTACTCATTACACCTAAAGGAGTTCACATGCCTTTCTCGGAAAAACTCACTTTTAACTGCACTAACAACGAAGCTGAATACGAAGCTTGTATTTTGGGTCTTGAGGAAGCCATTGACCTCAGGATCAAAACCTTGACTGTGTTCGGAGATTCAGCTCTGGTAATTAATCAAACCAACGGTAAATGGTACACACACCAAGATCATCTGATACCTTACCGGGATTATACAAGAAGGTTGTTGACTTTCTTCACAACAGTCAAGCTTGAGTATATCCCTCGAGACGAAAACCAGTTTGCAGATGCCTTAGCTACCATTTCATCCATGATCAAAGTTCAAGCCGCCAACTTTGTGCCTCAAATTGCAGTATCCAGACTTGACAGACCAGCATATGTATTCTCAGTAGATGTTGTTAAAGACAATAAGCCTTGGTTCCACGACATCAAATGCTTCTTGGAGGATCAGACATACCCACCTGGGGCATCATCCAATGATAAGAAGACTTTAAGAAGGCTAGCTGGTAGTTTCTTCCTTAATACTGACGGTTCCCTGTATAAGAGAAACTTTGATATGGTACTCCTCAGATGCGTTGATAGGATAGAAGCAGACCTGTTGATGCACGAAGTGCACGAAGGATCCTTTGGTACCCATGCTGGAGGGCATGCTATGGCCAAGAAGTTGCTAAGATCAGGCTATTACTGGATCACAATGGATGCCGACTGTTGTGCTTATGCTAGGAAATGTCATAAATGCCAGATTTATGCGGATAAGGTGCATGTGCCTCCAAATCCTCTGAATGTGATGTCTTCACCCTGGCCCTTTGCCATGTGGGGCATTGATATGATTGGCAAGATTGAACCGACTGCTTCAAACGGCCACAGATTCATCTTGGTAGCCATTGACTATTTTACCAAGTGGGTTGAAGCAGCTTCCTATGCAAATGTTACAAGGCAAGTGGTAGCCCGATTTCTGAAGAGGGACATCATCTGTCGGTATGGAGTGCCCGAGCGAATCATTACTGATAATGGTTCCAACTTGAATAACAAAATGATGGCAGAACTGTGCCGGGACTTCAAGATCCAACATCACAATTCTTCTCCTTACAGGCCAAAGATGAATGGCGCTGTTGAGGCAGCTAATAAGAATATCAAGAAGATTGTACAGAAGATGGTAGTCACCTACAAAGACTGGCATGAAATGCTACCATTTGCCTTACATGGGTACCGTACGTCAATCAGAACATCCACTGGGACAACACCGTATCAGCTTGTGTATGGTATGGAGGCAGTCCTACCTGTTGAAGTTGAATTACCCTCCCTGCGGGTACTGATGGATGTTAAGCTGAACGAAGCAGAATGGGTCCGGTCCCGATACGAACAACTGAGTCTGATTGAAGAGAAGAGATTGGCTGCAATCTGTCATGGGCAGCTGTATCAGAAAAGAATGAAGAAAGCCTTCGATCAGAAAGTCAGGATCCGAGAGTACCAAGTAGGAGACCTTGTGCTGAAAAGACTCCTCCCTCCTCATACAGACCACAGGGGCAAGTGGACTCCGAACTATGAAGGGCCATTCGTAGTAAAGAAAGTTTTCTCTGGCGGAGCACTGATGCTCAGCACTATGGATGGTGAAGACTTCCCGTCCCCTGTGAATTTAGATGCAGTTAAAAAATACTTCGCATAAAAATGACCCGCTGGACATAAAAACAGAATGTAAGTCCAGGCAAAAATAGGGCATCCCGGCGAGTCAAAAACAGAATAAAAGACTCGAGCAAAAATAAGGGAAAATAAACAAAAAAAAATGTACACCCGCTGAGTTGAAAAGCCGCATTGGACAACTCAGGCAAAAATGGGTATCCCGATGGATCAAAAACCCGAGAAGGAGGTTCATGCAAAATAAGGGAATAAGCGAACAACTGCATTCTGAATTCGTCTGTATCACCTACAACTCGATAAACCTCGAAAGGATCAAGCTTCTATCAGAATCAGCCTTCTTCAGAACGCAAGACGAGAAGAACGTCAAATGTCATACGAGTCATAGCAAAAGGGAAGCTCCCCGAAGCGTCGTCAACATTGCCAATACCTGTTATTTCTCAATTTGTAACAATCTCCTCATTTTAGGGGATTTGTTTCTTTGACTGTATCTTGCCAATTCAGGGCACATGAATTAATGAAATCAGATTTTCAGTCACACACTTCCTCGTACTCTTTTATTTACAAAAATGTCCGATGTCTTTAAGATACTGATTGCATAAATACAGATGCTTTTCTTCTAAGAAATACGTGCTTACAGGAAATATACTTACTCCCGGGAGTGTCTGAACTCCTATGACGGAATCCGGTAAGGGATACCTCGGGATTACTTGTGCACTTCTCTATCTTTTTAGGATTGCAGGTATTCAAAGCACAGCATGGGGCATGAAAGTCTCACCCCAGCCAGCTGGCAAATCATTATCTACTCAGCCTTAGCACCGGAGATGGTTTTCCCCCCAGCTGAGTTGTCAAGTATCATCCTCAGCAGGACCCCTACAGAAATCTCCAGGAAGACCTTCCCATGGTCCTTCTTCTTCCCCAACCGAGTTGCCAGTCACTATTCCTCCACAGCCAAGTGCAAAAGCCGGGAAACCATCTCCCCACAGAGTTTCAGCCTCTACCCAGGGAAGCAATGTCTAAAGATCGCACAACAGAGTGACGAAAACTTCTACAAACCCCAGCTGGGTCCCTCATTACAAGGATAGGTCTATCAGTGATCTACTTCCCCACGCAGAGTCATATATGTCAGATCTACCAATGATCTTATCCCCAGCTGGGAAGTCCACTTCAAGCAGATCAACCAGAGATCTTCGAAGCAACGGGATCCTAATCCCGGATCAGCACCTTTGCATAATCATAGCATTCACATCATATTCTCACCACAGAGCGTAGCATTCCGTCTAATACGGAGCATTACGGCAAAAATCAAACATATTGCATAATCATAAGCCATGGTCTGAACCAAACACTTGTAAATACTGGCAATCCATCAACAAGACACAGAAAACTCCTAAAATTCCCCACCAGAGAGCCAAAGCACTGGCCTTACACTCACAAATACAAATGCACTCCTTTTGGCACTCGTCCATGTCATCATTCCCCAGTAAAGCCACCCGAGCCTTCTTTACAAGCAGACACTTATATATTACAAATGCTTCTTGACACCCGTCCGTGTCATATCCCCAGTAGAAAGCTAAAGCATCCTCTTTGCACTCACAAATACATATATCCATACAGATTCCCTGACACCCGTCCGTGTCACCTTCCCCAGAACAGTTGCCTAAACACTTTGTAAACCATACACTTGTTTATATTACACTTTTCTCTCGTCCGTGTCACCCTCCCCAGCAAGTTAAACACTTGTCAGTTAAACACCCATATTTATTTCACTCATACAGATACCCGTCCGTATCTTGTATATATCACCCAAATCCCCTCAGATTCGACACTCGTCCGTGTTCTTTGTCGATACTCGTCCATATCATCATCTCAGAACATGTGTCAGCGTTTGTGTCTAACTGATACTCGTCCGTATCATAGTCTTAGGGATGCTCGTCCGCATATTTAATCCATACATGTGTCAAACACTTTTGTCTTCTTGAATCTAGACACTCGTCCGTGTCTACGATTCCCCAGAAGAGTCCCCTCAGAATCAACGCTCGTCCGTGTTCCTTGTTAACCAGTTGATACTCGTCCGTATCATCATCTCTGAACACGTGTCAGTATTTGTTTCTACCCGATACTCGTCCGTATCGTAGTCTTAGGGATGCTCGTCCGCATCTTTAATCTATATACAACGTCAAAACACTTATACCTTTTATTTCTTGGATGTAAACACTCGTCCGTGTTTACTATTCCCCAGTAGGTCGCCAGCAAAACAACCTTTTTTCTATCTGACATTCGTCCTATGTCGTGATATTTTCAGCAGCCGTCCCCTGCTAGGTGATCGTCCTTCACCTCTTGATGATCGTCCTTCATCATTTTATCCGATGGCCGTCCCATCGTTGATCTTGTTATCTAACATTCGTCCTATGTCATGATAAACCTTGAGAGCAGTCGTCCCCTGCTAGGTGATCGTCCTTCACCTCTTGATGATCGTCCTTCATCATGCTCATCCGATGGCTGTCCCTATCGTCGACCTTTTATCCGACATTCGTCCTATGTCGCGATACTTTCGGCAGCCGTACCCTGCCAGGTGATCGTCCTTCACCTTAGATGACCGTCCCTCATCTTATCCCCATCAGAGCAGCTGTCCCCTGCTAGGTGATCGTCCTTCACCTTAGATGACCGTCCCTCATCATTATTTCATTTATTCTTTAACCCGATGGCCGTCCCCGTCGTGGTCCCTTTTCCTTTTCTAGGTGATCGTCCTTCACCTTTGATAACTGTCCCTCATCATTATTTCATTTATTCTTTAACCCGATGGCCGTCCCCGTCGTGGTCCCTTTTCCTTTTCCTGATGATCGTCCTTCATCAGTTTAGCCCGATGGTCGTCCCCATCGTTGTTTGCATTACTTTATGAACCTGATAACCGTACCTCATCATTTATTTCTACCAGAGAGTCCTGATGGCCATCCCCATCATAATCTCTTATATCCCAAGCATGTCGGCCGTCCCCGTCATTTCTTTATTCCCCGCATTTTCCCCAGCATTACGGTCGTCCCCGCCATTGCTTTCCCCAGCAGTCGTCCTCTGCTCGACGGTCGTCCTCCGTCACTCGCACTTTATAAATGTACTTTATTTTCTTTTACAATCTATATCCCTTTTCTTCTTCATTCTGTGAGTGCAAATTTTGGACTGTCTTTGGTATTCAACCACAAGTTATCTTGTTTGCCTATTAAGCCGTTACTTACATCCTGCACAGCTAACTCATGCTTGAATAGGAGCATCTGTAAACACCCCAAAGTTTCCCTCACCCATTCACACCATGTCTTGTGACCTTTTCATTTGCATAAGTTCAATCATAGCATCTCATACCACATTTTTAGTACACTGCATTGTTTCTAAGTCATCTGCATCTAGGGTTTGTGATCTGAGCAATCCAAGAGCCATTTTAGCCACTTCAAAGGTCTTCAATCACTTCAAAGGGGTCCATGTATGTTCAAGCATCATATTGTGTCCTCACAAAGTCAAGAAAGTCAAAGAATCACAAGAACTGAGAATGGCATGGAAGCAGAGCCAGGTTTAACTGCACAGATGACCTGGAATTAGGGTTTTGGTTTCAAAGGCCATAACTCCAAAGTTTTTGGTCATTCTTGTTTCTATTGGTCTCTATATGGTATAGGGATCATGCATATCAATTTTCATGAAGAAATTCAAAGGGGAAGTCATCTGATCAAGAGTTGACTTTTTGATTATGTATGATCTTTATTTGATCATGGAAGATGTTAGAAGTTCACAAGATTGATGAATTTCAAGCCATTTGCAAAGTTGACTTTTTGGGAAAAGACTTGTATTGGAAACTTGCCATTTTGGGAAACTTTTTCAACCCTTGCTTTTTGATTCAAAAATGCTTCAAATGGGAAAACTTTGGTCATGAAAGTTGTAGAATGGATCATTCCCTTTTCAAAAAGTACAAGAACTTGTTCTAATTCATTTTGGATCAAAAGTTATGGCTTGTCAAAGTTGGCCAAAATCACATAATTTGAAGTTTTCTACCAAAGAGGCATTTTGCAAAATGGTATGATCAAGTGTTCTAAAGGCTTCAAAAGTGTACAAACTCTTCACAACATGATCACATGACCTCTAAAGATCAGAATGGGCCATAGTATTGCATTTTGATACCATGAATCTCATGAATTTCCAAAGGGGCCAAACTTTGTGAAAATTGCAAAACACCTCATAAGTCTTGATCCACTTGCTGATTTATCTCATAAACAATTCCATGGTTCTCCCTAAACTCAGCTGAGCCAAAGCAAGCCAAAAAGCAAGTTGTACCATTGCCCATACCTCAAGTACAAGTCAAGTTGACATTTTGGCAACTTGCCCATACCAATCACACTATGCCACAACCACTTTCTGAGCCAATCCCATTTGTTTATACAAATCAAAAGCAAGCCATTTCATAAGACACACAAGCCTGAAAGCTCCAAGAACACAGCCTTCTCATTTTCCACCTCATATGCAAAACTATTCGAAACACTCTCCACAAGCATCAAACACACAAACAAACTTCACCATTGATCTCAACATGACTCACTGATCACAAACCAACCATTGAAACAGCCTGAAAGTCACTGAAATCAAAACACGATCATCACCCCTCACTGAACAGAACTTCTGCAATCTCCCAAATCAGCCATCAACAAAAGCTTTGAATCATTCCATTGAGCTCAGGGGGACCAGAGAAGTCAGTTTGCAGCAAAGGAAAGGCCAGAAATCCCAGAACCAGGAGATTCCATCTCAGGTAGCCATCTCAAAACTTTTTCCAAAAACTCCCCTGATCATGGGGATATGATTATTTTTGAAAATGGTTGAGAAACCAGGATGTATGGTTGCTCTAAAACTTTCTGACCTAAAAATTTTTTGCTTCGATTCATGATGTTCTTGAGTGATAAATGATTTTTGAGGATTGATTTAGGTTTAGTGATGTTTAATGAGTGATTCTGGAGTTTTTGGTGAAGTTTCATGGCGTTTTGGGAGAGTTAGGTCAGAGGTCTCGCCGGAGAAGACGACCGGAAGTCTTCTCCGGCCACCTGAAGTCAATTAGGGTTAATCAGTGTCATTAATGTGAGTTTGAATGTGAAGCGTAGGATGAGCTGACCTCCTTTGACCCGCGCGCGAATGAACGTCTCAGATTTCCCATTAAAACCCTAATCCAGTCATTTATGTAATTAATTAGGATTAATTAAATTCAAATCTCATAATGAATCCTAGCCATCCAAATCCGCGCGCGTCAACTCCCTCCTTTTTTATTCAAATCCTGTCCCTTGGATGCGCTGACTTTCTCATTAAATCCATTTTATTTTTATTTGTTTCATATTTATTTTGCACAAATTAATTAAAATAGCAAAATACATTGAAAAATTCTGAAATTTTTTATCAAACCTTTTATTAATTTTCATAAACCAAAAATATTTTTATTTTTATTTTTTGCATCAAAAATTATTTTTAAATCATTTAAAAGTTTATTTTTAATTGATTAATGAGAATTAATTAATTAAAAATACTTTTAGGTATTTAAAAATCACAAAAAAATTCATGTAACATTTAAAATCATTTAGAAACATTTTCCAACTCTCAAACCAAATTTCTTTTTTGATCTTGATGCCTTTTGACAATTTTCAATGGATTTAATTTCATTTCAAGGCATTATTTTGATTCAAACTTCAAAAATTCATTTCTGCCTAGCCATTGAGAGTTGGACAATGATTCTTTTTGCATTGCATCTTGCATAACATGTAGTTTATATGATTAAATTGGCATGAATTGATCTTGCATTTTCAATTTGTTTGGCATTTTTCTTGACAAGGTACCTTAAAACCCTAGCAATCTTAGAAAATTCATAACTCTCCCTAGGTTAAGAATTGGATCCTCTCCTTTGGGCAGTGAGTTTGTATAGGTTTAGGTCTATTTTGATTGCATTTTCAAATTTTTATCATGATGTTTGCTTCTGGTTTTGAATTTTGTTTTGTGCATTGATCATAAACCCTAATTCATGCTTTCCTTTGCATCCATCTTTCATTTACTTGCATACCATGACTTGCCATGACATTTTGTGCATCCATTTGATTCATGATACATCTTAGGACATATTAGAATCATGTTTCATCATTGCATCCTTCACTTGCCATGTTGTATGGCACTTGCATTTCATAACTTTTCATGAACATCCATGGTTCTAAGCATGTTTCTCTTGCCTCCATATGTTTGTATGATCATTCTAATGCCTTGCCTCATGATTGCATCTTCTCTTAGAATCATTAACATCATGTTCATGCTTCTGGTTTTGGTTTGCATCATCACACTGCATCTCATTTTGCATTGCATTTCATTTCTTTCACTAACTTTTCAGGTGGTAAGTTACTTTGAGAAGTGAATTTGCCTTCACTTCTCACTTTCCCTTTTCATCTCTCTCATATTTCATTTGCTGCCTTTTGTATGTGTTTGAGTTTGAGTTTGCTCATTCTTGTTCATCTTACTTTCTTCCTTCAAGCAACTTGACTTCTTAAGTGAAGCAAGTTGTTTTGCTTCTCTTTGCTCCTTTCATCTGCTTCATGGTGGTTCCTTTGAAGATTTTCCTTGCAAACCTCACAAACCCTAGGAACAACCAAGCATGACAATGATTAGGGTTTTGATTAGTCCCCCACTTAGTTTTTACCTTTGTGTCTCTTTGAGTCTTCTCTTCTCATCTCATAATCAGGGACTAAACCCTAAAGGCTTTAAGGCTTTGTGATTAAGCTTATGCCTGCATCCTTCTATTAGGAGGGAGTGTATAACTTTAGTCCTAAGTGTTAAACCCTTAATGTGTTTAACTCCTTTAATCAATTCATCTAATAAACACCAAGACATCAAGCTTGTAACTTGGGCCTTGCATTAGGGTTCTAATTCTTCCTTAATTGGTTAAGAAGGACTAACCCTAGTGTTAATGGACAAGTCCCCCTCAAGTTGTCTTACAAACCCTAAAAATCACTTCTTCATCATATCATCAACTAAAATCCATCTAATAAAGGCTTTGTTTTGTCATGAGGTTAATCCCTAATCATGGATTAAGTTGAGGAGTCTTTCTCAGCTTAAACATTCTCATCTATTATCCTTCTATTAGGATGGTGTAATGAGTCTGTTTAATCCCTGATTATGGCTTAATCTCATTACTTAACACTAAACAAAAACAACAAAAACATCTAAATAATCACAAGTAGGTTAATGATCTTAATCCTACACCATGGTGATTAAGTGTGAGATGCTGACTTCACACTTAAAGTATTCTCACTACCCCTAATCAGAGGGAGGATGTGATGAGTTCACTAACCCATTGGTTTAGGCTTAAGCTCATTAACTTATAACAAACTTTCAAAAAGAAATAAAAGACTGAAAACTCAAAAACAAACAATAATCGTCTCCTCCGGGATTCTTTTCTAACCTCTTTCACTCACAAACGAGAACTTGCTTCTTCCATCTAATGCAAGACAGTTAGCACCTGAGCCAGACAGGTCATACACTTGAGCATAGACAAGCAAGCAGTTCACAAGTCAATTTCCTTTCAGTCTCTTTGGGTCGAACTACGGTGTTCTGACTTCCTCATTGCACGAGAGGATACGTAGGCATAACTTAACAGTTATCGAACAAAAGTCTCTGTATATTCCCCCTCTTTCTAGCCTTATTCTTTTAGCCTAATTATCATGAGCATTTCACTTTGTCCTTACACTGACACTTCATTTATACACTTCACCTTTCTTTTACACTGACACTTGCATTCTTTTCCAGCTTTAATGCACAAATTGCACTGACACTACCCCTTTAAACACAAATCTTTTAAGCATGGATCCCGTCGAGTACGGCGGACAATCTGGGTGCTAATACCTTCCCAGGTTGTAACCAACCCCCATTCTCAGTCTCTCTGGTTCGCAACCGTCTTATCCATATCTTTTCTTAGGTTTATGCAGCATTACCTTTCCTTCGGGATAAAAATGCCTAGCTGGCGACTCTATTCATTCCTTTCTCTTTTCGCCGATCGTTCGCGTCTGTACCCCGTTTGACCTAGCCTTATTTGGTGGGAGCGACAGCTATATGTTTTCTTGTACTATTTTTGGCCGGGAGAAAGCAAACAAGGTGAATGCAAAAGAACTTCTATTTTGCAAGGGTGCCTCACAAATAGAAGAATTAATTCGGCCCCTTTTATGCTTGCTCATATGACTGTTGTTTTAAAGAAAATATGGACCATTGCTTTTGGAAGTTTGATTACGTCTATTGTTAAGGCTTTAAATCTCGACATTCAGATAGCCACCTTGACACCCCTACCTCCCTGCACAATAAATTTAAAAATTTCTAAAAGACGTGAAATTATGCAGAGTAAGGAGAGAGGGAGGTTATGAACTCATGGTTCATGGTGTGGCTTTCCCATATGTTTTTTTTGCCATGCATTAGAAGTACTGATGTACGAGTTGAGAGTAAATAGACCTATAAGTTAGATGCTCAACCTGTTACAAGTCTAGTGCCTGCTAATGTTCCTTTTAGGGATAGACACGAAACTGATGACGGGTATGACTGAAGAGATCAGTCTCTCGTTCATCATATGTCTCCCCACCATGTACCACCTGCACACACTGCACCATCTTTCTCTCACCCTGTTGCAGATACAACCCCTAGTTTCTACATCACAGAAGAGATGTGGCGTGAATAGCTCGCCAGAGATGTAATACGTGATGACTTACTTTCCTCCATCCAGCAACAACTGACTGCCAATATGACCTTCATGCAACAGTCACAACAACAGATAAATAGGTCCATTCAAACGATTATGCAATCTCAAGCCGCCTTATCCGCCAGATTTGATCAGTTTGCAGCTTCTCATAGTGATCACCGACGCAGCAGATCTCGTCATCCCATGTGCTCGCCACACAGTGATGAGAGTACCAACAACATGCCATATATTTTTCAGGTTACTCTTGCCATATCTTATTTCGAAACATTGGGGACAATGTTCTACATAAGTGTGGGAGGAGACTTTATTTTCTTTCTTTTCTTTCTTTTTACCTTTTTACTGCTTTCTAGTTTGTTTTATTTGTTTTATTAGTTTGTTTTTAGTAAATATGTGTGCCTGACGAGTCATTTATGTGGTGTATATTTAGTTCCCCATTTCATTATCCTTATCAAAAAATTGAAAAAGATAAATGGTATTATTTTGAAAATTTGGGCTTTGAGACAGGTTTGAGATAGGATGTAGTTGACTTGGGAAAACTTCTTAAAACATCAGTATCTTTTTAACACCATAAGCTTCATGATTATAGGAATAGACCCTATGGCCTTAAGTATCATCTTAGAATAGGTCCTTTAGTAGTTTATCCTAGCAGTCAGCTCCGGCCTAAGCATGCTCAACGTAGGGGACAGATGAATATAAGTGATTTCTGTTTGTTGTGCTGTTATAATTGATAAAAAAGCAACTTAAGATAGGTGACCCTCACAAGGTCATTTAACCCAAAAAGTCGTAATAATTTGAAAAAATAGTAAAAAAAGAATAAAAAGAATAAAATTTGCCCATTGTTGGTTAGTTCAAAGGTATCTAGTGTTGGACTTGGTAGGGCAGAATACGATCCGATCCCCCACAACTACAATTGGGTCAGTAAAAGGGGTTACACCAATTCATGTACTAGAACCCCATTTCTTGAAAGTAGAATATCTAACCGGTCACTTTACTATGAGTATGTACGGATAACGAGCTTAATGTGATTGTGCCAAAATGAAGAGGACCCAAAAGAGATGAAAAGGTAGGTCATGGATTGGTTTGTATTGGAATGAAGTTTATGTCCGTATTTACGGAAAAGTGTTATTATGATACCCTTGGTTCGCTTAGTTAGTACCTATCACTTCATCCTAGTTCGAACTTAGAAGCCCTTTTAGCCCAAATCATTCACTAATACCATATTTTTTTTCTTTCATGAGCTATAAATTGTATTTCTTGAGAACAAGCAAAGGTTTAACTGTGGGAGAATTTGATAACACTGAATTGAACTGCATATTTGACTCGGATTGCACATGTTTATAGGACTTTATTTCTATTTTATTTTGTTATGCTTGCTTTTTGCTTCGTTTTTCAGGTTTCTAGAGCTCCTCGTGCAAAATTGAAGAAAAACGGGCCAGAAAACAAGTTTCTGATCCAATTGTTCACATGACATCCACCATGGTGGCCGCCATTGGGTAGGCCATGACAAGGATGGTTTCAAACTGATGTCAACTATCACGTTCTCCACAAAATATCCCCCTTAGTTAATATGGCGGGCGCCATAGTAGGGTGGTGGGCACCACCTTTGTATTTCATCATCCCGCTCAAAAGGAGTTGGGAGCATCCTACTCTTTCCATTTCATTTCCTTTGGCTATAAATAGAGTAGTTCATAGTTTGTTTTTTCTCTTCCAAGCTTAGTTACAACTTAAGGCATATATTGTTCAGTTTTGTAAGTGATAATTCCTTCACATCGATGAGTTCACACACCATTGATCGAGTTTGTAATCGAGTTTGGAGCCCTCTGTCGCTCCCGATAGATGGGACTAGGCCCCAAATAAAGGTACAGACGCGAACGGTCGGCAAAGGGAACAATGAGAACACACAGCAGTGAACTCACTAGAGATGAATAGAGTCGCCAGCTAGGCATTTTTATCCCGGAGGGAAGGCAATGTTGCATAGACCTAGAAAGACATGGATAAGACGGTTGCGAACCAGAGAGACTGAGAAAGGGGGTTGGTTACAACCTGGGAAGGTATTAGCACCCAGATTGTCCGCCGTACTCGACGGGATCCACGCTTAAAAGATTTGTGTTCAAAAGGGGTAGTGTCAGTGCAATTTGTGTATAAAAGAGCTGGAAAAGGATGTACAGGTGTCAGTGTAAAGAAGTGTAAAGTGTAATATATACAGTGTCAGTGTAGGAACAAGAATGGAATGCTCATGATAATGAGGCTAAAGAATAAAGCTGAAAGAGGGGGAATATACAGAGACTTTTGTTCGATAACTGTTAAGTTATGCCTACGTATCCTCTCGTGCAATGAGGAAGTCAGAACATCGTAGTTCGACCCAAAGAGACTGAAAAATGAATTGACTTGTGAACTGCTAGCTTGTCAATGCTCAAGTGTATGACCTGTCTGGCTCAGGTGCAAACTGTCTTGCATTAGACAGAAGAAGCAAGTTCTCGTTTGTGAGTGAATGAGATGAGAAAAGAATCTCGGAGGAGACGATTATTGTTTGTTTTTGTGTTTTCAGTCTTTTATTGTTTTTGGATTTTGTCATAAGTTAATGAGCTTAAGTCTAAACCAATGGATTTAGTAAACTCATCACATCTTCCCTCTGATTAGGGGTAATGAGAATACCTTAAGTGTGAAGTCAGCTTCTCACACTTAAACACCTTTGGTGTAGGATTAAGATCATTAACCTAATTGTGATTAATTAGATGTTTTTGTTGTTTTTTTGTTTAGTGTTGAGTAATGAGGTTAAGCCATAATCAGGGATTAAACAGACTCATTACACCATCCTAATAGAAGGATAATAGATGAGAATGTTTAAGCTGAGGAAAGCTCCTCAACTTAATCCATGATTAGGGATTAAACTCATGACAAAACAAAGCCTTTATTAAGTGGATTTTAATTAATGATAAGATGAAGAAGTGAGTTTTATGGTTTGTAAGACAACTTGAGGGGGACTTGTCCATTAACACTAGGGTTAGTCCTTCTTAACCAATTAAGGAAGAATTAGAACCCTAATGCAAGGCCCAAGTTACAAGTGTGATGTCTTGATGATTATTAAGTGAATTGATTAAAGGAGTTAAACACATTAAGGGTTTAACACTTAGGATTAAAGTTATACACTCCATCCTAATAGAAGGATGCAGGCATAAGCTTAATCACGAAGCCTTAAAGCCTTTAAGGTTTAGTCCCTGATTATGAGATGAGAAGAGAAGACTCAAAGAGACACAAAGGTAAGACTAAGAGGGGAAAGTCTAATCCTAATATTCACATGCTCGGTTGTTCCTGAGGTTTGTGAGGTTTACAAAAGAAGTCTTCAATGGAACCACCAGGAAGCAGATGAAAGGATCAGGAGAAGCAAAGTAACTTGCTTCATTTAAGAAGTCAAGTCACTTGAGGAAAGAAAGTGAGAAGAAGAAGGATGAGCAAGCTCAAACTCAAACACATGCAAAAATGCAGCAAGGATGCATAAAAGAGATGAAGAGAAAGTATGAGAAGTGAAGGCAAATCCACTTCTCAAAGAACTTACCACCTGAAAAGTTAGAAAAGTAAATGCAGTGCAATGAAAAATGAGATGAAATGGTATGATGAAAAACCAAACCAGAAGCACATACATGATTTTAATAATGGTATGAGATGCTACAAACATAAAACAACACATGGGGATGATCATGCAAGCTTATGAATGCAAATGAAGCAAGTTAAGACACATGAACATACATGAAAAGTTATGAGATGCATATGGCATACAACATGGCAAATGAAAGATGCAATGATCAAACATGCTTTCAATATGTCTTATGATGTTAAATGAATCACATGGATGCATAAAATATCATGGCAAGTCAAGGTATGAATGCAAATGCAAGATGGGTGCATATGAAAGCCCAAATTAGGGTTTATGGACAATACAACAAACAAAAACCAAAATCAGAAGCAAACAACATTACAAAAAATTGAAAATGCACTCAAAGGATCCCTAAACCTATACTAACTCACTGCCCAAAGGAGAGGTCTCAACTCTTAACCTAATTCAAGATTTGATTTTTCTAAGTTTTCTAGGGTTTTAGGGTTCCTTAACAAGAAAATTACCAAACAAATTGAAAATGAAAGATCAAATCATGGCCATTTAATCTCTCAAACTACATGCTAAACACAATGCAATGCAAAAAGAATCAAGGTCCAACTCTTTAGGGTTAGGCAGAAATGATTTTTGAAAGTATGGAGTATGAATGGCTTAGATTGAAAGTTGGGAGATCCAGAGGCTGTGCGTGCAAGTCAACAAGACTGGGGGTAATCACAATCCAAGGCCCAGGTTCAAAGTTCTTAAGCGCGCGTGATCTGATGGCTGAAGTTTGAAGTTAGTTTAATTAATTAAGATTTATTTAATTAAACAAGATTAGGGCATAATGACTCATCTGGGCCGTTCACAATCGCGCGGGAAGCAGCATCTAAGGGATGAGATTCAAAGTTGGCTAATTAATCAGGCTTAACCATAATCACCCTCAGGCGACCGGAGATGAGCTCCGGTCGTCTTCTCCGGCAATGTCAAAACCCTAGATCATGATTCAGGCCACCATACCTCAAATTAAACGCAGCAAAATGTTCCTCTACCCAAACCCCATTCAAATCACCCCTCACACTAAATTTATCTTGCACAAATGAAGAGAATCGAAGCCAAGAAGATTCACGGGCAAAGTTTCAGAGCCCTGGTAAATCCTCATTTCTCACTCATTTTTGATTCTAAACACACCCTCATGATCAGCAAGACATACACAACCAAATTATAACTTAAAAAGCAAGCTCTGAGAGAAAAAGTTCATGGCCATACCTGAGATGGAAGCTTCTGTTTCTGGGCTTTCTGAGCTATTCTTTGATGCAGACTCACTCCAAAGTTTCCCCTGGTGCTAATGGCAAGCTTGGATGGAGCTTAAACAAGCTATCTTGAGAGATTCAAATCTGATATATCAGAAAATGAGGTCTGTGTGTATGGTGCTTTAAGCTCTAACAATGGTTGATTCTGGTTCCTTTTAGTGTGTTTGATTTGTTGGTGAAGAGAAATTGGATGTGTGATGGCTGAAAAATGAGATTCGAAGGAGGGAAGCTTCTTGACAGTTTTTGTGGGGACTGAGTTCTGGCTTGTCTCAAGGGCCAATGCTTTGCTATAATCTTCCCACAAGGTGTGAATAGGCTGGGGGCAGGTCAGTAGGGGTGGCTGTTTACTATTCCATGAGTATGGAAGTTTTGGCCAAAAAGTCAATGTGATTGGTACTTGCAGCATGGGCTATGGCAGCAGCAGTTTGAGGTCATGTCTGGATTCAGCTTGGGTTAGGGACAGCCCTTGGATTGCTTGAGAGTGACTGCAACATATGGATCATGAGCTATGCTAGCTTTTGCAACTTGCCCACTTGTGCTTTCTTGAGATTTTATGCTATGTACATGAAGCATTCCTTGCTGAATTTTGTTACATGATGTCTCAATTGGTCATGGCAATGTATAGAAATCAGTTGGTAATCACATGCCCCTTTGGAAAATGACTTTGCCAAAAATCCATCTTTTGCACTTGTAATGAAAAAATGACTTAGAGATCTTTGAAAACCAAAGCAAGAAATGCAAAATCCCTTGGGCCAATTCTGTTTTTTAGGTCATGTATGATCATGTGATGAAGTTTTGAAGCCATTTTGAAGTCACTAGAATGCTTGATACATGAATTTGCAAGTTTTCCATTTGGTGCATAACTTGAAATTTAGTGATTTTTGCCAACTTTGATGAACCATAACTTTTGATCCAAAATGAATTAGGTCATGTTCTTGTACTTTTTGAAAAGGGAAAGATCTAATCTACAACTTTCATGACCAAAGTTTTTCCATTTGAAGCATTTTTGGATCAAAAAGTAAGGGTTGAAAAGTTGCCTAAAATGACAAATTCTTTAAAAGTCAAACTTAACCCAAAAAGTCAACTTTGCAAAAACTTGTAATTCTTGAATTTTGTGAACTTCAACCTTCTTCCATGATCAAATAAAGATCAAATACACCCAAAATGATGAAGATCACCCCTTGGTTGGGTCATTGGGGCCCTCAGATGCCCTGATTTTGCACTGACTTGTCTGAAAAGTCAACTCTTGATCAGATGACTTCCCCATGGAATTTCTTCATGAAAATTGATATGCACACTCCCTATACCATATAGAGACCAATAGAAACAAGAATGACCAAAAAATTTGAAGTTATGGCCTCTGAAACCAAAACCCTAATTTCAGGTCATCTGTGCAGTCAAGCCTGGCTCTGCTTCCATACCAAACCCAGTTCTTGTGATTCTTTGGCATTCTTGACTTTGAGAGGATATAATATGATGCTTGAACACATATAGACCCCTTTGAAGTGATTGATGGCCTTTGGAGTGGCTCAAGAAGCTCCTGGATTGCTCAGATCACAAACCCTAGATGCAGATGACTTAGAACCAATGCAAAGACTCAAAATTGTGGTATGAGATGTTATGATTGTGTTTATGCATATGAAATGATCACAAGCCATGGTGTGAATGGGTGAGGGCAAATTTGGGGTGTTTACAGCTGCCCCTATTCAAACATGAGTTAGCTGTGTAGGTTGTAAGCGACGGCTTAACAGGCAAACAAGATAACTTGTGGTTGAATACCAAAGACAGTCCAAAATTTGCACTCACAGAATGAAGAAGAAAAGGGATATAGATTATAAAAGAAAATAAAGTATATTGTAAAGTGCGGGTGACGGAGGACGACCGTCGAGCAGAGGACGACTGCTGGGTAAAGAGCGATGACGGGGACGACCGACATGCTGGAAAGGTGCGGAAAATAAAGCAATGACGGGGACGGCCGACATGCTGGGGATAAAAGAATTATGATGGGGACGGCCATCAAGATAAAGGTGTAAAATTCTCTGGGGATTAATGAAACATGACGGGGACGGCCATCAAGTTCATAAAGTAAAGTAACCAACGATGGGGACGGCCATCGGGCTAAACTGATGAAGGACGATCATCAGGAAAAAGAAAAAGGGACCACGACGGGGACGACCATCAGGTTAAAGAATAAATGAAATAAACAGATGATGAGGTACGGTCATCAAAGGTGAAGGACGATCACCTAGCAGGGGACGGCTGCTCTGTTGGGGATAAGATGAGGGACGGTCATCTAAGGTGGAGGACGACCACCAGGCAGGGTACGGCTGCCGAAAATATCGCGACATAGGACGAATGCCGGATAAAAGGTCAACGATGGGGACGGCCATCGGATGAGCATGATGGAGGACGACCATCAAGAGGTGGAGGACGACCACCTAGCAGGGGACGGCTGCTCTCAAGGTTTATCATGACATAGGACGAATGCCAGATAACCAAAACCCACAATGGGGACGACCATTGGATAAAATGATGAAGGACGATCATCAAAAGGTGGAGGATGACCACCTAGCAGGGGACGGCTGCTAAATATCACGACATAGGACGAATGTCGGATAGAAAATCAACGATGGGGACGGCCATCGGATGAGCATGATGGAGGACGACCATCAAGAGGTGGAGGACGACCACCTAGCAGGGTACGACTGCTCTCAGGGTTTATCGTGACACAGGAAGAATGTCAGATAAAAAGAAAATTGCTTTGTTGGCGATCTCCTAGGGAGTAGTAAACACGGACGAGTGTTTACATCCAAGAAATAAAAGGGTAAGTGTTTAGATGTTTGTGTATAGATTAAAGATGCGGACGAGCATCCTTAAGACTACGATACGGACGAGTATCGGGTAGAAACAAATACTGACACGTGTTCAGAGAGGATGATACGGACGAGTATCAACTGGTTAACAGAGAACACGGACGAGTGTTGAATCTGAAGGGACTCTTCTGGGGAATAGTAGACACAGGCGAGTATCTATTATTCAAGAAGACAAGAGTGTTTGACACAGTGTATAGATTAAAGATGCGGACGAGCCTCCTTAAGACTATGATACGGACGAGTATCATGTAGAAACAAACTCTCGACGCAGGTTCTGAGATGATGGTACGGACGAGTACCAACGAGTTAACAAAGAACAAGGACTAGTGTTGAATCTGTGGGGATATATAAGTGGTATATACAAGATACGGACGAGTATCTGTATAAGAGTGAGTGGTGTACAGATGAGTGTTTAACTACTGGGGAGAGTGACACGGACGAGTGTCAAAAGGAGAAGAGTGTAATATAAACAAGTATCTGATATACAAAGTGTAGGCGACTGCGCTGGGGATATGACACGGACGGGTGTCAAAGGATTGTCATGTGTAAGTATATGTGAGTGCAAAGAGGACGTCTTTGGCTTTCTGCTGGGGTTATGACACAGACGGGTGTCAAAAAGTATCTGTAATACGAGTGGTTTTGTTTGTAAGGAGTGCTCGGGCGACTTTATTGGGGAATGATGACACGGACGGGTGTCAAGGGGAGTATATATACTGGTGTTTGTGAATGTGAGGCAACTGATTTTGCTGGGGAATCTCCGCTGGGGATTTTGGGGAAAGTATTATGTATACTGCTGAAATGTCATTATTCACAAGTGTTGATTCAAAACATGGCTTACGATTATGCTATATGCTTGATTTTTGCCGTAATGCTCCGTATTAAACGGAATGCTACGCTTTGCGGGTGAGCATGATGCGAATGCTATGATTATGCAACGATACCCAACCGGGATTCGGATCCCACTGCTTGTGAGGATTTCCGGTCGAACTTGTTTGAAATGGACATCCCAGCTGGGGATGAGATCATTGGTAGATCTGATGAGAAGCATTTGTTTGGGGATATAGATTACTGATGGATATATCCTTATAGATAGGGACCCAGCTGGGGTTTGTAGAAGCTTTCTTTACTCTGTTGTGATTCTTCATGCGCTGCTCTTTTGGATAGAGGCTGGAGCTTTGCGGGGAGATGGTTCCTTGATTTTTGTACTCGGCTGAGGAAAGAACGACAACTCGGCTGGGGAGAAAACACTTTGAGTGTTAAGACTGAGCGTTGATTTGCCAGCTTGTCGGGATGAAGCTTTCACGCCCCAAGCCGCGTTCTGGATACCTGCAATCCTGAAAAGATAAAGAAACGCACAAGTGATCCCGAGGTATCCTTTACTGGATTCCGTTTTAAGAGTTTAGACACTTCTGAGAGTAAGTATATTTCCTGCGAGCACGCGGCTTTTATTATATTTTTGAAGATAAGCATCTGTATTCATGCAATCAGTTTTTTCTTTAAGACATCAGACATTTTTGCAAATAAATAAAAATGTACAAGACGAGACATGACTGAAAATCTGATTTTATTAATTAATATGCCCTGAATTGGCGAGATACAGTCAAAGAAACAAATCCCCTAAAATGAGGAGATTGTTACAAATTGAGAAACAAAATGCTGGCAATGTTGATGACGCTTTAAGGAGCTTCCTCTTTACTATGACTCGTATGACTTTTGACGTTCTTCTCGTCTTGCTTTCTGAAGGAGGCTAATTCTGATTGAAGCTTGATCCTTTCGAAGCTTACCAAATTGTAAGTGATACAGAAGAATTCAGAGTGTAGTTGTTCGCTTATTCCCTTATTTTGCATGAATCGCCCTTTCGGGTTTTCAATCCATCGGGATACCCATTTTTGCCTGAGCTGTCCAATGCGGCTTTTCAGCTCAGCGGGTGTACATTTTTTTGCTTATTTTCCCTTATTTTTGCCCGAGCCTTTTATTCTGTTTTTGACTCGCCGGGATGCCCTATTTTTGCCTGGACTTACATTCTGTTTTTGTGTCCAGCGGGTCATTTTTATGCGAAGTATTTTTTAACTGCATCTGAATTCACAGGGGACGGGAAATCTTCACCATCCATGGTGTTGAGCATCAGTGCTCCACCAGAGAAAACTTTCTTTACCACAAATGGTCCTTCATAGTTCGGAGTCCACTTGCCCCTGTGGTCTGTATGAGGAGGGAGGATTCTCTTTAGCACAAGATCTCCTACTTGGTACTCTCGGTGCCTGACTTTCTGATCGAAGGCTTTCTTCATTCTTTTCTGATATAACTGCCCATGACAGATTGCAGCCAACCTCTTTTCTTCAATCAGACTCAGTTGTTCGTATCGGGCCCGAACCCATTCTGCTTCACTCAGTTTAACATCCATTAGTACCCGCAGAGAGGGTAATTCAACTTCGACAGGTAGGACTGCTTCCATACCATACACAAGCTGATACGGTGTTGCCCCAGTGGACGTTCTGATTGACGTGCGGTACCATGCAAGGCAAATGGTAGCATTTCATGCCAGTCTTTGTAAGTGACTACCATCTTCTGCACAATCTTCTTGATATTTTTATTCGCTGCCTCAACAGCGCCATTCATCTTTGGCCTGTAAGGAGAAGAATTGTGATGTTGAATTTTGAAGTCCCGGCATAGCTCAGCCATCATTTTGTTGTTTAGATTGGAACCATTATCAGTAATGATTCGCTCGGGAACTCCGTACCGACAGATGATATCCCTTTTCAGAAATCTGGCTACTACTTGTCTTGTAACATTGGCATAGGAAGCTGCTTCGACCCATTTGGTGAAATAGTCAATGGCGACCAAGATGAATCTGTGGCCATTTGAAGCAGTTGGCTCAATCTTGCCAATCATGTCGATGCCCCACATAGCAAAGGGCCAAGGTGAAGACATCACATTCAAAGGATTGGGAGGCACATGCACCTTATCCGCATAAATCTGGCATTTATGGCATTTTCTGGCGTAGGCACAACAGTCGGCATCCATTGTGATCCAGTAATAGCCTAATCTCAGCAACTTTTTAGCCATGGCATGCCCTCCAGCATGGGTACCAAAGGACCCTTCGTGCACTTCATGCATTAGCAAATCTGCTTCTGTCCTGCCGACGCATCTGAGGAGTACCATATCAAAATTTCGCTTGTACAGGGAGCCATTAGTGTTCAGAAAGAAACTACCAGCAAGCCTTCTCAGAGTCTTCTTATCATTGGAAGATGCCCCAGGTGGGTATGTTTGATCCTCCAAGAAGCACTTAATGTCATGGAACCAAGGTTTATTATCTTTAACAACATCTTCTACGAACACATATGCTGGTCTGTCAAGTCTGGACACTGAAATTTGAGGTACAAAGTTGGCAGCTTGAACTTTGATCATGGATGAAATGGTAGCCAGAGCATCTGCAAACTGATTCTCGTCCCGAGGGATATACTCAAGCTTGACTGTTGTAAAGAAAGTCAATAACCTCCTTGTATAATCCCTGTAAGGTATTAGATGATCCTGGTGTGTATACCATTTGTCGTTGGTTTGATTGACTACCAAAGCTGAATCTCCTAATACAGTCAATGTCTTGATCCTGAGGTCAATGGCTTCCTCAAGACCCATAATGCAAGCTTCGTACTCAGCTTCGTTGTTAGTGCAGTTAAAAGTGAGTTTTGCCGAGAAAGGCATGTGAATTCCTTTGGGTGTAATGAGTACTGCACCAACACCACGACCATTCATATTAACAGCCCCATCAAACATCATAGTCCATTCTTCTTTCGGGTCGGGCCCTTCAGTGTGAACAGGCTCTTCATGGTCTTTTGCTTTTATGAACATGATGTCTTCATCAGGGAAGTCAAATCTCATAGGCTGGTAATCATCAATAGGTTGCTCAGCAAGATATTCAGACAATACACTGCCCTTGATGGCTTTCTGAGATGTGTATTGGATGTCATACTCTATAAGGATCATTTGCCATCATGCAACCCGTTCGGTAAGTGCTGGCTTCTCGAATATGTACTTGACTGGATCCATCTTTGAGATCAACAAATTAGTGTGGGTCAACATATATTGTCTCAGTCGGCAAGCAGCCCACGCTAAAGCACAGCAAGTTTTCTCGAGCAGTGAATAACGTTGTTCACAGTCGGTATACTTTTTGCTTAGGTAGTATATTGCGTACTCTTTTCGACCAGACTCGTCATGCTGGCCCAGCACACACCCCATTGACTCCTCTAAAACTGTCAAGTACATTATTAGAGGTCTTCCTTCAACTGGAGGCATAAGGATTGGTGGTTCTTGCAAGTATTCTTTGAATAGCTTTGACTTTATCAGGGTCGACTTCAATCCCTTTTTCACTCACAATAAAACCCAGCAGCTTACCAGATCGCACCCCGAATGTGTATTTGTTGGGGTTTAACTTCAGTTGGTACTTCCTCAGACGCTTGAACAACTTTAGCAGATTTACCAAATGATCTTCTTCAGTAAGGGACTTGGCGATCATGTCATCCACATAACATTCTATTTCTTCATGGATCATGTCGTGGAATAATGTCACCATAGCCCGTTGATACGTTGCACCGGCATTCTTGAGCCCAAATGGCATTACCTTGTAGCAGAACGTGCCCCAGGGTGTGATGAAGGTTGTCTTCTCCATGTCTTCAGGTGACATTTTAATCTGATTGTATCCTGAAAATCCGTCCATGAAGGAGAATACCGAGAACTGAGCCGTGTTATCCACCAACACGTCAATGTGAGGTAAAGGGAAGTCATCTTTCGGGCTGGCTCTGTTCAGATCCCGGTAGTCAACACACATTCTTACTTTGCCGTCTTTCTTAGGCACAGGTACTATGTTAGCAACCCACGGTGGATAGCTAGTTACGGCTAGGAACCCGGCGTCCCATTGCTTTTGTACCTCCTCCTTGATTTTCATTGCCATGTCTGGACGAGTACGGCGCAGCTTCTGTTTAACCGGCGGGCATTCCTCTTTCAAAGTCAGCTTGTGTACAACAATGTCGGTGTCCAACCCTGGCATATCTTGATAAGACCAAGCAAACACGTCCACATACTCTTGCAGCAGGTCAACCAGTTGTCTCTTCACTGAGTCTTGTAAGCAGGCCCCGATTTTAACTTCTTTCACGTCTTCATCTGTACCAAGATTAATCGTTTCGACCTCCTCCTGATGAGGAGTAGTAACCTTCTCCTCTTGCCTTAACAACCTGGCTAGCTCTTCAGGAAGCTCACATTCTTCTCCAACCCCTTCATCAGCTTGATTGATTGGATTATCAAAGTCATACGAAGTCATAGCCGTGTTGTTGTCGGTGCAGTCTGGAAGGCACTCTCTGCAAGGGTTCAGTTTGTTCATTTTAGTGATTGATTTTAATCTTGTTTAGAAAAGTGAAATAAAGTTGTCATTTTGAAAACACTGCCATTTATTTTTTTGTACAAAAAGAAAAATGGAAAAACAGTGAGCGGAAAAGAAAAAGACTCATTTGCAAAAGATGTCTGATATTTCATTGATTAATCTTGTTGCACAAAAAGTACAGATGGCCCGATTACAAAATGAGTCTTGTCATCTTGGGCAAGATGCAAGACTTTGATGCATGCTATAAAAATACAGGAAATAATAATTACTCTGCATGAGTAACTCTTATAATTTCCTGGGAAGACCAGTTCGAGATACTGCTCCCCGGGATCTTTGGACGGATCCAACTCTCCAGGTTGCGGTCGCTTTCATCCTCGTCTTCCAAGTTGTTGACAGCATCAGGGGTGAGAATCCCCCCACTAACAAAGTTGGGCTCTTTAGCAGCCTCTGCTTGATCTTGCTGAGTTGGTTTGTAACCCAACCCAAATCTATCCTCTTTCTTCTCCACCGGTAACAGTTTGCCCCAGCCTTGGGCAGTTCCTTCTTCAACAACCTTCCGGGCTTGTTGATATGATGTCATTGAGGTTCCAGGTACAGCAGATGTTTCATTTATGTTCAAGGCCTCAAACCCTTGACTCATTATTTCGTGGATTTCCCCATCCATCTCAATGTATTTGTAGGTAGCCAGATGGCTAACAAAAATATCTTCCTCTCCACAGATAGTAACGACTTGACCCTCCCACTCGAATTTTAACTTCTGGTGAAGGGTTGAGGTCACGGCGCCAGCGGCGTGAATCCATGGCCTACCCAATAAACAGCTGTAGGCGGGCTGTATATCCATCACGTAGAAGGTCGTTTTGAAAGTTTGCGGGCCAATCGTTATAGGCAGCTCAATTTCGCCCAGAACCGATCTCTTAGAACCATCAAAGGCTCTCACCACCAGGTTACTGGGACGTAATGCCAATCCGTCATACTCTAGCTTCACAAGGGCTTTTATAGGTAAGACATTGAGGGATGATCCTGTGTCTACCAGCACATGGGAAAGAACTGCACCTTTGCATTCCATGGTGATGTGCAAAGCCTTGTTATGATTGCGGCCTTCCGTAGTCAAATCAGTGTTGGTGAACCCTAGTCCATGACTAGCATTAACATTTCCAACCACAGCTTCCAGCTGATTGACGGTGATCTCTTCAGGCACGTAAGCTGCGTGCAAGACTTTTAGTAGTGCATTCCGATGAGCTTCGGAGCATATAAGCAATGATAGAATAGAGATCTTGGAAGGCGTCTGGTGAAGCTGATCCACTATTTTGTAATCACTTTTCTTGATGATTCTCATGAACTCATCAACTTCTTGATCAAAGGGTGTTTTCAAAGCTTCTTTAACAATCTGCTCTTCCTGCACCAAGCTTTTTCCTTTTGCCTTGGCAGCAACTTCTGCTTCGGCAGTGGGTTTTTGAGTTTGTGGAGCGAAGAGACGTCCGCTTCGAGTGAAGCCTCCGCCTCCTCCCACATTGTCTATTTGTGGTGCAGGGGTTGATGATTCAAAAGTAATCTTTTGTCCTTCGCAGTATAAGTCAGAGCCGTAATGCCACGGGATGGCATTATTGCTTTCATAAGGTACTGGCCCAGGCACCGTGATGGTGACTGGACTGATGGCAGCTGCAGAAGGGACTGTGATAGTCTGTGGATCATAGTATATTGTGACTGGTGCCCTGATGGGAGTAGCACTTTGTGAGTTGTAGACGGAGTCATTTTCAGGATCATAATAGATCGTAACTGTTGAGATATCTTCATGGTTTGTCGCTGATGTTGTAGGAGACATTGTTGGAAGGATGGGTGTTGTTGTTGTAGGAGATTCAAAATGAAGTGGTGCTGAAGTTGTAGAAGGAATGTTTGCTGATATCTGGTCAGTTGAAATGACAGATGAAATATTTGTTGATGAAGCTGAAGAGTTGTCGGGAACAATGGTTGTTGCAGTTGTAGGAGGTACTGGAATTGTTGCTGATGAGATTGCTGGATTTGTTGGAATTGATGTTGTAATTTGAAGCAGGCCGCTCTGGATGAGACCATCTATGCCATCCCTCAAGTTATCACACCCATTCACTGAAATGTTGCAGTAAGCACACCCTAAATCACACCCCGGGAACATTTGACATTCGAGGAGTTGAGCCTTAATCTCTACCAACGGTGTCCGAATCTGACCCACACTGATTATTAAATAAGACGGCTTGTCTTCTTCAATAGCATTGATTCTGGGACCACCATGGTTTGGCATAGGTTTCTTGTTAACATTGGGTGGTGGTGCGAAGTTCAGAGCTTTAGAGTCTACCAGGTCTTGTACCTTCATGTGCAAAGCTCTGCACTTTTCTGTACTGTGGCCAGGTGCATTTGAATGAAAAGCACATCTGGCGTTGGAGTCATAATTTCTGGGTAGACTATTAGGATCTGGAGGTGCCAACGTCCTTAGCTCAACCAGGTTGAGTTTCAGGAGTTGTGGCAATAGTGTTGCATAGGGCATAGGGATCGGATCGATCACCCTATTGGCCTGAGAAGGTCTCTGTTGGAACGGTCTTTGCTGATTGTTGTTGTTGGTGTTGTTGTAGTTTCTCAGAGGATACTGAGCTTGTTGCTGGTACTGAGGTTGTTGCTGATAATTTTGTTGCGGTGGTTGATAAGTTGGTTGTGGATGAGCTGGAGCGGGAATGGTGACTGCTGCCATAGACCTATGAACATACTGGGGTATGCACCTGTTGGCATGGATAGCATTGGTTTCACCAGTTCTTCTTGGGCCTGCAAAAGGCTTCCTTGTGTTGCTGGATGAGCTGGCAACATTGTCAGAAATCTTGCCCATCTTTAACAGGATCTCAATTCTCTCTCCAGCTATGACAACATCTGCAAAGCTAGTGGAAGAGAAAGCAGCTAGCCTGTCAATGTATGTTCCTTGGAGGGTGTTCATAAACATATCTGCCATCTCCCTCTCTGACATAGGTGGCTGAACAGCAGCAGCCAATTGCCTCCATCTCTGGGCATACTCTCGGAAACTTTCTCTTGATGACTGTGACATTCCCATTAGGAGGGTCCTGTTGGGTGCCATATCTAAGTTGTACTGATACTGTCTGATAAAGGCCTCTGCCAGGTCCTTCCAACACCTGATGGTCGCTCTAGTTAGATGGGAGTACCATTCCCTTGACGCTCCAGTCAGACTATCCTCGAAATAAAACATCCATAGCTTCTCGTCCATGGTATATGCTTTCAACCTTCCCAAAAAGGATTGTAAGTGGGTCCGTGGGCAGGAAGTCCCGTTGTATTTCTCAAAACAAGGAGGCTTAAACTTATGGGGAATCCTGACCCCGTCTACCAAGCCCATGTCCATAACATCAAAACCCAAAGAGTTTTGAGACTCCAAGGATCTTAATTTCTCAGCTATCTCATCCAGCCTTCTGTCATAGGCTTCTTCCCCAGCACCCATTACTGTGAACTGATCCTCCTGGGGGTCTTCTTGCAGCACTCTACCTGCAGTGGCAGTCCCTTGAACATTAGCAGGAATGTTGACCTCTGGATGAAGGTGGGGGCCAAATACAGGGGGATTGACATGAGGTTGGACCCTCTCATTGTTGCTTGTGCCAGCAGTCCCTATATGTGGATCTTCCTGATTCTGCCTTTCCACCATTGCTCTCAATCTTTCTTGGCTCTGAGCCATGTTGTTCATCACTTCCATAAACTGCGTCATCTGAGTTCTCATTTCCAATCTTTCGTTTTCCATTTGGTTTCTGACCTCTACAAGGTCCTGTTGTACCTGATCCATTTGTATGCCCGGAAGGTTGTTACGGGTTGGATATCGGTGTGGACGGTTGAGGGGAAATACCCGGCGTCGAGTAATAGTTCCTAAACATCACAACAGAGTTAGCAACAATAAAACAAAAACCTACAAAACAAACAAAGGGTTAGCATGCAATGCAGTATGCTTATTTGTTTTCAAGGTATCCGGCTTGGCATTCAGTTTTGACCCTTCCAGACCCTTGAAGATGCTGTTGATGTTGCTTTTGAAGTAAACTCGGATGGAACAAACTGATACATATATTACAAAAGGCAAATGGTACATAGTTTGTTTACAAATACAAGCCCTCTGAGGGGTCAAAATACATCACAAGAAAATAAAAATACATAGAATGAAAGCAACAACAAGCAAATGGTCAAACACCAAGACCAAACTCATCCTCCTGAACTTCCTTGAGAAGTGCTTCAGTCACAGGATCAGCTGGACGCTCCGTGAGATTCCTGATAAGGAGATTCCGGGTAGTAACAGCTGCAGTTAGCTTCTTGTGTTGACTTTGGTCCTTTGACCTCTTCACTCCAGCTCTGACCTTCAGCTCTGATATTTCCCTCTGGGCTGCTGCCAGGGCTTCCTGCTGCTCCTTTGCACTAGCTTCCAATTGCTCTATCTTTCCTTGAGTCCTCTTATCTTCCAGAGTACGAGCTTCGGTGATCCTGACCCACCTAGCTTGACTCTCCTTCAGATACAAGTCAGTCCTGGCTTTCTGGAACTGGGCTTCCTTGCAAGCATTCTTCAGAATTTGTTCTCCAGCCCTAGACTTCTTGATGTAATCCTCAGACTTCTCAATTTTAGCCAGATGCTCTACTCTCAGCTTCTCTAACCTCTCAATGTCCAACCTACCATCACTCCTCTCCCGGAGGGTCTTCTGCAAAGCCTGAGTCAACTTCTCATTTCTCTCTTTCAAACCCTCAAACTGCTCTAAGCTAACAGTGGCAGGAGGTGGTGCTGAGGATGGCCCAGGCATATCCTCCATGGTAAAGGGCATTCCAGAGAATTGAGCCCTGGCATGGGACCACTCATAATATTGTGCTGATGCCACATTGTTGCACTTCCCCAGAATGGTTACTCCTTTAGTTTGAACATTATCCCAGGTCCAGGCTGCCTGCCTAACAATAGCCAGATTAGGCTTGTTCTCATAATAAAGAGTCTCAGCCAAGTCTTGTGCCTTAGGAGTGTGGACCAATGCATAGCCCAGTTGTCTTTTGAACAGCAGAGGGTTGTAATTAATGCAACCCTTAACTCCTATCAGGGGTACATTGGGAAAATGCCCACAATTGGTGATGATATCCCTGCCCTTTGTGCTTTGAGTGCACCACCTGATATCGGCTGAAGTCAGAGCAGTGAGTCTTCTAGCCCAGTTTCTCTGCTGATGAGGATTCAAAAATGCATCTGTCTTGGGCAAATGCTTGAGAAGCCAAGTATGGAACAAAGGAGCACAACACCTCACTAATCTTCCCCTCTGCTTTTCATTCCTCTGGTGCACTGAGTAGTAAAAATCCCCCAATAAAGTGGGCACTGGGTTCCTTAGGATGAAAAGGTGGATGGCATTCTTGCTAATGAATCGAGGCTCATCTGCAAACAATATGATCCCATATATGCTCAGGGCCAATAAAGCACAGACTGCTTTCCACTCTCCTAAAGAAGCTTTCAGGGTAGCTTCAGAGATCAAGAAATCCAGATGCAGGCCAGAGATTCCAGCCTTAGTAGTCATATGCTGCCCGATCAGAACTGGTTCCAGATGCAATGCCTTTGCTACCTCTTCATTACCAGGAAAGACCATCTCAGGGTTGAAAGGGACTCCACCCCTGATAGGTATACCAACCAATGATGAGTATTCTTCCAACAAAGGGCCCAGCTGAAAGTCCTGAAAAGTGAAACACCTCAGTGGGGGATCATAAAACTGAAGGCAAGTATGAATCAGGCTCCTCTGTGAAGGGTCCAAATCCATAACCACATCAAGTATATCTCCATAGTGTTCCCTGAACAGTGGTATATGGTCTGGAGTGATCAGGGTCTGAATCCTCCTGATCTCAGCTAGCTCAGGCTGGAAGAAGTGGTAGGAGATGTTACTCTTTTTAGGTGCCATGATGTTGAGGATGAGTTGAGACAGGTGCTGATGATAATACTGAAAGATGGGCCACTGATTGGCTGGTGCAGGTGACTGAAGCAGGTAGCTGATAACTGAAGTAGATGCTGATGAAAGTAGGTCTATACTGATGATGGGGTCAAAACCAAGCCAAAAAAATGAAGATGGATACCCTGAACAACAAATAAGCAAATGTTAAAATGATGCAATGAGGATGTATGCAAATGATATGCAAGGGTTTGTGACTGAGCTGGGTCTGATCAAGTGCTCTGATATAGGTCCAGGTATGTTCAAGAAATCCAGATAGAGGTTCATAAGTCCAGTAACCAAGGTGGGGGACTCAAATAAAGAGTCACATGCCCAGGGTTTAGAATCACAAGATCTGTTCCAACATGGAGTATTCTTAATCAAATCAAAGTAATAGGGTATGCTGAGGCCAAGGGTACCTGCAAACCTGTAAACAGCCCAACCCCCTCACAGGTGGTGTTCTAAAACAAGGATCTTCAGACTTGGATCAGTTATGAGAAGTGTAAACACTTCTAACCCGGAGGTACAGTGTTTACAATAACCATAAAAGTTCCTCCTCTAATTCACCTCAGTTTCTGAAGGTCAATACTAAAAGGTCATCCAGACTTAGCAGGCTTCCCAGATAGCCCTAGTACTGCAGGAAATCTGCAACACAGAGTTCTCAAGAAGAAACCCACATCTGAACCGTGTTTCATATTCCCGCACCAGACCGAGATGGAATGGGAAAGAATATGAACCACTCTAGCCTAGGTGTCACTTAGGTCCCAGGTATAGGACCTTAACTCTCAATGGAACACCCACCCACCAAAGCAAACAAACAGATCCAGCCAGCAGCACAGTATGACAGTATGATAATGCAAAGCTATAAAGGAAGCAGTAAAGCAACTGTACATAAAGCAAAAATAAATAAAAAAATACAAACACAAATAAGCACATAACACCCCAGTAAACACAAATCAATCAAGCGCTAGGAGGAACCCACAAAAAGAACCAGAAGCCCTGGTTGCAGTATAAGGGTCCCCAGCAGAGTCGCCAAGCTGTCGCTCCCGATAGATGGGACTAGGCCCCAAATAAAGGTACAGACGCGAACGGTCGGCGAAGGGAACAATAAGAACACACAGCAGTGAACTCACTGGAGATGAATAGAGTCGCCAGCTAGGCATTTTTATCCCGGAGGGAAGGCAATGCTGCATAGACCTAGAAAGACATGGATAAGACGGTTACGAACTAGAGAGACTGAGAAAGGGGTTTGGTTACAACCTGGGAAGGTATTAGCACCCAGATTGTCCGCCGTACTCGACGGGATCCACGCTTAAAATATTTGTGTTCAAAAGGGGTAGTGTCAGTGCAATTTGTGTATAAAAGAGCTGGAAAAGGATGTACAGGTGTCAGTGTAAAGAAGTGTAAAGTGTAATATATACAGTGTCAGTGTAGGAACAAGAATGGAATGCTCATGATAATGAGGCTAAAGAATAAAGCTGAAAGAGGGGGAATATACAGAGACTTTTGTTCGATAACTGTTAAGTTATGCCTACGTATCCTCTCGTGCAATGAGGAAGTCAGAACACCTTAGTTCGACCCAAAGAGACTGAAAAATGAATTGACTTGTGAACTGCTTGCTTGTCAATGCTCAAGTGTATGACCTGTCTGGGTCAGGTGCAAACTGTCTTGCATTAGACGGAAGAAGCAAGTTCTCGTTTGTGAGTGACTGAGATGAGAAAAGAATCCCGGAGGAGACGATTATTGTTTGTTTTTGTGTTTTCAGTCTTTTATTGTTTTTGGATTTTGTCATAAGTTAATGAGCTTAAGTCTAAACCAATGGATTTAGTAAACTCATCACATCTTCCCTCTGATTAGGGGTAATGAGAATACCTTAAGTGTGAAGTCAGCTTCTCACACTTAAACACCTTTGGTGTAGGATTAAGATCATTAACCTACTTGTGATTAATTAGATGTTTTTGTTGTTTTTTTGTTTAGTGTTGAGTAATGAGGTTAAGCCATAATCAGGGATTAAACAGACTCATTACACCATCCTAATAGAAGGATAATAGATGAGAATGTTTAAGCTGAGGAAAGCTCCTCAACTTAATCCATGATTAGGGATTAAACTCATGACAAAACAAAGCCTTTATTAAGTGGATTTTAATTAATGATAAGATGAAGAAGTGAGTTTTATGGTTTGTAAGACAACTTGAGGGGGACTTGTCCATTAACACTAGGGTTAGTCCTTCTTAACCAATTAAGGAAGAATTAGAACCCTAATGCAAGGCCCAAGTTACAAGTGTGATGTCTTGATGATTATTAAGTGAATTGATTAAAGGAGTTAAACACATTAAGGGTTTAACACTTAGGATTAAAGTTATACACTCCATCCTAATAGAAGGATGCATGCATAAGCTTAATCACGAAGCCTTAAAGCCTTTAAGGTTTAGTCCCTGATTATGAGATGAGAAGAGAAGACTCAAAGAGACACAAAGGTAAGACTAAGAGGGGAAAGTCTAATCCTAATATTCACATGCTCGGTTGTTCCTAAGGTTTGTGAGGTTTACAAAAGAAGTCTTCAATGGAACCACCAGGAAGCAGATGAAAGGATCAGGAGAAGCAAAGTAACTTGCTTCATTTAAGAAGTCAAGTCACTTGAGGAAAGAAAGTGAGAAGAAGAAGGATGAGCAAGCTCAAACTCAAACACATGCAAAAATTCAGCAAGGATGCATAAAAGAGATGAAGAGAAAGTATGAGAAGTGAAGGCAAATCCACTTCTCAAAGAACTTACAACCTGAAAAGTTAGAAAAGTAAATGCAGTGCAATGCAAAATGAGATGAAATGGTATGATGAAAAACCAAACCAGAAGCACATACATGATGTTAATAATGCTATGAGATGCTACAAACATGAAACAACACATGGGGATGATCATGCAAGCTTATGAATGCAAATGAAGCAAGTTAAGACACATGAACATACATGAAAAGTTATGAGATGCATATGGCCTACAACATGGCAAATGAAAGATGCAATGATCAAACATGCTTTCAATATGTCTTATGATGTTAAATGAATCACATGGATGCATAAAATATCATGGCAAGTCAAGGTATGAATGCAAATGCAAGATGGGTGCATATGAAAGCCCAAATTAGGGTTTATGGACAATACAACAAACAAAAACCAAAATCAGAAGCAAAAAACATTACAAAAAATTGAAAATTCACTCAAAGGATCCCTAAACCTATACTAACTCACTTCCCAAAGGAGAGGTCTCAACTCTTAACCTAATTCCAGATATGATTTTTCTAAGTTTTCTAGGGTTTTAGGGTTCCTTAACAAGAAAATTACCAAACAAATTGAAAATGAAAGATCAAATCATGGCCATTTAATCTCTCAAACTACATGCTAAACACAATGCAATGCAAAAAGAATCAAGGCCCAACTCTTTAGGGTTAGGCAGAAATGATTTTTGAAAGTTTGGATCAAAATAATGCATAAAAAGTATTTTAATTCCATGGAAAATTCTCAAAATGCATCAAGATCAAAAAATAAATTTGGTTTGAGGGTTGTACAATGTTTCTAAATGTTTTTAAAGGTTTCATGAATTTTTTGGTGATTTTTAAATACCTAAAAGTATTTTTAATTAATTAATTCTCATTAATTAATTAAAAAGAAACTTTTAAATATTTAAAAATACTTTTTTAATGCTAAAAATAAAAATAAAAATATTTTGGGTATTAAAAATTAATGAAACTCTTGACAAAAAATTTCATAATTTTTAAATGGTTTTTACTATTTTAAATAAATATGAGAAATAAAATATAAAGAAAATGAAATAAAAATACAAAGTATGGAGTATGAATGGCTTAGATTGAAAGTTGGGAGATCCAGAGGCTGTGCGTGCAAGTCAACAAGACTGGGGGTAATCACAATCCAAGGCCCAGGTTCAAAGTTCTTAAGCGCGCGTGATCTGATGGCTGAAGTTTGAAGTTAGTTTAATTAATTAAGATTTATTTAATTAAACAAGATTAGGGCATAATGACTCATCTGGGCCGTTCACAAGCGCGCGGGAAGCAGCATCTAAGGGATGAGATTCAAAGTTGGCTAATTAATCAGGCTTAACCCTAATCACCCTCAGGCGACCGGAGATGAGCTCCGGTCGTCTTCTCCGGCAATGTCAAAACCCTAGATCATGATTCAGGCCACCATACCTCAAATTAAAACAACTTCCGGATTGAAACAACTTCCGGATAATTTGAAATATGCTTATTTGGAGAGTAATGGAAAACTCCCTGTTATTATTTCTTCTAACCTTGATTTAGATCAAGAAAATAAGCTTTTGCAGGTTTTGAAGAAGCATAAGAAGGTGATTGGATGGACATTAGCTGACATCCCAGGAATTAGTCCTTCCATGTGTATGCACAGGATTTTACTTGAGGAGGGTGCGAAAACAGAAAGGCAGCCCCAAAGGAGGCTGTAAACACCCCAAATTTTCCCTCACTAAGTTCACACCATGGCTTGTGATTTTTCATATTTACATAAGTTTAATCATACCATTTCATGTTGCATTTTTGTTTCATTTGCATTAGTTCAAGTTCATCTGCATCTAGGGTTTGTGATCTGAGCAATCAAAGGATCCATCTGAGCCACTCCAAGGGCCATCAATCATTTCAAGAGGGTCCATGTATGTTCAATCATCATATTATATCCCCCAAAGATCAAGGAAGCCAAAGAATCACAAGAACTGGCAAAGTATGGAAGCAGAGCTAGGGTTTAACTACACAGATGACCTGAAATTAGGGTTTTGGTTTCAGAAGCCATAACTCCAAATTTTTTGGTCATTCTTGTTTCTATTGGTCTCAATATGTTATAAGAATCATGTGTACCAAGTTTGATGAAGCAAATCATTGTGGAAGTCATCTGATCACTGGGTAACTTCTTGAGCAAGCCAGAGCAAAATCAAGGCATCTAAGGCCCCCCAACATGGAACCAAAATGGATTTTTCATCAAATTAAGGTTATATGGTCTTTATTTCATCATTGAAGTGCTTAGAAGTTCACAAAATTGAAGAAAAATGAGCTAAACCAAAAGTTGCCAAAAATGGAAATGACTTGTAATGTAAACTTTCCATTTTGGGAAAGTTTTTCAACCTCCTCTTTCTCAACCAAAACTGCTTCAAATGAAAAATTGTTGGTCATGAAATTTGTAGATTGGATCATCCCCTTTTCAAAAAGTACAAGAACAAGTCCTAATTCATTATGGAACTCAAGTTATGATCTTTCAAAGTTGACAAAATCACATAATTTTCAAGAATGCACCAAAGAGGGATTTTTGCAAAACCACTTGCCAAGGCATTTTGTAACTTCAAACACACTTCTAATCATCATACTAACATTGTACATTGCCTAAAACTCAGAATTGGACAAAGAATCATGTTATTCTATGTCTTGCACATCAAGAAATCCAAAAGGGGCCAAAACTTCATGAATTTGCAAAATGGCACAAAACCTCTCATCCACTTGCTACAGCTCATAAAATCTGATTCACAAACATTCCTTGATCTCAGCTGAACCAGGACATGCCCAAATCCAAGCCTGCCACTTGCCCATACCTCAAGTACAAGAAATGTTGACTTTATGCAAATTCACCCATACCAATCACAATAGTCCACCACCCACTCTTTGTCCAACCAGAAATCTACAAGCATGCCTCAAGGTTCATTTTTTCATAACACACACAAGCTGAAATCTCCAAGAACTCAGCATTGCCAAAAACTCTCCCTCTTGCATTTTCCTTCGAAACTCATAACACACTTGCTCAATCTTCAAACTAATTCCACCATTCATCTCTAAATCACTCACTGATCACAAGCCAACCATTGAAACAGCCAAAAACACTCCATACACCAAACATAATTTCTGACCAGTTGGCTTGCAAACTCACAAACCAACCATCCTCAAAGCTTTCCAAGCATCAAAGCTTCTTCAGGAAGGTCATTGGAGTCAGCTTGCACAGGAGAAGCAGCCTGAAAGCTCCAAACTGAGGAAGCTCAAGCTCAGGTAACTTCTTCAAACATTTTTCCAGAAATGTGATTTTAGGTTATAGAATCGTTCCTCTTGTTGTGATGATCATACTGATACTTTTAATTTTGAAAATGGTTGTGATTTGAGTATTTTATGAACTTCTGAAAGTTTCACCATGTTTGAGTTTTCTCTTCGAATCATGAGTTTGAGTGAAAAGAAATGAGATTTGAGTGTGGATTTGATCTTAGGAGAGTGAGAGGGTTTGATCTGGAGCTTTAGAGCTCCAGAAATGACCTAGGGAGTAAGTTGAAAGTTTTCAGGCGAGGGTGTCACCGGATAAGACGACCGGAGCTCTTCTCCGGTGACCTGAAAGTCATTAGCAGTTTTAATTAGGGTTAGGGCATCTTTTGAATCTGAGCCGTTAGATTAGGGTTTCCCGCGTGTGTTGTGTGGCCAAGATCTCTTCATTAACATTTAATATGGATTATATAATTAATTAAATAAGATTAAGCAAGTTTGAATTTCGTCCGTAGGATTATGCGCCAGGTCAACTTAGAATTCCCCAGTTTCAATGAGAACCCTTAGATCAGCATACTTCTGTTTTATTTAATTTTTATTTCTTTTTTTCTCATTTATTTTGTATCATTTATTTAAAATAGTTAAAAATTTCCAAAAATATTTTCTTTCTGCATTTTGACTTCAAATAATTTTATCAACCCAAAAATATTTTTATTTTTATTTTTCACATCAAAAAATCATTTTTTAAACATTTAAATGTTTATTTTAATTAATTAATGAAAATTAATTAATTAAAATATCATTTAGGTTTCTAAAAAATCCCAAAAAATTCATGTTGCATCTTTAAACATTTAGAGACATTGTCATACCATTCACACAAATTTCTTTTTATTTTTGAACCATTTTTGATAATTTTCTTGAATTTAGGGTTCATAAAATTCACATTTTAGAACCCTAACTTCAAGAATTATTTTCTGCCTAACCAAGAATGGTATGACAATGATTCTTTTTGCATTGATCTTCATTTGACATTTAGTTCTAGCTTAATTTTGTCATAAATTTATTCTGCCTTTTTGAATTGATTGGCATTTTTTCCCTTTAGGTACCTTAAAACCCTAGATAACTTAGAAAAATCATATCTTTCATTAGGTTAAGAGTTAGGTCTTCTCCTTTGGGGTGTAATATCATATGGGGTTAGGGTTCTTTTGATTGAATTTTCAATTTTTTATCTTGTCATTTGCTTCTGTTTTTGAGTTTTGCATCTCATGTTGCATGGAAACCCTAATTTTTCATCTTCCTTTGCATACATCTTGCATAAGCATTCACATAAGAACTTTCCATGACATTTCTTGCATCCACATGACATATAAGATATCTTAGGACACTTTAGAATCACTCTTGATCATTTCTTCACATATTTTCCATGTTATGCATTCATTACATTCCATGAACATTCATGAACATTCATGTTCCTTTCATGCTTCATTTGCATTCTAATCATTTGTATGATCATTCACAACTCTTGGAATACATTTGCATCATCTCTTAGCATCATTTGCATCATGAATATTCTTCTGGTTTTGGTTTGTATCCTTGCATTCATTTCTCTTTCATTTCACTTCATTTCTTTTATGCTAACTTTTCAGGTGGTAAGTGCTTTGAGAAGTGAATTTGCCTTCACTTCTCACAATCTATTCTCATATCTCTTTTGCATTCATTTCTGCATTTTGTATTTGTCTTAGAGTGAGCTTGCTCATTCATGTTCCTTCTTCACTTTCTTTCTTCAAGCAACTTATCTTCTTAAGTGAAGTAAGTTGACTTGCTTCTTCTGCTTATCCTCCTTCCATCTTTCCTTCTCTTTGGTAGCTTTTCTTGAAGATCTCTTGCAAGCCTCATAAACCCTAGGAACAACCAAGCATGATCACAATTAGGGTTTGATTAGTCCCCCATTTAGTTTTACCTTTGTGTCATCTTTTGTGTCTTCTCTTCTCATCTCATAATCAGGGACTAAACCTTCAAGGTTTTAAGGCTTTGTGATTAAGATTATGCCTGCATCCTTCTCTTAGGATGGAGTGTATAACTTTAACCCTAAGTATTAAACCCTTAATGTGTTTAAATCTCTTAATCAATCCATCTAATAATCACTAAGACATCAAGCTTGTAACTTGGGTCTTGCATTAGGGTTCTAATTCTTCCTTAATTGGTTAAGAAGGACTAACCCTAGTGTTAATGGACAAGTCCCCCTCAAATTGTCTTACAAAAATTAAAATCCACTTTTTAATCTTACCATTAACTAAAATCCACACTAATAAAGGCTTTGTTTTGTCATGAGGTTAATCCCTAATCATGGATTAAGTTGAGGCATCTTCCTCAGCTTAAATGTTCTCATCTATTATCCTTCTATTAGGATGGTGTAATGGGTCCATTAAATCCTTGATTATGGCTTAAACTCATTACTTAACACTAAAAAAAAACACCAAAAACATCTAAATAAATGCAAGTAGGTTAATGATCTTAATCCTACATCATGGTGATTAAGTGTGAAGTGTTTACTTCATACTTAAGGTATTTTCATTACCACTAATCAGAGGGAGGATGTGATGAGTTTACTAACCCTTGGTTTAGGCTTAAGCTCATTTTCTTATGACAAACTCCAAAAAAAGGCAATAAAAGATTGAAAACAAAAAAACAAACAATAATCGTCTCCTCCGGGATTGTTTTCTCACCTCACTCATTCATAAACGTGAACTTGCTTCTTCTTTCTAATGCAAGACAGTTTGCACCTGAGCCAGACAGTTCATACACTTGAGCATAGATAAGTAAGCAGTTCACAAGTCAATTTATCTTTCAGTCTCTTTGAGTCGAAATACGGTGTTCTAACTTCCTCATTGCACGAGAGGATATGTAGGCATAACTTAACTGTTACCGAACAAAAGTCTCTGTATATTCCCCCTCTTCCATAATTATTCTTTTAAGCCTCATTATCTTGAGCACTGACACTCCTTTTATTCACTTCACACTTCTTTAGCACTGACACCTGTACATCCTTTTTAAGCTTTTGCACACAGGTTATAACCAACCCCCTTTCTCAGTTTCTCTGGTTCGCGACCGTCTTGTCCATATTTTCTAGGTTTATGTAGCATTACCTTTCCTTCGGGATAAAAATGCCTAGCTGGCGAATCTTTTCACCTTCACTTCATTCACTCTTTCGCCGACCGTTCGCGTCTGTACCCCTTCTGACCTTGTGTCATTTGGCGGGAGCGACAGAGGCTTAATCATTTGATCCTGGATGTAGTGAAAAAAGAGGTAACCAAACTCTTACAAGCAGGTATCACTTATCCTATCTCTGATAGTAAATGGGTAAGCCAAGTGCAGGTTGTACCTAAGAAATCTGGACTCACAATGGTGAAAAATGAAAATAATGAACTTGTTCCCACCAGAGTTCATAATAGTTGGAGAGTTTGTATTGACTACAGGAGACTGAATCATGCGACTAGAAAGGATCACTTTCCTTTATCATTCATTGATCAAATGTTCGAACCGCTCGCAGGTAAATCACATTATTGTTTTCTTGATGGTTTTTCAGGTTACCTTCAGATTCATATTGCACCTGAGGGTCAAGAGAAGACCACTTTCACGTGCCCCTTCGGCACATTTGCTTACAGGAGGATGCCTTTTGGTCTTTGCAATGCTCCTGGCACTTTCTAGCGATGTATGCTTAGTATTTTTTCTGATTTTATTGAAAATTTCATGGAAGTGTTTATGGATGATTTCACTGTTTATGGTTCTTCTTTTGATGCATGCCTGAATAGTTTGAATATGGTTTTAGAAAGATGCATCGAAACTGATCTTGTTTTAAATTATGAAAAATTCCATTTTATGGTTGATCAGGGAATTGTTTTGGGCCACATTATTTCTGAAAAAAGAATTTTTGTAGACCCTGCTAAGATTGATGTGATTTCTACATTACTTTACCCATCTTGCATTCGCGAGATTCGTTCTTTTCTTGGTCATGCAGGTTTTTACAGGCATTTCATTAAGGATTTCAGCAAGATAGCTCTTCCGCTATCAAATTTGTTGAAGAATGATGTCACTTTCAACTTTGATGACAATTGAAAAAAGGCATTTTACTTCTTGAAGAAAGTATTGAACTCTGCTCCCATCATCCAGCCCCCTGACTGGACCTTTCCTTTTGAGATTATGTGTGATGCTTCTAACTATGCGGTTGGAGCGGTCCTTGCACAAAGGGTTGATAAGGTTGCTAATGTTATTTATTATTCTTCTAGGACTCTGGATTCTGCATGGTCTAATTACACCACCACTGAAAAGGAACTTTTAGAAATTGGTTTTGCTCTTGATAAGTTTAGACAATATTTGCTAGGTTCCAAATTGTTGTTTTTACTAACCATGCAACTTTAAGGTACTTATTGAAGAAACTAGAGGCAAAACCGAGACTGATTCGGTGGATGTTGTTGCTCTAAGAGTTTAATGTTGAAATTAAAGATAAGAGTGGATCTGAGAACTTGGTGGCTGATCACTTGAGCAGGATAGAGAAAGATGAAGATCCTTTTCTGATTCAGGATGGCTTCCCTGATGAACAACTTTTACTTGTGCATGGCATTACTCATTGGTTTGCTAATATTGTTAATTATCTTGTTGCTGGTGTTTTTCCTACAGGTGCTTCTAGATCACAGATTCATAAACTCAAGAGTGATGCCAAATATTATGTTTGGGATGACCCATATCTTTGGAAGTTTGGAAGTGATCAGGTGATTAGAAGATGTGTTCCCGACTATGAGATTGAATCTATTTTGAATTTTTCTCATGCCTCTCAAGTAGGGGGACACTTTGGTCCGCAAAGAACTGCAAGAAAAGTCCTTGACTCAGGTTTCTATTGGCCCACTGTTTTTAAAGATGCTTATGAGACTTACCACACTTGTAAAGGGTACTAGTTAGTAGGTACATCCATCACTCGTAAGAGTGACATGCCTCAACAACCTATGCTTTTTTGTGAGGTATTTGATGTATGGGGAATCGACTTCATGGGTCCCTTTCCTGTATCATTTGGCTTTCTATATATTTTTCTTGTAGTTGATTGTGTTTCAAAGTGGGTGGAAGCTATCCCCATTAGGACTAATGATTCTAGAGTTGTTGCAGATTTTGTCAAGTCTAATATCTTTTGCAGGTTTGGAATACCGCGAGCAATCATCAGTGACCAAGGCACTCATTTCTGTAACTGCACCATGGAATCTTTGCTCCGAAAGTATGGAGTTTTGCACAGAGTCTCTACTTCATACCATCCACAAATTAATAGGCAAGTTGAGATATCAAACAGGGAGATCAAACAGGTTCTAGAGAAAATGGTGCAACCAAACAGGAAAGACTGGAGCCGTCGTTTAGAAGACGCACTTTGGGCTCAAAGAACAGCTTTCAAGACACCCATTGGGATGTCTCCTTATCGACTTGTTTTTGGTAAGGCATGTCACCTTCCTGTAGAGATAGAACACCGTGCTTATTGGGCGGTGAAAAGTTGTAATTTGGAGATGCAACAAGCAAGTATTAAAAGAAAACTCCAATTACAACAACTTGAAGAACTTAGGCTAGAGGCTTATGAAAGCTCTAGGATTTATAAAGAGAAAACTAGGCACTTCCATGATAAAATGATTTCTAGGAAGGAATTCTTTGTGGGCCAACAGGTTTTACTGTTTAACTCCCGCCTTAAGCTTATGGCTGGGAAATTGCGATCCAAATGGATTGGCCCCTTTGTTGTTACTAATGTTTTCCCTCATCGTGCAGTAGAATTTAAAAGTGCAGGTACTAACAAAGTTTTCAAGGTAAATGGGCAACGCCTGAAGTTATTCCATGAAAGTGTTGTATCTGAAGAGGCAACCATAGAAGAACATTCTTTCGAAGTGCCCAACTAAACTGCAACTTGATCAGGGAGCACCTTTTCCTTTATCTCACTATTACTTTATAATTATGTTCTTTTCATTGAGGATAATGTCTATTTTAAGTGTGGGGGAGGAAATCTTTGGCTTGTTTGTTTTCATTTTGTTTTTGTTTCATTTTTTGTTTGTTTCTTTTTCAATAAAAAATATTTAGACTTAGAAACACATGCAATTGTTGAATATTTCTTTGGCTATAAACTAGTTTGAGGTTAGATTGTGGAGACTTGGGAAACGTTCACAAGACCGGTATCGTTTTAACACCTTAAGTCTCCTGAATATGGAAATCATTTTGAATCCTTGTTATGCCATAGCCTTGAGTTTTCATCCTTTAATATCTCTTAAGTAGTTTATCTAGAAGTCAACACCATCTAGAAATCACACACTAAGTAATTAAGCTGATGCAAATAAGTGAATGATCTTACGCTTAAAAAGAAATCTGAATAGGAATCCATCTTTTAAGTTAGGTGATCCTCAACCGGTCATTTAGCCTAACGGATGTTAAACCTTAAGAAAAAAAATTGTTGTTACTAAAGTAACTTTAAAATATTATCAAGTATGAATCATAATTACTAACAGGCTTATTAACCATGTGTATGAATAGATAATGGGCTTAAAGTGATTGCACTAGAATGAAAGAGAGAAAAAGGAAGGATGAGTAAGTTAGACTTAGGAATAATAACATGATTCGAAATGGGTTGTATAGGAGGGAGGCTTATGATCACACAATCGAGGATTTGTGTTCTTATGATATCCTTAGTGTGTAAGATTAGTACCTATCGATGCTATCTTAATCGAATAAGAGTTTATAGCCTAGAATGAGTATCTGAATGATGTTGTGTTTCTTGAGTCTTGAGTTTATTTTTTGCTCGGAATGCAAAAGTTCAAGTGTGGGGAAATTTGATCAGTGCATTTTGAAGCACATTCCTACATGATTGCACTTAGGCATTTCTTTAGTTTTCTTTGTTTATTTTTATATTTTAATTTTTTTTTCTAATTTACTTTTTTTTTGGCTTAATTTAATTTTCGTACTTAATTTTAAGCTTTAATAGCTTTTACGAAAATGATCATAACCAGAGTTCCAGGAACCTGATTTAGGCGTTCTACCAGTTGATGGAAAGCTAAGAGAGAGAGAGATACAACTTTCATGTTGGAGTCGAAGTCAGATTCAGAGTCATATTTTCCAGAATTTCGTTTGAAGCTGCTGCATTAGTTTTATTTAGTTTCGGGTCATTTAGAATTGGGCTAGGGTTATGTGTTTGACCCAGTTGGGTTGTAAACGGGTTTTTTTTAGGTTTTTTTCTATTTAACCTAGCAGCCGCAGCTGCTCCTTGATAAACTTTTTACGATTTTATTCTTTACTTTCGAAGAGACGAATCATGGAGAACTAATCACCAAGATTCATCTACTGTAATCGGTTTCCACCGCAACCTTGAGGTTTTATAATTTTCAATCATTTGCTTTTCCCTTTTAATATTATGCTATATACTTTGTCTGCTTTATTCAATTATATAGAATAATATTGATTAATTTCAATTGCACCTATCATTCCTTTACTTTATCGCGTTTGCTTTATCCGCACAATTTTCGTGTTTGCTTAATTCACAAAAGATTTAATCTGTTTGCTTAATTCAGAATTTAGGAATATATGTCTTATAGGATCTTTTGCGCTTGTTAATTGGTATTATTATCAAAAAGGGATTAGAATCCGCTTAGGGCATGAAAAGTATGTGAATCGATGATAGGTTGGGAAACCGAAACAGTAGATAAATCGTTTAGCTTAATTGCATAATCACTTATTTTAATCGCTTAATTGTTCTGTTTTTTTATCGACCTTAAATCAAACCCCCCTAATTCGATTACCTTCGATTAATAACAATACAAGAATCCTTGAGAATGATACTCGAGTTATCGTTACCGTTAACTATATTTTCAAAATAACTCGTTTTTTATTCGCCGCGACACGCGGGTCACTAGGAAAACATAGAAAATAAAATAAAAATTAAAAATCTACCTAAAACCCTCTAAATTATTGAATTAAATTAAAATAAAGAGATAAAACTTCCTCCCCCACACTTAAACTGAGCATTGTCCCCAATGCAACAACATAATGTTGGAAATGAAGGTAGAATCTAGAATGTCGTGCTACTGACGACCTCTCCCTTGCATTCGAGACCATCTGACATTTCTTGGTTGTGGGTCTGAAGTACCCATATCAGATTTTTGCTCTTGGAACGACACAACGAACATCCCATGGATGAGTGCAGTGTCATTCTGGCCTTGTTGCATGTTCTGGAGGATTCACGACATTTCATTTTGTTGTGTGTACATCTGGTTCTGCTGCAACATTATTTGGGCCTGCTGTGCTTCTAGTCTTTGCAATATTCGGTCTCATACAATGTTTCCTTCATTTTGTTGCATCACCACAACATAGGTACTATCAAGAGTCTCAGATGACTCTTCCTCCCTTCTCCTTGGTCTAGTCCTCGATGAGGAACCTGCAACAAAAACAGAAGGTGGTGGTGTGGTGTGTGTTTCTGTGTCATCATCGGCCCCGCCAACAGCAACATCATCAGGGATGTGCGCGGGGCCTGGGTTAGGTGTATAACAAAATTTTCCATCAACACGCAAATTTGTGCGCGGATTTGGAAGAATAAAATTAGGAAAAACTTTGTTATCAATCATTAACTCAAACATACCATCATTTATTCTTGGGTTAAATAAGTTTTTGGTCCCTACAAATATCTCATTTTTTGAAATTGGTCCCTCTAAATATTTTCTTCAAACATTGGTCCTCCAAAACTTTTCCGTTTCGAAATCTAGTCCCTTCCGTTAGTTTGAACTAACGGAGGCTGACTTGGCAAGCCATGTATGAATTATTTTTTTCAAACGTGTAGCTTATATGGCAAAGAACATGTTTCTTCTCTCACTACCACTTCATTTCTTCTCTCACTACCACTTCATTTCTTCTCTGAACTCTTACGTATCGAAGTAGAACAAGCACTACAAGTTTCTTCGTCTTCCATTTCTCCTTTCAATAAACCATTTCTATCTCTAAAACATCCCTCTTTCTCTCTGTATCACGGTTATCGCAATAGAGACTTATTCTCATCCTCAACAACACACGGTAATCCATTATAGAGTTTTTTCAATTCTTTCATCTTTATTCTATTTTTCTGTTTCTATTGATTGATTCAATCATTATTTCTCAAAAATAGATCTGATGGTTCTTGTTAATTCATGGGGGTTGTTCAAAATTGTGCTAGTTGTCAACAGAATATGATATTTATGGATTATTTTATTTGTGATTATTTGTAGGCTTCTTCGAGATTTTTAGGTTCAAATCAGTAACAAAAGAGGTGTTAAACTTTATAGATCTGACTGAGATGGTTAAAGCTGATTTATAGTTCTAACATCATGTTAGGTGTTTGTTCTCTGTGTTAAAAGTATACTTATTTATTTATTTATTTGTACAAAAATTATAGATAGAAACTTTTGGAGGTAAGAAATCTCTGGCTTCTTAGAATGCTCTTAAAAATCTCTGGGTTTTAACTTCTAGAAATTTGTTTTATACTAAAAGCACTTTGTTAATTAATGCCTATCCAAAAGTGTTATCATGTATACATTAGTATTGTAGTCCTCATATTTCAACTGTCATGTTTCATAATTACTTGTTTTGATTGTTTCCTTTTTGTATGGGAGTGATTACTTATCATTGTCATTTACTCAAAAAGTAAGCAAATCATGGATCCTTATGAAACACAAACAAAATTGATCAATAATTTTTAACTGACTTATTATATGTTTCACTCATACAAGTTTAAAATATGTTGAAATAAAAGGGTATTTAGTACCACAAGAATGGTGTTTGTTTGTGATTTTTATATCAGTTCATATGGATGAGAAAAACTATGTGTAGCCACTTAATGCATGGACTTAAAACTAATTTTGACATTGAAATTGCAGACATGACACATTCCCTTGGGTACCTTGAGAGAATTGGTGATTCATCACAGTAAGTTGAATTTTTTTATAAATTTTATTCATTTATTTTTTCTATTTTAACAATATTTGTACAATTTTGTATAGTCAAGTAATGAGTTCCCAAATTTTTCATTAGGTCATAATTAAATTCTTTGTGTGGACCATGGACCAATTCTCTATTCTGGAGGAAGAATATGAAAAAATGATTGGTGTAAGACGATTGGTGTAGAATTGTTTTAATGCAATTCATATATTCTATTTGTAGAAGTTTTGGCATCACAACAAGCTCAATCTATTCAACCTTCAGTATATAACATGATTGTAATGATGTACTTCGCTCTATACTAAGAACATGTTTGGCCACATCCGTTGGTCCTCCGTATTTCACCGCCAATGTTGTTGTTCCTGAACCAGCTAGTGCACTCTGTGCTTGTAACCTGTATTCATCATGAAACAACATAATATTTAGTTCGAAGACCTATAAAGATTTTGAACACAGTTTATGAACATATCATAAAACTATTTTCTTAAACTCCCACAACCAGTCTCATAAGTTGTATGGACCTGTTTGGATTGACTTAAATCAATGGAATTATTTAATCAATAATTTCACAAGAGTAGCATACAATTTCAGACTAAAAATACACAAAGAATAGGAAGCATGGAAGCACGTGGTTATCAATAATCAGTAACATCATATTTGCATCTTCTTGCCTCCTAACTTAACTGAAAAGATAGAGCAGAATGAACAGAATCAGCCATGGCAAGAAAGAAATAAGGATAAAAGGTGTCACCTAATCAACAGTGCAGAACACAAGGATCAACTAGTTTAGGTATAAAGTTAGGCAGAGGCAAGAGATCATAATTAGATAAGAATGGGACAAAAATCTGAAGTCATGTTTTTGCATTTCTAATGTTGCCAATACTTAAAGGTTATAAAGGTTATAAAGATTTCCATGTAGCAACAAAAACGCTACTCAAAGACAAAAAATAACCATTGATGAGAAATTAAACACACGAGAAAAACAAGATTTTACCAAGATCAAAGAAACAACATACCTATAGTTGTGAACATCTATAATTCTAGGATGGTCAAGGTTCATTCTCGCTCGCCTAACATGGTCTGAACTTCTGCTAAGTTTCTCTGTACATTACAATTAAAGGTTATAAAGATTTTGTAGTAATCAATTTCATCATTTCAAAACGAAAATAGTGAATTTAAATTGGTAAAAAAAAGGTGTGTATGTACCTGTTTTACTCTTCTTGATTGTGCATGGCTCTCTTTCAGATAAGCTACTTCTGCTTTTGTATGCTAATCCATAACCTCCCGAATGAGGCGTTCAACAGGTGAATCCTGAGACTGGAAACTGACAGGAGATTGCTTCTTAATAGAGTGATGTTTCTTGTTTACCAGCCTGACATCATTGGAGCTTTGACCACTCTATCCCAACTTCCTATTTGAAACAAATGCATTCTTCTGCTGCCTCAACTCTGTCTGTTGTTTCCATGATCCCTGTCTTGGTATGGGTGGTAAATTGACCTCCATAGGAGTTTCAGTCTCATCGTTGATCCTCCTAAGCCTACCAAATGATCCAGAATTATCACCATTACTACAATCAGATTTAGGTTCATGTGTTTCATTTTGACTTACACCTTCACCAAAAGAAGAGTCAGATTGATTTTGATCCTTAGTTATTCCAACGCGTTCCACTTGTGCAAGAACAATGCGAACTTCCTTCACAAGACGACTTATAATTAGTGATGTGAAAGCCTGTCTTCTAGGGATTGAGGTTTTACTGGGACCTGCTTGCTTGACATCTTCCAAGTTAAGAAACATGGTTTGTCTACTACGTTTCTTTCCCAACATTTCCTCTTTACGCTGGTCAATCCTTCTCTTCCCAGGAATATTTGCAGAGGTTTTTCTACTTCGTGGTGAAGAGGTTGTTTCGATGACTGTTGAAGGTCCTCCCCCTAAAGAGAAGAAGATGAAGTGGCGAATGGTGATCGATTTGGTGCATGAAACATAAGGGGGATTGATGAAGTGGGTAGTGGGAATTAGGGTTCAGAGAAGAAGATGAAGTGGTAGTGAGGATAGGGTCCAGAGAAGAAGATGTAGTGGGTAGTGGGGATTGAGGTTGGGAGGATTTTCCACCTAAGTTACACGTTTGAAAAAAACAATTTACATGTGGCATGCCACGTCACCTTCCGTTAGTTCAAACTAACGGGAGGGACTAGATTTCGAAACGGAAAAGTTTTGGAGGACCAATGTTTGAAGAAAATATTTAGAGGGATCAATTTCAAAAAATGAGATATTTGTAGGGACCAAAAATATATTTAACCCTTTATTCTTTTTACCAACTTCATACATTCAACCATTTTTAGGCTGATAGTACTCTATGGCAAAGGCTAGATGGTCGCAAGATTAGCTTCGAGCTTAAGAGCTTGGGCTATTGTGGTTATCAGACCACCAAAATTTATAGGAACTCCTTTGTTATAATTAACAATTGTTTTCATGAGGTGTAGCATAAGTGTAACATGAATAATTTTTCTAGGAGATATGGAAATAATAAGATAAAAGTGTTCTTTTTCGTTTACATTATTTGAGTTCGGCTGGCCAAAAATGGTTTGAGCCAACAGTTGGCGAAATTATCATATGGTTGGGTTCTGAATTAATGACGCCTTGTTTCCTTCACAGGACGTTGTATATGTTCCTGTTATTTCCCTCCAGGTGCATTTATAAGTGTTTACCCAATCGGCTCCACTCGGTACATAATAACACACATCGTCATCGTCTCCATAGGGGAGTTTCAATATTTCCGCAAGTTCATCAAACGTGTAACAATACTCGTTATTGCACATTCTAGATCATACCTTTTCCTTTTACGAATCAGGTATCATGGAACTGAGAAATTCTAAAGTGAGCTGGACATAGACAGGATCTTTAGCAGATAATAAAATTTTTAAATTTGTGCAATCCAGCAAAAATTCTACACTATCCGTTAGTCCTAGTATCTCTAAACAAGTTGAATCGGTATACCTGGTTGGTTCGATTTCTCGCTGCATGAGACTTTTGCACAGTTTGGCTTGATCTTGATCTCTATAGAAAATTTGAACTCCCTGCATTTTCTCTAAGAAAATTTTGCTTTCTATTGAAAAAATTAAAGCTTGAACAATTTAATTTAGTAGAGTAGGAGAAGATATGAGTGTGTGAATAATGTAATTTTGTAGTGGTATTTATAGATAGTAGAAATTTAATATGGGTAGTTGTAGAATTAATTCGGTCAAAGTGGAAAATTAATTGTGACAAATGCAATGCATGCATATAGTGTAAATTGGGTGTAAGATAAGTGTGTATCATGCATTATAATAGAAGAACACATGGTGGCATGCATGAGAGGTCTATGTGGAGGGTTCCACTTTGAAATATGTTGGCGGCAGGAGCCACCTTTAATGTGGCGAGGGCCACTTTTGAAAAATGTGAGATGGCGGGTGCCACCTTGTAGCGTGGCGCAAGCCACATTGTGTGTGGGCCCCCTCACATTGATTTTCTTTTCTTCTTATAATTATAATATGTATCCTTTAATTTATAGTACTTTTGCAACTTTGTATCCTTATAATTAAATGCAATGTAACTTGTATGGACCATACGAACTTTAATTTAGATACCATACGTATTTGTTTTTCACTTCAGCCTGGTACATCAATACTGATCAGTCAAAGTGAAAGTACTATTGATATAAATAAATTGAAAATCAATAAATAATAGAAACTGATTGAATAACGTAAAGTAACTTAGTTAAATTAAACTAAGTATCAATTACTTGGCATTAATTAGAACACAACAAAAAGTATTGCTGATATATCAGTAAGAATAAAGACTCAGTATATCAGTATTAATAGCACATTGTAGATAATATTTATAGCAGATAACAGATAAAAATTTAAAATTGTACCCAAATTAAATCTAACTGCAAAACAGAATTAAATTAAACTCACTAAAATTCAAAACTTAAATAAATATTCAAAACGGAAATTCATAAATGACGTAAAATGTAAAAGTGCAATGAAATAATAAAATTCCTACTTAGAAAACTGAAAAATTAATAACTCCCAATTAATTTATTCTTCCCTCGCACTTAAAATCAGTAGTGTCCTCACTGATAAAAATCGGAGGCAAAACGAAACATAAATAAATTTACTCTCTCTAGCCACGTCTGTTAGAATGCCGATGAGTCAGATAGAAAAGATTTGTTGATGGAGATGATCAAAATGTTCATTCACTAAATCCATAAATCTAATGAAATCAGTGCATAGTGTATTGACATCATTCAGAAGGTTATTCACTCGATTATCTAAAGTAGTGATGGAAGTAGTGTAGTCAATAGGTGGAGCTGCGGCTATCACATGTGCTATAGATTCCGCATCATATCTATCCTCTAAATACTCATAAGGCTCAGGTGTAACACCCGTCTAAACCCCAATAAAATATAACTTATTTAAGAAAATTAGTTTCTCATCACAATCACGGATGTCACATCTTCATAAAAATATATTTAACAAATAAAAGGTTTATGCTCCGTAACACGGGTTTAAAAGGTTTTTCTTCAATAAAATAAAAACATATCCAAAATTCATATAATAAACCAACGCATCAGATTAAAGTTCCATTACTTGTTTAATAATTAAAAACAATACCCTCAGGTATATCTCATAAAATTACATGGTTCAAAACCTCTCAGGGTTCATAACTCAAAACTTGAAAATAAAGAAAAGTCATCAATACGTCTCAAAACTTCAAAATAATAAAACATGAAATATTCCAAACAGACAAACTCCCAAATCCCGGTGTCACATATTAGAGCAAGAACCACTTTACTTCAATGAAGTAAATCAACACACCCTGAAGCAACTCTTAAGCTTCCGGCACTATTCCTGATTACCTGCAAGTTATCCGCGGAAGAGGCAACAATTTCAAGCAGAAAGGGTGAGTAATCATAATCATTATAAAAGATTTAGGAAAACTGACAGTGTTACAATCTCACAATAATGATACCAATAACATACTCATATTCATCACATAACTCGTCAATATCATCATAATAATCAAACAACACTCATTACACAATTAATGTCAAACAAAATGTGAATGCGACTCAACAGACTCTATGCATACGGTATCAAACATCCAAGTTGACTTAGTCATCGTTATCTCCAAAGATCCCCACCAGTAGGATCGGTTCCCTCTTGGAACCAGAGCACCAAAATTTGCACTTAATCCTCACTATGGGATTAAGGCCGTCACTAGACATTGTCGTCCGGAATTCATCCCTGGATCTTCATCCTGCAAAACGTCACTGGACAATTCGTCCTAACCGATGTTATGAATGCATGATGCGCACAACAATAAAAACAACCACGTCTAGTTAAAACGCATCATCATTCAATCATATACCTCAACTTACAGTCACAACTTTATTATACAATTATACAAAATATACATCACTAATTTAATATCATCACAAAACCACTGCATCATCAATAACACATATACAATTCACTACAATGGAATTTTAAATGATCTAACAATATCAAATAACACATATATAATTCCCAACAGTGGAACTTCATATTCTTTTCTTTTGATAGAAAACACTCATCATAATATACCCAATGTTATTACACTTAAATCTCACTATTTAGTTCACAAAACTATATTGTTTTTCTATTGTTTACAGTCCTTATTTTTTTACCCAATTATACAACATGTATTTCAATCTCACAATAGTATCTTGAAAGAAAAATATTTACCAAGATATGCCTTGCTTTTATTAAAATCTTGTTTGTTAAACTTAGAGAAAAAATAACATTATTCAGTTTTCCTTATTACTTGTTTTCGTCTTCTGTTTTTTTATTTACAAAAATTCAGGTTTTCATAATAAAAATCACGATTACAGAAGTTGGATCAATTATTCAAAAATTGAACAAAACCCCAAATAACTAGGTGGCTCAAGCCATGTGGGAGTGGCACAGGCCATTACAAAACATCACTGGGTATCGCAAGCCACCAAGGCATGTAGCGCAAGCCACCAAACACATGAGCATGTAGCACAAGCCATTAAGGAATGTGGCACCCACCACATGGTGCCCCCCCTTTTAGAAGTGGTGCAAGCCACAATACAATGTGGAACCAGTCACATTGTTTTATTCAATTATTTTAATAAACTCCACCCACCATAATTAATTAATTAATTCTAACAAATTATAATGGTTTTATTCTAATTAAACCATTCTCTTGATCTTTAATCCCCAGGTGGCGCAAGCCACCCCTTTTCTGGAAAGGAGTCTCAGACAAAAACTATTCAACCGGTTTCACTTAATCCAATTCTGATTGCACAAATTTTTCCAAAACTAGTCACATCCTTAATACGAAATCAGTTTCTCTCCAATCTCTTCATACACACTTCATCTTCTCCAAATTTCTATGACTATCAAAACTAATCAATTTCTTATCAATTATAATAATTAAGATTAAACACCCTTACCTTAATTTATCGCTTTTCGATTAAATCGTTTCCTTGTTCTTCTGATTCTCCTGATTTCTCCTTGATCCCACGTTCTTGGTTTCTCTCTCGGTTCCTCGTCTCCAAAAATACAGAATGAATCCTCTTTCTCTAACTTCCTCATGTAACCCTTATAACTTAATTACTAAATTCTGAAAATACCCTTACTTATTCTTCTAATGACCACTATGTCCTTTAACCTTGAAATTTCTTATTATCTTAATTTATTTTATTGATTTAAATTGTAACTAATTCTAGTTTATTCACTAAAATCAATTAATTCCATAAGACCGACATTTCGTCAAATAAACCCTTCCGACACGTCGCCAAACTTAATAATTCACACCAATATTCAAATAAAGTAAATAATCGATTTTACGAAATTAAATAAATATTCATATTAAAATAGGGTGTTACAACTCTCCCCCACTTAGAATAATTTCATCCTCGAAAATTTACCTGAATCAAATAAGGTCAGATATGACTCCTTCATCTGATCTTCTCGCTCCCAAGTCCAACATTCACCAGATGGTCCACCCCAAAGTACTTTCACTAAGGCAATCTCTTTGCCTCGTAGTTGATTCATTTCTCGTCCATCGGTTCTTACCGGCAATGCTTCAACAGTCAGTTTATCTCTCACCTGTACATCATCCATTTGAATAACATGCGACGGATCTACTATATACTTTCTCATCTACGACACATGAAACACATCATGCAGATTCGCAAGCAACGGTGGTAGTGCAATGCGGTAAGCCACATTACCGATTCTCTACGAAATCTGATACTTCCCCATAAAACACAGAGTAAACTTTCTCGACTTTAAAGCTCTCCCGACACCTGTTATTGGAGTAACTTTCAGAAACACATGATCTCCTTCTTGAAAGTCTAACGTCTTCCTTATTTTATCATAAAGCCTCGAATTTCCTTCTATGGGCTCTGCCTCTGAAATTAATATCCATGTAGTCTACTTGCATAGTGAGAATTAGTGCTAAAATATACTGAGTTAGCCTATAAGAAAGTAGACATAAATAAGACGTTAGTAATGCACATGGAATTTTTGTGATAGTAAGAATGGAGATGAAAAAGATAAAATCAGGAGTAAAACTAAAAATAACAATTAAAGTGCAAAATAAAATAAAAAGGTGGGTTACCTCCCCCTAAGCTTTGATTTTAACGTCCGAAGCCTGAAGAAGTTCTAATTCAACGTCAGCTTTCAAGTTCGACGGACAACTCTAATAGCTTAAGTTTAGACGCGTAATCTCTATTGTCGACGCAATGGTAATGTTTTAGACATTATCCGTTTATGATAAAAGGGTGACTAGATTTATTATTATTTATCTTTATGACGCCACTTGGAAAAACTTTAGTTACTATAAAAGGTCCTGACCATCGAGATCTTAATTTTAATGGGAAGAGTTTAAGGCGTGAATTAAATAAAAGTACTACATCTCCTTCATTAAACTCTTTCCGTGAGATACATTTATCATGCCATTTTTTAGTTCTCTCTTTGTATATGTAACACCCTTTCTAGCCCCATCACAAAATAGTCAAATAAAAATCATTTATCAGAGTACATCTCATAAAAAGGGCATCACATTTACTTCAAAAACTCAAACGTCAAACATCACATAAAGTCCTATCCCGTAACACAAGTTCATAAAATTATGAAAACACCATAATTCTTTTATTCATAAATAAGCAACAGAAAAACCAATAAGTTGTAAAATCCTCTTTAATAAAATAAAACTCATAAATCGTTCTAAAATAACATTTTATCAAAATATTTAAACAAAATTCAGTATCTTAATCCAAATAAAACATAAACACTCAAATGAATCCCATTCCCGATGTTACTGGACATAGAGCAAGAATCCACTTCTAACTAATTCGACGACTCACTATCTCCGAGTCACGCACGCACCGAGCTTACCTTGATTATCTGTAGGATGGCATAATAGACCATCCCCAGAAGGCAAGTAGGGTGAGTAAATTCACATTCCATAATATAATATAGAAATAAGAATTTAAAACACTCAACAACAACAACAATTCATTTATACCTATCTTCATCATCATAACATCATAATAACATTCACCATTACTCATTTAATACACCTCATCAAATATATATCATCATTATATAAAATCAATGCACTCATGATATGTCATTTAGAATAAAATGCAACCTCTTACTAATGCATGTGGTACTGAAAAATCTTCATGTGATGGATACCGGGGCATCAACCCTCCCTTAAGGGAGCACATCATAAACATCAAATCACTTCAATCGACACAATGGGATTGAATCTACCAATGGACCGAAGCCCCCCTCATATATTTAATTCCATGAATGCAAGACGCAATATACAATCATCATCCTTAAAACATCATAACATTGCAACCACATTCATTATTAAATAATCATTCCTCATACTAATTCATAACATCATGTACATACTCATGGAATATCATACAATGCACTCATCCTACATAATATCTCTACATTATGAAATCCTACATCGTAACTCGAAGAAAGTCAAAGAATTCATCATACATCACTTACCTACTAACTCTACTCATTTAGCCTCCAAAACACATCATGTGACAACTCTACAACGTCATAGCAACCTAGAACATATTACCCTAAAAATAGTTTTCCAAAATTTAAACATTTTTCAAAGTTTCCCAGGGTTCACTAAGCGAGACATCACACTCGCTAAGTGCCCAAATCACTGACTCTTCTCGCTAAGCGAGCTTCGCGATTCTGCAGATTTTTTTTGCGATATCCAGCCTTCTCCTTCTACGATAGAACCCCTCAAAAACCCATAATTCAATAGCATCACATTCGAAAACCTCATTAACATTAACATTCATCATAATAACATCATCTAAATCATGTGCATAATTGTATTCATCAAAATCATCATGAATTCATCATTAACAACACAAACTCATCAATCAAAACCCTATTCCCTAAACTACACCACAAAACCTCCAATTCCATTCCCACATTATAATATCGAAAGAAAAATGCTCCCCATACATGTAAGCTTTCGATAAACTCTTCGTAAATATCTCCAACCTTCAAGCCATAGCTTATCCTCTTCTCTAGAGCTCTTTTCCCAAAAGTGAGATCGGTCCAAATGATCGTAGTCTCCAACTTTACCCTCTTTTGTCAGTCTTGCCCCTACGATCTCTTTTAGTCTTTCCCCATAAAACCCTCACTTATCCTCAACCTAAAGACCACAATAACCTTATCCTCTAACTCTTTTTATTTTATTCAATTTAATCTCAAATAATAAAATAAAACACTAAACTTAATATTTCTAATATTACTACTATATTAAGTTTACCCCAAAATTCTTCAAAACATCAATAAACATCATAATTCATAAGAAAACACATCAATGAAATTAAAATAGACTTTGGGGTGTTACAACTCTCTCCCACTTAAGAATTTTCATCCTCAAAAATGTACCTGAAGCAAACAGAATCGAATAGGACTCTTTCATATGATCCTCTCGCTCCCAAGTCCAACTATCACCAGCTGGTCCACCCCATAATACCTTCACCAAGGCAATCTCTTTACCTCTTAGTCGTTTCATTTCTCTCCCATCTATTTGTACTGGCGAAACTTCCACACTCAAATGATCTCTTACTCGAATATCATCCATCTGAATCACATGCGACGGATATGCAATGTACTTCCTCAACTGTGACACATGAAACACATCATGCAAATTTGCAAGTGGCGGTGGTAATGCAATCCGATACGCCACCTCTCCGACCCTCTGCGAAACCTGATATGGTCCAATGAAATGCGGAGTGAGATTTCTGGACTTAAGTGCTCGCCCGACACCAGTCACTGGAGTAACCCTCAAGAACACATGATCCCCTTCTTGAAATATAAGTGCTTTCCTCCTCTTATCATGGTAACTCTTTTGACAACTTTGCAAAGTCTTTATTCTCTCTCGAATCATCTTAATCTTCTCTGATGTCTCTTGCAGAATCTCAGGTCCGAGCACAACACTCTCGCCTGACTCATACCAACACAATGGAGTCCTACACCTCCTCCCATACAATGCTTCATACGGAGCCATACCAATGCTCACATGAAAACTGTTGTTATATGTAAACTCAATCAATGGCAAATGACTATCCCACGCATCTCCATGATCCAATACACAAGCTCTCAGCAAATCTTCTAAAGATTGGATAATCCATTTTGTCTAACCGTCCATATATGGATGATAAGCAGAACTCATCCTCAACTTGGTTCCCAAAGCATCTTGCAAACTCTTCCAAATTCTCGACGTAAATCGTAGATCTCTATCTGACACGATACTCGACGGTATCCCATGCAACTTCACAATCTCATCAATATATATCTCTGCTAGCTTTGACATGGAATAATTAATCTTCATCAACAAGAAATGCGCCGAATTAGTTAATCGGTCAACAATCACCCAAATGGAATCATTTCCCTTCACCATCCTCGGAAACCCTATCACAAAATCCATAGAAATGCTATCCCATTTCCATTCCAAAATACTCAATGGTTGCATCATACCTAAAGGATTTTTATGTTCAACCTTCGATTTCTGGAAAGTCAAACACGCATACACAAACTCTGCAACATCTCTCTTCATACCTGGCCACCAAAACAGTTTTTGCAAGTCATGATACATCTTAGTAGCACCAGGATGAATACTCAACCTACTTCGATGTCCTTCTTCAAGAATGCTTTTCCTTAATTCTGGAATATCAGGAACACACACACGATCTCGAAACCTCATCATACCATTCTCATCAATACTGAACTCTCCTCCATTACCCTAGTTAATCAAAGTCATTTGATCAATCAACTTCAAATCGGATTGTTGTCGTATATAAATCTCCTCCACAATATCATTCGTCAATTTCAACATACCCAACGTAACGCTCTCAGACGTAGTTTCACACAAAAAAAATTGACGTCTCTAAATTGCTTAATCATCTCATGTTCTTTCACCATCAACATTAACATGTGCAATGTTTTCCTACTCAAAGTATCTGCAACCACATTAGCCTTACCAGGGTGGTAACTCAAATCAAAATTAAAATCCTTCAACATCTCTAACCATCTCCTCTGCCTTATATTGAGTTCTTTCTGATCAAACAAGTATTTCAAACTCTTATGATCGCTAAACACTTCAAACCTCGATCCAAACAGATAGTGTCTCCAAATTTTTAACACGAAAACCACATCCGCTAACTCTAAGTCGTGGGTAGGATAGTTCCTCTCATGAACACGTAACTGTCTAGAAGCATATGCAACTACTTGACCATTTTGCATCAAAACACCACCAAGACCTATCTTCGAAGCATCACTGTACACCACAAAATATTCATTCGGATTTGGTAAAATTAAAACTGGAGTAGTCATCAACCTCTTCTTCAACTCAACAAAACTCTTCTCACAAGCAACATCCCATACATAAGCCTGGCCCTTCTGAGTCAACTGCGTCAAAGGAAAAACCAACTTAGAAAACCCTCTATAAACTTACGGTAATAACCGGCTAAACCAAGAAAACTTCTGATCTCTATAGCAGACTTCATAGTTTCCCAATTCAATACAACATCAACCTTCGAAGGATCCACAAAATGTCCACCACTAGAAATCACATGGCCAAGGAAACTTACTTCCTTCAACCAGAACTCACACTTTGACAACTTAGCATAAGGCTTCTTCTCTCTCAACACCTACAATACAATCCTCATATGTCCCTCATGTTCTTCTTCTAACTTTGAATAAATCAGAATGTTATCAATAAAAACCACCACAAACTTATCCAAATACCCATGAAAAGTCTGATTCATATATTACATGAATACATCAGGTGCAATGGACATACCAAAAGGCATCACAATATATTCATAGTGACCATACCTCGTCCGGAAAGTTTTCTTCAAAATATCATCCGCTTTAACTCGAATCTGATGATAACCCGACCTTAAATAAATCTTGCTAAAAACGTAAGCTCCCACCAAATGATTCATCAAATCATCAATCCTCGGAAGTGGATATTTATTATTGATTGTTACCTTATTCAATTTTTGATAATCGACACACAACCTCATGCTACCATCCTTCATCTTAATCAACTACACATGAGCACGTTGTAACACCCCAAAATTTGCCCTCTTATTTATCACCGATTCCGAGTCTCTTATGCTTCATTTATGTGTCATCTTGCATATTCGTTCATACATTGCATAAAAAAAATAAAGAGCATACATCATTGGACGAGGAGCGGGGCATGTGATCAAGGGTTATTTGGCGACTATTGGGTCTCGGAAGGAAAGTAATCTCAGAAAATATGACCAAGACCAGATGTATAAGATTTCACACCAAAAAGAAAAAAAACTTAAGTTTTAGTTGAAGTAATCGGTTACCTCATAGGTAGTAACCGAATACCTGTTGAAATTTGAAGGAAAAAGGCTAGTTTTTGTACTGGTAACCGGTTACTTCGTACAAAATTTCAAAAATTCAAAAATCAGTTGGTTTCTTCCACCACCCTCCATTTTCACTTTGCCTTGTAATTTCTATCAAATTCTAGAACATTCCACACCCTTCCAAAGGAATATTTCCAGAATATGCCAAGGAATATTTCAAGAATATGCCATGGAATATTCTAGGAATATTCCCAACCAACCCTTAGCTTAGGATCTGAGCCCAGTGTCCAAACCTCGCGCCTAACCTAAACCTAACTCCAAAGTTAACCCCTATATAAACCTTTCTCATCAAGCCAAAGAGAGGTTAGACACAAGATTAGCCACATTTCACAAATTTTACCATTCTCACAATCTCAATTCTCTCATTTCTATCCATTTTCCAAACTTACACCAAAGCTTCATCATCATCAAGATTCTTCAAGTTTTGCATTGAAACTTGAAGAATTAGAAGCTAAGCCTCCACCATTTTCATCGATTCAGCGGATTATCAAAGAAGTTGCTACAGTTGTGGTGTTTATTTCACCATTAGAAAGCGGTTTCGGATAATTCTCAACAATTGCTCGACATTGCAACAATTACCAAAGCAAGCCTCCGGTTTGTATGTTGGTGGATCTGTAATCACTTCTCATTTTAACTTATTTCTCTTCATCTCACCTCACGCATTCTTCTCTTTTTCTTGCTTTTGTGATACTTTGTTTGGTTTGATCATTAGGAGCTAGAATTGTAGTGTGATCGTAGTGGTAATATGTGTTAGAATGTTACATTTAGGTGTGATTTTCGTGCTAGGTTGTTAGACATTAGAATATAGATTATTGGAATAAGTTTCTACTATTTTTTGCATGAAAATGAAGAAATTTTTTATTCTAGTTGCATAATAGCCGGTTACCTCATAGGTAGTAACCGGTTACCTGTGAAATGGCAGAAAATCCCAGTTTTTGAACTAGTAACCGGTTACTACATAGGTAGTAATCGGTGACCACTGAACCAGAATGAAAAATTCTTGCTTTTTCTTGCATTTTTTATATCCATTCCCCCTCCAATCATTATGGATCTTTAAGATGTTATTTTAGGGAGTTTTTAGGAGGTGTTTAGGAGCAGGTGTGTGTAGTTTCAATAACTATCGACATGCTTTTCGTTAGGTTCCAATTTTTGACATAAAGTTGCATATGTGTTTGAAGCTTGTTGTGATTGTTGTTTGCATGATTTAACATCATCAATAGCATGTTAATAAGTCTTCATAGTTCTTTTTTGCATTGCATTTGCAATCCATTCATATTTTGGTCGATTGTGCGCGAAATTGGAAATGTTGGATATTGTTTAAAACCATACAATTCACATAGTTTGCATCCATTATTGATTGTTTATGTGTTGAATTCCATTGTTGATTATTCAATTCAGGTTGTTGAATTAACATGTATGATCTTTGCATATCATTGTTTGCATTAAAACTCCACGTTTTTGCATTTGAAAAAATAATTGAAAATCTGCCTTGTTTCAGTGTTGCATTTTAAAACAGAAGTTATAAGAGACATGTTGCATTATTCTGTTTTGATCTTTTTACACCTATTTTCATGTTGTTTGCTAGATGTAATAGGTTGTTTGCATTGTTACTTGTATTTAGTGGCTGATTATGTGTTAGGAAGTTGTAGTAGCTGCTGACTTTAGGTTTCTCTTAGCATTTAAGTGTCCTTAGACTTAAGATTGAGTATAGTATAGGTCATAGTTGTGATAGGACATGTTTGGTACTTGATTACCTCTTTCCTTTTATCATTTTGGACCTATTTTACTAACCTTTGTTTTGTAGGGGGTTATGGTAAGCCATGTGTGTGGGAGGGTATCCTACGTACACCTTTTTCCTTATCCTTTTACATTTTAACTTGTGTTGGAGATAAGCATTGGATGCTTCTTTGCCATTTCACTGTGTTCATTCCCTTTGAGTTGAACTCATCTTCAATTAATTGAAGTTAGTTGTAACTTGCTTCCTTCTTCTTTCTAGGAATAGAAAATCCCACTAACCATTGGACATCCCTTGCATAAACAACTTAGGATGAGTCTTACTTTCCCCTAGTTTTGTCCTTTTCCGATTTGAGTCCTCTTTCTCATCTCAAAATAAAAATAAAATACCTAATAAAGGTTGATCTTTCTCGTGCACAAGGAGACTATACCATGGGGTATTTGCACGCATTCCATCTCGGGATAAGGTGTAGGATATCTATCATGATGAACAAGTCTTAGCATGAGGATGTCTTACAAACAGAATAAAAAATCTTCTTCTAAAAAGAAACAAAACAAACAACAAGCGAATTTCCTGCATGAATTCTCTTCTCATATCCTCACTCATAATGAAAGAACTCGCTTCGACTTGTCTCTTTGTAAGACGGTAAACACACTCGTACCAGACGAGCCTACAACACCTGAGCATAGGCATGAGCAGTTCAATTCATAAAAAACACAAACAAAGTTTTGGCCTTATTTAGGCGAACTACGTTGACTAAGATTCTCATATCCCATGAGATATGTAAGCATTGGGGTAGGCTCCATTCGAACACATTCTTTATTATCCCTACATTTTTCCCATACGTTTTCGTTATCTTTTCCCAGTTCCCTCTCTCATTCCAGTTCCAGTAGCAGTTCTTTTGTTCAGCAACAGTTTTATTTCTCACCCTTTGAAACAAACAAACAAGTGTGGATGCCGACGAGTATGAAGGACGATCTGGGGTGCTAATACCTTCCCAATTCGTAACTGACTCCCAAACCCAGTTTCTTTCATTCACAGGACCTTTGTCCTTCCTTTCTTTTCTTCGGTTTGTGCAGCATTACCTTTCCTATTCCTTCGGGATAAAAATGCCTGGCTGAAGACTCTACCTTTTATGCACCACTTTCGCATTTCTACTAGGATGAAAATCCCGGGAGTGACAGCTGGCGACTCTGCTGAGGATCGAACCCATAATCTTTGGTTTCCCCTTTGAGAGTCAATCCTAGCGCTTGTCTGTTTTTGTTTCTTTGGGTGTTTAGCTGTTTGGTGTTGTGTGCTTTGGTTTAGGTTTGCTGCTTTATTTACATCTTTACTTTACAACTTTATTTATTGCTTTCAGTATATTATTTTCCATGCATCATATATACTGGACTGTCTGGATGTACTGGCTTTCTTTGGCGGGATGGGGTTATTGAGTGAGGAGCCCAATGCCAAGGCTCAAGTGCACCTTAGACTTTAGCATGGACAGACATTATACTTCCATGGTGTCTCACCATGATGAATGGCGGTATGTTCCACACCCAGAGTGCGACCGTCTTGGAACTATTTTGTGTGGGGATTTCCTCCATTTCAGGATACGACCTCGATAGTTATGTGCATCTGGGGACCGATCATTGAGGACCTTAGTGGAAACAACCCTCTCCAATGATGATAGTAGCATACCATATTTGTTGGAAAACCCACTCGCATCCGAGGGCCCACTGGGAACTCGCATAGGATGGCCTGGTTCTCTCATAGGAACCCAGTTAAAGCAAACTGTTTGTATGACGATTGTACTGTATCCCAAGGACTGAATGTATTATTATTTCTCGATTCAGTGCTTGAAGCTGGGAACTGATGACTCGATTTTTTATAGTTTATTTCGGTCTATTTCGCGCATTTCTTATTGTAAATCTATCGAGTATTTACTGTTTTATTTGTTATTTGCTTATATTTCTCTTTGTTTTGTCTTGACAGGTGTTTAATCGGAAAGTATGGAAAAAGGAGTGAAAATGAAGCTAAAGAGTGGAGACAAAGCAAAAAAATTGCAAGTTCTGCTTCCCCTAGATAAATGGCGTTCGCCATTTGCCCTACCTAGGGGAATGGCGTTCGCCATTACTCAAAAAAAGGAGGGAAATCACGTTTTGAACAAATGGCGTTCGCCATTTGCATATGGTGATAACCGTTATGCGTGGGAGCAGTTTTTTTCCAGCAGCAATTTGGCAGTTTTACTTCATTTCGAATTCAAACTGATCTGGACTTCTTGGATAAAATCGCCTATAAATAGAGACCTCTACAGCTGCATTTATCATCCGGAATTTGCACGGAAGTGCTTCCTAATCGCATTTAGAATTAAGCATATATTCTCATTTTCAAATGAGCAATTACTCACATTGAGGAATTACTGCAACTTTGTATTTTCTATTTCCTTGTACTGCTGTATTACTTCAAGTATCAATACAAATCTTGCTGCATTTTTATTATTCGAGTTCAATTCCATTTACCGCATTTTATAGGTTCTTTATTTATCACTGTATTATTATTGTTATCGTATTCTATATTGTTATCATATTCTATATTATTATCGTAATCTGTAGTTGTTCAAGCATGTTGTCCTTAATTATGTTTACCATGTTTAGATTTTTTATGTTTATTACATATCTAGTTAAATTGTCTTTAGCCCGTATTTTAAGGACCGTCGTATCGACGGGACTTCGTAGGATAACCGACACTACTTGTATGTTTGAAATTCTGGTTTTTTTTATCTAAGATTTATTTAGGTAGTCTTGTCGTGATAGCGAGAGGCTTCTTACCAGTGTTTTGTCACGAGAGTGAGAAATGCACTAAGATGAGTCCAATAGAGCGAGAGTTTGAGGTATGCGTCAGATAATAGACACATGACACTGGAACCTAAACACAGGGAGAGTGTTTTAGGTATTTCATTTCGATCTTATCCATCTTCAAAAAGACGTCCTTTAATTACCGATTGAGCGAGAGAAAAATCTTGGGGTTATCGGTCGTGGCTCGATCAATAGCGCGAGAGTGTGAGATCGAACCATTAGGTTGGTATATTCGTCAGAACAACTTCAACTTTCATTTTTTCCCCGAATCCTATAGAGTCCCTAAGAGTCCCAAAAATCAATCTACGGTCTCATTTTCCCTTATTTGTCTTAAACCCTTTTATGTTAGTTATCCTTTTATCATTTTTTTCTATGACAATCTCTAGCCCTAGTGTCATACCCCAAATTCGTCCTACCCTCTCAACTTCACATGATGTTTGGTAAATTGGTGAAAATGTTGCTGTGAATCATCATTTGGCTTCTGACCATGATTTTCAAATCATGAAATTCTTGTTTTCGCTAAGGTTAAGTATCACAAAATTGAATTAAGTTTCAGGCTAAGTCAAGACCAAGTTGTTTCACGGTTAATAATTATCAAGACCAATTCAAGGCTAGTTCAGTCCAATTAGGGCCCGGTGCAATATGGTGCAATTCATAGTTTAAGAATTGATTATTTAATTTTCAAGGCGTGTTCATGTGGTCTGTAGTGAAGAAATGAGTTCATCAAATTCAATTTTAAAATTCAAGTTGATGTCAAGGTGAACACGTTCAAGTATCCAAGTTCAAAGTGAGAGGAGCATAAAACTTTCTATTCGCATGCAATTTACATCAATTTAAGGCCCGTTTACAAAGTTCAATTGAGAGTTTCATTTACAAGATTATTAAGAAATATGGAGGTTCACATAGTTCATTTACAAGAAGATCTTGTTACATTTTACAAAAGAAAAGATGGCCAAGAAAATATATATTAGAAAAATCTAGCTTATTGTCATATTATGATTAAGAAAGATCCTAGAGAAAAAAAGAGCATAAAGGTAAGTAAATTCACGGGTAAAGGTCTATGTCGTTTGGTACAAAGTATTGGGGTGTCTCACATTTAAAAAAAAGGAGCAAAATGAGTTAATTTAATTTTCTTCAAGAAAGAAAAAAAGACGTTTTATCTCATTCATAGTACAACATTAGCAAAGAAGATGAATTGTGGGGGATTAGGCCAACCAAGATCTTTTTGGGATTGAGTGGAGGTTGCGTTGGAAAGCTCATTACAGAACCGGGTGATGTCTGGTCCCTACATTGCAAGGCTTTGATTATTGAATTATTACTAATTAGAAAAGGCATCCATAATACAATCTTTTTCTTATATCAAAACTACAAGAGGGATTTATTTTGCAAAAAACAGAAGATTACAAGATAACTTAAGAACTAAGGTCCTACAACAAGCCTAAGTCAGCCAAATACTTCTTGCTTTCCTGCATCAAACCTCTGACTTTCCAGTTTTCCATCCATTCAAGCCAAATTCCCAGTATTGCGCCAATCTCTAAAGATTCGGTAGGCTTTAAATCCAAAATCATAACAATACTATGCCAGCAGTAGTCACCAGTACCAAGCACACAACAGAGCAAAATCATTTTTCTAACAACCTAAAACAAAAGGACCAATCCAATTTATCCGCAACATCATAAACCAGATAATAATCAATTGCTACCCTGTAAAATTCAAAAAAGACTGTGACAACATTATGAAGTAGTATAGTTGCACGAAGAAGACAAATGGGAAAGTTTCACCTGTAAAGGTCACATTCTTAGACATTTGGTGCTCAAAATCCACACCAATTACAACACAAACAGTTGATCGAAATGTAGACCTGCCAAAGCATTAATTACCATGTCAATTAATACCACACAGCAAATGAGTCTACAGGCCAAGATCATGAGGATTTTGTATTACCTTGCCAAGCTCCAGCCATCTTCACACCATAACTAGATTTCAAGATGATTCAAGTCATCCCTGCAAAATTCTTATCCAGGCTAGTGCTTGCAAGCCAAGCTAGGCCATCTCACAAAACCTACAGGACACCTGCAAGAACAACAACATGAATAGAGTCAGCAAGGTTATCAAGCTCAAATAGCTACTTTCATCAGAGTCATACCATGACAGTCACTCAAGCATCAAGGGAAAGCAGAAGTTGCATGGATTTGTGCCCACATCTATGTCAGGATTCAACCTAAGCTTGTAAGATCAGAATGTTCCATGAAGTCAGAATATAGAGAATGAAGGAGTATTATGCAATAAACATCGAACGCCACCTCAAGCCTCATGCTGTGAAAACTGGATCTACAAGCATCTACACATCAATTTCTGCATCAAAGGCATTAACAGGCTGATGAGTTGAGCATTATGAAGCAAAAAGAACAGGGCAGGTCACAGAGTGATATGCTATCGAATAAAATAAGTTTTTGTATCAGTAAAAGAAAACTTTCACAAACTCACAGTGGTACAAGTCAATGAGGATGTCGAGAAGAACCACTCATGGATTCAACTTGATACCCTCTCGTGTGATCAATGATGAATTTAGTTCAAATAAATGCAAGGGTTCTTCTGCAGAGGATGCTCGACTCTGTTATACTTTGTCAATCCCTAGCGCTCCTTAACTGTTTTTGACACAAAGAGTTGATAACCATACTGACTGTCCTCAGTGATTTTCAGGCAGGTAATAGATATAACATTGACAATGCTGGGCTTGTCTGTAACTGGCCATCAGAATATTTTCTTGCTCATTATTGCTTGTCACATAGAGATATATTCAGGTCTAAGAAGGTGATTGAGTTTGGTTCTGGCTATGGTTTGGCTGGATTTGTTATTGAAGCTGTTGCCGAGGCATCAGAAGTTGTAATCTCAGATGGAAATCCACTAGTAGTTGATTCGTAATATTGAAGCTAATTCTGGAGCATTTGGGAATACAGTTGTGAAATCAATGATGCTTCATTGGAATAAGGAAGATATTTCTAGTGTTGCAGACATTTTTGATATCATTGCCGCAAGTGATTGCACTTTCTTTAAGGACTTCCACAGAGATCTTGCTCAAATTGTCAGGCACTTGTTATCAAAAACAAAATCTTCTGAGGCTATATTTTTAAGTCCAAAAAGAGGTAACTCATTGGACCTGTTTCTTGGAGATGGCTGAAGAAATTGGCCTGCATATCAGTGTAACAGAGAACTATGACAAAGAAGTCTGGAAACGTCATGAGAGGTTCTTGAATGGTGCAAATAGGGACTCTTGGCCTAGTTATGAATCAGGACAAAGCAAAACACCTCCACTTCATATCCGACCTGCATTCTTGACCTTCAGAAGACTTCCAAACATAGCATCCATATAACTTTCAAAACGAGATTTCAAGTGAGGAAAATGGAACTTCACGAAGTCATCTCAATTCAAGTTTGTACCTGTGCCAAAATTCATAGTCAGCTTCAACACATGAGCCAAGCAGAAGTCATTATGAGGAGTATGATTCTTGAAGCAATAGAGGTCAAAGAAAAAAAAAACACAGAGTTTATGCAGCAATGAACCAAAACCATAGCAGAACTAAGTTGTCGCAGTGAAAATTGAGTTATAACGGTAACAAAGTTAATTGAAGGATTTGATTAAATCAAAAAATCAACAGGGACCACACCTTCTCTCCTCACTATAGACAAAAACAAACTTGTGACACACCAATCATGGTCCCCACGCTATTTCACAAAATCAGTGCAAGAAAATTCTCTCTAACGGATTTTTGAGGCTCTCACACGCATCACTCATGGATTCCTCACACAATGCATAAATCCCACACGTACCAAATATTCACAGAATCTACTCTATAAGCCAATCATTGGCACAAACACAAGGGACCTACTCCCGAGAAACCCTAAAAAAAGAAACGACGGAACAATCAAAGAAACCTACCTCACTAAATCTCTGATCCTACAATCTCGACGTAATTTCACACTGAAATTTTGTCAGAGATGAGCTAAACCTCATCCACTGCATTCATACACCACGAATAGCGAACAACACAGCAAGCGAAGAAGAAGGTAGAAGAAGACGATTTAAAGCAAACGGAAAGATCAAACAACATACCTTAGAGTAACCTTGAATCGTCGTTCTTCGTTGGAGGTAGTTTCTCTTCTCACCCTCGTTTGTTTATCGTTGTTGGTTTCGCATCTCGCTTTGCGTTGTCGTTACGATTGATTTCGTATGAATCTCTTTGATTGTTGTTTATTTCATGGTGATGATGATGTTATACGATGAGGTTTCATCTCCTTTGTGAGGATGATGAAACTGAGTATTGGAACTGAATAAAAAATGAGTGAGCATCCGAGGAGAGTTAATGGATAGAGAGATAGATTTCTTTTTTATTTTTTCCAAATTTTAAAAGCAGGTGTTTGTTTCTTTTCAAATTTATTTGTGATTTGACACGCCACTGACTTATCTCCCTTCAATGAGTTATTTAATGAGAAACATAGGTCACGTGTTTGATTGTCTTTTGGGTTTGTGAAAAATCATTTGTCTTCAATCCTTTGGTTTTTTGAAGAGGCACTCAAATGGGCATTTCGTTTCCAAGAAGTCCCTTTTGCGCACACATGTCAATTTCATGTTTAATCTTTTATGATGATTCACTCAGTTCAATAAATACAGCAAGCTATTTTGTCTTGACCGATGATGCACTCATGTGGCTAGGTCATTTGTCTCTAGGTTTATGCAAGTCGGGTCTTTAGTGACCCAAGCCCAAATTAGTTGAGTGTTAATTACCTCAAATGGGCTCTGATTCTCTTAGATTCCTTTATGTCCCATTTATTTCTTGTTAACGTTTTCTTTTCATTTTTTTGCTAATTTTTTTTTTTATAAAAATTAAAAAAACTCAATAAGAAAGAAGCACTTTCTTAATTAATTAGTGTTTAAACTTTTTATTTATTTATTTATTATTCATTCTTTTTTTTTTAAAATATATTAGTTAACAAAATCTCAAAAAAAGAAAACATTTTCATAGATTAATTTAATTAAATGTTTTATTTAATTGGATTAATTAATTTGATAATTAATCTAATTAAATATTTCTATTTAATTTGATTAATTATTTTTCACCTTTGCTCGATTATGTGTGATATGAGTTTTGCGTATGCTCAATTCCTATTTGCTTGTGACTTGATGTAATGCTTACTTGTGTGATTTACTTTTGCGTTTGGACGATAAAATTGCTAAGTAAAAATGGACGCACACTAAGATTGATCATTTTCAACGATAAACGAAATCTTTGGTCCAATGCCAAATAAATATCTGTACGTACTTCACTTCATACACACACGTAAGTCGATCATTCCTCAATCGCCATCTGCACGGATTTCGCACCTTACACTTTTAGCAACATTTACCAACCTAACGAATCAATGCATTGTGCTTGTTTTCCATAGCTAGTCTTTAGCTTAGTTCCTCAACTTCGCGAGCCGAGCACATTGTGCCTCGCTAACAAAACCAACAAATAAACTTTCATTCACCTTAAACTTCAAAAAAACCGAAATGTTACTTCTTAGATCCAAACCCTTGATCCAACATCAAGCGGTCTTAGGAAACAAAACATTTCAATAAATACGAGGAAAATTGCACGCCACGAGCCTTAAGCGGTAGAAAGGAGGATAACGAGCTCTCGTTACTCGCTCCAATTATTTCGGCGCAAGACGTTCGTCTTGTTGGACGAAATAAACTATCCATAGTCTTTAGTGAAAATGGACTCCTAAATCCTTTCATCAAAGAAAAGGTAATAAAATCAACAACCATCACCTGTATCAGGCCGAACTACAAAGCTCTGAATTTCCCATTGCACAAGGGAATATGTAGGCACGAGGATCTCAATCCTTGACGAGCCCCTAGGATCAATAAACCACTTAATTTAGCAAGTAATTCATAAGCATAGACATCCCTTCGCGCGTGACAACCTAGATGGTTCCCATCGATTACGATGGATGTAGGAGGTGCTAACACCTTCCTCCTACATAACCGACTTCCGAACCCCGACAATGGTTTGCAATGACCTTGTTTTATCCTTTCTTGGTGGTTTTATCTATATTTACCATTTCCCTCTTGGGGAATAAATAAAATTAGATGGCGACTCTCATGTCAGCCCAGCCGCGACCGCGTTCGCGAGGGATCGTATTTTTCGAGGTACGACAGTTGGCGACTCTGCTGGGGACTGGTTCACCCCTATGCAAGTCAAGCCTAGTCTAGGTCTCCACGTTTTTTTGGATGTTTGTTTATGTGTTACTTGTTTATCGCTTTCTTTATTGCTTTACATTTTATATCCTTATTGTGGATCTTTTGTACCGGATTGATACTTTGATCAAAACAACTTGAGGGAAAGGCTCTATACCCGGGTCTATGAGTGTAAACATAAGTTAGCGAGGTTGTGTAGTATGGGCTCCCGAGGTAACCTCTCTCGTGGGTTGTCGATACGAAAACCTCACTCGGAGTAGATTTTAATGCAAATACTGACAACTGTCAAGCTCTTGGCGTGTGTGCTCAGTTGTTTTCATTAAAATCATCGACTCTGAGGACCTTTAGAACCTTTTGGGTTGAAACATCGGTTGATGGTTGCGTAGTATTGGGCACCAGGGTTCGCTCTCGCGTGGATCGATATGAAAACCTCACTTGGAATAGACTTACTCAATGGAGTTGGTTGACTGTCAAGAATATATAAAATTGACACGTGCATCAAACATTTGAGAAAGTTCCATAACTCCAGGACTTTGTTTTAAACCTCGTGTCGACGATCACGTAGTATGGGGTACCAGGAGATTTCTCTCTTGTGTGGCTCGATACGAAGATCTCACCCAAACGAAATTCATATGGTGGAGTAAATTAACCGTCATGTTAATGGCGTGTGTAATGAACATCCATATGAGTTATTAACTTTGGGATCCCTAAAACTGTAGAGGTCACCCAGTGAGGTCCTTGTGAGGAGAGTGATCAAAGTATCTTCCATCCGTGCTAGTTGTTTCTGGAACATTGCATTTTGGGTTTACCCGTTCATTGTTGCATACATTCATTCCTAAAAATGATACAGAGCTCTCAGTTTCTTATATTTATTGCAGATTTGAAGTATTTGTCAAAGCAATCAAGATGAATTAAATTTCCAAGAAAAGCACGTACAGTTTCAAGTTCATGGAACCAAAGGTTGACTCGCTACTGGCTTTGAGAGCTAAGATCACTCCTATCAAGCACAACAACTTTCAGGCTCGCTTCAGAAAAATCCTGAGTATACTGGATGAGACAGCTAATATTGATGCTCTTAGTGCTCTTGCTAAATATTACGACATTCAGCTGCGGTGCTTCACTTTCCCAGACTTCCAGATTGCTCCTACTCTGAAAGAATTCGAGTTGCTTGTGGGCCTTCGTATTAGAGACCGCAATCCATTCCCAAAACTAGAAGAAGAAGTCACTATGACTAAGCTGGCTACTGTGTTGGGACTTCCTGCAAGTTTGTTAGTGGACAACAAGTCAGACAAGGAGGGATTCACGAGACTGTTCTTAGAAAAACAAGCCTGGCAGTGTGCTGAAAAAGGGAACTGGTCCTCCTGCGGAGCTATCCTCGCTCTTCTTGTGTATGGGATTGTGATGTTCCCAAAGTCAGATAAGTTTGTTGACCGTGCTGCTATAGAGATTTTCATGACAGGAAACCCAGTTCCGTTCTTATTAGCAGATTTTTATCATACTTTCCATACCCGACATACAAAGAGAGGAGGTGTATTTCTTTGCTGCGCTCCGTTGTTGCACATGTGGATGAAAATGCACATGCCTAAGGAGGGTTACTTTGTGTCTATGAATTTGTCGTGGCCTCACAGATTTGCTTCGCTCAGGGCTAATGACATCACATGGTACTCAAGAGATTGGAAGATTGGGGGTATTGTGCTTAGATGTGGAAGTTTCCTTAATATCCCTCTGATAGGAAATCATGGTTGCATAAATTACAACTCGATGCTGCTTAAGAGGCAACTTGGGCTCCCTATGGAAGCTCCTCCCGAAGAAAGGCATTTGGTACCTTTTGTTGTTGATAACCCATCTAAAGAAGAGTTGAAGAAATTCAAGGCGGCTTGGAAGAAGATCGTTACAAGTGACCCTAATGTCCGCAAGAATATCGCTGTGAAGGAACCTTATGTCTTGTGGGTAAAAGAAATAGCTCGTATCATTAAGATTCCATTCTTCCTCGATCCAATAGCTTTCCCACCCCTTCCTGAGAAAGCACCATTACTACTTGAAGACATAGATGAGCTCAACGAAATGATCAAAGGTTTAGAATTGGAGAACGAACGCATGCGGATCGAACTCCTTCGAACCAAAGGAAAACAAGAAGTATGGGTGGAGAAAAGTAAAAAGATGACGGAAAGAGTGGAAATCAGTAACAAAAGATGCAGAATAGAAGAAGATAAGAGAGAGCACTGCCTGGGTGCTCTTTATGGAGCTAGCATGGATCTAGATCATCGTAACGAGCAATTGAGAAGAGATGAAGTTCGAATTATCAATTTACAGAAGGACATGGAGGTGTGTCTTAAGAACAAGAAGGATGATAGAATCACTTTAGAAGCAAATATCAAGAGCTTAGAGGATTCTCTCAAGAGAGAAGAGGACAAGCTAGCAGCAGAAAGTTGGAAAAGGAAAGTTGTCAGCGAAAGTACGACCGTGAGAAATTTCAACATGAGCAAGCTGTGGAACAAATTGACTACCTGAGATCTCAGAAAGCTTATCAAGACTTGGAGGATACTTGCATCCAATGGATGAACAAGTGTCAAGATGCTGAAGAAGCCATAGGCGGAAGAGATGTTGCAATTGCAAATCTCCAAGATCTGTACGAAGAGTGGAAGCAAAAGTTTGTAAATTTGGCTAGTATGTTGAACCTGGCAAGTCAAGACCTCCCTGAGAAGCTTGAAGATGCAGATCGTGTTATGTGCCCAGAAAACACGCCTGAAGAAGTCTACAGGTGTGTGAAAGTTTGCAAGAGAACTATCAAGGAGCTTACCACAAACCTAGTAGCAGTCCGCAAAGCTCAAAGGGTCATTTTCAGGGTTGCACCATAGTTTATGTTCAAGAAAGTTGTTGTTATCTTTTGCGTTGTAATATGAAAACTCGTGGAATCTTTAATGTACTTGTTTGAATTAGATGAATGAAAATTGTTGCTTTTTGGATTTTAAATCTTGTCTTATTTGCAATGATAAATAGGTTAAATATCTCTGATAATAAATCGATAAGACGACTGAGAGCTTTGTAATCAAACATATGCATTCATACGCTCATTTTTACAACCAAACAAAAACACAAACTCATACATTTTACCTTCCCTCTCCAGAAAAGCTGATTTTCCGGATTTTCCGACGGAGGTACGAGACCAGAAAGATTTACAAAATGACGTTGGAGCAAATCCAAGAGGAGCAGAACACCATGAGAGCTGATATTGATTCACTCAAGGGAAAGCTGGACCAAATCCTCGAGGTCATCACTATGGCTAAGAGACAAGAGGAAGCTGAGAAACTCGCCAGACAAGCCGGCACTTCGGGGACTGCCAAAGAGAACTTCATTCTTGCTGGGGTGAATCCACCCAATGTACCATCTTTAGCAGTTCACCATGGGTCATTTAAGGACATGGATGAACAGTCTGATGTCTTTTATGCGGACCCACCGGTTCACCGTACTGAAATTCTTCTTGAGCCAGTAGCAGAAAGATTGCGCTCGATGGAGGAAAAACTTAAGGCAATGGATATTAACACCATTCCGGGTCTAGATGCTGAGGAGATGTGTCTTGTGCCAGGATTAGTAATCCCGCATAAATTTAAGGCTCCAGATTTTCCCCATAAATATAAAGGGAACATTTGTCCTCACACTCATCTTCGGGATTAGTGCAGAAAGATGGCTCTATATGCTAGGAACGACCAGCTCTTGATTCATTGTTTCCAGGACATCCTGTCCGGGGCATCATTGGAGTGGTACGTCCTGCTGGAAAGAGGCCGAATCAAAACGTGGAATGACCTCTCCCGTGCATTTCTTGAACATTATCAATACAATGTTGATCTTGCACCTAATCGTACTCAACTGCAAGACATGACGCAACGTAGCAATGAATCGTTCAAAGAATACGCACAACGGTGGAGAGAACTCGCTGCACGGGTTCAGCCGCCATTGCATCCTAAAGAGTTAACAGACATGTTCCTAAATACACTGGAGGACAAATATATGGACCGAATGATGGGGGCTAGTTTTCCTAGCTTCTCTGAGATTGTGTCCGTAGGAGAAAGAATTGAGAGCCAGTTGAAAAAGGGCAAAGGAGCAACCACTTCTACAAATATTGGCAAGAAACCTTATCCTAATTTCCAAAAGAAAAGGGAAGGAGAGGCCAATTCTATTATGAGAGGAAGAGCTAGTTTGCCGTATAACATGTCTTATGGACATGTAGCTAATGTTGCGCTAGCTCCGTATCAACCACAGGCTCCACAACACCAACAATATCAGCAGGCTCCTGCACAGCATCCCAATCAACAGTACAGACGAAATGGTCCGGTGCAAAGGCAGCCTAGACCAAGAAGGCACATTGATCCAGTCCCCATGCCTTACAGGGATATCTTTAATCAGCTGAACCAACGCGAGCAACTGACTTTGAGAGATCTAAGGCCAGCCACTTTCCCGTATCCTCCAAATTACGATGCTAATGCCACTTGCGAATTCCACAAAGGTGCGCCGGGACACACTATAGACAAATGCTATGCATTTCAAAATCACGTGCATGATTTGGTGGAGTCGAAGGATCTAACTTTTACTCCAAGAGGCCCGAATGTCAAAAACAACCCATTGCCACCTCATGGAGGAGCCGATGTTAATGTCGTGGAGGAAGAAGACGAGTGTGAGTTAATTCTAAAGGCATAAGATGTCCAGACTCCATTGGCTTTGATTGGGGAACAGTTGGAGAAATCAGGCTTGATGCTGGTAAAGGATGAAGGGGTTAATCATTCCGAGGAAGATATCAGGGAGTGCCTGCAAGAACTCCTCAATCAAGGTTTGATACAGATCGAAAGGCGTGGAAAGAAGAAAAGAATGGTGGCTGCAATAGAGATGTATTATGATGCACCTCAGACTCCAAACAATGTTACTCCTATGGTTATAGAGTACCCATCTCCCTACACTGTGGAGAATGACCAAGCTGTACCGTGGAGTTATGAACTAGCGAACGCTAGACAAGGCCGGAGAAGGCAGCCTATTAATATTGAATTTCCCGTTGTCACATCCATTGCCGGATCAAGTGGTATGACTCGCAGTGAACGATTGTTTACACCAAGACCAGTGGAGTCGTCATCCAATCAAAAGCAAAAGACAACTGCTGCACCGGTTGTCACTCATATTCCTCAGGGGTCACCAGAAGAACCGTCATCACCCAAAGCTGCATTCATTCAGAAAGAAGCAGAGGAGTTCTTAAGGATTATCAAGAAAAGCGACTACAAGGTAGTCGACCAGTTGAATCAGACTCCCGCCAAAATATCTATGTTAGCTTTACTACTTAGTTCTGAAGCACATAGATCTTCTTTGCTGAAAGTACTAAGTGCGGCCCACATTACCAAAGATATCACTGTAGCCCAATTCGATGACGTCATAGCCAGCGTTACTACTGGAAACTTCCTGGGTTTTAATGATGAAGAGCTCACTGCTGATAAGAAAAATCATAATAAGGCTTTGCACATCTCCATAAGATGTGAAGATACGTTGATGTCGAGGGTGATTGTGGATACTGGTTCCTCCTTAAATGTGATGCCGAAAACAATGTTGGAAAGAATGCCCGTACAAGGAATAGGGATGAAGCCAAGTGCATTGATAGTAAAAGCTTTCGATGGTTCCAGGCGTGCGGTCATAGGAGAGGTGGATCTCCCGATCAAGATAGGACCTGCTTCGTTCACCATCACTTTCGAAGTAATGGGTATCCATCCAGGGTACAGCTGTCTCCTGGGAAGACCATGGATTCATAACGCAGGGGCTGTTACATCCACTCTTCATCAGAAACTAAAGTTCCCTATGCAGACCCGAATAGTGGTGATTGGAGGTGAAGAGGATATCCTGGTGAGTCATTTAACCTCTTTCTAATATATTGATGTGGAAGGCGAGACTGTCGAGACACCGTTTCAATCTTTTGAAATAGTGAGTATGCTGGCAGTACAACGAGAATCTGAGCGCCCACAGCCATCAATGTCAATGAAATCACTGAAGGAAGCTTTGGCTGTCTTGGAGACTGGGAACACACAGGGTTGGGGCAAAGTTGTCGAGATGCAAGAGAAAAGAGACATGTATGGCATTGGCTACCAGCCAACTTCCAATGCAACAACGATCTCGGCATATGAAGAACATGGTCAATTTCCTCGGGTGAGTGATACATTTATAAGCGCTGGATACATCTTTGAGGATCACACTGCAATGATCTCAGACGAAGACTACCATGAAGTGACTTGTAATTGGGTTCGTCAAGCCAGTCCACGGGAGGAATTAGAGAATTGGAGAACTGTCGAGATTCCTCAGTTTATTTACCCTAAAAAGTAATTCTACTTCTTTTTTCAAAACCATATGCTCTTCCCAAGGCATATTGGGATGTTGTCGGGCCATCAATGTTTTAAAACTTTGATTATCAATATAATAAATCAGCAATTTGCATTCAATATTTGTTCTCTTTCTTTCATTTTTCTTTTCTTTTATAATAAAATGGCAATGTTTTAATGCACATCACTTTCTAAAATAAATGCATAAATCATAAACATGCAGAGACACCCCCGAAGTCCTTGAGGACGACGTTGCTATGGTCCTTTATAACTTCGATTGTCCGATCAACCAAGCAGAGGAAGAAGGCGAGGAAGATTGTGAACTTCCTGAAGAGTTAGCCCGACTACTCAAGCAAGAAGAGAAGGTCATCCAGCCTCACCGAGAGGACATTGAAGTCATCAACCTGGGATCAGAGGAAGATAAACGAGAAGTGAAGATAGGTGCTTCTTTGCAAGCCGAAGTGAAGGCAAAATTGATAGAGCTCCTCCACGAGTACGCCGACGTGTTCGCATGGTCATATCAGGATATGCCTGGGCTAAATACTGATATTGTCGTGCACAAGTTGCCACTTAAAGAAGAATGTCCAGCAGTCAAGCAGAAATTGAGAAGGACTCGCCCAGACATGGCCCTCAAAATTCGGGAAGAAGTAAGAAAGCAATTTGACGCCGGATTTCTAGCAGTAGCTAAATACCCACAGTGGATCGCCAACATCGTGCCCGTTCCAAAGAAAGATGGAAAGGTCCGCATGTGTGTCGACTACAGAGACTTGAACAGAGCTAGTCCCAAGGACGATTTCCCACTACCTCATATCGATGTATTGGTGGAAAATACAGCTCAGGTTTCAGTGTTCTCCTTTATGGACGACTTCTCCGGATATAACCAAATCAAAATGGATCCAGATGACATGGAGAAGACCACGTTCATTACGCCGTGGGGAACTTTTTGCTACAAAGTAATGCTATTCGGACTCAAAAATGCCGGAGCAACATATCAACGTGCTATGGTAACTCTCATTCATGATATGATTCATAAAGAGATTGAAGTGTACGTCGATGATATGATTGCAACATCCCAAACAGAGGAAGAACACATTGTTAATCTGCAAAAATTATTTGTACGATTAAGAGATTTCAAGCTCGGACTTAACCCGAATAAGTGCACCTTTGGGGTTCGATCCGGAAAGTTGCTAGGATTCATTGTGAGCCAGAAGGGGATTGAGGTTGATCCTGACAAAGTCAGGGCCATTCAGAGCATGCCTGCGCCAAGAACTGAAAAGGAATTCAGAGGTTTCCTTGGAAGGTTGAACTACATTGCCAGATTTATTTCGCATCTCACTGCTACTTGCAAACCAATCTTCAAGCTCTTAAGAAAGGATCAAGCAATTGAATGGGATAATTGATCACACTAAAATTCACCGTGTTTCTGACTCCGATTTCGCATGCATTCTTAGCTTTTATTGTTGTTTTGTTTTGTTATTACTTTGTTTTCTTATGTTTTCAGGTTTTTATAATAATCGGAGCTTGAATCGAGAAAAGGAGCGAAAAAGGAGTGAAAACGGACGTAAACCTAGAAATTCAGCATTTTGCACTTACGACACCCACCGTGGCGGGCGCCATAGGGTTAGCCATGACGTGGCCACGTCTCAAGACCACTCCTCAACCTCCAAGACCCACGATCCCCACTCTCCAATCCCCTGTAGGGACCATGGCGGGCGCCATAGGCCTGTGGCGGGCGCCACAAGGCCAATTTCAATAACCTCCACTTTTTAGTGGAGGGGCATCCCAGTCTTTTAATGCTTTCAGTTTTCCTATAAATAGGACCTTAGATTTTCGTTTTTCTTCATCCAGAATTAGATTTCTCTAGGCATATATCAGTTATAAAGCAGTTACCATTCCACATCGGGGTGTTTCTGCAATCGAGTGATCGAGTCTGTAATCTGTCTGTGCGATCGAGTTTTGGAGCACTCTGGAGGAAGTTAATCCTGCCGCCATTTTAATTCAAGTTCATATTTTACTTTCATTTATTCTCTGCATTGCTTTACTTTTATTTATTTCCCGCACTCGCACTTTACTTTGTTTATTTCCCGCACTCGCACTTTACTTTGTTTATTTCCCGCACTCGCACTTTACTTTGTTTATTTCCCGCACTCGCACTTTACTTTATTTATTACTCGCACTCGCTTTAAATTACTTTATTTCTCGCACTCGCACTAAATTACTTTTATGAAAAACTATAAAAAGAATCTTTACTTTATCATGTCTAACTAATTCCATAAAGGTTAGAATGTAAGGATCGTAATTAAACCAGTAATCAGTATAATTGTTCGTGGAAACACCTAAGGGCTATTTTATCTTTCAATTCAAGTAATTGTTTTTAACTATTTCAAAAACAGCCAAAAGCGCTTTTTCTAGTTTATTAGGAGATTTTAGATTAAAAAGAAAAGAGATTTTAAAACGATTTTCGGACGCGTTATGAAGTTTAGAGTCTGGTTCATAAGAACCTCTTTTTGCTAAGAAGTCCAGGTTAAAATACTTTTCAACTTAGTTAAGATACTATATTTCTTAAAAATAGGTTTACTACTCTAACGCAGTACGCACCTTTTTATCCGTGACAATAGGAGGGGTTGATTAGAGAGTATAACTCGGTTCTGAATACGCGAAAGCGACAGTTCCTGTTAAATTAGTTCGTTTCAAAGGAGAAAACATTGCCCATAAGTAGTTCCATTAACAAGTACTGGATTATCATTAATTACGTGAATTACATTCGAGCCTGTCTTTTATTTATTATTTAAAATTATCATTTTATTTACCATTGCACCCTTACTAAAACCCTTAAAATTAGTTGCCTTAGATACACACCATAACAACAGGTACGATAGATTGACACTTGGTCTCTGTGGATTCGACAATCTTTTATATTACTCTGACGTGTTCGTACACTTGCGAAAAACACGCATCAAGTTTTTGGCGCCGTTGCCGGGGACCAATATCGTCAAATTTCATTACCCTGTAGTTATACCGTTTAGACTAAGGTTGTTACCCACCGGTCAATGCGAAAGACTCGCAGTGCCGGAAGTTTAGTAGACCCTCTAGCTGAACCTGAACGTTACGCTCGCGCACGTTTGTTTTTCCATAGGAATAGGAGAGCTATGGCCGAAGATCAAAACCGAAGACCTCTTAAGGACTTCGCCCAACCATCAAACGAGGAACCTAGTTCCAGTATAGTAAACCCCGCTATCCCAGCCAATCATTTTGAACTTAAACCATCCCTGCTGCAATTAGTGCAACAGAGACAATTCGCAGGTCTCGCTACTGATAACCCAAACCAACATTTAAAAAACTTTCTTCAGTTAGCAGACACCTTTAAAACCAATGGAGCTTCTCCTGAGGCAATACGCTTAAGATTATTTCCCTTTTCCCTCAGAGATAAAGCTCTATCATGGTTAGATTCCCTTCCACCCAATTCAATAACAACTTGGGATGACCTTAGAAAAGTTTTCCTTGCTAGATATTTTCCCCCAAGTAAGACCGCTCTTCTTCGAAACCTAATAACTAGATTTACCCAACACCAAGGAGAGTCGTTGTTCGAAGCCTGGGAGAGATATAAAGAACTATTAAGAGCATGCCCACATCATGGCCTAGAGAATTGGCTAATCATTCAAACCTTCTATAATGGACTTCATTATAACACTAAAATGACCATCGACGCTGCCGCTGGTGGCACACTGATGAACAAATCTTACCCTGAAGCTAGTGCCCTTATCGAGGATATGGCCCAACCATCAATCATGGGGAGTAGAACGAGCGACAGTGGAAAAGAAGGAAGCCCAAGGAGGAATACATGAGCTAAGCTCTATAGACATGATGCAGGCTAAAATGGACGCGTTGGACCTTAGAGTCGAACATATGTATACAAATCCGAATACTGTAGCCGCAGTTTCGCCAAATTGTGAGATATGTGGAACGCAAGGACACCAATCCGCCGAATGCAATCTGTTGAATGAAACCAACACTGAGCAAGTGAACTATACCCAAGGGAACCCATTTTCAAACACATATAACCCTGGATGGAGGAATCACCCAAACTTCTCCTACAAAAATAATAACCCTATTAAAAATACCGCACCTCCGAGACAACAAGGTTACCAAGCCCCAAGAACAAATCAACCTATGCAACGTGTACCACCAAGCCCGAGCTTTGAGGAAGTTGTAAAAGATTTTATCGTTGCTCAAAAACAACAAAACAAAGAGTTCATGAACCAAAACGTCCATGTTAACGAACTGATTACCAAGTTAGGAACCAAGGTTGATCAAATTATTACTCATAATAAGATGCTTGAAACCCAGATCTCTCAGGTAGCGTTAAACCAAGCCCACAAAACTACACCTGGAGGACAGTTCCCTGGACAACCTCAACAAAACCCGAAAGGGCAAGCCAATGCCATTACTCTACGAAGTGGAACCGCTTATAAGGAACCTTTAAACCCTAGATTAAGTGAGCCCGAAACTTCTGAGAGGAATGAGGAAAAGGAACCAGAGAAGCCCGAAACCCCGGAAAGTCAAGAAAAAGGAGAAGAACCTAAAAATAAAACCTATGTACCACCACCGCCATATAAACCACCAATACCTTACCCTCAAAGATTAAAGAAAACCCAAATCGATAATCAATATCAAAAATTCGTTAAGGTTATAGAAAAACTTCACGTAGAAATCCCCTTTACAGAAGCCATCACCCAAATACCTTCTTATGCTAAGTTTCTCAAAGACATACTTACAAATAAACGTAGACTTGAAGATCCGAAACCCGTGGAATGTAATTCTATTTCCGAAAATAGGTTAGCAAAGAAAGATAAAGATCCCGGAAATTTTTCCATTCCTTGTATTTTGGGGAATCATGTCATCGAAAAAGCTTTTCTAGACTTAGGAGCTAGTGTGAGCTTAATGCCTTTAGCAGTTTGTGAGAGATTAAACTTAGGAGAATTACAACCTACTAAGATGTCACTTCAATTAGCCGATAGATCCGTTAAATACCCTATAGGCATACTTGAAGACGTCCCTGTTAGGATAGGTCAGCTGTTTATACCTACTGATTTTGTTGTCATGGACATTAAAGAAGATGACGACATACCAATCCTCCTAGGTAGACCGTTCTTATCGACTGCTGGAGCCGTGATAGATGTTAAAAAAGGGAAACTAACTTTTGAGGTAGGTGACGAGAAGATAGAATTTATATTGTCAAAATTTCTTATGGCACCTGTGATAGGAGATGCTTGTTATGCCTTAGATATCATCGAAGAATGCATTAGGGAATTAGAACAAGAAGAAGAAACTGAATCTATTAAATTGCCATCAACCCTTATTTTGGAAGATGACAATTATAAAAGACCCTACATTGATGATAACCTTCACGAATGTTTATCTCTTACCCCAGATCCTATGCCTTGCCCTATGAAACCGACCGTAAAACTTAAGGAACTGCCTAAAAACCTGAGATATGAATTTCTCGATGAAGATATGAATCGTCCAGTTATAGTCAGTGCTACCTTAAACCAAGAAGAAACCGATCAATTATTAGAAGTTTTACGTAGGTACCCCTCAGCCATAGGATATAAGATCTCTGATCTAAAAGGAATAAGCCCATCCGTATGCATGCATAGGATTTTGCTTGAAGAAGATTCAAAACCTTCCAGAGAACACCAACGAAGAATAAATCCTATAATGAGTACTGTAGTTAAGAATGAAGTTCTTAAGTTACTAGAGGCAGGTATAATATATCAGATCTCGGACAGTAAATGGGTGAGTCCTGTGCATGTAGTACCTAAAAAGGGAGGCATCACAGTCGTGCAAAACGAGAAGGGCGAACCTGTAGCAAAAAGAACTGATGGAGGTTGGCGTATGTGCATAGATTATAGAAAATTAAATAAAGCAACTAGGAAGGACCATTTCCCATTACGATTCATAGACCAAATGTTGGAGCGCCTAGCCAGACACTCTTACTTTTGTTATTTAGATGGATATTCAGGATTCTTCCAAATACCTATTCACCCCGAAGATCAAGAAAAAACTACCTTTACATGCCCAGTTGGAACTTTTGCCTATAGAAGAATGCCTTTTGGACTTTGTAATGCTCCTGCCACTTTCCAACGCTGCATGATGTCTATCTTTGCTGACTATTTAGATGGAATTATGGAAGTATTTATGGACGATTTCTCAGTTTGTGGATCGGATTTCAAAAATTGTCTTGTCAACCTTGAGAAAATCCTGGAGAGATGTGTGGAGGTAAACCTTGTGCTAAATTGGGAAAAATGTCATTTCATGGTCACCGAAGGGATTGTTTTAGGACATATAGTTTCCGAAAAAGGTATAGAGGTAGATAAAGCAAAAATAGAAGTCATAGAGAATCTAAAACCGCCGAAGACTATCAGGGAGATAAGAAGTTTTCTTGGACATGCCGGATTTTACCGACGTTTTATCAAGGATTTCTCCAAAATAACAAAGCCCTTAACTGGTCTTTTAATGAAAGATGCTGAATTTATCTTCGATGAAAAATGTACTGAAGCATTTAATCTTCTGAAGCAAGCTCTGATTTCAGCACCTATAATGAAACCCCCTGATTGGTCAGAACCGTTTGAGATAATGTGTGACGCCAGTGATTATGCTGTTGGAGCCGTTCTAGGTCAGAGAAAAGAAAAAAAGTTACATGTGATTTATTATGCCAGTAGAACCCTAGACGCTGCACAACTCAACTACGCAACAACCGAAAAAGAGCTCCTAGCTGTAGTTTTTGCAATAGACAAATTTAGATCTTATCTAGTAGGAGCCAAGATTATAGTTTACACCGACCATGCTGCCATTCGTTACTTACTAAGCAAAAAGGATGCCAAGCCTAGGTTACTTCGATGGATTCTATTACTGCAAGAGTTTGATTTGGATATCCGTGATAAGAAAGGCACTGATAATGTGGTAGTTGATCACCTATCTAGGCTAGAATACCTGAAACCTGATTCAGTACCCATAAATGACGATTTTGCCTATGATAGACTGATAGCCCAACTAGAAACTATTGAAGATGATAACTCAGACCCACATGAGCAATTTCATAAATCCTTAGCAATAAGCAATGTACCTTGGTATGCAGATTTTGTTAATTATCTAGCCGCTGACATCATACCCCCTGATCTAAACTACCACCGGAAGAAGAAGTTCTATAGTGATGTGAGAAACTTCTATTGGGACGAACCATTTCTTTTCAAGAGAGGTAAAGATGGCATTTTCCGCTGTTGTGTTCCAGAAGAAGAGGTAAATAATATAATTGAGCATTGTCACTCTGCACCCTATGGTGGACATGCAAGCACATCTAAGACCTACGCCAAGATTCTTCAAGCTGGCCTATTCTGGCCTACTATGTGGCGTGATGTCCATGTTTTCATTGTCAAGTGTGATAGATGCCAACACACAGGAAATATTTCAAGACGTAATGAAATGCCGTTAAGAAATATCCAAGAAGTAGAACTCTTCGACGTATGGGGTATAGACTTTATGGGACCGTTCCCACCATCTTTTGGAAATCAGTACATATTAGTAGCTGTTGACTATGTGTCTAAATGGATTGAAGCTATCGCCGCACCCACAAACGACACCAGAGTAGTCATCAAATTATTCAAAAATTATATATTTCCCAGGTTTGGAACACCCCGTTTAGTCATAAGTGATGGAGGATCACACTTCATATCGAGAATATTTGATAAACTTTTAAGAAAGTATGGAGTTAAGCATAGAGTAGCAACACCGTACCACCCACAGACCAATGGACAAGTGGAAGTATCTAACAGGGAGATCAAACAAATTCTTGAGAAGACTGTCTCTATATCTAGAAAAGATTGGTCGCAGAAACTTCAAGAAGCATTATGGGCCTATAGAACCGCTTTCAAAACTCCTATAGGAACAACCCCTTATCAACTGGTCTATGGAAAATCATGTCATTTACCTTTTGAATTGGAGCATAAGGCCTATTGGGCCATCAAAACTTTGAATTTGGATTACTTGACAGCTGGTGAGAAACGTATCCTTGACATCCACAAATTAGAAGAGCTCAGACAATCTGCCTACAAAAATGCCATCATATACAAAGAAAGAACAAAAGCTTGGCATGACAAAAGAATCATAAGAAGAGACTTCAAAATAGGCGATCCTGTTCTCCTGTTCGATTCTAGGTTACGACTATTTCCAGGTAAACTCTGTTCGAGATGGACTGGCCCTTTCGAAGTATCTAAGATCCTGAGATCCGGTGCTATTGAAATCAAGAACCAGACATGTAAACCATTCATCGTCAATGGACAGAGGTTGAAGCCCTACGAAGGAGGTGACATTCCAACAACATACACCTGCCATACTCTGAGTGATCCACCATATCCTTCCAATGATGTTTAAAAATCGGTCGTCGAGCTAATGACGTTAAACAAGCGCTGCATGGGAGGCAACCCATGGTTTTCTTATTTATATACTTTTTATTTATTTTTACTTTATTTTAATTTGTTTATTTTTATGTCAGGACTAACGATTGAATGTTTTATGTGCTTTCAGGACTTGTTTGCTAACCTTGTACAGGATGCAGAACCCTGATGACATGCACATGGCCTTTAGAGACGATGCACAGAGAGAGCGTTACCATGTCCACATGAGACGCCCTATGGCTCCTACCAGGTATCCTGACCATGACTGCATGGATGCCTCGGGGATAGAGCCAAGCATCAGATTCTTATGCCATCAACTCCACTGGGGCCAGTTTGACTACACGAACAACACTTATAGGAACTTGACTCTTGAGTTCCTCAGCTCGTTTCATCATGACCCTTGGGCTGGACCCGATGGACTCGCTGTTTTCAGGTTGTTCGGGATTGACTACTCATTCTCTCACAAAGAGTTTGGTGACTTACTAGGTTTCCAGACTACTCCTGATGTTATTCCAGAGACTCCGATGGGGTATTTCATGAGCAGAGAAGTGGAAAAATTTTGGACTAAAATATCAGGTGGAGGGAGCCAAGATCCTTCTACCCAGTTTTATCAGGTAATCCACAACCCTGCATTGAGGTACTTCCAGATGATTCTAGCACATTCTTTCCTAGGTTTACCAGATACAGAGACACTGCTAAGTGAAGAGGAGATTTTCCTACTGTTTTGTGCGACTCAGTCTCGCCCTGTTGCTTGTGGCAACTTTCTGTTGAAAGGCCTTGCTAGTGTTGCCAGATCATCAGTAGGCATCATACATATCGGTGGGATTGTTACACAGATAGCTACTACACTGGGCTTGTCTCGCAAGTTATTGCACCTCAGGACCTTCTGCTGCTACACCACCCTGGATGTTGATTTTTGTCTAGATAGAGGACTGATGAGGAGGGCTTCTTTTGAGCCCAACATGTTTAGATTGCTGATCGACGGCGAAGCGATACACTATTTTACATTACCAGATCCGCTGATGACCAGTGTCCATGATCCTAAAAATTGGAGTTATGCTCTAGAGGGTTATGGAGAGACTGTCGAAGAGCCGAAATCGCCTCCTGCCGCTGAGTACACTCCTACACCTCTTACTCCCCGAATCACTGTTATGTCTAACAATATATCTCTGCAGCCACCTGACCTACAAACACAGATTTATGAGCTCCGTAAGGAGACTGCCCTGCTCAAGCAGGAAGTGGCAGACTTGGAGTTACAGATGCAGGTTTCTGATCTCACTCAGGCCTCAGAGGCCGATGCTCTACATCAGGCGATTGAAGAGCTTCAGAGGGAGATAGCTGAGATTCGTGGATCAAGCCAGGAGAAGAAACCTACCACATGACTCATTCTACACTGACATCGCTACCCTAGTATTTAATTTCCTTTTTACGCTTTATTTTATTTATCGCATTTCCAGACATATATTACTTTATTGCAGCTTTTATATTTTCATGCACTTTGAATTCCTTATATATATACATATTATGCACTAATGTTAATTTTTCTTTTTCTTTTTTGATTTTTAATTATTTTATTTTTGTCGTGCAAAGAGAAAAAAAAATAAGACAAAAATATTTTCATTTTTGTCTTCACAAAAAATATGCAAGCCTCATGCCTTGAAAAGAAGAAGAAAACGCTATCCAGACCCCCCCCCCCCCCCCCCGAAGACCAAAGATGCAAGGAAGGCCCAAAAGGAGGATCCAAAAACCACAAGGCCCAGGAATTGGCCTTGTGGCGGGCGCCATAGGCCCTGTGGCGGGCGCCACGCCGTATCATCAACAAGTACGGGGCAGACCTTCATTTTCCACCATTTTCATCCCTTTCTTCACCAAAAACCCATTTTTGCAACCTTCCAAAACCTCCTTGAACCCCATTAAAGCTCCCCCATTTCCAAAATACCCTCCATCCATAAAACATATCCAACATCCATTTCCATTTTCATCCATCAAAAACCAAAAAAATCAAAACTTTATCATTTACCTCATAAACCACTTTTCTACCATTTTCACTACCTAAGGAGCTATCAACAATGGAGTTCAACGGATTTCTTCTTCGTGATGGAAGACCGGGCGAGAGGCAACGGAAAATTATTCAGAGGCTTCAAAGTCGAGAAATTCTCTCGACTAGGTACGTCGACGATAACTGTCTGTATGCTTTGGGTATTTATCATAGTGTTTTTAATTTATTAGAATTTCTAGGCTTGCATAATATTTTCATTAATCAAGAACCTACCTATGAGAAACTGACAACTGAGTTTTTGAGTTCTTTAATATACACTGTCAGTCCTAACACTGCTAGCACCGTCGGTACTGTTATTTTTAGACTGTTTGGAATTGAATATGAATTCAGTACCAATGAGCTAGCAGGTTTGTTAGGAATCCCTCATATGGAAGGTTCGATCTGTGAGGCACCTTTGGACGCGGAATGGTCGACCGAGGTACTTACCTTCTGGCAAAGGCTTTCAAGTACTTCAATTAATTCTTTTGAAGGGATACTTGCGTCGACCATTCACAACCCAGCCATTAGAGTTCTTAGACTTCTTTTGGCATGTACTATTTTTGGCCGGGAAAGTCCAAACAAGGTAAATGCTCATGAACTCCTATTTTTGCAAGGATGCCTCACTAGAACCCACATCAATCCGGTCCCGTTTATGCTTGCCCACATGACTTTATTTACTAATAAAACAGGACCGATTGTTTTTGGCGGGCTTGTTACGTCTATTGCTCGGGCCCTTGGCCTGAATGATGAGATAGCTACACTTGAACCACTACCTCCTTGCACAATTAATTTAAAATTTCTGAAAGACATGAAATTATGCCGAACAAGGAGAGAAGGTGGTTATGAGTTGATGGTTCATGGGGTAGCTATCCCATCTGTTGCTTTACCATGCAGTAGACGTACTGATGTACGTGATGAAAGGAACTGGACCTATGATCTTAATGCTCCACGTGTTTTGGGTCCACTTCCTCCTAATATTCCCGATGTGGAGGCACATGACACTGATGAAGAGTATGATCGGAGAGAGCAGTCTCGCATCCCTCACATGTCCCCCCATCGTCCTTCACAGTCACACACCGCACCATCTTCCTCTAACCCTGTTGCAGGTACTGCTCCTGGATTCTTTATCACCGAGGAGATGTGGCGTGATATGACAGCTAGAGAAGAAAGGCGTGATGTCCTTCTCTCTACTATTTCACAACAGCTGACGGACAACATGAGCTTCATGCAACAATCGCGATTGGTTTCGGATCGTGCTTATAGCAACGTTTGCCGTACCTTGAACGATATCTCATTAGAGCAGAACCGTCAGAGAGAGTTCAACAGCCAACACTACCAGATTGTAGAAGCCACTCAGGGTTCCATCTTAGGTAACCTTCGAGAGGTCCGGAGTGCTCAGGCTGCTTTATCAGCACGACTCGACCGGAGGGACCAGCATCGTAGTAGATCCCGTCGTTCCAGACCATCACATCAGGACGGCGAAGGCACCAGTGCCCCTCCTCAGTAGTCTTTTTCAGGTTACCCCCCTTATCTTATTTCGAAACATTGGGGACAATGTTCGATTTAAGTGTGGGAGGGGATTTTATTGCTTTCTGTCATTTCCCTTTTTAGTTAATTATTTCCTTTCAGTTATTTCCCTTAGATAATGCATGAGTCTGACGAGTCACCAGTATAGTGTATTTTTAGTACATCTTCATTTTTTCCCATTTCCTTAGCCTTACCAGAAAAATTTTAAAAAGAAAATAATGTTGTTTCACATGTTTTTTGGGCTTTGAGACAGGTTTAGATTAGGATGTGGTGACTTAGGTCAACTTTTTGAAACATCAGAACCATTTTAGCACCATAGACCTCTTGAATATAGGAATCACTCCTAAACCCCACCACCATGGCCTTTATTATCATTTAAAAAATTGTCCTAAGTAGTTTATTTTAGCAGTCAGCTCCGGCCTAAGCATGCTCTACGTAGGGGGCCGATGAACATAAGTGAATGATCCAGTGCTAATAAAAAAAAAAGAAAAAAAAAAGGCAAACTCTGGTATAGGTGACCCTCACAAAGTCATTTAAACCGAAAAAATGAAAGAAAAAAAAAATTTTGCCACAAAAAGAAAAAAAATTGCAAGTCACCTATTGTTAGTTGGTTCAGAGGTATCTGGCACTGAACTTGGTAGGGCGGATTACGATCTGATCCCCCGCAGCTACATTTAGGCGAAATAAAAACAGGTTTACACATGCTTATGTGCCAGAAACCTTATGTTATGGATCAGAATCACTAACCGGTCACTCTACTATGAAGCATGTACGGATAACGGGCTTAATGTGATTGCGCCTGAATGAAAAGGACACAAAAAGATGAGAAGATAGGCCTAGGTATCGTGGGATGATATGGAGTGGTTAATATAGGATTGAAGTTTGTGTTTGTGTTACTATGGTACCCTTGGTTCACTTAGTTAGTATCTGCCACTGCATCCTGACTTGAACTTAGAATCCCTTTAGCCCAAAGACACGTGTTGACACCATATTTTCTTGAGCTTTAATGTTTGCTTGAGGACAAGCAAAGGTTTAAGTGTGGGAGAATTTGATCACACTAAAATTCACCGTGTTTCTGACTCCGATTTCGCATGCATTCTTAGCTTTTATTGTTGTTTTGTTTTGTTATTACTTTGTTTTCTTATGTTTTTAGGTTTTTATAATAATCGGAGCTTGAATCGAGAAAAGGAGCGAAAAAGGAGTGAAAACGGACGTAAACCTAGAAATTCAGCATTTTGCACTTACGACACCCACCGTGGCGGGCGCCATGGGGTTAGCCATGACGTGGCCACGTCTCAAGACCACTCCTCAACCTCCAAGACCCACGATCCCCACTCTCCAATCCCCTGTAGGGACCATGGCGGGCGCCATAGGCCTGTGGCGGGCGCCACAAGGCCAATTTCAGTAACCTCCACTTTTTAGTGGAGGGGCATCCTAGTCTTTTCATGCTTTCAGTTTTCCTATAAATAGGACCTTAGATTTTCGTTTTTCTTCATCCAGAATTAGATTTCTCTAGGCATATATCAGTTATAAAGCAGTTACCATTCCACATCGGGGTGTTTCTGCAATCGAGTGATCGAGTCTGTAATATTTTTAACCATTCCACCTAAGGGCTATTTTATCTTTCAATTCAAGTAATTGTTTTTAACTATTTCAAAAACAGCCAAAAGCGCTTTGTCTAGTTTATTAGGAGATTTTAGATTAAAAAGAAAAGAGATTTTAAAACGATTTTCGGACGCGTTATGAAGTTTAGAGTCTGGTTCATAAGAACCTCTTTTTGCTAAGAAGTCCAGGTTAAAATATTTTTCAACTTAGTTAAGATACTATATTTCTTAAAAATAGGTTTACTACTCTAACGCAGTACGCACCTTTTTATCCGTGACAATAGGAGGGGTTGATTAGAGAGTATAACTCGGTTCTGAATACGCGAAAGCGACAGTTCCTGTTAAATTAGTTCTTTTCAAAGGAGAAAACATTGCCCATAAGTAGTTCCATTAACAAGTACTGGATTATCATTAATTACGTGAATTACATTTGAGCCTGTCTTTTATTTATTATTTAAAATTATCATTTTATTTACCATTGCACCCTTACTAAAACCCTTAAAATTAGTTGCCTTAGATACACACCATAACAACAGGTACGATAGATTGACACTTGGTCTCTGTGGATTTGACAATCTTTTATATTACTATGACGTGTTCGTACACTTGCGAAAAACACGCATCAATAATGAATGTCAATCAACCTTCGATAGAGTTAAGGAATATTTGCAGGAACCACCAATCTTAGTGCCTCCTGTTCCGGGAAGACCTCTCATCATGTATATGACAGTTCTTGACGAATCCATGGGCTGTGTGCTGGGGCAACAAGATGAGACTGGCAAGAAGGAGCATGCCACCTACTACTTGAGCAAGAAGTTCAATGATTGTGAAACAAGATATTCAGCACTTGAGAAGACTTGTTGTGCTCTTGCATGGGCTGCCAAGCGTCTCCGACAATACATGTTGAACCATACAACATATTTGATTTCCAAGATGGATCCTCTTAAATATATATTTGAGAAACCAGCTCTCAGTGGTAGGATCGCCCGATGGCAAATGCTTTTGTCGGAATACGATATTCAATATGTCACTCAAAAGGCTATCAAAGGCAGCATACTAGCAGATCATCTTGCTCACCAGCCTGTGGAAGATTACCAACCTTTGAGGTTTGACTTTCCGGACGAAGATATCATGTTGATTAAAGACTATGAAGAGCCTGGACCTGACTAAGGGCCTGAACCAGGAGAGCGATGGACTCTCATGTTCGATGGTGCGGCCAATGATCGAGGTTGTGGAATTAGGGCAGTACTGACATCTCCTAAGGACTTCCATGTACCTTTTACAGCTAAGCTTTGTTTTCCGTGTACGAACAATGTGGCTGAATATGAAGCATGCATTATGGGACTAGAGGAAGCCATTAATCTGAGGATTAAAACACTCGATGTATATGGTGACTCAGCTCTAGTGATATATCAAACTACAGGAGATTGGGAAGTAAGATGTGATCATCTGATTTCGTATCGGGATTATGTGTTGAAGTTACTCCCCAGGTTTGATGATATTACTTTCACCCATGTGCCTCGTAGTGCGAACCAAATGGCTGACGCTCTAGCAACTCTGGCATCTATGTACCAGCTAATTTGGCCTAATCATCGGCCTTCCATTGATCTCAAGCGTTTTGAAGAACCTGCTCATTGTCTGACTGCCGAAGAAGAATCAAGTGCCAAGCCTTGGTTCTACGATATCAAGCGCTACTTGGAAAAGAAAGAATACCCAGAAGGTGCTTTGAGTATGGATAAAAGAACACTAAGGAGATTGGCCTCAAATTTCTTTCTGAATGGGGAGGTGTTGTACAAGAGAAATCATGCATTGATCCTGCTCCGATGTGTAGATGAACAAGAGGCCGAGCGAATCATAAAAGAGATACATGAAGGACTGTTTGGTACTCATATGAGTGGGCATACCATGGCAAAGAAAATCCTTAGAGCAGGGTACTATTGGCTAACGATGGATGCTGATTGTTATTCTCATGTTCGAACGTGCCACAAATGCCAAATTTATGCTGACAGGGTACACGTACCTCCCACTCCGTTGAATGTCTTGACTTCACCATGGCCTTTCTCCATGTGGGTAATAGATATGATCGGGATGATTGAACCAAAGGCCTCAAATTTGCATAGGTTTATACTCGTTGCCATAGATTACTTCACAAAGTGGGTCGAAGCCGCCTCTTACGCTAATGTTACCAAGCAAGTGGTTGCTCGCTTCTTGAATAATAACATCATATATAGATACAGGGTTCCTCACCGGATCATTACTGACAACGGGTCAAATCTCAATAACAAGACAATTGAAGAGTTATGTACCAGTTTCAAAATTGAGCATCATAACTCAACACCATACAGACCCAAGATGAATGGAGCTGTCGAAGCTGAAAACAAGAACATCAAGAAGATCATTCAGAAAATGGTGATCACGTATAAAGATTGGCATGAGATGTTGCCTTTCGCGCTGCACGGTTACCGTACTTCAGTACACACTTCGACAGGGGCAACCCCTTTTTCTTTGGTATACAACATGGAAGTTGTCCTCCTGGTAGAAGTTGAGATTCCTTCGATGAGAGTTCTGATGGAAGCTAAATTAGATGAAGCTGAATGGGTCCGAACGAGCTTTGATGAGCTTAATCTTATTGAAGAAAAGCGTATGACGGCACTATGTCATGGACAACTTTACCAGAGACGTATGAAGAAAGCTTTTGATAAGAAAGTGCGTCCTCAGACTTACCAGGAAGGTGATTTGGTGCTCAAACGAATCACTACCATGCACAGAGAGCCCAGGGGCAAGTGGGCGCCTAACTATGAAGGACCGTTTGTGGTGGTGAGAGCTTTCTCCGGAGGTGCCTTGATTCTTGCAAGAATGGACGGTGAAGAGCTTTCTACTCCCGTGAATGCGGATGCAGTTAAAAGATATTATGCCTAAAAGATTGGAATAAAAGCCGCTAAGTCGAAAACCTAAAAAGGCGACTTAGGCAAAAATAAGCTATCCTGGTGGACTGAAAACCCGAAAGGGCGGTCCAGGCAAAAATTAGGGATAAAAATAAAATTTAGCCCCTGAGTTCAAAAACAATTTGACACTGGATTCTTGCCTATTACTAGTTATCCACCGTGGGTTGCCAATATCGTGCTGATGCCAAAGAAATATGGCAAATTTCGGATGTGTGTTGACTACCGAGACTTAAATAGAGCTAGTCCCAAGGATGATTTCCCATTGCCTCACATCGATGTGTTGGTTGACAATACAGCTCAGTTTTCGGTATTTTCCTTCATGGATGGCTTTTCAGGCTATAACCAGATCAAAATGTTGCCAGATGATATGGAGAAAACTACATTCATCATCCCTTGGGGAACTTTCTGTTACAAAGTAATGTCGTTTAGTTTGAAGAATGATGGAGCAACTTACCAACGGGAAATGGTGACTCTCTTCCATGACATGATTCATCACGAGATCAAGGTCTACGTGGATGACATGATTGCGAAGTCACAAACTGAGGAAGAGCACTTAATCAACCTGGCCAAGCTGTTTGACAGGATGCGGAAGTTCAGACTGAGGTTGAACCCAAACAAATGTACCTTTGGAGTGCGCGCCGATAAGCTGCTGGGCTTCGTTGTAGGTGAAAGGGGGATCGAGGTAGACCCTGTTTTAACACCCCAAAATTTTCCCTCTCATTTCATGGAATTTATCATACCATATTTCATACATAATCCTACATCCTTGCATAAATAAATTGAAGCATAACACTCACAGCTAGAGGCATAGTGCTTATGATCAATTACTGGTGAAATTGGTGATTATCCAAAAGCAATGAAAAGGTAGCATGGCTTCCCAACAAAGTTCAAAGGGTTCTCAACATCCCACAAGATCCCAAATTATTCCTCAAGTCTTAGAAAGAGGTGGATTGATCAAAGAACTCAAGCAGCGCAATACCTCCTAACAAAAAGGGATGAAATTAGGGTTTTTGATTAATGAGGCTTCCCAGTGAAATTTTGGTTCAAACTTGATCCCATTTTTTTCTACATGATATCAAGTACCTAGGGTTGAAAAATCATCCATTGAATCATTTCAGAGGGTCTCCAATTGGTCAGTTACTTGAAAATCAAGAAATTGGGGGAAAGTCAACTGTGTAGAAGAAAAAGTCAACTCCTGACTTTTTGAGATCAAAATCATGAAATTAATGTTACAAGTGGTCATTGGACAAAATTTGATCAAGAAATGATGGATGAATCATCAGGAATCAAGAAAATCAAAAGTTTCCCTTTTTGGAAAATTAGGGTTTCTTAAAATAGCATGTTTTGGCCATTTTGCAGCCATGTTCAAGAGAGGCCTTCTCCCAATTTAAGAGTCAAACAAAAATTCGACTTAGACTGTTTTAAAAAGGTCATCTTAAGCTTCAAATCCATAGGTGGATCATGTTCATAGGATCAAAATTGAGAAAGTTATGATCATTCAAGGTTTGATCAAACTAGGGCAAAAACCAAGTCATGACAAGCCTCATGCGCGTGCCAAGCAAGACTTTTCATCAAACATGTGGTGTGCAACATGTCAAGCCAAATTACTCCATTAAGAAAGCTTCAAATGAATTTTCTTTGAACATCAAAGTTGTTCATTGTTGTCTCCTCTACAACTTCCCTGCTTAAATAATTTTCATAGGATCAATGGTTGGGAAGTTATGAAGGGTCAAAGTATGGTTCCAATCCTGATCAAACCCTAGGCACATTGGCCCAAGGCATGCCAACCTCTGCGGGCCTATGTATGCAATTTTGCCTCCTTATGCTCATTGACATATTTGAGGTATCCCAAGGCCATATTTCATTTTGGTATGAACACAAAACATGTTGTATGAAACATTCTCTTCAAATTGAGCACAAGAATTTCTTCAATTGGTAATTTGAGCTTGAAGTTACATCCCAAGGAAGGTCACATTTCATCATTTGGTTTCTTGTATGCTAAGCCATTGAAACATGATCAAATTTCACTTTGATTCAGTTTGTATGCTTCAGTTAGCATGCTATGATCACAAGGCTTCACTTAAAAAGTCCAAATGATCACATGCTTGCCTACTCACCTCAACTGCCATGCACTTTGAAGATTTGAGCGTGAGAAACATCCATAACAAGTAATTTGCATTGATCTGATCAGCTTCATCATATATCACTCAACCTCATCATAATTAACATATTCTTCATCACACATGATCATAATCGAGCAAACTAATTCAGCTTCACATTTCTATTGCACCAAACACCTTCATTTTACTTCACTCACCTCAAATTAACTCAACCACTGTTCTAACTGTTAACTGAGTTAATTGAGCCTTAACCACACATATAAAGCTTCTACTAACTCAATTCAATAGTTCACAAATTCATTTTCTCGAATCACACTTTATAACTCTGAAAATTCTCTCTGATTTTGGAAGAAGTTTCACTGCATTTTGATCTCTACTCTTCTGGTTCTTCATCAATCCATAATCACCTTCATCTTTTTTACACTCTACATGGATGAATCAGTTTAAATATTCAAGAACAAGCTCCATTGAGTTTCTTCATTTTCAACACTTCTGCAAGGATTCAAGCATTTCAGAGTGCTTATTTCACTCTTTGAAGATCAAGAACCATTGTAGAAGGCATTAGAACCTCATATATGGTTTTCTTCAACATTTGAAGATCTGCAAATCACAGGTTTTATCTTGAACTTCAATTGCACGATTTCATGATGTCTTGATTGTTTTGTGGTCTGTGAAGCTTACTAGAAGTAATGCAATTTTTAGGTCTGAAATTCGTCTTTTCGATTTGATCAATGTGTGCATAATAATTGAGTTTCGATGGTGGATTCTTAGTGTACATGACCTCCTCGTCATTTTGATAACAATATCTTAATTTTTGGTTAAGTTTGAGGTACTGTCCTACCGGAGGCTCACTAGAGAAGACGATCGGAGGTCCTCTTTGGTGGCCTGAACAGTTGCCCTAAGTTTATCCTCAATTTAAAACGCAACCCTTGGATCTTTTTCATCCAATGTCTCACACTTTGCAAGCGAATTAGTAAAACTTGTGCCTATGACGTGCTTGTATAAGTGTCCCGAGTGTTAGCATGTGGGATTCCCCATCCTCCATGCCATGTGTCTCTCATCTCAGCCTTGTGATTTAACTCTTTGATCATTTTTCATACGTGGGATGCATCCAGTGGTCTGAGTTGAGTCAAACAGTTGACCTAGAGTCCACCATAAATTTGTATGCCCAACATGTCCTTGGACTGGGCTCTTTTTTGATATTTCTACCTCCCTGTTATAAAGCCCAATGCATTTGAACTGATTCTCATTTCTGAATACACCTCCTTATTTCTTTCTTCATTTTAATTCCATTTTATTTCCTTTTCATTTTTTGATTTCTAAAAATACCAAATCATCACCAAAATTCCAAATAAATTCCTCCAGACTTTTCAATATTTTACAAAATTTTCCACATTTTTTATTTTAACACTCTTTTATTTTTTGGTCCAGAAATTAATTTTCTTTTAATTTCTTACTTCTTGACCACATTGACTTATCCATTTGATAATTTCCAAACCAAAAATAGTTTTGCTTCCATTCTTTTTTCTTTGACCAGAGGATATGTTGAGGCTCCCAAAAATATTTTTTCCTTATTTTTTAAGTCAACTTTGGCCCCTTTTTGAGGCATTTTTTGAACATAATCCACCAAAACCCTAATTGACTTTGTGTCTTCATTTGAAGGGGCTAGATTGTGAATTTTTATGAGATCTTTTAGAGTGTTGTTTACCTCTGGTTGATGACCTTAGTTACCAATTTTCTCATGTCCATAAGTATTTGTTTGAAACCTTGTTTCCCAAGTCACATTTTGTTCATTCTTTTTCCATCCTTTTAACCTAATTTTGGGTATGGCATTTATGCTATTCATTAGAGGTCTTTTGAATGAGTTCTTAGGGTTCCATTGTACATTTACACGTCCCTTGTGTCCAATTATAGGTCCTTGGTTTGATTTTTTGGGTTACTTGATCCATAAGGTTTTTGGTTATTTCTTACTTCTAATCTTCATCTTATCATATCATATAGCCTCTAGATTTTGTATGGGGAATTCATCATTTTATGGTTCATGTTTGACTTTTATTCTAAGTCTTTCTTTTATTATGAAATCATGTTCATTTCTTCTCATTCCCTCTCTATTAAATCTTTTATACTTGAATCTCATTTCACATACTTTGGTTTGTTTTTCAATACACTTTTAATTGATGTTAGGTTCTGACTTTAACATTCAACATGTGTTTAATACATGTTTACCTAGCTCTTTCATTCAATTTTCTTCATCTAACTTCACCTTGACCTTCCTTAGGGTTTAGTACCTCATTAGGGCATAGTTTGTTAGTGTTTGATCTTATACCCTTAGAACACATTAATAGGGTTTAGCTACTGACTTTAGAACCCTTTTATCATTTAAGATCCTTCAATTCTAGGACTTAGCCTTAGGGAGCCCTTAGTGCCTTTCCTTAGCTAGTTTGGTCATTACTTGTGCTTTTGCCTTGTTTTATGCTTTAAATATACATTGTGAATCTAAACTTTGTTTTGTAGGGAGGTTGAGGTAAGCTTGTTCATACAACTTCTTCCTTGTTTTCTTTATGCTTTCAAATTTTGTTTGTTATAGCACTTTGTGATTTGTTTGTATAACTCCATTCTTTCCCACTTTAGAACCAACTTAACTTCTTTAGAGAAGTAAGTTTCCTTCTAGTTTCTCTTCTTTTCTTCTTCCTTAGGAGTAGAAGAACACATTAACCATATGACATCCCTTAAATAAACAACTTAGGGTGACTCTTAGTTCCCCTAGTTTTTGTCCTTTCTCAACTTGATTCCCTCTTTCTTATCTCAAAGAAAAAGTAAAACACCTAAAAAAGGTTGAACTTCCTTGTCATACGGTACTTGCACATGTTCCATGTCGAGGCGAGGTATAAGGCATCTAGCATGATGAACAAGTCTTAGCATGAGGATGTTTCACAAAAGACAAAATCAAAACATTTCTGTAAAAGACAGTAAAAAAATAACACACATATTTCCTGCGGGAATTCTCTTCTCATCTCATTCACTCACAACGAACGAACTCGCTTCGACATGTCTCTTTGTAAGACAGTAACCACACTCATACCAGACGAGCCTGCAACACCTGAGCATAGGCATAAGAAATTCAAATCATAAAAAACACAAACAAAGTTCCCACCTTAGTTTGGCAAACTACGTCGACTCTAATCCTCATTGTCCCGATGAGGCACGTAGGAAGTGGGGTAGGGGCCATTCGAGCACTCTTTTATTTTCCCTAATTTTCTCCTTTCCTTTCGTTCTCTTTTTCCAGTTCCCTTTCTCATTCCAGTTCCAGTAGCGGTTTTTATTCAGTAGCAATTTTATTCCTTACCCTTTGAAACAAACTAACAAGGGTGGATCCCGTCAGGTATGGTGGACGGTCTGGGGTGCTAATACCCTCTCAGGTTGTAACCGACTCCCAAATCCAGTTCTTTGATTCTAGGACCTTGTCCTTTCCTTTTTCTCTTCGGTTTGTAAAGCATTACCTTTTCTGCGCCACTTTCGCATTTGTACTAGGATGAAAATCCCGGGAGCGACACCTGCAAAGGTGAAAGCAATTCAAGAGATGCTTGAGCCTAAAATTGAGAAAGAGGTATGTGGCTTCTTAGGAAGATTGAACTACATTTCATGGTTCATATCTCATCTAACAGCTATGTGCGAACCAATATTCAAACTCTTGATAAAGAATCAGTCTGTTGAGTGGAATGATGACTGTCAATTAGCTTTCGACCGAATCAAAGAATATATGCAAGAACCGCCAATCCTCATACCCCCAATTCTGGGGATACCTCTGATTATGTACCTTATAGTACTTGAAGGATCAATGGGTTGCATTCTCGGTCAGCATGACGAGTCTGGTCGAAAAGAGCATGCAATATACTACCTTAGCAAAAAGTTTACCGACTGTGAGACAAGATACTCTCTGCTCGAGAAAACTTGTTGCGCTTTGGCATGGGTTTCTCGCTGACTAAGACAATATATGTTGACTCACACTACCTTGCTGATATCCAAAATGGATCTTGTTAATTACATCTTTGAAAAGCCAGCTCTGACCAGAAGGGTAGCTTGTTGGCAGACGATCTTGACTGAATACGACATCCAGTATACTTCTCAGAAAGCTATAAAGGGAAGCGTATTATCAGATTATCTGGCCCAACAACCGATTGACGACTATCAGCAAATGAGGTTTGAGTTCCTTGATTAAGACATCATGTTCCTAAAATCGAAATATTGTGAAGAACCACTCCTGGAGGAGGGGCCAGACCCTGAATCCAGATGGAGTCTGATGTTCGATGGGGCTTTTAACATGAATGGCAGCAGAGTTGGTACTATGATATCAAACATTTTCTGAAATATCAGGATTACCCGATAGGGGCATCCGAAAAAGATAAGAAGACCCTAAGGAGGTTGGTAGGCGGGTTCTTCCTAAATCAGGATGATGTGCTTTATAAAAGGAACTTCGACATGGTCTTGCTCAGATGCGTGGATAGACATGAATCGGACATGTTATTGAAGGAAGTTCATGAGGGATCCTTCGGTACCCATGCTGGAGGCCATGCTATGGAGAAGAAACTTTTGAGATCGGGGTATTATTGGATAACCATGGAATCCGATTGATGTAAGTACTCCTGCAAATGCCATAAGTGTCAAATTTATGCTGATAAGGTGCATGTGCCTCCCAATCCATTGAGTATGATGTCTTCACCTTGGCCCTCTTCCATGTGAGGCATTGATATGATCGAGCCTACTACTTCTAACGGTCATCACTTCATCCTGGTTGCCATTGACTACTTCACCAAATGACTGGAAGTGGAATCGTACACTAATGTGACCAAACAGGTCGTGACCCGATTCATAAAGAGGCATATCATTTGTCGATATGGAATACTCGAGAGAATCATTAATGATAATGGCCTCGATGCTGCATACTCAACGACTTAGTGATGGAAAGGATCCTTCCTCCGCAAACAGATTCAAGGGGAAAGTGGACACCCAACTATGAGGGACCATTTGTGGTTAATAATTTTTTCTCGGGAGGAGCCTTAATGCTAATGACCATGGACGAAGAAGACTTCTTATCCCCTGTCAATGCAGACGCAGTTAGAAAATACTTCATATAAAAGAGACCCATTGGACAAAAACAGAATAAAAGGCCAGGTAAAAAAGGGCATCCCGGCGAGACAAAAATAGAATAAAAGGCTCGGGAAAAAGTTAGGGAAATAAACGGAAAAAATGTACACCCAATGAGTTGAAAAGCCACACTGGACAACTCAGGCAAAAAAGGGTATCCCGGTGGATTGAAAACATGAAAGGGCGATCCATGCAAAAGAGGGATTAAAACAAACGACTGCGATCTGCGAGATCTGTTATTCCTCATCTATGATTGTGGTCAACCTGAGGGTTAAGAATCAGTCTAATCGTCTTCCTCAAAAGTGAGGTACACGAAAGGTGTTGAGGACATACGGGTCATAGCCGGATTAGTACTTGATGAGATCCAGTTTTCACATTTCCATTAGGATAATTTATTTTTCTTTTGTGCAATTTCCTCTTTCCACGGATTGCTTCCCGGTGTAATGCCTATTCACGGCCACTTTCCAGTCAATAAAATGATTTTTATCCAATTAGCCTATTTGTTCTTGTTTGCATCTACCAGTGATTGATTGCAAAAACGTCTGACAAATTGTGATAAATATTGCATTGTGAATATATTTATGCTTTATAATGCGCGCCTAAGGATAAAACACTTGACATCCGTTTTAAATGTTGAGTAACAAGGATGGTCGATTCAGATCGTGAACCTGGGGCATGAAGGCTCGTCTAATTTTCTCTCTTACATGAACTATCTGTTGTGCAGGTATAGATAAACAAAGCCACTACCAGCACGAGGCATAAAGAGAACTTTCTTCAGCAAAGTCATTGACCTTGTTTCCTTAGTGAGTCTCATTAGACTATCTTTTCTCCAACCATAACAAGATAAGAAGAGGGTCGGTACTTCCTCAAGTGAAGGGCGTCATCCCAGGCATGAGACATTGTACATATCTTATTCCCAGCAAGATACATCTTCAGCAGGAAGCAGACTCCTTAGTGTTCTCTGTCATCCCCAGTGGATTTGAAGGATGAAGCCTTCCCCCAATCTAAGTTAGAGAAAGATGGTAGAACAGGTGGAAGTTCCCAAGAGGAACTACTTCCCCTACAGTAAAGTATTCCCAACGGGAAGCTAAATGCCTTGGTCTCCCTAAAAAGGCAGAGTTACGAGAACTCTCCCCAGTAGAGTCGGAGGATGAATTTCCCCCAATGGAATAACAGAAGGTTAATGACATTCTCTCCAAGTAGATATTATTCCTTACATGAAAGGGAGATATTACCCACCAAAGTTTTCTTATCCCCAGTAGTATTGTATTGGTTAAAATCTTCCCTAGCGAGATCGCATATCAGAGTCCAACCTAAATTGACATCTCTCCCCCAAACAGAAGGTTGTGCACCCGAGAGGTTCCCAGCATATTTCTCCCTCAGCAGAGTGTCAATAAATCCTTTCCTCAACCAGGTTAAGAGGTTATTACTTCCCCAACTGAGTTCTACAGGTGGCGTACCTCCTAGTCAAGATATTCCTCAGCAGGGTCTTCATTCCTCAACTATCTCAAAGTCCAATTTATTTTTGGCAATGGTGGCAGCTCAGAGCCAGTGTATCATTAATGGTATCCCCTACAGAGTTTCTCTTCCCCATGGATTCATCAAATCAATGTAGTGATTTTCTTCTCCCTCATCAAGTGGTGGGAGATCTGTTGTCTCCTCATTAGGAGATCCTTCTGCATTTTCATTTAGTAATCATCATTACATTTGCATCCTCAAAAAGCGCAGCATTTCCATCATTATGGAGCATTACACCATGGAAAAATTAAAACATATGCATACAAAGCATAAGCTAGTTTTGGTATCTTGCACGGAAGCCCGAAACATTATTTCTTCAACCAGACCAAAATATCCCCACAAAGAATGCCAAGTTCATTCCTCAGCACTGTTACTGTTACCAATCAATGCTTGTTATCCCCAGTGGAGTTATCATCCAAGTTATGATAGTCTCTTTTCAAGCTCACTCACGGTGTGTCTTGTTCACTTTATCTCCCCAAGTTGGATAAGTTCTTTTTGATTCCGCCAAGTCCGGTTTCCTTCCCTTGAGTTATCATCCAAGTTATGATAGTATCTTTTCAAACTCACTCAGTGTGTCTTGTTCACTTTATCTCCCAAGTGGGACAAGTGATTTTCGATTACACCAAGTCCAGTTTCGTTTATTTGAGTTATCATCCAAGTTATGATAGTATCCTTTCAAGCTCACTCACGGTGTGTCTTGTTCGCTTTATCTCCCAAGTGGGATGAATGTTTGTCGATTCCACCAAGTTCGGTTTCGTTCCCTTGAGCTATCACCCAAGTTATGATAGTCTCTTTTCAAGATCACTCACGGTGTATCTTGTTAGCTTTATTCCCCAAGTGTGATAAATGTTGGTCAATTCTGCCAAGTTCGGTTTCGTTCCCTTGAGTTATCATCCAAGTTATGACAGTCTCTTTTCAAGCTCACTTATGGTGTATCTTGTTCGCTTTATATCCCAAGTGGGATAAGTGATTTTCGATTCCGCCCAAGTCTAGTTTCGTTTGTTTGAGTTATCATCCAAGTTATGATAGTTTATTTTCAAGCTCACTCATGGTATGTCTTGTTCGCTTTATCTCCCAAGTGGGATAAATGCTTTTCGATTCCGTCTCTTTGAGTTGTCATCCAAGAATGGTATTCTTCCCAACACATTTTATTTCCCACAGAGTGCAAATTTTCGGGTTTATTTGGGTATTCAATCTCTCCATACCTTAAACGTCTGAAAGCAACTGCTATCATCCATTCAGGTCTACAATGATTGAATAGGGGCAGCTGTAACACCCCAAAATTTGCCCTCTTATTTATCACTAATTATGAGTAGCTTATGCTTTGTTTCAGTGTCATCTTGCATATTCGTTCATACATTGCATAAAAATAATAATTAAGAGCATATGTCACTGGCAGAGGCACGAGGCATGTGATCAAGGGTTATTTGACGACTATTGGGTCTCGAAAGGAAAATAATCTCATAAATATGACCAAGACCAGATGTCCAAGATTTCCCACCAAAAAGAATAAAAATTCAAGATTTAGTTGAAGTAATCGGTTACCTCATAGGTAGTATCCATTTACCTGTTGAAATTTGAAGGAAAAGGCTACTTTTTGTTCTGGTAATCGGTTACCTCATAGGTAGTAACTGGTTACTTCGTACAAAATTTCAAAATTTCAAAAATCAGTTGGTTGCTTCCACCACCCTCCATTTTCACTTTGCCTTATAATCTCCACCAAATTCTAGAACATTCCACACCCTTCCAAAGGAATATTCCCATAATATGCCAAGGAATATTCAAGAATATGCCATGGAATATTCTAGGAATATTCCCAACCAACCCTTAGCTTAGGATCTAAGCCTAGTGTCCAAACCTCGCGCCTAACCAAAACCTAACTTCAAAGCTAACCCTATATAAACCTTACTCATCAAGCCAAAGAGAGGTTAGACACAAGATTAACCACATTTCACAAATTTCACCATTCTCACAATCTCAATTCTCTCATTTCTTTCCATTTTCCAAACTTACACCAAAGCTTCATCATCATCAAGATTCTTCACGTTTTGCATTGAAACTTGAAGAATCAGAAGCTAAGCCTCCACCATTTTCATCGATTCAGCAGATTATCGAAGAAGTTACTACGGTTGCGGTGTTTATTTCACCATTCAAAAGCAGTTTCGGATAATTCTCACCAATCGCATTTATTTTGCGCATTCGCAGATCAAAGCTTTGAATCTCCGGTTTTCTCTACTTTCGAGTATTGTTCGATATTGCAAAAATTGCCAAAGCAAGCCTCCACTTTGTAGGTTGGTGAATCCATAATCACTTCTCATTTTAACTTATTTCTCTTCATCTCACCTCGCGCATTCTTTGGTTTTTCTTGCTTTTGTGATACTTTGTTTGGTTTGATCATTAGGAGCTAGAATTATAGTGTGATCGTAATGGTAATAGGTGTTAGAATGTTGTATTTAGGTGTGATTTTTGTGCTATGTTGATAGACATTAGAATAGAGCTTATTGGAATAAGTTGCTACTGGTTTTTGCATGAAAATGAATAAATGTTTTATTCTGGTTGCAGAGTAATCGGTTACCTCATAGGTAGTAACCGGTTACCTATGTTAAAATGGCAGAACATCCCAGTTTTTGAATTGGTAATCGGTTACTGCATAGGTAGTAACCGGTTACCACTGAACCAGAATGAAAAATTCTTTCTTTTTCTTGAATTTTTGATATCCATTCCCCCTCCAATCATCATGGATCTTTAGGATGTGATTTTTGCGAGTTTTTAGGAGCTGTTTAGGAGCAGGTGTGTGTAGTTTCGATAACTATCGACATGCTTTTCGTTAGTTTTCGATTTTTGACCTAATGTTGCATATGTGTTTGTAGCTTGTTGTGATTGTTGTTTTCATGATTTAGCATCATCTATAGAATGTTAATAAGTTTTCATAGTTCTATTTTGCATTTCATTTGCGATCCATTCATGTTTTGGTCGATTGTGCGCGAAATTGGAAATGTTGCATATTGTTTAAAACCGCACAATTCACATAGTTTCCATCCATTGTTGATTGTTTATATGTTGTATTCCATTGTTAATGATTCACTTCAGGTTGTTACATTAACATGTATGATCTTTGCATCTCATTGTTTACATTAAAACTCCACGTTTTTGCAATTGAAAACATTAATTGAAATTCTGCCATGTTTCACTGCTGCATTTTGAAATAGAAGTTGTAAAAGACATGTTGCATTATTCTGTTTTGATCTTTTTACACCTATTTTCATGTTGTTTGGTAGCTGTAATAGGATGTTTGCCTTTTTACTTGCATTTAGTGGATGATTGTGTGTTAGGAAGTTGCAGTAGCTGATGACTTTATGCTTCACTTAGTTTTTAAGTGTCCTTAGACAAAATATTGAGTCTAGTTTAGGTCATAGTTATGATAGGACATGTTTGGTACTTGATTACCTCTTTCCTATTATCACTTTGGATCTATTTTACTAACCTTTGTTTTGCATGGGGTTATGGTAAGCCATGTGTGTGGGAGGGTGTCGCTCCCGAAGATTTGCATCCCGGTACAAGCGCGAACGGTCGGCGAAGGGAACAGTGAGAACACACAGCCGTGAACTCACTGGAGAATGAATAGAGTCGCCAGCTAGGCATTTTTATCCCGGAGGAAAGGTAATGCTGCATGAACCTAGAAAGATATGGATAAGACGGTTTGCGAACCAGAGAGACTGAGAAAGGGGGTTGGTTACAACCTGGGAAGGTATTGGCACCCAGATTGTCCGCCGTACTCGACGGGATCCACGCTTAAAAGATTTGTGTTTTAAAGGGGTAGTGTCAGTGCAATCTGTGTGCAAAAGAGCTGGAAAAGGATGTACAGGTGTCAGTGTATAGGAAATGTAAAGTGTGTAAATGTATGGTGTCAGTGTAAGGATAAGAGTGAAATGCTCATGACTATGAGGCTAAAGAATGAAGCTGGAAGGAGGGGGAATATACAGAGACTTTTGTTCGATAACTGTTAAGTTATGCCTACGTATCCTCTCGTGCAATGAGGAAGTCAGAACACCGTAGTTCGACCCAAAGAGACTGAAAGATGAATTGACTGATGAACTGCTTGCTTGTCTATGCTCAAGTGTATGACCTGTCTGGCTCAGGTGCTTACTGTCTTGCATTAGACGGAAGAAGCAAGTTCTCGTTTGTGAGTGAAGGTGATGAGAAAAGAATCCCGGAGGAGACGATTATTGTTTGTTTTGGAGTTTTCAGTCTTTTATTTCTTTTTGGAGTTTGTCATAAGATAATGAGCTTAAGCCTAAACCAATGGATTTAGTAAACTCATCACATCTTCCCTCTGATTAGGGGTAATGAGAATACCTTAAGTGTGAAGTCAGATTCTCACACTTAATCACCTTTGATGCAGGATTAAGATCATTAACCTACTTGTGATTATTTAGATGTTTTTGGTGTTTTTGTTTAGTGTTGAGTAATGAGGTTAAGCCATAATCAGGGATTAAACAGACTCATTACACCATCCTAAAAGAAGGATGATAGATGAGAATGTTTAAGCTGAGGAAAGCTCCTCAACTTAATCCATGATTAGGGATTAAACCCATGACAAAACAAGCCTTTATTAAGTGGATTTTATTTGATGGTATGATGATGAAGTGATTTTTATTGCTTGTAAGACAACTTGAGGGGGACTTGTCCATTAACACTAGGGTTAGTCCTTCTTAACCAATTAAGGAAGAATTAGAACCCTGATGCAAGGCCCAAGTTACAAGTGTGATGTCTTGATGATTATTAGGTGAATTGATTAAGAGATTTAAACACATTAAGGGTTTAACACTTAGGATTAAAGTTATACACTCCATCCTAAGAGAAGGATGCAGGCATAAGCTTAATCACAAAGTCTTAAAGCCTTTAGGGTTTAATCCCTGATTATGAGATGAGAAGAGAAGACTCAAAGAGAGACACAAAGGTAAAAAATATGAGGGGAGACTAATCAAAACCCTAATTCATTATCATGCTTGGTTGTCCCTAAGGTTTGTGAGGTTTGCAAGAACAATCTTCAAAGGAGCCACCAAGAAGCAGATGAACAAGATCAGGAGAAGCAAAGTGACTTGCTTCATTCAAGAAGTCAAGTCACTTGAAGAAAGAAAGTGGGAGGGAGAAAGATGAGCAAGCTCAAACTCAAACACATATAAGAATGCAGCAATGGATGCAAGAGAGATGAAAAGAAAAGTTATGAGAAGTGAAGGCAAATTCACTTCTCAAGTTTACTTACCACCTGAAATGTTAGAAAGAAATGCAATGCAATGCTAAATGAAATGAAATGACATGATGCTAGACCAAACCAGAAGCATGTTGATGATGAAAATGATGCTATGAGGTGCTGCAAACATGAGGCAAGGCATGGAGATGTTCATACAAGATTATGAATGCAAATGATGCAAGCTAAGGAGCATGAACAAGCATGGAAAGTTATGAAGCATACAAGACAAATGACATGGTAAATATGTAATGCAATGATCAAACATGCTTTATATATGTCTTAAGATGTCAAATGAATCACAAGAATGCACAAAATGCAAAGACAAGTCATGTTATGCAAGAGAATGCAAGAGGGATGCAAAAGAAAGCCCAAATTAGGGTTCATGGATCAAACATCAAACAAAAACCCAAAACAGAAACAAACCCCTAAGATAAAAATGGAAAATGGCACCCAAAGAAACCCTAAACCTATAATAAACCACTGCCCAAAGGGGAACTCTCAACTCTCAACCAAACTCAAGTTATGATTTTTACAAGTTATTAGGGTTTTTTAGGGTTCTTAACAAAAGAAATGTCAAACAATTGGAAAATGCAAGATCAAATCATGGCCATTTTACCCTAGAAACTACATGCCAAACACAAAACAATGCAAGAAGAATCAATGTCTCAACCTTCTCCAATAGGCAGAAATGAATTTTTGAATCTATGATCAAAATAATGCATAAAAAATGATTTAATTCAATGAAAAATTCTTAAAATGCGTCAAGATCAAAAAATAAATTTGGTTTGAAGGTTGGACAATGTTTCTAAATGTCTTAGAACATTTCATGAATTTTTTTGTAATTTTTAAATACCTAAAAGTATTTTTAATTAATTAATTCCCATTAATCAATTAAAAATAAACTTTTAAATATTTAAAAATACTTTTTTAATGATAAAAAATAAAATAAAAATGTTTTTGGGTCTTAAAAATTAATAAAACTTTTAGGAAAAAGTTTCATAATTTTTAAGATATTTTTGCTATTTTAAAATAAATATGCAAGTTAAATGAAAATAAAATGAAAATAAATAAAATAAAATAAGAAGTAAACCAAATGGAAGGCTGAGATGCATTCTGGATTCAAATGCGTTGACTGGCGCGCTAGTGGAGGGTCCAGATGGCTTCTGACTTAATTAAGATTAATTAAAATTAATGGAAAAGATTAGGGCTAAGCAGAAAGATCCAGGCCACACACACACGCGGGAGGTCAACCGGTCAAAGGGATCGTACGCTCCAGATTCAAACTTGAGTTAATGACATGATTAGGGCATAAATTACTTTCAGGTGGCCGGAGAAGACTTCCGGTCGTCTTCTCCGGCCAGCATCTCCCCTGAAAATCCCCAAAACCCCAAAAACCTAACTAAAATGAAATCCAAGAATTGGGAAATGATCCTTACACACTCACGAACCAAAACCCTCACTCAAAACAAATTTATATTCCCTAACAAAGCTGAATCGAAGCAAATAAGAACTAGGGAACGCAAGTTTCAGAAGCTAATTAAATGCTCAAATCAAAGCCATTTCAAAAACTAAGAACATCAGGATGATCAGGACAACACAAAGAACAAGTTTGTAACAAGAAAAATGATTTCTGGAAAAATAATTTTCGAGCTACCTGAGATTTGGAGCTTTCAATTTGAGGACTTTCTGGCCACTTCTCCTTGTGCAATCCACTCCACTTGGTCCACAGAAGATGCTTGAATGCTCAAAAGGAGTTTAAGTTGGCTGGATAATGAGATTCGAAAGCTCCTGCTCAAGCTTGATCAGAAATGGCAATGGTGTTTCTGGAGGTTTCAGGCCGTTGTGAATGATGGTTTGTGATCCTGAGGATGAATGGAGAAGGTCTGGAGTGTTTGTTTGTGTGTTTGTGAGCTATGGTGAGAGTTTCGAATGAAACTGCAAAATGGAGTGAGAAATGGCAGTAAGATGTTCAGGTTGTTTCAGGCTTGGGTTCTTGGTGCTGGGTGGTCTATGGAGCAAGGTGAGTTGAATGGTGAAGATAGTTTGAGTGTTTGCAGGCTGTGTAGGCAGATTCGAAGCAAGATGCAAATGGGAGTGTTTTTGTGTATGTGATGAATGAGAGAGCCTCAGCCTTGCCTTGTACATGAAATGGATTGCCAAATGATATGTTATTTTAATCCAAGTGGCCAGAGGATGTGACATGGCCTGTGGTGATTGGGATGTCTACTTTTGCATAAAGTCCACTTTTTGTGTAAGTGAGGCATGGATGGACTCTAGGCAAGTACAATGGGCATGGGCTGCGCAGCAGGATGAGTGTGTGAGGCTAGCTTGATTCAAGGACCAATGCAGCAAGTTGGTGAAGAGAAATGAGTGGTTTTGCAACTTGTTACTTTATGGTTCACATGTGAAGATCTTGTTCCAAAAGTCATGAAACATGAGCAATGCCTAGTTCATTCTGAATTTTAGGACTTACATGATGTTTATGTGAAGGTTTGATACCAATTAGAAGCTGCAATTTGACTTGGTACATGATTTTGCAATTTTCACACTTGGTGCATATCTTGAAAATAAGTGATTTTTGGCAACTTTGTCTTGCTATAACTTTTGATCCAAGAAGAGTTTGATCATGTTCTTATACTTTTTGAAAAGGGAAAGATGAGATCTACAACTTTCATGACCAAAGTTTTTCCATTTGAAGCATTTTTGGATCAAGAATCATGGCTTGAAAAATGACCTAAAATGATGCATTCTTGAAAAGTCAACTATGCCCAAAAAGTCAACATTTGCAAAAACCCTAAATTCTTGATTTCTATGAACTTCAACCTTCTTCCATGATCAAATAAAGATCATATACACTCAAAATGATGGAGATCACCCATTGGTTGGGTCATTGGGGGCCTCAGATGCCCTGATTTTGCACTGACTTGTCTGAAAAGTCAACCCTTGATCAGATGACTTCCCCATGGAATTTCTTCATGAAAATTGATATGCATACTCTTTATGCCATATAGAGACCAATGGAAACAAGAATGACCAAAAAATTTGGTGTTATGGCCTCTGAAACCAAAACCCTAATTTTCAGTCAACTGTGCAGTTCAACCTGGCTCTGCATCCACTCAAAACCCTAGTTCTTGTGATTCCTCTGCAATTTTGACTTTGAGGAGATGAAATATGACATAAGAACACACATGGACCACTTTGAGTTGATTGGTGGTCTTTGGAGTGGCTCCAGATGCTCTGAGGTTGCTCAAATCACAAACCCTAGGTGCAGATGCCTTAGAAACTATGCAGTGAAACAAAAGTGAGACATGAGATGATATGACTGTGTTTATGCATATGAGGATGATCACAAGCCATGGTGTGAATGGGTGAGGGCAAATTTGGGGTGTTTACAGCTGCCCCTATTCAAACATGAGTTAGCTGTGCAGGATGTAAACGACGGCTTAACAGGCAAACAGGATAACTTGTGGTTGAATACCAAAGACAGTCCAAAATTTGCACTCACAGGAATGAAGAAGAAAAGGGATATAGATTGTAAAAGGAAAACAAAGTATATTGTAAAGTGAGTGACGGAGGACGACCGTCGAGCAGAGGACGACTGCTGGGTAAAGAGCAATGACGGGGACGGCCGACATGCTGGGGTAAATGTGAAGTAAAGCGATGACGGGGACGGCCGGCATGCTGGGGATAAAAGGTAAAGCTAAGACGGGGACGGCCGACTAGCTGGAAAAAAAAAAGTAAGATATCATGATGGGGACGGCCATCAAGATAAAGTTGTAAAATTCTCTGGGGATTAATGAAACATGACGGGGACGGCCATCAAGTTCATAAAGCAAAGTAAACAACGATGGGGACGGCCATCGGGCTAAAAGGAAAAGGGACCACGACGGGGACGGCCATCGGGTTAAAGAATAAATGAAATAAACAGTTGATGGGGTACGGCCATCAAAGGTGAAGGACGATCACCTAGCAGGGGACGGCTGCTCTGTTGGGGATAAAAGAAATATGATGGGGACGGCCATCAAAGGTGGAGGACGACCACCTGGCAGGGTACGGCTGCCGAAAATATCAACGATGGGGACGGCCATCGGATAGAAAAGGTCAACGATGGGGACGGCCATCGGACGAGCATGATGGAGGACGACCATCAAGAAGTGGAGGACGACCACTCAGCAGGGTACGGCTGCTCTCAAGGTTTATCGCAACACAGGACTAGTGTCGGATAACCAAAATCAACAATGGGGACGGCCATTGGATAAAGTGATGAAGGACGATCATCAAATGGTGGAGGACGATCATCTAGCAGGGGACGGCTGCTAAAATATCAACGATGGGGACGGCCATCGGATGAGCATGATGGAGGACGACCATCAAGAAGTGGAGGACGACCACTCAGCAGGGTACGGCTGCTCTCAAAGGTATCATAACACAGGACGAATGTTAGATAAAAAGAAAATTTGCTTTGTTGGCGATCTACTGGGGATATAGTGAACACGGACGAGCGTTCACAACCAAGAAAGGAAAGTATAAGTGTTTGTTATTGTGTATAGATTAAAGATGCGGACGAACATCCTTAAGGTTATGATACGGACGAGTATCATGTAGAAACAAACTGACACATGTTCAGAGATGATGATACGGACGAGTATCAACTGGTTAACAAAGAACACGGACGAGTGTTGCATCTGAAAGGACTCTTCTGGGGAATAGTAGACACGGACGAGTATCTATATCCAAAAAGACATAAGTGTTTGACACGGTGTACGGATTAAAGATGCGGACGAGCATCCCTAAGACTATTATACGGACGAGTATCATGTAGAAACAAACACTAGACGCAATGTTCTGAGATGATGGTACGGACGAGTACCAACTGGTTAACAAAGCACAAGGACTACTGTCGAATCTGTGGGGATATGAGTGATGATGTATACAAGATACGGACGAGTATCTGTATAAGTGTACCATGAGTAGTAAGTATTGTATATAAGATGAGTGTTTTAACTGCTGGGGAGAGTGACACGGACGAGTGTCAAGAGAGAAAAGCATAATATTAACAAGTGTATGGGTTGATGAAAGTGTAAGTGACTGCGCTGGGGATATGACACGGACGGGTGTCGAGAAAGTGCATATATAAGTATATGTGAGTGCAAAGAGGATGTCTTGGGCTTTTTGTTGGTGATTTGACACGGACGGGTGTCCAAAAGTGTATATATTGGTGTTTGGGATTGGAGAGGCAACTGCTTTTGCTGGGACCCTGGTGGGGATTTTTGTACAATAATGATGAACAGTTTATTATTCACAAGTGTTACTTCAGAACATGGCTTATGATTATGCTATGCATTTGATTTTTGCCGTAATGCTCCGTATTAGACGGAATGCTACGCTCTGAGGGGATAGTATGATGCGAATGCTATGATTATGCAAAGAGGCACCGATCCGGGGTTCGGATCCCACTGCTGTGAAGATCTCTGGTCGATCTGCTGAAGCGGACATCCCAGCTGGGGATGAGATCATTGGTAGATCTAATGATGTATCTGTTTGGGGATATAGATCACTGATTGACATATCCTTATAATATGGGACCCAGCTGGGGTTTGTAGAAGCTTTCTGCCTCTCTGTTGCGACTTCTTCGCGCGGTGCTCTTCTGAATAGAGGCTGGGGATTCTGCGGGGAGATGATTCCCTGATTCCTGCATCCTGTTGAGGAATAGAGGTTGGTGCTACAGCTGGGGAATGCTGTTGGTAACTCAGCTGGGGAGAGCAATGGGAAACAACTCAGCTGGGGAGAAAACATCCTGAGTGTTAAGCCTGTTTGTTGATTTGGCAACTTTGCCGGGGAAGTGGGCACTCTCCAGTGCCACGTGGAAGATAGACCGAGTTGATAATGATTCGCCAACTTGCTGAGACGTAACCTGCATGCCCCAGGTTGCGTTCTGGATACCTGCAATCCTGCAAAGGTAAGGAAACGTACAAAAGGTCCCGAGGTATCCCTTACTGGATTCCGTCATAGGAGTTAAGTAATTTCGAGAATAATCACATTCCCTGTAAGCATGTGTTTTTTTTTTTATTTTTAGAGAAAGGCATCTGTACTTATGCAATTGTATTTTTAGAGATATCAGACAACTCTTTGCAAAACATAAATGTAAAAACGAAACATGACCGAAAATCTGATTTTATTAATTCCTGTGCCCTGAATTGGCAAGATACAGTCAAAGAAACATATCTCCTGAAATGAAGAGACTGTTACAAATTGAGAAACAAAATGCTGGCGATGCTGACGAGGCTTTCAAGGAACTTCCTCTTCTGCTATGACTCGTATGACAATGACGTTCTTCTCGTCTTGCTTTCTGGAGAGATTTAATTCTGATTGAAGCTTGATCCTTTGAAGCTTACCAAGTTGTAGGTGATACAGACGAATTCAGAATGCAGTTGTTCGCTTATTCCCTTATTTTGCATGGATCGCCCTTTCGGGTTTTCAATCCATCGGGATACCCATTTTTGCCTGAGCTGTCCAATGCGGCTTTTCAACTCAGCGGGTGTACATTTTTTATTCATTTTCCCTTACTTTTGCCCGAGTCTTTTATTCTGTTTTTGACTCGCCGGGAGGCCCTATTTTTGCCTGGACTTACATTCTGTTTTTTATGTCCAGCGGGTCATTTTATGCGAAGTATTTTTTAACTGCATCTGAATTCACAGGGGATGGGAAGTCTTCACCATCCATGGTGCTGAGCATCAGTGCTCCACCAGAGAAAACTTTCTTTACAACGAATGGTCCTTCATAATTTGGAGTCCATTTTCCCCTGTGGTCTGTATGAGGAGGGAGGATCCTTTTCAACACAAGATCCCCTACTTGGTACTCTCGGTGCCTGACTTTCTGATCGAAGGCCTTCTTCATTCTCTTCTGATATAACTGCCCGTGGCAGATTGCAGCCAATCTTTTCTCTTCGATCAGACTCAGTTGTTCGAATCGGGATCGAACCCATTCTGCTTCACTTAGTTTAACATCCATTAATACCCGTAACGAGGGTAGTTCAACTTCAACAGGTAGGACTGCTTCCATACCATATACAAGTTGATACGGTGTTGCCCCAGTGGACGTTCTGATTGATGTGCGGTACTCATGCAAAGCAAATGGTAGCATTTCGTGCCAGTCTTTGTAAGTGACTACCATCTTCTGCACAATCTTCTTGATATTCTTATTTGCTGCCTCAACAGCGCCGTTCATCTTTGGCCTGTAAGGAGAAGAATTGTGATGTTGGATCTTGAAGTCCCGGCACAGTTCTGCCATCATTTTGTTGTTTAAGTTGGAACCATTATCAGTAATGATTCGCTCGGGAACTCCATATCGACAGATGATATCTCTTTTCAGAAATCTGGCTACCACTTGCCTTGTAACATTTGCATATGAGGCTGCTTCAACCCACTTGGTGAAATAGTCAATGGCAACCAGGATGAATCTGTGGCCGTTTGAAGCAGTTGGCTCAATCTTGCCAATCATATCAATACCCCACATAGCAAAGGGCCATGGTGAAGACATGATGTTCAAAGGATTGGGAGGCACATGCACCTTATCTGCATAGATCTGGCATTTATGGCATTTTCTGGCGTAAGCACAACAGTCTGCATCCATTGTGATCCAGTAATAGCCTGATCTTAGCAATTTCTTAGCCATGGCATGCCCTCCTGCATGAGTACCAAAAGATCCTTCGTGCACTTCATGCATCAACAAATCTGCTTCCGTCTTGTCAACACATCTGAGGAGTACCATGTCAAAGTTCCTCTTGTATAAAGACCCATCAGCGTTCAGAAAGAAACTACTAGCAAGCCTTCTCAAAGTCTTCTTATCATTGGAAGATGCCCCAGGTGGGTATGTCTGATCCTCCAAGAAGCACTTAATGTCATGGAACCAAGGCTTATCATCTTTTACAACATCCGCTGCAAATACATATGCTGGTCTATCAAGTCTAGACACTGAAATCTGGGGTACGAAGTTAGCCGTTTGAACTTTGATCATGGATGAAATGGTAGCAAGAGCATCTGCAAACTGATTCTCGTCCTGAGGGATATACTCAAGCTTGACTGTTGTGAAGAAAGTCAACAACCTTCTTGTATAATCCCTGTAAGGTATCAGATGATCTTGGTGGGTGTACCATTTTCCGTTGGTTTGATTGACTACCAAAGCTGAATCTCCGAATACGGTCAAAGTTTTGATCCTGAGGTCAATGGCTTCCTCAAGACCCATAATGCAAGCTTCGTATTCAGCTTCGTTGTTAGTGCAGTTGAAAGTGAGTTTTGCCGAGAAAGGCATGTGAACTCCTTTAGGTGTAATGAGTACTGCACCAACACCACGGCCATTCATGTTAACATCCCCATCAAACATCATAGTCCATTCTTCTTCCGGGTCGGGCCCTTCAGTGTGAATAGGCTCCTCGTGATCTTTTGCTTTAATGAACATGATGTCTTCATTAGGGAAGTCAAACCTCATAGGCTGGTAGTCATCAATGGGTTGCTCAGCAAGATATTCAGATAGTACACTGCCCTTGATGGCTTTCTGAGATGTGTACTGTATGTCGTATTCTGTGAGAATCATCTGCCATCTTGCAACCCGTCCGGTAAGAGCTGGCTTCTCGAAAATGTACTTAACTGGATCCATTTTTGAGATTAATAAGGTAGTGTGGGTCAACATATACTGTCTCAGTCGGCGAGCAGCCCACGCTAAAGCACAACAAGTTTTCTCGAGCAGTGAATAACGTTGTTCACAGTCGGTAAACTTTTTGCTTAGGTAGTATATTGCATACTCTTTTCGACCAGACTCGTCATGCTGGCCCAACACACACCCCATTGACTCTTCTAGCACTGTCAGGTACATTATCAGAGGTTTTCCTTCAACTGGAGGCATAAGGATTGGAGGTTCTTGTAAGTACTCTTTGATCTTGTCAAAAGCCTTCTGGCAATCTTCGTTCCACCTGACCGTTTGTTCTTTTCTTAACAACTTGAACAAGGGTTCACAGGTTGCTGTAAGGTGAGATATGAACCGTGAGATGTAGTTCAATCGACCTAAGAACCCTCGAACTTCTTTCTCTGTTTTAGGTGCAGGCATCTCTTGAATAGCCTTGACCTTATCAGGGTCAACCTCAATCCCTTTCTCGCTTACAATAAAGCCCAGCAATTTACCGGATCGCACCCCGAATGTGCATTTGTTGGGGTTCAGCTTTAGTTAGTACTTCCTCATATGCTTGAACAACTTCAGCAGATTCACCAGGTGATCTTCCTCTGTAAGGGACTTGGCAATCATATCATCCACATAACACTCGATTTCCTTGTGGATCATATCGTGGAATAATGTCACCATAGCCCGTTGATATGTGGCACCAGCATTCTTCAGTCCGAATGGCATCACTTTGTAACAGAACGTGCCCCAAGGTGTGATGAATGTTGTCTTCTCCATGTCTTCAGGTGCCATCTTGATCTGATTATATCCTGAAAATCCATCCATGAAGGAGAATACCGAGAACTGAGCCGTGTTATCCACCAATACGTCAATGTGAGGTAATGGGAAGTCATCTTTCGGGCTGGCTCTGTTCAGATCCCGGTAATCAACACACATTCTTACTTTGCCGTCTTTCTTAGGCACAGGTACTATGTTAGCAACCCACGGCGGATAGCTAGTCACAGCAAGGAACCCGGCGTCCCATTGCTTTTGTACCTCTTCCTTGATTTTCATAGCCATGTCTGGGCGAGTTCGGCGCAACTTCTGTTTAACTGGCGGGCATTCTTCCCTCAGAGGCAGTTTGTGCACAACAATATCGATGTCCAACCCTGGCATGTCTTGATACGACCAGGCAAACACATCAACATACTCTTGAAGCAGATCTATCAGTCGTCTCTTCACTGGGTCTTGCAGGCAGGCCCCGATTTTAACTTCTTTCACGTCTTCGTCGGTACCAAGATTAATCACTTCAACCTCCTCCTGGTGAGGGGTAATGACCTTTTCCTCTTGTCTCAACAACCTGGCTAGCTCTTCAGGAAGCTCATATTCTTCATCAACCCCTTCATCAGCTTGATTGATTGGATTGTCAAAGTCATACGAAGTCATAGTCGTGCTGTTGTCGGTGCAGTCTGGAAGGCACTCTCTGCAAGGGTTAAGTTTGTTCATTTTAGTGATTGATTTTAATCTTGCTTTAGAAAAAAGTGAAATGAAGTTATCATTTTTAAAACACCGCCATTTATTTTTGTACAAAAAGAAAAATGGAAAAACAGTGAGCAGAAAAGAAAAAGACTCGTTTGCAAAAAGATGTCTGATATTTCATTAATTTAATCTTGTTTGCACAAAAGTACAGATGGCCCTGATTACAAAATGAGTCTTGTCACCTTGGGCAAGATGCAAGACTTTGATGCATGCTATAAAAATGCAGGAAATAATAATTACTCTGCATGAGTAACTCTTATAATTTCCTGGGAAGACCAGTTCGAGACACTGCTCCCCGGGATCTTTGGACGAATCCAATTCTCCAGATTGCGCTCCTCTTCCAGCTCGTCTTCCAGACAGTTGATAGCATCGGGGGTAAGCATCCCCCCACTGACAAAACCTGGCTTCTCAGCAGCCTTTGCTTGATGTTGAGTTGGTCTGTAACCCAACCCAAATTTGTCCTTCTTCTCCTCCACAGCTAAGACCTTGCCCCAACCTAGGGCAGTTCCTTCTTCAACAACCTTCCGGGCTTGTTGGTAAGATGACATGGAGATCCCTGACACAGCAGATGCTTCATTGACATTCAAGGCTTCAAAACCTTGGCTCATTGTTTCATGGATCTCCCCATCCATCTCAATGTATTTGTAGGTAGCCAGATGGCTAACGAAAATATCCTCCTCCCCATAGATTGTGACAACTTGACCTTCCCACTCAAATTTTAACTTTTGGTGAAGGGTAGACGTTATTGCGCCGGCGGCGTGAATCCAGGGTCTGCCCAACAAACAGCTGTAGGCGGGCTGAATGTCCATCACATAAAAGATAGTTTTAAAGGTCTGCGGGCCAATTGTCACAGGCAGCTCAATCTCTCCCAGAACCGATCTCTTCGAACCATCAAAGGCTCTTACCACCAGGTTGCTGGGTCTCAATGCCAATCCGTCATATTCTAACTTCACCAGAGCCTTCTTTGGTAAGACATTCAGGGAAGAACCTGTGTCCACCAGCACATGAGAAAGGACAGCTCCTTTGCATTCCATGGTTATGTGCAAGGCTTTGTTGTGGTTGCGGCCATCCGCTGTCAAGTCAGAATTGGTAAACCCTAGCCCATTGCTAGCAGTAACATTACCAACCACGGTTTCCAATTGGTTGACAGTAATCTCCTCAGGCACGTAAGCTGCGTGCAGGACTTTAAGTAGTGCATTCCGATGGGCTTCGGAGCACATAAGCAGTGAGAGGATAGAGATTTTGGATGGCGTCTGGTGAAGCTGATCCACAATTTTATAATCACTCTTTTTGATGATTCGCATAAACTCATCAACTTCCTGATCGAATGGAGTTTTCAGGGCTTCTTTGGCAGCTGGGTCTTCCTGCACCGGGCCTTTACCCTTTGCCTTGGCAGCAGCTTCTGCTTCGGCAGTAGGTCTTTGAACTTGTGAAGCAAAGAGACGTCCGCTTCGAGTGAAGCCTCCGCCTCCCCCCACATTATCTACTTGTGGTGCAGGTGCTGATGTTTCAAGAGTGATTCTTTTCCCTTCACAGTACACGTCAGAGCCATAGTGCCAAGGGATGGCCCTATTGCTTTCATATGGTACTGGTCCAGGCACCGTGACAGTGACTGGACTGATTGCTGCTGCTGAAGGGACTGTTATTGTTTGTGGATCATAAAAGATTGTAACTGGTGCTCTGGCAGGAGCAGCACCTTCTGAATGGTAGGCAGAATTATTTTCAGGATCGTAGAATATGGTAACAATAGAGACATCTTCATGATTGATTGCTGGTGTTGTAGGAGGTACTGTTGGAAGGACTGTTGTTGTTGCTGATGGAGATTCGAGATGGAATGAAGCTGAAGTTGTAGCAGGAGAAACTGTTGAAGTCTGATCATTTGGAAGGACAGGTGAAGTATTGGTTGATGTTGCTGGTGAACTGTCGGGAACAATAGTTGCTGCAGTTGTAGGAGGTTCTGAAACCGTTGTTGATGAAGTTGCCGGATTTGTTGGGAATGATGTAGTGATCTGTAGCAAGCCACTCTGAATAAGGCTGTCAATGCCATTTCTCATGTCCTCACACCCATTCCATGAAATATTGCAATAGGGACACCCTAGTTCACACCCCGGAAATATTTGGTTTTCGCGGAGTTGAGCCTTGATTTCCACCAATGGTGTCCTGATCTGATCCACACTAGTTATCAAATAAGATGGTTGGTCTTCTTCAATAGCATTGATTCGGGGACCACCATGGTTTGGCATTGGGTTTTTATTGACATTGGGCGGAGGTGCAAAATTCAGAGCCTTGGAGTCTACCAAGTCTTGTACCTTCATATGCAGAGCCCTGCATTTTTCTGTACTGTGACCAGGTGCGTTTGAATGAAAAGCACACCTAGCATTAGAGTCATAGTTTCTTGGTAGACTGTTGGGATCCGGAGGTGCCAACGTTCTTAGCTCAACTAGGTTGAGTTTCAGAAGTTGTGGCAGCAAAGCAGCATACGGCATTGGGATCGGGTCGATCACTCGGTTAGCTTGGGATGGCCTTTGTTGGAATGGCCTCTGTTGATTGTTGTTGTTGGAGTTGTTGCTGTTGTAGTTTCTTGGAGGATATTGATTCTGCTGATGATACTGAGGTTGTTGTTGGAAGTTTTGTTGAGGAGGTTGATAGACTGGCTGTGGATGAGCTGGAGCAGGGATAGTGACTGCTGCTATTGTCCTTTGAACATATTGGGGCCTACCCCTGTTGGTGTGAATGGCATTGGTCTCGCCAGTTCTTCTCGGGCCTGCAAAAGGCTTTCTCGTACTACTGGACGAGCTTGCACCGTTGTCTGAGATCTTTCCCATTTTTAACAGGCTTTCAATTCTCTCCCCAGCTATGACAACATCTGCGAAGCTGGTGGAAGAGAAAGCAGCCAACCTGTCAATATACGTTCCCTGGAGAGTGTTCATGAACATATCAGCCATTTCTCTCTCAGACATTGGTGGTTGAACGGCAGCAGCAAGCTGTCTCCATCTTTGAGCATATTCTCTGAAGCTCTCCCTAGATGACTGTGACATTCCCATTAGGAGGGTCCTGTTGGGTGCCATATCTAGATTATACTGATACTGTCTGATGAAGGCTTCTGCCAGGTCCTTCCAGCATCTTATAGTTGCTCTTGTCAGATGGGAATACCATTCCCTAGAAGCTCCAGTCAAGCTATCTTCGAAGTAGAACATCCAAAGTTTCTCATCCATTGTATAGGCCTTCAGCCTTCCCAGAAATGATTGCAAATGAGTCCGGGGGCATGAAGTCCCATTATACTTTTCGAAACAAGGAGGCTTGAACTTATGGGGGATCCTGACCCCGTCTACCAATCCCATGTCCATGACGTCGAAGCCCAAAGAATTTTGAGACTCCAGTGATCTCAACTTCTCAGCTATTTCTTCCAATCGTCTATCATAAGTTTCCTCTCCAGCACCCATTACTGTAAATTGGTCCTCCTGAGGATCTTCTTGAAGTACTCTCCCTGCTGTGGCTGTCCCTTGAATGTTTGCAGGAATATTAACTTCAGGATGGAGATGTGGGCCAAACACAGGGGGGTTAACATGTGGTTGCACCCTTTCATTGTTACTTGTGCCTGCAGTCCCCACATGGGGCTCCTCTTGATTCCTTCCTTCTACCAAAGTTCTGAGCCTCTCCTGGCTTTGAGCTAGGTTGTTCATCACTTCCATGAACTGTGTTATCTGAGTTCTCATCTCCAACCTTTCGTTGGCCATCTGGTTTCTGACCTCTGTAAGGTCTTGCTGCATCTGATCCATCTGGATTCCCGGAAGGTTGTTTCTAGTGTGGTACCTGTGAGGCCTGTTGAGAGGAAATACCCGGCGGCGAGCAATAATTCCTGAATATCACAACAGAGGTTAGCAACAACAAAACAAAAACCTACAAAACAAACAAAAGGGTTAGCATGCAATGCAGTTATGCTTATTTGTTCTCAAGGTATCCGGTTTGGCCTTCAGTTTTGACCCTTCCAGACCCTTGAAGATGATGCTGTTGAAGTTGCTTTTGAAGTAACCCAGATGGAAACTAACACAAATATATTACAAAGGGTGAAATAAATACAACTTGTTCATTTTACAACACAAGCCCTCAAAGGGGTCAAAATACATCACAAAAAGCAAAAGTACATGAAAAGGAACAACAACAAGCAAATGATCAAACTCCAAGGCCAAACTCATCCTCACGAACTTCCTTGAGAAGTGCTTCGGTCACAGGATCAGCCGGACGCTCCGTGAGACCTCTGATGAGAAGGTTTCTTGTTGCAACAGCTGCAGTCAACTTCTTATTCTGACTTTGGTCCTTAGACCTCTTCACTCCAGCTCTGATTTCTAGCTCTGATATTTCCTTCTGGGCTGCTGCCAGGGCTTTTTCCATCTGTTCCATTTTGTCTTGAACTCTCTTGTCTTCTAGAGTACGGGCCTCAGTGATCCGGACCCACCTGGCCTGACTCTCTTTCAAATACAAGTCTGTCCTTGCTCTCTGGAACTGGGCTTCTTTACAAGCGTTCTTCAGAATCTGCTCACCAGCTTTGGACTTGTTGATATAATCTCCAGACTTCTCAATCTTGGTCAAGTGTTCCACCCTCAACTTCTCCAATCTCTCAATCTCCCTCACACCTTCACTCCTCTCCCTGAGGGTCTTCTGCAAAGCCTGGGTTAGCTTCTCATTTCTTTCCTTCAAGCTCTCAAACTCCTCCAAACTGATAGTGGCAGGGGGTGGTGCTGAAGATGACTCAGGCATGTCTTCTATGGTGAAGGGCATTCCAGAAAATTGGGCCCTAGCATGAGACCACTCATAATATTGGACTGATGCCACATTATTGCACTTCCCCAGAATGGTGACTCCCTTGGTTTGAACATGATCCCAGGCCCAAGCAGCCTGCCTAACAGTTGCCAGACTAGTCTTGTTCTCACAGTAGAGGGTCTCAACCAAGTCTTGTTCCCTAGGAGTGTGAACCAGTGCATAGCCCAATTGCCTCCTGAACAGCAGAGGGTTGTAATTGATACTTCCCTTAACTCCTATCAAAGGCACATTGGGAAAGTGCCCACAGCTGGTGATCATATCTCTGCCCTTGGTGCTTTGAGTACACCATCTGATATCTGTTGAAGTTAGGACAGTGAGTCTCTTAGCCCAATTGCTTTGCTGATGAGGGTTTAGAAATGCATCTGTCCTGGGTAGATGCCTGAGAAGCCAAGCATGAAATAATGGAGCACAACACCTTACCAGCCTTCCCCTCTGCTTCTCATTCTTCTGATGTACTGAGTAATAGAGATCTCCTAGCAAAGTTGGCACTGGGTTCTTCAGGATGAACAAATGGATTGCATTCTTGCTAATGAATCGAGGCTCATCTGCAAACAACACAATTCCATATACACTTAAGGCCAACAGAGCACAAACAGCTTTCCACTCCCCCAAGGAGGCCTTCAGACTAGCTTGAGAAATTAAAAAGTCCAGATGAAATCCAGGGATCCCAGCTTTAGAGGTCATATGCTGCTCAATCAAAGCAGGTTCCAGGTGCAGAGCTTTTGCTACCTCTCCATTGCTGGGAGAGACCATTTCAGGGTTGAAAGGGATTTCCCTCTTGATAGGCAGACCAATCAATGATGAGTATTCTTCCAGAAGAGGACCCAACTGAAAGTCTTGAAAGGTGAAACATCTCAATGGGGGGTCATAGAACTGAATACAGGTATGGATCAGGCTTCTCTGAGATGGGTCCAGATCTATGACCAAGTCAAGTATATCCCCATAATGCTCCCTGAACAAAGGCATGTGATCTGGAGTGATCAGGGTTTGGATCCTCCTGATGTCTGATAAGTCTGGTTGGAAGAAATGGTAGGTGATGTTGCTTTTCTTTGGAGCCATGCTGCTGAGGACTGAGTAGGATAAGTGCTGATGAAGATGCTGAGGAGTGGGCCACTGGCTGGCTAGTGCAAGTAACTGAAGTATATGGCTGACAGGCTGAAGCAAGTGCTGGTGGAGACAGGTCAAAACTGCAGATGGGGTCAAAAACCAAAACCAAAGATGAAGGTGGATACCCTGAAACACAAGTAAGCAAATGTTAATATGATGCAATGGGTATGTATGCAAATGAAATGCAAGGGTTTGTGACTGAGCTGGATCTGATTAACTGCCTTGATATAGATCCATGTGTGTTCAAGAATTCTAGATGGAGGTCTATAAATCCAGTAACCAAGGTGGGGGACTCAAATAAAGAGCCACATGTCCAGGGTTTTAGAATCACAAGAACTGTCCAACATGGAGCATTCTTAACAAAGTCAAAGTAACAGGGTATTCTGAGGTCAAGGTACCTGCAAACCTGTAAACAGCCCAACCCCCTCACAGGTGATGATCTAGAACAAGGATCCTCAGACTTGGATCAGTTATGAGAAGTGTAAACACTTCTAACCCGGAGGTACAGTGTTTACAATAACCATAAAAGTTCCTCCTCTAATTCACCTCAGTTTCTGAAGGTCAGTACTAAAAGGTCATCCAGACTTAGCAGGCTTCCCAGATAGCCCTAGCATTGCAGGAAATCTGCAACACAGAGTTCTCAAGAAGAAACCCATATCTGAACCGTGTTTCATATTCCCGCACCAGACCGAAATGGAATGGGAAAGAATATGATTCACTCTAGCCTAGGTGTCACTCAGGTCCCAGGTATAGGACCTTAACTCTCAATGAATCACCCACCCACCAAGGCAAACAACAGATCCAGCCAGCAACAATGACAATATGATATATAAATGCAGTAAAGAAAGCAGTAAAGTAACTGTACATAAAGCAATAAACAAAAATAAATACAAGCACAAACAAGCACATAACACCCCAGTAAACACAAATCAAACAAGCGCTAGGAGGAACCCACAAAAAGAACCAGAAGCCCTGGTTGCAATATAAGGTTCCCCAGCAGAGTCGCCAAGCTGTCGCTCCCGAAGATTTGCATCCCGGTACAAGCGCGAACGGTCGGCGAAGGGAACAGTGAGAACACACAGCCGTGAACTCACTGGAGAATGAATAGAGTCGCCAGCTAGGCATTTTTATCCCGGAGGAAAGGTAATGCTGCATGAACCTAGAAAGATATGGATAAGACGGTTTGCGAACCAGAGAGACTGAGAAAGGGGGTTGGTTACAACCTGGGAAGGTATTGGCACCCAGATTGTCCGCCGTACTCGACGGGATCCACGCTTAAAAGATTTGTGTTTTAAAGGGGTAGTGTCAGTGCAATCTGTGTGCAAAAGAGCTGGAAAAGGATGTACAGGTGTCAGTGTATAGGAAATGTAAAGTGTGTAAATGTATGGTGTCAGTGTAAGGATAAGAGTGAAATTCTCATGACTATGAGGCTAAAGAATGAAGCTGGAAGGAGGGGGAATATACAGAGACTTTTGTTCGATAACTGTTAAGTTATGCCTACGTATCCTCTCGTGCAATGAGGAAGTCAGAACACCGTAGTTCGACCCAAAGAGACTGAAAGATGAATTGACTGATGAACTGCTTGCTTGTCTATGCTCAAGTGTATGACCTGTCTGGCTCAGGTGCTTACTGTCTTGCATTAGACGGAAGAAGCAAGTTCTCGTTTGTGAGTGAAGGTGATGAGAAAAGAATCCCAGAGGAGACGATTATTGTTTGTTTTGGAGTTTTCAGTCTTTTATTTCTTTTTGGAGTTTGTCATAAGATAATGAGCTTAAGCCTAAACCAATGGATTTAGTAAACTCATCACATCTTCCCTCTGATTAGGGGTAATGAGAATTCCTTAAGTGTGAAGTCAGATTCTCACACTTAATCACCTTTGATGCAGGATTAAGATCATTAACCTACTTGTGATTATTTAGATGTTTTTGGTGTTTTTGTTTAGTGTTGAGTAATGAGGTTAAGCCATAATCAGGGATTAAACAGACTCATTACACCATCCTAAAAGAAGGATGATAGATGAGAATGTTTAAGCTGAGGAAAGCTCCTCAACTTAATCCATGATTAGGGATTAAACCCATGACAAAACAAGCCTTTATTAAGTGGATTTTATTTGATGGTATGATGATGAAGTGATTTTTATTGCTTGTAAGACAACTTGAGGGGGACTTGTCCATTAACACTAGGGTTAGTCCTTCTTAACCAATTAAGGAAGAATTAGAACCCTGATGCAAGGCCCAAGTTACAAGTGTGATGTCTTGATGATTATTAGGTGAATTGATTAAGAGATTTAAACACATTAAGGGTTTAACACTTAGGATTAAAGTTATACACTCCATCCTAAGAGAAGGATGCAGGCATAAGCTTAATCACAAAGTCTTAAAGCCTTTAGGGTTTAATCCCTGATTATGAGATGAGAAGAGAAGACTCAAAGAGAGACACAAAGGTAAAAACTATGAGGGGAGACTAATCAAAACCCTAATTCATTATCATGCTTGGTTGTCCCTAAGGTTTGCGAGGTTTGCAAGAACAATCTTCAAAGGAGCCACCAAGAAGCAGATGCACAAGATCAGGAGAAGCAAAGTGACTTGCTTCATTCAAGAAGTCAAGTCACTTGAAGAAAGAAAGTGGGAGGGAGAAAGATGAGCAAGCTCAAACTCAAACACATATAAGAATGCAGCAATGGATGCAAGAGAGATGAAAAGAAAAGTTATGAGAAGTGAAGGCAAATTCACTTCTCAAGTTTACTTACCACCTGAAATGTTAGAAAGAAATGCAATGCAATGCTAAATGAAATGAAATGACATGATGCTAGACCAAACCAGAAGCATGTTGATGATGAAAATGATGCTATGAGGTGCTGCAAACATGAGGCAAGGCATGGAGATGTTCATACAAGATTATGAATGCAAATGATGCAAGCTAAGGAGCATGAACAAGCATGGAAAGTTATGAAGCATACAAGACAAATGACATGGTAAATATGTAATGCAATGATCAAACATGCTTTCTATATGTCTTAAGATGTCAAATGAATCACAAGAATGCACAAAATGCAAAGACAAGTCATGTTATGCAAGAGAATGCAAGAGGGATGCAAAAGAAAGCCCAAATTAGGGTTCATGGATCAAACATCAAACAAAAACCCAAAACAGAAACAAACCCCTAAGATAAAAATGGAAAATGGCACCCAAAGAAACCCTAAACCTATAATAAACCACTGCCCAAAGGGGAACTCTCAACTCTCAACCAAACTCAAGTTATGATTTTTACAAGTTATTAGGGTTTTTTAGGGTTCTTAACAAAAGAAATGTCAAACAATTGGAAAATGCAAGATCAAATCATGGCCATTTTACCCTAGAAACTACATGCCAAACAAAAAACAATGCAAAAAGAATCAATGTCTCAACCTTCTCCAATAGGCAGAAATGAATTTTTGAATCTATGATCAAAATAATGCATAAAAAATGATTTAATTCAATGAAAAATTCTTAAAATGCGTCAAGATCAAAAAAGAAATTTGGTTTGAAGGTTGGACAATGTTTCTAAATGTCTTAGAACATTTCATGAATTTTTTTGTAATTTTTAAATACCTAAAAGTATTTTTAATTAATTAATTCCCATTAATCAATTAAAAATAAACTTTTAAATATTTAAAAATACTTTTTTAATGATAAAAAATAAAATAAAAATGTTTTTGGGTCTTAAAAATTAATAAAACTTTTAGGAAAAAGTTTCATAATTTTTAAGATATTTTTGCTATTTTAAAATAAATATGCAAGTTAAATGAAAATAAAATGAAAATAAATAAAATAAAATAAGAAGTAAACCAAATGGAAGGCTGAGATGCATTCTGGATTCAAATGCGTTGACTGGCGCGCTAGTGGAGGGTCCAGATGGCTTCTGACTTAATTAAGATTAATTAAAATTAATGGAAAAGATTAGGGCTAAGCAGAGAGATCCAGGCCACACACACACGCGGGAGGTCAACCGGTCAAAGGGATCGTACGCTCCAGATTCAAACTTGAGTTAATGACATGATTAGGGCATAAATTACTTTCAGGTGGCCGGAGAAGACTTCCGGTCGTCTTCTCCGGCCAGCATCTCCCCTGAAAATCCCCAAAACCCCAAAAACCTAACTAAAATGAAATCCAAGAATTGGGAAATGATCCTTACACACTCACGAACCAAAACCCTCACTCAAAACAAATTTATATTCCCTAACAAAGCTGAATCGAAGCAAATAAGAACTAGGGCACGCAAGTTTCAGAAGCTAATTAAATGCTCAAATCAAAGCCATTTCAAAAACTAAGAACATCAGGATGATCAGGACAACACAAAGAACAAGTTTGTAACAAGAAAAATGATTTCTGGAAAAATAATTTTCGAGCTACCTGAGATTTGGAGCTTTCAATTTGAGGACTTTCTGGCCACTTCTCCTTGTGCAATCCACTCCACTTGGTCCACAGAAGATGCTTGAATGCTCAAAAGGAGTTTAAGTTGGCTGGATAATGAGATTCGAAAGCTCCTGCTCAAGCTTGATCAGAAATGGCAATGGTGTTTCTGGAGGTTTCAGGCCGTTGTGAATGATGGTTTGTGATCCTGAGGATGAATGGAGAAGGTCTGGAGTGTTTGTTTGTGTGTTTGTGAGCTATGGTGAGAGTTTCGAATGAAACTGCAAAATGGAGTGAGAAATGGCAGTAAGATGTTCAGGTTGTTTCAGGCTTGGGTTCTTGGTGCTGGGTGGTCTATGGAGCAAGGTGAGTTGAATGGTGAAGATAGTTTGAGTGTTTGCAGGCTGTGTAGGCAGATTCGAAGCAAGATGCAAATGGGAGTGTTTTTGTGTATGTGATGAATGAGAGAGCCTCAGCCTTGCCTTGTACATGAAATGGATTGCCAAATGATATGTTATTTTAATCCAAGTGGCTAGAGGATGTGACATTGCCTGTGGTGATTGGGATGTCTACTTTTGCATAAAGTCCACTTTTTGTGTAAGTGAGGCATGGCTGGACTCTAGGCAAGTACAATGGGCATGGGCTGTGCAGCAGGATGAGTGTGTGAGGCTAGCTTGATTCAAGGACCAATGCAGCAAGTTGGTGAAGAGAAATGAGTGGTTTTGCAACTTGTTACTTTATGGTTCACATGTGAAGATCTTGTTCCAAAAGTCATGAAACATGAGCAATGCCTAGTTCATTCTGAATTTTAGGACTTACATGATGTTTATGTGAAGGTTTGATACCAATTAGAAGCTGCAATTTGACTTGGTACATGATTTTGCAATTTTCACACTTGGTGCATATCTTGAAAATAAGTGATTTTTGGCAACTTTGTCTTGCTATAACTTTTGATCCAAGAAGAGTTTGATCATGTTCTTATACTTTTTGAAAAGGGAAAGATGAGATCTACAACTTTCATGACCAAAGTTTTTCCATTTGAAGCATTTTTGGATCAAGAATCATGGCTTGAAAAATGACCTAAAATGATGCATTCTTGAAAAGTCAACTATGCCCAAAAAGTCAACATTTGCAAAAACCCTAAATTCTTGATTTCTATGAACTTCAACCTTCTTCCATGATCAAATAAAGATCATATACACTCAAAATGATGGAGATCACCCATTGGTTGGGTCATTGGGGGCCTCAGATGCCCTGATTTTGCACTGACTTGTCTGAAAAGTCAACCCTTGATCAGATGACTTCCCCATGGAATTTCTTCATGAAAATTGATATGCATACTCTTTATGCCATATAGAGACCAATGGAAACAAGAATGACCAAAAAATTTGGTGTTATGGCCTCTGAAACCAAAACCCTAATTTTCAGTCAACTGTGCAGTTCAACCTGGCTCTGCATCCACTCAAAACCCTAGTTCTTGTGATTCCTCTGCAATTTTGACTTTGAGGAGATGAAATATGACATAAGAACACACATGGACCACTTTGAGTTGATTGGTGGTCTTTGGAGTGGCTCCAGATGCTCTGAGGTTGCTCAAATCACAAACCCTAGGTGCAGATGCCTTAGAAACTATGCAGTGAAACAAAAGTGAGACATGAGATGATATGACTGTGTTTATGCATATGAGGATGATCACAAGCCATGGTGTGAATGGGTGAGGGCAAATTTGGGGTGTTTACAGAGGGTATCCTACATATACCTTCTTCCTTATCCTTTTACATTTCAACTTGTGTTTGCGATAATCATTGGATGCTTCTTCGGCATTTCACTTTGTTCATTCCCTTTGAGTTGAACTCATCTTCAATTCATTGAAGTGAGTTATAACTTGCTTCCTTCTTCTTTCTAGGAATAGAAAATCCAACTAACCATAGGACATCCCTTGCATAAATAACTTAGGGTGAGTCTTAGTTTCCCCTAGTTTTGTCCTTTTCCGATTTGAGTCCTCTTTCTCATCTCAAAATAAAAATAAAATACCTAATAAAGGTTGAGCTTTCTCATGCGCCAGGAGACTTTACCATGGGGTATTTGCATGCATTCCATCTCGTGATGAGGTGTAGGATATCTATCATGATGAACAATTCTTAGTATGAGGATGTCTCACAAACAGAATCAAAAACACTTCTTCTAAAAAGAAACAAAACAAACAACAAGCGACTATCCTTCGGGAATTCTCTTCTCTTCTCCTCACTCATAACTAAAGAATATGCTTCAACATGTCTCTTTGTAAGACGGTAAACACACTCGTACTAGACGAGCCTGCAACACTTGAGCATATGCATAAGCAGTTCAATTCATAAAAAACATAAACAAGGTTTCCGCCTTAGTTAGGCGAACTACGTCGACTCTAATTCTCATATCCCATGAGATACGTAGGCAGTGGGGTAGGGCCCATTCGAGCATATTCTTTATTTTACCTACATTTTTCCCGTACCTTTTCGTTCTCTTTTTATAGTTCTTTATCTCATTCTAGTTCCAGTAACAATTCTTTTGTTTAGCGACAGTTTTATTTCTCACCCTTTTAAACAGACAAACAAGTGTGGATCCCGTCGGGTACGACTGACGATATGGGGTGCTAATACTTTCCCAGTTTGTAACCGACTCCCGAACCCAGTTTCTTTGGTTCGCTGGACCTTTGTCCTTCCATTCTTTTCTTCGGTTTGTGCAGCATTATCTTTCCTATTCCTTCGGGATAAAAATGCTTGTCTGGCGACTCTACCTTTTATGTGCCACTTTTGCATTTGTACTAGGATGAAAATCCCAGGAGCGACACACCCCACAGAGAAACACTTGGACGAACAAATTTCTTCTCAAGAAGTTCTTCAAGTTGTTTCTTTAACTCACTCAGCTCTGAAGTTGAATCTGATAAGGAGCCATCGACATTGGACTAGTACCAGGTACCAAATCCACAACAAACTCTACTTCACACTCTGGTGGTAAATCACTAATGTCATCTGGAAACACCTCAAGAAATTCTCGGACAACAGGTAATTTAACACCCACTTGTTCACGGTAAACTTGTAACACCGCAATCAAAGCAAATATTTGGGCTTCATCCGCTAGGAGTTCATCCATTTGCTTTGCAGATAGAAACATCATTTCCCCACCATCGCCAAACTCTGGAAACTATACTGTCTTTGAATAGCAGTTGATATGCACGAAGTTAAATTCTAATCAATTCATCCCCAGAACAACATCCATACGGCGCAAAGGGAAACACACTAAATCCATTAAGAAATCCTTACCATAAATGGTCAAAGGACATTTCGAACACACACGGTTAGTCGTAACTGAACCGTCAGCAGGAATCTCAATCAACATATTACCTTCATAACAGTCAAAGGAAAATTCAACCCGGTTGCGCACTCAATAGAAATAAAGAAATGAGTAGCTCAATTATCAATTATAGCAACCAATTCAACATCATTAATAAATCAAGTACCTCGAATCAAGTTGTCTTTCTTCTGAGCATCCGAGCCATTCAAAGAAAACACCCTACCAGTAGTCTGAGCCGCAGTAGCAACCTTCTTCGGTTTCTGACACTGAGTATTGATATTCCCTTCTTCGCCATAATTAAAACAAGTTAGTACAACACTCGTACACTCATTATTCATATGGCCCTTCTTACCATACTTATAACATCTAATCACAATAGTAGTACACACATCATATCTGTGACTTGCTTCACCATACTTATAGCACTTGAGAGGAGTGGAACCCGCTCCCCCACTTGGATTCTTCCTATCATTAACCTTCTGCTTCCCCTTATCATTTGGAGTTGCATAAGACTTTCCTTGGAACTGACCCTTGTATCTCTTCTCGCTCACCTGCTTATAGTGAGCAGATCGAGCTCGACTATCCTCATCATATATCCTACTCTTATCCACAAGTTCAACATACTTGTGGATCTGCTGACACCCAATCGCTTGCTTGATTTCTGGTCTCAACCTATTCTAAAACTTCAAACACTTGGACAAATCAGCATCATCACGCTTGTAGTGAGGACAGTAATTCACCAACCTCTCGAACTTGGCAGCATACTCTACCATCATCATGTTCCCCTGCTTCAGCTCTAAGAACTCTACCTCTTTCTTGCCACTGGGATCTTCAGGAAAGTACTTACTCAAAAATTCCCTCCTAAACACATTCCAAGTTATCGTAGCCCCAACCCCTTCCAATCTCTGACGAGTATTATCACACAAATCCTCAGCCTCTTCATCCAGCATATGGGTGCCAAACTGCACCTTCTGTGGATCGGAGCACGCCATAGTCCAGAAATTCTTCTCAATTTCCTTCAGCCACTTATGCATGTTCTCTGGTTCATGAGAACCCTCAAACTTAGGTAGATTATTCCTCTGAAAACCCCTAAAGCATGAAACTCATCCCGAATGTTATTTTGCGTCGTAGCCTGGGAAAGTGCAGCTACCGCATCCGTAAGAGCACGATTAGAAGTCATTCTACAAATCACCAACAACATCAGAAAACAAATCAACCTCAAAACACTCTAACACAAAAACTTACTCGACTGGCCACAACACGACACAACCGGACAGACCGACTACTCTGATACCACTAATGTAACACCCTTTCTACCCCATCACAAAATAGTCAAATTAAAATCATTTATCAGAGTACAACTCATAAAAAGGGCATCGCATTTACTTCAAAAACTCAAACGTCAAACATCACATATATTCCTATCCCGTAACACGGGTTCATAAAATCATGAAAACACCATAATTCATTTATTCATAAATATGCAGTGGAAAAACAAATAAGTTGTAAAATCCTCTTTAATAATACAAAACTCATAACTCGTTCTAAAATAACATTTTATCAAAATATTTAAACAAAATTCAATATCTTAATCCAAATAAAACATAAACACTCAAATGAATCTCATTCCTGATGTTACTAGACACAGAACAGGACTCCACTTCTAACTAACTCGACGACTCACTATCTCTGAGTCACGCACACACTGAGCTAAGCTTGATTATCTATAGGATGGCATAATAGACCATCACCAGAAGGCAGGCAGGGTGAGTAAATTCACATTCCATAATATAATATAGAAATAAGAATTTAAAACACTCAACAACAACAACAATTCATTTATACCTATCTTCATCATCATCACATAATAATAACATTTATCATTACTCATTTAATACACCTCATCAAATATATCTCATCATTACATAAAATCAATGCACTTATGTTATGTCATTTAGAATGAAATGCAACCTCTTACTAATGCATGTGGTACTGAAACATTCTCATGTGATGGACACTAGGCAATCAACCCTCCCCTAAGGAAGCATATCATAAACATCAAATCACTTCAATCCACACAATGGGATTGAAGCTACCAATGGACCGAAGTCCCCTCAAAAATTCAATGTCATGAATGCAAGACGCAATATACAAACATCATTGTAAACACCCCAAATTTGCCCTCACTAAGTTCACACCATGGCTTGTGATCTTTCATTTTTGCATTAGTTTAAGCATATCATATCATATTGCATTTTTGTTTCACTGCATAGTTCAAATTCATCTGCATCTAGGGTTTGTGATCTGAGCAATCCAAGGATTCTTCTGAGCCACTCCAAAGGTCTTCAATCATTCCAAGAGGGTCCATGTATGTTCTATCATCATTTTATATCTCTCAAAGATCAAGGAAGTCAAAACAAATCACAAGAGGGTCCTGAAATTAGGGTTTTGGTTTCAGAGGCCATAACTCCAATTTTTTTGTCATTCTTGTTTCTAATGGTCTCAATATGTTATAAGGATCATGTGTACCAAGTTTGATGAATAAATTCATTGTGGCCCCTACCAATGGAACCAAAGTGGATTTTTCATCAAATTGAAGTTATATGATCTTTATTTGATCATTGAAGTGCTTAGAAGTTCACAAAATTGAAGAAAATTGAGCTAAACCAATAGTTGCCAAAAATGGAAATGACTTGTAATGTAAACTTTCCATTTTGGGAAAGTTTTTCAACCTCCTCTTTCTCAACCAAAAATGCTTCAAATGAAAAATTGTTGGTCATGAAAGTTGTAGATTGGATCATTCCCTTTTCAAAAAGTACAAGAACAAGTCCTAATTCATTATGGAACTCAAGATATGGCTTGGAAAAGTTGGCAAAAATCACATAATTTTCACTTTCATGCCCAAAGAGGATTTTGTGCAATTTCACATTTCAAGCATTCAAGTGACCTCTAATTCACTTCTGAACTTCATCACATGACAATGCAACATTGCAAGCCCAAAATCATGCCTTGGATTACAAGTTTCCCTAGGCCATTTTTCACAAAAATTCTCAAAAGAGGGATTCTTGACAGAGTGATTCCTAAGAATTGGTATGACTTTTAAACTGTCTCATTGCATCACAGCAACATCATGTAACACTTCATGACCAAAATTCAGCATTGAATGAGACATTTCCATGACCAAATATCTCAAAGTGCAACAAGAGGGAAAAATGAAAAATCTATGCCATCTTGCTATCCAAGCCATCCAGCTGCATTCTTCTGATCCTAGGGCTCACCATAAACCATGCTGAAGCAAGACACCCCATTGAACCACTTCTGTTCCAGCCCATGCTTGTGGTATACATATTTGACTTTTTTGGCAAAACCTCCCACACTCTTGGAATAGTGTTTTGCAGCCAAACAGAACCTACTCCATATTATATTCAAACAATATGGGAGAGATAAGAACAAGGATTGGGGCCTGAAACATACACAACATCAGATTCACAAAAATATACACAAGACTTGTTCTCTTCGAAACACCCTCAAAAACATAACAAAATCCAGAAATTCTTTCACCAACAAATCACTCTTCATCCATAGAACAAAACCCAACCCTTGGAATGGCCTGAATCACTACACACACAAACCTCCATTTCTGCTAAACCAGAACCACACAACACAAACCATCAACTCTCAAAGCTTTTCAAGCATTCCACTAGCCTCAGGAGGATCAAAGGAAGCTTTTTGTACAAAGGAGAGGTCCTGAAAGCTCTCATCTACAGTTCATCAGCTCAGGTAACAATATGAACATTTTTTCCAGAATCTTGTTTTCTTGTTAAAATATTGTTCTATATGTTGCATTGATCATGGGGATGTGATTAATTTTAAAAATGAGCAAGAAATGAGTATGATACGATGTTCTGAAAGTTTGACCTAAAATTTGTTTTGATTCGATTCAGCCTCATTGCGCAATATAAATGCTGTTTGTTTGTTGATTCATGATGTATGATGTTTGGGGATTGATTCTAGGCAGTTTTTATGGGGATTAGTGGCTTAGGGAAGAAGATGATGTTTTCGACTCGCCAGAGAAGATGACCGGAGGTCCCCTCCGGCAATCTGAAAGTCATTAGGGCTTAATCTCTGATTAATTAGTTTAGTTTGAATTTAGGTCGTTGGATGAGGTTTTCCGCGTGTGTGGATGGTCAGGATCCTCTCACTTAACCCTAATCTCCATATTAAATAAATTAATCAATTAATTAAGTTAGGTTAAATCCCAGCCTTTGGATTACTCGCCAGTCAACGTTTATAACCCCGGTTTGAATCTAGACCATCAGATCTTCATACTTTTCCATTTATTTTATATTTTATCCATTTCTTTTCATATAATTATTAAAAATAGTAAAAATGATCAAAAAAATCTGAATTTTTTTATCAAGACTTTTATTAATTTTTAGAAATTAAAAATATTTTTATTTTTATTTTTTGCATTAAAAAAGTATTTTTAAATTATTTAAATATTTTATTTAATTAGTTAATTGATTTTAATTAATTAAAAATACATTTAAGTATTTAAAAATCACCAAAAAAATCAGAGAACATTCTTAGACATTTAGAAACATTTACAAACTCACCATACAAATTTCTTTTTGGTTTTGATCATGCTTTGACATTTTTCAATGAATTAGGGTTCTTAAAATTGTTCATTTTCTAACCCTAACTTCAAAAATTCATAACTTTTAAACCAAGTTGAGTTTGTGAATGATCATTTTGCATTGTTCTATGCATGGATTCTAGTTTCTAAAAACATTTTTGTTTCATTTTTATCTTTCATTTTCAATTTGTTTGGCATTTTACATTGAAGATCACCCAAAAAACCCTAGAAACTTAGGAAATTCATAACTCCTTCTAGGTTTAGCTTTTGACCTCCCCCTTTGGATGGTAACCTAGTATAGGTTTAGGGTTCCTTTGATTGAATTTTCAATTTTTTATCATGTCATTTGCTTCTGTCTTTGCCATTTGCATCTCATCCTTTCATAAAACCCTAATTTCTCATATTCATTTGCATTCATCTTGCATATGCATCCATACATGAACTTGCCATGACATTCCATGCATTCACATGACATCTAAGACATCTTATGACATGTTAGAATCATGCTCGATCATTTCTTCATTCATTTGCCATGATATGCATTCATTTCATTCCATGAACTTTCATGTGTTTTCATACTTCAAAGCATGCATCCTTTGCATTCCATCTCTTGTATGAACATTCATAACACTTGACATGTCTTTGCATCATCTCATGGAATCATTTGCATCATGAATATGCTTCTGGTTTAGGTTTTCATCTTTGCATACATTTCATTTTCATTTCATTCCTTTTTTTATGCTAACCATTTCAGGTGGTAAGTTACTTGAGAAGTGAATTTGCCTTCACTTCTCACTTCTCTTCTCATTCTCTTTATGCATCCTTTATGAATTTTCATTTGCTTTAGAGTGAGCTTGCTCATTCATGTTCATCATTCACTTTCTTTCTTCAAGTAACTTATCTTCTTCAGTGAAGTAAGTTAACTTGTTTCTTCTGCTTCTCCTCCTTTCATCTGCTTCTTCCATTGGTGGCTTTTCTGAAGATTTCTTGCAAGCCTTACAAACAATAGGAACATCCAAGCATGACAATAATTAGGGTTTTGTTTAGTCCCCCCTTTAGTTTTTACCTTTGTGACTTCTTTGTGTCTCTCTTCTCATCTCATAATCAGAGACTAAACCTTTAAGGTTTTAAGACTTTGTGATTAGGGTTATGCCTGCATCCTTCTCTTAGGATGGAGTGTATAACTTTAATCCTAAGTGTTAAACCCTTAATTTGTTTAAACCTCTTAATCAATCGATCTTAATAATCACTAAGACAATAGCTTGTAACTTGGGCCTTGCATTAGGGTTCTAATTCTTCCTTTATTGGTTAAGAAGGACTAACCCTAGTGTTAATGGACAAGTCCACCTCAAGTTGTCTTACAAATCATAAAACTCATTTCTTAATCTCACCCTTAATTAAAATCCACTTTAATAAAAGCTTGTTTTGTCATGAGGTTAATCCCTAATCATGGATTAAGTTGAGGTATCTTCCTCAGCTTAAGTGTGCTCATCTATTATCCTTCTATTAGGATGGTGTAATGGGTCCATTAAATCCTTGATTATGGCTTAAACTCATTACTTAACACTAAACAAAAACACCAAAAACATCTAAAAATAATCACAAGTAGGTTAATTATCTTAATCCTACATCATGGTAATTAAGTTTGAGGTGTTTACCTCATACTTAAGGTATTCTCATTATCCCTAATCAAAGGGAGGATATGATGAGTTTACTAACCTTTGGTTTAGGCTTTAAGCTCATTAACTTATGACAAACACAAAAAGCAATAAAAGATTGAAAACAACAAAAACCAAACAATAATCGTCTCCTCCGGGATTCTTTTCTCAACTCACTCACTCACAAACGAGAACTTGCTTCTTCCATCTAATGCAAGACAATTAGCACCTGAGCCAGACCGGTCATACACTTGAGCATAGACAAGCAAGCAGTTCATCCGTCAATTTATCTTTCAGTCTCTTTGAGTCGAACTACGGTGTTATGACTTCCTCATTGTACGAGAGGATACGTAGGCATAACTTAACTGTTATCGAACAAAAGTCTCTGTGTCTTCCCCCTCTTTCAGCATTCTCTTTTTAAGCCTCATTCCTGAGCATTTTGCTTCCTTTTTCTACACTGACACTTGTATATTCTTTTCCAGCTTTTGCACACAGATAGCACAGACACTACCCCTTTAAACATAAATCTTTCAAGCGTGGATCCCATCGAGTACGGCGGACAATCTGGGTGCTAATACCTTCCCAGGTTGTAACCAACCCCCTTTCTCAGTTTCTCTGGTTCGCGACCATCTTATCCATATCTTTCCAGGTTTATGCAGCAGTACCTTTCCTTCGGGATAAAAATGCTTAGTTGGCGATTCTATTCATTTCATTTCATCTTCTCCTTTCGCCGACCGTTCACGTCAGTACCCTATCTGACCAGGTGTCTTTTAGCGGGAGCGACAATCATGCCCAAAACATTATAACATTTCATCCGCATTTATTATTAAACAAGCATTCCTCATACATATTCATAACATCCTGTACATACTCACGGAACATCATACAATACACTCATCCTACATCATATATATCTACATCATGAAATCATACATCATAACTCAAATAAAATCAAAGAATTCATCATACATCATTTAACTACTAACTCTACTCATATAGCCTCCAAGACACATCATGTGACAACTCTACAACGTCATAGCAACCTAGAACATATTACCCTAAAAACAGTTTTCCAAAATTAAAACATTTTTCAAAGTTTCCCAAGGCTCACTAAGCGAGACATCACACTCGCTAAGCGCCTAACTCACTAACTCTTCTCACTAAGCGATCTTCGCGATTCTGCATAATTTTTCTATGATTACCAACCTTCTCCTTCTGTGATAAAACCCCTCAGAAACCTATAATTCAACATCATCACATCAGAAAACCTCATTAACATTAACATTCATCATAATAACATCATATACATCATATAAATCATTATATTCATCAAAATCATCATAAATTCATCATTAACAACACAAACTCATCAATCAAAACCCTATTCCCTAAACTACACCATGTAACACCCCAAAATTTGCTCTCTTATTTATTACCATCTAACTGGCTTGCTTCGCATTCATCCTCATATTTCATTAGGTCATATCATTCACAATCAAGCATTTCATTGAGCTTCTAAGGCATGGGATTAATGCCCACTAAAAACCAGGTCATTCCATTGGTTTGTGGTTTCTACTTCACCAGAGTTTGGTTTCATGGATCATAGAATTAGGGTTTGCACCCAACTTATGGTTATCTGATGAATTCAAAATCTTGGTTACGTGGCCATCAATAACTTCACCCACTCATGCTCTTGCTACATGGTTAGGGTTTATTTCCTTTATTAAGTAGTCTTCAAGAAACTTACTTGCAACGACTGTTCATTGGTTCATCAATCTTCTCATCAAGGTTGATTAGGGTTTTATTCATGTTTAAGCGATCATATCACACCAGCTGAAGTTCAGTGAATTAGGGTTCTCTCACTAAGTAATTTTGGTCGTGCATCACCTATCTTCATCAAACGAGTCATCATAATTGAAGCCCTTTATTTGGTGCTTGTAAGTGATTCCAAACGTGGAATTTCCAAGTGATTAAAAGAGAGCATGTTTTGAAGTATTAGTTTTGAGATTCATCATGGAATTAAAGAATGTGATTTGAATTAAGGGTGAAAAATGCACGACTATGGTTTTTTTGAAGGCATCATTCAAGTTCAAATTCAAGTTCACTCGAAGGTTCTAGATATCCATTTTGAATGAGTCATTAACTATTTTCCACATTCATTTTCCGTTTCAATCTATTTCACATTAAACTATTTATAATTCGTTTTTACCGTCCAATTCATCCTTTGATTTTGCCATAGTTGTATCCTATTTTACTAACCAAATTCATTCACTTATCCTTATCAAACCATAACCATTTTCTTTTTTCTCTTTTTCTTTCTCCAATTTAAATCATTCATGAAAGGCCCATTACCATAATCAAATCTCTATTCAAATCCATATACGATTCATTCAAGAATATTCATTTGAAAATCCAACTAATCCATATTCTTAGATCCTTCCATTATCCAAAAGCCCATTGATCACTTATTGTTTTTTTCTTTCTAATGTCCGGTTGTTAGAAAATCATTAAACAAAAAATTTCCTTTGAGTTAGCCCATTTTAATTAAAAGTCATATTTTAATTTGCATATCATTTAAACCAATATTATTTTCAAACCATTTCTAATGACTTTAATTTTATCCCCATTCAATCTCAATGTATTAATTTAGCAGAAAAAGAAAAAGAAAACAAAGGAGTGAATGGACTTTGTCCTTGGTTTCATTACCATTGGTGATACAATTGGGGCTGGGCAAAGAAATTCAGTTACAGGGGAGATTTACCAGAATTAAATAACAAAAAAATGAAGACAAAAAAATCAGTTCAGGGAGAAAAAAAGATAACAGTTTTTCAAGAGCAAAATTCAGTAAAAAAAAAAGAGTTACAAAAATCTCCAATAGGCTCTAACAGAAAACGAGAACCCATCTCCTTCAAACTAAGAATCTCTCTCTCTCAAAGCTCATAAAAGAAGCAAAAAAAACTCAGATGACAGTTACAGAAAAACACAGAACCCTCTTCAATATCTTCACCCTCACATCTTCATCATTCATCAAGAAAACTCAGAAACAAAAATCTGGGAGGAATCTTCATAGAACTCTTACCAATCATACTTCATCACTCAATATCTAACCTCAACAACAATCATTAACCTTCATTTCAACCTGCTTCAGATCACAATAACCAAGAAACCTCCCTCTTCTTCAACCTTCAACCCTTTCGATTTTCACATCACACAAAAATAATCTGCAAACCTTCACCATCCTGCATCATTAAAATTTCATCAATCTTCAATCAATTCATCGTCGTCGACTCTCTACAACCTTCACAAACTTCTTCAACCATCTTCGCTCTTCAATCGATCCTACAACTTGCATCATTATCTTCAACACGTCCTTCTATGAGTTCATCATCACCTTCACGTCATCGTATCATCTTCATCAATTTGAAATGATCCTGTATCAATATCAACACGGCTTCAATCTTCATCAAGATTCATTGAGTGATTAAGGTCCTATACCTTGGACCTGAGTGACACATAGGCTAGAGTGGCTTCATATTCTTTCCCATTCCATTTCGTTCTGGTGCGGGAATATGAAATACGGTTCAGACATGGGTTTCTTCTTGAGAACTCCGTGCTATAGATTTCCTGTAGTGCTAGGGCTATCTGGGAAGCCTGCTAAGTCTGGATTACCTTTTTATGACCTTCAGCATCTGAGGTGAATTAGAGGAGGATCTTTTATGGTTATTGTAAGCACTGTACCTCCGGGTTAGAAGTGTTTACACTTTTCATAACTGATCCAAGTATGAGGATCCTTGTTCTAGAACATTACATGTGAGGAGGGTTGGGATATTTATAGGTTTGCAGGAACCCTTGACCACATCTTACCCTGTTACTGTTTTGTTTTAAGAATGCATCACTTTGGACAGTTCTTGTGATTACCCTGGACTTGTGACTCTTTATTTGAGTCCCCTACCTGGTTACTGGATTTCTAAGCCTCCATCTGGACTTATGAACATACATGGATCCTTACCAGGATAGATAAACAGATCCAGCACTTGATCACAAACCCCTGCATATCATTTGCATACATCATTTTTGCATCATTTAACATTTTCTTATTTGTTTTACAGGGTATCCATCTTTATCTTTGGTTTGGTTTTGACCCCTTCTGCTGCTCAGACTGCTTTAGTTATCTTCTCCAGTACCTTCATCAGTTTGTTAGAGCCTTACCTCGAGCATCTCCCTCAGTGATCTTCATCAGCAGTTGTTCTCAGCTTCTTCACCAGCATCCATGGACACTTCTTGAAAGAGCAACATCACATACCACTTCTTTGAGCCCACCCTGACTGGCATCAGGAAGATCCAGTCCCTCATTACACCTGACCATATCCCACTATTCAGAGAGAATTATGGAGGCATATTGGACATGGTCATGGATCTAGATGCATCTCAGAGGAGCATGATCCATACTTGCTTGCAGTTCTATGATCCTCCACTCATATGCTTCACATTTCCAGATTTCCAGATGGGACCTTTGCTGGAAGAGTTTTCCTTATTGTTAGGAGTTCCTATCAGAAGAGGGATTCCTTTCAACCCAGAGATGATTTCTCCTAGAAATGAAGACATAACCAGGGCATTGCATTTGGAGCCTGCCCTCATTGAGCAGAACATGACAACCAAGGCTGGAGTTCTAGGCCTCTACCTAGACTTCTTGATCTCCCAGGCTACCCTGCATGCTACTATAGGAGAATGGAAGGTTATCTTGTTTGCAGATGAGCCCAAGTTTGTGAGTAAGAATGCCATCCACCTGTTCTTGTTGAGGAACCCTGTTCCTACCTTACTGGGAGACTTCTACTACTCAGTACATCAGAGGAATGAAAAGCAAAGAGGAAGGCTAGTCAGATGTTGTGCTCCTCTGTATTACTCTTGGCTGCTAAGGCACTTGCCAAAATCAGATACCTTCCTGAACCCCCAACAGCAGAAGAATTGGGCTAAGAGATTCATTGCCTTGACTTCAGATGACATCAGATGGTGCACTCAGAGCACAAAGAGCAAGGAACTCATTACTAGCTGTGGGCAATATCCTATTGTGCCTTTGATAGGAGTGAAAGGTTGCATCAACTAAAACCCTTTACTGTTTAAGAGACAATTGGGATATGCTTTGGTTCATCCTCCCAATTGTCTCTCCCAAAGATTTGGCTGAGACTCTTGTCGCTCCCAAAGATTTGCATCCCGGTACAAGCGCGAACGGTCGGCGAAAGGAGAAATGAAATGAAGTGAAAAGAGTCGCCAACTAGGCATTTTTATCCTGGAGGAAAGGTAATGCTGCATAGACCTAGAAAAATATGGACAAGACGGTCGCGAACCAGAGAAACTAAGAAAGGGGGTTGGTTACAACCTGGGAAGGTATTAGCACCCAGGTTGTCCGCCGTACTCGACGGGATCCACGCTTGAAAGTTTGTGTTTAAAGGGGTAGTGTCAGTGCTATTTTGTGTGTAAAAGCTGGAAAAGAATGCAAGTCTCAGTGCAAAGAAGTGGGAAGTGAAATAAAGGAGTGTCAGTGCAAAGAAATAATGCAAAGCTCAAGACAATGAGGCTTAAAAGAATAAAGCTGGAGGAAGGGGAATATACAGAGACGTTTGTTTGATATCAGTTAAGTTATGCCTACGTATCCTCTCGTGCAATGAGGAAGTCAGAACACCGTAGTTCGACTCAAAGAGACTGAAGGATAAATTGACTTGTGAAGTGCTTACTTGTCTATGCTCAAGTGTTTGACCTTTCTGGATCAGGTGCTAACTGTCTTGCATTAGACGGAAGAAGCAAGTTCTCGTTTGTGAGTGAAGATGATGAGAAAAGAATCCTGAGGAGACGATTATTGTTGGTTTTTGATGTTTTCAATCTTTTATATCTTTTTGTATTTGTAATAAGAAAATGAGCTTAAGCCTAAACCAAGGGTTAGTAAACTCATCACATCCTCCCTCTGATTAGGGGTAATGAGAATACCTTAAGTATGAAGTAAACACCTCAAACTTAATCACCATGATGTAGGATTAAGATCATTAACCTACTTGCATTTAATAAGATGTTTTAGGAGTTTTTGTTTAGTGTTAAGTAATGAGTTTAAGCCATAATCAAGGATTTAATGGACCCATTACACCATCCTAATAGAAGGATAATAGATGAGAACATTCAAGCTGAGGAAGGCTCCTCAACTTAATCCATGATTAGGGATTAACCTCATGACAAAACAAAGCCTTTATTAAAGTGAATTTTAGTTAATGGTGAGGTTAAGAAGTGAATTTTATGGTTTGTAAGGCAACTTGAGGGGTACTTGTCCATTAACACTAGGGTTAGTCCTTCTTAACCAATTAAGAAAGAATTAGAACCCTAATGCAAGGCCCAAGTTACAAGCTTAATGTCTTAATGATTATTAGATGAATTGATTAAAGGATTTAAACACATTAAGGGTTTAACACTTAGGATTAAAGTTATACACTCCATCCTAAGAGAAGGATGCAGGCATAACCTTAATCACAAAGCCTTAAAACCTTTAATGTTTAGTCCCTGATTAAGAGATGAGAAAAGAGGACACAAAAGATAAAACAAAGGTAAAACTAATGGAGGACTAATCAAACCCTAATTGTGATCATGCTTGGTTATTTCTAGGGTTTATGAAGCTTGCAAGAGATCTTCAGGAAAAGCCACCAAGGAAGAAGAAAGATGGAAGGAGGAGAAGCAAAAAGAAGCAAGCTAACTTACTTCACTTAAGAAGATAAGTTGCTTGAAGGAAGAAAGTGAGGAGGGAACATGAATGAGAAAGCTCACTCTAATACACATACAACATGCAGCAAAGATGCATAAGATATATGAGAAGAGATTATGAGAAGTGAAGGCAAATTCATTTCTCAAGGTAACTTACCACCTGAAAAGTTAGTGAAAGGAAATGAAAACGAAATGAAAATGAAAAGTATGCAATGGTGCAAACCAAAACCAGAAGCATATCCATGATGCAAATGATGCAAGGAGATGATATGAAAGCATGCCAATATATGCAAATGATCATAAAAGCGATGAAGATGCAAATGAAGCATGAAAGGAACATGAAAGTTCATGAATGCACATGGAATGAAATGAATGCATAACATAGCAAATGGATGATGCAATGATCAAACATGATTCTAATTTGTCCTAGGATGTCTTATATGTCATGTGGATGCATAAAATGTCATGGCAAGTTCATGGATGCAAGCATATGTAAGATGAGTGCAAGTGAAGATGCAAACTTAGGGTTATATGAACATGTGAGATGCAAAACTTAAAAACAGAAGCAACTCATAGGATAAAAAATTGAAAATGCACTCAAAGGAACCCTAAACCTATACTAGGTTACCATCCAAAGAGGGAGGTCAGAAGCTAAACCTAGAGGGACTTATGAATTTCCTAAGTTTCTAGGGTTTTAAGGGTGATCCTAAATGCAAAATTCCAAATAAATTGAAAATGAAAGATAAAAATGAAACAAAAATGTTTTTAGAAACTAGAAGTCATGCATAGAACAATTCGAAAAGAATCATCCACAAACTCAACTTGGTTTAAAAGTTATGAATTTTTGAAGTTAGGGTTAGAAATGAACAAATTTAAGAACCCTAATTCAATGAAAAAATGTCAAAGCATGATCAAAACCAAAAAGAAATTTGTGTGGTGAGTTTGTAAATGCTTCAAAATGTTCAAAGATGTTCTCTGATTTTTTTGTGATTTTTAAATACTTAAATGTATTTTTACTTAATTAAAATCAATTAACTAATTAAAAATAACATTTAAATGATTTAAAAATATTTTTTTAATGCAAAAAATAAAAATAAAAACATTTTTGGGTTCTGAAAATTAATAAAAGGTTTGATAAAAATTTTCAGAATATTTTAATGTTTTTTACTATTTTAAATAAATATATGAAAAGAAATGGATAAAATATAAAATAAAATGAAAAAAAAAAAAGAAAAGTATGAGGATCTGAAGGTCCAGATTCAAACTGGGGGTGAGAGTGTTGACTGGCACGTGATCTAAGGGTTGAGATCCACTCTGACTAAATTAATTTAATTAATCCTAATTAAACTAATTAAATGAGAATTAGGGCAAATGATGCAATCCTGGCCATTCACTCACGCGGTAATCACAACATCCAAGGGCCTATATTTAAACTTAGCTAATTACGTGGATTAGGGAAAATTACTTTCAGGTGACCGAAACAGTGTTCCGGTCATCTTCTCCGGCGAGCACAAACCCCAAATTCTTCCATAAGCTTCTAAACTCCAAATTTCTTACCCAGAAATGATCTCCTAACATCCCTAAACCTAAAACCCCAAACAAAATTCATTTATTTTGCATCATGAACATGATTCGAACAAAATCATAAAAACGGACAAAATTTCAGAACACGCATACATCCTGGTTTGTCAACCATTTTCAAAAATAATCACATCCCCATGATCAGGGGAGCACATAGAATCATTCAAGAACTTAAAAACAAGTTTCTGGGAAAAAAGTTCTTGAGCTATACCTGAGATTGAACCTTCTGATTCTGGGCTTTCTGGATCCTTCTTTGGTACAAGTCCACTCCTATGAACCTCCTGAGGATGATGTGAGGCTTAGAACAAGTTTGTATGGCTTGGTTTGAGGGTTTTGTACCTGCTGCACTAGAAATCGTATTTGAGTTTCAAGGGCTTTCAGGGCAGAATGAAGGGTGGTTTATGCTCTATGAAGCTTTTCTGAATGAATGGTGAAGTTGGTTTTGAGGTTTGATGTTTGTGATGAGAATTTCGAAGACTTGAAGTTTTTGGCCAATTTTGTGAATGCTGAGTTATGGGAGAGTTCAGGCTTGTGTGTGGTGTGTTTTGGATTGCTTTTGATTAGTATAAGGTATTGTGATTGGTCAGAAAGTTGGTAATGTCACAGCTTGATTGGTATGGATGAAAATGCAAAAGTCAAGATTTTGTGTACCATAGGCATGGCTCGGGTCAGAGAAGATCTTAGGGCTTGTCTTGCTTCAGCTTGGATCAAGGAAGGCCTTTGGATCAGATTTTGTGAGCTGGATGGCCTTGATCAAGAGTTTCCAATGTTCTTGCATATTTCCCTCCTTGGAATTTATTGTGTACCAAGGCAAGGAATCTTGTGAATTCTTGGGCAATTTGCAGCAAAATTAATCATGTGATGTTGTTATGAGGTTTGGAGGCCAATTAGAAACCAAACCAATCATTAGAAGTCCTTCTTGCAAGAATCCCTCTTTTGAGAATTTATGAAAAATGACTTATGGAGGCTTGTGATCCAAGGCATGAAACTTTATGAATTTTGGTCCAAATGTGTTGTGTGATCATAGTATGATGTATTGGAGTTCATTAGAAGTCATTAAGAAGCTTGAAACTTGAAATTGCAAAAATCCCTCTTTGGCATGGAACATGAAATTATGTGATTTTTGCCAACTTTGGAAAGCCATAACTTGAGTTCCAAAATGAATTAGATCTTGTTCTAGTACTTTTTGAAAAGGGAATGATCCAATCTACAACTTTCATGACCAAGAATTTTTCATTTGAAGCATTTTTGGTTGAGAAAGAGGAGGTTGAAAAACTTTCCCAAAATGGAAAGTTTACATTACAAGTCATTTCCATTTTTGGCAACTTTTGGTTTTGTTCACTTTCTTTCAAATTTGTGAACTTCTAAGCACTTAAATGATCAAATAAAGACTATATAACTTCAATTTGATGAAAAATCCACTTTGGTTCCATTGGTGGGGGCCTCAGATGCCCTGATTTTGACTTAACTTGCTCAGGAAGTTACCCAATGATCAGATGACTTCCATAATGAATTTCTTCATCAAAATTGGTATGTATGATCCTTACAACATATTAAGACCAATAGAAACAAGAATGACCAAAAAATTGGAGTTATGGCCTCTGAAACCAAAACCCTAATTTCAGGTCATCTGTGTAGTTAAATCCTGGCTCTGCTTCCATGCCTTGCCAGTTCTTGTGATTCTTTGACTTCCTTGATCTTTGGAGGATAAAATATGATGATTGAACATACATGGAACCTCTTGGAATGATTGAAGACCTTTGAGGTGGCTCAGATGGATCCTGGATTGCTCAGATCACAAACCCTAGATGCAGATGAACTTGACCTAATGCAGTGAAGCAAAAATGCCACATGATATGCTATGATTGAACTAGTACAAACATGAATGATCACAAGCCATGGTATGAACTTGGTGAGGGCAAATTTGGGGTATTTACAGTTGCCCCTATTCAAACATGAGTTAGCCATGCAGGATGTAAGCGCCTGGCTTAAAAGACAAACAAGATAACTTGTGGTTGAATACCAAAGACAATCCAAAATTTGCACTCACTGGGTGTGAAGAAGAAAAGGGATATAGATTGTAAAAGAAAGTATAATATGATTATCAAGTGCGGGCGATGGAGGACGACCATCGAGTAGAGGACGACTACTGGGGATAAAGCACTGACGGGGACGACCGACATGCTGGGGAAATAGAGGGATCATGATGGGGACAACCATCAGGCAAAGAAATAAGATTCTATAGGGATTAAAGGTGATGACAATGATGGGGACGACCATCGGGGTTGTAAAGTATAAATTAAATAAATGATGAGGTACGGTCTTCAAAGGTGAAGGACGATCACATACCAGGGGACGGCTGCTCTGTTGGGGATAAGATGAGGGACGATCATCGAAGGTGAATGACGATCACCTGGCATGATACGGCTGCCGAAAGTATCACGACATAGGAGGAATGTCGGATAGAAAAGGTCGAAGATGGGGACGACCATCGGGTAAGCATGTTGAAGGACGATCATCAAAAGGTGAAAAATGATCACCTAGCAGGGTAAGGCTGCTCTAGGGGTTTATCATGACATAGGACTAATGTCAGATAACAAGATCAACGATGGGGACGACCATCAGATGAAATGATGAAGGACGATCATCAAAAAGGTGAAGGACGATTACCTAGCAGGGGACGGCTGCTAATAACACAACATAGGACGAATGCTGGATAACAAAGGGGTTCCAATAATGGAGACTCCGCTGAGGGAAGGATGAGGGACGCTCATCCAAAGGTGAAGGACGATCACCTGGCAGGGTACGGCTGCCGAAAATATCATGACATAGGACGAATGTCAGATAGAATAAAAATAATTTCTGGGGAATGGTAAACACGGACGAGTGTTTACATCCAAGAAATAAAATGGTATAAGTGTTTGACATTGTGTATAGATTAAAGACGCGGACGAGCATCCTTAAGACTACGATACGGACGAGTATCGGTAGAAACAAACGACAATGCATGTTCAGAGATGATGATACGGACGAGTACCAACTGGTTAACAAAGAAAACGGACGAGTGTTGAATCTGAGGGAAAAATAAGTGGTGTATACAAGATACAAACGAGTATCTGTATGAGTAAAAAAATAAAACTGAGTGAGATACAGACGAGTGTTCAACTTGCTGAGGAGAATGTGACACGGACGGGTGTCAGAAGAGAAAGCGTATAAGTTAAGAACTTATAAGTGTAAAAGGTAATTTGGTGATCTGTGGGGATAAGATGACACAGACGGGTGTCGAGAAAAGTGTATTATAAACAAGTGTTTACAATAAGTGTTTTAGGCAACCATGCTGGGAAGTGGTGACACGGATGAGTGTCCAGAGAGTGTATAGATATTTGTTTGTGGTTTATATCTGCGGGGGATGATATGACACGGACGACTGTCAAGTAAGTATATATTAACATCTATTTGTGACTGCAAAGGGGACGCTTTGGCTTTCTGCGGGGAAATATGAGGTGACACAGACGAGTGTTCTAGAAGAACATGTTATGCATAAGTATCTGTTTGTAGAAAGTGTTCTGGCGACTTTTACTAGGGAATGATGACACAAACGAGTGTCAAAAGGAGCCTGTATCTGTATTTGAGAGTGCAAAGGGACGCTTTGGCTTTTATGGGGACTGTGAGTCTTTATATACATTGCTGATGGAATATTAGTATTCACAGGTGACTGATTCAAAACATGACTTGTGATTATGCAATATGTTTGATTTTTGCCGTTGTCGCTCCCGAGGATTTCCATCCTGGTACAAACGCGAAAGTGGCGCGGAAAAAGAAAAGAGTCGCCAGCCAGGCATTTTTATCCCGAAGAAAGGGAATGGTAATGCTGCACAAACCAGAAGAAAGAAAAAGGAAGGACACGGGTCCTGCGAACCAGAGACTGGGATCGGGAGTCGGTTATGACCTGGGAAGGTATTAGCACCCCAGACCATCCGCCGTACCCGACGGGATCCACGCTTGCAAAGAAACTGTTTCAAAGGGTGAGGGTATGAAAGCTGCAGCAAAAGAAAAGAAATGGACTGGGAAATAAACTGAGAAAAGAAAAGAAATAAGAAACCAAGAGAAAAAAATGTAGGGAAAATAAAGATTGTGCTCGAACGGGCCCTACCCCGCTGCCTACGTACCTCATCGGGATAATGAGGATCAGAGACGCCGTAGTTCCCCTAACTAGGGGTACTAAAAGGAAATTGCTTGTGAATTAAGGCTTGAACTGCCTATGCCATTGCTCAGGTGTTGCAGGCTCGGACGACGAGTGCGTAACCGTCTTGCAAAGTGACAAGTAGGAGCAAGTTCGCGGACGGAGCTAAGGAGATGAGAAAAGAATTCCCGAAGGAAAGACGCTTATTGTTTGTTTTGGTATTTTTTAGAAGCTTTTATGAGTGAAAGTTTGCATAGGTGAGTGTACCTAAGTCTTACTCAATGGGATGTGTACATCTCACATCATCCCGAAATGGAATGCGCAAGAGGCACACCTATCGATGAAGGAAATCCCCAAAGCTAGTCCCACAAGTGAAGGCTCAAGCACACTAACCTATTATCATTATTAAGTGTTTTTGTGGTTTTTTGGTTAAGAAGTGTTTTTTTAGTTTTTCTTTGTGAGGTACTCATGCTAAGACCTATCCACCACGAGTGATGACTCACACCTCGCCCCGAAATGGAACGCATGTGAGCATCTCATAGCAAAGTCTCATGTCACATGAAAGTACTCAACCTTTATTAAATGAATTAAAATTAAGTTTGAAGATGAGAAGAGAGAGAGAACCAAAGGAGCAAAAGGAAAAAACTAGAGGGAAGTTTCTATCCTAAGTTAGCATGCATAGAATTCCTAAGGTTTGTGAGGTTTCTATCCTAATGAAGAAGGAAGAAAGAAGATAGAAGAAGAGATGAGAAAGGCCTAAGCCCAACAACAAAAGGGTTAGTTCAAATAACCAAAAGAGGAAAGATGAAAAAGTTGAAATGTGGATAAACATCCACACTTCTCTTACCATGAGCCCCTGAAATGTTAGCAAAATCCAGCAAATCAATCACCACAAACATGGAATTAAACATGCTCAAAGGTGCTTGCAAATGAAAACCAAACAACATGCCAAGCATAGCAAACATACGACTTACGCGTCGAAAACATGAGGGCATACATCAAACAGCAAGCTAAACACCCTAAACATCATGTCTAATGATCATACAATGATTCATGGCAATTAGAACAAGCAAAGGGATCAAACAAACTCAAAACAGCCCTGAAAAACCATTCTGCATCAGTGTTAACCGGTTAACCATATGCGTTAACCGGTTAACCAGTCAAAACCTGCACAAAATACGCAGAAAAACAGGGCGTTAACCGGTTAACCATATGCGTTAACCGGTTAACACTGTAAAAACAGCAACAAATTCCTGCAGAAAACAGCATTTCAAAAACAGCTTATTCAAATAAGCTGCACCAGACCAGCACTCAATTACACATGGAAAAATAGATCAATGCACATCAATCCATAACATTATGCTCATGAACAATAACAATCGGATCCGGATGCAAATCAACCAATCAAATCATACAACACAATCAATTAAACAAACACATGGTGGATCTAAAGCACAAGCAATGCAAATAAGCTAAAAACAGAGTTAGATCTGGAATTAACCAACCTACAAAGCGGAGATATGCTTTGGTAATTGTTGATTATGCTGAAAATGATAGATCTCGCACAAGACTTTGAAGATCCGATGCTAAGCTCCACACTCCATGCAAAATAAATGCAAGATCAAGCTCTTGATGCAGAATTTTGATCCAAAAGCACTTATAGATCTCAAACCAGATCTGAACCACCAATTAAACCAGCAAAATCATGCAAAGAAGCTATGGATGGAGGTCTAGTTCCAAGATCTACACACCTCAAGGCAAGGTTGTGTGATCTTCAAAGAGGAACTTTGAGTAATTTGGAAAATTGGGAGAGAAAAGTGAGAGAATTGTGAGTGAGAGCAATGAAAATTCAGAAAATGAGAGTGAAAAATATGAGGGAGACCTCCCTTGGTTTGGAGAGAAATGGAATATATATGGTTTAGGGTTGGGGCCCAAAATCTTGGTTTGGGATCCAAAAAATATGGCTTGGTAATGTGATTAGGTTTTAGGGTTGGAAAGAGGTTTGGATACATGCTCTAGATCCTTCTCTCAAATTCAAATGAAATTCAAATGAATAAAAATCAGAAAATTGGAAAATGGGACCAAAACACACATGCTGAAATTTGCTGCTGGAAATTCAAATTTCGCAGCTGTTAACCGGTTAACCATATGCGTTAACCGGTTAACGCATGCAAAATTTGAATTTCCCCCCTTTTGGTGGGAAACTTCAAAAATGATGCCGGCGCCCGCCGTTTCAAGCTGATTTTGATCCTTTCTTCCTTTTTAAGCTTTGAACATGACACAGAGCTTGTGCAGAGTGATCCTGTGAAATTTTTGCCTGGTCACCATGCTCTCGATTTTTATCTGTGGTGCTTCGAACTTTCCAGATGGTTGGTCATATGCCTTATGCTAGAACATGTGAGTGTTATGCCTCATTTTTCTATGCAAAATGCTAAAGACATGATCCGTTATGATGACTATGATGCGATATGATGCTTAAAATGAAGAGGGCAAATTTGGGGTGTTACAGCTGCCCCTATTCAATCATCAGTTAATCTGAAAAGGACGATAGTACGGACTATCGGACATTCGAGATAAACTGTGATTGAATACCAAGAAGACCAGAAATTTGCACTCTGACGAAGAATGCAACACCGGGAAATAAATCCGTCCAGATGACGCTCTGGGGACTGCAGGGGAGAAAGAAACGGACGAGCTTCTTCCAAGTTGGAAATGATATCTGAAATAAGAACAAATTGACAGACGAGTCTTCAAACAACCCTGTGACGCCAGGAACTGGACAGACGAGTCCTCCAACACTTCAAGACAATAATCTGAGACAGACGAGTCTTCGAATAACCTGTGACGCCAGGTGCAGAGAGCGGACGAGCCCTTAAGGATCTTCAAAGTAGCCTGAGATAGACGAATCTCCTTCACCAATCCTTACGCAGATAAGTGGAATAAGACGGACGAGTCTTCTTCGGATAATCCTTACGCAGGCTCCGGGAATGCATATAAGTCTGTGGGATAGACATGCAATCAAGGTAGACGAACCTTCTTCATATATTATCCGCGGATATATGGTATAAGACAGACGAGTCTTCTGAGCAAACCTGTTACGCCAGGTGCAGCAACCGTAATTGGTGCTTGAGACAGACGAGCCTCCTTCGGATTTACCTGTTACGCCAGGACCGGTAACCATTTCGACATTAATTCCCACTGTCAGGCTTCGAAACCTCTTCAATACAGACGAGTATCGGATGATCATCAAGATAACACAGACGAGTGCCCTAAGTCAATGATACAGACGAGTATCAGACGATGATCTGAGAAACACAGACGAGTGTTTCAGGCGATGATACAGACGAGTATCAGCCGCTGGTATAGACGAATACCAGAAGTTCAAACACAGACGAGCATTTGAAGTAGTCACAGAAATATCAGGGTAAACAGCAAATCTTCACATTCAGGTGCAAACTAGCACAGACGAGTGCTGATGACGATACAGACGAGTATCCAGGCAAAGCAGGCGAGCTTCAAAACACAAACGACTTCTGGGGAATAAAAGCAGACGAGCTTTAACCAAACACAGACGAGTGCTGGGGAATAAAAGCAGACGAGCTTTAACCAAACACAGACGAGTGCTGGGAGGTTGCGGACGATGCTGGGGACATTTCCAAGCACAGACGAATGCCGGAATTTGCAGACGAGCAATCAACAACTGATACAATCAAACACAGACGAGTGTTGAGGAGTTGCGGACGAGCAACAGATAAGCAGCAGGCACGGACGGGCGCCGAAGGATACGGACGATCAATCTTCAAAGGAGTAACAAACACATACGAGTGCCAAGAGACGCGGACGAGCATCAAATAAAGATGCGAGCACGGACGAGTGCTGGCCACTTCTGAGGGGATACGCCTCAAATAAAGAGGAACGACATGCACGGGCGAGTGCTGCAGGGATGCGGACGAGCACCAAATGAAGATACGCGCACCAACGAGTACAGGCAACTTCGCTGGGGAGGGAAAACTTCAAAGACTAACAAGCACGGACGATTGCTAGGGGAGTACCTCAAATAAAGAGGAAACTGCTGGAGAAAAGGCACGGACGAGTGCTGAAAGAGGATGAGCATCAAATAAAGATGCGAGCACAGACGAGTGCTAGTAGATATAGACTCTACTGGGGAAAGCAAACGAGCAATACCACCGAGCTAACACATACGAGTGTTGAAAGATGCAAACGAGCAGCAATAACACATGATACATTATTGCTGGGGATAACTCCGCTTAAAGGTAACACATACAAGTGTTGAAGATTGCAAACGAGCAACAAACGGATGCCTGATCGGCAATAAGAGATACGACTCTGCGGGGGAATACAAGTCAAGAAGTCCGGATACACATTCTGACTGAGGTGATGAATACCTGGCTGCATCATCAAATACCTAAAGTTCGGCGACTTTACTGGGGAACACTCCATGGTCGGAGGTGAAAATCAAATATGAACGCTGTGGGGGACAGGAACATCCTCAGACTTGGCTGGGGAAGCTTCTTGGGCAAATACTCTGACTGGGGAGAGCATCTGATGGTTCAAGACTCTGAGGGGATACGAGGCTTTCAGGTACCTGATAGGCATACTCTGATGAGGATAATGGACTACTAATTCCATCTCTGATGATGTCAGGCTCTCCGGCACTTGCTGGATATACTCCGCTGGGGAAGAATGAACTGCTACTTCACTGGGGAAGAAAAGCTTGCTTGGGCTGCTGCCAAGGCTTGCTTGGAGAAAAATCTCTGCTGGAGATGCCAGGCTTCAGATACCTGCTGGGAAAATGAATCTCTGCTTGGGGAGATACCCTACTGGGGAAGTACTCTGCCGGGGAGTATTAAATTGCTTGAGAGAATGTGACACCAGCCTGCAACCTGCAACAACAGAACACACACGCGTGTCCCGGGGATTTGCCTGGAATGATCGGTTCATCCATCGTCTCCCGACGCTCAAAGAGGATTACAGTTTCCCTGCATGTCAGTTTTCTTTTCCAAAATTATCACCATGTTTAGATGCAATGATATTTTTTGCCAAAAATTCAGGACATTTTGCAAACAAAAGTAAACACACACAGCTTTTTGACTGAATATTATTTTTATTGAATGGCCTCTGAATAGGCAAAGATTTACATCAGGAAGCAACCACCTGGAAAGAGGTAGCCACTATAAAATTGAGAAAAGAAACTATCCTAATGGCAATGTACACGACATTCCAAGGAGTTCCATTTCTGCTATGACCTGCATGTCTTCAAGACTTTCCATTCTGTTTTGGCTTTCTGAGAGGATGAGGGGACTGTTTCCTATCCTTCCGATATTGTCAAACTATACGAAACGATGACGTGGTTCAGATAACTCGGATCGCAGTTGTTCGCTTATTCCCTTATTTTGCGTAGATCGCCCTCTCGGGTTTTCAATCCACCGGGATACCCTTTTTTGCCTGAGCTGTCCAATGCGGCTTTTCAACTCAGCGGGTGTACATTTTTTTTTATTCATTTCCCTAATTTTTGCCCGAGCTTTTTATTCTGTTTTTAGCTCGCCGGGATGCCCTTTTCTTGCCTGGACTTACATTCTGTTTTTGTGTCCAGCGGGTCTTTTTATGCGAAGTATTTTTTAACTGCGTCCGAGTTAACAGGGGATGGGAAGTCTTCTCCATCCATAGTGGTGAGCATCAGTGCCCCTCCTGAGAAGACTTTCTTCACTATGAATGGTCCTTCGTAGTTTGGGGTCCACTTGCCCCTGTTATCTGAACCTGGAGGAACGATCCTCTTCAACACAAGCTCTCCCACTTGATACTCTCGAGTACGTACTCGTTGGTCGAATGCCCGCTTCATTCTCCTCTGATAAAGCTGACCATGACAGATAGCCGCTAATCTCTTTTCCTCAATTAGACATAGCTGATCGTAACGAGCACGCACCCATTCAGCCTCATTCAGTTTGACGTCCATCATCACGCGCAGTGAAGGAATCTCTACTTCAACAGGCAGGACTGCCTCCATGCCATACACTAGAGAGAAGGGAGTTGCCCCTGTTGACGTCCTGACCGACGTTCGGTACCCATGCAAAGCAAACGGTAACATCTCATGCCAATCCCTGTAGGTGACAACCATTTTCTGCACAATCTTCTTGATATTCTTGTTAGCTGCCTCTACCGCACCATTCATCTTTGGTCGGTAAGGGGAAGAATTGTGATGTTGTATTTTGAAGTCCCGACACAAGTCTGCCATCATCTTGTTGTTGAGATTAGAACCATTGTCAGTAATGATCCTCTCGGGCACTCCATATCTGCATATGATATCTCTTTTCAGAAATCTTGCCACCACTTGACGAGTGACGTTGGCATAAGACGTCGCTTCTACCCACTTGGTAAAGTAATCGATCGCGACCAGGATGAAGCGATGACCGTTCGAAGCAGTTGGCTCGATCTTCCCGATCATGTCAATGCCCCACATAGAGAAAGGCCAAGGAGATGACATGACGTTGAGCGGATTCGGAGGAACATGCACTTTGTCTGCATATATTTGGCACTTGTGGCACTTTCGGGCGAATGAACAACAGTCTGCATCCATTGTCATCCAGTAATACCCTGATCTTAGTAGTTTCTTTGCCATAGCATGCCCTCCTGCATGGGTACCAAAAGATCCTTCATGGACTTCCTGCATCAACAGGCTTGCTTCGTGTCTATCCACGCATCTGAGCAAGACCATGTCGAAGTTCCTCTTGTACAAAACCCCATCTGTGTTCAAGAAGAAACTAGCAGCAAGTCTTCTCAAGGTCTTTTTGTCTTTGGAGGATGCCCCTGTTGGGTATTCTTGCTTCTCTAGGAATAACTTGATATCGAAATACCAAGGTTTCTCATCAGACACGGCGTCTACAGAGAAAGCATAAGCTGGAGAGTCAAGCCTGGAGATGTCAATTCTGGGCACAAAGTTCCAACACATGACTTTAATCGACGAAGAGAGAGTGGCCAAAGCATCGGCAAATTGATTTTCGTCGCGTGGTATGTATTTGAGTTCAACTGTCGTGAAGAATGTCAACAGTTTTCTAGCATAATCCCTGTACGGAACTAGATGCTCTTGATGTGTATACCACTTGCCGGTAATTTGGTTAATGACGAGGGCTGAATCTCCAAATATGTCGAGGTTCTTGATCCGAAGATCAATTGCCTCCTCTATTCCCATTATACACGCCTCGTATTCCGCTTCATTGTTGGTGCAGCCAAAAGTAATTTTGGCGGCGAAGGGTAAGTGGACACCTTCAGGAGTAATGAGTACGGCACCAACTCCACGACCATTGATATTGACAGCCCCATCAAACATCAACTTCCATTTGGATTCAGGATCAGTTCCCTCCTCCGGAAGTGGTTCCTCATAATCGCTTGTTTTGAGGTACATGATGTCCTCATCAGGGAAATCAAATCTCATCGGCTGATAGTCATCCTCAAGAGGTTGCTGAGCAAGGTACTCCGACAATACACTTCCTTTGATGGCTTTCTGAGAAGTGTACTGGATGTCGTATTCTGTTAAAATCATCTGCCATCTAGCAACCCTTCCGGTCAATGCTGGTTTCTCAAAGATGTACTTGACGGGGTCCATCTTGGAAATGAGAAGTGTGGTATGGGTCAACATGTACTGCCTCAGTCGGCGAGCAGCCCATACCAAAGCGCAGCAAGTTTTCTCGAGCAGTGAGTATCGGGATTCACAGTCGGTAAACTTTTTGCTAAGGTAATAAATGGCGTACTCTTTTCGACCAGACTCGTCATGTTGGCCAAGCACACACCCCATCGACCCTTCTAGCACGGTCAAGTACATGATTAATGGTCTCCCCTCCACCGGAGGCATCAGAATTGGAGGTTCCTGCAAATATTCTTTTATTTTATCAAAAACTCTTTGGCAATCATCATTCCACCTGACCGTCTGCTCTTTTCTTAGCAGTTTGAATATTGGTTCACACGTAGCAGTTAGGTGAGATATGAACCGAGAAATGTAGTTCAATCTACCTAAAAACCCGCGCACTTCTTTTTCTGTCTTTGGTGCAGGCATATCTTGAATAGCTCTCACTTTAGCAGGATCTACCTCAATTCCCCTTTGACTTACAATGAAACCCAGCAACTTTCCAGAACGCACTCCGAAGGTGCACTTGTTCGGATTCAATCTCAGCTTGTACTTGATCAATCTATCAAACAGCTTCTTTAAATTAACCAAATGCTCTTCTTCGTCTTTGGACTTTGCAATCATATCATCCACATAACATTCGATCTCCTTGTGGATCATGTCATGGAACAATGTGACCATTGCCCGCTGATAAGTTGCCCCAGCATTCTTCAGACCGAAGGGCATGACCTTATAGCAGAATGTTCCCCATGGGGTAATGAACGTTGTCTTCTCCATATCCTCCGGCGCCATTTTGATCTGATTATAACCGGAGAATCCATCCATGAAGGAGAACACTGAGAATTGAGCGGTATTGTCGACCAACACGTCGATGTGTGGCAACGGAAAATCATCCTTCGGGCTTGCTCTGTTCAAATCTCTGTAGTCAACGCACATTCGGACCTTGCCGTCCTTCTTAGGTACTGGTACAATGTTAGCTACCCAAGGCGGGTAACTAGTCACGGCAAGGAATCCGGCATCCCACTGCTTTTGCACCTCCTCTTTAATCTTCATCGCCATATCCGGGCGAGTTCTTCTCAACTTTTGCTTTACAGGAGGACAGTCTTCCCTCAGGGGTAGCTTATGCATCACGATATCGGTATCCAACCCTGGCATATCTTGATATGACCAAGCAAAGATATCCACATACTCTCTCAGCATACTGATCAGCTCTTGTTTGACGTCGGCCTGCAGATTGGCCCCTATCTTGATCTCTTTCTTTGCATCTTCACTGCCAATGTTGATGGTCTCGATCTCTTCTTGATGAGGCTGAATAACTCGTTCCTCCTGTTTCAACAATCTGACCAATTCTTCAGGGAGGTCACAGTCTTCCTCAACCCCTTCATCAGCTTGGTAGACTGGATTATCAAAGTCGTGCATAGTCATAGCAGGAACGTTATCCGTGGAATCCGGATGATCGGCACTGCACAAATGATGTGCTTATTCAGAATCTGCTTAAAGAGACGCTAACACAAAGCAAAAATGAAAACACATTGCCATTTTTATGTTGTTTTTTTTTTTGTGAAAAAGTTTAAAAACAAAGAAAGAGAACACAGTTTGTCTGAAAAATGTCCTTTTATTTCATAGCAAAAATAACAATGCGAAACAAAACATGGTGGCCCAGTACAATGGATCCAAACATCTTGGGCAGAATGCTGGATTTGACAATGCAGTATGCTAATAAAAGGAAACAAAACAATTACTTTGAGAGCCAGGTGACTTGAACAATGTCCTCAGCAGACCAATTTCCTAGCTCCTCGCCGGGTGCACACGGGCGGATCCAATTGTTGTCCCAGTCCTTGTCACCATCTCCGTCTTGACTTGCCGTACAGATTTGATCACGGTTGAGCAACCCAGCACTTGTGAATGAGATAGCTTTACCACTCTGAGTAGACCCTCCAGGCTGATACCCTAAGCCAAATTTGTCACCCTTCTTTTCCACCTCCAACAGCTTGCCCCAGCCCTGGGCATTGCCTGATTGGACGGCCTCTTTTGCTTCCCGGTAGGAGTGAATTGACGTGCCTTCGTTGTTTTTCTTCACCGGAGTCAAAATACTGACGTCTGCCTCAAACGCTTGGCACAAAGTCTCGTGAATTTCTCCGTCCATTTCCACATATTTAAACGTCGACAGGTGACTGACAAATATATCTTCTTCCCCGCACACTGTGATGACTTGGCCGTCCACCACATACTTAAGCTTTTGGTGTAGGGTTGAGGTGACAGCTCCAGCTGCGTGTATCCACGGTCTGCCCAACAAGCAACTATACGCAGGCTGGATATCCATGACATAGAAGACACTCTTGAAGACTTGAGAGCCTATTTTGACAGGCAACTCAACCTCTCCGAAAACTGATCTTCTTGAACCATCGAAAGCTTTAACCACCAGATCACTCGGTGTCAGGATAACCCCATCAATGTCAAGCTTCATCAACGCCTTTTTCGGGAGTACGTTCAAAGAAGAGCCTGTGTCCACAAGAACATGGGACAACACAGCGCCCCTGCATTCCATCGTGATATGCAGCGCTTTATTGTGATTCCTTCCCTCCAAAGTGAGATCTCTATCAGTGAAGCTCAAGCCATGGCTAGCATTGACACTTCCAACAACAGCTTCAAGTTGATTGACCGTAATCTCTTGAGGAACATAGGCCATTTGAAGTACTTTCAGCAAGGCTTCTCGGTGTGCAGGGGAACACATCAACAGCGACAAAATAGAAATCTTTGAAGGCGTCTGATTCAGCTGGTCAACCACCTTATAGTCACTCCTTTTGATGATCTTCATAAATTCCTCTACCTCCTTTTCAAAAGTCCCCTGTCCAGCTACAGGAGTATTCGACTCATCATTCACAATCTGCTTTCCTTTGTCTTTTGATGAAGCTTCGACCTCAGGATCCTTTCTCAGTGCAGGGGGAGCAAACAAACGGCCACTTCGAGTAAAACCTCCAACACCTCCCACATTCTCAATAGTCAAGTCAGCAACAGGTCTACTTTCCATCTTCTGTCCCGCCACATAGACATCAGAACCATAATGCCACGGAATGGCTCTATCATCATTATACGGCATTGGCCCAGGTACAGTTATAGTCACAGGACTAATCTGAGGAGCGTAAACGGTAACCGGCCTTTGTCTGACGGGCATATCAGCTTCATCGTAGAAGATAGTAATGGTTGACACATCATCAGCCTCTTCATTACTAATCTTGCTAAATTGCAGAGACCCATCATCAATTAATCCTTGCAAGCCCGTCTTCAATTTCTCGCAGCCATTCACAGCACTTGCACAGTCTTCACAATCGAGAGAACAACCAGGAAATACCTGACCCTTCAACAGTCTCTCTTTCACCACTTTCAACGGCGTCTTGACTTCATCAATACTCAGTACCAAACTCAACTTGTCGTCACGCTCAACAGCATTAACTCTTGCCCCGCCATGGTGAGGTATAGGGTTCGAGTGGACATTCGGTGGAGGTGCAAAGTTGATTGCCTTTGAATCCACGAGATCTTGAACTTTATGATGTAGCGCCCTGCACTTCTCGGTTGAGTGCCCGGGTGCCCCTGAATGAAAAGCGCATCGCGCGTTAACATCATAACCAGCTGGAAGCTCTCCAGGAGGTGGTGGTGCCAAAGTCCTCAATTGAATAAGGTTCAAGTCCAATAGTCTCGGCAACAAGGCGGCATATGTCATCGGAATAGCTTCAATCACCCTGTTAGCAGGACGAGTCTGCCTCGGCTGATACGGCCTTTGCTGGTAGTTGGCTCTAGGTTGTTGCTGTTGCTGTTGCTGTGGTGGAGGTAACGTTTGTTGTACAGGAGCTGCAGGAATGGTAACAGCAGCTATATGCCCATAAGGTCTCCTGTAACCCCGGCCCTGGCTTCGGCCAAATACCGCATTGGTCTCACCTTCTCGCCTTCTCGGAGGTCCGCTAAAAGCTTTCCTCGCTCCACTTGAACTACTAGCACTGGGGTCTTGTATCTTCCCCATTTTCAACAGCGTTTCGACCCTTTCTCCCGCGATGACAATATCGTTGAACTTTGTAGCAGAACTTGACGCCAGTCTACCCCCTGGAGGGTACCCATAAACATATCGGCCATCTCATTCTCTAACAGTGGTGGTTGCACCCTGGCAGCTAACTGACGCCACCTCTGAGCGTATTCTTTGAAGCCTTCTTTTGCTGTCTGAGCCATATGTTGCAACTGGGTGCGATTCGGAGCCATGTCCATATTATATTGGTACTGCCTCACAAAGGCCTCAGCGAGATCTTTCCAGCTCTTGACATTGACCCTGCTGAGCTTCATGTACCACTCCAGGGACGCCCCCACCAAACTGTCCTGAAAGTAATACATCCACAGTTTTTCATCGTCTGTATGCGCAGCAATTCTTCCCACATATGATTGCAGATGGGTCTTTGGGCAAGCAGTGCCGTTGTACTTCTCGAAAGTAGGAACTTTGAATTTGTACGGGATTCTGACTCCCGGAACCAAGCCCAAGTCTGTTATATCGAATCCCAAAGAGCTCTGGGACTGAATAGCCTTGATCTGCTCGGCCATCTCCTCAAACCTCTTGCTCATTTCGACCCCTTGACCTTCGGTCTCATCAAGCAAAGTGAACTGGTCATCCTGGTGGTCCACATGAATGTTGTGCATCCCGTCATTGACTACGGTCGCGCCTGGTTGTATGACCTGAGGTCCAGCCTGTCGTGCGCCCGCACCGGCATGATTATCAGCATTAGCAGCAGCAGCAGCATTCCGGTTCTGATTTTCTACCATCTCTCGCAAACGCTCTTGATTCTGCCCCATACCGGCCATTAACGTCATGAAGTTGTCCATCCTCTGCCTTAGATCTGCCAAATCTGCCTGCATCTGATCCATGGCCCGCTCTCTGTTAACCTTGGTCGGGTATCTGTGCACTGTTGGTTGACCTCGAACTTTTCGAGGAGCTATAGTGCCTGAAACACAAAACCCGTTAGTAACTGATGCGACACCTGCAAAACAGCAAACAAGTTATATGAATGCAATGCAATTGTTCATGTTTCCAATCACAGGTCATTTTATGCCCCGGTCCCGGTATTTAGCAGAGAAAACCAGATGGCACTGATCCTCGACTTTCAGAAACCTTTGCGGGAAACCGTATTCAAACCATAACAGCAAGCAAACCAAGAAATAGCGAGAAACATCATAACATAGATCAGCCCATTAGGCACAATAAAACAGAATTCCTCATAGAGTACGAGCTCTTACAAAGAATAAACAGACAGCTAAGACTCCTACAACATGCCTGTAGGTAATCCAAATACATAGAAAACAAACTAAGAAGCATAACCGCCGCCTGAGGATCCCGAAACTCCATCATCAGACCTGACCTTCTTGACTCCTGCCATCAACTTGAGGTCTTCAATCTCTTTAAGAGCTGCTTCGAGGGCTTGCTGACTTTCTGCGAGCTGTTGGGTCTTCTCTCTTCGAATCCTGTGGGCCTGCTCCACCTCTTCTTTCTTGTAAGCCATCTGAAACTCAAAGAACTCTTCTTTTTCTTTATATTGCTTTAACTCTTGCTCCCTTTGTCCCTTCAACCAGACAATAGACTGACGAGCATCTCTAAGGGTCTTTGACTTCTTCTTGCGCTCAACTTCTCTTTGGGCTTCCACCAACCCTAATCTGTGGAAATGTGCTTCTTTTCCTGCGAAGTCTTTCTCCTTAGCCTCCAAAGTCGTTTGTACCTTCAGCAACTTTTCCTCAGCTTCCTTCTTGGCCCTGTTAGCTTGGTAATACAAGCTTACCATCTCGGTATTTTCAACTCTAACTGCATGTAACTGAGCTTCTAACTTCTGGAATTCCTCTAAAGGCACAGTATCAATGGACTCAGCAACTGGGGGAACTGGTGCTGAAAATGGTAACAAAACTCTTCTGGCTCTATCCTTCAACCAAGCTTCGTACTCTGGGAATGTCTGATTGTTACACTTCCCGAAACTAGCTATTCCTTCTCCTTTGATGTTCTTCCAAGCCCCCGCAACCTTCCTCACTAAGGGCGCATTATCTTTCACGGAGAAGTAGAAAATGGGGGTCAGCTTCAAATCTTCAGGCACATCTCTCAAAGCGTATCCTAACTGTCTTCTTAACAGGATGGGATTGTAATTAATCCCTCCAGTTGTTCCTAACAAAGGCACACTATGATAACTTCCGCAGCTGGTAATAAAACGTGCCCCTTGCAGCCTCTGAGTGAACCACCTAACATCCTTGGCCAACAACTTTTCCAGCTTCTGAGCCCATATCAAACTATGGTCACTAAACACTCCCGTACTAGGCAAATGCCTCATGAACCACATGTGAAACAACGGAGCACAGCAACGAACCAAACCTCCCCTCTTCTTCTCAGTCTTGTAATGAACCGAATAATACAAATCCCCAAGTAAGGTAGGCACCGGGTTCTTCAGCAAAAAGAGATGTATGGCGTTTATATCTATGAACTTCTCCATATCAGCAAACAAAATGGTGCCATAAATAGAAAGAGCCAAGATAGCACAGACCGCATCCCATTCCTCTTCAACAGCCAATTCTCCCGCTTTCTTTACCAAAACCTCCAAAGAAAACCCAGACACTCCTCCTTTAATAATGGTCAAAGACTTCACAGTAGAAGGACTCAAATAAAGAGCCTTAGCAATAGCCTCCGGTGTTGGTCTACCCATCTCAGAGTTGAAAGGAACCTGATCTTGAACTGGCACACCCAAGATCAAAGCATACTCCTCCAGCATAGGGCCCAATTGGAAATCAGGAAAGGTGAAGCAACGGAGCTGAGGATCATAATACTGAAGCAACGTGTGAATGGCACTCCTCTCTGAAGAATCTAACTCTATCACCACATCAAGAATACTCCCATAAGCCTTCCTGAATCTCTCTACCTGGTTGGGCGTAATCAGCTTTACCATCTTTTTCAGCAAACCAATCTTGACATCAAAGAACTTGAAGTGAATATTCTGCTTGCGAGGATCTTCCATCTTTGAAGAGAATACCGGAACCGGAAGCAGAGATATGAACCTGTGAATGAAAACAAAACAATGATTAATGATGCAATGATGCAATGCAGATGCAAATGCAAGGGCATATGACCAACTGAGACCATCTGGAGTCTGGCTACTGACAAAGCCCCTCTGAACAACTGACAACCCAAAAGTCCACTTAATCACACTCTCTGATAGTCATAACCCTCTGAAGAGAATCTCTGGACCACAATATCACGAATACCAGAACCAGAAAACCAGAATCCGGAACCAAAGTAACTGTATCATAACATGAACTGCACTGATAACAAGGGTATGATGAGGTCAAGGGCTCCTGCAAACCTGTAAACCCATCCCGAATCTCACGGGTGTGCTCCGGGTCAAACATCACGGACTCTCAAAGCCGAATAGCAATAATACTTTCACCATTTCCGAGAAATGGCTCATGACCAAATCAGGGAATCGGTTAGGCATTATGTACTACGCAGGGAGGCCTCAGCTGAGTCCGGGAAAAACAAGCATCCCTTATAGGTTCCCAGCTTCAAGCGCTGCAATCGAGAAACAATAGTACATTCAGCCCGTAGGATACAGTACTAATGTCATACGACCAGATGCTTTGACTGAGTTCCTATAAGAGAACCAGGCCATCCTATGCGAGTTCCCAGTGGACCCTCGGGTGCGAATGGGTTTGCCACAGAATGTGGTCTGCCACTGTCACCACTGGAGAGGGTCGTTTCCACAAAGGTTCTCAATGATCGGTCCCCAGATGCACATAACTATCAAGGTCCTATCCCGAAGTGGAGGAAATCCCCACACAAGATATTTCCAAGACGGTCGCAGTCTGGGCGTGAAACACATCGCCACTCATCATGCCACATGCGAGTACAATGTGTCCACTTCTAATCCTAGGGTGCACTCAAGCCGGGTACTTGGCTTATCTCTCAGAACAGTATCACCCATCCCACCAAACAGAAAACCAGTCCAGACAGCCCAGTATGATATATGATGCGGAAAATAAATACTGAAAACTGTAAATAAAGCTGTAAATAAAGCTGTAAATAAACAACAATAAAAAACAACAAGCCACATCAAACAAACATCACCCAATGACACAGAAACAAACAAGCGCTAGGATAGACTCACAGGGGAACCAGAGATCATCTGGTGTGCAGGTCCCCAGCAGAGTCGCCAAGCTGTCGCTCCCGAGGATTTCCATCCTGGTACAAACGCGAAAGTGGCGCGGAAAAAGAAAAGAGTCGCCAGCCAGGCATTTTTATCCCGAAGAAAGGGAATGGTAATGCTGCACAAACCAGAAGAAAGAAAAAGGAAGGACACGGGTCCTGCGAACCAGAGACTGGGATCGGGAGTCGGTTATGACCTGGGAAGGTATTAGCACCCCAGACCATCCGCCGTACCCGACGGGATCCACGCTTGCAAAGAAACTGTTTCAAAGGGTGAGGGTATGAAAGCTGCAGCAAAAGAAAAGAAATGGACTGGGAAATAAACTGAGAAAAGAAAAGAAATAAGAAACCAAGAGAAAAAAATGTAGGGAAAATAAAGATTGTGCTCGAACGGGCCCTACCCCGCTGCCTACGTACCTCATCGGGATAATGAGGATCAGAGACGCCGTAGTTCCCCTAACTAGGGGTACTAAAAGGAAATTGCTTGTGAATTAAGGCTTGAACTGCCTATGCCATTGCTCAGGTGTTGCAGGCTCGGACGACGAGTGCGTAACCGTCTTGCAAAGTGACAAGTAGGAGCAAGTTCGCGGACGGAGCTAAGGAGATGAGAAAAGAATTCCCGAAGGAAAGACGCTTATTGTTTGTTTTGGTATTTTTTAGAAGCTTTTATGAGTGAAAGTTTGCATAGGTGAGTGTACCTAAGTCTTACTCAATGGGATGTGTACATCTCACATCATCCCGAAATGGAATGCGCAAGAGGCACACCTATCGATGAAGGAAATCCCCAAAGCTAGTCCCACAAGTGAAGGCTCAAGCACACTAACCTATTATCATTATTAAGTGTTTTTGTGGTTTTTTGGTTAAGAAGTGTTTTTTTAGTTTTTTCTTTGTGAGGTACTCATGCTAAGACCTATCCACCACGAGTGATGACTCACACCTCGCCCCGAAATGGAACGCATGTGAGCATCTCATAGCAAAGTCTCATGTCACATGAAAGTACTCAACCTTTATTAAATGAATTAAAATTAAGTTTGAAGATGAGAAGAGAGAGAGAACCAAAGGAGCAAAAGGAAAAAACTAGAGGGAAGTTTCTATCCTAAGTTAGCATGCATAGAATTCCTAAGGTTTGTGAGGTTTCTATCCTAATGAAGAAGGAAGAAAGAAGATAGAAGAAGAGATGAGAAAGGCCTAAGCCCAACAACAAAAGGGTTAGTTCAAATAACCAAAAGAGGAAAGATGAAAAAGTTGAAATGTGGATAAACATCCACACTTCTCTTACCATGAGCCCCTGAAATGTTAGCAAAATCCAGCAAATCAATCACCACAAACATGGAATTAAACATGCTCAAAGGTGCTTGCAAATGAAAACCAAACAACATGCCAAGCATAGCAAACATACGACTTACGCGTCGAAAACATGAGGGCATACATCAAACAGCAAGCTAAACACCCTAAACATCATGTCTAATGATCATACAATGATTCATGGCAATTAGAACAAGCAAAGGGATCAAACAAACTCAAAACAGCCCTGAAAAACCATTCTGCATCAGTGTTAACCGGTTAACCATATGCGTTAACCGGTTAACCAGTCAAAACCTGCACAAAATACGCAGAAAAACAGGGCGTTAACCGGTTAACCATATGCGTTAACCGGTTAACACTGTAAAAACAGCAACAAATTCCTGCAGAAAACAGCATTTCAAAAACAGCTTATTCAAATAAGCTGCACCAGACCAGCACTCAATTACACATGGAAAAATAGATCAATGCACATCAATCCATAACATTATGCTCATGAACAATAACAATCGGATCCGGATGCAAATCAACCAATCAAATCATACAACACAATCAATTAAACAAACACATGGTGGATCTAAAGCACAAGCAATGCAAATAAGCTAAAAACAGAGTTAGATCTGGAATTAACCAACCTACAAAGCGGAGATATGCTTTGGTAATTGTTGATTATGCTGAAAATGATAGATCTCGCACAAGACTTTGAAGATCCGATGCTAAGCTCCACACTCCATGCAAAATAAATGCAAGATCAAGCTCTTGATGCAGAATTTTGATCCAAAAGCACTTATAGATCTCAAACCAGATCTGAACCACCAATTAAACCAGCAAAATCATGCAAAGAAGCTATGGATGGAGGTCTAGTTCCAAGATCTACACACCTCAAGGCAAGGTTGTGTGATCTTCAAAGAGGAACTTTGAGTAATTTGGAAAATTGGGAGAGAAAAGTGAGAGAATTGTGAGTGAGAGCAATGAAAATTCAGAAAATGAGAGTGAAAAATATGAGGGAGACCTCCCTTGGTTTGGAGAGAAATGGAATATATATGGTTTAGGGTTGGGGCCCAAAATCTTGGTTTGGGATCCAAAAAATATGGCTTGGTAATGTGATTAGGTTTTAGGGTTGGAAAGAGGTTTGGATACATGCTCTAGATCCTTCTCTCAAATTCAAATGAAATTCAAATGAATAAAAATCAGAAAATTGGAAAATGGGACCAAAACACACATGCTGAAATTTGCTGCTGGAAATTCAAATTTCGCAGCTGTTAACCGGTTAACCATATGCGTTAACCGGTTAACGCATGCAAAATTTGAATTTCCCCCCTTTTGGTGGGAAACTTCAAAAATGATGCCGGCGCCCGCCGTTTCAAGCTGATTTTGATCCTTTCTTCCTTTTTAAGCTTTGAACATGACACAGAGCTTGTGCAGAGTGATCCTGTGAAATTTTTGCCTGGTCACCATGCTCTCGATTTTTATCTGTGGTGCTTCGAACTTTCCAGATGGTTGGTCATATGCCTTATGCTAGAACATGTGAGTGTTATGCCTCATTTTTCTATGCAAAATGCTAAAGACATGATCCGTTATGATGACTATGATGCGATATGATGCTTAAAATGAAGAGGGCAAATTTGGGGTGTTACAGCCGTAATGCTCCGTATTAGACGGAATGCTACGCTTTGAGGGGAAATATGATGCGAATGCTATGATTATGCAAAGATACCGATCCGGGATTCGGATCCCGCTGTTGTGGAGATCTCCGACCGATTTGCTTGAAAGAATGTCCCAGCTGGGGATGAGATCATTGGTAGATATGATAAAATATACGACTCTATTTGGGTAAATAGGTCACTGATAGACCTATCTTGATAATGAGGAGACCAGCTGGGGACGTGGAAGCTTTCGTCACTTTGTTGTGCGAGAAATTTAGACATTGCTCTTCTTTGAGAGGCTGGAGCTCTGTGGGGGGATGGTTCCCTGTCTAGCACTTGGTTGGGGAAGAAAAGATTACTGAACAATCTTCCTGGAGATTTCTATGGGGATCCTGCGGAGGATGATACTTAACAACTCAGCTGGGGATATGAGCACTTTCTGGTGTTGTTTGGAAGATGTGATGAGGAAACAATGATTTGGCAGGTTTACTGGGGAACGCCTTTCATGCCCCAAGTTGCACTCTGAATACCTACAGACCTGTTATGACAAAGAAACGCACAAGTACCCTGAGGCATCCCTTACTGGATTCCATCATAGGAATTTAGACACTCCCGGGAGTAAGTAATATATTTCCTACAAGCATGTGATTAGAAAAGCACATATGTTTTTTTATGCAAATATTATATTAAGGATATCGGACATTTTCTGCAAATGAAAAAAGAAAATATACAAGACAAAATGTGACTGAAAATCTGATTTTATTGATTTGTGTGCCCTGAATTGGCAAATACAGTCAAAGAAACAGATCCCCTGAAATGAGGAGATTGTTACAAAATTGAGAAACAAAAGGTGCTGGCAATGTTGACGATGCCTCAGTGCTTCCCTTTTGCTATGACTTGTATGACCTTGACGTTCTTCTCATCCTGCTTTCTAAAGAAGGTTGATTTTGACCGATGCTTTAACCCTTCGAAGCCTGCCATGTTACGAGCGATACAGACGAATCCAGAATGCAATTGTTCTCTTATTCCCTTATTTTGTGTGGATCGCCCTTTCGGGTTTTCAATCCACCGGGATACCCATTTTTGCCTGAGCTGTCCAATGTGGCTTTTCAACTCAGCGGGTGTACATCTTTTCTTTATTTTCCCTTATTTTTGCCTGAGTCTTTTTATTCTGTTTTTGACTTGCCGGGATGCCCAATTTTTTCCTGGACTTACATTCTGTTTTTATGTCCAGCGGGTCATTTTATGCGAAGTATTTTTTAACTGCATCTGAATTCACAGGGGACAGGAAATCTTCACCATCCATAGTAGTGAGCATCAGTGCTCCACCAGAGAAAACTTCACTATGAATGAACCATCGTAATTCGGAGTCCACTTGCCCCTGTGGTCTGTATGAGGAGGAAAGAGTCTTTGCAACACAAGATCTCCCACTTGGTATTCCCGAAGCCTGACTTTCTGATCGAAGGCTTTCTTCATTCTCTTCTGATACAACTGCCCATGACAGATTGCAACTAATCTCTTTTCTTCGACCAGATTCAGTTGATTGTACCTAGAACGGACCCATTTTGCTTCATTCAACTTGACATCCATCAGTACCCGCAACGAGGGTAACTCAACTTAAACCGGTAGGACCGCCTCCATACCATACACGAGCTGATACGGTGTTGCCCCAGTGGACGTTCTTATTGAGGTACGGTACCCATGCAAGGCAAATGGTAGCATTTAATGCCAGTCTTTGTATGTGACCACCATCTTTTGCATAATCTTCTTGATATTCTTGTTAGTTGCCTCAACAGCGCCATTCATCTTTGGCCTGTAAGGAGAAGAGTTGTGATGTTGGATTTTGAAGTCCCGGCACAATTCTGCCATCATCTTGTTGTTCAAGTTGGAACCATTATCAGTAATGATTCGCTCGGGCACTCCATACCGACAGATGATATCTCTCTTTAGGAATCGGGCTACCACCTGCCTGGTGACATTTGCATACGAGGCTGCTTCAACCCACTTGGTAAAATAGTCAATGGATACCAGGATAAATCTGTGGCCATTTGAAGCAGTCGGTTCAATCTTCTCAATCATATAAATGCCCCACATGGCAAAGGGACAAGGTGAAGACATCACATTCAAAGGATTTGGAGGCACATGCACCTTATCTGCATAAATCTGGCATTTATGACACTTTCTGGCATAAGCACAACAGTCTGCATCCATTGTGATCCAGTAGTAACTTGATCTTAATAACTTTTTAGCCATTGCATGTCCTCCAGCATGGGTACCGAAAGATCCTTCATGCACCTTGTGTATCAACAAGTCTGCCTCTGCCTTATCAACACATCTGAGAAGTACCATGTCAAAGTTTCTCTTGTACAAGGAACCATCAGTATTCAGGAAGAAACTACCAGCTAGCCTTCTTAATGTCTTCTTATCATTGGATGATGCCTCAGGTGGGTATGTTTGATCCTCTAAGAAGCATTTGATGTCATAGAACTAAGGCTTGTCATCTTTAGATATGTCTATTGAGAATACGTATGCTGGCCTGTCAAGTCTGGATACTGAAATCCGAGGCACAAAGTTGGCAGCTTGAACCTTGATCATGGATGAAATGGTAGCCAGAGCATCTGCAAACTGATTTTCATGTCGAGGGATATACTCAAGTTTGACTGTGGTGAAGAAAGTCAGTAATCTCCTCGTGTATTCCCAGTATGGAATCAGATGCTCCTGGTGAGTGTACCATTTAGCGTTGGTCTAATTGATTACCAGAGCTGAATCTCCGAATACAGTTAAAGTCTTGATCCTGAGGTCAATGGCTTCCTCGAGACCCATGATACAGGATTCGTATTCAGCTTCGTTGTTAGTGCAGTTAAAGGTGAGTTTTGCCGAAAAAGGCATGTGGACTCCCTTAGGTGTAATGAGTATTGCATCAACTCCACAACCATTCATATTAACTTCCCCATCAAACATCATTGTCCATTCTTCTTCTGGGTCAGGACCTTCAATGTGAATAGGCACTTCATGATCTTTTGCTTTCAGGAACATGATGTCTTCATCGGGGAAGTCAAATCTCATCGGCTGGTAATCATCAATGGGTTGCTCAGCAAGATAATCAGACAACACACTGCCTTTGATAGCTTTTTGAGATGTGTACTGGATGTCATATTCCGTGAGAATCATTTGCCATCTTGTAACCCTTCCGGTAAGTGCTGGCTTCTCAAATATATACTTGACTGGGTCCATCTTTGAGATCAAAAAGGTAGTGTGGGTCAACATATACTGCCTTAGTCGCGAGCAGCCCACGCTAAAGCACAGCAAGTTTTCTCGAGCAGTGAATAACGTTGTTCACAGTCGGTAAACTTTTTGCTTAGGTAGTATATTGCATACTCTTTTCGACCAGACTCGTCATGCTGGCCCAACACGCACCCCATTGATTCTTCTAATACTGTCAAATACATTATTAGAGGTCTTCCTTTAACTGGAGGCATAAGGATTGGAGGCTCTTGTAAGTACTCCTTGATTTTGTCAAAAGCCCTTTGGTAGTCTTCATTCCACCTGACCGTTTGTTCTTTTCTCAACAATTTGAACAAGGGCTCACAGGTTGCGGTAAGATGAGATATGAACCTTGAAATGTAGTTCAATCTACCTAGAAACCCCCGAACTTCTTTTTTAGTCTTTGGTGCAGGCATCTCTTGAATGGCTTTGACTTTTTCAGGGTCAACTTCAATTCCCTTTTCACTTACGATGAATCCCAGCAGCTTACCGGAACGCACCCCAAACGTGCATTTGTTGGGGTTTAACTTCAGTTGGTATTTCCTCAGACGCTTGAACAACTTCCACAGATTTACCAGGTGGTCTTCTTCTGTGAGGGACTTGGAAATCATGTCATCCACATAACATTCAATTTCTTTGTGGATCATGTCGTGGAATAATGTTACCATAGCCTGTTGATAAGTGGCACCCACATTCTTCAATCCAAACGGCATTACCTTATAACAGAATGTGCCCCAGGGTGTGATGAAAGTTGTCTTCTCCATGTCTTCAGGTGACATCTTGATCTGATTATATCCTGAAAATCCATCCATGAAGGAGAACACCGAGAACTGAGCTGTATTGTCGACCAATACATCAATGTGAGGTAATGGGAAATCATCTTTCGGTCTGGCTCTGTTCAGATCTCGATAATCCACACACATCCGTACTTTGCCAACTTTCTTAGGCACAGGTACAATATTAGCAACCCACGGCGGGTAACTAGTTACAACAAGGAAACCAGCGTCCCACTGTTTTTGTACCTCTTCTTTTATCTTCATGGCCATATTCGGGCGAGTACGGCGTAGATTCTGTTTTACCGGAGGACAGTCTTCTTTTAGAGGCAGCTTGCGCATAACAATGTCGGTATCCATACCTGGCATATCCTGATAAGACCAAGCAAAGACATCAACGTACTCTCGCAGCATGTCAATAAGTTGCTCGTTCACTGAATCTTACAGACGGGCCCCGATCTTTACTTCTTTCAATTCTTCTTCGGTACCAAGATTAACCGTCTCAACTTCCTCCTGATGAGGAGTGATAACCTTCTCCTCTTGCCTTAACAGTCTGTCTAGCTCTTCAGGTAGCTCATTATCTTCTTCAACCCCTTCATCGGCTTGATTAATCGGATTGTCGAAGTCATGCGAAGTCATAGCAGTGTTGTTGTCGGTGCAGTCTTGAGGGCACTCTCTCCAAGGGTTTAGATTTGTTCATTTTAGTGATCAATTTTATCTTGCTTAGGAAAAGTGAAAATGGAGTTATTATTTTGAAAAAACATTGCCATTTTATTTTTGTACAAAAAATGAAAAATGAAAGACAGTGAGCGGGAAAAAAGAGACTCATTTGTAAAAGATGTCCTGATATTCATTAATTGATCGTTTGCACAAAATACAAGATGGCCCGATTACAAAATGAGCCCTGACATCTTGGGCAAGATGCAGGACTTGATGCATGCTTAAAGATAGGAAATAATAATTACTCTGCAAGAGTAACTCTTATAATTTCCTGGGAAGACCTGTTTGAGACTTGGTTCCCCGGGATCCTTGGACGTATCCAGCTTTCCAGGTTGCGCTCGTCTTCTTCCTCGTCTTCCAAACTGTTCACAACATCCGGGGTCAGCATCCCCCTGTTGACAAATATGGGCTCCATTGCAGCCTCTGGTTGATCTTGTCGAGTTGGTTTGTAACCCAACTCGAACCTGTCTTCTTTCTTTTCAACTGGCAGCAACTTGCCCCAGCCTTGAGCGGTACCTTCCTCAACAACCTTCCGGGCCTGTTGATATGAAGTGATGGAAGTTCCAGACACAACAGATGCTTCATTGATGTTAAGGGCCTCAAACCCCTGACTCATGGTCTCATGGATCTCCCCATCCATTTCTATGTACTTATAACTAGCCAGCTGGCTAACAAAGATATCCTCCTCCTTGCAGATGGTGATGATTTGGCCTTCCCACTCGAATTTCAACTTCTGGTGAAGGGTAGACGTAACAACGCCAGCGGCGTGAATCCATGGTCTACCCAACAGACAGTTGTAGGCTGGCTGTATGTCCATCACAAAGAAGGTAGTTTTAAAGGTTTGCAGGCCAATCAACACAGGTAAATTGATCTCTCCAAGAACCGATCTCTTAGAGCCATCAAATGCTCTCACCACCAAATTACTTGGACACAATGCCAAACCGTCATACTCTAACTTCACTAAGGCCTACTTTGGGAGAACATTGAGCGAAGACCCAGTGTCCACCAGTATGTGAGAAAGGACAGCACCTTTGCATTCCAAGGTGATGTGCAAAGCCTTGTTATGGTTGCGCCCCTCCGTTGTTAAATCAGCATTTGTAAAGCCCAGTCCATGACTGGTGTTGATATTTGCAACCACAGTTTCTAACTGATTAACAGTAATCTCTTTCGGCATGTATGCTACGTGTAGGACTTTCAACAATGCATTCTTGTGGGCTTCGGAACACATTAACAGTGATAATATGGAGATTTTGGAGGGTGTTTGGTGAAGTTGGTCCACCACTTTGTAATCACTCCTTTTTATTATTCTCATGAACTCGTCTACATCTTGTTCAAAAGACATCTTCTGAGTTTCTTTGATGGCTGGCTCTTCGAGTACCACATTCTTCCCTTTTGCTTTAGCAACAGCCTCTTCTTTGGCATTGGGCCTTGGTGTTTGTGAGGCAAAAAGGCGTCCGCTTCTGGTGAAGCCTCCGCCTCCCCCAACATTGTCAACTTGTGGTGAAGAGGTAGCTGAATCTAGAGTGATTTTCTCCCCGTTGCAGTAGAGATTAGAGCCGTAGTGCCAAGGTATGGCATTACTGCTTTCATAAGGAACAGGTCCAGGTACCGTAATGGTGACCGGACTGATTGCTGCAGCGGAAGGAACTGTGATGGTATGTGGGTCGTAATAGATCGTGACTGGAGATCTGACCGGAGGTGTTACAGTTTGTTGTTGGAAATTGTTGTTGGGATGAACATTTGCCGGGTCATAATAGATTGTGACTGTTGAGACATCTTCATTAATGTTTGCTGGCGTTGTAGGAGATTTCGTTACTAAAATGGGTGTTGATGTTGTAGAAGAAAAAGTTGTTGAACTCTGATCTGTTGAAATAATGGATGGAGTAATTGCTGGAGTTGTTGATGAATCAGTGGGAATGATAGTTGTCGTTGTTGTAGGTGAATCTGTTGAAGGAAGAATTGTTGATGTTGTAGGGGAATCCATTGTTGCTGAAGGAAGAGTTGTTGAAGGTGCTGTTGTGGTAATCTGCAAAATTCCATCTTTGATGAGGCCATCTATGCCAAACCTTAGCTTCTCACAACCATTAAGAGCGGTCTTGCATAATTCACAGCAGGCCCCACAGCCCGGGAACACTTGGCATCTTAAGAGTTGAGTCTTGACTTCTGCCAGCGGTGTTTAAATTTGTGCAACATTATCAATCAACGTAGATGGTTGGTCCTCTTCTATTGCATTAATCCTAGGCTCACCATGATTAGGCATAGGATTTCTGTTAACATTCGGAGGAGGTGCGAAATTGAGAGCTTTGGAATCGACCAGGTCCTGAACCTTCATCTGCAAGGCTCTACACTTCTCAGTATTGTGACCAGGTGCATTGGAGTGAAAGGAACACCTAGCATTAGCATCATAATTCTTCGGGAGATTGAGAGGATTTGGTGGAGCCAACGTCCTTAACTCAACCAGGTTAAGTTTCAGGAGTTGTGGCAGTAAAGCAGCATAAGGCATAGGGATTGGGTCAATCACCCTATTTGCTTGAGATGGCCTCTGTTGAAAGGGGCGCTGTTGTTGGTTTCTATTGTTGTTGTTGTACGTTCTTTGTTGCGGAAAGTGAGACTGTTGGTGATAGTGAGGTTGTTGTTGTTGAGGATAAAGTGGTTGCTGTGGAACGGGAGCCGGGATAGTAACAGCTGCTACTGATCTGTGAGAATATTGGGGTCTGCCCCTGCCTGCATGGATAGCATTTGTTTCACCTGCCCTTTGGGGTCCTGCAAAAGGTTTTCTGGGGTTGTTGGAGGAACTTTCACCATTGTCAGAGATTTTGTCCATCTTCAAAAGACTCTCAATTCTCTCACCAGCTATAACTACATCGGCAAAACTGGTAGAGGAGAAAGCAAAAAGTCTATCAATATAGGTTCCCTGCAAGGTGTTCATAAACATGGCAGCCATCTCCCTTTCTGACATGGGTGTCTGGACAGCAGCAGCAAGCTGTCTCCACCTCTGAGCATAGTCCCAAAAGCTCTCTCTTGAAGACTGAGACATGCCCATTAGAAGAGTTTTATTGGGAACAAGTCTAGGTTGTATTGATATTGACGGATGAAGGCCTCGGCCAAGTCTTTCCAACATCTTATGGTGGCCCTTGTTAGATGCGAATACCATTCTCTTGAAGCTCCAGTCAGTCTGTCTTCAAAATAAAACATCCATAACTTCTCATCCATGGTATAGGCCTTGAGTCTCCCTAAGAAAGATTACAGATGAGTACGTGGGCATGAGGTACCATTATATTTCTCAAAGCAAGGGGGTTTGAATTTATGGGGAATCCTCACCCCATCTACCAGCCCCATATCCATCACGTCAAAGCCTAAAGAGTTCTGAGATTCCAAGGACCTTAGCTTTTCGGCAATCTCATCCAACCTTATGTCATACACCTCATCCCCAACCCCAATAACAGTGAATTGTTCTTCTTGGGGATCCTCTTGTAGGATTTTACTCCCAGCAGTATTGCCTTGAACATTCCTCGGGATGTTAACATCTGGATTCAAATGGGGCCCATACTCTGGTGGGTCGATACGAGGCTGCCCCCGTTCATTATTGTTGGTTCCTCCTGTCCCAAGGTGAGGCTCTTCAGGTGTCTGTCTTTCTACCAACTCTCTTAACCTCTCTTGGCTCTGGGCTAAGCCAGTCATTACTGCCATAAACTGAGACATTTAGTTTCTCATCTCGACTCTTTCGTTTGCCATCTGATTTATTACTTCAGTCAGGTCCTGATGTACCTGATCCATCTGAATGCCTGGAAGGTTGTTACGAGTTGGGTACCGGTGTGCGTGGTTGACAGGGAACACTCGGCGACGAGCAATGTTTCCTGAAAGCACAACAAAGTGAAAAACAAAATAATAAACAAAAACCTACAAAACAAAGAAAAAGGTTAGTATGCAATGCAGTATGCTTATTTGTTTTCCAAGGTATCCGGTTTGGTTCTTGGTTTTGACCTTTCCAGACCTCGAGGAGATGCTTGATGATGTTGAGAAAAAAAGCCCAATGAAACAAACTAAATATATTACAAATAATGAATTACATAGTTTGTTTACAATACATGCCCATGGTGGGTCAAAAATACAACAAAGAGGAAAAGTACATCAAAATGAGAGAAATACAAGCAAAAGGAATCAGACATCCAATCCAAAGTCATCTTCCCTGACTTCCTTCAGGAGTGCCTCAGTTACCGGACCAGCTGGGTGCTATGTAATGGTCCTAATGAGGAGGTTACTGGTAGCAATGGCATTAGTCAGCTTCTTATGTCTGTCCTGATCTTTTGATCTCTTTAACCCCGCTCGGAGCTTCAATTCTGATATCTCCTTCTGAGCTGCCAACAAAGCCTCTTGCTGCTTCTTCTCATTGGCCTCCAGCTTTTCAATCTTGGCTTGAGTCCTCTGGTCTTCTTGTGTACGGGCTTCGGTGATCCTGACCCACCTAGCCTGGCTTTCTTGCAGATAGTGCTCAGCCCTAGCTTTTTGAATCTTGGCCTCCTTGCAGGAATTCTTCAATATTTGTTCCCTGGATCTTGCTTTCCTTATGTAGTCCTCTGTCTTTTCAATCTTGGTCAGATGCTCAATCTTGAGCTTTCCAATCTCTCAATGTCCAGACGACCGTCACTTCTTTCCCAAAGAGTCTTCTTCAAGGCCTGAGATAGCTGCTCATTCCTTTCCTTCAACTTTTCAAATTCCTCCAGGCTAACAGTTGCTGCAGGCTGTACTGTAGATGGTCCAGGTGTGTCTTCCAAGGTGAAAGGAATTCTGGTGATCTGAGCTCTAGTACGGGACCAGTCATAGTACTGAGCTGAATCAACATTGTTACATCTTCCAAGGATGGTTGTCCCTTTGGTCTGGATGTTGTCCCAAGCCCAAGCTTCTTGCCTGACAATAGCTGAATTAGGTTGCACTTCACAATATAGGGTCTCAGCTAAATCATGTCCTCTGGGAGGGTGAACTAAGGCATATCCCAATTGTCTCTTAAACAGCAAAGGGTTGTAATTGATACAACCTTTTACTCCTATCAGAGGCACATTAGGGTACTTCCCACAACTGGTGATAATGTCCTTGCCTTTGGTGCTCTGGGTGCACCATCTGATATCATCTAATGTTAAGGCAATGAACCTCTTGGCCCAATTCTTCTGCTGATGTGGGTTCAAGAAAGCATCTGATTTAGGCAGGTGTCTGAGTAGCCAAGAGTAGAACAAGGGAGCACAGCATCTGACCAACTTCCCCCTTTGCTTTTCATTTCTCTGATGGATGGAGTAATAAAAATCACCTAGCAATGTAGGCACTGGGTTCTTCAGCAAAAACAAGTGGATGGCATTCCTACTGACAAATTTGGGTTCATCTGCGAACAATATAACCCCATATATGTTAAGGGCTAAAAGTGCACAGACTGCCGTCCATTCTCCCAATGTAGCCTTCAGGATGGCCTGAGAAATCAAGAAGTCCAGATGTAAACCAGGAATCCCAACTTTTGTTGTCATGTTTTGCTCAATAAGGGCAGGCTCCAAGTGCAACGCCCTTGCTATCTTTTCACTTCTGGGAGTAGTCATCTCTGGGTTAAAGGGGATCCCTCCTCTGATAGGCACTCCAATCAACAAAGAGAACTCTTCCAACAGAGGCCTCATCTGGAAGTCAGGAAAGGTGAAGCATCTAAGTGGGGGGTCATAGAACTGCAAGCATGTGTGGATCATGCTTCTCTGAGAAGAATCAAGGTCCATAACCATGTCCAAAATACCCCCATAGTGCTCTCTGAACAATGGGATGTGGTCAGGTGTGATGAGTGACTGGACCTGCCTGATACTAGTCAAAATGGGCTCAAAAAAGTGGTAAGATATGTTGCTTTTCCTTGGAGCATCCATGAGTGCTGGTGAAGAAACTGAAATCAAATGCTGATGAAGATCACAGACTGAGAAGCTGGAGGTGAGTCTCTGACAGACTGATGCAAGTGACTCTCTGACAGACTGAAGGAGATGCTGAAGGAGATAGCTGAAGCAGAGGTCTAAGCAACAGAAGGGGTCAAAACCAAAACCAAGATATAATGAGGTGGATACCCTGAAAAACGAATAAACAAATGTTAAATGATGCAATGATGATATATGCAAATGATATGCAAGGGTTTGTGATCAAGAGCTGGATCTGATTATCTGTCTTGGTATAAAGTCCATGTATGTTCAAAGGTCCAGATGGAGGCTTAGAAATCCAATAACCAGGGTGGGGGACTCAAATAAAGAGTCACATGTCCAGGGTTAACCAGAAGAACTGTCCAAAGTGAAGTATTCTTAAACAAAACAGTAACAGGGTATGATGTGTCCAAGGGTTCCTGCAAACCTGTAAACAAACCAACCCCCTCACATGTAATGTTCTAGAACAAAGATCCTCAGACTTGGATCAGTTATGAGAAGTGTAAACACTTCTAACCCGGAGGTACAATGTTTACAATAACCATAAAAGATCCTCCTCTAATTCACCCCAGATTCTGAAGGTCAAAATAAAGGTCATCCAGACTTAGCAGGCTTCCCAGATAGCCCTAGCACTACAGGAAATCTGTAGCACGGAGTTCTCAAGAAGAAACCCACATCTGAACTGTGTTTCATATTCCCGCACCAGCCGAAATGGAATGGGAAAGAACATGAACCACTCTAGCCTAGGTGTCACTCAGGTCCCAGGTATAGGACCTTAATCACTCAGAGAAACCCCACCCACCAAAGAAAACTAGATCCAACATAGTGATAATGACAGTATGAAATATGCATAAGACTGTAAAAGAAAGCAATAAATAAAGCTGTACATAAAGCAATAAACAAAGCAAATAAATGAGCACAATTAGCACATAACACCCCCGGTAAACACAAATCAAACAAACGCTAGGAGGAACCCACAAAAAGAACCAGAAACCCTGGTTGCAATATAAGGGTCCCCAGCAGATTCACCAAGTTGTCGCTCCAAAAGATTTGCATCCCGGTACAAGCGCGAACGGTCGGTGAAAGGAGAAATGAAATGAAGTGAAAAGAGTCGCCAGCTAGGCATTTTTATCCTGAAGGAAAGGTAATGCTGCATAGACCTAGAAAAATATGGACAAGACGGTCGCGAACCAGAGAAACTGAGAAAGGGGGTTGGTTACAACCTGGGAAGGTATTAGCACCCAGATTGTCCTCCGTACTCGACGGGATCCACGCTTGAAAGTTTGTGTTTAAAGGGGTAGTGTCAGTGCTATTTTGTGTGTAAAATCTGGAAAATAATGCAAGTGTCAGTGCAAAGAAGTGGGAAGTGAAATAAAGGAGTGTCAGTGCAAAGAAAGAGTGCAAAGCTCAAGACAATGAGGCTTAAAAGAATAAAGCTGGAGGAGGGGGAATATACAGAGACTTTTGTTCGATAACAGTTAAGTTATGCCTACGTATCCTCTCGTGCAATGAGGAAGTCAGAACACCGTAGTTCGACTCAAAGAGACTAAAGGATAAATTGACTTGTGAACTGCTTATTTGTCTATGCTCAAGTGTTTGACTTGTCTGGCTCAAGTGCTAACTGTCTTGCATTAGACGGAAGAAGCAAGTTCTCGTTTGTGAGTGAAGATGATGAGAAAAGAATCCCGGAGGAGACGATTATTGTTGGTTTTTGATGTTTTCAATCTTTTATATATTTTTGTGTTTGTCATAAGAAAATGAGCTTAAGCCTAAACCAAGGGTTAGTAAACTCATCACATCCTCCCTCTGATTAGGGGTAATGAGAATACCTTAAGTATGAAGTAAACACCTCACACTTAATCACCATGATGTAGGATTAAGATCATTAACCTACTTGCATTTAATTAGATATTTTAGGAGTTTTTGTTTAGTGTTAAGTAGTGAGTTTAAGCCATAATTAAGGATTTTATGGACCTATTACACCATCCTAATAGAAGGATAATAGATGAGAACATTCAAGCTGAGGAAGGCTCCTTAACTTAATCCATGATTAGGGATTAACCTCATGACAAAACAGAGACTTTATTAAAGTGAATTTTAGTTAATGGTGAGGTTAAGAAGTGAATTTTATGGTTTGTAAGACAACTTGAGGGGGACTTGTCCATTAACACTAGGGTTAGTCCTTCTTAACCAATTAAGGAAGAATTAGAACCCTAATGCAAGGCCCAAGTTACATGCTTAATGTCTTAATGATTATTAGATGAATTGATTAAAGGATTTAAACACATTAAGGGTTTAACACTTAGGATTAAAGTTATACACTCCATCCTAAGAGAAGGATGCAGGCATAACCTTAATCACAAAGCCTTAAAACCTTTAAGGTTTAGTCCCTAGAGAAAAGATGACACAAAAGATGACACAAAGGTAGAACTAATGGGGGACTAATCAAACCCTAATTGTGATCATGCTTGGGTATTCCTAGGGTTTATGAAGCTTGCAAGAGATCTTCAGGAAAAGCCACCAAGGAAGAAGAAAGATGGAAGGAGGAGAAGCAGAAATAAGCAAGCCAACTTACTTCACTTAAGAAGATAAGTTGCTAAAAGATGCATAGGAGAGATGAGAAGAGATTATGAGAAGTGAAGGCAAATTCATTTCTCAAGGTAACTTACCACCTAAAAAGTTAGTGAAAGGAAATGAAAATGAAATGAAAATGAAAAGTATGCAATGATGCAAACCAAAACCAGAAGCATATCCATGATGCAAATGATGCAAGGAGATGATATGAAAGCATACCAAGACATGCAAATGATCATACAAGTGATGAAGATGCAAATGAAGCATGAAAGGAACATGAAAGTTCATGAATGCACATGGAATGAAATGAATGCATAACATGGCAAATGGATGATGCAATGATCAAACATGATTCTAATGTGTCCTAGGATGTCTTATATGTCATGTGGATGCATAAAATGTCATGGCAAGTTCATGGATGCAAGAATATGTAAGATGAGTGCAAGTGAAGATGCAAAATTAGGGTTATATGAACATGTGAGATGCAAAACTTAAAAACAGAAGCAAATCATAGGATAAAAAATTGAAAATGCACTCAAAGGAACCCTAAACCTATACTAGGTTACCATCCAAAGGGGGAGGTCAGAAGCTAAACCTAGAGGGACTTATGAATTTCCTAAGTTTCTAGGGTTTTAAGGGTGATCCTAAATGCAAAATGCCAAATAAATTGAAAATGAAAGATAAAAATGAAACAAATTTTTTTTTAGAAACTAGAAGTCATGAATTGAACAATGTAAAAAGAATCATCCAAAAACTCAACTTTGTTTAAAAGTTATGAATTTTTGAAGTTAGGGTTAGAAATGAACAAATTTAAGAACCCTAATTCAATGAAAAAATGTCAAAGCATGATCAAAACCAAAAAGAAATTTGTGTGGTGAGTTTGTAAATGCTTCTAAATGTTCAAAGATGTTCTCTGATTTGTTTTGTGATTTTTAAATACTTAAATGTATTTTTAATTAATTAAAATCAATTAACTAATTAAAAATAACATTTAAATGATTTAAAAATATTTTTTTAATGCAAAAAATAAAAATAAAAATATTTTTGGGTTCTGAAAATTAATAAAAGGTTTGATAAAAATTTTCAGAATTTTTTAATGTTTTTTACTATTTTAAATAAATATATGAAAAGAAATGGATAAAATATAAAATAAAATGAAAAAAAAAGTATGAGGATCTGAAGGTCCAGATTCAAACTGGGGGTGAGAGTCTTGACTGGCACGTGATCTAAGGGTTGAGATCCACTCTGACTAAATTAATTGAATTAATCCTAATTAAACTAATTAAATGAGAATTATGGCTAATGATGCAATCCTGGCCATTCACTCACGCGGGAATCACAACATCCAAGGGCCTATATTTAAACTTAGCTAATTACGTGTGTAGCGGTAAAATCATGAGTGTAAGCTATTAGCTAACTTAACTCAAGGTAAACAGAGTCGCCACCGCGCTTTTATTTTATTCTAAATGGAAAAGGGAAAAAGAGCGAATAAAACCTAATGAATCTAAAAGCAAAAGCTAAAAGAAACAAATAGAGAACGAGTAAGGGGATAGGTTACAAATTGGGAAGGTTTTACGCACCCAAAATGTCCATGGTACTCCACGAGAACCCTTTGAAATATTTACTGCTTTTTTGGTTTGAAAATGGTTTGCTTGAAAAAAGATTGAAGAGATGAGAAGAGAAATGTTTTTTAATATTTTTATGTTTGAAGAGACGAACGTCTCATGCCTACGTACCCACAAAGTGCAATGCAAGATCAAAACCTCGTAGTTCGTGGTACAAAATGTGAAAAGAAACAATGAGTTGAATTGATTTTAAAATGTAAAGATAAGTCGTCATTCTTTAGCGAATAATTCCGCTAGAAAGAATGAATCATATTTAAACATGAAAATGGTTAAAAAGAAACGTGCACGAGGGAACAAAAACAATTGAATGAGTTTTGAATGTTTTAAAGTTTTTGAGAAGAAAGTTTCGATATGCTTATATGGTTTAGCATTTATTAAGAAATGAAATGAAAAGGTAAAATCGCATGACCTAAGTCAAGGTTGGATTGCGAAAATGTTTGGAGTTTGAAAACAAAGAAAGTTTTGAAAATAGGAAGGAGATTTGAAATTTAAGAAGTGGGAGGAGATTAAGAGACTATCCTAAAACTTAAAGGTAAAAGTTAAGGGAAGAACAAACAAACCGTATGGTGAACATTTTTTGAAACAACCGGATTTCCATCTTCATAAACAAGTGAACTCAATCGGAGCCAAAGTCTTCAAATCCATAATAACTTGAGCAAAGGGAAAGATCCTAAAATCTAAGTCCAAACTCCAAGTCCAATGCTAAGGATAGTAACCATAGTCCGAAATTAAAGTCACAAGTCTTTTTAGATGTTTGATCCTTTATTAATGTTTTTGTGTCCAAATGGACAAAAGAAAAATCACAAGTATAACAATATAAACATAAACAATATGATGAATGATATAGTATGATAAAAGCATAATAAAAGAGATAAGGAGCGAGAGATTGAAATAAAGAGGATAAGGTGCGAAAGATTGAATTAAAATGTTAGTATATTAATAGTATTATAATATTTACATAGAAATGGTATGATGAACTTAATCAAACACAACCACAAAAAGATAACCAAAATCGAGAGGCAACCGGATCCAATTGGATCTTATTCCGAATTCGGGACAAGTTTAGGTGTATGTTAAGCAATCGCCGAGTAATTTACGAAGTAATTACACTACAAATGAGGCCGGCCACCACCAATTAAGGTGGAAAATATTTGTGCTAATACATGTTAGAGAAATGATATGATGAATCATTCTCCGAAAACATGTCGCACGAAAAGAAAAGGTAACGGTCTAATCTTAATCGAGATTTCACATTGTATTATCGAAGGTAATCTGTCACGATCCCAAAGTATGGAGAATGATCCAAATGATCATTCATCCATATATTTGAAATAATGAAGATTAAACATCTTCGAAAATCAATAATCGCGAATCGGAGATCTCATCGACCAAAAAAAAAGGAAATGGATAAGAAAATGAATCTAAAAAATAAAATCTATAAAACAAAGAAAAAATGGAATAATAAAAAAAACATTCCATAAAAGAACATAAAATATTTTTCAAACTTTTTCTTCAAAGGTCTTACAAAACAAAGAAAAAACTATAAACAATTTTTTCTTTTTAAAAAAAATGGACACAAAGTTATTAGAACAAACAAAGTAGAAATACATTAAAAAGTGAAGAGGGTTGAAACACAGGAAAGGAGGTGGCGGTAGAAATATGATCCAGTATCATAGCAAGGCCCAAACATTCACAAAAAAAAGAAACTCCATAACAAAAACGGAATAGAATTTATTAAAAAAAAAGAAAATAAAAAGTGGATGGAATTCTTCTTCTTCGTGAAAAAAAACAGGGCAAACGACTCTACTATTCACCTTCTCCTAAAAACAAACGCGGCGGTCCTGAGGCTCTTCTTCACGAGCATCTCATCGGAAACAACAATTATCATCACCGTTCCCACGCAGGCGTCGTTCAAGCATCTCCCTGGATTCTTGCAACTTTCATATTCGTCTCTCTCTCACGATTCCGTTAATTTCACGCCGTCAATCTTCAAAGCAACACACCACGAATCCGTCTTATTCTTCTTCAACAAAGGATCTGGCGTTTTCTGATGTTGTTGTTGATTTTAGAAAGAAATGTAGATTTTAAGGGGAGAGTTGAAGAAGAGTGTTCGGATTTAAGGATTTGGGAAAAAAAGTGAAGGGAGGTTTGAAGCTTGATCAATTTTTGTGCAGAGATTCTTTGTGCTATTCATGCCTGGGATTGAGAGAGGGAAACAGACTCATTTATAGAAGAATCGGGTGAGTTTTGAATTCAAATTCTGAATCCCGTTTTGAACATTTTTCTGCGTTTTGATGTGTTGCATTTTCCGTGTTCAGCTGTATGCGTGACGTTCTTGTGAATCTTGCGTTTTGTTTGCTTCTCTTTTGCGTTTCGGTCATCACGGGATTTTCGTTGCAGGTGCTGTGTTTGGAGTGCTTTCAGCCTGCGTTTTGCTCATGCTATTTTGGGCTTGCTCTGGGCTTTGATGAGCGCGTTTCACTTGTATTTGTGTTGCGTTTTGGATAGTGAATGCTGATGAGGAAACGCATTCCGTGTTGCGTTTGATGTTGCTTCAATCTGCGTTTTGATTCACGAAGGATGTGTGTTGGTGTCACGATATCTGCGCGTTCAGTTTTTGCGTTTCACTCACATGGTGTTGCGTTTTGTGCCTGTTGAAGCTTGCGTGCGTTGTGTTGCGTTTTAGGTGTGGGTGTGATGCTTGCCGTTTCGCTGCGTGTTGTTGCAGCTTGCTTGATTCGGCTGATGCGTGAACGGCTTGATGCGGCTTGAGAAGTCATGTGATGACGAAATGTGAAGTTGGCTGTAGTGTACTAGCTTGGCTTGAAAAGTCTTTCACATGCTTGAGGATGTACGGCTGGAAAAGTCACGTGAAGGCTTATGTTGATGTGGCTGGAAAAATTAATGATGTATGAAAGGCTGGAGTTGGATACTAGCAGCAAGTGAAGTTTTGGCTTGGGTTGAAGAAAGTCAACATGTGGGCTCTTTTTTTTGTTTAGTATATAAAAAAAATTGGAATGGGCGTAATTGGTATATTCTTTTTTTGTTATTTTATTCTTTGTAATAATTTTTTAATGATAGATTGTAAACAAAAAAAATGATGGGCCTAAGAAAGAAAAGTTTGGAAATTAAAAGGGATTTAGGAATAAAAAATGAAATTTGAGAATAGAAAAAATGAAATTTGGAGAATTAAATGGAAATTGGAGGATAAAAATAAAAAATAGAAAAAATAAATGGATAATATTTAAGAAATGTGATCGAAAAAGATTGGATAATGACAATGGTTATAGAAAATGAAATACGGGTGGATAAATGGATAAATCGAGAAAAATGGGAAGCAAAGGTTATTAAATAAAATGGATATTAGAAATTGAAAAAACAAAGGATGGTTTAATGGATAAAGTCTTGATTGTTTTTTAGCCCACAACCAACTTCTGATTTTTCCATGCACAAGCCACTTGATTAAACTGAACACATTCATCACTGAACAACTTGCAACTTAAGCCCTAACCATTTGAAATGTCTAGAAATTTCTCTGATTACTTGAATTCATGCTGAGGAAAATAAATCCATAGATAAACCACTGATGCACTAAACCAAAACAATCAGGCATGAAACTTCTTAAAAGCCATAACTTGAGAATCTGATGAGCTTCAACACAACACCGCTTGAACTTTTTGAATACGCACTGTCTGAGGAATAAACCACCGGCATATATAACTTGCAGTTGAATCGATCTTTTGATAGTTTGACCAAGATTAGGTCAAACGTCCATCTGAACTGAATCATAACTGAACAACCACATCTGAATTAAAATCACTGCCATGTCTTTGAAATCCTGCAACACAGAAGATGAAGAAGAAGCGACTGCAACATATTTTTGGTATTTTGGTTAGAAGTTAGTAAATATAAACAGATAAAAGAAAGTAAAAACACGGTGATCCCTTGCAAAGCAAATACCTGCAACTGAGAAGGATACATGAACCAATACGTGATCTTGTTTGTATGCATGATGCAGATGAGATGCGAAAAATCTTAGGTCAAAAATTAGGGTATGACAGATGCCCCTATTTAAGTTTCTTCAATCCATAGATAATGAAGATTGAAATCTTCGTTTCGACAAGATGGAAGATACTTAAATATCAAAAACCCCAAATTTTTTATCCTAAGATGCAAAAATTGAATGGAATGAAACGAACGATACGAAAATGATATGAGAATGATACGAAATGATATGGAAAGCAAATGAAAAATGTTATGAAAGCACATGAAATGTTATGAGAATATTATGAGACGATATGAAATGTATATGAAAACATATGAAATGCAGAGAAATCCGTGAGGGATAAGACGACACATGAAAAAGAATAAATGCTGAGGATAAGGAGCATAAGACTCCAACGGGAAAAACAACATGCTAGAGACCATAACATGGCTCGGCTGAGGAGAAAACGTCCAAGAATGGCAATTGGACAGAAAGGATCACAACATCCAGGAATGGCACTGAATGAAGTGAGAAAAGTCCCGAAAAAGTACATCAGAAACATCCAGGGATGACATTACTGACCTTACTAAGGATATCCGAGAATAGCAATCGGAAAAGGGTAATCACAACATCTGAGAATAACAATCAGATAAGAAGTGTGAATCACAACATTCAGGAACAGAACTGAATGAAATGGGAAAAGTTTGGGAAAACACATCAACTCAATGATGACTCCAACATGGAAATCCGAGAATGGCAATCGGAAGGAAAATGATCACAACATCCAAGAATAGCAATCGGATAAAATGTGAATCACAAAATTCAGGAATAGAACTGAATGAAATGGGCGAAAGGTCCAGGACAGTACATCACATCAATGATAACTTCACTATGGACATCCGAGAATAGCAATCGGACGGAAAGTGATCAAAACATCCAAGAATAGCAATCGGATAAAATGTGAATCACAACATTCAGGAACAGAACTGAATGAGATGGGAAAAAGTCTGGGACAATACATCAAATCAATGATGACCTCACTATGGACATCCGAGAATGGCAATCGGAAGGAAAGTGATCACAACATCCAAGAATAGCAATCGGATAAAATATGAATCACAACATTCAGGAACAGAACTGAATGAGATGGAAAAAAGTCCGGGACAATACATCAAATCAATGATGACTTCACTATGGACATCCGAGAATGGCAATCGGAAGGGAAATGATCACAACATCTGAGAATAACAATCAGATAAAATGTGAATCACAACATTTAGGAACAGAACTGAATGAGATGGAAAAAGGTCCGGGACAGTACATCAAATCAATGATGACTTCTCTATGGACATCCGAGAATGGCAATCGGAAAGAGTGTGATCACAACATCCAAGAATTGCAATCGGATAAAATGTGAATCACAACATTCAGGAACAGAACTGAATGAGATGGGAAAAGTCCGGGACAGTACATCAAATCAATGATGACTTCACTATGGACATCCGAGAATGGAAATCGGATAAAAAGGGTGTAATATATGAGAAGACACAACAAGTAGGTGAAGAAAAGGTTCTGGAGAGACAGACAAATGCTAAGTAAGTTGGACTTTGATCATAAAGTAAGAATTTGAAAACAACAAGACCTCGAGAAATGCATATGAGGACTAAAACACTCAGTATGCGGACATTTACGAAAATGGGGACTAAACCACCCAAGAACACGCATAATGAGGACTAAAACACTCAAATATGCAAATGTAAACAAAACTGGGGAATAACACACCCGAGAAAATGCATAATGAGGACTAAAACACTCAACTATACAAACATAAACCAGACTGGGGAATAACACACCCAAAGAGACAATATGAGAGAAAATGCTGACAACTAGTTTAGACTCTTAGAGGAGTGAAAAAGATGGAAGACTGATTCCTCAACACGAAGATCAATGCCATTCTGCTCAGAAAATAGAAATGTTACTGCTGAACAAATCTCCGTCACACCAGTAAACTGTACCAAGTTGAAAATCTTTTGAGAGAAGTCATGCAAAGCTGCTTGTGGATTCTTGAAGAAAATTGCCCCAAGTTCAATGACTGATGAAGGTAAACTGATAATGGATTCAGTTTTTAATTACTGCCGGAGAACAATAATCACATTTTTGAGGTAACTGTTGAGAAGAATAAACTGATCATGGCTTCAGCTCTTGAAATGAATGTTGAGAAGGTAAATCCAGTATGAAACTTGCAGAGAATCTTCTGACTAACCACATCTGAGAATTTCTTGCACTGATCAACAACTCTTGAACCATAGGACCTGAGAAGAACTTGCCCCTGGTAAGATCACTGACCAAATTTCTTAACTGTTTGAAAATTCCTTGATGAGGAACGTTTATTTGCAAATAAAAAATGTTTGTACAAACCTGGTAATTTTAATGCAAAGTTCAATGCAAAGTTTGAAATCAAGAATCATCTTTTGAATGAAATTTATTGAGGTAAAGTAAATGAAAACATTGTCAAAACACGGCGGTTGAGACAAAAATTAAAGATAAAGCAACGGTAAGAAACAAATGATTGGTAAAGAACTTGGGAGTCAGTTTACGCAACCTCGTTGCAGTATGCTTTTCGAAAGAAACCTGGATTCAATTTGGACTTTTGAAGGTTGTAACATGGCCTGGTTCACGGTTTATGAAACAAAGGATATAGGCTCAAAGTTTATTTGTACATAACCCAACTTCGTGATGAACTCCAGTCTTACATTCAATTAATTCAGCCTATGCATTCAAGTTCCAAACAATTTGGGATTGCACAGATGAAGATGGTTCATAAGCCAAAGGATTTTGAGATAGCAGTCACATCTTTCCTTTTTGTTATTTCTAGGTGAGGACTTTGGTCAACTCAACTTATTTTTGTTGAGGATTTTGATGAGCTCTTGACAAATCTTTCTTTTTATTATCCCTAACTTTTGCCTGAACTGTGTCATTTCAACTTACAGCCAGTGGGATGCCCCAGTTTTTGCCTAAGTCTCCTTCATAGGTTTTGACTTAGCGGGCTCTGATTTTTTTCAATAATTTTGGTAATATCATTTTTTTTGAAAGATAATGACTGCATGGCTTAATGATTACGATGAATCATCATTGGCTTTTGAATTGAGAAACATCTTCAACACTTCTTTGATGTGTGTGAAGGAAAACTTGAGATTGCAACCTTTATTGAAAGGTGTCTTGAATGATTCTCTTGTACTTGAATGCACATTCGAATTAATTGAGAACTACCCATTCCCAGGTTAAAATTACGGTTTTTTGGAATAGAAAGAAACTCCAACTTCAAGGCTCAAAGGGGTTGACAAAGGATTAACTTCCTTATTTCTCCAGTGTTTGAGATTTGAAACAATGCCTGTATATCATCAACCAAGTCTCAATTGAAAGCATACTAACAACAATTATGGGTATCTCGTTTTCATCATCCTCCCTCCAATCATTGTAAAAAACTTGAGAAAGGAAAATGGACTTGAAATGTAAAGCATAAAGATGCAAATAGTAAATGAAATTGAATCAAAACAAAGCAATGATCATTTCATTAAAGTCAACATGAAAGTACAAACAAAGTTTAGAAACAAACAACTTAATACGATTGAAGAAAAATTGCAAACATAAAGAAACAATGGCCTAATGATCCATCAGCAACAAGGATGAGCTGTCCCGTCTGATATTCTGGCCTTGAAGAAAATTTAACTGTTGAATTCCTCTAGAAGATTCACTTCCCAAGCTTCGGCAAAGGATTGTTGACAACATTAGTATTTGTATCATTAAAGTAAAGGATGTTGTTCCTGATAAGTTCTTGCACTTTAGCCTTCAGTGCAAAGTAATGTTCCAAGTCATGACCAGTTCCACCTTGATGAAACTCGCAGCGAAGATCCGATCTATAACCAACCGGAAGAGGATTTGGAACAGGAGGAGGAGGCCTGGTAGTAATTAAACCACTCTTAATCAAGGAAGGAAACAAATCAGTGTAAGGCATCGGGATAGGATCAAAGTTTGGCCTATTGCGATACTGATTTTGTCCAGCAGCAGGATGAGGAGCCTGAGCTTGAGCTCGAATCTGAACTTGAGCTTGAGCTGGTTGAGCTTGAGTTTGAGCAGGTTGAGTTTTAACAACAGGAGCAACTGCAGCTACATATGGTTGATCATATCGTTGTTGTGGGCGATAAGGCTTCCTCTCAGTTGAAACAGCATAAGCATCACCATCTTTTCTCTTGTGAAAGTTCCCAAAATATTTTCTTGCAGCACTAGGAGATTCAGAATTGGTAATCTTACCCTTCTTGATACCTTCCTCTAGTCTTTCTCCAATAGTGACTAGATCAGAAAAATTAGATGAAACACTTCCAACCATTTTCTCCCAAAAGAACGGTTGAAGAGTGTCCATGAACAAACCAGTTAATTCCTTCTCGGGCAAAGGTGGCTCCACTTGAGCAGCTAGCTCTCTCCAACGATGAGCGTACTCTTTGAACGATTCTTTCTCTTTCTGTGACTCTTCTCAAGTCCTACATACCATTTCATAGAAGCACCACTCAGACTATCTTGAAAACAATGAATAAGAAGCATGTCCTCCTTGGCATGTGCAGCCATTTTGCGACAATACATCAGCAGATGAATCTTTGGACAAGTATGACCATTGTATTTCTCAAATACAGGAACCTTGAACTTATCAGGAAGAACTAAGTCGGAAACCAAACACATGTCTATTGCAGCAGAACCAAAGACATCTTTTCCTTCTAGACCTCTTACCCTCTTCTCAAGAGTCAAACATTGCTCTCTAACTTCATCCATATATCCAGGTTCACCCTGACTTTCAGCTTGTTGACCAGCAGCCTGGTACAAAAAAGGAGAATTCTAATAAGTAGTCTGAGTAGTAGTGTGCACAACAGGTTGAGGTTCGACAAAAGTCGGAGCTGAAAAGACTGGCACAACAGATGGACCACCCATTTGAGCAGTAGCAGAAACTGGAACATAATCCGGAGGTAACCCATATTCTGGCCAAGTAGAAACCGGTTGCTGAATAACAGGAGGGTCAACAACAGCAGTAAAAACTTCAGAGATAACAGTCCTTTGAGGTGGTTCACCTCGAGCAATCAGAACTTGCATCATTTCAGTGAGCCTGTTCATACCGGCCTTCAACTCATCAATCTCCATCCGGACTTCCATGTTATGCTGTTCTTGGTGTTCCATTCTCAATCTGATAGCTCTCAATCTGTTAGCAGCTCTAGTACCGTATCTATGATGAGGAGTCAGCTTGACGGATCAACAGACAACTGAAGAAAGAAACAACCGGGATGAGTTCCCACACAAATCGGATGAACGCAAGAATATGCGAGGATGCAATGATATGCAATGTTCACTTCCATTTTCAGAGAAACAACTCGATTATTGCAAACAGGGTCAACATCGAGAATACTGTCATGAAATATCCTGACAAAAAGGAATATTTATTTTTTTCTAACATTTGCAATAATCGGAATTGTCTTCCTTGAAAAATGGTTGTGAAGATGATCATGATGAATATGTAGATGCAACAACCACAAACAAGATCACACAAAGCACACAGGTTCAAAGGTTCGGATCACGAGCATGGAGTCAAGGGATAAGAACCAACAACCCACAAAGGCATGTACTAAGGTTTGTCTTCATTGTACCTGGAAAAAACCAAAAGGGTGCTAACAGAGGTTCCCGGAGTTAACAGCCATCTTTAGAATATCATCGGTACGTTGGATTACTCCCCAACCGATAACATTCTTAAAATAGACCTCGTCCGAGTGTAGTATCGCGTGACAACCACCTTAATTTTACACTCAGATAGTTTTCGCACTACGTTCCTAAATTGGCTTGGATTGGTTAAGGGTTCTACGGTCCTCAGTATGATCAGCTCAAGGTCGGAAAATAATGCCACGTACGATTACTCGTCATGACATTGATAGTCCAAGAGAGCCTAACCGAGTGGAGATTATCAAATTGATAATGCTTTGGACTACTCCATCGTGTATCGCTTCGAATATTGCCGTCCTATCATAAGTTCCACTCAGATCCGGGTTAGAATCTATCTCATAGAGGATCACCAAAACCGAAACATAACAACCAGGTAACAAACAAATCAAACTAAAGCAGTAAACAAATCAAAGTAGGCCGAATCCACTTAGAAATTGACTCCCCAGCAGAGTCGCCACTTTTCTGTAGCGGTAAAATCATGAATGTAAGCTATTAGCTAACTTAACTCAAGGTAAACAGTGTCGCCACCGCGCTTTTATTTTATTCCAAATGGAAAAGGGAAAAAGAGAGAATAAAACCTAATGAATCTAAAAGCAAAAGCTAAAAGAAACAAACAGAGAACGGGTAAGGGGAAAGGTTACAAATTGGGAAGGTTTTACGCACCAAAAATGTCTGTGGTACTCCACGGGAACCCTTTGAAATATTTACTGCTTTTTTGGTTTGAAAATGGTTTGCTTGAAAAAAGATTGAAGAGATGAGAAGAGAAATGTTTTTTAATATTTTTGTGTTTGAAGAGACGAACGTCTCATGCCTACGTACCCACAAAGTGCAATGCGAGATCAAAACCTCGTAGTTCGTGGTACAAAATGTGAAAAGAAACAATGAGTTGAATTGATTTTAAAATGTAAAGATAAGTCTTCATTCTTTAGCGAATAATTCTGCTAGAAAGAATGAATCATCTCTAAACATGAAAATGGTTAAAAAGAAACGTGCACGAGGGCACAAAAACAATTGAATGAGTTTTGAATGTTTTAAAGTTTTTGAGAAGAAAGTTTCGATATGCTTATGTGGTTTAGCATTTATTAAGAAATGAAATGAAAAGGTAAAATCGCATGACCTAAGTCAAGGTTTGATTGCGAAAATGTTTGGAGTTTGAAAACAAAGAATGTTTTGAAAATAGGAAGGAGATTTGAAAATTTAAGAAGTGGGAGGAGATGAAGGGACTATCCTAAAACTTAAAGGTAAAAGTTAAGGGAAGAACAAACAAACCGTATGGTGAACATTTTTTTGAAACAACCGGATTTCCATCTTCATAAACAAGTGAACTGAATCGGAGCCAAAGTCTTCAAATCTATAATAACTTGAGCAAAGGGAAAGATCCTAAAATCTAAGTCCAAACTCCAAGTGCAATGCTAAGGATAGTAACCATAGTCCGAAATTAAAGTCACAAGTCCTTTTAGATGTTTGATCCTTTATTAATGTTTTTGTGTCCAAATGGACAAAAGAAAAATCACAAGCATAATAATATAAACATAAACAATATGATGAATGATATAGTATGATAAAAGCATAATAAAAGAGATAAGGAGCGAGAGATTGAAATAAAGAGGATAATGTGTGAGAGATTGAATTAAAATGTTAGTATATTAATAGTATTATAATATTTACATAGAAATGGTATGATGAACTTAATCAAACACAACCACAAAAAGATAACCAAAATCGAGAGGCAACCGGATCCAATTGGATCTTATTCCGAATTCGGGACAAGTTTAGATCTATGTTAAGCAATCGCCGAGTAATTTACGAAGTAATTACACTACAAATGAGGTCGGCCACCACCAATTAAGGTGGAAAATATTTGTGCTACTACATGTTAGAGAAATGATATGATGAATCATTCTCCGAAAACATGTCGCACGAAAAGAAAAGGCAACGGTCTAATCTTAATCGAGATTTCACATTGTATTATCGAAGGTAATCTGTCACGATCCCAAAGTATGGAGAATGATCCAAATGATCATTCATCCATATATTTGAAATAATGAAGATTAAACATCTTCGAAAACCAATAATCGCGAATCGGAGATCTCATCGACCAAAAAAAAAGGAAATGGATAAGAAAATGAATCTAAAAAATAAAATCTATAAAACAAAGAAAAAATGGAATAATAAAAAAAAACATTCCATAAAAGAACATAAAATATTTTTAAAACTTTTTCTTCAAAGGTCTTACAAAACAAAGAAAAAACTATAAACAATTTTTTCTTTTTAAAAAAAAATGGACACAAAGTTATTAGAACAAACAAAGTAGAAATACATTAAAAAGTGAAGAGGGTTGAAACACAGGAAAGGAGGTGGCGGTAGAAATATGATCCAGTATCATAGCAAGGCCCAAACATTCACAAAAAAAAGAAACTCCATAACAAAAACTGAATAGAATTTATTAAAAAACAAGAAAATAAAAAGTGGATGGAATTCTTCTTCTTCGTGAAAAAAAACAGGGCAAACGACTCTACTATTCACCTTCTCCTAAAAACAAACGCGGCGGTCCTGAGGCTCTTCTTCACGAGCATCTCATCGGAAACAACAATTATCATCACCGTTCCCACGCCGGCGCCGTTCAAGCATCTCCCTGGATTCTTGCAACTTTCATATCCGTCTCTCTCTCACGATTCCGTTAATTTCACGCCGTCAATCTTCAAAGCAACACACCACGAATCCGTCTTATTCTTCTTCAACAAAGGATCTGACATTTTTCTGATGTTGTTGTTGATTTTAGAAAGAAATGTAGATTTTAAGGGGAGAGTTGAAGAAGAGTGTTCGGATTTAAGGATTTGGGAAAAAAGTGAAGGGAAGTTTGAAGCTTGATCAATTTTTGTGCAGAGATTCTTTGTGCTATTCAAGCTTGGGATTGAGAGAGGGAAACAGTCTCATTTATAGAAGAATCGGGTGAGATTTGAATTCAAATTCTGAATCCCATTTTGTACATTTTTCTGCGTTTTGATGTGTTGCATTTTCCGTGTTCAGCTGTATGCGTGACATTCTTGTGAATCTTGCGTTTTGTTTGCTTCTCTTTTGCGTTTCGGTCATCACGGGATTTTCGTTGCAGGTGCTGCGTTTGGAGTGCTTTCAGCCTGCGTTTTGCTCTTGCTATTTTGGGCTTGCTTTGGGCTTTGATGAGCGCGTTTCACTTGTATTTGTGTTGCGTTTTGGATAGTGAATGTTGATGAGGAAACGCATTCCGTGTTGCGTTTGATGTTGCTTCAATCTGCGTTTTGATTCACGAAGGATGTGTGTTGGTGTCACGATATCTGCGCATTCAGTTTTTGCGTTTCACTCACATGGTGTTGCGTTTTGTTCCTGCTGAAGCTTGCATGCGTTGTGTTGCGTTTTAGGTGTGGGTGTGATGCTTGCCGTTTCGCTGCGTGTTGTTGCAGCTTGCTTGATTCGGCTGATGCGTGAACGGCTTGCTGCGGCTTGAGAAGTCATGTGATGACGAAATGTGAAGCTGGCTGTAGTGTACTAGCTTGGCTTGAAAAGTGTTTCACATGCTTGAGGATGTACGGCTGGAAAAGTCACGTGAAGGCTTATGTTGATGTGGCTGGAAAAATTAATGATGTATGAAAGGCTGGAGTTGGATACTAGCAGCAAGTGAAGTTTTGGCTTGGGTTGAAGAAAGTCAGCATGTGGGCTCTTTTTTTTGTTTAGTATATAAAAAAATTGTAATGGGCTTAATTGGTATATTCTTTTTTTGTTATTTTATTCTTTGTAATAATTTTTTAATGATAGATTGTAAACAAAAAAAAAGATGGGCCTAAGAAAGAAAACTTTGGAAATTAAAAGGGATTTAGGAATAAAAAATGAAATTTGAGAATAGAAAAAATGAAATTTGGAGAATTAAATGGAAATTGGAGGATAAAAATAAAAAATAAAAAAAATAAATGGATAATATCTAAGTAATGTGATCGAAAAAGATTGGATAATGACAATGGTTATAGAAAATGAAATACGGGTGGATAAATGGATAAATCGAGAAAAATGGGAAGCAAAGGTTATTAAATAAAATGGATATTAGAAATTAAAAAAACAAAGGATGGTTTAATGGATAAAGTCTTGATTTTTTTTAGCCCACAACCAACTTCTGATTTTTCCATGCACAAGCCACTTTATTAAACTGAACACAGCCATCACTGAACAACTTGCAACTTAAACCCTAACCATTTGAAATGTCTAGAAATTTCTCTGATTACTTGAATTCATGCTGAGGAAAATAAATCCATAGATAAACCACCGATGCACTAAACCAAAACAATCAGGCATGAAACTTCTTAAGACCCATAACTTGAGAATCTGATGAGCTTCAACACAACACCGCTTGAACTTTTTGAATACGCACTGTCTGAGGAATAAACCACCGGCATACATAACTTGTAGTTGAATCGATCTTTTGATAGTTTGACCAAGATTAGGTCAAACGTCCATCTGAACCGAATCATAACTGAACAACCACATCTGAATTAAAATCACTGCCATGTCTTTTAAATCCTGCAACACAGAAGAAGAAGAAGCGACTGCAACATATTTTTGGTATTTTGGTTAGAAGTTAGTAAATATAAACAGATAAAAGAAACTAAAAACACGGTGATCCTTCGCAAAGCAAATACCTGCAACTGAGAAGGATACATGAATCAATACGTGATCTTGTTTGTATGCAAGATGCAGATGAGATGAGAAAAATCTTAGGTCAAAAATTAGGGTATGACAACGTGGATTAGGGAAAATTACTTTCAGGTGACCGGAACAGTGTTCCGGTCATCTTCTCCGGCGAGCACAAACCCCAAATTCTTCCCTAAGCTTCTAAACTCCAAATTCCTTGCCCAGAAATGATCTCTTAACATCCCTAAACCTAAATCCCCAAACAAAATTCATTTATTTTGCATCATGAACATGATTCAAACAAAATCATAAAAACGAACCAAATTTCAGAACACGCATACATCCTGGTTTCTCAACCATTTTAAAAAATAATCACATCCCCATGATCAGGGGAGCACATAGAATCATTCAAGAACTTAAAAACAAGTTTCTGGGAAAAAAGTTCTTGAGTTATACCTGAGATTGAACCTTCTGATTCTGGGCTTTCTGGATCCTTCTTTGGTGCAAGTCCACTCCTATGAACCTCTAGAGGATGATGTGAGGCTTAGAACAAGTTTGTATGGCTTGGTTTGAGGGTTTTGTTCCTGCTACACCAGAAATCGTATTTGAGTTTCAGGGGCTTTCAGGGCGGAATGAAGGGTGGTTTATGCTCTATGAAGCTTTTCTGAATGAATGGTGAAGTTGGTTTTGAGGTTTGATGTTTGTGTAGAGAATTTCGAAGACTTGAAGTTTTTGGCCAATTTTGTGAATGTTGAGTTATGGGAGAGTTCAGGCTTGTGTGTGGTGTGTTTTGGATTGCTTTTGATTAGTATAAGGTATTGTGATTGGTCAGAAAGTTGGTAATGTCACAGCTTGATTGGTATGGGTGAAAATGCAAAAGTCAAGATTTTGTGTACCATAGGCATGGCTCAGGTCAGAGAAGATCTTAGGGCTTGTCTTGCTTCAGCTTGGATCAAGGAAGGCCTTTGGATCATATTTTGTGAGCTGGATGGCCTTGATCAAGAGTTTCCAATGTTCTTGCATATTTCCCTCTTTGGAATTTCTTGTGTACCAATGCAAGGAATCTTGTGAATTATTGGGCAATTTGCAACAAAATGAATCATGTGATGTTGTTATGAGGTTTTGAGGCCAATTAGAAACCAAACCAATCCATAGAAGTCCTTCTTGCAAGAATCCCTCTTTTGAGAATTTATGAAAAATGACTTATGAATTTTGGTCCAAATGTATTGTGTTATCATAGTATGATGTATTGGAGTGCATTAGAAGTCATTAAGAAGCTTGAAACTTGAAATTGCAAAAATCCCTCTTTGGCATGGAACATGAAATTATGTCATTTTTGCCAACTTTGGAAAGCCATAACTTGAGTTCCAAAATGAATTAGATCTTGTTCTTGTACTTTTTGAAAAAGGAATGATCCAATCTACAACTTTAATTACCAAGATTTTTCATTTGAAGCATTTTTGGTTGAGAAAGAGGAGGTTGAAAAACTTTCCCAAAATGGAAAGTTTACATTACAAGTCATTTCCATTTTTGGCAACTTTTGGTTTTGTTCACTTTCTTTAAAATTTGTGAACTTCTAAGCACTTAAATGATAAAATAAAGACCATATAACTTCAATTTGATGAAAAATCCACTTTGGTTCCATTGGTGGGGGCCTCAGATGCCCTGATTTTGACTTAACTTGCTCAGGAAGTTACCCAATGATCAGATGACTTCCATAATGAATTTCTTCATCAAACTTGGTATGTATGATCCTTACAACATATTAAGACCAATAGAAACAAGAATGACCAAAAAATTGGAGTTATGGCCTCTGAAACCAAAACCCTAATTTCAGGTCATCTGTGCAGTTAAAACATGGCTCTGCTTCCATGCCTTGCCAGTTCTTGTGATTCTTTGACTTCCTTGATCTTTGGAGGATAAAATATGATGATTGAACATACATGGACAATCTTGGAATGATTGAAGACCTTTGAGGTGGCTCATATGGATCCTGGATTGCTCAGATCACAAACCCTAGATGTTGATGAACTTGACCTAATGCAGTGAAGCAAAAATGCCACATGATATGCTATGATTGAACTAGTGCAAACATGAAAGATCACAAGCCATGGTATGAACTTGGTGAGGGCAAATTTGGAGTGTTTACAACTCTCTACTGTGAAATCCAACCTAACTTTGTTGTTGTCAGACAAGCTGCCTGGGCTTGGGATAACATTCAGACCAAGGGAACAGCCATCCTTGGCAAGTGCAACAACATTGCTTCAGCACAGTATTCTGATTGGTCCCGTACTAGAGCTCAGATCACCCGGATGCCATTCACTTTGGAAGATGTGCCTGGACCTTCTACAGTACAACCTACAGCAACTGTCATCCTGGAAGAGTTTGAAAAGCTTAAAGAGAGGAATTCTCAGCTAGCTGAAGCCCTGAAGAAGACTCTCTGGGAGAGAAATGACAGCCGTCTAGATATTGAGAGATTGGAAAGGCTCAAGATTGAGAATTTTGTAATACCTCAAAATTTGCCCTCTCATTTCCTCAACATTCTGCATAGCATTTTGCATTCATAAATTCATAAAATAACCAAAACATTGCATCAAACATAGCATAGCTGAGGCATGGGTATGTGATCAATGATTGGAGCAACCGAAGGCATTACAAAGGCAACCGATGGGCCACAAAGCTTCTCAACCTTATGAAAAAATGTTCACAATATCCTACGTGTCTTCACTTGAAGCCACGAGCCATGGAAAGATGGGGTTTAATCAAAGGAGGCAAGCAGTGCAGTATCTCCTGATGAAAAACGCCAAATTAGGGTTTCATTTCTATGGGGCTTCGGCATGAAGTTCTGGTTCAAGGAAGATTCCTTTGTATTATATATGATGTCAAAGGCCTAGGGTTCAAATCTCGTCCACAAATTCGTTTTGGACGGGATTCGACTGGTCAGACGACAAAAAATCGAGGAATCGGGGAAAAGGCAACCGAGCTAGGTAAAAAAAGGGGTCGACTCCGGAGTTTTAAGATCGAAATCTTGAAATTAGGGTTACAATGATCCTATGGTTCAAATTTGGTCAAGAAACGATGGAGGAATCTTGAAAAATCAAAGGGGAAAATCATTTGAAAAGTGGTTGGTTTTGCATTTCCCTCCACTTTCTTTCCACACTTCCTTTCATTCTTTCCATCTTGTTTTTCCACTTCAATTCCACTCCATTTCCCTTAGAAACTTCCACCATGTTCTACCATCTTCTAGAGTATTCCAAGGAATATTCCCTTTTCCAACCCTAACCCTAACTAACTACCAAACCTAATTTTGGATCCCAAGCCTAATTTTTGGGCCCCAAACCAAGTTCCATTCCAAACCTAGCTCCAAGACTAGCCTCTATATATTCCTTAATCACTTCATTGTTGAGGGTTCTCACCATTTTTTTCCAATTTTTCACTCTTTCATAAGCTTTTCAAATAAGCTTTTCAAGTTTCACATTGAAACTTGAAGATCTTGAAGCTTAAGCCTCCAACCTTCATATTTTGTGGATTGTGGAAGAAGAAACTATTGAATTTTGTTGAAGATTTCGGATTATCGGAAGCATACGAAGATCCAAACATCAGTTTTTCTTTGTACTTCTGATCACCTACAGAATTGTTGTAGGGATCTATTTTGATTACTGTATTTTGTGTTGTGTAAGACTTTAAACCCTATGGGGATGTTGTTTGTGCCTTAGGGCCTTTATCTTACTGCATCTTTCTTTTATCAAATTCCTTGAGCTATATGTTTCTTTTCATAGTTTGGTTGTGGAAATGGTGTGGAAAATAGTGAAAGAGAGGATCATAACATGTTGATTCCAAAGGCCATCTGGATTCCTCATGAGATACCAGAACTGGGGGCAATAAAAGCTTGATGATGAAAACATGAAGATTGCATTGCATATAACCTGTTTGTTTGTTTTGCAGGTAGTTCATTAGTTTTCTAATGTTTATATCAATTTCAGGCACTATAGCTCCTAAGAAGGTTCAGAGACAGCCAACGGTGCACAGATACCCTACAAAAGTGAACAGAGAGAAAGCAATGGATCAGATGCAAGCAAATATAGCTGACTTAAGGACAAGAATGGACAACTTCATGACTCTCATGGCTGGGATGGGTCAAACTCAAGAGCGCCTGCGCGAAATGGTAGAAAACAATCAAGCCAGGAATAATGGGACAGCAGATGGAGGTAATCACAATGGGGCTGGCACCCGTCACGTTGAAATCCTTGTGGTGAAACTAGGGGTCACTATTATCAATGATGGAATGAATAACATGCAGATGGATGGGAAGGACGTATAATTCACTTTGCTGGATGAGGCAGAAGGCCAGGGGGTCGACATGAATAGGAGGTTTGAAGAAATGGCCGAGCAAATTTGCGCCATTCAATCTCAGAGTTCTCTAGGGTTTGACATCACTAATCTGGGCTTGGTGCCAGGGGTGATAATTCCCTACAAATTCAAGGTCCCTACTTTTGATAACTATAACGGCACTGCTTGCCCGAAAACTCACCTTCAGTCTTTTGTGGGAAGGATTTCCGCATATACCGATGATGAGAAGTTGTGGATGTATTACTTCCAGGATAGTCTTGTAGGAGCTTCCTTGGAATGATACATGAAGCTGAGTAGAGTCAATATTCGAAGCTGGAAGGATTTAGCTGAGGCGTTTGTGAAACAGTATCAGTACAATTTTGGATATGGCTCCAAATCATACCCAGTTGCAGACAATGTCTCAGAGTGCGAAAGAAGGGTTCAAAGAGTACGCCTAGAGGTGGCGTCAGCTTGCTGCTCGGGTGCAACCTCCCTTATTGGAAAATGAAATGGCAGACACGTTCATGGGAACACTGCAGGGTGTGTTTATAGAGAGGTTGACGTCTTGTTCAGCAACAAAATTTAATGACATCGTGATAGCTGGAGAGAGAGTTGAAACTCTTCTCAAAATGGGGAAGATTCAAGACACTGGAGCAGGTAGTTCAAGTGATGTTCGAAAAGCTTTTAATGGACCTCCAAGAAGAATAGAAGGAGAAACTAATGATGTGTACGGTTGAGGCCGGGGTTATGGATACAGAGGATCTTACGAGCAAGTGGCAACTGTCACCATTCCATCAAGTCTTGTGCAACAAACCCAACAGGAGCAACAACAACAACAACAGCCACAACGCAATAATTATCAGCAAATACCTTATCAACAGAGACAAGCTCATCCAGCTAACAGGGTGCTTGAAGCCATCCCAATGACGTACACGACACTGCTTCAGAGATTGTTAGATTTGAACTTGGTTCAGTTGAGGACATTAGCACCACCAACACCTGGAGAGCTTCCAGTGGGGTATGATGCTAACGCAAGATGCGTCTTTCACTCAGGTGCTCCCGGGCATTCAACGGAGAAGTACAGGGCATTGCAGCAGAAGGTTCAAAACTTGATTGACTCAAAAGCAATTAACTTTGCACCGCCTCCAAATGTTACATCAAACCCCATTCCAAATCATGGAGGGGCCAGAATAAATGTTGTTGATGGTGGTGAGAGTTTAAACTTGATTTTGAACGTGGATGAAGTGAAGACTTTGTTGCTAGTCGTGAAAGACAGATTGCTGAAAGGGCAGGTATTCCCAGGGTGTGATTATGACTACGAGGGTTGCATGAATTCCGTTAATGGTTGTGAGGTTTTAAGAGCTGGGTTGTAGTGTTTGATTAACGAAGGGTCCCTACATTTTGACAGGGTTGACAATAGAAGTGATTGTGTGTCTACCATAACAATTTATTTTGATCCTGCTGAGGTTCCTGCCCAGAGAGAACCTGTGACTATCTATGTTCCAGAAGTAAGTCCTATTACCATTACTGTTCCAGGACCAATCCCTTATGCTGATGACAGGGCCATCCCTTGGCACTATGGCTCGGACGTGTATGTAGATGGTCAGAAGGTGGAGAGTAAAACGGTGACGATTGACCCGACTGTTGTGAATGTCGGAGAAGTTGGTGGATTTACAAGGATTGGGCGTCTCTTTGCTCCTCAAGCTCATAGAGGTGATCCCGAAGCTGAGGCTGCCGCAAAAGCTAAGGGTAAGTAGATAGCAACTGAAGAGGTGACAACTCCTGCTCCTAGTCAAGGCACTTTTGAAAACGAAGTTGAAGAGTTCATGAGAATAATTAAGAAAAACGACTATAGGGTGGTTGAACAGCTGAATCAAACTCCATCCAAGATATCTATTATGTCATTGTTAATGTGTTCTCAAGCTCACCGGGAGGCTCTGTTAAAAGTTTTACAAATGGCATATGTGCCACAAGAGATAATTGTTAACCAGTTGGAGTTCATGGTAGCCAGTGTGAACGCCAGCCATGGGTTGGGATTCACAGATAGAGATCTCACTTCTGAGGGCCGCAATCACAACAAGGCCCTACACATCACCATGGAGTGTAAGGGTGTTGTTCTATCACATGTCTTGGTAGATACAAGCTCTTCTCTCAATGTGCTCCCTTAGAAGGCATTGATGAAGATGAATATTGATGGAATTGTTTTGCAACCCAGTGATTTAATTGTAAAAGCCTTTGACGGGTCCCGGAGGTCTGTGTTCGGGGATGTGGAGCTACCGGTAAAGATTGGGTCTCAGGTATTCAAGAGTACATTCTATGTTATGGATATTCAACCCGCTTATAGCTTTCTGCTAGGAAGTCCTTGGATTCATGTTGCTGGAGCAGTAACATCCACGTTGCATCAGAAGTGGAAGTATGTGGTAGACGGCCAGGTTGTTACTGTATGCGGAGAAGAGGATATTTTCATAAGTCATCTGTCGACTTTCAAGTACGTGGAAATGGACGGGGAGATCCATGGGACACTTTGCCAAGCTTTTGAGATAGTTAATGTTAGTACTTTGTCTCCGGCTGCTGCAGTTCAAAGCCACGAGAAGGAAGGGACTCCTATCTATTCCTACAAGCAAGCTAAGGAAGTTGTCCAATCCGGAAATGCACAGGGCTGGGGAAAGCTGCTAGAAATGGAAAGGAAAGATGACAAGTTCGGTCTTGGGTATCAACCTGTTGGTTTCAGATGGTCTCAAGGTAGTATGTCCATAACGTTCACAAGTGATGGAATGCTCGACTACAACAACATTTGTGCAACAAATGAAGAGGGGGATAATGACTACGACTTGGATAACTGGATTCACCCATGTGCACCTGGAGAGGAGCTTTGGAACTGGTCGGCTGAAGATTTTGTTCAAGTTACTTGGCAGTCAAAGTAATTTTCTTTGTTTCCATTTTATCATACTACATGTCAAATCCTGCACTCTGCCCAAGGTGCATGGATCCATCTGTAGGGCCACCATGCTTTTAATGCATTTATTTTTTCCATGAAATAAAGGACATTTTTCAAGAAAATTGTGTTCTCTTTCTTTCGTTTTAAATTTTTTCATAGAAATAAAATGGCAATATTTTTCTTTTTCCTGTGTTTTTGTGTGTTTGCGTCTCCTTTGAAAAAAAAACGATTTTGAAATAAGCACATCATTTGTGCAATGTTGATCATTAGGATTCTTGTGATAACGTTACTGCTATGACCCTACATGACTTCAACAATCCTATCTACCAAGCCGATGAAGGGGTTGAGGAAGACTGTGAACTCCCAGAAGAATTGTCTAGGTTGTTGAAACAAGAGGAAAGGGTAATTCAGCCTCATCAGGAAGAAGTAGAGATAGTCAACATCGGGTCTTAGGATGTAAAGAAAGAGATAAAGATTGGAGCTAGTCTGCAGGCCGAGGTAAAGAAGGAATTGATTGGTATGCTACGAGAATATGTGGATATCTACGCCTGGTCGTATCAAGATATGCCAGGACTGGATACTGACATTGTTGTACACAAGCTGCCACTAATAGAAAAATGTCCTCCGGTGAAACAAAAGTTGAGAAGAACTCACCCTGACATGGAAATGAAGATCAAGGAGGAGGTTCAAAAGCAGTGGGATGTCAGATTCCTTGTTGTAACTAGTTACCCACCTTGGGTAGCTAACATTGTGCATGTACAAAGAAAGATGGCAAGGTCCGGATGTGTGTTGATTACCGGGATCTAAACAGAGCAAGTCCAAAGGATGACTTTCCATTACCTCACATTGATGTGCTGGTAGATAACACCACTCAGTTCTCGGTATTTTCTTTCATGGATGGCTTCTCCGGGTACAATCAGATCAAGATGGCTCCAGAAGACATGTTGAAGATGACGTTCATTACACCATAGGGTGCATTATGTTATAAAGTTCTGCCCTTTGGGTTAAAGAATTTCGGGGCAACGTATCAACGGGCTATGGTAACTTTGTTTCACGATATGATACACAAGGAAATTGAGTGTTATGTGGACGATATGATTTCCAAGTCCCGGGACGAAGAAGAGCATCTGGTCAATCTCAAAAAGCTGTCTGATAGATTGATAAAGTATAGACTGAGGTTGAATCCAAACAAGTGCACTTTTGGAGTGCGGTCCGGTAAATTGCTGGGTTTTATTATTAGTCAGAGAGGAATTGAGGTAGATCCTGCGAAAGTAAAAGCGATACAAGAAATGCCTGCACCGAAAACAGAAAAAGAAGTGTGTGGGTTTTTAGGGAGGTTGAACTACATTTCTCGGTTTATATCTCATCTAAATGCTACATGTGAGCCAATATTAAAATTGTTAAGAAAAGAACAAACGGTCAGGTGGAATGAGGACTGACAAAGAGCCTTCGATAAGATTAAAGAATATTTGCAGGAGCCTCTGATTCTAATGCCTTTAGTTCCAGGACGACCACTTATCATGTACTTGACTGTGTTAGAAGGGTCGATGGGGTGTGTGCTAGGCCAACATGATGAGTCGGGTCGAAAAGAGCATGTTATTTACTACCTTAGCAAAAAGTTTATCGATTGTGAATCCCGTTATTCACTGCTCAAGAAAACTTGCTGCGCTTTGGCATGGGCTGCTCGCCGATTAAGACAATACATGTTGACCCACACCACATTGCTAATCTCAAAAATGGACCATGTCAAGTATATTTTTGAGAAACCAGCATTAACCGGAAGGGTTGCAAGGTGGCAGATGATATTAACAGAGTCTAACATATAGTATACTTCCTAGAAATCAATCAAAGGAAGTGTATTGTCGCGTTATCTTGCACAACAACCACTTGAGGACGACTATCAGCCGATGAAGTTTAATTTCCCTTACGAGGACATCATGTACCTCAAAGCAAAAGATAGCGAGGAACCACTTCCGAGGGAGGGGCCAGACCCTGAATCCCAATGGAAGTTGATGTTTGATGGGGCAGTCAATATCAACGGACGTGCAGTTGGTGTTGTTCTTATCACTTCTGAAGGTGTTCATTTTCCCTTCGCTGCCAGAATTACTTTTGGTTGCACCAACAATGAAGTGGAGTACGAGGCGTGCATAATGGGAATAAAGGAGGCTATTAATCTTCGGATTAAGACCCTCGATATATTTGGGGATTCAACCCTCGTTATTAACCAGATTACCGGCAAGTGGTTTACACATCAAGAACATTTAATTCCTTATAGGGATTATGCCAGAAGATTGTTGACGTTCTTCACAACAGTTAAGCTTCAATATATACCACGAGATGAGAATCAATTCGCCGATGCATTGGCTACTCTTTCTTTGTCCATCAAAGTCTTATGTTAGAATTATGTGCCCAGGATTGACATTTCCAGGCTTGACACACCAGCTTATGTTTTCTCTATAGACGCAGTGTCTGATGAGAAACCTTGTGTAAACACCCCAAATTTTCCCTCACTAAGTTCACACCATGGCTTGTGATCTTTCATATTTGCATTAGTTTAATCATATCATATCATATTGCATTTTTGTTTCACTGCATTAGTTCAAGTTCATCTACATCTAGGGTTTGTGACTTGAGCCATTCAAGATTCATCTGAGCCACTCCAAAGGTCTTCAATCATCTCAAGAGGGTCCATGTATGTTCAATCATCATATTTTATCCTCCAAAGATCAAGGAAGTCAAAGAATCACAAGAACTGGCAAAGCATGGAAGCAGAGCTAGGGTTTAACTACACAGATGACCTAAAATTAGGGTTTTGGTTTCAGAGGCCATGACACCAAATTTTTTTGGTAATTCTTGTTTCTATTGGTCTCAATATGTTATAAGGATCATGTGTACCAATTTTGATGAAGAAATTCATTGTGGAAGTCATCTGATCATTGGGTAACTTCTTGAGCAAGTCAGAGCAAAATCAGGGCATCTGAGGCCCCCATCCATGGAACCAAAGTGGATTTTTCATCAAATTGAAGTTATATGATCTTTATTTGATCATTAAAGTGCTTGGAAGTTTATAAAATTGAAGAAAAATGAGCTAAACCAAAAGTTACCAAAAATGGAAATGACTTGTAATGTAAACTTTCCATTTTGAGAAAGTTTTTCAACCTCCTCTTTCTCAACCAAAAATGCTTCAAATGAAAATTTTTGGTCATGAAAGTTGTAGACTGGGTCATTCCCTTTTCAAAAAGTACCAGAACAAGTTATAATTCATTATGGAACTCAAGTTATGATCTTTCAAATTTGGCAAAAATCACATATTTTCAAGAATGCACCAAAGGGGGATTTTTGCAAAACCTCTTGCCAATTTATTTTGTGACTTCAAACACACTTCTAAGCATCATACAAACATTGTGCATTGCCTAAAACTCAGATTTGGCCATAGAATCATGTTATTCCATGTCTTGCACATCAAGAAATCCAAAAGGGGCAAAAACTTCATGAATTTGCAAAATGGCACAAAACCTCTCATCCACTTGCTACAGCTCATAAAATCTGATTCACAAGCATTCCTTGATCTTAGCTGAACCAGGACATGCCCAAGTCCAAGACTTCCACTTTCCCATACCTCAAGTACAAGAAATGTTGACTTTATGCAAATTCACCCATACCAATCACAACATTCCACCACCCACTCTCTGCCCAATCCAGACTTTACAAGCATGCTCCAAGGATACATTTTCATAACACACACAAGCCAAGAGCTCCAAGAACTCAGCATTGCCAAAAACACTCCCTCTTGCAAAAGCTTTCGAATTTCATAACTCATCCACTCAATCTTCAAACAAATTCCACCATTCATCTCCAAATCACTCACTGATCACAAACCAACCATCAAAACAGCCAAAAACAACCCATACACAAAACACGATTTCTGACCAGCAAGAGTTCCAGCTCTCAAACCATCCATTAAAAACTTCCTCCAAGCATCAAAGCATCATCAGAAGGATCATTGGAGTAAGTTTTCACAAGAGAGGGGGTTCAGAAGCTTCAAACTGAGAAAGCTTCACTACAGGTAACCTCAAGAACAAATTTTCCAGAAATGAAATTTTAAGTTCTTAGATTGTTCTCCATGCTTCACTGATCACACTGCACCTTTTGGTTTTGAAAATGATCGAATATTAAGCATGTATGAAGCTTCTGAAATTTATGAGTAATTTTCTGTTTTGCTTCGAATCTTGATGTTCATGTGAAATAAATGATTTTTGTTGGCTGAATCTTGTTTAGAATGAGTTAGGGATCATTTCTGGAGAGTTTGGTGAGTTTATTTTACGACTTGAGAGAGTTACAAAGTTTGAGTGGCCGGAGAAGATGACCGGAACACTGTTCCGGTCACCTTAAAGTGTTTAGGGCATAATTAGGGTTAGCTGAGTAATTAGGCTGAGTTTGAATGAGGGCCCTTGGATCTTCAGTTCCCGCGTGAGATGAGTGGACCAGATCATTTCATTAGTTATTAATTAGGATTAAATAAATAATTAATTGAGATTAGCTGGATTTGAATTCAGGCCATTAGATCACGCTCCAAGTCAACCTAAATTTCCCCATAATCATTGTGAACCACTGGATGCGCATACTTTCATTTAATTCAGATTTTAATTCAATTTTTCTTATTTATTTTGTTCCATTTATTAAAAATAGCTAAAAATTTCCAAAAATATTTTTATTCTGCATTTTTGTTTCAAATATTTTTCTCAACCAGAAAACATTTTTATATTTATTTTTCACATTAAAAAATCATTTTTTAAACATTTAAATGTTTATTTTAATTAATTAATGAAAATTAATTAATTAAAATATCATTTAGGTTTCTAAAAAATCCCAAAAAATTCATATTGCATCTTTAAACATTTAGGGACATTATCATACCATCCACACAAATTTCTTTTTGGTTTTGAACCATTTTTTATAATTTTCTTGAATTTAGGGTTCATAAAATTCACATTTTAGAACCCTAACTTCAAGAATTATTTTCTTCCTAACCAAGAATGGTATGACGATGATTCTTTTTGCATTGATCTTCATTTGACATGTAGTTTCTAGCATAATTTTGTCACAAATTTCTTCTGCCTTTTTGATTTGATTTGCATTTTTTCCCTTTAGGTACCTTAAAACCCTAGATAACTTAGAAAAATCATATCTTTCATTAGGTTAAGAGTTAGGTCTTCTCCTTTGGGTTATGATATCATATGGGGTTAAGGTACTTTTGACTGCATTTTCAATTTTTATCTTGTCATTTGCTTCTGCTTTTGAGTTTTGCATCTCATGTTGTATGAAAACCCTAATTTCTCTTCTTCCTTTGCATACATCTTGCATAAGCATTCATATAAGAACTTGCCATGACATTTCTTGCATCCACATGACATATAAGATATCTTAGGACACTTTAGAATAATGCTCGATCATTTCTTCATCCATTTTCCATGTTATGCATTCATTTCATTTCATGTGCATTCATGAACTTTCATGCTTCTTCCATGCTTCATTTGCATCCTCATTACTTGTATGATCACCCATTGCTCTTGACATTCATTTGCATCATCTCTTAGCATCATTCACATCATAAATATGCTTCTGGTTTTGGTTTTCATCCTTGCATACATTCCATTTTCATTTCATTTCATCTTCCTTGTGCTAACTTTTCAGGTGGTAAGTATTTGAGAAGTGAATTTGCCTTCATTTCTCACAATCTCTTCTCATCTCTCTTATGCATTCATTGCTTCATTTTGTATTTTTATTAGAGTGAGCTTTCTCATTCATGTTCCCTCTTCACTTTCTTTCTTCAAGCAACTTATCTTCTTAAGTGAAGTAAGTTGACTTGCTTCTCCTGCTTCCCCTCCCTTCATCTGCTTCTTCCTTGATGGCTCTTCTTGAAGATCTCTTGCAAGACTCATAAACCCTAGGAACACCCAAGCATGATCACAATTAGGGTTTGATTAGTCCCCCATTTAGTTTTACCTTTGTGTCATCTTTTGTGTCTTCGCTTCTCATCTCATAATCAGGGACTAAACCTTCAAGGTTTTAAGGCTTTGTGATTAAGAGTATGCCTGCATCTTTCTCTTAGGATGGAGTGTATAACTTTAATCCTAAGTGTTAAACCCTTAATGTGTTTAAATCTCTTAATCAATCCATCTAATAATCACTAAGACATCAAGGTTGTAACTTAGGCCTTGCATTAGGGTTCTAATTCTTCCTTAATTGGTTAAGAAGGACTAACCCTAGTGTTAATGGACAAGTCCCCCTCAAGTTGTCTTCAAAACCATAAAATTCACTTCTTAATCTTATCATTAACTAAAATCCAATCTAATATAGGCTTTGTGTTGTCATGAGGTTAATCCTTAATCATGGATTAAGTTGAGGTATCTTCCTCAGCTTAAATGTTCTCATCTATCATCCTTCTATTAGGATGGTGTAATGGGTCCATTAAATCCTTGATTATGGCTTAAACTCATTACTTAACATAAACAAAAACACCAAAAAAATCTAAATAATCACAAGTAGGTTAATGATCTTAATCCTACATCACAGTAATCAAGTTTTAGGTGTTTACTTCATACTTAAGGTATTCTCATTACCCCTAATCAGAGGGAGGATGTGATGAGTTTACTAATCCTTGGTTTAGGCTTAAGCTCATTTTCTTATGACAAACTCCAAAAAGCAATAAAAGATTGAAAATTACAAAAACAAACAATAATCGTCTCCTTCGGGATTCTTTTCTCACCTCATTCACTCATAAACGAGAGCTTGCTTCTTCCGTCTAATGCAAGACAATTTGCACCTGAGCCAGACAGGTCATACACTTGAGCATAGATAAGTAAGCAGTTCACAAGTCAATTTATCTTTCAGTCTCTTTGAGTCGAACTACGGTGTTCTGACTTCCTCATTGCACGAGAGGATACGTAGGCATAACTTAATAGTTATCGAACAAAAGTCTCTGTATATTCCCCTTCTTCCAGCATTATTCCTTTAAGCCTCATTGTCTTGAGCATTGCACTCTTTTCTTACACTGACACTCCTTTCATTCACTTCACACATCTTTTGCACTGACACTTGTATTCCTTTCCAGCTTTTGAACACAGAATAGCACTGACACTACCCCTTTAAACACAAACTTTCAAGCGTGGATCCCGTCGAGTACGACGGACAATATGGGTGCTAATACCTTCCCAGGTTGTAACCAACCCCCTTTCTCAGTTTCTCTGGTTCGCAACCGTCTTATCCATATTTTTCTAGGTTTATGCAGCATTACCTTTCCTTCGGGATAAAAATGCCTAGCTCGCGACTCTTTTCAGTTCATCTTCATGTTCTCTCTTTCGTCTACCGTTCACGTCTGTACCCCTTCTGGCCATGTGTCATCTGGTGGGAGCGACACCTTGGTATTTTGATATCATGCTTTTCCTGGAAAAACAAGAATACCCAGCTGGAGCATCATCTAACGACAAGAAGACCTTGAGACGACTGGCTGCTAGTTTCTTCTTGAACGCAAACAGAGTTCTGTATAAGAGTAACTTTGACATGGTCTTGCTCAGATGCGTGGATAGACACGAAGCAGAACTGTTAATGTAGGAGGTCCATGAGGGATCCTTCGGTACTCATGCAGGAGGACATGCAATGGCTAAGAAGTTGTTGAGGTCGGGGTACTATTGGCTAACAATGGATGCAGACTGTTGTTCGTACGCCCGTAAGTGCCACAAGTGCCAGATTTATGCAGACAAGGTGCATGTTCCTCCTAGCCCGCTCAATGTGATGTCATCTCCTTGGCTCTTTTCTATGTGGGGCATTGACATGATCAGGAAGATAGAGCCTATTGCTTCAAATGGTCATCGCTTCATCTTGGTTGCAATTGATTATTTCACCAAGTGGGTTGAAGCAGCATCATATGCTAATGTCACTTGCCAAGTGGTAACCAGATTTCTGAAGAAAGACATCATTTGCAGATACGGAGTGCCCGAGCGAATCATTATTGATAATGGTTCCAATTTGAACAACAAGATGATGGCAGAACTGTGTCGGCACTTCCAGATTCAGCATCACAATTCTTCTCCTTACCGACAAAAGATGAATGGTGCGGTAGAGGCAGCTAATAAGAACATTAAGAAGATTGTACAGAAGATGGTTGTCACTTACAGAGATTAGCATGAGATTTTACCATTTGCGCTGCATGGGTATCGAACGTCAGTCAGGACGTCAACCAAGGCAACTCCCTTCTCCTTAATGTATGGCATTGAGGCAGTCTTGCCTGTTGAGGTAGAAATTCCTTCTTTACATGTGATGATGGATGTGAAGCTTGATGAGGCTAAGTGGGTACGTGCTCGATATAATCAGTTGTGTCTAATTGAGGAAAAGATATTAGCAGCTATCTGTTATGGTTAGCTTTATCAGAGGAGAATGAAGCGAGCTTTCGACCAACGAGTACGTACTCGGGAGTATCAAGTAGGCGAGCTTGTACTTAAAAGGATCATTCCTCCAGGTTCAGATCACAGGGGCAAATGGACCTTAAACTACGAAGGCCCATTCATAGTAAAGAAAATTTTCTCAGGTGGAGCACTGATGCTCACCACTATGGATGGAGAAGACTTTCAATCCCCTGTTAATTCGGACGCAGTTAAAAATACTTCGCGTAAAAAGACCCGCTGGACACAAAATCAGAACTAAAGTCCAGGCAAGAAAAGGGCATCCCGGTGAGCTAAAAAACAGAATAAAAATCTCGGACAAAAGTTAGGGAAAAAAATAAAAATAAATGTACACCCGCTGAGTTGAAAAGCCACATTGGATGGCTCAGGCAAATAAAGGGTATCGCGGTGGATTGAAAATCCGAAAGGGCGATCCAAGCAAAACAAGGGAATAAGCGAACAATTTTGATCCGGGTAATCTGAACCAAATCATTGTTTCAAACAATCTGACAATACCAGAAAGGTAGGAATCAGTCCCCTCATCTTCTTCAGAAAGCAAAGGCAAGAACGGAAAGTCTTGAAGACATGTTGGTCATAGCAGGAAGGAAACTCATTAGAATTTCGTGTACATTGCCATTAGGATAGTTTCTTTTCTCAATTTTACGGTAGCTACCTCTTTCCAGGTGGTTGCTTCCTGATGTAACACTTTGCCCATTTCGAGGCCGCTCAATAAATGAATATTCAGTCAAAAACTGTGTTCTGTTTGTTTACTTTGTTTGCAAAAATGTCCTGAATTTTTGGCAAAAAGAACATTGCATTTGAAAGATGGTGATTTTCCAAAATAATGACATTGCATGGAAACATTTAATACTATCTTTGAGTGTCAGGTGACAATAGATGAACAGATCATACCATGTAAATCCCCTGTGCACATGTGTGTATACTATTGTTGCAGGTTTTGCAGGATGGTGTCATATCTACCCAAGCTGAGAATATTCCCCAGCTAAATTAGAGCAAGTGGAAACCCCAGCAGAACTTCAAGGCTAATGGAACAGTTCTTATCCCCAAGCGGATTATCTTTACACAAGTGAAGTGTTCCTAGCAGGCAGTTGAACGCCTGATTTCCCCACAAAAATCATGATTGGGATTTACGCCCACCATTGAAATATTCCCTAGAGAAGTCGCCAATTTATTGTTGGTTAACATGATGATATAGATAGTTTTTCATCTCCCCAACCAGAGTTAAGTGTCAAGGCCTCTTGACCTGGTTCTCCCCTTCAGAGTTGTGATTCTTGCTGCCAATCAGGGCATTTTGCTGTTGCTCGTCTGCATTCCCCAACACTCGTCTGTGTTTGATCTTTGCTTGTTGCTTGTATGCACTTCCCAACACTCGTCTGTGTTTGATATTTGCTTGTTGCTCGTATGCATTCCCCAACACTCGTTTGTGTTTGTTATCTGTCTGAAGCTCGTCTGCATTGTCTGTCTCACCCCTAACACTCGTTTGTGTTAGCTTATATCCATATGTGTTGATTTGATAATCACTTTGGTACTCTTCTGTATTGCTACTCCAAATGTTCGTCTGTGTTGGATTTCTGGTATTCGTATATATCAGTGGCTGATATTCTTCTGTATCATCGCCAGAAGCGCTCGTCTGTGTTTCTTTGATCATCGTCAGATACTCGTCTGTATCTTTGACTTATGGCACTCGTTTGTGTTCTCCTGATGATCATCCAATACTCATATGTGTTGAAGAGGTTTGAAGTCCTGATGGTGGGATTAAACGTCGAAATGGTTATCGGTCCTGGCGTAACAGGATTATCCGAAGGAGGTTCGTCTATCTCATAGACCACATATCTACGCAAGATTTGTGAGGAGGGTTCGTCCAGTCCTAATGTTGCACCTGGCGTAACAGGTTTTCTCAAAGAAGACTCGTCTGTCTTAGACCATATGTCCACGAAGGATATATGAAGAGGGTTCGTTTATCCTGATTATGCATGTCTATCCCACGGACTTAAGTGCATCGCCGGTCCTGGCGTAAAAGATTTATCCAAAGGAGGTTCGTCTGCCTCAAGCCATATATTTTGTAAAATGTATGAAGAGGACTCGTATGTCTAATTCCTGGCGTAACAAGGTTACTTGAAGAAGACTCGTATGTCCAAGTTTTCTTATCCAGCGTAGCAGTTCAATTTGGAAGAAGCTCGTCTGCTTTGTCGTCACTTCATTTACCCAGAGTGTTGGGTTTATTTCCCATTTTCTGCATTCTCCAGCAGAGTGCAAATTTCAGGTCTTCTTGGTATCCAACCACAGTTTATCTTGAACGGTTGATAGCCCGTGTTATCGTCCTTTTCAGATTAACAGTTGCTTGGATAGGGGCAGCTGTAACACCCCAAATTTTCCCTCTTGTTTCTAGCATCATCCTCATGTCATAAACATCATAAACATGGCATATCATTAGCATCTTCGCATAAAAAAATGAAGCATAACATTCTCATGTCCTAGCATTGGGCATATGATCAATCATTGGTACATTTGAAGACTTACAAGCCAAAGAAAGAGGTTAAGTGACCTTGGCCAAGTATCACAAGGTGTTCTTATGTCTTATACAAGCTCAAGATCCTCTACAAGAGCCCAAAAGGTGGGGAGGTTATCAGATCGTCCAAGGAAGGGCAAGCTCCTACACAAATGATCCTCAAATTAGGGTTTCATGACAAGCAGGGATTCTTTGTGACTTTGGCCATTTCATGTGGGCAAAGTCCTTCATATGATATGAGAATTCTATGGATGAAATTTGGTGAGAAAACTCATTGAGGAAGGCAGTTATTTCATCAGTTGCTTGCATAAGAAGAAATTGGTCAAACTGATTATTTGAAAAGTCAACTGTGGCAATTCAAGGGTTCAAATCCCATTTTTCAAGCCAATGGATATCCTTAAGGTCATATAAGAGGTTTGGCAAAGTCAAAGATCAAGAATCAAGAGGTTTTGAGAGACTTTCCATTTTTGGCATGGACTTGTAATGAAAGTTACTATTTTTGGCCAGTTTTGCCCTAATCTTCAAGTGATTCTTACATGGCCAAGATGACTCCAAATGAATTTCCATTGAACATGAAAGTTGTAGAGTATGATCTCCCATTTTTAAAAAGTACAAGTACATGTTCATAGCCCTCATGGTTTGAAAGTTATGGCCAATCGAAATTAATTCATTTTTAGGGTTTTACCATATTTCCAAGTTTACACCATGTGTAAAAACTCACTTAATTCATTTTCAAGCCAACCTATGGGCTAATTTTGATCATAAGCATCAAGGGCAAGACATGGAGATCATTTTGCTCAACAAAACGCATGGAATTCGTGTATGGATAAGTGAATATTCCATAAAATGCAAAAATGCATGATCACAAGCAAAGCATGACTCCCATATCCAAAGGCCAGGATTGTTTCATTTATGAATCAAGGGTGGGATGAGAGTTAAGCATATGCAAGGAAAGAATGCATGGCACGAGAAAATCACCTCATCACAACTTTCTTGCCAAAGTGCAAATTGCTCTCAACCTCACTATCCTCACGTGCATTCCCTTCACAATTCAAAATACTGAAAGCATGCACACTATATAAGAAAGTTAGGGTTTCATTTCATCAGAATTCACAACCATTCTCTCACTTCAAAGTTTTTTTTTCCATTTGCATTTGCCTTCGAATCTCATTATTCTTCCACTCTTTTCAAAAACTTTTTGCATATTCATGATCCTTGAAGTGTAAAGAACAAGAATCCATCATCAATTGAAGCTAAAGTCAAGGATTCCACACCTGGCAAGTTTGGTGCAGTTTGCTTCGAATCCCTAGATCTAGCCATTCTCAAGGCTTTAATTGCATTTATTTTGCAATTAGAGTGTATTTGGAGTTGATCTGCAGCTGTTGGAGCTTTATCTTGGTGGTTTTGAAGATCTGCAAGCTCAGGTAACTCACTGAATTCACAGATCTAGATGCTTGATTTTTTGTGTGCTTCTTGATCTATTTATCGTCCTGATCATTCTGGACTTTCTGGAATTGAAAATGGTTGATTATCGAGTGAGATATGTGGATTTGAAACTTGATGTGCGAAACTGATTCTCTTCGATTTGTTTTGTTCTTTGATCTTTTGTGAAATCCAATGGCATATTCGTACTCAGCATGTTTGAATTGTTTGATCTGGAGTATTTTACTCATTTCTATGTTAGCTTGTTCTTGCGTATGAAGTTTCTGGCGCTGGAGCTAGGGCTCCGGTCGCCAGTTTCTGGAATGTTTTTGAATTTTAATTTGGAGAAGATGACTTCTCAGCCATCAGATGCTGGATCTGGACGCTTCTGGTCTTGCCAGCGCATTATTTTTCCCTGCTCCCTTGCATGTTCCTTGCCTTTGTTATAATTTCTGAATAATTCCATTTGTTTCGCACCTCACCATAACTAATATGCACATGCACGCGTTAATTCCTGATCTTTGACCTGCCTGCGATGTTGACTTGATCTGGCACCTTGGTTTGATCTATTGGTTTGGTAATTTTTCCAGTTTAATTGAATTTCCATGTTAAATAATGTGAGCCTGCGCATGATCCATGGGCCTCAGGTGCTATTCGCACCCGTCTCATTACTAAGCCCATTTGATTGAACTGATTTACTTGCTGATTGCAACCCTGGCTCCATTGCCTTTTATTTTATTTTCTTTTTAGTTCAGTTTGGTTTTTAATTTTTAAAAATAGTTAAAAGTTCTCAAAAATTCCAAAATAATTCATGAATGATCTTTTTAATTTTCTTTAATTTTTGACATTTTAATTTTCCATTTATTTTTATTTTTCACGTAGGAATTAATTTCCACTTTTATTATTTGTTCTTAATTCATTTTAAATACATACTGACTTGTAGAATTTATATCCTGATCATTAATTTGAATTTTGACTTGGTTCTTTTTTCATTTGATTCATATTAAAATGTAGTTTGTGGATGATTTTTTTCTTCTGATTTTTAGAAGCTTGTGTGAATATTTTTTATTGTTGACTTGTGTGTGAAGTTTCAAAACCCTAATGGGTGTTCTTGAGGTCCTTTGACTTAGTTGCTTATTGATTCTGACTTGTGTCTTTTGACATGATGTTATCACTTGATTAATGAATGCTTGTGTTTATTTTCATAATTTTTGCATGAGTTTGTGATTTGATTTGAGTTTTTCATGTAAGATTACCTTAATTTTGCTTCTTCTTGTTGGCATGCTTAATTCTTAGGCTAGGAGGGAACTTGTGCCAACTCCTATAGAATGTTTGGGTTCTTTTTTGTATGAGGTTTGATCCCTGGTCCTTGTTTGGTGTTCTTGCTTTGAAAAGTTTTGTGATACTTGCCTTTGGAGTTTTTCACAAATGTATGCATGTTCATTTCACTTGTCCATCCCTTTTCTTTGATGCTTGTGATTGAGTTTGTGTGCTTCTTCCCCATGCTTATTCATGCTTCTTAGGCACCTCTTCACATGATTAGGTCCCCGGTTTTTCACATGATGCTTATGCCTTGATTTGGTTTGTGTTAGTTTGTCCTTACACTTGTTCACATGTCTACTTCACTTCCCATTCTTATATTGTTTATGTTTAAACTTGTATGGAACTTTCTTTGGTCTCTTGAATTGTTTGTGCACATTCTTATGATGATATGGTTCTGGTCTTGATGATTTTGAAGCATGTGTAGCTTCTGTGATCTTTTCTACTCCATTTTTGCTTTTGTTTCTTCCATGATAGCTTGTGTTGGTTTATGGTGATTTGAGTGATTTGAATGATTCACTTCTCATATTATGTTGTATGCTTGATCTTGGCACTTGAGGGTGACACTTCACTTCTGTTTGTGATGTTTTAGTATGATCTTTTGTTCATTTGTATCTCATTTGATTTCACTTGCTTTGTCTTACCATTTGTTCATGCTACTAACCATTTCAGGGGCTTTGGTAAGTAAAAGGTGTGGATGAGATTCCCACATCTCCAACTTTTTTCTATCCATCTCTCAATATGCTTTCTCACTTGTGTTTAAGATGTGCTTTATGCCATCACTTTCTTAGCTTCTTTCCTTCCCTCTTAGAAAACAACTTAACTTCTTTAAGAGAAGTAAGTTGATTTTCTACTTCTTTCTTATTTTCATTTGCTTCTTCTTCTTTTCTTCCTCTTTCTTAGGATAAAGTTCAAACCACACTTACTTAGGACTCCCATGCATGATAACATTATGATTTATTAGTCCCCTTAGTTGTTTTACCTTTAAGATCCTTTGGTTTCTTTCTCTTCTCATCTTCATACAAAAAACTAAAAAAACATCTAATAATAGTTGAGGTGACCTTCCCTTTTGTCATCCTCTCAAAGAAAGCATAAAAAATACTTCTTCACTTTAATCCACCAAAACACTTAATAATACAAACAAGTTAGTGAATTTAAATCCTAATCTCAGGAAGCAAGTTTGAGGATTTTCTTCATTCTTGATGGACTTGTTACTCATTCTATCTTGGGATGTGGTAATAAGGACATGTCCTTAGAAAAGGCTTTACCTTCACTTCCTTGTGCCACACTCTTTAAAAGACTTCTAAAAAAACACAAATAAAGAATAAGCGTCTCCTTCAGGACTTCTTTTCTCATCACCTTCACTCTTTACGTACGAACTTGCTCCTACTTGTCATTTTGCAAGACGGTAACACACTCATCGTCCGAGCCTGCAACACATGAGCATTGACATAGGCAGTTCAAGCTTAAAACACAAGCAATCTTTTCCACCCCTAGTTAGGGGAACTACGGTGACTCTGATCCTCATTGTCCAAATGAGGTACGTAGGCGGCGGGGTAGGGCCCGTTCGAGCACAATCTTTATTTTTCCCTACATTTTTCCTCCTTGTTTTCTTTTCAGTTTCCTTTCTCATTTCCAGTTTCAGTTTTACAGCAATTTTCATTCCTTCACCCTTTGAAATAGTTTCTTTGCAAGCGTGGATCCCGTCGGGTACGACAGACGATTTGGGGTGCTAATACCTTCCCAGGTCGTAACCGACTCCCGAACTCAGTCTCTTTGGTTCGTAGGACCTATGTCCTTCCTTTTCTTTCCTTCGGTTTGTGCAGCATTACCAACCCCGTTCCTTTGGGATAAAAATACCTGGCTGGCGACTCTAACCTCTTCCGCACCACTTTCGCGTTTGTACCAGGATGGAAATCCAGGGAGCGACAGCTGGCGACTCTGTTGGGGATTTCCAAACCAGAGTGTCTCTGGTTCCCTTAAGAGTCTCTCCTAGTGCTTGCATGTTTCTGTTTCGTTGGGTGTTGATTGTTTCCTGCTGTGTGTATATTTTACTGTTATTTTATTTTCTGTTTATTTACAGCTTTATTTACAGTTTCAGTATTTATTTCCATGCATCATATATTATACTGGACTGTCTGGACTGGTTTTTCTGTTTGGCGGGACTTGGGTGTTATTTGTGTGTGGTGAGATGAGACTAGCTAAATACTCGGCTTGAGTGCACCATAGGATTTAGCATGGACAATCACTTTAGCCCTATGTCATCTTGTCATGGGGGTATTAGTGCGTTCACACCCAGATTCGCGACTGTCTTGGAAATGTCTTGATATAGGGATCTTCCCTACTTCATTACACAACCTTGATAGTTATGTGCGGCTGGGGACCAATCATTGAGAACCTTGTGGAAACAACCCTCTCCAATGGTGACAGTGGCAGACCACATTCTGTGGCAAACCCATTCGTAACCGACTCCCGAACTCAGTCTCTTTGGGTTGCAGGACATGTGTCCTTCCTTTTCTTTCCTTCGGTTTGTGCAGCATTACCATTCCCGTTCCTTCGGGATAAAAATGCCTGGCTGGAGACTCTAACCTCTTCTGCGCCACTTTCGCGTTTGTACCAAGATAGAAATCCAGGGAGCGACACTTTGGTAATTGTTGTTTGAGCTGGAAATGAGGAAATCCGTGAAAAACTTCGAAGATCAGGTGCTAAGCTTCACACTCCATGCAAAATAAATGCAAGCAAAGGATCTTGATGCAGAATTTTGCTCCAAAAGCACTTCTAATCTCCAAATCAGATATGAACCAAGTAGTGAAACCAGAAAATCGATGCAAAGAAGCTATGAATGGAGGTCTAGTTCCAAGATCTACACACTTTAATGCAAAGTTATGTGATCTTCAAAGAGGAACTTTGAGTGATTTGGAAAATTGAGAGGAAAAAGTGAGAGAATGGTGAGAGAGATCAAAATTCAGAAAAATGAGAGATCAAAATTATGAGAGCCCCCCCTCTTGGTTTGGAGGGAAATGGAATAAATATGGTTTAGGTTTGGGGCCCAAAATTTTGGTTTGGGATCCAAAAAAAATGGTTTGGGATGAGCTTAGAAAGTGATTAGGATCTAGCATTGGAATTAGGCTTGGTAAATGCTCTAGATCCTTCTCCATAATTCAAATGAATAAAAATCAAAAATTGGAAATTAGAGCCAAAAACACATGCTGGATTTTGCTGTTGGAATTCAAAATTCGCAGTCGTTAACCGGTTAACCAAAGCGTTAACCGGTTAACGCCAGTGAATTTTGAATTCTCCCTCCTTTTGGTGGGAAACTTCCATAATAACCCGGCGCCAACTGTTTTGATTTGATTTTGATCCTCAATTCTTTTAGGACCTTGGCCATGATACAGAGCTTATACAAAAGATTATGTGAGCCTCCTGCCAGGTCACCATGCTCTTGATTTTTACCTTTTAGTGCTTCAAATTTCCCGGATGATTGATCATATGCCTTATGCTAGAACCTGTGAGTGCTATGCTTCATTTTTCTATGCAAAATGCTAAGGACATGACATACTTATGATGATTATGATATGATGATGATGCTAAACATAAGAGGGCTAATTTGGGGTGTTATAGTGAACAACAATAGAGGCCCATGAAACTCAGCGCAGGACACAACACTTAACATGGAAATTCAGGAGAAAATAGGAAAAACAACAACCAATGGATCAATCTCACACATGCTAATAAGTCAACAAGATCAGCAAAGTCAACAAACCAATACATCTCAGCAGGCGCACACCATAGCTAGAGTGGGATAGCAAACACTATGCATTATTCAGAAAAACAAAATAAAAGAATGCCAGTGAGAGAGGAGGTCATTTTAATGCGTTGTCATGCCCTGGACCATCCAGATTAAAACATCTTGTGGCTAGGAAGTCATCTTCTTCCTTTCAAATTTCCAGAATCTGGTAACGGAGCCCTAGCTCCGGTCACCGGAAAATTCATATCCAAGAACAAAACACCACAGAAATGCACAATAATTCCAAGATCAAACAATTAAGACATGTTGAGTTCAAATATGGCAATGAAATTCACAAAGATCAAAGAACAAAGAAAATCAAAGAGAATCAGTTTCACACATCAAGCTTCAAATCCACACATTTCACTCAATAATCAACCATTTTCAATTCCAGAAAGTTCAGAATGATCAGGACAACAAATATATCAAGAAGCACACATAAAATCAAGCATCTAGATCTGTGAATTTAGTGAGTTACCCGAGCATGCAGATCTTCAAAACCACCAAGATAAAGCTCCAACAGTTGTAGATCAATTCCTAATACACTCTAATTGCAAAATAAATGAAATTAAAGCCTTGAGAATGGCTAGATCTAAGGATTCGAAGTAAACTGCACCAAACTTGCAAAGTGTGGAATCCTTGACTTTAGCTTCAATTGATGATGGATTCTTGTTCTTTACACTTCAAGGATCATGAATGTGCAAAGAGTTTTTGAAAAGAGTGGAAGAATAGTGAGATTCAAAGGAAAATGCAAATGGAGCAAAAACTTTGAAGTGGGAGAATGGTGGTGAATTCTGGTGAAATGAAACCCTAGCTTTCTTATATAGTGTGCATGCTTCAGTATTTTGAATTGTGAAGGGAATGCACGTGAGGATAGTGAGGTTAAGAGCAATTTGCAATTTGGCAAGAAATTTGTGATGAGGTGATTTGATTGTGCCATGCATTCTTTCCTTGCACATGCTTAACTCGCATCCCACCCTTGATTCATAAGTGAAACAATCCTGACCTTTGGATATGGGAGTCATGCTTTGTGAGTGATCATGCATTTTTGCATTTTATGGAATAACTTACTTCCCATGCACGAATTTGGTGATTTTCCTTGAGCCAATTCACTTTCATGCAATGCATTATGATGTTGTTACCTTACCTTTCCCATTGATCAGCTTAAAATTTACTTACAAGGCTTTTTGCAACTTGGTGTAAAATGATAATTCATGTAAACCCTAAAAATGTCCAAACTTCCCTAGATCATAACATTTCAACCATAAATGCTATGGACATGTTCTTTTACTTTCTGAAAATGGGAGATCATACCCTACAACTTTCATGTTCAAAGAAAATCCATTTGGAGTCATTTTGGTTATGAAAGAAGGCCTTGAAAATTAGGGCAAAACTTACTAAATTTGGACATTTTCATTACTAGCCATATGCCAAAAATGGAAAGCTTTGCAAAACCTCTATATTCTTGAACTTTGAGACCATCAACCCTATTCTTTGACCTTAAGAACATCCCTTAGCTTGAAAAATGGGATTGGACCCCTTGAATTTCCATAGTTTACTTTTCAATTGCACAGTTGACCAATTTCTTCTTCCACAGGTAACTGATGAATTGATTGACTTCCTTAATGCAATTTCTCACTAAATTTCATACATAGGCTTCAAATATTATCTAAAAGACTTTGACCATAAGAATTGGTCAAAGGTACAAAAAATCCCTGCCTCAAAAGCAAAACCCTAATTCAAAATTCATCTGTGTAGGAGATTGTTGCATCTTTGATCCTCTGATGATCTTCTACCCTTCTTAACTTTTGTAAGTGACCATGGGCTTGAATATGACATGAGCACACCTTGTGGAACTCTTGAAATGTCACTTGGCCTCTTGCTTTGGCTTGCAGTGCTTCAAATCCCCAAATGATTGATCATATGCCCTATGCTAGAACATGAGGATGTTATGCTTCATTTTTCTATGCTAGATGCTAAGGATATGATATGCTTATGATGATTATGATGTGAACATGATGATAAAAAGAAGAGGTCAAATTTAGGGTGTTACACTTAGCACACTTTAATAGGGTTTAGCTACTGAATTTAGAAGCTTGTTATCATTTAGGATCATTTAGATTTAGGTCTTAACCCTATGAAGCCCTTAGTGCTTTTCCTTAGCTAGTTTGAGCTTTTGCCATGCTTTATGTTTTCAATATGCTTTGTAAATCTAACCTTTGTTTTGTAGGGAGGTTGAGGTAAGCCTTTGGTTATATACTTCTTTCTCGTGCGCCAGGAGACTTTGCCATAGGGTACTTGCATACGCCCCATTTCGGGGCGAGGTGTAAGGCATTTATCATGATGAACAAGTCTTAGCATGAGGATGTCTCACAAACACGTCTTTTCCTATGGGAACTCTCTTCTCATCTCATTCACTCACAAATGAGAAGTTGCTTCGACATGTCTCTTTGCAAGGCGTTAAACGCACTCGTACCAGACGAGCCTGCAACACCTGAGCATAGGCATAAGCAGTTCAATCTAAAAAACACAAACAAAAGTTCCCACCTTAGTTAGGCGAACTACGTTGACTCTGATCCTTATTTTCCCGATGAGGTGCGTAGGCAACTGGGTAGGGCCCGTTTGAGCACATTCTTTATTTTCCCTACTTTTTTCTGTACCTTTTCATTCTCTTTTTCCATTCCCTTACTCGCTTCCATTCCAGTTAGAAGTTCTTTTTCTCAGTAGCATCTTATTTCTCACCCTTTGAAATAGACAAACAAGCATGGATCCCGTCGGGTACGGCAGACGGTCTAGGGTGCTAATACCTTCCCAAGTCGTAACCGACTCCCGAACCCAGATCTTTGGTTTGCAGGACCTTGTCCTTTCCTGTTCTCTTAGGTTTGTGCAGCATTACTTTTCCCATTCATTCGCGATAATAATTCCTGGCTAGCGACTCTACCTTTTACATGCCACTTTCGCATTTGTACTAGGATGAAAATCCCGGGAGCGAAAACTGGCGACTCTGCTGGGGATCAAACCCAGAATCTATGGTTTCCCCTATGAGAGTCAATCCTAGCGCTTGTCTATTTTTGTTTTCTTTGGGTGTTTATTCTTTTGTTGTTGTGCACTTTAGTTTATCTTTATTGTTTTATTTACAGCTTATCACTTTACTTTACAAATTTATTTACAGCTTTCTACACTTTACCTTATTGTTGCATATACTAGCATATACTGGTTATTCTGGTTTTCCTTGGCGGGATGGGGTTATTGTAAGATAAGCCAACTACCTGGCTTGAGTATACACATAGGATTTATAGTGGCCAATCGTGTGGCTTGCATGGTCTTGAGCACGTGTAGTTTTCACGAGTCCCACACCCAGATCAAGCTCTCTTGGGAGATGTTCTATACTGCCTAGGCAGACCATAGAATGTTCCCACATGAGCTGCTAACACTGGGAACCAATCATCGAGGACCTTTTTGGAAACATCCCTCTCTAGTTGGTGACAGTGGCAGACCACATTTGTTGGCAAACCCACTTGCACCCGAGGGCCCACTGGGAACTCGCATAGGATGACCTTGTTCTCTCATAAGAACTCGGTCAAACCACTTTTCGTATGAAGATAGTATTGTACCCTTCAGGATGAATGTACTATTGTTTCTCGATCCCAGTGCTTGAAGCTGGGAACTTATGGGGGATGCTTGTTTTCCCGGACTCAGCTGAGACCTCCCTGGGTAGTACATAATGCCTAATCGATTCCCTGATTTGGTCATGAGCCATCTCTCGGAGATGGTGAATGTATTATCGCTGCTCAGCTTTGAGAGTCTGTGATGTTGACCCGTAGTAGCAAACCTGTGAGATGGGGGGTTTGTTTACAGGTTTGCAGGAACCTTGACCTTCAACATACCCAATACATCAGTGATCCTATGTTTTGGATTGTTTACAGGTTTGCAGGAACCTTAACCTTCGACATACCTGCTACGTCAGTGATCCTGTGATTTGGTTTGTTTATAGGTTTGTAGGAACCCTAACCTTCAACATAGCTGTTACATCAGTGATCCTATGATTTGGATTGTTTACAGGTTTGCAAGAAATCTAAACTTCTACTTCATCAGTGATTGTTCTATTATGTGATTCAGTTCTAAAGTTCTTGGGTTCTCAGTAATGGGATTCTATATAGAGATGGTACTACTATTGTGGCTCTATACAGACACTTGGCTCGTTGTTCAACACCAGACATATACCATTGATCACATGCATGCTGCATACATGACATCATAGCATTTCAGCACACATGTTCAGTTACTTCTGAGGATCTCATATTTGAATCATGTTATTGGATTTCTTCTATAATCAAAGCAGATAGATTCCTCAGAAATAACTGAATATGGCATTTGCATACATCCTTTCATTCATTACAAGTGTTCAGAGGCAACTAACTATCCTGATTTGGTTTCTCTTCAAATTGCCAACTTGAATCAATCATATTGGTACGAATTTAGAACAACTTTGGGCAGAGGTAACCGAAATGAAGACCCAGCTGGGGTAATTCAGGGCAGAGGTGCAAACTTTGTTTCAGAATGAGAAACTGCTAGAAGAGGAAGTCAGCCAGATAAAGACTCAGATGAGCTTGGTTATGAGATCCTGGATGCAGTGATAAGGAAAGAAATCTATTTTCATCCCTAGTAAGGCGAACTACGTCGCTCTGATTCTCCATTAGTCAACGGAGATACGTAGGCAGGAGATCACGTGAGATCTTTGCGAGCAACCTTATTTATTAACTTTAACAACCTCTTCCCTGCAGATGTTGTTTGTCAGCATCCAACCTCAGCCTCCCAAGAGAGTCCTAGGGTAAGATCATATGGGTAAAGTCTAGAGCAGCTTGAGAAGAATTTTGATCATATTTCGATGTCGTACGTGCAACAGGTTTCCTCATTTGCTCAGATTCAAACTATTTGAACTAGTGACATCAGGATCACCTCTGGTAAAGCTTCCTTTGGGGTTTCAATGCCAAGTATGACTACCATTCTAGGGCACCTAGCCTTTTAATTGAAGATTGCAAGTCTTTCAGAGGCAAAGGTTAAGACAAAGTCACAAATTTGATTGACTCCAAGACTATTGTGTTCACACCAGGTAAAAGTGGGAATATGGCACAAAAACTGTAATGGAATGAACATCCAGACTGCTAACTATTGAAAGTCTCTAAGAGCAATAAGTCTAGACGGAGTCATACCTCCTCAATAATGGAAACCATGATGTGAAAGGCTAGTTGCAAATACCACCCAAGGGCATTTAGACATACCATTGACAAGTGTGATGTGTTCAAGCACAATGAGCAAAATTTAATTGACTCAACGGTCATCATGCCAGAAAGTATGCCCACACATTGAAGCCTCCTCACCAGATTGAGTACCCAGTTTACAAGGGCATCTTCATAAGCAATAAGTCCAGACAGAGTCAAGTCTCCACAATGACGGTAATGTTCATTTTCTTTACTGCATTTTCATTTGTAGTTTCTATTGTTTATTTAAACATTTGTATGCATGCATGAAATTTATTTGTTTTTGAATGATAATCATAATAGAATGCCCATGTTTTTCTTGAAGTAATCCATTCTTATTCACTCTTGATTTTGTGTATGTGCATTGCAACACCAACTGTTATGCTTAAACTCTTAAGGGAGGATGACGAAATGAAAATGCAAAAATCTCTAATTGTGTGCTTTTGAGAAAGACATCGTTGGCGATATACAAGCATTGTTTCAAATCCTAAACACCGGAGATATAAGGGAGATAGACCCTCGCCAACACATTTGAGCCTTGAAGTAGGAGTTTCTTTACGCATGAAAAAAACCTAACACATAATCCAGGGGCAGGGTAGGTGTCAGCTAGTTGGACCGAGTGTTCAAACTTACATAAAAGAGTGTATATGAGGATCCATTACCTTTCGTTGCACCAAATCAAGAGCTCCAAAGACCAGAAACCACAATGGTTATCCCAATCAAGAGGTCCAAAGACCGGAAACCACAAAGGTTATCCTTCATCAACCAAGAAGGGAAATAGTCACGACCCTTTAAAAGCAATCAAGACAACCAGTGTCACACAATTTGTTCGAAAAAAGAATCGGAAAAAAAAGGAAAAGCCCGCTAAGTCGAACCTTGAAAACAAGCGACTTAGGCAAAAATTAGAGTATCCCGCTGGACTTCGCAATCAAAGATTCACAAGAGTCAGTCCAGGCAAAAGTTAGGGATAAGCATAATAATGCAAAAACGAAAGACGAAAAGGATTACATAAGAAAGATCCTTGAACAAGAACAAAGTCGTATGATACAGACACAAAAGACAAATAGGGGTGACTGACTCCAAACGACAACCTGATTGGTGCTTAACTTGTTAATGTCATTGGTTCCTTAACCATCACAAAACCCTTACGAAAGGTGAATGCTTGTGCTGAGCTAGTTGAACATAGGAATGGAGGACATCACGAAGAGGGGTGGGTACCTATAAACTTCGAGCCTATATCCTTTGTTTCTATAACTGTGAATCAGACCACGATACAACCCTCAAAAGTCCTAACTAAAATTGGGTTATTTTTAGAGCGTACTCTCACGAGATTGTGTTCCTGACTCCTATTAGTGGTGCCGAAAGATCTTTGTTGATGTTGCATGTACATGCTTTCATAAAAAACTCAATGTCGTATCTCAACCAATGATTTGCTCACAAAGGTTGGCGACATATTTTCAATAAAAACTTCAAGATTAACATGTGTGTTGCATTAGAATTTTCATTATCAGAATAAATATTTTCTACTTGCATACATTTGTTTGACATCATAAAAGTTCACATATGAAATCTCAGTCCAGAAGCTTAATCATGCCAAGTTAAGAAGTTTGAAACTTCCGAAGGACAATCATATTGAGGTGCACTTTTCAAGAAACTCCATCGAGTGGGGATTTTCCCAACAGCCGTGGTAAGAGCCAACTAATTTGGGGAAATCACGTCGAGCAATCTCTCCAATTTCAGCCAAACTTGGGCAATCACTTCGAGATTAAATCTCTCAAAGAGCCATTAGTCTAAGGCATTCATTCAAATTCAGCCAAACTAGGGAAATCACTTCAAGATTCAAATCTTTCCAAGAGCATTTAGTTTAGGTATTCACTCAAAGATCATTTAATCAGGGACAATTACTCAAAGGCTCGTACTGGGGCAGGCCACCCCAAGAGCATGAGAAGTACTCTCTCCCAAATATGAATGATCTGAATCACCTATCCAGAGTTCAAAATACTAGGGCAGAATATCTCATAGTGATATGAGGTCTTTCATGAATCCTCGCGAGGAAAATTCTTTCATAGACCATGCAGTCTGGGGTAGTCATTTCGAGTTCCGAAGAATCTCTCCAAGAGTTTGAAGACACTGAGGCATCTCGGATGCCATATTTTTTGTAAAATCCTCTTGAGACATTATCTTTCAGTGGACCTTAGGTTGAGGCAAGTTTAAAATTACAAGAGACCATTGTTCACTCATGACCAGTAGACAGTCGATCAGCCCTGAAGCTGGAAGCAAAGCCATTGTCAGCACGAGATATCATGAGCTTTATTCCTCAGCGGGCTTCATTGATTATGATTCCTCAACAAATCTCATCAGACTATCGTTTCTCCAACACAGCAAAAAGAATGGGGTCGATATTCCCTGATCAAAGGCTACCATTATTAAGAGATACGCCTTACATCGCTCATCCCCATCATGGGACGCCTTACATCTCTCATCCCCAACATGAGACGATTTACATCTCTCATCCCTAACATGATATGATGTACACCCTTCATCCCCAGCGGAAGGCGACTAAAACTCCTATATTCAGTAGGAAGCTTTATCACATGAATTCTCCATCATTCCCAGTAGAGTTAGAGATTGAAAGCTTCCTCAGCATAAAAAACAGAAGGCTGATGATGTTCTCCCTAAGTAGAGAGTTTTCTTTCAACAAAGGAATATCCCACACCAGAGTCTTCTTATCCCTAGAAATACATGAAGATTCATTATTCCCTTGTAGTGGTGAAGATAGTGAGGAGTCAGATGGTTTTCCTTCTTGCACATCATTGTTTGCATTTTCCCCCAGTGAAGTTGGCAAATAAAGTCCAATCCTCATTGGCATCTCTTCCTCAAGCAGAAGATTGTGTATCTGAGGGATTCTCCATCAGTTTTCTTCCTCAGCAGAGTACCACCATATATATTTCCCCAACCGAGTCAGAAGGAGCTCACTTCCCTAACGAAGTTATGCGGGTAGCGTACCTCTCAAATCAAGTTCATCCCCAACAGGGTCGGCGTTCTTGTCGCTCCCACCAAATGACACCTGGTCAGAAGGGGTACAAACGCGAACGGTCGGCGAAAGAGAGAGAAATGAATAGAGTCGCCAGCTAGGCATTTTTTATCCCGAAGGAAAGGTAATGCTGCATAAACCTAAAAAGATATGGATAAGACGGTTGCGAACCAGAGAAACTGAGAAAGGGGGTTGGTTACAACCTGGGAAGGTATTAGCACCCAGATTGTCCGTCGTACTCGACGGGATCCACGCTTGAAAGATTTGTGCTTAAAGGGGTAGTGTCAGTGCTATCTGTGTATCAAAGCTAGAAAGAATGCAAGTGTCAGTGCTGGAAGAAAGTGAAGTGAAATATGTGGAGTGTCAGTGTAAGGAAAGGAGTATGAAGAGAAGAGACTATGAGGCTTAAAGAATAATGCTGGAAGGGGGGGAATATACAGAGACTTTTGTTCGATAACTGTTAAGTTATGCCTACGTATCCTCTCGTGCAATGAGGAAGTCAGAACACTGTAGTTCGACTCAAAGAGACTAAAAGATAAATTGACTTGTGAACTGCTTGCTTGTCTATGCTCAAGTGTATGACCTGTCTGGCTCAGGTGTAAACTGTCTTGCATTAGACGGAAGAAGGAAGTTCTCGTTTGTGAGTGAATGAGGTGAGAAAAAAATCCCGGAGGAGACAATTATTGTTTGTTTTTGTGTTTTCAGTCTTTTATTGCTTTTAAGATTTGTCATAAAATAATGAGCTTAAGCCTAAACCAAGGGTTAGTAGAGTCATCACATCTTCCCTCTTATTAGGGGTAATGAGAATATCTTAGGTATGAGGTAAACACCTCACACTTAATCACCATGATATAGGATTAGGATCATTATCCTACTTGCAATTATTTAGATGTTTTTGAGTTTTTTTTAGTGTTAAGTAATGAGATTAAGCCATAATCAGGGATTTAATGGACTCATTACACCATCCTAATAGAAGGATAATAGATGAGAACATTTAAGCTGAGGAAGGCTCCTCAACTTAATCCATGATTAGGGATTAACCTCATGACAAAACAAAGCCTTTATTAGAATGGATTTTATTTAATGGTAAGATTAGGAAATGAATTTTAGGGTTGGTAAGACAACTTGAGGGGGACTTGTCCATTAACACTAGGGTTAGTCCTTCTTAACCAATTAAGGAAGAATTAGAACCCTAATGCAAGGCCCAAGTTACAAGCTTGATGTCTTAGTGATTATTAGGCGAATTGATTAAAGGAATTTAAACACATTAAGGGTTTAACACTTAGGATTAAAGTTATACACCCCATCCCAATAGAAGGATGCAGGCATAAGCTTAATCACAAAGTCTCAAAACCTTTAAGGTTTAGTTCTTGATTATGAGGTGGGAAGAGAAGACTCAAAGATGACACAAAGGCAAAACTAATGGGGGACTAATCAAACCCTAATTGTTATCATGCTTAGGTATCCCTAGGGTTTATGAGGCTTGTAAAAGATCTTCAGGAGAAAGGCCACCAGGAAAGAAACAGATGAAAGGAGGAGAAGTAGAAAGAAATAAGACAACTTACTTCATTTAAGAAGACAAGTTGCCTGAAGAAAGAAAGTAAGAGATGAACATGAATGAGAAAGCTCACTCTAATACAAAGATAAAATGCAGCAATGATGCATAAGAGAGATGAGAAGAGATTGTGAGAAGTGAAGGCAAATTCACTTCTCAAAACAACTTACCACCTGAAAAGTTAGCAAAAGAAATGAAATGACATGAGAATGTGATGAAATACAATGATGCAAACCAAAGTCAGAAGAATAAACATGATGTTAATGATGCTAATAGATGGTACATATGTATGTCAAGAGATGTGAATGATCATACAAGGATGTGGATGCAAATGAAGCATGTTTTGAACCATGAAAGTTCATGAAAGTTTATGGAATGGGATGAATGCAAAACATGGAAAATGAATGATGCAATGATCACATATGATTCTAATATGTCCTAAGATGTCTTATATGTCATGTTGATGCATAAAATGTCATGGCAAGTTCTTGAATGCAAGCATATGAGAGATGGATGCAAATGAAGGCAAGAATTAGGGTTTATACATAACATGCAATACAAAATTCAAAACCAGAAGCAAATGACATGATAAAAAATTGAAAATGAGATCAAAGGAACCCTAACCCTACACAAATTCACTTCCCAAAGGAGGGGACCTAAGTCTTAACCTAATGGAAGTTATGATTTTCTCAAGTTTGCTAGGGTTTCAAGGCACTTCAAAAGGAAAAATGCACATTAAATTGAAAATTAAAGATAAATTCACACTAATTTTACCCTAGAAACTACATGATATGAAGGATGCAATGCAAGAAGAACCATCATCAAACTCTTCATGGTTAGGCAGAATGAATTTTTCTAAGTGAGGACCAAAATATTGACTTTTAAAGACTTTAATTCCAAAGAAAAATGTAAAAATACATCAAGGACCAAAAAGAAATTTGTTTTGAGAGTTTGATAATGTTTCTAAATGTTTTAAAATGCAATGTGAATTTTTTGGTGATTTTTAAATACCTAAATGCATTTTTAATTAATAAATTTTCATTAACTAATTAAAAATAAACACTTAAATGATTTAAAAATAATTTTTAATGCAAAAAATAAAAATAAAAATATTTTTTGGTTCTGAAAATTAATAAAATATTTGATAAAAATTTTCAGAATTTTTTAATGCATTTTACTATTTTTAAAAATTCGTGGAAATAAATATAATGAAAATGAAAATTAAATTAAAAATAATGAAAGTATGCTGGTTGGAGGGTCCAGATTGATTCTGGGCTTGAGAAGTTTGACCTGGCGCGCATCTGGACGACCCAGGTTCAAACTTCTCTAAACTTAATTAAATATTTAATTAATCCTAAATTAAACTAATTAATGACTGATTAGGGTTTTAATGAACCATATGGACCATTCATACACACGCGGGAAAGCCAGATCAAGGGTCAGTATTCAAACTTGCCTAATTAATGGGATTAGGGCTTAATCACCTTCAGGCGACCAAAACAGTGTTCCGGACGTCTTCTCCGACGAACACAAAACCCTAGCTTCTTCTACAGGCCACCAAACTTCAAATTTCTTTCACAAAAATGATCCTCTAACCCTTCTAAACCTAAACCCCCAACTAAAATTCATTTATTTCACTTCATAAGCATGAATCGAAGAAAAATATGAAACACGGGAAAATTTTTAGAGATTTCATACATGGTGGTTTCTTCACCATTTTCAAAAGTAAACACATCCCCATGATCAGGGGAGCATACAAAATCATAAAAGAACTTAAAAACTAGCTTCTGGAAAAAAAGTTCTTCATGTTACCTGAGATGAGGACTCTCTGATTCTAAGCTTTCTGGACTCTCCCTTTGTGAAAACCCACTTCTTTGAACACCCTGATGATGAAATGAAGCTTAGAAGGCTTTGATAATGGCTGGTTTGAAGGCTTCATTTCTGGTGTAGCAGAAATGGAGGGTTGAGTATGTGATGTTTTTGGATGCTTTGAGGGTTGATTCTTGTTCAGTGAGTGATATGTGATTTGTTGGTGAAGAGATTTTGGAGTTTTTGATGGCTGGGGAAGAAGTTTCGAAGAGATGAAGGTTTTTGACAATTTTGTGAATCCTGGCTTCTTGGAGATTACAGGCTTGTGTATGGTCTGTTTTGGAAGGCTTGAGGTCCACATATGAGGCTCTGATTGGGCAGAGAGTTGGTGGTGGCACAGTGTGATTGGCATGGGCAAAAATACAAAAAGTCAAGATCTTGTGTACTATGGGTATGGCTCGGGTCAGAGGAGATCTTAGGGCTTGTCCTACCTCAGCTTGAGTCAAGGAAGGCCTTTGGATCTGATTTTGTGAGCTGGATGGTCTTGATCAAGAGTTTCCAAGGTTCTTGCATGTTTCCCTCTTTGAGTTTTCTTATGAACCAAGGCAAATAATCTTGTGATTTCTTGGGCAAAATGCAGCAACATGAGCCATATGAAGTTGCTAGAATGATTTGAAATCAATTAGTGTTCAATTCAAGCATAAAAAAGTTCCTTTTGCAAAGATTCAATTTTGAAGCTTTCATGAGAAAATGCCTTATGTAACTTGTAATCCAAGGCATGAAAGTGAGAAATTCTTGGGCAAATCTGAATTATGAGCCATGAATTATGTTTGTGTGATGATTAGAAGCTGGTTTGAAGTCACATTTGGCTTTGGCATGAGGTTTTGCAACTTTCCTCCTTTGGCACAAAAGTGAAAAATGAATGATTTTGTCCAACTTTGCAAGGCCATAACTTTTGATCCAAAATGAATTAGAATGAGTTCTTGTACTTTTTGAAAATGGGAGGATTCAATCTAAAACTTTAATTACCAAAGATTTTTCATTTGAAGCATTTTTGAATTAAAAAGAGGAGGTTGAAAAACTTTCCCAAAATGGCAAGTTTACATTATAAGTCACTTTCCCAAAAAGGCAACTTTGCAAATGGCTTGAAATTCTTCAATTTTGTGAACTTATAACATCTTCTATGATCAAATAAAGATCATACACATTCAAAATGATGGAGAAACCCCTTTGGTTGGGTGATTGGGGGCCTCAGATGCCCTGATTTTGCACTGACTTGCTCAAGAAGTCATCTTGTGATCAGATGCCTTCCCCTTTGAATTTCTTCATGAAAATTGGTATGCATGATCCTCATATCATATAGAGACCAATAGAAACAAGAATGGCCAAAAAATTTGGAGTTATGGCCTCTGAAACCAAAACCCTAATTTTAGGTCATCTATGCAGTTAAACCTGGCTCTGCTTCCATGCCTTTCTCAGTTCTTGTGATTTTCTGACTTCCTTGATCTTTGGAGGATGTAATATGATGCTTGAACATACATGGACCCTCTTGAGATGATTGAAGACCTTTGGAGTGGCTCAGATAGCTCAGGGATGACTCAGATCACAAACCCTAGATGTAGATGGCTTTTGAATCAATGCAGTGAAGCAAACATGCAATATAGGATGATATGATTGAAATTATGCAAATGAAAAGATCATAAGCCATGGTGAAATGAGTGAGGGCAAATTTGGGGTGTTTACAGCTCTCCAATTTCTCAAAGTCCAATTTATTTTTTGCAATGGCGGTAGTTCAAAGCCGGTGTATCATTAACACTACCCCCCACAAAGTTTCTTTCCCCCACGGGGATTCATCAAATCAATTCAATGATTATTTCTTCCCCAGTAAAGCTACTTGGGATACATGTTATCTCCTCGATAGGAGATCCCTTTGCATTTGCATTTAGTAATCATCATTACATTTGCATGGAAAAATGGAGTATCTCCTCAAAAAAGCGTAGAATTTCCATCATTATGGAGAATTATGCCATGGAAAAATACAAACACATGCATACGAAGCATAACCCAGTTTTGGTACCTTGCACAATAGCCTGAAACAATATTTCTTCAATCAGACTGAATTATCCCCACAAAGAATGTCAAATTCATTCCTCAATATGGTTTCTCATACCAATCCACACTCGTTGTCTCCAATTGAGTCTCCATTACACCAATGGTCTCATCTCTTCGAGTCTCCGTTTAAGTATAACGACCTCACTTTTCGCGTCTTCATTTCAGTACAACAGTCTCCTGTCGGTTTATCATTTAAGTACAATGATCCCGCTCCTTTTGATTCCATTTCAGTACAATGGTATCATCTCTTTGAGTCTCCGTTTAAGTACAACGCTCTCATTTTCGCGTCTTTGTTTCAGTTCAACGGTCTCATGTCAGGTTATCATTTAAGTACAATGATCCTGTTTCTTTTGATTTCATCTAAGTACGATGATTTCATCCTTGTTGATTCCATCTCAGTACAATGGTTTCATATTCCCGGTTATGGATCGCTCGATACCATTTCCTTGTCAGATTGCTTGATCTTGTTTGAGTTGTAAATCGCTTGATGTTACTCCTCTTTGTTTGAGTCGTAAATCGCTTGATATTATGTTCTCTCTTCCTTGGTTATGGATTGCTCGATACCATTTCCTTGTCATATTTCTTGATCTTGTTTGAGTCGTAAATCACTTGATATTACGTTCTCTCTTCCCTGGTTATGGATCGGTTGATACAATTTCCTTGTCAGATCGCTTGATCTTGTTTGAGTCGTAAATTGCTTGATATTACGTTCTCGCTTCCCTGGTTATGGATCGGTTGATACCATTTCCATATTAGATCACTTGATCTTATTTGAGTTGTAAATCGCTTGATGTTACTCCTCTTTGTTCGAGTAATAAATCGCTTGATATTAAATTCTCTCTTCCTTGGTTATGGATTGCTCAATACCATTTCCTTGTCATATCGCTTGATCTTGTTTGAGTCATAAATCACTTGATATTAAGTTCTCACTTCCTTGGTTATGGATCGGTTGATATCATTTCCATGTTAGATCGTTTGATCTGTTTTTAGTTGTAAATCACTTGATGTTACTCCTCTTTGTTCGAGTCGTAAATCGCTTGATATTACGTTCTCGATTCCCTAGTTATGGATCGGTTGATACCATGTCCATGTTAGATCGGTTGATCTTATTTGAGTTGTAAATCGGTTGATATTACTTCTCTCTATTTGAGCCGTATATTGGATGATATTACGTTCTCACTTACTTTGTTTTGGATTGGTTGATACCATTTCCATGTTAGATCAGTTGATCTTATTTGAGTTGTAAATCGGTTGATATTACTCCTCTTTCTTCGAGTCGTAAATTGAATGATATTACGTTCTCTTATCCCTGGTTATGGATCGGTGGATACCATTTCCTAGTCAGATCGGTTGATCTTATTTGAGTTGTAAATCAATTGATATTACTCCTCTTTCTTCGAGTCATAAATGAGATTATATTACGTTCTCTTATCCCTGGTTATGGATCAGTTGGTACCATTTCCTAGTCAGATCGATTGATCTTATTGGAGTTGTAAATCGATCGATGTTACTTCTCTTCCTCGTTTGAGTCGCAAGTCAAATGATATTATGGTGTCATTCTACAATACTTGTTATCCCCGATTGAGTTATCATCCAAGTTATGATATTCTCTTTTTTAAGCTCATTCACAGTGTATCTTGTTCGCTTTATCTCCCAAGTGGGATAAATACTTTTTTATTTCTCCAAGTCCGGTTTCGTTCCTTCGAGTTATCATCCAAGTTATGATATTCTCTTTTTCAAGCCCACTCACGATGTATCTTGTTCGCTTTATCTCCCAAGTGGTATAAATGCTTTTCGATTTCGTCCAACTCTGGTTTCATTCCTTCGAGTTATCATCCAAGTTATGATATTCTCTTTTCAAGCTCACTCACGGTGTATCTTGTTCGCTATATCTCCCAAGTAGGATAAATGCTTTTCAATTCTGCCAAGTCCGGTTTCGTTTCTTTCGAGCTATCATCCAATTTATGATGGTTTCTTTTCCGACTCACTCACGGTGTGTTATGTTTGCTTCGTCATCCAAGAATGACATTCTTCCCAACTTATTTTATTTTCATACCGAGTGCAAATTTTCCAGTTTATTCGGGTATTAAATCCCTCCATACCTTGAACGTCTGAAAGCCATTACTATCATCCATTCAGGTCTATATTTGATTGAATAGGGGCGGCTGTAACACCTCAAAATTTGTCCTCTTATTTATTACCATCTAACTGGCTTGCTTCACATTCATCCACATATTTCATTAGTTCATATCATTCACAATCATGCATTTCATTGAGCTTCTAAGGCATGGGATTAATGCCCTCTGAAAACCAGGTCATTCCATTGGTTTGTGGTTTCTACTTCACCGGAGTTTTGTTTCATGGATCATAGAATTAAGGTTTGCACCCAACTTATGGTTATCCAATAAATTCAGAATCTTGGTTACGTGGCCATCAATAACTTCACCCACTCATGCTCTTGCTACTTGGTTAGGGTTTATTTCCCTTATTAAATAGTCTTTAAGAAACTTACTTGCAACAACTATTCATTGGTTCATCGAGCTTGTCATCAAGGTTGATTAGGGTTTTATTGATGTTTAAGAGATGATATCTCACCAACTGAAGTTCAGTGAATTAGGGTTATCGCGCCAAGTTATTTTGGTCGTGCATCACCTTTCTTCATCAAACGAGTCATCATAATTGAAGCCCTTTATTTGGTGCTTGTAAGTGATTCCAAGCGTGGAATTTCCAAGTGATTAAAAGAGAGCATGTTTTGAAGTATTAGTTCTGAGATTCATCATGGAATTAAAGAATGTGATTTGAATTAAGGGTGAAAAATGCACGAGTATGGTTTATTTGAAGGCATCATTCAAGTTCAAATTCAAGTTCACTCGAAGGTTCTAGATATCCATTTCGAATATGAGTCGTTAAATATTTTCCACATTCATTTTTCGTTTCAATATATGTCGCTCCCCGGACCTACGTCCCGGTGCAAACGCGAACCGTCGGTGAAAGAGAGAGGGGGTTGAATTGAATAGGGTCGCCAGCTAGGCATTTTTATCCCGGAGGAAAGGTAATGCTACATAAACCTAGAAAGAGATGGATAAGACGGTTGCGAACCAGAGAAACTGAGAAAGGGGGTTGGTTAAGACCTGGGAAGGTATTAGCACCCAATCTTCTGTCGTACTCGACGGGATCCACGCTTGCAAGATTGTGTTTAAAAGGGGTAAGTGTATGTGTTATCTGTGTGCAAAAGCTAGAAAAGAAAGTACATGTGTCAGTGCAAAAAGGTGAATTACTCAGGAACTGAGGCTTTAAGGAATGCTGAAAGAGGGGGATGACAAAGAGACTTTTGTTCGATAACTGTTAAGTTATGCCTACGTATCCTCTCGTGCAATGAGGAAGTTAGAACACCGTAGTTCGACTCAAAGAGACTGAAAATAATTTGATTGTGAACTACTTGCTTGTCTATGCTCAAGTGTATGACTCGTCTGGCTCGAGTGCTAACTGTCTTGCATTAGACGGAAGAAGCAAGTTCTCGTTTGTGAATGAGTGTGATGATAAAAGAATCTCGAAGGAGACGATTATTGTTTGTTTTTGTGTTTTCAGTTTGTTTTAGTGTTTTTGGTGTTTTGCATAGGATTATGAGCTTAAGCCTAAATCAAAGGCTTGTAAACTCATTATATCCTCCCTGATTAGGGATAATGAGCCTACTTAATTATGAGATAAGCATCTCAACTTAATTGCCATGACGATGTAGGATTAAAATCATTAACCTACTTGTGATTAATTAGATGTTTTTGGGTTTTTGTTTAGTGTTATGTAATGAGTTTAATCTCTAATCACAGATTAGTGAACTCATTACACCATCCTAATAGAAGGATGATAGATGAGAACACTTAAGCCGAGGAAGATACCTCAACTTAATCCATGGTTAGGGATTAAATTCATTATATAACAAGACTTTATTAAATGGATTTTAATTAAAGGATGAGATTAAGTAGTGGATTTTAATTTTTTAAGACAACTTGAGGGGGACTTGTCCATTAAACACTAGGGTTAGTCCCTCTTAACCATAAGGAAGAGATAGAACACTAATGTAAGGCCCAAGTTACAAGATAAAGTCTTAGTGATTATTAATGTGTTTTGATTAAGAGGTGTAAACAAATTAAATGTTTAACACTAAGGATTAAAGTTATACACTCCATTCTAAGATAAGGATGCAGGCATAACCCTAATTCCAAAGTCCTAAATCTTTAAGAGTTTAGTCTCTGATTATTGAGATGAGGAGGGAGACTCAAGGAGACTCAAAGGCAAAAGTCTAGGGGGGACTATACATAACCCTAAAAGTTATCATGCTTGGACATCCTATGGTTTGTGAGGCTTAAGAGAAAGGATCTTCAAGAAGGCCACCAATGGAAGAAGCATATGAAGAAGATAGAAGAACAAGCTACTTACTTCCTGAAGAAGATAAGTAACTTGAAAGAAAGAAAGTGGGGAGGAGGGAGCATAAGTGAAACACGTTCACTTTAAATACAAGTAAATATTCATATGAATAATGAGAAGAGATGGGAAGTGAAGGGAAATCCACCTCCCAAATAACTTACCAAAAGTTCCTAAAAATGTTATCATGAATGCATAAGACATAAAGCAAAAGGGAATGAGATGAAATGAGATGCAAAGAGCAAAGTCAGAAGTGATTATGCAATGCAAATTGCATATGAGATGATGCAAAGTCAAACAAAATGCATATGAATGATCATACAAAGATGAGATGCAAAGAAAGCATGTTTAGAAGCATGAAAACACATGGATGTTCATGAAATGTAATGTATGCAAGGCATAGCAAATGAATGAAGAAATGATCAAGCAATGTTCAATCATGTCTTAAGATGTCTAAGATGTCATACAAATGCTTGAAATGTCATGGCAAGTTCATATGATGATGATATGCCAAGGAGAATGCAAATGAAGATGCAAATTTAGGATTTTTAAGACAACATGAGATGCATATGACCAAAACAGAAGCATACTACATGATACAAAATTAAATCAAGCTCAAACAAACCCTAAACCCATATAAGATCACACCCCAAAGGAGGAAGTCAAAAGCTTAAACTAGTGGAAGTTATGAAATTCCTAAGTTTGCTAGGGTTTTTGGGTGATTCTAAAGGGAAAATGAAAATCAAATTGAAAATGCAAAATAAAATCATGATACAAATAACCTAGGAACTACATGCAATATGTGAAACAATACAAAATGAATCAAGTTAAAACTCATCATGGTTAGGTAGAAATGAATTTTTCAAGTTAGGGTTAAAAAATGTGATTTTTAAGAACCCTAATTCAAAGAAAATGGTGAAATTATGATCAAACCTAAAAATAAATTTGTATGATGAGTTTGAAAATGTTTATAAATGTATTGGAATGGTTCATGAATTTTTTGGTGATTTTTAGAAACCTAAATGCATTTTTAATTAATTAAAATCCATTAATTATGTAAAAATAACATTTAAATATTTTAAAAATACTTTTTAAATGCAAAAAATAAAAATAAAATTATTTTTAGGTTAAGGAATATATTTAGAACAAAAATTCAAAGTTTGAGATTTTTTGAATGAGTTTTGCTATTTTAATAAAATGAACAAAAGAAATATAAAGAATATGAAATAAAAATGAAATAAATGAAAGTATGCAGATCTGATGGTTGAGATTCAAACGTGGAGGGAGGGAATTGATTGTGCGTGCTATCCAAGGGTCCACATTCAAACTGAGGAAATTAATTATTTAAACCTAATTAAACTAATTAATTATGGATTAAAATTACTGAGGCAATCTGAGCCACTCAAACGCGCGCTAAGCTAAGATCCAAGGGCCACCATTCAAACTGATCCCTAAACCCTAATTAGAACCCTAATGACATTCAGGTGACTGGAGCAAGCTCCGGTCATCTTCTCCGGCGAGCTCTTCATCCAATCTCTCTCTATAAGCTACCCCAGACCCCCAAAATCTCCGGAATACATCCCCAAACAACAACAAGCAGGAATCATGCATCAAAAAACATTTATACTTCATGAATCTCACGAATCGAAGTAAACAAGTTTTAGGTTAAAAAGTTTCAGAAGCTCCATACATGGACATTTCTCAATCATTTTCAAAACAAATCATATCAGTGTGATCAGGAGAACATATAGAATCATTCTAAAACTTAAAAGAAGGTTTCTGGAAAAAATGTTCTTGATGATACCTGAGATGAAGCTTTCTCTATCTGAGCTTCCTGGACCTCTCCTTGATGCTAATCCACTCCAATGAACTCCCTGAAGCTTCTGAAAGGCTTATAACATGTTTGTGGTGGCTATTTTGAGGTGTGTGGTTCTGGTTTTGCAGAAATCGTGTTTGTGAATGGGGAGCTTTCAAGCCATTTCAATGGTTGGTTTGTGTTCCTTATGATGTGTAGAGATTATTGGTGCAAAGAGTTGTGAAGTTTAATGATTATGCTGAAAGATTCTATAGCATGAAAGTTTTGGGGATTTTTGTGAAACTCAGCTTATGCCCCCATTCAAGCTTGTGTGTGTTGTGTTTTATGATCCTTGTGCCATGAATAAACAAATGCAATGAGTCAGAAAGACTGCATAAAACTGTGGGAATGGTATGGAGCAATTGGCCAAAAAGTCAATAGTTGGTGTACTACAAGCATGGGCCATGGCAGAAGCTATTTTAGGGTTGATTTGAGCTCAGCTGAGTTTGTGGAGCACCATAGGATTGATTGTGATGAGCTGTGATGATTGAATGGTGAGATTGCAATGGTTTTGCACTTTTGCAACTTTGTGAATTTTGAAGAGATTGGTCATGAAATTGGTGGGTTCAAAGCTGACTTTTGGTCATGGCATGTTGCATAATGTTGCTATGATGCATTGAAGTGGATTAGAGGTCACACAAAGTCCTAAAAATCAGTTTTGCAAAAAATCCCTCTTTGAGACTTTTTTGTGAAAAATGGCTTATGGAGACTTGTGATCCAAGGCATGATTTTGGTCTTGTAATGTTGCATCATGTTTGTATGATGTTTAGAAGTCAATTAGAGGTCATTTGAATGCTTGAAACTTGATTTTGCAAGAATCCCTTTTTGGCACATACTTGAAAATTACAAGATTTTTTCCAACTTTGAAAGGCCATATCTTGAGTTCTAGGATGAATCAAGACATGTTCTTGTACTTTTTGAAAATGGGAAAACATAATCTACAACTTTCAAGTCCAAGGATTTTTCATTTGAAGCATTTTTGGTCATGAAAGAATAGGTTGAATATCTCTCCCAAAATGGAATGTTTCCATTACAAGTCATTTCCAAAAAAACAAGTTTGCATTTGGCTTGAAATTATTCAACTTTGTGAACTTCCAACCACTTCTAAGATCAAATAAAGACCATAGAGATCCAAAATGATGAGGATGACCCTTTGGTACCCTTGAGGGAGGCCTCAGATGCCTTGATTTTGACTTTACTTGCTCAAGAAGTTACCCAATGATCAGATGACTTCCACAGTGAATTTCTTCATCAAACTTGGTACATATGATCCTTATAACATATTAAGATCATTAGAAACAAGAATGACCAAAAAATTGGGATTAAGTCCTCTGAAACCAAAACCCTAATTTTAGGTCATCTGTGCAGGAAATCTTCAGTCTGCCTCTATGCCTTTGCCATTTTTTAGGATCCCTTGACTTTTATGGACTTTGGGGAGCGTATTATGATCATGGAACACACATGAACCATCTTGGAAAGCTTCAAGACCATTGGGATGGCTCAGATCCCTTCTTGGATTGCTCAGATCACAAACCCTAGATGCATATGAAATGAAACTATGCAGATGAAACAAATATGCAATATGAGATGGTATGCCTATGTTTATGCAAAAATGAATGATCACAAGACATGGTGTAAGAAAAAGTGAGGGAAAATTTGGGGTGTTTACAGCTGCCCCTATTCAAGCATGAGTTAGCTGTTCAGGATGTAAGTGCCTGGCTTAACAAACAAACAAGATAACTTGTGGTTGAATACCAAAGACAGTCCGAAGTTTGCACTCACCGGGGAGAAGAAGAAAAGGGATATAATTTGTAAAAGGAAGTATAGTATGAATATCAAATGAAAGCAATGGAGGACGACCATCGAGCAGAGGACGACTGATGGGGGGATACGGTAAGCAAAGCAATGACGGGGACAACCATCATGCTGGGAAATAAAAAAACCGTGACGGGGACGACCATTGGGTATGGAAATAAAATTCTCTGGGATTGAGGAAAGCATTGATGGGGACGGCCATTAGGCTTGGAAAGTAAAGTAAACAATGATGGGGACGGCCATCAGGCTACACTGATGAAGGACGATCATCAGGAAGAATAAAAAGGACCACGATGGGGACGACCATTGGGTTAAAGAATAAATGAAATAATTGATGAGGGACGGTCATCAAAGGTGAAAGAAGATCACCTAGCAGGGGACGGCCTGCTCTTTATATCAACATAGGACGAATGCCGGATAGAAAAGGTCAACGATGGGGATGACCATCGGATAAGCATGATGAAGGACGATCATCAAGAGGTGAAGGACGATCACCTAGTAGGGTACAACTGCTCTTGGGGATTATCGCGACATAGGACGAATGTCGGATAACGAGATCAACGATAGGGAAGGCCATAGGATAAATGATGAGGGACGATCATCAAAAGGTGAAGGACGATCACATAGCAGGGGACGGCTGCTCTTTATCACGACATAGGACGAATGCCGGATAGGAAGTTCCAACAAATGGGATTCCACTGGGGAGAGGATGAGGGATGGTCATCCAAAGGTGAAGGACGATCACTTGGCAGGGGGCGGCTACCGAAAGTATCACGACATAGGACGAATGCCGGATAGGAAAAAGTTGTTTTGCTGGCGACTTACTGGGGAATGGTAAACACGGACAAATGCTTACACTTTAAAATAAACGGTATAAATGTTTGATAGTGTGTATAGATTAAAGATGCGGACGAGCATCCTTAGGACCACGATACAGACAAGTATCGGTAGAAACAAACTCTGACACGTGTTTAAAAGTTATGATACAGACGAGTATCAATCGGTTGAGCAAAGAACACGGGTGAGTGTTGAATCCGCTGAGAGGTGATATATACAAGATACGGACAAGTATCGAAGACTTCTGTATAAGTATGTACAAGTATGATCTGTTGGTGAAGTATGTGCATGACACGGACGAGTGTCGAACGATTTGGCAAGGGACACGGACGAGTGTTTGACTTGCTGGGGAAGTATGATACGGACGAGTACCGAAAAGAAATTGTATAAATATGAACAAGCCTTTGTGGTTTGAGAGTACAAAGGGGATGTTTTGTCTTTTATTTGCAGGGGATATGAGTTTTGTATATTGCTGATGAGGTGAATATGGTATTTGCAGGTGACTGGCTCGAACCTGGCTTATGATCATGCAAATGTTTGATTTTTGTCGTAATGCTCTGTTTTAAACGGAATGCTACGCTTATTTTGGTGAATATGATGCGAATGCTATGATTATGCAAATGAGAAAATCAATTCGAGATCCGGATCCTACGGGGATAAAGATCTCTGGTTGATCTGTTTGGAGGGAGAACTCAGTTGGGGAAAGAGATCATTGGTTGCTCTGTCCGGAGGGAGAACTCCTGTTGGGGATGGGGAAGTTTCAGCAACTCCGTTGGGGAAGTATTTCAGGAATTGCTCTATTGGGGAGAGAATGGAAACTCTGTGGGGAAGCAATTCCACGGACTCTGCTGAGGATGAGAAAATTCTGGCAACTCTGATGGGAAATAGAAAGTTCCTAACTGCTTTGATGGGGAAAAGCCGTTAGGTATTGCTCGGGAGATCCCTGCTTGGGGAAGAAATAACTTTTGGGAAGTAATATGCTGGGGATTGATGAATTCCTCAAGGGATCCTCTAGGGGGATGAAAACTTCGCGAGGAAATAATTCTTGTCAAGGAGTCCTGCTGATGATGTGATTACTGGCTTGGCTGGGGATACAATACTTGATATGCCCCATGTTGTGAAAGATTGTTTGCCTTGAGTACCTGCAACCTGTCAAGACATAGGAAAACGCACAAGTGCCCCGAGGTATCCTCAACCGGATTCCGTCATAGGAGTTAGATTTGTCTGAGAGTAACATATTTCCTGCAAGCATTTATTAAAATGGCTCATATGTTTTTATGCAAGTATTATATTATGAACTTTGGACATTTTGCAAACGAAACAAAAATGTACAAAACAAAGTATGACTGAAAATTCTGATTTTATTGATGTGTGTGCCCTGAATAGGCAAGTACAGTCAAAGAAACGAATCCCCTGAAAGGAGGAGATTGCTGTAAATTGAGAAAATAAAAAGTGTTGGCAATGTTGAAGATGACGCTCTAGTGAGCTTCCTTTGATGTGACCCGTATGACCTTGACGTTCTTCTTATCTTGCTTTCTGAAGAAGGTTGACTCTGACCAATGCTTTATCCTTTCGAAGCTTGCCATGTTGTGAGGGATACAGACGAATTCAGAATGCAGTTGTTCGCTTATTCCCTGATTTTGCGTGGATCGCCCTTTCGGGTTTTCAATCCACCGGGATACCCATTTTTCCTGAGCTGTCCGATATGGCTTTTCAACTCAGCGGGTGTACATTTGTTCAAATTTTCCCTTATTTTTTCCTGAGTCTTTTATTGTGTTTTTGACTCGCCGGGATGCCCTATTTTTGCCCGAGGCTTTCTTCATTCGCTTCTGATATAGCTGCCCATGGCAGATGGCTACTAATCTTTTCTCTTCAATTAGATTCAGTTGGTTGTATCGAGACCGGACATATTCTGCTTCATCCAGTTTCACATTCATCAATACCCGCAAGGAGGGTAGCTCAACTTCAACAGGCAGGACAACTTCCATACCATACACAAGCTGATAAGGTGTTGCCCCAGTAGATGTTATGATAGAGGTTCGGTACCCATGCAAGGCAAATGGTAGCATTTAGTGCCAGTCTTTGTAGGTGACTACCATCTTCTGCACAATCTTCTTGATATTCTTGTTAGTGGCCTCAACAGCACCATTCATCTTTGGCCTGTAAGGAGAAGAGTTGTGATGTTGAATTTTGAAGTCCCGGCAAAGTTCTTCCATCATCTTGTTATTCAAATTGGAACCATTGCCAGTAATGATTCGCTTGGGAACTCCATATCGACAGATGATGTCTCTTTTCAGAAATCTAGATACCACTTGTCTGGTGATGTTTGCATACGAGGCTGCTTCAACCCATTTGGTGAAGTAATCAATGGCCACTAGGATGAATCTGTGACGATTTGAAGCAGTCGGTTCAATCTTTCCAATCATATCAATGCCCCACATGGCTAAGGGCCAAGGTGAAGACATTACATTCAAAGGATTTGGAGGCACATGTACTTTATCTACGTAGATCTGGCATTTGTGGCATTTTTTGGCATAAGCACAACAGTCTGCATCCATTGTGATCCAGTAGTAACATGATCTTAATAACTTATTTGCCATTGCATGTCCTCCGGAATGGGTACCGAAAGAACCTTCATGTACTTTGTGCATCAGGAGGTCTGTTTCCTTCTTGTCAACACATCTGAGCAAGACCATGTCGAAGTTTCGCTTGTACAAAGAACCATCAGTATTGAGGAAGAAACTACTGGCTAGCCTTCTTAATGTCTTCTTATCATTTGATGATGCCCCGGATGGGTATGTCTGAGTTTCTAAGAAGCATTTGATGTCATGGTACCAAAGCTTGTTATCAGTGACAATGTCTACAGAGAACACGTATGTCGGTCGGTCCAGTCTGGATACCAAAATCCGAGGTACATAATTGGCATCTTGTACTTTGATCATGGATGAAATGGTAGCCAAAGCGTCTGCAAACTGATTCTCATCTCGAGGGATGTATTCAAGCTTAACTGATGTGAAGAAGGTCAACAATTTCGTCGTATAGTAACGGTAGGGAATTAGATGCTCCTGATGTGTGTACCACTTGCCGTTGGTCTGGTTGATTACCAAAGATGAATCTCCTAACACATTCAAAGTTTTGATCCTGAGGTCAATGGCTTCCTCAAGACCCATAATACAAGCTTCATATTCTGCTTCGTTGTTAGTGCAGGTGAAGGTGAGTTTTGCTGAGAAAGGCATATGAACTCCCTTGGGTGTAATAAGTACTGCACCAACCCCACGACCCTTGCAGTTAACTGCCCCGTCAAACATCATAGTCAATGCTTCTTATGGGTCAGGCCCTTCAGTGTGAACAGGCTCTTCATAATCTTTTGCTTTTAAGGACATGATGTCTTTATAGGGGAAGTCAAATCTCATAGGATGGTAATCATCAATAGGTTGCCCAGCCAGATAATCAGACAATACACTGCCCTTGATGGCCTTTTGAGAGGTGTATTGAATGTCATAATCTGTTAGAATCATTTTCCATCTTGCAACCCTTCCGATAAGTGTTGGCTTCTCAAATATGTACTTGACTGGATCCATCTTTGAGATCAATAAGGTAGTATGAGTCAACATATATTGTCTTAGTCGGCGAGCAGCCCACGCTAAAGCACAACAAGTTTTCTCGAGCAGTGATAACATTGTTCATAGTCGGTAAAATGTTTGCTTAGGTAGTATATTGCATACTCTTTTCGACCAGACTCGTCATGCTGGCCCAACACACACCCCATTGACTTTTCTAATACTGTCAGGTACATGATTAGAGGTCTTCCTTCAATTGGAGGCATGAGAATTGGAGGTTCTTGCAGATACTCTTTGATTTTGTCAAAAGCTCTCTAACAATCGTTGTTCCACCTAACTGTTTGTTCCTTTCTTAACAGGTTGAACAAGGGTTCGCAGGTTGCAATGAGATGATATATAAACCTTGAGATGTAGTTCAATCTACCTAAGAACCCTCGAACTTCTTTCTCAGTCTTAGGTGCAGGCATCTCCTGAATGGCTTTCACTTTGTCGGGATCAACCTCAATTCCGTTTTCGCTTACAATAAAATCTGGAAGCTTACCAGAACGTACCTCGAATGTGCATTTTTTGGGGTTCAATTTCAACTGATACGTTCTTAGACGCTTGAACAATTTCAGAAGAATCACCAGATGATCTTCTTCTGCGAGGGACTTGGCAATCATATCATCCACATAGCACTCGATTTCTTTGTGGATCATATCGTGGAATAGTGTTACCATAGCCCGTTGATAAGTTGCCCCGGCGTTCTTCAGACCAAACAACATTACCTTGTAGAAGAATGTGCCCCAGGGTATAATGAAATTTTTCTTCTCCATGTCTTCAGGTGACATCTTAATCTGATGGTATCCAGAAAATCCATCCATGAAAGAAAATACAGAGAACTGAGTTGTGTTGTCCACCAATACATCAATGTGAGGTAATGGGAAATCATCCTTCGAGCTAGCTCTGTTTAGGTCCCGGTAATCCACACACATACGCACCTTGCCATCCTTCTTAGGTACGGGTATAATATTAGCAACCCGCGACGGGTAACTATTTACAGCGAGAAAACCGGCGTCCCACTGCTTTTGTACTTCCTCTTTTATTTTCATGGCCATGTCTGGGCGAGTACGGCGCAACTTCTATTTAACTGGTGGACAATCTTATTTCAATGGCAGCCTGTGCATGACAATATCTATATCTAGACCTGGCATATCTTGATAAGACCAAGCAAAGACGTCAACAAATTCCCAAAGCATACTGATGAGTTTTTCTTTCACTGGAGCTTGCAGACTGGCCCCGATCTTCACTTCTTTCACATCTTCCTCGGTACTAAGATTGATAGTTTCAACCTCCTCCTGATGAGGAGCAATCACTTTTTCCTCTTGTCTCAACAACCTTTCCAACTCTTCAGGCAACTCATAATCTTCATCAACACCTTCATCTGCTTGATTAATTGGATTGTCGAAGTCATACACGGTCATAGTAGTGTCGTTGTCGATGCAATCTGGAGGATTATCTCTGCAAGGGTTGAGATTTGTTCATTTTAGTGATTGAATTTAATCTTGTTTAAGAAAAAGTGTGAATGGAATTATTATTTTGAAAAACATTGTCATTTATTGCTTTGTGCGAAAATAACAAAAATGAAAAACAGTGAGCGGAAAAAGAAGATCGTTTGCAGAAGATGTCCATTTGTTCATTAATAATTCATTTTCACAAAATACAAATATGGCCCTATTACAAAATGAGTCCTGACACCTTGGGCAAGATGCAGGGCTTGATGCATGCTTAAACAGGAAATAATAATTACTCTGCAGAAGTAATCCTTATAATTTCCTGGGAAGACCAGTTAATGACTTGCTGGCCTAAGACCTTCGGACGAATCCAGCTCTCCAGGTTGAAGTCACTTTCAGCCTCGTCTTCCACATTGTTGATTGCATCCGGGGTCAGCATTCCCCCCACTGATAAACTTGGGAGCTTCAGCAGCCTCCTCTTGGACCTGTCGGGATGGTTTGTAACCCAACCCGAATTTGTCTTCCTTGATCTGAACTTGCAGCATCTTTCTCTAGCCCTGGGCATTCCCGTCTTCAACAACCTTCCTAGCTTGCTTATAAGAGGAGATTGAAGTGCCAGACACTTCAGTTGTTGCTTCATTAACATTGAGGGCCTCAAACCCTTGGCTCATTGTCTCATGGATTTCTCTGTCCATCTCAATGTACTTATAAGTAGCTAGATGACTGACGAAGATATCCTCTTCCCCACAGATTGTGATGACTTGACCCTCCCATTCGTATTTCAACTTCTGGTGAAGGGTTGACGTTACAGTGCCAGCGGCATGAATCCTTGGCCGACCCATCAAACAGCTATATGCAGACTGAATGTCCATCACATAGAAGACAGTTTTGAATATCTGTGGGCCAATCACCACAGGCAGCTCGATTTCCCCAAGAACCGATCTTTTAGAACCGTCAAATTCTCTCACTACCAGGTTACTTGGACGCAAAGCAAGACCATCATATTCCATTTTGACCAAGGCTTTCTTTGGAAGAACATTGAGATAAGACCCAGTGTTAACCAAGACATGAGAGAGAACAACACCCTTACACTCCAAGGTGATGTGTAAAGCCTTATAATGGTTACGGCCCTCCGTTGTTAGATCAGCATCAGTAAAACCTAGCCCATGGCTAGTATTGACATTTGAAACCACTATTTCTAGCTGATTAACTGTAATCTCTTCTGGCACGTAAGCTGCGTGCAGGACTTTGAGAAGTGCATTCCTATGAGCTTCGAAACACATCAGCAGTGATAGAATAGAGATTTTGGAGGGTGTCTGGTTGATCTGGTCCATAACCTTATAGTCACTCTTCTTGATTATTCTCATGAACTCGTCTACATCCTGCTCAAAGGATGTCTTTTGAGTTTCCTTGGTGATAGGATCTTCAGACACCACACTCTTGCCCTTAGCCTTCGCAGCAGCTTCTGCTTCAGCATTGGTTCTTTGGAATTGTGAGGCAAAGAGACGTCCGCTTCAGGTGAAGCCTCCTCCTCCCCCCACATTATCAATATGTGGTGTAGAAGTGTCAAGAGTGACTTTCTTTCCGTCACAATACAAATCTGAGCCATAGTGCCAAGGTACGGCACTGCTGTTGTCATATGGAACTCGTCCTGGACCCGTGATAGTAACCGGACTGATTGTTGCGAAAGAAGGAATTGATACAGTCTGAGGTTCATAATAAATAGTAACAGGAGGCCTGACCGGAGATGGTGTTGTTGATGAAGGTTGTTGTTGTTGATGTTGATGTTGTTGTGAGTTGCCGAAAGAATCGGGAACGTGGATTGTTGCAGGACCATAGTAAATAGTAATTGTGGAAACGTCTTCATTGATGGTTGTTATTTTTGTAGAAGGATGTGTGGAAGTGCTGTCTGTTGATGTTGAAGAAGGGATGATTGTTGATGTTGTAGAAGAATCTGTCGGAATGATTGTTGTTGAAGTTGTAGGAGTGACATCTGATGGAATGACATGTGCTAGAGTTGTAGCAGGAATGGTTGTTGATGTTGTAGAAGTTGGGACTGTTGAAGTGATCTGTAAGGTGCCTTCCTTGATAAGATTATTGATACCGGTTTTCAAATCTGCACAACCGTTGATGGAAATCTTGCAAGGTTCACAGTGGGCCTCATAACCCGGGAACACCTGGCATTTCAAAAGCTGGGCTTTAACCTCGGCCAGAGTTGTCTGAATGCTTGCAACATTGTCAATTAGGTTCATCGGTTGATCCTCCCCAATAGCATTTATCCTAGGCCCACCATGGCTAGGCATAGGATTCTTGGTAACACTTGGAGGAGGTGCAAAGTTGACTTCCTTAGAATCAATCGAATCCTGAACCTTCATGTGTAAAGCCCTGCACTTTTCTATTGTATGGCCAGGTGCGTTTGAGTGGAAGGAACACCGGGCATTAACATCATAGTTTCTTGGAAGGTTCTGGGGATCTGGGGGAGACAAAGTCCTCAATTCGATCAAGTTGAGCTTTAACAATTGTGGAAGTAAGGCAGCATATGACATCGGAATGGGATCGATAACCCTGTTGACTTGTGAAGGCCTATGTTGAAACGGCCGTTGTTGCTGATTGTTATTGTTGTAAGATCTTTGTTGAGGAAATTGTTGTTGCGGTGGGAAGTGTTGTGGTTGTGGAGGATACTGTTGTTGAGGTGCTGGAGATGGAATGGTGACAGCAGCCACTGATCTTGGCATGTATTGAGGCCTACCTCTTCCCATATGTACTAAGTTGGTCTCACCTGTCCTATGAGGTCCTAGGAAAGGTTTCCTTGTATTGCTGGAACTAGCTCCATTATCTGAAATTTTGCCCATCTTTAAAAGACTCTCAATTCTCTCACCAGCTATAACTACATCCTCAAAGCTGGTGGACAAGAAGGCAGCAAGTATGTCGATGTAAGTCCCATGTAGGGTGTTCATAAACATGTCGGTCATCTCTCTTTCAGACATTGGAGGATAGACAGCAGCAGCAAGCTGTCTCCATCTTTGGGCATACTCTCGGAAGCTTTCTCTTGAATACTGTGACATTCCCATTAGGAGAGTTTTGTTGGGAGCCATGTCCAAGTTATATTGATACTGGCGTATGAAAGCCTCGGCCAAATCCTTCCAGTTTCTGACCGTTGCTCTGGACAGGTGAGAATACCATTCACAGGATGCCCCGGTCAGACTGTCTTCGAAGTAGAACATCCACAACTTTTCGTCCATGGTGTAAGCCTTCAGTCTCCCCATAAAGGACTGTAGGTGAGTACGTGGACAAGAGGTACCATTATAACTCTCAAAGCAAGGAGGCTTGAATTTGTGAGGAATCCTGACTCCTTCAACCAGACCCATGTCCATAACATCAAATCCTAGAGAGTTTTGGGACTCCAAAGATCTCAATTTCTCGGCTATTTCGTCTAGACGACGATCATAGGCTTCATCCCCAGCACCAATTACTATAAAATGTTCCTCTTGGGGGTCTTCTTGCAAGGCACGACCTCCAGTGTTTCCTTGAGTATTCCTGATAGCATTGACTTCAGGATTGAGGTGAGGCCCAAACTCTAGCGCATCTGTTCGTGGCTGCCCATGATCATTGTTGCTAGTACCTCCTGTACCTAGATGATTCTCTTCTGGAGTTTTTCGCTCGACCAACTCTCTTAATCTTTATTGGCTTTGGGCCAACCCAGTCATTACTTCCATAAACTGGTTCATCTGAGCCCTCATCTCAGTTCTTTCATTAGCCATCTGAGTTCTCACGTCAGTCAAATCTTGCTGAACTTGGTCCATCTGTAAGCTCGGAAGGTTGTTTCTGGTTGGATACCGGTGAACTCGGTTGATGGGGAAAACCCTCCTACAAGCAATGTTTCCTGAAACAACAGCAAAGTGAGAAAACAACAACAAAAACACCTACAAAACAAAGAATGAGGTTAGTATGCAATGCAGTATGTCTATTTTTCTTCCAAGGGTATCCTGTTTGGTTCTTTGGTTTTGACCTTCCAGACCTCCGGGAATGATGAAGATGTTGAAGAGAAATGAAGCCCACAAGATAATCCAAGTAATACATAAACCATACATTTCAAAAGGGTCAAAATACATAGTTTATGATTACAACAAGTTCCCATGGTGGGTCAAAATACAACAAAGTTATCATAAAGTACAACCAAAATAAAATACAAATACAAAGAAATCAAACATCCAGCCCAAAGTCATCCTCTTTGACTTCCTTCCGGAGAGCATCAGTCACTGGTCAACTTGGATGTTCTATGATGGTCCTGATAAGAAGGTTCCTGGTGGCAATGGCACTTGTCAACTTCTTATACTTGTCTTGGTCTTTTGATCTCTTCAACCCCGCCCGGAGCTTCAACTCGGAGATTTCCTTCTGTGCTGCTAACAAGGGTTCCTGACTCTTCTTCTCATTAGCTTCCAGCTGCTCTATCCTAGCCTGGGTCTTCTGATCTTCTTGCACACGAGCCTCAGTGATCCTGATCCACCTAGCCTGACTCTCCTCCAAGTAGTGCTCAGCTCTGGCCTTCTGAATCTTGGCTTCTTTGCAAGCATTCTTCAATACCAACTCCCATGCTCCGGCTTTTTTGATGTAATCATCTGTCTTCTCAATCTTGGTCATATGCTCGATACGGAGATTCTGTAACCTCTCATTGTCCAGACGACTATCATTCCTCTCCCAGAGGGTCTTCTTTAGAGCTTCAGAAAGCTGAGTATTCCTTTCTTTCAACTTCTCAAAATCCTCTAAACTGACTGTAGCTACAGGCTCTACTGCTGATGGCCTTGGCACATCCTCCAGGGTGAATGGCATGCGGGTGATCTGTCCTCTGACGCGAGACCAATCAATATATTGAGCTGAAACTATGTTGTTGCACTTTCCAAGAATGCAGTCCCTTTTGTCTGAATATTATCCCAAGCCCAGGCTACTTATCGGATGATGGCATGATTATTCTGAACATCACAGTAAAGGGTCTCTGCTAAATCCTGCTCTCTTGGTGGATGTACTAAGGCATACCCTAGCTGCCTTTTGAAGAGCAAAGGGTTGCAGTTGATGCAACCCTTTACTCTAATGAGAGGTACATTGGGATACTGCCCACAGTTGGTAATTATATCTCTGCCCTTGGTGCTCAGAGTACACCACCTGATGTCTTCTGAAGTGAGAGCAATCATTCTCTTAGCCCAATTCCTTGACTGATGAGGATTCAAGAAAGCTTTTGTCTTTGGCAGGTGCCTCAATAACCAATAATAGAAGAGAGGTGCACAACATCTGACTAGTCTTCCCCTCTGCTTCGCATTCCTTTGGTGCACTGAGTAATAGAAATCCCCTAGCATGGTAGGAACTGGATTCTTCAGCAGGAAGAGATGGATAGCACTCTTGCTTACAAACTTAGGCTCGTCTGCAAACAAGAAGATTCCATATATACTAAGAGCCAGGAGAGCACAAACGGTTTCCCATTTTCCTACTGTAGCATGACTGGTGGCCTGAGTGATCAAGAAGTCCAAGTGGAGGCCTGGGATTCCAGCCTTGGTGGTCATATGTTGATCAATGGTGGTGGCATCCAAATACAGAGCCTTAGATATTTCTTCATTCTTAGGAGCAGTCATCTCATGGTTGAAAGGGATTCCCCTCCTTATAGGGACACCCAACAACATGGAAAACTCCTCCAACAAGGGACCCATCTGAAAGTCTGGAAAAGTGAAACATCTGAGAGGAGGGTCATAGAACTGAAGGCAAGTGTGGATCATGCTCTTTTGTGATGCATCCAAGTCCATGATCATGTTCATAATACCACCATAATGTTCCCTGAATAAAGGGACATGATCAGGAGTGATAAGTGCCTTAATCTGCCTGATGCCTGCTAGGGAGGGCTCAAAGAAATGATAAGTAATGTTGCTCTTCCTAGATGAGTCCATACTGACAATGGATGCTAATGAAGATAATTGAGAAGAAATACTGATAAAGACAACTGGAGAAGATATCAACTGAAGAAGATCTTTGAGGAAGATAATTGATGAAGATGGCTGAGCAGAAGAACAGTCAAAACCAAACCAAAGATGATGTGGATACCCTGTAAAACAAATAGACAAATGTTAAATGATGCAAAATGATGTATGCAGAATGATATGCAAGGGTTTGTGATCAAGTGTTGGATTTTCCATTTCCTCTGATAGGGTCCATGTGTGTTCATAAGTCCAGATGAAGGCTAGAGAACCAGTAACCAGGTGGGGGACTCAAATAAAGAGTCACAAGTCCAGGGTTTCATAGAATCAGTCCAAAATAGTATGACCTTAAAAAAACCATTAGTAACAGGGTATGATGAGTCCAATGGTTCCTGCAAACCTGTAAACATCCCAACCCACTCACATGTATTGCTCTAGAACAAGGATCCTCAGACTTGGATCTATTATGAGAAGTGTAAACACTTCTAACCCGGAGGTACAATGTTTATATTAATCATAAAGGACCCTCCTCTAATTCACCTCAGATGCTGAAGGTCATCTAAAAAGGTCATCCAGACTTAGCAGGCTTCACAAATAGCCCTAGTACTACAGGAAATATGTAGCACAGAGTTCTCAAGAAGAAACCCATATCTGAATCGTGTTTCATATTCCCGCACCATACCGAAATGGAATGGGAAAGAATATGAAGCCACTCTAATCCTATGTGTCACTCAGGCTCCTGGTATGGAACCTTACTCACTGAGATATCCCTCCCACCAATGCAAACCAACAAATCCATCACAGGTGATATGATGACAATAATATGAAATGCATAAAAATAGTAAATGAAAGTAATAAATAAAGATATACATAAAGCAATAAATAAAGCAATAAACAAAAGCAAACATAACACATAACACCCCCATAAACACAAATCAAACAAGCGCTACGAGAAATCCACAAAAATAACCAGAAGCCCTGGTTACAAGATAAGTTCCCCAGTAGAGTCGCCAAGTTGTCGCACCCCGGACTTATGTCCCGGTGCAAACGCAAACCGTCAGCGAAAGAGAAAGGAGGTTGAATTGAATAGAGTCGCCAGCTAGGCATTTTTATCCCGAAGGAAAGGTAATGTTGCATAAACCTAGAAAGAGATGGATAAGACGGTTGCGAACCTGAGAAATTGAGAAAGGGGGTTGGGTACGACCTGGGAAGGTATTAGCACCCAGATCGTCCGTCGTACTCGACGGGATCAATGCTTACAAGATTGTGTTTAAAAGGGGTAAGTGTATGTGCTATCTGTGTGCAAAATCTAGAAAAGAAAGTACAGGTGTCAGTGTAAAAAGGTGAATTGCTCAAGAACTGACGCTTAAGAAAGGAATGCTGAAAGAGGGGGATGACAAAGAGACTTTTGTTCGATAACTGTTAAGTTATGTCTACGTATGATCTCGTGCAATGAGGAAGTCAAAACACCGTAGTTCGACTCAAAGAGATTGAAAATAAATTGACTGTGAACTGCTTGTTTGTCTATGCTCAAGTGTATGGCTCGTCTGGCTCGAGTGCTAACTTTCATGCATTAGACTGAAGAAGAAAGTTCTCGTTTGTGAATGAGTGTGTTGAGAAAAGAATCCCGAAGGAGACAATTATTGTTTGTTTTTGTGCTTTCAGTTTTTTTATATTGTTTTTGGTGTTTTGCATAGGATTATGAGCTTAAGCCTAAATCAAAGGCTTGTAAACTCATTATATCCTCCCTAATTAGGGATAATGAGCCTACTTAAGTATGATATAAGCATCTCAACTTAATTACCATGATGATGTATGATTAAGATCATTAACCTACTTGTGATTAATTAGATGTTTTTGGGTTTTTGTTTAGTGTTAAGTAATGAGTTTAATATCTAATCACAGATTAGTGAACTCATTAGACCATCCTAATAGAAGGATAATAGATGAGAACACTAAAGCTGAGGAAGATACCTCAACTTAATCCATGGTTAGGGATTAAATTCATTATATAACAAGACTTTATTAAATGTATTTTAATTAAAGGATGAGATTAAGAAGTGGATTTTAAGTTTGTAAGACAACTTGAGGGGGACTTGTCCATTAAACACTAGGGTTATTCCCTCTTAACCATAAGGAAGAGATAAAACCCTAATGTAAGGCCCAAGTTACAAGATAAAGTCTTAGTGATTATTAATGTGTTTTGATTAAGAGGTGTAAACAAATTAAATGTTTAACACTAAGGATTAAAGTTATACACTCCATTCTAAGATAAGGATGCAGGCATAACCCTAATTCCAAAGTCCTAAAAATTTAAGAGTTTAGTCTCTGATTATTGAGATGAGGAGGGAGACTCAAAGGAAAAAGACTAGGGGGGACTATACACAACTCTAAAAGTTATCATGCTTGGACATCCTATGGTTTGTGAGGCTTAAGAGAAAGGATCTTCAAGAAGGCCACCAATGGAAGAAGCAGATGAAGAAGAAAGAAGAAGAACAAGCTACTTACTTCCTGAAGAAGATAAGTAACTTGAAAGAAAGAAAGTGGGGGGAGGGAGCATAAGTGAAACAAGTTCACTTCAAAGACAAGTAAATATGCATATGAATAATGATAAGAGATGGTAAGTGAAGGCAAATCCACCTCCCAAATAACTTACCAAAAGTTCCTGAAAATGTTAGCATGAATGCATAAGACATAAAGCAAAAGGGAATGAGATAAAATGAGATGCAAAGACCAAAGTAATAAGTGATTATGAAATGCAAATGGCATATGATATGATGAAAAGTCAAACAAAATGCATATGAATGATCATACAAAGATGAGATGCAAAGGAAGCATGTTTAGAAGCATGAAAACACATGGATGTTCATGAAATGTAATGTATGCAAGGCATAGCAAATGAATTAAGAAATGATCAAGAAATGTTCAAGAATGTCTTAAGATGTCTAAGATGTCATACAAATGCTTGAAATGTCATGGCAAGTTCATATGATGATGATATGCCAAGGAGAATGCAAATGAAGATGCAAAATTAGGATTTTTAAGACAACATGAAATGCATATGACCAAAAAAGAAGCATACTACATGAAACAAAATTGAAATCGAGCTCAAACAAACCCTTAACCCATATAAGCTCACACCCCAAAGGAGGAAGTCAGAAGCTTAAACTAGTAGAAGTTATGAAATTCCTAAGTTTGCTAGGGTTTTTGGGTGATTCTAAAGGGAAAATGAAAATCAAATTGAAAATGCAAGATAAAATTATGAGACAAATAACCTAGTAACTACATGCAATATTTGAAACAATACAAAACGAATCAAGTTAAATCTCATCATGGTTAGGCAAAAATGAATTTTTCGAGTTAGGGTTAAAAAATGTGATTTTTAAGAACCCTAATTCAAAGAAAATTGTGAAATTATGATCAAACATAAAAGTAAATTTGTATGATGAGTTTGAAAATGTTTATAAATGTATTAGAATGGTTCATGAATTTTTTGGTGATTTTTAGAAACCTAAATGCATTTTTAATTAATTAAAATCCATTAATTATGTAAAAATAACATTTAAATATTTTAAAAATACTTTTTAAATGCAAAAAATAAAATAAAAATTATTTTTAGGTTAAGGAATATATTTAGAACAAAAATTCAAAGTTTGAGATTTTTTGAATGGGTTTATCTATTTTTAATAAAATGAACAAAAGAAATATAAAGAATATGAAATAAAAATGAAATAAATGAAAGTATGCAGATCTGATGGTTGAGATTCAAACATGGAGGGAGGGAATTTACTACGCGCGCTATCCAAGGGTCCACATTCAAACTAAGGAAATTAATTATTTAAACCTAAGTAAACTAATTAATTATGGATTAAAATTAATGAGGCAATCTGAGCCACTCAAACGCGCGCTAAGCTAAGATCCAAGGGCCACCATTCAAACTGATCTCTAAATCCTAATTAGAACCCTAATGACATTCAGGTGACCGGAGCAAGCTCCGATAATCTTCTCCGGCGAGCTCTTCATCCAATCTCTCTTTATAAGCTACCCCAGACCCTCAAAATCTCCAGAATACATCCCCAAACAACAACAAGCAAGAATCAGGCATCAAAAAACACTTATACTTCATGAATCTCACGAATCGAATCAAACAAGTTTTAGGTTAAAAAGTTTTAGAAGCTCCATACATGGCCATTTCTCAATCATTTTCAAAACAAATCATATCAGTGTGATCAGGAGAACATATAGAATCATTCTAAAACTTAAAAGAAGGTTTATGGAAAAAATGTTATTGATGATACCTGAGATGAAGCTTTCTCTATCTGAGATTCCTGGACCTCTCCTTGATGCTAATCCACTCCAATTAACTCCCTGAAGCTTCTGAAAGGATTAGAACAAGTTTGTGGTTGCTATTTTGAGGTGTGTGGTTCTGGTTTTGCAGAAATCGTGTTTGTGAAAGGGGAGTTTTCAAGCCATTTCAATGGTTGGTTTGTGTTCCTTGTGATGTGTAGAGATGATTGGTGCAAAGAGTTGTGAAGTTTGATGGTTATGTTGAGAGATTCTATAGCATGACAATTTTGGGGATTTTTTTGAAACTCAGCTTATGCCCCCATTCAGGCTTGTCTGTGTTGTGTTTTATGATCCTTGTGACATGAATAAACAAATGCAATGAGTCAGAAAGACTGCATAACATTGTGGAAATGGTATGGAGCAATTGGCCAAAAAGTCAATAGTTGGTGTACTACAAGCATGGGCTATGGCAGAAGCTGTTTTAGGGTTGATTTGAGCTCAGTTGAGTTTGTGGAGCACCATAGGATTAATTGTGATGAGATGTGATGATTGAATGGTGAGATTGCAATGGTTTTGCACTTTTGCAAATTTGTAAATTTTGAAGAGATTGGTCATGAAATTGGTGGGTTCAAAGCTGACTTTTGGTCATGGCATGTTGCATAAAGTTGCTATGATGCATTGAAGTGGATTAGAGGTCACACAAAGTCCTAAAAATCAGTTTTGCAAAAAAATCCTCTTTGAGACTTTTTTGTGAAACATGGCTTTTGGAGACTTGTGATCCAAGGCATGAGTTTGGTCTTGTAATGTTGCATCATGTTTGTATGATGTTTAGAAGTCAATTAGAGGTCATTTGAATGCTTAAAACTTGATTTTGCAAGAATCCCTCTTTGGCACATACTTGATAATTACAAGATTTTTGCCAACTTTAAAAGGTCATATCTTGAGTTCTAGGATGAATCAAGACATGTTCTTGTACTTTTTGAAAATGGGAAGACATAATCTACAACTTTCATGTCCAAGGATTTTTCATTTGAAGCATTTTTGGTCATGAAAGAATAGGTTGAATATCTTTCCCAAAATGGAAAGTTTCCATTACAAGTCATTTCCAAAAATAGCAAGTTTGCATTTGGCTTGAAATTCTTCAACTTTGTGAACTTCCGACCACTTCTAAGATCAAATAAAGACCATAGAGACCCAAAATGATAATGATGACCCTTTGGTACCCTTGAGGGAGGCCTCAGATGCCTTGATTTTGACTTTACTTGCTCAAGAAGTTACCCAATGATCAGATGACTTCCACAGTGAATTTCTTCATCAAACTTGGTACACATGATCCTTATAACATATTAAGACCATTAGAAACAATAATGACCAAAAAAATTGGGATTAAGGCCTCTGAAACCAAAACCCTAATTTTAGGTCATCTATGCAGGAAATCTTCAGTCTGCCTCTATGCCTTTGTCATTCTTTGGGATCCCTTGACTTTTATGGACTTTGGGGAGCATATTATGATCATGTAACACACATGGACCCTCTTGGAAAGCTTCAAGACCATTGGGATGGCTCAGATCACTTCTTGGATTGCTCAGATTACAAACCCTAGATGTAGATGAAATGAAACTATGCAGATGAAACAAATATGCAAGATGAGATGGTATGCCTATGCTTATGCAAAATTGAAAGATCACAAGCCATGGTGTGAGAAAAAGTGAGGGAAATTTGGGGTGTTTACAATATATTTCACATTAAACCATTTTTAATTTGTTTTTACCGTCCAATTCATCCTTTGATTTTGCCTTAGTCGTATCCTATTTTACTAACCAAATTCATTCACTTATCAATATCAAACCATAACCATTTTCTTTTTTCTCTTTTTCTTTCTCCAATTTAAATCATTCATGAAAGGCCCATTACCATAATCTAATCTTTATTCAAATCCATATATGATTCATTCAAGAATATTCATTTGAAAATCCAACTAATCCATATACATTAGATCCTTCCATTATCCAAAAGCCCATTGATCGCTTATTGTTTTTTTTTCTCATTGTCCGATTGTTAGAAAATCATTAAACCAAAATTTCCTTTGAGTTAGCCCATTTTAATTAAAAGTCATATTTTAATTTGCATATCATTTAAACCAATATTATTTTCAAACCATTTCTAATTACTTTAATTTTATCCCCATTCAATCTCAATGTATTAATTTGGCAGAAAAAGAAAAAAAAAACAAAAGGGGTGAAGGGACTTTGTCCTTGGCTTCATTACCATCGGTGATACAATGGGACTGGGCAGAGAAATTCAGATACATGGGAGATTTACTATAATTAAATAACAAAAAAATGAAGACAAAAAAATCAGTTCAGGGAGAAAATAATATAACAGTTTCTCAAGAGCAAAATTCAGTAAAAAAAACAGTTACAAAAATCTCCAATAGGCTCTAACAGAAATCGAGAACCCATCTCCTTAAACTAAGAATCTCTCTCTCTGTGCTCATAACAGAAGCAAATAAAACTCAGATGACAGTTACAGAAAAATGCAGAACCCTCTCCAATCTCTTCTTCACCCTCACATCTTCATCAATCATCAAGAAAACTCAGAAACGAAAATCTGGGAGGAATCTTCATAGAACTCTCACCAATCATTCTTCATCACTCAATCTCTAACCTCAACAACAATCATCAACCTTCATTTCAACTTCTTCAGATAACCAAGAAACCTCCCTCTTCTTCGACCTTCAACCCTTTCGATTTGCACAGCACACAAAAACAATCTGCAAACCTTCACCATCCTACATCACTAAAACTTCATCGATCTTCAATCAATTCATCATCATTAAATCTCTCTACAACCTTCACAAACTTCTTCAACCATCTTCGCTATACAATCGACTTTGCATCCTGCATCATCATCTTTAACACGTCTTTCTACGAGTTCATCATCACCTTCACGTCATCGCATCATCTTCATCAATTCGACATGATCCTGCATCAATATCAACACAGCTTCAATCTTCATCAAGATTCATTAATCTTCATGCAATAATTAACATCTCAAACGCAAAACGGAACGGGTTTATACCTGAAACCGTAGCGGCACTGTTGCCTCCGTCGTAATCACGATGATGTAAAGATGATGTCGCGGGAAAGAATGATTCCGATGGTGATTCATGAGCGGGGAAGATGAGATGATGAGCCCTATGGAAGCTTGATTGGTGTTGCGTCTGAGAGAGAGGAGGCAAAATCGCCGTTTATTGAAGAAGAAGAGGTTGTTGGCGCAGCGTGTGTTCCAGCGAGGTTTTACCGGTGGATGGAGGAAATGTTTCATTGAGGAAGGAGGCTGAGGGATTCGTTTTTAACTTAGGGTTTGTTTATTTGGAATTCTTTGCTTAAATCTGGCATGGCAAATTGGGCTTCATGACATGTGCCCATGGATTCACTCTTAACACCATCAATTTCATTCCACACCCCTCCATGCGGTTGGACTGGGCTTCAGAGCCATGTTAATGCTATCTAGACCCTCTAATTTGCTAAACAAACACCCATGCGAGGCTGCCATGTGAAGATTGGGCCTTGGGCCTTTATTTTATGATGCTTCACTCTCATAATTTTATTCACCTTTCCATTCTTTCTTTCTCTTTTTGTTTTTATAGAAGTTGTTAATTAAATTTCTTGTAAAATAAATTATTGATAAATTTCTTGTCAAGATATTTTGGATTAATCTATTGATTAGTTCTTGGTAATTTTAAATTGTTGATTTTTGTGGATTCTAATTATTTAGTTTGGATGGATTTTGGTAAGACTTCATGAGGATTTTTTATCAACACGGATCGATTTCGATTAAGGTGGGTCTTCGCAAAGCAATTATGGAATATAAGCATTTATTTTGCTTATGGAAGATTACAAGACATTGCATGAAGTTTTTTTTGGATTTATTTTAGGTGAAGAATCGTCACTTCAATCAAGTAAGAAATCTCGACTTTCTCCACTTTAATGCATCATTCTAATTGTATGCGGCTTAGGATCATATAGCGTAAGGTGCATATTGAGCCCTCCCACCTGAGGCACTGGATTTATTTTTTATTTATGATTATGTGTGATTATATTGAAGCTTAGGGATTAGGTTACGAACAATAGAATTTGCTTCCTTTCACTTTCACTTAAATCACCATTGTTTTCCCGTTTCATCGCAATTACTAAAAATAGTTTCGGGTGTGATAAAATTCTGGAAAATTTCATGAGTGATCCTTATCTTCTTAATTAATTTGGATGGTTATAGTAATTAATTTGGATTTTTCATTCCAAGTTGTCCCAAAAGGAAGTGTTTTGACATAAGGGACCAAAAACAATTTTTTCCAATAGGTGTGAGACCTATTTTGTGTATATGATTAACCACTGGAATTTGTCACATTTTGATGTTACTTGGCGATTTTTTTTCATAATTTTTGGTCCCATTTTTTATCCTTTGTGGAGTTGTTTTCGGCTATCATGCCTTGTTATCTCACTCATTAGTGAATTGTTTTGGCACTTTGGTGCATAATTTTGTGAAATCCGTTTAGACCTGATAAGCTACTGACTTCACTATGCTAGGTATTTAATTTCATAATTTTTCAAGCCTTTTTTATATTTTTCATGTCACCTAGATTATAGGTCCGATTATGTGCTTATTTGCTCTATATCCTAGATGTTAGGAAGGCATTCATGCCATTTGCTTGAGATACTCTATGGTAACCTTTAGGAGCTAATTATAGGTCAATTTTAGGTCCTTAATTCCAGTTATAGTTCAATTTTTTGAACCATATTCATTTGGTTTGTTTTGGTGTTTTAAAATGCGTACTTATTTGAACTAGTTTAACCTAAACTTGTTTCTCTTCTCCTCTAAATGTTAACATGAGTTATGTGGGAATCATAAATTCTTATCCATGCATTCTAATTTCATCTTATACCTTGTATACTACTGACCCATAGTCATATCATGGATATTCACATGTCATTCATTCTTGACTTGCATCCTTTGTGATCTTATGCAATGTTTGCTACACTTCTTCCCACATCTTCTTACTCGTGCTTCATATGCTTACACCATTGCATTCATGATGGTATGTTCATTCATCCTCATTCATAAGCATTCCTACTTACTTTGATGCTCATTTCATGTATTAATTCATGCTTGTGTGCCATATGTACTCACACTTCATCCATGAACTCTAACTTGCATTCATGTGAACATAGGTGAACTTTTGGTATATAGTTTGACATGGTTTGATCTTGTGAGGTATCCTAGCATCCTTAGGGACACATAGCATGTAGCTACTGACTTTAGAAATCATATAACCTTTAGGTACCTTCACCTTTAGACTTAGGTCTTCTTTTGAACCATAGTTCCATTCTAGGATGTGTGTAAGGTTTAGTTGCCTTTATGCTTTGTTTTTGTTTCTAATATGCAAATTATTTTGGTACTAATCTTTGTTTTGTAGGGAGGTTGAGGTAAGCTTGTTCATACAACATCTTCCTTTATCTCTTTATACTTTCAAATTGTGTTTTCCTTGCACTTTCATTCAACTTTCTTCATCTAACTTTACCTTGAATTTCTTTAGGGTTTAGTACATCATTAGGACATAGTTTGTTAGTGTTTGATTTTCTAACCTTAGTGTCGTACCTCGAAAAATACGATCCTCGCGCCGACCGCGGAATAAATGGAAATAACAGAGTCGCCACCTAATTCTATTTACACTAATGAAAGAATAGGAAGATATAGATAAAACCTAATAAAGAAAAATGGAGAGAACAAGGTCATCGAAACCAAATTCTAAGTTCGGGAGTCGGTTACGTAAGGGGAAGGTATTAGCACCCCATATGTCTATTGTACTCAACAGGAACCTCTTAGTTTCACTTGCGATTTAAATGTTAACTTGTGCTTACTGATTTCTTCGAATAATAAATGCAAATGATTCCAAATTAGGGTTAATAAGAGAAATGGGTTATTTTATTCCTAGGGTGCTCGGCAGGGAACAAGATCCGTGTGCCTACGTATTCCCTTGTGCAATGGGAAAGTCAGAGCCTCGTAGTTCGTGGTACTAAGGTTCGTTGGTTATTTTGCTTTAAAGAACAGTTGTTTGAACCGCATTCTGACTGCTAAGTGTTGGCTTATTTGCTCACGATAGGAGACGGAAGCGCTAGCTTGTTTCGCAAATATAGAAAGGGCTTAGACAAAGTTCGCTTTTAAAAGATGTTTGATCTGGTTAGGGTTTTTAGAATGAAAGGGTAAATAAACTGCGTCCTGAGGGGCGAGCCTCAGGAGAATTTATTCGAGAATTCGAGGAATGCGAGACTCCAGAATTCAATTCTTTCATTATTTAATGTGTATATTAAAAGTTTTAATTAAGGAAAGTCAAATGAACCGCATCCCGCGGGGCGAGCCTCGGGAGAGTTCATTCAAGAATTCGAGGAATGCGAGACTCCAGGATTCAGTTATTCCGTTATTTAATTATGAAAATATTTGAAGATCGAGTTAGGAAAAGTTTATTACGAGACTCGATGCGCTCGGCTTAATTCGCAATCCGATTAAAGCGATGACAAAAGAATTAAATTAATATTGTAACAATTAAGTTGGAATAAAAACAATAGATATAAATAATTAAATTTTATCGAATTTTATCAAGTACTTGAATAATGGAAATAAGGTAATAAAAATAAATTACTAAATTAAATTGTTTGTCTAAATGGAATAATTAAGTAAAATGCCTCATATTGATTAAATTTCCCAATTTTACAATATCGGGAATAATTTAATCGTTTTATTATATCATTGGCCATAAAAGTTAAATAAAGTCCAAAAAATATAGTAAATAAAGAATTGGCCTCATATTTAATTTAAATAACGTCGATTTATTCAAAATCGAATATTTAAATATTTATTCATCGGCCAATAAAATTAATAATAAAATGAATCTAATAATAAATTAGAAACTATAAAAATAGAAAACGGTCTCATATCGATTCGGACAACGTCGATAAATTGAATGTCGCGAATCAGACGATAATATCATAGACCAAAATATTAATAAATCAGTGAATTGATAAAATAATGAATAAAGAAAAATCGGCCTCAAATCAGTTTAAATAACATCGCTTAATGGAATATCGATAAACCGTATTTTTTATCATAGGCCCGAATGATGAAATAAAATAACGAATAAAAATAGTGAAATCGGTCTCAATTTAAATGGATAACGTCGATTAAATAATCGAATATCGCATTTTATCATTAACCGAATAAATCGAATAATCGATAATTAATAGGGAAAAAATAAAAGTTGGCCTCATACCGGTATCGATAACGTCAGATCAAAAATGATCGAATATCAATACCGTGGTTATATCATCGGCCCCAAAATAAGGTAAAAGAAATAATACCAAATAACTCTCTAAAAAATATTTTTTTTGAGATAATTTCTAAATGGTAAATCAAAAGAAAATAATGATTAAAGCATCAATAATAATATCCCAAACTATGAAATATCAAAAATTTCAAAAAACAAAAGGAAACAGTGGAGGCTCGTGCTGATTCACATATGGTATGATGGGCAAATCGAGAGGCTTAACAAAGCCCATGGTCAACTAAAAGAAAAAGGGTGCACTTATTAAATAATAAAAAAAAAACAAATGAGAGAGTTTGTTTCTTTTAGAGAGTAATTAGTAGCATCATATATCACATGTCAAAGCAAAAGGGAAAATACCTCCCACGGTACCCCACTATTTGTGAAAGAAGAAAAATTAACAAAAAACAAAAGCCTCGCCGCCCCTCACCGCTACGGGTCTCTTTCAACGGCCTACACACTTTGATTTCAACTCATGCGGTCCTCTCAGCCTTTTACTCATGGCGGCGCAAAGGTCCTTTGGAGTTCGAATCGGTGGCGTCACGGTTTTCAACTCGCGGCGGGTTTTCACGGTTCAGAAAACAAAACTCTCTCCGACCCAATTTGCGCAGCGCTCAATCTTGGATCAAGGGTGGCACAAATCTCACCGCGGTGGCTTCGGATCTCTCACCTTATCTCAACGTCTCTCTCTCTCTCGAATCTCACAGGTTTGCGTGTTTTGGTTTGCGTGAAAAATGGGAAGGCTTAAAGGTGGGTTATGAGATGAAGGTTGGTGATGGAGGTCTGTTTTAATGGAAGTTGAATGAACAACAGAAAAGATGGATGTGAGTTATGGTGGTGAAGGTGAGGTTTTGATTCGGAGAAGAAGGGTTAAGGTGTTGGTTATTTTTTTTAGTTTTACTCTGTGATTCTGTATTTCAGTGTTTGTTTGGTTTTGAGAGTGGGGAAACAAATGCAGAGGTGTTGTTATGGGTGAGTATTTTTTTAGGCGTTTATGAAGGTGAAGGTATATGGAGGGACGATCTCACGATTTCTGCGAATGGATATTATGGTCCGTGTTTTTCTATTTTCTTCCCCCCCTCTTGCCAATGAAAGTGATTAATTATATAGAAATCTGAGGAGGGTAGAGTGGATATTTTGAGCTGAGATTTTTTTGATAAGATTTATGAGTGGAATGTGTGGTAGCGTATCTGTTTTGATTGTGCGTTGTGTATTCTGTTACAGGCTAGTGTATTTGTGTTGTGTTGCGGATGAACGTTTTTTCAGAGAAAATGAATCACGTTACGACTGGTGGAACATGTGCAGAATGAACGTTATGTTGTGGGGTCTGATTGGGTTGAAAAAGGGATAAACATTGGCTGATACATTGTGAACACAGTAATAATAATAATAATAATAATAGAATAATAATAATAGAATTATAAAAGTATAATAATAATAATAATAATAATAGAATAATAATAATAGAATAATAAAATGGTAATAGCCATAATAACAAAAATAATAATAATAATAATAATAAAAAACAATAATGATGAAAATAATAATAAGAATTTTAAAAATAATAGTAATAGTACCCATAATAGTAAATAAGATAGAAATAATGATAAGTATAATTTATTTATTTTAAAGAAAGTTAATAACAATAATAGAAAAAAAAACTTTGAATTAGAACTAAAAAGAGATAAAGGCATAATGGTCCAGAAATAGACCTCCAACGATTTGACCACACACATGATCCGGTAAATCCAAATGGAAATCTGATTGAACAGACCAATTTATTTTTGAATAGTAAATATGCGGGTAGGACAAATTTGGGGTATGACAAATTCCCCTATCTAATTGTCTTAAACTTGAAGTGAACTGCTGCAGGGCGTTCGATTCTAAAGTAAAAGTCAATTAGATATAAGAAGACCCCAAAATTTGTCCGATGCAAAATGCGATGCAATGTTGAAATGTGAGATGCATGTATGAATGCAAATACTGGGGATATTAAACATGAATACGATATGATATGAGACACGAACCCTATGGGAATGATGAAATGATTGAATGAAAAGAAAAGACTAACAAATAGCAAAGATAAGAAAATTTAGCTGGGAAAACAAGATATTCCTGGAAATCTGTCTGGACTACTGGGAATAATCAGGAACACTTGAGATGAGAAGAATAAATCCTGAGAAAGATATTAAAAAAATCCAGAAAAATCTATGGATGCACAAGTACCAAATTTGGAAGTCAACGTCTGAAACATCTAAAAAAGCATTAGATGTGGAATGAAACCAAATTATGAAGGTACAACAAGGGAGACATCCAACTTCCCATCTAGAAATAAATATTCTTTCCAGATCCTTAATGGGATTACCCGAAGAAAGAAATTGGAATATAATGAAACTCTTAATAAGATCGTTAGAACGCACTTTGAAATTCCTCAATGGGATTAATCGGAGAGAGAAATTTGAAGAAAATAAGAACTTCTCAATGGGAACAACCGGAGAGAGAAAGTCGAAGAAACAAATTGAATTCCTCAATGGGGCCAACCAGAGAGAGAAATTTGAAAGAAAAAGGTCCACGTCAAACGTTACAAAGTTTGAAGAAAAAGAATTCCACGCCAAACTTAACACAGTTTGAAGGAAAAGGGTTCCACGTCAAACTTAACACAGTTTGAAGGAAAAGGGTTCCACGTCAAACTTAACACAGTTTGAAGGAAAAGGGTTCCATGCCAAACTTAACACAGTTTGAAGGAAAAGGGTTCCACGTCAAACTTAACACAGTTTGAAGGAAAAGGGTTCCACGTCAAACTTAACACAGTTTGAAGGAAATGAAATATCCACGTCCAAATTCACAACAAGATGAAATTGAAGGAAGGGTTCCACGTCAAACTCATCAAAGCTTGAAGGAATACAAAATAACAGTCCACGTCAAACTTAGCAAAGTTTGAAGGAACAAAAAATATCCACGTCAAATTTCTCGGTAAGACAAATTTGAAGGAAAAGAAGATAAATACGAAAGACAGGGTGACAGACACGACTGCTTTGGTAGGTGCCAAGTGAGTTGGACTTCGATTTTTGGTGGTTGCCAATAGAATTGGACTTTAAAGGATGCCAAACAAAATTGGACTTTGAAGACAACAAGACCTCGGGAAATGCAAATGAGCATGAGATAAACTTTGTGCCATGCTTGATATGAAATTGTATGATGCAGATGGTGCAATGATTGCAATGCAAATGCTAAGACCACCTGGATAAGACTCTTTGGAGAGGTACGGCTGAAACAGCTGATTTCAACACACAGTGAACTCTTCCATTTATGCCCCTTGAAAGGTATCCTGAACACAACTTCTATTATACTTGTTAGAAGTATCATGATGTTGATCCTTTCGGGAAGGAGTGATAAGCTTTGCTTGGGGATTGCTTGAAATATATTGCCCCATGTTGAATGATTCTGAAGTGACTGCCCGACTGGTCGCTTGAAATGTTTGCCCCAGCATGAGTCTTGGAGAGATTCCTTGAAGAATAAAATCCTGGGCTGTAAGGTTCCCCTGATAGGATCACTGATCAAGTTTCTCAACAGTTCAGGATTCCTTGATAATGAGTGCTTACTTGCAAATAAAATATTCATTCAAAATGTTAATTTTAATACAACTCTCAAGCAAAATTTTTGAAATCAAAAATCATTATTGGAATGATATTGACGTAGAGAAAATGAAACATCAGTTAGAATGCAATAATTATCCAGACACTCAATATGAAAGATAAGACAAAGTGAAAGATAATGCAAAAAGGTATGATTACCAAAGCAAATAATCGACAAATCTCTTAGGAGTCAGCTTACGCAACTTTTGTTGAGATATGCTTTCAAAACAATCCGAACTTCAATTAGGTCTTTAAAAGGGTTGTTACGTGGCTTGGTTCACAGTTTATGAAACAAAGGATATAAGGCTCAAGATTTAATTTTTACCCAACCCATTCTCCATGATGATCTCCAGTCCTATGCTTAATTAATTCAACCTATACATTCAGGTTATTTGTAGTTGCCCGAATGAGGATGGCTCAAAAGACCAAGGATTATTGGATAGCAGTCATTGCTTCTTCGCAACATTTTGTTGTCTTATTTTATGAGGACTTTGGGTTAACTCTTCTTTGTCTTTATTGAGGAATTTTGGTGACCTCTCATGATTTGAAAATTCTTATTATCCCTAACTTTTGCCTGGACTGTATTTTTGATGTTTTCAGTCCACCGGGATACTTTTATTTTGCCTAAGTCGCCTTTTAGGTATTGACTTAGCGGCTTTTTTCATTTTTTGATTTGGACAATGACTGCCATCAAGTTCCTTGACAATTGTGCAAAGGAAAACTTGGGCTTGAAAGCCTTATTGAAAGGTGTAAGGAATGATCCTCCTGAATTTGAATGCATACTCGAACTAATTGAGAACTACCCTGCCCTGGGTTAATATTACGGGTTTTTTTCGTGTAGAAAGAAACTCCAACTTCTAGGCTCAAAGGGGTTGACAATGGATTAACTTCCTTATTTCTCCAGTGTTTGGGAGTTGAAACAATGCCTGTATATCATCAGTAAGGTTTTATTTTGAAAGCATACCATTGAACAGTTTGGGTATTTTTCGTCATCCTCCCTCCAATCATTGCTTATACAATAAATGAATAAGAGAAACAATGGTATATATTGTTTGGAATTTTTGAAAATGAAAAGCATAAATACGCACAAATATGAAGGTGAATGAATTGATTCAAAAACATGCGATGCTCATTTCATTAACATTAACATTAAAGAACAAACAAAGTCTTTAAACTAGTACACATAACACAAACAAGGAAATTAAAACTGAAAAGAAACAAGGCCTAGCGTCTAATTAGTAGCAAGGATGAGCTTTCCCGTCTGATCCACTGGCTTTAGGTAATAACTTGTGATTCTTCGATTAAATCTTCAGCAACTTTGTTTTGGCATGGTATCTAATTCAACCCTGGGAACCTTTCTCAGTGTGAAGGTGAGCAAGTCTCCCCTGACCAAGTCCTGAACTCGAGCTTGGAAAGCAAAACAATTCTCAATATCATGACCTGCAGCTCCTTCATGGAATGGGCAATGAAGATCACTCCTAAATCCTGGTGGAAGAGGATTTGGAGGAATAAGAGGTCTGGTGGTGACAAGACCTTTCTTTCACAGTTCAGGGAAAATCTCAGCATATTTCATGGGAATAGGATCAATAGGAGCCCTGGACCTGGGATTGCGAGTCTGATTCTGACCAACATTCCTTTGTGGATGAGCTCGAGTCGGTGGAGCATTAACCATAGGAGAAACTGTGGCTACTTGGGCTTCACCATACTATTGTTGCCTGTAGTAGGGTTTTCTTTCAGTGTTGACAGCATGAGTATCACCCTCTTTCTTCTTTTGAAAATTCCCAAAGAATTTTCTCGCAGTATTAGAAGCTTCAACACTTCCAAACTTGCCCTTTCTGATTCCTTCCGCTAGCCTTTCTCCAATAGTGACTAGGTCAGCAAAACTAGATGATACGCTACCTATCATCCTTTCCCAGTATAGAGGTTGAAGAGTGTCCATGAATAGACCAGTCAGTTCTTTCTCCGCCAGGGGAGGCTCAACCTTCGCAGCTAGTTCTCTCCATCGCTGAGCATACTCTTTGAATGATTCCTTTTCTTTCTGAGACATGTTTTGAAGCTGACGGCGGTCAGGTGCCATGTCCAGATTGTATTTGTATTGTCTAAGGAATGCATCAAGCAAATCCTGCCAGCATTGGATACGACTTTTCTCGAGTCCCATATACCATTTCAAAGATGCCCCACTCAAACTATCTTGGAAGCAATGGATGAGTAGTTTGTCTTTATCAGCATGGGCAGCCATTTTGCGACAATACATGATCATGTGGCTTTTTGGGCAAGTATCTCCCTTATATTTTTCAAATATTGGCATTTTGAACTTATCTGGCATAACCAAATTTGAAACCAGACACATGTCTGATGTGGCAGCATTGAAGACATCAAATCCTTCCACAGTCCTTATCCTTTTCTCCAAAGTCATACATTGTTCCCTAACATCCTCGATATTTCCAGCCTCTCCTTGTACTGAAGATGGTGGATTATGCCCGAAGGGAGGATTCACGTAAGCAGTTTGGGCAACAGTATGCACATTAGGTTGAGAGTCAGTGAATACTCCATGTTCGAAAAAAGTGGATGTATCAGTCATCTGAGTAGTTGCAAATGGCAGAGTATAACCCGACGGCAATCCAAATTCTGGCCATGTGCTAGCGGGTCTTGAAGATTCTGCGTTAATGACGAAACTACTGACTTCAGAGGTGACGGTCCTCTGAGCTGGAGTGCCCTTAGTAGCCAAGGCTTGGAGCATTTCCATAATCTTGCTCACACTACTCTTCAGGTCATCAATGTCCTCCCTGACTCGCTTGTTGTGTTCTTCTTGTTCGGCCATTCTTCTTCTTTCGTGGGCCCTAGTTTTGTATCTGCGTGGAGGAATCAGCTTGACGGGTACTCAACAACTCTGAAGACGAGAACGGATGAACATGAGCGACTATGACATATGCAAAATGAATGCAAAATGAATGCAAATATGAATGCAATATGTCATATGCAAATATGAATGCAATATGTCACAGGCTAGCTGTATTTTGACGATAGTGACGATAGAATCTACCTTGAGTGGAGTTCTCATGTTAGGCACACAAGGAGCGAGTCCTCGAAGACTAACACTACACAACTACCAATAATGAAACTGGTTCTAGGAGTTCCCCGAGTCACAGCCCTTTCACGAATCAAGTCATGCAACAGGCTAGCTGTGTTATGACGAGATCTACGAATAGGTCTACTCTCGGGGGGAGCTTTCATGCTAGGCTTGCAAGGAGCGAGTCCTCGAAGACTAACACTAATAACATCCAATTCTAAACTAAGATGTTCCCTCTTCTCTTCCAAATCTCATGTGTCATCCCAGGATTCAACGAGCAAGTATAATAATGATCATAATAAGAAGAGTGAATAAACAAGCATAAATAAGAAGCAAGAAGAAGACAGGAAAGCAATGTAAACATTGATCGCAAAGTGAACTAAGTTAGGCTTGACTCTCTAAAGGTCCCCAGCAGAGTCGCCAACTGTCGTACCTCGAAAAATACGATCCTCGCGCCGACCGCGGAATAAATGGAAATAACAGAGTCGCCACCTAATTCTATTTACTCTAATGAAAGAATAGGAAGATATAGATAAAACCTAATAAAGAAAAATGGAGAGAAAAAGGTCATCGAAACCAAATTCTAAGTTCGGGAGTCGGTTACATAAGGGGAAGGTATTAGCACCCCTTATGTCTGTTGTACTCAATAGGAACCTCTTAGTTTCACTTGCGATTTAAATGTTAACTTGTGCTTACTGATTTCTTAGAATAATAAATGCGAATGGTTCCAAATTAGGGTTAATAAGAGAAATGGGTTATTTTATTCCTAGGGTGCTCGGCAGGGAACAAGATCCGTGTGCCTACGTATTCCCTTGTGCAATGGGAAAGTCAGAGCCTCGTAGTTCACGGTACTAAGGTTCGTTGGTTATTTTGCTTTAAAGAACAGTTGTTTGAACCATATTCTGACTGCTAAGCGTTGGCTTATTTGCTCACGATAGGAGGCGGAAGCGTAGCTTGTTTCGCAAATATAGAAAGGGCTTAGACAAAGTTCGCTTTTAAAAGATGTTTGATCTGGTTAGGGTTTTTAGAATGAAAGGGTAAATAAACTGCGTCCTGAGGGGCGAGCCTCAGGAGAATTTATTCGAGAATTCGAGGAATGCGAGACTCCAGAATTCAATTCTTTCATTATTTATTGTGTATATTAAAAGTTTTAATTACGGAAAGTCAAATGAACCGCATCCTGCGGGGCGAGCCTCAGGAGAGTTCATTCAAGAATTCGAGGAATGCGAGACTCCAAAATTCAGTTATTCCGTTATTTAATTATGAAAATATTTTAAGATCGAGTTAGGAAAAGTTGATTACGAGACTCGATGCGCTCGGCTTAATTCGCAATCCGATTAAAGCTATGACAAAAGAATTAAATTAATATTGTAACAATTAAGTTGGAATAAAAACAATAGATATAAATAATTAAATTTAATCGAATTTAATCAAGTACTTGAATAATGGAAATAAGGTAATAAAAATAAATTACTAAATGAAATTGTTTGTCTAAATGGAATAATTAAGTAAAATGCCTCATATTGATTAAATTTCCCGATTTTACAATATCGGGAATAATTTAATCGTTTTATTATATCATTGGCCATAAAAGTGAAATAAAGTCCAAAAAATATAGTAAATAAAGAATTGGCCTCATATTTAATTTAAATAACGTCGATTTATTCAAAATCGAATATTTAAATATTTATTCATCGGCCAATAAAATAATAATAAAATTAATAATAAAATGAATCTAATAATAAATTAGAAACTATAAAAATAGAAAAAGGTCTCATATCGATTTGGACAACGTCGATAAATTGAATGTCGCGAATCGGACGATAATATCATAGACCAAAATATTAATAAATCAGTGAATTGATAAAATAATGAATAAAGAAAAATCGGCCTCAAATCGGTTTAGATAACGTCGCTTAATGGAATATCGATAAACCGTATTTTTTATCATAGGCCCGAATGATGAAATAAAATAACGAATAAAAATAGTGAAATCGGTCTCAATTTAAATGGATAACGTCGATTAAATAATCGAATATCGCATTTTATCATTAACCGAATAAATCGAATAATCGATAATTAATAGGGGAAAAATAAAAGTTGGCCTCATACCGGTATCGATAACGTCAGATCAAAAATGATCGAATATCAATATTGTGGTTATATCATCGGCCCGAAAATAAGGTAAAAGAAATAATACCAAATAACTCTCTAAAAAATATTTTTTTTGAGATAATTTCTAAATGGTAAATCAAAAGAAAATAATGATTAAAGCATCAATAATAATATCCCAAACTATGAAATATCAAAATTTTCAAAAAACAAAAGGAAACAGGGGAGGCTCGTGCTGATTCACATATGGTATGATGGGCAAATCGAGAGGCTTAACAAAGCCCATGGTCAACTAAAAGAAAAAGGGTGCACTTATTAAATAATAAAAAAACAAATGAGAGAGTTTGTTTCTTTTAGAGAGTAATTAGTAGCATCATATATCACAGTTCAAAGCAAAAGGGAAAATACCTCCCACGGTACCCCACTATTTGTGAAAGAAGAAAAATTAACAAAAAACAAAAGCCTCGCCGCCCCTCACCGCTACGGGTCTCTTTCAACGGCCTGCGCACTTTGATTTCAACTCATGCGGTCCTCTCAGCCTTTTCCTCACGGCGGCGCAAAGGTCCTTTGGAGTTCGAATCGGTGGCGTCACGGTTTTCAAATCGCGGCGGGTTTTCACGGTTCAGAAAACAAAACTCTCTCTGACCCAGTTCGCGCAGCGCTCAATCTCGGTTCAGGGGTGGCGCAAATCTCACCGCGGTGGCTTCGGATCTCTCACCTTATCTTAACGTCTCTCTCTCTCTCTCGAATCTCACAGGTTTGCGTGTTTTGGTTTGCGTGAAAAATGGGAAGGCTTGAAGGTGGGTTATGAGATGAAGGTTGGTGATAGAGGTCTGTTTTAATGGAAGTTGAACGAACAACAAAAAAGATGGATATGAGTTATGGTGGTGAAGGTGAGGTTTTGATTCGGAGAAGAAGGGTTAAGGTGTTGGTTATTTTTTTTTAGTTTTACTCTGTGATTCTGTATTTCAGTGTTTGTTTGGTTTTGAGAGTGGGGAAACAAATGCAGAGGTGTTGTTATGGGTGCGTATTTTTTTTAGGCGTTTATGAAGGTGAAGGTATATGGAGGGACGATCTCACGATTTCTGCGAATGGATATTATGGTCCGTGTTTTTTTATTTTCTTCCCCCCCCCCCCCTCTTTCCAATGAAAGTGATTAATTATATAGAAATCTGAGGAGGGTAGAGTGGAGATTTTGAGCTGATATTTTTTTGATAAGATTTATGAGCTGTAATCTTTGTGCAAAGAATCGTTTTTTCTTTTGTAGAACTCGGTGAGTGGAATGTGTGGTAGCGTATCTGTTTTGATTATGCGTTGTGTATTATGTTACAGGCTAGTGTATTTGTGTTGTGTTGCGGATGAACGTTTTTTCAGAGAAAATGAATCACGTTAGGACTGGTGGAACATGTGCAGAATGAACGTTATGTTGTGGGGTCAGATTGGGTTGAAAAAGGGATAAACATTGGCTGATACATTGTGAACACAATAATAATAATAATAATAATAATAATAATAATAATAATAATAATAGAATAATAATAATAGAATTATAAAAGTATAATATTAATAATAATAATAATAATAGAATAATAATAATAGAATAATAAAATGGTAATAGCCATAATAACAAAAAATAATAATAATAATAATAATAATAAACAATAATGATGAAAATAATAATAAGAATTTTTAAAATAATAGTAATAGTATCCATAATAGTAAATAAGATAGAAATAATGATAAGTATAATTTAATTTTTTAAAAGAAAGTTAATAACAATAATAGAAAAAAAAAACTTTGAATTAGAACTAAAAATAGATAAAGGCATAATGGTCCAGAAATAGATCTCCAATGATTTGACCACACACATGATCCGATAAATCCAAATGGAAATCTGATTGAACAGACCAATTTATTTTTGAATAGTAAATATGCGGGTAGGACAAATTTGGGGTATGACACTTAGCACACTTTAATAGGGTTTGGATACTTAATTTAGAAGCTTGTTATCATTTAGGATCCTTTAGAACTAGGTTTTAACCCTAGGAAGCCCTTAGTGCTTTTCCTTAGCTAATTTGAGTTTGTTTGAGCTTTTGCCATGCTTTATGTTTTCAATATGATTTGTAAAGCTAACCTTTGTTTTGTAGGGAGGTTGAGGTAAGCTTTGGATATATATTTCTTCCTCTTTTCTTTGTGCTTTCTAATTGTATTTGCGTTAGCACTTTGTGCTTTGCGTGTATAGACTTCCCCTTTATAGAAAAACAACTTAACTTCCTTAGGAAGTAAGATGAGTTTTAAGTTCTCTTTTCTTCTTTTCTTTTTCTCATTTGGATTAGAAGACCAAACTAACCATAGGACATCCCATGCAATAAACAAATTAGGGTGAGTCTTATTTCCCATAGTTTTTCCCTTTCTCGACTTGAGTCATTCTTTCTCATCTCAAAGATAAAAAATCAAAACACCTAATAAAAGTCGAGCTTTCTCGTCCGCCAGGAGACTTTGCCATGGGGTACTTGCATACATCCTATTTCGGGTAGAGGTGTAAGGCATCTATCATGATGAACAAGTCTTAGCATGAGGATGTCTCACAAACAACAAAAGAAAAATACTTCTCTAAAAGACATTTAACAAACAACACATGTCTTTTCCTGCGGGAACTCTCTTCTCATCTCATTCACTCACAAACAAAAACTCGCTTCGACATGTCTTTTTGCAAGAAGGTAAACGCACTCGTACTAGACGAGCCTGCAACACCTGAGAATAGGCATAAGTAGTTCAATCTAAAAAACACAAACAAAAGTTCCTGCCTTAGTTAGGTGAACTACGTCGACTCTGATCCTCATATTCCCGATGAGGTACGTAGGCAGTGGGGTAGGGCCCGTTCGAGCACATTCTTTATTTTCTCTACATGTTTCCGTACTTTTTCATTCTCTTTTTCCAGTTCCCTTACTCGTTTCCATTCTAGTTAGCAGTTCTTTTGTTCAGCAGCATCGTATTTCTCACCCTTTGAAACAGACAAACAAGTGTGGATCCCGTCGGGTACGGTGGACGGTCTGGGGTGCTAATACCTTCCCAGGTTGTAACCAAATCCCGAACCCATATCCTTGGTTTGCATGACCTTGTCCTTTCCTTTTCTCTTAGGTTTGTGCAACATTACCTTTCCCATGCGATTTTCACGTTTGTACTAGGATGAAAATCCCGGGAGCGACACACCACAAAACCCCCAATTCCATTCCCACATTATAATATCGAAAGGTAAATACTCCACATACCTTAATTTCTGTAAACTTTCGATAAACTCTTCGTAAATCTCTCCAACCTTCAAGCCCTAGCTTCTCCTCTTCTCTAGAGCTCTTTTTCCAAAAGTGCGATCATTCCAAATGATTGTACTCTCCAACTTTCCCCTCTTTTGTCACTCTTGCCCCTATGACCTCTTTTAGTCTTTCCCCATAAAACCCTCACTTATCCTCAACCAAAAGACCACAATATCCTTATCCTCTAACAGCTTTTATTTTATTCAATTTAATCTCAAATAATAAAATAAACCACTAAACTTAATATTTCTAATATTACTACTATATTAAGTTAATCCCAAAATTCTTCAAAACATCAATAAACATCATAATTCACAAGAAAACATATCAATGAAATTAAAATAGACTTTGGGGTGTTATAGTATATCCTAGCATTCTCATATGCATCTAGCCTAAGTTCTTCTAACTCATGAATGTCTAAGATTATTTTTTCGCTTGCTGTAGTATGATCTAAATATAGGCCTTAATGGCCCAATAAGCTTTATGCTCTAATTCGACAAGAAAATGACACGACTTACCGTAAACTAGTTTAAATGGTGTGGCTCCTATTGGGATTTTGTAGGCAGTCATATATGCCCATAAATCTTCGTGTAATTTAGATGACCAATCTTTCCTAGATATTGCAACAGTCTTTTCTAAGATTTTCTTTATTTTTCTATTTGAGACCTCAACATGCCCACTTGTTTGTGGGTGATATGATGTCGCAACACGATGTTTGACTCCATATTTTAATAATAATTTTTTGAATATCTTAGAAGTGAAATGGGAGCCTCCGTCACTTATGACTAATCGCGGCACACCAAATTTGGGAAAGATTATGTTCTTGAAAAGTTTAACAATGACTCGCGTGCCATTAGTTTGAGAGGCTACAACCTCGATCCATTTGGAAACGTAATCGATAGTTACGAGTATGTACTTATTACCAAAAGAAGATGGGAATGGTCCCATGAAATCTATACCCCACACATCAAAAACTTCTACTTCCATAATACCTTTCTGGGGAATCTCATCGCGTCTAGAAACGTTAGCGGTACGCTGGCATCAGTCACCGTTTAAGATGGAATGTGAACATCCTTCCAAAGGTTAGGCCAGTAAAGGCAAAATTATAAGATCTTAGTGCAGGTCTTAGATGTGCTTGCAAGTCCACCATAAGAAACAGCATGACAATGGGTGTCGCTCCCGATAAATGGGACTGGCCCAAATAAGGGTACAGACGCGAACGGTCGGCGAAAGAGGGATGTGAGAACACACAGGAGTGAACTCACAGGGAATGAAAAGAGTCGCCAGCTAGGCATTTTTATCCCGGAGGAAAGGTAATGCTGCATAGACCTAAAAAGATATGGACAAGACGGTTGCGAACCAGAGAGACTGAGAAAGGGGGTTAGTTACAACCTGGGAAGGTGTTAGCACCCAGATTGTCCGTCGTACTCGACGGGATCCACGCTTAAAAGATTTGTGTTTTAAAGGGGTAGTGTCAGTGCAATTTGTATATAAAAAGAGCTGGAAAAGGATGTACAGGTGTCAGTGTGAAAGAAGTGTAAAGTGTGATATATACAGTGTCAGTGTAAGGGTAAGAGTGAAATGCTCATGACTATGAGGCTTAAAAGAATGAAGCTGGAAGGAGGGGGAAATATACAGAGACTTTTGTTCGATAACTGTTAAGTTATGCCTACGTATCCTCTCGTGCAATGAGGAAGTCAGAACACCGTAGTTCGACCCAAAGGGACTGAAAGATGAATTGACTTGTGAACTGCTTGCTTGTCTATGCTCAAGTGTATGACCTGTCTGGCTCAGGTGCAAACTGTCTTGCATTAGACGGAGGAAGCAAGTTCTCGTTTGTGAGTGAATGAGATGAGGAAAGAATCCCGGAGGAGACGATTATTGTTTGTTTTTGAGTTTTCAGTCTTTTATTGCTTTTTGAAGTTTGTCATAAGTTAATGAGCTTAAGCCTAAACCAATGGGTTAGTAAACTCATCATATCTTCCCTATGATTAGGGGTAATGAGAGTACCTTAAGTGTGAAGTCAGCTTCTCACACTTAATCACTTTTGGTGTAGGATTAAGATCATTAACCTACTTGTGATTATTTAGATGTTTTTTGTTGTTTTTGTTTAGTGTTGATTAATGAGATTAAGCCATAATCAAGGATTAAACAGACCCATTACACCATCCTAATAGAAGGATAATAGATGAGAGTGTTTAAGCTGAGGAAAGCTCCTCGACTTAATCCATGATTAGGGATTAAACTCATGACAAAACAAGCCTTTGATTAAGTGGATTTTATTTAATGATATGATGATGAAGTGAGTTTTAGGGTTTGTAAGACAACTTGAGGGGGACTTGTCCATTAACACTAGGGTTAGTCCTTCTTAACCAATTAAGGAAGAATTAGAACCCTAATGCAAGGCCCAAGTTACAAGCTTGATGTCTTGATGATTATTAAGTGAATTGATTAGAGGATTTAAACACATTAAGGGTTTAACACTTATGATTAAAGTTATACACTCCATCCTAATAGAAGGATGCAGGCATAAGCTTAATCACAAAGCCTTAAAGCCTTTAGGGTTTAGTCCCTGATTATGAGGTGAGAAGAGAAGACTCAATGAGACACAAAGGTAAAACTAAGTGGGGGACTAATCAAAACCCTAATCATTGTCATGCTTGGTTGTTCCTATGGTTTGTGAGGTTAAAAGGAGAAGATCTTCAATGGGACCACCAGGAGGCAGATGAAAGGATCAAGAGAAGCAAAGCAACTTGCTTCATTTAAGAAGGCAAGTCACTTGGGGAAAGAAAGTAAGAAGAAGAAGGATGAGCAAACCCAATCTCAAGCACATAACAAAATGCAGCATGGATGCAAGAGAGAGATGAAAAGAAAATGTGAGAAGTGAAGGCAAATTCACTTCTCAAAGTTGCTTACCACCTGAAAAGTTAGTGAAAGAAATGCAATGCAATGCCAAATGGAATGAAATGGCATGATGCAAACCAAAACCAGAAGCATATATGAGATGATAATTATGCTATGAGATGCTGCAAACATGAATCAAGGCATGAGGATGATCATGTGAAACAATGGATGCAGATGAAACAAGTTAAGAACCATGAACATACATGAAAAGTTATGGGATGCAAATGGCATACAACATGGCAAATGCAAGATACAATGATCAAACATGCTTTCAATATGTCTTAAGATGTCAAGTGAACCAAAAGGATGCATAAAATGTCATGGCAAGTCATGTCATGCAAGCAAATGCAAGATGGATGCATATGGAAGCCCAAATTGGGGTTTATGATCAATGCATCAAACAAAAAACCAAAATCAGAAGCAAACATCAAGATAAAAAATTGAAAATGCATTCAAAGGATCCCTAAACCTATACTAACTCACTGACCAAAGGAGAAGTTCCAACTCTTAACCTAATTCAAGTTATAATTTTCCTAAGTTTTCTAGGGTTTTAGGGTTCCTTAACAAGAAAAATGTCAAACAAATGGAAAATGAAAGATAAAATCATGCCCATTTAATCTCACAAACTACATGCTAAACACAATGCAATTCAAAAAGAATCAAGGTCCAACTCTCAATGGTTAGGCAGAAAATATTTTTGGAAGTTTGGATCAAAATAATGCTTTGAAAATGAATTAATTCCATGGAAAATTCTCAAAATGCATCAAGATCAAAAAAGAAATTTGGTTTGAGGGTTGGACAATGTTTCTAAATGATTTTAAATGTTTCATGAATTTTTTTGTGATTTTTAAATACTTAAAAGTATTTTTAATTAATTAATTCTCATCAATTAATTAAAAATAAACTTTTAAATATTTGAAAAAAAATTTTAAATGCAAAAAATAAAAATAAAAATGTTTTTGTGTTTTAAAAATTAATGAAAACCTTGATGAAAAGTTTCATAATTTTTAAATGTATTTTGCTATTTTTAATAAATATGAGAAATAAAATGTAAAGAAAATGAAATAAAAATACAAAGTATGCAGTATGAGTGGCTTAGATTGAAAGTTGGAAGATCCAGAGGCTGTGCGTGCAAGTCAACAAGACTGGGAGTAATCAAGATCCAAGGCCCAGGTTCAAAGTTCTTAAACGCGCGTAATCTGATGGCTGAGGTTTGAAGTTGGTTTAATTAATTAAGATTTATTTAATTAAACAGGATTAGGGCATAATGACTCATCTGGGTCGTTCACAAGCGCGCGGGAAACAACATCTAAGGGACGAGATTCAAAGTTGCGTAATTGATTAGGCTTAAACCTAATCACCCTCAGGCGACTGGAGATGAGCTCCGGTCGTCTTCCCCGGCAATGTCAAAACCCTAGCTTCTTCTATAGGCTACCCCAATTCAAATTAAATGCCCAGAAACCTTCCCCTCCCCAAACTAAACCTAAATCCATTCTAAAAAACCATTTATCCACCATGAACAAAGAGGAACAAGCTCAAACTCAAACACGGGCAAAATTTCAGAGAAGCATAAAATGATCATTCCTTCATTATTTTCAAATCTAAGGACATCCCCATGATCAGCATAACACACACTTCCATTTTATAACAAGAAAAGAAAGCTCTGTGAAGAAAAGTTCTTGGCCATACCTGAGCTGGAAAGCTTCAATGGTGAGCTTCCAGGGTCTCCCACTTGTGCTAATGAACTCCCTTGACCTTCCTGAACTCAATGAGATGCTTCAGAGTTCTTGTGGATGGCTGATTTGAGAAGAAGTGTTCTGGTGTAGCAGATTCCACAGTCAGGATTTGTGAGGTTTCAAGCTACTTCAATGGTGGATTTTGGTTCTCTTGAGTGTGTATGATTTATTGGTGAAGAGAAATTGGGTGTTTGATGGCTGGAGAGGGAGATTCGAAGAAGAGGAGTTCTTTGGCAGTTTTTGTGAAGGCCGTGTTCTAGCTTGTTTCAATGACCAATGCCTTGCTATAACTCTCCCAAGATGTGTGAGTAGCCTATGGAGCAGGTCAGTAGAGGTGGCTGCTCACTGTTCCAAGAGTATGGGGGTTTTGGCCAAAAAGTCAATGTGATTGGTACTTGCAGCATGGGCTATGGCAGCAGCTGTCTAAGGGCTTGTCTTGCCTCAGCTTGAGTCAAAGATGACCCTTAGATTGCTTGTGAATGTCTGCAGCATGTGGATCATGAGCTATGCTAGATCTTGCAACTTGCCCACTTGTGTTTTCTTATGATTTTGTGCTATGTACATGAGATGGTTCTTGCTGAATTTTGGTGTATGGAACTCCATTTAGTCATGGCAATGCATAGAAACCAATTGGTGATCACACAATTCATGGGAGGATGGTTTTGCCAAGAATCCCTTTTTGTACCTTTATGAAAAATGACTTAAGGATCTTTGAAAATCAAAGCACAAAAATGAAAAATCCCTTGGGCCAATTCTGATTTTAGGTCATGTGTGATGTTTGTGTAGAGGTTAGACATCAATTAGAAGTCACAAATTGCCTTGGTACAAGAATTTGCAAGTTTTCCATTTGGTGCATAACTTGAAATTTAGTGATTTTTGCCAACTTTGATGAGCCATAACTTTTGATCCAAAATGAATTAGGTCATGTTCTTGTACTTTTTGAAAATGGAAAGATCTATTCTACAACTTTCATGACCAAAGTTTTTCCATTTGAAGCTTTCTTGAATCAAAAAGTAAGGGTTGAAAAAGTTGCCTAAAATGACATTTCCATTAAAAGTCAAACTTGCCCAAAAAGTCAACTTTGCAAAAGACTTGAAATTCTTCAATTTTGTGAACTTCCAACTTCTTCTATGATCAAATAAAGATCATATACATTCAAAATGATGAAGAACACCCTTTGGTTGGGTCATTGGGGGCCTCAGATGCCCTGATTTTGCACTGACTTGCTTGAAAAGTCAACTCTTGATCAGATGACTTCCCCATGGAATTTCTTCATGAAAATTGATATGCATACTCCCTATACCATATAGAGACCAATAGAAACAAGAATGGACAAAAAATTTGGAGTTATGGCCTCTGAAACCAAAACCCTAATTTTAGGTCATCTGTGCAGTCAAGCCTGGCTCTGCTTCCATACCAATCCCAGTTCTTGTGATTCTTTGACATTCTTGACTTTGAGGGAGTATAATATGATACTTGAACACACATAGACCTCTTTGAAGTGATTGATGGCCTTTGGAATGGCTCAAGAGGCTCTTGGATTGCTCAGATCACAAACCCTAGATGCAGATGACTTAGAACCAATGCAGTGGATCAAAAATGTGATATGAGATGGTATGATTGAGTTATGAATATGAAATGATCACAAGCCATGGTGAAATGGGTGAGGGCAAATTTGGGGTGTTTACAGCTGCCCCTATTCAAACATGAGTTAGCTGTGTAGGATGCAAGCAACGACTTAGCAGGCAAACAAGATAACTTGTGGTTGAATACCAAAGACAGTCCAAAATTTGCACTCACAGAATGAAGAAGCAAAGGGATTTAGATTGTAAAAGAAAATAAAGTATATTGTAAAGTATGGGCGACGGAGGACGACCGTCGAGCAGAGGACGACTGCTGGGTAAAGAGAAATGACGGGGACGGCCGACATGCAAGAAACAGTGCGGGAAATGAAGCAATGACGGGGACGGCCGACATGCTGGGGATAAAAAGAATTATGATGGGGACGGCCATCAAGATGAAGATGTAAAATCTCTGGGGATTAATGAAACATGACGGGGACGGCCATCAAGTTCACAAAGTAAAGTAACCAACGATGGGGACGGCCATCGGGCTAAACTGAAAAAAGGGACCACGACGGGGACGGCCATCGGGTTAAAGAATAAATGAAATAAACAGATGATGAGGTACGGTCATCAAAGGTGAAGGACGATCACCTAGCAGGGGACGACTGCTCTGTTGGGTATAAGATGAGGGACGGTCATCTAAGGTGGAGGACGACCACCTGGCAGGGTACGGCTACCGAAAGCATCACGACATAGGACGAATGCCGGATAAAAAGGTCAACGATGGGGACGGCCATCGGACGAGCATGATGAAGGACGATCATCAAGAGGTGGAGGACGACCACCTAGTAGGGGACGGCTGCTCTCGAGGTTTATCATGACATAGGACGAATGTCAGATAACCAAAATCAACAATGGGGACGGCCATTGGATAAAATGATGAAGGACGATCATCAAGAGGTGGAGGACGACCACCTAGCAGGGGACGGCTGCTAAATATCACGACATAGGACGAATGTCGGATAGAAAATCAACGATGGGGACGGCCATCGGATGAGCATGATAGAGGACGACCATCAAGAGGTGGAGGACGACCACCTAGCAGGGTACGGCTGCTCTCAGGGCTTATCATGACATAGGACGAATGTCAGATAAAAAAGGAAAATTTGCTTTGTTGGTGATCTACTGGGGATTAGTAAACACGGACGAGTGTTTTATATCCAAGAAACAAAAGGTATAAGTGTTTAGATGTTTGTGTATAGATTAAAGATGCGGACGAGCATCCTTAAGACTGCGATACGGACGAGCATCGGGTAGAAACAAATACTGACACGTGTTCAGAGATGATGATGCGGACGAGTATCAATGGGTTAACAGAGAACACGGACGAGTGTTGAATCTGAAAGGACTCTTCTGGGGAATAGTAGACACAGACGAGTGTCTATATTCAAGAAGACAAAAGTGTTTGACGCGTGTATGGATTAAAGATGCGGACGAGCATCCTTAAGAATATGATACAGACGAGTATCAGGTAGAAACAAACGCTTGACGCATGTTCTGAGATGATGGTACGGACGAGTACCAACTGGTTAACAAAGAACAGGGACGAGTGTCGAATCTGTGGGGATATACATGGTGTATATAAGATACGGACGAGCACCTATATAAGTGAGAGTGGTGTATAGATGAGTGTTTAATCTGTTGGGGAGAGTGACACGGGCGAGTGCTAGAAGGAGAAGAGTATAGTATAAACAAGTATCTGATATACAAAGTGTTTATGTTACTGTACTGGGGAAAATGACACGGGCGGATGTCAAGGAAATTATAAGTACATGTGAGTGCAAAGAGGATGTCTTTGGCTTTCTGCTGGGGGTATGACACAGACGGGTGTCAAAAAGTATCTGTAATACGAGTGGTACTGTTTGCACAGAGTGTTCAGGCGACTTTACTGGGGAGTATTGACACGGACGGGTGCCAAAGAGGGTATATACTGGTGTTTGTGAGTGTTAGGCAACTGTTTTTGCTGGGGGAATCTCCGCTGGGGATTTAGTGGGAGTTTTATGTTGATGGACTGTCAATATTCACAAGTGTTTGATTCAGAACATGGCTTATGATTATGCAATATGTTTGATTTTTTGCCGTAATGCTCCGTATTAGACGGAATGCTACGCTTTGTGGGTGAATATGATGCGAATGCTATGATTATGCGAGGATACCAATCCGGGACTCGGATCCCGTTGCTGTGAAGATCTCTGGTCGATCTGTTTGAAAGGGACATCCCAGCCGGGGATGAGATCATTGGTAGATCTTATGAGATAATATCTGCTTGGGGATATAGGTCACTGATAGATCTATCCTGGTAATGAGGGACCCAGCTGGGGTTTGTAGAAGCTTTCGTCACTCTGTTGTGATTCCTTCATGCGCTGCTCTTCTGGATAGAGGCTGGAGCTCTGTGGGGAGATGGTTCCCTGACTTTTGTATTTGGCTGGGGATGAAATGGCAACTCGGCTGGGGAGAAAGAGGGATCACTGAAAGATCTCCCTAGAGATTCTGTTGAGGAGGGCTCTTTGACTCAGCCGGGGGTATGGGTGTCTTCTGGTATTGCCCTGTTGGAGAGGTGATGCCTGGCAACTCTGATGGGGAGAATCCACAAGTGGCAACTCGGCTGGGGGAGAAAACACTTTGAGTGTTGAGACTGAGTGAGTACTGATTTGCCAGCTTGCTGGGATGAAGCTTACATGCCCCAAGTTGCATTCTGGATACCTGCAATCCTGCAAAGATATAGAGACGCACAAATAATCCCGAGGTATCCCTTACCGGATTCCGTCATAGGAGTTTAGACACTTCTGAGAGTAAGTATATTTCCTGCAAGCATGTGACATATATATATATTTTTTGAAGATAAGCATCTGTATTTATGCAATCCGTTTTTTCTTAAGACATCAGACATTTTTGCAAATAGAAATGTACAAGACGAAACATGACTGAAAAATATGCTTTTAATAACTTAGATGCCCTAAATTGGCAAGATACATCAAAGGAACATATCCCCTGAAATGAGGAGATTGTTACAAATTGAGAAACAAAATGTGTTGGCAATGTTGACGACGCTTTAAGGAGCTTCCCTTTGCTATGATTCGTATGACATTTGACGTTCTTCTCGTCTTGCTTTCTGAAGAAGGCTGATTCTGATTGAAGCTTGACCCTCTCGAAACTTACCGAGTTGTAAACGATACAGACGAATTCAGAATGCAGTTGTTCGCTTATTCCCTTATTTTGCCTGGATCGCCCTTTCGGGTTTTCAATCCATCGGGATACCCATTTTTGCCTGAGTTGTCCAATGCGGCTTTTCAACTCAGCGGGTGTACACATTTTTTTTTTGTTTATTTTCCCTTATTTTTGCCCGAGTCTTTTATTCTGTTTTTGACTCGCCAGGATGCCCTATTTTTGCCTGGACTTACATTCTGTTTTTATGTCCAGCGGGTCATTTTTATGCGAAGTATTTTTTAACTGCATCTGAATTCACAGGAGATGGGAAGTCTTCACCATCCATGGTGCTGAGCATCAGTGCTCCACCAAAAAAAACTTTCTTTACTACAAATGGTCCTTCATAATTCGGAGTCCACTTGCCCCTGTGGTCTGTATGAGGAGGGAGGATTCTTTTCAGCACAAGATCTCCTACTTGGTACTCTCGGTGCCTGACTTTCTGATCGAAGGCTCTCTTCATTCTTTTCTGATACAACTGCCCATGACAGATTGCAGACAATCTTTTCTCTTCAATCAGACTCAGTTGTTCGTATCGGGCCTGAACCCATTCTGCTTCACTCAGTTTAACATCCATTAGTACCCGCAGAGAGGGTAATTCAACTTCAACCGGTAGGACTTCTTCCATACCATACACAAGTTGATACGGTGTTGCCCCAGTGGATGTTCTGATTGACGTGCGGTACCCATGAAAGGCAAACGGTAGCATTTCATGCCAATCTTTATAGGTGACTACCATCTTCTGCACAATCTTCTTGATATTCTTATTTGCTGCCTCAACAGCGGCATTCATCTTTGGCCTGTAAGGAGAAGAATTGTGATATTGGATCTTGAAGTCCCGACACAGTTCAGCCATCATTTTGCTGTTCAAGTTGGAACCATTATCAGTAATGATTCGCTCGGGGACTCCGTATCGACAAATGATATCCCTCTTCAGAAATCTGGCTACCACTTGTCTTGTAACATTGGCATAGGAAGCTGCTTCGACCCACTTGGTAAAATAGTCAATGGCGACTAGGATGAATTTGTGACCATTTGAAGCAGTTGGCTCAATCTTGCCAATCATGTCAATGCCCCACATAGCAAAGGGCCAGGGTGAAGACATCACATTCAGAGGATTGGGAGGCACATGCACCTTATCCGCATAAATCTGGCATTTATGGCACTTTCTGGCGTAGGCACAACAGTCGGCATCCATTGTGATCCAATAATATCCTGATCTTAGCAATTTCTTAGCCATCGCATGTCCTCCAGCATGGGTACCAAAGGATCCTTCGTGCACTTCATGCATTAATAAGTCCGCTTCTGTTCTGTCAACGCATCTGAGGAGCACCATATCAAAGTTTCTTTTGTACAGGGAACCATCAGTGTTCAAGAAGAAACTACCATCAAGCCTTCTCAAAGTATTCTTATCATTGGAAGACGCCCCAGGTGGGTAAGTTTGATCCTCCAAGAAGCACTTAATGTCATGGAACCAAGGCTTATCATCTTTGACAACATCTTCTGCGAACACATATGCTGGTCTGTCAAGTCTGGATACTGAGATTTGAGGTACAAAGTTGGCAGCTTGAACTTTGATCATGGATGAAATGGTAGCCAGAGCATCCGCAAACTGATTCTCATCCCGAGGGATATACTCAAGCTTGACCGTTGTAAAGAAAGTCAATAACCTCCTTGTATAATCCCTGTAAGGTATCAGATGATCCTGGTGGGTGTACCATTTGCCGTTGGTTTGATTGATTACCAGAGCTGAATCTCCGAACATGGTCAATGTCTTGATCCTGAGGTCAATGGCTTCCTCAAGACCCATAATGCAAGCTTCGTATTCAGCTTCGTTGTTAGTGCAGTTAAAGGTGAGTTTTGCCGAGAAAGGCATATGAACTCCTTTAGGCGTAATGAGTACTGCACCAACACCACGACCATTCATGTTAATAGCCCCATCAAACACCATAGTCCATTCTTCTCCCGGGTCAGGCCCTTCAGTGTGAACAGGCTCTTCATGATCTTTGGCTTTGATGAACATGATGTCTTCATCAGGGAAGTCAAATCTCATAGGTTGGTAATCATCAATAGGTTGCTCAGCAAGATAATCGGACAATACACTGCCCTTGATGGCTTTCTGAGAAGTGTACTGGATGTCATATTCTATGAGGATCATTTGCCATCTTGCAACTCGTCCGGTAAGAGCTGGCTTCTCAAATATGTACTTGACTGGGTCCATCTTTGAGATCAACAAAGTAGTGTGGGTCAACATATACTGTCTCAGTCGGCGAGCAGCCCACGCTAAAGCACAGCAAGTTTTCTCGAGCAGTGAATAACGTTGTTCACAGTCGGTAAACTTTTTGCTTAGGTAGTATATTGCATACTCTTTTCGACCAGACTCGTCATGCTGGCCCAGCACACACCCCATTGACTCTTCTAATACTGTCAAGTACATAATTAGAGGTCTTCCTTCAACTGGAGGCATAAGGATTGGAGGCTCTTGTAAGTACTCTTTGATTTTGTCAAAAGCCTTCTGGCAGTCTTCATTCCACCTGACCGTTTGTTCTTTCCTTAGCAGTTTGAACAAGGGTTCGCAGGTTGCTGTAAGGTGAGATATTAACCTTGAAATGTAGTTCAATCGTCCTAAGAACCCTCGAACTTCTTTTTCGGACTTCGGTGCAGGCATTTCTTGAATAGCTTTGACTTTATCAGGGTCACCTTCAATCCCTTTTTCGCTTACAATAAATCCCAGCAGCTTACCAGATCGCACCCCGAATGTGCACTTGTTGGGGTTCAACTTCAGTTGGTACTTCCTCAGACGCTTGAACAGCTTCAGCAGATTCACCAGGTGGTCTTCTTCAGTAAGGGACTTGGCAATCATGTCATCCACATAACATTTTATTTCTTTATGGATCATGTCTTGGAATAACGTCACCATAGCCCGTTGATATGTTGCACCAGCATTCTTCAGTCCAAATGGCATCACCTTGTAACAGAACGTGCCCCAGGGTGTGATAAAAGTTGTCTTCTCCATGTCTTCAGGTGACATTTTAATCTGATTATATCCTGAAAATCCGTCCATGAAGGAGAATACCGAGAACTGAGCCGTATTATCCACCAATACATCAATGTGAGGTAATGGGAAGTCATCTTTCGGGCTAGCTCTGTTCAGATCCCGGTAGTCAACACACATTCTTACTTTGCCGTCTTTCTTGGGCACAAGTACTATATTAGCAACCCACGGTGGATAACTAGTTACAGCAAGGAACCCGGCGTCCCATTGCTTTTGTACCTCTTCTTTGATCTTCATTGCCATGTCTGGGCGAGTACGGCGCAACTTCTGTTTAACCGGCGGGCTTTCCTCTCTTAAAGGTAGCTTGTGCACAACAATGTCGGTGTCCAACCCTGGCATATCTTGATAAGACCACGCAAACACATCCACATACTCTTGAAGCAGGTCACTCAGTTGTCTCTTTACTGAGTCTTGTAAGCAGGCCCCGATTTTAACTTCTTTCACGTCTTCGTCTGTACCAAGATTGATCGTCTCCACCTCCTCCTAGTGAGGAGTGATAACCCTTTCCTCTTGTCTCAACAACCTGGCTAGCTCTTCAGGAAGCTCATACTCTTCTTCTACCCCTTCATCAGCTTGATTGATTGGATTGTCAAAGTCATACGAAGCCATAGCTGTGCTGTTGTCGGTGCAGTCTGGAAGGCACACTCTGCAAGGGTTCAGTTTGTTCATTTTAGTGATTTGATTTTAATCTTGTTTAGAAAAGTGAAATAAGGTTGTCATTTTGAAAACATTGCCATTTATTTTTTGTACAAAAAGAAAAATGGAAAAACAGTGAGCGGAAAAGAAAAAAGACTCATTTGCAAAAGATGTCTGATATTTCTTTGATTAATCTTGTTGCACAAAAATTACAGATGGCCTGATTACAAAATGAGTCTTGTCATCTTGGGCAAGATGCAAGACTTGATGCATGCTTAAAATATACAGGAAATAATAATTACTCTGCAGGAGTAACTCTTATAATTTCCTGGGAAGACCAGTTTGAGATACTGCTCCCCGGGATCTTTGGACGGATCCAACTCTCCAGGTTGCGGTCGCCTTCATCCTCGTCTTCCAAATTGTTGACAGCATCAGGGGTGAGCATTCCCCCACTAACAAAGTTGGGCTCCTTAGCAGCCTCTGCTTGATCTTGTTGAGTTGGTTTGTAACCCAACCCAAATTTATCTTCTTTCTTCTCCACAGGTAACAATTTGCCCCAGCCTTGGGCAGTTCCTTCTTCAACAACCTTTCGGGCTTGTTGGTATGATGTCATTGAGGTTCCAGGTACAGCAGATGTTTCATTTATGTTCAAGGCCTCAAACCCTTGACTCATCGTTTCATGGATCTCCCCATCCATCTCAATATATTTGTAGGTAGCCAGGTGGCTAACAAAAATATCCTCCTCTCCACAGATAGTAACGACTTGGCCCTCCCACTCGAATTTTAACTTCTGGTGAAGGGTTGAGGTCACGGCGCCAGCGGCGTGAATCCATGGCCTACCCAATAGACAACTGTAGGCAGGCTGTATATCCATCATGTAGAAGGTCGTTTTGAAAGTTTGTGGGCCAATTGTTATAGGCATCTCAATTTCCCCTAGAACTGATCTCTTAGAACCGTCAAAGGCTCTCACCACCAGGTTGCTGGGACGCAATGCCAATCCTTCATACTCCAGCTTCACAAGGGCTTTTTTAGGTAAGACATTGAGGGATGACCCTATGTCTACCAGTACATGGGAAAGAACTGCACCCTTACACTCCATGGTAATGTGCAAAGCCTTGTTATGATTGCGGCCTTCCGTAGTCAAATCAGTGTTGGTAAACCCTAGCCCATGACTAGCATTAACATTTCCAACCACAACTTCCAACTGATTAACTGTGATCTCTTCTGGCACATAAGTTGCGTGCAAGACTTTTAGTAGTGCGTTCCGATGAGCCTCGGAGCACATGAGCAATGATAGAATAGAGATCTTGGATGGCGTCTGGTGAAGCTGATCCACTATCTTGTAATCACTTTTCTTGATGATTCTCATGAATTCATCAACTTCTTGATCAAAAGGCGTTTTCAAAGCTTCTTTAACAATCTGCTCTTCCTGCACCAGGCTCTTCCCTTTTGCCTTGGCAGCAGCTTCTGCTTCAGCAGTGGGTTTTTGAATTTGTGGAGCAAAGAGACGTCTGCTTCGAGTGAAGCCTCCGCCTCCTCCCACATTATCTATTTGTGGTGTAGGGGTTGATGATTCAAAAGTGATTTTCCGTCCTTCGCAGTATAGATCGGAGCCGTAATGCCAGGGGATGGCATTACTGCTTTCATAAGGTACTGGCCCAAGCACTGTGATAGTGACTGGACTGATGGCGGCTGCAGAAGGGACCATGATAGTTTGTGGATCATAGTATATTGTAACTGGTGCTCTGATAGGAGTGGCATTTTGTGAGTTGTAGGCAGAATCATTTTCAGGATCATAATAAATTGTAACCGTTGAGACATTTGCTGCTGAAGTTGTAGGAGACATTGTTGGAAGGATGGGTGTTGTTGTTGTAGGAGATTCTAAATGAAGGGGTGCTGAAGTTGTAGAAGGGATGTTTGCTGATATCTGGTCCGTTGAAGTAACAAATGAAGCACTTATAGATGAGATTGAAGAGTTGCTTGGAACAATGGTTGTTGTATTTGTAGAAGACTCGGGGATTGTAGTTAAGGAGATTGCTGGATTGGTAGGTATTGATGTTGTGATTTGAAGCAGGACACTCTGGATGAGACCATCTATGCCATCTCTCAAGTTATCACAACCATTCACTGAAATGTTGCAATAAGCACACCCTAGCTCACATCCCGGGAACATTTGACATTCGAGGAGTTAAGCTTTAATCTCTACCAACGGTGTCCGAATCTGACCCACACTGGTTATCAAGTAAGACGGCTTGTCTTCTTCAATAGCATTGATTCTGGGACCTCCGTGGTTTGGCATAGGGTTCTTGTTAACATTCGGTGGTGGTGCAAAGTTTAGAGCTTTAGAGTCCACCAGGTCTTGTACCTTCATGTGCAAAGCTCTGCACTTCTCTGTACTATGGCCAGGTGCATTCGAATGAAAAGCACATCTGGCGCTGGCGTCATAATTTCTGGGTAGACTGGCAGGATCCGGAGGTGCCAACGTCCTTAGCTCAACCAGGTTAAGTTTTAGGAGTTGTGGCAATAATGTGGCATATGGCATAGGGATCGGATCGATCACCCTATTGGCCTGAGAAGGTCTCTGTTGGAACGGTCTTTACTGATTGTTGTTGTTGGTGTTGTTGTAGTTTCTCTGAGGAGGATACTGATTTTGTTGCTGATAATTTTGCTACGGTGGTTGATAAGCTGGTTGTGGATGAATTGTAGCGGGAATGGTAACTGCTGCCACAGACCTATGAACATATTGGGGTCTGCCCCTGTTGGTATGGATAGCATTGGTCTCACCAGTTCTTCTTGGGCCCACAAAAGGCTTTCTTGTGTTGCTGGATGAGCTGGCACCGTTGTCAGAAATTTTGCCCATCTTTAACAGGCTCTCAATTCTCTCTCCGGCTATAACGACATCTGCAAAGATGGTAGAAGAAAAGGCAGCTAGCCTATCAATGTATGTCCCTTGGAGGGTGTTCATAAACATATCTGCCATCTCCCTCTCTGACATGGGTGGCTGGACAGCAGCAGCCAATTGTCTCCATCTCTGAGCATACTCGCGGAAGCTTTCCCTGGATGACTGTGACATCCCCATCAGGAGGGTCCTGTTGGGTGCCATATCCAAATTATACTGGTATTGTCGGATAAAGGCCTCAGCCAAGTATTTCCAACATCTGATGGTGGCTCTAGTCAGATGTGAATACCATTCCCTCGAAGCTCCTGTCAAGCTATCCTCAAAATAAAACATCCATAGCTTTTCGTCCATGGTGTATGCCTTCAACCTCCCCAGAAAGGATTGCAATTGGGTCCGCGGGCAGGAAGTCCCGTTGTACTTTTCAAAACAAGGAGGCTTAAACTTATGGGGAATCCTGACCCCGTCCACTAAGCCCATGTCCATAACATCAAAACCCAAAGAGTTTTGAGACTCCAAGGACCTTAATTTTTCAGCAATTTCATCCAGCCTTCTGTCATAGGCCTCATCCCCAGCTCCCATCATTGTGAACTGATCTTCCTGGGGATCTTCTTGCAGCACTCTGCCCGTAGTAGCATTCCCTTGTACATTAGCAGGGATGTTGATCTCTGGATGAAGGTGGGGTCCAAATACAGGGGGGTTGACATGAGGTTGGACCCTCTCATTGTTGCTTATCCCAGCAGTCCCTAGATGGGGGTCTTTCCAATTCTGCCTCTCTACCATTGCTCTTAATCTCTCTTGGCTCTGAGCCATATTATTCATCACCTCCATGAATTGTGTCATTTGAGCCCTCATTTCCAATCTCTCATTGGCCATTTGGTTCCTGACCTCTGTAAGGTCCTGCTGTACCTGGTCCATCTGTATCCCCGGAAGATTGTTACGGGTTGGATATCTGTGTGGACGGTTGAGTGGGAACACCCGTCGGCGAGCAATAGTTCCTGAAATCACAACAGAGTTAGCAACAAACAAAACAAACCTACAAAACAAACAAAGGTTAGTATGCAATGCAGTATGCTTATTTGTTTCCAAGGTATCCGGCTTGGCACTTGGTTTTGACCCTTCCAGACCCTTGAAGATGCTGTTGATGTTGCTTCAAAGGAAACTCAGATGGAACAAACTGATACATATATTACAAAAAAGCAAATGATACATAGTTTGTCTCTTACAAATTATGCCCTCTGAGGGGTCAAAATACAACACAAAAAAAGGAAAAGTACATGAAATGAAAGCAACAACAAACAAAAGTCAGACACCAAGACCAAACTCATCCTCCTGAACTTCCTTGAGAAGTGCTTCAGTCACAGGATCAGCCGGACGCTCTATGAGATTCCTGATAAGGAGATTCCTGGTAGTAATAGCTGCAGTTAGCTTCTTGTGCTGACTCTGGTCCTTTGTCCTCTTCACTCCAGCTCTAATCTTTAACTCTGAGATCTCTCTTTGGGCTGCTGCCAGGGCTTCCTGCTGCTCTTTTGCACTAGCTTCCAGCTGCTCAATCTTGTCCTGAGTCCTCTTATCTTCCAAAGTACGAGCTTCGGTGATCCTGACCCACCTAGCTTGACTCTCCTTCAGATACAAATCAGTCCTGGCTTTCTGGAACTGGGCTTCCTTGCAGGCATTCTTCAAGATCTGCTCTCCAGCCCTAGACTTCTTGATGTAATCCTCAGACTTCTCAATTCTGTCTAAATGCTCTACTTTCAGCTTCTCTAACCTCTCAATATCCAGCCTACCATCACTCCTCTCCCAGAGGGTCTTCTGTAGGGCCTGAGTTAACTTCTCATTTCTCTCTTTCAATTTCTCAAACTCCTCCAGACTGACAGTGACAGGAGGTGGTGCTGAGGACGGCCCAAGCATATCCTCCATGGTGAAGGGCATTCCAGAAAATTGAGCTCTGGCATGGGACCACTCATAGTACTGTGCTGATGCCACATTGTTGCACTTCCCCAGAATGGTTACTCCTTTAGTTTGAACATTGTCCCAGGCCCAGGCTGCTTGCCTGATAATAGCCAGATTAGGCTTGTTCTCACAGTAAAGAGTCTCAGCCAAATCTTGTGCCTTAGGAGTGTGGACCAGTGCATAGCCCAGTTGTCTTTTGAATAGCAGAGGGTTGTAGTTGATGCAACCCTTAACTCCTATTAGGGGTACATTGGGAAACTGCCCTCAACTGGTAATGATGTCCCTGCCTTTTGTGCTTTGAGTGCACCACCTGATATCAGCTGAGGTCAAAGCAGTGAGTCTTCTAGCCCAGTTCCTCTGTTGGTGAGGATTTAGAAATGTATTAGTCTTAGGCAAATGTCTGAGCAGCCAAGTATGGAACAAGGGAGCACAGCATCTCACTAATCTTCCTCTTTGCTTTTCATTCCTTTGGTGAACAGAGTAGTAGAAGTCCCCCAATAAAGTGGGCACTGGGTTTCTCAGGATGAAAAGATGGATTGCATTCTTACTAACAAACTTAGGCTCATCTGCAAATAAAATAATCCCATATATGCTCAGGGCCAATAAAGCACAGACTGCTTTCCACTCTCCCAAAGAAGCCTTCAGGGTAGCTTGAGAGATCAAGAAATCCAGATGTAGACCAAAGATTCCAGCCTTAGTAGTCATATTCTGCCCAATCGGGACTGGTTCTAAATACAGAGCCTTTGCCACCTCTTCATTACTAGGAAAGACCATTTCAGGGTTGAAGGGGACACCACCCCTGACAGGTATACCAACCAATGATGAGTACTCCTCCAATAAAGGCCCCAACTGAAAATCCTGAAAAGTGAAACACCTCAGAGGGGGATTATAGAACTGCAGGCAAGTATGAATCAGGCTCCTCTATGAAGGGTCCAAATCCATAACCACATCAAGTATGCCTCCATAGTGTTCTCTGAACAGTGGTATATGGTCTGGAGTAATCAGGGTCTGAATCTTCCTGATGTCAGCTAGCTCAGGCTGAAAGAAGTGGTAGGAGATATTACTCTTCTTAGGTGCCATGTTGTTGAAGAAGAGTTGAGACAGGTGCTGATGATAACACTGAAAAATGGGCCACTGACTGGCTGGTGCAGGTGACTGAAGCAGGTAGCTGACAGCTGAAGTAGATGCTGATGAAGATAGGTCTATGCTGATGATGGGGTCAAAACCAAGCCAAAAATAAGGTGTGGATACCCTGAAAAACAAATAAGCAAATGTTAAAATGATGCAATGATGATGTATGCAAATGATATGCAAGGGTTTGTGACTGAGATGGATATGATCAAGTGCCCTGATATAAGTCCAGGTATGTTCAAGAAATCCAGATGGAGGTCTATAAGTCCAGTAACCAAGGTGGGGGACTCAAATAAAGAGTCACGTGTCCAGGGTTAAAATCACAAGAACTGTCCCAAAATGGAGTACTCTTAATCAAAACAAAGTAACAGGGTATGCTGAGGTCAAGGGTACCTGCAAACCTGTAAACAGCCCAACCCCCTCACAGGTGGTGTTCTAAAACAAGGATCCTCAGACTTGGATCAGTTATGGGAAGTGTAAACACTTCTAACCCGGAGGTACAGTGTGTACAATAACCATAAAAGATCCTCCTCTAATTTACCTCAGTTTCTGAAGGTCAATACTAAAGGTCATCCAGACTTAGCAGGCTTCCCAGATAGCCCTAGCACTACAGGAAATCTGCAGTACAGAGTTCTCAAGAAGAAACCCATATCTGAACCGTGTTTCATATTCCCGCACCAGACCGAAATGGAATGGGAAAGAACATGAACCACTCTAGCCTAGGTGTCACTCAGGTCCCAGGTATAGGACCTCAACTCTCAATAGAACACCCACCCACCAAAGCAACAAACCAGATCCAGCCAGACAGTATGACAGTATGATATATGTAAAGCTATAAAGAAAGCAGTGAACAACTGTACATAAAGCAATAAACGAAACAAATATACAAGCACAGATAGCACATAACACCCCAGTAAACACAAATCAAACAAGCGCTAGGAGGAACCCACAAAAAGAACCAGAAGCCCTGGTTGCAGTATAAGGGTCCCCAGCAGAGTCGCCAAGCTGTCGCTCCCGATAAATGGGACTGGCCCAAATAAGGGTACAGACGCGAACGGTCGGCAAAAGAGGGATGTGAGAACACACAAGAGTGAACTCACAGGGAATGAAAAGAGTCTCCAGCTAGGCATTTTTATCCCGGAGGAAAGGTAATGCTGCATAGACCTAAAAAGATATGGACAAGACGGTTGCGAACCAGAGAGACTGAGAAAGGGGGTTAGTTACAACCTGGGAAGGTGTTAGCACCCAGATTGTCCGTCGTACTCGACGGGATCCACGCTTAAAAGATTTGTGTTTTAAAGGGGTAGTGTCAGTGCAATTTGTATATAAAAAGAGCTGGAAAAGGATGTACAGGTGTCAGTGTGAAAGAAGTGTAAAGTGTGATATATACAGTGTCAGTGTAAGGGTAAGAGTGAAATGCTCATGACTATGAGGCTTAAAAGAATGAAGCTGGAAGGAGGGGGAAATATACAGAGACTTTTGTTCGATAACTGTTAAGTTATGCCTACGTATCCTCTCGTGCAATGAGGAAGTCAGAACACCGTAGATCGACCCAAAGAGACTGAAAGATGAATTGACTTGTGAACTGCTTGCTTGTCCATGCTCAAGTGTATGACCTATCTGGCTCAGGTGCAAACTGTCTTGCATTAGACGGAGGAAGCAAGTTCTCGTTTGTGAGTGAATGAGATGAGGAAAGAATCCCGGAGGAGACGATTATTGTTTGTTTTTGAGTTTTCAGTCTTTTATTGCTTTTTGAAGTTTGTCATAAGTTAATGAGCTTAAGCCTAAACCAATGGGTTAGTAAACTCATCATATCTTCCCTCTGATTAGGGGTAATGAGAGTACCTTAAGTGTGAAGTCAGCTTCTCACACTTAATCACTTTTGGTGTAGGATTAAGATCATTAACCTACTTGTGATTATTTAGATGTTTTTTGTTGTTTTTGTTTTTGTTAAGCCATAATCAAGGATTAAACAGACCCATTACACCATCCTAATAGAAGGATAATAGATGAGAGTGTTTAAGCTGAGGAAAGCTCCTCAACTTAATCCATGATTAGGGATTAAACTCATGACAAAACAAGCCTTTGATTAAGTGGATTTTATTTAATGATATGATGATGAAGTGAGTTTTAGGGTTTGTAAGACAACTTGAGGGGGACTTGTCCATTAACACTAGGGTTAGTCCTTCTTAACCAATTAAGGAAGAATTAGAACCCTAATGCAAGGCCCAAGTTACAAGCTTGATGTCTTGATGATTATTAAGTGAATTGATTAGAGGATTTAAACACATTAAGGGTTTAACACTTAGGATTAAAGTTATACACTCCATCCTAATAGAAGGATGCAGGCATAAGCTTAATCACAAAGCCTTAAAGCCTTTAGGGTTTAGTCCTTGATTATGAGGTGAGAAGAGAAGACTCAATGAGACACAAAGGTAAAACTAAGTGGGGGACTAATCAAAACCCTAATCATTGTCATGCTTGGTTGTTCCTATGGTTTGTGAGGTTAACAAGAGAAGATCTTCAATGGGACCACCAGGAGGCAGATGAAAGGATCAAGAGAAGCAAAGCAACTTGCTTCATTTAAGAAGGCAAGTCACTTGGGGAAAGAAAGTAAGAAGAAGAAGGATGAGCAAACCTAATCTCAAGCACATAACAAAATGCAGCATGGATGCAAGAGAGAGATGAAAAGAAAATGTGAGAAGTGAAGGCAAATTCACTTCTCAAAGTTGCTTACCACCTGAAAAGTTAGTGAAAGAAATGCAATGCAATGCCAAATGGAATGAAATGGCATGATGCAAACCAAAACCAGAAGCATATATGAGATGATAATTATGCTATGAGATGCTGCAAACATGAATCAAGGCATGAGGATGATCATGTGAAACAATGGATGCAGATGAAACAAGTTAAGAACCATGAACATACATGAAAAGTTATGGGATGCAAATGGCATACAACATGGCAAATGCAAGATACAATGATCAAACATACTTTCAATATGTCTTAAGATGTCAAGTGAACCAAAAGGATGCATAAAATGTCATGGCAAGTCATGTCATGCAAGCAAATGCAAGATGGATGCATATGGAAGCCCAAATTGGGGTTTATGATCAATGCATCAAACAAAAAACCAAAATCAGAAGCAAACATCAAGATAAAAAATTGAAAATGCATTCAAAGGATCCCTAAACCTATACTAACTCACTGCCCAAAGGAGAAGTTCCAACTCTTAACCTAATTCAAGTTATAATTTTCCTAAGTTTTCTAGGGTTTTAGGGTTCCTTAACAAGAAAAATGTCAAACAAATGGAAAATGAAAGATCACATCATGCCCATTTAATCTCACAAACTACATGCTAAGCACAATGCAATGCAAAAAGAATCAAGGTCCTACTCTCAATGGTTAGGCAGAAATGATTTTTGGAAGTTTGGATCAAAATAATGCTTTGAAAATGAATTAATTCCATGGAAAATTCTCAAAATGCATCAATATCAAAAAAGAAATTTGGTTTGAGGGTTGGACAATGTTTCTAAATGATTTTAAATGTTTCATGAATTTTTTTGTGATTTTTAAATACTTAAAAGTATTTTTAATTAATTAATTCTCATCAATTAATTAAAAATAAACTTTTAAATATTTAAAAATATTTTTTAAATGCAAAAAATAAAAATAAAAATGTTTTTGTGTTTTAAAAATTAATGAAAACCTTGATGAAAATTTTCATGATTTTTAAATGTATTTTGCTATTTTTAATAAATATGAGAAATAAAATGTAAAGAAAATGAAATAAAAATACAAAGTATGCAGTATGAGTGGCTTAGATTGAAAGTTGGAAGATCCAGAGGTTGTGCGTGCAAGTCAACAAGACTGGGAGTAATCAAGATCCAAGGCCCATGTTCAAAGTTCTTAAACGCGCGTAATCTGATGGCTGAGGTTTGAAGTTGGTTTAATTAATTAAGATTTATTTAATTAAACAGGATTAGGGCATAATGACTCATCTGGGCCGTTCACAAGCGCGTGGGAAACAGCATCTAAGGGACGAGATTCAAAGTTGCGTAATTGATTAGGCTTAACCCTAATCACCCTCAGGCGATCGGAGATGAGCTCCGGTCGTCTTCCCCGGCAATGTCAAAACCCTAGCTTCTTCTATAGGCTACCCCAAGTCAAATTAAATGCCCATAAACCTTCCCCTCCCCAAACTAAACCTAAATCCATTCTAAAAAACCATTTATCCACCATGAACAAAGAGGAACAAGCTCAAACTCAAACACGGGCAAAATTTCAGAGAAGCATAAAATGATCATTCCTTCACTATTTTCAAATCTAAGGACATCCCCATGATCAGCATAACACACACTTCCATTTTATAACAAGAAAAGCAAGCTCTGTGAAGAAAAGTTCTTGGCCATACCTGAGCTGGAAAGCTTCAATGGTGAGCTTCACGGGTCTCCCACTTGTGCTAATGAACTCCCTTGACCTTCCTGAACTCAATGAGATGCTTCAGAGTTCTTGTGGATGGCTGATTTGAGAAGAAGTGTTCTGGTGTAGCAGATTCCACAGTCAGGATTTGTGAGGTTTCAAGCTACTTCAATGGTGGATTTTGGTTCTCTTGAGTGTGTATGATTTATTGGTGAAGAGAAATTGGGTGTTTGATGGCTGGAGAGGGAGATTCGAAGAAGAGGAGTTCTTTGGCAGTTTTTGTGAAGGCTGTGTTCTAGCTTGTTTCAATGACCAATGCCTTGCTATAACTCTCCCAAGATGTGTGAGTAGCCTGTGGAGCAGGTCAGTAGAGGTGGCTGCTCACTGTTCCAAGAGTATGGGGGTTTTGGCCAAACAGTCAATGTGATTGGTACTTGCAGCATGGGCTATGGCAGCAGCTGTCTAAGGGCTTGTCTTGCCTCAGCTTGAGTCAAGGATGACCCTTAGATTGCTTGTGAATGTCTGCAGCATGTGGATCATGAGCTATGCTAGATCTTGCAACTTGCCCACTTGTGTTTTCTTATGATTTTGTGCTATGTACATGAGATGGTTCTTGCTGAATTTTGGTGTATGGAACTCCATTTAGTCATGGCAATGCATAGAAACCAATTGGTGATCACACAATTCATGGGAGGATGGTTTTGCCAAGAATCCCTTTTTGTACCTTTATGAAAAATGACTTAAGGATCTTTGAAAATCAAAGCACAAAAATGAAAAATCCCTTGGGCCAATTTTGATTTTAGGTCATGTGTGATGTTTGTGTAGAGGTTAGACATCAATTAGAAGTCACAAATTGCCTTGGTACAAGAATTTGCAAGTTTTCCATTTGGTGCATAACTTGAAATTTAGTGATTTTTGCCAACTTTGATGAGCCATAACTTTTGATCCAAAATGAATTAGGTCATGTTCTTGTACTTTTTGAAAAGGGAAAGATCTATTCTAGAACTTTCATGACCAAAGTTTTTCCATTTGAAGCTTTCTTGAATCAAAAAGTAAGGGTTGAAAAAGTTGCCTAAAATGACATTTCCATTAAAAGTCAAACTTGCCCAAAAAGTCAACTTTGCAAAAGACTTGAAATTATTCAATTTTGTGAACTTCCAACTTCTTCTATGATCAAATAAAGATCATATACATTCAAAATGATGAAGAACACCCTTTGGTTGGGTCATTGGGGGCCTCAGATGCCCTGATTTTGCACTGACTTGCTTGAAAAGTCAACTCTTGATCAGATGACTTCCCCATGGAATTTCTTCATGAAAATTGATATGAATACTCCCTATACCATATAGAGACCAATAGAAACAAGAATGGCCAAAAAATTTGGAGTTATGGCCTCTGAAACCAAAACCCTAATTTTAGGTCATCTGTGCAGTCAAGCCTGGCTCTGCTTCCATACCAATCCCAGTTCTTGTGATTCTTTGACATTCTTGACTTTGAGGGAGTATAATATGATACTTGAACACACATAGACCTCTTTGAAGTGATTGATGGCCTTTGGAATGGCTCAAGAGGCTCTTGGATTGCTCAGATCACAAACCCTAGATGCAGATGACTTAGAACCAATGCAGTGGATCAAAAATGTGATATGAGATGGTATGATTGAGTTATGCATATGAAATGATCACAAGCCATGGTGAAATGGGTGAGGGAAAATTTGGGGTGTTTACAATGGGTTATTATGTTCTCTATTTCTTCTTTAGGGACACATCGACAGAAAATTCCATCGGCTCCTCTCTTAAAGAGAAGAGGTTCATCCCAATAATAATGTTTCAAATCATGAAAGAACTTCTTCTTTTGCTGATAATTTAGATTTGGTGGAAGCACTCCAGCTGCTAGGTAGTTGACAAAATCAGCATACCAAGGCAGGGTTTGATGTGTTTGCATCGCTTCCACCTTTTCTTCCGTGTTTTGTTCGCTTAGAATTAATGAGGAAATTCTAGTTTCTACTTGAGTTATTAGACTTTCATATGCGAAGTCATCATTGATAGGCACTTTGTCTGGTTTAATACTTTATATTCGAGATAAGTGGTCTGCAACTATGTTTTCAGTTCCTTTCTTATCCTTGATTTCTAAGTCGAACTCTTGTAAAAGTAGAATCCACCTTAAAAGTCTCGGTTTGGCATACTTTTTGGTCAGTAGGTATCTAATAGCAGTGTGGTCGGTATAAATAATTATTTCTGCTCGTACTTGGTACGAATGAAATTTATCGAGAGCAAACACAACGGCTAAAAGTTCTTTTTCCGTGGTGGCGTAATTCATTTGGGCAGGATCTAGGGTTCTACTAGCATGGTAAATTGCATAAAGTTTATTATCTTTAATTTGTCTTAGAATTGTACCTACGGTATAGTCACTCGCATCACACATTATTTCGAAAGGTAATCTCCAATCAGGAGGTTGCATACTGGGTGCGGTGATAAGAGCTATTTTAAGTTTTTCAAACGCTTTCAGGCAGTTATCATCGAAGATTAACTCATCGTCTTTCATTAATATACCGGTTAAAGGTTTTGTGATTTTTGAGAAATCCTTAATAAATCGTCGGTAGAAACCGGCGTGTCCTAAAAAGCTTCGTATTTCTCTTACGGTCTTTGGAGGTTGAAGATCTTTTATAATCTCGATTTTGGCTTTATCTACTTCAATCCCCTTTGTCTGATATTACATGTCCTAGCATGATTCCTTGTTTAACCACGAAATGGCATTTTTCCTAGTTATGTACTAAATTCACTTTTATGCATCTTTCGAGTACCATTTCTAGGTTGGATAAACATCCTTCGAAGCTTTGCCCACAAACGGAAAAGTCATCCATGAACACTTCCATGATGTCGTCTATGAAGTCGGCAAAAATCGACATCATACATCATTGAAAGGTTGCTGGAGTGTTACATAGTCCAAAGGGCATTCGTCGGTAGACAAATGTTCCGTATGGGCATGTGAAGGTAGTCTTTTCTTGGTCATCAGGATGAATAGGAATTTGGAAGAATTCTGAATAACCGTCTAGATAGTAGAAATAAGAGTGTTTGGCTAGTCTTTCTAACATTTGATCTATGAAAGTGTCGCTCCCACCTGATGACACTCGGGTCAAGACGGGTACGGATGCAAACGGTCAGTGAAAGAGGAGAGAACACACAAGGGTGAACTGAAGAGAAAAGAGTCGCCAGCTAGGCATTTTTATCCCGAAGGAAAGGTAATGCTGCATAAACCTAAGAAAAGATGGATAAGATGGTCGCGAACCAGAGAAACTGAGAAAGGGGGTTGTTTACAAGCTGGGAAGGTATTAGCACCCAGATTGTCCGCCGTACTCGACGGGATCCACGCTTAAAAGATTTGTGTTTTAAAGGGGTAGTGCCAGTGCAATCTGTGTATCAATGCTGGAAAGAAAGCAAGTGTCAGTGCTGGAAGAAAGTGAAGTGAAATATGTGAAGTGTTAGTGTAAGAATAGGAGTGCAAAGCTTAAGATAATTAGGCTTAAAGAATAATGCTGGAAGAGGGGGGAATATACAGAGACTTTTGTTCGATAACAGTTAAGTTATGCCTACGTATCCTCTCGTGCAATGAGGAAGTCAGAACACCGTAGTTCGACTCAAAGAGACTGAAAGGTAAATTGACTTGTGAACTGCTTACTTGTCTATGCTCAAGTGTATGACCTATCTGGCTCAGGTGCAAACTGTCTTGCATTAGACGGAAGAAGCAAGTTCTCGTTTGTGAGTGAATGAGGTGAGAAAAGAATCCCGGAGGAGACGATTATTTTTTGTTTTTGGTGTTTTCAATCTTTTATTTCTTTTTGGTGTTTGTCATAAGAAAATGAGCTTAAGCCTAAACCAAGGGTTAATAAACTCATCACATCCTCCCTCTGATTAGGGGTAATGAGAATACCTTAAGTATGAAGTAAGCACCTCACACTTAATCACCATGATGTAGGATTAAGATGATTAACCTACTTGTAATTATTTACATGTCTTTGGAGTTTTTGTTTAGTGTTAAGTAATGAGTTTAAGCCATAATCAGAGATTTAATGGACCCATTACACTATCCTAATAGAAGGATAATAGATGAGAACATTTAAGTTGAGGAAGGCTCCTCAACTTAATCCATGATTAGGGATTAACCTCATGACATAAAAAGGCCTTTATTAAAATGGATTTTAGTTAATGGTAAGATTAAGAAGTGGATTTTATGGTTTGTAAGACAACTTGAGGGGGACTTGTCCATTAACACTAGGGTTAGTCCTTCTTAACCAATTAAGGAAGAATTAGAACCCTAATGCAAGGCCCAAGTTACAAGCTTGATGTCTTGATGATTATTAAGTGAATTGATTAAAGGATTTTAACACATTAAGGGTTTAACACTTAGGATTAAAGTTATACACTCCATCCTAATAGAAGGATGCAGGCATAAGCTTAATCACAAAGCCTTAAAACCTTTAAGGTTTAGTCCTTGATTATGAGAAGAGAAGAGAAGACACAAAGATGACACAAAGGTAAAACTAAATGGGGGACTAATCAAACCCTAATTGTGATCATGCTTGGGTGTTCCTAGGGTTTATGAGGCTTGCAAAAGATCTTCAAGAGAAAAGCCACCAAGGAAGAAGCAGATGAAAGGAGGATGAAACAGAAGAAGCAAGACAACTTACTTCACTTAAGAAGATATGTTTCTTGAAGAAAGAAAGAGGGGAGGGAGCATGAATGAGCAAGATCACTCTAATGCAAATACAAAATGCAGCAATGATGCACAAAAGAGAGGAGATTGTGAGAAGTGAAGGCAAATTCACTTCTCCTACACTTACCACCTGAAAAGTTAGCAAAAAGAAATGAAATGAAGTAAAAAATGAAATGAATGCAAGGATGCAAACCAAAATCAGAAGCATATTTATGATGCAAATGATGCTAATTGATGATGCAAAGTCATGTCAAGATGCAAATGATCATACAAGTAATGAGGATGCAAATGAAGCATAAAGGAAGCATGAAAGTTCATGAATGCACATGGCCTCAAATGGAAGCAAAACATGGCAAATGGATGATGCAATGCTCAAGCATGATTCTAATATGTCCTAAGATGTCTTATATGTCAAGTGAATGCATAAAATGTCATGGCAAGTTCAAGTATGCAAGCATATGGAGAATGAATGCAAATGAGGATGCAAATTAGGGTTTATGTACAATATTCAAAGCAAAATTCAAAACCAGAAGAAAATGACAAGATAAAAAATTGAAAATGGGATCAAAGGTACCCTAAACTTATACAAGTTCACTGCCCAAAGGGGAAGACCTAACTCTCAACCCTAAAGAAGTTATGATTTTCCTAAGTTCACTAGGGTTTTAGGGTACTTCACAATGAAAAATGCAAAACAAAATTAAAGTTAAAGATAAATTCAAAACAATTTTATCCTAGAAACTACATGACATGAGGAATGCAATGCAAAAAGAACCATTATCAAACTCTTCATGGTTAGGCAGAAAGGATTTTTCTAAGTTAGGGTAAAAATATTGACTTTTAAGAACCCTAATTCCAAAGAAAAATGTCAAAATAGGTCAAGAACCAAAAATAAATTTGTTTGAAGGGTTTGTTAATGTTTCTAAATGTATCAAGATGCAATGTGATTTTTTTGGTGATTTTTAGAAACTTAAATGGTATTTTAATTAATTAATTCTCCTTAATTAATTAAAATAAATATTTAAATATTTTAAAAATACGAAATTTATGCAAAAATTAAAATAAAAATTATTTTCAGAATGAGAAAAATATTTGAAGTCATGATGCAAAAAAATGAAATTTTTTAGAAGTGTTTTACTATTTTTAATAAAATGTGGAAAGAAATGTAATTAAAATGAAATAAAATTATGAATTAATGGAAGTATGTTGATCCAGTGGCCCAGATTCAAATAAAAAGAGGAGGGAATTGACTTCGTGCGCTATCCAAGGGCTGAGATTCAAACTATGCTAATTACATCATCAAGCCCTAATCTGAACCCTAAACACTTTCAGGTGACCGGAACAGTGTTCCGGTCATCTTCTCCGGCTATCCTCTCAAGCTATCTCACTCAATACGCAACCCCAAGACCCCTAAAGCTCCAGAAACGATCCTCACATCAACCCCAACAAGAATCAGCCATCAAAATTCATTTATTCATCATCAAAAACATGAATCAGAGCAAAACGGAAAACATCTCAAAAATTTCAGAAGCTTATGAAATGCTTATTTCTCAACTATTTTCGAAACCAAACACATCATGGAAATCAGGGGAACACATAGAATCATTCTATAACATAAAATGAAGGTTCTGTAAAAATAAATGCCATGGCTACCTGAAGTTGAGCTTTCAAACCAGGAGCTTTCTGGCCAGTTCTTTGCCTCAAATCCACTCCAATGACTCCCCTCAAGAGCTTGTGATGCTTGGTTGGAGTTTAAATGGCCTCAAAATGAAGTTGGCAGAAGTTCAGTTCATGAAATGTCAAAATCGTGTTTTTGATTCTGGGTGTTTTAGGGCAAAATGAAGGGTGGGAAATGATCAGCAATGAGTGTGTAGTTGAATGGTGGAAGAAATTTTGATGTTTGTTGGCTGAGTTATGAGATTCGATAGCTTTTGCAAATTTGGGGGATTTTGTGTATGCTGAGTTCTTGGAGGTTTCAACTTGTTTTTTTTATGGAATGGCTTCCTTTTGGTACACATATCATGTTTTGATAGGTCAGAGGGTGGGTGCTGGCCTATGTTGATTGGTATGGGCAAGTTGCAAAAATGTCAAGAGTTGGTGTACTTGAGGTATGGGCTGGTTCAGTGGCTGTTTCAAGGCATGGCTCGAGTCAGCTTGGTTCAAGGATAACCATGGAAAAGGTTTTGTGGTGATTCAGCAAGTGTGTGAGAGGTTTTGATCCATTTTGCAAATTCATGAAGTTTTGGCCCCTTTTGGATTTTGTAAAGTTCAAGGCATGAAACTTGGAATTTATTTGGGCAATTCTGAATTTTATGTCATGTATGATGTTTGTTCAATGCTTAGAAGTCAATTAGAGGTCACATTTGGCTTTGGCAAGTGTTTTTGCAAACTTCCCTCTTTGGTGCATAAGTGAAATTTTGTGATTTTTCCCAACTTTGCAAGGCCATAACTTGAGTTCTATGATGAATTAGATCAAGTTCTTGTACTTTTTGAAAAGGTAATGATCCAATCTACAACTTTCATGACCAAGAATTTTTCTTTTGAAGCATTTTTGAATCAAAAAGAGGAGGTTGAAAAACTTTCCCAAAATGGCAATTTTGCATTACAAGTCACTTTCCCAAAATGGTAATTTTGCAAATGGCTTGGAATTCTTCTATTTTGTGAACTTCTAACTTCTTCTAAGATCAAGTAAAGATAATATACACCCAAAATGATGGAGAAGACCCTTTGGTTGGATGATTGGGGGCCTCAGATGCCCTGATTTTACACTGACTTGCTCAAGAAGTCATCTAATGATCAGATGCCTTCCCCACTGAATTTCTTCATGAAAATTGGTATGCATGATCCTCATAACATATAATGACCAATAGAAACAATAATGACCAAAAAATTTGGAGTTATGGCCTCTGAAACCAAAACCCTAATTTTAGGTCATATGTGCAGTTAAGCTTGGCTCTGCTTCCATACCTTCCCCAGTTCTTGTGATTTTTGACTTTCTTGATCTTGTGAGGATATAATATGATGATTGAACATACATGGAACCTCTTGAGATTATTGGAGATCTTTGGAGTGGCTCAGATAGCTCAAGGATTGCTCAGATCACAAACCCTAGATGCAGATGACTTAGAACCAATGCAGTGAAGCAAAAAAAAATGCAATATGAGATGCTATGATTGAACTTATGCTAATGAAAAGATCACAATCCATGGTGAAATGAGTGAGGGAAAATTTGGGGTGTTTACAGCTGCCCCTATTCAAGCATGAGTTAGCCGTGCAGGATGTAAGCGACGGCTTAGCAGACAAACAAGATAACTTGTGGTTGAATACCAAAGACAGTCCAAAATTTGCACTCACAGAATGAAGATGAAAAGGGATATAGATTGTAAAAGGAGGTAAAGTATGATTATAAAGTGCGGGCGACGGAAGACGACCGTCGAGCAGAGGACGACTGCTGGGGGTAAAGCACTGACGAGGACGACCGACATGCTGGGGAAATAAGACGGCGAATAAAGCAATGACGGGGACGGCCGACAAGCTGGGGAAATAAAGAGATCATGATGGGGACGACCATCGAGCACAGAAATAAGAATCTTTGGGGATTAAAGGTAAAGGTAATGATGAGGACGGTCATTAGGTTGAAGAAATAAATGATGAGGGACGATCATCAGAGGGTGAAGGACGATCACCTAGCAAGGGACGGCTGCTCTGTTGGGGATAAGATGAGGGACGGTCATCTATTGGAGAAGGACGATCACCTAGCAAGGGACGGCTGCTCTGTTAGGGATAAGATGAGGGATGGTCATCTAAGGTGAAGGACGATCACCTAGCAGGGGACGGCTGCTCTGTTGGGGATAAGATGAGGGACGGTCATCTAAGGAAGGACGATCACCTAGCAGGGGACGGATGCTCTGTTGGGGATAAGATGAGGGACGGTCATCTAAGGTGAAGGACGATCACCTGGCAGGGTACGGTTGCCGGAAGTATCATGACATAGGACGGATGCAAGATAGAAAGGAAATTTTGCCAAGAATTTGCTGGGAATTCTTCTGGGGAATAGTAGATACAGACGAGTGTCATAAGAAGAAGTGTATAAGTTATGAATCTATAAATATAAAAGGCGTTTGACGACTTGTGGGGACAGGATGACATGGACGAGTGTCAGGAAAGTATAATAAGCAAGAGTTTAGACAACTGTGTTGGGGATAGGTGACACGGACGGGTGTCAGGAGAGTGTATCAATACGTTTTTATGAGTGCAAAGGGGACGCTTTGGCTTTCTGCTGGGGAATTTTGAGTGGTATCCTGTATAATGTTGATGGTGTGTTGGTGTAAACATGTGTCTGATCCAAAACATGGCTTGTGACTATGCAATATGCTTGATTTTTGCCGTAATGCCCCGTATTAGACGGAATGCTACGCTCTGGGGAAAGTATGATGCAAATGCTATGTTTATGCAAAGATACCAATCCGGTATTCGGATCCCGTTGCTGCAAAGATCTCTGGCTGATCTGCTTTGAAAGAATGTCCCAGCTGGGGGAGAAAATCATTGGTAGATCTGATATATGATTCAGCTTGGGGAAATAAGTCACTGATAGGCCTATCTTGGCAATGAAGAGCCCAGCTGGGGTCTGCAGAAACTTCCATCACTTCGTTGTGAGATCTTCAGACATTGTTCTTCAGGAGTGAGGTTGGAATTCTGCGGGGAGATGGTTCCCTGTCTTGACTGGGGAGGAGAAAAATCACTGATCAATCTTCCTATAGACTTCTGTATGGATTTTGCTGAGGATGATAATATCTGACAACTCAGCTGGGGGAAAAGAGCACCTTCTGATGGGGAGAGAGAGTTTCTCTGGTGCTGTTTGGAAGATGTGCTAGGGGAATAATGATTTGGCAGCTTGCCGGGGAGAAGCTTTCACCCCCCTGTTTGTGTGTTGAATACCTGTAGTCCTGTCAAGACAAAGAAACACACAAGTACCCCGAGGTGTCTCTTACCGGATTCCGTCATAGGAATTTAGACACTCCTGGGAACAAATACATTTCCTACTAGCATGTAATTTAGAAAATACGCATCTGTATCTATGCAATAATTATATTAGAGACATCGGACATTTTTTGCAAATAAAGATAAAGTGTATGAGACAAAATGTGACTGAAGATCTGATTTTATTAATTTGTGCCCTGAATTGGCAAGTACAGTCAAAGAAACAAATCCCCTGAAATGAGGAGATTGTTACAAATTGAGAAACAAAAGATGTTGGCAATGTTGATGACGCTTCAGTGTGCTTCCTTTTTGCCATGACTCGTATGACATTGACGTTCTTCTCATCTTGCTTTCTGAAGAGGCTGATTCTGACCAATGCTTGACTCCTTCGAAGCTTAACATGTTGTGAGTGATACAGACAAATTCAGAGTGCAGTTGTTCGCTTATTCCCTAATTTTGCGTGGATTGCCCTTTCGGGTTTTCAATCCACCGGGATACCCATTTTTTTGCCTGAGCTTTCCAATGCGGCTTTTCAACTCAGCGGGTGTATATATATATATATATATATTTCCCTTATTTTTGCCCGAGTCTTTTATTCTGTTTTTGACTCGCCGGGATTCCCTATTTTGCCTGGACTTACATTCTGTTTTTATGTCCAGCGGGTCATTTTATGCGAAGTATTTTTTAACTGCATCTGAATTCACAGGGGACTGGAAATCTTCACCATCCATAGTACTGAGCATCAATGCTCCACCAGAGAAAACTTTCTTTACTATCAACGGGCCGTCGTAATTCGGAGTCCACTTGCCCCTGTGGTATGTATGAGGAGGAAAGAGTCTTTTTAGCACAAGATCTCCTACTTGGTACTCCTGAAGTCCGACTTTCTGATCGAAGGCTTTCTTCATTCTTTTCTGATACAATTGCCCATGACAAATTGCAGCCAATCTCTTCTCTTCAATCAGGCTCAGCTGTTCGTATCGGGATCGGACCCATTCTGCTTCATTCAGTTTGACATCCATTAGTAACCGTAAGGAGGGTAATTCAACTTTAACAGGTAAAATTGTCTCCATACCATACACAAGTTGATATGGTGTTGCCCCAGTGGACGTTCTGATTGATGTACGGTACCCATGCAAGGCAAATGGTAGCATTTCATACTAGTCTTTGTATGTGACCACCATCTTCTGCACAATCTTCTTGATATTTTTGTTAGCTGCCTCAACAGCGCCATTCATCTTTGGCCTGTAAGGAGAAGAATTGTGGTGTTGGATCTTGAAGTCCCGGCACAGCTCTGCCATCATTTTATTGTTTAAGTTGGAACCATTATCAGTAATGATTCGCTCGGGTACTCCATACCGACAGATGATGTCTCTTTTCAGGAATCGGGCTACCACTTGCCTGGTGACATTTGCATATGAAGCTGCTTCAACCCACTTGGTAAAATAGTCAATGGCTACCAGGATGAATCTGTGGCCATTTGAAGCAGTCGTTTCGATCTTGCCAATCATATCTATGCCCCACATGGCGAAGGGCCAAGGTGAAGACATCACATTCAGAGGGTTCTGAGGCACATGCACCTTATCTGCATAAATATGGCATTTATGACACTTCCTGGCGTAAGCACAACAGTCTGCATCCATTGTGATCCAGTAGTAGCCTGATCTCAACAACTTTTTAGCCATTGCATGCCCTCCCGCATGGGTACCAAAAGATCCCTCGTGCACCTCGTGCATCAACAAGTCTGCTTCTGCCCTATCAACACATCTGAGGAGTACCATATCAAAGTTTCTCTTGTACAAGGAACCATCAGTATTCAGGAAGAAACTACCAGCTAGCCTTCTTAATGTCTTCTTGTCATTGGATGATGCCCCAGGTGGGTATGTTTGATCCTCCAAGAAGCATTTGATGTCATAGAACCAAGGCTTTTCATCTTTAGCGAGGTCCGCAGAGAATACGTATGCTGGTCTATCAATTCTGGATACTGAAATCCGAGGCACAAAGTTGGCAGCTTGAACTTTGATCATGGACGAAATGGTAGCCAGAGCATCTGCAAATGATTTTCATCTCGAGGGATATACTCAAGCTTGACTGTGGTGAAGAAAGTCAGTAATCTCCTCGTATAATCCCGGTAACGTATCAGATGCTCCTGGTGAGTGTACCATTTGTCGTTGGTTTGATTAATTACCAAATCTGAATCTCCAAATACCGTTAAAGTCTTGATCCTGAGGTCAATGGCTTCCTCAAGACCCATAATGCAAGCTTCGTATTCATCTTCGTTGTTAGTGCAGTTAAAGGTGAGTTTTGCCGAGAAAGGCATGTGAACTCCCTTTGGTGTAATGAGTACTGCACCAACACCGCGGCCATTCATATTAACAGCCCCATCAAACATCATGGTCCATTCTTCTTCTGGGTCAGGCCCTTCAGTGTGAATAGGCTCTTCGTGATCTTTTGCTTTTATGAACATGATGTCTTCATCAGGGAAGTCAAATCTCATAGGATGGTAATCATCAATGGGTTGCTCAGCAAGATAATCAGACAACACACTGCCTTTGATGGCTTTCTGAGATGTGTATTGAATGTCATATTATGTGAGGATCATTTGCCATCTTGCAACCCGCCCGGTAAGTGCTGGCTTCTCAAATATGTACTTAACTGGGTCCATCTTTGAGATCAATAAGGTAGTGTGGGTCAACATATACTGCCTTAGTCGGCGAGCAGCCCACGCTAAAGCACAGCAAGTTTTCTCGAGCAGTGAATAACGTTGTTCACAGTCGGTAAACTTTTTGCTTAGGTAGTAAATTGCATACTCTTTTCGACCAGACTCGTCATGCTGGCCCAGCACGCACCCCATTGACTCTTCTAATACTGTCAAGTACATTATTAGAGGTCTTCCTTCAACTGGAGGCATAAGGATCGGAGGCTCTTGTAAGTATTCCTTGATTTTGTCAAAAGCCCTCTGGCAGTCTTCATTCCACCTGACTGTTTGTTCTTTTCTCAGCAGCTTGAACAAAGGCTCACAGGTTGCAGTAAGGTGAGATATGAACCTTGAAATGTAGTTCAATCTACCCAGAAACCCCCGAACTTCCTTCTCAGTCTTCGGTGCAAACATTTCTTGAATGGCTTTGACTTTGTCAGGGTCAACTTCAATCCCTTTCTCACTTACAATAAATCCCAGCAGCTTACCGGATCGCACCCCGAATGTGCATTTGTTGGGATTTAACTTCAATTGGTACTTCCTCAGACACTTGAATAATTTCAAGAGATTCACCAGGTGGTCTTCCTCTGTGAGGGACTTGGCAATCATGTCATCCACATAACATTCAATTTCTTTATGGATCATGTCGTGGAATAATGTTACCATAGCTCGTTGATAGGTGGCACCAGCATTCTTCAGTCCGAATGGCATTACCTTATAACAGAATGTGCCCCATGGTGTGATGAAAGTTGTCTTCTCCATGTCTTCAGGTGACATTTTGATTTGATTATATCGTGAAAATACATCCATGAAGGAGAACACCGAGAACTGAGCCGTATTGTCGACCAATACATCAATGTGAGGTAAAGGGAAGTCATCTTTCGGGCTGGCTCTGTTCAGATCCCGGTAATCCACACACATCCTCACCTTTCCATCCTTCTTAGGCATAGGTACAATGTTAGCAACCCATGGGGGGTAACTAGTTACAGCGAGGAAACCGGCGTCCCACTGTTTTTGTACCTCTTCTTTTATCTTCATGGCCATATCTGGACGAGTACGGCGCAACTTCTGTTTTACTGACGGACAGTCTTCTTTCAGAGGCAGCTTGTCCATAACAATGTCGGTGTCCAACCCTGGCATATCTTGATAAGACCAAGCAAAAACATCCACATACTCCCGAAGCATGTCAATCAGTTGCTCTTTCACTAAACTTTGCAGACGGGCCCCGATCTTAACTTCTTTCAAGTCTTCTTCTGTACCAAGATTAACCGTTTTAACCTCCTCCTGATGAGGAGTTATAACCTTCTCCTCTTGTCTCAACAACCTGGCTAGTTCTTCAGGTAGCTCATAATCTTCTTCAACCCCTTCATCGGCTTGATTAATCGGATTGTCAAAGTCATACGAAGTCATAGCAATGTTGTTGTCGGTGCAGTCTGGAGGGCACTCTCTGCAAGGGTTTAGATTTGTTCATTTTAGTGATCAGTTTTATCTTGTTTAGAAAAAGTGAAAATGAAGTTATTATTTTGAAAACATTGCCATTTTATTTTTGTACAAAAAATGAAAAATGAAAAACAGTGAGCGGAAAAGAAAAGACTCATTTGCAAAAGATGTCCTGATATTCATTAATTGATCTTTGCACAAAATACAAGATGACCCGATTACAAAATGAGTCCCGACATCTTGGGCAAGATGCAGGACTTGATGCATGCTTAAATACAGGAAATAATAATTACTTTGCAGGAGTAACACTTATAATTTCCTGGGAAGACCAGTTTGAGACATGGTTCCCCGGGATCCTTGGACGTATCCAGCTTTCCAGGTTGCACTTGTCTTCTGACTCATCTTCCAAGCTATTCACAGCCTCTGGGGTGAGCATCCCCCCGCTAACAAACTTGGGCTCCGTTGCAGCCTCTGGTTGATCTTGTCGAGTTGGTGTGTAACCCAACCCGAATCGGTCTTCTTTCTTATCTACTGGCAGCAGCTTGTCCCAGCCTTGAGCAGTACCCTCTTCAACAACCTTCCGGGCTTGTTGGTATGAGGTGCTGGAATTTCCCAGCACAGCATATGTTTCATTAATATTCAAGGCCTCAAACCCTTGACTCATGGTTTCATGGATCTCCCCATCCATTTCAATGTATTTGAAAGTAGCCAGCTGGCTAACGAAGATATCCTCCTCCCCACATATGGTAATGACTTGGCCCTCCCACTCGAATTTTAACTTCTGGTGAAGGGTTGTCGTCACGGCGCTAGCGGTGTGGATCCATGGTCTACCCAATAGACAGCTGTAGGCAGGCTGAATATCCATCACAAAGAAGGTCGTTTTGAAAACTTGTGGGCCAATCATTATAGGAAACTCTATCTCTCCCAAAACTGATCTCTTAGAACCATCAAAGGCTCTTACTACCAAGTTGCTTGGGCGTAGTGCCAATCCATCATGTTCCAGCTTCACAAGGGCTTTCTTAGGTAGGACATTGAGTGATGACCTTGTGTCTACCAGTACGTGAGAAAGAACTGCACCCTTACACTCCAAGGTAATGTGCAAAGCCTTGTTGTGATTGTGACCTTCCGTTGTCAGATCAGCGTTGGTAAATCCTAGTCCATGACTAGCGTTGACATTTCCAACCATAGCCTCTAACTGATTGACAGTAATCTCCTCCGGCACATAAGCTGCATGCATGACTTTTAATAGTGCGTTCCGATGAGCCTCGGAGCACATTAGCAATGATAGTATGGAGATTTTGGAAGGTGTTTGGTGAAGCTGGTCCACCACCTTGTAATCACTTTTCTTGATGATTCTCATGAATTTATCAACCTCTTGATCAAAAGGAGTCTTCAGAGCTTCTTTAGCAACTGGTTCTTTTTGCACCATGCTCTTCCCTTTTGCCTTAGCAGCAACTTCTGCTTCCGCAACAGGTCTTGGTATTTGTGAGGCAAAGAGACGTCCGCTTCTAGTGAAGCCTCCGTGTCCCCCCCACGTTGTCTACCTGAGGTGAAGAAGTTGATGATTCTAAGGTGATTTTCTGCCCCTCGCAGTATAGATCTGAGCCATAATGCCAAGGGATGGCGTTATTGCTTTCGTAAGGAACTGGTCCAGGCAATGTGATAGTGACCGGGCTGATAGCAGCTGCAGAGGGGACCACAATGGTGTGTGGATCATAATATATGGTAACCGGAGTTCTGACGGGAGTAGTAATTTGTTGTGAGTTGTTGGTAGGAACATTTGCAGGATCGTAGTATATCGTAACCGTTGAGACGCTTTCATTGATTGTTGTTGATATTGTAGACGGAGTGGGTGTTGAAGTTGTAGTAGGAACTGATGGAGTAATGGATGTTGTTGTTGTAGAAGGGATGGTGACTGAACTTGTATCCATTGAAGTGATCGATTGAACAGTTGTTGGAGTTGTAGTAGAATCTGTTGGAACAATGGTTGCTGACGTTGTAGGAGTATCCGTGATTGTTGATGAAGGAATTGTTGGAGTTGTATTTGCTGTTGTTGTAATCTGAAGGACGCCATCCTTAATAAGACCATCTATGCCATTTCTCAGTCTCTCACACCCATTAACAGCAATGTTGCAATATCCACAGCCGAGCTCACATCCGGGAAACACTTGGCATTCTAACAGCTGAGCTTTGATTTCAACCAAAGGTGTCCGGATTTGTGCAACGCTGTTGATTAATGTGGATGGTTTGCCCTCGTCAATAGCATTAATCCTAGGCCCGTTGTGACTAGGCATTGGATTTCTTGTGACGTTCGGAGGAGGCGCAAAATTGAGAGCTTTTGAGTCCACCAAATCTTGGACTTTCATCTGTAAGGCCCTGCATTTTTCAGTATTATGCCCCAGTGCATTTGAATGGAATGCACACCTGGCATTTGCATCATAGTTCTTTGGCATATTGAGAGGGTCTGGAGGTGCCAATGTTCTTAACTCAACTAGGTTGAGCTTCAGAAGTTGTGGCAAGAGTGCAGCATACGGCATTTGGATTGGGTCAATCACCCTGTTTGCTTGTGATGTCCTTTGTTGGAAAGGACGCTGTTGTTGATTGTTATTAACGTTGTTGTAGGTTCTCTGTTGTGGAAAATGAGACTGTTGATGGTAGTGAGGTTGCTGTTGATACTGTGGTTGTTGTTGTTGAGGATATGTTGGTTGCTGTGGAATTGTAGCTGGAATGGTAACAGCTGCTACTGACCGATGAGCATATTGAGGCCTGCCCCTGCTTGTATGAATGGAATTAGTTTCACCTGCCCTTCGGGGTCCTACAAAAGGCTTTCTGGGATTGCTGGATGAACTTGCACCACTGTCGGAAATTTTGCCCATTTTTAAGAGACTTTCGATTCTCTCACCAGCTATGACTACGTCAGCAAAACTGGTAGAGGAGAAAACAGCCAGCCTATCAATATAAGTCCTTTGCAATGTATTCATGAACATGTCAGCCATCTCCCTCTCTGACATGGGTGGTTGAACAGCAACAGCCAGTTGTCTCCATCTTTGAGCATACTCCCAGAAGCTCTCTCTAGAAGATTGAGACATTCCCATTAGGAGGGTCCTATTGGGAGCCATGTCCAGGTTGTATTGATACTGACGGATGAAAGCCTCGGCCAAATCCTTCCAACATCTTATGGTGGCCCTAGAAAAATGCGAATACCACTCTCTCGAAGCCCCAGTCAGACTGTCCTCAAAGTAGAACATCCATAACTTTTCATCCATAGTATACGCCTTGAGCCTTCCCAAGAAAGATTGTAGATGAGTGCGTGGACAAGAGGTACCATTGTACTTTTCAAAGCATGGGGGTTTGAATTTGTGGGGAATTCTCACCCCATCCACTAAGCCCATGTCCATTACATCGAAGCCCAAAGAATTCTGAGATTCCAAAGATCTTAACTTTTCAGCAATCTCGTCCAATCTCCTGTGATATGCCTCATCCCCAGCTCCTATAACAGTAAACTGTTCTTCCTGGGGATCCTCCTGCAGGACTCTGCCCCTAGTAGTGTTACCTTGCACATTCCTCGGGATGTTAACCTCTGGATCCAGATGAGGTCCATATACTGGTGGGTCAATACGATGCTGACCCCGTTCATTGTTGCTAGTTCCTCCTGTTCCAAGATGAGGCTCTTCAGGAGTTTGTCTTTCCACCAGCTCTCTTAATCTTTCTTGACTCTGGGCTAAGCCAGTCATCACTACCATGAACTGAGACATCTGATTTCTCATCTCCACTCTTTCATTGGCCATCTGGTTTCTGACCTCAGACAGGTCATGCTGTACTTGTTCCCTTTGAATACCGGGAAGGTTGTTACGAGTCAGGTACCGGTGCGCGCGGCTGACAGGGAACACTCGGCGACGAGCAATGTTTCCTGAAGTCACAACAAAGTTAGAAACAATAATAATTACAAAACCTACAAAACAAAAACAAAGTTAGTATGCAATGCAGTATGCTTATTTGTTTTCCAAGGTATCCGATTTGGTTCTTGGTTTTGACCTTTCCAGACCTCGAGGAAGATGCTTGATGTTGTTGAGAGAAAGTCCAAATGAAAACCAAACTAAAATATATTACAAATGAGGAACAACACATAGTTTGTTTTACAATACATGCCCCTGAAGGGTCAAAACATAACAAAAGAAAAGTACATCAAATGGAAACAAACAACAAGCAAAGGATCAGACATCCAGCCCAAACTCATCCTCTCTGACCTCCTTCAAGAGGGCCTCAGTCACCGGACCAGTTGGGTGCTCTGTAATGGTCCTGATAAGGAGGTTCCTGGTGGCAATAGCAGTGGTCAGCTTCTTCTGCCTGTCCTGGTCCTTTGATCTCTTCAATCCTGCTCTGAGCTACAACTCTGAAATCTCCTTCTGGGCTGCCAACAAAGCTTCTTGTTGCCTCTTCTCATTGGCCTCTAGCTGTTCAATCTTGGCTTGAGTCTTCTGGTCTTCTTGTGTACGGGCTTCGGTGATCCTGACCCACCTAGCCTGACTCTTTTGCAGGTAGAGCTCAGTCCTAGCCTTCTGAATTTTGGCCTCTTTACAAGCATTCTTCAATATCTGTTCCCCAGCTCTTGCTTTCCTGATGTAGTCCTCTGTCTTCTCAATTTTGGTAAGATGCTCCGCCTTAAGCTTTTCTAGTCTCTCAATATCCAGACGACCATCACTTCTTTCCCAAAGAGTCTTCTTCAAGGCTTGAGATAAGTTCTCATTCCTTTCTTTCAACTTCTCAAATTCTTCTAGGCTGACAGTTGCTGCTGGTTGTTCAGTAGATGGTCCAGGCATGTCTTACAAGGTGAAGGGCATTCTGGTAATCTGAGCTTTAGTATGGGACCAGTCATAGTACTGAGCTGAAGCAACATTGTTACATCTTCCAAGAATAGCTACCCCTTTTGTCTGGATGTTGTCCCAAGCCCAGGATGCTTCTCTGATAGCAGCTGAATTAGGTTTCACTTCACAATACAGGGTCTCAGCTAAATCTTGTCCTCTGGGAGGGTGAACCAAAGCATAGCCCAGTTGTCTCTTAAACAGCAAAGGATTGTAGTTGATGCAACCCTTTACTACTATCAGAGGTACATTTGGGTATTGTCCACAGTTGGTGATAATGTCCTTGCATTTGGTGCTCTGGGTACACCATCTAATATCATCTGAAGTCAACGCAATGAGCCTCTTGGCCCAATTCTTCTGTTGGTGGGGATTCAAGAAAGTATCTGATTTGGGCAGGTTTCTGAGCAGCCAGGTGTAAAACAAAGGAGCACAGCATCTTACCAACTTCCCCCTCTGTTTCTCATTCCTCTGATGAATGGAATAATAGAAATCTCCTAGCAATGTGGGTACTGGGTTCCTCAAGAGAAATAAATGAATGGCATTTTTGCTGACAAATTTGGGCTTATCTGCAAACAGTATAGCCCCATATATGCTGAGGGCTAACAGTGCACAGACTGCTCTCCACTCTCCCAATGAGGCCTTCAGGATGGCCTGAGAAATCAAGAAGTCCAAATGCAAACCAAGGATCCCAGCTTTTGTTGTCATACTTTGCTCAATCAAGGCAGGCTCCAGGTACAGTGCTTTTGCTATCTCTTCATTTCTGGGAGCTGGTATCTCTGGGTTGAAAGGGATTCCACCCCTGATAAGTACTCCAATCAATGAAGAAAACTCTTCTAGTAGAGGCCCTAACTGAAAGTCTGGGAATGTGAAACATCTCAAAGGAGGGTCATAAAACTGAAAGCATGTGTCGATCATGCTCCTCTGAGAGGGATCAAGGTCCCTAACCATATCCAGGATACCTCCATAGTGCTCTCTAAACAAAGGGATATAATCAGGTGTGATGAGTGACTGGACCTGCCTGATACCAGTCAACACAGGCTCAAAGAAGTGGTAGGATATGTTGCTCTTCTTGGGAGTAGCCATGAGTGCTGCTAAAGAAACTGAAAATGAGTGCTGATGAAGATCACAGACTAAGACTGGAGATAAATATCTGATAGACTGATGTTGGTGAGGATGGAGATAACTGGAGCAGATAACTGATGGAGACAGCTGAAGCAGAGGTCTATGCAGATGAAGGGGTCAAAACCAAAACCAAGATATAGTGAAATGGATACCCTGAAAAGCAAATAAACAAATGTTAAATGATGCAATGATGAATATGCAAATGATATGCAAGGGTTTGTGATCAAGCTGGATCTGATTATCTGTTTTGATACAAGGTCCATATATATGTTCAAAGGTTCAGGATGAAGGCTCAGAAATCCAGTAACCAGGGTGGGGGACTCAAATAAAGAGCCACATGTCCGGGGTTAATCACAAGAACTGTCCAAAGTGGAGCATTCTTAAACAAAACAGTAGCGGGGTATGATGTGGCCAAGGGTTCCTGCAAACCTGTAAACAACCCAACCCCCCTCACAGGTGATGTTCTAGAACAAGGATCCTCAGGCTTGGATCAGTTATGAGAAGTGTAAACACTTCTAACCCGGAGGTACAGTGTTTACAATAACCATAAAAGTTCCTCCTCTAATTCACCTCAGCTTTTGAAAGTCATAACAAAAGGTCATCCAGACTTAGCAGGCTCCCCAGATAGCCCTAGCACTACAAGAAATCTGTAGCACAGAGTTCTCAAGAAGAAACCCACATCTAAACCGTGTTTCATATTCCCGCACCAGACCGAAATGGAATGGGAAAGAACATGAACCACTCTAGCCTAGGTGTCACTCAGGTCCCAAGTATATGACCTTAATCTCTCAATGGAACCCCCACCCACCAAAGAAAACCAGATCCAACACAATGACAATGACAGTATGAAATATGAATAAGACTGTAAAGAAAGCAATAAATAAAGCCGTACATAAAGCAGTAAATAAAGCAAAATAAATAACACACATAGGACATAACACCCCAGTAAACACAAATCAAACAAGCGCTAGGAGGAACCCACAAAAAGAACCAGAAGCCCTGGTTGCAATATAAGGTTCCCCAGCAGAGTCGCCAAGCTGTCGCTCTCACCTGATGACACCCGGGTCAAGAGGGGTACAGACGCGAACGGTCGGTGAAAGAGGAGAGAACACATAAGGATGAACTGAAGAGAAAAGAGTCGCCAGCTAGGCATTTTTATCCCGAAGGAAAGGTAATGCTGCATAAACTTAAGAAAAGATGGATAAGACGGTCGCGAACCAGAGAAACTGAGAAAGGGGGTTGGTTACAACCTGGGAAGGTATTAGCACCCAGATTGTCTGTCGTACTCGACGGGATCCACGCTTAAAAGATTTGTGTTTTAAAGGGGTAGTGCCAGTGCAATCTGTGTATCAATGCTGGAAAGAAAGCAAGTGTCAATGCTGGAAGAAAGTGAAGTGAAATATGTGAAGTGTCAGTGTAAGAATAGGAGTGCAAAGCTTAAGATAATAAGGCTTAAAGAATAATGCTGTAAGAGGGGGGAATATACAGAGACTTTTGTTCGATAACAGTTAAGTTATCCCTACGTATCCTCTCGTGCAATGAGGAAGTCAGAACACCGTAGTTCGACTCAAAGAAACTAAGACGTAAATTGACATGTGAACTGCTTACTTGTCTATGCTCAAGTGTATGACCTGTCTGGCTCAGGTGCAAATTGTCTTGCATTAGACGGAAGAAGCAAGTTCTCGTTTGTGAGTGAATGAGGTGAGAAAAGAATCCCGGAGGAGACGATTATTGTTTGTTTTTGGTGTTTTCAATCTTTTATTGCTTTTTGGTGTTTGTCATAAGAAAATGAGCTTAAGCCTAAACCAAGGGTTAATAAACTCATCACATCCTCCCTCTGATTAGGGGTAATGAGAATACCTTAAGTATGAAGTAGGCACCTCACACTTAATCACCATGATGTAGGATTAAGATTATTAACCTACTTGTAATTATTTAGATGTCTTTGGAGTTTTTGTTTAGTGTTAAGTAATGAGTTTAAGCCATAATCAGAGATTTAATGGACCAATTACACCGTCCTAATAGAAGGATAATAGATGAGAACATTTAAGCTGAGGAAGGCTCCTCAACTTAATCCATGATTAGGGATTAACCTCATGACATAACAAGGCCTTTATTAAAATGGATTTTAGTTAATGGTAAGATTAAGAAGTGGATTTTATGGTTTGTAAGACAACTTGAGGGGGACTTGTCCATTAACACTAGGGTTAGTCAGTCTTAACCAATTAAGGAAGAATTAGAACCCTAATGCAAGGCCCAAGTTATAAGCTTGATGTCTTGATGATTATTAGGTGAATTGATTAAAGGATTTAAACACATTAAGGGTTTAACACTTAGGATTAAAGTTATACACTCCATCCTAATAGAAGGATGCAGGCATAAGCTTAATCACAAAGCCTTAATACCTTTAAGGTTTAGTCCTTGATTATGAGATGAGAAGAGAAGACACAAAGATGACACAAAGGTAAAACTAACCGGGGGACTAATCAAACCCTAATTGTGATTATGCTTGGGTGTTCCTAGGGTTTATGAGGCTTGCAAAAGATCTTCAAGAGAAAAGCCACCAAGGAAGAAGCAGATGAAAGGAGGATGAAACAGAAGAAGCAAGACAACTTGCTTCACTTAAGAAGATAAGTTTCTTGAAGAAAGAAAGAGGGGAGGGAGCATGAATGAGCAAGCTCACTCTAATGCAAATACAAAAATCAGCAATGATGCACAAAAGAGAGGAGATTATGAGAAGTGAAGGCAAATTCACTTCTCCTACACTTACCACCTGAAAAGTTAGCAAAAAGAAATGAAATGAAGTAAAAAATGAAATGAATGCAAGGATGCAAACCAAAATCAGAAGCATATTTATGATGCAAATGATGCTAAAGGATGATGCAAAGTCATGTCAAGATGCAAATGATCATACAAGTAATGAGGATGCAAATGAAGCATAAAGGAAGCATGAAAGTTTATGAATGCACATGGCCTCAAATGGAAAAAAAACATGGAAAATGGATTATGCAATGCTCAAGCATGATTCTAATATGTCCTAAGAAGTCTTATATGTCAAGTGAATGCATAAAATGCCATGGCAAGTTCAAGTATGCAAGCATATGGAGAATGAATGCAAATGAGGATGCAAATTAGGGTTTATGTACAATATTCAAAATAAAATTCAAAACCAGAAGAAAATGAAAAGATAAAAAATTGAAAATGGGATCAAAGGTACCCTAAACCTATACAAGTTCACTACCCAAAGGGGAAGACCTAACTCTCAACCCTAAAGAAGTTATGATTTTCCTAAGTTCACTAGGGTTTTAGGGTACTTCACAATGAAAAATGCAAAACAAAATGAAAATGAAAGATAAATTCAAACCAATTTTATCCTAGAAACTACATGACATGTGGAATGCAATGCAAAAAGAACCATTATCAAACTCTTCATGGTTAGGCAGAAAGGATTTTTCTAAGTTAGGGTAAAAATATTGACTTTTAAGAACCCTAATTCAAAAGAAAAATGTCAAAATAGGTCAAGAACCAAAAATAAATTTGTTTGAAGGGTTTGTTAATGTTTCTAAATGTATCAAGATGCAATGTGATTTTTTTGGTGATTTTTAGAAACTTAAATGGTATTTTAATTAATTAATTCTCATTAATTAATTAAAATAAATATTTAAATATTTTAAAAATACGAAATTTATGCAAAAATTAAAATAAAAATTATTTTCAGAATGAGAAAAATATTTGAAGTCATGATGCAAAAAAATGAAATTTTTTAGAAGTGTTTTACTATTTTTAATAAAATGTGGAAAGAAATGTAATTAAAATGAAATAAAAATATGAATTAATGGAAGTATGTTGATCCAGTGGCCCAGATTCAAATAAAAAGAGGAGGGAATTGACTTCGTGCGCTATCCAAGGGCTGAGATTCAAACTATGCTAATTACATCATCAAGCCCTAATCTGAACCCTAAACACTTTCAGGTGACCGGAACAGTGTTCCGGTCATCTTCTCCAGCTATCCTCTCAAGCTATCTCACTCAATACGCAACCCCAAGACCCCTAAAGCTCCAGAAATGATCCTCACATCAACCCCAACAAGAATCAGCCATCAAAATTCATTTATTCATCATCAAAAACATGAATCAGAGCAAAACGGAAAACATCTCAAAAATTTCAGAAGCTTATGAAATGCTTATTTCTCAACTATTTTCGAAACCAAACACATCATGGCAATCAGGGGAACACATAGAATCATTCTATAACATAAAATGAAGGTTCTGGAAAAATAAATGCCATGGCTACCTGAAGTTGAGCTTTCAAACCAGGAGCTTTCTGGCCAGTTCTTTGCCTCAAATCCACTCCAATGACTCCCCTCAAGAGCTTGTGATGCTTGGTTGGAGTTTAAATGGCCTCAAAATGAAGTTGGCAGAAGTTCAGTTCATGAAATGTCAAAATCGTGTTTTTGATTCTGGGTGTTTTAGGGCAAAATGAAGGGTGGGAAATGATCAGCAATGAGTGTGTAGTTGAATGGTGGAAGAAATTTTGATGTTTGTTGGCTGAGTTATGATATTCGATAGCTTTTGCAAATTTGGGGGATTTTGTGTATGCTGAGTTCTTGGAGGTTCCAGCTTGTGTTTTTTATGGAACGGCTTCCTTTTGGTACACATATCATGTTTTGATAGGTCAGAGGGTGGATGCTGGCCTATGTTGATTGGTATGGGCAACTTGCAAAAATGTCAAGAGTTGGTGTACTTGAGGTATGGGCTGGTTCAGTGGCTGTTTCAAGGCATGGCTCGAGTCAGCTTGGTTCAAGGATAACCATGGAAAAGGTTTCGTGGTGATTCAGCAAGTGTGTGAGAGGTTTTGATCCATTTTGCAAATTCATGAAGTTTTGGCCCCTTTTGGATTTTGTAAAGTTCAAGGCATGAAACTTGGAATTTCTTTGGGAAATTCTGAATTTTATGTCATGTATGATGTTTTTGAAATGCTTAGAAGTCAATTAGAGGTCACATTTGGCTTTGGCAAGTGTTTTTGCAAACTTCCCTCTTTGGTGCATAAGTGAAATTTTGTGATTTTTCCCAACTTTGCAAGGCCATAACTTGAGTTTTATGATGAATTAGATCAAGTTCTTGTACTTTTTGAAAAGGGAATGATCCAATCTACAACTTTCATGACCAAGAATTTTTCATTTGAAGCATTTTTGAATCAAAAAGAGGAGGTTGAAAAACTTTCCCAAAATGGCAATTTTGCTTACAAGTCACTTTCCCAAAATGGCAATTTTGCAAATGGCTTGGAATTCTTCTATTTTGTGAACTTCTAACTTCTTCTAAGATCAAGTAAAGATCATATACACCCAAAATTATGGAGAGGACCCTTTGGTTGGATGATTGGGGGCCTCAGATGCCCTGATTTTACACTGACTTGCTCAAGAAGTCATCTAATGATCAGATGCCTTCCCCAATGAATTTCTTCATGAAAATTGGTATGCATGATCCTCATAACATATAATGACCAATAGAAACAAGAATGACCAAAAAATTTGGAGTTATGACCTCTGAAACCAAAACCCTAATTTTAGGTCATCTGTGCAGTTAAGCTTGGCTCTGCTTCCATACCTTCCTCAGTTCTTGTGATTTTTGACTTTCTTGATCTTGTGAGGATATAATATGATGATTGAACATACATGGACCCTCTTGAGATTATTGGAGATCTTTGGAGTGGCTCAGATAGCTCAAGGATTGCTCAGATCACAAACCCTAGATGCAGATGACTTAGAACCAATGCAGTGAAGCAAAAAAAATGCAATATGAGATGCTATGATTGAACTTATGCTAATGAAAAGATCACAAGCCATGGTGAAATGAGTGAGGGAAAATTTGGGGTGTTTACAGAAAGGTAAAGGGAAATTATCTTTTCGGGTAGCTTTGTTTAACTTTCTGTAGTCAATGTACATTCTACTTTCGTTTACCATTATTTGGGTTATAGACTCACCTTTTGCATTCTTAATAATTGTAACTCCTTCTTTCTTAGGTACGACATGTACTTGGCTGACCCATTGACTGTCGGATATTGGATATATGATTCCAACATCTAATAACTTATTCTCTTCATCCCTAACTACAGTACTCAGAATCAGATTTATCCTTCTATGATGTTCTCTAGAGGACATACATTCTTCCTCAAGCATAATATGATGCATACATATTTAAGGATTAATTCCTTTAAGGTCAGCGATGTTATAGCCTATCGCAATTGGGTATTTTCTTAAGATATCCAGTAGTTTTTCAGTTTCGGGGTTTCCTAAGTCTGCGTTAACAATCACTGGTCTTTTGAGTTCTTTGTGTAGGAATTCATATCTCAGATTTTTAGGTAAGACCTTAAGTTCTAGGGTTGATTTCTTTTGGAAAGGCATATGATCATGCGTAAGTGCTAAGCATTCGCTTAGAATGTAACCTTGATAAGGTTTACGCCAGTTATCATCTTTGAAGATCGGTGGATTCTGGATTTTTATTATATCAGAGTATGTTGTCGGTTCCATTTCTATTTATCTTACACACTCATCAATGACATTTAGAAGATAACAAGTATCATCCATAGTTGGTGCTTGTAAGAATTGTGTTAAGATAAACTCGACTTTTTCTTCTCAAACTTCGAATGTTAGCCTTCCTTTCTTAACATCTATTATAGCTCAAGCAGTAGCTAAGAAAGGTCTTCCTAATATAATAGGAGTAGTGCCATCTTCTTTAATGTACATTATTATGAAATCGGTGGGAATATAGAATTCACTTATGCGTATTGGAACATTTTCTAATATACCTACAGGGTATTTGATAGATCGATCGGCTAATTGAACAGACATTTTAGTCGGTCTTAGTTCTCCCATATCTAGCCTTTTGCATATGGATAAGGGCATAACACCAATGCTAGCTCCTAAGTCGCATAAATCTTTGTCTATGACGAACTTTCCTATGACACAGGGTATGGAGAAACTACCTGGGTCTTTTAGCTTAGGAGGCATGTTGTTTTGGATTATTGTACTACACAAAGAAGTAAGTGTAACTATTTCATTTTCCTCAATCTTTTTTCTTATTAGATAGGATCTCTTTAAGGAATTTAGCATATGAGGGCATTTGGGTTATGGCTTCAGTAAAAGGAATTGTGATATTTAATTGTTTCAAAAGTTCTACAAATTTCTTAAATTGCCCTACAGTTTTGTAATTCGTAAATCTTTAAGGATATGGAATCGGTGGTTTGTATGGTGGTGGAGGCACGTAAGGTTTTTCTTTCTCTACAGCCTCTTGGTTATTATCCTCCTTTTTCTTCCCAGTCTCTTCAGTTGGTTTTTGATACATGGCCTGATTTTGGGTTCTAGGATCTATTGGTCCTTCTACTTCTTTTCCAATTCTTAATATAACATCATTTGCATGTCCTTTAGGATTTGGTTGTGGTTGTCTAGGAAATTTGTTTGCGGGAGAAACATTGGGTGCTTGTTGTTGAGCTACTTGTGAAATTTGTGTTTCTAACATTTTATTTTGTGTAGCTAAAGCGTCTACTTTGTTGGCTAACTACTTACTTTTCTCACTAGTGTGTATGTTTTGGTTCAGGAATTCTTTGTTTGTTTGGGTTTGAGCATCTATGAAGTTTTCCATCATTAATTCGAGATTGGACTTCCTAGGAGCGTTGGGAGCAACTATAGCAGGTTTTTGATATCCTGGTGGTACAGTAGGGGCTTGAGTAGGTGCATACAAAGCATTATTGTTGTTCTTATAGGAAAAGTTAGGATGATTTTTGCAGCCTGGGTTATAGGTGTTAGAATAAGGATTTCCTTGAGCATAATTCACTTGGTCTGTTGGCATTCCTGTCAATAGTTGACATTCAGGGGGTAATGTGACCAGTGTTCCCGCATAACTCGCAATTCAGAGTTACAGCAGCCACGGTGGCTGGAGGTGTTATGGTCAAGTTATCTAACTTTTTAGTAAGGGCATCAACCTTAGCATGGAATTGGTTTAGGCTACTAATCTCGTACATTCCGCCCTTAGTTTGGGATATTTCTACATGAGTTCTCTCACCTCCCCATTGGCAATGGTTTTGGGCCATGTTTTCTATGAGTTTATAGGCATCTTCATAAGGTTTGTCCATGAGTGCACCTCATATAGAAGCGTCTATTGTTAGTCTGGTGTTATAGATAAGTCCATTATAAAAGGTGTTGATTATCACCCAGTCTTCAAGACCGTGATATGGACAACGTCACATTAAATCCTTGTATCTCTCCCATGTTTCATAGAGAGATTCAATATCCTTCTATTTAAATCCATTAATTTGGGCTCTTAGCATTACGGTTTTTCTCGGTGGAAAATATCTTGCTCAGAAAACTTTCTTCAATTCCTCCCATGTAGTTACAAAATTTGATGGTAAGGATTGAAACCAAGCCCAAGCTCTGTCTCTTAGAGAGAAAGGGGATAGACGTAATCTTATCGCGTCCTGGGTTACACCGTTAGCTTTCACAGTATCTACATACTGCACAAATTTGGTCAAATGTTCGCTCGGATCCTCAGTGGGATTTCCGGAAAATTGATGTTGTTGTACGACTGATAACAATGAAGGTTTCAACTTGAAATCGTTTCAGTTGATAGCTTGAGCGGCAATACTATTATGCGGCTCTTGTTGAGATGGGGTAACGTAATACTTAAGAGGACAGTTTTGTGGTCCTTTTTCGGCCATGATTAGTTCTGGAACAGGTTTTGGAGTAGGTTCTAAGAAAGGAATATCAGGGTCAGGTTGATCGTACCTGATACGAAATTCGCGTATTCGGCGTCTCAATCTAAGGAAATGCTCGACTTCGTTGATCGGTACCTCTAGGTCTTTACTTCATGAGCGAGTACTTGGCATACAATCGACAGGTTTGGTTTTTGCCTTAGTCTATACTACACAACAAAGGAATTGCACTATTGACTAAATTTGTCCCCGACAACGGCACCAAAAACTTGATCGCAACTTTAAGAGTCTATCGGGTACTAACTGTAAGTGCATAGTCTATCGCGTAGTTTTAAGAGAAATTGAACCCACAGGGACAGATAATCAAACTAATGCTATATGATTGTTACTATGTTTAGCTAAGGCGAATCGAATTTTAAGTTATAAGCTACTAAAATTAAATCTAACAAAACTATAATTTTAATTAAAAATAATCAATGAAAGGATATCAGTATGCAGTGCAATCGATCTTCAGGGATTTAATAAGTTCTCGGTGTATATTTATGGTTCAAAATATTATTCAGTAGAAAATATTCATTTAAAAGACTTCATCTCACACTCTCGTGTTTATTGATTCAGACTATACTAATAAATCATAATGAGTGTTCTCGCTGTATCATTTTGCATTTAAAAATACTTTTTAAAAATAAATAAATCCTAATTAATTCTAAAGCGCTTTCACTGTATTTAAAATTAATGCTTAGTTTTCGCTATCCGATTAAATTCTCAAACTCTCGTTTATCTTGAAATTAACCTTTGTTGTTCTTTTTACTCTCGTAACAAAGACCGATTTTAATTTAAAATAAGAAACCTCAGCCTAAACGATAAATTGTAAAAACACCGATTATTATTTAACCCCTTCCGATTAATTTTACTACATACTGATATAAATAATTTAGCTAGACATTATTTTGAAACAAATGCATAAACTACAATTAATATTCATATGTAACATACATAACGGAATAAAAATTAAACTAATTAAAAGCATGTAAAATAAGAACCTAGAAATTAATTCTTGAATAAATAATACTTGTCGAATGATTTCGGCAAGCTTTTTGATCCGATTACACTTTGTTGATACCAAATAGAAATTAAATACATAAACAATTGCTAAATTTCAGAAGCGGAACAAGAACGAAAAACTGGAAAAACAAATATTGAAACTATTGTTTTGCTGTGTAAAAATTAGGACCCTTCCTTTGGAAACAACTTCCTCTATTTATACTGATTTGTATCCGAAAAATATGTTTTCCTCCGAAAAATATGCTTGACTGGAGAATGGGTAAGTTTTTGGTTTCATCATGCGTGAGAATTGGCGAAGAAGACAGAAGGGTTTAGGACTAGGTCACGTGGAGAAAAACAAAGGGGAGTGGGGTTGGTGGCTTGCGCCACCTCCCCCATCCCCAAGGGGTGGGTGCCACTTCTAAATGCAGAGGGTGCCACATATAAGAGTGTGGTGGGTGCCACATTCAAATGTGGCTTGCGCCACCTTGATGAGTGGTGGGCCCCACCCACTCTTATATTTTTTCCTTTTCTTTTCCTTCCTTTTCTTTTTTTCCTTTTCTCTTCTTTCTAATTTCTTCATATTTTCTTTTCTTTTTCAACTTTAATTCTTCTTTTTCCTTCTTTTGTAAAATAAATCCGATTAAAACATAAATGACGGGAAAAATGAATAAAACATAATGGAAATTCATGTAAGTTGAGTCAAATATACGACATAATTTTGCATTATCACCAAGCAAGATCTCCAAGGTTATCCTTCTTTGTTTTGTAGTCTTCTTTTTCTTCATAATAACATATTACATATTTTCTTTGAGATGAGAAAAGAAGTTACATGATAAGAATAAGAGAGAGGCACAACATGCAGGTCATATTTATAAAATCCAAAACAAAGAAAAATAAACTAAGGCCATAACTGATCACCACAAGAAAATTAATAAACAAATTTTATTATTATTAATTTAAATCTTGTTAATTAAATAAGTCAAATAGAATTTTCGACAAAGGCATAACCTAAAACGCAGACTGCATTGACGTAAACCTTGTGTCGTCACAGTTCCTATGACGACCATCACACTGCTTCCTATGGTGATTGTCACTTGTTTTATGGTGACCGTCACACTTACAGAATATGTGACTTCATTGACAACCTCATTGACAACGCAACACTTGTACCGTCATGAACCCTAATGCAACAATTTCATACCATCAAAACACCATGATTAATAATTGAGTATGATTGATCCATATGTCATTGCTTCACCATACTAAAGTTGAATTCCAAAGCAAATGACCACAGATTTCTCAAACAAAATGATAATAATTACGTGATTTGAACTGACGAAATAAAATAGTATATCCAATATACCATCTTTGCATCAAAATTAATCATATCACATATGAATTAGATCGATCATATATGTGTAACTTATGGATGGTTGACATATCGCCGCTTCACCATACTATTGTCGGATTCCGAAGCATAGTCAATATTAACCATCCAAACCGTACACAATCTGATGCCAAAACATTCAATATCCGGATTTGATTTAATTTTTGTTTTACATGTTTTAATCTAATTAAAACAAAATAACATAAAATAACCAATTACCAGACTCATGGTTTAGTAAGTGGCTCTGATACCACATAAGGGAAATTAGCGATATAAATGCAAGGAAAAACAAAAATTTCCCTTTATAGATCCTTACGAATGGTCATGTTCTGTGATAGAAAAGTTACCTCTTGTGGCGATGAAACCTTTGAATCTGAATCGATGGATGATCACGAGCGTTGTATGATGAACAACGCCTCTACTCAGTCCATACAAACAACTTTCTTCAGTCAAAGTGCTAGCTGGTTAGATTGAAGGTTTAGAGCGAGAGAGAGGAAAAATAGAATACGGCCAGGGTTTCAAAAACAGCAACCTTTAAGCTTATGCACAAGGGTTCTATTTATAGAACTACTTGTGTGGGCTTCAAGCTTAAAGCTCAACACAATAATAATATTATTATATTATTATAATAACTATTATTATAATTAACTTAATTTTATTATTATTATTATTATATTTTATAACTACTATAAAATTAATAATAACTATTATTATATCATATGTTAATTAAGCACATGGTACCTTACCATATTCCATATTCAATTCTAGTGCACCGTACCTTACGATGTACCTTATTTATTCTAATTGTTCTTATGTGTGTGGCCCTTTAGGATTTCGGGATGTTGGCAATTATATTAAATTATGTATTTAACATAATAAACAATGAGCGGTATCTAGCAACATATCACTGCTACCTGTCGCTCCCAAAGATTTGCATCCCGGTACAAGCGCGAACGGTCGGAGAAAGAGGACATGAAGATGAACTAAAAAGAGTCGCCAGCTAGGCATTTTTATCCCGAAGGAAAGGTAATGCTGCGTAAACCTGGAAAGAGATGGATAAGACGGTTGCGAACCAGAGAAGCTGAGAAAGGGGGTTGGTTACAACCTGGGAAGGTATTAGCACCCAGATTGTCCGTCGTACTCGGCGGGATCCACGCTTGAAAGATTTGTGCTTAAAGGGGTAGTGTCAGTGCTATTTTGTGTGCAAAAACTGGAAAAGAATGCAAGTGTCAGTGTAAAAGAAATGTGTAGTGGATAAGAGAAGTGTCAGTGCAAGGAAAGAGTGCAAAGCTCAAGACTATGAGGCTTAAAGAGTAAAGCTGGAAGAGAGGGGAATATACAGAGACTTTTGTTCGATAACTGTTATGTTATGCCTACGTATCCTCTCGTGCAATGAGGAAGTCAGAACACCGTAGTTCGACTCAAAGAGACTGGAAGATAAATTGACTGATGAACTGCTTGTTTGTCTATGCTCAAGTGTATGACCTGTCTTGCTCAGGTGCAAAGTGTCTTGCGTTAGACGGAAGAAGCGAGTTCTCGTTTGTGAGTGGATGAGGTGAGAAAAGAATCCCGAAGGAGACGATTATTGTTTGTTTTTGGTATTTTCAATCTTTTATTGCTTTTTGGAGTTTGTCATAGGAAAATGAGCTTAAGCCTAAACCAAGGGTTAGTAAACTCATCACATCTTCCCTCTGATTAGGGGTAATGAGAATACCTTAAGTATGAAGTAAGCACTTCACACTTAATCACCATGGTGTAGGATTAAGATCATTAACCTACTTGCATTTATTTAGATGTTTTTTGGAGTTTTTGTTTAGTGTTAAGTAATGAGTTTAAGCCATAATCAAGGATTTAATGGACCCATTACACCATCCTAATAGAAGGATAATAGATAAGAACATTTAAGCTGAGAAAGGCTCCTCAACTTAATCCATGATTAGGGATTAACCTCATGACAAAACAAAACCTTTATTAAAGTGGATTTTAGTTAATGGTAAGATTAAGAAGTGATTTTATGGTTTGTAATACAAACTTGAGGGGGACTTGTCCATTAACACTAGGGTTAGTCCTTCTTAACCAATTAAGGAAGAATTAGAACCCTAATGCAAGGCCCAAGTTACAAGCTTAATGTCTTAGTGATTATTAGGTGAATTGATTAAAGGATTTAAACACATTAAGGGTTTAACACTTAGGATTAAAGTTATACACTCCATCATAATAGAAGGATACAGACATAAGCTTAATCACAAAGCCTTAAAACCTTTAGGGTTTAGTCCTTGATTTGAGATGAGAAGAAAAGACACAAAGATGACACAAAGGTAAAACTAATGGGGGACTAATCAAACCCTAATTGTTATCATGCTTGGGTATCCCTAGGGTTTATGAAGCTTGCAAGAAGATCCTCAAGGAAAGGCCACCATGGAGGAAGCAGGATGGAAGGAGGAGAAGCAGGAAGAAGCAAGACAACTTGCTTCACTTAAGAAGACAAGTTGCTTGAAGAAAGAAAGTGAGGAGGGAACATGAATGAGCAAGCTCATTCTAACACAAAAGTAAAATGTAGCAATGAATGCATAAGAGGGGTGAGAAGAAATTATGAGAAGTGAAGGCAAATTCACTTCTCAAACACTTACCACCTGAAAAGTTAGCAAAAGGAAGTGAAATGGAATGAAAATGAAATGAAATGCAAAGATGGAAACCAAAATCAGAAGCATGCTTATGATGTTAATGATGCAAAGAGATGACATAAATGTATGTCATGAGATGGGGATGATCATACAAAGGATGGGAATGCAAATGAAGCATACAAAAGGCATGAAAGTTTATGAATGCACATGAAATGAAATGAAAGCAAAATATGGCAAATGGATGATGCAGTGATCAAACATGATTCTAATGTGTCCTAAGATGTCTTATATGTCATGTGAATGCACAAAATGCCATGGCAAGATCATGTATGCAAGCTTATACAAGATGGATGCAAATGAAGATGCAAGTTAGGGTTATATGATCATATGAGATGCACAATTCAAAAACAGAAGCAAGACATGGGATAAAAAATTGAAAATGGACTCAAAAGGGACCCTAAACCTATACAAGTTCACCATCCAAAGCGGGAGGTCAGAAGCTAAACCCTAAGGGAGTTATGAATTTTCTAAGTTTCTAGGGTTTAAAGGGTGATCCTAAAGGTAAAATGCCAAACAAATTGAAAATGCATTATAAAAATGAAACAAAAATGTTTTTAGGAACTTGAAGTCATTCATAACACAATTCAAAAAGAACCATTCACAAACTCACTTTGGTTCAAAAGTTATGGATTTTTGAAGTTAGGGTTAAAAATTTTCAAATTTAAGAACCCTAATTCAATTGAAAAATGTCAAAGTATGATCAAAACCAAAAAGAAATTTGTGTTGTGAGTTTGTAAATGTTTGTAAATGTTTGAAAATGCTCTCTAAATGTTTTTGGGATTTTTAAATACCTAAATGTATTTTTAATTAATTAATTCTCATTAACTAATTAAAAATAACATTTAAATGATTTAAAAATATATTTTCAATGCAAAAAATAAAAATAAAAATATTTTTGAGTTCTGAAAATTAATGAAAGGTTTGATAAAAATTTTAAGAATTTTTTGATGTCATTTGCTATTTTTAAAAATTCGTAGAAAATAAAACAAAGAAAATGAAATAAAAAATAATAAAAGGAAAAGTATGCAGGATGGAGTGCTGAGATTCAATCTGGGCTTGGAATGTTTGACTGGGCGCGCATCTGGACGGCCCGGGTTCAAACTTCCTTAATTCTGATTAATTAAATATTAAACCTAAAATTAAAACTAATGGTTCAATCCACACCATCCAATGCACGCGGGAAAGGTTGATCAGACGGCCCAGATTTAAACAAAACCCTAAACCTAATTAAAACCCTTAATGACTCTCAGGTGGCCGGAAATGACCTCCGGTCATCTTCTCCGGCCACACTCTCCCCTGAGAATCTCTATCTCACTCCCTAAGCTACAAAATCATGCCAAAATCTCCAGAACTCTTCTCCTAACATCAAATAACAAGAATCCAGCATCAATAACAATTTATTTTACTCACACAAAGAGAATCGAAGAAGAACAAATTTAGGGCAAAAGTTTCAGAGCAACATAAAATGCTTGTCTTTGGCTCATTTTCAAAAATAAACACATCCCCATGATCAGGGCAACACATAGAACAATATTTTAACAAGAAATCAGAGTTCTGGAAAAATTGTTCATCATGTTACCTGAGGTTGAGCTTTCGAATCCTGGGCTTTCTGACCTTCTGCCTTGTGCTTTTCCACTCTAATGAACTCCTTGATGCTTCTGGTAAGCTTGGAATAAGTTTGTATGGAGTGTTTTGGAACTTTCAGTTCAGGGGTGGTGAAAATCGTATTTTGGTTTAGGGTGGTTTCAGGCTGTTTTAATGGGTGGGAACTGATCAGTGATGAATTTGGAGATGAATGGTGGAAGAAGTTTTGAGAATGAATGGCTGAGTTGTGTGTTCCGAAAGAAAATGCAAAGAGGGAGGTTTTTGTGAACTATGGTGATGCTGATGATTTTGGCTTACCTCCTGTGTGAAATGTCTTGTATTTGGTCCATGTATCAAACTGTGATAGGCTTGTGGGGTTGGTGTGGGCTATGCTGATTGGTATGGCTTGTTTTGCAAAAAGTCAAGGTTATGTGTCCTTTGAGGTATGGGCAAGCTCAGGCCAAGGACAAGGGCATGTCCTGCGCAACATGATTCATGGACAACCATGGAAATGAGATTGAGGCAAATCAGCAATTGGATTGAAGTTTATGGGGGGTTTTGCAATTTTGGCAAAGTTTGGCCCTTTCTTGGTTTCTTCATGTACAACTCATGAAATTTGGAAATTCTTGGGCCAATTCTGACTTTTAGGCATTGCACAAAGTTTGTATGGTGATTAGAAGTCAATTTGAAGTCACAAATTTTCTTGGCATGAGGTTTTGCAAAAATCCCTCTTTGGCATGAAACTTGAAATTATGTGATTTTTGCCAACTTTGGAAAGCCATAACTTGAGTTCCAAAATGAATTAGATCTTGTTCTTGTACTTTTTGAAAATGGAATGATCCAATCTACAACTTTCATGACCAAGAATTTTTCATTTGAAGCATTTTTGGTTGAGAAAGAGGAGGTTGAAAAACTTTCCCAAAATGGAAAGTTTACATTACAAGTCATTTCCATATTTGGCAACTTTTGGTTTTGCCCACTTTTCTTCAAATTTGTGAACTTCTAAGCACTTCAATTATCAAATAAATACCATATAACTTCATTTTTATGAAAAATCCATTTTGGTTCCATGTTGGGGATCCTCAGATGCCCTGATTTGGTGCTGACTTGCTCAAGAAGTTACCCAATGATCAGATGACTTCCACAGTGAATTTTTCCATCAAACTTGGTATGCATGATCCTTATATCATATTGAGACCAATAGAAACAAGAATGACCAAAAAAATTGAAGTTATGGCCCCTGAAACCAAAAACCTAATTTTAGGTCATCTGTGCAGTTAAACCTGGCTCTGCTTCCATGCCTTGCCAGTTCTTGTGATTTTCTGACTTTCTTGATCTTGGGAAGATATAATATGATGATTGAACATACATAGACCCTCTTGGGATGATTGAAGACCTTTGGAGTGGCTCAGATAGCTCATGGATTGCTCAGATCACAAACCCTAGATGCAGATGACTTTGAACCAATGCAGTGAAGCAAAAATGCAACATGATATGATATGATTGAACTTATGCAAATGAAAAGATCACAAGCCATGGTGTGAACTTAGTGAGGGAAAATTTGGGGTGTTTACACTACCCAAGTCACAAAATTGTCATGTGATCTGACAAAACCTTTTGTGATAGTATTTGTGTGTATAATCACCCTCTTTCCCTTATGTCTATATTGAACACAAGGCATATATCATGTCATCCTTGTCCAGTTCAATATTAGGCCCTTAGACATTTATCATGTTGTGCAGGATGGGAAAATTCCATCTAGGCTACTCATGTCCCTTATCATGCTTTGTGAAGTACCCATCAATTATCTTTATGATCATCCAGTTATGGACAATGTTTGATCAGAAATAAAGTACTTGACTCTACATCTAGGGTCCATAGTAGTTTCAGGTCGAAGGGTGGTATACACCACTATCACCATGAGAGTAACTTATGACACTTTGCATAACATTCTATGTAGTACTCTTATAGTGGGTCAATCCAATATAAATTTTACTCCAAATATCCATACCTATGTCAAGACTTGATAACTCTTTATCCATGATCCATGAGATGTGATCATCATTCTATCTACATAATAGTATTAATTCTTTAAGGCTATTCCATTTCACATTAAAGCTCAACTATGGATGCTTTAATAATAGTGTCTCTATTTTAACGGAATCTCATGATTAAGTCACACTTAATATTTCATTAAACGAACTAGCTATTCTATGGACTTTATCATTTTGGAAAATAAAACATAATAAAGAAATACCTTTATTATTAATAAATAATTCTATACAAGTACCAAAAGTATTGGCTTCTAGGGCTTACACCAACAAAGGATATTTGCCAAGAAGTCCAACATACAAGATTTTATCTAATGAGGCGGCAAAGAGCTTGTCCAGGAAGTCCAACATTCAAATTAATGCCTTAAGAGGCAACAAGGATCTTTTCCAGGAAGTGCTACATTAAAATATTTCCTTAAGAAGAAGCAAAGAACTTCACCAGGAAGTCTAACATACAAAATATTGAATATAAGAAAGCTTTCTTACCTCCCATAAAAATTCAAGAAATGGATCATAGGTAAATGATTATTTATCTTAAGGGATTACAACATTTTAATTGTAAAAATATTGAAGATAGATAACATTCCAAGTTCTGGGTAGGAGTTCTCCCTCAAATTCTTATAACTTGTATTCCCCATGAGGGAGCTTATGGAATATGCAATATGGTCCCTCCCATTTGGGTTGCAACTTTCCCTACTTTACATGCACAACTACTTATTTTAAGATCAGTCTGCCTTCTCATATCTCCATCGGCCTGACTTTGGAGTTGTCTTATGGTGACTCTATGCTTGGTGGAGAATTCTCGGACATGGGGAAATTCTCTCAACTTATCGACCAAGTTTGTAATACATTCAAATCCTGCCTTGTTTGCCTATTGATCATATTGGGAGCATCGTTATAAGAGTGTATCAATGTCGACACAACATGTTCAAAATTATTATTTCAAATAGATAATGTCAACATTGTCAGACTTCATATTGAAGATCCTTGTTGCCGCTTAGGGTAACATCTACTCACTGGATATTGATCAGTCACCATTTTCACATAGTTTCAGTCCAACACTCGGTATAAAAACTGTTATTCGGTAACACATTGTGGATATTAGTATTGTTTTCTTCCGTCTTTTTAGTTTGTGCATTATAGTTTCTGATTTCATTTACTTTATGATTTTATGTTATTTTTATTGTTTTTTATGGGTTTGTTGGCGGTATTTAAGATCTTACACGAGTCTTGGATAAAAAGAAGGAAACAATTGAGGAATGAAGCCAAAATAAGAGTTTTTGAAGAGGCAAGGCTGCATGCTGACATGAGGGGTCCTCTCAGCTGACACGGCCCGTGTCAGCTTGTCTGGCATGATGGAAAGATGAGAATTTGGAAGAGGCAAAACAGTAGGCTGACACAGGGGGCCGTGTCAGCTTACCTGGCATGAGGAATAGAAAAAAAATCAAATGGAGGCCAAAGTCAAAATGCCAACACAGGTACCCGTGTCACCTGACACGGCTCGTGTTGGTCTGGGCGCAAATAAATCCACAGATGTATTTTGTATCTATATTGGTAGCTGGAAGGGCATATTGGGAATTTCCTCAATAGTTAATATGTTTTGGCCATTTTAGGGTGAATTAGAGAGAAAGAACGAGGAGCTTTAATTTTTATCTTACGACCAATTGCGGGAGTTTTTTTTGGAGTTTTGTGTTGTCGCAAGAATTTGGGGAACTGAGATCATTCAACCGCGGAAGCCATTGAAGACCAAAGTAATCCAAATAACCTTGTAATGTCAATTTCTTATATTTATCTTTGTATTGTTTTTGTTATGAACAAGAGAGGCTAAATCCCCCAATGTTAGGGGGTGTCCCTATTTCCTATTGTAGTGAAAATTTAATCTAATTCATAGTAATTTCATTGCTTTCTCATAATCTTCTTGTTGTATACTGTTCTTAATGCAAACTTGTATTGGAAAATAGGGTTTTGAATCATAGTTAACTTTAGGTCGAAAAAACCTTAGTTAATGCTTTTATACAATGATACTCTATTAGATATCGCCGAGGAATTTAGATATCATTTTGTAACCGTTTTACTTTTGATAAAATAAAAAGCTTGGTACTCCTTATATACATCCAAGGAATTGGGGTATAGAGGGAATACCAAAGGGTTTTCTTTAAAGGAATTTTGGATAACTACTCTAAAAAGACGGTGGTGATTTAGTCTAGTGGTGATTTTGCTAATATTATGGTTGTTGTATTATAAGGGATTTCATACACCTTTCCCTGTGCTATTCTCATATTTGTCAAAAACAGCTTATTTTTGTATTAAGAGCTTTTATCTGCAAGTTATAATTTTGAAACCAATATCAAAACAACCAAAGAATCTTTTGTTCAATTGAATAGCATAAAACCTAAAGTTCCTACGCAGTCCGTGTGATCGATATTTGGGGATAAACCCCATATCATTACTATAATCGATAAAATAGTACATTTGCTATTTTACCGATCAAGTTTTTGGCGCCGTTGTTAAGTACTGCCAAACTATAACTTTTTGATAATTCAATTGAAATTTTGTTACTCTGCCACTAAATTTTTAGTTTTTAATTTTAATTTTCTGATATTTTTTATTTTAATTATTACTAATAGTTGTCTAACTAGTGTATGCAAGGTAAGGCCTCAACTGAATTTTCTTTTGACGCAGAACCAGAGAGTTCATTGCACACTAGACGTCGTCGAGCTAAACTAGAAAGACTGGTAGCGTCAAGTTCAACTCTGATTATTTCTGAGCAAGATAAAGAAGAGGAAGTTTTAGTCCATTCCGAGCACACAGATTCCAGCATTGACTCAGAGTCGAAAATAGTTATTATGGCTGACAATCCACCAGTAGAAAGACTTTTGGGTGACTATGGAAGCGCAAATACTCCAGCAGTTTGGTTGACAATAATTAACCAACCCGTTACTGTGATGCAATTCCAACTGTACCCATCCATTATTCTATAACTCCAAAGTAGGTCGTTTTCAGGAAAAAATAATGAGGATACTAATAAGCATCTACAAAGGTTCCTTACGATGAGCACTTAGTTGAAGATTGATGGAAATACTGAAGAAGCAAAGAAGCTGGCTATGTTTCCTTTCACTCTATATGATGAAATCGAAGATTGGTTTTAATCTTTACCTGGAGGGAGTATCACCATGTGTCAACAAATGGAGACAACATTTCTGAATGAATACTTTCCTACTTATGTTTACATAAGAAAAAGATATGACATTGTGAACTTTAAAAAGAAGGAGGGAGAGTCACTTGGAGATGCATATAAGAGGTTCAAGAGATTGATGGTTACATGTCCTACTCATAACATGGATGTAACCGAACAAATGCAAAGTTTTGTAAATGGTCTTAAGATGAAAACTAAGCAGCTCATCGATACATCTGCCGGTGGCTCAACTATTTTTGCAACAGCCACTGTTGTCAAAAAAATCATTGAGACTATTGTAGAAAATGAGCATCTGAAGCGTTATGATCAGAGTGTGAGTCAACCTGAGGGAATAATAGACTTGAAGTTGGCTAATCAAGTTGTAAAAATGGAAGACCAGATAGCAGTTGAAGTCGAAAGAAGACTTAATAAGATGAATATTAGGACTCAAACTGTGGCACATGTTCAAGCGGTTAATTGTGAAATTTGTGGGGGACCTCATTTTGTTATGTAATGTGATGCTATTGCACAACAAGTTAAAGATGTTAACTTTCTGCAGCAGAACAATCCCTACTCAACCACTTATAATCTGGGAGGGAAAAATCATATAAATTTCTCCTGGAAGGAGCAGCAAGGGAATGTTCCTAAGTAAGGATTCTCCCACCATCAGAACTAATCACAACATCAACAACCTCAGCAACAATATCCACAACAATTTCAACAACAATTTTAGCACCCCCAGCAACAATCTCAACAATAGGTACCAAGAAAAGAAAAATGGGAAATAGTGTCGCTCCCGGGATTTTCATCCTAGTACAAAAGCGAAAGTGGCGCGGAAAGGTTAGAGTCGCCAGCCAGACATTTTTATCCCGAATGAATGGGAAAGGTAATGTTGCACAAACCTGAGGAAGAAGGAAAGGACAAGGCCTTGCGAACCAAAGATCTGGATTCGGGAGTCGGTTACGACCTGGGAAGGTATTAGCACCCCAGATCGTCCGTCGTACCCGACGGGATCCACGCTTGCTTGTTTACTTCAAAGGGTGAGAAATAAAGTGTTGCTGAACAAATGAACCGCTAACTGGAATGGAATGAGAAATGAGAAAGGAACTGAAATAAGAGAATAAGAATAAAAAAAGGGGAAATGTAGGGAAAATAAAGAATGTGCTCGAACGGGCCCTACCCCGCTGCCTACGTACCTCATCGGGATAATGAGGATCAGAGTCGACGTAGTTCGCCTAACTAAGGCGGGAACTATTTGTTTGTGTTTTTTCTCAGCTGGAACTGCGTATGTCTATGCTCAGGTGTTGCAGGCTCGTCTGGTACGAGTGCGTTTACCGTCTTGCAAATGAGACAAGTCGCCGCGAGTTCGCGTAATGAGTGAATGAGATGAGAAAAGAAGTTCCCGCAGGATAGTCGCTTGTTATTTGTTTTTTTGTCTTTTAAAAGAAGTGTTTTGAATTTGTTTGTGAACGGTCTTGTACTAAGACCTATCCATCGCGGGAAGTATTTACACCTCGCCCCGAAACAGGACGCGTATAAGCACTCCGCAACAAAGTCTCGTGTCGTACAAGATTGTTCGGTTTTTATTAAGTATTTTATTTCTTTTCTTTTGAAGGGAGAAAGAAAGACTCAAGTTGATAAAAGGAAAAATCTAAGGGACTAAGACTCAATCCTATTTTTGTTATGTATTTACAAAGTGGTCCTAATGGTTAGTGAGGTATTCTAAGCCTAATGGAAACTTAAAAAACTACTAGAATTCAACTTACTTCTTAATGAAGTTAAGTTGATTCTAAGAACAATGGGGAAATCCTATTAGAGTTGTAAAATCAAATGAAACAAAAAATAATGAAATTTACCATAAGGAATAAAATTCTAAAAGGCATTCAATGACATGAATTAAAAAAATAGTCTACTTTATTTATTCTAATTCTAAGTGAAAATGAAATTTCAAGCCTAAGTACTAAATCTAAGCTAATCTTAATATTCATTATAAGAAAAACAAATTAAACTAAACCTAAGTCTAATATTAAAATCTAGGATGAAATCTAAACTAACCTATTATTTTTTATTGAACATTATTGTATATATTTTCTCAATGGCCTAAACTAGGGGAATTATGCATAACTAGGCCTAAAACTAATATTCTAAAAAATATTAAATCTTCTAGAAAAATTATGAAACTTAAACTATGGGGCCCTAACACTATCTAAAATATTGTGCTAAGAGGGATTCTAAAAAATCTTATTTTTTCTATGCCTAACAATTAATTATTTCCAGCTAGGAATTAACTACTATTTCCTAAGGATTATATCACTAAAACCTAAGATAAAAGGTCCTAAAAATTTCATAAAAAATATCCTAAGAACTATTATGAGTTCTCTAATTACAGAAAAAAGAATGGCTCAAAAAAGTTGCTGGAAATTACTTAAATAAAATGAACAAAATCCAGCATAATTAAAAGAAATCCAATAAAACTAATTAATAGAAAAATCCAGAATTAATTCAAAAATAATCAAAATTCAGAAAATAAGATTGTCAAACCTTTCTAAAATGACTTAGAATCCTACTTTTATTTTTATAGAATTTTCTCATGCTTTTTCCTATTTTTTATAGATTTGTTTCTAACCTATACAAAAATTTAAAAAAAGAAATGGTGCACTAAAGTGGCGTATCGAGATTACTTACTTGAATGGCGTGCCGATTCTTCATAAAAGAAGTCCGAAAAAAACCATAAGCAAGGTCTTGTAGTCTCCTATGAGCAAAATAAATGCTCATCATCCATAATCACTTTGTGAAACTTGGCCATAATCGAAATCGATTCTTATTGATAAAAAACTGTGAATGAACCATTTTAAGTTCTAAATAATAATTAAATAAATGACAAAAAATCCTAATTAGATTTTTCATAGAATTAATCAAGATTAATCCACAAAAATAATTTGGTAAGAAATTGGTGAATAAATTTTCACAAGAAATCTAAATAACAATTTCTAAAAGAAATAAAAAGAAAAATAAAGGACAGAGAGGTGCAGAATTGGATTGAGGGGTAAAATAAGAACAATAGCCTGAAGGCCCATTCCACATGAGGCCCGCGAAAAGGGGTGTTGTCCGAAAATGGAGGTGCAACTAGGATTTTCATGGATCTGAAGCCCAATTGCAATGTGAGAAATATGGAAGGGTGTGAATCCGAAATTCATGGTGTGGATAGAAGTTCCATGGACCAAAAGGATATGGCCCAATCCAAGTTGCTTCCTGAAACCCTAAATTATCAGAATGATAAACATGAAAGTCTCTCTTCTTCTTCACAAGGTGCCGCCGTTTCCCTCTTATTCTCAACGCAACAATCGCCGGTGAACAACAACAACCGTGAATCTTCTGAGAACAACTAAGCCGTCATAGGATGAATCAAACTCGCCGTCGAAGAACTAAGCTCATTGTCTTCTCCCCTTTGAACACGCCGACGACCCTGTTCTTCTACATTCTCGAACCTTCACCGTAACGACGTTGTCGCCTTCGTCACAACCACACCTGCGGCGGCCCTCACAATCGTCGGCGTCTCTCTCTCAAGAATACCTCGCCGCCGCCAATACACAACCTTGCCGCTGACCGAAAATCCAAGCAGGTGGCCGTCTGTTATCATTCTCGGATGCATCGGCAAGAAAACCACCGTGCCGCCATGAAGCTTTGCCCTCTCTCTTCCTCTGTCAGTAATGTGTCACCGTCCTTGTTCTCTTCAGAATAACTCCCGCCGTCAAAGAACAAAAGCCTCACTATCAAAGAACAATGAGCTCACTGATCTCTACTTCCACATACGCTGTCGAGAAAGCAACGTCTCCTCCACCGTGGTTCTCAGAAATCGAACCATACATCTCTTTTGTCGTCGAAGAACTATCATCGGCGAAGGTGGAATAAACATCATCCTCACCCCGAATCAATTGAAAATTTGCATCTTCTAGGTAATTTCTTATGTTATTGAGCCTCTTATTCTTCCCTTTTCCGTTTAATCACTGGCCTTCGTGTTGGACGATATTGTGGATTGCCGGTTGTGGATTCCCTGCGATGGTGTTGTTTTCGGTGATGCAGAGTTGTTGAGAGTCCTGCGAATCTGCAGCGTTCTTGAATTGACTTGTAGTTATTGATGTGGATTCAGTTTCTGGTTGATGAACCTTTGTCTTAACTTTGAATCTATGATTCGTTCCTTGCAGGTTTGTTGATGAAAGATGAAGAGCAATCATGGAGTTGTGTTAAGGATTGAGGTTTGGAGTTAAAGAATTTCAGAGAGAGGTTATAGATTGAGGAGGAGGAAAATTGGCGTAGAGTGGATATTGTAGCTGTTTCTTGAATGCGATTGGCGAAGTGGTGATTGAGGCAGAGAGGAATTGAAGATTTCTTTGCCGACTCGACGTCTCGTTCCGGTAAGTATCGAAATTGTGATTCCATTCTTCTTTTACTCACTTCTGAAACCATTGCTGAATTCCTATTCAGAAATCTTCTTCTTGCCCTTCTTGTTTATGCCCTGCAGTTCCGAGTTATCGACGTTGTTGTCTTTGCATTTTGCAGGGAAAATTGAAGTTGATGATTGAAGGAGAAAAACGTGAATATTAATGCAGAGGGATTCATGATGCATTTTTTGTTGAAGTTGTTGAAGTGGGATTGATAGTGGGAGATTCTTAGTTCAGGAGCTTTTGATGGAGATTGCTGAGGGTTAGGGAAAACGAAGATTGAAAAAGGGATTGAGTCTGTTTTCTATGTTTTTGGTGCTGTTTCTGTGAACTCTATTCATTGCTCATCTCCTGATTTTTTTTCTTTTGAGATTTTCTTTGTAATCTCTCTGGATTTTGCTGTTATTTTTCTTTTATTGGTTTTTTCTATAACTGTTAACTGAATTCAGTTAACAAAACTCTAACTGTATTTTCCATTTTATAACTGAATTTGCAACTGAATTTTTATTCGGTTCTTTCTGTTTATTCTGTTAATGTTTTCTAGTGTGGGTCCTTTGTGAATATAAAAACTTGTGTGATATTTTTTGGATAAAGACCTTGAATATGGTTCATGAATTTGGAATAAAATTTGTATCGGATAAGGATTAAAACGAAGAAAGAAAAAAAAATAAAAAAAAATGGTTATGGTTGTATGAAGAATGAATGGGATATGAAACTTAGAATGGGTTAAGAAAAGACAATAAATGGGCTTGGAATAATTCTATTCAGAATTTTGTTAATGGGCCTAGAATTATGGTTATTGGTTTAGAGAAAAAGCAAAGAAAGAAATGGATATGGTGTTTAGATTTTCCATTTGAGATTGGACAACAAAAATGAGGCCAAGAAAAAGATTTTAATTGGGCCCAAAGTAAGATTAAGAGGAAATAGGATTAAAAGGATGATAGAAATATAATCAATGGGTTTAGAAACAAGAACCAATATATGGACTAAGAATGAAACCTGAACATCCATGGACACGACTCTTGGTTATTAACATCGATTGGCACGACATAATCATTTTGACCGGATGCGGTTTTCGACAAGCTCGTATCTTCGAATCCCACTCAATACATCTGACTCAACTTAATCAAATCAAGAACTCAATCCGTATCAAACTCGTATCCTCAACGGATCCCCAAACTCAAACTTCAATCAATAAAACTTCGACTTTATTAACTTGTATCACCAACAACAAAACACAGTGATCTAATCACCATACGAGTCCATAACTTGATCTCTTGCACCGTGAACCAATGTCCCTTTGCCATGAACCCTAATCACCTCCGCATGCGCCATGGTCTTCAATAAATTGTGTCTCAAATAATAATGGAATCCCTTGAACAACAAGATTATTCATGAACGGATTTTCGCAAGGAAACTTTATCGAGTATTACCTAATTAAGGAAATAAACCCTAATCAGGAACTGGGAATACAAGCAGATGTTATTAGCCACTCCTCAAACCAAGGGAACAACTTGATTCTCCATAGTGCAACAAACCCATGCCTTAAGAGCCAATGAAATGTATGATTATGAATGCTGATGACCTAGTGGAATATGCAAATGGAATGCAAAGCGGTAAGCCAGTTAAGGAAACAAATATGAGGGCAGATTTTGAGGTATTACAGCTGCCCCTATTCAATCATCTGCATACCTGAACGAATAATTGCAACAGCTTTTAGACGTTCAAAGTATGGAGTGATTGAATACTCGAATAAAACCTGAAAATTTGCACACTGAGGGCAACAGAAATACCATCCGCCCATTTATTTATTTATATATTTTTTGATTTTGACCTCTGAATAGGTAACGGGGGTAGAACCAGGTGGAATAGAATCACAATGGTATACCGGCCGCAGGCGATAACCATCAACGACAAAGACTGACCTCGGACAGACTTTACAAAAGAGACAAACTGACCTCGATCAATAAGCTCAAAAAGTGAACTATTATTCTCGAATAATAGCCACAACAACAAGACCAACCTCGGAAGGACTTGAAGAAAAGAAATGTCATCCTCGAATGACAAATCAAAAGATCCTCGGATCTAACACGAAACCATCCTCGAATGGAGACGCAAAGGTATACCAGCCTCGACTGATAACCAAACACAAAGCTGACCTCGGACAGACTTTGCAAAAGAGACAAACTGACCTCGATCAATAAGCTCAAAAAGTGAACTATTATTCTCGAATAATAGCCACCACAACAAGACCAACCTCGGAAGGACTTGAAGAAAAGAAATGTCATCCTCGAATGACAAATCAAAAAATCCTCGGATCTAACACGAAACCATCCTCGAATGGAGACGCAAAGGTATACCAGCCTCGACTGATAACCAAACACAAAGCTGACCTCAGACAGACTTTGCAAAAGAGACAAACTGACCTCGATCAATAAGCTCAAAAAGTGAACTATTATTCTCGAATAATAGCCACCACAACAAGACCAACCTCGGAAGGACTTGAAGAAAATAAATGTCATCCTCGAATGACAGATCAAAAGATCCTCGGATCTAACACGAAACCATCCTCGAATGGAGACGCAAAGGTATACCGGCCGCAGACGGTAACCCGAAACAAAGAAAATAGGACAAGATGGAACGGGATCGTTGTACATAAACGAGAGCCCAAGCAAACAGGATCATTGTACTTAAATGATAACCCGAGACGTGACCGTTGTACTTAAACGGAGATGCAAACAAATGAGACTATTGTACTGAAACAAGACTCAAAGACGAGACCATTGTACTTAAATGGAGACTCGAAAGGAATGGGATCGTTGTACTTAAACGAGAGCCCAAGATGCGACCGTTGTACTGAAACGGAGACGCGAAAAAATGAGACTGTTGTACTGAAACAAGACTCAATTGGTGATGGCAACAAGACTTGGTGGAAGCATCCACCCTGGGAAATGAAGTTGTATTCTGTGGGTAACACTTCAATCTGATTGGAGATGTAACGGGTCTTATGTAATACCTCAAAATTGGCCCATGCTGGTATGCATATGTTTGGATTTACAGCGTAATGCTCCATGATGATGGAAATGCTGCGCTTTGGAGGGTGCAAATGTAATGATGATTAGTAGATGCAAATGCAAATGCAAAAGGGGTCTCCCGATGAGGAGATAGCAGATATCCCAGATGGCTTGACTGGGGAGGTACGGATGATCACTGCATTGATCTGATTGATCCTGATGAGGAGGAAACAGCTCTGCGGGGAAGGTTGTCAATAATTCACCGGCTCTGAACAACCGCCACTGCCAAAAATAAATTGGACTTTAAGATTAGGGTGCCAAGACCCTGCTGGAGATGGACTCTTCTTGAACTATGGTGGGGATGACGGATGATGTCAATGATAAAGCTTCCCGCTAAAGGTAAGAGCTCAAATTGCCACTTGCTGGTGTCGCTCCCGATAAGTGGGACCAGGCCCAGATAAAGGTACAGACGCGAACGGTCGGCGAGAGGGACAATGAGAACACACAGCCGTGAACTCACTGGAGATGAATAGAGTCGCCAGCTAGGCATTTTTATCCCGGAGGAAAGGCAATGCTGCATAGACCTAGAAAGAGATGGATAAGACGGTTGCGAACCAGAGAGACTGAGAAAGGGGGTTGGTTACAACCTGGGAAGGTATTAGCACCCAGATTGTCCGTCGTACTCGACGGGATCCACGCTTGCAAGATCTGTGTTTTAAAGGGGTAGTGTCAGTGCAATCTGTGTGTAAAAGAGCTGGAAAGATGTACAGGTGTCAGTGTATAGTGTATAAGTGATATGAAGTATGAAAGTGTCAGTGTAAGAAAGGAGTGAAATGCTCATGACCATGAGGCTTAAAAGAATGAAGATGGAAAGAGGGGGAATATACAGAGACTTTTGTTCGATAACTGTTAAGTTATGCCTACGTATCCTCTCGTGCAATGAGGAAGTCAGAACACCGTAGTTCGACCCAAAGAGACTGAAAGATGAATTGACTTGTGAACTGCTTACTTATCTATGCTCAAGTGTATGACCTGTCTGGCTCAGGTGCAAACTGTCTTGCATTAGACGGAAGAAGCAAGTTCTCGTTTATGAGTGAAGATGATGAGAAAAGAATCCCGGAGGAGACGATTATTGTTTGTTTTTGTGTTTTCAGTCTTTTATTGTTTTTGGATTTTGTCATAAGTTAATGAGCTTAAGTCTAAACCAATGGATTTAGTAAACTCATCACATCTTCCCTCTGATTAGGGGTAATGAGAATACCTTAAGTGTGAAGTCAGCTTCTCACACTTAAACACCTTTGGTGTAGGATTAAGATCATTAACCTACTTGTGATTAATTAGATGTTTTTGTTGTTTTTGTTTAGTGTTAGGTAATGAGGTTAAGCCATAATCAGGGATTAAACATACTCATTACACCATCCTAATAGAAGGATAATAGATGAGAATGTTTAAGCTGAGGAAAGCTCCTCAACTTAATCCATGATTAGGGATTAAACTCATGACAAAACAAGCCTTTGATTAAGTGGATTTTATTTAATGATATGATGATGAAGTGGTTTTTATGGTTTGTAAGACAACTTGAGGGGGACTTGTCCATTAACACTAGGGTTAGTCCTTCTTAACCAATTAAGGAAGAATTAGAACCCTAATGCAAGGCCCAAGTTACAAGTGTGATGTCTTGATGATTATTAAGTGGATTGATTAAGAGATTTAAACACATTAAGGGTTCAACACTTAGGATTAAAGTTATACACTCCATCCTAAGAGAAGGATGCAGGCATAAGCTTAATCACAAAGCCTTAAAGCCTTTAGGGTTTAGTCCCTGATTATGAGGTGAGAAGAGAAGACTCAAGAGAGACACAAAGGTAAAACTAAGAGGGGAGACTAATCAAAACCCTAATCATTGTCATGCTTGGTTGTTCCTAAGGTTTGTGAGGTTTACAAGAGAAGTCTTCAGTGGAACCACCAGGAAGCAGATGAAAGGATCAAGAGAAGCAAAGCAACTTGCTTCATTCAAGAAGTCAAGTCACTTGAAGAAAGAAAGTGGGAATAAGAAGAATGAGCAAGCTCAATCTCAAACACAAGATAAAATGCAGCATGGATGCAAGAGAGAGATGAAGAGAAGTTATGAGAAGTGAAGGCAAATTCACTTCTCAAAGCCACTTACCACCTGAAAGGTTAGAAAAGAAATGCAATGCAATGCAAAATGGGATGGAATGACATGATGCAAACCAAAACCAGAAGCATATTTATGATGTTAGTGATGCTATGAAGTGATACAAACATGAGACAACAAATGGAGATGATCATACAAGCTTATGAATGCAAATGAAACATGTTAAGAACCAAGAACATACATGAAAAGTTATGAGATGCATATGGCATATAACATGACAAATGCAAGGTGCAATGATCAAACATGCTTTCAATATGTCTTATGATGTTAAATGAATCAAATGGAGGTATGGAATGTCATGGCAAGTCATGTTATGCAAGAAAATGCAAGATGGATGCATATGGAAGCCCAAATTAGGGTTTATGAACAATGCAACAAACAAAAACCAAAACCAGAAGCAAACAACATTATAAAAAATTGAAAATTCCCTCAAAGGATTCCTAATCCTATACTAACTCACTGCCCAAAGGAGAGGTTTCAACTCCTAACCAAATTCAAGTTATGATTTTTCTAAGTTTCCTAGGGTTTTAGGGCTCCTAAACAAGAAAATTACCAAACAAATTGAAAATGAAAGATCAAATCATGGCCATTTAATATCACAAACTACATGCCAAACACAATGCAATGCAAAAAGAATCAAGGTCCAACTCTTTAGGGTTAGGCAGAAATGATTTTTTGAAGTTTGGATCAAAATAATGCATAAAAATGATTTTAATTCAATGAAAAATTCTCAAAATGCATCAAGATCAAAAAATAAATTTGGTTTGAAGGTTGGACAATGTTTATAAATGTCTTAAAACATTTCATGAATTTTTTGGTGATTTTTAAATACCTAAAAGTATTTTTAATAAATTAATTTTCATTAATCAATTAAAAATAAACCTTTAAATATTTAAAAATACTTTTTTAATGCTAAAAATGAAAATAAAAATAATTTTGTGTTTTAAAAATTAATGAAACCCTTGGTAAAAAATTTCATAATTTTTAAAGCATTTTTGCTATTTTTAATAAATTGTATAAAACAATGCAATTAAATGGAAAATAAAAATGAAATTAAACTGAAATAATGGAAAGTAATCAGATCCAACGCATGAGATTCAAACTGGCAAGCGCGCGCATTGACCTGGCGCCAAATCCTACGGCCAGAATTCAAAATCAGCTAATTAATGCTTATGCCCTAATCCTGCCGTTAATCACCCTCAGGTGACCGGAACAGTGTTCCGGTCATCTTCTCCGTTCACTCCAAAACACCAACTCTCTCCACACGCATCTAAAATGAAATCTAATTGAACAGAAATGATCCTCACTCACTCACGAACCAAAACCCTCAATCAAAACAAATTTATCATTCCTAAAATGACTGAATCGAATCAAACAAAGTTTAGGGCAAAAAGTTTCAGAAGCATGTTAAACTCTCATCTCTCCACCATTTTCAAAACCAAAGACATATTCATGATCAGGGAGGCATACAGAACAGCTTAGGAACTTAAAAAAAACATTTCTGGAAAAAAAGTTCTTGAGCTACCTGAGTTTCGAAGCTTTCAACTTTGTAGCTTTCTGATCTCCCCTCCTTGTGAAATCCACTCCTTATGACCCCTTGATGATGTCTGGATGCTTAGAAGAAGTTTATGCTGGCTGGTTAGGGAGATTGAACAAGTTCTGTTCAAGCTCAGGTGAGAATGGTGTTTGTGATTCAGGCTGTTTCAGGCAAAGGTGAGGGGTTCTTTGTGATCAGGATGATGATTTGAGAAGGTTTGTGAAGTTTGTTCAAGTGTTTGTGGCCTGTGGAATGAGATTCGAAGGCTTTGGCTTTGAGAGTGAAAAATGGGGGAGTTGAGTTCTTGCTTGTTTCAAGCTTATGTCTTGCTGGTTTGGGTTCAGTGAGGCATGGTGAGGAGATTAGTGAAACTTGTTTGAATGTTGGTGGCTTGTGGAATGAGATTCGAAGGCTTTTGCTTGAGGGAGGGAAAATGGGAATGTGATCTTATGGCTTGCTTCAGGCTTGCTTGTTATTTGAAATGGCTGGCATTTTCTTTGCATAAACAAATGCCATTGGTCAGATGATGTGACTTGGCCTTTTGTGATAGGTGTGCTAGCTTTTGCAAAAAGTCCACTCTTGTGTAAGAGAAAGCATGGGCAACTCCTAGCTTGGTACAAGGGGTGTGGGTTGCGCAGCAAGGTGAGGGGAAAGGCTAGGGTTGGTTCAGCAGCCAAGGCAGCAAGTGGATGGAAGTGTGATGATGGTTTTGCAACTTGTTTACTTTTAGTTCACATGTAAATATCTTGCTCCCAAGGCCATGAAACATGAGAAATTCTTAGTCCATTCTGAACTTTAGGGTACATGTGATGTTTGTGTGATGGTTAGACATGAATTAGAAGTCACAAATGCCTTGGTACAAAGTTTTTGCAAGTTTTCCATTTGGTGCATATTTTGAAAATTAGTGATTTTTGCCAACTTTGACACACCATAACTTTTGATCCAAAATGAATTAGGTCATGTTCTTGTACTTTTTGAAAAGGGAAAGATCTAATCTACAACTTTCATGACCAAAGTTTTTCCATTTGAAGCATTTTTGAATCAAAAAGTAAGGGTTGAAAAAGTTGCATAAAATGACATTTCATTAAAAGTCAACCATGCCCTAAAAAGTCAACTTTGCAAAAACTTGTAATTCTTGAATTATGTGAACTTAAACCTTCTTCTATGATCAAATAAAGATCATATACACTCAAAATTATGAAGATCACCCCTTGGTTGGGTCATTGGGGGCCTCAGATTCCCTGATTTTGCACTGACTTGCTTGAAAAGTCAACTCTTGATCAGATGACTTCCCCATGGAATTTCTTCATGAAAATTGATATGCATACTCCCTATACCATATAGAGACCAATAGAAACAAGAATGACCAAAAAATTTGGAGTTATGGCCTCTGAAACCAAAACCCTAATTTTAGGTCAACTGTGCAGTTAAACTTGGCTCTGCCTCCACACCAATCCCAGTTCTTGTGATTCTTTGGCATTCTAGACTTTGAGAGGATGTAATATGATGCTTGAACACATATAGACCCCTTTAAAGTGATTGATGACCTTTGGAGTGGCTCAAGAAGCTCTTGGGTTGCTCAGATCACAAACCCTAGATGCAGATGGCTTAGAACCAATGCAAAGACTCAAAATTGTGGTATGAGATAATATGATTGTGTTTATGCATATGAAATGATCATAAGCCATGGTGTGAATGGGTGAGGGCAAATTTGGGGTGTTTACAGCTGCCCCTATTCAAACATGAGTTAGCTGTGCAGGATGTAAGCAACGGCTTAACAGGCAAGCGAGATAACTTGTGGTTGAATACCAAAGACAGTCCAAAATTTGCACTCACAGAATGAAGAAGAAAAGGGATATAGATTGTAAAAGAAAATAAATTATATTGTAAAGTGTGGGAGACGGAGGACGACCGTCGAGCAGAGGACGACTGCTGGGAAAAGTGCGGAAAATATAGCAATGACGGGGACGACCGACATGTTGGGGATAAAAGAATTATGATGGGGACGGCCATCAAGATAAAGCTATAAAATTCTCTGGGGATTAATGAAACATGACGGGGACGGCCATCAAGTTCATAAAGTAAAGTAATCAACGATGGGGACGGCCATCGGGCTAAAAAGAAAAGGGACCACGACGGGGACGGCCATCGGGTTAAAGAATAAATGAAATAAACAGATGATGAGGTACGGTCATCAAAGGTGAAGGACGATCACCTAGCAGGGGACGGCTGCTCTGTTGGGTTAAGATGAGGGACGGTCATCTAAGGTGGAGGACGACCACCTGGCAGGGTACGGCTGCCGAAAATATCGCGACATAGGACGAATGCCGGATAAAAGGTCAACGATGGGGACGGCCATCGGATGAGCATGATGGAGGACGACCATCAAGAGGTGGAGGACAACCACCTAGCAGGGGACGGCTGCTCTCGAGGTTTATCATGACATAGGACGAATGCCAGATAACCAAAATCAACAATGGGGACGGCCATTGGATAAAATGATGAAGGACGATCATCAAGAGGTGGAGGACGACCACCTAGCAGGGGACGGCTGCTAAAATCAACGATGGGGACGACCATCTGATGAGCATGATGGAGGACGACCATCAAGAGGTGGAGGACGACCACCTAGCAGGGTACGGCTGCTCTCAGGGCTATCATGACACAGGACGAGTGTCGGATAAAGAAGAAAATTTGCTTTGTTGGCGATCTACTGGGGAGTAGTAAACACGGACGAGTGTTTTACATCCAAGAAACAAAAGGCATAAGTGTTTGGTATGTGTATAGATTAAAGATGCGGACGAGCATCCTTAAGACTACGATACGGACGAGTATCGGGTAGAAACAAATACTGACACGTGTTCAGAGATGATGATACGGACGAGTATCAACGGGTTAACAAAGAACACGGACGAGTGCTGAATCTGAAGGGACTCTTCTGGGGAATAGTAGATACAGACGAGTATCTATATTCAAGAAGACAGAAGTGTTTGACACAGTGTATGGATTAAAGATGCGGACGAGCATCCTTAAGACTATGATACGGACGAGTATCATGTAGAAACAAACCCTTGACGCATGTTCTGAGATGATGGTACGGACGAGTACCAACGAGTTAACAAAGAACAAGGACTAGTGTTGAATCTGTGGGGATATATAAGTGGTATATATAAGATACGGACGAGTATCAGTATAAGTGTGTGAGTGGTGTATAGATGAGTGTTTAACTGCTGGGGAGAGTGACACGGACGAGTGTCAAAAGGAGAAGAGTGTAATATAAACAAGTATCTGATATACAAAGTGTAGGTGACTGCGCTGGGGATATGACACGGACGGGTGTCAAAGGATTTTTATATGTAAGTAATGTGAGTGCAAAGAGGACGTCTTTGGCTTTCTGTTGGGGTTATGACACAGATGGGTGTCAAAAAGTATCTGTAATACGAGTGTTATTATTTGCACAGAAAGTTCAGGTGACTTTACTGGGGAGTGATGACACGGACGGGTGCCAAAGAGAGTATATATGCTGGTGTTTGTGAATGTGAGGCAACTGCTTTTGCTGGGGAATCTCCGCTGGGGATATGAGGGAAGTATTATGTATATTAATGGATTGTCATTATTCACAAGTGTAGATTCAAAACATGGCTTATGATTATGTTATATGTTGGATTTTTTCCGTAATGCTCCGTTTAGACGGAATGCTACGCTTTATGGGTGAATATGATGCGAATGCTATGATTATGCAGAGATACCAATCCAATATTCGGATCCCGTTGCTGTGAAGATCTTCGATCGATCTGTTGAAAAGGACATCCCAGCTGGGGGTGAGATCATTGGTAGATCTGATGAGACGCTATCTGCTTGGGGATTCGGGTCACTGATAGACCTATCCTGACAATGAGGGACCCAGCTGGGGTTTGTAGGAACCTTCTTCACTCTGTTGTGATCCTTCATGCGTTGCTCTTCTGGATAGAGGCTGAAACTCTGTGGGGACATGGTTCCCTGACTTTTGTACTCGGCTGAGGATGAAATGGAAACTCGGCTGGGGAGAAAAGAGGAATCACTGAAAGACCTCCTTAGAAATTCTGTTGAGGTGGGTTCTTGACTCAGCCGGGGATATGGGCGCCTTCTGTGATGCCTGGCAACTCTGATGGGGATAAGTAATAAGTGGAAACTCAGCTGGGGAGAAAACACTTTTGGTACTAAGTGTTGATTTGTCAGCTTGTTGGGATGAAGCTTGCATGCCCCAAGTTGCATTCTGGATACCTGCAATCCTGCGAAGATATAGAAACGCACAAAATAATCCCGAGGTATCCCTTACTGGATTCCGTCATAGGAGTTTAGATACTTCTGAGAGTAAGCATATTTCCTGCAAGCACGTTTTTAATTGAAGATACACAACTGTATTCATGCATTCAGTTTTTCTTTAAGACATCAGACATTTTTTGCAAATAAATGGAAATGTATAAGACGAGACATGACTGAAAATCTGATTTTTATTAATTCATATGCCCTGAATTGGAGAGATACAGTCAAAGAAACAAATCCCCTGAAATGAGGAGATCGTTACAAATTGAGAAACAAAATGCTGGCAATGTTGATGACGCTTTAAGGAGCTTCCTCTTTACTATGACTCGTATGACTTTTGACGTTCTTCTCATCTTGCTTTCTGAAGAATGTTGATTCTGATTGAAGCTTGATCCTTTCAAAGCTTACCAAGTCGTAAGTGATACAGACGAATTCAGAATGCAGTTGTTCGCTTATTCACTTATTTTGCATGGATCGCCCTTTCGGGTTTTCAATCCATCGGGATACCCATTTTTTCCTGAGCTGTCCAATGCGGCTTTTCAACTCAGCGGGTGTACATTTTTTTGTCTATTTTCCCTTATTTTTGCCCGAGTCTTTTATTCTATTTTTGACTCGTCGGGATGCCCTATTTTTGCCTGGACTTACATTCTGTTTTTTATGTCCAGCGGGTCTTTTATGCGAAGTATTTTTTAACTGCATCTGAATTCACAGGGGACGGGAAATCTTCACCATCCATGGTGCTGAGCATCAGTGCTCCGCCAGAGAAAACTTTCTTTACCACAAATGGTCCTTAATAATTCGGAGTCCATTTTCCCCTGTGGTCTGTATGAGGAGGGAGGATTCTTTTTAGCACGAGATCTCCCACTAGGTACTCTCGGTGCCTGACTTTCTGATCGAAGGCTTTCTTCATTCTTTTCTGATATAACTGCCCATGACAGATTGCAGCCAATCTTTTCTCTTCGATCAGACTCAGTTGTTCGTATCGGGCCCGAACCCAATCTGCTTCACTCAGTTTAACATCCATCAGTACCCGTAGAGAGGGTAATTCAACTTCGACAGGTAGGACTACTTCCATACCATACACAAGTTGATACGATGTTGCCCCAGTGGATGTTCTGATTGACGTGCGGTACCCATGCAAAGCAAACGGTAGCATCTCATGCCAGTCTTTGTAGGTGACTACCATCTTCTGCACAATCTTCTTGATATTCTTATTTGCTGCCTCAACAGCGCCATTCATCTTTGGCCTGTAAGGAGAAGAATTGTGATGCTGAATCTTGAAGTCCCAGCACAGCTCTGTCATCATTTTGTTGTTCAAGTTGGAACCATTATCAGTAATGATTCGCTCGGGCACTCCATATCGACAGATGATATCTCTTTTCAGAAATCTGGCCACCACTTGTCTTGTAACATTGGCATATGAGGCTGCTTCAACCCACTTGGTGAAATAGTCAATGGCAACCAGGATGAATCTGTGGCCATTCGAAGTAGTTGGCTCGATCTTACCAATCATGTCAATGCCCCACATAGCAAAGGGCCAGGGTGAAGACATCACATTCAAAGGATGGGGAGGCACATGCACCTTATCTGCATAGATCTGGCATTTGTGGCATTTTCTGGCATAGGCATAACAGTCAGCATCCATTGTGATCCAGTAATAGCCTGATCTTAACAACTTCTTGGCCATGGCATGTCCTCCAGCATGGGTACCAAAGGATCCTTCGTGCACTTCATGCATTAATAAGTCTGCTTCTGTTCTGTCAACGCATCTGAGGAGTACCATATCAAAGCCTCTTTTGTATAAAGACCCATCAGTGTTCAGAAAGAAACTACCAGCAAGCCTTCTCAAAGTCTTCTTATCATTGGAAGATGCCCTAGGTGGGTACGTTTGATCCTCTAGGAAGCACTTAATGTCATGGAACCAAGGCTTATCATCTTTAACAACATCTGCTGCAAATACATATGCTGGCCTGTCAAGTCTGGACACTGAGATTTGAGGTACGAAGTTGGCAGCTTGAACTTTGATCATGGATGAAATGGTATCCAGGGACTCTGCAAACTGATTCTCGTCTCGAGGGATATACTCAAGTTTGACTGTTGTAAAGAAAGTCAATAACCTCCTTGTATAATCCCTGTAAGGTATCAGATGATCCTGGTGGGTGTACCATTTGCCATTGGTTTGATTGATTACCAAAGCTGAATCTCCGAATACAGTCAATGTCTTTATCCTGAGGTCAATGGCTTCCTCAAGACCCATAATGCAAGCTTCGTATTCAGCTTTGTTGTTAGTGCAGTTGAAAGTGAGCTTTGCCGAGAAAGGCATGTGAACTCCTTTAGGTGTAATGAGTACTGCACCAACACCACGACCATTCATGTTAACAGCCCCATCAAACATCATAGTCCATTCTTCTTCCGGGTCAGGCCCTTCAGTGTGAACAGGCTCTTCATGATCTTTTGCTTTTATGAACATGATGTCTTCATCAGGGAAGTCAAATCTCATAGGCTGGTAATCATCAATGGGTTGCTCAGCAAGATATTCAGACAATACACTGCCCTTGATGGCTTTCTGAGAAGTGTACTGGATGTCATATTCTGTAAGGATCATTTTCCATCTTGCAACCCGTCCGGTAAGAGCTGGCTTCTCAAATATGTACTTAACTGGGTCCATCTTAGAGATCAACAAAGTAGTGTGGGTCAACATATACTGCCTCAGTCGGCGAGCAGCCCACGCTAAAGCACAGCAAGTTTTCTTGAGCAGTGAATAACGTTGTTCACAGTCGGTAAACTTTTTGCTTAGGTAGTATATTGCATACTCTTTTCGACTAGACTCGTCATGCTGGCCCAGCACACACCCCATTGACTCTTCTAATACTGTCAAGTACATGATTAGAGGTCTTCCTTCAACTGGAGGCATAAGTATTGGAGGTTCTTGTAAGTATTCCTTGATCTTGTCAAAAGCTTTCTGGCAGTCTTCGTTCCACCTGACCGTTTGTTCTTTTCTTAACAACTTGAACAAGGGTTCGCAGGTTGCCGTAAGGTGAGATATGAACCGTGAGATGTAGTTCAATCGACCTAAGAACCCTCGAACTTCCTTCTCTGTCTTCGGTGCAGGCATCTCTTGGATGGCTTTGACTTTATCAGGGTCAACCTCAATCCCTTTCTCGCTTACAATAAATCCCAGCAGCTTACCAGATAGCACCCCGAATGTGCACTTGTTGGGGTTCAACTTCAGTTGATACTTCCTCAGACGCTTGAACAACTTCAGCAGATTTACCAGGTGGTCCTCTTCAGTGAGGGACTTGGCGATCATGTCATCCACATAACATTCTATTTCTTTGTGGATCATGTCGTGGAATAATGTCACCATAGCCCGTTGATACGTCGCACCGGCATTCTTGAGCCCAAATGGCATTACCTTGTAGCAGAACGTGCCCCAGGGTGTGATGAAGGTTGTCTTCTCCATGTCTTCAGGTGACATCTTGATCTGATTGTATCCTGAAAATCCATCCATGAAGGAGAATACCGAGAACTGAGCCGTATTATCCACCAATACATCAATGTGAGGTAAAGGGAAATCATCTTTCGGGCTGGCTCTGTTCAGATCCCGGTAGTCAACACACATTCTTACCTTGCCGTCTTTCTTAGGCACAGGTACTATGTTAGCAACCCACGGTGGATAGCTAGTTACGGCAAGGAACCCGGCGTCCCATTGCTTTTGTACCTCCTCCTTGATTTTCATTGCCATGTTCGGGCGAGTACGGCGCAGTTTCTGTTTAACCGGCGGGCATTCTTCTCTCAAAGGCAGCTTGTGCACAACAATGTCGGTATCCAACCCTGGCATATCTTGATAAGACCAAGCGAACACGTCCACATACTCTTGAAGCAAGTCAATCAGTCGTCTCTTCACTGAGTCTTGCAAGCAGGCCCCGATTTTAACTTCTTTCACGTCTTCATCTGTACCAAGATTGATCGTTTCAACCTCCTCCTGGTGAGGAGTGATAACCTTTTCCTCTTGCCTTAACAACCTGGCTAGCTCTTCAGGAAGCTCATATTCTTCTTCAACCCCTTCATCAGCTTGATTGATTGGATTGTCAAAGTCATACGAAGTCATAGCCGTGCTGTTGTCGGTGCTGTCTGGAAGGCACTCTCTGCAAGGGTTCAGTTTGTTCATTTTAGTGATTTGATTTTAATCTTGTTTTAGAAAAGTGAAATAAAGTTGTCATTTTGAAAACATTGCCATTTATTTTTTGTACAAAAAGAAAAATGGAAAAACAGTGAGCGGAAAAGAAAAAGACTCGTTTGCAAAAAGATGTCTGATATTTCATTGATTAATCTTGTTGCACAAAAAGTACAGATGGCCCGATTACAAAATGAGTCTTGTCATCTTGGGCAAGATGCAAGACTTTGATGCATGCTATAAAAATACAGGAAATAATAATTACTCTGCATGAGTAACTCTTATAATTTCCTGGGAAGACCAGTTTGAGATACTGCTCCCCGGGATCTTTGGACGAATCCAGCTTTCCAGGTTGCATTCTTCTTCCAGCTCGTCTTCCAAATTGTTGACAGCATCAGGGGTGAGCGTCACCCCACTAACAAAGTTGGGCTCTTTTGCAGCCTCTGCTTGATCTTGTTGAGTTGGTTTGTAACCCAACCCAAATCTATCCTCTTTCTTCTCCACCGGTAACAGTTTGCCCCAGCCTTGGGCAGTTCCTTCCTCAACAACCTTCCGGGCTTGTTGGTATGATGTCATTGAAGTTCCAGGTACAATAGATGTTTCATTTATATTCAAGGCCTCGAACCCTTGACTCATTGTTTCATGGATCTCCCCATCCATCTCAATGTATTTATAGGTAGCCAGGTGGCTGACAAAAATATCCTCTTCTCCGCAGATAGTAACGACTTGGCCCTCCCACTCGAATTTTAACTTCTGGTGAAGGGTTGAGGTCACGGTGCCAGCGGCGTGAATCCATGGCCTACCCAATAGACAGCTGTAGGCAGGCTGTATATCCATCACGTAGAAGGTCGTTTTGAAAGTTTGCGGGTCAATCGTTATGGGCAACTCAATCTCTCCCAGAACCGATCTTTTAGAACCATCAAAGGCTCTCACCACCAGGTTACTGGGACGCAACGCCAATCCGTCATACTCTAGCTTCACAAGGGCTTTTTTAGGTAAGACATTGAGGGATGACCCCGTGTCTACCAGCACATGGGAAAGGACTGCACCTTTACATTCCATGGTTATGTGCAAAGCCTTGTTATGGTTGCGACCTTCCGTGGTCAAATCAGTGTTGGTGAATCCTAGTCCATGACTAGCATTAACATTTCCAACCACAGATTCCAACTAATTGACGGTGATCTCTTCAGGCACATAAGCTGCGTGCAAGACTTTGAGTAGTGCATTCCGATGGGCTTCGGAGCACATGAGCAATGATAGGATTGAGATCTTGGAAGGCGTCTGGTGAAGCTGATCCACTATTTTGTAATCACTTTTCTTGATGATTCGCATGAACTCATCAACCTCTTGGTCAAAGGGCGTTGTCAAAGCTTCTTTAACAATCTGCTCCTCCTGCACCACGCTTTTCCCTTTTGCCTTGGCAGCAGCTTCTGCTTTGGCAGTGGGTCTTTGAATTTGTGGAGCAAAGAGATGTCCGCTTCGAGTGAAGCCTCCGCCTCCTCCCACATTGTCTATTTGTGGTGCAGGGGTTGATGATTCAAAAGTGATTTTTTGTCCTTCGCAGTACAAATCAGAGCCGTAATGCCAGGGGATGGCATTACTGCTTTCATAAGGTACTGGCCCAGGCACTGTGATAGTGACTGGACTGATTGCAGCTGCGGAAGGAATTGTGATAGTCTGTGGATCGTAATATATCGTGACTGGTGCTCTGATGGGAGTAGCACTTTGTGTGTTGTAGGCAAAATTATTTTCAGGATCGTAATAGATTGTAACGGTTGAGACATCTTCAGTGTTTGTTGCTGATGTTGTAGGAGACATTGTCGGAAGGATGGGTGTTGTTGTTGTAGGAGATTCAAAGTGGAGTGGTGCTGAAGTTGTAGAAGGAATATTCATTGATATCTGGTCAGTTGAGATGACAGATGAAGCATTCGTTGATGAAACCGAAGAGTTGTCGGGAACAATGGTTGTTGCAGTTGTAGGAGGTACTGGAGTTGTTGCTGATGAGATTGCTGGATTTGTTGGAAATGATGTGGTGATTTGAAGCTAGCCACTCTGAATGAGACCATCTATGCCATCCCTCAAGTTATCACACCCATTTACTGAAATGTTGCAGTAAGCACACCCTAACTCACACCCCGGGAACATTTGACATTCGAGGAGCTGAGCCTTAATCTCTACCAACGGTGTCCGAATCTGACCCACACTGGTTATTAAATAAGACGGCTTGTCTTCTTCAATAGCATTGATTCTGGGACCACCGTGGTTTGGCATAGGGTTTTTGTTAACATTGGGTGGTGGTGCGAAGTTCAGAGCTTTAGAGTCTACCAGGTCTTGTACCTTCATGTGCAAGGCTCTGCACTTTTCTGTACTGTGGCCAGGTGCATTTGAGTGAAAAGCACATCTAGCGTTGGAGTCATAATTCCTGGGTAGACTATTGGGATCTGGAGATGCCAACGTCCTTAGCTCAACTAGGTTGAGTTTCAGGAGTTGTGGCAATAGCGTTGCATAAGGCATAGGGATCGGATCGATCACCCTATTGGCCTGAGAGGGTCTCTGCTGATATGGCCTTTGCTGATTGTTGTTGTTGGTATTGTTGTAGTTTCTCGGAGGATATTGAGCTTGCTGATGGTACTGAGGTTGTTGCTGATAATTTTGCTGCGGAGGTTGATAAGCTGGAGCGGGAATGGTGACTGCTGCCACAGACCTGTGAACATACTGGGGTTTGCCCCTGTTGGTGTGGATGGCATTGGTCTCGCCAGTTCTTCTTGGGCTTGCAAAAGGCTTCCTTGCATTGCTGGACGAGCTGGCACCATTGTCAGAAATCTTACCCATCTTTAACAAGCTCTCAATTCTCTCTCCAGCTATGACAACATCTGCAAAGCTAGTGGAAGAGAAAGCAGCCAGCCTGTCAATATATGTTCCCTGGAGGGTGTTCATAAACATATCTTCCATTTCCCTCTCTGACATAGGTGGCTGAACAGCAGCAGCCAATTGCCTCCATCTCTGGGCATACTCTCGGAAACTTTCTCTTGATGACTGTGACATTCCCATTAGGAGGGTCCTGTTGGGTGCCATATCTAAGTTGTACTGATACTGTCTGATAAAGGCCTCTGCCAGGTCCTTCCAACACCTGATAGTTGCTCTTGTCAGATGAGAGTACCATTCTCTTGAAGCTCCCGTCAAGCTATCCTCAAAATAAAACATCCAGAGCTTCTCATCCATGGTATAGGCCTTCAGCCTCCCCAGAAATGATTGTAAATGGGTCCGGGGGCATGAAGTCCCGTTGTATTTTTCAAAACAAGGAGGCTTAAACTTATGGGGAATCCTGACCCCATCTACCAAGCCCATGTCCATAACATCGAAACCTAAAGAGTTCTGAGACTCCAAGGATCTTAATTTATCAGCTATCTCATCCAGCCTTCTGTCATAAGCTTCTTCCCCAGCACCCATTACTGTAAACTGATCCTCCTGGGGGTCTTCTTGCAGTACCCTGCCTGCAGTGGCAGTCCCTTGAACATTTGCAGGAATGTTGACCTCTGGATGAAGGTGGGGGCCAAATACAGGGGGATTGACGTGAGGTTGGACCCTTTCATTGTTGCTTGTGCCAGCAGTCCCTATATGTGGATCTTCTTGATTCTGCCTTTCCACCATGGCTTTCAATCTTTCTTGGCTCTGAGCCATGTTGTTCATCACTTCCATAAACTGAGTCATCTGCGTTCTCATTTCTAATCTTTCGTTTGCCATTTGATTTCTAACCTCTGCAAGGTCCTGTTGTACCTGATCCATTTGTATGCCCGGAAGGTTGTTACGGGTTGGATATCGGTGCGGACGGTTGAGGGGAAATACCCGGCGTCGAGCAATAATTCCTGAACATCACAACAGAGTTAGCGACAATAAAACAAAAACCTACAAAACAAACAGAGGGTTAGCATGCAATGCAGTATGCTTATTTGTTTTCAAGGTATCCGGCTTGGCATTCAGTTTTGACCCTTCCAGACCCTTGCAGATGATGTTGATGTTGCTTTTGAAGTGGAACAAACTAATACATATATTACAAAAGGCAAATGGTACATAGTTTGTTTACAAATACAAGCCCTCTGAGGGGTCAAAATACATTAAAAGAAAATAAAAGTACATGGAATGAAAGCAACAACAAGCAAATAGTCAAACACCAAGACCAAACTCATCCTCCCGAACTTCCTTGAGAAGTGCTTCGGTCACAGGATCAGCTGGACGCTCCGTGAGATTCTTGATGAGGAGATTCCGGGTAGTAACAGCTGCAGTTAGCTTCTTGTGCTGACTTTGGTCCTTTGACCTCTTCACTCCAGCTTTGATCTTCAGCTCTGATATCTCCCTCTGGGCTGCTGCCAGGGCTTCCTGCTGCTCTTTTGCACTAGCTTCCAGTTGCTCTATCTTGTCTTGAGTCCTTTTATCTTCCAGAGTACGAGCTTCGGTGATCCTGGCCCACCTAGCTTGACTCTCCTTCAGATACAAGTCTGTCCTGGCTTTCTGAAACTGGGCTTCCTTGCAAGCATTCTTCAGAATCTGTTCCCCAGCCCTAGACTTCTTGATATAATCCTCATCCTTTTCAATTTTAGCCAGATGCTCTACTCTCAGCTTCTCTAGCCTCTCAATGTCCATCCTACCATCACTCCTTTCCCGGAGGGTCTTCTGTAAAGCCTAAGTCAACTTCTCATTTCTCTCCTTCAATCCCTCAAACTCCTCCAAACTGACAGTGGCAGGGGGTGGTGCTGAGGATGGTCCAGGCATATCCTCCATGGTAAAGGGCATTCCAGAGAATTGAGCCCTGGCATGGGACCACTCATAATATTGTGCTGATGCCACATTGTTGCACTTCCCTAGAATGGTTACTCCCTTAGTTTGAACATTGTCCCAGGCCCAGGCTGCCTGCCTAACAATAGCCAGATTAGGCTTGTTCTCACAATAAAGAGTCTCAACCAAGTCTTGTGCCCTAGGAGTGTGGACCAGTGCATAGCCCAGTTGTCTTCTGAACAGCAGAGGGTTGTAATTAATGCTACCCTTAACTCCTATCAGGGGTACATTGGGAAAATGCCCACAACTGGTGATGATATCCCTGCCCTTGGTGCTTTGAGTGCACCACCTGATATCGGCTGAAGTCAGAGCAGTGAGTCTTCTAGCCCAGTTTCTCTGCTGATGAGGGTTCAAAAATGCATCTGTCCTGGGCAAATGCCTGAGAAGCCAAGTGTGGAACAAAGGAGCACAGCACCTCACTAATCTTCCCCTCTGCTTTTCATTCCTCTGATGCACTGAGTAGTATAGATCTCCCAATAAAGTGGGCACTGGGTTCCTCAGGATGAAAAGATGGATTGCATTCTTGCTAATGAATCGAGGCTCATCTGCAAATAATATAATCCCATATATGCTCAGGGCCAGTAAAGCACAGACTGCTTTCCACTCTCCCAAAGAAGCTTTCAAGGTAGCTTGAGAGATCAAGAAATCCAGATGCAAGCCAGGGATTCCAGCCTTAGAAGTCATATGTTGCCCAATCAGAACTGGTTCCAGATGCAAAGCCTTTGCTACTTCTTCATTACCAGGAAAGACCATCTCAGGGTTGAAAGGGACTCCACCCCTGATAGGTATACCAACTAATGATGAGTACTCTTCCAATAAAGGGCCCAGCTGAAAGTCCTGAAAAGTGAAACACCTCAGTGGGGGATCATAAAACTGAAGGCAAGTGTGAATCAGGCTTCTCTGTGAAGGGTCCAAATCCATAACCACATCAAGTATATCTCCATAGTGTTCCCTGAACAGTGGTATATGGTCTGGAGTGATCAGGGTCTGAATCCTCCTGATGTCAGCTAGCTCTGGCTGGAAGAAGTGGTAGGTGATATTACTCTTTTTAGGTGCCATGATGTTGAGGATGAGTAGAGACAAGTGCTGATGATAACACTGAAGAATGGGCCACTGATTGGCTGGTGCAGGTGACTGAAGTAGATAGCTGAAGCAGATGCTGGTGAAGATAGGTCAATACTGATGATGGGGTCAAAACCTAAGCCAAAAATGAAGATGGATACCCTGAAACACAAATAAGAAAATGTCAAAATGATGCAATAATTATGTATGCAAATGATATGCAAGGGTTTGTGGCTGAGCTGGATCTGATCAAATGCTCCGATATAAGTCCAGGTATGTTCAAGAAATCCAGATGGAGGTCTATAAGTCCAGTAACCAAGGTGGGGGACTCAAATAAAGAGCCACATGTCCAGGGTTTAGAATCACAAGAACTGTTCCAACATGGAGTATTCTTAATCAAATCAAAGTAACAGGGTATGCTGAGGCCAAGGGTACCTGCAAACCTGTAAACAGCCTAACCCCCTCACAGGTGGTGTTCTAAAACAAGGATCCTCAGACTTGGATCAGTTATGAGAAGTGTAAACACTTCTAACCCGGAGGTACAGTGTTTACAATAACCATAAAAGTTCCTCCTCTAATTCACCTCAGTTTCTGAAGGTCAGTACTAAAAGGTCATCTAGACTTAGCAGGCTTCCCAGATAGCCCTAGCATTGCAGGAAATCTGCAACACAGAGTTCTCAAGAAGAAACCCATATCTGAACCGTGTTTCATATTCCCGCACCAGACCGAGATGGAATGGGAAAGAATATGAACCACTCTAGCCTAGGTGTCACTCAGGTCCCAGGTATAGGACCATAACTCTCAATAGAACCCCCACCCACCAAAGCAAAACCAGATCCAGCCAGACAGCATGACAGTATGATATATGTAAAGCTATAGATAAAGCAAATAAACAACTGTACATAAAGCAGTAAATAAAACAAAACATACAAGCACAGATAACACAAAACACCCCAGTAAACACAAATCAAACAAGCGCTAGGAGGAACCCACAAAAAGAACCAGAAGCCCTGGTTACAGTATAAGATTCCCCAGCAGAGTCGCCAAGCTGTCGCTCCCGATAAGTGGGACCAGGCCCAGATAAAGGTACAGACGCGAACGGTCGGCGAGAGGGACAATGAGAACACACAGCCGTGAACTCACTGGAGATGAATAGAGTCGCCAGCTAGGCATTTTTATCCCGGAGGAAAGGCAATGCTGCATAGACCTAGAAAGAGATGGATAAGACGGTTGCGAACCAGAGAGACTGAGAAAGGGGGTTGGTTACAACCTGGGAAGGTATTAGCACCCAGATTTTCCGTCGTACTCGACGGGATCCACGCTTGCAAGATCTGTGTTTTAAAGGGGTAGTGTCAGTGCAATCTGTGTGTAAAAGAGCTGGAAAGATGTACAGGTGTCAGTGTATAGTGTATAAGTGATATGAAGTATGAAAGTGTCAGTGTAAGAAAGGAGTGAAATGCTCATGACCATGAGGCTTAAAAGAATGAAGATGGAAGGAGGGGGAATATACAGAGACTTTTGTTCGATAACTGTTAAGTTATGCCTATGTATCCTCTCATGCAATGAGGAAGTCAGAACACCGTAGTTCGACCCAAAGAGACTGAAAGATGAATTGACTTGTGAACTGCTTACTTATCTATGCTCAAGTGTATGACCTGTCTGGCTCAGGTGCAAACTGTCTTGCATTAGACGGAAGAAGCAAGTTCTCGTTTATGAGTGAAGATGATGAGAAAAGAATCCCGGAGGAGACGATTATTGTTTGTTTTTGTGTTTTCAGTCTTTTATTGTTTTTGGATTTTGTCATAAGTTAATGAGCTTAAGTCTAAACCAATGGATTTAGTAAACTCATCACATCTTCCCTCTGATTAGGGGTAATGAGAATACCTTAAGTGTGAAGTCAGCTTCTCACACTTAAACACCTTTGGTGTAGGATTAAGATCATTAACCTACTTGTGATTAATTAGATGTTTTTGTTGTTTTTGTTTAGTGTTAGGTAATGAGGTTAAGCCATAATCAGGGATTAAACAGACTCATTACACCATCCTAATAGAAGGATAATAGATGAGAATGTTTAAGCTGAGGAAAGCTCCTCAACTTAATCCATGATTAGGGATTAAACTCATGACAAAACAAGCCTTTGATTAAGTGGATTTTATTTAATGATATGATGATGAAGTGGTTTTTATGGTTTGTAAGACAACTTGAGGGGGACTTGTCCATTAACACTAGGGTTAGTCCTTCTCAACCAATTAAGGAAGAATTAGAACCCTAATGCAAGGCCCAAGTTACAAGTGTGATGTCTTGATGATTATTAAGTGGATTGATTAAGAGATTTAAACACATTAAGGGTTCAACACTTAGGATTAAAGTTATACACTCCATCCTAAGAGAAGGATGCAGGCATAAGCTTAATCACAAAGCCTTAAAGCCTTTAGGGTTTAGTCCCTGATTATGAGGTGAGAAGAGAAGACTCAAGAGAGACACAAAGGTAAAACTAAGAGGGGAGACTAATCAAAACCCTAATCATTGTCATGCTTGGTTGTTCCTAAGGTTTGTGAGGTTTACAAGAGAAGTCTTCAGTGGAACCACCAGGAAGCAGATGAAAGGATCAAGAGAAGCAAAGCAACTTGCTTCATTCAAGAAGTCAAGTCACTTGAAGAAAGAAAGTGGGAATAAGAAGAATGAGCAAGCTCAATCTCAAACACAAGATAAAATGCAGCATGGATGCAAGAGAGAGATGAAGAGAAGTTATGAGAAGTGAAGGCAAATTCACTTCTCAAAGCCACTTACCACCTGAAAGGTTAGAAAAGAAATGCAATGCAATGCAAAATGGGATGGAATGACATGATGCAAACCAAAACCAGAAGCATATTTATAATGTTAGTGATTCTATGAAGTGATACAAACATGAGACAACAAATGGAGATGATCATACAAGCTTATGAATGCAAATGAAACATGTTAAGAACCAAGAACATACATGAAAAGTTATGAGATGCATATGGCATATAACATGACAAATGCAAGGTGCAATGATCAAACATGCTTTCAATATGTCTTATGATGTTAAATGAATCAAATGGAGGTATGGAATGTCATGGCAAGTCATGTTATGCAAGAAAATGCAAGATGGATGCATATGGAAGCCCAAATTAGGGTTTATGAACAATGCAACAAACAAAAACCAAAACCAGAAGCATACAACATTATAAAAAATTGAAAATGCCCTCAAAGGATCCCTAATCCTATACTAACTCACTGCCCAAAGGAGAGGTTTCAACTCCTAACCAAATTCAAGTTATGATTTTTCTAAGTTTCCTAGGGTTTTAGGGTTCCTAAACAAGAAAATTACCAAACAAATTGAAAATGAAAGATCAAATCATGGCCATTTAATCTCACAAACTACATGCCAAACACAATGCAATTCAAAAAGAATCAAGGTCCAACTCTTTAGGGTTAGGCAGAAATGATTTTTTGAAGTTTGGATCAAAATAATGCATAAAAATGATTTTAATTCAATGAAAAATTCTCAAAATGCATCAAGATCAAAAAATAAATTTGGTTTGAAGGTTGGACAATGTTTCTAAATGTCTTAAAACATTTCATGAATTTTTTGGTGATTTTTAAATACCTAAAAGTATTTTTAATAAATTAATTTTCATTAATCAATTAAAAATAAACCTTTAAATATTTAAAAATACTTTTTTAATGCTAAAAATGAAAATAAAAATATTTTTGTGTTTTAAAAATTAATGAAACCCTTGGTAAAAAATTTCATAATTTTTAAAGCATTTTTGCTATTTTTAATAAATTGTATAAAACAATGCAATTAAATGGAAAATAAAAATGAAATTAAACTGAAATAATGGAAAGTAATCAGATCCAACGCATGAGATTCAAACTGGCAAGCGCGCGCATTGACCTGGCGCCAAATCCTACGGCCAGAATTCAAAATCCGCTAATTAATGCTTATGCCCTAATCCTGCCGTTAATCACCCTCAGGTGACCGGAACAGTGTTCCGGTCATCTTCTCCGTTCACTCCAAAACACCAACTCTCTCCACACGCATCTAAAATGAAATCTAATTGAACAGAAATGATCCCCACTCACTCAAGAACCAAAACCCTCAATCAAAACAAATTTATCATTCCTAAAATGACTGAATCGAATCAAACAAAGTTTAGGGCAAAAAGTTTCAGAAGCATGTTAAACTCTCATCTCTCCACCATTTTCAAAACCAAAGACATATTCATGATCAGGGAGGCATACAGAACAGCTTAGGAACTTAAAAAAACATTTCTGGAAAAAAAGTTCTTGAGCTACCTGAGTTTCGAAGCTTTCAACTTTGCAGCTTTCTGATCTCCCCTCCTTGTGAAATCCACTCCTTATGACCCCTTGATGATGTCTGGATGCTTAGAAGAAGTTTATGCTGGCTGGTTAGGGAGATTGAACAAGTTCTGTTCAAGCTCAGGTGAGAATGGTGTTTGTGATTCAGGCTGTTTCAGGCAAAGGTGAGGGGTTCTTTGTGATCAGGATGATGATTTGAGAAGGTTTGTGAAGTTTGTTCAAGTGTTTGTGGCCTGTGGAATGAGATTCGAAGGCTTTGGCTTTGAGAGTGAAAAATGGGGGAGTTGAGTTCTTGCTTGTTTCAGGCTTATGTCTTGCTGGTTTGGGTTCAGTGAGGCATGGTGAGGAGATTAGTGAAACTTGTTTGAATGTTGGTGGCTTGTGGAATGAGATTCGAAGGCTTTTGCTTGAGGGAGGGAAAATGGGAATGTGATCTTATGGCTTGCTTCAGGCTTTCTTGTTATTTGAAATGGCTGGCATTTTCTTTGCATAAACAAATGCCATTGGTCAGATGATGTGACTTGGCCTTTTGTGATAGGTGTGCTAGCTTTTGCAAAAAGTCCACTCTTGTGTAAGAGAAAGCATGGGCAACTCCTAGCTTGGTACAAGGGGTGTGGGCTGCGCAGCAAGGTGAGGGGAAAGGCTAGGGTTGGTTCAGCAGCCAAGGCAGCAAGTGGATGGAAGTGTGATGATGGTTTTGCAACTTGTTTACTTTTAGTTCACATGTAAATATCTTGCTCCCAAGGCCATGAAACATGAGAAATTCTTAGTCCATTCTGAACTTTAGGGTACATGTGATGTTTGTGTGATGGTTAGACATGAATTAGAAGTCACAAATGCCTTGGTACAAAGTTTTTGCAAGTTTTCCATTTGGTGCATATTTTGAAAATTAGTGATTTTTGCCAACTTTGACACACCATAACTTTTGATCCAAAATGAATTAGGTCATGTTCTTGTACTTTTTGAAAAGGGAAAGATATAATCTACAACTTTCATGACCAAAGTTTTTCCATTTGAAGCATTTTTGAATCAAAAAGTAAGGGTTGAAAAAGTTGCATAAAATGACATTTCATTAAAAGTCAACCATGCCCTAAAAAGTCAATTTTGCAAAAACTTGTAATTCTTGAATTATGTGAACTTCAACCTTCTTATATGATCAAATAAAGATCATATACACTCAAAATGATGAAGATCACCCCTTGGTTGGGTCATTGGGGGCCTCAGATGCCCTGATTTTGCACTGACTTGCTTGAAAAGTCAACTCTTGATCAGATGACTTCCCCATGGAATTTCTTCATGAAAATTGATATGCATACTCCCTATACCATATAGAGACCAATAGAAACAAGAATGACCAAAAAATTTGGAGTTATGGCCTCTGAAACCAAAACCCTAATTTTAGGTCAACTGTGCAGTTAAACTTGGCTCTGCCTCCACACCAATCCCAGTTCTTGTGATTCTTTGGCATTCTTGACTTTGAGAGGATGTAATATGATGCTTGAACACATATAGACCCCTTTAAAGTGATTGATGACCTTTGGAGTGGCTCAAGAAGCTCTTGGATTGCTCAGATCACAAACCCTAGATGCAGATGGCTTAGAACCAATGCAAAGACTCAAAATTGTGGTATGAGATAATATGATTGTGTTTATGCATATGAAATGATCAAAAGCCATGGTGTGAATGGGTGAGGGCAAATTTGGGGTGTTTACAGCTGGGGATAAGAGATAAATCCTCTCATGTTGGGAATGAGAGATGTAAGGCGTCTCATGCTAATGATGAGAGATGATGATACCCTTCTTCTCAAGAAGTACCCTTCCATGAGACTTGCTAAGGAATTTTGATCAATGAAGCTTGCTGATGAAATAACTCTTGAAGTACTGTGCTGACAATGGCTTTGCCCCTAGCCCCGAGTTGATAGGTTGTCAACTAATCATGAGTGAACAATGGTTCTTTGCAATCTTCAACTCGCCTTCTACTAGGATCTATCAAAAGATAATGTCTCAACAGGATTTTACAGAAAACTGGCATACGAGATGCCTCAGTGTCTTCAAACTCTTGGACAGATTCGTCGGATCTCGAAATAACTGCCCCAGACTGCATGGTCTGTGCAAGAATTTGCCTCGCAAGGATTCATGAAGAACCTCATATCACTGTGAGATATTCTGCCCCAGTATATTGAACTCCGGATAGGTGCTTCTGATAAACCTTCTTCGGGAGAGAGTAACTTCTAGTGCTCTTGGGGTGGCCTGCCCCAGTACGAGCCTTGAAGTGATCACCTCTGAATGATTGTGCTTTGAAGAAAACACCCAGATCAATTGTTCTTTGAGAGATTGGATCTCGAAGTAATTTCCCCAGTTTGGCTAAAATTTGAATGCATGCATCAGACTAATGGCTCTTTGAGAGATTTGAATCTCGAAGTGATTGCCCCAGCTTGGCTGAAATTTGAATAATGCTTCCGCCTGATGGCTCTTTGAGAGATTTGAATCTCGAAGTGATTGCCCCGGCTTGGCTGAACTTTGAAGAGATTGCTCGACATGACTTCCCCAGATTAGTTGGCTCTTACCACGACTGTTGGGAAAGTCCCTACTCAATGGAGTTTTCTTGAAAAGTGCACCTCGACAGATTGTCCTTCGGAAGTTTCAGACTTCTCAACTTGGCAAGATTAAGCTCCTGGACTGAGATTCCATACATGGACTTTTATGATGCCAAACAAATGTATGCAAGCAGAAAATGTTTATTTTAAGAATGAAAATTCTAATGCAACACACATATTAATCTTGAAGTTTTACTGAAAAAGATGTCGCAAACCTTTGTGAGCGAATCACTGGTTAAGATACGACATTAACTTTTGAATAATAGAAAGTATGCACATGCAACACCAACAAAGATCTTTCAACATCACTCATAGGAGTCAGGAACGCGATATCGTGGTAGTATGCTCTCAAAAATAACCCTGTTTCAGTTAGGACTTTTGAGGGTTGTATCGTGGCCTGGTTCACGGTTATAGAAACAAAAGATATAGGCTCGAAGTTTATTTGTGCCCACCCATCTTCGTGATGTTCTCCATTCCTATGTTCAGCTAGCTTTCACAAGCGCTCACATCTCAAAAAGGATTTTGTGATGGTTGAGGAACCAATGACACTAACGGTTTTAAACACCAACTAGGTTGTCGTTTGGAGTCAGTCACCCCTTCACCTTTTGTGTCTGTATCACACGACTTTGTTCTTGTTCAGGGATATTTCTTGTGTAATCCTTTTTGTCTTTTGCTTTTGCATTATTTTTCTTATCCCTAACTTTTTCCTGGACTGATTCTTGTGAATCTTTGATTGTGAAGTCCAGCGGGATGCCCTAATTTTTGCCTAAGTCGTTTGTTTTCAAGTTTCGACTTAGCGGTCTTTTTCATTCATTTTTTTTTCAATTCTTCTTTTTTTGAACAAATCGTGTGACACTGTTTGTCTTGATTGCTTTGAAAGGGTCGTGACTGTCTGAAGGGAAACTTCTTGGTTCAGGAAGGATAACCTTTGTGGTTTCCGGTATCTGGACCTCTTGCTTGGGATAACCATTGTGGTTTTTGGTCATTGGACCTCTTGATTTGGTACAACGAAAGGAAATGAATCCTCAGATGTGCACTCCTTTTTGAAATTTGAACGATCGGTCCAACTAGCTGACACCTACCCTGCCCCTGGGTTAATTGCGAGGGTTTTCATGCGGAAATAAACTCCTACTTCAAGGCTCAAATGGGTTGGCGAGGGTCTATCTCCCTTATATCTCCGGTGTTTAGGATTTGAAACAATGCCTGTACATCATCAACAGGGTCTTTCTCAAAAGCGAACAATTAGAAATTCATGCATTTTCATTTCGTCATCCTCCCTGATAGAGTTTAAGCTCAACAGTTGGTATTGCAATGCACATACACAAAATCATGAGTGAATACGAATGGATTACTTCAAGAAAAACATGTGCATTTTATTATGGTTAACATTCAAAAACAAATAAGTTTCATGCATGCATACAAATGTTTAAACAAACAATATAAACTACAAATGAAAATGCAGTAAAGAAGCTGAACATTGCCATCATTGAGGAGACTTGACTCCGTCTGGACTTATTGCTTCTGAAGATGCCCTTGCAAACTAGGATGCCAATTTGATAAGGAGATTTCAATATGTGAGCAGACCTTCTAGCATGATGACCTTTGAGTCGGCCAAATTTTGCATCTTGTACTTGAACACATCACAGTTGTCAATTGTATGCCTAAATTCCCCTGAGTGATACTTGCATCTAGCCTTCATATCATGGTGGTCATTATTGAAGAGGTTTGACTCCGTCTGGACTTATTGCTCTCGGAGACTTTCAGCAGTCAGTAGTCTGGATGTTTACTCAATCAAATTTGCGACCTTGTTTTTACCTTTGCCTCTGAAAGACTTGCAATCTTCAATTAAAAGGCCAGGTGCCCCAGAATGGTAATCATACTTGGCATTGAAACCCCAAAGGAAGCTTTGTCGGAGACGATCCTGATGCAGTTAGCTCAACCACTCCAAATTTGTGTAAATGAGGAAACTTATTGCACGTACGTCATCAGAATATGATCAAACTTCTTCTCAAGTGGTTTTGGCCTTTACCCTTATGCTCTACCCGCTGCACTCTCTTGGGAAGCTGAAATTGGATGCCGACAAATGACGTCTGGAGGGAAGAGGTTGATAAATGAAGTTGATAAATAAAGTTGCTCGGAAAGATCTTGCACGATCTCCTGCCTACGTATCTCCATTGACCAATGGAGAATCAGAGCAGCGTAGTTCCCCTCAATAGGGATGAAAATAGCTTCATTTCCTTGACACCACATTCAGGATTTCCATAACCGGCTCATATGAGTCTTCATCTGGTTGACCTCCTGTTTTAGCAGTTTCTGATTCTGAAATAAAACTTATACCTCGGCCCTGAATTGCCTCAATTGGGCCTTCGTTCGATTACCTCCGCCCGGAGTTGCTTCAAATATACCTTGATGAATGTGATTCAAGTTGTCCATTCTGATGAGAAATCAAGTCAGGAAAAGAAATCTGCCACTGAACACCTGTCAAGAATGCAAGGATGTATGCAAATGCCATGTTCAATTATTTCTGAGGAATCTATCTGTTTTGATTCAAGTCTTGATACAGAAAAATCCAATAACATGATTTAGATATGTGATCCTCAGAAATAACTGAACATGTATGCAGAAATGCTATGATGTCATGTATGCAACAGGCATGTGATCAATGATCTGATGTTGGTGTCGGTGTTGAATAATGAGCCAAGTGTCTGAATAGAACCATAATAGTAGCACCATCTCTGTATAGAACCCCATAACTGAGAACCCAATAACTATAAAATTGGATCACATAATTGAACAGTCACTGAAGGTGTTGAAGCTGAACAACGAGCCAAGTGTCTGTGGAGAGTCATAATAGCAGTCACAATATCAGGGTCACCATGGTAATCACAGTAACAATCTCCCTGAATAGAAATCCCGGATCTCAGAATCAAAGAACCATATAGCACCTGATAATATCATAAAACAACACTGGCAAAGCGGGTATGTTGAAGTTTAGGGTTCCTGCAAACCTGTAAACCCCTCCCAATCTCACGGGTGTGCTACTCGGGTCAACATCACGGACTCTCAAAGCCGAATAGCAATAATACGTTCACCATTTCCGAGAAATGGCTCATGACCAAATCAGGGAATCGGTTTGGCATTATGTACTACTCAGGGAGGCCTCAGCTGAATCCGGAAAAAACAAGCATCCCTCACAAGTCTCCAGCTTCAAGCACTGAATCGAGAAACAATAGTACATTCATCCTGAAGGGTACAATACTATCGTCATACGAACAGTTTGCTTTAACTGAGTTCCTATGAGAGAACCAGGCCATCCTATGCGAATTCCCAATGGACCCTCGGATGCGAGTGGGTTTGCCAACAAATGTGGTCTGCCACTGTCATCACTGGAGAGGGGTGTTTCCATTAAGGTCCTCGAAGATCGGTCACCAGATGCACATAACTATCAAGGTTGTACCCTGAAGTGAGGTAATCCCCACACAGAATAGTTCCAAGACGGTCGCAATCTGGGTGTGGAACACATCGCCACCCATCATGGTGAGATACCATAAGAGTACAATGTCTGTCCACGCTAATCCTATAGTGCACTCAAGCCGGGTAGTTGGCTTATCTTACAGTAACTCCCAACCCACAGAAAAAATGAAAACCAGCACAGCCAGACAGTCCAGTATAATATGATGCATGGAAAATAAAATACTGAAAGCGGTAAATAAATGCGATAAAGTAAAGCTGTAAATAAAACTGTAAATAAAACAGTAAAGCTAAACTAAAGCACTCAGCAACAAACAAACACCCAAAGAAGCAAAACCAAACAGGCACTAGGATTGACTCTACAAGGGAAACTGGAAGAATCAGGTTCGATCCCCAGCAGAGTCGCCAGCTGTCGCTCCCGGGATTTTCATCCTAGTACAAACGCGAAAGTGGCGCGGAAAGGTTAGAGTCGCCAGCCAGACATTTTTATCCCGAATGAATGGGAAAGGTAATGTTGCACAAACCTGAGGAAGAAGGAAAGGACAAGGCCTTGCAAACCAAAGATCTGGATTCGGGAGTCGGTTACGACCTGGGAAGGTATTAGCACCCCAGATCGTCCGTCGTACCCGACGGGATCCACGCTTGCTTGTTTACTTCAAAGGGTGAGAAATAAAGTGTTGCTGAACAAATGAACCGCTAACTGGAATGGAATGAGAAATGAGAAAGGAACTGAAATAAGAGAATGAGAATAAAAAAAGGGAAATGTAGGGAAAATAAAGAATGTGCTCGAACGGGCCCTACTCCGCTGCCTACGTACCTCATCGGGATAATGAGGATCAGAGTCGACGTAGTTCGCCTAACTAAGGCGGGAACTATTTGTTTGTGTTTTTTCACAGCTGGAACTGCGTATGTCTATGCTCAGGTGTTGCAGGCTCGTCTGGTACGAGTGCGTTTACCGTCTTGCAAATGAGACAAGTCGCCGCGAGTTCGCGTAATGAGTGAATGAGATGAGAAAAGAAGTTCTCGTAGGATAGTCGCTTGTTATTTGTTTTTTTGTCTTTTAAAAGAAGTGTTTTGAATTTGTTTGTGAACGGTCTTGTACTAAGACCTATCCATCGCGGGAAGTATTTACACCTCGCCCCGAAACAGGACGCGTATAAGCACTCCGCAACAAAGTCTCGTGTCGTACAAGATTGTTCGGTTTTTATTAAGTATTTTATTGCTTTTCTTTTGAAGGGAGAAAGAAAGACTCAAGTTGATAAAAGGAAAAATCTAAGGGACTAAGACTCAATCCTATTTTTGTTATGTATTTACAAAGTGGTCCTAATGGTTAGTGAGGTATTCTAAGCCTAATGGAAACTTAAAAAACTACTAGAATTCAACTTACTTCTTAATGAAGTTAAGTTGATTCTAAGAACAATGGGGAAATCCTATTAGAGTTGTAAAATCAAATGAAACAAAAAATAATGAAATTTACCATAAGGAATAAAATTCTAAAAGGCATTCAATGACATGAATTAAAAAAAATAGTCTACTTTATTTATTCTAATTCTAAGTGAAAATGAAATTTCAAGCCTAAGTACTAAATCTAAGCTAATCTTAATATTCATTATAAGAAAAACAAATTAAACTAAACCTAAGTCTAATATTAAAATCTAGGATGAAATCTAAACTAACCTATTATTTTTTATTGAACATTATTGTATATATTTTCTCAATGGCCTAAACTAGGGGAATTATGCATAACTAGGCCTAAAACTAATATTCTAAAAAATATTAAATCTTCTAGAAAAATTATGAAACTTAAACTATGGGGCCCTAACACTATCTAAAATATTGTGCTAAGAGGGATTCTAAAAAATCTTATTTTTTCTATGCCTAACAATTAATTATTTCCAGCTAGGAATTAACTACTATTTCCTAAGGATTATATCACTAAAACCTAAGATAAAAGGTCCTAAAAATTTCATAAAAAATATCCTAAGAACTATTATGAGTCCTCTAATTACAGAAAAAAGAATGGCACAAAAAAGTTGCTGGAAATTACTTAAATAAAATAAACAAAATCCAGCATAATTAAAAGAAATCCAATAAAACTAATTAATAGAAAAATCCAGAATTAATTCAAAAATAATCAAAATTCAGAAAATAAGATTGTCAAACCTTTCTAAAATGACTTAGAATCCTACTTTTATTTTTATAGAATTTTCTCATGCTTTTTCCTATTTTTTATAGATTTGTTTCTAACCTATACAAAAATTTAAAAAAAGAAATGGTGCACTAAAGTGGCGTATCGAGATTACTTACTTGAATGGCGTGCCGATTCTTCATAAAAGAAGTCCGGAAAAAACCTTAAGCAAGGTCTTGTAGTCTCCTATGAGCAAAATAAATGCTCATCATCCATAATCACTTTGTGAAACTTGGCCATAATCGAAATCGATTCTTATTGATAAAAAACTGTGAATGAACCATTTTAAGTTCTAAATAATAATTAAATAAATGACAAAAAATCCTAATTAGATTTTTCATAGAATTAATCAAGATTAATCCACAAAAATAATTTGGTAAGAAATTGGTGAATAAATTTTCACAAGAAATCTAAATAACAATTTCTAAAAGAAATAAAAAGAAAAATAAAGGACAGAGAGGTGCAGAATTGGATTGAGGGGTAAAATAAGAACAATAGCCTGAAGGCCCATTCCACATGAGGCCCGCGAAAAAGGGTGTTGTCCAAAAATGGAGGTGCAGCTAGGATTTTCATGGATCTGAAGCCCAATTGCAATGTGAGAAATATGGAAGGGTGTGAATCCGAAATTCATGGTGTGGATAGAAGTTCCATGGACCAAAAGGATATGGCCCAATCCAAGTTGCTTCCTGAAACCCTAAATTATCAGAATGATAAACATGAAAGTCTCTCTTCTTCTTCACAAGGTGCCGCCGTTTCCCTCTTATTCTCAACGCAACAATCGCCGGTGAACAACAACAACCGTGAATCTTCTGAGAACAACTAAGCCGTCACAGGATGAATCAAACTCGTCGTCGAAGAACTAAGCTCATTGTCTTCTCCCCTTTGAACACGCCGACGACCCTGTTCTTCTACATTCTCGAACCTTCACCGTAACGACGTTGTCGCCTTCGTCACAACCACACCTGCGGCGGCCCTCACAATCGTCGGCGTCTCTCTCTCAAGAATACCTCGTCGCCGCCAATACACAACCTTGCCGCTGACCGAAAATCCAAGCAGGTGGCCGTCTGTTATCATTCTCGGATGCATCGGCAAGAAAACCACCGTGCCGCCATGAAGCTTTGCCCTCTCTCTTCCTCTGTCAGTAATGTGTCACCGTCCTTGTTCTCTTCAGAATAACTCCCGCCGTCAAAGAACAAAAGCCTCACTATCAAAGAACAATGAGCTCACTAATCTCTACTTCCACATACGCTGTCGAGATGGCAACGTCTCCTCCGCCGTGGTTCTCAGAAATCGAACCATACATCTCTTTTGCCGTCGAAGAACTATCATCGGCGAAGGTGGAATAAACATCATCCTCACCCCGAATCAATTGAAAATTTGCATATTCTAGGTAATTTCTTATGTTATTGAGCCTCTTATTCTTCCCTTTTCCGTTTAATCACTGGCCTTCGTGTTGGACGATATTGTGGATTGCCGGCTGTGGATTCCCTGCAATGGTGTTGTTTTCGGTGATGCAGAGTTGTTGAGAGTCCTGCGAATCTGCAGCGTTCTTGAATTGACTTGTAGTTATTGATGTGGATTCAGTTTCTGGTTGATGAACCTTTGTCTTAACTTTGAATCTATGATTCGTTCCTTGCAGGTTAGTTGATGAAAGATGAAGAGCAATCATGGAGTTGTGTTAAGGATTGAGGTTTGGAGTTAAAGAATTTCAGAGAGAGGTTATAGATTGAGGAGGAGGAAAATTGGCGTAGAGTGGATATTGTAGTTGTTTCTTGAATGCGATTGGCGAAGTGGTGATCGAGGCAGAGAGGAATTGAAGATTTCTTTGCCGACTCGACGTCTCATTCCGGTAAGTATCGAAATTGTGATTCCATTCTTCTTTTACTCACTTCTGAAACCATTGCTGAATTCCTATTCAGAAATCTTCTTCTTGCCCTTCTTGTTTATGCCCTGCAGTTCCGAGTTATCGACGTTATTGTCTTTGCATTTTGCAGGGAAAATTGAAGTTGATGATTGAAGGAGAAAAACGTGAATATTAATGCAGAGGGATTCATGATGCATTTTTTGTTGAAGTTGTTGAAGTGGGATTGATAGTGGGAGATTCTTAGTTCAGGAGCTTTTGATGGAGATTGCTGAGGGTTAGGGAAAACGAAGATTGAAAAAGGGATTGAGTCTGTTTTCTATGTTTTTGGTGTTGTTTCTGTGAACTCTATTCATTGCTCATCTCCTGATTTTTTTTCTTATGAGATTTTCTTTGTAATCTCTCCGGATTTTGCTGTTATTTTTCTTTTATTGGTTTTTTCTATAACTGTTAACTGAATTCAGTTAACAAAACTCTAACTGTATTTTCCATTTTATAACTGAATTTGCAACTGAATTCTTATTCGGTTCTTTCTGTTTATTCTGTTAATGTTTTCTAGTGTGGGTCCTTTGTGAATATAAAAACTTGTGTGATATTTTTTGGATAAAGACCTTGAATATGGTTCATGAATTTGGAATAAAATTTGTATCGGATAAGGATTAAAACGAAGAACGAAAAAAAAATAAAAAAAAATGGTTATGGTTGTATGAAGAATGAATCGGATATGAAACTTAGAATGGGTTAAGAAAAGACAATAAATGGGCTTGGAATAATTCTATTCAGAATTTTGTTAATGGGCCTAGAATTATGGTTATTGGTTTAGAGAAAAAGCAAAGAAAGAAATGGATATGGTGTTTAGATTTTCCATTTGAGATTGGACAACAAAAATGAGGCCAAGAAAAAGATTTTAATTGGGCCCAAAGTAAGATTAAGAGGAAATAGGATTAAAAGGATGATAGAAATATAATCAATGGGTTTAGAAACAAGAACCAATATATGGACTAAGAATGAAACCTGAACATCCATGGACACGACTCTTGGTTATTAACATCGATTGGCACGACATAATCATTTTGACCGGATGCGGTTTTCGACAAGCTCGTATCTTCGAATCCCACTCAATACATCCGACTCAACTTAATCAAATCAAGAACTCAATCCGTATCAAACTCGTATCCTCAACGGATCCCCAAACTCAAACTTCAATCAATAAAACTTCGACTTTATTAACTTGTATCACCAACAACAAAACACAGTGATCTAATCACCATACGAGTCCATAACTTGATCTCTTGCACCGTGAACCAATGTCCCTTTGCCATGAACCCTAATCACCTCCGCATGCGCCATGGTCTTCAATAAATTGTGTCTCAAATAATAATGGAATCCCTTGAACAACAAGATTATTCATGAACGAATTTTCGCAAGGAAACTTTATCGAGTATTACCTAATTAAGGAAATAAACCCTAATCAGGAACTGGGAATACAAGCAGATGTTATTAGCCACTCCTCAAACCAAGGGAACAACTTGATTCTCCATAGTGCAACAAACCCATGCCTTAAGAGCCAATGAAATGCATGATTATGAATGCTGATGACCTAGTGGAATATGAAAATGGAATGCAAAGCGGTAAGCCAGTTAAGGAAACAAATATGAGGGCAAATTTTGAGGTATTACAAATAGTTGTTGAAAAGATGTCAAATTACAATATGCAGTTTCAGGAAGAGACAAGAAATAATCTCAAGAACACAACAACTTCTATCAAAAATATTGAGGTTTAGATAGGTCAAATAACACAACAACTTACCAATGCTTAAACACTAGGTGCTCTGCTAAGTGCAAAGCTAACAAACCCAAGAGATTATCAGAATGTAAATTCTATTATAACTAGAAGTGGTGAGTCGAGTGCAAAGTCTAAAGAAGAAAGAAAATAAGAGGAAGGTTTGATTGAGGTGGACATGGAAATAAAAAATCATTAGAAACCACCAGAAGAAGTCATATTACCTGTGATTCACCCTTAAAATAAGAATAGAAAGGAAAATAAACTGGAGATTAAGCTACCCTACCCTTCGAGAGTGAAAAAGAAGAATCCAAACAAAAAGGATTTTGAGAAGTTTAGCACAATGTTCAAAACGTTAAAGATCAATATGTCATTCTTTGAAGCGCTCGAGCAAATGCCTTTGTACAAGACATTTATGAAGGAGGTAAATGGTAAAAGGAGAGCTATTGAGGGGGAGATGAAAATGGTAAATGATAAGTGTAGTGAAGATGTGTTGGTGATAGTTGGTGACTTTGTCTTTCCAGTGGACTTTAAGATCATGGATATTCCAGAAGATGAAGAAAGCCATATTATCCTTGGTCGACCTTTCCTGCTCAATAGTAGATGAAATGTGGATATTGAAAAAGCCACGGTAATGGTTAAATCTTTTGAGGAGGAAATCACTTTAAAAGTGGTGGATATCAAGAAGAAAAATGAAGGAAATGGTAAGCAAGGTTCACTTGGAATGATCAAAATGGTGGGAAAAAGCATAAGTGCAAAACCACATTCAAAAAAAATCTCGAGAAGTATATACAATGTTAAAGTCTCTCAGGTATATAGTACACAAGTTAACACTCAAAAATCAATTTGTGAAATCAAGAAAAGAAAGAAAAAGAGAGATCGAAAAAAGAATAAGGAGGTGGGCATTGACTTGAGGCAACAAGTAGCTTGTATCTATGAACCAAGGCAGTACTCAATTGTGGAAAAGGCACACAACAAGGTGTGGAAGTTGAAGTATCCTCCCTAAGAGAGGGAATGAGGTACCCCATCAAGCCATGTGACGTTAAACAAAGCGCTTCTTGGCAGGCAACCCAAGAGAGTCTGTTATTGCTATTTTCGTTCATTTATTTAGAGTATTGTTATTTTAAAGTTATTTTAAGCTTGTTTTTGAGTCTGATGCAGTAGATGATGTTGCACTTTCCTCCTCCTCCTCAGTCAAGCTATGTGAGTATCCTCTCATATTGTTCTAAAATAGTGAGGTCACTGTTTAGCTCAAGTGTCGGGGGTGTTAGTTTATTTACTTATTAGTTGTTTTGTTATTTTCTTGGTTTTTAAAAAGTTTGCTTTTATTCAGTGTGTTTTATATCTATATGTGTTAAAGATTTTCGGTGTTAAAGTCGAGTGACTTGGACAACTGGTGTTAGGTGGATGAAAAGATACAATCCCGACATGTCTAAAGGAAACCCCTGGAAGAAGGTATTGCTGAAAGAAAGAGTGGACGTGATTTTTGACACCAGATTAAGACCAGAGTAATTTGCATCTGAGGAGAAATGAAGCTACATCACACTGAAAGCACCTTAGAAATGTCAGTAAAGCTACATGGTGAGGATTCCTAAATAGCTATACACTTTTACATCATGAGAGTGTCAGGTATGTATTCGTCTCTTTTAGTTTGCATATCTGTCTATTGGAGTCCCACTGTACACTTACACACACTGAGGCAATTGTTTCTATTAACCCTAAGACTTTGTAGCCTACCCTTTGTGTTTATCCTTTGCTAACCCCATTGAGCCATTTACCCTTTTTGTTTTTTTAACCACATTATGTTCACCGCAAGCCCAAACATTTCCTTACCTTGCTCGGATTAATGTTACAAATTTCTAATTTGTACCAAAACTTTAAGTTTGGGGTTAAAACACTATCAATAATTATGAGTGAGTGCATTAGAAAAAAAGAGAAAAAAATGGAATAAAAAATCCTCAAAAATATGAAGAAAAAAAGAAAGAAGAAAGAGACGAGAATGCACTCACCCAAGAAAGGATCATGATGATAGATATGTGTAATTTCTTTAAATAGAAATTAAGGAAAAACTAGAGAATATGAAATAAAGTTTGTTCAACCCTTCGAGTATGATATTTGTAAATACGCAATGATGAAATGAATAACACCAAATTCGAGCCAAAACACCTATTTGTTTCCCTTTTCTTTTGTTTATCTACCCACATCCCTTAACCCTGTTACAACCTGTAAAGTCCTCAAATAGTGTGTGTGTGTGTGTGTGTGTGTGTGTGTATGTGTGTGTGTGATGTGTGTGTGTGATGATAATAGATTTTATGCAAGCTTATGAGATGACGGTACACGCTCTGATTAGAGAGTATAAACACTTGAACCCGAGCAAAATGGTGAGAGCGTGAAATACTGACAAAGAAGAGGTGTTGAATTATGGAAGTATGGTTGATCGCCATGAGTCGGGTAAGAAGGAAAGGTTGAGAAAAGGTGAAAAGGTGAAAAGGAATCATGAAAAATATCAGCGATATTGCGGCTAATAAGAACAGTTCGGGGTGACCTAAATGTTGTCTTAAGCATTGCTTGAGTACAAGCAATGAGATAAGTTTGGAGTTGTAATCGGTCACCATTTTCACATAGTTTCAGTCCATCACTCAGCATAAAAACTACATATTCGGTAACACATTGTGGATGTTAGTATTGTTTTCTTCCGTATTTTTAGTTTGCGTATTATAGTTTCCGCTTTCATTTACTTTATGAGTTTATGTTATTTTTATTTCTTGTTATGCGTTTGCTGGTGGTATTTCAGATCTTTCAGGTTCACATATATAGTTGCACGAGTCTTGGACAAGAATAAGGAAACAATTGACGAATTACTCCAAAAGAAGAATTTTTGAAGAGGCAAGGCAGAAGGATGACACGGGGGGGTCATGTCAACTGACATTTCCAGTGTCAGCTTGCCTGGCATGATGGAAAGAAGAGCTTTTAGAAGAGGAAAAACAACAGGCTAACACGTATGGTCGTGTCAGCTGACACGTCCCATGTCAGCTTTCCTGGCATGAGGAATAAAAAAAATCAAATGGAGGCGGAAGTCAGAATGCCAACATGGGTACCCTGTCAGCTGACACGGCCCGTGTTGGCCTGGGCACAAATAATTCCACAAATTTATTTTGTATCTGTATTGGAAGATGGAATGGTAGATTGGGAATTTCCTCGATAGTTAATAGGTTTTGGCTATTTTAGGGTGAATTAGAGAGAAAGAACGAGGGCCTTTAATTTTTATCTTACAAGTAATTGTGGGAGTTTTTTTTGGAGTTTTATGTTGTCACGAGAATTTGGGGAACGAAGATCATTCAACCGCGGAAGCCATTAAAGATCAAAGTAATCCAAATAACCTTGTAATGTTAATTTCTAATATTTATCTTTTTATTGTTTTTGTTATGAACATGAGATGCTAAACCCCCAATGCTAGAGGGGTGTCCCTGATTTCCTATTGTAATGACAATTTAATCTTATTCATAGTAATTTCACTACTTTCTCATAATCATCTTGTTGTATATTATTCATATTCATAGCTATTTTACCGATCAGACTTCATATCAAAGATCCTTACCTCCCAATAAGGAAACGCGAATGGGCTATCAGTATCCTCTCCTAAGGGACTTAGTATCTTCTTGGGCGAGACAAGTACTCAATAATCACACCTAAGAGGTGCAACAGACATTAAGTATAAGAGGTTTGATAATAAGTCATGCCTGATGGCTTGATAGAAGTCCCACACAAGTAGATCAAATGCCTGTCTTCAAAGACATATAGTCTGATAAGTTGGGCTATATTTAATTCTGTCAGAGGGACTTATATTCCCCTGGATAATTATACTCTTTCCTGAGGGGATAAATGTCTTCTCAGGCGGGACAAGTACTCTAAATGACGCCTAAGAGATGCAACAGACATCAAGTATGAGAGACTTGATAACCAGGCTTTCCTAAGGGCTCGATAGAAGTCCCTCCAAAGTAGATCAAACATGTCACTTAAGAGACTTATAATTCCATCAACCGAACTATATACAAATCTTCTTGAGTGACTTAGATTTTCTCTGTGATAATTATACTTTTTCCTGAGGGACTAAGTGTTTTCCCAGACGGTACAAGTACTTATAATCACACCTAAGAGACGTGATATACATTCGGTCTTAGAAACTTAATAACAAGTCTTTCTTGAGGGACTTAGTGTCTCTTTAGCCAGATTGCATTGGCTATCCAGATTTCCCAAGATAGCTAAAACCTCACAAGGGGAAGTACCGGTCCTCGGGATACTCCCCTAAGCCATGAATAAAATACATTTTGTCTTCTTCCATAGGCCTTATGCTTGATGGAGTATGTAATGTTATATTTGTAAAATACCTCACTTAGGACGATATCCTTAGGTCTCCCTAGCAGAGGCAACGATATAATCACCCAAAGGGATGTATCACCCTGCCCAGTGACCTCCCATTTCCCCTACGTGGGAAACATGAGATAAGTTTCTTCTTGGGTAGAGAGAAAGTATAAGTCATTAACTAAGCCATGACTTCCTTGGAAATAGGGATTCCATTATCCACCATTGATTTAATGGGAAATGAACCTTTCCAAGAAAACATTAGATCATAGGGACCTCTATAAATACATCTCATCTCAATGGGAGAAATGACACACTCTAAGTGATACACATACTTTACACTCTAAAAAGCATAATGTTTATCTCAATCTCAATAGACAACCACCTAAAACCTCATGCTCAGAACAAAGCATCGCCGACCATCATTAGAGCCTTTCACCTCATGTGATCAAGTCTTTTAAACTACCTCAAAACACAACAATGCAGGGTGTAATACCTCAAACTTTGCCCTCATTATTTATTCCCTTTACTGGCGTATCGTTTCGCATTCATCTGCATTTCTCATTAAGTCATTAACATCATAATAATGCATTTCATTGTTTCATAGGGCATGTGATCAAGGCCCTGGGAAATTAGGGTTTTGTACCTTATCTGTGTCTGTCATGGATTGAAATGATGGAGAATATTCACTGGACAATGATTCCACTTCAAATGCGGTTGTTCAGTTGTGTTTCGATTCAGATGGGAGTTTGACCTAATTTTGGTCAAACTATCAAAAGATTATGGCAACTGCAAGATTAGTTGGGCCATTGGTCTGTTTCTTAGACAATGTTCAGGTTGCCGTATGTTGAAATTCATCAGTTTATCGAGCAGTGTTTGGTATGAAGTCTGGTTCGAATCTTCGGTTTATCAGTGGTTCATCTGGATTCGAATGATCATGGCATGTTTCAGACGATTCAAAAATTTGTAATTAATTTGGAAAATTATGCAGTGGTTCAATAAGTGTGTTCATGGGCTTGTGGAGAGAATTTAAAATGGGCTTTGGGGCTAAAATCGAGATTTCGTATCCATTCATTCTCATTGTTGTAAACCATCCCCAATTATTCCATTCCATTTCCATTCTTTTCCAATTTCCATTTCTTTTCAGTTCTTAGTATTCTATATGTTTTCATCAATTCACTTTCAGTTTCTTTCATTCATCTACCCATTTATGTTTGTCCATAATCCATTGTGAATCACCCTTTTTAAAGTCTAGTTATCCAAAGCTATAGTCAATTTTCAAGCCCATTATCCATTAACCATTTTTCTAATTTGTTATCCCATTTTTACCTCATTTATATTTCTATCATCCACTGTGAAAGTCCATGTATCCATATAGGAATTTCTTTTATTGGAACTAATTGTGCATTGCACAGTTTTCTTACTCAAAATAACTCCACTTGAAAACTAAGGAGAAAAATTTGAAGTCTTGTTCTTGCAGGTAGTATACCTACGGTAGACAATGCTTGGAAAGATTTCTTTTAGCAAATCAAACTCAAAGTTATTAGTAGTTCCATGTTTGTGAAGTCATTGGAGATGTTTTGTAAGATGCTTTGGTTTGATTAGTTGTGGGAGTGTTCTTTCCGCGTATGTTGCTTTGGGGGCTCTACCATTTGGTATGCGAGTTTGTCTATTTCTTATGAGAAACGGTTTTCTCTTAAGTGGTTATGTTCAGACTCAAATGGTGGATATATTTTACAAGCAAATTTAAATTTCATTTTCATCCATTTCTCCATTTTTAAATCAAAAGCTCATTTTGGAATGTCTTCATCCATTCATCCATTTATCCATTCTTTTAATCAAAAATTCATTTATGTAAATGAGGCCCATTACCATACACCAAAAGGAAAATGCACCATGGTTATGTTTATCAGGAAAATCAGGTTAGAGAGGGAAAAATTTCATCAATAGAATGATTGGCAAAAATAAGTTATAACAGTTACATATATGATTGAAAATGGAAATAATTACACCAAAGAATATTTAGTTAGAAAAAAAAAGGGAAAAAGGCAATAACAGCAAGAGAGCTGAAGAAAAATGTGCAAAAGAATCTTCAATTATACTCATGCAGTCACAAAATATTTGTAACTGAAATCAGTTGGAATTCCAACTGATATAACAGAAAAAATGCAGGTGCAGTTACAAAAAAGGAACTGATATACATAATGCAAAAAACAGAAACAGAAGGGAATAAAAATCAGTTACATATCAGAAAAGAAAAACTCAGTTACATCAGAAAAGAAGAAAAAATGCAGCAGAAAAATCAGTGACAAAAATCTGTCAATTATCAATCTTCATCCCTCTCAATTCACTCTTGAAGAAAAACTCAGAATCTCACCAAGCTCTCCCTTTCAAGCCTCATCAATCTCTAACTCTTCAACTTTTAATACCCCTCATCAATCATTTTCAGACCTCATTGAAGAAACTGCATCAACCTGCACATCATACCAAACTCAGTTCAGAAAAGTGTCTTCTGCAACAACATCAATAACTCACAATTCATGGCGGGGTAAAGTTTAGAAACTCAGAGGATAAAGTTCAACAAAAAGGGTTACAAAATCACAGTAAACTTCATTTTTCCAACCTATTCACAAAAACTAATAACAAAATTTTAACTAACCTATAACTAACTAATAACAGAATTCTAACAAACTAACTAACAAACTTTCACTTTGAAACATTCCAGAACAATCTTTCAGCTTCAATAAAATCAGGATCATCAACAACTTCTGATTTTTACACACACACTTGCTTCACATTCCTTCTAATCCAATCTTCATCTTCCTGCACATTCTTTCTTTTCAATCTTCCTCTCACCATTCTTCTTCTTCACATCATCCCTCCTCAATCTTCAACCTGCTTCACCATTCGTCTTCCACCCCTTCACACCTTCCCTTTATTCCATTGCTTCACTACTCTTCAAACTTCACCCTTCGCAATCTCCATTTTCGGATCATCATTGAGAATCACCATATCAATGCACCATTTCCCCTCATCGATCTGCAACATCATCAACAAATTGAGTCCTCATCAATATTCCTGCAATGAGTTTGAAGCACTCAACAATTAGTAATCGAACGGCATAAACGAAAATCCAATAGCAGTTCAGAAGCGAATTAGAAGGATATTTGAATCAAGAAAGAAAGTTGCAGAATAATATGAATACCTGAGATTGCGAATTCGAATTCGTATTCAAAGTACCATCGGAGCAACTCTGTTAGGTGTTCAAAGTTGGGCGTTTTCGAGCACCGTCTTCTTAATCATGGCGTTTCAATTACCGTCTTTGTCACAGTGTTTCATTTGCCTTCGTCGACGACTTCGTGACATCGACATCAACATCTTCGTCGCGGCAACTTCGCTACAGAAGCATCATCTTCGACGCAATCAGTTCACCAGGTACGACTTTACGTCCATTCTCGTAGGAGGTTGATGTTGAGGTGCGGATTGTTTCGTCGACTTCGTTACTTTCGTGAGATTGATGTTAAATTAGGGTGGAGATTTTGTTTTCGGATTGGCATTAGAAGGTTGATTAGGTTAGGGTTTATGGAGTTAGCTTAGTTTGGTCTGTAATGAAGATGTTGGTGGCGGCGGAGGAGTGACGAAGAAGAAGGGGATGGAGAGGTTAGGTTAAGGAGGTGATGGCGATGTCGAAGGAGATGGAAGAAGCCGAGAGGAATAAGAAGTTGTAAAGAAGAAGAGGGTGAAGTAGGGGTGACGGCGGAGGTTGGATTTTGGTGATGAAGAAGAAGGTTAGGTTGAGGAGATGGTGGCGATGAAGAAGAAGGTTAGGATGAGGAGAGGGTGGCGGTGAGGAAGAAGACGGTGGTAGGGATGAGCCGCGGCGGGATAGTGAAGAAGAAGATAGGTTTAGGTTTTTTTAGGGTTTGTGTTTATGTGAATGGTATTTTTTTCATTTGAATATATGATGTTAATCTGAAGAATAAAAAAGGAAACAATTAATATTCATTAACAGCAATTAGTCCATCATTAAGATTCATTAAGTAAATTAATTTTCGGATAATCCCCATCTAATCCGTGTAAATTTCAAAAACAAAATTATTATTATAAGAAGAGAAGGATAAGATTAGAGCTTTTGAATTTCCCAACCATACCGGCGGTGACACTTGTCACCGTTCGGTAGGTCCTTAAAATTTTTCTATTCGGACCCCCGTTTCAAAGCCCATGTACGAAAACAACATGAAAAAGTTGCATACTGCACCTCCCCCTCATCAGCCTGCGTTTGGGCTTTATCATTTTGCTAACAGCACACCTGTTTTAAGCCCATAGGAAACAATGAACATAAAAATATCACTCTTTTCACCCCCCCTGGTTTCTGGCGCAACTGGGCTTAGCCTTGTTGCTATCCGTACCCCTCTTTTGAGCCCAGTTAATAAAAACAACCTAAAAAATATGCTAGATCCACCTCCTCCATAATTCTTTTAGACTTTTAATTTAGTTTTGCATTAGTTTAGAAATAATTCAACAAAAAATAGTAAAAATCATAGGAAAATTCCCAAAATATTTAAGTAGATCATTAATTCAATTTAGAAATGTTTAGCATTTTATTTTTCTGAATTTGCTTTATTTTTGAATTAATTTTTATTTTTTATGTAATTAGTTTTTAATAGATTTCCTTCAACTGTACATAAATTTGTAGATTTTATTTCTTAACCTTCCAGTAACTTTTTTGGCCCATTCTTTTTACCATAGTTAGAGGACTCATAATAGTAGTTAATATATTTTTAGTGGATTTTTTAGGACATTTTATATCAGGTTTTAGTGGCTTAATCCTTAGGAAATAGTAGCTAATCCTTAGGTGGAAATAAATAATTTTTAGGCATAGCAAAATTCTGATTTTGTAGGATTCCTTTTAACACAATATTATAGGTAGTTTTAAGACCCCATAGAATAAATCTCATAATTTTTCCATGAGTTTTGCTATTTTTTAGTGTATTATTCTTTAGGCCTTTATGCATGTAAATTCCCATTAGTTTAGGCTAGGATATTAAGGTTCATAAAAAATAGTTTTAATTAGATTTAATCTTAGGATTTAATAGTGATTTAGACTAGTTTAGATTCTGTGGTTTTTAGAATGAAAATATTATATAATACCCTTAGTTTAGAACTTAGGCTTAGGATTCATACTAATTAGACTTAGAATAAATTTAGACTATTTTAGGTTTATACCTTTAAATGTTTTATTTTAGAATATTATTTCTTATGTCAATTTTAATGCCTTGTTATATTGTTTGAATATTTCACTTGTATAGTGTCGCACCTCGAAAAATACGACCTCGCGATAAAAAATACCGCGGATGAAAATTAAAACAACAGAGTCGCCACCGAACTTTTTATTCCAAAAATTTATGGAAAAGGAAAATATCGAGAAACCTTTTGAAAAAACGGATAGAACAAGGTCTTTGAAACCAAATTCTAGGTTCGGGAGTCGATTCCGTAAGGGGAAGGTATTAGCACCCCTTATGACCGTTGTACTCAACGGGAACCTCTTAGTTTAACTTGCGATCTAATGCTGACTTATGCTTTCTGTTTTCTTCGAATAATAAAATAAATGCGAAAGATTCTAATATAAGGTTAATAGGAGATATGGGTTATTTTGTTCCTAGGGTGCTCGGCAAGGAGTAAGATCCGTGTGCCTACGTATTCCCTTGTGCAATGGGAAAGTCAGAGCTTCGTAGTTCGTGGTACTAAGGTTGATCGGTTTGTTTTAATGAACGAGTATTTAAATCGCATTCTAACTGCTAAGCGTTGGCTTGTCTGAGATAGAAAGGATTTAAATAAAGTTCGCTTGAAAAAATGCTTGATTCGATTAGGTTTTTTTTAGAATGAAAGGATAAATAAACTGCGTCTTGAGGGGCGGGCCTCAGGAGAGTTTATTCGAGAATTCGAGGAATGCTAGATTCCAGAATTCAATTCTTTCATTATCTGATATGTGTATTAAATATTTTAAATTACGGAAAGTCAAATGAACCACGTCCCGTGGGGCGAGCCTCAGGAGCGTTCATTCAAAAATTCGAGGAATGCGAGACTCCAGAATTCAGTTCTTCCGTTATTTGATTATGAAAAGATTTTGAGTATTTGTGTTGACTAAAGGTTCGAATTGAGTTTAGAATAAACTATTGATATTTTTAAATATTTAACAAAATGATTAACAAACTAAAAGTAGTTACAATTTAAAAAATAAATAATTAAGCATATTTTCATATTTTTAAGGATATTAAGGAATTAAATTTGAAAATAAAATAAGATAAAATAAACTATATATATAAAAAAACTATTTTTAGATTTTTCCTTTTTTATAATTACTGCTAAGTTATTTTTTTTGGACTTTTGGATTTAATAATAAAAAAACTTAAGGTATCTATATTTACTAAAATTTATTCAAATAGGTGATGAACTTAACTATCTCTTTTGGCCAAGTGGAAATCGAAACATGGAATCAGCAACATCATAATGTTCCACCAATACATATTATTAAAATAACTAACCTAATGAGGAAAAATAAATAAATGAATTCACATGTTAATATTATTAAATGAAAATGCACTATTCAAAGAAAGAATAAAATGAGATGACAAAATACTAAATCTCAAGAGTTTCTAAATTATACTATATAAAAAAAATATACAACGAAAAGTTAATAAATAAAAAATTATTTAAAAAAGAGGTAAATTCAATTGATTATTTATTTAGTACACATTAGAAGTGAAAGAAACAAAACTTTTTATTGAAAAAAAAAGGGTAGCCACTCGGTTATATCTTCACAAAATATGCCTCATCATAACTAACAAATCCCCACTAGAGAAAAATTAGGATCTTGACAATGGACAAAACAAAAAAAATAATAGTAGGAGTAATTGCTATCATTAAGGAATATTAATATTAAAATCAAAATAAAATTAAATGATGCCACAACTCAAAATTTTTTTTTAAAACAAAAGAAACTAACTTTATAAGTAAAGCAAAACAAAAACACGGTAAAAAAAAGTTTCAGAAAATCAAAGAGACGAGACCCACCCTTGTTTCACGTTTTTGCCGGCAGATCTCGCACACTCTCCGATCGGTTCTTTTCCGGTTTCGAGTTTCGGTCTCACGCTTGCAAACAGTTTCAGATGGTTTGATTTTTTTGGATTTTCGGTAACGGTTTGGTTACGGTTCACGGCGGTGGGTGAAATTGTGATGGAGGTGGTTTGGGTCGATGGTCTGGCGTTTGGTGGTTGCGTGAGTTTTATAGTGTTTCTGCGTTTTGTGTCTGGTTCTCGTTGGGTTTCGAAGTCCAGATCCGGTTTTGTAATAGTGATGATGAAGCAGAGTGGTGCGTGTCTTGATTTTGTTTTTCTGTGATTTGAAGAATGAGTTCGGATTTCACAATTATTTCTCAAATTTGGTTTCTCATCTTCCGTGATTTGATTTTCTACTCATCTCATCTTTTTTGTTTGGTGATGGTGTGGAAGGGTTCGTAATGTTGTTGTAATGACTTGTTTATTTGGCTATTTTTTGGTATTTTTTGTGAAGCTTGATGCTGAGTTTTGTACAGATTTTTTTATGGTTTCAAGCCCCCTCATTGATGAATCAAGAGTTGGTTTTTATAGCAGAAAAATATGAGGGTAATTTGGAAATTTGTTATGAAGATTTTGGATAAGAATCTCTAGATTTTGTGAGCTGTGAATTTGGTATACAGGCTGTGAAAATTCTGTTATGAAATTGGTTGCTAAGTGTAGAAAAAAAAATTAGACAGGCTGTAGTTTTGTTGCTGCAAGTTAGTGGGAGGCTGCAAAAAAATGTTATAAACTACATTAATTGTTTTTTGTATTTTGCATAAAAGTAGTAAATAAAATAACAAATGCTATAATAATAATAATAATAAAGATTGGTAATGGAAATGCAATTTAAAATAATAGTAATAAAAAATGAGAATTAAAAATAATGATGATAAAGGTTAGTTAATAAAAATAAAAAACAATACTAGTATCAACAAATAATAATAATCTTTTTGTATTTTTGAATGACTAATAGTAAATGAGGTAGTAGTAAAGATAAAAAGAGAAATTAATTAATTTTTTTTAAGGAATTTTTTTTATAGAAAATAGTTAATGAGAAAAAAAGAAGAAATTATAATCAGATAAAATGACTCCGCATAACACAAACACAGACAAACTCAAACCGACTCGACTTTGCTCATGAAGGAAATGACATATTTTTCTGATTTTTCGAATATCAAACATAAAAGAAAATGGGACATATTTTTTTTGATTTTTCTCGAATATCAGACAGAGAAAAAAAAAAGTAATACATATCTTTTGAATTTTGAATATTTGTTAGACAGAAAATAAAATTATCTTTTTAATTTTGAATATTTGTTAGACAGAAAATAAAATGGTGCATATTTTTGGTGAGACAGTAAAATAAAATGGTAGGACAAATTTGGGGTATGACAGTTGCCCCTATCGAATTGGCTTAGACCGAGTAAGATGAACTGGCTCGTGTTCAAAATTTCAAGGTATAAGATAATTAGATACTAACAGACTCCAAATTTGTCTGATAAAAGAAAATGTGTAACGATAAAAGCTAATGATTTAAAACTGGAAAAACAGGTGACACAGCGAAAAAACAAGTTGACTGAAAGTAAAATAAATCGCTATCACCAACGGATGATAAGGCGACCCCAGCACTCGAACTAGGTCGATACGGATGCCAAGTGACATAAAATAAATAATCACTATCAACAGAGGATGATAGGTGAACTCGGCACTCGAGCTAGGTCGATATGGATGCCGAAAGACAGAAAATTAAATAATCACTATCAATAGAGGATGATAAGGCAACAGACTGAAAATAATATCGCTACCACCAAAAGGATGATAAAGCGTCCCCGACACCAAAAGGATGCTGAGTAACAGAAAACTAAATAATCGCTATCACCAAAAGGATGATAAATCGACCCCGACACCAAAAGGATAACGAGTAACAGAAAATTAAATAATCGCTATCACCAAAAGGATGACAAGGCGACCCCAACATCAAAAGGATGACGAGTAACAGAAAATTAAATAATCGCTATCAACAAAAGGATGATAAGGCGACCCCGACATCAAAAGGATGACGAGTGACAAAAAATTAAATATTCGCTATCAACAAAAGGATGATAAGGCGACCCCGACACCAAAAGGATGACGAGTAACAGAAAATTAAATAATCGCTATCACCAAAAGGATGATAAGGCGACCGACTAAAAATAAAATTGCTACCACCAAAAGGATGATAAAGCGTCCCCGACACCAAAAGGATGCTGAGTAATCAGAAAATTAAACTAATCGCTATCATCAAAAGGATAATAAGGCGACCCCGACACCAAAAGGATAACGAGTAACAGAAAATTAAATAATCGCTATCACCAAAAGGATGACAAGGCGACCCCAACATCAAAAGGATGACGAGTAACAGAAAATTAAATAATCGCTATCAACAAAAGGATGATAAGGCGACCCCGACATCAAAAGGATGACGAGTGACAAAAAATTAAATATTCGCTATCAACAAAAGGATGATAAGGCGACCCCGACACCAAAAGGATGACGAGTAACAGAAAATTAAATAATCGCTATCACCAAAAGGATGATAAGGCGACCGACTAAAAATAAAATTGCTACCACCAAAAGGATGATAAAGCGTCCCCGACACCAAAAGGATGCTGAGTAATCAGAAAATTAAACTAATCGCTATCATCAAAAGGATAATAAGGCGACCCCGACACCAAAAGGATAACGAGTAACAGAAAATTAAATAATCGCTATCACCAAAAGGATGACAAGGCGACCCCAACATCAAAAGGATGACGAGTAACAGAAAATTAAATAATCGCTATCAACAAAAGGATGATAAGGCGACCCCGACATCAAAAGGATGACGAGTGACAAAAAATTAAATATTCGCTATCAACAAAAGGATGATAAGGCGACCCCGACACCAAAAGGATGACGAGTAACAGAAAATTAAATAATCGCTATCACCAAAAGGATGATAAGGCGACCGACTAAAAATAAAATTGCTACCACCAAAAGGATGATAAAGCGTCCCCGACACCAAAAGGATGCTGAGTAATCAGAAAATTAAACTAATCGCTATCATCAAAAGGATAATAAGGCGACCCCGACACCAAAAGGATGATGAGTAACAGAAAATTAACTAATCGCTATCATCAAAAGGATGATAAGGAAAACTGACTGAAAAATAAAATTGCTATCACCAAAAGGATGATAAGGCAACCCCGACACCAAAAGGATGACGAGTGACTGAAGATAAAATAATCGCTATCACCAAAAGGATGATGAGGAGACCTCGACATCAAAAGGATGACGAGAAATCAGAAAATTAAATAATCTGGAAGATAAATATCCACCGGGGACACTCGCTGAATAACACGTAGGCGAATCTTTGGAATCTTCGGCCGACCCTGGATTCTGACTTCTGCTGGGGAAAGGCCTGGAATCTTGGATTGATCCTGGATCCTGAGTTATGCACGTATGCTTGATTTTTTGAAATGGTATCCCATAAGGATGGAGATACGATGCAAGTGTTTATGCACTGAGATATAAGTTGAAAATGTTGGGGAAAATAAAAGGCTGATTTATTGAGGTATGCATATGATGCAAATGTTGAAAATGATTGATGTAAATGATGCTTATGACGTTGATGATGCATAATGATGCATATGGGTGATTGAAAAAAGAAAGGTGCCAGCTTGGTGGACTTTTGGTCTGGTGGTTGCCAATGGTAATTGGACTTTGGGTGGGTGGAGGGACTGACTTCCCCGACACTCAATCTTCGACGATGTTTGGTCAGAAGATGTATCTGAATGCTCTAAGCTAATGAGCGAAGCGACTTAATTGACACATGAAGACTGATTTTGCTTTGAATGATTGCCAATGTCTGGCAAGGTCTGTTTGCTCAGCTGGGGAGAAGAGATGGGAAGATTTGCTCCTTGTCTGCTTTCCCCTGCCTGTAAGGTATCTGAAATAAAATTGACGGGGAAGCTTTGACAATGATCTGCCCCAGAGTCTGGATTTGGTAAGCGCCTGCCCCTGATTGAGCTGTTGAAGATGCTTTGTCCCTGATGGGACTGATTTTGAAGAAGTACTGATTCAAATTCCTCTTTTGATCGTCCCTTGTTGGGATTGCACTGATGTCAAGCACTAAATTGCAATTAAATTGTTCATACACAAATGGTAGTGTTAATGTAAAGTTCATGTAAGTTTCGAAAAAAATCTATTTATTTGAATGTTGTGATAGTGTGACGAATGAACCGTTAGCTCAAACGAAGTGCTGATTTAGAAAGTGCGTGAAGTATGCAACAGGAATAATGTGCAAACGAGATTGAGGATTAGCAAACATATGGGAGTCATATTACGCAACCTTGTTGGTAATATGCTTTCAGAATAAACCGTACCTCAATTAGGTCTTTTGAGGGTTATAACGTGGTCTGGTTAATGGTTTGAGAAATAAAAGGACATTAGGCTCAAAGTTTGATTTGTACCCATCCCTTCTTCGTATTGTTCTCCAGTCCTACGTTCAGCTGACTTTACACGTGTATTTGTTTTGACTTTTCCAGAGTGAAGATGAAGCTTTAAAGTTCGCTTGAGAATGGCAGTCATCTTTTTGTTATTGGTGACCCTTTGATTTTGTTTTGGTGGTCACCTGATCTTTGCTTTGTTTTCGCTGAGGATTCGAGCTCCTCTTTTGATTTTTTTTTCACGACTAAGTCTCCCTTTGGGTGCTCATCTTAGCGGTTTTTTCTTTTATTTTTCTTTTTGCTTGAATATTGTGACTGCCAAGTCATTTGTTGATGGTCTTCCGACGGGATGTCTCATCTTACAATTCGAAGGTGTAGTCAGGTTAACTGAACAACTACCCTGCCCCGGGTTAAATGTAAGGGTTGTATCCGAAAGAAAGCTCCTACTTCTAGGCTCGAATTGGTTGACTAGGGATTAACTCCTTATATCTCCAGTGTTTGGGGATTTGAACAAATGCCTGTACATCATTGACAAAGTTTTTATCCGAAAGCAAACCGCAACAGTTATGGGTATTTCGTTTTCATCATCCTCCCTCAAATATTTGCTAAAGTGAAGTGAGGGAATATTTTTGTGTTTTTGCGATAAATGATAAATGATGAGCGAATGCGAATAGATTGATTCAAAACATGCATAAACAAAACATTAACATAACCAAATATAAATGATAATAATGTTCAGAGCAAATAGTACTTAAACAGACAATACAAAACAACAAGAATGCGGAAATAAATAAATGGCGATGGCTGCCTTGATTTGAGGAATGAACTTCTCTTGATTGAATGCTTCAAAGTTGGAGACTACTCAGCTTGGTCTTCAACAACCCCTTCAAATGTCTTTACTTGTTGGTACCGTGTGACGGCATGGGATCGTTCTGGACATTTGGATTTCTCGGAGTGAAGGTGAGATCCTTAGAGTCGATCAGATCTTGAATCTTGTGCTTGAAAGATTTGCAATTCTCGAGCGTGTGACCTGGAGCACCCTTGTGATACTCATAGCGGGCATTGGCATCATAGTCTCGGGCAGTACCAGTTTGTGGTGGCAAGTCTTTTAAAACAAGAGTTCCCTTTGCCATCATCTGATTAAAGATTTCAGAATGTGTCATAGGCAAGGGATCAAAGGTTCTTTCAGGCCTTCTTGGCTGATATGGTGGACGCTGTTGAGGAGCGCGTTGTTGCTGTTGACCAGGTCGTGGTTGATAAGCCTGTTGCTGGTATGGATTAGGCGCATATTGCGCAGCTGCAACCATTGGAGGTGGACGTGGTTGATGAGCCATTTGAGGCGGAAATAGAGCTTGAAAGGCCTGCTGATAAGGCATTGGAGGAACTGGTTGATATGGCATAGGAGCATATTGTGCAGCAGCAACATAGGGGTACTGGTAGTAGGGAACTGGCGCAGGTGCACTCTGTTGAAAATTCCCACCTGCAGCAGAAACGACATTTGTTTCACCCTTTTTGTATCCATTGAAAGGCTTCTTGGCATTGGTTTGGTTGCTAGAACCTCCTTGGATTTTTCCACTCTTCAAACCTTCTTCGATTCTTTCTCCGACCATCACCATGTCCGAAAATCCAGAAGATACGCTGCTGATCAGCTTTTCGTAGTATTGCCCCTGTAGGGTACCCATGAAGATATCGATCAATTCACGGTCAACCAAAGGTGGATGCACTCTGGCAGCTAACTCCCTCCAGCGTTGGGCGTACTCCTTAAATGATTCGCTTTCCTTTTGAGTCATACTCTGAAGTTGAGTACGATTAGGAGCAAGGTCAGTGTTGTACTTGTACTGCTTTTTGAATGCATCAGATAAATCAAGCCAAGTACGAACATTGTTGCGCTCGAGCTGCATGTACCATTCTAGAGACGCTCCAGACAGGCTGTCTTGGAAGCAATGGATCATAAGCTTATCATCTTTGGCATGCGCAGCCATTTTTCTGCAGTACATCCTCAAATGAAGCTCAGGACAGCTGAGGCCTTTGTATTTCTCGAATTCTGGCAGTTTGAACTTAGCAGGGATCACAACATCTGGAACTAAGCACATGTCTGAAGCACTTAGAGAGGTTGAGTTGTGTCCTTCCATAATTCGGAGTTTTTCAGCTAACTCGTGACACATCTTCATAGCTTCAGATTCTTGAACAGCATGAGGATTGGTGATTGGAACAGCAGTATGCATCTCATACTCAACTTGATGATTCTCTTCAGTTTGAGGAAACTGGACTTGAATTGGAATAGGTTGAGCTTGAGGAATAGCACCAACAGTGACACCAGAAGTTGGTATTGGTTGGGAAGTGACCTCTTCAACAGCAGGAGTGAAGCCTGTAGGCAAACCGTAAACCAAAGGATTAAGCACTGGAACTGAAGGCATTGCTCGTGATGTAGATCCTTGCACTTGAGCATTGTTCATTGCGGCAGCAGCTTCGCGACGTTCTTCCATTCTGGCCAAAGCTTGTAAAGTCTCATAAATCTGGTCAATCTTGCTCTTGACCGAGTCAATCTCTTCCCTCATAGCAGCTTGCTCTTCTTGAATCACGTCCATCAGTCTTCTAGTGTTGGCTCTAGTTGGATACGGTCGTCTAGCACGATACGGGCGTCGGGGAACCAGCTTGATTTACTGAAGATTAAGGAACATGCAATGAGTTTACGGCTTTGGAATGAAATGCAAGATGAACAAATATGCAAATGAAATGAATATGCGTATGGATGCAATGCAAGGTCCAGGATCACAAGTATAATCTGCTCTGAGGTAACCATAGTAACGAGTAAATAACCGGTATCTCTTGATAAAAGTAACCTTAACAGGTAGACTCTTATAGGATTGTTCTAAGTTCTTTACCCGTAAAACCACTCACATGATAGTTTCTACTGTTATGGATAAGATACTCAAGGTCACGGACGCTGATCGTACTAACGTCCTGCCACAGGCTAGCTGTATTATGACGATAATAACGATAAGATCTACCTTGAGTGGAGTTCTCATGTTAGCCGTATGAGGAGCGGGTCCTCGGAGACTAACACTAAGCAACTGCCAACATTGAAACTGGTTCTAAAAGTGGTCCCAGAGTCACAACCCTTTCATGAATCAAGTCATGCAACAGGCTAGCTGCATTATGACGAGATCTATGAATAGGTCTACTCTCTAGGGGAGCTTTCATGCTAGGCTTGCAAGGAGCGAGTCCTTGGAGACTAACACTAATAACTTCCAATTCTAAACTAGGTGTTCCCTCTTCTTTTTCGCAAACTCAGATGTCATCCCAGGATCCAACAAGCAAGTATGATAATGATCATAATAAGAAGAGCAAATAAACAAGCATAAATAAAAAGCATGAAGAAAACATGTAAACAAAATAAACATTGATCGCAACGTAAACTAAGTTAGGCTTGACTCTCTAACGCTCCCCAGCAGAGTCGCCATCTGTCGCACCTCGAAAAATACGACCTCGCGATAAAAAATACCGCGGATGAAAATTAAAACAACAGAGTCGCCACCGAACTTTTTATTCCAAAAATTTATGGAAAAGGAAAATATCGAGAAACCTTTTGAAAAAACGGATAGAACAAGGTCTTTGAAACCAAATTCTAGGTTCGGGAGTCGATTCCGTAAGGGGAAGGTATTAGCACCCCTTATGACCGTTGTACTCAACGGGAACCTCTTAGTTTAACTTGCGATCTAATGCTGACTTATGCTTTCTGTTTTCTTCGAATAATAAAATAAATGCGAAAGATTCTAATATAAGGTTAATAGGAGATATGGGTTATTTTGTTCCTAGGGTGCTCGGCAAGGAGTAAGATCCGTGTGCCTACGTATTCCCTTGTGCAATGGGAAAGTCAGAGCTTCGTAGTTCGTGGTACTAAGGTTGATCGGTTTGTTTTAATGAACGAGTATTTAAATCGCATTCTAACTGCTAAGCGTTGGCTTGTCTGAGATAGAAAGGATTTAAATAAAGTTCGCTTGAAAAAATGCTTGATTCGATTAGGTTTTTTTTAGAATGAAAGGATAAATAAACTGCGTCTTGAGGGGCGGGCCTCAGGAGAGTTTATTCGAGAATTCGAGGAATGCTAGATTCCAGAATTCAATTCTTTCATTATCTGATATGTGTATTAAATATTTTAAATTACGGAAAGTCAAATGAACCACGTCCCGTGGGGCGAGCCTCAGGAGCGTTCATTCAAAAATTCGAGGAATGCGAGACTCCAGAATTCAGTTCTTCCGTTATTTGATTATGAAAAGATTTTGAGTATTTGTGTTGACTAAAGGTTCGAATTGAGTTTAGAATAAACTATTGATATTTTTAAATATTTAACAAAATGATTAACAAACTAAAAGTAGTTACAATTTAAAAAATAAATAATTAAGCATATTTTCATATTTTTAAGGATATTAAGGAATTAAATTTGAAAATAAAATAAGATAAAATAAACTATATATATAAAAAAACTATTTTTAGATTTTTCCTTTTTTATAATTACTGCTAAGTTATTTTTTTTGGACTTTTGGATTTAATAATAAAAAAACTTAAGGTATCTATATTTACTAAAATTTATTCAAATAGGTGATGAACTTAACTATCTCTTTTGGCCAAGTGGAAATCGAAACATGGAATCAGCAACATCATAATGTTCCACCAATACATATTATTAAAATAACTAACCTAATGAGGAAAAATAAATAAATGAATTCACATGTTAATATTATTAAATGAAAATGCACTATTCAAAGAAAGAATAAAATGAGATGACAAAATACTAAATCTCAAGAGTTTCTAAATTATACTATATAAAAAAAATATACAACGAAAAGTTAATAAATAAAAAATTATTTAAAAAAGAGGTAAATTCAATTGATTATTTATTTAGTACACATTAGAAGTGAAAGAAACAAAACTTTTTATTGAAAAAAAAAGGGTAGCCACTCGGTTATATCTTCACAAAATATGCCTCATCATAACTAACAAATCCCCACTAGAGAAAAATTAGGATCTTGACAATGGACAAAACAAAAAAAATAATAGTAGGAGTAATTGCTATCATTAAGGAATATTAATATTAAAATCAAAATAAAATTAAATGATGCCACAACTCAAAATTTTTTTTTAAAACAAAAGAAACTAACTTTATAAGTAAAGCAAAACAAAAACACGGTAAAAAAAAGTTTCAGAAAATCAAAGAGACGAGACCCACCCTTGTTTCACGTTTTTGCCGGCAGATCTCGCACACTCTCCGATCGGTTCTTTTCCGGTTTCGAGTTTCGGTCTCACGCTTGCAAACAGTTTCAGATGGTTTGATTTTTTTGGATTTTCGGTAACGGTTTGGTTACGGTTCACGGCGGTGGGTGAAATTGTGATGGAGGTGGTTTGGGTCGATGGTCTGGCGTTTGGTGGTTGCGTGAGTTTTATAGTGTTTCTGCGTTTTGTGTCTGGTTCTCGTTGGGTTTCGAAGTCCAGATCCGGTTTTGTAATAGTGATGATGAAGCAGAGTGGTGCGTGTCTTGATTTTGTTTTTCTGTGATTTGAAGAATGAGTTCGGATTTCACAATTATTTCTCAAATTTGGTTTCTCATCTTCCGTGATTTGATTTTCTACTCATCTCATCTTTTTTGTTTGGTGATGGTGTGGAAGGGTTCGTAATGTTGTTGTAATGACTTGTTTATTTGGCTATTTTTTGGTATTTTTTGTGAAGCTTGATGCTGAGTTTTGTACAGATTTTTTTATGGTTTCAAGCCCCCTCATTGATGAATCAAGAGTTGGTTTTTATAGCAGAAAAATATGAGGGTAATTTGGAAATTTGTTATGAAGATTTTGGATAAGAATCTCTAGATTTTGTGAGCTGTGAATTTGGTATACAGGCTGTGAAAATTCTGTTATGAAATTGGTTGCTAAGTGTAGAAAAAAAAATTAGACAGGCTGTAGTTTTGTTGCTGCAAGTTAGTGGGAGGCTGCAAAAAAATGTTATAAACTACATTAATTGTTTTTTGTATTTTGCATAAAAGTAGTAAATAAAATAACAAATGCTATAATAATAATAATAATAAAGATTGGTAATGGAAATGCAATTTAAAATAATAGTAATAAAAAATGAGAATTAAAAATAATGATGATAAAGGTTAGTTAATAAAAATAAAAAACAATACTAGTATCAACAAATAATAATAATCTTTTTGTATTTTTGAATGACTAATAGTAAATGAGGTAGTAGTAAAGATAAAAAGAGAAATTAATTAATTTTTTTTAAGGAATTTTTTTTATAGAAAATAGTTAATGAGAAAAAAAGAAGAAATTATAATCAGATAAAATGACTCCGCATAACACAAACACAGACAAACTCAAACCGACTCGACTTTGCTCATGAAGGAAATGACATATTTTTCTGATTTTTCGAATATCAAACATAAAAGAAAATGGGACATATTTTTTTTGATTTTTCTCGAATATCAGACAGAGAAAAAAAAAAGTAATACATATCTTTTGAATTTTGAATATTTGTTAGACAGAAAATAAAATTATCTTTTTAATTTTGAATATTTGTTAGACAGAAAATAAAATGGTGCATATTTTTGGTGAGACAGTAAAATAAAATGGTAGGACAAATTTGGGGTATGACATATAGGCCTCCCCTTTTCTTTAGAATCAACTTAACTTCCTTAGGAAGTAAGTTAAATTCTAGTAGTTTCTAGTCCCTTCCTTCATTAGTTTTAGAAACCACACAAACCATTAGGACCACTTGTGAATAAATAAACAAAAATTAGGATCGAGTCTTAGTCCCTTAGATTTTTCCTTTTGCAACTTAAGTCCTTCTTTCACATCTCATAAAAAAGAAATAAAACGCTTAATAAAAATCGAACTTTCTTGTACGACACGAGACTTTGTTGCGGAGTGTTTATACGCGTCCTGTTTCGGGGCGAGGTGTAAATACTTACCACGATGGATAGGTCTTAGTATGAGAATGTTCACAAATAAATTCAAAACATTTCTCATAAAAGACAAAAACAAATAATAAGCGACTTTCCTGCGGGAACTTCTTTTCTCATCTCATTCACTCACAACGTGAACTCGCGACGACTTGTCTCGCATGCAAGACGATAAACGCACTAGTACCAGACGAGCCTGCAACACCTGAGCATAGACATACGCAGTTCCAACTGTAAAAAAAACACAAAAAAATAGTTCCCGCCTTAGTTAGGCGAACTACGTCGACTCTGATCCTCATTATCCCGATGAGGTACGTAGGCAGCGGGGTAGGGCCCGTTCGAGCACATTCTTTATTTTCCCTACATTTTCCCCATCCTTTCTCTTTGTTCTCTTTTCCAGTTCCTTTCTCATGTCAATTCCATTTCCAGCTAGCAGTTCATTTTTTCAGCAGCAGTTATATTTTCTCACCCTTTGAAACAAACAAGCAAGCGTGTATCCCGTCGGGTACGACAGACGATTTAGGGTGCTAATACCTTCCCAGGTCGTAAACGACTCCCGAACCCAGATCTTTGGTTCGTAGGACCTTTTCCTTTCCTTCTTCCTCAGGTTTGTGCAACATTACCTTTCCCATTCTTTCGGGATAAAAATGTATGGCTGACGACCCTACCTTTTCCGCGCCACTTTCGCGTTTGTACCAGGATGAAAATCTCGGGAGCGACACAGGGTTTCATGTTTTCGTGGACAAGCCCTAAGCACTCACAATTATTATAAACCAACGAACGTTTCTGAGTCTTCATGCCTTTGAATGGGGGAAATACACACACACATAAGTCATTTAACAATTTTAACGCCAAAATTGAGGATATCTTTGTTATTTTCTTTATTTTTTTTGTTATTTTTTATTATTTATTCCACTAATTAGGTTTTTAATTAATAAAATATTATATTATAAATTATTTATTTCATTTATTATTTATTTATTTAGTAAAAACCAACCTGTCACTTCTAGCCATATTTTTCTTTTTATAATATATTAAAATTAAATATTTTTCCACTATTTTTATTTGATACCATTTTTTATAATTATTTCTCTTAAATAATTTAATTTTCAATTAGCTATTATTATTAGTTTTATTTAAATTTTTTTAATAATTTGTTTTTATTATATTGTTAAATTAATATATATTTAATTCATATATTTTTTAACTAACAAATTTCAATAACCTACTACCTCATTACTTTCCATTAAATCCATTCCATAATCAATTTGATTCATCCCATATATTCATGTTATCTCCATTATCTCAATTACACTTTTTTTTTCTTAATAAATAATTTTATTCTCACAATTATATCCATTTTTATGCTACTACATCTAATTTTCACAAATAATTTAATATTTATGTTACGTCTCATTCTCATGAAGTTGCAGCATCACAAAATTAATTTTATTCTCACATTTTTCATATTTATACTACTCCATTTAATTCTCAAAAATAACTCAATATTTATGTTACTTCATCTCATTCTCATGTTGTTTTAGCATCACAATTTTAAAAATAACCACCTACATCATTACTCTTCATTAAACTACATCTCATAACTAATTACAATCACCCTATAAATCCACGTTATTCTCCATTATCTCAATTACACAACTTATTTATTTTCTTATTAAAATTTATTTTATTCTCACACTTAACTCCATTTGTATGTTAGTCCATCTAATTTCCACACATAACATCATATTTATGTTACATCTTACTTTCATATTGTTGCAAAATCAAAAAATTAATTTTATTCTCACACTTTTCATGTTATGCTCCTCCTATATATGCTACATCGTCTCATTCTCATGTTGTTATAGCATCACAATTTTTCAAATAACCACCTACCTCATTACTCTTCATTAACTCCACTCCATAGTCAATTAATCATCCTATATATTCACGTTATTCTCTATTATCTCAATTGCACACAAATTCTTTATTTTCTTAATAAAATTTATTTTATTCTGACACTTAATTCTATATTTATGCTACTCCATCTAATTTTGACAATTAACTTCATATTTATGCTACTTCGTATCAATCTCATGTTGATGCAGAATCAGAAAAGTTACATTTATTCTCACACTTTTCATGTTTATGCTACTCCATCTAATTCTCACATTTGTCATGTTTATGTTACTCTATTTAATTCTTACACGTAACTACATATTTATTCTACTCCATCTCATTCTCATATTGTAGCATCATAATTTTTTAAATAATCACTTATCTCATTACTCTCCATTAGCTCCACACCATAGTCACTCTCAATCACTTAATCTATTCGCATTATACTCCATTATCTCAATTACACATAACTTCTTTATTTGTTTAATAAAAATTATTTATTCTCACACTTAACTCCACATTTGTGTTACTCCATCTAATTCTCACACATAACTCCATATTTAAGTTACTCCATCTCATTTTCATGTTATTGCATCATCCCAAAAATTAGTTTTATTCTCACACTTTTCATGTTTATGTTACTGCATCTAATTGTCACAATTTTTATGTTTATACTACTTCATATAATCCTCACACATAACTCCTTACTTATATTACTTTATCTCATTCTCATATTATTGAAGCATAAAATTTTTTCAAATAACTACCAACATCATTACTCTCCATTAACTCCAATTCATATCCAATCTCAATCACCCTCTTTATTCATGTTATTCCCCATTATCTCAAATCCACATAACTTCTTTATTTTCTTAATCAACTTATTTTATTTTCACTCTTAACACCATGTTTATGCTACTCCATCTAATTCTCACTTTTAATTTCAAGTTTATGCTACTCAAGCAAATTCTCTCTCTCTCTCTCTCTCTCTCTCTCTCTCTCTCTCTCTCTATATATATATATATATATATATATATATATATATATATATATATAAAATTTGCTTATTTTAATTATAAGTAAACAACACTAAAAAAATACATTTTTTGGTACATAAAATATTGTTGAAAAAAATTCATCTCAAGTTTTTGGAGAGTACCAATCACAAAAAGAAATTTTAATTTAAATAATTATTACAACAAAAAATAATTGATGAAAGAAATAGAAATAAAAAAGTTTATACTAATATATTATAATCGAAAGAATAAATAATAAAAAAAAAACTAATATTGGTTGATGCATCTTTTTCTATTCATAGCCGATATATATATATATATATATATATATATATATATATATATATATATATATATATATATATATATATATATATATATATATATATATATATATATATATATATATATATATATATGACATTATAGACAATATTATAAATCTAGACCATTTTCAAATGTCGGTTGAAGATGATTGTCAATTCAAAACTATGTAATATACATTAAATAGAAAATTGAGTAATAAACTATATATTATTAATATTAAAGAAAATCGACAGTAAATTGTTTTTGATAAATTAATATAAAAAGTATCTAAAATAACTACGGATAAACAAATATCAGTTGTAATTAATTCATAATCAAATGATTTAATTTCAGTTGTTGATGAGACCTATGTCAATGTGAGAAAGTTTGAAATTTCAGATCAGAAAAGCTTATGTGTCGCAAAACTAGTCATGTATGAATTATAAGAACACCTGCAATTAGCTTGATGTCCTTTACTATATAGGCAAATAGATTTTCCTATTTCTCTTAAATATGTTACATTTATATTCCTAAATCCTAAGAAAGAAAAATAAAAAATTAATTTTGTATTACAAAACATTTTGTATTAGCTAATATATAATTTTATAATTTAATAGTATAAAAATGCATATATATATATATATATATATATATATATATATATATATATATATATATATATATATATATATATATATATATATATATATATATATATATATATATATATATATAATTTTTTAAATGTAATAACATATGCCAAACTTATGAATAAAATTATTTTGTAGTTCACTATGATTTCAGTTAGCTTTGCATACAAAAATAAATCCACAAATCACATGAATCCTTCCACCTAGTATCAAATAGAAATATAAGACTAAAGTAAATTGAAATATGTCAATAATATATAATAATATGTATAATTTGGTGCTTTAATTTTTACAATTTTATTATTATGTAAAGAAACCGAAATAAAAGAGTATATCTAAGTAGACATTAACAACTTGCATGTAAGTATAATTTAATTTTCCATTGATTAGGTCTAGAAATTTATAGTAGTCGACTACACGATTTTATGTAAAATGAGATAGAGTGTATGCTGAATATACCAGCTATCCATCCTAATTGGATCATGTCCGATGCCAAAACCAATATTATTGTCCAATTACCACTATTATTATGTGTATTGTAGCCGTCTCCACATTGTCTGCAAAATTGTACACTAAAATGATTAATATTCTTATAGATTTTTTAAAGTGTGAAAAAGGATTTATCAAATAAATTAGAATTTACAAACAAAAATAATACATTTAAGAAAGCATAAGTATAATTTTTGAAGGTATGATTTGAATTAAGATGATTCAAACACTACACCAAAATTGATTTTTTGTATCACCTAATTTAACAGCGCTTTTAAAGAAAGTGTTATTAAAAAGGAAACAAAGATATCTATAATAACATTTTATGGTCGTACACTATTATAGAGTGAAGAGAATGTGATTTTGATAGCACTTTGTTAGAAAACACTAATATTAAACTTCATTAAGATAACACTTTCTTTAAAACGCTATTAATATTCTTCATTAAGATAGAACTTTTTGAAAATGCTATTAATATTCTTCATTTAGATAGAATTTTTTGAAAAACACTATTAATATTCTTCATTAAGATAACACTTTTTGAAAAGTGCTATCTTATTATAAAATATGTAATAAAAAAAAATTATAAATTAATAAAATATAATAAAACTACAAATCAAAATCAATGCTAAATTAATATAAAAATCCTAAAATAAAATCAAATTAATTAAAATTAAGAATATAAATTAATAAAATAAAATCAAAACTAAAACTAAATTAAAATCAAAACTACAAAGTAAAACTAAATGAATTAAAATCAAAACTATAAAATAAAACCAAATATTTTATTAATAAATAAAACTATTAATTAAATAAAAACAAATAAAATTATAAATAAATACATTATTTTTTATAAAAATATTAATTTATTTATTATATACTAATTCATCTAACTACCAATTTATTTATTTATTAAAATAAATATAATTAACTATTATTTTAAAAATTATAACAAAACATTTAAAAAGAAACGCTTAATTTTCATCAAGTGCAATATGAATATAAAATATAATGATTTCAAGTAATTGTAAGCATTATCAACATCTCCATGTGAAGCATAATTTAATCCTTCCTTTGTAAATTTTTTTGAAACAATACAAGTTACTTCATACATATTTATCAAGCTAATATAATATAGGTGTGATCCCCGACAAGTATCTCCAACCCATCTCAAAGTACCAATTTGATTTTCATACTAGTTACAATCTCACCAAACACAATTTATTTAGTGGAACATGCTAAAAATAATGGCAATAAATTTAGTTGTTATAAAAGGAAGTAACAAAATTGTTCTCAAAACTGAGCAAACTCTAAATTTTCATTATTTTATAAATAAAAATGAAACTCTAGATCTGTTTGAGTACTGCTTTGATAACCTTATTGCTATGCTGAGATCTCTTTCATTAGGACGTTTCTATTCAAACATGGAGGCGTTCATTTTCTTCGGATAATGGTGAGATATCAACGTGACTGTCAGTTTTGTCATTTTAGTTCAAGTTTATCTTGTTCATAAAAGATAGTTGTACATGCATTATGGTTATCTCGTGAGAATTTTAGCTTTTATGAAAGAGGAATGTTTCAAAAAAATATACATGTATTTCTGAAATTTACTTTTGTATAACTGAGTTTAGAATGTATTATTTGTTTGAAAAGGTAGCTCATTTCTATCCACTGTTGTATAGAAAAATGGTAACCCTAAGGAGTTGGGTAATTGATCCGATCATGAATAATTTTCAGAATTATTATCAAATTTCTTAACTATATATTACATCAGTGAAGTTATGCTCTACTCTGTGTGCAATATGTCTTTTTTTTACAAGAATTATGTGTGCATTTTGCCACTTCTGCATATTTGTGTATAGAAAAAAAAAGGCACTACGGCCTTTATATATTATGATATTTGTAGACCAAAACAAAGCTATTGTGTAAAAAAAAAAAATGTATTACAATAACATTTTATAGAGAATGTTATTAATGAAACTTTCTATAATAGCATTTTTATAGAAAAATACTATCAAACATGTATCTTATAATAACATTTTATTTGAAAGTGCTATCAAAATCAACTCAAAATATATATTATAAAAAATAAAAATGTCTATTTCAATAGCACAAGTATATTATCACAAATATATTAAATGAACTTACAAGTATATTATTAGAAATATTGAATTAAATTAATAATAATAGAAAAGTTCTATAAACACTGTGAGACTTTCTTAAAAAATTCAAAATAGCATAGTATATTGATGAAATATTATAAATTTATATGTATAAAATACAATTTAATCTTTTTTTCTTCTAATAATTATATGATACGATGGAATGTACTAACATTTAGACTTTTTAAAACTTCAACATCCTCTCATTCACACGTAAGAAAAGAAAATATCTTAAAGCACCCCAAAACCTAAACGTGTTTTCAATATATGTATTCTAGTATTCACTTTTTTTATAATCAGACTGTAATTTTATAAATAAATTTATTCCAAAAATACATCTTTAAAAAAATTTTAAAAATAGATTTCTGGAAACACCAAATTTAACTTTTGCATTTAAAATAATTACCTTCTTAATGCATTATATATATATATATATATATATATATATATATATATATATATATATATATATATATATATATATATATATATATATATATATATATATATATATATATTGGGGATATTCTTACTTCACATCTTGACAATTGATTCATTTTTAATCAATGGTTATAATAATTAGCCAGTAATTAAAATCACATGTAGGGTGTTAAACAGAGATGGTCGTCGACCACATAAGGCAGTCACCAGATATAAAAATTTGACAAAAGCCTTGTCGTTCGGGTGGTTAGCATCATCAGAGGACGACAATGTTGACGTCAAAATTCATACACATTAAAAATATAATTAAATATAATTCAAACACATTAATAATAGACTAAAATTAATTTTAATTTGTAATTTAAATGTGATTTTAGTGGGTGTGAGTTTTATTTGAAAAATTATCATCAAAATATAGCATTATTTCTTAAATAATACATATTTATATATAAATACATATTTTATTATTTTACAATACAACCCAAACATATTTAAGTATATATTTATTATTAAACTGTATAAAAAAGTCGATCATATTTTAATCCTAATTTATTATTAATATATAAAAATAAAATGTAAACCTATTTTACAATTAAATATTGATATGTCAAAGTAATAAGTTAGTATGTAAATATATAGATAATATGTAAACTATAAAATCAAAAATAAATTGTGGCCCAGTGGTAAACAAATTCACCTAGAAATCACATGGACATGAGTTTGAGTATAAGCTTTGCCAATTTTCTAGAAGTTTTTTTTAAGACTTTAGTAATTGTTTAATTTTAAAATAAATGAAAAAAATATATAATAAAGGCACGTCACTATTTTTGGAATTAAAAAAATAAATATGTCACATAAACATTTTTGTCCAATCAGATTCACACATGGTTTAAAACATCATAATCTTCAAGTGATAAGATTAGTTTTACAAAAATAAATTTACAGAGGATAAAATAAAAGCCGCAAAAGCCGCTTATATGATAGGGGAAAAGGGGTTATTACTCTTGGATCAGAATATCCTTATATCTTTACTTTACTTAAGTGCTTCTAAACCATATATTTTATTTAGTGTATGTGTACCAGATTTTAGTCAAATCATAGAGAGATCCATTCAACGGTTGTTAAGATGATCTTTAAGTATATCAAGGGAATAATCAATCCATAGTCGTTTTATAAAAAAACAAATCCCTATATTATAAGCTAGTTGGATTCCGTGAAGTTGACTATGCTAGAAATAGAATTGAAAGAAAATCCACTAGTGGAATTTGTGAATTCATAGGTGAAAATCTAATATCCCTAAAAGACAAGAAACTATTTATTTGTCTACAACATAAGCAAAATAATTGCAGCTGCAAGTTGATACACACAACTACTCTGGATGAAATATCAGTTGGAAGAATATCAAATAAGTGTAAGCAATATTCCTATATTTTGTGATATTATTGCTGTTATCTATTTGACAAAGAATCATATTCAACATTCTAGAACCAAGAACATATAAATAAAATATCATTTTATTTGAGACTATGTTCAAAAGGGTGTGATAGATATACAATTAATTGATATTGATCATCAATGGAATGATATATTTACCAAACCCCTTACTATCAAAAGATTTGATTATATTAAAAAGAATATAAAATGCATTTTATTAAAGATTAGTGTTTGCTTCTGAATGGAGAATAAGAGTTTGATGATTATCAGAAGTTATTGTGATCAGAAGCTCTGAACTAGCTTCTGATGAATAGTAACATCTGATGCAACTCGACCTTTGTTTCTCAGAATATGATTAGTTTCCTCAAATAACATATATGTGGAAAAATAATTTTTAACATATGTCCGCTTATGTGTCATGAATCTTAAAGATTTTCTGACACTTGGTTTCTTAGCTATTGGATAATAATTGGTGGTTAACGATGAAATTATGTTTGAATGTGGTGCCACTCGCCCATTTGTCATCAATTTTTGTTTTATTCAAAACATGTATGCCTCTAATTGTTTACTATGTGTTTCTAAGTTATTAGACTCTGAACCAGTTAGTTATTTGACTAAGAAAGTTTTCTAGTTCAGAAAGTCCTGAGTCCGAATCCTTCTGAGATTTTTCTGTCCTCTGGATTATGAGTTATATTGATAGGTTTAACTAATCATCTTTGTTAAAGTAAATAAGTATGACATCTATCATACATATTTTTAATTTTTAATGTCAAATATGCTTGTGTAACCTTTGGGTGTTGTTTTCTTGGATAAACTTAAATCATGTTTTTGGTGCCCCTAGGTCATTTCTTTTATGGTTGGGTAATTAAAATACATTTTAAACTCACTATGTCACTCATAACACACACACAACACAAAACTTAGTTGTCATAGTTGAAAACTTCTCTATAGTATCTCTATTGATGAGTCATGCAAAGGATGCTAGTGACAAACTTATCATAAACAAAGGAAAATGTTTTGTTATTATTAATCAAGGAAATATTACAATTTTGCATTATTCTCAAAAGCTAATATAAATGCTTTACAAAAGGTTACAACCTTCAAAATTCATCTTGAATACCAACCACCCATTCCGACGAAGTTTGCCCAGCTCTCATCAGCATTTGATCCAAGGTCTTCAGTTAGATCTTTCTTCTTCTTGTTTTTTTCATCTTGGACACTGAAGTCCTTCCAACAATATAAGCTCATGTAGATGAACCAAGTTATTGCTTTGTATCTTAAATATTCTTGATCTTATCATCCTTGTGTTTCATTCCTTTAGCATTTATGATAACCTTGTTAATTTCCTAGGAAGAGCCCTCATTGGGATCCTTGGACTATTTGTTCAAGTGTGTAGGACCATAAACTAAAATTCCATGATTGATCAAATTATTGGTTATGACTATGAACATCTAAAAGAAGTTTAAAGACCATAATTTGATGGACCATAAGTTGAAGATCAAACTCTAAGGAAGTCAACTTTTGAAGAGGTCGACGTCTGAAGGTTAGAGTCTAAAGAAGTCAGTCTCTTAAGACCCGACTTTGAAGGTTAGAGTCTAAAGAAGTCAGCCTCTTAAGACCAGTCTAAAGAAGTCGACCTCTTAAGACCAGGTTTTGAAGGTTAGAGTCTAAAGAAGTCAGTCTCTTGTGTAGGATCTTCAACGACTTTTTTCCTTCTCTATTTAAGGAGTTGAAGACTTGAAGGAAAACAACCAATGAACTAATGAAATTCAAATAGCAGTTACTTTGTCAACATATAAACACAAGTTTAACTCAGGATTTCTTACCTTTGTATATTCTAGAAATCCCTAAGTCTTAATGACTTCTTCTTGAGTTATATTTTATCTACACCTCTGATTATATATCAAATGTATTACCCCAAATAATATTTTATCTGTTAGGTAGGTTGTCATAAATTCTCTTACTTAGTGTTTGAGCATTTGAAGTCTCTTGATTGTACGCTTAAACATAAAAGTATTTTACTTGTGTGCTTGAGCATTGAAAGTCTCTTGCTTGTGTGCCTTAGCATATAAGCCTCTTACTTTTTATTTGAGCATTTGAAGTCTCTTGCTTGTGTGGTTGAGCAAATTTTAATCTTGTGTGATTATAGTGAAAATATCTTGTGAGTACAATGAGATTGAATTACTCTCGAGCTGTGAGAGTAACCAGGATAACTATGTATGTCTCTCTTATTTCTTGTTTTATTTATCCGTTGCCTACCTCTAATTGATTCATGTTCTATTATTTGTGCTTAGAATCTGACAAAGATTTTAAAAGAGAAAGAAAAAGTCAATATAATTCAACCCCCTTCTTGTGTTTTTCTCACCTTCAATTTGATATTTGAGGTCTTTTGATCCTTTTTTTTTCAAAGTTGTAAATCTGTTTTTAGGCTATACCATGTTCAATGTCATGTCAGAAAAAAGTTCCTCCACTTCATGATTAAGGCAACATGCAATGGGATAAGTGACTAACTTGTAACACATGTCATGATTATGTATACCACAAATCACATTAAATGTCCATTTATTATTCGCGATAAGATACCCACACAACTTAAAAGGATGTCATCATGTTTTAACTTTTGGAAGATTTTGTGTACTTACCACTTCTTTTGCATCTCATTGCCACAAATAGTTGTCTTTTATCAGGACCATTATTTGACATCCTTGTTACAACGCCGAAAACCAATTTGACAGCCTCCATACAGATCCATTAAAACATATGTTTACGAATAATAAACTCATGTTCAATTGTAAATTGTTTATTAACATCTATCTTACATCAATAGATTTGTCACCGATAGATACAATAGCTATGAGAACAACATCATGGTACATCATATCTAAAACTAATTATAACAGGAAAAAAAATTAAAAATTTATCAAATTCAACGTTGAATAAATCCCAAATTTTGGATGTCATTCAACAGCAATTCATAAATACATTTTATCATATTTTTTTTCTTCATTTTAATATAAAATATTAAACTACACATAAAAAATATAATTATTCAATTTTTATAATTTTGAGTAAAATATTGCTTTTTAAAATACTCTCATTTTTATTTTCTTAGTATAGGGCACAAGACCTATATAATTACTTAATATAACTCGTCATTATTTTAATAAGTAGAAGCCAAATATGGTAGAACATGTGAACAGAATTAGGTTAAAGAGGTGTTTATTCCTGCCTGTGGTCCCCCTCAAAGTCCCCCAACCTAAAAAAAAAGAAGTATGAAAGCCCTATAAGGTCACGTGTAGGGTTCAATGCACTTACGGACTGTAATAATAATGTAAAAAAATCATCATTAGCAGTGCAGGGATTGATATTATGCCAAATCATTATTAATGACCTCAGAAAAAGAAGTAGTAATAGTAATTGAATCATACACTTTCAACACTTGTAAAATTGCCCCCTTAGTTTCTTAAATGCCCACCTTCCCATCTTTCATTGCTTTCTTCCACATCTCATGATCATACATATTGATTAATATTACTGTAATTTAATAGAATTATAGAACTATATATATTTTTAGGTGAGTATTAAATGATATTCACAAATAATATTTACATCTTTTAAATATTTATTTCCTTCTGTTGACAAGACATATATTAACATGTTACAAACATTTTTATTTCTACTAATCAAAATATTTTACGGTAAAATTTAATTTAGTATAACAAAGACTGTATATATTGTTTAGATTGGTAATCAATCATTATTATTATACTATTAAAAATATTTAAGTTTATATATATATATATATATATATATATATATATATATATATATATATATATATATATATATATATATATATATATATATATATATATATATATATATATAACCTCTCTCTAAATTCCCCTTTCTATATATATATATATATATATATATATATATATATATATATATATATATATATATATATATATATATATATATATATATATATATATATATATATATATATATATATATATATATAACCTCTCTCTAAATTCCCCTTTCTCGTTTCGTTTTCTGCTTGGAGTTTTCCTGTTGTTCTGCAAATTTTGGATACGTAAATTTTTTCTGCTGCTTCGGTTTTCGTTTTGGAATGGCGTGGACTACGGTTGTTAATAGGAGGAATATCAAAAAATGGGATGTATTCCCATATGGAGGAGCTTCGGGTATTAATGAGGAGAAGGAGGTAAGTTCATTTTACTTCTCAGAATTTCCGGATAGGGTTCGAGTAAGAGATATTTTTGTTTTATTTGGTAGTGTGGATAATGTTCTTGAGGTGTTGATTTCTCCCCGTCAGAATAGACTTGGAAAACGCTTTGGTTTCGTCCGTTTCAGGAATGTGGAGGATGTTAGAATGTTAGGGATAAAGCTTGACAATGTTCACATTGACGGAAAGAAAATACATGTGAATCCCCCTCGATTCGGAAAGGGATTGATAGGGGTTGGAAGGAACTCGTGGAGTAAAACGCCGACAAGTGAGACGTTGGAAGGAGACAGATGTCGACAATGAAAGATTTATGTGGATAAGAGTTTATGGTATTCCTTGCCATGGGTGGAGCGTGGAGTTTCTTGAATTTTTAGCGAATTCTTTCGGAACTTTTATCTGTATCGATGAAAATACGTCGAAAGGGATTGCGATGGATGTGGCGAGATTTATGGTGAAAGTAGATGCCAGATTCAATCTACAGAAAAAAATGGTGGTCAATATCGATTGAATCGAATTTATGCTTAGATTACGGGAGGATACGTATGGGCCGATCAAAATCTATCCTTCATCGATCTCGGAAAGACGGGTTTCCTCTTCATCTTCATCATCTGGAGATGATTTGTTGGACTCTGATATTAATATTGTATCTGATAGGGGAGATGAGCCGGATAATTTTATAGACCAAGATGAAAGTGATGAACGTTCCTCAAATGCTGCGAAGTCTGGAGGTGCCATGGATTGTGTTGGAAGGATGACAAGAAAGGTAGAGGATGAAGATGCTAAGAAGAAGATGGTCCAGGTGGATAAAAATAATTTGTCTATCCAGCGGATTAAAGAGGGAGGCATTGTGAAAGGTTTTTCGACAGAAGTTAATGTTAGGGGGTCCAGGATGTAGTAATGGTCAGGGCGCTACTTTTGATGTTATTAATGACACCTTTGATAAAGTGTTACACTATTTGAAAGTTAATAATAAAGGTAGCAAATCTGATCCTATTTCTACTTTTAACTCATCGGATGACATGGCGGGTAATGACATTATTTTTGGGACTAAGAAGGCAAGTAACAAAGGTGGGGCCTGTAGTGGCACAAGGGGAGAAAGTTCGCACGTGAATAATATCAGGAGACTCAAAAAGGTTAAATTCAAGATGATAGTTGGGTTAGGCACCAATAATACAAAAAGAAAAATTGGCAGGAAGGGAAGGATACACCTTACCAAAGGAAAATCTTCAAAATAGGGAGGGGGTGTTTTACCGATTGTGCAATCTGGGTCGATTTCTTTAACGGGAAAGGATGGATCTTCTTCATCGGCATATTATTTTAATAACTCGGAAAATTCTGATATATTCAGAAGCAATATTCACTTATGGAACAATTTGGAATCTAATGTAGGGAGCAAATTATGGGAGGCGATATCCAATTTAGGAGTGGTTGCCTTCGATGTCAAGAAAGATTATTTGAGGAGTTTGGAGGAGATGGAAAACCGCGATAAAAACAGAAAGTGGGGAGGGAAGGCAAAATTGATCAATTAAAAATGATTATTGGATCTTTGAATATTAGATGCGGGGAAAGCATTATTAAGAGGAAGAGAATCACTCAAATTATTTCGGGCGCTAAGGAGGATATATTTTTAATACAGGAAACTAAAATTGAAGAGATGACCGATTTGGTGGCTAAGAGCTTTTGGGTTAGAGAGAATATTGGATGGTCTTCGGCCGGGTCCTTGGGTGCGGCGGGAGGGCTATTGATTTTGTGGAAGGAGGATAGCGTTAACGTAATTTTTAGCTTCAAAGGGGAAGGTTTTATAAGGGTCAAGGTCTCATGGAGGGAGAACTTTTTCTACATCATTAATGTTTATTCTCCTTGCGATTTAGGGTTGAAAAGAATTCTTTGGAGGCGACTTCTTGATTTGAAATAAAAGTATATAGATGGTGAATGGTGCTTAGCGAGGGACTTTAATGCTATCACTTGTGCTAGTGAGAGGAAAGGGAGCTTGAGGTGGAGTAGGAAAACGGAAATGAATGAGTTTTCAGAGTTTATAGTGGAAAGTGAGTTGATTGATATTCCATGCAAAGGAAGGAAATTCTCGTGGATAAGTAGTGACAGATCTTCCATGAGCCGGTCAGACCGGTTTCTTTTGTCGGAAGGAGCCATAGAAAAATGGGGAGCAGTTGGCCAATTCATTGGGAATAGAGATGTCTCAGACCATTATCCGATTTGGTTGGTGGATGATTCCTCGGACTGGGGTCCGAAACCTTTCAAATTCAATAATGGTTGGTTTGAGCATAAATCCTTTATACCTTTAGTGGAAAAGGAGTGGAAAGCGATGGATATTCAAGGGAGAAGTGATTTTGTCCTTAAGGAGAAATTAAGGCTTCTCAAAAGTAGTCTTAGGAAGTGGAACAAGGAGGTTTTTGGTAAGTTTGAGTTGGATGTTTGCGAAAGTGTTGATTTGATTAATGAAGGAAATATCATGGCCGAAGACTCTTTCGAAGAGTTGTTGGAGGAGGCTATCGAAGAGTGTAAGAAGTTAACCAGCCATTTTTGGTTGAACCTTAGAATTAAGGAAAACTTTCTTATTCAAAAGGCAAGATTAAAATGGTTAAATAATGGAGATAACAATAATAGATATTTTCATAGCGTGATGAAGGAAAGGCAGAGACGAAATCATATTAGCTCTATCAATACTAATAGAGGTGTGTTGGTAACGGTGGAAGAGGTTAAGGATGAAGTTATGTATCATTTCGCGCACAAATTTGTGGAACCGGATCATAATAGGCCGATTTTGGAAGGATTGGATTTCAAGACGTTATCAAACAATGACAAGGAATTCCTCGATAGACCTTGTTCGGAGGAGGAGATTAGAGGAGCTATTTGGAGTTGTGATAGTTGTCTCTCCCGGGATTTTCATCCTAATACAAACGCGAAAGTGGCGCGGAAAAGGTAGAGTCTCCAACCAGGCATTTTTATCCCGAATTAATGGGAAAGGTGATGCTACACAAACTTGAGGAAGAAGGAAAGGACAAGGTCCTGCGAACCAAAGATCTGGGTTCGGGAGTCGGTTACGACCTGGGAAGTTATTAGCACCCCAGACCGTCCTCCGTACCCGACGGGATCCACTCTTGTTTGTTTGTTTCAAAGGGTGAGAAATAAAGTGTTGTTGAACAAAAGAACTGCTGACTGGAATGGGAATGGAAATGAGAAAGGAAACAAAAAGAAAATGGAAAGAAAAGGGGAAATGTAGGGAAAATAAAGAATGTGCTCGAACGGGCCCTATCCCGCTGCCTACGTACCTCATCGGGAAAATGAGGATCAGAGTCGACGTAGTTCGCCTAACTAAGGCGAGAACTATTTGTTTATGTTTTTTATGCTGGAACTGCATATGTCTATGCTCAGGTGTTGCAGGCTCGTCTGGTACGAGTTCGTTTACCGTCTTGCATGCGAGATAAGTCGTCGCAAGTTCGCACTGAGAATGAGGTGAGAAAGAGAAGTTCCCACAGGAAAGTCACTTATTATTTGTTGTTTGCTTTTAAGAGTTTTTTTAATGAATTTGGCACAAGGAAGTGAATTCAAAATCTTTTCAGTGGAATGTGTACTTGCTACTACATTCCAAGATGGAATAGTAGAACAAGCACACCAAGTAAGGAGAATTTATCCAAGACTTGTTTCCAAGGATTTGGGTCTAAGTTCACTAGCTTGTTGAACTTATTACATGTTTTTGTAGCTTTGTGAAGAAGTATCTTTTTAGGTTTTCTTTGTGAAAATAACCTCTTGATCAGAATTGTACATCATGCTAGACAAACCCACATTATTCCAAGATGGAATGAATATAAGTGCCCCATGGAATAAGGTTATACACAAGAGATTCTTTCATGCATTTATCAAGTGTTTTTGATTTTGTTTGAAGATGAGAGAAGAAGACTCAAGCGGCAAAAGGTCAAAGCTAAAGGGGGACTAAGACACAACCCTAAGTTATCTTGTTATGTACAAAAGGTGATCTTATGGTTTGTGAGGTAATCTAAACCTAAGGACAAGAAAAGCAAGCTAGAATTCAACTTACTTCCTAAGGAAGTTAAGTTGAACCTAAATAACAAAAGGGAAGCCTATGAACAAAGCAACAAGTGCTAAGGAAAAATACAATAACATGAATAAAAGAAAGGAATGAAGTAATGATTACCTCATCTTCCCCCCTACAAAACAAATGTTAGCATGATGAAGTAATATGAACAATTATAACATGGCAAACTTCAATTAAGAACTCACACTAGCCTAAGAAAGATGTTAGTGAACTTCTAGGGTTAAGACCTAAGCCTAAAGTATCTTATAAGGTAACACACTTATGAAGTCAGTAGCTAAATCAATTCAAAAGTATCTAAAGGAATTAAGTGAACTAAAGTCAAACTATGTCCTAAAGTACTACTAAACCCTAATGAAACATAAGGATGAAGTTAAAAGGATAACCTAAGTGTTTAGCATACTAAAATCTCCTAAAATCAAAGGTAAATGAAAAAATCCAGAACTTAACACTATATGGAAGTGAAGGATGAGATTATTTCAAATGAGAAAGAAGAGATTCAAGTTAAAGGTATTCAAACATTAGATTGAAAGGTGGGAGAATGCATATGGAAACATGATTCTAAATGTGAAACAAAATGACTTAAAAGAAAATTCAAAAATGACCAAAGAGACTTGACCTCTCCACACAAAAACCAGAGGTTTGACAAAAAATTAGAATGGAAATTATATTTGGGAAATATTCACAAATGATGTGGTAAGAGGCATCCTAAGGCTAGGTGTTCAAATTAGGGTTTTTAAGGTCCTTTAGATGGCAAATGAAGTTCAAAAAGATGAAAAAGGTTCTACAATTGAGATGAACATGTGAGAATGACCACAAAACAATTATGAGACATAAACCAAGGATATGATGAAGTTAGCTTATGTGCAAATTGAATTTGAAATGTTTAAGATGGAAGGAGAAGTGAAGTTAGGTTAAAATGGGACATTTGTGACTTAAGACTCAAGGCAAACCTAGAAATCAAAGGTGAAGACCCAAGGATTGCACTTAAAACTTAAAGACATCCCCTAAGACCTAAGAGACTCAAAATTAAGAACTCAAAGTAATGGAATGAATGCCTTATGCTAATTGTCGCTCCCAAAGATTTGCACCTCGGTACAAGCGCGAACGGTCAGCGAAAGGAGAGGATGAAGGGGAAGTGAATAGAGTCGCCAACTAGGCATTTTTATCCCGAAGGAAAGGTAATGTTGCATAAACCTAGAAAGGATGGATAAGACGGTTGCGAACCAGAGAAATTGAGAAAGGGGGTTGGTTACAACCTGGGAAGGTATTAGCACCCAGATTGTCCGTCGTACTCGACGGGATCCACGCTTAAACGATTGTGTTTAAAGGGGTAGGTGTATGTGTTATATGTGTGAAAAAGCTGGAAAAGAATATACAAGTGTCCGTGCAAAAGGGTGAATGCTCAGGAACTGAGGCTTAAAAGAGAATGCTGAAAGAGGGGGAAGACACAGAGACTTTTGTTCGATAACAGTTAAGTTATGCCTACGTATCCTCTCGTGCAATGAGGAAGTCAGAACACCGTAGTTCGACTCAAAGATATTGAAAGATAAATTGACTGTGAACTGCTTGCTTGCCTATGCTCAAGTGTATGACTCGTCTGGCTCGAGTGCTAACTGTCTTGCATTAGACGGAAGAAGCAAGTTCTCGTTTGTGAATGAAGATGATGAGAAAAGAATCCCAAAGGAGACGATTATTGTTTGTTTTTGTGTTTTAAATATTTTTTTTTGGTGTTTGTCATAAGTTAATGAGCTTAAGCCTAAATCAAAAGGTTAGTAAACTCAATATATCCTCCCTTTGATTAGGGATAATGAGAATACTTTAAGTATGAGATGAACATCTCAACTTAATTACCATGATGATGTAGGATTAAGATCATTAACCTACTTGTGGTTATTTAGATGTTTTTGAGCTTTTGTTTAGTGTTAAGTAATGAGTTTAAGCCATAATCAAGGATTAGTGAACCCATTACACCATCCTAATAGAAGGATAATAGATGAGCACACTTAAGCTGAGGAAGACACCTCACCTTAATCCATGATTAGGGATTAACCTCATGACAAAACAAGCTTTTATTAAAGTGGATTTTAATTAAGGGTGAGATTAAGAAATGAGTTTTATGGTTTGTAAGACAACTTGAGGGGGACTTATCCATTAAACACTAGGTTTAGTCCTTCTTAACCAATAATGGAATAATTGGAACCCTAATGTAAGGCCCAAGTTACAAGTTAGTGTCTTAGTGATTATTAAGATGGATTGATTATGAGGTTTAAACACATTAAGGGTTTAACACTTAGGATTAAGGTTATACACTCCATCCTAAGAGAAGGATGCAGGCATAACCCTAATTCCAAAGTCCTAAAGCCTTAAAGGTTTAGTCTTTAATGATGAGATGAGAAGAGAGACATAAAGAAGACTCAAAAGTGAAAACTAAGGGGGAACTAATCACAACTCTAATTATTGTAATGCTTGGATGTTCCTATGGTTTGTGAGGCTTAAAAGAGATCTTCAAAGAAACCACCAATGGAAGAAGCAGAAGGAAGGAGGATGAAGCAGAAGAAATAAGTTACTTACTTCATTGAAGAAGATAAGTAACTTAGAGAAAGAAAGTGAGAGATGAACATGAATGGGCAAGCCTACTAAAAGACAAATAAAAATGCAGCAAGGATGCATATGAAGAAGATGAAGAGAAATGAGAAGTGAAGGCAAATTCACTTCTCAAATTACTTACCACCTGAAAATGTTAGTACAAGGTGCATAAAGAAAGAAATGACATGAAAGGATGCATATGTAATGACAAAGAAACAAAACCAGAAGCAAACACATGATGTAAATGATGTTATGGGATGATGTGAGAGCATACAAGGTGCACATGTGTGATCATACAAGGGAATGAATGCATATGAGGCATGTGGGAAGCATGAAAACACATGGATGTTTATGAAATGAAATGGATGCAAAGCATAGAAAATGTATGAATAAATGACCAAGTAATGTTCAAGCAATGTCTTAATATGTCTAAAATGGCATACAAGTGCTTAGAATGTCATGGCAAGTTCATATGTTCATGCAATGCAATGTAAGATGCAAGTAAGGATGCAAAATTAGGTTTACATGAAAGGATGAGATGCAAATGATCAAAACAGAAGCAATTCACATGATAAAAATTTGCAAATGAGGTCAAACAAACCCTAACCCCATATGATATCACACCCCAAAGGAGAAGGTCTAACTTGTAACCTAAAGGAAGTTATGATTTTTCTAAGTTAACTACGGTTTTTGGGTGCCTTAAGAGGGAAAATTCAAATCAAATTGAAAATGAACAATAAATTCATGAAAAAAATATCCTAGAAACTATATGCTATATGGAAAATAATGCAAAAAGAATCATTTTCAAACCCTTCATAGTTAGGCAGAAAAGAATTTTTAAAGTTAGGGTTCCAAAAAGGGGATTTTATGAACCCTAAATTCAAAGAAAATATCAAAGCATGTTCAAAACCAAAAAGAAATGTGTATGAATGGTTTGACAATGTTTCTAAATGTCTTAAGGTGCAATATGAATTTTTTTGGGATTTTTAGAAACCTAAATGGTATTTTAATTAATTAATTTCCATTAATTAATTAAAATAAACATTTAAATATTTTTAAAATGATTTTTTAATGCAAAAAATAAAAATAAAAATGTTCTTGGGTGAAGAAAAATATTTGGAATTAAAATGTAGAAGGAAATATTTTTATGATTTTTCTAGGTATTTTAAATAAAAATGACAAAGAAAATGCAATTTAAATGAAAATAAAATGAATTTTAATGAAAGTATGAGGATCCAAAGGACCAGATTCAAAGCTGAGAGTAAAAGGTTGACTGGCACGCAGATCAATGGCTGAGGTTTGTCTTGGATAATTAATTCAGATTAAATTAATTAATTAGGTTTTAGGGTTTAATGACTAATCTGGGCCATCCGTTCACGCGCGAAATCAAAATCCTGGGCCAGAATTCAAACCTACGCTAACCCTAATTAATTAACCCTAACAACATTCAGGTGACCGGAGCTAGCTCCGGTCATCTTCTCCGGTCACTCTTCTTCCCTATCTCTCTCTTAAAACTCCATAGAAACGTCTCAAACTCTCCAGAAATGATCCTCACATCACTCTAAACACGAATCAACCAACAAAATCCATTTATTTCACATGAACAACATGAATCAAAGCAAAACAAAAAATCAATCAAAATTTTCAGAAGCTCGTGAAATGCTTAAAACTCAACCATTTTCAAAACAAATCATATCATGGCAATCAGGGGAACACATATAATCATTCTATAACATAAAAGAGAAGTTCTGGAAAAAAAGTTTGAAGGTGGCTAACTGAGATGGAGCTTTCACTTCTGGAGCTTTTGGACCTCTTCTCCTGTGCAAATCCACTTCACTTGACCCTCTGATGATGTTGCAATGCTTTGAAAGAGTTTAGAATGGCTGGATTGAGAGGTTGCAACTCAGCTGGTCCAGAATCGTGTTTGTGTTTGGCTGGCTTTTAGGGTTTGGTAATGGTTGGGAAATGATCTGTGGATGATGGTGATTTGATCTATGGAAAAATATTGGAGTTTTGATGCTTGTGCAGTGTGTTTCGAAGAGATGAAGGTTGAGGGTGATTTTTGTGAACTTGGTGTATGAGAGGTTCTGAGCTCCAATGTTATGTGAAGTAGCTTGCTTTGAGTCCACATAACATGTCTTGATAGGTCAGAAAGTGGATGGTGGCCTGTCGTGATTGGTATGGGGCAAGTTGTAAAAAGTCAACAACTTGTGTACTTGAGGTATGGGCTCATGCAGCAGCTGTTTTAGGGCATGTCCTGGTTCAACATTGATCAAGGAGATCCATGGGATTCATTTTATGCAGCTGGATGGCTTAGAGGCATGACTTTCATATGATTTGCAAGTGTTATGCATTTTGCCCCTTTTGAGAAATCTTGTGATGCAAGCCATATAAACTTGTGATTCCTTGGGAAATTCTGATCACAATGCAATGTACTATGTTTTTATGATGCTTAGAGGTGCATTAGAGGTCACAAAATGACTTGGTATGTGAAATTGCAAAAAATCCTCTTTGGTGTGAAAGTGAAAATTATAGGATTTTTGCCAACTTTGCAAGGCCATAACTTGAGTTCCATAATGAATTAGGACATGTTCTTGTACTTTTTGAAAAGAGAATGATCCAATCTACAACTTTCATGACCAACAACTTTTCATTTGAAGCATTTTTGGTTGAGAAAGAGGAGGTTGAAAAACTTTCCAAAATGGAAAGTTTCCATTACAAGTCATTTCCATTTTTGGCAACTTTTGGTTTAGCTCAAATTTCTTCAATTTTGTGAACTTCCAAGCACTTCAATGACAAAATAAAGATCATATAACTTAAATTTGATGAAAATACCCCTTGGGTTCCACTGTTGGGGGCCTCAGATGCCCGGATTTAGCTCTGACTTGCTCAAGAAATTACCCAGTGAACATATGACTTCCACAATGCATTTCTTCATCAAAATTGGTACACACGATCCTCATAATATATTGAGACTATTAGAAACAAGAATGACAAAAAAAAATTGGAGTTATGGCCTCTGAAACCAAAACCCTAATTTCAGGTCATCTGTGCAGTGAAACCCTAGCTCTGCTTCCATGCTTTACAAGTTCTTGCGATTTCTTGACTTCCTTGATCTTTAAGGGATATAATATTATGATGGAACACACATGGACCCTCTTTGAACAATTGGAGACCTTTGGAGTGGCTCATATGGGATCCTTGGATTGCTCAGATCAGAAACCCTAGATGCAGATGAACTTGGACTAATGCAGTGAAACAAAAATGCAATATGAGATGGTATGCTTAAATGTATTAAAAGATGAAAGATCACAATACATGGTGTGAAATTAGTGAGGGAAAATTTGGGGTGTTTACAGCTGCCCCTATTCAAACATGAGTTAGCTGTGCAGGATGTAAGTGCCTAGCTTAACAGACAAACAAGATAACTTGTGATTGAATACCAAAGACAGTCCAAAATTTGCACTCGTTGGGTGTTGCACCCCAAAATTTGCCCTCACAATACAAGACTTTGTGTGCTAAGAAGGTTCACAAGGTCCACAAGATTCACAATGCTTTCAATACCTTTCATGAGGTTCATGAAGTCTACAAGTTACTTTATGAAGGTTCACAAGGTTCACAAGTTTCTCAACATTTACAAGACCTTTCATGAGGTTCATGAAGTCTACAAGTTACTTTATGAAGGTTCACAAGGTTCACAAGTTTCTCAATGTTTATATAACCTTTCATGAGGTTCATGAAGTCTACAAGTTACTTTATGAAGGTTCACAAGGTTCACAAGTTTCTCAACATTTACAAGACCTTTCATGAGGTTCATGAAGTCTACAAGTTACTTTATGAAGGTTCACAAGGTTCACAAGTTTCTCAATATTTATATAACCTTTCATGAGGTTCATGAAGTCTACAAGTTACTTCTTGAAGGTTCACAAGGTTCACAAGATTCACAATGTTTACATAACCTTTCATGAGGTTCATGAGGTCTACAAAGTCACTTTATGAGGTTCACAAGGTTCACAAGCTTCACAATACCTCCCATGAGGTTCACAAGACATTTTATGATGGTTCACAAGGTTCACAAGGTTCACAATTGGTCAGAAGAGTTGACAATTCCCTCAGACAATGCACCTCATAAGCAGTGCATCCAAAACTAGGGTTTTGGCTTTAATCAGGCTAAATTAACTTCCAAGACTTAAAGTGAGATTCATAACATCTTATATGTGTTTAATAACACCCATGTCAAGTTTCAAGACTTTTCTCAAAGTTTTGCTCAGTCAGATGATCAGATAAGTCAAAATCAGTCAATATAGTTAAAAAGTCAAACTGAGGTCAACTGTTGGTCAAACCAAAGTCAAACTTCATGATTTTTTGCCAACATCAAGTATATGAAGTAAAATTCATCATTAGATCAAGGGTTGATCATGATTCATCAAGGAGATTTCAGATCATCAAGAATCAGGAGTTTCTAAATTAGGGTTTCCTCAGTAAAGGTCAACTGAACTTTGACCAGCCATAACTTTCACATACTTCATTATCAAGTCTCCATCCAAAGCTCATTTTGAAGGAAATTGAATTCTCTACAACTTTGTGTCTCACAAGCCAAGCCCAAAAATGCTTCATTTGGAAGGTATGAGCTAAGACATTATAGGTCCTTTTGAAAGTCAACAAAAAGTCAACAACTTCAAAAGGGCATAACTTGAGATTGGTAAATGATATGGACATGAAACCAGTGGGGTTGTTTATAGGACTCTTCAAGATTTCCAAAATGTCCAAGAACACCCTCATAGCTTTAAAATTGAAGGATATGTGCCCTTGCAAAGTTGGGAAATTTTTAGTTGGTTTATGATGAAAATGGAGGTCTAAAACCAATTCTTTCCAAATGGGTTTGCCAAATTATGACCCAATCCATACAACAACATCATGCACGACCCAAACCATTAAAAATCAGAATTTTTATTATTTTATTTTTATTTATTTTGATTTAATTCATTAAAAATCATTTTAAATAAAAATAAAATATGAAAATATGATATTTGATGGAGATTTGGTTTCTAGAATGTCTTCAATGTTGATTGGAATTGAAAAGGAATGAAATCACAAGATTGGTCCCAAAATAGCAAGCCTTAATGCATAAATATTTGGATTTTAAAGCATGATCATTGTGAATCTTTTTGAATCAAAATTTCCACACAACCCTTCAATGTTATGACCTAAATTCAATCACCTATAAGTAGATAACTCATTGCAATCACAAGGGGACGAAAACTCTGCCTCCAAAAGTAAGTTCCATTGTTCAAAATTTCTTCACAAAAGTAACATTCGGATTCTTGGATTTAGGGCTCTAGAAGGTAAAACAAGAACATGGAGAGACTCCTTGGACTTCCTTGATCATGAATCATCATTCATATGCATCAATATCATGCCGTATTGCTCAATCCGAAGCTATCTTGTTCTTAAAAATATTTTTTTCGATTCCATTAATTCTTGGCTTTTCATTGAATTTTGCTTGGCTAATCTTGTTTATCATGTGATGTAGAACGTTTCTGGGCAAGAAAATCAAAGAAACCATGGCTAATCCGTGAAACGCCATTGTTAGGGTTTGGACCTAGGTTTAGGGATTTCTGATTTAAGGAACATAAATGGATTCTAAAAACATAGAATGAATCGCATGAATGTCTGGATCATATTGCTGTGTTTAATTTTGTGAAATTGTATGGTTTTGTTGGTCATTGATTTTTGTAGGTTTTGCTGCCATGGTGTTTTCGCAGGAAAAATGGTAGAGGAATTCGCAGCAAATTTCATAGGTACACTGAAGAAGATGAAGCTGGTTTGGCGCGGATTTTATATTTGAAATTTTGTTTTAAAATATTATCTTATTATTCTGGATATTTATCACCACATGTTGTATGGTCCAGTGGAAAGTGGCGTGTGTGTTTGGCTGCAATACCTGTGTTCGAATCCTGCCTTGTACCATTATTTTTCTATTTTTTTCAGGTTACAAAGGAAACTTAATATATTATGTTATATTGCCATTCAAATATCAGATGGGCTCTTCCAGCCAGGTGGTCATGCGCGCGTTTGAGTATTCATAAGGTCCTGGGTTCAATCCTCCCCCAGGCCTTTTGTTTTTCACTTATTTTTTCTGATTATTGATTTGAAAGAACAAAACAACATGGAGGTCATCATCCTTGCACCAACCAGCGCATGGCCCAGTGGTAGGGCATGGGTATTGTGAACAAAGCCTCCTGGGTTCAAATCCCAGCCAGGTTTGTTTTGTCATTTTTATTTTATTTTTGTTTTGTTTAATTTTATTTAATTGATTTAAGTTTTATTAATAATTATATATCATAAAAAAATAATTCTATAAAATATATATTCAATGTTTTCTAATATTCAGAAATTATTTTGTAATTCAAAAATTATTTTCTTTATTATGTAATTAAATTGAGATATATGTACATTTAGTAAAATAAATTTTGTATATTATATTATAAACCCTAAAAATATTTTCTAAATGAACCCTAATTTTGTAAAACCTAATTTTATTTTTCTAAATAATTTTTATTTTCTAATTCTTAATATAATTATTATGTATATATTTATTTAATATAACTTTTGTAAATATAATGATTAATAAAATTAAATCTTGTAAATATAATACTTAATATAAAATTTTGTAAATATGATTAATTTTTGTAAATGGAATCTTTAAATATAATTATAACCTATTTTCTTATATATAATATGTAAATATTTTTTTTTTAATTTGTTTATAACCTAAATTATATATAAATAATTTTTAATATGTGTTTAGAAACAATTAAACCTATAATAATTTAATTTTGTAATTATAAATAATTTAATAATTTGTACATAAATTAAAATATTACCATAACCCTTTAATTGTTCATATCTTTAAATAAATGTCTATATTAAAAATGTAATTTAGTGTTCATCATGTTATTATAATATTTTTGCTAATTCTATTTATTTTAATTATTATTATTATTACTAACCATATTATTATTAATATTAATTTTTGCTTATTATTATTTCACTAACCTTATTTAATTTTTTTTTTATTATTATTACTAACCCCTATTATTGCTTATTTATTTATTTTTGCTTATTATTTATAATTTGCTTCTATATTTATCTTTGCTATTTATTTTTAATTGCTTATTATAATTATGTAATTGCTCTTTGGATGTAATTTTTGTAAATAGTCAATTTATTTAATTTTCATGCTATGGTTAGTAATTTAGGGAGTGTGAATATGTATTCTATTAAAAATCAAATTTAGATCATTTAAAATTATAAGATAAATATAAATTAAACACTCACACACGTAAGTCGATTTCTAATCGCCATCTCACTTTCTATGGTTACCTCTTATTGTTGCCTATTCACAAAGGTCAAGTGGGGTGTATAAAGCAAGTCCCTTGAAAGAAAAATCATCAAGTCCCTAATGGTTGCCTTTAAAGATCAAGTCCCTTTTTGAATAATGATGATGGTCCCTCCTAAATGCTTAATACACCTCACAGTTGCCTTCATTAAACAGATGACCCTCATATGTCCCTTACATCCAAGGTAATGAATACCTATTCCTTAATAATAGGGATAGTCTTACCACTTAAAGGATAAAGAACAAGAAAAGACTTAAATTTTAGGGTAGGTACCTCCTAGTTGCTTGCTCACTCCATTCAACATTTTTCAAACACTTAACAAATTTCAAACAAATTTTCAAACACAAGTTTTTACGCATTCGTACATGGATCATTATTAACTCATATGAAAATTTTCTATTCACACACTACACATTTTCAAAAACAATTCAAAGTGAGCTAAGTAACTAAGAGCCCATGGATAACCATGGATGTAAAGGGTGCTAACACCTTCCCTTTACATAACCTACCCCCCGGACCCAAAAAAATCTTTTAAAAGGTCTTTCCTGTTCTTTTATGCCTTTCCTTTGGATAAAATAAAAGTCGGTGGCGACTCTTGCTATCCGCAACATAACTAAAGTCAGTTCTCCCACCGTGTTACAGAACTGGCGACTCTGCTGGGGATTTAATATTAAAGAGGAGTACCCTTAGGAATTAAGATCACTTTAAATTGTTTGCCTTGTTTGCTTTATATTACTTGTTGGGGTTCTCTTATGTGTGAAAGGTCCTAACCCGGATCTAGTGTACCTTAGGTAAATGGCAATAGACCAAGGAAACTGTACGACGTATATCGATATGGTTGATCTGGTGGCCATAGTTAGTGAGACTTCTTGGTTGGTGCTTATGTTCCTTAAGTCAAGTTGAGGATAATATGAGGCTGCCATATGTTGTCAATGCACTAACTAACTTTTAGAACCCTAGTTAACTCATCTTGGCCTTTAGAAAGTAGTGAGGTAACCGGCTTTGGTGCAGACTGAAGTTGGTTGACACTCGATACTACGCTCATTGAGATCTTGAACTTGGAGGGTTTTGGTTGGCAAGTAAGTTGCGTTCTGAACAACCACCCTTATGAAGGATCAATGATATTGAGATCCCTTAGAACCTGGTTACTTTATAGGACAGGATGAACCAACTAACTTCAGGGGGGGGGGGGTACTTACCTTTAAACCTCATGCAAGCCTTTAAACCTAGGGCTATGGTGTGACTTGTTTGTGTGTGCCACATGTTTGTGATTGAACATAACATCATGACATCATCATGCATCATAAGCATAACATTTTCACTAACCATTTCAAGGACCAAAGGATTTATCTTTGTTCTTTGTTGCAGGTCATGGCTTCTGCTCGTAGAAACACCATCAGGATCAACTTTGTGGGGATACCTCCTAAGCTTAAAGAGTTGGTTTCTCAGGTGTCTGATCATTCCCAGTTCATCAAGAGACATGGTCACCTATTGGACTTAGTCACTTCAGGGTTCAATGAAGACATGGTGAGTGTGCTGTTTCAGTTCTTTGACCCTAAGCACCACTGCTTTACATTCCCTGACTACCAGTTGGTTCCTACAATGGAGGAGTTCTCTAAACTTCTGGGTATACCTGTTCTTGATCAAAGACCATTCACAGGCTTGGAGAAGGAGCTTAAACCAGAGGTTATTGCTACAGCTCTACATTTGAAGAAGTCTGACATTGTTCTAGAAACGAGAAGCGGAGTCAAGGGTATTCTTGCCAAGGTGTTGATAGAGAAAGCTCAGGTGTTCTTGAAGGCCATGAGCTATGATGCTTTTGAGGAGATCTTAGCCTTGCTGATATATGGCTTAGTATTGTTCCCCAATCCAGATCAGTTCATAGATGTTCATGCCATCAACATTTTCCTGAGTCACAATCCAGTGCCTACATTGCTGGGAGACATCCTACATTCTCTTCACACCCGTACTACAAGGGCAAGAGGAACTTTGATGTGCTGCATACCTTTGCTTTCTAGGTGGTTTATTTCTCACCTTCCTCGCTCAGTAATGAAGAATGAGCAAGGGTTCAGATGGTCTAAGAGGATCATGTCACTTTCTCACTCAGATATCCATTGGTGCTCCAGATCTATGGAGAATGTCACCATCATTGACCGTTGTGGGGAGTTTCCTAATGTGCCACTACTAGGCATAAGCGGAGGCATCACCTACAACCCCTCTCTAGCTTTACGACAGTTTGGTTACGCCCGGAGTGATGGTCCACATGACATGTTGATTCAGGGCATTGTGTTTGATTACGACAACGACCTTTAGGGTTACCGTCAGAGATTCATACGAGCCTGGGGAAAAGTAAACAGGGTTGATAGCAAGACACTGGAGCCTAAGTACACTATTCCTATGGAAGCTTATCTCAGATGGGTACGGTCCCGTGCTCAGACTCTCATGATGCCATATCCTGCCGTCCTACCAGTTACCATGGAACCTGTTTCTGAAGGAGACACAGCTTATACCATCCTTCACCCAGACATGCCTACTGATATGGAAGACTTGCAGAGATCATGGATCCAACTGAAGGAGCAAAGGGATACTTTCGAGGCTCATTACAAAGCAAGCCAAGCAAGAATCCTAGAACTAACAAAGCAACTTCATGAGGAACGGAACCTCAACTCATACCTCAACACAAAGAGGAAACGTCCATGGGAGACTTAAAACCCCATCTTTTGTACTTATTTTATTTCATTTTTTGTAAGCCTAAAAGGCAAAACAAAGTTATTACTAATAAAAGTTTACCTTCTTGATTGTTTAAGCAAATTTAAATCCCGCGGTCCTTGAAAACATTGCATATGCATTCACATATCATTTCATTGCATCACAGGTTTATAATTGCGCACAGGTTTCTCATCTTCTCGCTGTTTATTTCAGCAATGGCTCTTGAACAATCAGTTAAGGATCTCCAGGCACAAAATGCACAGTTCCAAGAGCTGATCTTGAACCTATCCAAGGGGCAGGATGAATTGAAGGCACTGCTGGCCAAGAAGACTAAGAAGACTAGAAGGTCTGCTGGTTTGATCAACATGGGAAGAAGGTTCAAAGGTCTTGCCAAGACCAAAGAACCAGCTGAAGACTATGAATCTGAGGAATCTGAAAAAGAGGGAGGCAGTCTCCACAACACTATGGGGGACTCTGATTCTGAGGCTAATTACTACCATGAGCCTAATGAAGACAAATTCAAGATGCTGGTGGATAGGATGGATGCTATGGAGTTGCAGAAATCTTCTGGGCTAGATTTTGAAGATTTGAGTTTGATATCTGGGGTAGTCATACCCATTGGTTTCAAGGTTCCTACATTTGTTGTCTATGATGGAGTCTCTTGTCCCAAGCTGCATCTGAGGTCCTATGTCAGAAGAATTCAACCCCACACTGCTGATAAGAAGTTGTGGATCCATTTCTTTCAAGAGAGCTTATCTGGAGCTCAGTTGGAGTGGTATTATCAGTTGGAGAGTGTCAACATCAGAGACTGGAATGATCTTGCTGAAGCTTTCTATAAGAAGTACCAATACAATGCTGACTTAGCCCCCACTCGCATGCAGCTTCAGAGCATGTCTATGGGTGCGAAAGAAAGTTTTAAAGAGTATGCTCAGAAGTGGAGAGATTTAGCTGGAAGAGTTCAACCCCCTTTGACTGACAGGGAGCTGGTTGATATGTTCATGTGCACGCTGAATGGCCCGTTCTACAGTCATCTCATTGGAAGCTCATTATCTGGCTTCACTGAGTTGATCATGACAGGAGAGCGAGTAGAAAATGGTATAAAGAATGGTAAGATCCAAGTGGGTACTTCTTCATCAGGTGCTGCAAAGAAGCCTCCCACTGGGAAGAAAGAATCCAATGCTGTGTTATGGTCAGCCTGATCGTAACAGAAGGCATCAGTCTGTTAGTGCAGTTCATATTTCAAATCCAACTCCTGCAACAACAGAGCAGCCACAGGGCAACCAACAGAGGGCTAGAAGGCAGTTCACGAAGATCAACATGTCAATGGCTCAGGCATTGCAACACTTGTTGAAGGCTGAACTTATTACCTTGAAAGAGGCTCCTCAGAATCCTAATGTTACCTCTCCTAGGTACAATCCCAATGCACGGTGTGCATACCATTCAAATTGTCAGGGACATGATACTAATAATTGCTGGGTCTTGAAGAACAAAATTCAAGATATGATTGATGCTGGAGAAATTGAGTTTGATCCTCCGGGTACTCCAAATGTGATTACTGCTCCAATGCCAAATCACGAGAAAACTGTCAATGCCATTGAGGAAGATCTGCATATCCATTCAGTTGATGAATTGACCACACCATTGTCTGTCATCAGAAAGAAGTTGGTACAAGCTGGGTTCTTTCCGGGTTGTCGTGAAGATTGTGTTTATTGTGAGTATAATCCAGAGAAGTGCTTCAGATTGAAAGACGGAATTCAGCGTCTCATGGATAAGTATACTATAGTGTTTGAAAGAAGACCGTCTTCTGTGGAGAGTATGGTAGATCATATTACGCAGGGTAAGAAGACTGAAGAGGTTGACATGGTTGACAAAGTACCAATAAGAATTACTTCAAAGGGTCCTATTAAAATCACTCATCAGGGTCCAATCAAGATTACTGCTGAAGGTCCTGTGAAAGTTGTTGCTGAAGCCAGAATAGCTCCGGTGGTCATTACTACTCCTGGTCCTATCCCGTATACGTCTGACAAAGCTGTGCCTTGGCATTATGGATCTGATGTTTACATCCATGGTGTTAAGCAAGAGCCTGTAGCTGATGTGCCTGCTGATGTTGACAATATTGCTGGATCTAGTAAGATCACACGTAGTGGAAGAGTCTTCTCTCCTCCAGTTACTTCCAAGAATACAGCTGCTCCTGCTGCTACTTCCACCAATGATGCTAGGGGCAAAGGCCCTGTTATTGAACCTGTATCTACTGATGTGCCAGCTGCTGATGATCTCTCGAAGCAGATGGAAGAAGTATTGAAAATCATTCGCAAGAGTGATTATGACATTGTTGATCAGTTGGGGCATACTCCCTCTAAGATTTCTATACTGTCCTTGTTGTTATGTTCTGAAGCTCATGCAAAAGCCTTGATCAAGTTTCTGAAGACTGCTCATGTACCCAGTGCAATTTCTGTTGACCAATATGAGAACTGTGTTGCCCACCTGACCTATGACAATGGGTTAGGATTTTCTGATGCTGACTTGACCCCTGCCAAGAGGGATCATAACAGGGCCTTGCATATTTCAATTGAATGCAGGGGCACTACCCTGTCACATGTGCTGATAGACAATGGTTCCTCTTTGAATGTGTTGCCTAAGGAAGTCTTGAACAAGCTGAGTCCTGAAGATGCTGTGCTGAAGCCCAGTAATATTGTGGTAAAGGCTTTTGATGGTTCTAGAAGAGTAGTGCATGGGGAAATTGATCTTCCAATCAAAGTTGGCTCCCAGGTGTTTACTGCTACATTTTTTGTGATGGATATTCGTCCTTCGTACTCTTGTCTGCTTGGTCGTCCCTGGATCCACGGGGCAGGTGCTGTAACCTCCATATTACATCAGAAGTTGAGATATCCGGTAGAAGGAAGGGTTGTTACTGTCTATGGAGAAGAAGAATACTTTGTCAGCCATGTAAACACTTTCAAATATCTGGAAATGGAAGGTGAATACATTGAAACTCCGTGTCAGACATTTGAAGTGGTTCCCTGGGTTGTTAATGATTATGTAGCTCCTCCTGTTGCAAAGAAAGTTCCTGTGGTCACCAGAAAGCCTCCAACAATGGAAATGGCTTCCCTCAATGATGCTAGAGATGTGGTGGATGAAGGTGGTTGTACTATTTGGGGTCAGCTTCCTGATATTCCATATAAGTCTGACAAGTTTGGTTTGGGTTTCACTGCAGAGTCCCAGAAGGCTGTTCGTCGTGCTCGGGCTGCTCGTATCACTAGTCAAGGGGTTATGAAAGATCAGATCAATGCTGTGGGAGACTATGAGGAAGACTACAATTTGGATGCTTGGATTTTTCCTACCATGGGCGCTGGACTCAATAATTGGAAAGCTGAAGATGTTATCCCTATCTCCTTTAGTCAGGAGTAAATACTATTACTGTGTTGTTATATTTTAAATTTGTAATTTCTTGAACAATAAAACTTTCAAGCCATGTGCCTTACCCGGGGCACAATGGTGTGCTTGTTACGGGCTGTCATTTCATTTGCATACTTCATTCAATAAAATCAGTGGACGTTTCGTTTTCGTAAATATTGTGTTCCTTGTCTTTCTTTTCTTTTATTTTTGTTTTATCAGCTATGTGTTCTTACACACACCCACATCACTAAAATGCAGATCCTCATCCACTCTGGATCCTGTTGATAACAGTTCTACTATTGCCAATTATAATTTCGAGAATCCGATCTATCAAACTGAAGACGGAAATGAGGACGATTGTGAAATACCTGTAGAGCTTGCTAGGTTGTTACAACAAGAAGAGAAAGCTATACAGCCACATGAAGAGCCAGTCGAAGTTGTGAATCTGGGAACTGAAGAAAACAGAAAAGAGGTCAAGATAGGGGCTGATTTAGAGGACAGTGTCAAGAGCAGATTGATTCAGATGTTACGTGACTATGTGGAGATCTTTTCTTGGTCTTATGAAGATATGCCAGGGTTGGATACAGACATTGTGGTTCACCGTTTTCCAGTGAAAGAAGATTGTCGTCCAAAGAAGCAGAAAGTTCGTCGTATGCGTCCTGAAATGTCAGAAAAGATCAAGGCAGAGGTAATGAAACAGTTCAATGCAGGGTTCTTAGCAGTGACTTCTTATCCTCAGTGGGTTGCAAATGTGGTACCAGTTCCTAAGAAAGATGGTAAGGTACGTATGTGTGTAGACTACAGAGATTTGAACAAGGCTAGCCCTAAAGATGACTTTCCACTCCCTCATATTGATATTCTGGTAGACAACACTGCTCAGCATAAGGTATTCTCTTTTATGGATGGTTTCTCTGGTTACAATCAGATCAAGATGGCACCTGAAGATATGGAGAAGACAACATTTGTGACACAGTGGGGCACCTTTTACTATAAGGTAATGCCATTTGGTTTGAAGAATGCAGGGGCAACATATCAGCGTGCTATGGTGGCTTTGTTTCATGATATGATTCATCATGAGATAGAGGTATATGTAGATGATATGATAGCCAGGTCTCAAAATGAAGAGCAACATCTTGATCATCTGCACAAGTTGTTTGAGAGGTTGAAGAAATACAAGTTGAGGTTGAACCCAAACAAGTGTACTTTTGGAGTTAGATCTGGTAAACTCCTGGGTTTCATTGTCAGTGGAAAAGGTATTGAAGTGGATCCTGCAAAAGTGAAAGCTATACGAGAGATGCCAGCTCCCCGTACTGAGAAGGAAGTTAGAGGCTTCTTGGGACGATTGAATTACATTGCAAGATTTATTTCCCAATTGACTTCCATCTGTGAGCCAATCTTCAAGTTGTTGAAGAAAGATCAGGTGATGGAATGGAATGATGAGTGCCAGACTGCCTTTGATGAAATCAAGAGATATCTGCCAGAACCTCCAATTTTGATGCCACCAGTTGATGGAAGACCCTTGATTATGTACTTAACAGTGTTAGACAACTCAATGGGGTGTGTATTGGGGCAACATGACGAGTCTGGTCGAAAAGAGCAGGCAATATACTACCTTAGCAAAAAGTTTACCGACTGTGAAACAAGATACTCACTGCTCGAGAAAACTTGCTGCGCTTTGGCATGGGATGCTCGCCGACTAAGACAGTATATGTTGACTCATACTACCTTACTGATTTCGAAGATGGATCCAATCAAGTACATATTTGAGAAACCTGCTCTCTCCGGAAGAATTGCAAGATGGCAAATGATCTTGACAGAATATGACATACAGTATACTACTCAGAAGGCCATTAAAGGAAGTGTTGTTGCTAATCATTTGGCTCATCAAGCAGTGGATGATTATCAGTCAATGAGTTTTGAGTTTCCTGATGAAGACATTATGATTATTACCAAAGAACCTGGACAATATGACGGACCTGAACAAGGATCCCGATGGACTATGGTTTTTGATGGTGCCTCTAATGCACTTGGTAATGGTGTTGGTGTTGTGATTAGTTCCCCTGAAGGTTGTCATACCCCGATTACTGCCAGACTTTGTTTCTATTGTACCAATAACATGGCTGAGTATGAGGCATGTATCCTGGGTATTAAAGCTGCTATTGATATGAAGATTCAGTTCCTTGATGTGTATGGAGATTCAGCCCTGGTAGTAAGTCAGATCAAAGGAGAATGGGATACCAAGCATGATAATCTCATTCCTTACAGAGAGCATGTGTTGTCTTTGATCCCACATTTCAAAGAGATTACCTTTGGACACATTCCACGAAGAGAGAATCAGTTGGCAGATGCATTAGCCACCATGGCATCCATGTTTGAGATCAGCTGGGATGAAGAAGCTCCCAAGATTACTATTGATAGATTTGAAAAGCCTGCATACTGCAATGAGATTGACACTGAAGGGGCAGAGGAGAAGCCTTGGTTCTATGAAGTAAAAAGATATCTTGAAGCTCAGGAATTCCCTAAAGGGGCATCTGTCAAAGATAGGAAGTTTCTGAGAAGGTTTTCTTCTAAGTTCTTTTTGAGTAATGGCATTTTGTACAAGCGCAATCATGATTCAACTATGCTTCGTTGTGTGGATAAGAAGGAAGCAACTGAGATTATGGAAGACATGCATGATGGGATCTTTGGCACTCATTCTAGTGGTCATACCATGGCGAAGAAGATATTGAGAGCAGGTTACTATTGGTCTACCATGGAAACTGACTGCTATCAACACTCCAGAACGTGTCACAAGTGTCAAATTTATGCTGATAAAGTCCATGTACCTCCATCACCATTGAATGTGTTGACTGCTCCTTGGCCCTTTGCCATGTGGGGCATTGATATGATTGGTGAGATCAAGCCTACTGCTTCTAATGGGCATCATTTCATCCTGGTTGCTATTGATTACTTCACGAAGTGGGTGGAGGCAGCTTCATTTGCATCTGTTACTAAGAATGTTGTGGCTCGATTCATTAAGAACAATCTCATATGTAGGTATGGTATCCCCGAAAGGATTATCACTGACAATGGCTCTAATCTAAACAACACTATGATTACTGATCTCTGCACGCAGTTCAAGATTAAGCATCACAACTCTTCTCCGTATCGTCCAAAGATGAATGGGGCAGTTGAAGCTGCTAACAAGAACATTAAGAATATTGTACAGAAGATGACTGTTACATACAAAGATTGGCATGAGATGTTGCCGTTTGCTCTTCATGGTTATCGTACCACAGTACGTACTTCAACAGGGGCAACCCCATTCTCCTTGGTCTATGGTATGGAAGCAGTTCTGCCCATTGAAGTTCAGATTCCCTCCTTGAGAATTATGAAGGATGCAGGCTTGGATGAAGATGAGTGGATTCAGACCCGACTAGACCAGATAAATTTGATTGATGAGAAGAGGCTAGCAGCAGTTTGTCATGGCCAGATGTACCAGAAACGAATGATCAAAGCTTTTAACAAGAAGGTTAAGCCAAAGGTATATCAGGCTGGTGACTTGGTAATCAAGCGTATCATATTACCACAGGGTGATCCTAGGGGCAAGTGGACTCCAACATATGAAGGACCATTTGTAGTCAAGACAGTGTTCTCAAGAGGTGCCATGATACTCACTACTATGGATGGTGAAGACTTCCCACAGCCTGTAAACGCAGACATAGTTAAAAAATACTACGCATAAAAAGAGACCCGCTAGGTTGACAGGCCTAGGCAAAAATAAGGGCATCTCGGCAAACCAAAAAGGTTTGGGCAAAAATTAGGGATATATATAAAAAGATGTACACCCGGCAAGTCGAAAACCTGAAAAGGCGGCTTGGCCAAAAAGGGTATCCCGGTGGATTGAAAACCTGAAAGGGCAATCCAGGCAAAAGTTAGGGATTAAAGCGTATGACTATGTCTCGTTTGGATCACCCATAAAACTGCAACCAATTATACTACTTACTCAAGCTCGAACAGATAAAGCTCAATCCAATCGTTTCCGTCCCAACAGCAGAAGATGAGATATTTGAAGATAATGGCAATAGTGGAATTGAAACTCAATAGGATTGTTTCCCACATAGCTGATTTTCTCTGTTTTGTAAAAAACTTTATGACAAAATCCTCTTACTAGGGTTATGTCTCCTTGTACAAACTTACCCGTGTATGGGTCACTTTTTGATATAAATAAATTCCATCTTTTGAATCCAGATTTACTTTTACCCTATTTACATAAGCGAAACGTCCATTGGTTGTGTTTGAATGTATGTATGCTTTTGAATATGATTGATGTTTACAAGAAATGCGTGTATGCTTTTAATATGATTGATGTTTACCAGAAATGCATAAAAATGCAGTAATAGTATTTACTAAGGACGAACGAGGGAAGGATTTCAACGAAGCTTCGCCGGTTTATCTTTACAAGAAAACTACAAAACCCTCAGTAGGACGAATCCATCTTCATAAAGTCTTATCTCCCCTGGAATTTATATCCATCTCTTTTATCCTCATACGGATATTCGGGAATTTACTTTCCAATAAGGGTACGACGAACGAAGACGGGAGGTTATATCTGCCCTACCATCAAACGAAGACGAAGGTTATGTATACCTTACTATCCCCAGCATACGGGAGGTGATATATACCTTATTATCCCCAGCATCCGGGAGGTTATATATACCTTGCTATCCCCAGCAGACGGAAGGTTATGTATAATATATTCTTCAACAACGAATCGGGATTTATTTTCCCTGGTCAGCAGTTGTTATACAAAGACATCCAGACGCTTCCGGCAGTATCATATCATACATACATCATTTACATCATACCATAACATACATATCCATAAATACATAATACATTTACTTAGGTGCATCATACTATGCATGCATACATATAACATAAACTAACATTCTCCTTGCAGGATAGTTACATGCAGATAAAACAGCATCAACAATTTACAACAGGTCAGAAATGATCCATACACTACTCAAGATGTCCTCGAATAGCAGGCAAACGGTCTATAAAAAGATCCATTCCCTGGTTCAAGACATCTTTCAGAAGAACAAATCCTGACGTTCTTTTGACCCTTAAGAGCAAATCCTGACGCTCTTTTGGCCCCTTGTTCAAGACTTTTTCAGAAGAACAAATCCTGACGTTCTTTTGACCCTTAAGAGCAAATCCTGACGCTCTTTTGGCCCCTTGTTCAAGATACTTTTTCAGAAGAACAAATCCTGACGTTCTTTTGACCCTTAAGAGCAAATCCTGACGCTCTTTTGGCCCCTTGTTCAAGATACTTTTTCAGAAGAACAAATCCTGACGTTCTTTTGACCCTTAAGAACAAATCCTGACGTTCTTTTAGCCCCTTGAATAGCAGGAAAACGGTCTATACAAAGATCCATTCCCTGGTTCAAGATATTTTTCAGAAGAACAAATCCTGACGTTCTTTTGACCTTGGAGAGTAGGCAAACGGTCTGTAAAAAGATCTATTCCCTAATCCAAGATATTTCCAGAAGAGATAATCGTCACGAAGATTTATTTCTACTGTTCTATTCGACAAATTCAAAGGATAAACGATTCAGAGACGGCCTATACGAAGACCTAGTACTGAGATCCAGTATCAACACACAGCTATCACCACATCCAGTTCTTTAGATGGCATCTCTAAGCCCATCTCCAATTCTTCCATGTGGCATCTTTAAGCCCACTCAATCATATTCAACTAAGCCATCTGTATCACTTTATGCACTGGTGAGTGCAAATTTTTGGGCTTTTGTGTTCAATCCCCTTCAACCTTCCAGGTCACGACTGGCAAACATACCAATCTAACCCCCCAGGTTTCAGAAAATTGAACAGGGGCAGCTGTTGCACCCCAAAATTTGCCCTCACAATACAATACTTTGTGTGCTAAGAAGGTTCACAAGGTCCACAAGATTCACAATGCTTTCAATACCTTTCATGAGGTTCATGAAGTCTACAAGTTACTTTATGAAGGTTCACAAGGTTCACAAGTTTCTCAACATTTACAAGACCTTTCATGAGGTTCATGAAGTCTACAAGTTATTTATGAAGGTTCACAAGGTTCACAAGTTTCTCAATGTTTATATAACCTTTCATGAGGTTCATGAAGTCTACAAGTTACTTTATGAAGGTTCACAAGGTTCACAAGTTTCTCAACATTTACAAGACCTTTCATGAGGTTCATGAAGTCTACAAGTTACTTTATGAAGGTTCACAAGGTTCACAAGTTTCTCAATGTTTATATAACCTTTCATGAGGTTCATGAAGTCTACAAGTTACTTCTTGAAGGTTCACAAGGTTCACAAGATTCACAATGTTTACATAACCTTTCATGAGGTTCATGAGGTCTACAAAGTCACTTTATGAGGTTCACAAGGTTCACAAGCTTCACAATACCTCCCATGTGGTTCACAAGACATTTTATGATGGTTCACAAGGTTCACAATTGGTCAGAAGAGTTGACAATTCCCTCAGACAATGCACCTCATAAGCAGTGCATCCAAAACTAGGGTTTTGGCTTTAATCAGGCTAAATTAACTTCCAAGACTTCAAGTGAGCTTCATAACATCTTATATGTGTTTAATAACACCCATGTCAAGTTTCAAGACTTTTCTCAAAGTTTTGCTCAGTCAGATGATCAGATAAGTCAAAATCAGTCAATGCAGTTAAAAAGTCAAACTGAGGTCAACTGTTGGTCAAACCAAAGTCAAACTTCATGATTTTTTGCCAACATCAAGTATATGAAGTAAAATTCATCATTTTATCAAGGGTTGATCATGATTCATCAAGGAGATTTCAGATCATCAAGAATCAGGAGTTTCTAAATTAGGGTTTCCTCAGTAAAAGTCAACTGAACTTTGACCAGCCATAACTTTCACATACTTCATTATCAAGTCTCCATCCAAAGCTCATTTTGAAGGAAATTTAATTCTCTACAACTTTGTGTCTCACAAGCCAAGCCCAAAAATGCTTCATTTGGAAGGTATGAGCTAAGACATTATAGGTCCTTTTGAAAGTCAACAAAAAGTCAACAACTTCAAAAGGGCATAACTTGAGATTGGTAAATGATATGGACATGAAACCAGTGGGGTTGTTTAGAGTACTCTTCAAGCTTTCCAAAATGTCCAAGAACACCCTCATAGATTTAAAATTGAAGGATATGTGCCCTTGCAAAGTTGGGAAATTTTTAGTTGGTTTATGATGAAAATGGAGGTCTAAAACCAATTCTTTCCAAATGGGCTTGCCAAATTATGACCCAATCCATACAACAACATCATGCACGACCCAAACCATTAAAAATCAGAATTTTTATTATTTTATTTTTATTTATTTTGATTTAATTCATTAAAAATCATTTTAAATAAAAATAAAATATGAAAATATGATATTTGATGGAGATTTGGTTTCTAGAATGTCTTCAATGTTGATTGGAATTGAAAAGGAATGAAATCACAAGATTGGTCCCAAAATAGCAAGCCTTAATGCATAAATATTTGGATTTTAAAGCATGATCATTGTGAATCTTTTTGAATCAAAATTTCCACACAACCCTTCAATGTTATGACCTAAATTCAATCACCTATAAGTAGATAACTCATTGCAATCACAAGGGGACGAAAACTCTGCCTCCAAAAGTAAGTTCCATTGTTCAAAATTTCTTCACAAAAGTCACATTCGGATTCTTGGATTTAGGGCTCTAGAAGGTAAAACAAGAACATGGAGAGACTCCTTGGACTTCCTTGATCATGAATCATCATTCATATGCATCAATATCATGCCGTATTGCTCAATCCGAAGCTATCTTGTTCTTAAAAATATTTTTTTCGATTCCATTAATTCTTGGCTTTTCATTGAATTTTGCTTGGCTAATCTTGTTTATCATGTGATGTAGAACGTTTCTGGGAAAGAAAATCAAAGAAACCATGGCTAATCCGTGAAACGCCATTGTTAGGGTTTGGACCTAGGTTTAGGGATTTCTGATTTAAGGAACATAAATGGATTCTAAAAACATAGAATGAATCGCATGAATGTCTGGATCATATTGCTGTGTTTAATTTTGTGAAATTGTATGGTTTTGTTGGTCATTGATTTTTGTAGGTTTTGCTGCCATGGTGTTTTCGCAGGAAAAATGGTAGAGGAATTCGCAGCAAATTTCATAGGTACACTGAAGAAGATGAAGCTGGTTTGGCGCGGATTTTATATTTGAAATTTTGTTTTAAAATATTATCTTATTATTCTGGATATTTATCACCACATGTTGTGTAGTCCAGTGGAAAGTGGCGTGTGTGTTTGGCTGCAAGACCTGTGTTCGAATCCTGCCTTGTACCATTATTTTTCTATTTTTTTCAGGTTACAAAGGAAACTTAATATATTATGTTATATTGCCATTCAAATATCAGATGGGCTCTTCCAGCCAGGTGGTCATGCGCGCGTTTGAGTATTCATAAGGTCCTGGGTTCAATCCTCCCCCAGGCCTTTTGTTTTTCACTTATTTTTTCTGATTATTGATTTGAAAGAACAAAACAACATGGAGGTCATCATCCTTGCACCAACCAGCGCATGGCCCAGTGGTAGGGCATGGGTATTGTGAACAAAGCCTCCTGGGTTCAAATCCCAGCCAGGTTTGTTTTGTCATTTTTATTTTATTTTTGTTTTGTTTAATTTTATTTAATTGATTTAAGTTTTATTAATAATTATATATCATAAAAAAATAATTCTATAAAATATATATTCAATGTTTTCTAATATTCAGAAATTATTTTGTAATTCAAAAATTATTTTCTTTATTATGTAATTAAATTGAGATATATGTACATTTAGTAAAATAAATTTTGTATATTATATTATAAACCCTAAAAATATTTTCTAAATGAACCCTAATTTTGTAAAACCTAATTTTATTTTTCTAAATAATTTTTATTTTCTAATTCTTAATATAATTATTATGTATATATTTATTTAATATAACTTTTGTAAATATAATGATTAATAAAATTAAATCTTGTAAATATAATACTTAATATAAAATTTTGTAAATATGATTAATTTTTGTAAATGGAATCTTTAAATATAATTATAACCTATTTTCTTATATATAATATGTAAATATTTTTTTTTTAATTTGTTTATAACCTAAATTATATATAAATAATTTTTAATATGTGTTTAGAAACAATTAAACCTATAATAATTTAATTTTGTAATTATAAATAATTTAATAATTTGTACATAAATTAAAATATTACCATAACCCTTTAATTGTTCATATCTTTAAATAAATGTCTATATTAAAAATGTAATTTTGTGTTCATCATGTTATTATAATATTTTTGCTAATTCTATTTATTTTAATTATTATTATTATTATTACTAACCATATTATTATTAATATTAATTTTTGCTTATTATTATTTCACTAACCTTATTTAATTTTTTTTATTATTATTACTAACCCCTATTATTGCTTATTTATTTATTTTTGCTTATTATTTATAATTTGCTTCTATATTTATCTTTGCTATTTATTTTTAATTGCTTATTATAATTATGTAATTGCTCTTTGGATGTAATTTTTGTAAATAGTCAATTTATTTAATTTTCATGCTATGGTTAGTAATTTAGGGAGTGTGAATATGTATTCTATTAAAAATCAAATTTAGATCATTTAAAATTATAAGATAAATATAAATTAAACACTCACACACGTAAGTCGATTTCTAATCGCCATCTCACTTTCTAAGGTTACCTCTTATTGTTGCCTATTCACAAAGGTCAAGTGGGGTGTATAAAGCAAGTCCCTTGAAAGAAAAATCATCAAGTCCCTAATGGTTGCCTTTAAAGATCAAGTCCCTTTTTGAATAATGATGATGGTCCCTCCTAAATGCTTAATACACCTCACAGTTGCCTTCATTAAACAGATGACCCTCATATGTCCCTTACATCCAAGGTAATGACTACCTATTCCTTAATAATAAGGATAGTCTTACCACTTAAAGGATAAAGAACAAGAAAAGACTTAAATTTTAGGGTAGGTACCTCCTAGTTGCTTGCTCACTCCATTCAACATTTTTCAAACACTTAACAAATTTCAAACAAATTTTCAAACACAAGTTTTTACGCATCCGTACATGGATCATTATTAACTCATATGAAAATTTTCTATTCACACACTACACATTTTCAAAAACAATTCAAAGTGAGCTAAGTAACTAAGAGCCCATGGATAACCATGGATGTAAAGGGTGCTAACACCTTCCCTTTACATAACCTACCCCCCGGACCCAAAAAAATCTTTTAAAAGGTCTTTCCTGTTCTTTTATGCCTTTCCTTTGGATAAAATAAAAGTCGGTGGCGACTCTTGCTATCCGCAACATAACTAAAGTCAGTTCTCCCACCGTGTTACACTGGGGAGAAGAAGAAAATGGATATAAATTGTGAAAGGTAGTACATTATGATTTATAAAATGCGGGCGATGGAGGACGATCATCGAGCAGAGGACAACTGCTGGGGATAAAGCAATGACGGGGACGACCGACAAGCTGGGGAAGGGTAAAGATACCATGATGGGGACGACCATCAGGTAAGGAAACAAGATTCTCTGGGGATTAAAGTAAAAGGAAAAGCAATGATGGGGACGACCACCAGGCTTCCGAAAGTAAAGTAAACAACGACGGGGACGACCATCGGTTTAAATAATAAATGAAATAATGATGAGGGACGGTCATAAAAGGTGAAGGACGATCACCTAGCAGGGGACGGATGCTCTTTATCACGACATAGGACGAATGTCGGATAGAAAAAGTCAACAATAGGGACGGCCATCGGATAAGCATGATAAAGGACGATCATCAAGAGGTGAAGGACGATCACCTAGCAGGGGACGACTGCTCTCGGGGTTTATTACGACATAGGACGAATGTCGGATAACAAGATCAACGATGGGGACGGCCATCGGATAAAGTGATGAGGGACGATCATCAAAAGGTGAAGGACGATCACCTAGCAGGGGACGGCTGCTAAATACCACGATATAGGACGAATGTCGGATAGAAAAGGGTTCCAATAATGGAGACTCCGCTGGGGAAAGGGATGAGGGACGGTCATCCAAAGGTGAAGGACGATCACCTGGCAGGGTACGGCTGCCGAAAGTATCGCGACATAGGACGAATGTCGGATAGGAGAAAAGTTGCTTTGCTGGCGACTTACTGGGGAATAGTAAACACGGACGAGCGCTTACATTTTAAGAAGAAACGGTATAGGTGTTTTGACATTGTGTATAGATTAAAGATGCGGACGACCATCCTTAAGACCATGATAGGACGAGTATCAATAGAAACAAATGCTGACGCGTGTTCAGAGATGATGATACGGACGAGTACCAACTGGTTAACAAAGAACACGGACGAGTGTCGATTCTGTGGGGGGAATGATAATATATACAAGATACGAACGAGTATTTGTATAAGTATGAGTATTGTGAAGTATGAGCAAGACACGGACGAGTGTTCAACTTGTAGGGAAGAGTTTGACACGGACGGGTGTCAGAAAGTATAAGTTATGAACAATCATCTGTATATGAGAGTGTAAAAGGTGTTTCGGCGACCTGCGGGGATAGGATGACACGGACGGGTGTCAAAAGGAAAGTGTTTATAGAGAAGTATTTGGTTTGCAATAAGTGTTTGGGAAACCATGCTGGGGATAAGGTGACACGGACGAGTGTCAGAAGAGTATATAGGTATCTGTATTTGAGGATGCAAAGAGGGAATTTGTCTTATATCTGCAGGGGAATGATATGACACGGACGAGTGTCGAAAGGGTATATATGGACATGTATTTATGTTGGAGAGTGCAAAGGGGACGCTTCGGCTTTTATTTCTATACATATTACCGATGAAATACCGATGGTGATTGCAGGTGACTGGCTCGAACCTGACTTGTGATCATGAAAATGTTTGATTTTTGCCGTAATGCTCCGTATTAGACGGAATGCTACGCTCTGTGGGAAAAATGATGCGAATGCTATGATTATGCAAAAGAAACTGATCCGGGATTCAGATCCCGCTGTTGTAAAAGATCTCTGGCTGATCTGCCTGAAGGAATATCCCAGCCGGGGAGGAGATCATTGGTAGATCTGTTAAGATGTATGGCTTTGCTTGGGAACCAGATCACTGATAGACCTATCCGGTAAGGAGAAGCCCAACTGGGGATAATGAAGCTTTTGTCACTTTGTTGTGTGAGAATTTCAGGAATTGCTCTTCTGGGAGAGGCTGGAACTCTGCGGGGAGATAGTTCTTTCTAGAGGTCTGGCACTCTGTTAGGGGAAGAAAAGATCATTGAATGATCTTCCTAGAGAAATCTGCGGGGATCCCGGCTGGGGATGCTCCTGTTGAGTAGACCGGTGCTGGGGATGAGGAGGCTTCGACAACTCCGTTGGGGAAAGCATTCCTGATGTTGCTTGGAGGATGTATGCTGGGGGAAGTGATGCTTGGCATGCCCCATGTTGTGTATTTAATACCTGCAACCTGTTAAGACAAAAACGCACAAGCATCCCGGGGTATCCCTTACTGGATTCCGTCATAGGAGTTAGATATTCCTGAGAGTAACTACGTTTCCTGCAAGCATTTATTAAGAATGGCTCACTTGTTTCATGCAAATATTATATTATGGATATTGGACATTTTGCAAACAAAACAAAGATGTACAAGACGAGGTGTGACTGAAAATCTGATTTTATTAATATGGGTGCCCTGAATTGGCAAATACAGTCAAAGAAACCGATCCCCTGAAATGAGGGGATTGTTACAAATTGAGAAAAGTAAAGGTGCTGGCAACGTTGACGACGCTCCAGTGAGCTTTCCTTGCTATGACCTGTATGACCTTGACGCTCTTCTTATCTTGCTTTCTGAAGAAGGTCGATTCTGACTGATGCTTAATCCTTCCGAAACTTTCCGTGTTGTTAGTGATACAGACGAATTCAGAATGCAGTTGTTCGCTTATCCCCTAATTTTGCGTGGATCGCCCTTTCGGGTTTTCGATCCACCGGGATACCCATTTTTTCCTGAGCTGTCCAATGTGGCTTTTCAACTCAGCGGGTGTACATTTTTTTCTAATTTCCCCTTATTTTTGCCCGAGTCTTTTATTCTGTTTTTGACTTGCCGGGATGCCCTATTTTTGCCTGGACTTAAATTCTGTTTTTATGTCCAGCGGGTCATTTTATGCGATGTATTTTTTAACTGCATCTGAATTCACAGGGGACAAGAAATCTTCACCATCCATAGTAGTGAGCATCAGTGCTCCACCAGAGAAGACCTTCTTTACTATGAATGGACCATCGTAATTAGGAGTCCATTTGCCCCTGTGGTCTGTATAAGGAGGAAGGAGTCTTTTCAGCACAAGATCCCCTACTTGGTATTCCCGAAGCCTGACTTTCTGATCGAAGGCTTTCTTCATTCTTTTCTGATATAACTGCCCATGACAAATTGCAACTAATCGCTTCTCTTCGATCAGATTCAGTTGATTGTACCGAGATCGGACCCATTCTGCTTCGTTCAGCTTCACATCCATCATTACCCGTAAGGAGGATAGCTCAACTTCAACAGGTAGGACAACTTCCATACCATACACCAACTGATAAGGTGTTGCCCCAGTGGACGTTCTGATTGAGGTACGATACCCATGCAAAGCAAATGGTAGCATTTCATGCCAGTCTTTATAAGTAACCACCATCTTTTGCACAATCTTCTTGATGTTTTTGTTAGCTGCCTCAACAACGCCATTCATCTTTGGCCTGTAAGGAGAAGAGTTGTGATGTTGAATTTTGAAATCCCGACACAGTTCTGCCATCATTTTGTTGTTTAAATTGGAACCATTGTCAGTTAATGATTCGCTCGGGTACTCCATATCGACAGATGATGTCTCTTTTCAGGAATCTGGCTACCACTTGTCTGGTGACATTTGCATACGAAGCTGCTTCAACCCATTTGGTGAAGTAATCAATGGCTACCAGGATGAATCTGTGGCCATTTGAAGTAGTCAGTTCAATCTTTCCAATCATGTCAATTCCCCACATGGCAAAGGGCCAAGGTGAAGACATCACGTTCAAAGGATTCAGAGGCACATGTACTTTGTCTGCATAGATCTGGCATTTGTGTCACTTTCTGGCATAGGCACAACAGTCTGCATCCATTGTGATCCAGTAGTAACCTGATCTTAACAATTTCTTAGCCATTGCATGTCCTCCAGCATGGGTACCGAAAGAACCTTCGTGCACCTCGTGCATCAGCAAGTCTGCTTCTTTCTTATCAACACATCTGAGAAGAACCATGTCAAAGTTTCGCTTGTATAATGAACCATCAGCATTAAGGAAGAAACTACCAGCCAGTCTTCTTAATGTCTTCTTATCATTGGATGATGCCCCAGGTGGGTATGTCTGATCCTCTAAGAAGAATTTGACGTCATGAAACCAAGGCTTGTCATCTTTTGCAATGTCCACAAAGAATATGTATGCTGGTCGGTCTAGTCTGGATACCGAAATCCGAGGCACAAAATTGGCAGTCTGAACCGTGATCATAGAGGAAATGTTAGCTAAAGCATCTGCGAACTGATTTTCGTCTCGAGGGATGTACCCAAGTTTGACTGTTGTGAAGAAAGTCAATAATCTCCTCGTGTAGTCGCGGTATGGAATTAGATGCTCTTGGTGAGTGTACCATTTTCCGTTGGTCTGATTAATTACCAGAGCTGAATCTCCGAATACAGTTATTGTCTTGATTGTGAGGTCAATGGCTTCCTCAAGGCCCATGATACAGACTTCGTATTCAGCTTCGTTGTTAGTGCACGCAAAGGTGAGTTTTGCCGAGAAAGGCATATGAACTCCTTTGGGGGTAATGAGTACAACACCAACTCCACGACCATTCATATTGACAGCCCCATCAAACATCATTGCCCATTCTTCTTCTAGGTCAGGCCCTTTAGTGTGAACAGGCTCTTCATGGTCTTTTGCTTTCAGGAACATGATGTCTTCATCAGGGAAATCAAAGAAAATGACAAAGAAAATGCAATTTAAATGAAAATAAAATGAATTTTAATGAAAGTATGAGGATCCAAAGGACCAGATTCAAAGCTGAGAGTAAAAGGTTGACTGGTGCGCAGATCAATGGCTGAGGTTTGTCCTGGATAATTAATTCAGATTAAATTAATTAATTAGGTTTTAGGGTTTAATGACTAATATGGGCCATCCGTTCACGCGCGAAATCAAAATCCTAGGGCCATAATTCAAACCTACGCTAACCCTAATTAATTAACCCTAACAACATTCAGGTGACCGGAGCTAGCTCCGGTCATCTTCTCCGGTCACTCTTCTTCCCTATCTCTCTCTTAAAACTCCATAGAAACGTCTCAAACTCTCTAGAAATGATCCTCACATCACTCTAAACACGAATCAACCAACAAAATCCATTTATTTCACATGAACAGCATGAATCAAAGCAAAACGAAAAATCAATCAAAATTTTCAGAAGCTCGTGAAATGCTTAAAACTCAACCATTTTCAAAACAAATCATATCATGGAAATCAGGGGAACACATAGAATCATTCTATAACATAAAAGAGAAGTTCTGGAATAAAAGTTTGAAGGTGGCTACCTGAGATGGAGCTTTCACTTCTAGAGCTTTTGGACCTCTTCTCCCATGCAAATCCACTTCACTTGAACCTCTAATGATGTTGCAATGCTTTGATAGAGTTTAGAATGGCTGGATTGAGAGGTTGCAACTCAGCTGGTCCAGAATCGTGTTTGTGTTTGGCTGGCTTTTAGGGCTTGGCAATGGTTGGGAAATGATCTGTGGATGATGGTGAGTTGATCTATGGAAAAATATTGGAGTTTTGATGCTTGTGTAGTCTGTTTCGAAGAGATGAAGGTTGAGGGTGATTTTTGTGAACTTGGTGTATGAGAGGTTCTGAGCTCCAATGTAATGTGAAGTAGCTTTCTTTGAGTCGACATAACATGTCTTGATAGGTCAAAAAGTGGGTGGTGGCCTGTGGTGATTGGTGTGGGGCAAGTTGCAAAAAGTCAACAACTTGTGTACTTGAGGTATGGGCTCATGCAGCAGCTATTTTAGGGCATGTCCTGGTTCAGCATTGATCAAGGAGAGCCATGGGATTCATTTTATGCAGCTGGATGGCTTAGAGGCATGGCTTTCATAGGTTTTGCAAGTGTTGTGCATTTTGCCCCTTTTGAGAAATCTTGTGATGCAAGCCATATAAACTTGTGATCCCTTGGGCAATTCTGATCAGAATGCAATGTACTATGTTTGTATGATGCTTAGAGGTGCATTAGAGGTCACAAAATGACATGGTATGTGAAATTGCAAAAAATCCTCTTTGGTGTGAAAGTGAAAATTATAGGATTTTTGCCAACTTTGCAAGGCCATAACTTGAGTTCCATAATGAATTAGGACATGTTCTTGTACTTTTTGAAAAGGGAATGATCCAATCTACAACTTTCATGACCAACAATTTTTCATTTGAAGCATTTTTGGTTGAGAAAGAGGAGGTTGAAAAACTTTCCAAAATGGAAAGTTTCCATTACAAGTCATTTCCATTTTTGACAACTTTTGGTTTAGCTCAAATTTCTTCAATTTTGTGAACTTCCAAGCACTTAAATGACCAAATAAAGATCATATAACTTCAATTTGATGAAAGTACCCCTTGGGTGCCATTGTTGGGGGCCTCAGATGCCCTGATTTAGCTCTGACTTGCTCAAGAAGTTACCCAGTGAACATATGACTTCCACAATGAATTTCTTCATAAAACTTGGTACACATGGTCCTCATAACATATTGAGACTATTAGAAACAAGAATGACCAAAAATATTGGAGTTATGGCCTCTAAAACCAAAACCCTAATTTCAGGTCATATGTGTAGTGAAACCCTAGCTCTGCTTCCATGCTTTACAAGTTCTTGTGATTTCTTGACTTACTTGATCTTTGAGGGATATAATATTATTATGGAACATACATGGACCCTCTTTTAACAATTGGAGACCTTTGGAGTGGCTCAGTGGGATCCTTGGATTGCTCAGATCACAAACCCTAGATGCAGATGAACTTGGACTAATGCAGTGAAACAAAAATGCAATATGAGATGGTATGCTTAAACTTATGCAAATATGAAAGATCACAAGCCATGGTGTGAAATTAGTGAGGGAAAATTCGGTGTGTTTACACTAATGGGATCAAAGGAAAGGAATAAGAGGATAAAAAATATGACTTGTGAACCATGCAACTTGGAAAAATACTAAATGATCATGAAAAATTATGAAAATTGACACTTTAATACAAATTCCAGAGGGTGAATTGCATCCAAAAAATCTCACAAAAATTCTTATTTTTGGGTGATCAAATGTAGTGTATAAGTGGATTAGGGTTTATGTGCATATGTGTGAAAGAATGGGACCAAAACTTGACTTATAATGACCTAAAAATCAAAACAAAAATATGTTGGAGAAATATAATGAGTCCTATGACTAATGCAAAAAGAATGAATCATTGATCGTTTTTAGTTTGGAAGAAATAAAATGAACAAAACGATTGGTCAGAAAGTGGAAACAAAGAAATTAATTCATTGAGAAATTAATTCTGATTAAAGAATAAAAGAAAAATATGAACAAAAATTATGGAAAATTAGGAAAAAATATAAAGAACTAACATGAATTAAACTGGAATTTTTAATGAGGTTTTGGTATTTTTAAAAATCAAAAACGAAAAATGAAATAAAGATGAAAAAAATTAAAAATTAAATAGGCTGAATTATTGAATGGGCCTGGGGGGTTGCGAATAACAACAAATAACACCACACTTAGCCTTACATGCATGCGCTAGGGGTGTGATAAGGAGTCTGAGAATTTTCTTCATAAAACTTACACGTGAGCTTCATGTGACTCATTTATGCGTTGGCTAGTTTGTGGCCTTTGGATGGGATTGATCTAATGGCTACGACATGTTCTGATAATTAAATTAGGGCTACTATTCTGATGGCCGGAGCTAGTCTCCGGTCATCTTCTTCGATCACTCTTCATCTAGGGGTTCCTCAAAACGCCATGAAAATGAGAATCAAGACCATCGTTCCACTCCTCACACTTCATACGTCAATAATATGTCCTTAATTTTCATTTCTCAAGCAATAACAAGCAAGATCGAAGCTCATAAAATTCAACCCGAAAACTGAAACTATGCCTCTAAGAGGCCTATCATCTAGCCAGAGTGAACAATGCTTCTAGTAAGCTTCAAACAACACCAAACAAGCATAAAATGAACAAAATCGTGCAAGGGGAGATTGATTGAAACCTATGAATCGCAGATCTTCAAATGTTGCAGAAAACCAGAGAGGAGATTCCTTTTATGCTTCACACTTGTTCTTGATCCTTGACTGAGTGCAATAGAAGCTCAAAGAGCTTGAATCCTTTATGAATTGGAGAAAATGCAGAGGTTGTAGACATACCTCTTCTTGAGCATTTAAGCTGATTCCTCCATGAGTGATGATCCGAAGATGATAATGATGATGAATAAAAGAAGAGTGCAGTGCAATTGATGAAGATCAATGAGAATTCAAACAAAATGCAGAGATTGCAGAAGTGAAATCCTTGAGCTTGTTCTTGCAGATCTTGATGAATCAATCCATGTATGATGATCAGAAGATGATTATGATGATGATGAATAGAAGATGCTTGAGGAATGTAGATGGTGAATTGAGCAATGTTGAAGCAAAATGCAGTGATGCAATCTCCAAACTCATAGCAAAATCAGAGAGATAATGTGTGAGATTTTTGGTGATTCGAGCAAAATGATTGTGTTTAGTTTGGTTATGTTAGAAGCTAGGTTTATATATCCAGGGTTGACAGTTATTAACCCTAGTTAACAGTTAAAACTAGGGTTAATTCTAACTTATGGTGAATTGAGCAACTTAGGGTGTGAAGTGCAAGGGTGCAACTGAATTCAACTTGGCTCGAGTTTGATCAGATGTGGAGATATTCATGGCTTATGGTGAGGTTTCAATGATGTGTGATGAAGCTGAGAACAATGCAACTGATCTATGAAAGAAACTTCTCATTGACTTGAACCATCCTCATAGTGCATGGCAGTTATGATGTATGTGCATACATGGGATGATTTGAGCCTTTAATTGGATACTTTGTGATCATAACATAGAGAATGATGTTTACCAATTGAATTGACTTGGATTCAAGCCTTGATATAATGCCTTAGCATACAAGTAACCAGATGACATACATTGATCTTCCCTTGGATGTACCTTCATGAACAAGTCATCAAAACATGTGATCCTTGGACTCAAATTGAAGGAGATGTTTCTTATAGAAAGTTTGTAGTTCAAACCACCATGGAATATGTCCTCTAGATACCTCAAATATCCCTTTGAAAACAAGGCACCAATGCTGCAAAATTGGCTGGCACGAATATGGATGGCATTGAGGCAAATGTCCTATGCATGATCAGTGTGAACATCCCTACTTTGACTCTTCATATGTTCAAGAATTATTGATCAAATGAAAATTTGGTAAACATGAAACTTGTAGAAAACATGACAAGGAACAACTTTTATGTTGGAGTATTTTCCATTTGAGGTCATCTCGTTGAAGAAAAATGGCTTTACTTATTTCCCTCCACATGTTTGCTAAATTTTCCTGGCAAATCACGCGCGCCTGGCCTGGCCCATGACCTAGTTTTTACCTTGATTTGTCCAATCTTTGAATGATCATATCTCACTCAATTTTAATGCTATGAATGTGTTCCACCTATGGATTTGAAGCTCAAGATGTCCTATTTCAAACATCCTGTCTCTCCCACCTGATGACACAGGGCCAAGAGGGGTACAGACGCGAACGGTCGGCGAAAGAGAGAACATACAAGGGTGAACTGAAAAGAGTCGCCAGCTAGGCATTTTTATCCCGAAGGAAAGGTAATGCTACATAAACCTAAGAAAAGATGGATAAGACGGTCGTGAATCAGAGAAATTGAGAAAGGGGGTTGGTTACAACCTGGGAAGGTATTAGCACCCAGATTGTCCGCCGTACTCGACGGGATCCACGCTTGAAAGTTTGTGTTTAAAGGGGTAGTGTCAGTGCTATTCTGTGTATAGAAGCTGGAAAAGAATGCAAGTGTCAGTGATGGAAGAAAGTGTGAAGTGAAATAAAAGAGTGTCAGTGTAAAGAAAGAATGTGAAGCTCAAGACTATGAGGCTTAAAGAATAATGCTGGAAGAGGGGGGACACACAGAGACTTTTGTTGGATAATTGTTAAGTTATGCCTACGTATCCTCTCGTGCAATGAGGAAGTCAGAACACCGTAGTTCGACTCAAAGAGACTGAAAGATAAATTGACTGATGAACTGCTTACTTGTCTATGCTCAAGTGCATGACCTGTCTGGCTCAGGTGCAAACTGTCTTGCATTAGACGGAAGAAGCGAGTTCTCGTTTGTGAATGAATGAGGTGAGAAAAGAATCCCGGAGGAGACAATTATTGTTTGTTTTTTGGTATTTTCAATCTTTTATTGCTTTAGGAGTTTGTCATAAGAAAATGAGCTTAAGTCTAAACCAAGGGTCAATAAACTCACCACATCCTCCCTCTGATTAGGGGTAATGAGAATACCTTAAGTATGAGGTAAACACCTCACATTTAATCACCATGATGTAGGATTAAGATCATTAACCTACTTGCACTTATTTAGATGTTTTTGTTGTTTTTGTTTAATGTTAAGTAATGAGTTTAAGCCATAATCAAAGATTTAATGGACCCATTACACCATCCTAATAGAAGGATGATAGATGAGAACATTTAAGCTGAGAAAGGCTTCTCAACTTAATCCATGATTAGGGATTAACCTCATGACAAAACAAAGCCTTTATTAAGTGGAATTTAGTTAATGGTAAGAATTAAGAAGTGAATTTTATGGTTTGTAAGACAACTTGAGGGGGACTTGTCCATTAACACTAGGGTTAGTGCTTCTTAACCAATTAAGGAAGAAATAGAACCCTAATGCAAGGCCCAAGTTACAAGCTTATTGCCTTAGTGATTTTTTAGATGGATTGATTAAAGGATTTAAACACATTAAGGGTTTAAAACTTAGGATTAAAGTTATACACTCCATCCTAATAGAAGGATACATGCATAACCTTAAACACAAAGCCTTAAAACCTTTAAGGTTTAGTCCTTGATTAAGAGATGAGAAGAGAAGACACAAAGATGACACAAAGGTAAAACTAATGGGGGACTAATCAAACCCTAATTGTGATCATGTTTGGGTATTCCTAGGGTTTATTAGGCTTGCAAAAAGATCTTCAAGGAAAAGCCACCAAGGAAGGTGCAGATGAAAGGAGGAGAAGCAAAAGGAAGCAAGACAACTAGCTTCACTTAAGAAGACAAGTTGCTTGAAGAAAGAAAGAGGAGAAGGATCATGAATGAGCAAGCTCACTCTAATTCACAAGCAAAATGCATCAATGAATGCATAAGAGAGATGAGAAGAGATTGTGAGAAGTGAAGGCAAATTCACTTCTCAAAGTAACTTACCACCTGAAAAGTTTGTAAAAGGAAATGAAATGAAATGAATGCAATGATGCAAACCAAAAACAGAAGCATATTTATGATGTTAATGATGCAAAGAGATGATGCAAATGTATGTCAAGAGATGAGGATGATCATACAAGTAATGAAGATGCAAATGGGACATGAAAAGAAGCATGAAAGTTCATGAAGGCTTCTGAAATGAAATGGATGCATAACATGGAAAATGGATGATGCAATGATCAAACATGATTTCAACATGTCCTAAGATGTCTTATATGTCATGTGGATGCACAAAATGTCATGGCAAGTTCATGTATGCAAGCATATGAAGGATGAATGCAAATGAAGGCAAAGATTAGGGTTTATGTACAAGATGCAATGCAAAAATTCAAAATCATAAGCAAATGACAATATAAAAAATTGAAAATGGGATCAAAGGTACCCTAAACCCATACAAGTTCACTGCCCAAAGGGGAAGGCCAGAAGCTAAACCCTAAAGGACTTATGATTTTCCTAAATTTATAGGGTTTTAAGGGTGATCCTAAAGGGGAAATGCCAAACAAATTGAAAATGCAAGATAAAAATGAAACAAAAATGTTTTTAGAAGCTTGAAAGTATGTAGAACACAATGCAAAGAGAACCATTCACAAACTCAACTTGGATCAAAAGTTATGAATTTTTGAAGTTAGGGTTAAAAATATTCAAATTAAAGAACCATAATTCAAATGAAAATTGCCAAAGTATGATCAAAACCAAAAAGAAATTTGTCTTGTGAGTTTGTAAATGTTTGTAAATGTTTTAAAATGCTCTCGGAATATTTTTGTGATTTTTAAATACCTAAATGTATTTTTAATTAATTAATTCTCATTAACTAATTAAAAATAATCATTTAAATGATTTAAAAATATTTTTTAATGCAAAAAATAAAAATAAAAATATTTTTGGGTTCTAAAAATTAATTAAAGTTTGGATAAAAATATTCAGAATTTTTTGATATCATTTGCTATTTTTAATAAAATGTACAAAATAAAATAGAAAAAATGAAATAAAAACAAATTAAATGGAAAGTAAACACAATGGAGAGTCAGGATGCAATCTGGGTTTTGAAATGGTTGATTGGCGCGTATCTGGACGGCTGGCATTTAAACTGACCTAATTTAAATTAATTAATATTTAATCCATAATTAAGAGTTAATGAAATGATCCAGGCCCTTCATCACACGCGGGAAAGCAAAATCCAAAGGCCGACGTTTAAACCTAGACCTAACCCTAATTAAGCATTTAATCACTTTCAGGTGGCCGGAGAAGACCTCCGGTCATCTTCTCCGGCCAGACCCTCCCTGAGTAAACCCCAAACTTCAACCCTAGGTTATTTCTGGAGCTCTAAAGCTCCAGATCAACTCACCTCACTCTCCTGAACTCAAATCCACTCTTATAAAAAATTTATGATGGCTCAATCTCATGATTCGAATCAAAACTCAAAAACCGAAAAAGTTTCAGAACACGCATACAAGCTCATTTCTCAACTATTTTTAAAAGTAAGAAGTGCAGTGTAATCAGCGAAGCATGCAGATCATTATGAGAACTTAAAATAACACTTATGGAAAAATGTTTGAAGAAGCTACCTGAGCTTGAGCTTCCTCAGTTTGGAGCTTTCTGGCCACTTCTCTTGTGCAAAATGACTCCCCTTGACCTCCTGATGAAGCTTTGATGCTTGGAAGGAATTTCTTTTGGCTGGTTGGAGAGCTTTCACTCTTGCTGGTCAGAAATCGTGTTTTGGCTATGAAGTGTTTTTGGTTGCAATGAAGGGTGGGAAATGGTCCTCTTGTGTTGCTGAGTTGTTTGGTGAAAAGAGTTTGAAGTTTGAGTGTGTGAGCAGAGAGTTTCGAATGCTTTTTCAAAATGGAGAGTTTTTGGCAATGCTGAGTTCTTGGAGAGTTAGGCTTGTGTATTTTCTGAAAATCAATCCTTGAAGCATGCTTGTAAAGTCTGGATAGGCCAGAGAGTGGGTGGTGGACTGTGGTGATTGGTATGGGCAAGTTGCCAAAATGTCAACATGACTTGTACTTGAGGTATGGGCAAGTGGCAGGCTGGGATTTGGGCATGTCCTGGTTCAGCTGAGATCAAGGAATGTTTGTGAATCAGATTTGATGAGCTGTGGCAAGTGGATGAGAGGTTTTGTACCATTTTGCAAATTCATGAAGTTTTGGCCCCTTTTGGATTTCTTCATGGGCAAGTCATAAAACTTTGAAATTCTTGGGACAATTCTGAATTATAGGTCATGTATGATGTTTGTGTAATGGTTAGAAGTCACTTTTAGGTCACAAATTGGTTTGACATGAGTTTTTGCAAGTTTCCCTCTTTGGTACATAAGTGAAATTTTGTGATTTTTCCCAACTTTGCAAGGCCATAACTTGAGTTCTATGATGAATTAGATCAAGTTCTTGTAATTTTTGAAAAGGGAATGATCCAATCTATAACTTTCATGACCAAGAATTTTTCATTTGAAGCATTTTTGAATCAAAAAGAGGAGGTTGAAAAACTCCCAAAATGGCAAGTTTGCATTACAAGTCACTCTCCCAAAATGGAAACTTTGCAAATGGCTTGAAATTCTTCAATTTTGTGAACTTATAACTTCTTATAAGATCAAATAAAGATCATATACACCCAAAATGATGGAGAAGACCCTTTGGTTGGATGCTTGGGGGCCTCAGATGCCCTGATTTTGCACTGACTTGTTCAAGAAGTCATCTATTGATCAGATGCCTTCCCCATTGAATTTCTTCATGAAAATTGGTATACATGATCCTAATATCATATAGAGACCAATAGAAACAAGAATGACCAAAAAAATTGGAGTTATGGCCTCTGAAACCAAAACCCTAATTTTAGGTCATCTGTGTAGTTAAGCTTGGCTCTGCTTCCATGCCTTTCTCAGTTCTTGTAATTTTATGACTTCCTTGATCTTGGGAGGATATAATATGATGTTTAAACATACATGGACCCTCTTGAGATGATTAAAGACCTTTGGAGTGGCTCAAATAGCTCAGGGATGGCTCAGATCACAAACCCTAGATGCAGATGACTTTGAACCAATGCAGTGAAGCAAAAATGTAATCTGAGATGCTATGATTGAACTTATGTAAATGAAAAGAATCACAAGACATGGTGAAATGAGTGAGGGAAAATTTGGGGTGTTTACAGCTGCCCCTATTCAAACATGAGTTAGCTGTGTAGGATGTAAGCGCCTGGCTTAACAAACAAACAAGATAACTTGTGGTTGAATACCAAAGACAGTCCAAAATTTGCACTCACTGAATGAAGAAGAAAAGGGATATAGATTGTAAAAGGAAGTAAAGTATGATTATAAAGTGCGGGCGACAGAGGACGACCGTCAAGCAGGGGATGACTATTGGGGATGAAGCAATGACGGGAACGGACGACATGTTGGGGAAATGAAGAGTCCATGATGGGGACGGCCATCAGGTAAAGTAACAAGATTCTCCGAGGATTAAAGGTAAAGGAAATGATGGGGCGACCATCGGGTTGAAGAAATAAATGATGAGGGACGGTCATCAAAGGTGAAGGACGATCACCTAGCAGGGGACGACTGCTCTGTTGGGGATAAGGATGAGGGACGGTCATCCAAGGTGAAGGACGATCACCTGACAAGGTACGGTTGCCGAAAGTATCACGACATAGGACAAATGCTGGATAAAAAGAGTCGACGATGGGGACGACCATCAGATAGGCATGATGGAAGACGATCATCAAGAGGTGAATGACGATCACCTAGTAGGGGACGGCTGCTCTCGGGGTTTATCATGACATAGGACGAATGTCAGGTAGCAAGATCAACGATGAGGACGGCCATCGGATAAAATGATGAAGGACAATCATCAAAAGGTGAAGGATGATCACCTAGCAGGGTACGACTGCTCTGTATCACGATATAGGTCGAATGTCGGATAGGGAAGGGTTCTAATAATGGAGACTCCGCTGGGGATGATGAAGGACGATCATCAAAAGGTGAAGGACGATCACCTGGTAGGGTACGGCTGCCGGAAGTATCATGACATAGGACGAATGTCAGATAGAAAAGAAAGTAATTTATCGGGATTTTCTGGGAACTCTTCTGGGGAATGGTGACACGGACAAGTGTCCCAAGAGTGTATAGATATCTGTTTGTGGTTTATCTGCAGGGGATTGATATGACACGGACGAGCATCGGAAAAAAGTATATATGTGTATTAGTGAGTGCAAAGGGGATGCTTTGGCTTTCTGCTAAGGAAATATGAGATAACACGGCCGAGTGTCGGGACGAGCAGGTTATGTATAAGTATATGTTTGTGGAGGATGTTCTGGCGACTTTACTGGGGAAAATGACACGGACGAGTGTCGAGTGAGTATATATACTTGTGTTAGAGAGTGCAAAGGGGACGCTTTGGCTTTTTGTTGGGGAAATTGAGAGGTATTTGTATATTGCTGATATGGTATTGTCGGTATTTACAGGTGACTGGTTCAAACCTGACTTGTGATTATGCAATATGTTTGATTTTTGCCGTAATGCTCCGTATTAGACGGAATGCTACGCTCTGGGGGAAATATGATGCGAATGCTATGATTATGCAAAGATACCGATCCAGGATCTGGATCCTGTTGTTGTGAAGATCTCTGATTGATCTGCTTGAAGAACATCCTAGCTGGGGGTGAGATCATTGGTAGATCTGATATATATGACTCTGTTTGGGGAAATAAGTCACTGATAGACCTATTCTGGTAATGAGGAGCCCAGCTGGGGCCTGCGGAAGCTTTCGTCACTTTGTTGTGAAATCTTCAGACATTGCTCTTCTGGATAGAGGTTGAAACTCTATGGGGAGATGGTTCCCTGTCTAACACTTGGCTGGGGAGAGATGATCACTGAACGATCTTCCTAGAGTCCCATAGGGATTCTGCTGAGGATGATGATTTTTGACAACTCAGCTGGGGAGGATGAGCACCTGCAATCCTATTATGACAAAGAAATGCACAAGTATCCCGAGGTATCCCTTACTGGATTCCATCATAGGAATTTAGACACTCCCGGGAGTAAGTAGTATATTTCCTGCAAGCATGTGTTTAGAAAAACGCATCTGTATTTATGCAACCATTATATCAAGGATATCAGACATTTTTGAAAAATTAAAGTAAAATGTACGAGACTAAGTGTGACTGAAAATATGATTTTATTAATTTGTGTGCCCTAAGTTGGCAAGTACAGTCAAAGAAACAGATCCCCTGAAATGAGGAGATTGTTACAAAATTGAGAAACAAAAAGGTGCTGGCAATGTTGATGATGCTTCAGTGAGCTTCCTTTTTGCTATGACCCGTATGACATTGACGTTCTTCTCATCCTGCTTTCTAAAGAAGGCTGATTCTGACCGACGTTTGAACCTGTTGAAGTTTACCAAGTTGTAAGTGATACAGACGAATTCAGAACACAGTTGTTCGCTTATTCCCTTATTTTGCGTGGATCGCCCTTTCGGGTTTTCAATCCACTGGGATACCCATTTTTGCCTGAGCTGTCCATTGTGGCTTTTCAACTCAGCGGGTGCACACATTTTTTATATTTATTTTCCCTTATTTTTGCCCGAGTCTATTATTCTGTCTTTGACTCGCCGGGATGCCCTATTTTTGCCTGGACTTACATTCTGTTTTTGTGTCCAGCGGGTCATTTTATGCGAAGTATTTTTTAACTGCATCTGAATTCACAGGGGACAGGAAGTCTTCACCATCCATAGTACCGAGCATTAGTGCTCCACCAGAGAAGACTTTCTTTACTATGAATGGACCATCGTAATTCGGAGTCCACTTGCCCCTGTGGTCTGTATGAGGAGGGAGGAGTCTTTTCAGCACAAGATCTCCTACTTGGTATTCCCGAAGCCTGACTTTCTGATCGAAGGCTTTCTTCATTCTCTTCTGATATAACTGCCCATGACAGATTGCAGCTAATCTCTTCTCTTAAATCAGATTCAGTTGTTCGTATCGGGATCGGACCCATTCTGCTTCATTCAGTTTAACATCCATCAGTACCCGCAAGGTGGGTAATTCAACTTCAATAGGTAGGACTGCCTCCATACCATACTGTAAACACCCCAAATTTTCCCTCACTCATTTCACCATGGCTTGTGATCTTTTCATATGCATAAGTTCAATCATAACATCTCATATTGCATCCTTACTTCACTGCATTGTTTCTAAGTCATATGCATCTAGGGTTTGTGATCTGAGCAATCCAAGAGCCACTTGAGCCACTTCAAAGGTCATCAATCTCTTCAAAGGGGTCCATGAATGTTCAATCATCATACTATATCCTCTCAAAGTCAAAGAATCACAAGAACTGAGAAAGGCATGGAAGCAGAGCCAGGCTTAACTGCACAGATGACCTAGAATTAGGGTTTTGGTTTCAAAGGCCATAACTCCAAATTTTTTGGTCATTCTTGTTTCTATTGGTCTCTATATGGTATAGAGATCATGCATATCAATTTTCATGAGGAAATTCCATGGGGAAGGCATCTGATTAAGAGTTGACTTCTTGGGCAAGTCAGTGTAAATTCAGGGCATCTGAGGCCCCCAATGACCCAACCAAAGGGTGTTCTTCATCATTTTGAATGTGTATGATCTTTATTTGGTCATATAAGATGTTAGAAGTTCATAAAATTGAAGAATTTCAAGCCATTTGCAAAGTTGCCATTTTGGGAAAATGACTTGTAATGAAAACTTGCCATTTTGGGAAAGTTTTTCAACCCTTTCTTTTTGATTCAAAAATGCCTCAAATGAGAAAACTTTGGCCATGAAAGTTGTAGAATGGATCATTCCCTTTTCAAAAAGTACAAGAACTTGTCCTAATTCATTTTGGATCAAAAGTTATGGCTTGTCAAAATTGGGAAAAATCACATAAATTCAAGTTTTGTACCAAAGAGGAATTTTGCAAAATGGTATGATTAAGCATTCTTAAGACTTCAAGTGTGCACAAACTCTTCACAACATGCTCATATGACTTCTAAAAATCAGAATTGGCCCAAGAATTATGCATTTTGATGCTTTGAACTTCATGAATTTCCAAAGGGGCCAAAGATGTACCAACTTGCAAAAACTCATGAAGCCATGCCTCTACTTGTTACAGCTCACAAAGTCTGGTCCACAAGAACTCCATGATCTCAACTGAGCCAAGCCATGCCCCTATCACAACCTCACACTTGCCCATACCCCAAGTACACCTAACTTGGACTTTATGCAAAAACACCCATACCAATCAGCCTGTGCCACACCAACTATTCTGACCAATCAAGACTTTACAAACACACTTCAAGCAAGCCATTTCATAACATCTTGAAGCCTGAACACACACACAAGCCAGCACTCTCAACAATCCCTCCCTTTGCATTTTCTATCGAATCTCTCAACTCAGCAACTCAAACTTAAAAATTCTTTCACCATTCAACTCACCATGACCCACTGATCATTTCCCACCCCTCACTTGTCCCTGAAACCACCACAATCAAAAACACGATTTCAACACTCCCTTGACCTGAGCTTCTGCAAACTTCCTTTGGAGGCCATATAAACTCCAACTAGGTGTCAAAAGCTTCTGAGGAGGATCATTGGAGCTTGTTTGAAGCAAAGAGCTGGCCAGAAAGTCCCTGTTTCGAAAGCTCCAGCTCAGGTACCCCAAGAACTTTTTTCCAGAAATTGCTTTTTATGTTATAGAATTGTTGCTTATGCTTCATTGATCATTCTGGTGTTCTTAGTTTTTGAAATGATTGAGTTTTGAGCCTGAACCATGTCTCTGAAAGTTTGACCTAAAAACTTCTTTGATTTGATTCGTGTTTGTGTTGAAGGGTGAACATGATTTTGTGTTTGATTCGTGCTTGGGGTGGGTAGAGGATGAATTCTGGGGAGTTAGAGCATTTGAAACAGCCTAGGGAGTGATTTTGATTTTCGGTTGGCCGGAGAAGATGACCGGAACACTGTTCCGGTCATCTGAAAGTCATTAGGGCTTAATCATAATTACGTAGGTTTGAATGTGGGCCGTTCGTTTGCGCGCCAGGTCAACTCCCGCCTCTGTGAATTTGAATCTCAGCCTTCAGATTGTTTGACTTTCCCTTTTTCCATTTAAATTCATTTTAATTTTATTTGTTTCATATTTAAAAAATACATTTAGGTATTTAAAAATCACAAAAAAATTCACATTGCACTTAGAAACATTGTCCAACTCTCAAACCGAATTTCTTTTTTGTTCTTGATGCCTTTTGATCATTTTCATTGGAATTAAATTCATTATAAGGCAATACTTTGTTTCAAACTTTAAAATTTCATTCTGCCTAACCATTGAGAGTTGGATGATGATTATTCTTGCGTTGCACTCTTCATAGCATGTGGTTCATAGGATAATTTTGGTTTGAATTGATCTTGCATTTTCAATTTGTTTGGTATTTTTCTTGATGAGATACCCCAAAACCCTAGTAATCTTAGGAAATTCATAACTTACACTAGGTTAAGAGTTGAATCCTCTCCTTTGGGCAGTGAGCTTGTATAGGTTTAGGGTATCTTTGATTGCATTTTCAAATTTTTATCATGTCATTTGCTTCTGGTTTTGGATTTTTGCTTTGCATGATGCATGTAACCCTAATTTGTGTCTTCTTTTGCATCCTTTTCTCATTTGCTTGCATCCAATGACTTGCCATGACATTTTGTGCATCCACATGATTCATGATACATCTTAGCACATATTAGAATCATGTTTGAGCATTGCATCATCCATTTTCCATGTTTTATGACCATTACATTTCATAACTTTTCATGTACATTCATGGATCAATGCATGCTTCATTTGCATCCTTATGCTTGTTTGATCATTCTCATGTCTTGCCTCATGTTTGCATCATCTCTTGGCATCATTAACATCATGTAAATGCTTCTGAATTTGGTTTGCATCATGACATTTCATCCCATTTGCATTGCATTTCATTTCTTTTGGCTAACTTTTCAGGTGGTAAGTTGTTTTGAGAAGTGAATTTGCCTTCACTTCTCACAATCTCTTCTCATCTCTTATGCATCATTGCTGCATTTTATCTTGTGAATTGGATTGAGCTTGCTCATTTATGTTAATCTTACTTTCTTTCTTCAAGCAACTTGTCTTCTTAAGTGAAGCAAGTTGTTTTGCTTCTCTTTGCTCCTTGCTCCTTTCATCTGCTTCCTTCCTGGTGGTTTCTCTGAAGATCTTTTCTTCTTAAGCCTCATAAACCCTAGGATCTCCAAGCATGATAACAATTAGGGCTTGATTAGTCTCCCATTTAGTTTCACCTTTGTGTCATCTTTGAGTTCTCTCTTCTCACCTCATAATCAGGGACTAAACCCTAAAGGCTTTAAGGCTTTGTGATTAAGCTTATGCCTGCATCCTTCTATTAGGATAGAGTGTATAACTTTAATCCTAAGTGTTAAACCCTTAATGTGTTTAAATCCTTTAATCAATTCACATAATAATCATCAAGACATTAAGCTTGTAACTTGGGCCTTGCATTAGGGTTCTAATTCTTCCTTAATTGGTTAAGAAGGACTAACCCTAGTGTTAATGGACAAGTCCCTCTCAAGTTTGTCTTACAAACCATAAAAATCACTTCTTCATTTTATCATTAACTAAAATCCATCTAATAAAGGTTTTGTTTGCTATGAGGTTAATCCCTAATCATGGATTAAGTTGAGGAGTCTTTCTCAGCTTAAATGTTCTCATCTATTATCCTTCTATTAGGATGGTGTAATGAGTCCATTAAATCCTTGATTATGGCTTAAACTCATTACTTAACACTAAACAAAAACTCCAAAAAACATCTAAATAATCACAAGTAGGTTTATGATCTTAATCCTATACCAGGGTGATTAAGTGTGAGGTGCTTACTTCATACTTAAGGTATTCTCATTACCCCTAATCAGAGGGAAGATGTGATGAGTTTACTAACCCATTGGTTTAAGCTTAAGCTCATTAACTTATGACAAACTTTAAAAAGCAATAAAAGATTGAAAACACCAAAAACAATCAATAATCGTCTCCTCCGGGATTCTTTTCTCACCTCATTCACTCTTAACCGAGAACTTGTTTCTTCCGTCTAATGCAAGACAGTTAGCACCTGAGCCAGACAGGTCATACACTTGAGCATAGACAAGCAAGCAGTTCATCAGGTCAATTTACCTTTCAGTCTCTTTGAGTCGAACTACGGTGTTCTGACTTCCTCATTGCACGAGAGGATACGTAGGCATAACTTAACAGTTATCGAACAAAAGTCTCTGTATATTCCCCCTCCTTCCAGCATCATTCTTTAAGCCTCATAGTCTTGAGCTTCATACTCTTGTTCTTACACTGACACTTCTCTCATACACTTCACAGTTATTCTACACTGACACTTGCATTCTTTCCAGCTTTGATAGACAAATTGCACTAACACTACCCTTTTAAAACACAAATCTTTTAAGCGTGGATCCCGTCGAGTACGGCGGACAATCTGGGTGCTAATACCTTCCCAGGTTGTAACCAACCCCCTTTCTCAGTCTCTCTGGTTCGCAACCGTCTTATCCATCTTTTCTCAGGTCTATGCAGCATTACCTTTCCTCCGGGATAAAAATGCCTAGATGGCGACTCTTGTCTTTCTGAGATCACCCCTGTGTGTTCTCTCTTCTTTCACCGACCGTTTGCGTCTGTACCCCTTCTAACTAGGTGTCATTTGGTGGGAGCGACAGCTTGGCGACTCTGCTGGGGACCCTTATACTGTAACCAGGGCTTCTGGTTCTTTTTGTGGGTTCCTCCTAGCGCTTGTTTGATTTGTGTTTACTGGGGTGTTATGTGCTAATTGTGTTATATAGTTGCTTTATTTATTGCTTTATGTACAACTTTATTTATTGCTTTCTTTACAGTTTTTCATACTTCATACTGTCATTATCATTGCTGGATCTGTTCTTCTGTTTTGGTGGGTGGGGGTTCTACTGAGAGTTTAAGGTCCTATACCTGGGACCTGAGTGACACCTAGGCTAGAGTGGTTCATGTTCTTTCCCATTCCATTTCGGTCTGGTGCGGGAATATGAAACACAGTTCAGATGTGGGTTTCTTCTTGAGAACTCTGTGCTACAGATTTCCTGTAGTGCTAGGGCTATCTGGGAAGCCTGCTAAGTCTGGATGACCTTTTATTATGACCTTCAGAAACTGAGGTGAATTAGAGGAGGATCTTTTATGGTTATTGTAAACACTGTACCTCCGGGTTAGAAGTGTTTACACTTCTCATAACCGATCCAAGTCTAAGGATCCTTGTTCTAGAACACCACCTGTGAGGGGGTTGGGCTATTTACAGGTTTGCAGGTACCATTAGCCACATCATACCCTGTTACTATTGTGTTTAAGAGTACTCCACTTTGGACAGTTCTTGTGATTAAACCCTGGACATGTGGCTCTTTATTTGAGCCCCCCACCTTGGTTACTGGATTTCTGAACCTCCATCTGGACTTCTTGAACATACATGGGCCTTATATATCAAGACAGATAACCAGATCCAGCTTGATCACAAACCCTTGCATATCATTTGCATACATCATTATTGCATCATTTAACATTTGTTTATTTGTTTTTCATGGTATCCACATTATATTTGGCTTGGTTTTGACCCCTTCATCTGCATAGACCTCTGTTTCATCAGCTATCTGCTTCAGCTATCTTCATCAGTTGACTGCTTCAGTCATTTTCATCATCACCAGCATCAGCCTATCAGTGGCTCATCTCCAGTACCAGTCTTGATCCTCATCAGCACTTGTCTTCAGTTCTTCATCAACAGTCATGGCACCCAGGAAAAGCAACATTTCTTACCATTTCTTTGAGCCTGTGTTGACTGGTATCAGGCAGGTCCAGTCACTTATCACTCCAGACCACATCCCATTATTCAGAGAGTATTATGGAGGCATCCTTGATATGGTCATGGACCTGGACCCTTCTCAGAGGAGTATGATCCACACCTGCCTACAGTTTTATGACCCTCCTTTGAGATGCTTCACCTTCCAGAACTTTCAGTTAGGACCTCTGCTGGAGGAATTCTCATCATTAATTGGAGTACCTGTCAGGGGTGGGATCCCCTTCAACCCAGAGATGACTTCTCCCAGCAATGGGGTTATACTATTTGCAGATGAGCCCAAGTTTATCAGCAAGAATGCCATTCATCTTTTCCTTCTGAGGAACCCAGTACCCACCTTGCTGGGAGATTTCTATTATTCCATTCATCAGAGGAATGAGAAGCAAAGAGGAAAGTTGGTGAGATGTTGTGCTCCTCTATTTCACACCTGGCTGCTCAGACACTTACCTAAATCTGATGCCTTCTTGAATCCTCACCAACAGAAGAATTGGGCTAAGAGACTTATTGCTCTGACTTCAGATGACATCAGATGGTGCACCCAGAGCACCAAGGGCAAGGATATAATCACTAGCTGTGGACAATACCCCAATGTACCTCTGATAGGAGTGAAAGGTTGCATCAACTACAATCCTTTGCTGTTTAAGAGACAATTGGGCTATGCTTTGGTCCATCCTCCTAGAGTCCAAGATTTAGCTGAAACCCTGTATTGTGAGATAAAACCTAATCTAGCTGTTGCCAGACAAGCATCATGGGCTTGGGACAACATCCAGACCAAAGGGATGACCATTCTTGGGAGGTGCAATAATGTTGCTTCAGCTCAGTACTGTGAGTGGTCTCATGCTAGAGCTCAGATTTCTGGGACGCCTTTCACCATTGAGGATATACCTGGACCATCCACAGTACAGCCACCAGCCACTGTCAGCCTGGAAGAATTTGAGAAGCTAAAGGAGAGGAATGAGAATCTGTCTCAAGCTTTGAAGAAGACCCTCTGGGAGAGGAGTGATGGTCGTCTGGACATTGAGAGGTTAGAAAAGCTTAAGGTGGAACATCTGGCCAAGATTGAGAAAACAGAAGACTACATCAAGAAAGCAAGATCCAGGGAGTAAATATTGAAGAATGCCTGCAAAGAGGCCCAGTTTCAGAAAGCTAAGACTGACCTCTATCTGCAAGAAAGTCAAGCTAGGTGGGTCAGGATCACTGAAGCTCGTACTCAAGAAGATCAGAAAATTCAGGCCAGGATTGAGCAGTTGGAGGCCAATGAAAAGAAACAACAGGAAGCTTTGCTGGCAGCCCAAAAGGAGATTTCAGAGTTGAAGCTTAGGGCTGGTCTGAAGAGGTCAAAGGACCAGGATAGGCACAAGAAGCTGACCACTACCATTGCCACTAGAAACCTCCTCATCAGAAACATCACAGAGCATCCGGCTGGTCCTGTAACTGAAGCACTTTTAAAGGAGGTTAAGGAGGATGAGTTTGGATTAAATGTTTGACTTCTTTGCTTGTTGTTATTTCCATTTGATGTACTTTTCTTTTATGTTGTATTTTGACCCCTCAGGGGCATGTGTTGTAAAAAACAAACTATGTATGATCCACCATTTGTAATATATTTGTTAGTTTATTTCAATGAGTTTCTTTTCTCAAGCAACATCAAAGCATCTTCCTCGGGGTCTGGAAAGGTCAAAACCAAGAACCAAGCCGGATACCTTGGAAAACAAATAAGCATACTGCATTGCATACTAACCTTTGTTTTGTTTTGTAGGTTTTGTTATTAGTTTGTTTGTTACTAACTCTGTTGTGGTTCAGGAATTATTGCTCGCCGCCGGGTGTTCCCTCTCAACCGTCCGCACCGGTATCCTACTCGCAACAACCTTCCTGGTATCCAAATGGATCAAGTACAGCAAGACCTGACAGAGGTCAGAACTCAAATGGCTAATGAAAGAGTAGAGATGAGGAACCAAATGGCCCAGTTCATGACTGTAATGACTAACCTGGCTCAAAGTCAGGAAAGGCTAAGGGCATTGGTAGAAAGACAGAACCCCGAGGAACCTCATCCTGGCACTGGAGGAACCAGCAACAATGAGGGAGGTCAGCCTCATGTTAATCCACCAGTATTTGGACCTCATATAGAGCCGGAAGTCAACATCCCAAGGAATGTACAGGGCAACACTGCTGCAGGCAGGATCTTGCAAGAAGATCCTCAAGAGGAGAAGTTTACTGTCATGGGAGCTGGGGATGAAGTCTATGATAGGAGGTTTGATGAAATTGCTGAAAAGTTGAGGTCTCTGGAGTCTCAGAATTCCCTAGGCTTCGATGTGATGGATATGGGGTTAGTGGATGGGGTAAGGATTCCCCACAAGTTTAAACCCCCATGCTTCGAGAAGTACAATGGAACTTCCTGTCCACGAACTCACTTACAATCCTTTCTGGGGAGACTTAAGGCATACACCATGGATGAAAAACTATGGATGTTTTACTTTGAAGACAGTTTGACTGGGGCTTCAAGGGAGTGGTACTCACACTTGACCAGAGCTACTATCAGATGCTGGAAAGACCTAGCTGAAGCCTTCGTCAGGCAGTACCAATACAATCTAGATATGGCTCCTAACAGGACCCTTCTGATGGGAATGTCTCAATCCTCCAGGGAAAGCTTCAGGGAATATGCCCAAAGGTGGAGACAGCTTGCTGCTGCTGTCCAACCACCCATGTCGGAAAGAGAAATGGCCGACATGTTCATGAATACTCTGCAAGGAACATATATTGATAGGCTAGCTGCCTTTTCTTCCACCAGTTTTGCTGACGTAGTTATAGCCGGTGAAAGAATTGAAAGCCTCCTGAAAATGGGTAAGATTTCTGATAATGGTGCAAGTTTGTCCAGTAATCCCAGGAAGCCTTTTGTGGGACCTAGAAGAACCGGTGAGGCAAATGCCATTCATGCCAACAGGGGCAGACCTCAATATGTTCATAGATCAGTGGCAGCTGTCACTATTCCAGCTCCGATTCCTCAGCAACCAGCATATCAACAACCACATTATCAACAGCAAGTTCAGTATCCGCCACAGAGGACCTACAACAACAACAACAATCAACAACAAAGACCTTTTCAGCAAAGACCGTCTCAGGCAAATAGGGTAATTGATCCTATCCCTATGCCCTATGCTGCATTATTGCCACAACTTCTGAAGCTCAACTTGGTTGAGTTAAGGACATTGGCACCACCGGATCCCTCCAATCTTCCAAGGAATTATGATGTCAACGCCAGATGTGCTTTCCACTCCAATGCACCTGGCCACAATACGGAGAAATGCAGGGCTTTACAAATGAAAGTACAAGATCTGGTGGATTCCAAAGCCCTCAACTTTGCACCTCCTCCAAGTGTCACCAAGAATCCCATGCCCAATCATGGGGGGCCAAGAATTAATGCCATTGAGGAAGACAAGCCATCTTTCTTGATAACCAGTGTTGGACAAATTCGAACACCTCTGGTTGAAATTAAAGCTCAGCTTCTAGAGTACCAGATGTTCCCCGGGTGTGAGCTCGGTTGTGGGTATTGCAACATTGCAGTCAATGGGTGTGACAATTTAAGAAGCGGCATAGATGGTCTTATCAAAAGTGGTATCCTTCAGATCTCAACAACGGCGCCTACAAATCCAACAATTCCTTTGACAACAATTTTTGAGTCTCCTACAACAGCAGCAACAATCATTCTGACCGATTCATCAATATCATCAACAATGGCTCCACCCATCACTTCAACAAATCAAATGTCAACAACCTTTTCTTCTACAACATCAACATCCATTTATTCGGCAGAATCTTCTACAACGCCAGCAGAAATTAATGAAGATATCTCAGCAGTCACCATCTACTATGATCCGTCAAATGTTCCTCCAAACAACAACTTTCAACAACAAACAGTGGCATCTCCTGCCAGGTCACCAGTCACCATTTACTACGATCCGCGCACCATTTCAGTACCCTCCTCTGCTGCAGTCAGTCCAGTTACTATCACGGTACCTGGACCAGTTCCATATGAAAGCAGTAATGCCATACCTTGGCATTATGGCTCTGACCTCTACTGCAACGGGGAGAAAAAGGAAAGAGTGTGGTATTTGAAGAGCCGGCTGTCAAAGAAACTCAGAAGACATCTTTTGAACAGGATGTAGACGAGTTTATGAGAATCATAAAGAGAAGTGACTACAAGGTGGTGGATCAGCTTCACCAAACTCCCTCAAAGATCTCCATATTATCCCTGTTGATGTGTTCTGAAGCTCACAGGAATGCATTACTGAAAGTCCTGCACGCAACATACGTGCCAGAGGAGATTACCGTTAATTAGCTAGAAACTGTGGTAGAAAATGTCAACACCAGTCATGGACTGGGCTTTACCAATGCTGACTTAACAACTGAGGGACGTAACCACAACAAGGCTTTACATATTACCCTGGAATGCAAGGGTGCTGTTTTATCTCATGTACTGGTGGACACTGGGTCGTCACTCAATGTTCTACCAAAGAAAGCCTTGGTGAAGCTGGAATATGATGGCTTAGCATTGCGTCCGAGTAATTTGGTGGTGAGAGCATTTGATGGCTCTAAAATATCAGTGCTTGGGGAGATTGATCTTCCTGTGATGATTGGCCCGCAGACCTTCAAAATTACCTTCTATGTGATGGACATTCAGCCGGCCTACAGCTGTTTGTTGGGTAGACCCTGGATCCATGCCGCTGGCGCTGTTACGTCTACCCTTCACCAGAAGCTGAAATTCGAGTGGGAAGGCCAAATCATCACCATCTGTGGGGAAGAGGACATTTTTGTTAGCCATCTGGCTACGTATAAGTACATTGAAATGGATGGAGAAATCCATGAAACCATGAGCCAGGGGTTCGAGGCCCTGAACATAAATGAAGCATCTGCCGTACTAGGGACCTCCATGACGTCTTATCAGTAAGCCAGGAAGGTTGTTGAAGAGGGTACTGCCCAAGGCTGGGGAAAGCTGTTGCCCGTGGAAAAGAAGGAAGACAGATTTGGGCTGGGTTACAAACCAACTCAGCAAGATCAATCAGAGGCTGCTAAAGAGCCCAACTTTGTCAGCGGGGGGATGCTCACCCCGGATGCTGTGAACAACTTGGAAGATGAGTCGGAAGATGAGCGCAACCTGGAGAGCTGGATACGTCCAAAGACCCCGGGGAGCCATATCTCAAACTGGTCTTCCCAGGAAATTACAAGGGTTACTCCCACAGAGTAATTATTATTTCCTGTATTTTTAAGCATGCATCAAGTCTTGCATCTTGCCCAAGATGTCAAGACTCATTTTGTAATCGGGCCATCTTATAATTTTGTGCAAACAGATCAATCAATGAATATCGGACATCTTTTGCAAATGAGTCTTTCCCTTTTCCGCTCACTGTTTTTCATTTTTCTTTTTGTACAAAAATAAAATGGCAATGTTTTTCAAAATGATAACTTCATTTCACTTTTTCTAAACAAGATTAAAATCGATCACTAAAATAAACCCATCTAAACCCTTGCAGAGAGTGCCTTTCAGACTGCACCGACAACAGCACAGCTATGACTTCGTATGACTTTGACAATCCAATCAATCAAGCTGATGAAGGGGTTGAAGAAGATTACGAGCTACCTGAAGATCTAGCCAGGTTGTTAAGGAAAGAGGAGAAGGTTATCACTCCTCATCATGAGGAGGTCGAAACGGTTAATCTTGGTACGGAAGAAGATGTGAAAGAGGTTAAGATCGGAGCCTGCTTACAAGATTCAGTAAAGGAAAAACTGATTGATATGCTTCGGGAGTATGTGGATGTCTTTGCTTGGTCTTATCAGGATATGCCAGGGTTGGACACCGATATTGTCATGCACAAGCTGCCTTTAAAAGAAGACTGCCCACCGGTGAAACAGAAACTGCGCCGTACTCGCCCAGATATGGCCATGAAGATCAAAGAATAGGTACAAAAGCAGTGGGACGCCGGTTTCCTTGCTGTGACTAGCTATCCGCCGTGGGTCGCTAATATTGTACCTGTGCCTAAGAAGGACGACAAGGTGAGAATGTGTGTGGATTACCGGGATCTGAACAGAGCCAGCCCGAAAGATGACTTCCCTTTACCTCACATTGATGTATTGGTTGATAATACGACTCAGTTCTCGGTGTTCTCCTTCATGGATGGATTTTCAGGATACAATCAGATCAAAATGTCACCTGAAGACATGGAGAAGACCACTTTCATCACACCCTGGGGAACATTCTGTTACAAGGTGATGCCATTCGGACTGAAGAATGCTGGTGCTACTTATCAACGGGCTATGGTAACATTATTCCATGACATGATCCACAAAGAAATTGAATGTTATATGGATGACATGATTGCCAAGTCCCTTACGGAAGAAGACCACCTGGTAAATCTGTTGAAGTTATTCAAGCGTCTGAGGAAGTACCAACTGAAGTTAAACCCCAACAAGCGCACTTTCGGGGTGCGATCCGGTAAGCTGCTGGGATTTATTGTAAGTGAGAAAGGGATTGAAGTTGACCCTGATAAAGTTAAAGCCATTCAAGAAATGCCTGCACTAAAATCAGAAAAAGAAGTTCGAGGGTTTCTAGGTAGATTGAACTACATTTCGCGGTTCATATCTCACCTTACAGCAACCTGTGAACCTTTATTCAAGTTGTTAAGAAAAGAACAAACGATCAGGTGGAATGAAGACTGCCAGAGGGCTTTTGACAAAATCAAGGATTACTTGCAAGAACCCCCAATCCTTATGCCTCCAGTTAAAGGAAGACCTCTAATCATGTAATTGACAGTATTAGAAGAGTCAATGGGGTGTGTGCTGGGCCAACATGACGAGTCTGGTCGAAAAGAGTATGCAATATACTACCTAAGAAAAAAGTTTACCGACTGTGAACAACGTTATTCACTGCTCGAAAAAACTTGCTGTGCTTTAGCGTGGGCTGCTCGCCGACTAAGGCAGTATATGTTGACCCACACTACCTTGTTGATTTCAAAGATGGACCCAGTTAAGTACATTTTTGAGAAGCCAGCACTTACCGGACGGGTTGCAAGATGGCAAATGATCCTCAGGGAATATGACATCCAGTACACATCTCAGAAAGCCATCAAGGGCAGGGTATTGTCTGATTATCTTGCTGAGCAACCCATTGATGATTACCAGCCTATGAGATTTGACTTCCTTGATGAAGACATCATGTTCATAAAAGCAAAAGATCATGAAGAGCCTGTTCACACTAAAGGGCCTGACCCAGAAGAAGAATGGACTATGATGTTTGACGGGGCTATTAATATGAATGGTCGTGGTGTTGGTGCAGTACTCATTACACCTAAAGGAGTTCACATGCATTTCTCGGCAAAACTCACCTTTAACTGCACTAACAACGAAGTTGAATATGAAGCTTGCATTATGGGTCTTGAGGAAGCCATTGACCTCAGGATCAAGACTTTGACCGTGTTCGGAGATTCAGCTCTGGTAATCAATCAAACCAACGGCAAATGGTACACCCACTAAGATCATCTGATACCTTATAGGGACTATACAAGAAGGTTATTGACTTTCTTCATGACAGTCAAGCTTGAGTATATCCCTCGAGATGAGAATCAGTTTGCAGATGCTCTGGCTACCATTTCATCAATGATCAAAGTTCAAGCTGCCAACTTTGTGCCTCAGATTTCAGTGTCCAAACTCGACAGACCAGCATATGTATTTGCGGCAGATGTTGTTAATGATGATAAGCCTTGGTTCCATGATATCAAATGCTTCTTGGAGGATCAAACATACCCACCTGGGGCATCTTCCAATGATAAGAAGACTTTAAGAAGGCTAGCTGGTAGTTTCTTCTTAAATACTGATGGTTCCCTGTACAAGAGAAACTTTGATATGGTACTTCTCAGATGTGTTGATAAGACTGAAGCAGACTTGTTAATGCACGAAGTGCACGAAGGATCCTTCGGTACCCATGCTGAAGGACATGCAATGGCTAAAAAGTTGTTAAGATCGGGCTATTACTGGATCACAATGGATGCAGACTGTTGTGCCTATGCCAGAAAATGCCATAAATGCCAGATTTATGCGGATAAAGTGCATGTGCCTCCGAATCCTTTGAATGTGATGTCTTCACCCTGGCCTTTTGCCATGTGGGGCATTGATATGATTGGCAAGATCGAGCCGACAACTTCAAACGGCCACAGATTCATCCTGGTTGCTATTGACTATTTTACCAAGTGGTAGCTCGATTTCTAAAAAAGGATATCATCTGTCGGTATGGAGTGCCCGAGCGAATCATTACTGATAATGGTTCCAACTTGAACAACAAAATGATGGCAGAACTGTGCCGGGACTTCAAGATCCAACACCACAATTCTTCTCCTTACAGGCCAAAGATGAATGGCGCTGTCGAGGCGGCTAACAAAAATATCAAGAAGATTGTGTAGAAGATGGTAGTTACGTACAAATATTGGCATGAGATGCTACCGTTTGCCTTGCATGGGTACCGTACGTCAATCAGAACATCCACCGGGGCAACGCCGTCTCAGCTTGTTTACGGTATGGAGGCAGTTTTACCTGTTGAAGTTGAATTACCCTCCTTGCGGGTACTAATGGATGTTAAACTGAATGAGGCAGAATGGGTCCGGTCCCGATACAAACAACTGGTCTGATTGAAGAGAAGAGATTGGCTGCAATCTGTCATGGGCAGCTGTATCAGAAAAGAATGAAGAAAGCCTTCGATCAGAAAGTCAGGCTCCGAGAGTACCGAGTAGGAGACCTCGTGCTGAAGAGACTCCTCCCTCCTCATACAGACCACAGGGGCAAGTGGACCCCGAACTATGAAGGGCCATTCGTAGTAAAGAAAGTTTTCTCCGGTGTAGCACTGATGCTCAGTACTATGGATGGTGAAGACTTCCTGTCCCCTGTGAATTCAGATGCAGTTAAAAAATACTTCGCATGAAAATGACCCGCTGGACATAAAAACAGAATGTAAGTCTAGGCAAAAATAGGGCATCCCGGCGAGTCAAAAACAAAATAAAAGACTCGGGCAAAAATAAGGGAAAATAAATAAAAAATGTGTACACCCGCTGAGTTGAAAAGCCGCATTGGACAACTCAGGCAAAAATGGGTATCCCGGTGGATTAAAAACCCGAAAGGGCGATCCACGCAAAATAAGGGAATAAGCGAACAACTGCATTCCGAATTCATCTGTATCACTTACAATATGGCAAGCTCCGAAAGGTTCGAGCGTCGGTCAGAATCAGCCTTCTTCAGGAAGCGAGATGAGAAGAACGTCATTGTCATACAAGTCATAGCAAAAGGGAAAGCTCCTTGAAGCGTCATCAACATTGCCAGCACCTTTTTGTTTCTCAATTTGTAACAATCTCCTCATTTTAGGGGATTTGTTTCTATGACTGTATTTGCCAATTCAGGGCACGCAAATTAATAAAATCAGATTTTCAGTCATGTTTCGTCTCGTACATCTTATTTTCATTTGCAAAATGTCCGACGTCCTTGAGATATTGGTTGCATAAATACAGATGTTTCCCTCCTAAGAATACGTGCTTGCAGGAAATATAGTTGCTCCCGGAAGTGTCTAGACTCCTATGATGGAATCCAGTAAGGGATACCTCGGGGTACTCGCACGTTTCTTTGTATTTATAGGATTGAATGTGTTCAAAGCACAACATGGGGCATGAAAGCTTCTCCCCAGTAGGCTGCCAAATCATTGTTTCCCCGACACACCTTCCAAACGGCACCAGAGATGCTTTTTCCTCATCAGAGTTACTAGGCATCACTTATCCAACATTTCCTTCAAAGAGCAGCACTAGAAAGTACTCACATCCCCAACTGAGTTGTTAAGTATCATCCTCAGCAGGATCCCCCACAGAGATCTCTGGGAAGGTCTTTCAGCGATCTCTCTCCCCAGCCTGAGTTGCCGGTCATCATTCCCTCCCAGCCAAATGCTAGACAGAGAATTACTCCCCACAGAGTCTCAACCTCTATCTAGCAAAACAATACCTGAAAGATCTCACAACAGAGTGACGAAAGCTTCTACAAACCCCAACTGGGTCCCTCATTACCAGGATAGGTCTATCAATGACCTACTTCCCCAAACAGAGTCATATATGTCAGATCTATCAATGACCTTATCCCCAGCTGGGATATCCACTTCAAGCAGATCAGCCAGAGATCTTCACAGCGATGGGATCCGAATCCCAGATCGGTATCTTTGCATAATCATAGCATTCACATCATATTCTCCCCACAGAGCGTAGCATTCCGTGTAATACGGAACATTATGGCAAAAATCAAACATATTGCATAATCACAAGCCATGTGTCGAACCGAACACTTGTAAATACTGACAATCCATCAACGATATACAGAAAACTTCCCAGATTCCCCGGCAAAGAACCAAGGCAATCTCCCTAAAGATACAGATACTTCCTGACACCTGTCCGTGTCATATCCCCAATAGAACGCCAAAGCGCCCCCTTTGCACTCACAGATACATATCCATACATTTTTCCGACACCCGTCCGTGTCATGCTCTCCCCAGCAAGTTAAACACTCGTCCGTGTTTCACTCATACTTGTTACTCGTCATCTTTTTACTCATACAGATACTCGGCCGTATCTTGTATATACCACTTAAATCCTCTCAAGATTTGACACTCGTCCATGTTCTTTGTTAACCAGTTGGTACTCGTCCATATCATCATCTCTGAACATGCGTCAAGCGTTTGTTTTTACTGATCCTCGTCCGTATCGTGGTCTTAAGGATGCTCATCCGCATCTTTAATCTATACACCGTGCCAAACACTTATGTCTTCTTGAATTTAGACACTCGTCTGTGTCTACCATTCCCCAGAAGAGTCCCATCAAATCCCATTAAATTATTTCCTTTCTATCTGACATTCGTCCTATGTCATGATACCTTTTCGGAAGCCATACCCTGCCAGGTGATCGTCCTTCACCTTTTTTTGATGATCTTCCTTCATCACCCCAGTGGAGTCTCTATTCATTAGAACCCCTTTTCATCCGACATTCGTCCTATGTCGTGATTCTTTTAGCAGCCGTCCCCTGCTAGGTGATCGTCCTTTACCTCCTGATGATCGTCCTTCATCATTTTATCCGATGGCCGTCCCCATCGTTGATCTTGTTATCTGGCATTCGTCCTATGTCATGATACCTTCAGATCAGCCGTACCCTACTAGGTGATCGTCCTTCACCTCTTGATGATCGTCCTTCATCATGCTTATCCGATGGTCGTCCCCATCGTTGACTCTTTCTATCCGGCATCCGTCCTATGTCGTGATACTTTCGACAACCGTACATTGCCAGGTGATCGACCTTCGCCTTAGATGACCGTCCCTCATCTTATTCCCCAACATAGCAGCCTTCCCCTGCCAGGTGATCGTCCTTCACCTTTGATGACCGTACCTCATCATTTACCTCTTCAGCCCGATGGTCGTCCCCATCATTTACCTTTAAATCCCCAGAGAGTCTTATATCTTTATTTGATGGTCGTCCCCATCATAATCTCTTATATCCCCAGCTTATCGGCCGTCCCCGTCACTGCTTCATTTCCCGCATTTCCCCCAGCATGTCGGCCGTCCCCGTCATTGCTTCATCCCCAGCAGTCGTCCTCTGCTCGGCGGTCATTCTCCGTCGCCCGCACTTTATAATTATGCTTTATTTTCCTTTACAATCTATATCCCTTTTCTTCTTCATTCTGTGAGTGCAAATTTTGGACTGTCTTTGGTATTCAACCACAAGTTATCTTGTTTGCCTGTTAAGCCGTTGCTTACATCCTTCACAGCTAACTCATGCTTGAATAGGGGCAGCTGTAAACACCCCAAATTTGCCCTCACTCATTTCACCATGGCTTGTAATCTTTTCATATGCATAAGTTCAATCATAGCATCTCATATTGCATCCTTACTTCACTGCATTGTTTCTAAGTCATCTGCATCTAGGGTTTGTGATCTGAGCAATCCAAGAGCCACTTGAGCCACTTCAAAGGTCATCAATCACTTCAAAGGGGTCCATGAATGTTCAAGCATCATACTATATCCTCTCAAAGTCAAAGAATCACAAGAACTGAGAAAGGCATGGAAGCAGAGCCAGGCTTAACTGCACAGATGACCTAGAATTAGGGTTTTGGTTTCAAAGGCCATAACTCCAAATTTTTTGGTCATTATTGTTTCTATTGGTCTCTATATGGTATAGAGATCATGCATATCAATTTTCATAAGGAAATTCCATGGGGAAGGCATCTGATTAAGAGTTGACTTCTTGGGCAAGTCAGTGTAAATTCAGGGCATCTGAGGCCCCCAATGACCCAACCAACGGGTGTTCTTCATCATTTTGAATGTGTATGATCTTTATTTGGTCATATAAGATGTTAGAAGTTCACAAAATTGAAGAATTTCAAGCCATTTGCAAAGTTGCCATTTTGGGAAAATGAATTGTAATGAAAACTTGCCATTTTGGGAAAGTTTTTCAACCCTTTCTTTTTGATTCAAAAATGCCTCAAATGAGAAAACTTTGGTCATGAAAGTTGTAGAATGGATCATTCCCTTTTCAAAAAGTACAAGAACTTGTCCTAATTCATTTTGGATCAAAAGTTATGGCTTGTCAAAGTTGGGAAAAATCACATAAATTCAAGTTTTGTACCAAAGAGGCATTTTGCAAAATGGTATGATCAAGCATTCTAAAGACTTCAAGTGTGCACAAACTCTTCACAACATGATCATATGACTTCTAAAAATCAGAATTGGCCCAAGAATTATGCATATTGATGCTTTGAACTTCATGAATTTCCAAAGGGGCCAAAGATGTACCAACTTGCAAAAACTCATGAAGCCATGCCTCTACTTGTTACAGCTCACAAAGTATGGTCCACAAGAACTCCATGATCTTAGCTGAGCCAAACCATGCCCTATCACAACCTCACACTTGCCCATACCTCAAGTACACCTAACTTGGACTTTATGCAAAAACACCCATACAATCAGCCTGTGCCACACCAACTATTCTGACCAATCAAGACTTTACAAACACACTTCAAGCAAGCCATTTCATAACATCTTGAAGCCTGAACACACACACAATCCAGCACTCTCAACAATCCCTCCCTTTGCATTTTCTATCGAATCTCTCAACTCAGCAACTCAAACTTAAAAATTCTTTCACCATTCAACTCACCATGACCCACTGATCATTTCCCACCCCTCACTTGTCCCTGAAACCACCACAATCAAAAACACGATTTCAACACTCCCTTGACCTGAGCTTCTGCAAACTTCCTCTGGAGGCCATATAAACTCCAGCTAGGTGTCAAAAGCTTCTGAGGAGGATCATTGGAGCTTGTTTGAAGCAAAGAGCTGGCCAGAAAGTCCCTGTTTCGAAAGCTCCAGCTCAGGTACCCCAAGAACTTTTTTCCAGAAATTGCTTTTTATGTTATAGAATTTTTGCTTATGCTTCACTGATCATTCTGGTGTTCTTAGTTTTTGAAATGATTGAGTTTTGAGCCTGAACCATGTCTCTGAAAGTTTGACCTAAAAACTTCTTTGATTCGATTCGTGTTTGTGTTGAAGGGTGAACATGATTTTGTGTTTGATTCGTGCTTGGGGTGGGTAGAGGATGAATTCTGGGGAGTTAGAGCATTTGAAACAGCCTAGGGAGTGATTTTGATTTTCGGTTGGCCGGAGAAGATGACCGGAACACTGTTCCGGTCATCTGAAAGTCATTAGGGCTTCTGATTAGGGCTTAATCATAATTACGTAGGTTTGAATGTGGGTCGTTCGTTTGCGCGCCAGGTCAACTCCCGCCTCTGTGAATTTGAATCTCAGCCTTCAGATTGTTTGACTTTCCCTTTTTCCATTTAAATTCATTTAAATTTTATTTGTTTCATATTTATTTTGCACGAATTATTAAAAATAGTTAAAAACATTTAAAAATTATGAAAATTTTTGTCAAAGATTTCATTAATTTTTAAAACCCAAAAATATTTTTATTTTTATTTTTTGCACTGAAAATTATTTTTAAATCATTTAAATGATTATTTTTAATTAGTTAATGAAAATTAATTAATTAAAAATACATTTAGGTATTTAAAAATCACAAAAAAATTCACATTGCACTTAGAAACATTTAGAAACATTGTCCAACTCTCAAACCAAATTTCTTTTTTGTTCTTGATGCCTTTTGATCATTTTCATTGGAATTAAATTCATTATAAGGCAATACTTTGTTTCAAACTTTAAAATTTCATTCTGCCTAACCATTGAGAGTTGGATGATGATTCTTCTTGCGTTGCACTCTTCATAGCATGTAGTTCATAAGATAATTTTGGTTTGAATTGATCTTGCATTTTCAATTTGTTTGGTATTTTTCTTGATGAGATGCCCCAAAACCCTAGTAATCTTAGGAAATTCATAACTTACACTAGGTTAAGAGTTGAATCCTCTCCTTTGGGTAGTGAGCTTGTATAGGTTTAGGGTATCTTTGATTGCATTTTCAAATTTTTATCATGTCATTTGCTTCTGGTTTTGGATTTTTGCTTTGCATGATGCATGTAACCCTAATTTGTGCCTTCTTTTGCATCCTTTTCTCATTTTCTTGCATCCAATGACTTGCCATGACATTTTGTGCATCCACATGATTCATGATACATCTTAGGACATATTAGAATCATGTTTGAGCATTGCATCATCCATTTTCCATGTTTTATGATCATTACATTTCATAACTTTTCATGTACATTTATGGATCAATGCATGCTTCATTTGCATCCTTATGCTTGTTTGATCATTCTCATGTCTTTCCTCATGTTTGCATCATCTCTTGGCATCATTAACATCATGTAAATGCTTCTGACTTTGGTTTGCATCATGACATTTCATCCCATTTGCATTGCATTTCATTTCTTTTGGCTAACTTTTCAGGTGGTAAGTTGTTTTGAGAAGTGAATTTGCCTTCACTTCTCACAATCTCTTCTCATCTCTTATGCATCAATACTGCATTTTATCTTGTGTATTGGATTGAGCTTGCTCATTCATGTTCATCTTACTTTCTTTCTTCAAGCAAGTTGTCTTCTTAAGTGAAGCAAGTTATTTTTCTTCTCTTTGCTCCTTGCTCCTTTCATCTGCTTCCTTCCTGGTGGTTTCTCTGAAGATATTTTCTTCTTAAGCCTCATAAACCCTAGGATCTCCAAGCATGATAATAATTAGGGCTTGATTAGTCTCCCATTTAGTTTCACCTTTGTGTCATCTTTGAGTCCTCTCTTCTCACCTCATAATCAGGGACTAAACCCTAAAGGCTTTAAGGCTTTGTGATTAAGCTTATGCCTGCATCCTTCTATTAGGATGGAGTGTATAACTTTAATCCTAAGTGTTAAACCCTTAATGTGTTTAAATCCTTTAATCAATTCACATAATAATCATCAAGACATTAAGCTTGTAACTTGGGCCTTGCATTAGGGTTCTAATTCTTCCTTAATTGGTTAAGAAGGACTAACCCTAGTGTTAATGGACAAGTCCCTCTCAAGTTTGTCTTACAAACCATAAAAATCACTTCTTCATTTTATCATTAACTAAAATCCATCTAATAAAGGTTTTGTTTGCCATGAAGTTAATCCCTTATCATGGATTAAGTTAAGGAGTCTTTCTCAGCTTAAATGTTCTCATCTATTATCCTTCTATTAGGATGGTGTAATGAGTCCATTAAATCCTTGATTATGGCTTAAACTCATTACTTAACACTAAACAAAAACTCCAAAAAACATCTAAATAATCACAAGTAGGTTTATGATCTTAATCCTATACCATGGTGATTAAGTGTGAGGTGCTTACTTCATACTTAAGGTATTCTCATTACCCCTAATTAGAGGGAAGATGTGATGAGTTTACTAACCCATTGGTTTAAGCTTAAGCTCATTAACTTATGACAAACTTTAAAAAGCAATAAAAGATTGAAAACACCAAAAACAAACAATAATCGTCTCCTCCGGGATTCTTTTCTCACCACATTCACTCTTAACCGAGAACTTGTTTCTTCCGTCTAATGCAAGACAGTTAGCACCTGAGCCAGACAGGTCATACACTTGAGCATAGACAAGCATGCAGTTCATCAGGTCAATTTACCTTTCAGTCTCTTTGAGTCGAACTACGGTGTTCTGACTTCCTCATTGCATGAGAGGATACGTAGGCATAACTTAACAGTTATCGAACAAAAGTCTCTGTATATTCCCCCTCCTTCCAGCATCATTCTTTAAGGCTCATAGTCTTGAGCTTCATACTCTTGTTCTTACACTGACACTTCTCTCATACACTTCACAGTTATTCTACACTGACACTTGCATTCTTTCCAGCTTTGATACACAAATTGCACTGACACTACCCCTTTAAAACACAAATATTTTAAGCGTGGATCCCCTCGAGTACGACGGACAATCTGGGTGCTAATACCTTCCCAGGTTGTAACCAACCCCCTTTCTCAGTCTCTCTGGTTCGCAACCGTCTTATCCATATTTTCTCAGGTCTATACAGCATTACCTTTCCTCCGGGATAAAAATGCCTAGCTGGCGACTCTTGTCTTTCTAAGATCACCCCTGTGTGTTCTCTCTTCTTTCGCCGACCGTTCGCGTCTGTACCCCTTCTGACTAGGTGTCATTTGGTGGGAGCGACACATACACAAGCTGATACGGTGTTGCCCCGGTGGATGTTCTGATTGATGTACGGTACCCATGTAAGGCAAATGGTAACATTTCATGCCAGTCCTTATAGGTGACCACCATCTTCTGCATAATCATCTTGATATTCTTATTAGCTGCCTCCACAGCGTCATTCATCTTTGGCCTGTAAGGAGAAGAATTGTGGTGTTGGATCTTGAAGTCCCGACACAGTTCTGCCATCATTTTGTTGTTCAGGTTGGAACCATTATCAGTAATGATTCCCTCAGGCACTCTATACCGACAGATGATGTCTCTCTTCAGGAATTGGGCTACCACTTGCCTGGTAACATTTGCAAATGAAGCTGCTTCAACCCACTTGGTAAAATAGTCAATGGCAACTAGGATGAATCTGTGGCCATTTGAAGCAGTCGGTTCAATCTTGCCAATCATATCAATGCCCCACATGGTAAAGGGCCAGGGTGAAGACATCACATTCAGAGGATTCGGAGGCACATGCACTTTATCTGCATAAATCTGGCATTTATGACACTTTCTGGCATAAGCACAACAGTCGGCATCCATTATGATCCAGTAGTAGCCTGATCTCAACAACTTTTTAGCCATTGCATGTCCTCCAGCATGGGTACCGAAAGATCCTTCGTGCATCAAAAAGTCTGCCTCTGTCTTATCAACACATCTGAGAAGTACCATATCAAAGTTTCTTTTGTACAACGACCCATCAGCATTCAGGAAGACTACCAACTAGCCTTCTTAACGTCTTCTTATCATTGGAAGATGCCCCAGGTGGGTATGTTTGATCCTCCAAGAAGCATTTGATGTCATGGAACCAAGGCTTATCGTCTTTAGCAAGGTCTGTTGAGAATACATATGCTGGTCTGTCAAGTCTGGATACTGAAATCCGAGGCACAAAGTTGGCAGCTTGAACTTTGATCATGGATGAAATGGTAGCCAGAGCATCTGCAAACTGATTTTCGTCTCGAGGGATATACTCAAGTTTGACTGTCGTGAAGAATGTGAGTAACCTCCTTGTATAATCCCGGTAGGGTATCAAATGTTCCTGGTGTGTATACCATTTGTCGTTGGTTTGATTAATTACCAAAGCTGAATCTCCAAACACAGTTAAAGTCTTGATCCTGAGGTCAATGGCTTCCTCAAGACCCATAATACAGGCTTCATATTCAGCTTCATTGTTAGTGCAGTTAAAGGTGAGTTTTGCCGATAAAGGCATGTGAACTCCCTTAGGTGTAATGAGTACTGCACCAACACCACGACCATTCATATTAACAGCCCCATCAAACATCATAGTCCATTCTTCTTCTGGGTCGGGCCCTTCAGTGTGAATGGGCTCTTCATGATCTTTTGCTTTTATGAACATGATGTCTTCATCGGGGAAGTCAAATCTCATTGGCTGGTAATCATCAATGGGTTGCTCAGCAAGATAATCAGACAATACACTGCCTTTGATGGCTTTCTGAGATGTGTACTGAATGTCATATTCTGTGAGGATCATTTGCCATCTTGCAACCCGCCCGATAAGTGCTGGCTTCTCAAAAATGTACTTGACTGGGTCCATCTTTGAGATCAATAAGGTAGTGTGGGTCAACATATACTGCCTTAGTCGGCAAGCAGCCCACGCTAAAGCACAACAAGTTTTCTCGAGAAGTGAATAACGTTGTTCACAGTCGGTAAACTTTTTGCTTAGGTAGTAAATTGCATACTCTTTTCGACCAGACTCGTCATGCTGGTCCAACACACACCCCATTGACTCTTCTAATACTGTCAAGTACATTATTAGAGGTCTTCCTTCAACTGGAGGCATAAGGATCGGAGGCTCTTGTAAGTATTCCTTGATTTTGTCAAAAGCCCTTTGGCAGTCTTCATTCCACCTGACCGTTTGTTCTTTTCTTAACAACTTGAACAAGGGTTCACAGGTTGCTGCAAGGTGAGATATAAACCTTGAAATGTAGTTCAATCTACCTAGGAACCCTCGAACTTCTTTTTCAGTCTTCGGTGCAGGCATTTCTTGAATGGCTTTAACTTTATCAGGGTCAACTTCAATCCCCTTCTCACTTACAATAAATCCCAGCAGCTTACCAAATTGCACCCTGAATGTGCATTTGTTGGGGTTTAACTTCAATTGGTACTTCTTCAGACGCTCGAATAACTTCAACAGATACCCCAGATGGTCTTCTTCTGTGAGGGACTTGGCAATCATGTCATCCACATAACATTCAATTTCTTTGTGGATCATGTCGTGGAATAATGTTACCATATCCCATTGATAAGTGGCACCAGCATTCTTCAGTCCGAATGGCATTACCTTATAACAGAATGTGCCCCAGGGTGTGATGAAAGTTGTCTTCTCCATGTCTTCAGGTGACATTTTGATCTGATTATATCCTGAAAATCCGTCCATGAAGGAGAATACCGAGAACTGAGCTGTATTGTCGACCAATACATCAATGTGAGGTAATGGGAAGTCATCTTTTGGGCTGGCTCTATTCAGATCCCGGTAATCCACACACATCCTCACCTTTCCATCCTTCTTAGGCACAGGTACAATGTTAGCAACCCACGGCGGATAGCTAGTTACAGCAAGGAAACCGGCATCCCACTATTTTTGTACCTCTTCTTTTATCTTCATTGCCATATCTGGGCGAGTACGGCGCAACTTCTGTTTTACTGGAGGACAGTCTTCTTTCAGAGGCAGCTTGTGCATAACAATGTCGGTGTCCAACCCTAGAATATCCTGATAAGACCAAGCAAAAACATCCAAATATTCCCGAAGCATGTCAATAAGTTGCTCTTTTACTGAATCTTGTAGACAGGCCCCGACCTTAACTTCTTTCAAGTCTTCTTCTGTACCAAGATTAACCGTCTCAACTTCCTCCTGATGAGGAGTTATAACCTTCTCCTCTTGTCTTAACAACCTGGCTAGCTCCTCAGGTAGCTCATAATCTTCTTCAACCCCTTCATCAGCTTGATTAATCGGATTATCAAAGTCATACAAAGTCATAGCAGTGTTGTTGTCAGTGCAGTCTGGAGGGCACTCTCTGCAAGGCTTTAGATTTGTTCATTTTAGTGATCAGTTTTATCTTGCTTTAGAAAAAGTGAAAATGAAGTTATTATTTTGAAAAACATTGCCATTTTATTTTTGTACAAAAAATGCAAAAATGAAAAACAGTGAGCGGAAAAGAAAAAGACTCATTTGCAAAAGACGTCCTGATATTCATTAATTGATCGTTTGCACAAAATACAAGATGGCCCGATTACAAAATGAGCCTTGACATCTTGGGCAAGATGCAGGACTTGATGCGTGCTTTAAAGACAGGAAATAATAATTACTCTGCAGGAGTAACTCTTATAATTTCCTGGGAAGACCAGTTTGAGACATGGTTCCCCGGGATCCTTGGACGTATCCAGCTTTCTAGGTTGCGCTCGTCTTATGACTCATCTTCCAAACTATTCACAACATCTGGGGTGAGCATCCTCCCGCTAACAAACTTGGGCTCCGTTGCAGCCTCTGGTTGATCTTGTCGAGTTAGTCTGTAACCCAACCCGAATCGGTCTTCTTTCTTTTCTACTGGCAGCAGCTTGCCCCAGCCCTGAGCGGTACCTTCCTCAACAACCTTCCGGGCTTGTTGATATGATATGATGGAAGTCCCAGACACAACAGATGCTTCATTAATATTAAGGGCCTCAAACCCTTGACTCATGGTCTCATGGATCTCCCCATCCATTTCAATGTATTTGAAAGTAGCCAGCTGGCTAACAAAGATATCCTCTTCCCCACAAATGGTAATGACTTGGCCCTCCCACTCGAATTTTAACTTCTGGTGAAGGGTTGACGTCACGGCTCCAACGGCGTGTATCCATGGTCTACCTAATAGACAGCTGTAGGTAGGCTGTATATCCATCACAAAGAAGGTCGTTTTGAAAACCTGTGGGCCAATCATTATTGGCAACTCTATCTCTCCCAGAACTGATCTTTTAGAACCGTCAAAGGCCCTCACTACCAAGTTGCTTGGGCATAGTGCCAATCCATCATACTCCAGCTTCACAAGGGCTTTCTTGGGTAGGACATTGAGGGATGACCCAGTGTCCACCAATACGTGAGAAAGAACTGCACCCTTACACTCCAAGGTAATGTGCAAAGCCTTGTTGTGATTGTGACCTTCCGTTGTCAGATCAGCATTGGTAAATCCTAGCCCATGACTAGCATTGACATTTCCAACCACAGCCTCTAACTGATTGACAGTAATCTCCTCCGGCACATAAGCTGCATGCAGGACCTTTAATAGTGCGTTCCGATGAGCCTCGGAGCACATTAGCAATAATAGTATGGAGATTTTGGAAGGTGTCTGGTGAAGCTGGTCCACCACCTTATAATCGCTCTCTTTGATTATCCTCATGAATTCATCAACCTCTTGATCAAAAGGAGTCTTCAAAGTTTCTTTAGCAACTGATTCTTCTTGCACCACGCTCTTCCCTTTTGCCTTAGCAGCAGCTTCTGCTTCAGCAATGGGTCTTGGTATTTGCGAGGCAAAGAGACGTCCGCTTCTAGTGAAGCCTCCGCCTCCCCCCACATTATCTATTTGAGGTGAAGAAATTGATGCTTCTAAAGTGATTTTCTGCCCCTCGCAGTATAGATCTGAGCCATAATGCCAAGGGATGGCATTATTGCTTTCGTAAGGAACTGGCCCAGGCACTGTGATAGTGACCGGACTGATAGCAGCTGCAGAGGGGACCACAATGGTGTGTGGATCATAATATATGGTAACTGGAGCTCTGACATGAGTAGCATTTTGTTGTGAGTTGTTGGAAGAAACATTTGCGGGATCGTAGTATATCGTAACCGTTAAGCCACTTTCATTAACCGTTGCTGATGTTGTAGACGGAGTTGATTGAATGGATGTTGAAGTTATAGCAGGAACCGATGGAGTAATGGGTGTTGTCGTTGTAGAAGGAATTGTGACTGAACTTGTATCCTTTGAAGTGATTGATTGAATATTTGTTGGAGTTGTAGCAGAATCTGTTGGAACAATGGTTGCTGACGTTGTAGGAGTATTTGTGATTGTTGATGAAGGAATTGTTGGAGTTGTAGTCGCTGTTGTCGTAATCTGAAGAATTCCATCTCTAATGAGGCTGTCTATGCCGTTTCTCAGTCTCTCACATCCATTAATGGCAATATTGCAATATCCACAGCCGACCTCACACCCAAGGAACACTTGGCATTCTAACAGCTGAGCTTTGATTTCAACCAAGGGTGTTCGGATTTGTGCAACACTGTTGATTAATGTGGACGGTTTGCCTTCCTCAATAGCATTAATCCTAGGCCCGTTGTGACTAGGCATTGGATTTCTTGTGACGTTTGGAGGAGGCGCAAAATTGAGAGCTTTTGAGTCCACCAGATCCTGGACTTTCATCTGTAGGGCCCTGCATTTTTCAGTATTATGCCCCGGTGCGTTTGAGTGGAATGCACACCTGGAATTTGCATCATAGTTCTTTGGCATATTGAGAGGATCTGGAGGGGCCAACATCCTTAACTCAACTAGGTTGAGCTTTAGGAGTTGTGGCAAGAGTGCAGCATACAACATTGGGATTGGGTCAATTACCCTGTTTGCTTGTGATCGCCTCTATTGGAAGGGACGCTGCTGTTGGTTGTTATTGCTGTTGTTGTACGACCTTTGTTGCAGATAATGAGCTTGTTGTTGATACTGTGGTTGTTGTTGTTGAGGATATGATGATTGTTGTGGAATTGGAGCTGGGATGGTAACAACTGCTACTGACCGGTGAGCATATTGAGGCCTGCCCCTGCTTGTATGAATGGAATTTGTTTCACCTGCCCTTCGGGGTCCCGCAAAAGGTTTTCTGGGATTGCCAGACGAACTTGCACCATTGTTGGAGATTTTGCCCATCTTCAAGAGACTTTCAATCCTCTCACCAGCTATGTGTCGCTCCCGGGATTTTCATCCTGGTACAAACGCGAAAGTGGCGCGGAAGAAGGTAGAGTCGCCAGCCAGGCATTTTTATCCCGAAGAAAGGGAATGGTAATGCTGCACAAACCAGAAGAAAGAAGAGGAAGAACACAGGTCCTGTGAACCAAAGAGACTGAGTTCGGGAGTCGGTTACGACCTGGGAAGGTATTAGCACCCAGATCGTCCGTCGTACCCGACGGGATCCACGCTTGCAAAAATAACTGTTTCAAAGGGTGAAGGTATGAAAGCTGCAGCAAAAGAAATGAAAATGAAAAGAAACTGGAACTGGAAAAGAATTGAAATGAGAAACAAAGAGAAAAATGTAGGGAAAATAAAGATTGTGCTCGAACGGGCCCTACCCCGCTGCCTACGTACCTCATCAGGATAATGAGGATCAGAGACGCCGTAGTTCCCCTAACTAGGGGTAACAAAGGAAAATTCCTTGTGAATTAAAAGCGTGAACTGCCTATGTCACTGCTCAGGTGTTGCAGGCTCGGACGACGAGTGCATTACCATCTTGCAAAGTGACAAGTAGGAGCAAGTTCGCGGACGGAGCGAATGAGATGAGAAAAGAAGTCCCGAAGGAAAGACGCTTATTGTTTGTTTGTGTTTTTTATGAAGCTTTTATGAGTGAAAGTTTGCATAAGTAAGTGTACCTAAGTCTTACTCAATGGGATGTGTACGTCTCACATCATCCCGAAATGGAATGCGCAAGAGGCACACCTATCTATGGGGGAAATCCCCAAAGCTAGCCCCACAAGTGAAGGCTCAAGCACACTGGCCTATTACCATTATTAAGTGTTTTTGTGATTTTTTGGTTAAGAAGTGTCTTTTAACTTTTTCTTTGTGAGATACTCATGCTAAGACCTATCTACCATGAGTGATGACTCACGCCTCGTCCCGAAATGGAACGTGTGCAAGCATCTCATAGCAAAGTCTCATGTCACATGAAAGCACCCAACCTTTATTAAGTGAATTAGAATTAAGTTTGAAGATGAGAAGAGAGAGCACCAAAAGGATCTCAAAGGTAAAATCTAATGGGGAAGTTTCTATCCTAAGTTAACATGCATGGAGTTCCTAGGGTTTGTGAGGTCTTTCTAACCTAGAAAAGATCTCAAGAGAAGAAGAAGAATATAAGAGGAGAGATGAGAAAGGCCTAAGCCCAACAAGAAGATGTTAGTCCATATAAACAAAATGAGAAGAGATGAGAAATGGAGATGTGGAACTCAATTCCCACATCTCAAACTTACCATAGCCCCTGCAAGGTTAGTGTAACAACATAATATCAAGGCATGAACCAACAAGTCAGAAGCTACACAAGCATATAGGCATGGCAAAGAGTTCACAAGATGATAAGCAAAGCAATACAAGATCATATTGAGATGATAGGAAGTGAAACACATGCAAAGAAGGCATGCATAACACTTAAAGAAATAAAGCACAATAAGAGAGATCCAAAACCAAGACTCAAAGAGATTCAACCCTTCCCTAAGACCAGGAATCACCCTAGACCTCTAAAGGACCCCAAAAGATGAGGAGAAGTTGGCACAAGTGCCCTTCTAAGCTCAAAAGATACTATAAGACTCAAAGTATCCAAAACAAGGCAAGGTGAAGAAGAAAATACCCAAGAAATAGATCCAAGCCCTTAAAAAATCTACCCAACTAGCAAAGTAATCTCCAAACACAAGGAAATAAGAATCCAAAAGGGTTTGCAAAAATTCAGCACCAAACTAGGTCAATGAAGCTCATGGATGTAAAGTATCACCATTTAGGGGTTTGAAAATTGATGCACAAGTAACTTAATCAAAATCCAGCAAATAAATTTGTGAAAAATCCAAGATAAATCATGAAGATAGTAAAGTGTCTTAAGATTTTAATGCAAAAAGAATGGGATTCATAGCTTAAAGGATGAGGAAGATAGAAATTGGACAAGGCAGATTGGTCCATGAGAGTTCACAAGAAAGTAATGCCTAATGTTGGATTTATTTCGGCCACGTGGAATAAAAATAAAAATATGAAAAAAATATGATAAAAAACTAGATGAACTAAAGAACACTCATGAATTTTTATGGATTTTTTCTAAGTTGGGAAGTATTTTAAAATAACCAAAATGCAAGAAGAAAAGAGAAGAAAACAAAAGGAATAATAAAAGTGATGGAGGAGTGCAAGAAGCAAAGCTGGCCAGCTCACTTCCACTGCCTGGGCCCAGCAGGGGGCGTGCATAGCATGTTGGCCTTAGGCCCATGCGAAAATGAGAGGGCAAAAGAAACTCAGGCACCCTTAAACTTATGGCATGCTTCACACAAAAAACATAAAACAAAATAAATGCACAAAACATGTGAACATTGGCATCAACCGGTCATGCTAGGGTTTAGTCACCAAAAGACAAAAATAGAAACCCCACCAATCCCTGCGTTCCACTTCATCATCTTCAACCTCAACTCATAAAAACAAAACTGAAACATGCGAATGAAACAGGAACAAGCAGCCAGCAAAACAACAAAACCAGAGAAACATATCTCCTCCATTTCTCCATGAAACCACACGAACCAAACATCAAAAATGATCCTCTAACCAAGCACAACATGAATCAATCATCACCGACATGTAAAACAGCACACACAGCATGAACAGAATCAAAATAGTTTGGATCTAGAAACTTCAAAACCCTAGCCCGACCTCATTTCCACATCATTTTCAAAACCAAAGAGTTCCACATGCTCAGTGTAACAAGTAGATCATAATGCACATCACAAAAGTCATTTATAAACCTATGGATTTGAAGCATACCTGAGATCACACAGCTTCAAATTTCTCCAAGAAAGCCAAAATCCAGCTCGGGATGATCTCCTAGCAACCTCTTTTCACAAAATAAATGTGAAAGAAGCTTCAAAATCACCTCACCTTTGCTCTTTGATGCAATCTGGTTTGAACTGGACTGGTACAATAACCTTCCTCCAGCTTGAAATGAAGCTTGATCTATGTTCTATGAAGCTTCAGGAACAAGAATATGAGGTTTGTTTGGTGAATGGAGTAGTGGATGATGAGCTATGGGGAAAAATGCAGCAGGAGCAAAAACTGAGAAATGGGAGAATGGTGGCGATTTCTGCCAAGATAAAACCCTAGCTGGCCCTTTTATGATGCCCTAAATCAGTCCAAGGAATGAGAAAGGAAATGCACGTGAGGGGAGTGTGATCCAATTGAAATTGCAAAAATGCATAAAGGGTGTCATGGAGAAATTAGCTCGTGCCTTGTCCTTGTACCTTGCACATGCTAATCCTATTTCCTTTGCTGATTAATAGTGGAACATTCTCAGCCCTTGGATCAAAGTGTGTTACAAACTCTCATGCTTATGCACCTTTTGCAAGTGGGATGAAACCATGCACACCATGCACGATTTTTGTGATTCTCTTTGAGCCAAATTTCTCTCATACCATGCATAATGATGTGATGATTTGAAAATGTACACAAATGGACTTGTAACTTCATTTCACAACAACTTGCCATTTGGTAAAAATTTGACATCTCATGTGACAACAAAGATCTCATATGCCCATGCACTTGCATTTTGTGAAATGTGTCAAATTCCTTGCTTGGACCCTCCAATTTCTCTTGAGCTAACAACTTAACATGCCATGAATAAAAGGATGGTGGCCTCACCTTGCACTTGGAATGGGAATAAATGAGCCCTTTTTGAGATTTTGCATCATTTGCAAAAGTGTGAGATAAGCTCACATACCTCACTCTTTGCTTGGACTTTTGGTACATGCACAAGCCTTTTCCAATCCTTGGTCAGAACACAAACAACTTTGGCCCTTAGAATTAACCATTACATACTTCTCATGATTTGGCTAAATTTGCATTTTTGAGGCCATTTCTTTGCTTGGCATCAAAATGTAAGTTTCTCTTGAGCAAAATCATCTAAATACATTGCATTGTAACTTAGTAACCTCACTTGATCCATTCCAGCACTTGAAAATGAGTTTTGAGCACTCTTGCATTTGGTGTGTGCATGGAAATGTGATTTTGCCCTAAAATGCATGGAATTTTCGAGGGCCTTATCTCCCAAACCATAAATCCCATGAAAATGTACTTGTACTTTTTGAAAATGGCAAGCTTTAGTCTTCAACTTTCATGTTTGAGTTGGGCTCATTTGAAGAATTTTTGATCATGTTAAGCTCACTTGAAAATTAGGGCAAAAGTTGCTAAATTTGGAAAATCTCAAAAACCAACTTTGTACCATTTTTGCAAAACCCTCCAAATATCCATGATTCTTAATCTTAAACCATCCCAAACATCTTATAACATTGTAAAGACCTCCCTTGACAAGATAAAGTGGCTTGGACCCCTTGAAATCAGACAGTTGACTTTTTACAGGCACAGTTGACCAATTACTTCATCTGCAAGTAACCAAAGCAATGACTGACTTCCATTTGGAATTTTTCCATGAAAATTTACATGTAGGGACCTCTTATCATATAGAAGACATTTCCCAAAAGAATTGGCCAAAATTATGAGGTTAAGGCCCTTGAAGCCTAAACCCTAATTTGGTTGCACTACTTAGGAGCCTTGCATTGTCTTAAAACTTGTGATGATTAAGCAATCTTCTGAGCTTTTGCAATTGAACTTGGTCTTGTTAAAGGGGTCTAGACTCATCATAGGCTTCCCACAAACCCATTGGAACCCTTGTCTTGGCTTAGATAGCCTTCAACACCTCCCCAGATGGCCATATGCCTCATGCTAGGGCTTGATGCTTGTCATGCTTTATTTTCCTATGCTGTAATGCTATATATATATATGATATGCTTATGATGCAAATGATGTATTATGATGCTCAAAATGAAGAGGGCAAATTTGAGGTTCTACAGCTGCCCCTATTCAAGCAACTGTTGATCTGAAAAGGACGATTGCTTCCGCTTTCGACCGTTCAAGATAAACTGTGGTTGAATACCCAAGAAAACGGAAATTTGCGCTCTGATGCAGAAAACAAGAAATGGGAAATAAACCCAATCCGATGACGTTGCGACTGAGCTAAGGGATGAGCATACAAGCTCCTTCCAGTAAGACCAAAGTTCTGATGAAACATGAAACGGACAAGTCTTCTTGTGACCTGTGACGCCAGGTGCAGAAAGCGAACGAGTCCTTAAGAATCTTCAAAGTAAACTGAGATAGACGAATCTCCTTCACCAATCCTTACGCAGATAAGCGGAATAAGACGGACGAGTCTCCTCCGGATAACCCTTACGCAGGTTCCGGGAATGCATATAAGTCTGTGGGATAGACATGCAACTAGGATGGACGAATCCTCTTCACGAATCCTTACGCAGATAAGTGGAATAAGACGGACGAGTCTTCTTCGGATAACCCTTACGCAGGTTCCGGGAAATAGGATAGACGAACCCTCTTCACGAATCCTTACGCAGATAAGTGGAATAAGACGGACGAGTCTTCTTCGGATAACCCTTACGCAGGCTCCGGAAATGGTTTTGACATTTTAATCCCACCGTCAGGATTTTCAACCTCTTCAATGCGGACGAGCATTGGAATGATCATCGAAGAAACACGGACGAGTGCCGTAGGTCGACGATACGGACGAGTACCGGACGATGATCCAAGAAACACGGACGAGTGCTTCTGATAGTGATACGAACGAGTATCAACTTATTTGAGACGATCTTCAAAAGAAAATACCAAACACGGACGAGTGTCGGGGTGTGCGGACGGGCACCAGATAAGCAATAGACACGGACGAGTGTCGAAGGATGCGGACGAGCAATCTTCAAAGGAGTAACAAACACGTACGAGTGCCAAGAGATGCGGTCGAGAATCAAATAAAGATGCGAGCACGGACGAGTACTGGCGACTTTCTTGAAGATATCGAAAATAAAATGCACGGACGAGTGCTGCAGGGATGCGGTCGAACATCAAATAAACATGCGAGTACGGACGAGTACTGGCAACTTCACTGGGGATATGCCTCAAATAAAGAGGAATCTGCCAAGGAAAAGGCACAGACGAGTGCTGAAAGAGGATGAGCATCAAATAAAGATGCGAGCACAGACGAGTGCTAGTAGATATAGACTCTACTGGGAAAGTGCACATACGAGTGCCACCAGGTGCTAATTCTTCTTGAGACTGCGGATGAGCAAACTGAATCATCAGGTAAGTGCCTAAGAGTGCGAACACACACTAAAAGAGTATCAACAGAGACGAAGGCCGATTATGTTGGGGAAGTAAACAATTCCACTCTAGCTGAGGAATGAAGTCCTGGCGACCTGCGAGAGAAGATTCTGGCGACCTGTTGGGGCCCTAAAACTTTTAACTCTGATGGAAATGAAGTGTTGGCAACCCGATGCCTACTGGAGAGGCTTTCCCTGGAAGGAAGACGACTCTGCGTGAGGTATACTTTGTTTAACTGCTTTGAACATCTGCTGAGGATCTGATCATCCTGCTCTGATTCCACTGGGGAGAATTTCTTCTTGCTCTGCTGGGGAAATCCCATGGAAATGAGAATCCTGATGACTCTGTGGGGAAATGAAGTTACCTGCAACTCTGCTGAGCTAGGAGAACTTCTAGCGATTCCGTTGCGAATAATAAACTTCCAACAACTTCACTGTGGACGGGAGACTTCTACCAACTCCCACTGGTGATTGACCCGACTTCTGGGAGTGCAGGTGTTCAGATACCTGTTGAGAATAAGTCACTTGAAAACAGGCGTTTTGTCGGGGAAATACCTCTGCTTGGAGAATAACCCTCTGCTGCTTGGGGATACGGTGATAACCTGCAAATCCTGCAATAACAGAATACACACATATGCACCAAGATTGATACGGCCTGATCTATTCATCTGCCGTCACCTGACACTCAAAGCGATGTTAAGTGTCTCTGCAATGTCATTTTTATCAGTTTGAAAAGCAACATGTTTCGCATGCAGTGTTATTTGTCAAAAATTCAGGACATTTTTGTAAACAAAATAAACATAACACGGAATTTGACTGAATATTCTTTTTATTGATTGGCCTCTGAATAGGCGTAATTTTACATTGGAAAGTAACCACCTGAAAAGAGGTAATTACTGTAAAATTGAGAAAAGAAACTATCCTAATGGCAATGGCACGACATTCCAAAGAGTTTCCTTCCCGCCATGACTGGCATATCCTCAAGACTTTCCGTTCCGTCTTCGGCTTTCTGAAGAGAATGAGGGAGCTGATCTCTACCCTTATGATATGGTCAAGTTGTTTGAAGCGGTGATGTGGTTCAGATAAACCGGAGCACAGTTGTTCGCTTATTCCCTGATTTTGCGTGGATCGCCCTTTCAGGTTTTCAATCCACCGGGCTACCCTTTTTTGCCTGAGTTGTCCGATGTGGCTTTTCAACTCAGCGGGTGTACATTTTTTCTTAATTTTTCCCTAATTTTTGCCCGAGCTTCTATTCTGTTTTTAGCTCGCCGGGATGCCCCTTTTTTGCCTGGACTATAATTCTGTTTTTGTGTCCAGCGGGTCTTTTATGCGAAGTATTTTTTAACTGCGTCCGAGTTAACAGGGTATTGGAAGTCCTCGCCATCCATAGTGGTGAGCATCAGTGCTCCGCCTGAGAATACCTTCTTCACTATGAATGGTCCTTCATAATTTGGGGTCCACTTGCCCCTGTGATCTGAACTGGGAGGAATGATCCTCTTGAGTACAAGCTCGCCTACTTGGTACTCACGAGTACGTACTCGCTGATCGAAGGCTCGCTTCATTCTCCTTTGATAAAGTTGGCTATGACAGATAGCTGCTAATCTCTTTTCCTCAATTAGACATAGTTGATCATATCGAGCACGTACCCACTCAGCCTCATCAAGCCTGACATCCATCAACACCCGCAGTGAAGGAATTTCCACTTCAACAGGCAAGACTGCCTCCATGCCGTAGACTAAAGAGAAGGGGGTTGCCCCAGTCGACGTCCTGACTGACGTTCGGTACCCATGCAACGCAAACGGTAACATCTCATGCCAATCTTTATAGGTGATAACCATTTTCTGTACAATCCTCTTGATATTCTTATTAGCTGCCTCCACCGCACCATTCATCTTTGGTCGGTAAGGAGAGGAATTGTGATGCTGGATTTTGAAGTCCCGACACAGTTCTGCCATCATCTTATTGTTCAGATTAGAACCATTATCAGTAATGATTCGCTCGGGTACTCCATATCTGCATATGATGTCTCTTTTCAGGAATTTTGCTACCACCTGGCGAGTAACATTGGCATAAGACGCAGCTTCCACCCATTTGGTGAAGTAATCAATCGCGACCAAGATGAAGCGATGTCCGTTTGACGCCGTTGGTTCAATCTTGCCGATCATATCAATGCCCCACATGGCAAAGGGCCAGGGTGAAGACATCACATTCAAAGGATTTGGAGGCACATGCACTTTATCCGCATAAATCTGGCATTTATGACATTTTCTGGCATAGGCACAACAGTCTGCATCCATGGTGATCCAGTAGTAGCCTGATCTTAGCAACTTTTTAGCCATTGCATGCCCTCCAACATGGGTGCCAAAGGATCCTTCATGCACCTCGTGCATCAGCGAGTCTGCTTCCGCCTTATCAACGCATCTGAGAAGTATCATATCAAAGTTTCTTTTATACAGGGAGCCATCGGTGTTCAGGAAGAAACTACCAGCTAGCCTTCTTAATGTCTTCTTATCATTGGATGATGCCCCAGGTGGGTATGTTTGATCCTCCAAGAAGCATTTGATGTCATGGTACCAGGGCTTACCATCTTTGACAATGTCTGTTGAGCACACATATGCTGGCCTGTCTAGTCTAGAGACTGCAATCTGAGGCACAAAATTGGCAGCTTGCACTTTGATCATGGATGAAATAGTCGCTAGAGCATCTGCAAACTGATTTTCGTCTCGAGGGATATACTCAAGCTTGACTGTTGTGAAGAAAGTCAACAACCTCCTTGTATAGTCCCGATAAGGTATCAAATGATCTTGGTGCGTGTACCATTTGCCATTGGTTTGATTAATTACCAGAGCTGAATCTCCGAATACAGTCAAAGTCTTGATCCTGAGGTCAATGGCTTCCTCAAGACCCATAATACAAGCTTCGTATTCAGCTTCGTTGTTAGTGCAGTTAAAAGTGAGTTTTGCCGAGAAAGGCATGTGAACTCCCTTAGGTGTAATGAGCACTGCGCCAACACCACGACCATTCATGTTAACAGCCCCATCAAACATCATAGTCCATCCCTCTTCTGGGTCAGGCCCTTCAGTATGAATAGGCTCTTCATGATCTTTTGCTTTTACAAACATGATGTCTTCGTCGGGGAAGTCAAACCTCATAGGCTGGTAATCATCAATGGGTTGCTCAGCGAGATAATCAGACAATACACTGCCTTTGATGGCTTTTTGGGATGTGTATTGGATATCATACTCTGTGAGAATCATTTGCCATCTTGCAACCCGTCCGGTAAGTGCTGGTTTCTCAAATATATACTTGACTGGATCCATCTTGGAGATCAATAAGGTATTGTGGGTCAACATGTACTGCCTTAGTCGGCGAGCAGCCCACGCTAAAGCACAGCAAGTTTTCTCGAGCAGTGAATATCGTTGTTCACAATCGGTAAACTTTTTGCTTAGGTAGTATATTGCATACTCTTTTCGACCAGACTCGTCATGCTGGCCCAACACACACCCCATTGACTTTTCTAACACGGTCAAGTACATGATCAGAGGTCTTCCTTCTACCGGAGGCATAAGGATCGGAGGCTCCTGTAGGTATTCCTTAATTTTGTCAAAAGCCCTCTGACAATCTTCATTCCACCTGACCTCTTGCTCTTTTCTTAACAGCTTGAACAAGGGCTCGCAGGTTGCCGTGAGATGAGATATGAACCTTGAAATGTAGTTCAATCTTCCTAGGAACCCTCGAACCTCTTTCTCAGTTTTTGGTGCAGGCATTTCTTGAATGGCTTTAACTTTGTCAGGGTCAACTTCAATCCCTTTCTCACTTACAATAAATCCCAGCAACTTACCAGATCGTACCCCGAATGTGCATTTGTTGGGGTTCAGCTTCAATTGGTACTTTCTCAGACGCTTGAATAACTTCAACAAATTCATCAGGTGGTCTTCTTCTGTGAAGGACTTGGCAATCATGTCATCCACATAACATTCAATTTCATTGTGGATCATGTCATGGAATAACGTTACCATAGCCCTCTGATAAGTGGCACCAGCATTCTTCAGGCCGAATGGCATCACTTTATAACAGAATGTGCCCCAGGGTGTGATGAAAGTTGTCTTCTCCATGTCTTCGGGTGACATTTTGATCTGATTGTATCCTGAAAATCCATCCATGAAGGAGAACACCGAAAACTGAGCCGTATTATCCACCAATACATCAATGTGAGGTAAAGGGAAGTCATCTTTCGGACTAGCTCTGTTCAGATCCCGGTAGTCCACACACATCCTCACCTTGCCGTCTTTCTTTGGCACTGGAACGATGTTAGCTACCCAAGGTGGGTAACTAGTCACGGCAAGGAACCCGGCGTCCCACTGTTTCTGTACCTCCTCTTTGATCTTCATCGCCATGTCAGGGCGAGTTCTTCTCAGTTTTTGCTTAACAGGAGGACAGTCTTCTTTTAATGGTAGCCGATGCACAACGATGTCTGTATCCAACCCTGGCATGTCCTGGTATGACCAGGCAAAGATGTCAACATATTCACGCAACATTTCAATCAACCCCTTCTTAACTTCAGTCTGCAAGCTGGAACCTATCTTGATTTCCTTCTTAACCTCTTCTGTGCCGATGTTGATAACCTCGATTTCCTCCTGATGAGGCTGAATGACTCTTTCCTCTTGCTTCAACAACCTGACCAACTCTTCGGGGAGTTCATAATCTTCCTCAACCTCTTCATCAGCTTGGTAGATTGGATTGTCGAAGTTATGCTCAGTCATAGTAGGAGAGTTGTCAATGGAATCCGGTTGACCGACACTGCACAAGTGATGTGCTCATTCAGAATCTGTTTAGAGAAAACGCACACCAAAAGCAAGAAAGAAAAACACATTGCCATTTTCTTTATTTGTGCAAAACATTAAAATTGAAAGAAAAGGAACGATTTGATTGAAAAATGTCCTTTATTTATGACAAATAAATGCTTTCAAAACATGGAGGCCCGTACAATGGATCCTTGTACCTTGGGCAGAGTACAGGATTTGACATGCAGTATGTAAAAAATGACAAATAAACAATTACTTTGTGATCCAGGTGACTTCGACGATGTTTTCCGTAGACCAATTGGGCAGCTCCTCTCCTGGTGCACACGGGCGGATCCAATTATCCAGTTCGCACTCGCTATCTCCGTCTTCACTGGCAGCACAGATATGGTTGCGGTCCAATAACCCAGCACTAGTAAAAGTAATGGTCTTGTTGCCTGATGAACAATCGAACCCATCAGGCTGATACCCAAGCCCGAACTTGTCTTCCTTCTTTTCCAGCTCCAGTAGTCTGCCCCAGCCCTGGGCACTACCTGATTGCACAACTTCCTTGGCCTGCCTGTAGGAGGTAATAGACGTACTTTCTTTACTTTCAGCTTTACTCAAAGGAGACAGGGAACTAACATTCACTGCTTCGAATGCCTGACACAGGGTTTCATGAATTTCACCATCCATCTCCACGTATTTGAATGTAGATAGATGACTCACAAATATGTCCTCTTCACCGCATACAGTCACAACTTGACCATCCGCTACGTATTTGAGCTTCTGGTGCAAAGTTGACGTCACAGCCCCTGCGGCATGAATCCAAGGTCGACCAAGTAGACAGCTATAAGCAGGTTGAATGTCCATCACATAGAACGTGCTCTTAAATACTTGCGATCCAACCTTGATTGGCAACTCAACTTCTCCAAACACAGATCTTCGAGAACCGTCGAAAGCCTTCACCACCAAATCGCTTGGTCTCAACACCACCCCTTCCACATTAAGTTTCATTAACGCCTTCTTCGGCAAGACATTAAGAGATGACCCAGTATCGACCAGGACATGAGACAGCACAGCCCCTTTACATTCAATTGTGATGTGGAGAGCCTTGTTATGATTCTTCCCTTTGGTAGTAAGGTCCCTATCAGTAAAGCCCAGACCATGGCTCGCATTCACACTTCCCACCACGGCTTCTAGTTGATTCACGGTAATCTCCTGAGGAACATATGCCATCTGCAACACCTTCAGAAGGGCTTCTCTATGAGCTGGAGAGCACATCAGCAGTGACAAGATAGAGATTTTGGAGGGAGTTTGATTTAGCTGTTCGACTACCTTGTAGTCGCTCCTCTTAATAATCCTCATGAACTCCTCCATTTCCTTTTCGAAAGTACTTTGACCAGTAGCGGGAATGGCATTATCTTCAGTTGCTACTTGTTTCCCTTTGGCTTTAGCAGAAGCCTCAACATCAGTGTCTCCTCTCAAAGTCTGGGGAGCGAATAGGCGACCACTCCTCCTGAAACCTCCAATTCCCCCAACATTCACCACAGCCGGGTCCAGGGTTACTGTCTTATTTTCCACTTTCTGTCCTCCAACATACACTTCTGATCCGTAATGCCACGGAATAGCCTTCTCATCTGAATATGGAATAGGCCCAGGCACCGTGATGGTGATGGGGCTTACTTCCGGGACATAAATAGTAACCGGCTCTCTTTGCGCTGGCATTTCAGCAGGATCATAGTATATGGTCACCGTTGACACTTCATCATTCCTCTTATCGACCCTGTCGAACTGTAACAGCCCATCGTCCATCAGTCTCTGTAAACCAATCTTCAATCTGTCACAACCATTCTTTGATTCAACGCAGTCTTCGCAATCAAACCCACAACCCGGGAAAATCTGACCCTTCACCAACCTCTCCTTGACCAGCAACAAGGAGGTCTTCACTTCTTCGACCTTCTCCACCAAGTTCAGCCTCTCCTCCATCTCAATAGCATTAACCTTGGCTCCCCCATGATTAGGGATAGGGTTACTCGTGACATTCGGAGGTGGCGCAAAATTGATTGCCTTGGAGTCGATCAAATCCTGAACTTTATAGTGCAAAGCCCTGCACTTCTCTGTTGAGTGCCCGGGTGCCCCAGAATGGAAAGCGCACCGAGCATTGGCGTCGTAACCTGGAGGAAGAGTTCCAGTAGGTGGAGCCAATGCCCTCAGTTGAATTAGGTTCAGTTCCAACAATCTCTGGAGTAAAGCTGTGTATGTCATTGGGATCACATCAAAAACCCTATCAGCTTGGCGTGGTTGCCTCTGCTGATATGGTCTCTGTTGATAGTTGCGCTGCTGTTGTTGCTAAGGCTGTTGTAGAGCCTGTTGAGCTGGTTGAGTTGGTGTAGCGGGAATTGTGACTGCAGCTATCTGATTGTATTCTTGTCTATAACCTCTGCCCCTGCCTCGGCCATATACTGCGTTAGCTTCCCCTTCTCTTCTTCTAGGAAGTCCGCCAAAGGCTTTCCTCGCTCCTCCAGAGCTACCAGCGGTATTAGGGTCCTGAATCTTCCCCGTCTTTAACAGAGTCTCAACTCTCTCTCCAGCAATCACTATATCATTGAACTTGGTGGCCGAGCTAGATGCCAACCTTTCTAGAAAAACACCTTGGAGGGTGCCCATAAACATGTCGGCCATTTCATCCTCTAAGAGAGGTGGTTGCACCCTGGCAGCTAACTGGCGCCACCGCTGGGCATATTCTTTGAAACTTTCCTTTGCCGCCTGGGTCATGTGTTGCAACTGCGTGCGCTTCGGAGCCATGTCCATGTTGTATTGATACTGCCTTACAAAGGCCTCGGCCAAATCCTTCCAGCTTTTGATGTTGACCCTATTGAGCTTCATGTACCATTCAAGAGAAGCTCCCATCAAGCTATCCTGAAAATAATACATCCACAGCTTCTCATCATCTGTATGAGCGGCAATTCTCCCAACAAACGATTGCAGATGGGTTTTCGGACAAGTAGTGCCGTCATACTTCTCGAAGGTAGGAACTTTAAACTTATACGGAATCCTGACTCCCGGAACCAAACCCAAGTCTGTGATGTCAAATCCCAAAGAACTTTGGGACTGAATAGCCTTGATTTGCTCGGCCATCTCTTCGAATCTCTTGTTCATTTCTACCCCTTGACCCTCGGCTTCATCAAGTAATGTGAATTGGTCATCCTGGTGGTCCATATGAATGTTAGGCACCCCTTCGTTGACTATTGGCACCCCTGGAGTTCCACCCTGACGTGCGCCCGCACCGGTATGATTATCAGCAGTAGCGGCAGCAGCAGCGTTTCTGTTCTGATTCTCAACCATCTCCCGCAGACGCTCTTGATTCTGCCCCATGCCGACCATTAGTGTCATAAAATTATCCATCCTTTGTCTCAAATCGGTCAAGTCTGCCTGTAACTGGTCCATGACTCGCTCTCTATTAATCTTGGTCGGATACCTGTGGACTGTTGGTTGCCCCCGAACTTTTCGAGGAGCTATAGTGCCTGAAACACAAAATACGTTAGTAATCGAGACACTACCTGCAAAACAACAAACAGGTTATATGGATGCAATGCAGTTGTTTATGTTTCCAATCACGGGTCAATCATGCCCCGGTCCCGGTATTTTAGCAAAGAAAACCGAATGGGCACTGATCCTCGACTTCCAGGAACCTTCGCGAGAGACCACATCCAAAACACAACAGCAAGCGAACCAAGAAATAAAGGGAAAAACCATAACATAAATCAACCCATCAAGCAAAAAACACAGAATTCCCCGTAGGGTACAAGTCTTCACAAAGGAGAAACAACCAAATAAGACTCCTACAACATGCCTGCAGGTAATCCAGATACAAGGAAAGTAAACTAAGAAACAGAACCAACACCTAAGGACCCTGAAGCTCCATCACTAAACCCCCATCAGATCTGACCCTCTTGACTCCCGCCATCAACTTTAAGTCTTCAATCTCTTTAAGCGCTGCTTCGAGGGCTTGTTGACTGTCTGCGAGCTGCTGAGTCTTTTCTCTGCGAATCTTGTGGACTTGCTCCACCTCTTCCTTTTTGTAAGCCATCTGGGTTTCAAAGAACTCTTCTTTTTCTTTATATTGCCTCAACTCTTGCTCCCTCTGTCCCTTTAACCAGACAATAGACTGACGAGCATCTCTGAGGATCTTTGACTTCTTCTTGCGCTCAACTTCTCTATGGGCTTCCATCATCCCCAATCTGCGGAAATGTGCTTCTCTACCTGCAAAGTCCTTCTCCTTAGCCTCCAAAGTCGTTTGTATCTTCAGCAACTTCTCTTCAGCTTCAACCTTGGCCCTGTTGGCTTGGTGGTACAGGCTTACCATCTCAGTATTTTCAACTCTAACTGCATGCAGCTGGGCTTCTAACTTCTTGAATTCCTCTAAAGGCACAGTATCAATGGACTCAGCAACTGGGGGAACTGGTGCTGAAAATGGTAACAAAACCTTTCTGGCTCTGTCTTTCAACCAAGCTTCATACTCTGGGAATGTCTGATTGTTGCACTTCCCGAAACTAGCTATCCCTTCTCCCTTAATGCACTTCCAAGCTCCCGCAACCTTCCTCACTAAAGGCATATTATCTTTCACTGAGAAGTAGAAAATAGGGGTTAGTTTCAAATCTTCAGGCACCTCTCTCAAAGCATATCCCAATTGTCTTCTTAACAAGATTGGATTGTAATTAATCCCTCCAGCTATTCCCAACAAAGGTACACTATGATAACTCCCGCAGCTAGTGATGAAACGTGCACCTCGCAGCCTCTGAGTGAACCATCTAACATCCTTGGCAAGCAACTTCTCTAGCTTCTGAGCCCATACCAGAGTGTGGTCACTAAACAACCCCGTACTAGGCAAATGCCTCATGAACCACATGTGAAATAATGGAGCACAGCAACGAACCAAACCTCCTCTCTTCTTTTCAGTTTTGTAATGAACTGAGTAATACAAATCCCCGAGTAAGGTAGGCACAGGATTCTTCAACAAAAAGAGATGTATGGCGTTTATATCTATGAACTTCTCCATATCAGCAAACAAAATGATGCCATAGATAGACAGAGCAAAGATGGCACACACAGCATCCCATTCCTCTTCAACAGCCAATTCTCCCGCTTTCTTCACCAAAGCCTCCAAAGAAAACCCAGACACTCCTCCTTTGATAATGGTCAAAGACTTCACAGTAGAAGGACTCAAATAAAGAGCCTTAGCAATAGCCTCCGGTGCTGGTCTACTCATCTCAGAATTGAAAGGAACCTGATCTTGAACTGGCACACCCATGATCAAAGCATACTCCTCCAGCATAGGGCCCAATTGGAAATCAGGAAAGGTGAAGCAACGGAGCTGAGGATCATAATACTGAAGCAATGTATGAATGGCACTCCTCTCTGAAGGATTTAGCTCTATCACCACATCAAGAATACTCCCATAAGCTTTTCTGAATCTCTCTATCTGGTTGGGTGTAATCAGCTTTACCATCTTCCTCAGCAAACCAACCTTGATATCAAAGAACTTGAAGTGAATATTCTGCTTGCGAGGATCTTCCATCTTTGAAAAGAATACCGGAACCGGGAGCAGATATATGAACCTGTGAATGAAAACAAAAACAATGATTAATGATGCAAAGATGCAATGCAGATGCAAATGCAAGGACATATGGCCATCTGAGACTGTCTGGAGTCTGGCCACTGACAGGGTCCCTCTGGATAACTGACAAACCAAAAGTCCAACGAGTCACACTCTCTGATAATCACAACCCATCTGAAGAGAATCTCTGGACCACAGTATCAAGAATACCAGAACCAGAATACCAGAATTTCGGAACCAAAGTAATTATATCATAACATGAACTGTACTAGTAACAAGGGTATGATGAGGTCAAGGGTTCCTGCAAACCTGTAAACCCATCCCCAATCTCACGGGTGTGCTCCGGGTCAAACATCACGGACTCTCAAAGCCGAATAGCAATAATACTTTCACCATTTCCGAGAAATGGCTCATGACCAAATCAGGGAATCGGTTAGGCATTATGTACTACGCAGGGAGGCCTCAGCTGAGTCCGGAAAAACAAGCATCCCTTATAGGTTCCCAGCTTCAAGCGCTGAAATCGAGAAACAATAATACATTCAGCCCGCAGGATACAGTACTAATGTCATACGACCAGATGCTTTGACTGAGTTCCTATAAGAGAACCAGGCCATCCTATGCGAGTTCCCAGTGGACCCTCGGGTGCGAATGGGTTTGCCACAAAATGTGGTCTGCCACTGTCACCACTGGAGAGGGTTGTTTCCACAAAGGTTCTCAATGATCGGTCCCCAGATGCACATAACTATCAAGGTCCTATCCCGAAGTGGAGGAAATCCCCACACAAGATATTTCCAAAACGGTCGCAATCTGGGCGTGAAACACATCGCCACTCATCATGCCACATGCGAGTACAATATGTCCACTCTAATCCTAGGGTGCACTCAAGCCGGGTACTTGGCTTATCTCTCTGAAACAGTATCACCCGAGCCCACCAAACAGAAAACCAGTCCAGACAATCCAGTATGATATATGATGCGAAAAATAAATACTGAAAACTGTAAATAAAGCTGTAAACAACAACAATAAAATACAACAAACCACAACAAACAAACATCACCCAATGAAACAGCAACACACATGCGCTAGGAGAGACTCACAGGGGAACCAGAGATTCTGGCACCGTCCCCAGCAGAGTCGCCAGCTGTCGCTCCCGGGATTTTCATCCTGGTACAAACGCGAAAGTGGCGCGGAAGAAGGTAGAGTCGCCAGCCAGGCATTTTTATCCCGAAGAAAGGGAATGGTAATGCTGCACAAACCAGAAGAAAGAAGAGGAAGAACACAGGTCCTGTGAACCAAAGAGACTGAGTTCGGGAGTCGGTTACGACCTGGGAAGGTATTAGCACCCAGATCGTCCGTCGTACCCGACGGGATCCACGCTTGCAAAAATAACTGTTTCAAAGGGTGAAGGTATGAAAGCCGCAGCAAAAGAAATGAAAATGAAAAGAAACTGGAACTGGAAAAGAATTGAAATGAGAAACAAAGAGAAAAATGTAGGGAAAATAAAGATTGTGCTCGAACGGGCCCTACCCCGCTGCCTACGTACCTCATCAGGATAATGAGGATCAGAGACGCCGTAGTTCCCCTAACTAGGGGTAACAAAGGAAAATTGCTTGTGAATTAAAAGCGTGAACTGCCTATGTCACTGCTCAGGTGTTGCAGGCTCGGACGACGAGTGCATTACCGTCTTGCAAAGTGACAAGTAGGAGCAAGTTCGCGGACGGAGCGAATGAGATGAGAAAAGAAGTCCCGAAGGAAAGACGCTTATTGTTTGTTTGTGTTTTTTATGAAGCTTTTATGAGTGAAAGTTTGCATAAGTAAGTGTACCTAAGTCTTACTCAATGGGATGTGTACGTCTCACATCATCCCGAAATGGAATGCGCAAGAGGCACACCTATCTATGGGGGAAATCCCCAAAGCTAGCCCCACAAGTGAAGGCTCAAGCACACTGGCCTATTACCATTATTAAGTGTTTTTGTGATTTTTTGGTTAAGAAGTGTCTTTTAACTTTTTCTTTGTGAGATACTCATGCTAAGACCTATCTACCATGAGTGATGACTCACGCCTCGTCCCGAAATGGAACGTGTGCAAGCATCTCATAGCAAAGTCTCATGTCACATGAAAGCACCCAACCTTTATTAAGTGAATTAGAATTAAGTTTGAAGATGAGAAGAGAGAGCACCAAAAGGATCTCAAAGGTAAAATCTAATGGGGAAGTTTCTATCCTAAGTTAACATGCATGGAGTTCCTAGGGTTTGTGAGGTCTTTCTAACCTAGAAAAGATCTCAAGAGAAGAAGAAGAATATAAGAGGAGAGATGAGAAAGGCCTAAGCCCAACAAGAAGATGTTAGTCCATATAAACAAAATGAGAAGAGATGAGAAATGGAGATGTGGAACTCAATTCCCACATCTCAAACTTACCATAGCCCCTGCAAGGTTAGTGTAACAACATAACATCAAGGCATGAACCAACAAGTCAGAAGCTACACAAGCATATAGGCATGGCAAAGAGTTCACAAGATGATAAGCAAAGCAATACAAGATCATATTGAGATGATAGGAAGTGAAACACATGCAAAGAAGGCATGCATAACACTTAAAGAAATAAAGCACAATAAGAGAGATCCAAAACCAAGACTCAAAGAGATTCAACCCTTCCCTAAGACCAGGAATCACCCTAGACCTCTAAAGGACCCCAAAAGATGAGGAGAAGTTGGCACAAGTTCCCTTCTAAGCTCAAAAGATACTATAAGACTCAAAGTATCCAAAACAAGGCAAGGTGAAGAAGAAAATACCCAAGAAATAGATCCAAGCCCTTAAAAAATCTACCCAACTAGCAAAGTAATCTCCAAACACAAGGAAATAAGAATCCAAAAGGGTTTGCAAAAATTCAGCACCAAACTAGGTCAATGAAGCTCATGGATGTAAAGTATCACCATTTAGGGGTTTGAAAATTGATGCACAAGTAACTTAATCAAAATCCAGCAAATAAATTTGTGAAAAATCCAAGATAAATCATGAAGATAGTAAAGTGTCTTAAGATTTGAATGCAAAAAGAATGGGATTCATAGCTTAAAGGATGAGGAAGATAGAAATTGGACAAGGCATATTGGTCCATGAGAGTTCACAAGAAAGTAATGCCTAATGTTGGATTTATTTCGGCCACGTGGAATAAAAATAAAAATATGAAAAAAATATGATAAAAAACTAGATGAACTAAAGAACACTCATGAATTTTTATGGATTTTTTCTAAGTTGGGAAGTATTTTAAAATAACCAAAATGCAAGAAGAAAAGAGAAGAAAACAAAAGGAATAATAAAAGTGATGGAGGAGTGCAAGAAGCAAAGCTGGCCAGCTCACTTCCACTGCCTGGGCCCAGCAGGGGGCGTGCATAGCATGTTGGCCTTAGGTCCATGCGAAAATGAGAGGGCAAAAGAAACTCAGGCACCCTTAAACTTATGGCATGCTTCACACAAAAAACATAAAACAAAATAAATGCACAAAACATGTGAACATTGGCATCAACCGGTCATGCTAGGGTTTAGTCACCAAAAGACAAAAATAGAAACCCCACCAATCCCTGCGTTCCACTTCATCATCTTCAACCTCAACTCATAAAAACAAAACTGAAACATGCGAATGAAACAGGAACAAGCATCCAGCAAAACAACAAAACCAGAGAAACATATCTCCTCCATTTCTCCATGAAACCACACGAACCAAACATCAAAAATGATCCTCTAACCAAGCACAACATGAATCAATCATCACCGACATGTAAAACAGCACACACAACATGAACAGAATCAAAATAGTTTGGATCTAGAAACTTCAAAACCCTAGCCCGACCTCATTTCCACATCATTTTCAAAACCAAAGAGTTCCACATGCTCAGTGTAACAAGTAGATCATAATGCACATCACAAAAGTCATTTATAAACCTATGGATTTGAAGCATACCTGAGATCACACAGCTTCAAATTTCTCCAAGAAAGCCAAAATCCAGCTCGGGATGATCTCCTAGCAACCTCTTTTCACAAAATAAATGTGAAAGAAGCTTCAAAATCACCTCACCTTTGCTCTTTGATGCAATCTGGTTTGAACTGGACTGGTACAATAACCTTCCTCCAGCTTGAAATGAAGCTTGATCTATGTTCTATGAAGCTTCAGGAACAAGAATATGAGGTTTGTTTGGTGAATGGAGTAGTGGATGATGAGCTATGGGGAAAAATGCAGCAGGAGCAAAAACTGAGAAATGGGAGAATGATGGCGATTTCTGCCAAGATAAAACCCTAGCTGGCCCTTTTATGATGCCCTAAATCAGTCCAAGGAATGAGAAAGGAAATGCACGTGAGGGGAGTGTGATCCAATTGAAATTGCAAAAATGCATAAAGGGTGTCATGGAGAAATTAGCTCGTGCCTTGTCCTTGTACCTTGCACATGCTAATCCTATTTCCTTTGCTGATTAATAGTGGAACATTCTCAGCCCTTGGATCAAAGTGTGTTACAAACTCTCATGCTTATGCACCTTTTGCAAGTGGGATGAAACCATGCACACCATGCACGATTTTTGTGATTCTCTTTGAGCCAAATTTCTCTCATACCATGCATAATGATGTGATGATTTGAAAATGTACACAAATGGACTTGTAACTTCATTTCACAACAACTTGCCATTTGGTAAAAATTTGACATCTCATGTGACAACAAAGATCTCATATGCCCATGCACTTGCATTTTGTGAAATGTGTCAAATTCCTTGCTTGGACCCTCCAATTTCTCTTGAGCTAACAACTTAACATGCCATGAATAAAAGGATGGTGGCCTCACCTTGCACTTGGAATGGGAATAAATGAGCCCTTTTTGAGATTTTGCATCATTTGCAAAAGTGTGAGATAAGCTCACATACCTCACTCTTTGCTTGGACTTTTGGTACATGCACAAGCCTTTTCCAATCCTTGGTCAGAACACAAACAACTTTGGCCCTTAGAATTAACCATTACATACTTCTCATGATTTGGCTAAATTTGCATTTTTGAGGCCATTTCTTTGCTTGGCATCAAAATGTAAGTTTCTCTTGAGCAAAATCATCTAAATACATTGCATTGTAACTTAGTAACCTCACTTGATCCATTCCAGCACTTGAAAATGAGTTTTGAGCACTCTTGCATTTGGTGTGTGCATGGAAATGTGATTTTGCCCTAAAATGCATGGAATTTTCGAGGGCCTTATCTCCCAAACCATAAATCCCATGAAAATGTACTTGTACTTTTTGAAAATGGCAAGCTTTAGTCTTCAACTTTCATGTTTGAGTTGGGCTCATTTGAAGAATTTTTGATCATGTTAAGCTCACTTGAAAATTAGGGCAAAAGTTGCTAAATTTGGAAAATCTCAAAAACCAACTTTGTACCATTTTTGCAAAACCCTCCAAATATCCATGATTCTTAATCTTAAACCATCCCAAACATCTTATAACATTGTAAAGACCTCCCTTGACAAGATAAAGTGGCTTGGACCCCTTGAAATCAGACAGTTGACTTTTTACAGGCACAGTTGACCAATTACTTCATCTGCAAGTAACCAAAGCAATGACTGACTTCCATTTGGAATTTTTCCATGAAAATTTACATGTAGGGACCTCTTATCATATAGAAGACATTTCCCAAAAGAATTGGCCAAAATTATGAGGTTAAGGCCCTTGAAGCCTAAACCCTAATTTGCTTGCACTACTTAGGAGCCTTGCATTGTCTTAAAACTTGTGATGATTAAGCAATCTTCTGAGCTTTTGCAATTGAACTTGGTCTTGTTAAAGGGGTCTAGACTCATCATAGGCTTCCCACAAACCCATTGGAACCCTTGTCTTGGCTTAGATAGCCTTCAACACCTCCCCAGATGGCCATATGCCTCATGCTAGGGCTTGATGCTTGTCATGCTTTATTTTCCTATGCTGTAATGCTATATATATATATGATATGCTTATGATGCAAATGATGTATTATGATGCTCAAAATGAAGAGGGCAAATTTGAGGTTCTACACTATGACCACATCAGCAAAACTAGTAGAGGAGAAAGCAGCCAGTCTATCAATATAAGTCCCTTGCAATGTGTTCATGAACATGTCAGCCATTTCCCTTTCTGACATGGGTGGTTGGACAGCAGCAGCAAGTTGTCTCCACCTCTGAGCATAATCCCGGAAGCTCTCTCTGGAAGACTGAGACATGCCCATTAGAAGAGTTCTATTGGGAGCCATGTCCAGGTTGTACTGATACTGACGGATGAAAGCCTCAGCCAAATCCTTCCAACATCTTATGGTGGCCCTAGACAAATGCGAATACCATTCACTCGAAGCTCCAATCAGACTGTCCTCAAAGTAGAACATCCATAACTTTTCATCCATGGTATAAGCTTTGAGCCTTCCCAAGAAAGACTGCAGATGAGTGCGAGGACAGGAGGTACCATTGTACTTTTCAAAGCATGGGGGTTTGAATTTGTGGGGAATTCTCACCCCATCCACTAGTCCCATATCCATCACATCGAAGCCCAAAGAATTCCGAGATTCCAAAGATCTTATATTTTCGGCAATCTCGTCCAATCTTCTATCATATACCTCATCTCCTGCCCCTATAACAGTAAATTGTTCTCCCTGGGGATCCTCCTGCAGGATTTGGCCCCCAGTAGCATTACCTTGGCCATTCCTCGGGATGTTAACTTCTGGATTCAGGTGAGGTCCATACTCCTGAGGGTCAATACGAGGTTGGCCCCGTTCATTGTTGCTAGTTCCTCCTGTTCCAAGATGAGGCTCTCTAGGAGTCTGTCTTTCCACCAGCTCTCTTAACCCTTCTTGACTCTGGGCCAAGCCAGTCATCACTGCCATAAACTGAGACATCTGATTTCTCATCTCTACTCTCTCATTGGCCATCTGATTTCTGACCTCAGTCAGATCCTGCTGTACTTGTTCCATTTGAATGTCGGGAAGGTTGTTACGAGTTGGGTACCGGTGCGTGCGGTTGACAGGGAACACTCGGCGACGAATAATGTTTCCTGAGATCACAACAAAGTTAGAAACAAAAATAATAACAAAACCTACAAAACAAAGGCAAAGTTAGTATGCAATGCAGTATGCTTATTTGTTTTCCAAGGTATCCGGTTTGGTTCTTGGTTTTGACCTTTCCATACCTCGAGGAAGATGCTTGATGTTGTTGAGAGAAAAACCCAAATGAAAACAAACTAAAAATATATTACAAATGGTGAACAATGCATAGTTTGTTTTACAATACATGCCCATGGAGGGTCAAAATACAACAAAAGGAAAAGTACATCAAATGGAAACAAACAACAAGCAAAGATTCAAAAATACATTCCAAACTCATCTTCTCTGACCTCCTTCAGGAGTGCCTCAGTCACTGGACCAGCTGGGGGATCTGTAATGGTCCTAATGAGGAGGTTCCTGGTAGCAATGGCAGTAGTCAGCTTCTTATGCCTGTCCTGGTCTTTTGATCTCTTCAATCCTTCTCTGAGCTTCAACTCTGATATCTCTTTCTGTGCAGCCAAGAGAGCTTCCTGTTGTTTCTTCTCATTGGCCTATAGCTGTTCAATCTTGGCTTGAGTCTTCTGGTCTTCCTGTGTACGGGCTTCGGTGATCCTGACCCACCTAGCCTGACTCTCTTGCAGATAGTGCTCAGCCCTAGCTTTCTGAATCTTGGCCTCCTTACAGGCATTCTTCAATATTTGTTCCCCAACCCTTGCTTTCCTTATGTAGTCTTCTGTCTTCTCAATTTTGGCAAGATTCTCAACCTTGAGCTTTTCCAATCTCTCAATATCCAGGCGACCATCACTTCTTTCCCAAAGAGTCTTCTTCAGGGCCTGGGATAGCTGCTCATTCCTTTCTTTCAACTTTTCAAATTCCTCCAGGCTAACTGTTGCTGCAGGCTGTACTATGGATGGCCCAGGTATGTCTTCCAAGGTGAAAGGCATTCTGGTAATCTGAGCTCTAGTACGGGACCAGTCTGAGTACTGAGCTGAAGCAACATTGTTACATCTTCCAAGAATAGCTACTCCTTTTGTCTGGATGTTGTCCCAAGCCCAGGATGCTTGTCTAACAACATCTGAATTAGGTTGTACTTCACAATATAGGGTATCAGCTAAATCATGTCCTCTGGGAGGGTGAACCAAGGCATATCCCAATTGTCTCTTAAATAGTAAATGATTGTAATTGATGCAACCATTCACTCCTATTAGAGGCACATTTGGGTATTGTCCACAACTGGTGATAATGTCCTTGCCCTTGGTATTTTGGGTGCACCATCTGATATCATCTTAAGTTAAAGCAATGAACCTCTTGGCCCAATTCTTCTGCTGGTGGGGATTCAAGAAAGTATCTGACTTAGGCAGGTGTCTGAGCAGCCAGGTGTAAAACAAAGGAACACAACATCTCACCAACTTCCCCCTTTGTTTCTCATTCCTCTGATGAATGGAGTAGTAAAAATCTCCTAGCAGTGTGGGTACTGGGTTCTTCAGGAGAAACAGATGGATGGCATTCTTGCTGACAAATTTGGGCTCATCTGCAAACAATATAGCCCCATATATGCTGAGGGCTAACAGTGCACAGACTGCCCTCCACTCTCCCAATGAAGCCTTCAGGATGGCCTGAGAGATCAAGAAGTCCAAATGCAAACCAGGGATCCCAGCCTTTGTTGTCATACTTTGCTCAATCAGGGCAGGCTCCAAGTACAGTGCCCTTGCTATCTCTTCATTTCTAAGAGCAGTCATCTCTGGGTTGAAAGGGATCCCACCTCTGATAGGTACTCCAATCAATGAAGAAAACTCCTCCAATAGAGGCCCTAACTGGAAGTCTGGAAATGTGAAGCATCTCAGTGGTGGGTCATAAAACTACAAGCATGTGTGGATCATGCTCCTCTGAGAAGGGTCAAGGTCCATAACCATATCCAGGATACCTCCATAGTGTTCTCTAAACAATGGGATGTGGTCAGGTGTGATAAGTGACTGGACCTGCCTGATACCAGTCAACACAGGTTCAAAAAAGTGGTAGGATATGTTGCTTTTCCTGGGAGTAGCCATGAGTGTTGCTGAAGAAGCTGAAGACAAATGCTGATGAAGATCACAGACTGATACTGGAAGTGAACCACTGACAGACTGGTGTTGGTGGTGATGGAGATAACTGAAGTAGATAACTGATGAAGACAGCTGAAGCAGAGGTCTATGCAGAAGAAAGGGTCAAAACCAAAACCAGGATATAATGAGGTGGATACCCTGAAAAGCAAATAAACAAATGTCAAATGATGCAATGATGATATATGCAAATGATATGCAAGGGTTTGTGATTAAGCCGGATCTGATCATCTGTCTTGATATAAGGCCCCTGTATGTTCAAAAGTCCAGATGGAGGCTCAGAAATCCAGTAACTAGGGTGGGGGACTCAAATAAAGAGTCACATATCCAGGGTAAATCACAAGAACTGTCCAAAGTGGAGTATTCTTAAACAAAACAGTAACAGGGTATGATGTGGCCAAGGGTTCCTGCTAACCTGTAAACAGCCCAACCCCCTCACAGGTAGTGTTTTAGAACAAGGATCCTTAGACTTGGATCAGTTATGAGAAGTGAAAACACTTCTAACCCGGAGGTACAGTGTTTACAATAACCATAAAAGATCCTCCTCTAATCCACCTCAGCTTCTGAAGGTCATAATAAAGGTCATCCAGACTTAGCAGGCTTCCCAGATAGCCCTAGTACTACAGGAAATCTGTAGCACATAGTTCTCAAGAAGAAACCCACATCTGAACCGTGTTTCATATTCCCGCACCAGACTGAAATGGAATGGGAAAGAATATGAACCACTCTAGCCTAGGTGTCACTCAGGTCCCAGGTATAGGACCTTAAACTCTCAATGGAACCCCACCCACCAAAACAGCAAACCAGATCCAGCAAATGACAGTATGAAATATGCAAAACTGTAAAGAAAGAAATAAATAAAGCTATACATAAAGCGATAAATAAAGCAGAAATAAATAAACACACATAGCACATAGCACCCTGATAAACACAAATCAAACAAGCGCTAGGAGGAACCCACAAAAAGAACCAGAAGCCCTGGTTGCAATATAAGAATTCCCCAGCAGAGTCGCCAAGTTGTCGCTCCCACCTGATGACATAGGGCCAAGAGGAGTACAGACGCGAACGGTCGGTGAAAGAGAGAACACACAAGGGTGAACTGAAAAGAGTCGCCAGCTAGGCATTTTTATCCCGAAGGAAAGGTAATGCTGCATAAACCTAGGAAAAGATGGATAAGACGGTTGCGAACCAGAGAAACTGAGAAAGGGGGTTGGTTACAACCTGGGAAGGTATTAGCACCCAGATTGTACACCGTACTCGACGGGATCCACGCTTGAAAGTTTGTGTTTAAAGGGGTAGTGTCAGTGCTATTCTGTGTATAGAAGCTGGAAAAAAATGCAAGTGTCAGTGCTGGAAGAAAGTGTGAAATGGAATGAAAGAGTGTCAGTGTAAAGAAAGAATGTGAAGCTCAAGACTATGAGGCTTAAAGAATAATGCTGGAAGAAGGGAGACACACAAAGACTTTTGTTCGATAACTGCTAAGTTATGCCTACGTATCCTCTCGTTCAATGAGGAAGTCAGAACACCGTAGTTCGACTCAAAGAGACTGAAAGATAAATTGACTGATGAACTTCTTACTTGTCTATGCTCAAGTGTTTGACCTGTCTGCCTCAGGTGCAAACTGTCTTGCATTAGACGGAAGAAGCGAGTTCTCGTTTGTGAATGAATGAGGTGAGAAAAGAATCCCGGAGGAGACGGTTATTGTTTGTTTTTTGGTATTTTCAATCTTTTATTGCTTTTGGAGTTTGTCATAAGAAAATGAGCTTAAGTCTAAACCAAGGGTCAATAAACTCATTGTAACACGGTGGGAGAACTGACTTTAGTTATGTTGCGGATAGCAAGAGTCGCCACCGACTTTTATTTTATCCAAAGGAAAGTCATAAAAGAACAGGAAAGACCTTTTAAAAGATTTTTGGGTCCGGGGGGTAGGTTATGTAAAGGGAAGGTGTTAGCACCCTTTACATCCATGGTTATCCATGGGCTCTTAGTTACTTAGCTCACTTTTGAATTGTTTTTGAAAATGTGAAGTGTGTGAATAGAAAATTTTCATAAGAGTTAATAATGATCCATGTACGGATGCGTAAAAACTTGTGTTTGAAAATTTGTTTGAAATTTGTTAAGTGTTTGAAAATTTGGAATGAAGTGAGCAAGCAACTATGAGATACCTACCCTAAAGTTTAAATCTTTCCTGTTCTTTATCCTTTAAGTGGTAAGACTATCCCTATTATTAAGGAATAGGTAGTCATTACCTTGGATGTGAGGGACATATGAGGGACATCTGTTAATGAAGGCAACTGTAGGGTGTATTAAGCATTTAGGAGGGACTGTCATCATTATTCGAAAAGGGACTTGATCTTCAAAGGCAACCATTAGGGACTTGATGACTTTTTTTTTAAGGGACTTGCTTTATACACCCCACTTGACCTTTGTGAATAAGCAACAATAAGAGGTAACCCTAGAAAGTGAGATGGCGATTAAAAATCGACTTACGTGTGTGAGTGTTTAATTTTTTATTTATCTTTAATTAAAGTGATCTAAATTCAATTTTAAATAGAATACATGTTTTACACTCCCTATATTACTAACCATAGCATAAAAATTAAATAAATTAAATATTTACAAAATTTACACCAAGAAGCAATTACATTATAATGAGCAATTAAAATAAATAGCAAATAAATAAATATAAATAATAAGCACAAATAAATAAATAGAATATAATAAGGGTTAGAAATAAAAATTAAAATAAATAGGGTTAGTGAAATAATAATAATAAATATAATAAACTAAATGGATTAGTAATAATATGGTTAGTAAAAATTAAAAAAAAACAAATAAGGTTAGAAAAATAATAATAATAAGCATAATTAAAATAAATAGATTAGAAATAATATGATTAATAATAATAATAAAAGGCAAAATTTAAATGGTTAATAGCAAAATAAGAGTAATTATATTAAGTAATTATAAAATTTAAAATTTATAAACAAATTAAATAAACAATGAACATATTATGAGAAATTATTAAATTTGTAATTTTTTAGAATTTATTTACATATATAATTAATTATAAATAATGATAGAATATTTACATATTAAAATGAGATTGATTATAATTTAATATATACAAAATAATTATATTTACAAAATTTAGAAAATAAAATTAGGTTTTTAATAATTATATAAGACAAACTAGGGTTTCTTAAAATTTAGGGTTTGTTTAGAAAATATTTTTTAGGGTTTAATTTAATATACAAAAATTATTGGAATAAACATGCATATATTATAATTTAATTACATAATAAAAAAAAAATAATTTGAATTAAGAAAATAAATTTTCAGAATTTTAGAAAACATAATATATATATATTTTGTAATTTAGAAACTATTTTCATGTAATATATATAAAATAATAAGAAAAACATAACAAAAGAAAAAGAAATAAGAAACTTAAAAAAAACAGGACCTGGGATTTGAACCCAGGTCCTTTACCTGGATAATGAGGAGCATAACCAACTGAGCTGCGCACCAATGATGCAACAAGGATACACCTCTCTTGGTTTTGTGCTTTAAGCTTGAGAAATCAGAAAAATAGTGAACAAAAAAAAGGCCTGGGGTGGTGTTGAACCCAGGACCTCTTGAATACAAGCAAGCGCGCATGACCATCCGGCTAGGTGAGCAATTCTGGTAATATGATGACCACAATTGATTATATATCATACCTGTAAAATAAACAAAATAAAAGAACAAAATGCAACAAACGGGGAATCGAACCCCAGACCAAACCCTTGTATACGCACGCCTCCAACCACTGGGACAACACAGCTGTTGTGATTTAAAACAACAATCAATTCATAAAATATAATTACAAAATATTTGAATTCAAAACGCGCGCGAAGAAGTCTTCTTCTTCCTTGAGATTTCGCAGGTTTTCCTGCGAAATTTCCTGGGAAATTTCCTTCAATTTTTCCTGCGTGCATAAACCTGTGTATTCACAAACACCAAGCAAACAGCAAAATTTCTTTAAATTATTGAGAGCAATGAATTCCTGGAGGTCCATACAACATCACCACGTTCCTGAAATTCATTTATATATGATAAATCACAAAGCCCTAATTGAGGTTGGTAAACCCTAGTTATGGCCGAATGCGATTCCTGCATGAAAACTCAAAACCAAACAACCAGAATCGTTCTATGACACATTATGAACAATATTAAATCATTAAAAACAGTTTATATCAAGTATAACCATGGATTCGAAAAAACTTGAAGCACACATAAAGTTTGATTCGGTTTAGTGCATATATGCTGTTTTTGATGCATATGATTATTGGGATATGATCAATGATGTTCAAGGATAAGATTGTTGTCCTTAATTCACCTGAAAAGTTACCAAAGATTAGAATCCGAATTTGAAAAAAATTTGATGATTTTGAGAGTTTGAAAGTGAGGTTGAGGGCTGCCAAATTCATGCCAATGTGTTGCTTCATGTTGTATACTTATAGTAGACTGAATTAGGTCAAGAAATTTGTTGGGTTGTTTGGACTTTTTGATCATTGAAGATTGAAAAAGATCATGTCTTAAAATTCAAATATTTTTGTATGAAGGCTTACTATTTTTGGACCAATCTTGTGATTTCATTCCTCTTCAATTCCAATCAACATTTAAGATCTTCTAGAAACTCAATCTCCATCAAATATTACATTTTCATATTTTATTTTTATTTAAAATGATTTTTAATGAATTAAATCAAAATAAATAAAAATAAAATAATAAAAATTCTGATTTTTAATGGTTTGGGTCGTGCATGAAGTCAATGTATGGATTGGGTCATCATTTGGCAAGCCCATTTGGAAGAAATTGGTTTTAGACCTCCTTTTTCATCATAAACCAACTCAAAATTTCCCAACTTTGCAAGGGCACATATCCTTCAATTTTAATGCCATGAGGGTGTTCATGGACATTTTGGAAATCTTGAAGAGTCCTCTAACCAACCCCACTGGTTTCATGTCCATATCATTTACCAATCTCAAGTTATGCCCTTTTGAAGTTGTTGACTTTTTGTTGACTTTCAAAAGGACCTATAATGTCTTAGCTCATACCTTCCAAATGAAGCATTTTTGGGCTTGGCTTGTGAGACACAAAGTTGTAGAGAATTCAATTTCCTTAAAAATGAGATTTGGATGGAGACTTGGTGATGAAGTATGTGAAAGTTATGGCTGGTCAAAGTTCAGTTGACTTTTACTGAGGAAACCCTAATTTAGAAACTCCTGATTCTTGATGATCTGAAATCTCCTTGATGAATCATGATCAACTATTGATCAAATGATGAATTTTACTTCATATACTTGATGTTGGCAAAAAATCATGAAGTTTGATTTTGGTTTGACCATAGTTGACCTCAGTTTGACTTTTTAACTGCTTTGACTGATTTTGACTTATCTGATCATCTGACTGAGCAAACTTTTGAGAAAAGTCTTGAAACTTGTCATGGGGGTTCTTACACACATATAAGATGTTATGAAGCTCACTTGAAGTCTTGGAAGTCCATTTAGCCTGATTAAAGTCAAAACCCTAGTTTTGGATGCACTACTTAGGAGGTGCATTGTCTGAGGGAATTGTCAACTCTTCTGACCAATTGTGAACTTTGTGAACCTTGTGAACCATCATAAAATATCTTGTGATACTCATGGGAGGTATTGTGAACCTTGTGAACCTTCATGAAGTGACTTGTAGACTTCATGAATCTCATGAAAGGTCATGTAAACATTGTGAATCTTGTGAACCTTGTGAACCTTAGGGAAGTGACTTGTAGACTTCATGAACCTCATGAAAGGTCTTGTAAATGTTTGAGAAGCTTGTGAACCTTGTGAACCTTCATAAAGTGACTTGTAGACTTCATGAACCTCATGAAAGGTTTTGAAAGCATTGTGGAACTTGTGAACCTTGTGAACCTTCTTAGCACACAAAGTCTTGTATTGTGAACCTTGTGAACTTCATAAAGTAACTTGTAGACTTCATGAACCTCATGAAAGGTCTTGTAGACATTGGGAAGCTTGTGAACCTTGCGAACCTTCAGAGAACACAGAGTCTTGTATTGTGAGGGCAAATTTTGGGGTGCAACAGCTGCCCCTGTTCAATTTTCTGAAACCTGAGGGGTTAGATTGGTATGTTTGCCAGTCGTGACCTGGAAGGTTGAAGGGGATTGAACACAAAAGCCCAAAAATTTGCACTTACCAGTGCATAAAGTGGTACAGATGGTTAGTTGAATATGTTTGAGTGGGCTTAAAGATGCCACTTGGAGGAAAATTCTTCAGATACATGTCTTGGAGGATGAAGCAGTCCAAAATATGGAGGTACAATGATAGCTGTCAGGAGGATGGAGCAATCCTGAGGTAATGATATGATTTCAGGAGGATGAAGCAATCCTGATGTAATAAAAAGCTGTCAGGAGGATAAAGCAATCCTGAGGTATGGATAATATGTTTTCAGGAGGATGAAGCAGTCCTGATGTAATAAAAAGCTGTCAGGAGGATGAAGCAATCCTGAGGTAGTAATAAGCTGTCAGGAGGATAAAGCAATCCTGAGGTAGTGATGTGATTTCAGGAGGATAAAGCAATCCTGATGTAATAGGAATTTTCAGGAGGATAGAGCAATCCTGAAGTAATGATGATAACTATCAGGAGGATGAAGCAGTCCTGGTGTAGTAATATGTTCCCAAGAGGATGAAGCAGTCTTGAGAGATGATAAGTCTTCAGGAGGATAAAGCATTTCTGATGTAATAGGAATTTTCAGGAGGATAAAGCAGTCCTGATGGATGATATGCTTTCAGGAGGATAAAGCAATCCTGATAATCATAAGTTTGTTTGTAGGATAATTAACCTGAAACAAGGTAGCATTTGTATAATAATATTAGTTTATGCATTATGTATGCATGTATGATATGATGCACGTAAGTAATGTATTATGTATCTATGGATATGTATGTTATGGTATGATGTAAATGATGTATGTGTGATATGATGCTGCCGGAAACGTCTGGATATCTTCGTATAACAACTGCTAGCCAGGGAAAATAAATCCCGATTCGTTGTTGAAGAATATGAGGAACTCGTTCCCGTCTTGTTTGGTAATATGTTATACATAACCTTCCGTATGCTGGGGATAATAAGGATAAACGTAACCTCCCGTCTGCTGGGGATAGTAAGGTATATAGATAACCTCCCGTTTGCTGGGGATAGTGAGGTATATAGATAACCTTCGTCTTTGACAGTAGAGTAGATAGAACACCCGTCTTCGTTCGTCATACCCTTATTGGAAAGTAATTTCCCGTATATCCGTATGAGGATAAAAGAGATGGATATAAATTCCAGGGGAGATGAGCCTTTGTGAAGATGGATTCGTCCTACTGAGGGCTTTGTGATTGTCTTGTAAAGATGAACCGGCGAAGCTTCGTTGAAATCCTTCTCTCGTTCGTCCTTAGTAAATACTATTACTGCATTTTTATGCATTTCTGGTAAACATCAATCATATTAAAAGCATACACGCATTTTTGGTAAACATTAATCATATTCAAAAACATACATACATTCAAACACAACCAATGGACGTTTCGCTTATGTAAATAGGGTAAAAGTAAATCTGGATTCAAAAGATGGAATTTATTTATTTATATCAAAAAGTGACCCACACATGGGCAAGTTTGTACAAAGAGACATAAACCCTAGTAAGAGGATTTTGTCCTAAAGTTTTTACAAAACAAGGAAAATCAGCTATGTGGGAAATAATCCTATTGAGTTTCAGCTCTACTATTGCCATTATCTTCAAGTATCTCATCTTCTGCTGTTGAGACGGAAACGATTGGATTGAGCTTTATCTGTTTGAGCTTGAGTAAGTAACACAACTGGTTGCAGTTTCATAAGTGATCCAAACGAGACATAGTCATACGCTTTAATCCTAACTTTTGCCTGGATTGCCCTTTCAGGTTTTCAATCCACCGGGATACCCTTTTTTGCCCAAGCCGCCTTTTCAGGTTTTCGACTTGCCGGGTGTACATCTTTTCATATATATCCCTAATTTTTGCCCAAACCCTTTTGGTTTGCCGGGATGCCCTTATTTTTGCCTAGGCCTGTCAACCTAGCGGGTCTCTCTTTATGTGTAGTATTTTTTAACTATGTCTGCGTTTACAGGCTGTGGGAAGTCTTCACCATCCATTGTAGTGAGTATCATGGCACCTCCTGAGAACACTGTCTTGACTACAAATGGTCCTTCATATGTTGGAGTCCACTTGCCCCTAGGATCACCCTGTGGTAATATGATACGCTTGATTACCAAGTCACCAGCCTGATATACCTTTGGCTTAACCTTCTTGTTAAAAGCTTTGATCATACGTTTCTGGTACATCTGGCCATGACAAACTGCTGCTAACCTCTTCTCATCAATCAAATTTATCTGGTCAAGTCGAGTCTGAATCCATTCATCTTCATCCAAGTCTGCATCCTTCATAATTCTTAAGGAGGGAATCTGAACTTCAATGGGCAGAACTGCTTCCATACCATAGACTAAGGAGAATAGGGTTGCCCCTGTTGAAGTACGTATTGTGGTACGATAACCATGAAGAGCAAATGGTAACATCTCATGCCAATCCTTTTAAGTAACAGTCATCTTCTGTACAATCTTTTTAATGTTCTTATTAGCAGCTTCAACTGCCCCATTCATCTTTGGACGATACGGAGAAGAGTTGTGATGCTTAATCTTGAACTGCGTGCAGAGATCAGTAATCATAGTGTTGTTCAGATTAGAGCCATTGTCAGTGATAATCCTTTCAGGGATGCCATACCTACATATGAGATTATTCTTAATGAACCGAGCCACAACATTCTTAGTAACAGATGCAAATGAAGCTGCCTCTACCCACTTCGTGAAGTAATCAATAGCAACCAGAATGAAACGATGCCCATTAGAAGTAGTAGGCTTGATCTCACCAATCATATCAATGCCCCACATGGCAAAGGGCCAAGGAGCAGTCAACACATTCAATGGTGATGGAGGTACATGGACTTTATCAGCATAAATTTGACATTTGTGACAAGTTCTGGAGTGTTGATAGCAATCAGCTTCCATGGTAGACCAATAGTAACCTGCTCTCAATATCTTCTTTGCCATAGTATGGCCACTAGAATGAGTGCCAAAGATCCCATCATGCATGTCTTCCATAATCTCAGTTGCTTCTTTCTTATCCACACAACGAAGCAGAGTTGAATCATGATTGCGCTTGTACAAAATGCCATTACTCAAAAGGAACTTAGTAGAAAACCTTCTCAGAAACTTCCTATCTTTGACAGATGCCCCTTCAGGGAACTCCTGAGCTTCAAGATATCTTTTCACTTCATAGAACCAAGGCTTCTCCTCTGCCTCTTCAGTGTCAATCTCATTGCAGTATGCAGGCTTCTCAAATCTATCAATAGTAATCCTGGGAGCTTCATCATCCCAACTGATCTCAAACATGGATGCCATGGTGGCCAGAGCATCTGCCAACTGATTCTCTCTTCGTGGAATATGTCCAAAGGTAATCTCTTTGAAATGTGGGATCAAGGACAACACATGCTCTCTGTAAGGAATGAGGTTATCATGTTTGGTATCCCAATCTCCTTTAATCTGACTTACCACCAGGGCTGAATCTCCATACACGTCAAGGAACTGAATCTTCATATCAATAGCAGCTTTAATACCCAGGATACATGCCTCATACTCAGCCATGTTATTGGTACAATAGAAACAAAGTCTGGCAGTAATCGGGGTATGACAACCTTCAGGGGAACTAATCACAACACCAACACCATTACCAAGTGCATTAGAGGCACCATCAAAAACAGTCCATCGGGATCCTTGTTCAGGTCCGTCATATTGTCCAGGTTCTTTGGTAATAATCATAATGTCTTCTTCAGGAAACTCAAAACTCATTGACTGATAATCATCCACTGCTTGATGAGCCAAATGATTAGCAACAACACTTCCTTTGATGGCCTTCTGAGTAGTGTACTGTATGTCATATTCTGTCAAGATCATTTTCCATCTTGCAATTCTTCCGGAGAGAGCAGGTTTCTCAAATATGTACTTGATTGGATCCATCTTTGAAATCAACAAGGTAGTATGGGTCAACATATACTGTCTTAGTCGGCGAGCAGCCCATGCCAAAGCGCAGCAAGTTTTCTCGAGCAGTGAGTATCTTGTTTCACAGTCGGTAAACTTTTTGCTAAGGTAGTATATTGTCTGCTCTTTTCGACCAGACTCGTCATGTTGCCCCAACACACACCCCATTGAGTTGTCTAACACTGTTAAGTACATAATCAAGGGTCTTCCATCAACTGGTGGCATCAAAATCGGAGGTTCTAGCAGATATCTCTTGATTTCATCAAAGGCAGTCTGGCACTCATCATTCCATTCCATCACCTGATCTTTTTTCAACAACTTGAAGATTGGCTCACAGATGGCAGTCAATTGGGAAATAAATCTTGCAATATAGTTCAATCGTCCCAAGAAACCTCTAACCTCTTTCTCGGTACGGGGAGCTGGCATCTCTCGTATAGCTTTCACTTTTGCAGGATCCACTTCAATACCTTTTCCACTGACAATAAAACCCAGGAGCTTTCCAGATCTAACTCCAAAAGTACACTTGTTTGGATTCAATCTCAACTTGTATTTCTTCAACCTCTCAAACAATTTATGCAAATGATCAAGATGTTGTTCTTCATTCTGAGACCTGGCTATCATATCATCTACATACACCTCTATCTCATGATGAATCATATCATGAAACAAAGCCACCATAGCACGCTGATATGTTGCCCCTGCATTCTTCAAACTAAATGGCATCACCTTATAGCAAAAAGTGCCCCACTGTGTCACAAAGGTTGTCTTCTCCATATCTTCGGGTGCCATCTTGATTTGATTGTAACCAGAGAAACCATCCATAAAAGAGAATACCTTATGCTGAGCAGTATTGTCTACCAGAACATCAATATGAGGAAGTGGAAAGTCATCTTTGGGGCTAGCCTTGTTCAAATCTCTGTAGTCTACACACATACGTACCTTACCATCTTTCTTAGGAACTGGTACCACATTTGCAACCCACTGAGGATAGGAAGTCACTGCTAAGAACCCTGCATCAAACTGTTTCATTACCTCTGCTTTGATCTTTTCTGACATCTCAGGACGCATACGACGAACCTTCTGCTTCTTTGGACGACAATCTTCTTTTACTGGTAAACGATGAACCACAATGTTTGTATCTAACCCTGGCATATCTTCATAAGACCAAGCAAAGATCTCCACATAATCACGTAACATCTGAATCAACCGGTTCTTGACACTGTCCTCTAAATCAGCCCCTATCTTGACCTCTTTCCTATTTTCTTCAGTCCCCAAATTCACAACTTCGACTGGCTCTTCATGTGGCTGTATAGCTTTCTTTTCTTGTTGTAATAACCTAGCAAGCTCTACAGGTACTTCACAATTGTCCTCATTTCCGTCTTCAGTTTGATAGATCGGATTCTCGAAATTTTAATTGGCAATAGTAGAACTGTTATCAACAGGATCCAGAGTGGATGAGGATCTGCATTTTAGTGATGTGGGTGTGTGTAAGAACACATAGCTGATAAAACAAAAATAAAAGAAAAGAAAGACAAGGAACACAATATTTACGAAAACGAAACGTCCACTGATTTTATTGAATGAGGTATGCAAATGAAATGACAGCCCGTAACAAGCACATCATTGTGCCCCGGGTAAGGCACAAGGCTTGAGAGTTTTAATTGTTCAGAAATTACAAACTTAAAAACCAACACAGTAATAGTATTTACTCCTGACTAAAGGAGATAGGGATAATATCTTCAGCTTTCCAATTATTGAGTCCAGCACCCACAGTAGGAAAAATCCAAGCATCCAGATTGTAGTCTTCATCATAGTCTCCCACAGCATTGATCTGATCTTTCATAACCCCTTGATTAGTGATACGAACAGCACGAGCACGACGAACAACTTTCTGGGACTCTGCAGTGAAACCCAAACCAAACTTGTCAGACTTGTATGGAATATCAGGAAGCTGACCCCAAATAGTACAACCACCTTCATCCACCACAGCTCTAGCATCATTGAGGGAGGCCATTGCCATTGTTGGAGGTTTTCTGGTGACCACAGGAACTTTCTTCGCAACAGGAGGAGCTACATAATCATTAACAACCCAGGGAACCACTTCAAATGTCTGACACGGAGTTTCAATGTATTCACCTTCCATTTCCAGATACTTGAAAGTGTTTACATGGCTGACAAAGTATTCTTCTTCTCCATAGACAGTAACAACCTTTCCATCCACTGGATATCTCAACTTTTGGTGTAATGTAGAGGTTACAGCACCTGCCCCATGGATCCAGGGACGACCAAGCAGACAAGAGTACGAAGGACGAATATCCATCACAAAAAATGTAGCAGTAAAAACATGAGATCCAACTTTGATTGGAAGATCAATTTCCCCATGTACTACTCTTCTAGAACCATCAAAAGCCTTCACCACAATACTACTGGGTTTCAGCACAGCATCTTCAGGGATCAACTTATTTAGGACTTCCTTGGGCAACACATTCAAAGAGGAACCATTGTCTATCAGCACATGTGACAGGGTAGTGCCCCTGCATTCAATTGAGATATGCAAGGCCCTGTTATGATCCCTCTTGGCAGGGGTCAAATCAGCATCAGAAAACCCTAACCCATTATCATAGGTCAGGTGGGCAACACAATTCTCAAACTGGTCAACAGAAATTGCATTGGGTACATGAGCAGTCTTCAGAAACTTGATCAAGGACTTGGCATGAGCCTCAGAACATAACAACAAGGATAGCATAGAAATCTTTGAAGGAGTATGCCCCAACTGATCAACAATGTCATAATCACTCTTGCGAATGATTTTCAATACTTCTTCCATCTGCTTAGAGAGGTCATCAGCAGCTGGCACATCAGTAGATACAGGCTCAATAACAGGACCTTTGCCCCGAGCATCAGTGGTGGAAGTAGCAGCAGAAGTAGTTGCATTCTTAGAAGCAATTGGAGGAGAGAAGACCCTTCCACTACGTGTGATCTTACTAGATCCAGCGATATTATCAATGTCAACAGGCACATCAGCTAAAGGCTCCTTCTTAATACCATGGATGTAAACATCAGACCCATAGTGCCAAGGCACAGCTTTATCAGATGTATAAGGAATAGGACCAGGAGTAGTGATGACCATAGGAGCCACTCTGGCTTCAGCAACAACTTTCACAGGACCTTCAGTAGTAATCTTGATTGGACCCTGATGGGTGATTTTAATAGGTCTTTTTGGAGTGATTCTTACCGGTACTTTGTCAACCATATCAACCTCTTCAATCTTCTTACCTCTGGTAATATGCTCCACCATACTCTCCACAGAAGACGGTCTTATTTCAAACACTATAGTATACTTATCCATGAGACGCTGAATTCCGTCTTTCAATCTGAAGCACTTCTCTGGATTATACTCACAATAAACACAATCTTCATGACAACCTGGAAAGAACCCAGCTTGCACTAACTTCTTTTTGATGATGGCCAATGGTGTGGTCAACTCTGCAACTGAATGGATATGTAAATCTTCATCAATGGCATTGACAGTCTTCTCGTGATTTGGCATTGGAGCAGTAATCACATTTGGAGTACCTGGAGGATCAAACTCAATTTCTCTAGCATCAATCATATCTTGAATTTTATTCTTCAAGATCCAGCAGTTATTAGTATCATGTCCCTGACAGTTTGAATGATATGCACATCGTGCATTGGGATTGTACCTGGGAGAGGTAACATTAGGATTTTGAGGAGCCTCTTTCAAAGTAATAAGTTCAGCCTTCAACAAATGTTGCAATGCCTGAGCCATTGACATGTTGATCTTCGTGAACTGTCTTCTAGCCCTCTGTTGGTTGCCCTGTGGCTACTCTGTTGTTGCAGGAGTTGGATTTGAAATATGTACTGCACTAACAGACTGATGCCTTCTATTACGATCAGGCTGACCATAAACAGCATTGGATTCTTTCTTCCTAGTGGGAGGCTTCTTTGCAGCACCTAATGAGGAAGTACCCACTTGGATCTTACCATTCTTTATACCATTCTCTACTCGCTCTCCTGTCATGATCAACTCTGTGAAGCCAGATGATGAGCTTCCAATGAGATGACTGTAGAACGGACCATTCAGCGTACACATGAACATATCAACCAATTCCCTGTCAGTCAAAGGGGGTTGAACTCTTCCAGCTAAATCTCTCCACTTCTGGGCATACTCTTTAAAACTCTCTTTGGCACCCATAGACATGCTCTGAAGCTGCATGCGAGTGGGGGCTAAGTCAGCATTGTATTGATACTGCTTATAGAAAGCTTCAGCAAGATCATTCCAGTCTCTGATGTTGACACTCTCCAACTGATAATACCACTCCAACTGAGCTCCAGATAAGCTCTCTTGAAAAAAGTGGATCCACAACTTCTTGTCAGCAGTGTGAGGTTGGATCCTTCTGACATAAGACCTCAAATGCAGCTTGGGACAAGAGACCCCAGCATAAATAACAAAGGTAGGAACCTTGAAACCAATGGGTATAACAACCCCAGATATCAGACTCAAATCTTCAAAATCCAGCCCAGATGATTTCTGCAACTATATGGCATCCATCCTATCCACCAGCATCTTGAATTTGTCTTCATTAGGCTCATGGTAGTAATTAGCCTCAGAGTCAGAGTCCCCCATAGTGTTGTGGAGACTGCCTCCCTCTTTCTCAGATTCCTCAGATTCATAGTCTTCAACCTGCTCTTTGGTCTTGACAGGACCTTTGAACCTTCTTCCCATGTTGAGCAGGCCACCTGACCTTCCAGTCTTCTTAGTCTTCTTGGCCAGCAGTGCCTTCAATTCATCCTGCCCCTCGGATAGGTTCAGGATCAACTCTTGGAACTGTGCATTTTGTGCCTGGAGATCCTTAACTGATTGTTCAAGAGCCATTGCTGAAATAAACAGCGAGAAGATGAGAAACCTGTGCACAATTATAAACCTGTGATGCAATGAAATGGTATGGGAATGCATATGCAATGTTTTCAAGGACCGCAGGATTTAAATTTGCTTAAACAAACATGAAGGTAAATTTTTATTAGTAATAAATTTGTTTTGCCTCTTGGGCTTACAAAAATGAAAATGAAATAAGTACAAAAGATGGGGTTTTAAGTCTCCCATGGACGTTTCCTCTTTGTGTTGAGGTATGAGTTGAGGTTCCGCTCTTCGTGAAGTTGCTTTGTTAGTTCCAGGATCCTTTCTTGGCTTGCTTTGTAATGAGCCTCGAAAGTATCCCTTTGCTCCTTCAGTTGGATCCATGATCTCTGCAAGTCTTCCATATCAGTAGGCATGTCTGGGTGAAGGATGGTATAAGCTGTGTCTCCTTCAGCAACAGGTTCCATGGTAACTGGTAGGACGGAAGGATATGGCATCATGAGAGTCTGAGCACGAGATCGTACCCATCTGAGATAAGCTTCCATAGGAATAGTGTACTTAGGCTCCAGTGTCTTGCTGTCAACCCTGTTTACCTTTCCCCAAGCTCGTATGAATCTCTGACGGTAACCCTGAAGATCGTTGTCGTAGTCAAACACAATGCCCTGAATCAACATGTCATGTGGACCATCACTCCGAGCGTAACCAAACTGTCGTAAAGCTATAGAGGGGTTGTAGGTGATGCCTCCTCTTATGCCTAGTAGTGGCACATTAGGAAACTCCCCACAACGGTCAATGATGGTGACATTCTCCATAGATCTGGAGCACCAATGGATATCTGAGTGAGAAAGTGACATGATCCTTTTGGACCATCTGAACCCTTGCTCATTCTTCATTATTGAGCGAGGAAGGTGAGAAATAAACCACCTAGAAAGCAAAGGTATGCAGCACATCAAAGTTCCTCTTGCCCTTGTAGTACGGGTGTGAAGAGAATGCAGGATGTCTCCAAGCAATGTAGGCACTGGATTGTGACTCAGGAATATGTTGATGGCATGAACGTCTATGAACTGATCTGGATTGGGGAACAATACTAAGCCATATATCAGCAAGGCTAAGATTTCCTCAAAAGCATCATAGCTCATGGCCTTCAAGAATACCTGAGCTTTTTCTATCAACACCTTGGCAAGAATACCCTTAACTCCGCTTCTCGTTTCTAGAACAATGTCAGACTTCTTCAGATGTAGAGCTGCAGCAATAACCTCTGGTTTAAGCTCCTTATCCAAGCCTGTGAATGGTCTTTGATCAAGAACAGGTATACCCAGAAGTTTAGAGAACTCCTCCATTGTAGGAACCAACTGGTAGTCAGGGAATGTAAAGCAGTGGTGTTTAGGGTCAAAGAACTGAAACAGAACACTCATCATGTCTTCATTGAACCCTGAAGTGACTAGATCCAATAGGTGACCATGTCTCTTGATGAACTGGGAGTGATCAGACACTTGAGAAACCAACTCTTTAAGCTTAGGAGGTATCCCTACAAAGTTGATCCTGATGGTGTTTCTACGAGCAGAAGCCATGACCTGCAACAAAGAACAAAGATAAATCCTTTGGTCCTTGAAATGGTTAGTGAAAATGCTATGCTTATGATTCATGATGATGTCATGATGTTATGCTCAATCACAAACATGTGGCACACACAAACAAGTCACACAATAGCCCTAGGTTTAAAGGCTTGCATGAGGTTCAAAGGTAAGTACCCTCCCCTGAAGTTAGTTGGTTCATCCTGTCCTATAAAAGTAACCATGTTCTAAGGGATCTCAATATCATTGATCTTTCACAAGGGTGGTTGTTCAGTAGGCAACTTACTTGCCAACCAAAACCCTCCAAGTTTAAGATCTCAATGAGCGTAGTATCGAGTGTCAACCAACTTCAGTCTGCACCAAAGCCGGCTACCTCACTACTTTCTAAAGGCCAAGATGGGATAACTAGGCTTCTAAAAGTTAGTTAGTGCATTGACAACATATGGCAGCCTCATATTATCCTCAACTTGACTTAAGGAACATAAGCACCAACCAAGAAGTCGCACTAACTATGGCCACCAGATCAACCATATCGATATACGTCGTACAGTTTCCTTGGTCTATTGCCATTTACCTAAGGTACACTAGATCCGGGTTAGGATCTTTCACACATAAGAGCACCCCAACAAGATAATATAAAGCAAACAAGACAAACAATTTAAAGTGATCTTAATTCCTAAGGGTACCCCTCTTTAATATTAAATCCCCAGCAGAGTCGCCAGTTCTGTAACACGGTGGGAGAACTGACTTTAGTTATGTTGCGGATAGCAAGAGTCGCCACCGACTTTTATTTTATCCAAAGGAAAGGCATAAAAGAACAGGAAAGACCTTTTAAAAGATTTTTGGGTCCGGGGGGTAGGTTATGTAAAGGGAAGGTGTTAGCACCCTTTACATCCATGGTTATCCCTGGGCTCTTAGTTACTTAGCTCAATTTTGAATTGTTTTTGAAAATGTGAAGTGTGTGAATAGAAAATTTTCATAAGAGTTAATAATGATCCATGTACGGATGCGTAAAAACTTGTGTTTGAAAATTTGTTTGAAATTTGTTAAGTGTTTGAAAATTTGGAATGAAGTGAGCAAGCAACTATGAGATACCTACCCTAAAGTTTAAATCTTTCCTGTTCTTTATCCTTTAAGTGGTAAGACTATCCCTATTATTAAGGAATAGGTAGTCATTACCTTGGATGTGAGGGACATATGAGGGACATCTGTTAATGAAGGCAACTGTAGGGTGTATTAAGCATTTAGGAGGGACTGTCATCATTATTCGAAAAGGGACTTGATCTTCAAAGGCAACCATTAGGGACTTGATGACTTTTTTTTTTAAGGGACTTGCTTTATACACCCCACTTGACCTTTGTGAATAGGCAACAATAAGAGGTAACCCTAGAAAGTGAGATGGCGATTAAAAATCGACTTACGTGTGTGAGTGTTTAATTTTTTATTTATCTTTAATTAAAGTGATCTAAATTCAATTTTAAATAGAATACATGTTTTACACTCCCTATATTACTAACCATAGCATAAAAATTAAATAAATTAAATATTTACAAAATTTACACCAAGAAGCAATTACATTATAATGAGCAATTAAAATAAATAGCAAATAAATAAATATAAATAATAAGCACAAATAAATAAATAGAATATAATAAGGGTTAGAAATAAAAATTAAAATAAATAGGGTTAGTGAAATAATAATAATAAATATAATAAACTAAATGGATTAGTAATAATATGGTTAGTAAAAATTAAAAAAAAACAAATAAGGTTAGAAAAATAATAATAATAAGCATAATTAAAATAAATAGATTAGAAATAATATGATTAATAATAATAATAAAAGGCAAAATTTAAATGGTTAATAGCAAAATAAGAGTAATTATATTAAGTAATTATAAAATTTAAAATTTATAAACAAATTAAATAAACAATGAACATATTATGAGAAATTATTAAATTTGTAATTTTTTAGAATTTATTTACATATATAATTAATTATAAATAATGATAGAATATTTACATATTAAAATGAGATTGATTATAATTTAATATATACAAAATAATTATATTTACAAAATTTAGAAAATAAAATTAGGTTTTTAATAATTATATAAGACAAACTAGGGTTTCTTAAAATTTAGGGTTTGTTTAGAAAATATTTTTTAGGGTTTAATTTAATATACAAAAATTATTGGAATAAACATGCATATATTATAATTTAATTACATAATAAAAAAAAATTTGAATTAAGAAAATAAATTTTCAGAATTTTAGAAAACATAATATATATATTTTGTAATTTAGAAACTATTTTCATGTAATATATATAAAATAATAAGAAAAACATAACAAAAGAAAAAGAAATAAGAAACTTAAAAAAAACAGGACCTGGGATTTGAACCCAGGTCCTTTACCTGGATAATGAGGAGCATAACCAACTGAGCTGCGCACCAATGATGCAACAAGGATACACCTCTCTTGGTTTTGTGCTTTAAGCTTGAGAAATCAGAAAAATAGTGAACAAAAAAAAGGCCTGGGGTGGTGTTGAACCCAGGACCTCTTGAATACAAGCAATCGTGCATGACCATCCGGCTAGGTGAGCAATTCTGGTAATATGATGACCACAATTGATTATATATCATACATGTAAAATAAACAAAATAAAAGAACAAAATGCAACAAACGGGGAATCGAACCCCAGACCAAACCCTTGTATACGCACGCCTCCAACCACTGGGACAACACAGCTGTTGTGATTTAAAACAACAATCAATTCATAAAATATAATTACAAAATATTTGAATTCAAAACGCGCGCGAAGAAGTTTTCTTCTTCCTTGAGATTTCGCAGGTTTTCCTGCGAAATTTCCTGGGAAATTTCCTTCAATTTTTCCTGCGTGCATAAACCTGTGTATTCACAAATACCAAGCAAACAGCAAAATTTCTTTAAATTAATGAGAGCAATGAATTCCTGGAGGTCCATACAACATCACCACGTTCCTGAAATTCATTTATATATGATAAATCACAAAGCCCTAATTGAGGTTGGTAAACCCTAGTTATGGCCGAATGCGATTCCTGCATGAAAACTCAAAACCAAACAACCAGAATCGTTCTATGACACATTATGAACAATATTAAATCATTAAAAACAGTTTATATCAAGTATAACCATGGATTCGAAAAAACTTGAAGCACACATAAAGTTTGATTCGGTTTAGTGCATATATGCTGTTTTTGATGCATATGATTATTGGGATATGATCAATGATGTTCAAGGATAAGATTGCTGTCCTTAATTCACCTGAAAAGTTACCAAAGATTAGAATCCGAATTTGAAAAAAATTTGATGATTTTGAGAGTTTGAAAGTGAGGTTGAGGGCTGCCAAATTCGTGCCAATGTGTTGCTTCATGTTGTATACTTATAGTAGACTGAATTAGGTCAAGAAATTTGTTGGGTTGTTTGGACTTTTTGATCATTGAAGATTGAAAAAGATCATGTCTTAAAATTCAAATATTTTTGTATGAAGGCTTACTATTTTTGGACCAATCTTGTGATTTCATTCCTCTTCAATTCCAATCAACATTTAAGATCTTCTAGAAACTCAATCTCCATCAAATATTACATTTTCATATTTTATTTTTATTTAAAATGATTTTTAATGAATTAAATCAAAATAAATAAAAATAAAATAATAAAAATTCTGATTTTTAATGGTTTGGGTCGTGCATGAAGTCAATGTATGGATTGGGTCATCATTTGGCAAGCCCATTTGGAAGAAATTGGTTTTAGACCTCCTTTTTCATCATAAACCAACTCAAAATTTCCCAACTTTGCAAGGGCACATATCCTTCAATTTTAATGCCATGAGGGTGTTCATGGACATTTTGGAAATCTTGAAGAGTCCTCTAACCAACCCCACTGGTTTCATGTCCATATCATTTACCAATCTCAAGTTATGCCCTTTTGAAGTTGTTTACTTTTTGTTGACTTTCAAAAGGACCTATAATGTCTTAGCTCATACCTTCCAAATGAAGCATTTTTGGGCTTGGATTGTGAGACACAAAGTTGTAGAGAATTCAATTTCCTTCAAAATGAGCTTTGGATGGAGACTTGGTGATGAAGTATGTGAAAGTTATGGCTGGTCAAAGTTCAGTTGACTTTTATTGAGGAAACCCTAATTTAGAAACTCCTGATTCTTGATGATCTGAAATATCCTTGATGAATCATGATCAACTCTTGATCAAATGATGAATTTTACTTCATATACTTGATGTTGGCAAAAAATCATGAAGTTTGATTTTGGTTTGACCATAGTTGACCTCTGTTTGACTTTTTAACTGCTTTGACTGATTTTGACTTATCTGATCATCTGACTGAGCAAACTTTTGAGAAAAGTCTTGAAACTTGTCATGGGGGTTCTTACACACATATAAGATGTTATGAAGCTCACTTGAAGTCTTGGAAGTCCATTTAGCCTGATTAAAGTCAAAACCCTAGTTTTGGATGCACTGCTTAGGAGGTGCATTGTCTGAGGGAATTGTCAACTCTTCTGACCAATTGTGAACTCTGTGAACCTTGTGAACCATCATAAAATATCTTGTGATACTCATGGGAGGTATTGTGAACCTTGTGAACCTTGTGAACCTTCATGAAGTGACTTGTAGACTTCATGAATCTCATGAAAGGTCATGTAAACATTGTGAATCTTGTGAACCTTGTGAACCTTCAAGAAGTGACTTGTAGACTTCATGAACCTCATGAAAGGTCTTGTAAATGTTTGAGAAGCTTGTGAACCTTGTGAAACTTCATAAAGTGACTTGTAGACTTCATGAACCTCATGAAAGGTTTTGAAAGCATTGTGGAACTTGTGAACCTTGTGAACCTTCTTAGCACACAAAGTCTTGTATTGTGAGCCTTGTGAACTTCATAAAGTAACTTGTAGACTTCATGAACCTCATGAAAGGTCTTGTAGACATTGGGAAGCTTGTGAACCTTGTGAACCTTCAGAGAACACAGAGTCTTGTATTGTGAGGGCAAATTTTGGGGTGCAACACTCATCACATCCTCCCTCTGATTAGGGGTAATGAGAATACCTTAAGTATGAGGTAAACACCTCACATTTAATCACCATGATGTAGGATTAAGATCATTAACCTACTTGTAGTTATTTAGATGTTTTTGTTGTTTTTGTTTAATGTTAAGTAATGAGTTTAAGCCATAATCAAAGATTTAATGGACCCATTGTCGCTCCCCGGATTTCCATCCTGGTACAAATGCGAAAGTGGCGCGGAAAAAGAATAGAGTCGCCAGCCAGGCATTTTTATCCCGAATAAAGGGAATGGTAATGTTGCACAAACCAGAAGAAAGAGGAAGGATGCAGGTCCTACGAACCAAAGAGACTGAGCTCGGGAGTCGGTTACGACCTGGGAAGGTATTAGCACCCAGATTGTCCGCCGTACCCGACGGGATCCACGCTTGCAAAAGAAACTGTTTCAAAAGGCGAGGGTATGAAAACTGCAGCAAAGAAATGAAAATGAACTGGAAAGGAAACTGAGAAAAGAACTGAAATAAGAAAGAAAAAGGAGAAATGTAGGGAAAATAAAGATTGTGCTCGAACGGGCCCTACCCCGCTGCCTACGTACCTCATCAGGATAATGAGGATCAGAGACGCCGTAGTTCCCCTAACTAGGGGTAACAAGGAAAATTACTTGTGAATTAAGGCTTGAACTGCCTATGTCAATGCTCAGGTGTTGCAGGCTCGGACGATGAGTGCGTTACCGTCTTGCAAAGTGACATGTAGGAGCAAGTTCTCACGTAAAGAGTGAATGAGGTGAGAAAAGAATTCCCGAAGGAAAGACGCTTATTGTTTGTTTGTGTTTTTTAGAGGCTTTTATGAGTGTGTCACAAGGAAGTGAACTCAAGCTCTCTTCAATGGGATGTGCACTTGTCACTACATTCCAAGATGGAATAATAGAACAAGCACACTCAAGTAAGGAGAAGATCCCCAAAACTTGAACCCAAAGATTAGGGCCTAGGCTCACTAACCTGCTTAATTATTAAGTGCTTTTGGTTATTTACAGATGAAGAAGTGTTTTTTAGGCTTTTCTTTTATGAAGAAGATACCTTGATCAGACTTGTGCATCACAAGGTAAACTTGTACTATCCCAAGATGGGAAGACTACAAGCATACCTCATGGAATAAGGCTATGGATCAATGCATCTCTTCAAAGTTATTAAAGTGTTTTTTATGATTATAAGATGAGAAAAGAAAGAGAAACAAAGGAACAAAAAGGAAAAACTAGGGGGAAGTTTCTATCCTAAGTTAGCATGCATGGAGTTCCTAGGGTTTGTGAGGTCTTTCTAACCTAAAAAAGATCTCAAGAGAAGAAGAAGAATATAAGAGGAGAGATGAGAAAGGCCTAAGCCCAACAAAAAGATGTTAGTCCATATAAACAAAATGAGAAGAGATGAGAAATGGAGATGTGGAACTCAATTCCCACATCTCAAACTTACCATAGCCCCTGCAAGGTTAGTGTAAAAACATAAAATCAAGGCATGAACCAACAAGTCAGAAGCTACACAAGCATATAGGCATGGCAAAGAGTTCACAAGATGATAATCAAAGCAACACAAGATCATATTGAGATGATTGGAAGTGAAACAAGTGCAATAAAGGCATGCTTAACACTTAAAGAAATAAAGCACATAAAAGGGACCCAACACCAAGACTCAAGGAGATTCAAACCCTATCCTAAGACCAGGAGAAACCATAAACCTCTAAAGGACCCCAAAAGATGAAGAGAAGTTGGCACAAGTGCCCTTCTAAACTTAAAGGAGACTAGAAGACTCAAAGAATGCAAAACAAGGCAAGGTGAGGAAGAAAAAACCTAAGAAAAAGATCCAAGCACTTAAAAATTCTACCCAATCAACAAAGTACTCTCCAAACACAAAGAAATGAGAATCCAAAAGGGTTTGCAAAAATACAGCACCGAAATAGGTCAATGAAACTCAAGGATGCAAGGTATCACCATTTAGTGTTTTGAAAATTAAGGAACAAGTAACTCAAGCAAAATCCAGCAAGGAAGTTTGTGAAAAATCCAAGATAAATCATGAAGATAGTAGAGTGTCTTAGGGTTTCAATGCAAAAAGAATGGGGTTCATAGCTTAAATGATGAGAAAAATAGAAATTGGACAAGGCAGATTGGTCTATGAGAGTTCACAAGAAAGCAATGCTCAATGTTGAATTTATTTGGCCATGTGGGATGAAAATAAAAATATGGAAAAATCATGATAAAAAACTAGATGAATCAAGGAGTGTATATGAATTGTTTTGGATTTTTTAGAGTTAAGGAAATATTTAAAATGGATCAAAAGCAAATGAAATAAAATTGGTAAAGAAAAGACATAAAAATGAAACAAATGGGCCAAGGGGTGCAAAAAGCACATGCGCCTAGTTAGAAAACTTCATGGGTCGCGCATGGGGGGGTGCAGATAGCGCTGAGGGCTGCTGCACCTTCTTCTTCATGAAAAACCATAAACTCTCACCACCATTAATGAACCAAAACCCTAACCCTAACCCTAGCTTCATGAAATCTCAAACCAAGCCTCGGCCGGCCATGAAAACTTCCAGAATGGACAAACCAACATCACTAAACAAGAATACATGCTTGGATTGAATTAAAACTCAAAGAAACTCAAGATATGAATGAAAATAAAATTGTCCATCAAACTTTAAATCAACATAACTTTGTAAATACTCAACCATTTCACAAACTACAAAGAGCATTGTAACCAGCACAACATGAGGATTCTAAAACACCCAACCAAACACATTTCTATGAGATGCAAAATTTGAGCATACCTGAGGTGTTGTTCAAAATTTGAAGTCAAGAATGGTATAAAATGATGGCAAATGATCTCCTTATCCCCTTAGATGAAAAATAAATGCATCTAAGGCTTTGCAAGCTTGTGAATCCGGCAATGTGCTTCCTTGTGCTTCAAAGCTCCTCAAATGGCCACTTGAAAAAACTTCACTATAAATCTAGATCCATGGGTGCTTAATGATCCTTGAGATGAGAGGAGTATGAATATGGTCTTGGATTGAAGAAAGCTTGCCTAGATCAAAAGTTATGGCACAAAATGCAAATGTGCACAAGAAATGGGAAATGGATGATTCTTGAAGAATAATCCAAACAAATGGTATGGAAATGATCTATGAGTGATGAGGATCAAGAATCTAGCAAGAGTTTTGTGAATGGATTCTTGTAGCAAGAGTTTGTGGAGAATGAGCAATTTTGCATAAGATATGAGAATGAGAGAATGAGTGTGTATTCTGGCTGCCTCTAACCCTAATTCTGATTGTTATGGAATATATAAGGCAATGCAAAAGGGTTAGAACAAATGCACGTGAGAGAGGGCTGATTTTTGTGAAAATGCAAATTTGGACCAAGTGTGCCATAAGCATGCCAAGCTCATGATTTGCTGGCCTCTCTTGCATGTGCATTCACCATCCCACCAATGATTCCCAGCAAATAATTTCAGCCCTTGGATGTAAGCTATCACACAATTGTCATGCCTTGTGCAAATTCAAGTGTAAAATGCAAGTTTTATGGAAATTTCTCATGTGCACGAATTTTGCCACTTTTCTTTGAGCCAAATGACCTAAATAGGATGAATTTTGATTGTGTAAACTTACTTTGGACATAGCATAGCAAACTATCCACTTTTGAGCCTTTGTGCAAATGGCTTGGCCTTGAAATTTGCCCTAGAATGCCCATTTTTTCGAGGGACCTATAGGAAAATCTATGAATCTCCAGAAAATGCTCTTGTACTTTTTAAAAATGGAAGCCCTTACTCTCCAACTTTCATGTTTACCTTTGGTCCATTTGAAAAGTTTTTGATCAAGTTAAGGCCTTGTGAAGTTTTAGGTCAAAATAGCCAAAAATAGTAACTTTTCCATGACCAACTTTGTGCACTTTTGCCAAAACCCCTCAAACCACCAAAATTATTGTACTTTGAGCTCACCAAACATCTTATAACATTGAATAGACCTCATTTGGACAAAAAAGTTGGGTTGGACCCTTTGGAATGGCACAATTGACTTTTTCTGGGCCCAGTTGACTTTCTACTTCATCTGCAAGTAACTGAGGCAAAGACTGACTTCCACTTGGAATTTTTCCATGAAAATTGACATGTAGAACCTCTTATCATATAGAAAACATTGCCCAAAAGAGTTGGCCAAAATTATGAGGTTAAGGCCCTTGAAACCAAAACCCTAATTTGGTCGCACTGCCTAGGAGCCTTACTTTGTCTTGAAACTTGTGATGATTAAGCAATCTTCTGAGCTTTTGCAAGTGAACTTGGCCTTGCCAAAGGAGTCTAGACTCATCATAGGCCTCTCACAAATCCATTGGAACCCTTGTCTTGGCTTAAATGGCCTTCAACACCTCCCTAGATGGCCATATGCCTCATGCTAGGGCTTGATGCTTGTCATGCTTTATTTTTCTATGCTATAATCCTATATATATGATATGCTTATGATGCAAATGGTGTATTATGATGCTTAAAATGAAGAGGGCAAATTTGGGGTTCTACAACTGCCCATATTCAAGCAACTGTTGATCTGAAAAGGACGATTGCTTCCGCTTTCGGCCGTTCAAGATAAACTGTGGTTGAATACCCAAGAAAAACGGAAATTTGCGCTCTGATGCAGAAAACAAGAAATGGGAAATAAACCCAATCCAATGACATTGCCACTGAGCTGAGAGATGAGCAGACGAGCTCCTTCCAACGAAACCAAAGGTTCTGATGAAACATGAAACAGACGAATCTTCGAATGACCTGTGACGCCAGGTGCATAGCGCGGACGAGCCCCTTAAGAATCTTCAAAGTAACCTGAGATAGACGAATCTCCTTCACTAATCCTTACGCAGATAAGTGGAATAAGACGGACGAGTCTTCTTTGGATAACCCTTACGCAGGTTCCGGGAATGCATATAAGTCTGTGGGATAGACATGCAACTAGGATGGACGAATCTTCTTCACGAACCCTTACGCAGATAAGTGGAATAAGACGGACGAGTCTTCTTCGGATAACCCTTACGCAGGTTCCGGTAATGCATATAAGTCTGTGGGATAGACATGCAACTAGGATGGACGAATCCTCTTCACGAATCCTTAAGGAGATAAGTGGGATAAGACGGACGAGTCTTCTTCGGATAACCCTTACGCAGGTTCCGGAAATGGTTTTGACGTTTTAATCCCACCGTCAGGATTTTCAACCTCTTCACGAATCCTTACGCAGATAAGTGGAATAAGACGGACGAGTCTTCTTCGGATAACCCTTACGCAGGTTCCGGAAATGGTTTTGACGTTTTAATCCCACCGTCAGGATTTTCAACCTCTTCAATGCGGACGAGCATTAGAATGATCATCAAAGAAACACGGACGAGTGTCATAAGTCGACGATACGGACGAGTACCAGACGATGATCCAAGAAACACGAACGAGTGCTTCTGATAGTGATACGGGCGAGTGTCGAAGGATGCAGACGAGCAATCTTCAAAGGAGTAACAAGCACGTACGAGTGCTAACAGATGCGGTCGAGCATCAAATAAAAATGCGAGTACGGACGAGTACTGGCGACCTTCTTGGGGATATGCCTCAAATAAAGAGGAATCAGAAAATGCACGGACGAGTGCTGCAGGGATGCAGACAAGCACCAAATAAAGATGCTAGCACGGACGAGTGCTGAGGAATACCTCAAATAAAGAGGGATCTGCTGAGGAAAAGGCACGGACGAGTGCTGAAAGAGGATGAGCATCAAATAAAGATGCTAGCACGGACGAGTGCTGAGGAATACCTCAAATAAAGAGGAATCTGCTGAGGAAAAGGCACGGACGAGTGCTAAAAGAGGATGAGCATCAAATAAAGATGCTAGCACAGACGAGTGCTAGTAGACATAGACTCTACTGGGAAAAGTGCACAGACGAGTGCCAACAGGTGCTAATTCTTCTGGAGACTGTGGATGGGCAAACTGAATCATCAGATAAGTGTCTAAGAGTGCGAACGAACACTGAATAAGTATCAACACAGACAAAGGTTGATTATGTTGGGGAAGTAGACAATTCCACTCTGGCTGGGGAATGAAGTCCTAGCGGCCTGTGGGAGAAGATTCCGGCAACCTGCTGGGGACTCAAAGCTTTTAACTCTGATGGGAACGAGTGTCGCTCCCAAAGATTAGCATCCCGGTACAAGCGCGAACGGTCGGCGAAAGGGACAATGAGAACACACAGCCGTGAACTCACTGGAGATGAATAGAGTCGCCAGCTAGGCATTTTTATCCCGGAGGAAAGGCAATGCTGCATAGACCTAGAAAGAGATGGATAAGACGGTTGCGAACCAGAGAGACTGAGAAAGGGGGTTGGTTACAACCTGGGAAGGTATTAGCACCCAGATTGTCCGTCGTACTCGACGGGATCCACGCTTAAAATATTTGTGTTTTAAAGGGGTAGTGTCAGTGCAATTTGTGTATAAAATAGCTGGAAAAGGATGTACAGGTGTCAGTGTAAAAGAATTGAAGTGTTATATATACAGTGTCAGTGTAAGGATAAGAGTGAAATACTCAAGATCATGAGGCTAATAAGAATGAAGCTGGAAGGAGGGGGAATGTACAGAGACTTTTGTTCGATAACCATTAAGTTATGCCTACGTATCCTCTCATGCAATGAGGAAGTCAGAACACCGTAGTTCGACCCAAAGAGACTGAAAGATGAATTGACTGATGAACTGCTTACTTGTCTATGCTCAAGTGTATGACCTGTCTGGCTCAGGTGCAAACTGTCTTGCATTAGACGGAAGAAGCGAGTTCTCGTTTGTGAGTGAAGATGATGAGAAAAGAATCCCGAAGGAGACGATTATTATTTGTTTTTGAGTTTTCAGTCTTTTATTGCTTTTTGATGTTTGTCATGAGTTAATGAGCTTAAGCCTAAACCAATGGATTTAGTAAACTCATCACATCTTCCCTCTGTTTAGGGGTAATGAGGATACCTTAAGTGTGAAGTCAGATTCTCACACTTAATCACCTTTGATGTAGGATTAAGATCATTAACCTACTTGTGATTATTTAGATGTTTTTGGTGTTTTTGTTTAGTGTTAAGTAATGAGGTTAAGCCATAATCAAGGATTAAACAGACTCATTACACCATCCTAATAGAAGGATAATAGATGAGAATGTTTAAGCTGAGGAAAGCTCCTCAACTTAATCCATGATTAGGGATTAAACTCATGACAAAACAAGCCTTTATTAGATGGATTTTATTTAATGATATGATGATGAAGTGATTTTTAGGGTTTGTAAGACAACTTGAGGGGGACTTGTCCATTAACACTAGGGTTAGTCCTTCTTAACCAATTAAGGAAGAATTAGAACCCTAATGCAAGGCCCAAGTTACAAGTGTGATGTCTTGATGATTATTAAGATGGATTGATTAAAGGACTTAAACACATTAAGGGTTTAACACTTAGGATTAAAGTTATACACTCCATCCTAAGAGAAGGATGCAGGCATAAGCTTAATCACAAAGCCTTAAAGCCTTTAGGGTTTAGTCCCTGATTATGAGATGAGAAGAGAAGACTCAAAAGAGACTCAAAGGTAAAACTAAGAGGGGAGACTAATCAAAACCCTAATCATTGTCATGCTTGGTTGTTCCTAAGGTTTGTGAGGTTAGACAAGAAAGATCTTCAATGGAACCACCAGGAAGCAGATGAAAGGATCAAGAGAAGCAAAGTGACTTGCTTCATTCAAGAAGTCAAGTCACTTGAAGAAAGAAAGTGGGAAGAAGAAGAATGAGCAAGCTCAAACTCAAACACATATAAAAATGCAGCATGGATGCTAGAGAGATGAAAAGAAAAGTTGTGAGAAGTGAAGGCAAATTCACTTCTCAAAGTTACTTACCACCTGAAAGGTTAGGAAAGAAATGCAATGCAATGCAAAATGGGATGAGATGACATGATGAGAAACAAAACCAGAAACATATGCATGATGCTAATGATGCTATAAGATGCTACAAACATGAGGCAGCACATGGAGGTGATCATACAAATTCATGAATGCAAATGGAGCAAGTTAGGAAGCATGGACATACATGAGAAGTTATGAAGTGCACATGGCATACAACATGGCAAATACATGATGCAATGATCAATCATGCTTTCAATATGTCTTATGATGTCAAATGAATCAAATGGAAGCTTGAAATGTCATGGCAAGTCATGTTATGCAAGAGAATGCAAGATGGATGCATATGAAAGCCCAAATTAGGGTTTATGAACAATGCATCAAACAAAAATCAAAATCAGAAGCAAACAACATTATAAAAAATTGAAAATGCCACACAAAGGACCCCTCATCCTATACTAACCCAATGCCCAAAGGAGAGGTTTCAACACTTAACCAAGTTCAAGTTATGGTTTTTACAAGTTTGCTAGGGTTTTAGGGTTTCCAAACAAAAGAAATGTCAAACAAATTGAAAATGAAAGATCAAATCATGGCCATTTAATCTCACAAACTACATGCTAAACACAATGCAATGCAAAAAGAATCAATGTTCAACTCCTCATGAATAGGCAGAAATGATTTTTTGAACTTTGGATCAAATTAATGCATAAAAATGATTTTAATTCAATGAAAAATTCTCAAAATGCATCAAGATCAAAAAATAAATTTGTTTTGAAGGTTGGTCAATGTTTCTAAATGTCTTAGAACATTTCACGAATTTTTTGGTGATTTTTAAATACCTAAAAGTATTTTTAATAAATTAATTCTCATTAATCAATTAAAATTAAACTTTTAAATATTTTAAAATACTTTTTAAATGCTAAAAATGAAAATAAAAATATTTTTGTGTTTTAAAAATTAATGAAACTCTTGAGAAAAAGTTTCATAATTTTTAAAACATTTTTGCTATTTTAAATAAATTGTGCAAATTAAATGAAAAGAAATGAAATAAAAACTAGAATAAACTGAAGTATGCAGGATGGAGGGCCAGGATTGAGTCTGGGTTTGAAAATATTGACTGCGCGCGCCATCTGATGGCCCATATTCAAACTGATTTAATCTTAATTAATTAAATAAATAATGATGATTAGGGTTTAATGACTGCATCTCAGCCATACACACGCGCGCGAAGTCAACTTTTTCAACGCATCCAACGTTCCAGATTCAAATGCACTTAATGACTGGGATTATGCCCTAATGATTTTCAGGTGGCCGGAGAAGACCTCCGGTCGTCTTCTCCGGTGGGAACCCCACCTGAAAATTCCTAAAACCCTCAAAACGCAACTAAAATGAAATCTAAAAACATGGAAATGATCCCCACAACTTACTGAATCAAAACCCCAAGCCAAAACTCATTTATATTTCATCAATCTCATGAATCGAAACAAAGAAGATTTTAGGGCAAAACTTTCAGAAACAAATTAAACTCTCATCTCTCCACCATTTTCAAAACTAAAGATATCAGAGCAATCAGTGAAGCATGGAGAACAACTTAAGAACTTAAAAAATGATTTCTGGAAAAAATGTTCTTGAGCTACCTGAGTTTCGAAGCTTTCAATCCAACAACTTTCTGCCTTCTCCCTTTGATTCAATCCACTCTACTTGGTCCCCTGATGATCCTTGAATGCTTAGAAGGAGTTTATGTTGGCTGGTTTGAGAGATTGAACAAGTTCTGTTCAAGCTCAGGTGTGAATCGTGTTTATGATTCAGGCTGTTTCTGGCAATGGTGAAGGGTTCTTTGTGATCAGGATGATGAGTGGAGAAGGTTTGTGGAGTTTGTTTGGGTGTTTATGGCCTGTGGAGTGAGTTTCGAATGGTTTTGCTTCTGGGAGTGAAAATGGAGGAATGGTGTTCTTGCTTGATTCAGGCCTAAGTCTTGCTGGTTTTGGCTCAATGAAGCAAGGTGAGTTGATCAATGGATTTGGTTTTTGTGTTTGTGTGTTGTGCAGAGAGATTCGAAGAGAAATGCTTGAGGGAGTGAGTTTGTGAATGGTGTCTTAGGGCTTGTTTCAGGCTGGCTTGATGTTATGTTTTGCTTGCAAATGGATAGTATAAACAATTCCAAATGGTCAGAGGATGTGACTTGGCCTGCTGTGATTGGGATGTTCACTTTTGCAAAAAGTCCACTTTGTTGTAAGGAAGGCATGGGTTGAACCCTAGGCTAGCACAAGTACATGGGCTGGCGCAGCATGGTGTGTGAGGGAGGCTAGCATGGTTCAGCATCCAATGTAACAAGTGGGGGAAAGTGTGATGATGATTTTGCAAGTTGTTTACTTTTGAAACTTCATGAAAATCCCTTGCCTTGCCAACCATGAACATGAGAAATCTTGGTCCAAATCTGATTTTTAGGTCACATGTGATGTTTGTGCCTTGGTTTGATATGAACTAGAAGTTACAATTTGCCTTGGTTCATGATTTTGCAAATTTTCCAATTGGTGCATATCTTGAAAATTAGTGATTTTTGCCAACTTTGTCACACCATAACTTTTGATCCAAAATGAATTAGGTCATGTTTTTGTACTTTTTGAAAAGGGAAAAATGTATTCTACAACTTTCATGACCAAAGTTTTTCCATTTGAAGCATTTTTGGATCAAAAAGTAAGGTTTGAAAAGTGACCTAAAATGACATATTCTTTAAAAGTCAACTATGCCCAAAAAAAGTCAACTTTGCAAAAACTTCAAATTCTTGAATTTTGTGAACTTCAACCTTCTTCCATGATCAAATAAAGATCATATACACTCAAAATGATGAAGATCACCCCTTGGTTGGGTCATTGGGGGCCTCAGATGCCCTGATTTTGCACTGACTTGTCTGAAAAGTCAACTCTTGATCAGATGACTTCCCCATGGAATTTCTTCATGAAAATTGATATGCATACTCCCTATACCATATAGAGACCAATGGAAACAAGAATGACCAAAAAATTTGGAGTTATGGCCTCTGAAACCAAAACCCTAATTTAGGTCAACTGTGCAGTCAAACTTGGCTCTGCATTCACACCAATCCCAGTTCTTGTGATTCTTTTGCATTTTTGACTTTGGGAGGATGTAATATGATATAAGAACACACATGGACCCCTTTGAAGTGATTGCTGACCTTTGGAGTGGCTCAAGAAGCTCTTGGATTGCTCAGATCACAAACCCTAGGTGCAGATGACTTTGAATCTATGCAGTGAATCAAAAATGTGTCATGAGAAGCTATGATTGTGTTTATGCATATGAGAAGATCACAAGCCATGGTGTGAATAGGTGAGGGCAAATTTGGGGTGTTTACAGCTGCCCTATTCAAACATGAGTTAGCTGTGCAGGTTGTAAGCGACGGCTTAACAGGCAAACAAGATAACTTGTGGTTGAATACCAAAGACAGTCCAAAATTTGCACTCACAGAATGAAGAAGAAAAGGGATATAGATTGTAAAAGGAAAATAAAGTATATTGTAAAGTGTGGGCGACGGAGGACGACCGTCGAGTAGAGGACGACTGCTGGGTAAAGAGCAATGACGGGGACGGCCGACATGCTGAGAAAAGTATGTGAAGTAAAACAATGACGGGGACGGCCGACATGCTGGGGATAAAAGGTAAAGCCAAGACGGGGACGGCCGACTAGCTGGGAAAAATAAGATTATGATGGGGACGGCCATCAAGATAAAGTTGTAAGATTCTCTGGGAGTTAATGAAACATGACGGGGACGGCCATCAAGTTCATAAAGCAAAGTAACCGACGATGGGGACGGCCATCGGGCTAAAAAGAAAAGGGACCACGACGGGGACGGCCATCGGGTTAAAGAATAAATGAAATAAACAGATGATGAGGTACGGTCATCAAAGGTGAAAGACGATCACCTAGCAGGGGACGGCTGCTCTGTTGGGGTTAAGATGAGGGACGGTCATCTAAGGTGGAGGACGACCACCAGGCAGGGTACGGCTGCCGAAAATATCGCGACATAGGACGAATGCCGGATAAAAGGTCAACGATGGGGACGGCCATCGGACAAGCAAGATGGAGGACGACCATCAAGAGGTGGAGGACGACCACCTAGCAGGGGACGGCTGCTCTCGAGGTTTCTCATGACATAGGACGAATGCCAGATAACCAAAAATCAACAATGGGGACGGCCATTGGATAAACTGATGAAGGACGATCATCAAAAAGGTGGAGGACGACCACCTAGCAGGGGACGGCTGCTAAATATCAACGATGGGGACGGCCATCGGATGAGCATGATGGAGGACGACCATCAAGAGGTGGAGGACGACCACCTAGCAGGGTACGGCTGCTCTCAGGTTTATCATGACACAGGACGAGTGTCAGATAAAAAGGAAAATTTGCTTACTTGGCGATCTACTGGGGAATAGTAAACACGGACGAGTATTTACATCCAAGAAACAAAAGGTATAAGTGTTTGGTATTTGTGTATAGATTAAAGATGCGGACGAGCATCCTTAAGACTATGATACGGACGAGTATCGGGTAGAAACAAACTGACACGTGTTCAACGATGATGATACGGACGAGTATCAACTGGTTAACAGAGAACACGGACGAGTGTTGAATCTGAAAGGATTCTTCTGGGGAATGATAGACACAGGTGAGTATCTATATTCAATAAGACAAAAGTGTTTGACACAGTGTATGGATTAAAGATGCGGACGAGCATCCTTAAGACTATGATATGGACGAGTATCATGTAGAAACAAACACTTGACGCATATTCTGAGATGATGGTACGGACGAGTACCAACTGGTTAACAAAGAACATGGACCAATGTTGAATATGTGGGGATATAAATGATATATACAAGATACGGACGAGTATCTGTATAAGTGCAATCAGGAGTAGTGAGTATGAGTATTGTATAGATGAGTACTTATCTGCTGGGGAGAGTGACACGGACGAGTGTCACAAGGAGAAGAGTATAGTAATATCAGCAAGTATATGGGTTGTAAAAGTGTAGGCAACTGCGCTGGGGAAATGACACGGACGGGTGTCAAGGAATTGTATATACAAGTATAGGTGAGTGCAAAGATGATGTCTTCGGCTTTCTGCTGGGGATATGACACGGACGGGTGTCAGGAAGTATCTGTAATACGGGTGGTTTTGTTTGTAAAGAGTGTTCAGGCGACTTTTACTGGGGAATGATGACACGGACGGGTGTCAAAAGGAGTATATATTGGTGTTTGCGATTTGTGAGGCAACTGCTTTTGCTGGGGACTCTGGTGTGGATTTTGGGGAAAGTATTCTGTATTCTGATGAATGGTTAATATTCACAAGTGTTGGTTTAAAACATGGCTTATGATTATGCTATATGTTTGATTTTTGCCGTAATGCTCCGTATTAGACGGAATGCTACGCTTTGTGGGTGAACATGATGCGAATGCTATGATTGTGCAAAGATACCAAACCGGGACTCGGATCCCGCTGCTACGAAGATCTTCGGTCAATCCGCTTGAAGTGGACATCCCAGCTGGGGATGAGATCATTGGTAGATCCGATGAGATGTATCTGCTTGGGGAAATGGGTCACTGATAGACCTGTCCTGACAATGAGGGACCCAGCTGGGGTTTGTAGAAGCTTTCTTCACTCTGTTGTGATTCTTCGCGCGTTGCTCTTCTGGATAGAGGCTGGAGCTCTGTGGGGAGATAGCTCCTGACTTTTGTACCCGACTGAGGATGAAATGGCAACTGGGCTGGGGAGGAAGAGAGATCATTGAGAGACCTCCCTAGAGATTCTGTTGGAGAGGATCCTTGACTCAGCCGGGGATATAGGCGTCTTCTGTGATACCTGGCAACTCCGATGGGGGATAAGTAATAAGTTACAACTCAGCTGGGGGAAGTCACGAGAAGCAACTCAGCTGGGGAGAGAGCACTTCGGGTGCTAAAATTGAGTGTTGATTTGCCAGCTTGCTGGGATGAGGCTTTCATGCCCCAAGTTGCGTTCTGGGTACCTGCAATCCTGAAAAATGATAGAAAAACGCACAAGATAATCCCGAGGTATCCCTTACTGGATTCCGTCACAGGAGTTAGGCACTTCTGAGAGTAAGCATATTTCCTGCAAGCATGTTTTTATTTGAAGATAAACATCTGTATTCTTATGCAATCAGTTTCTTTTAAACATCAGACATTTTTGCAAATAAATGAAAATGTACAAGACGAGACGTGACTGAAAATATGATTTTATTAATTCATATGCCCTGAATTGGCGAGATACAGTCAAAGAAACAAATCCCCTGGAATGAGGAGATTGCTACAAATTGAGAAACAAAGTGCTGGCAATGTTGATGACGCTTTAAGGAGCTTCCTCTCTTGCTATGACTCGTATGACTTTTGACATTCTTCTCATCTTGCTTTCTGAAGAAGGCTGATTCTGATTGAAGCTTAATCCTTTCGGAGCTTACCAAGTTGTAAACGATACAGACGAATTCAGAATGCAGTTGTTCGCTTATTCCCTTGTTTTTGCATGGATCGCCCTTTCGGGTTTTCAATCCATCGGGATACCCATTTTTGCCTGAGCTGTCCAATGTGGCTTTTCAACTCAGCGGGTGTACATTTTTGTTTATTTTCCCTTATTTTTGCCCGAGTTTTTTTATTCTGTTTTTGACTCGCCGGGATGCCCTATTTTTGCCTGGACTTTCATTCTGTTTTTATGTCCAGCGGGTCATTTTATGCGAAGTATTTTTTAACTGCATCTGAATTCACAGGGGATGGGAAGTCTTCACCATCCATGGTGCTGAGCATCAGTGCTCCACCAGAGAAAACATTCTTTACTACAAATGGTCCTTCATAATTTGGAGTCCATTTGCCCCTGTGGTCTGTATGAGGAGGGAGGATTCTCTTCAGCACAAGATCTCCTACTTGGTACCCTCGGTGCCTGACTTTCTGATCGAAGGCTTTCTTCATTCTCTTTTGATATAGCTGCCCATGACAGATTGCAGCCAATCTCTTCTCTTCAATCAGACTCAGTTGTTTGTATCGGGCCCGAACCCACTCTGCTTCGTTCAGTTTAACATCCATCAATACCCGTAGGGAGGGTAATTCAACTTCAACTGGTAGGACTGCCTCCATACCATACACAAGTTGATACGGTGTTGCCCCAGTGGATGTTCTGATCGACGTGCGGTACCCATGCAAGGCAAATGGTAGCATTTCATGCCAGTCTTTGTATGTGACTACCATCTTCTGCACAATCTTCTTGATATTCTTGTTAGCCTCCTCAACAGCGCCATTCATCTTTGGCCTGTAAGGAGAAGAATTGTGGTGTTGGATTTTGAAGTCCCGGCATAACTCAGCCATCATCTTGTTGTTTAAGTTAGAACCATTATCAGTAATGATTCGCTCGGGAACTCCATATCGACAGATGATATCTCTCTTCAGAAATCTGGCTACCACTTGTCTTGTAACATTTGCATATGAGGCTGCTTCAACCCACTTGGTGAAATAATCAATGGCAACCAAGATGAATCTGTGGCCATTTGAAGCAGTTGGCTCAATCTTGCCAATCATATCAATGCCCCACATGGCGAAGGGCCAGGGTGAAGACATTATATTCAAAGGATTGGGAGGCACATGCACCTTGTCTGCATAAATCTGGCATTTATGGCATTTTCTGGCGTAGGCACAACAGTCTGCATCCATTGTGATCCAGTAATATCCTGATCTTAACAACTTCTTAGCCATGGCATGCCCTCCTGCATGGGTACCAAAGGATCCTTCGTGCACTTCATGCATCAACAAATCTGCTTCCATCTTGTCAACACATCTGAGGAGTACCATATCAAAGTTCCTTTTGTATAACGACCCATCAGTGTTCAGAAAGAAACTACCAGCAAGCCTTCTCAAAGTCTTCTTATCATTGGAAGATGCTCCAGGTGGGTATGTTTGATCCTCCAAGAAGCATTTAATGTCATGAAACCAAGGCTTATCATCTTTGACAACATCTGCTGTAAACACATATGCTGGTCTATCAAGTCTGGACACTGAAATCTGAGGTACAAAGTTGGCAGCCTGAACTTTGATCATGGATGAAATGGTAGCAAGAGCATCTGCGAACTGATTCTCGTCCCGAGGGATATACTCAAGCTTGACAGTTGTGAAGAAAGTCAATAAACTCCTTGTATAATCCCTGTAAGGTATCAGATGATCCTGGTGTGTGTACCATTTTCCGTTGGTTTGATTAACTACCAGAGCTGAATCTCCGAATACAGTCAATGTCTTGATCCTGAGGTCAATGGCTTCCTCAAGATCCATAATGCAAGCTTCGTATTCAGCTTCGTTGTTAGTGCAGTTGAAAGTGAGTTTTGCCGAGAAAGGCATGTGAACTCTTTTAGGTGTAATGAGTACTGCACCAACACCACGACCATTCATATTAACAGCCCCGTCAAACATCATGGTCCATTCTTCTTCCGGGTCAGGCCCTTCAGTGTGAATAGGCTCTTCATGATCTTTTGCTTTAATGAACATGATGTCTTCATCAGGGAAGTCAAATCTCATAGGCTGGTAGTCATCAATAGGTTGCTCAGCAAGATAATCAGATAGTACACTGCCCTTGATGGCTTTCTGAGAGGTGTACTGGATGTCGTATTCTGTGAGAATCATCTGCCATCTTGCAACCCGTCCGGTAAGAGCTGGCTTCTCGAAAATGTACTTGACTGGGTCCATTTTTGAGATCAATAAAGTAGTGTGGGTCAACATATACTGTCTCAGTCGGCGAGCAGCCCACGCTAAAGCACAGCAAGTTTTCTCGAGCAGTGAATAACGCTGTTCACAGTCGGTAAACTTTTTGCTCAGGTAGTATATTGCATACTCTTTTCGACCAGACTCGTCATGCTGGCCCAGCACACACCCCATCGACTCTTCTAATACTGTCAAGTACATTATCAGAGGTCTTCCTTCAACTGGAGGCATAAGGATTAGAGGTTCTTGTAAGTATTTCTTGATCTTGTCAAAAGCCTTCTGGCAGTCTTCATTCCACCTGACCGTCTGTTCTTTTCTTAACAGCTTGAACAAGGGCTCACAGGTTGCTGTGAGGTGAGATATGAACCGTGAGATGTAGTTCAATCGACCTAAGAACCCTCGAACTTCTTTCTCCGTCCTTGGTGCAGGCATCTCTTGAATAGCTTTGAATTTATTAGGGTCAACTTCAATCCCTTTCTCGCTTACAATAAATCCCAGCAACTTACCGGATCGCACCCCGAATGTGCATTTGTTGGGGTTCAACTTCAGTTGGTACTTCCTCAGACGCTTGAACAACTTCAACAGATTTACCAAGTGATCTTCTTCAGTAAGGGACTTGGCGATCATGTCATCCACGTAACATTCTATTTCTTTATGGATCATATCGTGGAATAATGTCACCATAGCCCGTTTGTATGTTGCACCAGCATTCTTCAGTCCGAATGACATCACTTTGTAACAGAATGTGCCCCAAGGTGTAATGAATGTTGTCTTCTCCATGTCTTCAGGTGACATTTTGATCTGATTGTATCTTGAAAATCCGTCCATGAAGGAGAATACTGAGAACTGAGCCGTGTTATCCACCAATACATCAATGTGAGGTAATGGAAAATCATCTTTCGGGCTGGCTCTGTTCAGATCCCAGTAGTCAACACACATTCTTACTTTGCCGTCTTTCTTAGGCACAGGTACTATATTAGAAACCCATGGTGGATAGCTAGTTACAGCAAGGAACCCGGCGTCCCATTGCTTTTGTACCTCTTCCTTGATCTTTATTGCCATGTCCGGGCGAGTACGGCGCAGTTTCTGTTTAACCGGTGGGCATTCTTCTCTTAAAGGCAGCTTGTGCACAACAATGTCGGTATCCAACCCTGGCATGTCCTGATAAGACCAAGCAAACACATCTACATATTCCTGAAGCAGATCAATCAGTTGTCTCTTCACTGAGTCTTGCAGGCAGGCCCCGACCTTAACCTCTTTCACGTCTTCATCGGTACCAAGATTAATCACTTCAACCCCCTCCTGGTGAGGAGTAATAACCTTTTCCTCTTGTCTTAACAACCTGGCTAGCTCTTCAGGAAGCTCATATTCTTCTTCAACCCCTTCATCAGCTTGATTGATTGGATTGTCAAAGTCATACGAAGTCATAGCCGTGTTGTTGTCGGTGTTGTCTGGAAGGCACACTCTGCAAGGGTTCAGTTTGTTTATTTTAGTGATTTGATTTTAATCTTGTTTTAGAAAAGTGAAATAAAGTTGTCATTTTGAAAACATTGCCATTTATTTTTTGTACAAAAAGAAAAATGGAAAAACAGTGAGCGGAAAAGAAAAAGACTCATTTGCAAAAAGATGTCTGATATTTCATTGATTAATCTTGTTGCACAAAAAAGTACAGATGGCCCGATTACAAAATGAGTCTTGTCATCTTGGGCAAGATGCAAGACTTTGATGCATGCTATAAAAATACAGGAAATAATAATTACTCTGCATGAGTAACTCTTATAATTTCCTGGGAAGACCAGTTCGAGATACTGCTCCCCGGGATCTTTGGACGAATCCAGCTTTCCAGGTTGCGTTCTTCTTCCCGCTCGTCTTCCAAACAGTTGACAGCATCAGGGGTGAGCATCCCCTCACTCACAAAGTTGGGCTCTTTCGCAGCCTCTGCTTGATGTTGTTGAGTTGGTCTGTAACCCAACCCAAATTTGTCTTTCTTCTCCTCCACAGCTAAAACCTTGCCCCAGCCTTGGGCAGTTCCTTCCTCAACAACCTTCCGGGCTTGTTGGTAAGATGACATGGAGATCCTAGATACAGCAGATGCTTCATTAACATTCAAGGCCTCAAACCCTTGGCTCATTGTTTCATGGATCTCCCCATCCATCTCAATATACTTATAAGTAGCCAGATGGCTAACAAATATATCCTCCTCCCCACAGATGGTAACAACTTGGCCTTCCCACTCAAATTTTAACTTCTGGTGAAGGGTAGACGTTACTGCGCCAGCGGCGTGAATCCATGGTCTACCCAACAAACAGTTGTAGGCAGGCTGAATGTCCATCACATAGAAGATCGTTTTAAAGGTTTGTGGGCCAATTGTCACAGGTAGCTCAATTTCTCCCAGCACCGATCTCTTAGAACCATCAAAGGCTCTTACTACCAGGTTACTGGGACGCAATGCTAATCCTTCATACTCTAGCTTCACCAGGGCCTTTTTAGGTAAGACATTGAGGGATGACCCCGTATCTACCAGCACATGGGAAAGGACAGCACCTTTACATTCCATGGTTATGTGCAAGGCTTTGTTATGGTTGCAGCCTTCCGTTGTCAAATCAGTATTGGTGAACCCTAGTCCGTGACTAGCATTAACACTTCCAACTACAGCTTCCAGCTGATTGACAGTGATCTCTTCAGGCACGTAAGCTGCGTGCAAAACCTTGAGTAGTGCATTCCGATGGGCTTCGGAGCACATAAGCAATGATAGGATTGAGATCTTGGAAGGCGTCTGATGAAGCTGATCCACTATTTTATAATCACTCTTCTTGATGATTCGCATGAACTCATCAACCTCTTGATCGAAGGGTGTTTTCAAGGCTTCTTTAACAGCCTGCTCTTCCTGCACCAAGCTTTTTCCTTTTGCCTTAGCAGCGGCTTCTGCTTCGGCAGTGGGTCTCTGGATTTGTGGAGCAAAGAGACGTCCGCTTCGAGTGAAGCCTCCGCCTCCTCCCACATTGTCTATTTGTGGTGCCGGGGTTGATGATTCGAAAGTGATTCTTTGTCCTTCACAGTACAGGTCAGAGCCGTAATGCCAAGGGATGGCGTTACTGTTTTCATAAGGTACTGGTCCAGGCACTGTGACAGTGACTGGACTAATGGAAGCTGCTGAAGGGACTGTGATGGTTTGCGGATCATAATAAATTGTGACTGGTGCTCTGATGGGAGCAGCACTTTCTGAATTGTAGGCAGAGTTGTTTTCAGGATCATAAAATATTGTGACAGTTGAGACATCTTCATGATTTTTTGTTGATGCTGTAGGAGACATTGTCGGAAGGATTGATGTTGGTGTTGTAGGAGTTTCAAAATGGAGTGGTGTTGGAGTTGTAGAAGGAACATTTGTTGATATCTGGTCAGTTGAAATGACAGATGAAGTACTTGTTGATGAAGCTGAAGAATTGTCGGGAACAATGGTTGTTGCAGTTGTAGGAGGTTCTGGAGTTGTTGCTGATGAGATTGCTGGATTTGTTGGAAATGATGTGGTGATCTGAAGCTGGCCACTCTGAATAAGACCATCTATGCCATTCCTCAGGTTATCGCACCCATTTACTGAGATATTGCAGTAAGCACACCCCAACTCACACCCCGGGAACATTTGACATTCGAGGAGTTGAGCCTTAATTTCTACCAACGGTGTCCGGATCTAACCCACAATGGTTATTAAATAAGACGTCTTGTCTTCTTCAATAGCGTTAATTCTGGGACCACCGTGGTTTGGCATTGGGTTCTTATTGACATTGGGTGGTGGTGCGAAGTTCAGAGCTTTTGAGTCTACCAGGTCTTGTACCTTCATGTGCAAGGCTCTGCACTTTTCTGTACTATGGCCAGGTGCATTCGAATGAAAAGCACACCTAGCATTGGAGTCGTAATTCCTGGGTAGACTGTTGGGATCTGGAGGTGCCAATGTCCTTAGCTCAACTAGGTTGAGTTTCAGGAGTTGTGGCAGCAAGGTTGCATATGGCATAGGGATCGGATCGATCACCCTGTTAGCTTGAGATGGCCTCTGTTGGAATGGCCTTTGCTGGTTGTTGTTGTTGGTGTTGCTGTTGTTGTAATTTCTCGGAGGATACTGATTTTGTTGATGGTACTGAGGTTGTTGCTGATAGTTTTGTTGCGGAGGTTGATAAGATGGTTGTGGATGAGCTGGAGCGGGAATGGTGACTGCTGCCACGGATCTATGAACATATTGGGGCCTGCCCCTGTTGGTGTGAATGGCATTGGTCTCACCAGTCCTTCTTGGGCCCGCAAAAGGCTTTCTCGCATTGCTGGACGAGCTGGCACCATTGTCAGAAATCTTGCCCATTTTTAACAGGTTCTCAATTCTCTCCCCGGCTATGACTACATCTGCAAAGCTGGTAGATGAGAAGGCAGCTAGCCTGTCAATGTAAGTCCCCTGGAGGGTGTTCATGAACATATCATCCATCTCCCTTTCTTACATAGGTGGCTGGACAGCAGCAGCAAGCTGTCTCCATCTTTGAGCATACTCTCGGAAGCTTTCTCTAGATGACTGTGACATTCCCATTAGGAGGGTCCTGTTGGGTGCCATATCCAGATTATACTGATACTGTCTGATGAAGGCCTCTGCCAGGTCCTTCCAGCATCTAATAGTTGCTCTTGTCAGATGAGAGTACCACTCTCTTGACGCTCCAGTTAAGCTATCCTCGAAATAAAACATCCAGAGCTTCTCGTCCATAGTATAGGCTTTCAGCCTCCCCAGAAATGATTGTAAGTGGGTTCGGGGGCACGAAGTCCCGTTGTATTTTTCAAAACAAGGAGGCTTGAACTTATGGGGAATCCTGACCCCGTCTACCAAGCCCATGTCCATGACATCGAAACCCAAAGAGTTTTGAGACTCTAAGGATCTTAATTTCTCAGCTATCTCATCCAGTCTTCTGTCATAAGCTTCCTCCCCAACACCCATTACTGTGAACTGGTCTTCTTGAGGGTCTTCTTGCAGTACCCTCCCTGCTGCGGCAGTTCCTTGTATATTGACAGGGATGTTGGCCTCTGGATGGAGGTGGGGTCCGAAGACTGGGGGATTGACATGAGGTTGGACTCTTTCATTGTTGCTAGTCCCAGCAGTCCCTGGCTAAAGATCTTCCTGATTTCTCCCTTCCACCAGTGCTCTGAGCCTCTCTTGACTTTGAGCCATGTTGTTCATTACTTCCATAAACTGTGTCATTTGGTTCCTCATTTCCAACCTCTCGTTGGTCATTTGGTTCCTGACCTCGGTAAGGTCCTGCTGCATCTGATCCATCTGTATGCCCGGAAGATTGTTACGGGTGGGGTACCGGTGCGGACGGTTGAGGGGAAATACTCGGCGCCGAGCAATAATTCCTGAACATCACAACAGAGTTAGCAACAATAAAACAAAAACCTACAAAACAAACAAAAGGGTTAGCATGCAATGCAGTATGCTTATTTGTTTTCAAGGTATCCGGCTTGGCATTCAGTTTTGACCCTTCCAGACCCTTGAAGATGCTGTTGATGTTGCTTTCGAAGTAAACTCGGATGGAACAAACTAATACATATATTACAAAAGGCAAATGGTACATAGTTTGTTTACAAATACAAGCCCTCTGAGGGGTCAAAATACATTACAAGAAAATAAAAGTACATGGAATGAAAGCAACAACAAACAAATGGTCAAACACCAAGACCAAACTCATCCTCACGAACTTCCTTGAGAAGTGCTTTGGTCACAGGATCAGCTGGATGCTCCATGAGATTCCTGATAAGAAGGTTCCGGGTAGTAACAACTGCAGTTAGCTTTCTGTGCTGACTTAGGTCCTTTGACCTCTTCACTCCAGCTCTGATCTTCAGCTCTGATATCTCCCTCTGGGCTGCTGCCAGGGCTTCTTGTTGCTCTTTTGCACTAGCTTCCAGTTGCTCTATCCTGTCTTGAACTCTCTTGTCCTCCAGAGTATGAGCTTCGGTGATCCTGACCCACCTAGCCTGACTCTCCTTCAGATACAAGTCTGTCCTTGCTCTCTGGAACTGGGCTTCCTTGCAAGCATTCTTCAGAATTTGTTCTCCAGCCTTAGACTTCTTGATATAATCCCCAGACTTCTCAATCTTAGCCAGATGCTCCACTCTCAGCTTCTCTAACCTCTCAATCTCTATCCTACCATCACTCCTCTCCCGGAGGGTCTTCTGCAAAGCCTGGGTTAACTTCTCATTTCTCTCCTTCAAGCTCTCAAACTCCCCCAAACTGATAGTGGCAGGGGGTGGTGCTGAAGATGATTCAGGCATATCTTCTATGGTAAAGGGCATTCCAGAGAATTGAGCCCTGGCATGGGACCACTCATAATATTATGCTGATGCCACATTGTTGCACTTCCCCAGGATGGTTACCCCTTTAGTCTGCACATTGTCCCAGGCCCAGGCTGCCTGCCTAACAATAGCCAGATTAGGCTTGTTCTCACAATAAAGAGTCTCAACCAAGTCCTGTGCCTTAGGAGTGTGGACCAGTGCGTAGCCCAGTTGCCTTTTAAACAGCAGAGGGTTGTAATTAATACTACCCTTAACTCCTATCAGGGGCACATTGGGAAAATGCCCACAGCTGGTGATGATATCCCTGCCTTTTGTGCTTTGGGTGCACCACCTGATATCAGCTGAAGTTAGTACAGTGAGTCTTTTAGCCCAGTTTCTCTGCTGATGAGGATTCAAAAATGCATCTGTCCTGGGTAGATGCCTGAGAAGCCAAGCATGGAATAATGGAGCACAACACCTCACTAATCTTCCTCTCTGCTTTTCATTCCTCTGATGCACTGAGTAATAGAGATCCCCCAATAAAGTGGGTACTGGGTTCCTCAAGATGAAAAGATGGATTGCATTCTTGCTAATGAATCTAGGCTCATCTGCAAACAATACAATTCCATATATGCTCAGGGCCAATAAAGCACAGACAACTTTCCACTCTCCTAAAGAAGCTTTCAGGGTAGCTTGAGAGATCAAGAAATCCAGATGAAAGCCAGGGATTCCAGCTTTAGAAGTCATATACTGCTCAACCAGAACAGGTTCCAGATGTAAAGCCTTTGCCACTTCTTCATTACCAGGAAAGACCATCTCAGGGTTGAAAGGGACTCCACCCCTGATAGGCATACCAACTAATGATGAGTATTCTTCCAATAAAGGGCCCAGCTGAAAGTCTTGAAAGGTGAAACATCTCAATGGGGGATCATAAAACTGAAGGCAGATGTGAATCAAGCTTCTCTGTGAAGGGTCCAGATCCATAACCATATCAAGTATATCTCCATAGTGTTCCCTGAACAATGGTATATGGTCTGGAGTGATCAGGGTTTGAATCCTCCTGATGTCAGATAGCTCTGGCTGGAAGAAGTGATAGGTGATGTTGCTCTTTTTAGGAGCCATGATGCTGAAGATGAGTAGGGACAGGTGCTGATGATAACACTGAAGAAAGGGCCACTGATTGGCTGGTGCAGGTGACTGGAATAGATAGCTGATAACTAAAGCAGATGCTGATGAAGATGGGTCAAATACTGAAGATGGGGTCAAAACCAAAACCAAAGATGAAAGTGGATACCCTGAAACACAAATAAGCAAATGTCAATATGATGCAATGATTATGTATGCAAATGATATGCAAGGGTTTGTGACTGAGCTGGATCTGATCAAAAACTCTGATATAGGTCCAAGTATGTTCAAGAATTCCAGATGGAGGTCTATAAATCCAGTAACCAAGGTGGGGGACTCAAATAAAGAGCCACATGTCCAGGGTTTTAGAATCACAAGAACTGTCCCAAAACAGAGTACTCTTAAACAAACAAAGTAACAGGGTATTCTGAGGTCAAGGTACCTGCAAACCTGTAAACAGCCCAACCCCCTCACAGGTAGTGTTCTAAAACAAGGATCCTCAGACTTGGATCAGTTATGAGAAGTGTAAACACTTCTAATCCGGAGGTACAGTGTTTACAATAACCATAAAAGTTCCTCCTCTAATTCACCTCAGTTTCTGAAGTTCAATACTAAAGGTCATCCAGACTTAGCAGGCTTCCGAGATAGCCCTAGTACTGCAGGAAATCTGCAACACAGAGTTCTCAAGAAGAAACCCATGTCTGAACCGTGTTTCATATTCCCGCACCAGACCGAGATGGAATGGGAAAGAATATGAACCACTCTAGCCTAGGTGTCACTCAGGTCCCAGGTATAGGACCTTAACTCTCAATGAAAACACACACCCACCAAAGCAAACAACAGATCCAGCCAGCTGCACAGTGTGACAATATGATAATATGCAAAGCTATAAAGAAAACAGTAAAGCAACTGTACATAAAGCAGTAAAAATAAAACAAGTATACAAACACAAGTAAGCACATAACACCCCAGTAAACACAAATCAATCAAGCACTAGGAGGAACCCACAAACAAGAACCAGAAGCCCTGGTTACAGTATAAGTTCCCCAGCAGAGTCGCCAAGCTGTCGCTCCCAAAGATTAGCATCTCGGTACAAGCGCGAACGGTCGGCGAGAGGGACAATGAGAACACACAGCCGTGAACTCACTGGAGATGAATAGAGTCGCCAGCTAGGCATTTTTATCCCGGAGGAAAGGCAATGCTGCATAGACCTAGAAAGAGATGGATAAGACGGTTTCGAACCAGAGAGACTGAGAAAGGGGGTTGGTTACAACCTGGGAAGGTATTAGCACCCAGATTGTCCGTCGTACTCGACGGGATCCACGCTTAAAAGATTTGTGTTTTAAAGGGGTAGTGTCAGTGCAATTTGTGTATAAAATAGCTGGAAAAGGATGTACAGGTGTCAGTGTAAAAGAAATGAAGTGTGATATATACAATGTCAGTGTAAGGATAAGAGTGAAATACTCAAGATCATGAGGCTAATAAGAATGAAGCTGGAAGGAGGGGGAATGTACAGAGACTTTTGTTCGATAACCATTAAGTTATGCCTACGTATCCTCTCGTGCAATGAGGAAGTCAGAACACCGTAGTTCGACCCAAAGAGACTGAAAGATGAATTGACTGATGAACTGCTTACTTGTCTATGCTCAAGTGTATGACCTGTCTGGCTCAGGTGCAAACTGTCTTGCATTAGACGGAAGAAGCGAGTTCTCGTTTGTGAGTGAAGATGATGAGAAAAGAATCCCGAAGGAGACGATTATTATTTGTTTTTGAGTTTTCAGTCTTTTATTGCTTTTGGATGTTTGTCATGAGTTAATGAGCTTAAGCCTAAACCAATGGATTTAGTAAACTCATCACATCTTCCCTCTGTTTAGGGGTAATGAGGATACCTTAAGTGTGAAGTCAGATTCTCACACTTAATCACCTTTGATGTAGGATTAAGATCATTAACCTACTTGTGATTATTTAGATGTTTTTGGTGTTTTTGTTTAGTGTTAAGTAATGAGGTTAAGCCATAATCAAGGATTAAACAGACTCATTACACCATCCTAATAGAAGGATAATAGATGAGAATGTTTAAGCTGAGGAAAGCTCCTCAACTTAATCCATGATTAGGGATTAAACTCATGACAAAACAAGCCTTTATTAGATGGATTTTATTTAATGATATGATGATGAAGTGATTTTTAGGGTTTGTAAGACAACTTGAGGGGGACTTGTCCATTAACACTAGGGTTAGTCCTTCTTAACCAATTAAGGAAGAATTAGAACCCTAATGCAAGGCCCAAGTTACAAGTGTGATGTCTTGATGATTATTAAGATGGATTGATTAAAGGAGTTAAACACATTAAGGGTTTAACACTTAGGATTAAAGTTATACACTCCATCCTAAGAGAAGGATGCAGGCATAAGCTTAATCACAAAGCCTTAAAGCCTTTAGGGTTTAGTCCCTGATTATGAGATGAGAAGAGAAGACTCAAAAGAGACTCAAAGGTAAAACTAAGAGGGGAGACTAATCAAAACCCTAATCATTGTCATGCTTGGTTGTTCCTAAGGTTTGTGAGGTTAGACAAGAAAGATCTTCAATGGAACCACCAGGAAGCAGATGAAAGGATCAAGAGAAGCAAAGTGACTTGCTTCATTCAAGAAGTCAAGTCACTTGAAGAAAGAAAGTGGGAAGAAGAAGAATGAGCAAGCTCAAACTCAAACACATATAAAAATTCAGCATGGATGCTAGAGAGATGAAAAGAAAAGTTGTGAGAAGTGAAGGCAAATTCACTTCTCAAAGTTACTTACCACCTGAAAGGTTAGGAAAGAAATGCAATGCAGTGCAAAATGGGATGAGATGACATGATGAGAAACAAAACCAGAAACATATGCATGATGCTAATGATGCTATAAGATGCTACTAACATGAGGCAGCACATGGAGGTGATCATACAAATTCATGAATGCAAATGGAGCAAGTTAGGAAGCATGGACATACATGAGAAGTTATGAAGTGCACATGGCATACAACATGGAAAATACATGATGCAATGATCAATCATGCTTTCAATATGTCTTATGATGTCAAATGAATCAAATGGAAGCTTGAAATGTCATGGCAAGTCATGTTATGCAAGAGAATGCAAGATGGATGCATATGAAAGCCCAAATTAGGGTTTATGAACAATGCATCAAACAAAAATCAAAATCAGAAGCAAACAACATTATAAAAAATTGAAAATGCCACACAAAGGACTCCTCATCCTATACTAACCCAATGCCCAAAGGAGAGGTTTCAACTCTTAACCAAGTTCAAGTTATGGTTTTTACAAGTTTGATAGGGTTTTAGGGTTTCCAAACAAAAGAAATGTCAAACAAATTGAAAATGAAATATCAAATCATGGCCATTTAATCTCACAAACTACATGCTAAACACAATGCAATGCAAAAAGAATCAATGTCCAACTCCTCATGAATAGGCAGAAATGATTTTTTGAACTTTGGATCAAATTAATGCATAAAAATGATTTTAATTCAATGAAAAATTCTCAAAATGCATCAAGATCAAAAAATAAATTTGGTTTGAAGGTTGGACAATGTTTCTAAATGTCTTAGAACATTTCACGAATTTTTTGGTGATTTTTAAATACCTAAAAGTATTTTTAATAAATTAATTCTCATTAATCAATTAAAATTAAACTTTTAAATATTTTAAAATACTTTTTAAATGCTAAAAATGAAAATAAAAATATTTTTGTGTTTTAAAAATTAATGAAACTCTTGAGAAAAAGTTTCATAATTTTTAAAACATTTTTGCTATTTTAAATAAATTGTGCAAATTAAATGAAAAGAAATGAAATAAAAACTAGAATAAACTGAAGTATGCAGGATGGAGGGCCAGGATTGAGTCTGGGTTTGAAAATGTTGACTGCGCGCGCCATCTGATGGCCCATATTCAAACTGATTTAATCTTAATTAATTAAATAAATAATGATGATTAGGGTTTAATGACTGCATCTCAGCCATACACACGCGCGCGAAGTCAAATTTTTGAACGCATCCAACGTTCCAGATTCAAATGCACTTAATGACTGGGATTATGCCCTAATGATTTTCAGGTGGCCGGAGAAGACCTCCGGTCGTCTTCTCCGGTGGGAACCCCACCTGAAAATTCCTAAAACCCTCAAAACGCAACTAAAATGAAATCTAAAAACATGGAAATGATCCCCACAACTTACTGAATCAAAACCCCAAGCCAAAACTCATTTATATTTCATCAATCTCATGAATCGAAACAAAGAAGATTTTAGGGCAAAACTTTCAGAAACAAATTAAACTCTCATCTCTCCACCATTTTCAAAACTAAAGATATCAGAGCAATCAGTGAAGCATGGAGAACAACTTAAGAACTTAAAAAATGATTTCTGGAAAAAATGTTCTTGAGCTACCTGAGTTTCGAAGCTTTCAATCCAACAACTTTCTGCCTTCTCCCTTTGATGCAATCCACTCTACTTGGTCCCCTGATGATCCTTGAATGCTTAGAAGGAGTTTATGTTGGCTGGTTTGAGAGATTGAACAAGTTCTGTTCAAGCTCAGGTGTGAATCGTGTTTATGATTCAGGCTGTTTCTGGCAATGGTGAAGGGTTCTTTGTGATCAGGATGATGAGTGGAGAAGGTTTGTGGAGTTTGTTTGGGTGTTTATGGCCTGTGGAGTGAGTTTCGAATGGTTTTGCTTCTGGGAGTGAAAATGGAGGAATGGTGTTCTTGCTTGATTCAGGCCTATGTCTTGCTGGTTTTGGCTCAATGAAGCAAGGTGAGTTGATCAATGGATTTGGTTTTTGTGTTTGTGTGTTGTGCAGAGAGATTCGAAGAGAAATGCTTGAGGGAGTGAGTTTGTGAATGGTGTCTTAGGGCTTGTTTCAGGCTGGCTTGATGTTATGTTTTGCTTGCAAATGGATAGTATAAACAATTCCAAATGGTCAGAGGATGTGACTTGGCCTGCTGTGATTGGGATGTTCACTTTTGCAAAAAGTCCACTTTGTTGTAAGGAAGGCATGGGTTGAACCCTAGGCTAGCACAAGTACATGGGCTGGCGCAGCATGGTGTGTGAGGGAGGCTAGCATGGTTCAGCATCCAATGTAACAAGTGGGGGAAAGTGTGATGATGAGTTTGCAAGTTGTTTACTTTTGAAACTTCATGAAAATCCCTTGCCTTGCCAACCATGAACATGAGAAATCTTGGTCCAAATCTGATTTTTAGGTCACATGTGATGTTTGTGCCTTGGTTTGATATGAACTAGAAGTTACAATTTGCCTTGGTTCATGATTTTGCAAATTTTCCAATTGGTGCATATCTTGAAAATTAGTGATTTTTGCCAACTTTGTCACACCATAACTTTTGATCCAAAATGAATTAGGTCATGTTTTTGTACTTTTTGAAAAGGGAAAAATGTATTCTACAACTTTCATGACCAAAGTTTTTCCATTTGAAGCATTTTTGGATCAAAAAGTAAGGTTTGAAAAGTGACCTAAAATGACATATTCTTTAAAAGTCAACTATGCCCAAAAAAAGTCAACTTTGCAAAAACTTCAGATTCTTGAATTTTGTGAACTTCAACCTTCTTCCATGATCAAATAAAGATCATATACACTCAAAATGATGAAGATCACCCCTTGGTTGGGTCATTGGGGGCCTCAGATGCCCTGATTTTGCACTAACTTGTCTGAAAAGTCAACTCTTGATCAAATGACTTCCCCATGGAATTTCTTCATGAAAATTGATATGCATACTCCCTATACCATATAGAGACCAATGGAAACAAGAATGACCAAAAAATTTGGAGTTATGGCCTCTGAAACCAAAACCCTAATTTAGGTCAACTGTGTAGTCAAACTTGGCTCTGCATTCACACCAATCCCAGTTCTTGTGATTCTTTTGCATTTTTGACTTTGGGAGGATGTAATATGATATAAGAACACACATGGACCCCTTTGAAGTGATTGCTGACCTTTGGAGTGGCTCAAGAAGCTCTTGGATTGCTCAGATCACAAACCCTAGGTGCAGATGACTTTGAATCTATGCAGTGAATCAAAAATGTGTCATGAGAAGCTATGATTGTGTTTATGCATATGAGAAGATCACAAGCCATGGTGTGAATAGGTGAGGGCAAATTTGGGGTGTTTACAACGAGGTGTTGGCAACCTGATGCTTGCCGGAGAGGCTTTCACTGGAAGAAAGACGACTCTGCGTGAGGTATACTTTGTTCAACTGCTTTGACCCTCTGCTAAGGATCTGATCACCCTGCTCTGACTCCACTGGGGAGAATTTCTTCTTGCTCTGCTAGGGAAATCCCTTGGAAATGAGAATCCCGATGACTCTGTGGGGAAATGAAGTTACCTGCAACTCTGTTGGGCAAGGAGAACTTCTAGCGATTCCGTTGTAGATAATAAACTTCTGACAACTCCACTGAGGATGGGAGACTTCTACTAACTCCTGCTGGGGATTGACCCAACCTCTGGGGAGTGCAGTTGTTCAGATACCTGCTGAGAATAAGTCACTTGTAGACAGGCGCTCTGTCGGGTAAATACCTCTACTTGGAGAATAACCCTCTGCTGCTTGGGGATACGGTGATAACCTGCAAATCCTGCAATAACAGAATACACACATATGCACCAAGATTGGTACGGCCTGATCTATTCATCTGCCGTCACTTGACACTCAAAGCGATGTTAAGTGTTTCTGCAATGTCATTTTTATCAGTTTGAAAAGCAACATGTTTCGCATGCAATGTTATTTGTCAAAAATTCAGGACATTCTTGTAAACAAAATAAACATAACACGGTGTTTGACTGAATATTCTTTTTATTGATTGGCCTCTGAAATAGGCAAAATTTTACATCAGGAAGTAACCACCTGGAAAGAGGTAGCTACTATAAAATTGAGAAAAGAAACTATCCTAATGGCAATGGCACGGCATTCCAAAGAGTTTCCTTCCTGCTATGACTGGCACATCCTCAAGACTTTCCGTTCCTTCTTCGGCCTTCTGAAGAGAATGAGGGGAGCTGATCTCTACCCTTCTGATATGGTCAAGCTGTTTGAAGCGGTGATGTGGTTCAGATAAACCGGAGCGCAGTTGTTCGCTTATTCCCTGATTTTGCGTGGATCGCCCTTTCGGGTTTTCAATCCACCGGGCTACCCTTTTTTGCCTGAGTTGTCCGATGTGGCTTTTCAACTCAGCGGGTGTACATTTTTTTCCCCTAATATTTTCCCGAGCTTTTAATCTGTTTTTAGCTCGCCGGGATGCCCTTTTTTTTTGCCTAGACTATAATTCTATTTTATGCGAAGTATTTTTTAACTGCGTCCGAGTTAACAGGGTATTGGAAGTCTTTGCCATCCATAGTGGTGAGCATCAGTGCTCCGCCTGAAAATACTTTCTTCACTATGAATGGTCCTTCATACTTTGGGGTCCACTTGCCCCTGTGATCTGAACTGGGATGAATGATCCTCTTGAGTACAAGCTCGCCTACTTGGTACTCCCGAGTACGTACTCGCTGATCGAAGGCTCGCTTCATTCTCCTTTGATAAAGCTGGCTATGACAGATAGCTGCTAATCTCTTTTCCTAAATTAGGCATAGTTGATCGTATTGAGCACGTACCCACTCAGCCTTATCAAGCTTGACATCCATCAGCACCCGCAGTGAAGGGATTTCCACTTCAACAGGCAAGACTGCCTCCATGCCGTAGACTAAAGAGAAGGGGGTTGCCCCAGTCGACGTCCTGACTGACGTTCGGTACCCAAGCAATGAAAACGGTAGCATCTCATGCCAATCTTTGTAGGTGATAACCATTTTTTGTACAATACTCTTGATATTCTTGTTAGCTGCCTCTACCGCACCATTCATCTTTGGTCGGTAAGGAGAGGAATTGTGATGCTGGATTTTGAAGTCCCGGCACAGTTCTGCCATCATCTTGTTGTTCAGATTGGAACCATTATCAGTAATGATTCGCTCGGGCACTCCATATCTGCATATGATATCTCTTTTCAGGAATTTTGCTACCACCTGGCGAGTAACATTGGCATAAGATGCTGCTTCAACCCACTTAGTAAAATAGTCAATAGCGACCAGGATGAATCAGTGGCCGTTTGAAGCAGTTGGTTCAATCTTGCCAATCATATCAATGCCCCACATGGCAAAGGGCCAGGGTGAAGACATCACATTCAGAGGATTTGGAGGCACATGCACTTTATCCGCATAAATCTGGCATTTATGACATTTTCTGGCATAGGCACAACAGTCTGCATCCATTGTGATCCAGTAATAACCTGATCTTAGCAACTTTTTAGCCATTGCATGCCCTCCAGCATGGGTACCAAAGGATCCTTCGTGCACCTTGTGCATCAGCAAGTCTGCTTCTGCCCTATCAACGCATCTGAGAAGTATCATATCAAAGTTTCTCTTATACAGGGATCCATCAGTGTTCAGGAAGAAACTACCAGCCAGCCTTCTTAATGTCTTATTATCATTGGAAGATGCCCCAGGTGGGTATGTTTGATCCTCCAAGAAGCATTTGATGTCATGGAACCAAGGCTTATCATCTTTAACAACATCTGCTGCAAATACATATGCTGGTCTGTCAAGTCTGGATACTGCAATTTGAGGCACAAAGTTGGCAGCTTGAACTTTGATCATGGATGAAATGGTAGCCAAGGCATCTGCAAACTGATTTTCATCTCGAGGGATATACTCTAGCTTGACTGTTGTGAAGAAAGTCAACAACCTCCTTGTGTAGTCCCGATAAGGTATCAGATGATCTTGGTGCGTGTACCATTTGCCGTTGGTTTGATTAATTACCAGAGCTGAATCTCCGAACACAGTCAAAGTCTTGATCCTGAGGTCAATGGCTTCCTCAAGACCCATAATACAAGCTTCGTATTCAGCTTTGTTGTTAGTGCAGTTAAAGGTGAGTTTTGCCGAGAAAGGCATGTGAACTCCCTTAGGCGTAATGAGTACTGCACCAACACCACGACCATTCATATTAACAGCCCCATCAAACATCATAGTCCATTCTTCTTCTGGGTCAGGCCCTTCAGTGTGAATAGGCTCTTCATGATCTTTTGCTTTCATGAACATGATGTCTTCATCGGGGAAGTCAAATCTCATAGGCTGGTAATCATCAATGGGTTGCTCAGCTAGATAATCAGACAATACACTGCCTTTGATAGCTTTTTGGGATGTGTACTGAATGTCATATTCTGTGAGAATCATTTGCCATCTTGCAACCCATCCGGTAAGTGCTGGCTTTTCAAAAATGTATTTAACCGGGTCCATCTTTGAGATCAATAAGGTAGTGTGGGTCAACATATACTGCCTCAGTCGGCGAGCAGCCCACGCTAAAGCACAACAAGTTTTCTCGAGCAGTGAATAACGTTGTTCACAGCCGGTAAACTTTTTGCTTAGGTAGTATATTGCATACTCTTTTCGACCAGACTCGTCATGCTGGCCCAACACACACCCCATCGACTCTTCTAATACCGTCAAGTACATGATCAGAGGTATTCCTTCAACTGGAGGCATAAGGATCGGAGGCTCCTGTAAGTATTCCTTGATTTTGTCAAAAGCCCTCTGGCAGTCTTCGTTCCACCTGACCGTTTTTCTTTTCTTAATAGCTTGAACAAGGGCTCGCAGGTTGCTGTAAGATGAGATATGAACCTTGAAATGTAGTTCAATCTACCTAGGAACCCTCGAACTTCATTCTCAGTTTTTGGTGCAGGCATTTCTTGAATGGCTTTAACTTTGTCAGGGTCAACTTCAATCCCTTTCTCACTTACAATAAATCCCAACAACTTACCAGATCGTACCCCGAATGTGCATTTGTTGGGGTTTAGCTTCAATTGGTACTTCCTCAGACGCTTGAATAACTTCAACAGATTTACCAGGTGGTTTTCTTCTGTGAGGGACTTGGCAATCATGTCATCCACATAACATTCAATTTCTTTATGGATCATGTCATGGAATATCGTTACCATAGCCCGCTGATAAGTGGCACCCGCATTCTTCAGTCCGAACGGCATCACCTTATAACAGAACGTGCCCCAGGGTGTGATGAAAGTTGTCTTCTCCATGTCTTCAGGTGACATTTTGATCTGATTGTATCCTGAAAATCCATCCATGAAGGAGAACACCGAGAACTGAGCCGTATTGTCGACCAATACATCAATGTGAGGTAAAGGGAAATCATCTTTCGGGCTGGCTCTGTTCAGGTCCCGGTAATCTACACACATCCTCACCTTGCCATCTTTCTTTGGCACTGGAACAATGTTAGCTACCCAAGGTGGGTAACTAGTCACGGCAAGGAACTCGGCGTCCCACTCTTTCTGTACCTCCTCTTTGATCTTCATCTCCATGTCAGGGCGAGTTCTTCTCAGCTTTTGCTTAACAGGAGGACAATCTTCTTTTAACGGTAGTCGATGCACAACTATGTCTGTATCCAACCCTGGCATGTCCTGATATGACCAGGCAAAGATGTCAACATATTCACGCAACATTTCAATCAACCCCTTCTTAACTTCAGTCTGCAGGCTGGCACCTATCTTGATTTCCTTCTTAATCTCTTCTGTGCCGATGTTGATAACCTCAATTTCCTCCTGATGAGGCTGAATAGCTCTTTCCTCTTGCTTCAACAACCTGACCAGTTCTTCAGGGAGTTCATAATATTCCTCAACCTCTTCATCAGCTTGGTAGATTGGATTGTCGAAGTTATGCTCAGTCATAGCAGGAGAGTTGTCAATGGAATCCGGTTGATCGACACTGCACAAGTGATGTGCTCATTTAGAATCTGTTTAGAGAAAACGCACACCAAAAGCAATAAAGAAAAACACATTGCCATTTTCTTTATTTGTGCAAAAAATTAAAATTGAAAGAAAAGGAACGATCTGATTGAAAAATGTCCTTTATTTATGACAAATAAATGCTTTCAAAACATGGAGGCCCATACAATGGATCCTTATACCTTGGGTAGAGTACAGGATTTGACATGCAGTATGTAGAAAAATGACAAATAAATAATTACTTTGTGATCCAGGTGACTTCGACGATGTCTTCCGTAGACCAATTGGGCAGCTCCTCCCCCGGTGCACACGGGCGGATCCAATTATCCAGATTGCACTCGCTATCTCCGTCTTCACTGGTAGCACAGATATGGTTGCGGTCCAGCAACCCAGCACTAGTAAAGGTAATGGTCTTGTTGTCTGATGAACGGACGAGCCCATCAGGCTAATACCCAAGCCCAAACTTGTCTTCCTTCTTTTCCAGCTCCAATAGTCTGCCCCAGCCCTGGACACTGCCTGATTGCACAACCTCCTTGGCCTGCTTGTAGGAGGTAATAGACGTACCTTCTTTATCTTCAGCCCTACTCAGAGGAGACAAGGAACTAACATTCACTGCTTCGAATGCCTGACACAGGGTTTCATGAATTTCACCATCCATCTCCACATATTTGAATGTAGATAAATGGCTCACAAATATGTCCTCTTCACCGCACACAGTCACAACTTGACCATCCGCTACGTACTTGAGCTTCTGGTGCAAGGTTGACGTCACAGCCCCTGCGGCATGAATCCAGGGTCGACCAAGCAGACAGCTATAGGCAGGTTGGAAGTAGCATCAGTGGTGGAAGTAGCAGCAGGAGTAACTGCATTTTTAGAAGCAACTGGAGGAGAGAAGACTCTTCCACTACGAGTGATCTTGCTAGATCCAGCAATATTATCAATGTCAACAGGAACATCAGCTAAAGGCTCCTGCTTAACACCATGGATGTAAACATCAGATCCATAATGCCAAGGCACAGCTTTGTCAGACGTATACGGGATAGGACCAGGAGTAGTAATAACCACAGGAGCCATTCTGGCTTCAGCAACAACTTTCACAGGACCTTCAGCAGTAATTTTGATTGGACCCTGATGGGTGATTTTAATGGGACCCTTTGAAGTGATTCTTACTGGCACTCTGTCAACCATGTCAACCTCTTCAACCTTCTTACCTTGCGTAATATGATCTACCATACTCTCCACAGAAGACGGTCTCCTTTCAAACACTATAGTATACTTATCCATGAGACGTTGAATTCCATCTCTCAATCTGAAGCAACTATCCGGCTTATAGGTACAATACAAACAATCTTCACGACAACCTGGAAAGAACCCAGCTTGTACTAACTTCTTCTTGATAACAGACAATGGTGTGGTCAACTCATCAACTGAATGGATATGCAGATCTTCCTCAATGGCATTGACAGTCTTCTCGTGATTTGGCATTGGAGCAGTAATCACATTTGGAGTACCTGGAGGATCAAACTCAATTTCTCCAGCATCAATCATATCTTGAATTTTATTCTTCAAGACCCAGCAGTTATTAGTATCATGTCCCTGACAGTTTGAATGATATGCACATCGTGCATTGGGATTGTACCTGGGAGAGGTAACATTAGGATTCTGAGGAGCCTCTTTCAAGGTAATGAGTTCAGCCTTCAACAAGTGTTGCAATGCCTGAGCCATTGACATGTTGATCTTCGTGAACTGTCTTCTAGCCCTCTGTTGGTTGCCCTGTGGCTGCTCTGTTGTTGCAGGAGTTGGATTTGAAATATGAACTGCACTAACAGACTGATGCCTTCTGTTACGATCAGGTTGACCATAAACAACATTGGATTCTTTCTTCCCAGTGGGAGGCTTCTTTGCAGCACCTGATGAAGAAGTACCCACTTGGATCTTACCATTCTTTATACCATTTTCTACTCGCTCTCCTATCATGATCAACTCAGTGAAGCCAGATGATGAGCTTCCAATGAGATGACTGTAGAACGGACCATTCAGCGTACAAATGAACATATCAACCAATTCCCTGTCAATCAAAGGAGGTTGAACTCTTCCAGCTAAATCTCTCCACTTCTGGGCATACTCTTTAAAACTCTCTTTGGCACCCATAGACATGCTCTGAAGCTGCATGCGAGTGGGGGCTAAGTCAGCATTGTATTGATACTGCTTATAGAAAGCTTCAGCAAGATCATTCCAGTCTCTGATGTTGACACTCTCCAACTGATAATACCACTCCAACTGAGCTCCAGATAAGCTCTCTTGAAAAAAGTGGATCCACAACTTCTTGTCAGCAGTGTGAGGTTGGATCCTTCTGACATAAGACCTCAAATGCAGCTTGGGACAAGAGACCCCATCATAAATAACAAAGGTAGGAACCTTGAAACCAATGGGTATAACAACACCAGATATCAGACTCAAATCTTCAAAATCCAGCCCAGATGATTTCTGCAACTCTATGGCATCCATCCTATCCACCAGCATTTTGAACTTGTCTTCATTAGGCTCATGGTAGTAATTAGCCTCAGAGTCATAATCCCCCATAGTGTTGTGGAGACTGCCTCCCTCTTTCTCAGATTCCTCAGATTCATAGTCTTCAGCTGGTTCTTTGGTCTTGGCAAGACCTTTGAACCTTCTTCCCATGTTGATCAAACCAGCTGACCTTCTAGTCTTCTTAGCCTTCTTGGCCAGCAGTGCCTTCAATTCATCCTGCCCCTTGGACAGGTTCAAGATCAGCTCTTGGAACTGTGCATTTTGTGCCTGGAGATCCTTAACTGATTGTTCAAGAGCCATTGCTGAAATAAACAGCGAGAAGATGAGAAACCTGTGCACAATTATAAACCTGTGATGCAATGAAATGGTATGGGAATGCATATGCAATGTTTTCAAGGACCGCAGGATTTAAATTTGCTTAAACAAACATGAAGGTAAATTTTTATTAGTAATAAATTTGTTTTGCCTTTTAGGCTTACAAAAATGAAATAAAATAAGTACAAAAGATGGGGTTTTAAGTCTCCCATGGACGTTTCCTCTTTGTGTTGAGGTATGAGTTGAGGTTTCGTTCCTCGTGAAGTTGTTTTGTTAGTTCCAAGACCCTCTCTTGGCTTGCTTTGTAATGAGCCTCGAAAGTATCCCTTTGCTCCTTCAGTTGGATCCATGATCTCTGCAAGTCTTCCATATCAGTAGGCATGTCTGGGTGAAGGATGGTATAAGCAGTGTCTCCTTTAGCAACAGGTTCCATGGTAACTGGTAGGACGGCAGGATATGGCATCATGAGAGTCTGAGCACGAGACCGTACCCATTGTAAACACCCCAAATTTTCCCTCACCCATTCACACCATGGTTTGTGATCATCTCATATGCATAAACCCAATCATAACATCTCATACCACATTTTTGATTCACTGCATAGGTTCCAAGTCATCTGCATCTAGGGTTTGTGATCTGAGCAATCCAAGAGCTTCTTGAGCCACTCCAAAGGTCAACAATCACTTCAAGGGGGTCCATGTGTGTTCAAGCATCATATTATATCCTATCAAAGTCAATAATGCCAAAGAATCACAAGAACTGGAAATGGTGTGGAGGCAGAGCCAGGCTTGACTGCACAGTTGACCTAAAATTAGGGTTTTGGTTTCAAAGGCCATAACTCCAAATTTTTTGGTCATTCTTGTTTCTATTGGTCTCTATATGGTATAGGGAATATGCATATCAATTTTCATGAAGAAATTCCATGGGGAAGTCATCTGATCAAGAGTTGACTTTTCAGACAAGTCAGTGCAAAATCAGGGCATCTGAGGCCCCCAATGACCCAACCAAGGGGTGATCTTCATCATTTTGAGTGTATATGATCTTTATTTGATCATAGAAGAAGGTTGAAGTTTGCAAAATTCAAGAATTACAAGTTTTTGCAAAGTTGACTTTTTTGGGCATGGTTGACTTTTAATGAAATGTCATTTTATGCAACTTTTTCAACCCTTACTTTTTGATCCAAAAATGCTTCAAATGGAAAAACTTTGGTCATGAAAGTTGTAGATTAGATCTTTCCCTTTTCAAAAAGTACCAGAACATGACCTAATTCATCTTGGATCAAAAGTTATGGTGTGTCAAATTTGGCAAAAATCACTAATTTTCAAAATATGCACCAAATGGAAAACTTGCAAAAACATTGTACCAAGGCATTTGTGACTTCTAACTCATGTCTAACCAATACACAAACACCACATGTAACCTAAAGTTCAGAATGGACCAAGAGTTTCTCATGTTTCATGGCTTGTAAGGCAAGATATTTCCATATGAACTAAAAATGAGCAAGTTGCAAAACCATCATCACACTTCCATCCACTTGCTGCCTATGTTGCTGAACCAGCCCTAGCCTTTCCCCTCACCTTGATGCGAAGCCCACACCCCTTGTACCAAGCTAGAACTTGACCCATGCTTTCTCTTACATAAAGTTGACAATTTGCAAAAAGCACCATACCAATCACAAAAGCACAAGTCACATCACCTGACCAATAAGATTTGTTTATGTGGATCAAATGCCAGCCATTTCACACAACAAGCAAGCCTGAAGCAAGCCATAGCAACACATTCACATTTTCACTCTCACTTGCAAGAACATTCGAAACTCATTCCACAGGCCATAAACACTCAAACAAACTCCACTAATCATCTCACCATGCTTCATTGAACCCAAACCAACAAGACATAAGCCTGAAACCAGCAAGAACTCAGCTTCCCCATTTTTCACTCTCAAAGCCAAAGCCTTCGAAACTCTTCATACAGGCCACAAACACTTGAACAAACTTCACAAACCTTCTCAAATCATCATCCTGATCACAAAGAACCCCTCACCCTTGCCTGAAACTGCCTGAATCACAAACATAGTTCTCACCTGAGCTTGAACAGAACTTGTTTAAACTCTCAAACCAGCCAACATCAATCATTTCTAAGCATCAAGGGTTCATCAGGAGCACAAGAGGAGTGGATAGCACAAAGGAAAGCACCCAGAAAGCTGTGAACTGAAAGCTTCAAAACTCAGGTAGCTCAAGAACATTTTTTCCAGAAATCCTTTTTTAAGTTCTAAATAGATTCTATATGTTCTCCTGATCATGAATATGTCTTTAGTTTTGAAAGTGGTGGAGAGATAAGAGTTTAACCTGCTTCTGAAACTTTTTGCCCTAGATTTTGTTTGATTCGATTCAGCCATTTTAGGAGTGATAAATATGTTTTGATTGGGGGTTTTGATTCGTGAGTGAGTGGGGATCATTTCTGTTTAATTAGATTTCATTTTAGATGCGTGTGGAGAGAGTTGGTGTTTTGGAGTGAACGGAGAAGATGACCGGAACACTGTTCCGGTCACCTGAGGGTCATTAACGGCAGGATTAGGGCATAATCATTAATTAGCTGATTTTGAATTTTGGCCGTAGGATTTGGCGCCAGGTCAATTCGCGCGCAGGCTTGTTTGAATCTGGACCATCAAATTGCTTGACTTTTCTTTTTTCAGCTTTTAATTCATTTTATTTTCATATTATTTCATTTGTTTTCCACAATTTATTAAAAATAGCAAAAAGGCTTTAAAAATTATGAAATTTTTTTGTCAAGAGTTTCATTAATTTTTAAAACACAAAAATATTTTTATTTTCATTTTTAGCATTAAAAAAAGTATTTTTAAATATTTAAAAGTTTAATTTTTAGCATTAAAAAAAGTATTTTCATTTCATTGCATTGTGTTTAGCATGTAGTTTGTGAGATTAAATGGCCATGATTTGATCTTTCATTTTTAATTTGTTTGGTAATTTTCTTGTTAAGGAACCCTAAAACCCTAGAAAACTTAGGAAAATCATATATTGAATTTGGTTAGGAGTTGAGACCTCTCCTTTGGGCAGTGGGTTAGTATAGGATTAGGGGTCCTTTGAGTGCATTTTCAATTTTTTGTAATGTTGTTTGCTTCTGATTTTGGTTTGTGTTTGATGCTTTGATCATAAACCCTAATTTGAGCTTCCATATGCATCCACCTTGCATTTACTTGCATAACATGACTTGCCATGACCTTTTATGCATCCATGTGATTCATTTAACATCATAAGACATATTGGAAGCATGTTTGATCATTGAATCTCTCATTTGCCATGTTGTATGCCATATGCATCTCATAACTTTTCATGTATGTTCATGTGTCTTAACTTGCTCCATTTGCATCCATGAGCTTGTATGATCATCTCCATTTGTTGCCTCATGTTTGTAGCATCTCATAGCATCATTAACATCATGAATATGCTTCTGGTTTTGGTTTGCATCATGTCATTCCATCCCATTTTGCATTGTATTGCATTTCTTTTCTAACCTTTCAGGTGGTAAGTGATTCTGAGAAGTGAATTTGCCTTCACTTCTCATACTTTCTTCTCATCTCTCTCTTTTGCATCCATGCTGCATTTTGTATGTGTTTGAGTTTGAGCTTGCTCATTCTTTTTCTCCTTACTTTCTTTCTTCAAGTGACTTGACTTCTTGAATGAAGCAAGTTGCTTTGCTTCTCTTGATCCTTTCATCTGCTTCCTGGTGGTTCCATTGAAGATTTTTCTTGTAAACCTCACAAACCTTAGGAACAACCAAGCATGACAATGATTAGGGTTTTGATTAGTCCCCCATTTAGATTCTACCTTTGAGTCTCTTTGAGTCTTCTCTTCTCATCTCATAATCAGGGACTAAACCCTAAAGGCTTTAAGGCTTTGTGATTAAGCTTATGCCTGCATCCTTCTCTTAGGATGGAGTGTATAACTTTAATCCTAAGTGTTAAACCCTTAATGTGTTTAAATCTCTTAATCAATTCACTTAATAATCATCAAGACATCACACTTGTAACTTGGGCCTTGCATTAGGGTTCTAATTCTTCCTTAATTGGTTAAGAAGGACTAACCCTAGTGTTAATGGACAAGTCCCCCTCAAGTTGTCTTACAAACCCTAAAACTCACTTCATCATCATATCATCAAATAAAATCCATCTAATAAAGGCTTGTTTTGTCATGAGTTTAATCCCTAGTCATGGATTAAGTTGGGGAGCTTTCCTCAGCTTAAACATTCTCATCTATTATCCTTCTATTAGGATGGTGTAATGAGTCTGTTTAATCCTTGATTATGGCTTAACCTCATTACTCAACACTAAACAAAAACACCAAAAACATCTATATAATCACAAGTAGGTTAATGATCTTAATCCTACATCAAAGGTGATTAAGTGTGAGAATCTGACTTCACACTTAAGGTATTCTCATTACCCCTAATCAGAGGGAAGATGTGATGAGTTTACTAAATCCATTGGTTTAGGGTTAAGCTCATTAACTTATGACAAAATCTCAAAAGCAATAAAAGACTGAAAACACAAAACAAACAATAAACGTCTCCTCCGGGATTCTTTTCTCATCTCATTCACTCATAAACGAGGACTTGCTTCTTCCGTCTAATGCAAGACAGTTTGCATCTGTGCCAGACAGATCATACACTTGAGCATTGACAAGCAGGCAGTTCACAAGTCAATTTATCTTTCAGTCTCTTTGGGTCTAACTACGGTGTTCTGACTTCCTCATTGCACGAGAGGATACGTAGGCATAACTTAACAGTTATCGAACAAAAGTCTCTGTATATTCCCCCCTCTTTCCGACTTTATTCTTTTAGCCTCATGATCTTGAGCATCTTATTCCTTTCCTTACACTGACACTGTATATTATACACTTCACTCCTCTTACACTGACACCTGTACATCCTTTTCCAGCTCTTTTATACACAGATTGCACTGACACTACCCCTTTAAAACACAAATCTTTTAAGCGTGGATCCCGTCGAGTACGGCGGACAATCAGGGTGCTAATACCTTCCCAGGTTGTAACCAACCCCCTTTCTCAGTCTCTCTGGTTCGCAACCGTCTTATCTATCTTTTTCTAGGTCTATGCAGCATTACCTTTCCTTCGGGATAAAAATGCCTAGCTGGCGACTCTATTCATCTCCAGTGAGTTCACTGCTGTGTGTTCTCATTGTCCCCCTCGCCGACCGTTCGCGTCTGTACCTTTATTTGGGCCGGTCCCATCTATCGGGAGCGACAGCTTGGCGACTCTGCTGGGGAACCTTATACTGTAACCAGGGCTTCTGGTTCTTTTTGTGGGTTCCTCCTAGCGCTTGTTTGATTTGTGTTTACTGGGGTGTTATGTGCTTATTTGTGTTTGTATGTTTGTATTTATTTTTGCTTTATGTACAATTGCTTTACTACTTCCTTTATAGCTTTGCATTATATCATACTGTCATACTGTGCTGCCGGCTGGATCTGTTTGTCTGCTTTGGTGGGTGGGAGTTCTATTGAGAGTTGAGGTCCTATACCTGGGACCTGAGTGACACCTAGGCTAGAGTGGTTCATATTCTTTCCCATTCCATCTCGGTCTGGTGCGGGAATATGAAACGCGGTTCAGATATGGGTTTCTTCTTGAGAACTCTGTGTTGCAGATTTCCTGCAATGCTAGGGCTATCTGGGAAGCCTGCTAAGTCTGGATGACCTTTAGTATTGACCTTCAGAAACTGAGGTGAGTTAGAGGAGGAACTTTTATGGTTATTGTAAACACTGTACCTCCGGGTTAGAAGTGTTTACACTTCTCATAACTGATCCAAGTCTGAGGATCCTTGTTTTAGAACACCACCTGTGAGGGGGTTGGGCTGTTTACAGGTTTGCAGGTACCCTTGGCCTCAACATACCCTGTTACTTTGCTTGATTAAGAATACTCCATGTTGGAACAGTTCTTGTGATTCTAAACCCTGGAAATGTGGCTCTTTATTTGAGTCCTCCACCTTGGTTACTGGACCTATAGACCTCCATCTGGATTTCTTGAACATACCTGGACTTATATCGGAGCACCTGATCAGATCCAGCTCAGTCACAAACCCTTGCATATCATTTGCATACATCCTCATTGCATCATTTTGACATTTGTTTATTTGTTTTTCAGGGTATCCATCTTCATTTTTGGCTTGGTTTTGACCCCATCATCAGTATTGACCTATCTTCATCGGCATCTGCTTCAGTCACCTGCACCAGCCAGTCAGTGGCCCTTTTTTTCAGTGTCATCATCAACACCTATCTCCACTCTTCCTCAACATCATGGCACCTAAAAAGAGTAATATCTCCTACCACTTCTTCCAGCCTGAGCTAGTTGACATCAGGAGGATTCAGACCCTGATCACTCCAGACCATATACCACTGTTCAGGGAACACTATGGAGATATACTTGATGTGGTTATAGATTTGGACCCTTCACAGAGAAGCCTGATTCACACTTGCCTTCAGTTTTATGATCCCCCACTAAGGTGTTTCACTTTTCAGGACTTCCAGCTGGGCCCTTTATTGGAAGAATACTCATCATTGGTTGGTATACCTATCAGGGGTGGAATCCCTTTCAACCCTGAGATGGTCTTTCCTGGTAATGAAGAGGTAGCAAAGGCATTGCACCTGGAACCGGTTCTGATTGGGCAGCATATGACTACTAAGGCTGGAATCCCTGGCCTGCATCTGGATTTCTTGATCTCTCAAGCTACCCTGAAAGCTTCTTTAGGAGAGTGGAAAGCAGTTTGTGCTTTATTGGCCCTGAGCATATATGGGATCATATTATTTGCAGATGAGCCTAGATTCATTAGCAAGAATGCAATCCATCTTTTCATCCTGAAGAACCCAGTGCCCACTTTATTGGGGGATCTCTACTACTCAGTGCACCAGAGGAATGAAAAGCAGAGGGGAAGATTAGTGAGGTGTTGTGCTCCTTTGTTCCATACTTGGCTTCTCAGGCATTTGCCCAAGACAGATGCATTTTTGAATCCTCATCAGCAGAGGAACTGGGCTAGAAGACTTACTGCTCTGACTTCAGCTGATATCAGGTGGTGCACTCAAAGCACAAAGGGTAGGGATATCATCACCAGTTGTGGGCATTTTCCCAATGTACCCCTGATAGGAGTTAAGGGTAGCATTAATTACAATCCTTTGCTGCTCAAAAGGCAACTGGGCTATGCACTGGTCCACACTCCTAAGGCACAAGACTTGGCTAAGACTCTTTATTGTGAGAACAAGCCTAGTCTGGCTATTGTTAGGTAGGCAGCCTGGGCCTGGGAAAATGTTCAAACTAAGGGAGTAACCATTCTGGGGAAGTGCAGCAATGTAGCATCAGCACAATATCATGAGTGGTCCCATGCCAGGGCTCAATTCTCTGGAATTCCCTTTACCATGGAGGATATGCCTGGACCATCCTCAGCACCACCTCCTGCCACTGTCAGTTTGGAGGAGTTTGAGGGTTTGAAAGAGAGAAATGAGAAGTTGACTCAAGCTTTGCAGAAGACCCTCCGGGAGAGGAGTGATGGTAGGATGGATATTGAGAGGTTAGAGAAGTTGAGAGTGGAGCATCTTGCTAGAATTGAGAAGTCTGAGGATTACATCAAGAAGTCTAGGGCTGGAGAACAAATTCTGAAGAATGCTTGCAAGGAAGCCCAGTTCCAGAAAGCCAGGACAGACTTGTATCTGAAGGAGAGTCAAGCTCGGTGGGCCAGGATCACCGAAGCTCGTACTCTGGAGGATAAGAGGGTCCAAGACAAGATAGAGCAGCTGGAAGCTAGTGCAAAAGAGCAGCAGGAAGCCCTGGCAGCAGCCCAGAGGGAGATATCAGAGCTAAAGATCAAAGCTGGAGTGAAAAGGTCAAAGGACCAAAGTCAACACAAGAAGCTAACTGCAGCTGTTACTACCCGGAACCTCCTTATCAGGAATCTCACGGAGCGTCCAGCTGATCCTGTGACCGAAGCACTTCTCAAGGAAGTTCGGGAGGATGAGTTTGGTCTTGGTGTTTGACCATTTGCTTGTTGTTGCTTTTATTCCATGTACTTTTATTTTCTTGTGATATATTTTGACCCCTCAGAGGGCTTGTATTTGTAAACAAACTATGTACCATTTGCCTTTTGTAATATATGTATCAGTTGGTTCCACCCGAGTTTACTTCAAAAGCAACATCAACGGCATCTTCAAGGGTCTGGAAGGGTCAAAACTGAATGCCAAGCCGGATACCTTGAAAACAAATAAACATACTGCATTGTGGTGTTCAGGAACTATTGCTCGACGCCGGGTATTTCCCCTCAACCGTCCACACCGATATCCAACCCGTAACAACCTTCCGGGCATACAAATGGATCAGGTACAACAGGACCTTGCAGAGGTCAGAAACCAAATGGCAAACGAAAGATTGGAAATGAGAACTCAGATGACGCAGTTTATGGAAGTGATGAACAACATGGCTCAGAGCAAAGAAAGATTGAGAGCAATGGTGGAAAGGCAGAATCAAGAAGATCCCCATATAGGGACTGCTGGCACAAGCAACAATGAGAGGGTCCAACCTCATGTCAATCCCCCTGTATTTGGCCCCCACCTTCATCCAGAGGTCAATATTCCTGCTAATGTTCAAGGGACTGCCACTGCAGGCAGGGTACTGCAAGAAGACCCCCAAGAGGATCAGTTCACAGTAATGGGTGCTGGGGAGGAAGCTTATGACAGAAGGTTGGATGAGATAGCTGAGAAGTTAAGATCCTTGGAGTCTCAGAACTCTTTAGGTTTCGATGTTATGGACATGGGCTTGGTAGACGGGGTCAGGATTCCCCATAAGTTTAAGCCTCCTTGTTTTGAAAAATACAACGGGACTTCCTGCCCACGGACCCACTTACAATCCTTTCTGGGAAGGTTGAAAGCCTATACCATGGACGAGAAGCTCTAGATGTTTTATTTTGAGGACAGCTTGACGGGAGCTTCAAGAGAATGGTACTCTCATCTGACAAGAGCAACTATCAGGTGTTGGAAGGACCTGGCAGAGGCCTTTATCAGACAGTATCAGTACAACTTAGATATGGCACCCAACATGACCCTCCTAATGGGAATGTCACAGTCATCAAGAGAAAGTTTCCGAGAGTATGCCCAGAGATGGAGGCAATTGGCTGCTACTGTTCAGCCACCTATGTCAGAGAGGGAGATGGCAGATATGTTTATGAACACCCTCCAAGGGACATACATTGACAGGCTAGCTGCTTTCTCTTCCACTAGCTTTGCAGATGTTGTCATAGTTGGGGAAAGAATTGAGAGCCTGTTAAAAATGGGCAAGATTTCTGACAACGGTGCCATCTCGTCCAGCAATGCAAGGAAGCCTTTTGTAGGCGCAAGAAGAACTAGCGAGACCAATGTTATCCACACCAGCAGGGGCAGGCCCCAATATGTTCATAGATCCGTGGCAGCAGTCACCATTCCCGCTCCAGCTCATCCACAACCAGCTTATCAACCACCGCAACAAAATTATCAGCAACAACCTCAGTATCCTCCGAGAAACTACAACAACACCACCAACAACAATCAACAAAGACCATTCCAACAGAGACCTTCTCAGGCCAATAGGGTAATCGATCCGATCCCTATGCCCTATGCAACATTACTGCCACAACTCCTGAAACTCAACCTAGTTGAGCTAAGGACGTTGGAACCTCCAGATCCTAATAGTCTACCCAGAAATTATGACTCCAACGCCAGATGTGCTTTTCACTCAAATGCACCTGGCCACAGTACAGAAAAGTGCAGAGCCTTGCACATGAATGTACAAGACCTGGTAGACTCTAAGGCCCTGAATTTCGCACCACCACTCAATGTTAACAAAAACCCTATGCCGCACCACGGAGGTCCCAGAATCAATGCTATTGAAGAAGACAAGCCGTCTTATTTAATAACCAGTGTGGGTCAGATTCGGACACCGTTGGTAGAGATTAAGGCTCAACTCCTCGAATGTCAAATGTTCCCGGGGTGTGAGTTAGGGTGTGCTTATTGCAACATTTCAGTAAATGGGTGTGATAACTTGAGGGATGGCATAGATGGTCTCATACAGAGTGGCCAGCTTCAAATCACAACATCATTTCCTACAAATCCAGCAATCTCATCAGCAACAATTCCAGTATCTCCTACAACTGCAACAACCATTGTTCCCGACAACTTTTCGGCTTCATCAACAAATGCTTCATCTGTCATTTCAACTGACCAGATATCAGCAAACATTCCTTCTACAACTTCAGCACCACTTCATTCAGAAACTCCTACAACAACAACACTCATCCTTCCAACAATGTCTCCTACAACATCAGCAACAAACCATGAAGATGTCTCAACAGTTACGATTTATTATGATCCTGAAAATGATTCTGCCTACAACTCACAAAGTGCTACTCCCATCAGAGCACCAGTCACGATATACTACGATCCACAGACTATCACAATTCCTTCCGCAGCTGCAATCAGTCCAATCACTATCACAGTGCCTGGGCCAGTACCTTATGAAAGCAGTAATGCCATCCCCTGGCACTACGGCTCTGATTTATACTGCGAAGGACAAAAAATCACTTTTGAATCATCAACCCCTGCACCACAAATAGACAATGTGGGAGGAGGCGGAGGCTTCACTCGAAGCGGACGTCTCTTTGCTCCACAAATTCAAAAACCCACTGCCGAAGCAGAAGCTGCTGCCAAGGCAAAAGGGAAAAGCTTGGTGCAGGAGGAGCAGATTGTTAAAGAAGCTTTGAAAACACCCTTTGATCAAGAAGTTGATGAGTTCATGAGAATCATCAAGAAAAGTGATTACAAAATAGTGGATCAGCTTCATCAGACGCCTTCCAAAATCTCAATCCTATCATTGCTCATGTGCTCCGAAGCCCATCGGAACGCACTACTAAAAGTCTTGCACGCAGCTTATGTGCCTGAAGAGATCAAAGTCAATCAGTTGGAAGCTGTGGTTGGGAATGTTAATGCTAGTCATGGACTAGGGTTCACCAACATTGATTTGACTACGGAGGGCCGCAACCACAACAAGGCTTTGCACATTACCATGGAATGTAAAGGTGCAGTTCTTTCCCATGTGCTGGTAGACACGGGGTCATCCCTCAATGTCTTGCCTAAAAAAGCCCTTGTGAAGCTAGAGTATAACGGATTGGCGTTACGACCCAGCAACCTGGTGGTGAGAGCCTTTGATGGTTCTAAAAGATCGGTTCTGGGTGAGATTGAGTTGCCTATAATGATTGGCCCACAAACTTTCAAAACAACCTTCTACGTGATGGACATTCAGCCTGCCTACAGCTGTTTGTTGGGAAGACCATGGATTCATGCCGCTGGCACAGTTACGTCTACCCTTCACCAGAAGTTAAAATTCGAGTGGGAGGGTCAAGTCGTTACTATCTGTGGAGAGGAGGATATTTTTGTCAGCCACCTGGCTACCTATAAATACATTGAGATGGATGGGGAGATCCATGAAACAATGAGTCAAGGGTTCGAGGCCTTGAACGTAAATGAAACATCTGCTGTACCTGGAACCTCGATGACATCATATCAGCAAGCCCGGAAGGTTGTTGAAGAAGGAAATGCCCAAGGCTGGGGCAAACTGCTACCTGTGGAGAAGAAAGAGGATAGATTTGGGTTGGGTTACAAACCAACTCAACAAGATCAAGCAGAGGCTGCAAAGGAGCCCAACTTTGTTAGTGGGGGGATGCTCACCCCTGATGCTGTCAACAATTTGGAAGACGAGGATGAAAGTGACCGCAACCTGGAGAGTTGGATCCGTCCAAAGGTCCCGGGGAGCAGTATCTCAAACTGGTCTTCCCAGGAAATTATAAGAGTTACTCACGCAGAGTAATTATTATTTCCTGTATTTTTAAGCATGCATCAAGTCTTGCATCTTGCCCAAGATGACAAGACTCATTTTGTAATCGGGCCATCTGTACTTTTTGTGCAACAAGATTAATCAATGAAATATCAGACATCTTTTTGCAAATGAGTCTTTTTTCTTTTCCGCTCACTGTTTTTCCATTTTTCTTTTTGTACAAAAAATAAATGGCAGTGTTTTCAAAATGACAACCTTATTTCACTTTTCTAAACAAGATTAAAATCAAATCACTAAAATGAACAAACTGAACCCTTGCAGAGAGTGCCTTCCAGACAGCACCGACAACAGCACGGCTATGACTTCGTATGACTTTGACAATCCGATCAATCAAGCTGATGAAGGGGTTGAAGAAGAATATGAGCTTCCTGAAGAGCTAGCCAGGTTGTTAAGGAAAGAGGAGAAGGTTATCACTCCTCATCATGAGGAGGTCGAAACGGTTAATCTTGGTACGGAAGAAGATGTGAAAGAGGTTAAGATCGGAGCCTGCTTACAAGATTCAGTAAAGGAAAAACTGATTGATATGCTTCGGGAGTATGTGGATGTCTTTGCTTGGTCTTATCAGGATATGCCAGGGTTGGACACCGACATTGTTGTGCACAAGCTGCCTTTAAAAGAAGACTGCCCACCGGTGAAACAGAAGCTACGCCGTACTCGTCCAGACATGGCAATGAAAATCAAAGAAGAGGTACAAAAGCAATGGGACGCCGGGTTCCTTGCTGTAACTAGCTATCCACCGTGGGTTGCTAACATAGTACCTGTGCCTAAGAAAGACGGCAAAGTAAGAATGTGTGTTGACTACCGGGATCTGAACAGAGCCAGCCCGAAAGATGACTTCCCTTTACCTCACATTGACGTATTGGTGGATAATACGGCTCAGTTCTCGGTATTCTCCTTCATGGACGGATTTTCAGGATACAATCAGATTAAAATGTCACCTGAAGACATGGAGAAGACAACCTTCATCACACCCTGGGGCACGTTCTGCTACAAGGTAATGCCATTTGGGCTCAAGAATGCCGGTGCGACGTATCAACGGGCTATGGTAACATTATTCCACGATATGATCCATAAGGAAATCGAATGTTATGTGGATGACATGATCGCCAAGTCCCTTACTGAAGAAGATCATCTGGTAAATCTGCTAAAGTTGTTCAAGCGTCTGAGGAAGTACCAACTGAAGTTAAACCCCAACAAATGCACATTCGGGGTGCGATCCGGTAAGCTGCTGGGTTTTATTGTAAGCGAGAAAGGGATTGAAGTTGACCCTGATAAAGTCAAAGCTATTCAAGAGATGCCTGCACCGAAGACAGAAAAGGAAGTTCGAGGGTTCTTAGGTCGATTGAACTACATTTCACGGTTCATATCTCACCTCACAGCAACCTGTGAACCCTTGTTCAAATTGTTGAGAAAAGAGCAAACGGTCAGGTGGAATGAAGACTGCCAGAAGGCTTTTGACAAGATCAAAGAATACCTGCAAGAACCACCAATCCTTATGCCTCCAGTTGAAGGAAGACCTCAAATCATGTACTTGACAGTATTAGAAGAGTCAATGGGGTGTGTGCTGGGCCAGCATGACGAGTCTGGTCGAAAAGAGTATGCAATATACTACCTAAGCAAAAAGTTTACCGACTGTGAACAACGTTATTCACTGCTCGAGAAAACTTGCTGTGCTTTAGCGTGGGCTGCTCGCCGACTGAGACAGTATATGTTGACCCACACTACCTTGTTGATCTCAAAAATGGACCCAGTTAAGTACATATTTGAGAAGCCAGCACTTACCGGACGGGTTGCAAGATGGCAAATGATCCTTACAGAGTATGACATCCAATACACATCTCAGAAAGCCATCAAGGGCAGTGTATTGTCTGAATATCTTGCTGAGCAACCCATTGAGGATTACCAGCCTATGAGATTTGACTTCCCTGATGAAGACATCATGTTCATAAAAGCAAAAGATCGTGAAGAGCCTATTCACACTGAAGGGCCTGACCCGGAAGAAGAATGGACTATGATGTTTGATGGGGCTGTTAACATGAATGGTCGTGGTGTTGGTGAAGTACTCATTACACCTAAAGGAGTTCACATGCCTTTCTCGGCAAAACTCACGTTCAACTGCACTAACAACGAAGCTGAATACGAAGCTTGCATTATGGGTCTTGAGGAAGCCATTGACCTCAGGATCAAGATGTTGACCGTGTTCGGAGATTCAGCTCTGGTAATCAATCAGACCAACGGCAAATGGTACACCCATCAGGATCATCTGATACCTTACAGGGATTATACAAGGAGGTTATTGACTTTCTTTACAACAGTCAAGCTTGAGTATATCCCTCGGGACGAGAATCAGTTTGCAGATGCTCTTGCCACCATTTCATCCATAATCAATGTTCAAGCTGCCAACTTTGTACCTCAGATTTCAGTGTCCAGACTTGACAGACCAGCATATGTGTTCGCCGCGGATGTTGTTAAAGATGATAAGCCTTGGTTCCATGACATTAAGTGCTTCTTGGAGGATCAAACATACCCACCTGGGGCATCTTCCAATGATAAGAAGACTTTGAGAAGGCTTGCTGGTAGTTTCTTCCTGAACACTGATGGTTCCCTGTATAAGAGAAACTTTGATATGGTACTCCTCAGATGCGTCGACAAGACAGAAGCAGATTTGTTAATGCATGAAGTGCACGAAGGATCCTTTGGTACCCATGCTGGAGGACATGCAATGGCCAAGAAATTGCTAAGGTCAGGATATTAATGGATCACAATGGATGCCGACTGTTGTGCCTACGCCAGAAAATGCCATAAATGCCATATTTATGCGGATAAGGTGCATGTGCCTCCCAATCCTCTGAATGTGATGTCTTCACCCTGGCCCTTTGCTATGTGGGGCATTGACATGATTGGCAAGATTGAGCCAACTGCTTCAAATGGCCACAGATTCATCTTGGTCGCCATTGACTATTTCACCAAGTGGGTCGAAGCAACCTCCTATGCAAATGTTACAAGGCAGGTGGTAGCCCGATTTCTGAAAAGAGATATCATCTGTCGATACGGAGTTCCCGAGCGAATAATTACTGATAATGGTTCCAACCTAAACAACAAAATGATGGCAGAGCTGTGCCGGGACTTCAAGATCCAACACAACAATTCTTCTCCTTATAGGCCAAAGATGAACGGCGCTGTTGAGGCAGCAAATAAGAATATCAAGAAGATTGTGCAGAAGATGGTAGTCACTTACAAAGACTGGCATGAGATGCTACCATTTGCCTTGCATGGGTACCGCACGTCAATCAGAACATCCACTAGGGCAACACCGTATCAGCTTGTGTATGGTATGGAAGCAGTCCTACCTGTCGAAGTTGAATTACCCTCCCTACGGGTACTAATGGATGTTAAGCTGAATGAAGCAGAATGGGTTCGGGCCCGATACGAACAACTGAGTCTGATTGAAGAGAAAAGATTGGCTGCAATCTGTCATGGGCAGTTATATCAGAAAAGGATGAAGAAAGCCTTCGATCAGAAAGTCAGGCACCGAGAGTACCAAGTAGGAGATCTTGTGCTGAAAAGAATCCTCCCTCCTCATACAGACCACAGGGGCAAATGGACTCCGAATTATGAAGGACCATTCATAGTAAAGAATGTTTTCTCAGGTGGAGCGCTCATGCTCAGCACCATGGATGGTGAAGACTTCCCGTCCCCTGTGAATTCAGACGCAGTTAAAAAATACTTCGCATAAAAAATGACCCGCTGGACATAAAAACAGAATGTAAGTCCAGGCAAAAATAGGGCATCCCGGCGAGTCAAAAACAGAATAAAAGACTCGGGCAAAAATAAGGGAAAATAGACAAAAAAATGTACGCCCGCTGAGTTGAAAAGCCGCATTGGACAGCTCAGGAAAAAATGGGAATCCCGATGGATTGAAAACCCGAAAGGGAGATCCATGCAAAATAAGGGAACAAGCGAACAACTGCATTCTGAATTCGTCTGTATCACTTACAACTCGGTAAGCTTCGAAAGGATCAAGCTTCAATCAGAATTAGCCTCCTTCAAAAAGCAAGACGAGAAGATTGTCAAAAGTCATATGAGTCATAGCGAAAGAGGAAGCTCCTTAAAGCGTCATCAACATTGCCAGCATTTTGTTTCTCAATTTGTAACAATTTCCTCATTCCAGGGGATTTGTTTCTTTGACTGTATCTCGCCAATTCAGGGCATATGAATTAATAAAATCATATTTTCTGTCATGTCTCGTCTTGTACATTTTATTTGCAAAAGATGTCTGATGTCTTAAAGAAAAATTGATTGCATAAAATACAGATGTTTATCTTCAAAAATAAAGTCACATGCTTGCAGGAAATATACTTACTCTCAGAAGTGTCTAAACTCCTATGACGGAATCCAGTAAAGGATACCTCGGGATTACTTGTGTGTTTCTCTATCTTTTCAGGATTGCAGGTATCCAGAATGCAACTTGGGGCATGAAAGCTTCACTCCAGCAAGTGGACAAATCAACACTCAACCTTAGCACCCGAAGTGTTTTCTCCCCAGCCGAGTTGCCTCTCCCCATCAGAGTTGCCAGACATCACTTCTCCAACAGGGCAATACTGGAAGGCGCCCATATCCCCGGCTGAGTCAAGAATCCACCTCAACAGAATTTCTAAGGAGGTCTTTCAGTGATCTCTCTTTTTCCCCAGCCGAGTTGCCATTTCATCCTCAGCCGAGTACAAAAGTCAGGGAGTCCTCTCCCCACAGAGTTCCAGCCTCCATCCAGAAGAACAACGCACGGAGGAATCACAACAGAGTGAAGAAAGCTCCTACAAACCCCAACTGGGTCCCTCATTACTGAGACAGGTCTATCAGTGACCCGAATCCCCAAGCAGATAGCATCTCATCAGATCTACCAATGATCTCATCCCCAGATGGGATGTCCATTTCAACAGATCGATCGAAGATCTTCGTGGCAGTGGGATCCGAGTCCCGGTTTGGTATCTTTGCATAATCATGGCATGTGCATCATATTCACCCACAAAGCGTAGCATTCCGTCTAAACACGGAGCATTACGGCAAAAATCAAACATATAGCATAATCATAAGCCATGTTTTGAATCAATACTTGTGAATATCGACAATCCGTCAATGTACAGAATACTTCCCCTATATCCCCAGCGGAATTTCCCCAGCAAAAGCAGTTGTCTCACATTCACAAACACCGGTATATACTCATTTGACATCCGTCCGTGTCATCACTCCCCAGTAAAGTCGCCCGAGGACCCTGTGCAATTAAAACCACTCGTATCACAGATACTTTTTGATACCCATCTGTGTCATAACCCAGCAGAAAGCCAAAGACATCCTCTTTGCACTCACATGCACTTACATATAACAATCCTTTGACACCCGTCCGTGTCATATCCCCAGCGCAGTCATCTATACTTTGTATATCAGATACTTGTTCATACTACACTCTTCTCCTTTTGACACTCGTCCGTGTCGCTCTCCCCAGCAGTTAAATACTCATCCATATACCAATCACTCTCATACAGATACTCGTCCGTATCTTGTATATACCACTTATATCCCCGCAGATTCAATGCTAGTCCTTGTTCTTTGTTAACTAGTTGGTACTCGTCCGTACCATCATCTCAGAACATGCGTCTAGAGTTTGTTTCTACATGATACTCGTCCGTATCATAGTCTTAAGGATGCTCGTCCGCATCTTTAATCCATACACTGAGTCAAACACTTTTGTCTTCTTGAATATAGATACTCGCCTGTGTCTACTATTCCCCAGAAGAATCCTCTCAGATTCAACACTCGTCCGTGTTCTCTGTTAACCAGTTGATACTCGTCCGTATCATCATCTTTGAACACGCGTCAGTATTTGTTTCTACCTGATACTCGTCCGTATCGTAGTCTTAAGGATGCTCGTCCGCATCTTTAATCTATACACAGATATCTAAACACTTATACCTTTTGTTTCTTGGATATAAACACTCGTCCGTGTTTATTATTCCCCAGTAGATCGCCAACAAAGCAAATTTTCTTTTTTATCTGACATTCGTCCTGTGTCATGATAAACCTTGAGAGCAGCCGTACCCTGCTAAGTGGTCGTCCTCCACTTCTTGATGGTCGTCCTCCATCATGCTCATCCGATGGCCGTCCCCATCGTTGATTTTTAGCAGCCGTCCCCTGCTAGGTGGTCGTCCTCCACCTTTTGATGATCGTCCTTCATCATTTTATCCAATGGCCGTCCCCATTGTTGATTTTGGTTATCTGACATTCGTCCTATGTCATGGCAAACCTTGAGAGCAGCCGTCCCCTGCTAGGTGGTCGTCCTCCACCTCTTGATGGTCGTCCTCCATCATGCTCATCCGATGGCCGTCCCCATCGTTGACCTTTTATCCGGCATTCGTCCTATGTCGCGATATCTTTGGCAGCCGTACCCTGCCAGGTGGTCGTCCTCCACCTTAGATGACCGTCCCTCATCTTACATACGACAGAGCAGCCGTCCCCTGCTAGGTGATCGTCCTTCACCTTTGATGACCGTACCTCATCATCTGTTTATTTCATTTATTCTTTAACCCGATGGCCGTCCCCGTCGTGGTCCCTTTTCCTTTCAGTTTAGCCCGATGGCCGTCCCCATCGTTGGTTACTTTACTTTATGAACTTGATGGCCGTCCCCGTCATGTTTCATTAATCCCCAGAGAATTTTATAGCTTTATCTTGATGGCCGTCCCCATCATAATTCTTTTATCCCCAGCACGTCGGCCGTCCCCGTCATTGCTTTATTTTCCGCACTTTTCCCAGCATGTCGGCCGTCCCCGTCATTGCTCTTTACCCAGCAGTCGTCCTCTGCTCGACGGTCGTCCTCCGTCGCCCACACTTTACAATATACTTTATTTTCCTTTACAATCTATATCCCTTTTCTTCTTCATTCTATGAGTGCAAATTTTGGACTGTCTTTGGTATTCAACCACAAGTTATCTTGTTTGCCTGTTAAGCCGTTGCTTACAACCTGCACAGCTAACTAATGTTTGAATAGGGGCAGCTGTAAACACCCCAAATTTGCCCTCACCCATTCACACCATGGTTTGTGATCATCTCATATGCATAAACCCAATCATAACATCTCATACCACATTTTTGATTCACTGCATAGGTTTCAAGTCATCTGCATCTAGGGTTTGTGATCTGAGCAATCCAAGAGCTTCTTGAGCCACTCCAAAGGTCAACAATCACTTCAAGGGGGTCCATGTGTGTTCAAGCATCATATTATATCCTCTCAAAGTCAATAATGCCAAAGAATCACAAGAACTGGAAATGGTGTGGAGGCAGAGCCAGGCTTGACTGCACAGTTGACCTAAAATTAGGGTTTTGGTTTCAAAGGCCATAACTCCAAATTTTTTGGTCATTCTTGTTTCTATTGGTCTCTATATGGTATAGGGAATATGCATATCAATTTTCATGAAGAAATTCCATGGGGAAGTCATCTGATCAAGAGTTGACTTTTCAGACAAGTCAGTGCAAAATCAGGGCATCTGAGGCCCCCAATGACCCAACCAAGGGGTAATCTTCATCATTTTGAGTGTATATGATCTTTATTTGATCATAGAAGAAGGTTGAAGTTTGCAAAATTCAAGAATTACAAGTTTTTGCAAAGTTGACTTTTTTGGGCATGGTTGACTTTTAATGAAATGTCATTTTATGCAACTTTTTCAACCCTTACTTTTTGATCCAAAAATGCTTCAAATGGAAAAACTTTGGTCATGAAAGTTGTATATTAGATCTTTCCCTTTTCAAAAAGTACAAGAACATGACCTAATTCATCTTGGATCAAAAGTTATGGTGTGTCAAAGTTGGCAAAAATCACTAATTTTCAAAATATGCACCAAATGGAAAACTTGCAAAAACTTTGTACCAAGGCATTTGTGACTTCTAATTCATGTCTAACCAATACACAAACACCACATGTAACCTAAAGTTCAGAATGGACCAAGAGTTTCTCATGTTTCATGGCTGGTAAGGCAAGATATTTCCATATGAACTAAAAATGAGCAAGTTGCAAAACCATCATCACACTTCCATCCACTTGCTGCCTATGTTGCTGAACCAGCCCTAGCCTTTCCCCTCACCTTGCTGCGCAGCCCACACCCCTTGTACCAAGCTAGAACTTGACCCATGCTTTCTCTTACATAAAGTTGACAATTTGCAAAAAGCACCATACCAATCACAAAAGCACAAGTCACATCACCTGACCAATAAGATTTGTTTATGTGGATCAAATGCCAGCCATTTCACACAACAAGCAAGCCTGAAGCAAGCCATAGCAACACATTCACATTTTCACTCTCACTTGCAAGAACATTCGAAACTCATTCCACAGGCCATAAACACTCAAACAAACTCCACTAATCATCTCACCATGCTTAATTGAACCCAAACCAACAAGACATAAGCCTGAAACCAGCAAGAACTCAGCTTCCCCATTTTTCACTCTCAAAGCCAAAGCCTTCGAAACTCTTCATACAGGCCACAAACACTTGAACAAACTTCACAAACCTTCTCAAATCATCATCCTGATCACAAAGAACCCATCACCCTTACCTGAAACTGCCTGAATCACAAACATAGTTCTCACCTGAGCTTGAACAGAACTTGTTCAAACTCTCAAACCAGCCAACATCAATCATTTCTAAGCATCAAGGGTTCATCAGGAGCACAAGAGGAGTGGATAGCACAAAGGAAAGCACCCAGAAAGCTGTGAACTGAAAGCTTCAAAACTCAGGTAGCTCAAGAACATTTTTTCCAGAAATCCTTTTTTAAGTTCTAAATAGATTCTATATGTTCTCCTGATCATGAATATGTCTTTAGTTTTGAAAGTGGTGGAGAGATAAGAGTTTAACCTGCTTCTGAAACTTTTTGCCCTAGATTTTGTTTGATTCGATTCAGCCATTTTAGGAGTGATAAATATGTTTTGATTGGGGGTTTTGATTCGTGAGTGAGTGGGGATCATTTCTGTTTAATTAGATTTCATTTTAGATGCGTGTGGAGAGAGTTGGTGTTTTGGAGTGAACGGAGAAGATGACCGGAACACTGTTCCGGTCACCTGAGGGTCATTAACGGCAGGATTAGGGCATAATCATTAATTAGCTGATTTTGAATTTTGGCCGTAGGATTTGGCGCCAGGTCAATTCGCGCGCAGGCTTGTTTGAATCTGGACCATCAGATTGCTTGACTTTTCTTTTTTCAGCTTTTAATTCATTTTATTTTCATATTATTTCATTTGTTTTCCACAATTTATTAAAAATAGCAAAAAGGCTTTAAAAATTATGAAATTTTTTTGTCAAGAGTTTCATTAATTTTTAAAACACAAAAATATTTTTATTTTCATTTTTAGCATTAAAAAAAGTATTTTTAAATATTTAAAAGTTTATTTTTAATTGATTAATGAAAATTAATTTATTAAAAATACTTTTAGGTATTTAAAAATCACCAAAAAATTCATGAAATGTTTTAAGACATTTAGAAACATTGTCCAACCTTCAAACCAAATTTATTTTTTGATCTTGATGCATTTTGAGAATTTTTCATTGAATTAAAATCATTTTGATGCATTATTTTGATCCAAACTTCCAAAAATCATTTCTGCCTAACCCTAAAGAGTTGGACCTTGATTCTTTTTTCATTGCATTGTGTTTAGCATGTAGTTTGTGAGATTAAATGGCCATGATTTGATCTTTCATTTTTAATTTGTTTGGTAATTTTCTTGTTAAGGAACCCTAAAACCCTAGAAAACTTAGGAAAATCATATATTGAATTTGGTTAGGAGTTGAGACCTCTCCTTTGGGCTGTGGGTTAGTATAGGATTAGGGGTCCTTTGAGTGCATTTTCAATTTTTTGTAATGTTGTTTGCTTCTGATTTTGGTTTGTGTTTGATGCTTTGATCATAAACCCTAATTTGGGCTTCCATATGCATCCACCTTGCATTTACTTGCATAACATGACTTGCCATGACCTTTTATGCATCCATGTGATTCTTTTAACATCATAAGACATATTGGAAGCATGTTTGATCATTGAATCTCTCATTTGCCATGTTCTATGCCATATGCATCTCATAACTTTTCATGTATGTTCATGTGTCTTAACTTGCTCCATTTGCATCCATGAGCTTGTATGATCATCTCCATTTGTTGCCTCATGTTTGTAGCATCTCATAGCATCATTAACATCATGAATATGCTTCTGGTTTTGGTTTGCATCATGTCATTCCATCCCATTTTGCATTGCATTGCATTTCTTTTCTAACCTTTCAGGTGGTAAGTGATTCTGAGAAGTGAATTTGCCTTCACTTCTCATACTTTCTTCTCATCTCTCTCTTTTGCATCCATGCTGCATTTTGTATGTGTTTGAGTTTGAGCTTGCTCATTCTTTTTCTCCTTACTTTCTTTCTTCAAGTGACTTGACTTCTTGAATGAAGCAAGTTGCTTTGCTTCTCTTGATCCTTTCATCTGCTTCCTGGTGGTTCCATTGAAGATTTTTCTTGTAAACCTCACAAACCTTAGGAACAACCAAGCATGACAATGATTAGGGTTTTGATTAGTCCCCCATTTAGATTCTACCTTTGAGTCTCTTTGAGTCTTCTCTTCTCATCTCATAATCAGGGACTAAACCCTAAAGGCTTTAAGGCTTTGTGATTAAGCTTATGCCTGCATCCTTCTCTTAGGATGGAGTGTATAACTTTAATCCTAAGTGTTAAACCCTTAATGTGTTTAAATCTCTTAATCAATTCACTTAATAATCATCAAGACATCACACTTGTAACTTGGGCCTTGCATTAGGGTTCTAATTCTTCCTTAATTGGTTAAGAAGGACTAACCCTAGTGTTAATGGACAAGTCCCCCTCAAGTTGTCTTACAAACCCTAAAACTCACTTCATCATCATATCATCAAATAAAATCCATCTAATAAAGGCTTGTTTTGTCATGAGTTTAATCCCTAGTCATGGATTAAGTTGGGGAGCTTTCCTCAGCTTAAACATTCTCATCTATTATCCTTCTATTAGGATGGTGTAATGAGTCTGTTTAATCCTTGATTATGGCTTAACCTCATTACTCAACACTAAACAAAAACACCAAAAACATCTATATAATCACAAGTAGGTTAATGATCTTAATCCTACATCAAAGGTGATTAAGTGTGAGAATCTGACTTCACACTTAAGGTATTCTCATTACCCCTAATCAGAGGGAAGATGTGATGAGTTTACTAAATCCATTGGTTTAGGGTTAAGCTCATTAACTTATGACAAAATCTCAAAAGCAATAAAAGACTGAAAACACAAAACAAACAATAAACGTCTCCTCCGGGATTCTTTTCTCATCTCATTCACTCATAAACGAGGACTTGCTTCTTCCGTCTAATGCAAGACAGTTTGCATCTGTGCCAGACAGATCATACACTTGAGCATTGACAAGCAGGCAGTTCACAAGTCAATTTATCTTTCAGTCTCTTTGGGTCTAACTACGGTGTTCTGACTTCCTCATTGCACGAGAGGATACGTAGGCATAACTTAACAGTTATCGAACAAAAGTCTCTGTATATTCCCCCCTCTTTCCGACTTTATTCTTTTAGCCTCATGATCTTGAGCATCTTATTCCTTTCCTTACACTGACACTGTATATTATACACTTCACTCCTCTTACACTGACACCTGTACATCCTTTTCCAGCTCTTTTATACACAGATTGCACTGACACTACCCCTTTAAAACACAAATCTTTTAAGCGTGGATCCCGTCGAGTACGGCGGACAATCTGGGTGCTAATACCTTCCCAAGTTGTAACCAACCCCCTTTCTCAGTCTCTCTGGTTCGCAACCGTCTTATCTATCTTTTTCTAGGTCTATGCAGCATTACCTTTCCTTCGGGATAAAAATGCCTAGCTGGCGACTCTATTCATCTCCAGTGAGTTCACTGCTGTGTGTTCTCATTGTCCCCCTCGCCGACCGTTCGCGTCTGTACCTTTATTTGGGCCGGTCCCATCTATCGGGAGCGACACCCATCTGAGATAAGCTTCCATAGGAATAGTGTACTTAGGCTCCAGTGTCTTGCTATCAACCCTGTTTACTTTTCCCCAGGCTCGTATGAATCTCTGACGGTAACCTTGAAGGTCGTTGTCGTAATCAAACACAATGCCCTGAATCAACATGTCATGTGGACCATCGCTCCGAGCGTAACCAAACTGTCGTAAAGCTAGAGAGGGGTTGTAGGCGATGCCTCCTCTTATGCCTAGAAGTGGCACATTAGGGAACTCCCCACAACGGTCAATGATGGTGACATTCTCCATAGATCTGTAGCACCAATGGATATCTGAGTGAGAAAGTGACATGATCCTCAAAAGCATCATAGCTCATGGCCTTCAAGAACAATTGAGCTTTTTCTATCAACACCTTGGCAAGAATACCCTTGACTCCACTTCTCGTTTCTAGAACAATGTCAGACTTCTTTAGATGTAGAGCTGCAGCAATAACCTCTGGTTTAAGCTCCTTCTCCAAACCTGTGAAGGGTCTTTGATCAAGAACAGGTATACCCAGAAGTTTAGAGAACTCCTCCATGGTTGGAACCAGCTGATAATCAGGGAATGTAAAGCAATGGTGCTTAGGGTCAAAGAACTGAAACAAGACACTCATCATGTCTTCATTGAACCCTGAAGTGACTAGATCCAATAGGTGACCATATCTCTTGATGAACTGGGAATGATCAGACACTTGAGAAACCAACTCTTTAAGCTTGGCAGGTATGCCCACAAAGTTGATCCTGATGGTGTTTCTACGAGCAGAAGCCATGACCTGCAGCAAAGAACAAAGATAAATCCTTTGGTCCTTGAAATGGTTAGTGAAAATGCTATGCTTATGATGCATGATGATGTCATGATGTTATGTTCAATCACAAACATGTGTCACACACAAACAAGTCACACAATAGCCCTAGGTTTAAAGGCTTGCATGAGGTTTAAGGTAAGTACCCTCCCCTGAAGTTTAGATGGTTCATCCTGTCCTACAAAAGTAACCAGGTTCTAAGGGATCTCAATATCATTGATCCTTCACAAGGGTGGTTGATCAGAAGGCAAATTACTTGCCAACCAAAACCCTCCAAGTTTAAGATCTCAATGAGTGTAGTATCGAGTGTCAACCAACTTCAGTCTGCACCAAAGCCGGTTACCTCACTACTTTCTAAAGGCCAAGATGGGATAACTAGGGTTCTAAAAGTTAGTTAGTGCATTGACAACATATGGAAGCCTCATATTATCCTCAACTTGACTTAAGGAACATAAGCACCAACCAAGAAGTCGCACTAACCATGGCCACCAGATCAACCGTATCGATATACGTTGTACAGTTTCCTTGGTCTATTGCCATTTACCTAAGGTACACTAGATCCGGGTTAGGACCTTTCACACATAAGAGCACCCCAACAAGATAATATAAAACAAACAAGGCAAACAATTTAAAGTGATTTAATTCCTAAGGGTACCCCTCTTAAATTTAAATCCCCAGCAGAGTCGCCAGTTCTGTAACACGGTGGGAGAACTGACTTTAGTTATGTTGCGGATAGCAAGAGTCGCCACCGACTTTTATTTTATCCAAAGGAAAGGCATAAAAGAACAGGAAAGACCTTTTTAAAAGATTTTTGGGTCCGGGGGGTAGGTTATGTAAAGGGAAGGTGTTAGCACCCTTTACATCCATGGTTATCCATGGGCTCTTAGTTACTTAACTCACTTTGAATTGTTTTTGAAAATGTGAAGTGTGTGAATAGAAATTTTCATAAGAGTTTAATAATGATCCATGTACGGATGCGTAAAAAACTTGTGTTTGAAAATTGTTTGAAATTGTGAAGTATTTGAAAAGTTTTTAAATGAAGTGAGCAAGCAACTATGAGGAACCTACCCTAAAGTTTAAGTCTTTCTGTTCTTTATCCTTTAAGTTGTAAGACTATCCCTATTATTAAGGAATAGGTAGTCATTACCTTGGATGTAAGGGACATATGAGGGACATCTGTTTTATGAAGGCAACTGTGAGGTGTATTAAGCATTTAAGAGGGACTATCATCATTATTCGAAAAGGGACTTGATCTTTAAGGCAACCATTAGGGACTTGATGATTTTTCTTTTAAGGGACTTGCTTTATACACCCCACTTGACCTTATGATTAGGCAATGTTGAGGGATAGCCTTAGGAAGTGAGATGGCGATTAAAAATCGACTTACGTGTGTGAGTGTTTAATTTTTATTTATCTTTAATTAAAATGATCTAAATTTGATTTTTAATATAAATACATGTTTACACTCCCTAAATTACTAACCATAGCATAAAATTAAATAAATTAAATATTTACAAAATTTACACCAAGGAGCAATTACATAATTATAATAAGCAATTAAAAATAAATAGCAAAGATAAATATAGAAGCAAAATATAAATAATAAACAAAAATAATAAATAAGCAATAAGTAAATATAATAGGGGTTAGTAATAATAATAATAAAAAAAAATTAAATAAGGTTAGTGAAATAATAATAAGCAAAAATAAATATTAATAATAATATGGTTAGTAATAATAACAATAATTAAAATAAATAGAATTAGCAAAAATATTATAATAACATGATGAAAATAATAAACACAAAATTAAATTTTTAATATAGATTTTTATTTAAAGGTATGAACAATTAAATAATTATTATAACATTTTAATTTAGGTACAAATTATTAAATAACAATTTAGAAAAAAATATTTACATATTATATGGAGAAAATAAGTTATAATTATATTTAAAGATTATATTTACAAAAATTAATCATATTTACAAAATTTTATATTAAGTATTATATTTACAAAAAATTAATTTTATTAATCATTATATTTACAAAAGTTATATTAAATAAATATATACATAATAATTATATTAAGAATTAGAAAATAAAAATTATTTAGAAAATAAAATTAGGTTTTTACAAAATTAAGGTTCATTTAGAAAATATTTTTAGGGTTTATAATATAATATACAAAATTTATTTTAATAAATGTACATATATCTCAATTTAATTACATAATAAAGAAAATAATTTTTGAATTACAAAATAATTTCTGAATATTAGAAAACATTGAATATATATTTTATAGAATTATTTTTATGATATATAATTATTAATAAAACTTAAATCAATTAAATTAAACAAAACAAAAATAAAATAAAAATGACAAAACAAACCTGGCTGGGATTTGAACCCAGGAGGCTTTGTTCACAATACCCATGCCCTACCACTGGGCCATGTGCTGGTTGGTGCAAGAATGATGACCTTCAAGTTGTTTTGTTCTTTCAAACCAATAATCAGAAAAATAAGTGAAAAACAAAAGGCCTGGGGGAGGATTGAACCCAGGACCTTTGTAGTTAACACGCATGCACAAGACCAATCCAGCTAGATGAGCAATTCTGTTTGTAAACCAACAATAATTCATAATATATAATAATCAATGCGTAAATGAAAAAAAACCAAAATTATTTGTCATGGCCAGGATTCGATCCCCTCCCCTTTCGTCAAACGCATGCGTACTTTTCCACTGGGCCAAGCGTTGGCTTGTGATAATGGATCAACAACATTGCATAAAATATTTTAACCAATATTTGAATATTTGCTGAGCGCGCCAATAGCTTCTTCTTCAACCTCATGTCCTTCGAATTTTCCTGCGAATCCAGCTACGAATTTTCCTGCGAAAAACAAATTCCAACAAAACCTACGAAACTCAATGATCAACAAAACTGTGAAATTTCACAAAATTGAATGCACAAACATAGTCCAGAGGTCCATTCGAATCAGTCTATGGTCTTAGAAATCATTTATATTTCGTAAATCACAAAACCCTAATTCTTGGCCGAAACCCTAACTATGGTGGATTGCGTTTTAGGCCATGAATCTTCAATCCAATTGTCCAGAATCGTTCTAGGCATCACAACAAACACATATCAGTCATTAAAAACAATTTATAATGCATATATTATTGAATTCGAAAAATTGAATTTCAAGACAAAAGTTGATTCGGGTTGAGCCATATGAGATGGTATTGATGCGTATGAGTGGTGATTTATGATCAAGGATGTCTAAGGAAGCTTGTTGTGTGCTCGTTTTACCTTCTAGAGCCCTGGAATTCAAAATCCGAATGTGAGTTTTTGGAGAATTTTTCAATTTGTGAAACTTACCTTGGAGGCAGAGAATTCGTGTCTTGTGCATTGGTTTCTATTGTATACTTATAAGAGATGAAATTTAGGTCAAAAGATGATGGATCTATGGGCTTTTTGGATGACTTGATGGTGAAGGAATGTCATGATCTTAAAATGTGAAAAAATCAAATATTTGCCTTCCAATTTGGTCTAGCACGAATTTGTACAAGATCAAATCATGTTAAACAACATTGATTAATTTCTAGAAGAAGAATCATGTCCAAACTTTGATTTTTAGATTTTATTTTGATTTAATTTGATTTAAAGTGAATAAAATTCAAATAAATATCAAATAAAAATATAAAAAATCCGAATTTCTTGTCATTGGGTCGTGCATGAGGTTATTGTATGGATTGGGTCATTATTTGGCAAGCCCATTTGGAAGAAATTAGTTTTAGACCTCCTTTTTCATCATAAACCAACTCAAAATTTCCCAACTTTGCAAGGGCACATATCCTTCAATTTTAATGCTATGAGGGTGTTCTTGGACATTTTAGAAATCTTGAAGAGTCCTCTAACCAACCCCATTGGTTTCATGTCCATATCATTTACCAATCTCAAGTTATGCCCTTTAGAAGTTGTTGACTTTTTGTTGACTTTCAAAAGGACCTATAATGTCTTAGCTCATACCTTCCAAATGAAGCATTTTTGGGCTTGGCTTGTGAGACACAAAGTTGTAGAGAATTCAATTTCCTTCAAAATGAGCTTTGAGTGGAGACTTGGTGATGAAGTATGTGAAAGTTATGGCTGGTCAAAGTTCAGTTGACTTTTACTAAGGAAACCCTAATTTAGAAACTCCTGATTCTTGATGATCTGGAATCTCCTTGATGAATCATGATCAACCCTTGATCAAATGATGAATTTTACTTCATATACTTGATGTTGGCAAAAAAAATCATGAAGTTTGACTTTGGTTTGACCACAGTTGACCTCAGTTTGACTTTTTAACTACATAGACTGATTTTGACTTATCTGATCATCTGACTGAGCAAACTTCTGAGAAAAATATTGAAACTTGTCATGGGGGTTCTTACACACATATAAGATATTATGAAGCTCACTTGAAGTCTTGGAAGTCCATTTAGCCTGATTAAAGTCAAAACCCTAGTTTTGGATGCACTGCTTAGGAGGTGCATTGTCTGAGGGAATTGAAAACTCTTCTGACCAATGGTGAACTTTGTGAACCTTGTGAACCATCATAAGATGTCTTGTGAACCCCATGGGAGGTATTGTGAAGCTTGTGAACCTTGTGAATCTCATAAAGTGACTTTGTAGACCTCATGAACCTCAGGAAGGCTTTGAAAGCATTGTGAATCTTGTGAACCTTGTGAACCTTCATAAAGTGACTTGTAGACTTCATGAATTTCATGAAAGGTCTTGAAAGTGTTGAGAAACTTGTGAACCTTGTGAACCTTCATAAAGTAGCTTGTAGACTTCATGAACCTCATGAAAGGTCTTGTAAATGTTGAGAATCTTGTGAATCTTGTGAACATTCATGAAGTGACTTGTAGACTTCTTGAACCTCATGAAAGGTTTTGAAAGCATTGTGGAACTTGTGAACCTTGTGAACCTTCATAAAGTGACTTGTAGACTTCATGAACCTCAGGGAAGGTCTTGAAAGTGTTTATAAACTTGTGAACCTTGTGAACCTTCATAAAGTAGCTTGTAGACTTCATGAACCTCATGAAAGGTCTTGTAGTCATTATGAAACTTGTGAACCTTGTGAACCTTCTTAGCACACAAATTCTTGCATTGTGAGGGCAAATTTTGGGGTGCAACAACCAGCAACAAGGAGGTCTTCACTTCTTCAACCTTCTCCACCAAGTTCAACCTCTCCTCCATCTCAATAGCATTAACCCTGGCTCCCCCATGATTAGGGATAGGGTTAGTCGTGACATTCGGAGGCGGCGCAAAATTGATTGCTTTGGAGTCGATCAATTCCTGAACTTTATAGTGCAAGGCCCTGCACTTCTCCGTTGAGTGCCGGGGTGCCCCAGAATGGAAAGCACATCGAACATTGGCGTCGTAACCTGGAGGAAGAGTTCCAGTCGGTGGAGCCAAGGTCCTCAGTTGAATTAAGTTCAGTTCCAACAATATCTGGAGTAAAGCTGTGTAAGTCATTGGGATCACATCAAAAACCTATCAGCTTGGCGTGACTGCCTCTGTTGATACGGTCTCTGTTGATAGTTGCGCTGCTGTTGTTGCTGAGGCTGTTGTAGAGCCTGTTGATCTGGTTGAATTGGTGCAGTGGGAATTGTGACTGCAGCTATCTGATTGTATTCTCGTCTATAACCTCTGCCTCTGCCTCGGCCATATACTGCGTTAGCTTCCCCTTCTCTTCTTCTAGGAGGTCCGCCAAAGGCTTTCCTCGCTCCTCCAGAACTACCAGCAGTATTAGGGTCCTGAATCTTCCCCGTCTTTAACAGAGTCTCAACTCTCTCTCTCCAGCAATCAATATATCATTGAACTTGGTGGCCGAGCTAGATGCCAACCTCTCTAGAAAAACACCTTGGAGAGTGCCCATAAACATGTCGGCCATTTCATCCTCTAAGAGGGGTGGTTGCACCCTGGCAGCTAGCTGGCGCCACCTCTGGGCATATTCTTTGAAACTTTCTTTTGCCGCCTGAGCCATGTGCTGCAACTACGTGCATTTCGGAGCCATGTCCATGTTATATTGATACTGCCTCACAAAGGCTTCAGCTAAATCCTTCCAACTCTTGATATTGACCCTATTGAGCTTCATGTACCATTCAAGAGAAGCTCCCACCAAGCTATCCTGAAAATAATACATCCAAAGTTTCTCATCATCTGTATGAGCGGCAATTCTCCCGACAAATGATTGCAGATGGGTCTTCGGGCAAGTAGTGCCATCATACTTCTCAAAGGTTGGAACTTTGAACTTATACGGGATCCTGACCCCATGAACCAAGCCCAAGTCGGTTATGTCAAATCCCAAAGAGCTTTGGGACTGAATAGCTTTGATTTGCTCAGCCATCTCTTCGAACCTCTTGTTCATCTCTGCTCCTTAACCTTCAGTTTCATCAAGTAGAGTGAACTGGTCGTCATGATTGTCCGTCTGAAGGTTGCGCAACCCATCGTTGATTATTGTCACTCCTGGCTGTGTAACAGGAGGTTCAACCTGACATGCGCCCGCACCGGTATGATTGTCAGCAGTAGCAGCAGCCGCAGTGTTCCTGTTCTGATTCTCAACCATCTCCCGCAGACGCTCTTGGTTCTGCCCCATGCTGGCCATTAGTGTCATAAAATTATCCATCCTTTGTCTCAAATCTGTCAAGTCTGCTTGCAACTGGTCCATGACTTGTTCTCTGTTAATCTTGGTTGGATATCTGTGTACTTCTGGTTGTCCCCGAACTTTACGAGGAGCTATAGTGCCTGAGATCACAAAACACGTTAGTAACTGAGACAACACTTGCAAAACAAACAAACAGGTTATATGCAATGCAATGTAACTGTTCATGTTCCCAGTCTTAAGCATTTGGCATGCCCCAGTTCTGGCATCTATCTCAGACAATCACTTTCAGTGCTTAGCTTTCAAACTTTCTCTTTGATAAGTGTTCAGACATTAGCAGTATCCAGACAAACGAGTCTTGCACATTCAAAACGGTAATTTGTACATTAATACTGAGCGTGAACAAACCACTGTAGGCTAAAAGTCAGAATAAAACCAGAAATATTCCCCGAAGGGTTACATGTCAGTACATAAAGACCAAAGAAATAAAAGCAACACTCCTACAACAAGCCTGTAGGTAGCCTGAACAATAAAAAACTAAGCCAAGGACCCAGGATCTGCCACCTCTGCCCTGCTTTTCTTGACACCCGCTCTCAGCTTGAGCTCTTCGATCTCTTTCCTTGCTTCCTCCAGAGCTAATTGGCTTTGGGCTAGCTGTTGGGTCTTCTCTCTCCGGATGGCATGGACTTGCTCCACTTCCTCCTTCTTGAAAGCCATCTGAACTTCAAAGAACTCTTCCTTCTCTTTGAATTTCTTTTGCTCTTCATCTCTTTGGCCTTGCAGCCAAACAATGGACTGACGAGCACTTCTGAGAGTCTTTAAAGTCTCCTTGCGCTTAGCTTCTCTTTGAGCTTCCATCATACCCAATATGTGGAAATGGGCTTCTCTAACGGCAAAATCCTTCTCTTTGTCTTCTAGAGAGACTTGGAGCTTCTGCAGCTTGTCTTCAGCTTCCTTCTTGGCTCTATTGGCCTGGTGGTATAGGCTTACCATCTCAATATTCTCTACTCTGACCTCATGCAGCTGAGCTTCTAGCTTCTTGTACTCCTCCAAGGAAACCGTACTGCTCTAACTTGGTACCTCTCGGGGATAAAGTGGAGCCTCGACTGAAAAAGGCATGATAACTGACTCGATATGTCTTTGCAACCATTCAGCATATGGTGGATATGTCTTGGGATCAACTCGGTCGAAGTCTTTCTTCCCTTTTTTTATCCTGTGAGCCCAGGATTGGACTGCTTGTTGAACTAACTCTCTGTTTCCGTCATCAGGAAAGTACAAAGATTCAGCAAACATTTCCATCTGAGGAGGATCTTTCAAAGGGTAGCCAAACTTCTTTCTGGCTAACGTTCGGTAGTAACTGATGACGCCTTTCCTTCCCATCAAAGGTACTCCAGCAAACCTTCCGCAACTAACCATCAACTCCTTTCCTAGAAAATCCCTGTCATAACCCTAAACAATGTCTTCTTCAGTCAATCCCATCAGTCTTCTGGACCATCTCCATTCGTCTCGTATATCCTTGAAGGCACCTGACTTAGGCAACTGTCTAGCAAACCATTCGGCAAACATAGGAGCACAGCAGACCACTGGACCACCTCTACCTTTCTCGTTTCTGTAATGGACACTAAAATAAAAGTCACCCAATAAAGTAGGCACTGGATTGCCTTTTGCAAAGATTGAGATCACCTCTAAGCTGACAAATTCTTTCTCTCCAGGAAACAGGCTAGATCCATATACCATCAATGCAAGCAAAGCCCTAAAGTCATTCCACTTAGCCTCTGTAGCATACTTCTCAGCCTTTGGGATAAGCACACTCCAGGGTAGACCTCTGCCTTCACTCTCTTGCAGAGCCTTTCTGACTGAAACAACTGGAAACCTACAAACCTTGGCTATGTCTTCATCTCTGAGCACAACCTCTGACCCGTAGAACGGAAATGTCCCTCTGATCGGAACACTCAGCATGCTGGAGATCTCTTCCAATGTCAGAGCTAAGATGTAACCTGGAAAAATAAAGCAACGCAGCAGGGGATCATAAAATTGCAACAAGGTATGCAAGCTGTCTTTTTGGTCTACAGTGGGCTTGTCCACAAACTTCAGTATCTGGCCATATCTTTTCTTGAAATTACCTAAGACTTGATCGTTCATCAAACCTGCTAACCTCTGAACACTTTTAACTTCCGGCTGAAGAAAGGTATAATGCACATTCTTTTTTCTCGGATCTCTTCTGATTTCTGCCATGGAGATAAGAATACCAGAACTGGGAACAGATGTGAGCAATGACCTGAAAAATGGGAAACATAAACAGTTAATGCAAAGAATGATGCAAATGTAATGCAATGCAAGCATATGACCAACTGGGACCATCTGAACTGGAACACTGACAAGGGCCCCTCTGAATAACTGGCAAACCCCAAAGTTTACTGAGTCACACCCTCTAATAATCACAACTCTCTGGTAGAAGATCACATTATCAAGAAATCCAGAATTCCAGAACCATAACTCCAGAACCATAGAATCATAGGACCATGTATCATAATCACAGGACCAAAGATCATAACAAGAACCACTGAACAGATGATTATATGTTGAGGTCATGAGTTCCTGCACACCTGTAAACAACCCCCCAATCTCACGGGTAAAAGGCTCCGGGTCAGACATCACGGACTCTCAAAGCCACATAGCAATAATACTGTCACCATCTCCGAGAAATGGCTCATGACCAAATCAGGGAATCGGTTTGGCATTATATACTACGCAGGGAGGCCTCAGCTGAGTCCGGGGAACAAGGTCATCCTATGCGATCCCCAAGTGGGCCCTCGGATGCGAATGGGTTTGCCACAAAATGTGGGCTTCCACTGTCATCACTAAAGAGGGATGTTTCCACAAGGTTCTCAATGATCGGTCCCCAGCTGCACATAACTATCAGGGTTATATAATGAGAGAGGAAGATCCCCAAATCAAGACATTTCCAAGACAATCGCAACTTGGGTGTGGAACTCACTACTACCCCTATGACAAGATCTCATGAGGCAAAAGTGGAACCACTCTAAGTCCTATGGTGCACTCGAGCCGGGTACTTGGCTCATATCTCTCAAGAACAGGTAACACCCATCCCACCAAAGAAAACCAGTCCAGACAGTCTAGTATATACATGATGCAGTAAATAAAGACTGAAAACTATAAATAAAGCTGTAAATAAAGCTGTAAATAAGCAACAATAAAATACAACAAGCCATAGCAAACAAACATCACCCAATGAAACAGAAACACACAAGCGCTAGGAGAGACTCACAGGGGAACCAGGGATTCTCTGGTGTGCAGTCCCCAGCAGAGTCGCCAAGCTGTCGCTCCCCGGATTTCCATCCTGGTACAAACGCGAAAGTGGCGCGGAAAAAGAATAGAGTCGCCAGCCAGGCATTTTTATCCCGAAGAAAGGGAATGGTAATGCTGCACAAACCAGAAGAAAGAAAGAGGAAGGATGTAGGTCCTACGAACCGAAGAGACTGAGCTCGGGAGTCGGTTACGACCTGGGAAGGTATTAGCACCCAGATCGTCCGCCGTACCCGACGGGATCCATGCTTGCAAAAGAAATTGTTTCAAAAAGCGAGGGTATGAAAACTACAGCAAAGAAATGAAAATGAACTGGAAAGGAAACTGAGAAAAGAACTGAAATAAGAAAGCAAAAGGAGAAATGTAGGGAAAATAAAGATTGTGCTCGAACGGGCCCTACCCCACTGCCTACGTACCTCATCAGGATAATGAGGATCAGAGACGCCGTAGTTCCCCTAACTAGGGGTAACAAGGAAAATTACTTGTGAATTAAGGCTTGAACTGCCTATGTCAATGCTCAGGTGTTGCAGGCTCGGACGACGAGTGCGTTACCGTCTTGCAAAGTGACATGTAGGAGCAAGTTCTCACGTAAAGAGTAAATGAGGTGAGAAAAGAATTCCCGAAGGAAAGACGCTTATTGTTTGTTTGTGTTTTTTAGAGGCTTTTATGAGTGTGTCACAAGGAAGTGAACTCAAGCTCTCTTCAATGGGATGTGCACTTGTCACTACATTCCAAGATGGAATAATAGAACAAGCACACCTAAGTAAGGAGAAGATCCCCAAAACTTGAACCCAAAGATTAGGGCCTAGGCTCACTAACCTGCTTAATTATTAAGTGCTTTTGGTTATTTACAGATGAAGAAGTGTTTTTTAGGCTTTTCTTTTATGAAGAAGATACCTTGATCAGACTTGTGCATCACAAGGTAAACTTGTACTATCCCAAGATGGGAAGACTACAAGCATACCTCATGGAATAAGGCTATGGATCAATAAATCTATTCAAAGTTATTAAAGTGTTTTTTATGATTATGAGATGAGAAAAGAAAGAGAAACAAAGGAACAAAAAGGAAAAACTAGGGGGAAGTTTCTATCCTAAGTTAGCATGCATGGAGTTCCTAGGGTTTGTGAGGTCTTTCTAACCTAAAAAAGATCTCAAGAGAAGAAGAAGAATATAAGAGGAGAGATGAGAAAGGCCTAAGCCCAACAAGAAGATGTTAGTCCATATAAACAAAATGAGAAGAGATGAGAAATGGAGATGTGGAACTCAATTCCCACATCTCAAACTTACCATAGCCCCTGCAAGGTTAGTGTAACAACATAAAATCAAGGCATGAACCAACTAGTCAGAAGCTACACAAGCATATAGGCATGGCAAAGAGTTCACAAGATGATAAGCAAAGCAACACAAGATCATATTGAGATGATTGGAAGTGAAACAAGTGCAATGAAGGCATGCTTAACACTTAAAGAAATAAAGCACATAAAAGGGACCCAACACCAAGACTCAAGGAGATTCAAACCCTATCCTAAGACCAGGAGCAACCATAAACCTCTAAAGGACCCCAAAAGATGAAGAGAAGTTGGCACAAGTGCCCTTCTAAACTTAAAGGAGACTAGAAGACTCAAAGAATGCAAAACAAGGCAAGGTGAGGAAGAAAAAACCTAAGAAAAAGATCCAAGCACTTAAAAATTCTACCCAACCAGAAAAGTACTCTCCAAACACAAAGAAATTAGAATCCAAAAGGGTTTGCAAAAATACAGCACCAAACTAGGTCAATGAAACTCAAGGATGCAAGGTATCACCATTTAGGGTTTTGAAAATTAAGGCACAAGTAACTCAAGCAAAATCCAGCAAGGAAGTTTGTGAAAAATCCAAGATAAATCATAAAGATAGTAGAGTGTCTTAGGGTTTCAATGCAAAAATAATGGGGTTCATAGCTTAAAGGATGAGAAAAATGGAAATTGGACAAGGCAGATTGGTCTATGAGAGTTCACAAGAAAGCAATGCTCAATGTTGAATTTATTTGGCCACGTGGGATGAAAATAAAAATCTGGAAAAATCATGATAAAAAACTAGATGAATCAAGGAGTGTATATGAATTTTTTTGGATTTTTTAGAGTTAAGGAAATATTTAAAATGGATCAAAAGCAAATGAAATAAAATTGGTAAAGAAAAGACATAAAAATGAAACAAATGGGCCAAGGGGTGCAAAAAGCACATGCGCTTAGTTAGAAAACTTCATGGGCCGCGCATGGGGGGTGCAGATAGCGCTGAGGGCTGCTGCACCTTCTTCTTCATGAAAAAACCTAAACTCTCACCACCATTAATGAACCAAAACCCTAACCCTAACCCTAGCTTCATGAAATCTCAAACCAAGCCACGTCCGGCCATGAAAACTTCCAGAATGGACAAACCAACATCACTAAACAAGAATACATGCTTGGATTGAATTAAAACTCAAAGAAACTCAAGATATGAATGAAAATAAAATTGTCCATCAAACTTTAAATCAACATAACTTTGTAAATACTCAACCATTTCACAAACTACAAAGAGCATTGTAACCAGCACAACATGAGGATTCTAAAACACCCAACCAAACACATTTCTATGAGATGTGAAATTTGAGCATACCTGAGGTGTTGTTCAAAATTTGAAGTCAAGAATGGTATTAAATGATGGCAAATGATCTCCTTATCCCCTTAGATGCAAAATAAATGCATCTAAGGCTTTGCAAGCTTGTGAATCCAGCAATGTGCTTCCTTGTGCTTCAAAGCTCCTCAAATGGCCACTTGAACAAACTTCACTATAAATCTAGATTCATGGGTGCTTAATGATCCTTGAGATGAGAGGAGTATGAATATGGTCTTGGATTGAAGAAAGCTTGCCTAGATCAAAATTTATGGCACAAAATGCAAATGTGCACAAGAAATGGGAAATGGATGATTCTTGAAGAATAATCCAAACAAATGGTATGGAAATGATCTATGAGTGATGAGGATCAAGAATCCAGCAAGAGTTTTGTGAATGGATTCTTGTAGCAAGAGTTTGTGGAGAATGAGAAATTTTGCATAATAGATTAGAATGAGTGTGTATTTTGGCTGCCTCTAACCCTAATTCTGATTGTTATGGAATATATAAGGCAATGCAAAAGGGTTAGAACAAATGCACGTGAGAGAGGGCTGATTTTTGTGAAAATGCAAATTTGGCCCAAGTGTGCCATAAGCATGCCAAGCTCATGATTTACTGGCCTCTCTTGCATGTGCATTCACCATCCCACCAATGATTCCCAGCAAATAATTTCAGCCCTTGGATGTAAGCTATCACACAATTGTCATGCCTTGTGCAAATTTAAGTGTAAAATGCAAGTTTTATGGAACTTTCTCATGTGCATGAATTTTGCCACTTTTCTTTGAGACAAATGACCTAAATGGGATGCATTATGATTGTGTAAAATTAATTTGGACATAGCATATAAAACTATCCACTTTTGAGCCTTTGTGCAAATGGCTTGGCCTTGAAATTTTGAAATTTGCCCTAGAATGCCCATTTTTTCGAGGGACCTATAGGAAAATCTATGAATCTCCAGAAAATGCTCTTGTACTTTTTAAAAATGGAAGCCCTTACTCTCCAACTTTCATGTTTACCTTTGGTCCATTTGAAAAGTTTTTGATCACGTTAAGGCCTTGTGAAGTTTTAGGTCAAAATAGCCAAAAATAGTAACTTTTCCATGACCAACTTTGTGCACTTTTGCCAAAACCCCTCAAACCACCAAAATTCTTGTACTTTGAGCTCACCAAACATCTTATAACATTGAATAGACCTCATTTGGCCAAAAAAGTTGGGTTGGACCCTTTGGAATGGCACAATTGACTTTTTCTGGGCCCAGTTGACTTTCTACTTCATCTGCAAGTAACTGAGGCAAAGACTGACTTCCACTTGGAATTTTTCCATGAAAATTGACATTTAGGAACCTCTTATCATATAGAAAACATTTCCCAAAAGATTTGGCCAAAATTATGAGATTAAGGCCCTTGAAACCAAAACCCTAATTTGGTCGCACTGCCTAGGAGCCTTGCTTTGTCTTGAAACTTGTATTGATTAAGCAATCTTCTGAGCTTTTGCAAGTGAACTTGGCCTTGCCAAAGGTGTCTAGACTCATCATAGGCCTCTCACAAATCCATTAGAACCCTTGTCTTGGCTTAAATGGCCTTCAACACCTCCCCAGATGGCCATATGCCTCATGCTAGGGCTTGATGCTTGTCATGCTTTATTTTTCTATGCTATAATGCTATATATATGATATGCTTATGATGCAAATGGTGTATTATGATGCTTAAAATGAATAGGGCAAATTTGGGGTTCTACACCCATTACACCATCCTAATAGAAGGATGATAGATGATAACATTTAAGCTGAGAAAGGCTCCTCAACTTAATCCATGATTAGGGATTAACCTCATGACAAAACAAAGCCTTTATTAAGTGGAATTTAGTTAATGGTAAGAATTAAGAAGTGAATTTTATGGTTTGTAAGACAACTTGAGGGGGACTTGTCCATTAACACTAGGGTTAGTCCTTCTTAACCAATTAAGGAAGAAATAGAACCCTAATGCAAGGCCCAAGTTACAAGCTTATTGCCTTAGTGATTTATTAGATGGATTGATTAAAGGATTTAAACACATTAAGGGTTTAACACTTAGGATTAAAGTTATACACTCCATCCTAATAGAAGGATACAAGCATAACCTTAAACACAAAGCCTTAAAACCTTTAAGGTTTAGTCCTTGAATAAGAGATGAGAAGAGAAGACATAAAGATGACACAAAGGTAAAACTAATGGGGGACTAATCAAACCCTAATTTTGATCATGCTTGGGTATTCCTAGGGTTTATGATGCTTGCAAAAAGATCTTCAAGGAAAAGCCACCAAGGAAGGAGCAGATGAAAGGAGGAGAAGCAAAAGGAAGCAAGACAACTTGCTTCACTTAAGATGACAAGTTGCTTGAAGAAAGAAAGAGGAGAAGGAGCATGAATGAGAAATCTCACTCTAATTCACAAGCAAAATGCACCAATGAATGCATAAGAGAGATGAGAAGAGATTGTGAGAAGTGAAGGCAAATTCACTTCTTAAAGTAACTTACCACCTGAAAAGTTAGTAAAAGGAAATGAAATGAAATGAAAATGAAATGAATGCAATGATGCAAACCAAAAACAGAAGCATATTTATGATGTCAATGATGCAAAGAGATGATACAAATGAATGTCAAGATATGAGGATGATCATACAAGTAATGAAGATGCAAATGGGACATGAAAAGAAGCATGAAAGTTCATGAATGCTTATGAAATGCAATGGATGCATAACATGGAAAATGGATGATGAAATGATCAAACATGATTTCAACATGTCCTAAGATGTCTAATATGTCATGTGGATGCACAAAATGTCATGGCAAGTTCATGTATGCAAGCATATGAAGGATGAATGCAAATGAAGGCAAAGATTAGGGTTTATGTACAAGATGCAATGCAAAAATTCAAAATCATAAGCAAATGACAAGATAAAAAATTGAAAATGGGATCAAAGGTACCCTAAACCCATACAAGTTCACTGCCAAAAGGGGAAGGCCAGAAGCTAAACCCTAAAGGACTTATGATTTTCCTAAATTTCTAGGGTTTTAAGGGTGATCCTAAAGGGAAAATGCCAAACAAATTGAAAATGCAAGATAAAAATGAAACAAAAACTTTTTTAGAAGCTTGAAAGTATGTAGAACACAATGCAAAAAGAACCATTCACAAACTCAACTTGGATCAAAAGTTATGAATTTTTGAAGTTAGGGTTAAAAATATTCAAATTAAAGAACCCTAATTCAAATGAAAATTGCCAAAGTATGATCAAAACCAAAAATAAATTTGTCTTGTGAGTTTGTACATGTTTGTAAATGTTTTAAAATACTCTCTGGATTTTTTTGTGATTTTTAAATACCTAAATGTATTTTTAATTAATTAATCCTCATTACACAATTAAAAATAATCATTTAAATGATTTAAAAATATTTTTTAATGCAAAAAATAAAAATAAAAATATTTTTGGGTTCTGAAAATTAATTAAAGTTTGGATAAAAATATTCAGAATTTTTTGATATCATTTGCTATTTTTAATAAAATGTACAAAATAAAATAGAAAAAATGAAATAAAAACAAATTAAATGGAAAGTAAACACAATGGAAAGTCAGGATGCAATCTGGGTTTTGAAATGGTTGACTGGCGCGTATCTGGACGACTGGCATTTAAACTGACCTAATTTTAATTAATTAATATTTAATCCATAATTAAGAGTTAATGAAATGATCCAGGCCCTTCATCACACGCGGGAAAGCAAAATCCAAAGGCCCACGTTTAAACCTAGCCCTAACCCTAATTAAGCATTTAATCACTTTCAGGTGGCCGGAGAAGACCTCCGGTCATCTTCTCCGGCCAGACCCTCCCTGAGTAAACCCCAAACTTCAACCCTAGGTTATTTCTGGAGCTCTAAAGCTCCAGATCAACTCACCTCACTCTCCTGAACTCAAATCCACTCTCATAACAAATTTATGATGGCTCAATCTCATGATTCGAATCAAAACTCAAAAACTGAAAAAGTTTCAGAACACGCATACAAGCTCATTCCTCAACTATTTTTAAAAGTAAGAAGTGCAGTGTAATCAGTGAAGCATGAAGATCATTATGAGAACTTAAAATAACACTTCTGGAAAAAAGTTTGAAGAAGCTGCCTGAGCTTGAGCTTCCTCAGTTTGGAGCTTTCTGACCACTTCTCTTGTGCAAAATGACTCCCCTTGACCTCTTGATGAAGCTTTGATGCTTGGAAGGAATTTCCTTTGGCTGGTTGGAGAGCTTTCACTCTTGCTGGTCAGAAATCGTGTTTTGGCTATGGAGTGTTTTTGGTTGCAATGAAGGGTGGGAAATGGTCCTCTTGTGTTGCTGAGTTGTTTGGTGAAAAGAGTTTGAAGTTTGAGTGTGTGAGCAGAGAGTTTCGAATGCTTTTGCAAAATGGAGAGTTTTTGGTAATGCTGAGTTCTTGGAGAGTTAGGCTTGTGTATGTTATGAAAATCAATCCTTGAAGCATGCTTGTAAAGTCTGGATAGGCCAGAGAGTGGGTGGTGGACTGTGGTGATTGGTATGGGCAAGTTGCCAAAATGTCAACATGACTTGTACTTGAGGTATGGGCAAGTGGCAGGCTGGGATTTGGGCATGTCCTGGTTCAGCTGAGATCAAGGAATGTTTGTGAATCAGATTTGATGAGCTGTGGCAAGTGGATGAGAGGTTTTGTACCATTTTGCAAATTCATGAAGTTTTGGCCCCTTTTGGATTTCTACATGGGCAAGGCATGAAACTTTGAAATTCTTGGGCCAATTATGAATTATAGGTCATGTATGATGTTTGTGTAATGGTTAGAAGTCACTTTGAGGTCACAAGTTGGTTTGACATGAGTTTTTGCAAGTTTCCCTCTTTGGTACATAAGTGAAATTTTGTGATTTTTCCCAAATTTGCAAGGCCATAACTTGAGTTCTATGATGAATTAGATCAAGTTCTTGTACTTTTTGAAAATGGAATGATCCAATCTATAACTTTCATGACCAAGAATTTTTCATTTGAAGCATTTTTGAATCAAAAAGAGGAGGTTGAAAAACTTTCCCAAAATGGCAAGTTTGCATTACAAGTCACTCTCCCAAAATGGCAACTTTGCAAATGGCTTGAAATTCTTCAATTTTGTGAACTTCTAACTTCTTATAAGATCAAATAAAGATCATATACACCCAAAATGATGGAGAAGACCCTTTGGTTGGATGCTTGGGGGCCTCAGATGCCCTGATTTTGCACTGACTTGTTCAAGAAGTCATCTATTGATCAGATGCCTTCCCCATTGAATTTCTTCATGAAAATTGGTATGCATGATACTAATATCATATAGAGACCAATAGAAACAAGAATGACCAAAAAAATTGGAGTTATGGCCTCTGAAACCAAAACCCTAATTTTAGGTCATCTGTGTAGTTAAGCTTGGCTCTGCTTCCATGCCCTTCTCAGTTCTTGTAATTTTCTAACTTCCTTGATCTTGGGAGGATATAATATGATGTTTGAACATACATGGACCCTCTTGAGATGATTGAAGACCTTTGGAGTGGCTCAAATAGCTCAGGGATGGCTTAGATCACAAACCCTAGATGCAGATGACTTTGAACCAATGCAGTGAAGCAAAAATGTAATATGAGATGATATGATTGAACTTATGTAAATGAAAAGAATCACAAGCCATGGTGAAATGAGTGAGGGCAAATTTGGGATCGTTGTACATAAATGAGAGCCCAGGCAAACAGGGCCGTTGTACAAAACGAGAACCGGCGACGCGACTATTTTACAAAACAAGACGCGGAATAGGGGCTTGTTGTACCAAACAGGTCTTGAAAACAAGATCATTGTACAAAATGGAACTCGATGATGGAATAGGATCGTTGTACATAAACGAGAGCCCAGGGAGACAAGACCATTGTACAAAAAGAGAACTTGCGACGCGACTGTTGTACAAAACAAGACGCGGAATGGGGGTCTATTGTACCAAACATGGCTTAAAAATGAGACCATTATACAAAACGGAACTCGATGATGGAACGGGATCATTGTACATAAACGAGAGCCAGGTATACAAGACCGTTGTACAAAGCGAGAACCTGCGACGCGACTGTTATACAAAATAAGACGCGGAATGGGGGCCTGTTGTACCAAACATGGCTTAAAAACGAGACCATAGTACAAAACGGAACTCGAAGGTGGAATGGGATCGTTGTACATAAACGAGAGCCCATGCAAACATGACCGTTGTATACAACGAGAAACTGCGACGCGACTATTGTACAAAACAAGACACAGAATGGGGGCCTGTTGTATCAAACAAGGCTTAAAAACGAGACCATTGTACAAAACATAAATCGAAGGTGGAATGGGATAGTTGTACATAAACGAGAGCCCAGGCAAACAAGATCCTTGTACAAAACGAGAAAGACACTCCTTGTACTGTTGGGGATTGCCCCTGTATTGAATGGAAGTCTCTACTTGGGGAGGACACCTGCCTTCTGTCATTACTGCTGGGTAGGAATTTCAACTTTCACCTCTACTAGGGATAACAGGAGACACACGGGAAGACACCTGTTCTTGTTCAAGCATATTGTAAAGATATTCCTCCTAGAATTTCACTTTAGCTCTACTAGCAACGCCTGCACCTGCACCTGCGTAAACACAACTGATAGTGCCTGCAACATGGAAAGTTAGTTTGGACCTGTATGCCCCAGGCTTATGGTATGAATCACCATCCCGACCACTTAACACTTTTTAGAGTTGTATTAGATGTTTTTGTCCTCCTGCATGAGTTAGAAAGCATTCAAATGTTCATGGCACAATTTTAAATCACAATTTGCTGGATGTTTTTGCAATCAATCAATGTTAGATGAAGAACAAAAAAAAAGCAACCAATCACAAGTTTGACTGAAATTGAATCTTATTGATTTGGAAAACGGCCATGAATAGGCATTACATCAGAAAGAAATTCCCTAGAAAGAGGAAATCTCCCAAAAGGAACATAAATTATCCTATTAGAAATGTGAAACAATGAATCTCATCAGGTTTCGACCCTGCTATGACTTGTATATCTTCAAGACTCTCCGCTTGCTCTACCCCTTGAGAAAGGTGATTGGAATGGTCCCCAACCCTTGGAATAACCTTAGTTGCATATGGATTACAAATTTCGCACATTGCAGTCGTTCATGTTAGTCCCTCTTTTGCGTGGATCACCCTTTCGAGTTTTCAATCCACCGGGATACCCTTTTTTGCCTGAGCTGCCCGATGTGGCTTTTCAGCACAGTGGGTGTACATTTTTTCAATATTCCCCTAACTTTTTCCCGAGCCTTTTATTTTATTTTTGGCTCGCTGGGATGCCCATTTTTGCCTGGATCTTTATTCTGTTTTTATCCAGCAGGTCTTTTTACACGATGTATTTTCTTACCGCGTCTGCGTTGATAGGGAATGAAAGTCTTCTCCATCCATGGTTGTTAGCATCAAGGCTCCGCCTGAGAAGACCTTTTTAACCACAAATGGTCATTCATAATTGGGTGTCCATTTTCCCCTATGATCGTTAAGAGGAGGATGAATCCTTTTCAGCACTAGGTCGCCTGGTATGTACAGTTGAGGTTGTACCTTCTTGTCTAAATCCTGTTTCATTCGCTGTTGATACAACTGTCCATGGAACACAGCTGTTAGGCATTTCTCTTCAATGAGGCTCAATTGATTGTAGCTGGATCGGAGCCACTCAGCTTCATCTAGCTTAACGTCCATCATTAACCTCAATGAGGGGATCTCAACTTCGACTGGTAGGACTTCCTCCATACCATACACCAATGAGAACGAGGTTTCCCCTGTCGAGGTACACACAAACGTTCGGTACCCATGTAGAGCAAATGGTAGCATCTCATGCCAATCTTTGTATGTCACAACCATCTTCTGCACTATTTTCTTGATGTTCTTGTTGGCCGCCTCGACGACGCCATTCATTTTCGGGCGATATGGCGAAGAGTTGTGATGCTCTATTTTGAAATTCCGACACAAGTCAGCCATCATCTTGTTATTGAGGTTAGAACCATTATCAGTAATGATTCTCTCGGGAATTCCATACCGAAAAATAATATCTCTTTTGATAAACTAGGCTACCACTTGTTTTGTAATGTTGGCATAAGATGCCGCTTCGACCAACTTTGTGAAATAGTCTATAGCAACCAGGATGAAGCGGTAACCATTGGAAGTTGTTGGCTCAATCTTGCAAATCATATCAATGCCCCACATGGAGAACGACCAAGGTGAAGACATGGAACTCAATGGATTCGAAGGTACATGGACCTTATCATCATAGATCTGGCACTTGTGGCATTTGCGAGAATATTTACAGCAATCGGATCCCATTGTGATCCAATAATATCCCGATCTCAGCATCTTCTTTGCCATAACATGTCCTCCAGCATGGGTACCGAAGGAGCCGTCATGAACCTCTTGCATCAACAATTCTTCTTCGTGTCTATCCACGCATCTGAGCAGAACCATGTCAAAGTTTCGCTTGTATAGACATCATCTTGATTCATGAAGAATCCTCCTTCTAGCCTTCTGAGAGTCTTTTTGTCCTTACTGGATGCCACAGTTGGGTACTCTTGAGACTTCAAGAATTGCTTGATATCATGATACCAAGGTTTTTTATGCTCACCATTGTCAACTGCAAAGACATAAGCAGGTCTTTCAAGGAGAGAGACCATGATTCGAGGCACGTAATTCTCTTGACAAACTTTAATCATGGATGATAAAGTTGCTAAAGCATCAGTGAACTGATTTTCATCTCGTGGAATATAACTCAGCTTAACCTTGGTGAAGAAAGTTAGCAACCTCCTGGTATAATCCATATAAGGAACCAAATGAGGTTGATGAACTAACCACTTGCCATTGACTTGATTCACCACCAGAGCAGAATCTCCAAAGATCTCGAGGTTCTTGATTCGTAAGTTGATTGCCTCCTCAACCCCCATGACCCAAGCTTCATACTGTGCTTCATTGTTAGTGCATTCGAAAGTCAGCCGAGCAGCGAAAGGCATATGGACACCCTCTGGTGAGATAATGACAACACCTACTCCGCTTCCGTTTACGTTCACAACTCCATCAAACATCAACTTCCATTTGGATTCGGGGTCTGTTCCCTCCTCCAGAAGTGGTTCTTCACAGTCTTGCAACTTGAGGAATATGATGTGCTCATCCAGAAACTCGAATCTCATGGGCTGGTAATCATCAATTGGTTGCTGAGCCAAATATTCAGACAACACACTCCCTTTGATTGCTTTTTGCAAAGTGTAATGGATATCATATTCCGTTAGAATCATCTTCCATCGGGCTACCCTTCCAGTTAAAGCCGGCTTCTCGAAGATATATTTCACAGGATCCATCTTGGAAATCAGGAAAGTGGTGTGAGTTAGCATGTACTGTCTTAGTCGGCGAGCAGCCCATGCCAAAGCGCAACAAGTTTTCTCGAGTAGTGAGTAGCGTGTCTCACAATCGGTAAACTTTTTTCTAAGGTAATAAATGTCGTGCTCTTTTCAACCAGACTCGTCTTGCTGACCCATCACATATCCCATTGATCCTTCGAGTACGGTAAGATACATGATTAAGGGTCTCCATGGCACTAGAGGCATGAGAATAAGAGGTTCTAGAAAGTACTCCTTGATTTGGTCAAATGCTTGTTGGCAGTCTTCATTCCATTTGATAGCCTGATTCTTCCTCAGAAGCTTGAAAATAGGCTCACACGTGGCAGTTAGGTGCGAGATAAACCGTGCAATATAGTTTAGTCTCCCTAACAAACCACAGACTTTCTTTTCAGTTCTCGGTTCAGGCATCTCCCAGATGGCTTTTACTTTGGCTGGATCAACCTCAATTACCCGCTCACTAACAATGAAACTCACTAGCTTTCCGGAACGTACTCCGAAGGTGCATTTGTTCGGATTCAATCTTAGTCTGAACTTCCGGAGTCTGTCAAACAACTTTGCTAGATTGACCAAATGCTCTTCTTCTGTTTGGGACTTTTCTATCATATCATCAACATAGACCTTAATCTCGTGATGAATCATGTTGTGAAATAGAATCACCATTGCCCGTTGGTAAGTGGCTCCAGCATTCTTGAGACCAAACGACATGACTTTATAACAAAAGGTGCCCCAAGGCGTGATGAAGGTAGTCTTTTCCATATCATCAAGAGACATTTTAATCCGATTATAACCTGAAAATCCATCCATGAAAGAGAATACGGAAAATTAAGCAGAGGGAAATCATCTATGTGAGGCAGAGGGAAATCATCTTTAGGGCTGGCCCGATTCAAGTCCCTATAGTCTACACACATTATGACTTTACCGTCTTTTTTAGGGACCGGTACAATATTGGCATCCCACGGAGGGTAACTAGTCACTGCTAAGAATCCAGCATCGAGCTGTTTTTGTACTTCCTCTTTAATTTTGATTGCCATATCAGGGCATGTGCGTCTCAACTTTTGCTTCACTGGGGGGCAGTCTTCTCTCAAAGGCAGCTTGTGCACCACAATATTTGTGTCTAAACCAGGCATGTCTTGATAAGACCAAGCGAAGACATCAACATATTCTCGAAGCATGGCAATTAGACGAGTCTTGATAGATTCTTCTAACGCAACCCCGATCTTTACCTCTTTCTTATCTTCTTCGGTACCCAGGTTTATCACCCCAATAGCTTCTTCATGCGGCTGAATCATCTTTTCCTCTTGTTTAAGCAATCTGACTAACTCTTCAGGTAGTTCGCAATATTCTTCACCTTCCTCATCATTTTGGTAAATCGGATTGTCAAAGTTATACTTAGCGATAGCAGGGTCATCATGGATGAGACCCGATGAATAGCACCTGCATGAATGATGATTCATGCAAGGCTTTAGAAAGATTTTGAGAAAATGAAAACATTTTGCCATTTTTTTTTAAATTTTCTTTCTCTTTCGAAAACAATAGCAAAAAATGAAAGACAAGGAACAACATGGATGAATGCAAAACGTCAGCTTTATTAAAGATCATGATATTATGTTATGAACAATGGAACCCTTACAATGAGCTAATATGCCCCGGGCAAGGCACAGTGCTTGAATACAGGAAAGACAAAAACAAAAACCATTACTCTTCAAAGGAAGTGACTGAAATGAGCCTTTCAGATGACCAATTTTTGAGTTGAGTCTCTGGAGCACAAGGTCTAATCCACTCGTCCAAGTCACAATCACTATCAACTGAGTCATCTTAAACTACACTAATACTCCCATAATCTACCCATCATGCACTTGTGAAGGTAATCGGGCCTTTTCGACCTCTGGCGCTCTGTTCAAATGATGACTACCCAGGCTGGTAGCCAACACCAAACATGTCCTTCTTTTCTGATACTTCCACTGGCTTGCCCCAACCTTCTCGTATTCCCGACTCCATCACCTTTAGAGCCTGCTTGTAAGAGGTTATGGAAACCCCTTTCTTTGACTCTTCGGAAGAAGCTGCTGATGAGGAGGCTAATTCAGTTTTAAGGGGCTCGAAAGCTTGACACGGAGTCTCAACAATCTCACCGTCCATCTCTATATATTTAAATGAAGCCAGATGACTGATGGAAATATCCTCCTCTCCGCAGACCATTACGATTTTCCCTTCCTAGACGAATTTCATTTTCTGATGAAGCGTAGACGATACTGCCCCTGCCGAATGGATCTAGGGCCTTCCCAGTAAACAGCTATATGCAGGCTATATGTCCATTACATAGAATATGGTATTGAAGACTTGCAGGCCTACCTTGATTGACAAGTCCACTTCCCCAAACACTGATCTTCTCGATCCATCAAACGCTCGAACCACCAAGTCACTAGGCTTCAGAATAACCCCATCATAATCCAACTTCCTTAATGCCTTCTTGGGAAGAACATTCAGGGATGACCCTGTATCCACCAATACATGAGATAATATTGCACCTTTACACTCCAAAGAAATATGCAGTGCCCGTAAAAAAAGCTTTCTTGGTTTTACACTGCAAGTCTTGCTTCTGGCCATTGCAATACACTTCACCTCTATAATGACATGGGATGGCCTTATCACTTTGGTACATCACAGGACCTGCAGTAGTGATAGTTATTGGAGCCGCTCTGGCTTGAGGAAGAGCTTGTGATGGATCATAGAAGATGTTCATTGTAGAAACTTCTTTCTCTTTTGCAACTTTGTCAATCTGCAGGACCCCTTCATCAATCATACTATGTACCCCCTTTTTCAATTGTTCACAACCATCCGGAGCCACAATATGGACAATCATTCTTACAACCTGGAAAGATACCCTTATGGGCCAAACAGGCTTTGACAATACTCAACGGATTTTGCAGGTCATTGACATCACGTACCAAATTCAGATTCTCTCCATCATCAATTGCCCCAACTGTACCTCCATGAGGAGGCATGGGAGTTTGTATCACATTTGGAATGGGAGTGAAAATAATCGCTTTGGAATCTAACAAGTCTTGAACTATGTGCTTCAGGGCTTTACATTTTTCAGTGGTGTGACCGGGGGGCTCCGGAATGGAATTCGCATCGGGCGTTTGTATCATAACCTTCAGGGCGTTGCCCCAGCCTCGGAGGTTGTAAAGTTCTAAGCTGGACCATTTGGAGCTGGAGAAGATTCTTCAAGAGCTGTTAATAAGACATATGTGGAGTTTCAAGATTCCTTTCTCTGGTCTTTTGAGAATAATAGGGACGAGGAGCCCTTTGTTGCTGATAACCTTGTTGGCGTTGCTGTTGTGGTTGTTGAACTTGTTGTTGATTAGGTTGAGCTGAAATAGTGACGGGAGCCACTTGTTGATAAACACCTCTATTGCCTCCGCCTCTCTATGCATACACTGCTCCAGTCTCTCCTCCCCTCTTCTTCATGAAAGGTTTCTTGACACCGGAAACTGAAGCACCACCATTTTGGATCTTTCCCTTCTTAATCCAGCTTTCTATCCTCTCACCAGTCAAGATAATATTTGAAAAACTGCTTGAGGAACATCCAACCAACCTTTCCATGAAATGCCTAGGAAGGGTGTCCATGAAAAGGTCTACCATTTCTCTTTCTAGCAGCGGTGGTTGTACCCTGGCGGCCACTTCACGCTATCTTTGGGCATAATCTTTGAAGCTCTCTGAATTTTTCTGTGCCAAACTTTAGAGCTGAGTGCGACTAGGCGCCATATCAATGTTCTACTGATAATTCTTAAGAAAAGCTTCTCCCAACTCTTTCCAGCTTCGAACGAAACTTCTCTCCAACTTCATATACCATTCCAAGGAGCCTCCATAAAGACTATCCCTGAAATAGTAAATCCAGAGTTTCTCGTCCCTAGTATGGGCAACAATCTTTAGGTAAAACGCCTTGTAAACACCCCAAATTTTCCCTCATATTTTCTCACACCATGGCTTGTGATCTTTCATTTTTGCATTAGCATAAGCATAACATATCCCACTACATTGTTCATTTCATTTGCATCTAGGGTTTGTGAGCAATCCAAGAAGTGATCTGAGCCATCCTAAAGGTCTTGAAGCTTTCCAAGAGGGTCAATGTGTGTTCCATGTCGTGTATCTTTCGGCAGCCGTCCCTTTCCAGGTGATCGTCCTTCACCTTTGGATGACTGTCCCTCATCCTTTCCCTAGTGGAATCCCCATCGTTGGAACTTTCTATCCGGCATTCGTCCTATGTCGCGATATCTTTTTTAGCAACCGTCCCCTGCTAGGTGATCGTCCTTCACCTTTTGATGACCATCCCTTATCATTTATCCGATGGCCGTCCCCATCGTTGATCTTGTTATCCGACATTCGTCCTATGTCGCGATAATCCCCAAGAGCATCCGTACCCTGCTAGGTGATCGTCCTTCACCTCTTGATGATAGTCCTTCACCTTTGATGACCGTCCCTCACCAAATATTTCATTTATTCTTTAACCCGATGGTTGTCCTCGTCGTGGTCCCTTTTCCTTTTCCTGATGATCGTCCTTCATCAGTTTAGCCCGATGACCGTCCCCATCGTTTTTTACTTTATTTTCCAAGCCAGATGGTCGTCCCCATCCTTGCTTTTCTTTGATCCCCAGAGAATTTTTATTTCCCTACCTGATGGTCGTCCCCGTCGCGGCTTCTTTATTTCCCAGCATGATGGCCGTCCCCGTCATTGCTTTGCTTACCATTTTACCCCCAACAATCGTCCTATGATCGATGGTCTTCCTCCATCACTTTCATTTGATACTCATACTATACTATCTTTTACAATTTATATCCCTTTTCTTCTTCTCTCCACCGAGTGCAAATTTTGGACTGTCTTTGGTATTCAACCACAAGTTATTTTGTTTGTCTTTTAAGCCAGGCGCTTACATCATGCACATCTAACTCATGCTTGAATAGGGGCAGTTGTAAACACCCCAAATTTTCCCTCACTTTTTCTAACACCATTGCTTGTGTTCTTTCATTTTTGCATTAACATAAGCATATCATATCCCAATGCATAGTTCATTTCATCTGCATCTAGGGTTTGTGATCTGAGCAATCCAAAAAGTGATATTAGCCATCCTAAAGGTCTTAAAGCTTGCCAAGAGGGTCCATGTGTGTTCCATGATCATAATATGCTCCCCAAAGTTCATAAAAGTCAAGGGATCACAAAGAATGGCAAAGGCATAGAGGCAGACTGAAGATTTCCTGCACAGATGACCTAAAATTAGGGTTTTGATTTCAGAGGCCTTAATCCCAACGTTTTTGGTCATTCTTGTTTCTAATGGTCTCAATATGTTATAAGGATCATGTGTACCAAATTTGATGAAGAAATTCACTGTGGAAGTCATATGATCATTGGGTAACTTCTTGAGCAAGTAAAGTCAAAATCAGGGCATCTGAGGCCTCCATCAAGGGTACCAAAGGGTCACATTCATCATTTTGAGGTTCTATGATCTTTATTGGATCTTAGAAGTGGTTAGAAGTTTACAAAGTTGAAGAATTTCAAGCCAAATGCAAACTTGCTATTTTTGGAAATGACTTGTAATGGAAACTTTCCATTTTGGGAAAGATATTCAACCTATTCTTTCATGACCAAAAATGTTTCAAATGAAAATTTCTTGGGCATGAAATTTGTAGATTATGTCTTCCCATTTTCAAAAAGTACAAGAACATGTCTTGATTCATCCTAGAACTCAAGATATGGCCTTTCAAAGTTGGCAAAAATCCTATAATTTTCAAGTGTGCACCAAAGAGGGATTTTTGCAAATTCACTTGCCAAGCCATTTCATGACCTCTAATTGACTTCTAAAAATCATACCAACATAGTGCAACACATTTGGACCATAATTATTCCTTGGATCATAAGAAACCATGCCTCATTTTCACAAAATGTTCAAAGTTGTCAAAATGCATAAAATTTGCAAAACATATGACATTTCTTGATCCAAGTGTTCCAACTACATAAACTTCATCCTAGAGCCATCCATGAATCAAGATGAGGCCCAGACACCCCTAAAGCCAGCTCTGAACCATGCCCATACCTCAAGTACACAATGTTGACATTTTTGAAACTTGGCCCATACCAATCACACTATGCCACCACCCACTTTCTGATCACTCTCATTGGCCTATACTAACCTTATGCAAGCAATTTCATAACACACACAAGCCTGAATGAACCCTAAGCTTAGAATCACCAAAAATTCCACAAAACTTCATTCCTTTGAAACTCACTCCATAGCCAACAAAAATCACTGATTATTTCACCAATCATCTCAACATCACTCAAGGATCATAAAGCACCCATTGCCATGGCCTAAAAGCTCCCAAAACAGAAATACGATTTCTTCCACACCAGAACCAAACACCATAAAATAGCCACTCAAAGCTTGTTCTAAGCTCTCCAGAAGCTTCAAGGGACCAAGTAGAGTGTTTTTGCACAAAGGAGGGGGTCAGAAAGCTCAGAATCTCAAAGCTTCAACTCAGGTAGCAATCTCAAACTTTTTTTCCAGAACCTTTCTTTTAAGTTATATAATGAATCTAAATGCTCCCTTGATGACACTGATATGATTTTTTTTTGAAAATGATGGAGAAATGGCCATGTATGCCGGCTCTGAAACTTTTTAACCTAGAACGTGTTCTTCTTCGATTCCCCTTTTTGATGCATGATAAATGAGTTTTGAGACTGGATTCGTGTTTAAGAAGTATAGGAGAGTGTTTCTGGAGCTTTAGAGAGCATAGGGTGGCCTAGGGAGAGAGATTGAGTTTTGGGGTCGCCGAAGAAAATGACCAGAACACTGTTCCGGTCACCTGAAAGTCATTTGCCCTAATTTGTGTAATTAGCTAAGTTTGAACGTAGGCCCTTGGATTTTGTGGTTCCCGCGTGTGTGAATGGTCAGGATTGCTTCATTAACCCTAATCCTCATTTAATTATTTTAGTTAGATTAAATAAAATTAATTCTGCCAGATCAAATCCAAGCCCTCCATTTGCGCGCCAGTCAAACCCCCTTCAAATCCCAGCCTTTGGATCAGTTGACTTCAATTTTAATTCATATTATTTTCATTTTTATTGCATTTCTTTCCATAATTTATTTAAAATAGCAAAAATCATCAAAAATATCTCAAACTTTGCATTTCTGTTTTAAATATTTTTCTTAACCTAAAAACATTATTTTATTTTATTTTTTGCATTTAAAAAGTATTTTTAAAATTTTTAAATGTTTTATTTAATTAATTAATTGATTTTAATTAATTAAATATTCATTTAGGTTTCTAAAAATTACCAAAAAAATCATGAAGCATTCCAATACATTTAAAAACATTTTCAAACTCACCATACAAATTTCTTTTTAGGTTTGGTTACATTTTCACAATTTTCTTTGAATTAGGGTTCTTAAATTTCACATTTTCTAACCCTAACTTGAAAAATTCATTTCTGCCTAACCATGATCAGTTTGAACTTGATTCTTTTTGCATTGTTTCACACATTGCATATAGTTTCTAGGTTATTGACCTCATATTGTTATCTTGAATTTTCAATTTGATTTGCATTTTTCCTTTAGGAGCACCCAAAATACCCTAGTTAACTTAGGAATTTCATAACTTTCACTAGGATTGGCTTCTGACCTTCTCCTTTGGGGTGTGATCTTGTATAGGTTTAGGGTTTGTTTGAGCTCAATTTAAATTTTTTATCATGGTGATTGCTTCTGTTTTGGTCATATGCATCTCATGTTACCTTAAAACCCTAATTTTGCATCTTCATTTGCATTCCTCTTTGCATATCATGAACTTGTGAACTTGTCATGCCATTCCATTATTTTGTATGTCATATTAGACATCTTAGGATATGTTTGAAACATTGCTTGATCATTTTTGCATCATTTTGATATGCTTTGCATCCATTACATTTCATGAACATCCATGTGTTTTCATGCTTCTAAACATGCTTCCATTGCATCTCTTCCTTGTATGATCATTCATATGTATCTTGTATGACTTTGATTCATCTCATATTCCATTTACATTGCATAATCACGTATGACTTTGGTCTTTGCACCTTCATTTGTCTTATTTCTTTTCATTTCATTCCTTATGCATTCATACTAACATTTCAGGAACTTTTGGTAAGTTATCTGGTAGGTGGATTTTCCTTCACCTCCTACCTCTTATTTCCTTTGCATATGAATTCTTATTTTTCTTTGAAGTGAACTTGCTTCACTTGTGCTCCCTCATTCTTACTTTATTTCTTTTAAGTTACTTATCTTCTTCAGGAAGTAAGTAACTTATTCTTCTTCCTCCTTCTCTTTTCACCTGCTTCTTCCATGATGGCCTTCTTGAAGATCTTTTTTCCTAAGCCTCACAAACCATAGGATATCCAAGCATGATAACTTTTAGGGTTGTATATAGTCCTCCCTTGGCGTTTTACCTTTGAGTCTCCTTGAGTCTCTCTTCTCATATCTTAATCAGAGGCTAAACTCTTAAAGCTTTAGGACTTTGGAATTAGGGTTATGCATGCATCCTTATCTTAGGATGGAGTGCATAAATTTAATCCTTAGTGTTAAACCTTTAATTTGTTTACACCTCTTAATAAAAACAAATTAATAATCACTAATACATTTATCTTGTAACTTGGGCCTTACATTAGGGTTCTATATCTTCCTTATGGTTAAGAGGGACTAACCCTAGTGTTTAATGGACAAGTCCCCCTCAAGTTGTCTTACAAACCATAAAATCCACTTCTTAATCCCACCCTTTAATTAAAATCCATTTAATAAAGGCTTGTTATATAATGAATTTAATCCCTAACCATGGATTAAGTTGAGGTGTCTTCCTCAGCTTAAGTTTTCTCATCTATCATCCTTCTATTAGGATGGTGTAATGAGTTCACTAATTTGTGATTAGATATTAAACTCATTACTTAACACTAAACAAAACCCAAAAACATATAAATAATGGTTAATGATCTTAATCCTACATCATTATGGTAATTAAGTTGAGAGGTTTATCTCATACTTAAGTAGGCTCATTATACCTAATCATGGAGGATATAATGAGTTTACAACCCTTGGTTTAGGCTTAAGCTCATTAACTTATGCAAAACACCAAAAAACAATAAAAAACTAAAAACATAAAAAAAAACAATAATCGTCTCCTCCGGGATTCTTTTCTCATCACACTCATTCATAAACGAGAACTCGCTTCTTCCGTCTAATGCAAGACAATTAGCACTCGAGCCAGACGAGTCATACACTTGAGCATTGACAAGCAAGCAGTTCACAGTCAATATCATCCAGTCTCTTTGAGTCGAACTACGGTGTTCTGACTTCCTCATTGCACGAGAGGATACGTAGGCATAACTTAACAGTTATCGAACAAAAGTATCTTTGTCTCCCCCCACTTTCAGCATTCTTTTAAGCCTTAGTTCCTGAGCAATTCACCCTTTTTGCACTGACACTTGTATTTTCTTTCCTTAGCTTTTGCATACAGATAGCACATACGCCTACCCCGTTTAAACACAATCTTGTAAGCATGGATCCCGCCGAGTACGGAGGACGATCTGGGTGCTAATACCTTCCCAGGTCGTAACCAACCCCCTTTCACAGTTTCTCTGGTTCGTAACCATCATATGCATCTCTTTCCAGGTTTATGCAACATTACTTTTCCTTCGTGATAAAAATGCCTAGCTGGCGACTCTATTCAATTCAACCTCTTTCTCTTTCTCCGACAGTTGGCGTTTGCACCAGGATGAAAATCCGGGGAGCGATAGCTTGGCGACTCTGCTAGGGACATTATCTTGCAACCAGGGCTTCTGGTTCTTTTTGTGGGTTTCACCTAGCGCTTGTTTGATTTGTGTTTATGGGGGTGTTATATGTGCTTTTTGTTTATTGCTTTATTTATTGCTTTCATTTACTGTTTTATGCATTTCATATTATTGTCATCATATCATATGCTGGATTTGTTGGTTTGCCTTGGTGGGAGGGGTAACTCAGTGAGCAAGGTTCCACATCGGGAGCCTGAGTGACACATAGGATTAGAGTGGCTTCATATTCTTTCCTATTCCATTTCAGTCTGGTGCGGGAATATGAAACACGGTTCAAACATGGGTTTCTTCTTGAGAACTATGTGCTACGGATTTCCTATAGTACTAGGGCTATCTGGGAAGCCTGCTAAGTCTGGATGACCTTTTTAGATGACCTCCAACATCTGAGGTGAATTAGAGGAGGGTCCTTTATGATTAATGTAAACACTGTACCTCCGGTTTAGAAGTGTTTACACTTCTCATAATGGATCCAAGTCTGAGGATCCTTGTTCTAGAACAATACCTATGAGTGGGGTGTGATGTTTACAGGTTTGCAGGAACCCTTGGCCTCAACATACCCTGTTACTAATATTGTTTTAAGGTTACTCTATTTTGGACTGGTTCTATGAAACCCTGGACTTGTGACTCTTTATTTGAGTCCCCCACCTGGTTACTGGTTTTCAGACCTTCATCCGGACTTATAAACGCTCATGGACCCTATCAAAGCAAAATGGCAAATCCAGCACCTGATCACAAACCCTTTCATATCATACTGCATACATCATTTTGCATCATTTAACATTTGTCTATTTTTTTTTTTACAGGGTATCCACATCATCTTTGGTTTGGTTTTGACTATTCTTCTGCTCAACCATCTTCATCGGTTATCTTCCTCAAAGATCTTCTTCAGTTGATATCTTCTCCAGTTGTCTTCACCATTATTTCTCCTCAGATATCTTCATCAGCATCCATTGTCAGTATGGACTCATCCAGGAAGAGCAACATCACTTATCATTTCTTTGAGCCCTCTCTAGCAGGCATCAGGCAGATTCAGGAACTTATCACTCTTGATCATGTCCCTTTATTCAGGGAACATTTTGGTAGTATTATGGACATGATCATGGACTTGGATGCATCAAAGAGGAGCATGATTCATACTCGCCTTCAGTTCTATGACCCTCCTCACAGATGTTTCTCTTTCCTAGACTTTCATATGGGTCCTTTGTTGGAGGAGTTTTCCATGTTGTTAGGTGTCCCTATCAGAAGGGGAATCCCCTTCAACCCTGAGATGACTGCTCCTAGGAATGAAGACATAGCTAAGGCTTTGCATTTGGAAAGCACCATCATTGATCAGTATATGACCACCAAGGCTGGAATCCTAGGCCTCCATTTGGACTTCTTGATCACTCAGGCCACTAGTCATGCTGCAGTTGGGAAATGGGAAACTGTTTGTTCTCTCCTGGCTCTTAGTATATATGGAATCATCTTGTTTGCAGAAGAGCCTAAGTTTGTAAGCAATAATTCTATCCATATCTTCCTGTTGAAGAATCCAGTTCCTACCTTGCTAGGGGATTTCTACTACTCAGTGCATCAAAGAAATGAGAAGCAGAGGGGAAGACTAGTCAGATGTTGTGCACCTCTCTTCTACTGTTGGTTATTGAGACACCTGCCAAAGACATAAACTTTCCTGAACCCTCATCAGTCAAGAAATTGGGCTAAGAGAATGATTGCTCTCACTTCAGAAGACGTCAGGTTGTGTACCCAGAGCACAAAAGGCAGGGACATGATTACAAGTTGTGAGCAGTATCCCAATGTACCTCTTATTGGAGTGAAGGGTTGCATCAACTACAATACTTTGCTTTTCAGAAGGCAGCTAGGGTGTGCCTTATTACATCCACCGAGAGAGCAGGATTTAGCAGAGACCATTTACTGTGTTGTTCAGAATAATCATGCCATCATCCGACAAACAGCCTGGGCTTGGGATAACATACAAACAAAAGGGACTGCTATTTTTGGCAAGTGCAACAACATAGCTTCAGCTTAGTACATTGATTGGTCTCGCACCAGAGGACAGATCACCCGCATGCCATTTACCTTGGAAGATGTGCCAGGGCCATCAGTAGTAGAGCCTGTAGCTATAGTCAGTTTGGAGGAATTTGAGAAGTTGAAAGAGAGAAATACTCAGCTTTCTGAAGCTCTAAAGAAGACCCTCTGGGAGAGGAATGATAGTCGTGTGGACAATGAAAGGTTAGAGAAGCTCCGTATCGAGCATATGACTAAGATTGAGAAAACTGACGATTACATCAGAAAATCCCGAGCAGGGGTGTTGGTATTGAAGAATGATTGCAAAGAAGCTAAGATTAAGAAAGCCAGAGCTGAGCATTACCTAGAGGAGAGTCAGACTAGGTGGATCAGGATCACTGAGGCTCGTTTGCAAGAAGATCAGAAGACATAGGCTAGGATATAGCAGCTTGAAGCTAATGAGAAGAAGAGTCAGGAAGCCTTGTTAGCAGCACAGAAGGAAATCTCCGAGTTAAAACTCCGGGCGGGGTTGAAGAGATCAAAGGACCAAGACAAGTACCAGAAGTTGACAAGTGCCATTGCCACTAGGAACCTACTTATCAGGACCATCAGAGAGCATCCGGTTGGACCAGTGACTGATGCTCTCCTAAAGAAAGTCAAGGAGGATGACTTTGGGCTAGATGTTTGATTTCTTTGTATTTGTGTTTTATTTTGGGTTGTACTTTATTTCGCATGATAATTTGGTTGTATTTCTCGACTTGATTGTATTTTGACCCACCATGGGAACTTGTTTGTAATCATAAACTATGTATCTTTTGCATTTGTAATATATGGTTTATGTATTACTTGGATTTTTCTGATGGGCTTCGATTTCTACAACACCTTATTCATTCCCAAAGGTCTGGAAGGTCAAAACCAAAGAACCAAACCGGATACCTGTCGCTCCCGAAGATTTGCATCCCGGTACAAGCGCGAACGGTCGGCGAAAAGAACAATGAGAACACACAGCCGTGAACTCACTGGAGATGAATAGAGTCGCCAGCTAGGCATTTTTATCCCGGAGGAAAGGTAATGCTGCATAGACCTAGAAAAAGAATGGATAAGACGGTTGCGAACCAGAGAGACTGAGAAAGGGGGTTGGTTACAACCTGGGAAGGTATTAGCACCCAGATTGTCCGCCGTACTCGACGGGATCCATGCTTAAAAGATTTGTGTTTTAAAGGGGTAGTGTCAGTGCAATTTGTGTATAAAGAGCTGGAAAAGGATGTACAGGTGTCAGTATAAAGTGTATAAGTGATGTGAAGTATGAAAGTGTCAGTGTAAGAACAGGAATAAGATGCTCAAGATCATGAGGCTAAAAGAATGAGGCTAGAAAGAGGGGGAATATACAGAGACTTTTGTTCGATAACTGTTAAGTTATGCCTACGTATCCTCTCGTGCAATGAGGAAGTCAGAACACCGTAGTTCGACCCGAAGAGACTGAAAGATGAATTGACTTGTGAACTGCTTACTTGTCTATGCTCAAGTGTATGACCTGTCTGGCTCAGGTGCAGACTGTCTTGCATTAGACGGAAGAAGCGAGCTCTCGTTTGTGAGTGAATGAGATGAGAAAAGAATCCCGGAGGAGACGATTATTGTTTGTTTTTGAGTTTTCAGTCTTTTATTGTTTTTGGATTTTGTCATAAGTTAATGAGCTTAAGTCTAAACCAATGGATTTAGTAAACTCATCACAGCTTCTCACACTTAATCACCTTTGGTGTAGGATTAAGATCATTAACCTACTTGTGATTATTTAGATGTTTTTTGTGGTTTTGTTTAGTGTTAAGTAATGAGGTTAAGCCATAATCAAGGATTAAACAGACTCATTACACCATCCTAAGAGAAGGATAATAGATGAGAATGTTTAAGCTGAGGAAAACTCCTCAACTTAATCCATGATTAGGGATTAAACTCATGACAAAACAAAGCCTTTGATTAAGTGGATTTCATTTAATGATATGATGATGAAGTGATTTTTAGGGTTTGTAAGACAACTTGAGGGGGACTTGTCCATTAACACTAGGGTTAGTCCTTCTTAACCAATTAAGGAAGAATTAGAACCCTAATGCAAGGCCCAAGTTACAAGTGTGATGTCTTGATGATTATTAGATGAATTGATTAAGGTATTTAAACACATTAAGGGTTTAACACTTAGTACTAAAGTTATACACTCCATCCTAAGAGAAGGATGCAGGCATAAGCTTAATCACAAAGCCTTAAAGCCTTTAGGGTTTAGTCCCTGATTATGAGATGAGAAGAGAAGACTCAAAGAGACACAAAGGTAGAACTAAGAGGGGAGACTAATCAAAACCCTAATCATTGTCATGCTTGGTTGTCCCTAAGGTTTGTGAGGTTTTCAAGAGAAGTCTTCAATGGAACCACCAGGAAGCGGATGAAAGGATCAAAAGAAGCAAAGCAACTTGCTTCATTCAAGAAGTCAAGTCACTTGAAGAAAGAAAGTGGGAAGAAGAAGAATGAGCAAGCTCAAACTCAAACACAAACATAAATGCAGCAATGGATGCAAGAGAGTGATGAAGAGAAGGTTATGAGAAGTGAAGGCAAATTCACTTCTCAAAGTTACTTACCACCTGAAAGGTTAGAAAAGAAATGCAATGCAATGCAAAATGGGAGGAGATGACATGATGAGAAACAAAACCAGGAGCATATACATGATGCTAATGATGCTATGAGATGCTACAAACATGAGGCAGCACATGGAGATGATCATACAAGTTCATGAATTCAAATGAGGCAAGTTAAGAACCAAGAACATACATGAAAAGTTATGAGATGCATATGGCATACAACATGACAAATGCAAGATTCAATGACCAAACATGCTTGCAATATGTCTTAAGGTGTCTAATGAATCAAATGGATGCACAAAAATGCTATGGCAAGTCATGGTATGCAAGAGAATACAAGATGGATGCATATGGAAGCCCAAATTAGGGTTTATGAACAATACATCAAACAAAAATCAAAATCAGAAGCAAAACATATTATAAAAAAATGAAAATGCCACTCAAAGGACCCCTAATCCTATACTAAACCAATGCCCAAAGGAGAGGTCTCAACTCTTAACCAAGCTCAAGATATGATTTCTTACAAGTTTGCTAGGGTTTTAGGGTTTCCAAACAAAAGAAATGTCAAACAAAATGAAAATGAAAGATCAAATCATGGCCATTTAATCTCACAAACTACATGCTAAACACAATACAATGCAAAAAGAATCAAGGTCCAACTCTTCATGGATAGGCAGAAATGATTTTTAGAACTTTGTATCAAATTAATGCATAAAAAATGATTTTAAATCAATGAAAATTTCTCAAAATGCATCAAGATCAAAAAATAAATTTGGTTTGAAGGTTGGACAATGTTTCTAAATGTCTTAGAACATTTCATGAATTTTTTGGTGATTTTTAAATACCTAAAAGTATTTTTAATAAATTAATTTTCATTAATCAATTAAAAATAAACTTTTAAATATTTAAAAATACTTTTTTAATGCTAAAAATAAAAATAAAAATATTTTTGTGTCTTAAAAATTAATAAAACTCTTGAGAAAAAGTTTCATAATTTTTAAAACAATTTTGCTATTTTAAATAAATTGTGGAAATAAAATGAAAAAGAAATGAAAATAAATTGAAATAAAAGAAAGTCAAACGAATGGAAGGCTGGGATGAGCTCTGGGTTTAAAACTGTTGACCACGCGCCAGATCTAGTGGCCAGGATTGCATCTGAGTTAATTAATTTAATTAAGATTAATTAAACTAATTAAAGGGATTAGGGCTAAACAAATGGATCTGGGCCATTCAAGCAAGCGGGAAGTCAACGCAGTCAAATGATCTAACGCCCCACATTCAAATGGAATTAATGACTGTAATTAGGGCATAACAACATTCAGGTGACCGGAGGGGAGCTCCGGTCATCTTCCCCGACGACCCCAAAACCCTAAAATACGATTCAGGCCACCATTCTTCAAATCAAAGCCAGGGAAACATTCCTCTACTCAAACCTTACTCGAATCAACTCTCAAAATGAATTTCTCATGTTTAAACTAAGGGAAACGAAGCCATGAAGTTTCACGGGCAAAGTTTCAGACCCCTGGTAAAACCTCATTTCTCATTCATTCTTAAATCTAAAACCATCCCCATGACCAGCAAAGCATACACAATCAAATTATAACTTAAAAATCAAGCTCTGAGAGAAAAGTTTCATGGCCATACCTGAGATGGAGACTCCTATTTCTGGACTTTCAGAGCTCTTCTTTGGTGCAAGCTTGCTCCACTGACTCCCCTGGTGCTAATGGAAAGCTTGAAATGAGCTTAAACGAGCTGGTTTGAGAAGTCCAGTTCTGGTGCATCAGAAAATGGAGTTTGTGTATAGGCTGTTTCAGATCAATGTGAAGGGTGGTTTTGATTCCTTTTGATGTGTTTGATTTGTTGGTGAAAAGAGTTTGGATGTTTTGTGGTTGTGGAAGGTGATTCGAATGAAAATGCAGATTGGAGTGAAAATGGAAATGAGGTATTCTTGCTTGATTCAGGTTGCTTTGAGTGTTGGTCTAGGCTCAATGAAACATGGTGAAAAGGTTGATGAAACTTGTTGGAATGTTTGTGAGGTGTGGAGGCAGATTCGAAGAGAAATGCAAAATGGGGTGAGTTTGTGAATGCTGCCTTAGGGCTTGCTTCAGGCTGGCTTCATGATATGTTTAGCTTGCAAATGGATAGTATAAACAATTCCAAATGGTCAGAGGATGTGACTTGGCCTGCTGTGATTGGGATGTCTACTTTTGCAAAAAGTCCACTTTGTTGTAAGAGAGGCATGGGCTTGGTTCTAGGCTAGCACAAGTACATGGACTGGCGCAGCATGGTGTGTGAGTGATGCTAGGAAGGTTCAGCAGCCAAGGAAACTAGTTGGTGAGATGTGATGATAGTTTTTGCAAGTTGCTTACTTTTGAAACTTCATGAAAATCTCTTGCCTTGCCAACCATGAACATGTGAAATCTTGGTCCAAATCTGATTTTTAGGTCACATAGAATGTTTGTGCATTGGTTTGATGTGAACTAGAAGTTGCAAATGCCTTGGTACAAAGTTTTTGCAAGTTTCCCATTTGGTGCACAACTTGAAAATTAGTGATTTTTGCCAACTTTGTCACACCATAACTTTTGATCCAAAATGAATTAGGTCATGTTCTTGTACTTTTTGAAAAGGGAAAAGTGTATCCTACAACTTTCATGACGAAAGTTTTTTCATTTGAAGCATTTTTGGATCAAAAAGTAAGGTTTGAAAAGTGGCATAAAATGACATATTCTTGAAAAGTCAACCATGCCCTAAAAAGTCAACTTTGCAAAAACTTGTAATTCTTGAATTTTGTGAACTTCAACCTTCTTCCATTATCAAATAAAGATCATATACACTCAAAATGATGAAGATCACCCCTTGGTTGGGTCATTGGGGGCCTCAGATGCTCTGATTTTGCACTGACTTGCTTGAAAAGTCAACTCTTGATCAGATGACTTCCCCATGGAATTTCTTCATGAAAATTGATATGCATACTCCCTATACCATATAGAGACCAATGGAAACAAGAATGACCAAAAAATTTGGAGTTATGGCCTCTGAAACCAAAACCCTAATTTTAGGTCAACTGTGCAGTCAAACTTGGCTCTGCATCCACACCAATCCCAGTTCTTGTGATTCCTTGGCATTATTGACTTTGAAAGGATGTAATATGATATAAAAACACACATGGGTCCCTTTGAAGTGATTAATGACCTTTGGAGTGGCTCAAGAAGCTCTTGGATTGCTCAGATCACAAACCCTAGATGCAGATGACTTTGAATCTATGCAGTGGATCAAAAATGTGATATGAGATGATATGATTGTGTTTATGCATATGAAATGATCACAAGCCATGGTGTGAATGGGTGAGGGCAAATTTGGGGTGTTTACAATACCCTTGGAAGACAAATAGATAAACTGCATTGCATACTAACCTCATTCTTTGTTTTGTAGGTATTTTTATTGTTGCTTTCTCATTTTGCTTTTGTTTCAGGAAACATTGCTCGTAGGAGGATTTTTCCCATCAACAGAGTTCACCGGTATCCGACCAGAAACAACCTTTCGAGCTTACAGATGGACCAAGTTCAACAAGATCTGACTGACGTGAGAACTCAGATGACTAATGAGATAACTGATTTGAGGGCTCAGACGAACCAGTTCATGGCAGTAATGACTGGGTTGGCCCAAAGCCATGAAAGATTAAGAGAGTTAGTCGAGCGGCAAAATCCAGAAGAGAATCATCCAGGTACAAGAGGTACTAGTAACAATGATCACGGGCAACCACGAACAGATTTGCCAGAATTTGGGCCTCACCTCAATTCTGAAGTCAATGCTATCAGAAATACTCAAGGAATCACTGAAGGTCGTGCCTTGGAAGAGGACCCTCAAGAGAAACGGTTTACAGTAATTGGTGTTGGGGATGAAGCCTACGATCTTCGTCTGGACGAAATAACGGAGAAGTTGAGATCTTTGGAGTCCCAAAACACTTTGGGATTTGATGTAATGGACATGGGATTAGTTGAGGGAGTCAGGATTCCTCACAAATTCAAGCCTCCTTGCTTTGAGAGATATAATGGTACCTCTGGTTCACGTACTCACCTGCAGTCCTTTCTGGGGAGACTTAAAGCTTATACCATGGACGAACCGTTGTGGATGTTCTACTTCGAAGACAGTCTAACCGGGGCATCCCGTGAATGGTATTCTCACCTGTCCAGAGCAACAATTAGAAACTGGAAGGATTTGGCCGAAGCTTTCATACGCCAGTATCATTATAACTTGGACATGGCTCCCAACAAGACTCTCCTAATGGGTATGTCTCAGTCTTCAAGAGAAAGCTTCAGGGAGTATGCCCAAAGATTGAGACAGTTTGCTGCTACTGTCCAGCCTCTGATGTCTGAGAGAGAAATGACCGACATGTTTATGAACACATTGCAAGGAACATACATTGATAGACTTGCTGCTTTCTCTTCCACTAGCTTTGCTAATGTAGTTATAGCTGGCGAGAGAATTGAGAGTCTTTTGAAGATGGGCAAAATTTCAGATAACGATGCTAGTTCCAGCAATACAGGAAAACCTTTCTCAGGACCTCCCAGAATAGGTGAGACCAACTCAGTACACATGGGCAGAGGTAAGCCTCAATACATGCCAAGATCAGTAGCTGCTGTCACCATTCCAGCTCCAGCACCTCAACAACAGTATCCTCCACAACCACAACACTTCCCACCGCAACAACAATTTCCTCAACAGAGATCTTACAACAATAACAATCAGCAACAACGTCTGTTTTAACAGAGTACTTCACAAATCAACAAGGTTATCGATCCCATTCCGATGCCCTATGTTGCCTTACTTCCACAATTACTGAAGCTCAATCTGATTGAATTGAGGACTTTGGCCCCACCTCATCCCCAGAACCTTCCAAGAAACCATGATATCAACGATGGGTGTGCCTTCCACTCCAATGCACCTGGCCATACAACAGAGAAATGCAAAGCCTTACACATGAAAGTTCAGGACTTAGTTGATTCCAAAGCTCTAAACTTTGTACCCCCTCCAAGTGTTACAAAGAATCCTATGCCTAGCCATGGTGTGCCTAGGATAAATGCCATTGAAAAGGATCAACCAATGAACCAAATTGATAGTGTTGCAAGTATTCAAACACCTCTGGCCGAGGTTAAAGCCCAGCTTTTAAAGTGCCAAGTGTTCCCAGGTTGTGAGTCCCTTTGTGAAGCTTGCAAGATTTCTATCAATGGTTGTGCAAGTTTGAAGACCGATATCAATAATCTTATCAAAGAGGGCACTTTACAGATCACTTCAACAGTTCTAGCTCCTACAACATCAACAACCATAACTCCTACAACTCCAGCACACATCATTTCATCATATGTAACATACATCACTTCTACAACTTCAACAACAATCATTCCAATGGATTCTTCTACAACATCAACAATCATCCCTTCTTCAACTTTAATGGACATCAGTTCAACACATCCTTCTACAACAACAACAACCATCAATGAAGATATTTCCACAGTTACCATTTACTATGATCCGGCAAAAATCCACATTCCAGATTCTTTCAACAAATCACATCAACAACAACAACCTTCATCACCAGCACTATCTCCGGTCAGACCTCCTATAACAATTTATTATGAACTTCAGACTGTCTCAATTCCTTCTTCCGTAGCAATCGGTCTGGTTACTATCACGGTACCAGGACTAGTTCCATATGACATCAGCAGTGTCGTGCCTTGGCACTATGGCTCAGATTTGTATTGCGACGGAAAGAAAGTCACCCTCGACACTTCTAAACCATATATTGATAATTTGGGGGGAGGCGGAGGCTTCACTCGAAGTGGACGTCACTTTGCCTCACAATTCTAAAGAACTAATGCTGAAGCAGAAGCTGTGGCCAAGGCTAAGGGCAAGAGTGTGGTGCTTGAAGAGTCTATTACCAAGGAAACTCAGAAGACATCCTTTCACCAGGATGTAGATGAGTTCATGAGAATAATCAAGAAGAGTGACTATAAGGTTGTGGACCAGCTCCATCAAGTAACCTGGTGGTGAGAGCCTTTGACGGTTCTAAACGATCGGTTCTTGGGGAAATTGAGTTGCCTATGGTGATTGGCGCACAAATCTTCAAAACTATCTTCTACGTGATGGACATTCAGCCTGCATATAGTTGTTTGTTGGGTCGGCCATGGATTCATGCCGCTAGCGCTGTAATGTTGACCCTTCACCAGAAGTTAAAATACGAATGGGAGGGCCAAGTTATCACAATCTGTGGGGAAGAGGATATATTCGTCAGTCATCTAGCTACTTACAAATATATTGAGATGGATGAAGAGATTCATGAGACAATGAGCCAAGGGTTTGAGGCCCTAAACGTCAATGAAGCAACAACTGAAGTGTTTGGAACTTCAATCTCTTCTTATAAGCAAGCTAAGAAGGTTGTTGAAGACGGGAATGCCCAGGGATGGGGCAAGCTGCTGCAAGTTCAGATCAAGGAAGACAAGTTCGGGTTGGGTTACAAACCATCTCGAAAGGTCCAAGAGGAGGCTGCTGAAGCTCCCAAGTTTATCAGTGGGGGAATGCTAACCCCAGATGCAATCAACAATCTGGAAGACGAGGCTGAAAGTGACTTCAACCTGGAAAGCTAGATTCGTCCAAAGGTCCCAGGCCAGCAAGTCCTCAACTGGTCTTCCCAGGAAATTATAAGGATTACTTCTGCAGAGTAATTATTATTTCCTGTTTAAGCATGCATCAAGTCCTGCATCTTGCCCAAGGTGTCAGGACGCATTTTGTAATAGGGCCATATTTGTATTTTGTGCAAATGAATGATTAATGAACAAATGGACATATTTTGCAAACGATATTTTTTTGTCGCTCACTGTCTTTCATTTTTGTTATTTTCGCACAAAACAATAAATGACAATGTTTTTCAATAATAACTCCATTCACACTTATTCTAAACAAGATAAAATCAATCACTGAAATGAACAAATCTCAACCCCTGCATAGATAATTTTCCAGATTGCACTGACAACAACAATGCTATGACCTAGTATGATTTCGACAATCCGATTAATCAAGCAGATGAAGGGGTTGATGAAGACTATGATTTTCCTGAAGAGTTGGCTAGGTTTTTGAGACAAGAAGAAAAAGTGATTTCTCCTCATCAGGAGGAGGTTGAAGCTATCAATCTTGGTACCAAGGAAGATGTGAAAGAGGTGAAGATCGGGGCTAGTCTGCAAGCTCTAGGAAAGAACATCTCATCAGTATGCTTCAGGAATATGTTGACGTGTTCGCTTGGTCCTATCAAGATATGCCAGGTCTGGATACGGATATTGTCATTCACAGGCTGCCATGAAAATCAAAGAAGAAGTACAGAAGCACTGGGACGCCAATTTTCTCGCTGTAACTAGTTACCCGTCGTGGGTTGCTAACATTGTAACCGTACCTAAGAAGGATGGCAAGGCGCGTATGTTTGTAGATTACTGGGATCTGAACAAAGCTAGCCCGAAAGATGATTTCTCATTACCTCACATTGATGTATTGGTGGACAACACAACTCAGTTCTCGGTATTTTCTTTCATGGATGGATTATATGGATACAATCAAATTCAGATGCCACTTGAAGACATGGAGAAAACAACTTTCATCACACCTTGGGGCACGTTTTATTACAAGGTAATGCCGTTTGGTCTGAAGAATGCTGGTGCATCATATCAGCGGGCTATGGTAACATTATTCTACGATATGATTCAAAAAGAAATTGAGTGTTATGTGGATGATATGATAGCCAAGTCCCTTACAGAGGAAGAGCATTTGGTAAATCTGGTGTAGCTATTCAAGCATTTGAGAAAGTATCAGTTAAAGATGAACCCCAACAAATGTACATTCGGGGTAAGTTCTGGTAAGCTGCTAGGTTTTATTGCAAGTGAAAAAGGAATTGAGGTTGATCCCGACAAAGTCAAAGCTATTCAGGAGATGCCTGCACCTAAGACTGAGAAAGAAATTCGAGGGTTCTTAGGTAGATTGAACTACATTTTGAGGTTCATATCTCATCTCACTGCAACCTGCGAACCCTTGTTAAAGCTGTTAAGAAAAGAGAAAACAGTCAGGTGGAACGATGATTGTCAGAGAGCTTTTGACAAGATCAAAGAATATCTGCAAGAACCTCCAATTCTCATGCCTCCAATCGAAGGAAGACCTCTAATCATGTATCTGACAATACTAGAAGAGTCGATGTGGTGTGTGTTGGGCCAGCATGATGAGTCTGGTCGAAAAGAGTATGCAATATACTACCTAAGCAAAAAGTTTACCGACTGTGAACAACGTTATTCACTGCTCTAGAAAACATGTTGTGCTTTAGTGTGGGCTGCTCGCCGACTAAGACATTATATGTTGACTCATACTACCTTATTGTTCTCAAAGATGGACCCAGTCAAGTACATATTTGAGAAGCCAACACTTAACGGAAGGGTTGCAAGGTGGCAAATGATTCTAACAGAATATGACATTCAGTACACCTCTCAAAAGGCCATCAAAGGTAGTGTGTAGTCTGACTAACTGGCTGAGGGCAGCCCATTGATGATTACCAGCCTATAAGATTTGAATTCCCTGATGAAGACATCATGTTCTTGAAAGAAAAAGATTTTGAAGAGCCAGTTCACACTGAAGGGCCTGATCTAGAAGAAGCATGGACTATGATGTTTGATGGGGCAGTTAATTGTAACGGTCGTGGGGTTGGTGCAGTGCTTATCACACCTAAAGGAGTCCATTTGCCTTTCTCGGCAAAACTCACCTTTGCCTGCACTAACAACGAAGCAGATTACGAAGCTTGTATCATGGGTCTTGGGGAAGCCATTGACCTCAGGATCAAAACCTTGAATGTATTCAGAGATTCAGCTTTGGTAATCAATCAGACCAACGACAAATGGTACACTCATCAGGAGCATATGATTCCCTTCCTTGACTATACGAGGAGATTATTGACCTTCTTCACAACAGTTAAGCTTGAATACATCCCTCGAGATGAGAATCAGTTTGCAGATGCTTTGGCCACTATTTCATCCATGATCAAAGTACAAACTGCTAATTATGTGCCTTGGATTTTGGTATCCAGACTGGACAGACCGACATATGTATTCTCTGTAGACACTGTCACCGATAACAAGCCTTGGTATCATGACATCAAATTATTCTTGGAGACTCAGACATACCCACCTGGGGCATCGTCAAATGATAAGAAGACATTAAGAAGGCTAGCCAGTAGTTTCTTCCTCAATACTGATGGTTCTTTGTATAAGCGAAACTTCGACATGGTCTTGCTCACATGTGTTGACAAAAAGGAAGCAGAACTACTGATGTACGAAGTACATGAAGGTTCTTTCGGTACCCATGCCGGAGGACACACAATGGCAAAGAAGTTGTTAAGATCGGGATACTACTAGATCACAATGGATGTAGACTGTTGTGCCTATGCCAGAAAATGCCACAAATGCCAGATCTACGCAGATAAAGTGCATGTGCCTCCGAATCCTTTGAATATAATATCTTCACCTTGGCCCTTCGCCGTGTAGGGCATTGATATGATTGGAAATATTGAACTGACTGCTTCAAATGGTCACAGATTCATCCTGGTATCCATTGATTACTTCACCAAATGGGTTGAAGCAGCTTCATATGCAAACTTCAGTCGCACCCCGAAAAATACGACCTCACGCGATCCGAAAGGACGGGGCCGCGCGCTGGAAAGACTGAAGATTCGCCACCTAATTCTATTTATTCCCAATGAGGGAAAGGGAAGATATAGATAAAACCCGGGAAGAGAGGGATGAGGACAAAGGTCAACGGAAACATTGCCTGGGTTCGGGAGTCGGTTATGCAGGGGGAAGGTATTAGCACCCCCTACATCCATCGTACTCGATGGGAAACATCTAAGTTATCACGCGCGAAAGGATGTCTATGCTTAACGACTTACTTGCTAGAGGGAAATGAGTTGAATTATAAGTTAGATTGATCCTAGGTGCTCGGCAAGGATTGAGATCCTTGTGCCTACGTACTCCCGCGTGCAATGGGAAAGTCAGAGCCTCGTAGTTCGGCCTACTAAGGGTTGATGGTTGTTGATTTTATTGCCTTTCTTCAATGAAACGGTTTAGGAGTCAAATTGCACTAAAGACTATGAATAGTTTATTCCGTCCAACAAGACGAGCGTCTTGCGTCGAAATAATCGGAGCGAGTAACGAGAGCTCGTTATCCTCCTTTCTACCGCTTAAGGCTCGTGGCGTACAATTTTCCTCGTATTATTAATGTGTTTTATTTCCTAAGACCGCTTGACGTTGGATCAAGGGTTCGTATCTAATCGAAATGTTTTGGTTTTTTGAGGTTTGGGGTGAGTGCAAATGGAGGTTTGTTTTGTGGTTTGTTAGCGAGGCACAAAGCGCTCGGCTCGCAAGGTGGAGTGGATCCTAATAAACGATAACTAAAAAATAAAGTGTGAGTGTGCGAGTGCAACCGCTTGGCGTTGGACCAAGGGTTCGCGAATGAAATAAAATACGAAAAATAAAATGCGTATATAAAATGCGGGAGGGATACAAAATAAATTATAAGGGATTGCGAGAAATAAAGGGGTCTCGTTGTAATTCGCCCAAGAGAAAGCGTGTGTGCAGTGTTTTTGAACTGTTCGAAGGTGTTCGACCTTTTTATTCAGAGACAACTATTCAAAGGCATTGGACCTTTTCGGACGCGTCGAAATTTGGTTCGTTAACTGCCTTAGAGCCGGTTCAAAGCTTAGAACCATTCTATGAGGAGTCGAGCGATATTTTTGAAATGAAATGCGAAAAATAAAATTAAGTAAATAAATTAAATAAAGTGGTCTCATCAATAGTTGAGATGTCGAGTCGACTTGCGACGAATCTCAAAACTAGTTAGATGTTCATCGACCGTGAAAATAAAAATAATCGAATTAAATAAACTAAATTAAATTGAATTGACAAAATGAAAATGAAATAAAATAATAATCGAAACAAAATAATAAAAAAAATAAAATTGGCCTCATATTGACCGAATTTTCCGATAACGAAATCGGACGCAATTCGGCCTTTTGGTATATCATCGGCCCAAATGAAAATAAGAAATAAAATTGATAAATCGATAAATAAATAAGAAATAGAAAAATGGAAAAGTTAATAAATAATAAAACAATAACAATAGTTATATAAAAAAAATAATTAAATATTGTTAAATATAAAATAATGGTCTCATAATAATTTCGATAACATCGGTAAAAACCGAATATCAAGAAATCATAGTTATATCATTGACCCCTAAATAAAATAAATCGATTAATAAAATTAAAAAAAACTAATAACAGGGAGGGGACACTGATTGAAGGTATAATCTGTTTAGTAAAAAGCTGATGGGCCAAGCCCATCTCATAAGACCTCCTTTTAAACAAAATAAACCATAAAATAACAAATAATAGAAAATAAATAAATGGATAACCAAAAAAAAATAATTATTATGCATCGGTCAAAGCAGAGAAAGGATTGAAATTGAATCCCTGTTTTAGAAAACAAAACAAAATATAAAAAAAACCTTACGGGTTCTACAAAAAGCTCAAGACTCGGTGCTTCTCCAATGGAAACCGCGGCTTCTCCGTTCTCACTCGCGACTTGGTTCTTTCTCGCCGAAGATTTCTCTCTGCTCTTGCTTTCTGCTCGTCGCGGTTCACACGGAGGAACGGTGGATTTCTCATGGTTTCAGATTCTGCTTTCAGTTTGGTTTGTGTCGACGAGTTTGCTCGGTGAGGTTCGTTTCTCGGATTGGTTTCAGATTCGTGAATCGGCCTCTGTGTTTCACAGCTTTTCACAGCGCGTTTTGGGATTTCTGTGATGAAGTGTATAAAAGGGTGGATTTGAAGGTTAATGGAGGAAAATGGTTTCGGAGTGGTAAACGGCGGTTTCGGTGAGGGAGGTATGGAACGGTTTCGCGGATTTAGATCGGCTCATTCTCAGATTTGTGCGTTTTCACCGTGTTTCGTGTTCTGGGTTTCTCTGTGTTTTACTCACTCTTTTTTTATTTTGCTTTATGGTGGTGTTTAAAGAACAATTTGTGTTTATGGAGGTATTGTGAAGGTTTTGAGATGAGCAATTTGAGGTTTGGTTTGTTGTGTTTGGTTTTGTGGGTTTGGGATGGTGGTGATTGTTCTCTCTGTTTCTCGTCAGATTCAGTTTTAGTGTATTGTGTTTGGAAAGGTTTGAAAGTTGCAGAATGATGGAGGTGGATGAAAAGTGCAGAATGGTGTAAGGTCTATTATTTAAAAGAGGTTGAAAAGGGTATAAGAGGAAATGGTGGAATGGAATTTGGATAAGAATGGTTATGAAATTGAGGTGCGGATTGTGTTTTGGAGCAGTTTTGTTGTGCTGCGATTTCTGTTGTTTTGAGGGTGAGATATTCCTTACCACGTTGTACGTTGTGGTGGTAGCAATGCTGCATGGAGAATCCTGTTGTGGGACCAGGTGATATTTGTGACGAGTGAACATGAAAAAAAGTGTTACCTGTTTATTTTGTGTAGTGAGAAAAAAAAACAAATTAATGCTGAAGAAAATGTGGTGAGATTGTTTAAATATTCACTGTATAATAATAATAATAACAGAAAAAAATAAAAAAATAAATAATAATATTAAAAAAACAATAGTAATAATAACAGTAATGAAACTAATAATGATTAATGATTAAAACTAAAGACAATAATAAAAATAACAATAATAATGGTAATAAGAATAAGAAAAATTAAATTGTTAATAATAGTAATAATGATTAATGAAATTATATGTTTTTGTTTTTTTAGAATTTTTAATAATGGTCCTAAAAGATGAAATGAAATTAGAAGTAAAATAAAATAAAGTATTTTTGAGTTTTTTATTTATTTTGAAAAAGATATGAAATAATGATAAAAATGGATAAAAAAACGGGAATGGATAAGAAAACGAAATATGATGATGAATTGCCACAACAACAAAATCCACTGGTCAACAACACAAACACACCCTGACAAACCAGCAAACCCTGATTAAAATGACCAAATTTGGGGTAGGACAAATTTGGGGTATGACAGTTGCCCCTATCGAATTGGCTTAGACCGAGTAAGATGAACCGGCTCGCGTTCAATCTTTCAAGGTATAAGATAATTAGATACTAACAGACTCCAAATTTGTCCGATAAAAGGAAATGTGCAAGGATAAAAGCTAAATGACTGAAAACTGGAAAACGGGTGACACAATGAAGAAATAAATTGACAAAATAAATCAATTATCGCTGGCGGATGATAAAGTGAATGACCGAAAACAAAATCACTTATCCCCGAAGGATGATAAGGCAAACGATTGAAAATAAAATCACCTATCACTGAAGGATGATAAAGCGACCCCGACACGAAAATGATGCCGAGTAACAGAAAATTAAATAATGGCTAACACCAAAAGGATGATAAAGCGACCCCAACATCAAAAGGATAATGAGTAACAGAAAATTAAATAATCGATATCACCAAAAGGATGATAAAGCGACCCTAAAACCAAAAGGATGCCGAGTAACAGAAAATTAAATAATCGCTATCACCAAAAGGATGATAAAGCGACCCCGACACCAAAAGGATGACGAGTAACAGAAAATTAAATAATCGCTATCACCAAAAGGATGATAAAGCGACCCTGACACCAAAAGGATGATGAGTGATTGAAAATTAAATAATCGCTATCACCAAAAGGATGATAAAGCGACCCCGACACCAAAAGGATGGCGAGTAACTGAAAATTAAATAATCGCTATCACCAAAAGGATGATAAAGCGACCCCGACACCAAAAGGATGACGAGAGACAGAAAATTAAATAATCGCTATCACCAAAAGGATGATAAAGCGACCCCGACACCAAAAGGATGACGAGTAACATAAAATTAAATAATCGCTATCACCAAAAGGATGATAGAGCGACCCCGACACCAAAAGGATGACGAGTAACTGAAAATTAAATAATCGCTATCACCAAAAGGATGATAAAGCATCCCCGACACCAAAAGGATGACGAGTAACTGAAAATTAAATAATCTGGAAGAGAAGTATCCAACGGGGAAGTCCACTGAATAACACCTAGGAATATCTTTGGAATCTTCGATCGACCCTGGATCCAGACTTCTGCTGGGGAAAGACCTGGAATCTTGGGTTGATCCTGGATCCTGAGTTATGCAACTATGCTTGTTTGTTTTTTAAATGGTATTCCATAATAATGGAGATACGATGCAAGTGTTTATGCACTGCTAAAAGTTAAAATGTTGGGAGTATGAAAAGTTGATTTATTTAGGTATGCATATGATGCACATGTTGTAAATGATTGATGAAAATGATGCGTATGACATTGATGATGCATAATGATGCATATGAGCGATTGAAAGGTGCCAGCTTGATGGACTTTTGGTTTGGTAGTTACCAATAACGATTGGACTTTGGATGGGTGGAGGGTTTGATTCCCCGACACTCGATCTTCGACGATGTATGATCAGAAGATGGATCTGAAAGCTCCAAGTTTGGTTATTTGCTGATGAGCGAAGCGACTTAATTAACACATGAAGATTGATTTTGCTTCGAATGGTTGCCAACGTCTAGCAAGGACTGTTTGTTCAGCTGGGGAGTAGAGATAGGAAGATTTGCTCTTTGTTTGCTTGCCCCTGTCTGTAGGGTATTTGAAATAAATCTGGTGGGGAAGCTTTGAGAGTGACCATGACATGATCTGCCCCAACGTCTGGATTTGGTAGGCGTCTGCCTCTGGACTGAGCTGTTGGAAGATAATTTGCCCCTGATTGGGCTATTAAGAATGATTTTGCCCCTGATTAATGGACTTTTAGATAAATTTCCCCTGATTGGGCTGTTGAGGTAGTCTTGATTCATGTTGGCACCAATGAAGTTCAAATTTCTCTTTTGATTTCCCCTTGTTGGGATTGCACTGATGTCAAGCACTAAATTGCAATTAAATTATTCATACACAAATGGTAGTGTTAATGTAAAGTTCATGTAAGTTTTGAAAAAGTCAATTTATTTGAATGATTGTGATAGTGTGACGGATGGACCGTTGGTCCAAACGAGGTGCTGATTTAGACAGTGCGTGAAAGATGTAGTAAGAATAATGTGCAAACGAGATTGACGATTGGCAAATATATGGGAGTCAACTTACGCAACCTTGTTGGTAGCATGCTTTCAGAATAAACCACGCCTCAATTAGGACTTTCGAAGGTTGTAACATGGTCTGGTTAATGGTTTGTGAAATAAAAGATATAAGGCTCAAAGTTTGATTTGTACCCATCCCTTCTTCGTGATGTTCTCCAGTCCTACGTTCAGTTAACTTTACACATACATTTGTTTTGACTTTGCAAGAGTGAAGATGAAGCTTTAAAGTTCGCTTGAAAATGGCAGTCATCTTATTTTGTTGTTGGTGACCCTTTGATTCTTGATTTGGTGGTCACTGATATTTGTTTTGTTTTTGTTAAGGATTTGATCTCCTCTTTTGATTTGTTTTTTTTCTTGTCAACTAAGTCTCCCTTTGGGTGCTCAACTTAGCGGTTTTTTCTTTTCTATTTTTTTGTATTTTGTTGAATATTGTGACTGCCAAGTCATTTGTTGATGTTCCTCTAACGGGATGTCTCATCTTGTGATCTGATGGTGTAGTCAGATTAATTGAACAACTACCCTGCCCCGGGTTAGATGTAAGGGTTTGTATCCGAAAGAAACTCCTACTTCTAGGCTCGAAGTGGTTGACTAGGGATTAACTCCTTGTATCTCCAGTGTTTTGGGGATTTGAACAAATGCCTGTACATCATTGATGAGATTTTATTAGAAAGCATAACACAACAATTATGGGTATTTCGTTTTCATCATCCTCCCTCAAATATTTGCTAAAGTGAAGTGAGAGAAAGTTTTTGTGATTTTTGTGATAAATGATAAATAATGAGCAAATGCGAATAGATTGATTCAAAACATGCATAAACGTAATATTAACAAAACCAAGTACAAACGATAATGTTCAAAGCAAATAGTACTTAACAAACAGTACAAAATAACAAAGACTACGAAAATGATAAATGGCGATAGCTGCCTTGATTTGAGGAATTGAACTTCTCTTGATTGAATACTTCAAAGTTGGATACTACTTAGCTTGGTCTTCAACAACCCCTTCAAATGTCTTTACTTGCTGGCACCGTGCGGAGGCATTGGATTGTTCTGGACATTTGGATTTCTCGGAGTGAAGATGAAATCCTTAGAATCGATCAGGTCTTGAACCTTGTGCTTGAACGATTTACAGTTCTCGATCGTATGACCAGGAGCACCTTTGTGAAACTCACAATGAGCATTGGCATCATAGTCTCGGGAGGTACCAGTTTAAGGTGGCAGGTCTTTCAAAACAAGAGTTCCCTTCGCCATCAGCCTATTAAAAATTTCTCCATACGACATAGGCAGTGGATCAAATTTTCTTTCAGGCCTTCTTTGTTGATACGGTGGGCGTTGTTGAGGAGCACGTTGGTGTGGGTGACCAGGCCGTTGCGGATAAGCTGGTTGCTGGTATGGTCCAAGCGCATATTGCGCAGTTGCAACTATAGGATATGGACGTGGTTGATAAGCCATCTGAGGTGGAAATGAAGCTTGAATGGCCTGCTGATAAGGCAATGGAGGAATTGGCTGATAAGGCACAGGAGCATATTGCGTAGCAGTAACATATGGATACTAATAGTAGGGCAGTGAAGTAGGTACACTCTATTGCGGATTCCCACTTGAAGTAGAAATGGCATTTGTCTCTCCCTTCTTATACCCATTGAAAGGCTTCTTGGTTCCAGATTGGCTGCTAGAACCTCCTTGAATCTTTCCACTTTTCAGACCTTTTTCAATTCTTTCTCCGACCATCACCATGTCCGAAAATCCAGAAGATACGTTGCTGATCAGCTTTTCGTAGTATTGCCCCTGTAAGGTGTAACACCCCAAATTTGCCCTCTTCTTTTTAAGCGTCATCACCACGTCATATTCATCATAAGCATATCATATTCTTGGCATCTTAGCATGGAAAGATGAGGCATAACATTCTCATGACCTAGCATTAGACATATGATCATCTGTGGAGGGATTTGAAGCATTTCAAGCTATAAAAAGGGGCCCAATGGATTTTCTCAAGTCCTATGAGGAGTCTACATTGCATTCACAAGCTTAAGATTATCCACAAAAGCCCAGGAGGTTGGAGGATCATCAGGGAATTCAAGCTAGGGCAAAGCTCCTACACAATGATCCTAAATTAGGGTTTGAGTTTCAAGCATGAAAATTTTGTGACTTTGGCCATTTCATCTGGGCAAAGTCTTTCATATGATAAGAGGATCATAGGGATGAAATTTGGTGAGAAAATTCCTTGTGGAAGTCAGGTATTTCTTTAGTTGCTTGTAAATGAAGAAATTGGTCAACTGTGCATTCTAGAAGTCAACTGTGAGATTTCAAAAGGTCCAACCTTGTTTTTCAAGCCAAGGGATGTTCTTATAACCTTATAAGAGGTTTGGAAAAGTCAAAGATCAAGAATCAAGAGGTTATGAGGTGTTTTGCATTTTTGGCATGAGATTGGTCATGGAAGTTTCTAATTTTGGCAACTTTTTGCCCTAATTTTCAAGTGTACATAACTTGGTGAAAAAGGCTTCAAATGGATTGCCATCAAACATGAAAGTTGAAGATTAAGGTCTCCCATTTTTAAAAAGTACAAGAGCATTTTCATAGCCTTCATGGTTTGGGAGACAGGCCCTTTGAAAATTGCCTAAATTCTAGGGCATGACTTAAAATTCAAGCTTCCTCCAAATGCAAGAACTTGTGAAACTCATTTTCAAGCTATTCCATGAACAATATAAGGTCACATTATTACAAGGCATTGCATAAATATTGATTTGCTCCAAAAATATCATCCATTTCTTGCATGGAGGGAAGTATACCACACAAGAGGCAAATTTGCATGATCATGGGAAATGCATGACCCTCACATCCCAAGGCCATGATGCTTTCAGTTTTGAATCAAGGGTTGGATTATGCTTGAACATGTGCAAGGAAAGAGAGTATGACACAAGTGTTTCACCTCATCACACCAATCCTGTTTTTTTGCAAAATCATCCTCACACTCTCCTCTCACGTGCATTTTTCTTCATTCCCTCAGCATTGAACATTGGCATGATATAAAAGAGAATTAGGGTTTCCATTTTCTGAGATTCATCACAATTTCATCACTCTCAAATCTTCACTTCCTTTGCTTCCTTCTTCTCATGATGTGAATTCTTGGCTATGTGCACTTCTTCTCTTCATCTCATGTGATCCTTAGACACTTTTCTAACATGATTAGGGTTCTGGTCTTGCACCTTGAGGTTGTGCTTTGATTATTTTGCTTTGCATCTTCTCATGTTTTGTTTGTTTTGCCATAGTGATTCATATTGCTTCATGTTGAGTTGTGTGTTTCTTCTCTTATTCTTGTGCTTTAAGATTGCATTTGGCATTTGTGTCTATGACTTCACTTCTGGTTGTGTGACTTTGTTTTGACATTATGTTCATTTTGTATTGCATTTATGTTTGTGTCAATAACCATTTCAGGGGCTTTGGTATGTGAGAGGTGTGGATGTGATTCCCACATCTCCAAATCTTATCTCTTCTCTTCTCCTTATTATTTTTCTAACCTTGGGATTGTTGGGCTTAGGCCTTACTTCCTCCTTCCTTTCTTCTTCTTTCTTCTTCTTCTCTTCTTCTTTCCTTCTTCATTAGGATAAACTTAAAACCACACTAACCTAGGATTACCTTTGCATGATAACTCTAGGATTCATCATTCCCCCATTATACTTTTACCTTTGTGATCCTTTGGTTTCTCTTCTCTTCTCATCTCAAAACCCTAAGAAGACACTTAATAAAGATTGAAGTGATATCTTGAGAAATAGCCTTATCCCATGAGACACTTGTAGTCTTCCCATCTTGGGATAGTACAAGCTTGTCTTGTGATGCACAAGTCTGATCAGGATATCATCTTCACCAAGAAAATCATAAAACACACTTCTTCAAAAAAATACAAAAGCACTTAATAAGTTAATGAGTTAGTGAGCTTAAGCCCTAATCTCTGGGTTCATGTTTTGGGGATTTTCTCCTTACTTGAGTGTGCTTGTTCTGTTATTCCATCTTGGAATGTAGTGACAAGTACACATTCCATGGAAAAGAGCTTGAGTTCACTTTCTTGTGACACACTCCTAAAAGCTTCTAAAAAAACACAAACAAACAATAAGCATCTTTCCTTCGGGAATTTTTTTCTCATCTCCTTCGCTCCGTCCGCGAACTTGCTCCTACTTGTCACTTTTCAAGACGGTTACGCACTCGTCGTCCGAGCCTGTAACACCTGAGCATTGACATAGGCAGTTCAAGCCTTAATTCACAAGCAATCCTTTCCACCCCTAGTTAGGGGAACTACGGCGACTCTGATCCTCATTGTCCAGATGAGGTACGTAGGCAGCGGGGTAGGGCCCGTTCGAGCACAATCTTTATTTTCCCTACATATTATCCTTTTCATTTCCTTTTAAGTTCCCTTTTCCTTTCTTTTATCCAGTTCAGTTCATTTTCTTTGCAGCAGCTTTCATTTCTTTTCCCTTTGAAATAGATTTCTTTGCAAGTGTGGATCCCGTCGGGTACGGCAGACGATCTGGGTGCTAATACCTTCCCAAGTCGTAACCGACTCCCGAACTCAGCTTCTTTGGTTCGCAGGACCCGTGTCCTTCCTTTTCTTTTCTTCTGGTTTGTGCAACATTACCATTCCCGTTCCTTTGGGATAAAAATGCCTGGCTGGCGACTCTATTCTTTTCCGCGCCACTTTCGCGTTTGTACCAGGATGGAAATCCGGGGAGCGATAGCTGGCAACTCTGCTGGGGACCGAACCCAGAATCTCTGGTTCCCTTGAGAGTCTCTCCTTGCGCATGCGTGTTTCTGTTTTATTGGGTGTTGATTATTTGATGTTGCATGTTTATTTTACTGTTGTTTATTTCCAGTTTATTTACAGTTTATTTACAGTTTTCAGTATTTATTTTCTGCATCATATTTTTATACTGGACTGTCTGGATTGGATCTTTTGTTTGGTGGGTTTGGGTGATACTGTTTCTGAGAGATGAGCTCATTACCACGGCTCGAGTGCACCTTAGGACTTAGAATGGTTCCACTTTGGCCTCATGAGATCTTGTCATGGGGGTAGTAGTGAGTTCCACGCCCAGATTTGCGAACGTCTTATCAGTGTGGCCCTTATTGAGATTTGGTCCTTATGGTTCTGGTTTTCTTGGTGCTATGGTTCTGAGAATTTCTATCAGAGGGTTGTGGCTCAGAGGATTTTGGGTTTCAGTTGTTCAGAGGGTCCTTATATTCAGTGTCCAGTATCTAGATGGTCCCAAATTGATCATATGCTTGCATTGCATTTGCATTGCATCATACTTGCATTAACTGTTTATGTTTCCATTTTTCAGGTTATTGTTCACAGTTAGCACCCAGTTCTGGTAATCTTAAGCTCTCCATATGGCAGAATTTAAGAGAATCACAATGAAAAAGAATGTTCATTATACTTTTGTTCAACCTGAAGTCAAGAGTGTTCAGAAATTAGCAGGGCTGATGAATGACCAAGTCTTGGGGAATTTCAGAAAGAGGTATGGCCAGATATTGAAGTACATGGACAAACCCACTGCAGACCAGAAGGACAGCTTGCACACCTTGCTTCAGTTTTATGATCCCTTGTTGCGGTGTTTCGTGTTTCTAGATTACATCTTGGCTCCTACCTTGGAGGAGATTTCCAGCATTTTGGGTGTTCCAGTCAGAGATACCTTGCCTTATTATGGGTCTGTGGTGGTTCTCAAGGAAGAAGACATAGCCAGAGTCTGCCGTTTACCAGCTGCTAAAGTCAAGAAGGCTCTGAAGGACAGTGAAGGCAGAGGACTCCCTTGGAATGTGCTTATACCAGAGGCTGAAGAATATGCCAAAGAGGGTAAATTGGGAGATTTTGGTGTTGTGCTGGCTTTGATGGTGTATGGGTCTAGCCTTTTCCCGTGAGAAAAAGAGTTTGTGAGCTTGGAAGTGATCTCCATATTTGCTAAAGGCAATCCTATGCCAACTCTGTTGGGAGATTTCTACTACAACGTTCACTACTGGAATGAGAAAGGTAGAGGTGGACCAGTGGGCTGTTGTGCTTCATTGTTTGTTGAGTGGTTTGCTAGGAAGTTGCCAAAGTCAGGCTCTTTCAAGGAGATGAGAGATGAGTGGAGGTGGTCTAGAAGGCTAATGGGGATAACTTTTGAGGATATAGCTTGGGGATATGACAGAGATCTGATGGGAAAGGAGTTGCTGGTCAGTTGTGGAAGATTTGCTGGAGTGCCTTTGCTAGGAAGGAAGGGTGTGATCAGTTATCATCCAACATTAGCCAGGAAGCAATTTGGCTATCCTCTGAGAGATCCACCAAGGATGGAAGAGTTTGCTGAATCTTTGTATTTTCCTGTGGAGGGAAACAAAGAGTTAGTTATACAAGAATCTCAGGCCTGGGCTCACAGAGTGAGGAAAGGTAAGAAAGACTTTGGCAGAGTAGATCCCAAGACATATCCTTCTTTTGCTACATGGTTGCAGAAACGTGTAGAGGAAGTTCTCTTGCCATTCTCAATAAAAGCTCCATTATATCCTAAAGAAGTGCCATGTCAGAGTACTGTCTCCCTTTAAGAGTATAAGAAATTGGAAGCTCAGCTGCATGAAGTCCGAGTGGAGAATGCTGAAATGGTTAACTTATACCATCTTGCCGACCGTGCCAAAAATAAAGTAGAGGGAAAGCTACAGAAGATGCAATCCTCCTTGGAAGCTAAAGAGAAAGAGTTTGCTGGAAGGGAAGTTCACTTTCAGAGATTGGGTCTGATGGAGGCAAAAAGAGAAGCGGAGCGCAAAAAGACTTTGAAGACTCTTAAAGAAGCTCGCCAGTCCATTGTTTGGTTGCAAAGCCAAAGGGAACAGGAGCAGAAGAAGTATAAAGAAAAAGAAGAGTTCTTCGAGGTACAAATGGCCTTCAAGAAAGAAGAGGTGGAATAAGTCCACAACATACGAAGGGAAAAGACTCAGCAGGTGGCATAGAGCCAGATGGCCTTAGAGGAGGCATTGAAAGAGATCGAAGAGCTCAAGCTGAGAGCAGGTGTGAAGAAGAACAGGACAGAGGTGGCTGCATAAGAACCTGGGTCTTTAGTTTAGTTTTTATTTATTGTTGTTCAGACTACCTATAGGCTTGTTCTAGGAGTCTTGCTTTATCTTTTGTTTTTTGTTCATGTATTAACTTGTAACCCTTCGGGGAATTTTTGTTTGTGCTCTAACTTTTGGCCAGCAGTGGGTTATCCATGTTATGCGGTGTTAATATGCAAATTACCATTTCTGAATATGCAAAGCTTGTTTGTCTAATACTGCTAAGATCTGAACACTCTTCAAAGGGAAAGTTTGAAAACTAACACTCAAAGTGGTTATCTGGAGCCAATACCAGAACTGGGGCATATAAATGCTTAAAACTTGGAAACATGAGTAGTTACATTGCATGCATATAATGTGGTTGTTTGTTTTGCAGGTAGTTCTTCAGTTTCTAACGTTTATGTCCTTTCAGGCACTATAGCTCCCAGGAAGGTTCGAGAACAGCCGATTGTACACAGATATCCCACAAGAGTCAACAGAGAAAGAGTGATGGATCAAATGCAGGCTGATTTAGCTGACTTAAGATTGAGAATGGATTATTTCATGACCCTTATGGCAGGGATGGGTCAGACTCAAGAACGTTTACGTGAGTTGGTAGAAAATAATCAAGCCAGGAACAACGGGGCTGCTGATGGAGGTAATCGTAACGGTGCGGGCGCCCGTCAAGTTGAGATCCCTGTGGCACAGCCAGGGGTCACCATTATCAATGATGGACTGAACAATGTACAGATGGACGGTCAAGACGAAAAATTTACCTTGATGGACGAAACGGAAGGCCAAGGGGCTGAAATGAACAGAAAGTTTGAAGAGATGGCTGAACAGATCAGGGTCATTCAATATCAGAGCTCCTTGGGGTTCAACATTAATGACTTGGGCTTGGTTCCAGGGGGTTAGAATCCCTTACAAGTTCAAGGTCCCGACTTTCGAGAAGTACAACGGCACAGCGTGTCCAAAGACTCACCTTCAGTCATTTGTAGGAAGAATTGCTGCCCATATTGACGACGAGAAGCTATGGATGTATTATTTCCAGGACAGCCTGGTTGGGGCTTCCTTGGAATGGTATATGAAGCTAAGTAGGGTCAATGTTAAGAGCTGGAAGGACTTGGAAGAGGCGTTCGTGAAGCAATACCAGTACAATTTGGACATGGCTCCGAATCGCACTCAACTGCAGAACATGTCTCAAAATGCTAAGGAGGGGTTTAAAGAGTATGCTCAAAGGTGGCGTCAGCTCGCTGCCAGAGTACAACCACCATTGTTGGAGAACGAGATGGTTGATATGTTCATGGGAACATTGCAAGGGGTGTTTATCGAAAGGTTAGCGTCTTGTTCGGCAACCAAGTTCAATGATATAGTAATAGCAGGCGAGAGTGTCAAGACTCTGTTAAAGATGGGGAAGATTCAGGATACCAGTGCGAGCAACTCGAGTGGCGTAAGAAAAGCTTTCAACGGACCCCCGAGAAGAAGGGAAGGTGAAACCAATGCTGTGTATGGCCGAGGACGGGGCCGAGGATATAAAAGATCATATGAGCAAGTGGCAGCTGTCACTATCCCTTCCAGTCCTGTGCAGCAGGTACAGACTCAACCACAACAGCAACAACAAAAGCCACAATGTAACAATTATCAACAAAGACCTTATCAGCCGAGACAAGCTCGTCCGGCTAATAGGGCGCTTGAAGTGATTCCCATGACATACACTGCATTGCTGCAGAGATTGTTAGACCTGAACTTGATACAATTGAGGACATTAGCGCCACCACCACCTGGAGAGCTTCTAGTGGGGTACGATGCTAATGCTAGATGCGCATTCCATTCAGGGGCACCCAGGCACTCAACTGAGAAGTGCAGGGCGCTACAGCATAAAGTTCAAGATTTGATCGACTCCAAGGCGATTAACTTCGCACCACCGCCTAATGTTACTTCAAACCCTATTCCAAACAATGGAGGGGATAGAATAAATGTTGTGGATGGTGGTGAGAAGTTAAGTTTGATTCTGAGCGTAGAAGAAGTGAACACTCCACTGCTGGTGGTGAAGGAGAGGTTGTTAAAAGGACAAGTGTTTCCGGGATGCGGTTCCGATTGTGAAAAGTGTTTGAATTCAGCGAACGGTTGTGAAGACCTGAAGGTGGGGTTGCAAAATCTGATTGATGAAGGATCATTGCAGTTTGACAGAGTTCATAATAAAGGTGATTGTGTGTCCACTATAACCATCTACTATGATCCATCTGAGATGCCTACTAGAAGAGAACTTGTGACAATTTATGCTCCTGAAGTCAGTCCTGTTACTATTACTGTTCCTGGGCCTATTCCTTATACTGATGATAAAGCCATCCCATGGCATTACGGCTTAGATGTGTACATGGAAGGACAGAAGGTAGAGAGTAAGTTAGTAGCAATTGACCCGACTGTAGTGAACGTCGGAGGGGTTGGTGGTTTTACGAAAAGTGGTCGTCTTTTTGCTCCCCCAGTTCTGAGAGGAGATCCTGAGGCTGAAGTTGTGGCAAAGGCTAAAGGAAAGCAAATAGCGACTGAAGAAACGACAACTCCTGCTGCTGGACAGGGTACCTTTGAGTAAGAAGTGGAGAAATTTATGCGAATAATAAAGAAGAGTGATTACAAGGTAGTGGAACAGTTGAACCAGACGTCGTCCAAAATATCAATTATGTCTTTGCTGATGTTCTCTCCAGCACATAGAGAAGCCTTGCTGAAAGTGTTGCAGATGGCATACGTTCCTTAAGAGATAACTGTTAATCAATTGGAAGCTGTAGTGGGCAGTGTGAATACAAGCCACAGATTGGGCTTCACAGATAGAGACCTTACTTCAGAGGGCCGTAACCACAACAAAGCACTGCATATTACTATGGAGTGTAAGGGTGTTGTTTTGTCGCATGTCCTGGTTGACACAAGTTCTTCTCTTAATGTACTCCCGAAGAAAGCCTTAATGAAGTTGAATGTCGATGGTATCGTCCTGCGGCCCAGTGATTTGATAGTTAAAGCTTTTGATGGGTCCAGAAGGTCTGTGTTCGGTGAAGTTGAGTTACCGGTGAAAATAGGGTCTCATGTATTCAAGAGCACGTTCTACGTCATGGATATTCAGCCTGCGTACAGTTGCTTGCTGGGACGTCCTTGGATTCATGCTACTGGAGCAGTAACTTCCACTTTGCATCAAAAGCTAAAATACGTGGTTGATGGTCAAGTAATCACTGTGTGCGGAGAGGAAGATATATTTGTGAGCCACTTATCAACTTTCAAATATGTGGAGATGGACGGAGAGATCCATGAGACGTTGTGTCAGGCCTTCGAAGCAGTTAATGTCAGTATTTTGACTCCAGTAGAGAGGAACAATGAGAAAGAAGGTACCTCCATTCAATCCTACAAGCAGGCTAAGGAAGTGGTTCAGTCGGGAAGCGCCCAAGGCTGGGGCAAGTTGCTGGAATTAGAGAAGAAAGATGATAAGTTTGGTCTGGGTTATTAGCCTGGTGGGTCTAACGAGCCTCAGAGTGGTAAAACTATTACTTTCACAAGCGCTGGGATGCTCGACCGCAACCATATCTGTGCAACAAGCGGAGAAGAAGACAGTGATGGAAACTGGGATAACTGGATTCATCCGTGTGCACCCGGAGAGGAGCTCAAGAACTGGTCTGCTGAAGACATCGTCCAAGTTACCTGGCAACCAAAGTAATTTACTTGTTTCCTTTTTTATCATGCTGCATTGTCAATCATGCACTCTGCCCAAGGTGCAAGGATCCATCTGTAGGGCCACCATGCTTTTAATGCATTTATATTTTACCATGAAATAAAGGACATTTTTCATACAAATTGTGTTCTCTTTCTTTCATTTTAAATTTTTTACAAAAAAAATAAAAATGGCAATGTGCTTTTCTTTTGTTTGTGTGTTTGCGTCTCTTTTGAAAAATAAACAGATTCTGAAATGAGCACATCATCTATGCAGTGTTGATCATCCGAATTCTAGTGATAACGTTCCTGCTATGACCACACATGACTTTGACAATCCTATCTACCAAACTGATGAAGGGGTTGAGGAAGACTGTGAACTCCCCGAAGAATTAGTCAGGTTGTTGAAACTAGAGGAAAGGGTCATTCAGCCTCATCAGGAAGAAATAGAGATCATCAACATTGGGTTAGAAAAGTCAAAGAAAGAGATAAAGATTAGGTCCAGTCTGCAGGCCGAGGTAAAGAAAGAGTTGATTGGTATGCTGCGTGAGTATGTGGATATCTTCGCCTGGTAATATCAAGATATGCCAGGGTTGGATACTGACATTGTTGTGCATAAGCTACCATTGAGAGAGGATTGTCCTCCTGTGAAACATAAGCTGAGAAGAACTCGTCCTGATATGGCAATGAAGATCAAGGAGGAAGTTCAGAAACAGTGGGATGCCGGATTCCTTGCCGTAACTAGTTACCCACCTTGGGTAGCTAATATTGTGCCTGTACCAAAGAAAGATGGTAAAGTTCGGATTTGCGTTGATTACCGGGATATAAACAGAGCAAGCCCAAAAGATGATTTTCCACTACCTCATATTGATGTGCTGGTAGATAACACTGCTCAATTCTCGGTATTTTCCTTCATGGATGGCTTCTCCGGATATAATCATATTAAGATGGCGCCGGAAGACATGGAGAAAACAACGTTCATTACCCCGTGGGGTACATTTTGCTACAAGGTGATGCCCTTTGGTTTGAAGAACGCCGGTGCAACATATCAACGGGCTATGGTCACATTGTTCCACGACATGATACACAAGGATATAGAGTGTTATGTGGACGATATGATAGCCAAGTCCCGAGATGAAGAAGAGCAACTGGTCAATCTCAAGAAGCTGTTTGATAGACTGATAAAGTATAAGCTGAGATTGAATCCAAACAAGTGCACTTTCGGAGTGCGTTCCGGGAAACTTCTGGGTTTCATTGTTAGTCCGAAAGGAATCGAGGTGGATCCTGCAAAAGTAAAAGCAATACAAGATATGCCTGCACCGAAAACAGAAAAAGAAGTGCGCAAGTTTTTAGGGAGGTTGAACTACATTTCACGGTTCATATCTCATCTAACTTCCACATGTGAGCCAATATTCAAATTGCTAAGAAAAGAGCAAACGGTCAGGTGGAATGAGGACTGCTAAAGAGCCTTTGAAAAGATAAAAGAATATTTGCAGACACCTCTGATTCTAATGCCTCCAGTTCTAGGACGGACACTTATCATGTACTTGATTGTGCTAAAAGGGTCAATGGGGTGTGTTCTAGGCCAACATGACGAGTCTGATCGAAAAGAGTATGCTATTTATTACCTTAGCAAAACGTTTACCGACTATGAATCCCGTTACTCACTGCTCGAGAAAACTTGCTGCGTTTTGGTATGGGGTGCTCGCCGACTGAGATAATACATGTTGACCCATACAACACTGCTAATCTCAAAAATGGATCCTGCTCAGTATATTTTCGAGAAACCAGCGTTGACCGGAAGGGTTGCTAGGTGGCAAATGATCTTAACAGAGTATGACATACAATATACTTCTCAGAAAGCCATCAAGGGTAGTGTATTATCAGATTACCTTGCACATCAACCTCTTGAAGATGACTATCAGCCAATGAAATTTGATTTCCCTAATGAGGACATCATGTACCTCAAAGCAAAAGATTGCGAGGAACCACTTCCGGAGGAGGGGACAGACCCTGAATCCAAATGGAAGTTGATGTTTGATGGGGCAGTCAATATCAACGGACGTGGAGTTGGTGTTGTTCTTATCACTCCTGAAGGTGTTCACTTTCCCTTCGCTGCCAGAATTACTTTTGGCTGCACCAACAATGAAGCGGAATACGAGGCGTGCATAATGGGAATAAAGGAGGCTATTAATCTTCGGATTAAGACCCTCGATATATTCGGAGATTCAGCCCTCGTTATTAATCAGGTTACCGGCAAGTGGTATACGCATCAAGAACATTTAATTCCTTATAGGGATTATGCCAGAAAACTGTTGACATTCTTCACGACAGTTAAGCTGCAGTACATACCACGTGATGAGAATCAATTTGCCGACGCATTGGCTACTCTTTCTTCGTCCATCAAAGTCTTGTGTTGGAATTATGTGCCCAGGATTGACATTTCCAGGCTTGACGCACCAGGTCATGCTTTCTCTGTAGACGCAGTGTCTGATGAGAAACCTTGGTACTTTGATATAAAGCTCTTCCTGGAAAAGTAAGAATACCCAGCTGGGGCATCATCCAATGATAAGAAGACCTTAAGGCGACTTGCTGCTAGTTTCTTCTTGAATACATATGGGGTTTTGTATAAGAGGAACTTTGACATGGTCTTGCTCAGATGCGTGGATAGACACGAAGCAAGCCTGTTAATGCAAGAAGTCCACGAGGGATCTTTCGGTACTCATGCAGGAGGGCATGTTATGGCTAAGAAGTTGCTGAGATCGGGGTATTATTGGATGAAAATGGATGCAGATTGTTGTTCGTACGCCCGTAAGTGCCACAAGTGCCAAATTTATGCAGACAAGGTGCATGTTCCTCTCAGCCCGCTCAATGTCATGTCATCTCCTTGGCCCTTTTCTATGTGGGGCATTGACATGATCGGGAAAATAGAGCCTACTGCTTCAAATGGTCATCGCTTCATCTTGGTTGCGATCGATTACTTCACTAAGTGGGTTGAATAACATCTTATGCCAATGTCACTCGTCAAGTGGTAGCCAGATTTTTGAAAAGAGACATTATTTGCAGATACGGGGTGCCCGAAAGAATCATTACTGACAATGGTTCTAACTTGAACAACAAGATGATGGCAGAGTTGTGTCGGGACTTTCAGATTCAGCATCAAAATTCTTCTCCTTACCGACCAAAGATAAATGGCGCGGTAGAGGCAGCAAATAATAATATCAAGAAGATTGTGCAAAAGATGGTTGTCACTTACAAAGATTGGCATGAGATGTTACCGTTTGCGTTGCATGGGTACCGAACGTCAGTCAGGACATCAACTGGGGCAACTCCCTTCTCATTGGTATATGGTATGGAGGCAGTCTTTCTTGTTGAGGTGGAAATTCCTTCATTACGTGTGATGATGGATGTGAAGCTTGATGAGGCTGAGTGGGTACGTGCTCGATACAATCAACTATGTCTAATCGAGGAAAAGAGATTAGCGGCTATCTGTCATGGTCAACTTTATCAGAGGAGAATGAAGCGCGCATTCGACCAACGAGTACGTACTCGGGAGTATCAAGTAGGAGAGCTTGTGCTCAAGAGGATCATTCCTCCAGGTTCAGATCACAGGGGCAAGTGGACCCCAATTATGAATGACCATTCAGAGTGAAGAAAGTTTTCTCAGGAGGAGCACTGATGCTCACCACTATGGATGGAGAAGATTTCCAATCCCCTGTTATTTCGGATGCAGTTAAAAAATACTTCGCATAAAAAGACCCGTTGGACACAAAAATAGAATTAAAGTCCATGCAAGAAAACGACATCCCGGCGAGCTAAAAACGGAATAAAAAGCTCGGGCAAAAGTTAGGGAAAATAAATAAATAAATGTACACCCGCTGAGTTGAAAAGCCACATCGGACAGCTCAGGCAAAAAAGGGTATCCCGGTGGATTGAAAACCCGAAAGGGAGATCCACGCAAAACAAGGGAATAAGCGAACAACTGCGATCCGAGTAATCTGAACCAAATCATCGTTTTGTACAGCCTGACAAATATCAGAAGGATAGGAATCAGTCTCCTCATCTCCTCAGAAAGCAAAGGCAAGAATGGAGAATTTTGAAGACATGCTGGTCATAGCAAGAAGGAAACTCATTGGGATGTCGTGTCCATTTCCATTAGGATAGTTTGTTTTCTCAATTTTATGGTAGCTACCTCTTTCCAGGTGGTTGCTTCTTGATGTAAAAACTTTGCCTATTCAGAGGCTTTTCAATAAAAGAATATTCAGTCAAAAAGTTGTGTTGTGTTTACTTTTGTTTGCAAAATGTCCTGAATTTTTGGCAAAAATAACATTGCATTTAGAACATGGTGATTTGTTTTCTAAAAAAAATGACATTACAGAGAAACATGTGAATCCTCTTTGAGTGTCGGGTGACGATGGATGAACAGATCATACCACGTAAGTCCCCGAGGCACATATGTGTTTTCTGTTGTTGCAGGTTTTGCAGGATGGCGTCACATTCTCCCAAGCAGAGTTTTCCCTAGCTAAGTCAAGACAGATGGGGATCCCCAGCAGTTTATTTTCCCACAAGTGGAGTATGCCCAGCAGGCAGTGGGAGGCCCCTTCCCCACAGAATCTATAATTATCAAAAAATTTCTGCCCAAGCATGGGATATTTGAGGAAGAATCTCCCCAGCCATGTTGAAAGATCATCATTCCCCCCGTAGAGTTTCATGATTGAGATACAACCATCATTGAAATATTCCCCAGCATTCATCTGTGTCTGATAGTTGTTGTTGCTCGTCTGCATTCCCCGACACTCGTGTGTGTTCACACCTTGCTGTTGCTCGTTTGCATTTCCCAACACTCGTCCGTGTCCCCACTTTGTTACTGCTCATTTGCTTTCCCCAGCAGTTGCCCATGGCTGTAATTGTTATTGCTCGTCTACATTTCCCAACACTCGTCTATGTTTGATATTTGCTTGTTGCTCGTCTACACTCCCCAACACTCGTCTGTGTTCGTTATCTGTTTGAGGCTCGTCTGCATTCCCCGCACTCGTATGTGTTACCCTATATCCATATGTGCTGGATTTGATAATTACCCTGGTACTCGTCTGTATTGCTACTCCAATTGCTCGTCTATGTTGGGTTTCTGGTATTCATCTGTACCAGTGACTGATATTCGTCTGTATCATCGCCTGAAGTGCTCGTCCGTGTTTCTTAGATCATCGTCTAATATTTTTTTGTATCATTGACTTATGGCACTCGTCTGTGTTCTCTTGATGATCATCCAATACTCGTCTGTGTTGAAGAGGTTTAAAATCCTGACGGTGGGATTAAACGTCAAAATGGTTATCGGTCGTGGCGTAACAGGTATATCCGAAGGAGGCTCGTCTGTCTCAAACACCACTTATTTTTGTTGCACCTGGTGTAACAGGTTTGCTTGAAGAAAGGCTCGTCTGTCTTAGACCATATATCCACGGATAATATATGGGGAGGGTTCGTCTACCTTGATTATGCATGTCTATCCCACAGACTTAAGTGCATCACCGGTCCTGGCGTAACAGGTTTATCCGAAGGAGGTTCGTTTGTCTCAGATCATATGTTGTAGAATGTATGAGGGCTCATATGTCCAACACCTGGCGTAACATGTTTGTTTGAAGAGGGCTCGTATGTCCAGCACCTGGCGTAACAGGTTTGTTCGAAAGAGACTCGTCTGTCTAGGTTTTCTGTCCAAAGTAACAATTCAACTTGGAAGGAGCTCGTTTGCTTTCTCCCCACTTCAGTCGTCAAAGTGTCATTTGGTTGGGTTTATTTCCCATTTATGGCATTTTCCAGCAGAGTGAAAATTTCAGGTCTTCTTGGTATTCAACCACAGTTTATCCTTAACGGTCGATAACCGGGCTACCGTCCTTTTCAGATTAACAGTTGTTTGAATAGGGGCAGCTGTAACACCCCAAATTTGCCCTGTTCTTTTTAAGCATCATCACCACATCATATTCATCATAAGCATATCATATTCTTGGCATCTTAGCATGGAAAGATGAGGCATAACATTCTCATGACCTAGCATTAGGCATATTATCATCTGTGGAGGGATTTGAAGCATTTCAAGCTATAACAAGGGGCCCAATGGATTTTCTCAAGTCCTATGAGGAGTCTACATTGCATTTACAAGCTTAAGATTATCCACAAAAGCCCAGGAGGTTGGAGGATCATCAGGGATATCAAGCTAGGGCAAAGCTCCTACACAATGATCCCAAATTAGGGTTTGAGTTTCAAGCATGAAAATTTTGTGACTTTGGCCATTTCATCTGGGAAAAGTCTTTCATATGATAAGAGGATCCTAGGGATGATATTTGGTGAGAAAATTCCTTGTGGAAGTCAGGTATTTCTTCAGTTGCTTGTAAATGAAGAAATTGGTCAATTGTGCATTCTAGAAGTCAACTGTGAGATTTCAAAAGGTCCAACCTTGTTTTTCAAGCCAAGGGATGTCCTTATAACCTTATATGAGGTTTGGCAAAGTCAAAGATCAAGAATCAAGAGGTTTTGAGGTGTTTTGCATTTTTGGCATGAGATTGGTCATGGAAGTTTCTAATTTTGGCAACTTTTTGCCCTAATTTTCAAGTGTACATAACTTGGTGAAAAAAGCTTCAAATGGATTGCCATCAAACATGAAATTTGAATATTAAGGTCTCCCATTTTTAAAAAGTACAAGAGCATTTTCATAGCTGAAATTCTGGGATCAGGTGTGTGATGTCGAATGAGATGTTTAAAGACTTGAGGACGTGACTAAAACTTAAAGTGCAGGAAAATTAAACAACACAGGAAATTGTTAACCCAGTTCAGTGTATAACCACACTTACATATGGGGGCTACCAAGCCAGGAAGGAAATCCAATATAAGTAATATTAATTCTAGACTTAAACCACTCAGTTTAATCTTTCACTTAATATCTACCCAAGGCAATTTCTACCTAAGACACAACTTAGATATGAGTACCAACTCACTCCCCCTCAATCACACAGTGATGTGTTTACAAGTTTAATAAAATTGAAGTCATACTTCAAACAAACAACTTGATCTTACTTCACAGTTTCAATCAAGACACAAATACACTTTTGCTTAAAAGCTCATAAAGTGGAACACATTAACAACCTGCTATTAAAACACAAACACCCTATTTAGTCTTCTTAATTTCGTACTCTATTCTGAGAGTTTCTGTTGCTTAAATAGGTGTTTGGATTTTGGGCTTTCTGTAGGTTATCCAATCCTGATACGCATGCTGCCATCACCTTGAATTAGGGTTTGTTACTTCCTTGATTCTAGGTGAGTTAGTTCTTCTGATTATACTGAAATCATATAACCAATCTCCCTACAGATGCGCCTTCTTCTGTTTTATCCATCCATAATTAATTCCAGATAACTTCCCTGAATTTACTCAGTTCTGTTAATCATTAATTAATTCTGGTAGCAGGTTTGAGATGTCACAACATCTGGTGTGACATCCTGAAAACTGAACTTACTTCATTTACTGATACAATGTCACAACATCTGGTGTGACATCCTGTAAACTGAACTCACTTCATTAACTGATACAATGTCACAACATCTGGTGTGACATCCTAAATTAAGTTCATTTACTTATACTCTATTTGATAATGTCACAACATCTGATGTGACATCCTGAACTAAGTTTAACACTTCTTGTTGGTCAAAAATTCTGCCAATTATAAACATCTACAAACTCCCCCTTTGGCTAATTTTTGGCTAACATACTTTTCTGGTTTATCAGAGTGCAGCAGAGTTTCTTTTATCAGAGTACAACAGTTCTTTTCTATTGAGTCATGTGTGAGTTTACTCCCCCTCAAACCTACATGTGTTCAGACATGTTGCAACAGAAATTTTTCGTTAAAAACACAGCTTTGGTTCAGAAGCAAACAAAAGTCATTTTTTCATTAATCAGTAAGCTGCATCATACATTGTTGTTGTTGTTCAGTTCTCTTCTCCCCCTTGTTAGACATAAATTGGGGCCAAATTTTACAATGACAGAGAGAATTACAAAATCAAATTCAAAATACAATGCTGAAGCAGACATTACATATTCCTCACATACATGTTTCACTCAGAATCCTCATATTCAGTGTCTTCCTCTTCTTCAGTTTCCTCATCAGAATCAGCAGCCTTCTGAGCAGTCTCTTCAATCTCCAGCCTTTGGATAATCTCCTCAAGCTTCTGCTTCCTGGCATCCAGCTCTTTGCAGGTGTTCTTCAGCTCAGCAATCAAAGCATATTTGGATATTGGAGACTTTGCCTTTGAAGGTCCAGCAGATGTCCCAGAGGGAGCTTCAACATCAGCTGCATGATGACTTAAGAACAACTTGTAGTGGAAGGCCAGAGGACTTTCTCTTTTGCAGATTGAGTCCTTCTCAGTGAGGATACTTGGATACTGACTAAGTATTATTCCACACAGCAAAGAAGGGAAGGCAATAGGCAGCTTTGTTGTAGATGTTCCAGCATGCTTCAATGTCTGATCAAAAATATAGGCCCCAAAATCCAGCTTTGTTTGGGTGCCCACAGCAAATATGAACCTGCCCAATCCAGTTGCTATTGAGGAGGTATGGTTGGTAGGGACCCAGTTTGCAGTGCCAATCCTATGCAGCATTGCATACTTTCTTGTTAGCAAGCTAACAGAAAGTTTCCCTTTAACTGGCCAAGTCTTGACCTGATTGGCAGTGATGACCTTGCACACCTGGTTATCTTTCTTTCCCAGCTCATTAGGTCCATCAGATTCTCTTCCTAGATAGTGGTTGATAACCCTAGGAGAGAATTCCACACATCTCCCTCTTACATACACCTGTCTGAAGTCAGCTGACTTACCATCAACACAGTCCTCTTGAAGGTTGACAATAAATTCCTTGACTAGCAGCTCATAGCAAGGAGAGAAGTTTGACACTGTTTTGAATAAGCCAGCAGAAGAGATGAGATCAATTACCTCAGTGCACTCAAGTGCATTGCTGCTCAGCTCTCTTTAAGTGCTACCCTTCTTTGGTAAACAAATTTCCATCTGCTCACACTTGACACATGATGGAATGAAATGTTGTCCAGAGGAGCTTCTGGATCAGCAGTGGAGGACCTTGAAGGTGCTGGTTTCTTCTTTGGTGGAGATGTTGGAACATCCTCTTCAACATCTGAATCTGGAGGAGTGACAGCTTTCCTCTTTTGTGTATTCACTTTGCTCCATTGTTTGGTAGGACCAAAAGCAACTTTAGCTTTGTCCTTCTTTGGTGTAGGCTGCTTCTTCTCAGGAGTTGCATGTCCTGCAGTCTTCTTCTCTTTCCTAGTCCTAAGCCTTTTGTCTATGCTAGGATCTATAGAAGCAATGATTTCTGTGTCAGAATCATGCTCTATGTCAACAACAGGAGAAGGTTGAGCAGTCTCCTCTTCAGTAGGGGGATCAACAGAGGCTTGATCATCAGTGGAGGTCTTGTGCTGGTCCTCAGATGTCTCAACATCTATTGGGACATCCTGTTGAGCAGGAGTGTCCTCTTTAGCTTGATTGTTCTGTTCTTCTTGTGGAGCTGGCATGGTGTTCAGAGGGATAGATATGCCACTCACAACTCTTTGCTCAGACAAAATCCTGTTCACCAGTTCCTTTATAGAATCATCCACATATTCAGAGGCTTTTGGAGTGGTGTTTGAGGATGAAGGCATTCCTTTGACTTTGCTAAAGACAGGTTCCTTTGCCCTTCTCACAGTAGGGGTTCTTGGCTTTTGAGCAAGAGGAACACTTCCTCTGATTTCGTCTATTGGAGTTGAATCCATAGGTACCACAGAGATAGGGGTTGCATGTACCACATCTTCTTGGTTGAGGATTTCTTCAGAGAGGTTAGGGTTTTGATGTTGAGCCATTTTCGAATGTGGTGGAGGAAGAGGTTAAGATTGATTGAGTTTGATGATCTCTGAAAGTTAGCTATAGCATGCAAGTTGTTTTGAGAGAATGATGAGAAGATGAATAGCTGAGAGCAAGCTGGTATTTTTATAAGAGCCGTTACTTGGAGAAATTTTAGGAGTGGAATACACAGAGTTCTTGACCAGACTGGTGTTTCCATCTGGTGATCATGCCACACGATGTCATATGACATGTTGGCACATATCCATAACTGCTATATTTCACATAAACAGATTCCCAATTTACCCCTTAGGTTTTCAAATTGGGTAGCATCCAAAGCTTTAGTAAATATATCAGCCAATTGCAGATCTGTGGCTACACGTTCCAATGAGATCACTTTCTCTTCCACAAGATCTCTGATGAAATGATGCCTGATATCAATATGCTTGGTCCTGCTATGTTGGATATGATTCTTTGATATGTTAATAGCACTTAAGTTGTCACAGTACAATGTCATGACATCTTGTCGGACATTGTACTCTGTGAGCATTTGCTTCATCCAAACCAACTGTGAACAACTGCTACCAGTTGCAATATATTCAGCTTCAGCAGTGGATAAGGAAACACAATTTTGTTTCTTACTGAACCAAGAAATCAAATTGTTTCCTAGAAAGAAGCATCCTCCTGATGTGCTCTTTCTATCATCTGCACTTCCAGCCCAATCAGTATCACAGAAGCCAGTGAGAATTGGTTCACATCCATGGGAGTACATTATGCCATAGTCACAAGTACCATTGACATATTTCAGAATTCTCTTGACTTGGTTTAGATGGCTAACTTTTGGATCAGCTGGATATCTTGCACCTACACCTACTGCAAAGGCTATGTTTGGTCTGCTAGCAGTTAGATATAATAAGCTTCCAATCATGCTTCTGTATAGGCTTTGGTCTACCTTCTCACCCTTGTCATCCTTTGTCAGCTTTAAGTGAGTGGGGGCAGGAGTTCTTTTATGACTTGCACTATCCATCCCAAACTTCTTCACAGTGTTCTTGGCATACTTGCTTTGGGATATGAACATTGAATCTTCCATCTGCTTGATTTGTAGTCCCAGAAAGTAGGTTAGTTCTCCTACTAGGCTCATCTCAAATTCAGATTCCATTTGAGTGACAAAATGTTTAACCATCCTGTCTGACATCCCACCAAAGAAAATGTCATCAACATATATTTGAGCTATCATGACATTTCCTTCTTCATCCTTCACAAACAAGGTTTTGTCTATTCCACCTTTTCTGTATCCTTGTTTTGTGAGAAAAGTAGTCAACCTTTCATACCATGCTCTTGGGGCTTGCTTCAGTCCATAAAGAGCCTTCCTTAGTTTGTACACATGGTTTGGACAGCTTGGATCAACAAATCCCTTAGGCTGTTCTACATATACTTCTTCATTAAGATATCCATTTAGAAAGGCACTCTTCACATCCATTTGAAATAACTTGAACTTCAGAATACAAGCAATTCCCAAAAGTAGTCTGATTGATTCAAGCCTTGCTACTGGTGCAAAGGTTTCATCAAAATCTACTCCTTCAATTTGTGTGTATCCTTGAGCTACAAGTCTAGCTTTGTTCTTTGTAACAACTCCCTGCTCATTTGACTTGTTCTTATACACCCATTTAGTGCCAATCACATTTATGTCATCAAGTCTAGGAACAAGATCCCACACTTCATTCCTTGTGAACTGACCTAATTCTTCTTGCATAGCACCAATCCAGTACTCATCATTAAGAGCTTCCTTGATGTTTTTAGGTTCTATTTTTGACACAAAACAAGAATCTGAAATCACCTCTCTTGATCTAGTACTTACACCTCTGTTGGGATCACCAATTATTAAATCATTGGGATGATCCTTCTGAATTCTTATGGAGGGAGGTTTGCTGGATTGTTATGTCCTTGCTTCAGTTTGAGTGAAGTCAGGATGATCACTCTTTAATTCAGCTTCAGTCTGACTGTCAACAGATGTTCCAACATCATCTGTAACATCTGCAAGGGCATCATCAATTATCACATTTATGGACTCCATGATAACCTTGGTTCTAGAGTTAAATACTCTATAGGCTCTGCTGTTTATAGAGTATCCAAGAAAAATCCCTTCATCACTTTTAGGATCCATTTTTCTTCTTTGCTCCCTATCAGCCAGAATATAGCAGTTACTTCCAAACACATGGAAGTACTTAACTGTGGGTTTTCTTCCCTTCCAGACTTCATAGATTGTGGACAAGGTTCCTTTCCTTAGAATGACTCTATTATGAATGTAACAAGCTGTGTTCATAGCTTCAGCCCAGAAGTACAATGGTAACTTTTTAGCATGGATCATAGCTCTTGCTGATTCTTGGATAGTTCTGTTCTTCCTCTCAATAATCCCATTCTGTTAAAGAGTAATAGGTGAAGAGTATTCATGATTGATTCCTTCTGAAGAACAGAAATCTGAGAATTGTTGATTCTCAAACTCCTTTCCATGGTCACTTCTTATTCTGACCACACAGCTTGCTTTTTCTCTTTGTATTCTTTGGCATAAATCTTTGAATACATCAAATACATCAGACTTTTCTTTGATAAAATTTATCCATGTATACCTTGAAAAGTCATCAACCACCACATATGCATACCTTTTACCACCAAGGCTCTCAACCTTCATAGGTCCCATAAGATCCATATGCAATAATTCCAAAACTTTGGAAGTTGTCAGATGTTGGAGCTTTGGATGGGACATCTTGGTTTGCTTGCCTATTTGACATTCACCACATATTTTGCCATCATCAATCTTCAGTTTAGGAATACCTCTCACAGCTTCCATAGATATGATTTTCTTTATACCTCTGAAATGAAGATGACCCAGTCTTTGGTGCCATAGTTTCACTTCTTCTTCTTTGGCTAAAGAGCAAGTTGAAGTGAGACTGAAATCTTGAGGTTCCCACATATAACAGTTGTCTTTAGATCTGTCTCCTCTCATGACAACCTTCTGTTCTTTATTAGACACTATGCATTCAGTTTTGGTAAAGTTTACACTGTAACCTTGATCACATAATTGACTTATGCTGATTAAGTTAGCAGTCAATCCTTTTACCAGTAGCACATCATCTAGTCTTGGTACATCTGGACAGTCCAAGGTCCCAACTCCCTTGATTTCTCCTTTAGCTCCATCTCCAAAGGTTACATATCTGGATGAATATGACTTTAAGTCTACTAGCATATTCTTCAATCCAGTCATGTGCCTTGAGCATCCACTGTCAAAGTACCAGTCTTCTTTAGATGATACTCTTAGAGATGTATGAGCAATATATGCAATACCCTTCTGTGACCATTTGTATTGAGGTTTCCTTTGATGCCTCTGCCCTGTGTAATGTCCATTTTTAGAGCTCCAAGGTTGTTTGTTGAGCTTGTTCTTGGACATGAAGCTTTGATTAGCATGAAGACTAGCTTTAGGTACCCATACTTTCTTTATGATCTCTGTCTTCTACTTAGGGGGTTGTTGATATCTTTGATTTTGATGTCCATGTTGCATTTTCTTTGTAGCCTCTATCTTCTGCTTAGGGGGTTGCTCATATATCTGATTTGGATATCCATGCAACTTGTAGCAGTGAGGTTTGATATGACCAAACCTTCCACAATAATGACATCTCCATCTTTGATACTTCTTTTTCATCATGTTCTTTTCATGATGTTGAGGCATCTATTGGGACATTATGTTTAACTTTATGTTCTTTTCATGATGTTGGAGCATCTGTTGGGACATCTTATTTGACTTTAAGGAATTTGAAGTAGCTTTGCTGGTGCTAGCCTCAACCTGTTTAGTTTTGTTAAATTCCAATCCAGTTCTATCACCTGAATGCTTATTGTTGTTGAGAATAACATCCAGTGTGTTTGAGCTACTGTTCAGCATTCTAACAGATTTGGACATGTGCTCTAACTTGGAGTTGAGAAGACTTACTTCACTTTTCAAAGTGTCAATGATCTCTAGATCACCTGTTTTTTCAGTCTTTAGTGCCTCAATCTGCTTCTTCTGCTTTATACTCTCCATTCATATTTCAGTGCTCCTTTTAACCAGCATCTTGTATGATTCTTCTAGCTCTTCAAAAGTCAACTCCTCATCACTGGATCCACTCTCAGAATCACATACTCCAGCTAGAGCAGTGATATGCTTTGTTGATTCTTCTTCTGAATCACATCCTGAGTCTTCATCAGACCAGGTCACAAAGAGACCTTTCTTCTGCTTCTTTAGATAACTAGGGCATTCAATTCTGATGTGTCCATATCCTTCACATCCATGACATTTAATCCCTTTATCTTGATTGGTCTTTTCATCATAATTTGACCTTCTATTAGCATCATAAGGTCTTTTATTCTCAGAAGAGTTTGAGTATCTTCCACTTGGTCTGTACTTGCCATCCATCTTTCTGAGAATCTTGCTGAATTGTCTTCCAAGCATAGCAATGGTTTCTAATAAACTTTCTTCAGGTTCTGCTTCATTATTTTCTTCTTCTTTATCAGTATTTGACACCAAGGCTATGCTTTTGTTCTTCTTTACAATTGTGTCATTCATTCCCATCTCAAATGTTTGAAGGGAACCAATGATTTCTTCAACTTTCATTGTGCATATCTCTTGTGCTTCTTCTATTGTTGTGACCTTCATGTCAAATCTTTTTGGTAAAGATCTAAGAATCTTTCTTACCAGCTTTTCATCAGTCATCTTTTCTCCTAAAGCACCAAAAGTATTGGCTATTTCCAAGATGTTCATGTAGAACTCATGAATTGTCTCATCTTCCTTCATTCTCAAGTTTTCAAACTTGGTGGTGAGAAGTTGAAGTCTTGACATCTTCACCTTTGATGTTCCTTCATGAGTTGTTTTGAGAGTGTCCCAAACATCTTTGGCCAGCTCACAATGATGCACAAGTATGAATATATTCCTATCAATGCCATTGAATAAAGCATTTAAGGCCTTGGAATTTCCAAGTGCTGAATCTTCTTCCTCCTTGCTCCATTCTTCTTCAGGTTTCAACACTTTTGCTCCATCTTTGTTGTCTTGGACAGGGTGTTCCCATCCTTTGTTGATAGCTTTCCAGGCCCTATTGTCAAGTGATCTTAAGAATGCTACCATTCTTGGCTTCCAGTAGTCATAATTAGATCCATCCAATATAGGTGGTATATTTACTGATCCTACATCTCTGTCCATGTTTCCAGAATTTGCAGTCCCTAGATCTCACCCAGTATAAACAGGCAGGGTGCCTGCTCTGATGCCAATTGAAATTCTGGGATCAGGTGTGTGATGTCGAATGAGATGTTTAAACACTTGAAGACTTGACTTAAACTTAAAGTGCAGGAAAATTAAACAACACATGAAATTGTTAACCCAGTTCAGTGTATAACCACACTTACATCTGGGGACTACCAAGCCAGGAAGGAAATCCAATATAAGTAATATTAATTCTAGACTTAAACCACTCAGTTTAATCTTTCACTTAATATCTACCCAAGGCAATTTCTACCTAAGATACAACTTAGATATGAGTACCAACTCACTCACCCTCAATCACACAGTGATGTGTTTACAAGTTTAATAAAATTGAAGTCATACTTCAAACAAACAGCTTGATCTTACTTCACAGTTTCAATCAAGACACAAATACACTTTTTCTTAAAAGCTCATAAAGTGGTACACATTAACAACCTGCTATTAAAACACAAACACCCTATTTAGTCTTCTTAATTTCGTACTCTATTCTGAGAGTTTCTGTTTCTTAAATAGGTGTTTGGATTTTGGGCTTTCTGTAGGTTATCCAATCCTGATACGCATACTGCCATCACCTTGAATTAGGGTTTGTTACTTCCTTGATTCTAGGTGAGTTAGTTCTTCTGATTATACTGAAATCATATAACCAATCTCCCTACAGATGCGCCTTCTTCTGTTTTATCCATCCATAATTAATTCCAGATAACTTCCCTGAATTTACTCAGTTCTGTTAATCATTAATTAATTCTGGTAGCAGGTTTGAGATGTCACAACATCTGGTGTGACATCCTGAAAACTAAACTTACTTCATTTACTGATACAATGTCACAACATCTGGTGTGACATCCTGTAAACTGAACTCACTTCATTAACTGATACAATGTCACAACATCTGGTGTTACATCCTAAATTAAGTTCATTTACTTATACTCTGTTTGATAATGTCACAACATCTGATGTGACATCCTGAACTAAGTTTAACACTTCTTGTTGGTAAAAAATTCTGCCAATTATAAACATCTACAATAGCCTTCATGGTTTGGGAGATAGGCCCTTCGAAAATTGCCTAAATTCTAGGGCATGACTTAAAATTCAAGCTTCCTCCAAATGCAAGAACTTGTGAAACTCATTTTCAAGCTATTCGATGAACCAAATAAGGTCACATTCTTACAAGGCATTGCATAAATGTTGATTTGCTCCAAAAATATCATCCATTTCGTGCATGGAGTGAAGTATACCACACAAGAGGCAAATTTGCATGATCATGGGAAATGCATGACCCTCACATCCAAAGGCCAGGATGCTTTTAGTTTTGAATCAAGGGTTGGATTATGCTTGAACATGTGCAAGGAAAGAGAGTATGGCACGAGTGTTTCACCTCATCACACCAATCTTGTTTTTTTTGCAAAATCATCCTCACACTCTCCTCTCACATGCATTTTTCTTCATTCTCTCAGCATTGAACATTGGCATGATATAAAAGAGAATTAGGGTTTCCATTTGCTGAGATTCATCACAATTTCATCACTCTCAAGTCTTCACTTCCTTTGCTTCCTTCTTATCATGATGTGAATGCTTGGCTATGTGCACTTCTTATCTTCATCTCATGTGATCCTTAGACACTTTTCTAACATGATTAGGGTTCTGGTCTTGCACCTTGAGGTTGTGCTTTGATTATTTTGCTTTGCATCTTCTCATGTTTGCTTTGTTTTGCCATAGTGATTCATATTTCTTCATGTTGAGTTGTGTGTTTCTTCTATTATTCTTGTGCTTTAAGTTTGCATTTGGCATTTGTGTCTATGACTTCACTTCTGGTTGTGTGACTTTGTTTTGAAATTATGTTCATTTTGTATTGCATTTATGTTTGTGTCACTAACCATTTCAGGGGCTTTGGTAAGTGAGTGGTGTGGATGTGATTCCCACATCTCCAAATCTTATCTCTTCTCTTCTCCTTATTATTTTTCTAACCTTGTGATTGTTGGGCTTAGGCCTTACTTCCTCCTTCCTTTCTTCTTCTTTCTTTTTCTTCTCTTATTCTTTCCTTCTTCATTAGGATAGACTTAAAACCATATTAACCTAGGATTACCTTTGCATAATAACTCTAGGATTCATCAGTCCCCCATTAGACTTTTACCTTTGTGATCCTTTGGTTTCTCTTCTCTTCTCATCTCAAAACCCTAAGAATACACTTAATAAAGATTGAAGTGATATCTTGAGCAATAGCCTTATCCCATGAGACACTTGTAGTCTTCCCATCTTGGGATAGTACAAGCTTGTCTTGTGATGCACAAGTCTGATCAGGATATCATCTTCACCAAGAAAATCATAAAACACACTTCTTCAAAAAAATACAAAAGCACTTAATAAGTTAATGAGTTAGTGAGCTTAAGCCTTAATCTCTGGGTTCAAGTTTTGGGGATCTTCTCCTTACTTGAGTGTGCTTGTTCTGTTATTCCATCTTGGAATGTAGTGACAAGTACACATTCCATGGAAAAGAGCTTGAGCTCACTTTCTTGTGACACACTCCTAAAAGCTTCTAAAAAAACACAAACAAACAATAAGCATCTTTCCTTCGGTAATTGTTTTCTCATCTCCTTCGCTCCATCGGTGAACTTGCTCCTACTTGTCACTTTGCAAGACGGTTACGCACTCGTCGTCCGAGCCTGCAACACCTGAGCATTGACATAGGCAATTCAAACCTTAATCCACAAGCAATCCTTTCCACCCCTAGTTAGGGGAACTACGGCGACTCTGATCCTCATTGTCCAGATGAGGTACGTAGGTAGCAGGGTAGGGCCCGTTCGAGCACAATCTTTATTTTCCCTACATTTTATCCTTTTCATTTCCTTTTCAGTTCCCCTTTCCTTTCTTTTATCCAGTTCAGTTCATTTTCTTTGCCGCAGCTTTCATTTCTTCACCCTTTGAAACAGATTTCTTTGCAAGCGTGGATCCCGTCGGGTATGACGGACGATCTGGGTGTTAATACCTTCCCAGGTCGTAACCGACTCCTGAACTCAGCTTCTTTGGTTCGCAGGACCCGTGTCCTTCCTTTTCTTTTCTTCTGGTTTGTGCAGCATTACCATTCCTGTTCCTTCGGGATAAAAATGCCTGGCTGGCGACTCTATTCTTTTCCCCGCCACTTTCGCGTTTGTACCAGGATGGAAACCCGGGGAGCGAGATAAGGTACCCATGAAGATGTCAATCAATTCACGGTCAACCAATGGCGGATGCACTCTGGAAGCTAACTCCCTCCAGCGTTGGGCGTACTCCTTAAAGGATTCACTTTCCTTTTGAGCCATTCTCTGAAGTTGAGTGCGATTTGGAGCTAACTCAGTGTTGTACTTGTACTTATTTTTGAATGCATTAGATAAATCAAGCCAAGTACGAACATTGTTGCGCTCAAGTTGCATGTACCATTCTAGAGACGCTCCAGACAGGCTGTCTTGGAAGCAATGGATCATGAGTCTGTCGTCTTTGGCATGAGCGGCCATTTTTCTGCAGTACATCCTCAAATGGAGCTCAGGACAGCTGAGACCTTTATACTTCTCGAATTCTGGAAGTTTGAACTTAGCAGGGATCACAACATCTGGAACTAAGCACATGTCTGAGGCACTCAGAGAGATTGAGTTGTGTCCTTCCATGATTCAGAGTTTTTTAGCTAACTCACGACACATCTTCATAGCTTCAGATTCTTGAACAGCATGGGGGTTGGTGATTGGAACAGCAGTATGCATCGCATACTCAACTTGATGGTCCTCTTCAGCATGAGGAAACTGGACTTGATTAACGGCAGGTTGAGCTTGAGGAATAGCACCAACAGTAACACCAGAGGTAGGTATTGGTTGGGAAGTGACCTCTTCAACAGTAGGAGTGAAGCCTGGAGGCAAACCATAGACCAAAGGATTTGGGACGGGAACTGAAGGCATTGTGTGCGAGGTAGATCCTTGCACTAGAGCATTATTCATTGCGGTAGCAGCTTCGCGACGTTCTTCCATCCTAGCCAAAGCTTGTATGGTCTCATAAATCTGGTCAATCTTGTTCTTGACCGAGTCAATCTCTTCCCTCATAGCAGCTTGCTCTTCTTGAATCACGTCCATTAGTCTTCTAGTGTTGGCTCGAGTTAGGTACGGTCGTCTAGCACGATACGGGCGTCGGGAAACCAGCCTGATTTACTGAAGATGGAGGAACATGAAATGAGTTTCCGGCTTTTGAAAGAAATGCAAGATGAACAACTAATGCAAATGAGATGATATGCAATGTTAGAATCCAGGATCACAAGATCAGGGTCTGGTATCAATCCAGAATTTTGATAACAAGAATCCATGAGTCCGAGGTACAGATGGATGATACTCTGATCAGGAACTCACTGGGTAGACTCTAAGGTTTTAAGGACCCCAAAGTTGTCAATCCATACGACTGTTCATCACACACGCCATAAACATGACGGTTGACTGACTTCCCCATATGAACCTATTTTGGGTGAGATCTTCGTATCGACAACCCACGAGAGCAAATTTTCTCGGGAGCCCATACTACGCGATCATCGACATGAGGTTTAAACAAAGGTCTCAGAGTTATGGACTTTGCTCAAATGTTTGATGCACATGTCAGCTCTTGACAGTCAATCAACTCCATTGAGAAAGTCTATTCTGAGTGAGGTCTTCGTATCAAAAACCCACGAGAGCAAATTTCTTGGGAGTCCATACTACGCGACCATCAATCGATGTTTTAACCAAAAGGATATAAAGGTCATCAAAGTCGATGACCCTAATGAAAACAACTGAGCACACACGCCAAGAACTTGACGGTCGTCAGTATTCTCATTAGAATCTACTCCAAGTGAGGTTTTCGTATCGACAACCCACGAGAGAGGTTCCCTCGGGAGCCCATACTACACAACCTCACTAACTTATGTTTGTACTCGTAAGCCCGGGTATAGAGCTTTTCCCTCAAGTTTCTTTTGCAAAGTATCGATCCTAATTATAGTACCAAGGAGCCTCAAGATATATAATATGGAATGCGATAAAGAAGGAGATAAAAATAAACAAGCAAGGCATAAAGGCAAACATCCAAACAAACATGGAAACCTAGACTAGGCTTGACTCCATAGGGGTGAACCAGTCCCCAGTAGAGTCGCCAGCTATCGCACCCCGAAAAATACGACCTCACGCGATCCGAAAGGACGGAGCCGCGTGCTGGACAGACTGAAGAGTCGCCACCTAATTCTATTTATTCCCAAAGAGGGAAAAGGAAGATATAGATAAAACCCGGGAAGAGAGGGATGAGGACAAAGGTCAACAGAAACATTGCCTGGGTTCGGGAGTCGATTATGCAGGGGGAAGGTATTAGCACCCCCTACATCCATCGTACTCGATGGGAACCATCTAAGTTATCACGCGCGAAAGGATGTCTATGCTTAACGAATTACTTGATAGAGGGAAATGAGTTGAATTATAAGTTAGATTGATCCTAGGTGCTCGGCAAGGATTGAGATCCTTATGCCTACGTACTCCCGCGTGCAATGGGAATGTCAGAGCCTCATAGTTCGGCCTACTAAGGGTTGATGGTTGTTGATTTTATTACCTTTCTTCAATGAAAGGGTTTAGGAGTCGAATTGCACTAAAGACTATGGATAGTTTATTCCGTCCAACAAGACGAGCGTCTTGCGTCGAAATAATCAGAGCGAGTAACGAGAGCTCGTTATCCTCCTTTCTACTGCTTAAGGCTCGTGGCGTACAATTTTCCTCGTATTATTAATGTGTTTTATTTCCTAAGATCGATTGACGATGGATCAAGGGTTCGGATCTAATCGAAACGTTTTGGTTTTTTGAGGTTTGGGGTGAGTGCAAGTGGATGTTTGTTTTGTGGTTTTTTAGAGAGGCACAAAGTGCTCGGCTCGCAAGGTGGAGTGGATCCTAATAAATGATAACTAAAAAATAAAGTGCGAGTATGCGAGTGCAACCCCTTGGCATTGGACCAAGGGTTTGCGAATGAAATAAAATACGAAAAATAAAATACGTACATAAAATGGGGGAGGGATACAAAATAAATTACAGGGGATTGCGAGAAATAAAGGGGTCTCATTGTAATTCGCCCAAGAGAAAGCATGTGTGCAGTGTTTTTGAACTGTTCGAAGACGTTCGGCCTTTTTATTCTGAGACAACTATTCGAAGGCGTTGGACCTTTTCGGACGCGTCGAAATTTGGTTCGTTAACTGCCTTAGAGCCGGTTCAAAGCTTAGAACTGTTCTATGAGGAGTCGAGCGATATTTTTGAAATGAAATGCGAAAAATAAAATTAAGTAAATAAATTAAATAAAGTGGTCTCATCAATAGTCAAGATGTCGAGTCGGCTTGCGACGAATCTCAAAACTAGTTAGATGTTCATCGACCGTGAATATAAAAATAATCGAATTAAATAAACTAAATTAAATTGCATTGACAAAATGAAAATGAAAAAAAATAATAATCGAAACAAAATAATAAACAAAATAAAATTGGCCTCATATTGACCGAATTTTCCAATAACGAAATCGGACGTAATTCGGCCTTTTGGTATATCATCGGCCCAAATGAAAATAAGAAATAAAATTGATAAATCGATAAATAAATAAGAAATAGAAAAATGGAAAAGTTAATAAATAATAAACCAATAACAATAGTTATATAAAAATAATAATTAAATATTGTAAAATATATAATAATAGTCTCATAACAATTTCGATAAGATCGGTAAAAACCGAATATCAAGAAATCATAGTTATATCATTGACCCCTAAATAAAATAAATTAATTCATAAAATTAAAAAAAAAAACTAATAACAGGGAGGGGACACTGATTCAAGGTATAGTCTGTTTAGTAAAAAGCTGATGGGCCAAGCCCATCTCATAAGACCTCGCTTTAAACAAAATAAACCATAAAATAACAAATAATAGAAAATAAATAAATGGATAACCAAAAAATAATAATTATTATGAATCGGTCAAAGCAGAGAAAGGATTGAAATAGAACCCCTGTTTTAGAAAACAAAACAAAATATAAAAAAAAACCTTACGGGTTCTATAAAAAGCTCAAGACTCGGTGCTTCTCCAATGGAAACCGCGGCTTCTCCGTTTTCACTCGCGACTTGGTTCTTTCTCGCCGAAGATTTCTCTCTGATCTTGCTTTCTGCTCGTCGCGGTTCACACAGTGGAACGGTGGATTTCTCACGGTTTCAGATTTTGCTTTCAGTTTGGTTTGTGTCGACGAGTTTGCTCGGTGAGGTTCGTTTCTCGGATTGGGTTCGAATTCGTGAATCGGTCTCTGCGTTTCACAACTTTTCACAACGCGTTTTGGGATTTCTGGGATGAAGTGTATAAAAGGGTGGATTTGAAGGTTAATGGAGGAAACTGGTTTCGGAGTGGTAAACGGCGGTTTCGGGTAGGGAGGTATGGAACGGTTTCGCGGATTTAGATCGGCTCATTCTCGGATTTGTGCGTTTTCACCGTGTTTCGTGTTCTGGGTTTCTCTGTGTTTTACTCACTCTTTTTTTATTTTGCTTTATGGCGGTGTTTAAAGAACAATTTGTGTTTATGGAGGTATTGTGAAGGTTTTGAGATGAGCAATTTAAGGTTTGGTTTGCTGTGTTTGGTTTTGTGGGTTTGGGATGGTGGTGATTGTTCTCTCTGTTTCTCGTCAGATTCAGTTTTAGTGTATTGTGTTTGGAAAGGTTTGAAAGTTGCAGAATGATGGAGGTGGATGAAAAGTGCAGAATGATGTAAGGTCTATTATTTAAAGGAGGTTGAAAAGGGTATAAGAGGAAATGGTGGAATGGGATTTGGATAAGAATGGTTATGAAATTGAGGTGCGGATTGTGTTTTGGAGCAGTTTTGTTGTGCTGCGATTTCTGTTGTTTTGAGGGTGAGATACTCCTTACCGCGTTGTACGTTGTGGTGGTAGCAATGCTACATGGAGAATCCTGTTGTGGGCCCAGGTGATATTTGTGACGAGTGAATATGAAAAAAAGTGTTACCTGTTTATTTTGTGTAGTGAAAAAAAACAAATTAATGCTGAAGAAAATATGGTGAGATTGTTTAAATATTCACTGTATAATAATAATAATAATAACAGAAAAAAATAAAAAAATAAAAAATAATAATAATAAAAAAACAATAGTAATAATAACAGTAATGAAACTAATAATGATTAATGTTTAAAACTAAAGATAATAATAAAAATAACAATAATAATGGTAATAAGAATAAGAAAAATTAAATTGTTAATAATACTAATAATGATTAATGAAATTATATGTTTTTTTTTTTTTTGGAATTTTTAATAATGGTCCTAAAAGATGAAATGAAATTAGAAGTAAAATAAAATAAAGTATTTTTGAGTTTTTTATTTTATTTTGGAAAAGATATGAAATAATGATAAAAATGGATAAAAACACGGGAATGGATAAGAAAATGAAATATGATGATGAATTGCCACAACAACAAAATCCAATGGTCAACAACACAAACACACCCTGACAAACCAAGCAAACCCTGATTAAAATGACCAAAAAAACTTAAACGGCATATTTTTGGATTCTTTTGAATAATGGTTAATAAACAGAAAATAAAATTGCGCGGATAGGACAAATTTGGGGTATGACAACTTCACCAGACAAGTGGTAGCTCGATTTCTGAAAAAGGATATCATCTGTCGATACGGAGTTCCCGAGCGAATCATTATTGGTAATGGTTCCAATTTGAATAACAAGATGATGTTAGAACTTTGTCGGGACTTCAAAATTCAACATCACAACTCTTCTCCTTACAGGCCAAAGATGAATGGCATTGTCGAGGCCGCTAACAAGAATATCAAGAAGATTATGAAGAAGATGGTAGTCACCTACAAAGACTGGCACGAAATGCTACCATTTGCCTTGCATGGGTACTGAACCTCTATCAGAACATCTACTGGGGCAACACCTTATCAGCTTGTGTACGGTATGAAAGTTGTCCTACCTGTTGAAGTTGAACTACCTTCCTTACGGGTAATGATGGATGTGAAACTGGATGAAGCAGAATGGGTCCGATCTCGATACAATCAACTGAACCTGATTGAAGAGAAGAGATTAACAGCTATTTGTCATGGGCATTTGTATCAAATATGAATGAAGAAAGCCTTCGATCAGAAAGTCAGACCTCGGGAATACCAAGTGGGAGAGCTGCTTCTGAAAAGACTTCTTCCTCCTCATATAGACCACAGGGGCAAATGGACGCCAAACTACGAAGGCCCGTTCATATTAAAGAAAGTTTTTTCTGGTGGAGCACTGATGCTCACTATTATGGATGGTGAAGACTTCCCGTCTCCTGTGAATTCATATGCAGTTAAAAAATACTTCGCTTAAAAAGACCCGCTGGACATGAAAATAGAATGTAAGTCCAAGAAAAAATAGGGCATCCCGGCGGGTCAAAAACAAAATAAAAGACTCGGGAAAAAATAAGGGAAAGACTATAAAAAATGTACACCCGCTGAGTTGAAAAGCCACATCGGACAGCTCAGGCAAAAATGGGTATCCCGATGGATTGAAAACCAGAAAGGGCGATCTACGTAAAATCAGGGAATATGCGAACAACTACATTTTTGAATTTGTTTGTATCACTCACAACATGACAAACTTCGAAAAGATAAAGCTTCGGTCAAATATGTTGCTCTCTGAAAAATCTAACTCCTATGACGGAATCCTCAACCAAATTTCGTCATAGGAGTTAGATTTGTCCGAGAGCAACATATTTCCTCCAAAGGAAGCTCACTAGAGCGTCACCTTCAACATTGCCAACACTTTTTATTTTTTAAATTTACAGCAATCTCCTCCTTTCAGGGGATTCGCTTCTTTGACTGTACTTGCCTATTCAGGGCACACAAATAAAAAAATCAGAATTTTCAGTCACACTTTGTTTTGTACATTTTTGTTTCGTTTGCAAAATGTACAGAGTTCATGATACGACACTTGTATAAAACATATGAGACATTTTAATAAATGCTTGCAAGAAATATGTTGCTCTCGGACAAATCTAACTCCTATGACGGAATCTGGTTGAGGATAGGGCGGGACACTTGTGCATTTCCTTTGTCTTAATAGGTTACAGGTACTCAAAGCAGACAATCTTTCACAGCATGGGGCATATCAAGCATAGTATCCCCAGCCAAGTCAGCAATCACATCATCAACAAGACTCTTTGACAAGAAGTATTTCCTCGCTAAGTTTTTATTCCCCCAGGGGATCCCTTGAAGAATTCATTAATCCCCAGCGTATTACTTCTAAGAAGTTATCTCCTCCCCAAGAAGGATTTCCCAAGCAATGCCTGACGGCTTTTTCCCCAACAAAGTGGTCATGAACTTTCTATTCCCCATCAGAGTTGCCAGGATTTTCTCATCCTCAGCAGAGTCGGTGGATTTGCTTCCCCACAGAGTTGCCTTTCTCTCCCCAGTTGAGCAATGCATGAAAAACTTCCCCAACGGAGTTGCTAAAACTCCCTCATCCCCAGCGGAGTTCTCCCTCCGGACAGATAAACCAGAGATCTTTATCCCCGCAGGATCCAGATTTCGGATCTAGTTTCTCATTTGCATGATCATATCATTCGCATCATATTCACCAAAATAAGCGTAGTATTCCGTCTAAAACGGAGCATTACGACAAAAATCAAACATTTGCATGATCATGAGTCAGGTTCAAGTCAGTCACCTGTAAATACCATCATCACTTCACCAGCAATATACAAAACTCATATCCCTTGCAGATAAAAGCCAAAACATCTCCTTTGCACTCTCAAGTACAGATGCCTGTTCATATTTATACATGCTATTTTTGACACTCGTCCGTGTCATTTTTCCCCAGTAAGGTTGCCGAAATACCTTTTGCATTCTCAATACAGATATTTGTTCATACTTGTACATATTCTTTTTGGCACTCGCCCGTGTCATACTTCCCCAGCAAGTTAAAACACTCGTCCGTGTCCCTTGCTTAATCTTTTGGCACTCGTCCGTGTCTTGCACATATTTCACCAGCAGATCATACTTGTACATACTTATACAGAAGTCTTCGATACTCGTTTGTATCTTGTATATATCACCTCCTCAACAGATCAAAACTCGTATGTTTTCCTTGCTTAACCGATTGATACTCATTTGTATCATCACCCTTAAACACGTGTCATCATTTGTTTCTACCCATACTCGTCCGTATCATGGTACTAAGGATGCTCGTCCGCATCTTTGATCTATACACATTGTCAAACACTTATACCTTTTCTTTTTAAGCGTAAGCACTCATCCGTGTTTACAACCCCATAGAAACAAAACAACTTTTTCTATCCGGCATTCATCCTATGTCGTGTATCTTTTGGCAGCCGTCCCTTGTCAGGTGATTGTCCTTCGCCTTTGGATGACCATCCCTCATCCTTTCCTAGTGGAATCCCCATCGTTGGAACTTTCTATCCGGCATTCGTCTTATGTCGCGATATCTTTTTTAGCAGTCGTCCCCTGCTAGGTGATAATCCTTCACCTTTTGATGATCGTCCCTCATCATTTATCCGATGGTCATCCCCATTGTTGATCTTGTTATCCGGCATTCTTCCTATGTCGCGATAATCCCCAAGAGCATCCGTACCCTGCTAGGTGATCGTCCTTCACCTCTTGATGATCGACCTTCACCTTTGATGACCGTCCCTCACCAAATATTTCATTTATTCTTTAACCCGATGGACGTCCCCGTCGTGGTCCCTTTTCCTTTTCCTGATGATCGTCCTTCATCAGTTTAGCCCGATGACCGTCCCCATCGTTGTTTACTTTATTTTCCAAGCCAGATGGCCGTCCCCATCCTTGCTTTTCTTTGATCCCTATAGAATTTTTATTTCCCTACCCGATGGCCGTCCCCGTCGCGGCTTCTTTATTTCTTAGCATGATGGCCGTCCGCGTCATTGCTTTGCTTACCGTTTTATCCCCAACAATCGTCCTCTACTCGATGGTCGTCCTCCATCGCTTTCATTTGATACTCATACTATACTATCTTTTACAATTTATATCCCTTTTCTTCTTCTCCCCAGCGAGTGCAAATTTCAGACGTTCTTTGGTATTCAACCACAAGTTATTTTGTTTGTCTGTTAAGCCAGGCGCTTACTTTTTCACTCACTTTTTCTCACACCATGGCTTGTGATCTTTCATTTTTGCATTAGCATAAGCATATCATATCCCAATGCATAATTCATTTCATCTGCATCTAGGGTTTGTGATCTGAGCAATCCAAGAAGTGTCTTGAGCCATCCTAAAGGTCTTGAAGCTTGCCAAGAGGGTCCATGTGTGTTCCATGATCATAATATGCTCCCCAAAGTTCATAAAAGTCAAGGGATCACAAAGAATGGCAAAGGCATAGAGGCAGACTGAAGATTTCCTGCACAGATGACCTAAAATTAGGGTTTTGATTTCAGAGGCCTTAATCCCAATTTGTTTGGTCATTCTTGTTTCTAATGGTCTCAATATGTTATAAGGATCATGTGTACCAAATTTGATGAAGAAATTCACTGTGGAAGTCATCTGATCATTGGGTAACTTCTTGAGCAAGTAAAGTCAAAATCAGGGCATCTGAGGCCTCCATCAAGGGTACCAAAGGGTCACATTCATCATTTTGAGGTTCTATGATATTTATTTGATCTTATAAGTGGTTAGAAGTTCACAAAGTTGAATAATTTCAAGCCAAATGCAAACTTGTTATCTTTGGAAATGACTTGTAATGGAAACTTTCCATTTTGGGAAAGATATTCGACCTATTCTTTCATGACCAAAACTGCTTCAAAGGAAATATTCATGGGCATGAAAGTTGTAGATTATATCTTCCCATTTTCAAAAAGTACAAGAACATGTCTTGATTCATCCGAGAACTCAAGATATGGCCTTTCAAAGTTGGCAAAAATCCTATAATTTTCAAGTGTGCACCAAAGAGGGATTTTTGCAAATTCACTTGCCAAGCCATTTCATGACCTCTAATTGACTTCTAAACATAATACCAACATAGTGCAACACATTTGGACCAGAATTGTGCCTTGGATCACAAGAAACTATGCCTCATTTTCACAAAATGTTCAATGTTATCAAAATGCATAAAATTGTAAAACATATGAAATTTCTTGATCCAAGTGACCCAACTGCATAAACTTCATCCTAGAGCCATCCATGCATCAAGATGAGGCCGAGACACCCCTAAAGCCAGCTCTGAACCATGCCCACACCTTAAGTACACAATGTTGACATTTTTGCAACTTGGCCCATACCAATCACACTATGCCACCACCCACTTTCTGATCACTCTCACTGGCATATACTAACCTTATGCAAGCCATTTCATAACACACACAAGCCTGAATGAACCCCTAAGCTCAGAATTACCAAAAATTCCACAAAACTTCATTCCTTTGAAACTCACTCTATAGCCAACAAAAATCACTGATTCTTTCACCAATCATCTCAACATCACTCAAGGATCATAAAGCACCCATTGTCATGGCCTAAAAGCTCCCAAATCAGAAATACGATTTCTGCCACACCAGAACCAAACACCATAAAATAGCCATTCAAAGCTTGTTCTAAGCTCTCCAGAAGCTTCAAGGGACCAAATGGAGTGGTTTTGCACAAAGGAGGGGGTCAGAAAGCTCAGAATCTCAAAGCTTCAACTCAGGTAGCCATCTCAAACGTTTTTTCCAGAAGCTTTCTTTTAAGTTATAGAATGAATCTAAATGCTCCCCTGATCACACTGATATGATTTGTTTTGAAAATGATGGAGAAATGGCCAGGTATGCTTGCTCTGAAACTTTTTAACCTAGAATGTATTCTTCTTCGATTTCCCTTTTTGATGCATGATAAATGAGTTTTGAGCCTGGATTCGTGTTTAGGAAGTTTAGGAGAGTGTTTCTGGAGCTTTAGAGAGCCTGGGGTGGCATAGGGAGAGAGATTGAGTTTTGGGGTCGCCGGAGAAGATGACTGGAACACTGTTCCGGTCACCTGAAAGTCATTTGCCCTAATCTTTGTAATTAGGCCCTTGGATTTTGTGGTTCCCGCGTGTGTGAATTGCCATGATTGCTTCATTAACCCTAATCCTCATTTAATTAGTTTAATTAGATTTAATTAAATTAATTCTGCCAGATCAAATCCAAGCCCTCCATTTGCGCGCCAGTCAAAACCCCTTCAAATCCAGCCTTTGGATCAGTTGACTTCAATTTTAATTCATTTTATTTTCATTTTTATTGCATTTCTTTCCATAATTTATTTAAACTATCAAAAATCATCAAAAAAATATCAACCAAAAAACATTTTTCATTTTTATTGCATTTCTGTTTTAAATATTTTTCTTAACCTAGAAACATTTTTTATTTTATTTTTCGCATTTAAAAAGTATTTTAAAAATATTTAAATGTTTTATTTAATTAATTAATTGATTTTAATTAATTAAATATGCATTTAGGCTTCTAAAAATCACCAAATAAATCATGAAGCATTCTAATACATTTAGAAGCATTTTCAAACTCACCATACAAATTTCATTTTAGGTTTGGTTACATTTTCACAATTTTCTTTGAATTTGGGTTCTTAAATTTCACATTTTCTAACCCTAACTTGAAAAATTCATTTCTGCCTAACCATGATAAGTTTGAACTTGATTCTTTTTGCATTGTTTCACACATTGCATATAGTTTCTAGGTTATTTACCTCATATTTTTATCTTGCATTTTCAATTTGATTTGCATTTACCCTTTAGAAGCACCCCAAAACCCTAGTTAACTTAGGAATTTCATAAATTTCACTAGGATTGGCTTCTGACCTTCTCCTTTGGGGTGTGATCTTGTATAGGTTTAGGGTTTGTTTGAGCTCAATTTCAATTTTTTTATCATGGTGGTTGCTTCTGTTTTTTCATATGCATCTCATGTTTCCTTAAAACCCTAAATTTGCATCTTCATTTGCATTCCTCTTTGCATATCATGAACTTGTGAACTTGTCATGCCATTCCATTCTTTTGTATGTCATCTTAAACATCTTAGGACATGTTTGAAACATTGTTTGATCATTGTTGCATCATTTTTATATGCTTTGCATCCATTACATTTCATGAACATCCATGTGTTTTCATGCTTCTAAACATGCTTCCATTGCATCTCTTCCTTGTATGATCATTTGTATGCATCTTGTATGACTTTGAATCACCTCATATTCCATTTACATTGCATAATCACTTTTGACTTTGGTCTTTGCACCTTCATTTGTCTTATTTCTTTTCATTTCATTCCTTATGCATTCATACTAACATGTTAGGAACTTTTGGTAAGTTATCTGGGAGGTGGATTTGCCTTCACCTCCCATCTATTCTTTCATTTGCATATGCTTTCTTATTTGTCTTTGAAGTGAACTTGCTTCACTTGTTCTCCCTCCTTCTTACTTTCTTTCTTTTAAGTTACTTATCTTCTTCAGGAAGTAAGTAACTTATTCTTCTTCCTCCTTCTCTTTTCATCTGCTTCTTCCATGGTGGCCTTCTTGAAGATCTTTTTTCCAAAGCCTCACAAACCATAGGATATCCAGTCATGATAACTTTTAGGGTTGTATATAGTCCCCCATTAGCTTTTTACCTTTGAGTCTCCTTGAGTCTCTCTTCTCATCTCTTAATCAGAGGCTAAACTCTTAAAGCTTTAGGACTTTGGAATTAGGGTTATGCATGCATCCTTATCTTAGGATATAGTGCATAACTTTAATCCTTAGTGTTAAACCTTTAATTTGTTTACAACTCTTAATCAAAACACGTTAATAATCACTAAGACTTTTATCTTGTAACTTGGGCCTTACATTAGGGTTCTATCTCTTCCTTATGGTTAAGAGGGACTAACCCTAGTGTTTAATGGACAAGTCCCCCTCAAGTTGTCTTAGAAACCATAAAATCCACTTCTTAATACCACCCTTTAATTAAAATCCATTTAATTAAGGCTTGTTATATAATGAATTTAATCCCTAACCATGGATTAAGTTGAGGTGTCTTCCTCAGCTTAAGTGTTCTCATCTATCATCCTTCTATTAGGATGGTGTAATGAGTTCACTAATTTGTGATTAGAGATTAAACTCAATACTTAACACTAAACAAAACCCAAAAACATCTAAATAATTACAAGTAGGTTAATGATCTTAATCCTACATCATTATGGTAATTAAGTTGAGATGCTTATCTCACACTTAAGTAGGCTCATTATCCCTAATCAGGGAGGATATAATGAGTTTACAACCCTTGGTTTAAGCTTAAGCTCATTAACTTATGCAAAACACCAAAAAACAATAAAAAACTAAAAACATCAAAAACAAACAATAATCGTCTCGTCTGGGATTCCTTTCTCATCATACTCATTCACAAACGAGAATTCGCTTCTTCCGTCTAATGCAAGACAATTAGCACTCGAGCCAGACGTGTCATACACTTGAGCATTGACAAGCAAGCAGTTCACAGTCAATATCATCCAGTCTCTTTGAGTCGAACTACGATGTTCTGACTTCCTCATTGCACGAGAGGATACGTAGGCATAACTTAACAGTTATCGAACAAAAGTCTCTTTGTCTCCCCCCCCCTTTCAGCATTCTTTTAAGCCTCAGTTCCTGAGCAATTCACCCTTTTTGCATCGACACCTGTATTTTCTTTCCTTAGCTTTTGCACACAGATAGCACATACACCTACCCCTTTTAAACAAAATCTTGTAAGCGTGGATCCCGTCGAGTACGACAGACGATCTGGGTGCTAATACCTTCCCAGGTCGTAACCAACCCCCTTTCTCAGTTTCTCTGGTTCGCAACCGTCTTATCCATCTCTTTCCAGGTTTATGCAACATTACCTTTCCTTCGGGATAAAAATTCCTAGCTAGCGACTCTATTCAATTCAACCTCTTTCTCTTTCGCCGACAGTTCGCATTTGCACTAGGATGAAAATCCGGGGAGCGACACGCCTGCAGGTGAGTTTTGGGGCAGGAGTTACCGTTATACTTATCAAAATTTCGTGCCTGAATTTGGGAGGGATGACCACCCCAGGAACTAAGCCCATGTCAGATACATCTATCCCAAGAATGTCTCTACACTCAAGCGCCTTGACCTTTTCAGAAAGCAACAAGAAGTCCTGAAAATTTCCTTCCACGCCAAATCTGATATCATTGTTAAGAGGAGGGAACTGATCCTCTTGTCGGTCCATCACAGGAATGAGGGTTGGTGTGCCAACCTCTGGAACTGGAGTTTCACCTGCTCCATTGTTGTTGTTGGGGGGATTCAATTGAACCTCTGGAGTGGCTATAGGAGGGTCAGTCTGAGGAGGAGTGAGCCCACGTATAGCATTCCTCAAATCTTGTTGTCCTTGGGCCATCCCTTGCATCATGACCATAAATTCCCCCATCATGGTGCGGAATTCATTGAGCTCAGTTTTCATAGAATCCATGATAGGCCTTTGGTTGTTACGTGTTGTGTACCGATGAGGAATATTTTTTCTGAAGTGTCGGGTCTTGGAAGCTCTCGCAATCTTTGCTTGAAATGCAGATAAGTTAAGTATCATGGAGAAACCTGCAAAATAAAGAAAAATGAAAATGATATGTATGCAATGCAATATATTCCTCTTATCCTCAAGGTTTTGTTTACTTTCCCATCCCGGTATTGAGAAAATAGCCTCTGCAAGAAGACCTTGTGTGACAATCAAATGTGAAGTGGTTGTATTTAATATCTCGTGTCCGTGGAACAGATAACAACCAGAGACTTCAGGTAAATCAAAAGAAAGTTGGAATAGTAAAGCCCTCATAGGGTACAAGTTCATAAGTAAAAGAGAGAAAAGTACATAAGCAAGAGAGGATTCCCACGACAAGCCTTTGGGTAATCCAAATCATATGAATACAAGACTAAAGCCTAGGAAGATCTACATCCTGCAACCTCCAGCTAAGGCGTTTGACTCCTTGAAGCAACTAGGCTATATCTAGATGTGTTGGTTCCTGTATGAGCTTTTGAATCAGGAGATCCCTAATTTTAAAGGAGGTATGCAACTCCTCAATTTGTTGTAGGAACACCCTCTCACTTTCCTTGTTTGCAATTGACTCAGTCTTGGTCTTCTTGACATCAACTCTCAACTTTAACTCTTCTATCTCCTTCTGAGCATCCTTCACTACCTGTTGACTCTCTGCTAGATCTTGAAGATGACTTTTCTCTTGGTTGTGGGCCTTCTGAAGGAGCTCTCCCTTTGTAGCCAAAAAATCTTTAAGACCTTTGATCTCTAACTTGTAACTGACTTCCAGCTCTTTCTGCCTCTTCAAGTTTTCTTCCCATTTCTCTTGCCATAAGGTGATAGTTTCATTAGCTTCATTCAACTCTTTCTTATCTTTTCGGTGTTGGACCACCTTGTAAGTTTCAGCTAACCCTCTTTTATTGAAATAAAGCTCTCTCTCCTTAAATTCCTGCTGCTTGAGCCTGACCATTTCCTAAGCTTGGTGAGCCCTTTCTTCCAATTTCAAGTTTTGAATCTTCAACTTCTGGTATAAGTTGTTGGCTTCTTGATTCTCCAACCTGAGTTTCTTAACCAAGGCCTCCAATTCCTGATACTTCTGAAGAGAAACCGAAGCTATGGGGGCTACTTCCTTAGGGTAGATAGGTGGTTCCTTAGTGAATGGGAGCAACAAAGTCTCTACACGATCTTCCAACTAGGTGGCAAAAGGACCATAAGTCTTGGGATCTACTCTCCCCAATTCTTTCTTCCCCTTCATCACTCTAACTTCCCAATATTGGGATGCTAGTAAGCTCATCTTCAGGTTACCCTCTGCTGGAAAGTATAGTGACTCACTTACCTCCTCAATCAATGGTACAACTCTCAACAGATAACCAAATTGTTTCCTGGACAAGATATGATTGTAGTTGATTCCACCTTTCCTTCCTATCAAGGGTACATTTGGGAAGCTACCACAACTAACCAAGATTTCTTTTCCTACAAGATCCCTGTTGCATCCCCAAGCAATGTCATCTGAGGTTAAGCCCATCAATCTTTTGGACCACTTCCAAGATTGTTTCAAATCTTGGAAAGGCCTTGATTTTGGGAGTTGCCTTACAAACTTGTCATCAAACAAGGGAGCACAACAGTTCACATGTCCCTTCCTCTTTTCATTCCTGTGGTGAACCCCATAGTAGAAGTCACCCAACAAGGTAGGCATTGGGTTTCTTCTGACAAAGATGGTGATGGCCTCCATGCTGATTAATCCTTTATCTCCTGGGAACATGCTTATCCCATATACTATCAAAACCAACAATGTACTGAACTTAGCCCATTTGTTTTCAGAGGCTAGAACCTGAGCTTCCTTGACAAGAAAATCTAAGATAAGTCCTTTACATTTACTGACATCCAGCCCTCTACTAACTTTGGACAAATCTAAATGAAAAGAGTCACCTATGTCTCTGCATGAAGGCATATTCTCTAAGCCATAGTAAGGAGCACCATTTTTGATGGGAATCCTATGGATACTGGAGATCTCTTCCAATGTAGGTGCCAAAATGTAATCTGGGAAAATAAAGACTCGTAGTTATGGATCATAGAATTGCAACAGGGAATGCAGGCTATCCCTCTGATCAATTGTTGGCTTATTCACATAATCCAGAATCTTTCCAAACTCCCCTCTGAAGTCATCTTGAACCTTGTCATTCATCAAGCTGACCAACTTCTGAATACCTTCTTTTTCTGGTTGTGGGAAAGTATAATGGACATTCTTCTTCCTTAGAGTCTCCATCTTGTAGCAGCAATATGACCGGGAATAGGAAGTAGTATGAACCCTGAGAATAAAAAGAACACAAATGATTAATGATGTTATGATGCTTATGCAAGGAAAGGCATGTGATCAGTGATGTGTCTGTGTAGTGTCAATCATATAATCAAGTGTCTGTGCAGGGTCACAACATCATCATAAACATCTCTTGGATCAGAGGTTCAAATATTAGAATCCATGTGTAACATAACAGATCACAATACTGAAGCATGCTGGTATAGTGGGTATGTTGAAGGTTAAGGTTCTTGCAATCCTGTAAACCCCTCCCAATCTCATTAGTGTGCTACTCGGGTCAACATCACGGACTCTCAAAGCCGAGTAGCAATAATACGTTCACCATCTCCGAGAAATGTCTCATGACCAAATCAGGGAATCAGTTTGGCATTATGTACTACTCAGGGAGGTCTTAGCTGAGTCCAAGGAAACAAGTATCCCTCATAAGTCCCTAGTTTCAAGCACTGAATCAAGAAACAATAGTACATTCATCTCGAAGGGTACAATACTATTGTCATACGAACAATTCGCTTTAAGTGGATTCCTATGAGAGAACCAGGCCATCCTAGGCGAGTTCCCAGTGAGCCTTCGGATGAGAGTGGGTTTGCCAACAAATGTGGTTTACCACTGTCATCACTGGAGAGGGATGTTTCCACAAAGGTCCCCAATGATCGATCCCCTGATTGCACATAACTATAAAGGTTGTGTATTGTCCCAGAAAGATTTCGGCATCAATACATTCCCGAGAAAGTCGTAAGTCAAGGCGTGGAACTCACTAATACCAACATGGAAAGATACCATGAAGCCAAAGTGGAACCACTCTAAGTCCTAGGTGCACTCAAGTCGGGTATTTGTCTTATCTCACAGTAATAAATCCCATCCCACAGAAAAAATGAAACCAGCACAGTCCAGTATATGATGCATGGAAAATAAATACTGAAAGCAGTAAATAAAGATTTAAAGTAAATTGTAAATGAAAACAGTAAATAAGCATAATAGCACACACATATAAACACCCAAAGAAACAAAAACAAACAAGCTCTAGGATTGAGTCTACGAGGGAAACCACAGATTCTGGGTTCGATTCCCAGCAGAGTCGCCAGCTGTCGCTCCCGGGATTTTCATCCTAGTACAAACGCGAAAGTGGCGCAGAAAAGGTAGAGTTGCTAGTCAGGCATTTTTATCCCGAATGAATGGGAAAGGTGATGCTGCACATACCTGAGGAAGAAGGAAAGGACAAGGTCCTGCGAACCAAAGATCTGGGTTCGGGAGTCGGTTACGACCTCGAAAGGTATTAGCACCCCAGACCGTCCGCTGTACCTGACGAGATCCCCGCTTGTTTGTTTGTTTCAAAGGGTGAGAAATAAAGTGTTGCTGAACAAAAGAACTACTGAATGGAATGGGAATGGGAATGAGAAAGGGAACAAAAAGAAAATGGAAATAAAGGGGGAAATGTAGGGGAAATAAAGAATGTGCTCGAACGAGCCCTATCCCGCTGCCTACGTACCTCATCAGGAAAATGAGGATCAGAGTCGACGTAGTTCGCCTAACTAAGGCAAGAACTATTTGTTTGTTTCTTTTATGCTGGAACTGCGTATGTCTATGCTCAGGTGTTGCAGGCTCGTCTGGTACGAGTGCGTTTACCGTCTTGCATGCGAGACAAGTCGTTGCAAGTTTGCATTGAGAATGAGTGAGAAAGAGAAGTTCCCGCAGGAAAGTCGCATATTGTTTGTTGTTTGCTTTTAAGAGGTTTTTTTATGAATTTGGCACAAGGAAGTGAATTCAAACTCTTTTCCGTGGAATGTGTACTTTCTACTACATTCCAAGATGGAATAGTAGAACAAGCACACTAAGTAAGGAGAATTTATCAAATACTTATTTCCAAGGATTTGGGTCTAAGTTCACTAGCTTGTTGAACTTATTACATGTTTTTGTAGCTTTGTGAAGAAGTAACTTTTTAGGTTTTCTTTGTGAAAATAACCTCTTGATCAGACTTGTACATCATGCTAGACAAACCCACACTATTCCAAGATGGAATGAATGTAAGTGTCCATGGAATAAGGCTATACATAAGAGATTCTTTCATGAATTTATCAAGTGTTTTTTATTTTGTTTGAAGATGAGAGAAGAAGACTCAAGAGGAAAAATGTCAAAGCTAAAGGGGGACTAAGACACAACCCTAAGTTATCTTATTATGTACAAAAGGTGATCCTATGGTTTGTGAGGTAATCTAAACCTAAGGACAAGAAAAGCAAGCTAGAATTCAACTTACTTCATAAGGAAGTTAAGTTGAACCTAAAGAACAAAAGGGAAACCTATGAACAAAGCAACAAGTGCTAAGGAAAAATACAATAACATGCATAAAATAAAGGAATGAAGTCATGATTACCTCATCTTCCCCCCCCCCTACAAAACAAATGCTAGCATGATGAAGTAATATGAACAATTATAACATGGCAAACTTCAATTAAGAACTCACACTAGCCTAAGAAAGATGTTAGTGAACTTCTACGGTTAAGACCTAAGCCTAAAGTATCCTATAAGGTAACACACTTAATAAATTAGTAGCTAAATCAATTCAAAAGTATCTAAAGGGATTAAGTGACCTAAAGTCAAACTATGCCCTAAAGTACTACTAAACCCTAATGAAACATAAGGATGAAGTTAAAAGGATAACCTAAGTGTTTAGCATACTAAACTCTCCTAAAATCAAAGGTAAATGAAAAAATCCAGAACTTAACACTATATAGAAGTGAAGGATGAGATTATTTCAAATGAGAAAGAAGATATTCAAGTCAAAGGTATCCAAACATTAGATTGAAGGGTGGGAGAATGCATATGGAAACATGATTCTAAATGTGAAACAAAATGACTTAAAAGAAAATTCAAAAATTACCAAAGAGACTTGAACTCTCCACACAAAAACCAGAGGCTTGAAAACAAATTATAATGGAAATTAGATTCGGGAAATATTCACAAATGATGTGGTAAGAGGCATCCTAAGGCTAGGTGTTCAAATTAGGGTTTTTAAGGTCCTTTAGATGGCAAATGAAGTTCAAAAAGATGCAAAAGGTTCTACAATTGAGATGAACATGTGAGAATGACCAAAAAACAATTATGAGACACAAAAAAAGGATATGATGAGGTTAACTTATGTGCAAATCGAATTTTAGATGTTTAAGATGGAAGGAGAAGTGAAATTAGGTTAAAATGAGACATTTGTGACTTAAGACTCAAGGCAAACCTAGAAATCAAAGGTGAAGACCCAAGGATTGTACTTAACACTTAAAGACATCCCCTAAGACCTAAGAGACTAAAAATTAAGAACTCAAAGTAATGGCATGAATTCCTTATGGTAATGGGATCAAAGGAAAGGAATAAGAGGATAAACAAATATGACTTGTGAACCAGGAAACTTGGAAAATACTAAATGATCATGAAAAATTACGAAAATTGACACTTGAATACAAAATCTAGAGGGTGACTTGCATCCAAAAATCCTCACAAAAATTCTTATTTTTGGGTGGTCAAATATAGTGTAGAAGTGGATTAGGGTTTATGTGCATATGTCTGAAAGAATGGGACCAAAAATTAACTTATAGTGACCAAAAAATAAAAACAAAAATATGTTGGAGAAATTTAATGAGTCCTCTGACTAATGCAAAAAGAATGAATCATTGATCTTTTGTGGTTTGGAAGAAATAAAATGAACAAAAAGATTGGTCAGAAAGTGGAAACAAAGAAATTAATTCATTGAGAAATTAATTCTGATTAAAGAATAAAAGAAAAATGGGAACTAAAATTATGGAAAATTAGGAAAAAATATAAAGACCTCACATGAATTAAACTGGAATTTTAATGAGGTTTTGGTATTTTTAAAAATCAAAAACGAAAAATGAAATAAAGATGAAAAAAAGAAATAAAAATGAAATAGGCTGAATTATTGAATGCGCCTGGGGGGTGCTAACAACAACAAATAACACTACACTAGGCCTTACATGCATGCGCTGGAATTTGCTTCATAAAACTTGCACGTGAGCTTCATGTGACTCATTAATACATTGGCTAGTTTGTGGCCTTTGGATGGAATTGATCTAATGGCTACGACATGTTCTGATAATTAAATTAGGGCTACTATTCCGATGGCCGGAGCTAGTCTCCGGTCATCTTCTCCGATCACTCTTCATCTAGGGTTTCCTCAAAACGCCATGAAAATGAGAATCAAGACCATCGTTCCACTCCTCACACTTCATACGTCAATAATCTGTCCTTAATTTTCATTTCTCAAGCTAGAACAAGAAAGATCGAAGCTCATAAAATTCAACTTGAAAACTGGAACTATGCCTCTAAGAGGCCTATCATCTAGCCAGAGTGAGCAATGCTTTTAGCAAGCTTCAAACAACACAAAACAAGCATAAAATGAACAAAACTATGCAAGGGGAGATTGACTAAAACCTATGAATCGCAGATCTTCAAATGTTGCAGAAAACCAGAGAGGAGATTCCTTTTGTGCTTCACACTTGTTCTTGATCCTTGACTGAGTGCAATAGAAGCTCAAAGGGATTGAATCCTTTATGAATGTGAGAAAATGCAGAGGTTGTAGACACACCTCTTATTGAGCATTTAAGTTAATTTCTCCATGAGTGATGATCAGAAGATGATAATGATGATGAATAGAAGAAGAGTGCAATGCAATTGATGAAGATCAATGAGAATTCCAACAAAATGCAGAGATTGCAGAAGTGAAATCCTGGAGCTTCTTCTTGCAGATCTTGATGAATCAATCTATGGATGATGATCAGAAGATGATGATGATGATGATGATGATGATGAATAGAAGATGCTTGAGGAATATAGATGGTGAATCGAGCAATGTTGAAGCAAAATGCAGTGATGCAATCTCCAAACTTAGAGAAAAATCAGAGAGATAATGTGTGAGATTTTTCGTGATTTGAGCAAAATGATTGTGTTCAGTTTGGTTATGTTAGAAGCTAGGTTTATATATCCATGGTTGACAGTTATTAACCCTATTTAATAGTTAGAACTAGGGTTAATTCTAACTGATTGTGAATTGATAAACTTAGGGTGTGAAGTGCAAGGGTGCAACATAATTCAACTTGGCTCGAGTTTGATTAGATGTGGAGTTATTCATGGCTTATGGTGAGGTTTCAATGATGTGTGATGAAGCTGAGAACAATGCAACTGATCTATGAAAGAAGCTTCTCATTCACTTGAACATTCATCATAGTGCATGGCAGCTATGATGTATGTGCATACATGGGATGATTTGAGCCTTCAATTGGATACTTTGTGATAATAACATAGTGAATGATGTTTACCAATTGAACTGACTTGGATTCAAGCCTTGATATAATGCCTTAGCATACAAGTAACCAAATGGCATACATTGATCATCCCTTGGATGTACCTTCATGAACAAGTCATCAAAACATGTGATCCTTGGACTCAAATTGAAGGAGATGTTTCCTATACCAAGTTTGTAGTTCAAACCACCATGGAATATGTCCTCTAGATACCTCAAATATCCCTTTGAAAACAAGGCACCAATGCTGAAAAATTGGCTGGCACGAATATGGATGGCATTGAGGCAAATGTCCTATGCATGATCAGTGTGAACATCCCAACTTTGACCCTTCATATGTTCAAGAATTATTGATCAAATGAAAATTTGGTAAACATGAAACTTGTAGAAAACATGACAAGGAACAACTTTTATGTTGTAGGATTTTCCATTTGAGGTCATCTTGTTGAAGAAAAATGGCTTTACTTCTTTCCCTCCACATGTTTGCTAAATTACCTAGCAAGTCACGTGTGTCTGGCCTGCCTTGCCTGGCCCATGACCTAGTTTTTACCTTGATTTGTCCAATCTTTGAATGATCATATCTCACTCAATTTTAATGCTATGAATGTGTTCCACCTATGGATTTGAAGCTTAAGATGTCCTCTTTCAAACAGACAAGTGGAATTTTCATTTGACTTTTATTTTGGGAGAAGGCCTCTCTTGAAGTGGCTGCAAAAATGGCCCAAACTTGCCATTTTTGGAAACCCTAAATTTCCAAAAATGGTAAGTTTTGTTTTTCTTGACTTTTTATGATTCCTCCATCATTTCCGGATTAAATCTGGTCCATAGGATCCCTATAACCCTAATTTCATGAATTTGATCTTAAAAAGTCAGGAGTTGACTTTTTCCTCAGCATGGTTGACTTTTCCCTAATTCCTTGATTTTCAGTCATCTAGCCAATTGAACCTCTTCCAAAATGTTTTTATGGATGAAATTTGAACCCTAGGAACTTGTCATCATATATAAGACAATAGAATCCACTTTTGATCAAAATTTCATTGAGAAGCCCATTGGAAATGAAACCCTAATTTGGCCCTTTTTCATCAGGAGATGTTGCACTGCTTGTCTCCTTTGATCAATTCAAATCTTTTAATTACTTGTGGCTTCAGGTGAAGATTTGTGGGATGTTGTGAACCCTTTTCACAAGGTTGAGAAGAATTGTGGCTCCTTGGTTGCCTTTGTATAGCCTTCAATTGCTCCAATCAAAGATCACATGCATATGCCTCAGCTATGGTGGACATGATGCAATATTTTTGATTATTTCATGAATTTGTTTATGCTAAATGCTATGCAAAATGTTGAGGAAATGAGAGGGCATATTTTGAGGTATTACAATGGTAGAAAGAGCTCGGGCCCGGATGGTTATACTCTTTTCTTTATCAAAAAGTGTTGGTATTTCCTTAAATCAGAGATTGTTAGGTTCGTTTAAGATTTTTTGGACAAAGGGTTCCTATCTAAATCTATCACGTATACCTTTCTAACTTTCTATATGATGTTAAGTACCTAGGGTTGAAATTTCATCCATGAAATCATTTTGAAAGGTCTTCAATTGATCAGTTGATTGAAAATCAGGGAATTGGGGAAAAGTCAGCTATGCTGAGTAAAAAGTCAACTCCTGACTTTTTGAGATCAAATTCATGAAATTAAGGTTACAAGGAGCCTATGGACCAAATTTGTTCAAGAAAACCAAAACTTATCATTTTTGTAAAATTAGGGTTTCCAAAAATGGCAAGTGTCGCTCCCGCCAAATGACACCTGGTCAGAAGGGGTACAGACGCGAACGGTCGGCGAAAGAGGAAGAGAACACACAGGGGTGAACTCAGAAAAGAAAGAGTCGCCAGCTAGGCATTTTTATCCCGAAGGAAAGGTAATGCTGCATAGACCTAAGAAAAGATATGGATAAGACGGTTGCGAACCAGAGAGACTGAGAAAGGGGGTTGGTTACAACCTGGGAAGGTATTAGCACCCAGATTGTCCGCCGTACTCGACGGGATCCACGCTTAGAAGATTTGTGTTTTAAAGGGGTAGTGTCAGTGCAATCTGTGTATCAAAGCTGGAAAAGAATGCAAGTGTCAGTGTAAAAGAAGTGTAGTGTATAAGAGAAGTGTCAGTGTAAAAAGAAAGAGTGAAATGCTCATGATAATGAGGCTAAAAGAATAATGCTGAAGGAGGGGGAATATACAGAGACTTTTGTTCGATAACTGTTAAGTTATGCCTACGTATCCTCTCGTGCAATGAGGAAGTCAGAACACCGTAGTTCGACCCAAAGAGACTGAAATATAAATTGACTTGTGAACTTCTTACTTGCCTATGCTCAAGTGTATGACCTGTCTGGCTCAGGTGCAAACTGTCTTGCATTAGACGGAAGAAGCAAGTTCTCGTTTATGAGTGAATGAGATGAGAAAAGAATCCTGAAGGAGACGATTATTTTTTTTTGTGTGTTTTCAGTCTTTTATTTCTTTTTGAAGTTTGTCATAAGTTAATGAGCTTAAGCCTAAACCAATGGGTTAGTAAACTCATCACATCCTCCCTCTGATTAGGGGTAATGAGAATATCTTAAGTGTGAAGTCAGCATCTCACACTTAATCACCCTGAAGTAGGATTAAGATCATTAACCTATTTGCGATTAATTAGATGTTTTTGTTGTTTTTGTTTAGTGTTAAGTAATGAGATTAAGCCATAATCAGGGATTAAACAGACTCATTACACCATCCTAATAGAAGGATAACAGATGAGAATGTTTAAGCTGAGGATAACAGATGAGAATGTTTAAGCAAAGAGAAGCAAAACAACTTGCTTCACTTAAGAAGTCAAGTTGCTTGAAGAAAGAAGGTAAGAATGAACAAGATAGAGCAAGCTCAATCCAAAGCACAAGATAAAATGCAGCAATGATGCATAAGAGAGATGAAAAGAGATTGTGAGAAGTGAAGGCAAATTCACTTCTAAAACAACTTACCACCTGAAAAGTCAGCAAAAGAAATGAAATGCAATGCAAAATGAGATGCAATGTCATGATGCAAGCTAAAATCATAAGCATAAGTATGATGTTGATGATGCTAAGAGATGATGCAAACATGAGGCAAGGCATGAGGATGATCATACAAACATATGGATGCAAGAGAAGCATGCTATGAACCATGAATGTTCATGAAGAGTTATGGAATGCAAAAGACATAAAACATGGCAAATGAAAGATGCAATGATCAAACATGATTCTAATATGTCTTAAGATGTATTATGAATCAAATGGATGCACAAAATGTCATGGCAAGTCATGGTATGCAAGCAAATGGAAGATGGATGCAAAGGAAGGCATGAATTAGGGTTATATGCAACATACAAAGCAAAAATCCAAAACCAGAAGCAAATGACATGATAAAAAATTGAAAATGCAATCAAAGGAACCCTAAACCTATACAAACTCACTTCCCAAAGGAGGGGATCTAACTCTTAACCTAGTGAGAGTTATGAATTTTCTAAGATTGAAAGGGTTTTAAGGTACCTTGTCAAGAAAAATGCAAAACAAATTGAAAATGCAAGATCAATTCAAGCCAATTTTATCCTATAAACTACATGTTATGGAAGATGCAATGCAAAAAGAATCATTGTTCAACTCTCAATGGTTAGGCAGAAATGAATTTTTGAGGTTTGTCACAAAATATTGCCTTGAAATGAAATTAATTCCATTGAATATAATCAAAAGGCATCAAGAACAAAAAATAAATTTGGTTTGAGGGTTGGACAATGTTTCTAAATGTTCCTAAATGCAACATGAAGTTTTTTGTGATTTTTAAATACCTAAAAGTATTTTTAATTAATTAATTTTCATTAACTAATTAAAAATAAACTTTTAAATGATTTAAAAATAAATTTTAATGCAAAAAATAAAAATAAAAATATTTTTGTGTTCTGAAAAATAATGAAAACCTTGACAAAAATTTTCATAATTTTTAAACATTTTTTACTATTTTAAATAAAATGTACAAATAAATGCAATAAAAATGAAAATAAAAATTAAAATAATGAGAAGTATGCACAATGGACGAACCAGATTGATTCTGGGCTGGGAAAGGTTGACTTGGCGCCACATCCAATGGCCCAAGTTCAAACCTGGTTAATTCTGATTTTTAAATTAATTAATCTGGATTAATTAAGTCAAATGAGGATTAGGGCAAAATGGTGGAATCCTGACCATCCAAACACGCGCGGGTCAACGCATCTAAGGGCCAGAATTCAAAGTTCATTAATTACACAGATTAGGGTTAATGATTTTCAGGTGGCCGGAGAAGACTTCCGGTCGTCTTCTCTGGCGAACCCAAACCCTAGATTTCGCTACAGGTCACTAAACATGAAATTTCTTCCACAGAAATGATCTTCTCCTCAATCTAAACCCAACCCCTCTCTCAAAACTCATTTATTTTCACTCATCAGCCTGTATCAAATGAAAATACGAAACACGAGCAAACTTTCAGAGTGACATGAAATGGTCATATCTTACTTATTTTCAAATCTAAATACATCCAGATGATCAGTGCAACATGTAGATTCATTTTGTAACAAGAAAATGAAGTTCTGAGAAAAAAGTTCTTGAGCTATACCTGAGATGGAGACCTTCAAAGATGAGCTTTCTGAGCCTTTCCTTTGTGCAAACCAACTCCAATGGTCCCCCTTGTGCTAATGGCAAGCTTGAATGGAGCTTAAATTGGCTATTTTGAGAGGTTCAGTTCTGGTGTATCAGAAAATGAGGTTCTTGTGTGGGCTGTTTCAAATCATTGTGAGGGGTGGGATCTGTTCTATGGATGATTTCTGGTTGATTGGTGAAGGAATTATTGAAGTTTGATGGCTGTGTTGTGTGATTCGAAGAGGGAATGATTTTGGCAGTTTTTGGAGTGTGTGTTTCAGGCTTGTGTATGTTATGTTTTATGATCCTTAGATGATCCATAAACTATCCCAACAAATCTGGAGAGCAGGTGTGCACTGTGGGATTGGTATGGGATGATTGGCCAAAAAGTCAAGTTTTGTGTACTTGCAGCATGGGCTATGGCAGAGGCAGTCTAGAGGCTTGTCCTGCCTCAGCTTGAGTCAAGGATGGCCCTTGGATGACCCATGAAAGACTGCTGCATTTGGATCATGAGTTGGGAGGGTTTTTGCAACTTGACAACTTGTCACATTTCATGGTTTTTGGCTATGCATATGTGAGAAACTTTGCTGAATTTTTGGTGTGTCATGCTTCATTAGGTCATGGAAAAGTCTTGAAATCAGTTAGAGATCAAACAAACCCTTTGAGAATTATTTTGCAAGAAATCCCTCTTTGCACTTTCATGAAGAATGGTTTATGGCTATGTGAAAATCAAGGCATGGAAATGGGAAATCCCTTGGGCCAAACTGATTTTTAGATCATACATTGCATTGGTGTGATGATTAGAGGTCACATTGAAGTCACATAAAGGCTTGCCATGAGAAAATGCAAGTTTTCCATTTTGTGTAAAAGTGAAATTTCAATGATTTTGTCCAACTTTGCAAGGCCATAACTTTTGATCCAAAATGAATTAGAACGAGTTCTTGTACTTTTTGAAAAGGGAATGATCCATTCTACAACTTTCATGACCAAAGTTTTCTCATTTGAGGCATTTTTGAATCAAAAAGCAAGGGTTAAAAAAGTTTCCCAAAATGGCAATTTTCCATTACAAGTCATTTTCCCAAAAAGTCAACTTTGCAAATGGCTTGAAATTCTTCAATTTTGTGAACTTAAAACATATTCTATGATCAAATAAAGATCATACATGATCAAAATGATGATGAACACCCTTTGGTTGGGTCAATGAGGGCCTCAGATGCCCTGATTTTGCACTGACTTGCTTAAAAAGTCAACTCTTGATCAGATGCCTTCCCCATGGAATTTCTTCATGAAAATTGATATGCATGATCCTTATACCATATAGAGACCAATAGAAACAAGAATGACCAAAAAAAGTTGGAGTTATGGCCTTTGAAACCAAAACCCTAATTCTAGGTCATCTGTGCAGTCAAACTTGGCTCTGCTTCCATGCCAATCTTAGTTCTTGTGATTTTTTGACATTCTTGACTTTGAGAGAATATAATATGATGCTTGAACACACATAGACCCCTTTGAAGGGATTGAAGACCTTTGGAATGGCTCAAGTGGCTCAAGGATGGCTCATATCACAAACCCTAGATGCAGATGACTTAGAAACAATGCAGTGAATCAAAAATGTGGTATGAGATGCTATGGTTGAGTTTATGCATATGAAAAGATCACAAGCCATGGTGTGAATGAGTGAGGGCAATTTTGGGGTGTTTACAGCTGCCCCTATTCAAACACGAGTTAGCTGTGCAGGATGTAGGCAACGGCTTAACATGCAAACTGGATAACTTGTGGTTGAATACCAAAGACAGTCCAAAATTTGCACTCACAGAATGAAGAAGAAAAGAGATATAGATTGTAAAAGAAAATAAAGTATAATTATAAAGTGCGGGCGACGGAGGACGACCGTCGGGCATAGGACGACTGCTGGGGAACGAGCAACGAAGGGGACGGCCGACATGCTGGGGATATAAGAAATTATGATGGGGACGGCCATCAAAATAAAGTGACAAAGATTCTCTGGGGATTATAGGTAAAAATAAATGATGAGGTACGGTCATCAAAGGTGAAGGACGATCACCTAGCAGGGGACGGCTGCTCTGTTGGGTATAAGATGAGGGACGGTCATCTAAGGGTGAAGGACGATCACCTAGCAGGGGACGGCTGCTCTGTTGGGTATAAGATGAGGGACGATCATCTAAGGGTGAAGGACGATCACCTGGCAAGGTACGGTTGCCAAAAATACCGCGACATAGGACGAATGCCGGATAAAAGGTCGACGATGGGGACGGCCATCGGATAAGCATGATGAAGGACGATCATCAAGAGGTGAAGGACGATCACCTAGAAGGGTACGGCTACTCTCAGGGTTTATCATGACATAGGACGAATGTCAGATAACAAGATCAATGACGGGGACGGCCATTGGATAAAATGATGAAGGACGATCATCAAAAGGTGAAGGACGATCACCTAGCAGGGTACGGCTGCTAAAAAACACGACATAGGACGAATGCCGGATAGAAAAGGGTTCCAATAATGGAGACTCCGCTGGAGAAAGGATGAGGGACGGTCATCCAAAGGTGAAGAATGATCACCTGGCAGGGTACGGTTGCCGAAAGGGTATCATGACATAGGACGAATGTCAGATAGAAAAGAAATTTTGCTGGGATTTGCTGGGGAAAAGTAGACACGGACGAGTGTCTATTCTCATGAAGTCATAAGTATTTGACACGGTGTATAGATTAAAGATGCGGACGAGCATCCTTAAGACCATGATACGGACGGGTATCAAGTAGAAACAAACGCTGACGCATGTTCTGAGATGATGATACGGACGAGTATCAGCTAGTTAACAACGAACACGGACGAGTGTTGAACCTATGGGGACTCTTCTGGGGGATAGTAGACACAGACGAGTGTCTAAATTCAAGAAGACACAAGTGTTTGACACGTGTATGGATTAAAGATGCGGACGAGCATCCTTAAGACTATGGTACGGACGAGTATCGGTAGAAACAAACGTTGATGCATGTTCTGAGATGATGATACGGACGAGTACCAACTGGTTAACAAAGAACACGGACGAGTGTCGAATCTGAAGGGACTTGAGTGATATATACAAGATACGGACGAGTATCTGTATGAGTGAAACAGGAGTAATAGGTATGAGTGGTGTACAGATGAGTGTTCAACTTGCTGGAGAGTGTGACACGGACGAGTGTTGGAAAAAAATATATTATAAACAAGTGTTTGGTTTGCAAAGTGTTTGGGTATTTATGCTGGGGGAGGTGACATGGACGGGTGCCAGGGAGTTGTATATATATATGTATCTGTGTTATGAGTGCAAAGGGGACGCTTTGGCTTTCTGCTGGGGGTATGACACAAACGAGTGTCAAGAGGCATCTGCAATGTATAAGTGTCTGTTTGTAAAGAATGCTCGGGCGACTTTACTAGGAAATGATGACACGGACAAGTGCCAAAAGGAGTGTGTATCTGTATTTACAAGGGTAAGGCAAATGTCTTGGCTTTCTGTCGGGGAATCTGGGAAGCTTTTCTGTATCTTGTTGATGGGTTGTCAGTATTTACAAGTGTTTGATTCAGAACATGGCTTATGATTATGCAATATGTTTGATTTTTGCCGTAATGCTCTGTATTAGACGGAATGCTACGCTCTGTGGGGAGGATATGATGAGAATGCTATGATTATGCAAAGACACCGATACGGGATTCGGATCCCGTTGCCATGAAGATCTCTGACTGATCTGCTTGAAGTGGATATCCCAGCTGGGGATGAGATCATTGATAGATCTGACATACGGGACTCTACTTGGGGATATAGGTCACTGACAGACCTGTCTTGGTGATGGGGGACCCAGCTGGGGTTTGTAGAGGCTTTCATCACTCTGTTGTGAGATCTTCAGGCGTTGCTCTTCTGGATAGAGGCTGAAACTTTGTGGGGAGATGGTTCCCTGGCTTTTGCACTTGGCTGAGGAGGAAGTAACAAATGGCAACTCAGCTGGGGAGGAAACACCTCCGGTGTTCAGACTGAGTGAACAATGATTTGCCAGCTTGCTGGGACGAAGCTCTCATGCCCCATGCTGTGCTTTGAATACCTGCAATCCTGAAAAGTCAGAGAAACGCACAAGTAATCCCGAGGTATCCTTTACTAGATTCCATAATAGGAGTTTAGGTACTCCTGGGAGCGAGTATATTTCCTGCACGCACATATTTTTAAAAGAAAGGCATCTGTATTTGTGCAATCAGTATCTTAAAAGACATCGGACATTCTTGCAAACAAAAATAAAATGTACGAGACGAAATGTGACTGAAAATCTGATTTTATTAATTCATGTGCCTTGAATCGGCAAGATACAGTCAAGGAAACAAATCCCCTAAAATGAGGAGATTGTTACAAATTAAGAAATGAAAGGTATTGGCAATGTTGATGACGCTTCAGGGAGCTTCCCTTTGCTATGACTCGTATGACATTTGACGTTCTTCTCGTCTTGCTTTCTGAAGAAGGCTGATTCTGAAAGAGGCTTGATCCTTTCGAGGCTTACCAAGTTGTAAGTGATACAGACGAATTCAGAATGCAATTGTTCCCTTATTCCCTTGTTTTGCATGGATCGCCCTTTCGGGTTTTCAATCCATCGGGATACCCTTTTTTGCCTGAGTTGTCCAATGCGGCTTTTAAACTCAGCGGGTGTACATTTTTTTATTTATTTTCCCTTATTTTTGCCCGAGTCCTTTATTCTGTTTTTGACTCGCCGGGATGCCCTATTTTTGCCTGGACTTACATTCTGTTTTTATGTCCAGCGGGTCATTTTTATGCGAAGTATTTTTTAACTGCATCTGAATTCACAGGGGACGGGAAGTCTTCACCATCCATAGTGCTGAGCATGAGTGCTCCACCGGAGAAAACTTTCTTTACCACAAATGGTCCTTCATAGTTCAGAGTCCACTTGCCCCTGTGGTCTGTATGAGGAGGAAGGAGTCTTTTCAGCACAAGATCTCCTACTTGGTATTCTCGGAGCCTGACTTTCTGATCGAAGGCTTTCTTCATTATTTTCTGATACAGCTGCCCATGATAGATTGCAGCTAACCTCTTTTCTTCAATCAGACTCAGTTGCTCGTATCGGGATCGGACCCACTCTGCTTCATTCAGTTTAACATCCATTAATACCTGTAGGGAGGGTAATTCAACTTCAACAGGCAGGACTGCTTCCATACCATACACAAGTTGATACGGTGTTGCCCCAGTGGATGTTCTGATTGACGTACGGTACCCATGCAAAGCAAAAGGTAACATCTCATGCCAGTCCTTGTAAGTGACTACCATCTTCTGCACAATCTTCTTGATATTCTTGTTAGCTGCCCCAACAACGCCGTTCATTTTTGGTCTGTAAGGAGAAGAATTGTGGTGTTGGATCTTGAAGTCCCGGCACAGTTCTGCCATCATTTTGTTGTTCAAGTTGGAACCATTATCAGATATGATTCGCTCGGGTACTCCATACCGACAGATGATATCTCTCTTCAGGAATCTGGCTACCACTTGCCTTGTAACATTTGCATAGGAAGCTGCTTCAACCCACTTGGTGAAATAGTCAATGGCAACCAGGATGAATCTGTGGCCGTTTGAAGCAGTCAGTTCGATCTTGCCAATCATATCAATGCCCCACATGGCAAAGGGCCAGGGTGAAGACATCACATTCAGAGGATTCAGAGGCACATGCACTTTATCCGCATAAATCTAGCATTTATGGCACTTCCTGGCATAAGCACAACAGTCGGCGTCCATTGTGATCCAATAATAACCTGATCTTAGAAACTTTTTAGCCATGGCATGCCCTCCTGCAAGGGTACCAAAGGATCCTTCGTGCACTTTGTGCATTAACAAGCCTGCTTTTGTCCTATCGACGCACCTGAGGAGTACCATATCAAAGTTTCTCTTGTATAGGGAACCGTCAGTATTCAGGAAGAAACTGCCAGCAAGCCTTCTCAATGTCTTCTTATCATTGGAAGATGCCCCAGGTGGGTATGTTTGGTCCTCCAAGAAGCATTTAATGTCATGGAACCAAGGCTTATCATCTTTAACAACCTCTGCTGAGAATACATATGCTGGTCTGTCAAGTCTGGACACTGAAATCCGAGGTACAAAGTTGGCAGCTTGAACTTTGATCATGAATGAAATGGTGGCTAGAGCATCCGCAAACTGATTTTCATCTCGAGGGATATACTCAAGTTTGACTGTTGTAAAGAAAGTCAATAACCTCCTTGTATAATCCCTGTAAGGTATCAGATGATCTTGGTGTGTGTACCATTTGCCGTTGGTTTGATTGATTACCAGAGCTGAATCTCCGAACACAGTCAAAGTCTTGATCCTGAGGTCAATGGCTTCCTCAAGACCCATAATACAAGCTTTATATTCAACTTCGTTGTTAGTGCAGTTAAAGGTGAGTTTGGCCGAGAAAGGCATGTGAACTCCTTTAGGCGTAATGAGTACTGCACCAACACCACGACCATTCATATTAACAGCCCCGTCAAACATCATGGTCCATTCTTCTTTTGGGTCGGGCCCTTCAGTGTGAACAGGCTCTTCATGATCTTTTGCTTTAATGAACATGATGTCTTCATCAGGGAAGTCAAATCTCATAGGCTGGTAATCATCAATAGGTTGCTCAGCAAGATAATCAGACAATACACTGCCCTTGATGGCCTTCTGAGATGTGTACTGAATGTCATATTCTGTGAGGATCACTTGCCATCTTGCAACCCGTCCGGTAAGTGCTGGCTTCTCAAATATGTACTTAACTGGGTCCATCTTTGAGATCAATAAGGTAGTGTGAGTCAACATATACTGCCTTAGTCGGCGAGCAGCCCACGCTAAAGCACAACAATTTTTCTCGAGCAATGAATAACGTTGTTCACAGTCGGTAAACGTTTTGCTTAGGTAGTATATTGCATACTCTTTTCGACCAGACTCGTCATGCTGGCCCAGCACACACCCCATTGACTCTTCTAATATTGTCAAGTACATGATCAGAGGTCTTCCTTCAACTGGAGGCATGACGATTGGAGGCTCTTGTAAGTATTCCTTGATTTTGTCAAAAGCCCTCTGGCAGTCTTCGTTCCACCTGACCGTTTGTTCTTTTCTTAACAGCTTGAACAAAGGTTCACAGGTTGCTGTAAGGTGAGATATGAACCGTGAAATGTAGTTCAATCTACCTAGAAAACCCCTAACTTCTTTTTCTGATTTTGGTGCAGGCATTTCTTGAATGGCTTTAACTTTATCAGGGTCAACTTCAATCCCTTTTTCACTTACAATAAATCCCAGCAGCTTACCGGATCGCACCCCGAATGTGCACTTGTTGGGGTTCAGCTTCAGTTGGTACTTCCTCAGACGCTTGAATAACTTCAACAGATTTACCAGGTGGTCTTCTTTTGTGAGGGACTTGGCAATCATGTCATCCACATAACATTCAATTTCTTTATGGATCATGTCATGGAATAATGTTACCATAGCCCGTTGATATGTTGCGCCAGCATTCTTCAGTCCGAATGGCATCACCTTGTAACAGAACGTGCCCCAGGGTGTGATGAAAGTTGTCTTCTCCATGTCTTCAGGTGACATCTTGATCTGATTGTATCCTGAAAATCCATCCATGAAGGAGAACACCGAGAACTGAGTCGTATTATCAACCAATACATCAATGTGAGGTAAAGGGAAGTCATCTTTCGGGCTGGCTTTGTTCAGATCCCGGTAGTCCACACACATCCTCACCTTGCCATCTTTCTTAGGCACAGGTACAATATTTGCAACCCACAGCGGATAGCTAGTCACAGCAAAGAACCCAGCGTCCCACTGCTTTTGCACCTCTTCCTTGATCTTCATTGCCATGTCCGGGCGAGTACGGCGCAGTTTTTGTTTCACTGGTGGGCAGTCTTCTTTTAAAGGCAGCTTGTGCATGACAATATCGGTGTCCAACCCTGGCATATCCTGATAAGACCAAGCAAAGACATCCACATATTCACGAAGCAAGTCAATCAATTGTCCCTTTACTGAATCTTGTTAGCAGGCCCCGATCTTGACTTCTTTCACATCTTCATCCGTACCAAGATTAACCGTTTCGACCTCCTCCTGGTGAGGAGTGATAACCTTCTCCTCTTGCCTTAACAACCTGGATAGCTCCTCAGGGAGCTCATAATCTTCTTCAACCCCTTCATCAGCTTGATTGATTGGATTGTCAAAGTCATACGAAGTCATAGCTGTGCTGTTGTCGGTGCAGTCCGAAAGGCACTCTCTGCAAGGGTTTAGATTGTTCATTTTAGTGATCGATTTTAATCTTTTTTAGAAAAAGTGAAGTAAAGTTTATCATTTTGGAAAACATTGCCATTTTATTTTTGTACAAAAAGAAAAATGAAAAACAGTGAGCGGAAAAGAAAAAGACTCATTTGCAAAAGATGTCCGATATTCATTGATTGATCTGTTTGCACAAAATTACAAGATGGCCCGATTACAAAATGAGTCTTGACATCTTGGGCAAGATGCAAGACTTGATGCATGCTTAAAATATACAGGAAATAATAATTACTCTGCAGGAGTAACCCTTATAATTTCCTGGGAAGACCAGTTTGAGATATGGCTCCCCGGGATCCTTGGACGTATCCAGCTCTCCAGGTTGCGCTCATCTTCCGACTCATCTTCCAAGTTTTTTACTGCATCCGGGGTGAGCATTCCCCCACTGACAAAGTTGGGCTTCTTAACAGCCTCTGATTGATCTTGTTGAGTTGGTTTGTAACCCAACCCAAATCTGTCCTCCTTCTTCTCCACAGGTAACAGCTTGCCCCAACCTTAGGCAGTCCCCTCTTCAACAACCTTCCTGGCTTGCTGATAAGATGTCATGGAGGTTCCCAGCACAGCAGATGCTTCGTTTATGTTCAGGGCCTCAAACCCCTGGCTCATAGTTTCATGGATCTCTCCCTCAATTTCAATGTATTTGTACGTAGCCAGATGGCTAACAAAGATGTCCTTTTCACCACAGATGGTGATGATTTGGCCTTCCCACTCGAATTTCAGCTTCTGGTGAAGGGTAGACGTAACTGCGCCAGCGGCATGGATCCAAGGTCTACCCAACAAACAGCTGTAGGCTGGCTGAATGTCCATCACATAGAAGGTAATCTTAAAAGTCTGCGGGCCAATCATCACAGGCAGATCAATCTCCCCTAGCACTGATCTTTTAGAGCCATCAAATGCTCTCACCACTAAATTACTTGGACGCAGTGCCAAGCCATCATACTCTAGCTTCACTAAGGCTTTCTTTGGTAGAACATTGAGTGAAGACCCAGTGTCCACCAGTACATGAGATAGAACAACACCCTTGCATTCCAGAGTGATGTGTAAAGCCTTGTTGTGGTTACGTACCTCAGTTGTTAAGTCAGCATTGGTAAAGCCCAGTCCATGACTGGTGTTGACATTTGCTACCACAGTTTCTAGCTGATTAACAGTGATCTCTTCTGGCACGTATGCTGCGTGCAAGACTTTCAGTAATGCATTCCTGTGAGCTTCAGAACACATCAACAGGGATAATATGGAGATCTTTGAGGGAGTTTGGTGAAGATGATCCATCACCTTGTAATCACTTCTCTTTATAATTCTCATGAACTCATTTACATCTTGCTCAAAAGATGTCTTCTGAGTTTCTTTGACAGCCGACTCTTCAAATACCACACTCTTTCCCTTTGCCTTGGCAGAAGCTTCTGCTTCAGCATTAGGTCTTTGCACTTGTGAGGCAAAGAGGTGTCCGCTTCTGGTGAAGCCTCCGCCTCCCCCAACATTATCAATTTGTGGAGAAGATGTTGAAGAATCCAAAGTGATTTTCTCCCCGTTGCAGTAAAGGTCAGAGCCATAATGCCAAGGGATGGCATTACTGCTTTCATACAGAACTGGTCCAGGCACCGTGATGGTAACTGGGCTGACTGCAGCAGAGGAGGGTACTGAAATGGTGTGCGGATCGTAATAAATGGTGACTGGTGACCTGGCAGAAGATGCCATTGCTTGTTGTTGAAAGTTGTTGTTTGGAGGAACAAATGACGGATCATAGTAGATGGTGACTGCTGAGATATCTTCATTAATTTCTGTTGGTGTTGTAGAAGATCCTGCTGAACAAATGGGTGCTGATGTTGTAGAAGAAATGGTTGTTGACATCTGATTTGTTGAAGTGATGGATGGAGCCATTGTTGATGATATGGATGAATTGGTCGGAATAATTGTTGTTGCAGTTGTAGAAGAGTCAGGAATTGTTGTCAAAGGGATTGCTGGATTTGTAGGCGCTGATGTTGTGATCTGAAGTATACCACTTTTGATAAGACCATCTATGCCGCTTCTCAAATTATTACATCCGTTGACCGAAATGTTACAATAACCACAACCGAGCTCACACCCGGGGAACATCTGGCATTCTAGGAGCTGAGCTTTAATTTCTACCAGAGGTGTCCGAATCTGCCCAACACTGGTGATTAAGAAAGATGGCTTGTCTTCCTCAATTGCATTAATTCTTGGTCCTCCATGATTGGGCATGGGATTCTTGTTGACATTTGGCGGGGGTGCAAAGTTGAGGGCTTTAGAATCCACCAGATCTTGTACCTTCATTTGTAAAGCCCTGCATTTCTCAGTATTGTGGCCAGGTGCATTGGAGTGAAAAGCACACCTGGCGTTGACATCATAGTTTCTTGGAAGATTGGAGGGATCTGGTGGTGCCAATGTCCTTAGTTCAACCAAGTTGAGTTTCAGGAGCTGTGGCAATAAAGCGGCGTAAGGCATAGGGATAGGGTCAATCACCTTATTTTCCTGTGATGGTCTTTGTCGAAAAGGTCTTTGTTGTTGATTGTTGTTGTTGTTGTTGGAGTTTCTCTGTGGCGGATACTGAACTTGTTGCTGATAATGTGGTTGTTGTTGTGGTTGATATGCTGGTTGCTGAGGAATCGGAGCTGGAATAGTGACAACTGCTACTGATCTGTGGACATACTAAGGTCTGCCCCTGCCAGCATGAATGGCATTTGTCTCACCAGTTCTTCTAGGTCCCACAAAAGGCTTCCTGGGATTGCTTGACGAACTTGCACCATTATCAGAAATCTTGCCCATCTTCAGAAGGCTTTCAATTCTTTCTCCAGCTATGACTACGTCAGCGAAGCTGGTGGAAGAAAAGGCAGCTAGCCTGTCGATATATGTCCCTTGCAGGGTATTCATAAACATGTTGGCCATTTCTCTTTCCGACATAGGTGGCTGGACAGCAGCAGCAAGCTGTCTCCACCTTTGGGCATATTCCCTGAAGCTTTCCCTGGAGGATTGAGACATTCCCATCAGAAGGGTTCTGTTAGGAGCCATGTCCAGATTGTATTGGTACTGTCTGATGAAAGCTTCATCTAGGTCCTTCCAGCATCTGATAGTAGCTCTGGTCAAGTGAGAGTACCACTCCCTTGAAGCCCCAGTCAAACTATCTTCAAAATAGAACATCCACAGTTTCTCATCCATGGTGTATGCCTTAAGTCTTCCCAGAAAAGACTGCAAGTGAGTTCGTGGACAGGAAGTTCCATTGTACTTCTCGAAGCACGGGGGTTTAAACTTATGGGGAATTCTTACTCCATCCACCAAGCCCATATCCATGACATCAAACCCTAAAGAGTTTTGAGACTCCAGGGATCTCAATTTCTCAGCAATTTCATCAAACCTTCTATCATAGACTCCATCCCCAGCTCCCATTACAGTAAACTGCTCCTCTTGGGGGTCTTCTTGTAAGATCCTTCCTCCAGTAGTATTTCCTTGCACATTACCCGGGATGTTGACTTCCGGATGTAGATGAGGCCCATATATTGGTGGGTTAACATGAGGCTGTCCCCTTTCATTGTTACTTGTTCCTCCAGTTCCCAGGGGAGGTTCCTCTGGGGTTTGTCTTTCTACCAATGCCCTCAATCTTTCTTGACTTTGAGCCAAGCCATTCATTACTTCCATGAACTGGGTCATTTGGTTTCTCATCTCCAACCTTTCGTTAGCCATCTGAGTTCTGACCTCTGTTAGATCTTGATGTACTTGTTCCATTTGGATACCAGGAAGGTTGTTGCGAGTAGGATATCTGTGCGGACGGTTGAGAGGGAACACCCGACGGTGAGCAATAATTCCTGAATCACAACAGAGTTAGAAACAAAATAAAGTGAAGACAAACCTACAAAACAAAACAATAGTCAGTATGCAATGCAGTATGCTTATTTGCTTTCCAAGGTATCCGGCTTGGTACTTGGTTTTGACCTTTCCAGACCCTGAGGAAGATGCTTTGATGTTGCTTGAGAGAAAGAAAACTTAGTGAAACAAACTAACAAATATATTACAGAGGGTGGATCATACATAGTTTGTTTTTACAACAAGTTCCCCTGAGGGGTCAAAATACAACATAAAAGAAAAGTACACCAAATGGAAATAACAACAAGCAAAGTAGTCAAACATCTAAGCCAAACTCATCCTCCTTAACCTCCTTCAAAAGTGCTTCAGTTACAGGACCAACTGGATGCTCTGTGATGTTTCTGATAAGAAGGTTCCTGGTGGCAATAGCAGTGGTCAGCTTCTTGTGTCTATCTTGGTTCTTCGACCTCTTCACACCAGCCCTAAGCTTCAATTCTGAAATTTCTTTCTGGGCTGCCAGCAAAGCCTCCTGTTGTTTCTTTTCATTGGCCTCCAACTGCTCAATCCTGGCTTGAGTTCTCTTATCTTCCTGAGTGCGAGCTTCAGTGATCCTGACCCACCTAGCTTGACTTTCCTCTAGATAGAGATCAGTCCTAGCCTTCTGAAACTGGGCCTCTTTACAGGCATTCTTCAATATTTGCTCTCCAGCTCTTGATTTCTTGATGTAGTCCTCTGCTTTCCCAATCTTGGCTAGATGCTCCACTTTAAGCTTCTCCAACCTCTCAATGTCTAGACGACCATCACTCCTCTCCCAGAGGGTCTTCTTCAGAGCTTGAGACAGATTCTCATTCCTCTCCTTTAGCTTCTCAAATTCTTCCAGGCTGACAGTGGCTGGAGGTGGCACTGTTGAAGGTCCAGGTATGAGCAACCATGTATGAAATAGAGGAGCACAACATCTCACCAATCTCCCTCTCTGCTTTTCATTCCTCTGATGGACAGAATAATAGAAATCTCCCAACAATGTGGGCACTGGGTTCCTCAAAAGGAAGAGATGAATGGCATTCTTGCTGATAAACTTGGGCTCATCTGCAAAAAGTATAACCCCATATATATTGAGGGCCAACAATGCACAAACTGCCCTCCATTCTCCCAAAGAGGCTTTCAGGATGGCCTGAGAAATCAGAAAGTCTAGGTGCAATCCAGGGATCCCAGCCTTTGTTGTCATGTTCTGCTCAATCAAAACAGGCTCTAAATACAGTGCTTTTGCCACTTCTCCATTGCTGGGAGAAGCCATCTCAGGGTTGAAGGGGACACCACCCCTGACAGGTACTCCAATCAAAGATGAGAACTCCTCCAGCAGAGGTCCCAACTGAAAATTCTGGAAAGTGAAGCATCTCAAAGGAGGATCATAAAACTGTAGGCAAGTGTGGATCAGACTCCTCTGAGAAGGGTCCAGGTCTATAACCATATCAAGGATGCCTCCATAATGCTATCTGAATAATGGGATGTGGTCTGGAGTGATAAGTGCCTGAACCTGCCTGATGCCAGCTAGCACAGGCTCAAAGAAATGGTATGAAATGTTGCTCTTCTTGGGTGCCATGACTGCTGATGAAGAGCTGAAAACAGATGCTGATGATGAAGACTGATACTGGAGATGAACCACTAATAGGCTGAGACTGGTGATAAAAGCAGATGAAGCAGGAAACTGATGAAGACAACTGAAGCAGATAGCTGATGAACCAGGGGTCTATGCAGATGAAGGGGTCAAAACCAAGCCAGATGGAATATGGATACCCTGAAAAACAAATAAACAAATGTTAAATGATGCAAATGATGAGTATGCAAATGATATGCAAGGGTTTATGATCAAGCTGGATCTGATTACTGGCATGATATAAGTCCATGTATGTCCAAGAAGTCCGGATGGAGGTTCAGAAGTCCAGTAACCAAGGTGGGGGACTCAAATAAAGAGTCACATGTCCAGGGTTAAGTCACAAGAACTGTCCAAAGTGAAGCATTCTTAAACACAATAGGTAACAGGGTATGATGTGGCCAAGGGTTCCTGCAAACCTGTAAACAGCCCAACCCCCTCACAGGTGATGTTCTAAAACAAGGATCCTCAGACTTGGATCAGTTATGAGAAGTGTAAACACTTCTAACCTGGAGGTACAGTGTTTACAATAACCATAAAAGATCCTCCTCTAATTCACCTCAGTTTCTGAAGGTCATAATAAAGGTCATCCAGACTTAGCAGGCTTCCCAGATAGCCCTAGCACTACAGGAAATCTGTAGCACAGAGTTCTCAAGAAGAAACCCACATCTGAACCGTGTTTCATATTCCCGCACCAGACCGAAATGGAATGGGAAAGAACATGAACCACTCTAGCCTAGGTGTCACTCAGGTCCCAGGTATAGGACCTTAAACTCTCAATGAAACCCCCCCCCCCCAAAGCAAAAACCAGATCTAGCCAGATAACAGTATGACAGTATGATGTATATAAAGCTATAAAGAAAGCAATAAATAACTGTACATAAAGCAGTAAATAAAGTAGATATACAAACACAATTAGCACATAACACCCCAGTAAACATAAATCAAACAAGCGCTAGGAGGAACCCACAAAAAGAACCAGAAGCCCTGGTTACAGTATAAGATTCCCCAGCAGAGTCGCCAAGCTGTCTCTCCCGCCAAATGACACCTGGTCAGAACGGGTACAGACGCGAACGGTCGGCGAAAGAGGAAGAGAACACACAGGGGTGAACTCAGAAAAGAAAGAGTCGCCAGCTAGGCATTTTTATCCCGAAGGAAAGGTAATGCTGCATAGACCTAAGAAAAGATATGGATAAGACGGTTGCGAACTAGAGAGACTGAGAAAGGGGGTTGGTTACAACCTGGGAAGGTATTAGCACCCAGATTGTCCGCCGTACTCGACAGGATCCACGCTTAAAAGATTTGTGTTTTAAAGGGGTAGTGTCAGTGCAATCTGTGTATCAAAGCTGGAAAAGAATGCAAGTGTCAGTGTAAAAGAAGTGTAGTGTATAAGAGAAGTGTCAGTGTAAAAAGAAAGAGTGAAATGCTCATGATAATAAGGCTAAAAGAATAATGCTGAAGGAGGGGGAATATACAGAGACTTTTGTTCGATAACTGTTAAGTTATGCCTACGTATCCTCTCGTGCAATGAGGAAGTCAGAACACCGTAGTTCGACCCAAAGAGACTGAAAGATAAATTGACTTGTGAACTGCTTACTTGCCTATGCTCAAGTGTATGACCTGCCTGGCTCAGGTGCAAAATGTCTTGCATTAGACGGAAGAAGCAAGTTCTCGTTTATGAGTGAATGAGATGAGAAAAGAATCCCGAAGGAGACGATTATTGTTTTTTTTTTGTGTTTTCAGTCTTTTATTGCTTTTTGAAGTTTGTCATAAGTTAATGAGCTTAAGCCTAAACCAATGGGATAGTAAACTCATCACATCCTCCCTCTGATTAGGGGTAATGAGAATATCTTAAGTGTGAAGTCAGCATCTCACACTTAATCACCCTGAAGTAGGATTAAGATCATTAACCTATTTGTGATTAATTAGATGTTTTTGTTGTTTTTGTTTAGTGTTAAGTAATGAGATTAAGCCATAATCAGGGATTAAACAGACTCATTACACCATCCTAATAGAAGGATAACAGATGAGAATGTTTAAGCTGAGGAAAACTCCTCAACTTAATCCATGATTAGGGATTAACCTCGTGACAAAACAAAGCCTCTATTAAGTGGATTTTTAGTTAATGATAAGATGAAGAAGTGAGTTTTATGGTTTGTAAGACAACTTGAGGAGGACTTGTCCATTAACACTAGGGTTAGTCCTTCTTAACCAATTAAGGAAGAATTAGAACCCTAATGCAAGGCCCAAGTTACAAGCTTGATGTCTTAGTGATTATTAAGTGAATTGATTAAAGGATTTAAACACATTAAGGGTTTAACACTTAGGATTAAAGTTATACACTCCATCCTAATAGAAGGATGCAGGCATAAGCTTAATCACAAAGCCTTAAAGCCTTTAGGGTTTAGTCCCTGATTATGAGATGAGAAGAGAAGACTCAAAGAGACACAAAGGTAAAAACTAAGTGGGGAACTAATCAAGCCCTAATTGTTATCATACTTGGAGATCCTAGGGTTTGTGAGGCTTAAGAGAGAAAGAATCTTCAAAGGCCACCAAGGAGGAAAGGATCCAGATGCAAAGAGAAGCAAAACAACTTGCTTCACTTAAGATGTCAAGTTGCTTGAAGAAATAAGGTAAGAATGAACAAGAATGAGCAAGCTCAATCCAAAGCACAAGATAAAATGCAGCAATGATGCATAAGAGAGATGAAAAGAGATTGTGAGAAGTGAAGGCAAATTCACTTCTCAAACAACTTACCACCTGAAAAGTCAACAAAAGAAATGAAATGCAATGCAAAATGAGATGCAATGTCATGATGCAAGCTAAAATCATAAGCATAAGTATGATGTTGATGATGCTAAGAGATGATGCAAACATGAGGCAAGGCATGAGGATGATCATACAAACATATGGATGCAAGAGAAGCATGCTATGAACCATGAATGTTCATGAAGAGTTATGGAATGCAAAAGACATAAAACATGGCAAATGAAAGATGCAATGATCAAACATGATTCTAATATGTCTTAAGATGTATTATGAATCAAATGGATGCACAAAAAGTCATGGCAAGTCATGGTATGCAAGCAAATGGAAGATGGATGCAAAGGAAGGCATGAACTATGGTTATATGCAACATACAAAGAAAAAATCCAAAACCAGAAGCAAATGACATGATAAAAAATTGAAAATGCAACCAAAGTAACCCTAAACCTATACAAACTCACTGCCCAAAGGAGGGGATCTAACTCTTAACCTAGTGAGAGTTATGAATTTTCTAAGATTGCAAGGGTTTTAAGGTACCTTGTCAAGAAAAATGCAAAACAAATTGAAAATGCAATATCAATTCAAGCCAATTTTATCCTACATGTTATGCAAGATGCAATGCAAAAAGAATCATTGTTCAACTCTCAATGGTTAGGCAGAAATGAATTTTTGAGGTTTGTCACAATATATTGCCTTGAAATGAAATTAATTCCATTGAATATAATCAAAAGGCATCAAGAACAAAAAATAAATTTGGTTTGAGGGTTGGACAATGTTTCTAAATGTTCCTAAATGCAACATGAATTTTTTTGTGATTTTTAAATACCTAAAAGTATTTTTAATTAATTAATTTTCATTAACTAATTAAAAATAAACTTTTAAATGATTTAAAAATAAATTTTAATGCAAAAAATAAAAATAAAAATATTTTTGCATTCTGAAAAATAATGAAAACCTTGACAAAAATTTTCATAATTTTTAAACATTTTTTACTATTTTAAATAAAATGTACAAATAAATGCAATAAAAATGAAAATAAAAATAAAAATAATGAGAAGTATGCACAATGGACGAACCAGATTGATTATGGGCTGGGAAAGGTTGACTTGGCGCCACATCCAATGGCCCAAGTTCAAACCTGGTTAATTCTTATTTTTAAATTAATTAATCTGGATTAATTAAGTCAAATGAGGATTAGGGCAAAATGGTGGAATCCTGACCATCCAATCACGCGCGGGTCAACGCATCTAAGGGCCAGAATTCAAAGTTCATTAATTACACAGATTAGGGTTAATGACTTTCAGGTGGCCGGAGAAGACTTCCGGTCGTCTTCTCCGGCGAACCCAAACCCTAGATTTCGCTACAGGTCACTAAACATGAAATTTCTTCCATAGAAATGATCTTCTCCTCAATCTAAACCCAACCCCTCTCTCAAAACTCATTTATTTTCACTCATCAGCCTGAATTAAATGAAAATACGAAACACGAGCAAACTTTCAGAGTGACATGAAATGGTCATCTCTTACTTATTTTCAAATCTAAATACATCCAGATGATCAGTGCAACATGTAGATTCATTTTGTAACAAGAAAATGAAGTTCTGAGAAAAAAGTTCTTGAGCTATACCTGAGATGGAGACCTTCAAAGATGAGCTTTTTGAGCCTTTCCTTTGTGCAAACCAACTCCAATGGTCCCCCATGTGCTAATGGCAAGCTTGAATGGAGCTTAAATTGGCTATTTTGAGAGGTTCAGTTCTGGTGTATCAGAAAATGAGGTTCTTGTGTGGGCTGTTTCAAATCATTGTGAGGGGTGGGATCTGTTCTATGGATGATTTCATGTTGATTGGTGAAGGAATTATTGAAGTTTGATGGCTGTGTTGTGTGATTCGAATAGGGAAAGATTTTGGCAGTTTTTGGAGTGTGCTGCAATGTGTGTGTTTCAGGCTTGTGTATGTTATGTTTTATGATCCTTAGATGATCCATAAACTATCCCAACAAATCTGGAGAGCAGGTGTGCACTGTGGGATTGGTATGGGATGATTGGCCAAAAAGTCAAGTTTTGTGTACTTGCAGCATGGGCTATGGAAGAGGCAGTCTAGAGGCTTGTCCTGCCTCAACTTGAGTCAAGGATGGCCCTTGGATGACCCATGAAAGACTGCTGCATTTGGATCATGAGTATGGAGGGTTTTTGCAACTTGACAACTTGTCACATTTCATGGTTTTTGGCTATGCATATGTGAGAAACTTTGCTGAATTTTTGGTGTGGCATGCTTCATTAGGTCATGGAAAAGTCTTGAAATCAGTTAGAGATCAAACAAACCCTTTGAGAATGATTTTGCAAGAAATCCCTCTTTGCACTTTCATGAAGAATGGTTTATGGCTATGTGAAAATCAAGGCATGGAAATGGGAAATCCCTTGGGCCAAACTGATTTTTAGATCATAAATTGCATTGGTGTGATGATTAGAGGTCACATTGAAGTCATATAAAGGCTTGCCATGAGAAAATGCAAGTTTTCCATTTTGTGCAAAAGTGAAATTTCAATGATTTTGTCCAACTTTGCAAGGCCATAACTTTTGATCCAAAATGAATTAGAACAAGTTCTTGTAATTTTTGAAAAGGGAATGGTCCATTCTACAACTTTCATGACCAAAGTTTTCTCATTTGAGGCATTTTTGAATCAAAAAGCAAGGGTTGAAAAAGTTTCCCAAAATGGCAATTTTCCATTACAAGTCATTTTCCCAAAAAGTCAACTTTGCAAATGGCTTGAAATTCTTCAATTTTGTGAACTTACAACATCTTCTATGATCAAATAAAGATCATACATGATCAAAATGATGATGAACACCCTTTGGTTGGGTCATTGAGGGCCACAGATGCCCTGATTTTGCACTGACTTGCTTAAAAAGTCAACTCTTGATCAGATGCCTTCCCCATGGAATTTCTTCATGAAAATTTATATGCATGATCCTTATACCATATAGAGACCAATAGAAACAAGAATGACCAAAAAAATTGGAGTTATGGCCTTTGAAACCAAAACCCTAATTCTAGGTCATCTGTGCAGTCAAACCTGGCTCTGCTTCCATGCCAATCTCAGTTCTTGTGATTTTTTGACATTCTTGACTTTGAGAGGATATAATATGATGCTTGAACACACATAGACCCCTTTGAAGGTATTGAAGACCTTTGGAATGGCTCAAGTGGCTCAAGGATGGCTCAGATCACAAACCCTAGATGCAGATGACTTAGAAACAATGCAATGAATCAAAAATGTGGTATGAGATGCTATGGTTGAGTTTATGCATATGAAAAGATCACAAGCCATGGTGTGAATGGGTGAGGGCAAATTTGAGGTGTTTACAGCAAGTTTTTGCCATTTTGCAGCCAACTTCAAGAGAGGCCTTCTCCCAAAATAAAATTCAATTAAAAATTCCACTTGGGATGTTTGAAAGAGGACATCTTGAGCTTAAAATCCATAGGTGGAACATGTCCATAGAATTACAATTGAATGAGTTATGATCTTTCAAAGTTAGGATAAATCAAGGAAACAACTAGGTCATGGGCCAAGCAAGGCAGGCCAGGCGCACATGCCCTACCAGGTATTCCATCAGGTAGGTGGTGTGAAAGAATTATGGGCATTTTACTCCATAAAGGAGGCTTCAGATGAATTTTCTTTGAACATTAAAGTTGTTCATTCGCATGTCCTCTACAACTTTGATGTTTATATAATTTTTATTTGACCAATGGTTTGGGAGATATTTCTAGGGCAAAGTGAAAATCCCACACTGATTCATCCATTGGCAATTGGCCCAAGGAAAGCCAATTTCCTGGAGGCCAAGTATGCAGTTATGCTTCCTCATATTCAATGGCAAAGTTGAGTGATCTAGAGGCCCTATTTCAGTATGGTGTAAGCTGCAAACTTGTTGTATGAAGCTTCATCTTCAAGTTGAGTACAAGAAGTCAATGCTTTGATGCCTTGAGCTTGAAGATTCATGCCATGGAAGATCATAATTTGAATTCTGGTTTGTTTATGTACTAATGCATTGTAACATAGTCATGTTCAGTTCAGTCCAAGTTTGAATGCTTCATTTTCACATGTTATGCCCACAAGCTCATTTATTTAGGGTGCAATGTATCACATGCCTGCATGATCACTCTAGATGCCATGCACATTAGTGAGGATTCAAGCCAAATGGGAAGGGTAGCATTGCATACAAGCTGCATTGACTTCAATTTCAATCATCCCCACCATAATAATCATGTTCTTCATCACATTGGATAGAATTCGAGCAAACTAATCCAGCTGCATTGCCATTGCACTCTACACCTTCACTTGTGTCATTCATCTCAAGTTAGAACTAACCATAGTTCTAACTGTTAACTAGGGTTAGTAATTGTCAACTACATATATAAAAGCCTAACTTCCAACTGAATTGGAGAAATTTCATCATTTCATCACAAATCGCCAAAATCACCAAAGATTTTCCCTCTGAATTTTCCCAAGAACCACAATGAGTTTACACTGCAATTTCTCTCGAAGAAGCTTCATCCTCATTAATCTTGCTTCAATCTCTCTCAATTCATATTCATCTTCATCTTGCGTACCATTTCCATGGCTAGATCTAGTTGAAGATTCAAGAGTGCAAGTCTGCATATCTCTGCATTTTGGTGTAATTCTCAGTGATCTTCATCTATCACATTGCATCCTGCACATATTCATTATCATCATCATCTTGGGATCACTCTCGATAGCTCAAGTAAGGAGAAGATCAAGAAGAAGGTTACACTGAATTTTTGCAGTTTTCTCATCATCATGCATTCAAGCATCCAAAGTGTTTATTTCACTCCATCCAAGATCAACAGTGCATTGCCTTGAGCTTAGGAACCTCACCTTTGGATTTCTTCAACCACTGAAGCTCTGCATTTCAGGTTTGTCTCTGCTTTCGATTGTTTGATCTTAGTGATTTCTTGTGTGTTTTACATTGTTTGAGGCTTACTAGAAGTAATGGTGAATCTGGCTAGTTGATAGGAATTATAGATGCTTAGATGCAGTTTTGAAGGTGAATCTTTATTTCTTCAATTTGAACCATTCTGTCGCTCCCAAAAGATGAGACTGGGCTCAAATATGGTACAGACGCGAACGGTCGGCGAAAGGATGATGTCTGAGAACACACAGGAGTGAACTCACAGGAAAAGACAAGAGTCGCCAGCTAGGCATTTTTATCCCGGAAGAAAGGCAATGCTGCATAGACCTAGGAAGATATGGATAAGACGGTTGCGAACCAGAGAGACTGAGAAAGGGGGTTGGTTACAACCTGGGAAGATATTAGCACCCAGATTGTCCGCCGTACTCGACGGGATCCACGCTTAAAAGATTTGTGTTTTAAAGGGGTAGTGTCAGTGCAATTTGTGTATAAAGAGAACTGGAGAAAGATGTACAGGTGTCAGTGTAAAAGAAGTGTAAAGTGTGATATATACAGTGTCAGTGTAGGAACAAGAATGAAATGCTCAAGAATATGAGGCTAAAAGAATAAAGCTGGAAAGAGGGGGAATATACAGAGACTTTTGTTCGATAACTGTTAAGTTATGCCTACGTATCCTCTCGTGCAATGAGGAAGTCAGAACACCGTAGTTCGACCCAAAGAGACTGAAAGATGATTTGACTGGTGAACTGCTTGCTTGTCTATGCTCAAGTGTATGACTCGTCTGGCTCGAGTGCTAACTGTCTTGCATTAGACGGAAGAAGCAAGTTCTCGTTTGTGAGTGAAGATGATGAGAAAAGAATCCCGGAGGAGACGATTATTGTTTGTTTTTGAGTTTTCAATCTTTTATTGCTTTTGAGAATTTGTCATAAGTTAATGAGCTTAAGCCTAAACCAGTGGGTTAGTAAACTCATCACATCTTCCCTCTGATTAGGGGTAATGAGAATGCCTTAAGTGTGAAGTCAGATTCTCACACTTAATCACCTTTGATGTAGGATTAAGATCATTAACCTATTTGTGATTATTTAGATGTTTTTGTTGTTTTTGTTTGGTGTTAAGTAATGAGATTAAGCCATAATCAAGGATTAAACAGACTCATTACACCATCCTAATAGAAGGATAATAGATGAGAATGTTTAAGCTGAGGAAAGCTCCTCAACTTAATCCATGATTAGGGATTAAACTCATGACAAAACAAAGCCTTTGTTAAGTGGATTTTAATTAATGATAAGATAATGAAGTGAGTTTCAGGGTTTGAAAGACAACTTGAGGGGGACTTGTCCATTAACACTAGGGTTAGTCCTTCTTAACCAATTAAGGAAGAATTAGAACCCTAATGCAAGGCCCAAGTTACAAGCTTGATGTCTTAGTGATTATTAAGTGGATTGATTAAAGGATTTAAACACATTAAGGGTTTAACACTTAGGATTAAAGTTATACACTCCATCCTAATAGGAGGATGCAGGCATAAGCTTAATCACAAAGCCTTAAAGCCTTTAGGGTTTAGTCCCTGATTATGAGGTGAGAAGAGAAGACTCAATGAGACACAAAGGTAAAACTAAGTGGGGGACTAATCAAAAACCCTAATCATTGTCATGCTTGGTTGTTTCTAAGGTTTGTGATGTTTGACAAGTGAAATCTTCAAAGGAACCACCAGGAAGAAGATGAAAGGAGCAGAGAGAAGCAAAGTAACTTGCTTCATTTAAGAAGACAAGTTACTTGAAGAAAGAAATTAAGATGAAGAAGAAAGAGCAAGCTCAATCTCAAACACAAAACAAAATGCAGCAAGGATGCATAAGAGAGATGAAAAGAAGTTGTGAGAAGTGAAGGCAAATTCACTTCTCAAAGTTACTTACCACCTGAAAAGTTAGTGAAAGGAATGCAATGCAATGCAAAATGAGATGAAATGGTATGATGCAAATCAAAACCAGAAGCATATGTGTGATGATAATGATGTTATGAGATGATGCAAACATGGATCAAGGCATGAGGATGATCATATGAACATATGGATGCAAGAGAAGCATATTTAGAAACATGATCATACATGAAAAGTTATGAAATGCAAATGACATACAACATGGCAAATGAAAGATGCAATGATCAAACATGCTTCTAATAGGTCTTAAGATGTCTAATGAATCAAATGGATGCACAAAATGCTATGGCAAATCATGGTAGGCAAACAAATGCAAGATGAATGCAAAAGGAAACCCAAATTAGGGTTTATGATCAATGCACCAAACAAAAATCAAAACCAGAAGCAAACATCAAGATAAAAAATTGAAAATGCATTCAAGGGAACCCTAAACCTATACAAACTCACTGCCCAAAGGAGGGGATCCAATTCTTAACCTAGTGAAAGTTATGAATTTCCTAAGATTACTAGGGTTTTTGGGTATCTTGTCAAGAAAAATGTCAAACAAATTGAAAATGCAAGATCAAATCATGCCAATTTAATCCTACAAACTACATGATATGCAAGACACAATGCAAAAAGAATCAAAATCCAACTCTCAAAGACTAGGCAGAAATGAATTTTTGAACATTGGATCAAAATAATGCTTTGAAATAGAATTAATTCCATGGAAAATCATCAAAATGCATTAAGATCAAAAAAGAAATTTGGTTTGAGGGTTGGACAATGTTTCTAAATGATTTTAAAGGTCTCATGAAATTTTTTGTTATTTTTAAATACCTAAAAGTATTTTTAATTAATTAATTCTCATTAATTAATTAAAAATAAACTTTTAAATGATTTAAAAATATTTTTTAATGCAAAAAATAAAAATAAAAATGTTTTTGATTTCTGAAAATTCATAAAAGTTTTTACAAAAATTTTCAGAATTTTTATAATTGTTTTACTATTTTAAATTAAATGCACAAATTAAATGAATAAAAATGAAAATAAAACTGAATAAAATGAAAGTATGCGCATCCAAGGGCTGGGATTGGTTCTGGGGATGTTTGGTTTGACTTCGCGCGTAATCCAATGTTCACAATTCAAACTGAACTAATTTCTAATTAAATTAAAGTAAACTGAATTAATTAGATTAATTATGGATTAGGGTTTCTAATGGTGCATCCTGACCATCCAAACGCGCGCCAGTCTCCCTTGGTCAACTCATCCAACGCATCAAATTCAAACCTCAATTAATGACTGGGATTAGCCCTAATTATTTTCAGGTCACCGGAGACGAGCTCCGGTCGTCTTCTCCGGTGACCTCCCTCCCTGAAAATCTCCAAAACACTCCCTAGGTCAAATCAAACCCCCTAAATCTCCAGAAATGATCTCTAAGCCCTCTAGAACAAGAATCCAACCTCAAAACTCATTTCTTCTTGCTCAAAATCATGATTCGAAACAAAAATGCAAAAATGGCAAAACTTTCAGAGAAGCAATACACACTCAATACTCAATCATTTTCAAAAATAAAAAGTTCAATGAACTCAGGGAAGCATATAGATCATTTCAGAATCAAGAAAAGAGAGTTCTGGAAAAATGAATTTCCATGGCTACCTGAATCGAAGCTTTGGTTTCTGGCACTTTCTGGCTGATGTCTTGCTTGCAATCAACTCCCCTGGACCTCCTGAGAAGCTTTCAAGGCTTGTTTGAAGTTTGTAATGGCTGGTTTGAGAGATGGCTGAAGTTCTGCTCAATGAGGGGCAGAAATCGTATTTGTGATTCAAGGAGTTTTTAGGCTATGGTGAGGGGTGCTTTGTGATCAGTGAAGTGTGCTGAGTATGTTTGTGAAGTTAGTTTGTATGTTTGTGGCTTGTACTGAGTGTTTCGAAGGCTTTTGCAAAATGGGAGAGATTTTTATAACTATGGCTATGGGCAAGATCAGAGTGTGTTGTTATGTGCTTTGGCTTGCTTTTTGTTTGCATAAACTATTGTGATAGGTCAGATGAGTTGATGTGTGCTTTTGTGATAGGTATGGCTCAAGTTGCCAAAATGTCAAAGTTGTGTAAGAGAGGCATGGGCTACTAGCTAGCCAAGGGCAAAAGGTGTGTCCTGCGCAGCAAGATGTGGGGAGAACCCTAGGATTGATCATGAAGTCAGCAAGCAAGTGGATTCACACTTGAGTGAGTTTTTGCAACTTGCCTCACTTTTGCTTCCTTTGAGAAATCTTGCTCCATAAGCTATGAAAGTGAGTGATATCTTGGTGCAATCTGACTTTTAGGTCTTGGTACATGCTTGTATGAAGATTAGAAGTGTATTTGATAACTCAATTTGCCTTGACAAGTGAATTTGCAACTTTGCCTCTTTGGTAGAAACTTTGAAATTTTGTGATTTTAGCCAACTTTGACAAGCCATAACTTTTGATCCAAAATGAATTAGGTCATGTTCTTGTACTTTTTGAAAAGGGAATGATCCATTATACAACTTTCATGACCAAAGTTTTTCCATTTGAAGCATTTTTGAATCAAAAAGCAAGGGTTGAAAAAGTTTCCCAAAATGGCAATTTCATTAAAAGTCAAACTTCCCCAAAAAGTCAACTTTGCAAATGACTTGAAATTCTTCAATTTTGTGAACTTCCAACTTCTTCTATGATCAAATAAAGATCATATACAATCAAAATGATGAAGAACACCCTTTGGTTGGGTCATTGAGGGCCTCAGATGCCCTGATTTTACACTGACTTGCTTGAAAAGTCAACTCTTGATCAGATGACTTCCCCATGGAATTTCTTCATGAAAATTGATATGCATACTCCCTATACCATATAGAGACCAATAGAAACAAGAATGACCAAAAAATTTGGAGTTATGGCCTTTGAAACCAAAACCCTAATTCTAGGTCATCTGTGCAGTCAAACCTGGCTCTGCTTCCATGCCATTCTTAGTTCTTGTGATTCTTTGACATTCTTGACTTTGAGAGGATATATTATGATGCTTGAACATACATGGAACCCTTTGAAGTGATTTATGACCTTTGGAGTGGCTCAAGAAGCTCTTGGATTGCTCAGATCACAAACCCTAGATGCAGATGACTTTGGACCAATGCAATGAATCAAAATTGTGATATGAGATGCTATGATTGAGTTTATGCATATGAGGAGATCACAAGCCATGGTTTGAATGGGTGAGGGCAAATTTGGGGTGTTTACAGCTGCCCCTATTCAAACATGAGTTAGCTGTGCAGGATGTAAGCAACGGCTTAACAGGCGAACAAGATAACTTGTGGTTGAATACCAAAGACAGTCCAAAATTTGCACTCATAGAATGAAGAAGAAAAGGGATATAGATTGTACAAGAAAATAAAGTATATTGTAAAGTGTGGGCGATGGAGGGCGACCGTCGAGCAGAGGATAACTGCTGGGGAAAGAGCAATGACGGGGACGGCCGACACGCTGGGGAAAGTGCGAAAAATAAAGCAATGACGGAGACGACCGACATGCTGGGGATAAAAGGGATTATGATGGGGACAGCCATCAAGTAAAGCTATAAGATTCTCTGGGGATTAACGAAAAATGATGGGGACGGCCATCAAGTTCATAAAGTAACGTAAACAAACGATGGGGACGACCATCGGGCTAAACTGATGAAGGACGATCATCAGGAAAAGGAAAAGGGACCACGACGGGGACGGCCATCGGGCTAAACTGATGAAGGACGATCATCAGGAAAAGGAGAAGGGACCACGACGGGGACGACCATCGGGTTAAAGAATAAATGAAATAATGATGAGGGATGGTCATCAAAGGTGAAGGACGATCACCTGGTAGGGTACGGCTGCCGAAAATATCGCGACATAGGACGAATGCCGGATAAAAGGTCAACGATGGGGACGGCCATCGGACGAGCATGATGAAGGACGATCATCAAGAGGTGAAGGACGATCACCTAGCAGGGGACGACTGCTCTCAAGGTTTATCATGACACAGGACGAACGCCAGATAACAAGATCAATGATGGGGACGGCCATCGGATAAAATGATGAAGGACGATCATCAAAAGGTGAAGGACGATCACCTTAGCAGGGGACGGATGCTAAATATCACAACACAGGACGAGTGTCGGATAGAAAATATCAACGATGGGGATGGCCATCGGATGAGCATGATGAAGGACGATCATCAAGAGGTGAAGGACGATCACCTAGCAGGGGACGGCTGCTCTCAAGGTTTATCATGACATAGGACGAATGTCAGATAGAAAAGAAATTTTGCTTTGCTGGCGATCTACTGGGGAATAGTAAACACAGATGAGTGTTTATATCCAAGAAACAAAAGGTATAAGTGTTTAGATGTTTGTGTATAGATTAAAGATGCGGACGAGCATCCTTAAGGCTACGATACGGACGAGTATCGAGTAGAAACAAATACTGACACATGTTCAGAGATGATGATACGGACGAGTATCAACTGGTTAACAAGGAACACGGACGAGTGTTGAATCTGAGGGGACTCTTCTGGGGAATAGTAGACACAGACGAGTGTCTATATTCAAGAAGATAAAGGTATTTGACACGGTGCATGGATTAAAGATGCAGACGAGCATCCTTAAGACTATGATACGGACGAGTATCAGGTAGGAACAAACACTTGACGCATGTTCTGAGATGATGATACGGACGAGTACCAACGGGTTAACAAAGAACACAGACGAGTGTCGAATCTGCGGGGATATAAATGGTGTATGCAAGATACGGATGAGTATCTGCATAAGTAAAATAAGTATGAGTGGTGTATAGGTGAGTGTTTAACTTGCTAGAGTGAGTGACACGGACGAGTGTCAAAAGGTGAAGAGTATGGTATAAACAAGTATCTGATATACAAAGTGTTTATGTTGCTGTGCTGGGGAAGGTGACACGGACGAGTGTCAAGGAATTGTATATATACAAGTATCTGTGAGTGCAAAGGGGACGCTTTGGCTTTCTGCTGGGGATATGACACGGACGGGTGCCACCAGGAGTATATACTGATGTTTGGGGAGTGTAAGGCAACTGCTTTAGCTTTAGCTCTCTGTCGGGGAATCTGGGGGGTTTTCTGTATATTGCTGATGGATTGTCATTATTCATAAGTGTTTGATTCAGAACATGGCTTATGATTATGCAATATGTTTGATTTTTTTTTCCGTAATGCTCCGTATTAGACGGAATGCTACGCTTTGTGGGGGTGAATATGATGCGAATGCCATGATTATGCAAGGATACCAATCCGGGATTCGGATCCCGTTGCTGCGAAGATTTCTGGTTGATCTGCTGAAATGGACATCCCAGCTGGGGATGAGATCGTTGGTAGATCTGACAAGATGTATCTGCTTGGGGGAATAGGTCACTGATAGACCCATCCTGGTAATGAGGGACCCAGCTGGGGTTTGTAGAAGCTTTCGTCGCTCTGTTGTGATTCCTTCATGCGCTGATCTTCTGGCCAGAGGCTGAAACTCTGTGGGGAAGTTGGTTCCCTGGCTTCTGTACTTTAAGAAAGAAGAATGATTGGCACCTCGGCTGGGGAGAAAATAGCAAGTGGCAACTCAGCTGGGGAGAAAATAGCAAGTGGCCACTCAGCTGGGGAGAAAACACTTTGGGTGCTAAGACTGAGTGGGTGTTGATTTGCCAGCTTGCTGGGGTGGAACCTTCCTGCCCCATGTTGCGCTTTGAATACCTACAATCCTGCAAAGACAGAGGGACGCACAAGTAATCTTGAGGTGTCCCTTACCGAATTCCGTCATGGGAGTTCAGACACTCCCGGGAGTAAGTATATTTCCTGCAAGCACGCATTATTATTTTTTTGAAGATAAGCATCTGTATTTATGCAATCAGTTTTTTTTAAAGACATCAGACATTCTTTGCAAATAAAAATGTACAAGACGAAACATGACTGAAAATCTGATTTTATTAATTCATGTGCCCTGAATTGGCAAGATACAGTCAAAGAAACATATCCCCTGAAATGAGGAGATTGTTACAAATTGGGAAACAAAATGCTGGCAATGTTGACGACGCTTCAAGGAGCTTCCCTTTTGCTGTGACTCGTATGACATTTGACGTTCTTCTCGTCTTGCTTTCTGAAGAAGGCTGATTCTGAGTGAAGCTTGATCCTTTCAAAGTTTACCAAGTAGTAGGTGACACAGACGAATTCAGAGTGCAGTTGTTCGCTTATTCCCTTATTTTGCATGGATCACCCTTTCGGGTTTTCAATCCATCGGGATATCCATTTTTGCCTGAGTTGTCCAATGTGGCTTTTCAACTCAGCGGGTGTACATCTTTTGTTTATTTCCCTTATTTTTTCCCGAGTCTTTTATTCTGTTTTTGACTCGCCGGGATGCCCTACTTTTGCCTGGACTTACATTCTGTTTTTGTGTCTAGCGGGTCATTTTATGCGAAGTATTTTTTAACTGCATCTGAATTCATAGGGGACGGGAAGTCTTCACCATCCATGGTGTTGAGCATCAGTGCTCCACCCGAGAAAACCTTCTTTACTACGAATGGTCCTTCATAATTTGGAGTCAACTTGCCCCTGTGGTCTGTATGAGGAGGGAGGATCCTTTTCAGCACAAGATCTCCTACTTGGTACTCTCGGTGCCTGACTTTCTGATCGAAGGATCTCTTCATTCTTTTCTGATACAGCTGTCCATGGCAGATTGTAGCTAATCTCTTTTCTTCAATCAGACTCAGTTGTTCATATCGGGACCGGACCCATTCTGCTTCATTCAGTTTAACATCCATTAACACCCGTAAAGAGGGTAATTCAACTTCAACAGGTAGGACTGCTTCCATACCATACACAAGCTGATATGGTGTTGCCGCAGTGGAGGTCCTGATTGACGTACGGTACCCATGCAAGGCAAATGGTAGCATTTCATGCCAGTCTTTGTAGGTGACTACCATCTTCTGCACAATCTTCTTGATATTCTTTTTAGCTGCCTCAACAGCGCCATTCATCTTTGGCCTGTAAGGAGAAGAATTGTGGTGTTGGATCTTGAAGTCCCGGCATAGTTCTGCCATCATTTTGTTGTTTAAGTTGGAACCATTATCAGTAATGATTCGCTCGGGAACTCCGTATCGGCAGATGATATCTCTCTTCAGAAATCTGGCTACCACTTGCCTTGTAACGTTTGCATAGGAAGCTGCTTCGACCCATTTGGTGAAATAGTCAATGGCAACCAAGATGAACCTGTGGCCATTTGAAGCAGTTGGCTCAATCTTGCCAATCATGTCAATGCCCCACATAGCAAAGGGCCAGGGTGAAGACATCACATTCAAAGGATTGGGAGGTACATGCACCTTATCTGCATAAATCTGGCATTTATGGCATTTTCTGGCATAAGCACAACAGTCGGCATCCATCGTGATCCAGTAATAACCTGATCTTAGCAAATTTTTAGCCATGGCATGCCCTCCCGCATGGGTACCAAAGGATCCTTTGTGCACCTCGTGCATCAACAAGTCTGCTTCTGTTCTATCAACGCATCTGAGGAGTATCATATCAAAGTTTCTCTTGTACAGGGAACCATCAGTGTTCAGGAAGAAACTACCAGCAAGCCTTCTTAAAGTCTTCTTATCAATGGAAGATGCCCCAGGTGGGTATGTTTGATCCTCCAAGAAGCACTTAATGTCATGGAACCAAGGCTTATCATCTTTAACAACAACTGCTGCGAACACATATGCTGGTCTGTCAAGTCTGGATACTGAGATTTGAGGTACAAAGTTGGCAGCTTGCACTTTGATCATGGATGAAATAGTAGCCAGAGCATCTGCAAACAGATTCTCGTCCCGAGGGATATACTCAAGCTTGACTGTTGTAAAGAAAGTCAATAACCTCCTCGTATAATCCCTGTAAGGCATCAGATGATCCTGGTGTGTGTACCATTTGCCGTTGGTCTGATTAACTACCAGAGCTGAATCTCTGAATACAGTCAATGTCTTGATCCTGAGGTCAATGGCTTCCTCAAGACCCATAATGCAAGCTTCGTATTCAGCTTCGTTGTTAGTGCAGTTAAAGGTAAGCTTTGCCGAGAAAGGCATGTGAACTCCTTTAGGTGTAATGAGTACTACACCCACACCACGACCATTCATATTAACAGCCCCATCAAACATCATAGTCCATCCTTCTTCCGGGTCAGGCCCTTCAGTGTGAACAGGCTCTTCATGATCTTTTTCTTTTATGAACATGATGTCTTCATCAGGGAAGTCAAATCTCATAGGCTGGTAATCATCAATAGGTTGCTCAGCAAGATATTCAGACAATACACTGCCCTTGATGGCTTTCTGAGATGTGTACTGGATGTCATATTCTGTGAGGATCATTTGCCATCTTGCAACCCGTCCGGTAAGTGATGGCTTCTCAAATATGTACTTAACTGGGTCCATCTTTGAGATCAATAAGGACGTGTGGGTCAACATATACTGTCTCAGTCGGCGAGCAGCCCACGCTAAAGCACAGCAAGTTTTCTCGAGCAGTGAATAACGCTGTTCACAGTCGGTAAACTTTTTGCTTAGGTAGTATATTGCATACTCTTTTCGACCAGACTCGTCATGCTGGCCCAACACACACCCCATTGACTCTTCTAAAACTGTCAAATACATGATTAGAGGTCTTCCCTCAACTGGAGGCATAAGGATTGGAGGTTCTTGTAAGTACTCTTTAATCTTGTCAAAAGCCCTCTGGCAGTCTTCGTTCCACCTGACCGTCTGTTCTTTTCTTAGCAGTTTGAACAAGGGTTCACAAGTTGCGGTGAGGTGAGATATGAACCGTGAAATGTAGTTCAATCGTACCAAGAACCCTCGAACTTCTTTTTCTGACTTTGGTGCAGGCATCTCTTGAATAGCTTTGACTTTATCAGGGTCAACTTCAATCCCCTTCTCGCTTACAATAAATCCCAGCAACTTACCAGAACGCACCCCGAATGTGCATTTGTTGGGGTTTAACTTTAGCTGGTACTTCCTCAGACGCTTGAATAGCTTCAGCAGATTCACCAGGTGGTCCTCCTCTGTGAGGGACTTGGCAATCATGTCATCCACATAACATTCGATTTCTTTATGGATCATATCGTGGAATAATGTCACCATAGCACGTTGATATGTTGCACCAGCATTCTTCAGTCCGAATGGCATCACCTTGTAACAGAATGTGCCCCAGGGTGTGATGAAGGTTGTCTTCTCCATGTCTTCAGGTGACATTTTAATCTGATTGTATCCTGAAAATCCGTCCATGAAGGAGAATACCGAGAACTGAGCCGTATTATCTACCAATACATCAATGTGAGGTAATGGGAAGTCATCTTTTGGGCTAGCTCTGTTCAGATCCCGATAGTCAACACACATTCTCACTTTTCCGTCTTTCTTAGGCACAGGTACTATATTAGCAACCCACGGCAGATAGCTAGTCACAGCAAGGAACCCGACGTCCCACTGCTTTTGTACCTCTTCTTTGATTATTATTGCCATGTCAGGGCGAGTACGGTGCAGTTTCTGTTTAACCGGCGGGCAAACTTCTCTTAAAGGCAGCTTGTGCATAACAATGTCGGTGTCCAGCCCTGGCATATCTTGATAAGACCAAGCAAACACATCCACATATTCACGAAGCAAGTCAATCAGTTGTTCCTTCACTGAGTCTTGTAAGCAGGCCCCGATTTTAACTTCTTTCACATCTTCTTCTGTACCAAGATTAATCGTTTCGACCTCCTCCTGATGAGGAGTGATAACCTTTTCCTCTTGTCTCAACAACCTGGATAGCTCTTCAGGAAGCTCATAATCTTCTTCAACCTCTTCATCAGCTTGATTGATTGGATTGTCAAAGTCATACGAAGTCAAAGTCGTGCTGTTGTTGGTGCGGTCTGGAAGGCACTCTCTGCAAGGGTTCAGTTTGTTCATTTTAGTGATTGATTTTAATCTTGTTTAGAAAAGTGAAATAAAGTTGTCATTTTGAAAACATTCCCATTTTATTTTTGTACAAAAAGAAAAAATGGAAAAACAGTGAGCGGAAAAGAAAACGACTCATTTGCAAAAGATGTCTGATTATCATTGATTGATCTGTTTGCACAAAATTACAGATGGCCCGATTACAAAATGAGTCTTGTCATCTTGGGCAAGATGCAAGACTTGATGCATGCTTAAAAAATACAGGAAATAATAATTACTCTGCAGGAGTAACTCTTATAATTTCCTGGGAAGACCAGTTTGAGATACTGCTCCCCGGGATCCTTGGACGTATCCAGCTCTCCAGGTTGCGGTCGCTTTCATCCTCGTCTTCCAAATTGTTCATTGCATCTGGGGTGAGCATCCCCCCACTGACAAAACTGGGCTTCTTAGCAGCCTCTGCTTGATCTTGTTGAGTTGGTTTGTAACCCAACCCAAATCTGTCCTCCTTCTTCTCTACGGGCAGCAACTTTCCCCAGCCTTGGGCAGTCCCTTCTTCAACAACCTTCCGGGCTTGTTGATAGGATGTCATTGAGGTTCCAGGTACAGCGGATGCTTCATTTATGTTCAAGGCCTCAAACCCTTGACTCATAGTTTCGTGGATTTCCCCATCCATCTCAATGTATTTGTAAGTAGCTAGATGGCTAACAAAGATATCTTCCTCTCCACAAATGGTAACGACTTGGCCCTCCCACTCGAATTTTAACTTCTGATGAAGGGTAGAAGTAACTGCACCTGCGGCATGAATCCAAGTTCTACCCAACAAACAGCTGTAGGCCGGCTGAATGTCCATCACGAAGAAGGTCGTTTTGAAAGTTTGTGGGCCAATCGTTATAGGCAACTCAATTTCTCCCAGAACTGATCTCTTAGAACCGTCAAAGGCTCTCACTACCAAGTTGCTGGGACGTAATGCCAATCCTTCATACTCCAGCTTCACAAGGGCTTTTTTAGGTAAGACATTGAGGGATGACCCTGTGTCTACCAGTACATGGGAAAGTACTGCACCCTTACACTCCATGGTAATGTGCAAAGCCTTGTTGTGATTGCGGCCTTCCGTAGTCAAGTCAGTGTTGGTAAATCCTAGTCCATTACCAGCGTTAACATTTCCAACCACAGCCTCTAACTGATTGACGGTAATCTCCTCTGGCACATAAGCTGCGTGCAAGACTTTCAGTAGTGCATTCCGATGATCCTCGGAGCACATTAGCAACGATAAAATGGAGATCTTGGAAGGTGTCTGGTGAAGCTGGTCCACTATCTTGTAATCACTTTTCTTGATGATTCTCATGAATTCATCAACCTCTTGATCGAAAGGGGTTTTCAAAGCTTCTTTGGCAGCTTGTTCTTCTTGCACCATGCTTTTCCCTTTTGCCTTGGAAGCAGCTTTGCTTCGGCACTGGGTCTTGGAATTTGCGGGGCAAAGAGACGTCCGCTTCGAGTGAAGCCTCCGCCTCCCCCCACATTGTCTATTTGTGGTGAAGAAGTTGATGATTCCAAAGTGATTTTCTGTCCTTCGCAGTATAGATCGGAGCCGTAATGCCAAGGGATGGCATTACTGCTTTCATAAGGTACTGGCCCAGGCACTGTGATAGTGACTGGACTGATAGCAGCTGCAGAAGGGACCATGATAGTATGTGGATCATAGTATACTGTAACCGGTGCTCTGACAGGAGTGGCACTTTGTGAGTTGTAAGCAGAATCATTTGCAGGATCATAATAAATTGTAACCGTTGAGACATTTTCATTGTTTGCTGTTGACGTTGTAGGAGATACTGTAGACTGGATGAGTGTTGCTGTTGTAGGAGATTCTGAATGAAGGGATGCTGAAGTTGTAGAAGGGATGTTTGTTGATATTTGGTCCGTTGAAGTAACAGATGAAGTATTTGTTGATGAGATTGAAGAGTTGTTCGGAACAATTGTTGTTGCAGTTGTAGAAGACTCGGGAATTGTTGTTAACGAGATTGCTGGATTTGGAGGTGTTGATGTTGTGATTTGAAGTAGGCCACTCTGGATGAGACCATTTATGCCATTTCTCAAGTTATCGCACCCATTTACTGAAATGTTGCAATAAGCACATCCTAGCTCACATCCGGGGAACATTTGACATTCAAGGAGTTGAGCCTTAATCTCTACTAAGGGTGTTCGAATCTGCCCCACACTGGTTATCAAGTAAGACAGCCTATCTTCCTCAATAGCATTGATTATGGGTCCTCCGTGGTTGGGCATAAGGTTCTTACTGACATTTGGTGGAGGTGCAAAGTTCAGAGCTTTGGAATCCACTAGATCCTGTACTTTCATGTGCAAAGCTCTACACTTCTCTGTACTGTGGCCAGGTGCATTTGAGTGAAAAGCACATCTGGCGCTGGCGTCATAATTTCTGGGTAGACTGGCAGGATCTGGAGGTTCCAATGTCCTTAGCTCAACCAGGTTGAGTTTCAGGAGTTGTGGCAATAATGTGGCATAGGGCATAGGGATCAGATCAATCACCCTATGGGCCTGAGATGGTCTCTGTTGAAATGGTCTTTGCTGATTGTTGTTGCTGGTGTTGTTGTTGTTATAATTTCTCTGAGGTGGATATTGAGCTTGTTGCTGGTAGTGGGATTGTTGCGGTGGTTGGTATGCCGGTTGTGGATGAATTGGAGCGGGAATGGTGACAGCTACCACAGACCTATGAACATATTGGGGTCTGTCCCTGCTGGTATGGATAGCATTAGTCTCACTAGTTCTTCTTGGGCCCACAAAAGGCTTTCTTGGGTTGCTGGACAAGCTCGCACCGTTGTCAGAAATTTTACCCATCTTTAATAGGCTCTCAATTCTTTCTCCAGCTATAACCACATCAGCGAAGCTGGTAGAAGAAAAGGCAGCTAGCCTGTCAATGTATGTCCCTTGGAGGGTGTTCATAAACATGCCGGCCATCTCCCTCTCCGACATGAGTGGCTGGACAGCAGCAGCCAGCTGTCTCCACCTCTGGGCGTACTCCCGGAATCTTTCTCTGGATGATTGTGACATTCCCATCAGGAGGGTCCTGTTGGGAGCCATATCCAAGTTGTACTGGTATTCTCTAATGAAGGCCTCAGCCAAGTCCTTCCAACATCTGATGGTTGCTCTGGTCAAATGAGAGTACCATTCCCTTGAAGCTCCTGTTAAGCTATCTTCGAAATAAAACATCCATAGCTTTTCATCCATGGTGTATGCCTTCAGCCTCCCCAGAAAGGATTGCAAGTGGGTTCGCGGGCAGGAAGTTCCGTTATACTTCTCAAAGCACGGAGGTTTAAACTTGTGGGGAATCCTGACCCCGTCCACTAAGCCCATGTCCATGACATCAAAACCCAAGGAGTTTTGAGACTCCAGGGATCTTAATTTCTCGGCAATTTCATCTAGCCTTCTGTCATAGGCCTCATCCCCAGCTCCCATCACTGTGAACTGATCTTCCTGGGGGTCTTCTTGGAGTACTCTGCCTGTAGTAGCATTCCCTTGTACATTAGCAGGGATATTGATCTCTGGATGAAGGTGGGGTCCAAATACAGGTGGGTTGATATGAGGCTGAACCCTCTCATTGTTGCTTGTCCCACCAGTCCCTAGATGGGGGTCTTCCTGAGTCTGCCTCTCTACTAAAGCCCTTAATCTCTCTTGGCTCTGAGCTAAGCCATTCATTACCTCCATAAATTGTGTCATCTGATTCCTCATTTCCAGTCTCTCATTGTCCATTTGAGCCCTGACCTCTGTAAGGTCCTGTTGTACCTGGTCCATCTATATACCCGGAAGGTTGTTGCGGGTAGGATATCTGTGCGGACGGTTAAGTGGGAACACCCGTCGGCGAGCAATAGTTCCTGAACCACAACAGAGTTAGTAACAAACAAACAAAAACCTACAAAATAAAACAAAAGGTTAGTATGCAATGCAGTTATGCTTATTTGATTCCAAGGTATCCGACTTGGCACTTGGTTTTGACCTTTCCAGACCCCTGAGGAAGATGCTTTTGATGTTGCTTGAAGAACTCAGATAAAACAAACCAACACACATATTACAAAAAGTGAATGATACATAGTTTGTTTCTTTTTACAATACATGCCCCCCTGAGGGGTCAAAATACAACACAAAAAGGGAAAAGTACAATGAAATGAAAGCAACAACAAGCAAAAGTCAGACATAAAGACCAAACTCATCCTCCTGAACTTCCTTTAGAAGTGCTTCAGTCACAGGATCAGCTGGACGCTCTGTAAGGTTCTTAATAAGGAGATTCCTGGTAGCAACAGCTGCAGTTAGCTTCTTGTGTCGACTCTGGTCCTTTGAACTCTGAGATCTCCCTCTGGGCTGCTAGCAGGGCTTCTTGTTGCTCCTTGGCACTAGCCTCCAACTGCTCAATCTTGTCCTGAGTCCTTTTACCTTCCTGAGTACGAGCTTCGGCGATCCTGACCCACCTAGCTTGACTCTCTTTCAGATACAAATCAGTCCTGGCCTTTTGGAACTGAGCCTCCTTGCAGGCATTCTTCAAGATCTGCTCTCCAGCCCTTGACTTCTTGATATAGTCTTCTGACTTCTCAATCCTGGCTAGATGTTCCACCTTTAGCTTTTCTAACCTTTTGATGTCCAGACGACCATCACTCCTCTCCCAGAGGGTCTTCTGTAGATCCTGAGTCAGATTCTCATTTCTCTCTTTCAGTTTCTCAAACTCCTCTAGGCTGACAGTGGCTGGAGGTGGTGTTGTGGATGGTCCAGGTGTATCCTCAATGGTGAAGGGCATCCCAGAAATTTGAGCCCTGGCATGAGACCACTCATAGTACTGAGCTGAGGCCACATTGTTGCATCTCCCTAGAATAGCCATTCCCTTGGTCTGGACATTGTCCCAAGCCCAGGATGCTTGCCTGACAATGGCCAGATTAGGCTTAATCTCACAATAAAGGGTTTCAGCCAAATCTTGTGCTCTAGGAGTGTGGACCAATGCATAGCCCAATTGTCTTTTGAATAGCAGAGGGTTGTAGTTGATGCAACCCTTCACTCCTATCAGGGGTACATTGGGGAACTGCCCACAACTAGTAATGATGTCCCTGCCCTTGGTGCTCTGAGTGCACCACCTGATGTCAGCTGAGGTCAAAGCAATGAGTCTTCTAGCCCAATTCTTTGGCTAGTGAGGATTCAAGAATGCATCAGTCTTGGGCAAGTGTTTGAGCAGCCAGGTATGGAACAAGGGAGCACAGCATCTCACCAATCTTCCTCTTTGCTTTTCATTCCTTTGGTGAACAGAGTAATAGAAATCTCCCAGTAAGGTGGGCACTGGGTTCCTCAGAATGAAAAGGTGAATGGAATTCTTGCTAACAAACATAGGCTCATATGCAAAGAGTATAACCCCGTATATGCTGAGGGATAACAAAGCACAGACTGCCTTCCATTCTCCCAAGGAGGCCTTCAGGATGGCCTGAGAAGTCAAGAAATCCAAGTGTAGACCAGGGATTCCAGCCTTGGTAGTCATGTTTTGTCCAATCAGAGAGGGCTCCAGATACAATGCCCTTTCCACCTCTTCATTACTAGGAAAATCCATCTCAGGGTTGAAGGGGACTCCACCCCTGACAGGTACACCAACCAATGATGAATACTCCTCTAATAAAGGCCCCAACTGAAAATCCTGGAAAGTGAAGCACCTCAGAGGGGGATCATAGAACTGCAGGCAAGTATGAATCAAGCTCCTCTGGGAAGGGTCCAAATCCATAACCACATCAAGGATTCCTCCATGATGTTCTCTGAATAGTGGTATATGGTCTGGAGTAATCAGGGCCTGAATCTTCCTGATGCCAGCTAACTCAGGCTCAAAGAAATGGTAGGAGATATTGCTCTTCTTGGGTGCCATGTTGCTGAAGAAGAGCTGAGAATAAGTGCTGATGATGAAGACTGGTGCTGGTAATAAACCACTGACAGGCTGAGACTGGTGATGACAGTAGATGAAGCAGGTAGCTGATGAGGATAGCTGAAGCAGATAGGTCTATGCAGATGAAGGGGTCAAAACCAAGCCAAAATATAGTATGGATACCCTGAAAAACAAATAAGCAAATGTTAAATGATGCAATGATGATGTATGCAAATGATATGCAAGGGTTTGTGATCAAGCTGGATCTGATTGCTGCTTTGATATAAGTCCATGTATGTTCAAGAAATCCAGATGGAGGTTCATAAGTCCAGTAACCAAGGTTCACATGTCCAGGGTTAAAATCACAAGAACTGTCCCAAAATGGAGTACTCTTAATCAAAACAAAGTAACAGGGTATGCTGAGGTCAAGGGTACCTGCAAACCTGTAAACAGCCCAACCCCCTCACAGGTGATGTTCTAAAACAAGGATCCTCAGACTTGGATCAGTTATGAGAAGTGTAAACACTTCTAACCTTTGGTACAGTGTTTACAATAACCATAAAAGATCCTCCTCTAATTCACCTCAGTTTCTGAAGGTCAATACTAAAGGTCATCCAGACTTAGCAGGCTTCCCAGATAGCCCTAGCACTACAGGAAACCTGTAGCACAGAGTTCTCAAGAAGAAACCCATATCTGAACCGTGTTTCATATTCCCGCACCAGACCGAAATGGAATGGGAAAGAACATGAACCACTCTAGCCTAGGTGTCACTCAGGTACCAGGTATAGGACCTTAAACTCTCAATAGAACCCCACCCACCAAGACAAAACCAGATCCAGCCAAACACAGTATGATAGTATGATGCATAGAAAGTAATAAAACAACTGTACATAAGGCAATAAACAAAATAAATATACAAACACAAATAGCACATAACACCCCAGTAAACACAAATCAAACAAGCGCTAGGAGGAACCCACAAAAAGAACCAGAAGCCCTGGTTACAGTATAAAGGTCCCCAGCAGAGTCGCCAAGCTGTCGCTCCCAAAAGATGAGACCGGGCTCAAATATGGTACAGACGCGAACGGTCGGCGAAAGGATGATGTGTGAGAACACACAGGAGTGAACTCACAGGAAAAGACAAGAGTCGCCAGCTAGGCATTTTTATCCCGGAGGAAAGGCAATGCTGCATAGACCTAGGAAGATATGGATAAGACGGTTGCGAACCAGAGAGACTGAGAAAGGGGGTTGGTTACAACCTGGGAAGGTATTAGTACCCAGATTGTCCGCAGTACTCGACGGGATCCACACTTAAAAGATTTGTGTTTTAAAGGGGTAGTGTCAGTGCAATTTGTGTATAAAGAGAACTGGAGAAAGATGTACAGGTGTCAGTGTAAAAGAAGTGTAAAGTGTGATATATACAGTGTCAGTGTAGGAACAAGAATGAAATGCTCAAGAATATGAGGCTAAAAGAATAAAGCTGGAAAGAGGGGGAATATACAGAGACTTTTGTTCGATAACCGTTAAGTTATGCCTACATATCCTCTCGTGCAATGAGGAAGTCTGAACACCGTAGTTCGACCCAAAGAGACTGGAAGATGAATTGACTGGTGAACTGCTTGCTTGTCTATGCTCAAGTGTATGACTCGTCTGGCTCGAGTGCTAACTGTCTTGCATTAGACGAAAGAAGCAAGTTCTCGTTTGTGAGTGAAGATGATGAGAAAAGAATCCCGGAGGAGACGATTATTGTTTGTTTTTGAGTTTTCAATCTTTTATTGCTTTTGAGAATTTGTCATAAGTTAATGAGCTTAAGCCTAAACCAGTGGGTTAGTAAACTCATCGCATCTTCCCTCTGATTAGGGGTAATGAGAATGCCTTAAGTGTGAAGTCAGCTTCTCACACTTAATCACCTTTGATGTAGGATTAAGATCATTAACCTATTTTTGATTATTTAGATGTTTTTGTTGTTTTTGTTTGGTGTTAAGTAATGAGATTAAGCCATAATCAAGGATTAAACAGACTCATTACACCATCCTAATAGAAGGATAATAGATGAGAATGTTTAAGCTGAGGAAAGCTCCTCAACTTAATCCATGATTAGGGATTAAACTCATGACAAAACAAAGCCTTTGTTAAGTGGATTTTAATTAATGATAAGATGATGAAGTGAGTTTCAGGGTTTGTAAGACAACTTGAGGGGGACTTGTCCATTAACACTAGGGTTAGTACTTCTTAACCAATTATGGAAGAATTAGAACCCTAATGCAAGGCCCAAGTTACAAGCTTGATGTCTTAGTGATTATTAAGTGGATTGATTAAAGGATTTAAACACATTAAGGGTTTAACACTTAGGATTAAAGTTATACACTCCATCCTAATAGGAGGATGCAGGCATAAGCTTAATCACAAAGCCTTAAAGCCTTTAGGGTTTAGTCCCTGATTATGAGGTGAGAAGAGAAGACTCAATGAGACACAAAGGTAAAACTAAGTGGGGGACTAATCAAAAACCCTAATCATTGTCATGCTTGGTTGTTCCTAAGGTTTGTGAGGTTTGACAAGAGAAATCTTCAAAGGAACCACCAGGAAGCAGATGAAAGGAGCAGAGAGAAGCAAAGTAACTTGCTTCATTTAAGAAGACAAGTTACTTGAAGAAAGAAATTAAGATGAAGAAGAAAGAGCAAGCTCAATCTCAAACACAAAACAAAATGCAGCAAGGATGCATAAGAGAGATGAAAAGAAGTTGTGAGAAGTGAAGGCAAATTCACTTCTCAAAGTTACTTACCACCTGAAAAGTTAGTGAAAGGAATGCAATGCAATGCAAAATGAGATGAAATGGTATGATGCAAATCAAAACCAGAAGCATATGTGTGATGATAATGATGTTATGAGATGATGCAAACATGGATCAAGGCATGAGGATGATCATATGAACATATGGATGCAAGAGAAGCATATTTAGAAACATGATCATACATGAAAAGTTATGAAATGCAAATGACATACAACATGGAAAATGAAAGATGCAATGATCAAATATACTTCTAATAGGTCTTAAGATGTCTAATGAATCAAATGGATGCACAAAATGCTATGGCAAATCATGGTAGGCAAACAAATGCAAGATGAATGCAAAAGGAAACCCAAATTAGGGTTTATGATCAATGCACCAAACAAAAATCAAAACCAGAAGCAAACATCAAGATAAAAAATTGAAAATGCATTCAAGGGAACCCTAAACCTATACAAACTCACTGCCCAAAGGAGGGGATCCAATTCTTAACCTAGTGAAAGTTATGAATTTCCTAAGATTACTAGGGTTTTTGGGTATCTTGTCAAGAAAAATGTCAAACAAATTGAAAATGCAAGATCAAATCATGCCAATTTAATCCTACAAACTACATGATATGCAAGACACAATGCAAAAAGAATCAAAATCCAACTCTCAAAGACTAGGCAGAAATGAATTTTTGAACATTGGATCAAAATAATGCTTTGAAATAGAATTAATTCCATGGAAAATCATCAAAATGCATTAAGATCAAAAAAGAAATTTGGTTTAAGGGTTGGACAATGTTTCTAAATGATTTTAAAGGTCTCATGAAATTTTTTGTGATTTTTAAATACCTAAAAGTATTTTTAATTAATTAATTCTCATTAATTAATTAAAAATAAACTTTTAAATGATTTAAAAATATTTTTTAATGCAAAAAATAAAAATAAAAATGTTTTTGGTTTCTGAAAATTCATAAAAGTTTGTACAAAAATTTTCAGAATTTTTATAATTGTTTTACTATTTTAAATTAAATGCACAAATTAAATGAATAAAAATGAAAATAAAACTGAATAAAATAAAAGTATGCGCATCCAAGGGCTGGGATTGGTTCTGGGGATGTTTGGTTTGACTTCGCGCGTAATCCAATGGCCACAATTCAAACTGAACTAATTTCTAATTAAATTAAATTAAACTGAATTAATTAGATTAATTATGGATTAGGGTTTCTAATGGTGCATCCTGACCATCCAAACGCGTGCCAGTCTCCCTTGGTCAACTCATCCAACGCATCAAATTCAAACCTCAATTAATGACAGGGATTAGCCCTAATTATTTTCAGGTCACCGGAGACGAGCTCCGGTCGTCTTCTCTGGTGACCTCCCTCCCTGAAAATCTCCAAAACACTCCCTAGATCAAATCAAACCCCCTAAATCTCCAGAAATGATCTCTAAGCCCTCTAGAACAAGAATCCAACCTCAAAACTCATTTCTTCTTGCTCAAAATCATGATTCGAAACAAAAATGCAAAAATGGCAAAACTTTCAGAGAAGCAATACACACTCAATACTCAATCATTTTCAAAAATAAAAAGTTCAATGAACTCAGGGAAGCATATAGATCATTTCAGAAACAAAAAAAGAGAGTTCTGGAAAAATGAATTTCCATGGCTACCTGAATCGAAGCTTTGGTTTCTGGCACTTTCTGGCTGATGTCTTGCTTGCAATCAACTCCCCTGGACCTCCTGAGAAGCTTTCAAGGCTTGTTTGAAGCTTGTAATGGCTGGTTTGAGAGATGGCTGAAATTCTGCTCAATGAGGGGCAGAAATCGTATTTGTGATTCAAGGAGTTTTTAGGCTATGGTGAGGGGTGCTTTGTGATCAGTGAAGTGTGCTGAGTATGTTTGTGAAGTTAGTTTGTATGTTTGTGGCTTGTACTGAGTGTTTCGAAGGCTTTTGCAAAATGGGAGAGATTTTGATAACTATGGCTATGGGCAAGATCAGAGTGTGTTGTTATGTGCTTTGGCTTGCTTTTTGTTTGCATAAACTATTGTGATAGGTCAGATGAGTTGATGTGTGCTTTTGTGATAGGTATGGCTCAAGTTGCCAAAATGTCAAAGTTGTGTAAGAGAGGCATGGGCTACTAGCTAGCCAAGGACAAAAGGTGTGTCCTGCGCAGCAAGATGTGGGGAGAACCCTAGGATTGATCATGAAGTTAGCAAGCAGGTGGATTCACACTTGAGTGAGTTTTTGCAACTTGCCTCACTTTTGCTTCCTTTGAGAAATCTTGCTCCATAAGCTATGAAAGTGAGTGATCTCTTGGTGAAATCTGACTTTTAGGTCTTGGTACATGCTTGTATGAAGATTAGAAGTGTATTTGATAACTCAATTTGCCTTGACAAGTGAATTTGCAACTTTGCCTCTTTGGTAGAAACTTTGAAATTTTGTGATTTTAGCCAACTTTGACAAGCCGTAACTTTTGATCCAAAATGAATTAGGTCATGTTCTTGTACTTTTTGAAAAGGGAATGATCCATTCTACAACTTTCATGACCAAAGTTTTTCCATTTGAATCATTTTTGAATCAAAAAGCAAGGGTTGAAAAAGTTTCCCAAAATGGCAATTTCATTAAAAGTCAAACTTCCCCAAAAAGTCAACTTTGCAAATGACTTGAAATTCTTCAATTTTGTGAACTTCCAACTTCTTCTATGATCAAATAAAGATCATATACAATCAAAATGATGAAGAACACCCTTTGGTTGGGTCATTGAGGGCCTCAGATGGCCTAATTTTACACTGACTTGCTTGAAAAGTCAACTCTTGATCAGATGACTTCCCCATGGAATTTCTTCATGAAAATTGATATGCATACTCCCTATACCATATAGAGACCAATAGAAACAAGAATGACCAAAAAATTTGGAGTTATGGCCTTTGAAACCAAAACCCTAATTCTAGGTCATCTGTGCAGTCAAACCTGACTCTGCTTCCATGCCATTCTCAGTTCTTGTGATTCTTTGACATTCTTGACTTTGAGAGGATATATTATGATGCTTGAACATACATGGACCCCTTTGAAGTGATTGATGACCTTTGGAGTGGCTCAAGAAGCTCTTGGATTGCTCAGATCACAAACCCTAGATGCAGATGACTTTGGACCAATGCAATGAATCAAAATTGTGATATGAGATGCTATGATTGAGTTTATGCATATGAGGAGATCACAAGCCATGGTGTGAATGGGTGAGGGCAAATTTGGGGTGTTTACACATTCTTGAGTGAATAATGAAAACCAAAGGTTTATTTGAGGTGTACTCAATGAGAGGAAGAGATTGATAACCTTAGATTGCATTTCCATGGAGTTTTGACTCAATTCAATCTCCGCTTAGCTTTTTGACCAGGCCCTAACAAAAAGCTAGAAGACACTTAATAAAGGATTGAAATAGTCTCTTGTGTATAGCCTTATTCCATGGGGCACTCATATTCATTACATCTTGGAATAGTAGAAGCTTGTCTAGCATGATGCACAAGTCTGATCACGAGACTATCTTCACAAAGAAAACATAAAATACATTTCTTCGAAAGCTAAAAAAACATGTAATAAGTTCAACAAGCCAGTGAACTAGACCTTAATCCTTGGAAACAAGTCTTGGATAAATTCTCCTTGCTTGGTGTGCATGTTCTACTATTCCATATTGGAATGTAGTAGCAAGTACACATTCCAGGAAAAAGAGTTTGAATTCACTTCTTTGTGCCAAATTCATAAAAAAATCTTTAAAAGTAAACAACAAACAATAAGCGACTTTCCTGCGAGAACTTCGTCACGACACGAACTCGTAACGACTTGTCTCACATTCAAGACGGTAAACACACTCGTACAAGACGAGCCTGCAATACCTGAGCATAAACATAGGGGAAATGTAGGGAAAATAAAGAATGTAGGGAAATGGAGGAAATGTAGGGAAAATAAAGAATGTACTCGAACGGGTCCTCCCCTGATGAGGTACATAGGCAACGGGGGAGGACCCGTTCGAGTACATTCTTTATTTTCCCTACATTTCCCCCATTTCTTTTCAATCTCTTTTCCAATTCCTTTTCCCATTCCAGTTCCCGTTCTTTTTTTCAGCAGCAGCTTTATTTTCTCACCATTTGAAACAAACAAACAAGCGTGGATCCCATCAGGTACGACGGATGATCTAGGGTGCTAATACCTTCCCTGGTCGTAACCAACTCCCGAACCCAGATCTTTGGTTCGCAAGACCTTGTCCTTTCCTCTTCCTCAGGTTTGTGCAACATTTCCTTTCCCGTTCCTTCGGGATAAAAATACCTGGCTGACGACTCTTCCTTTTCCGCACCACTTTTGTGTTTGTACTAGGATGAAAATCCCGGGAGCGACACTTTATTGAGAAAAATGGGTTTTGGTACTAAGTGGTGTGGGTGGATGGAAGCTTTGATTTTTTTTCAAGCAAAATGTCCGTTTTGGTGAATGGTAGCCCGACAAAAGAATTTGTTGTTGAAAGGGGTTTGAGACAAGGGGACCCATTATCTCCTTTTCTCTTTGTGTTGGTTACAGAAGGTTTAGGGATGATGGTTAGAAGATCGGTGGAGCTAGGAAATTTTATTGGAATCAATGTGAATTATGGTTGTTTTCTAGACATTCTCCAATTTGCGGATGATACCCTTTTATAGGAAATTGTAGTTGGAATCATTTGTGGGCTATTAAAGTAGTGCTCCGTGGTTTTGATATCGTCTCGGGGCTTAGTATTAATTTTCTCAAGAGCAAGCTGATAAGAATTAATGCTTCATCTTCATATATGGAAGCGGCGACGTTATTCCTAGCTTGTAGGACGGAATTGAAAGACTTTAACTTCCTTGGTATACTAATCGGGTCCAATCCTAAGAGGATTTCAACATGGACACCTCTCTTAACCAAGATAAAGAATCGGTTGTCTCCTTGGCATGGTAGGTTTCTTAGTATTGGAGGTAGGATAACTCTTCTAAAGTCGGTTTTAGGAAGTTTACCTATTTTCTATCTCTCTTTCTATAAGGCTCTAGAGCAGGTGTAGGTAACACCCCAAATTTTCCCTCTCCTTTTTATCATCATTTTGCATATCATAAGCATACCATATCCTAGCATTTTGCATAGAAAAATGAAGCATAACAATCACATGTCCTAACATAAGGCATATGATCAATCATTTGGAGATTTATGGTTCTACAACTCAATACAAAGGCCAAGTGACATTGCAAGAGGCTCACAATGTTTCTTCATATCTTATACAAGCTCAAAGTCATCCACAAAAGTCAAGAAGAGTGAGAGATCATCAGAAGATCAAGGAAACAACATCTTCCTACACAGTTAAACCCTAATTAGGGTTTTGCCTCTGAGCAAGGAATTCTCATATCTTTGACCAATTCTTGTGTTCAAAGGCTTTTATATGATATATGAGGCCTATGTATGAAATTTGGTGAGAAAATGAAGAAATTGGTCAACTATGCATCTAAGAAGTCAACTGTTGGATTTCAAGGTCTCCAATCATGTTTTACAAGTCAATGACCTTCTTAGGGTCAAATAAAAGCTTTGGTAGTCTCATAGATCAAGAATCAAGAGGTTATGAAGAAGTTTCCATTTTTGGAAAGTGACTTGTAATGAAAGTTACTATTTTGGCAAGTTTTGCCCTAAACTTCAAAGGATTCATTCATGATCAAGAGGGCTCCAAATGAAATTTTTTCAAACAGGAAAGATGTGGGGTAGGTTCTCCCATTTTCAAAAAGTACAAGATCATCTCCATAGCATGTGTAGAACTCAAGATATGATTATTTGAAGTTGAGCAGTTTTTAGGGTCTTACATTATTTTTATGTTTCCACCAAGTTGCAAAATGACAATGAATTTATTTTCAAGTTGTTTTAGGAATCAATTGAGGTCTTAATACTCCAAGGCATTTCATGAGAGTCATGTTTTCCCAAAGAAGCCAATAAATTCGTGGGTGGAATGTAAGATATTTCTCAAAATGAAAATTTGCAAAATCACAAGAAATGCATCACTTATTTAAATCCAATGGCCAAGATTGATCCAAAAGTGAATGTTGAGTGAAATGGAATCAGGTTGTAAACTTGAATTGGAGAATTCACGTGGGAATTAGTCCATGTGATCAAGCAAAGTTGCATAAACGCCCCTAACACACTTCTCTTGCCACAATTGCTTCATAAACCCTAATAAGTGTAGTATGCACATGATATAAAAGCCATGCATGCTCTGAATGCAAGGACTCTCTCTCTCTCTCTCTCTCTGTGTCTCTCTCATTCTTCAACTTCACAACTTCTTGCATTTTGGCATTTAGTTTCGAATATCACAATCTCTCCACACATTGCTCCATTTCTTTGCATAAACATTATCAGTGAAGTGAAAGGAGCAAGAATCTACCATCATTGCAAGCTATACTGCAAGGATTCAGAGGATTCGAATTTGAAGTTGCAACTGCAAATCTTCAGATCTAAGCTATTTCAATCCTCTATTTTCATTTATTTTACAAATAGAGCTTAAGAGGAGTGGATCTGCACATTTTTGGAGGTTCTCTTTGTGTATTTGACTCAGTTCAATCTCAAGTTAGCTTCACAATTCATCATCCTATATCTCAATTTATTTGCGTGCATTGTGATCTACTTGTTGTGCTGATGATTCTGATCTATTTAAAATTGAAAATGGTTGAATAATAAGTGTGTATGATTGATCTGAAATTTGAATATCAAAACTGATTTGGTTCGATCCGTGAATGTTGTTTGTTGTTTGTGATTTTAGATTGCATATTCAAGTTCAGTGTGGTGAAATTATTGGATCTGGAAAGTATTTTTATGTATGTGCATTTATGTTCATCGTATGATTTTTCTGGTGCCAGAGCCCTAGCTCCGGTCAGCGGTATCTGGACACAATTTGAATGCAGGTCTTATGAAGAAGAAGCAATCTGAGCCTTTGGTTATTTGATTTGGATGGATGAGGTCATGCCACCATATTAAAATTACACCATCCCTCTCACGTGCATTGCTTTTAGGTTTTAATTCTGAATAATGCAAGTTGCTTGCCACCCTATATCCTAACTATCATGTGAACACCCTAACATTGCTTGATCTAGTTGACTTTGTGGATCCATTGACTTCTTTGTCTGCGTGAGATTGATCCACTGGCTGTTTTTATTTCCTGATATTATTGAATTTCCATGGTAATATTGTGTTATGCGCTGAGGAGCCTGGGCTTTTTATTACTATATGTGCCCCCTTTGTTTGAATCCCAATTCATTTGTACTGAGTTGATATGCTATTTAAACCCCCTCCTTTTTATTTCATTTGCTTTCATTTATTTTAATTGTTTCATTTTTATTTCCTAAAATTAGTAAACATCAACTAAAAATCCTATAAAAATTCATGAGCCTTTCTTTTAATTTTCTTTAATTTCTGATATTTTTTTATTTTCATTTTTCATTATTTATTTTTTTGTGCATGAGTTAATTTTTGCTTTTATTTCTTTTTAAAAAAAAATCCTTTTATGCATAACCTAGTTTGTTTAATTTCTATTTTGAGATTTATAATAGATATGGACCTGGTTCTTTTTGCATTTGATTTCTAACATATTGAAGATCATTTGAGATTTATTTCTAGAATTTTAGATTTTATTTGCTTGCCTTTTGCCTTGTTGCTTTGTGATGATGGTTATAAAACCCTAATTGAGCTTTATGCAATTCTTTGACCTACTTCACTTCTGATCTTGGTCCTATCCTTTTGGTATGATGATATCACATGTTGAAGGAGTCCTTTTATTCATTTGTAGAATTTTGTGAGGCTTGTTTCTATTGTATTTGAATTTTGTGCTTGCTATGCCCTATTTGTGATGTTTTGTGAACTTTTGCTTGATAATTATGTTAGAAGGGAACTTGTTCCAACTCCTAGAGGTGGATTTGAAGTCATTTAGCATGAGGACGAGTTCCTGGTCTTTGTATGTTGATTGTACATTGGATTGCTTTGAGTTGCTTGACCTTTAAGTCTCACATTTATATGCATGCTCACATCACTTCTTATGTTCATTTGCTTCTTATGTTTGATGCCAATTGAACTTGTATGATTTCTTGTGTGCTTCTAATTGTTGCTTAGACACTTCTTTACCATGTTAGGGTTATGGTATTGGGTTTTATGAAGCATTCTTAGCTTGTTTGATCTCTTTTCGTCTCATGTATGCTTTGTTTTCTTCATGGTAACTTGTAATGCCTTGTAATGGTTTGATTGCTCCAATTCTTTTATGATGTTGTTTGATTGATCTTGGTATATAAATGAAAGGTTATACTTCTGGTTGTAGTGGTTTGATTTGATCTCTTGCTTGTTTGAATCTCACTTGACTTTATTTGCTTTCATCTTGTTATTTTCTTCTACTGCTAACCTTGTAGGTGCGCATGGTAAGTTAATTGTGGATGTTCTCCACATTTCAAATCTTCACTTCCTCTCTTTATTGGTTTCTTATTTGTCTTTGTGATGTGCCTTATGCCATCATGTGGATAACTTCATGCCTTCCCCTTTAGAAATAACTTATCTTCTTCTAGAGAAGTAAGTTGTCTTCTAACCTTTTCTCTTCTTTTCTCCTTTCTTTTCTTCTTCTTCTTTCCTTCTTCATTAAGATAGAACTCAAGTCACACTAACCTAGGTTCATCCATGCATGACAACTTTAGGATTAGTCTTTCCCCATTAGCCTTTTTACCTTTAAGATCTTTTTTGGTTCTCTCTTTCTCATCTTCAAACAAAACCTAAAAAACACTTAATAAAGGGTTGAAATAGTCTCTTGTGTATAGCCTTATTCCATGGGGCACTTGTAGTATTCCCATCTTGGGATAGTATAAGCTCATCTAGCATGATGTACAAGTCTGATCTTGAGATTATCTTCATAAATATAATCATAAAAAACATTTCTTCATCTTAATAAAAAAACACTTAATAAGTTTAACAAGTTAGTGAATTTATGCCCTAATCTCTGGAACCAAGTTTTGGGGATCTTTTCCTTTCTTAGGGTGCTTGTTCTATTATTCCATCTTGGAATTTAGTAGCAAGTACACATTCTATGATAAAGAGATTGAGTTCACTTCTTTGTGCCACACTCATAAAATAACTTCTAAGAAATACTAGACAAAGAATAAGCGTCTCTCCTTCGGGACTTCTTTTCTCATCACCTTCATTCATAACGTAAGAACTTGCTCCTACTTGTCTCTTTGCAAGACGGTAACACACTCGTGTCAGACGAGCCTGCAACACCTGAGCATTGACATAAGGAGTTCAAGCTTTTAAAACACAAGCCATTTTCCACCCTAGTTAGGGGAACTACGACGACTCTGATCCTCATGTCCAGATGAGGTACGTAGGCAGCGGGGTAGGGCCTGTTCGTGCACTCTTTTATTTTCTCTACATTTCCCCATTTATTTTCTTTTCTTATCCAGTTTCAGTCTTTCTTTTGCAACAACTTTCATTTCTTCACCCTTTGAAACTGTTTCTTTGCAAGCGTGGATCCCATCGGGTACGACAGACGATCTGGGTGCTAATACATTCCCAATTCGTAACCGACTCCCGAACCTAGTTTCTTTGGTTCATAGGACCTGCTTCCTTCCTTTTCTTTTTTTCTGGTTTGTGTAACATTATCTTTCCCGTTCCTTCGGGATAAAAATGCCTGGCTGGCGACTCTACCTCTTTCCGCGCCACTTTTGCATTTGTACCAGGATGGAAATCCAGGGAGCAACAGTGTGGCGGGAAGTAATTAAAATGAAAAGCGGTTTCCTTTGGGGTTGTTCCCCCGAGAAAAAGAATATTCATTTGGTCAAATGGGAATCAATATGTTTTCCTTTTGATAAAGGAGGCTTAAACATTAAGGACATTCATGTATTTAATCTAAGCCTTCTTCATAAATGGAGGTGGAGGATATTGGGAGGATTTGAAGACTTATGGTTTCGTATGTTAAGAGCTAGATATGGAGATATTCGTATGCATGTGTCAGGGGGAAATTTAAAGGATCATGGTGGAACTCTTATTCTTCGTGGTGGAGCGATTTGATTTTTATGCCGAGTAAACTCGGCGAAGATATTTTTATAGACAATTGTAAGTTTTCAATTGGAAATGGATATCATACGACGTTTTGGAGGGGGATTTGGGTTGGAGATGTTTGCCTCAAAGAGAGATTTTCGAATATTTTTGCGATCACGCCTCTTAAAGATGTTTCGGTGGCGGCTATGGGAGGATGGAGGGATGAAGAGTGGATATGGGGTGAAGAGTGTCACGCCTCTTGCAGGTACATTTGTTAACAATTCTGCAACTATGTTGCCTAATCTTGTTAACAGTCATAATGTTACAGAAGTGGTGGGAGGATTGGAGATGAACATAATCCATAGTTCTCAATCCAAGCTGCAAAACCTGTCCAATATCATCTCCATTTCATGTTCAGATTTTAACAGTTTCTCAAACATGTTGTCTGGACTTGTTAATAGGCCTATAATCACTGCTTTGGTGGAGGACACTGCTGGTAGAATGGTTGCGTCTTTGGGTGCTGATTCATTTTCGGCTAATCAGGATTTTGCTGCTGTTTATGGTAGGGAAGATGCTGTTGTTAATGATTTGTATTCGCAACAGACAGTTGACACTGGGATTAATACGCAAGGGATTGGACAGATAACCAGCCTGCGATCAGACACGATTTTTCTGCTCTGCCTAAAAACTTTGTTTATGACAACACTGTTTCTGATCGTATTGCAGGTTCTTGTATCGAAGCAGTTCTTCGAAGGGCAGTGTTGCTCCCTAATTTTTTCCCTAAGTTTTCTTTTCATTTTCATCTGCATCTTGCATACAGACAAGATCGCACTGGTTGCACGGTTCATCTCGGGTTAGGTTTATGCCTCGCAGGGGATCACCGTTGTCTTTAATTATTTTTGTTTCCTTTTACTAACTTTTTTTCCAGGAAGAGGAACCATTGAAAATGCCAAAAATAACAGTCCTGCAGCTCGAGAAAATTTCACAGACAAAAGTCGAAGACGATCCACAAATAATTCAATTTATCTGATCAAGGATTTCCCAAGTTAGTTGATTCATTCATAGGCTTTCCAAGGTTCATGTGTTCATTTCTTCGACGTACAAGAAGAATTAGGCCGGAACAACCAAGCAACCTCATTTGAAAAAAATATTCAAATTTTGGCTTGGTTAACCGGTTAATCAGTGCGAAATTTGAATATTTTATTCAAATTCAGCACCCTTAGATCATTGATTTAATTGGAATATTCTAGATCCATTGGTTTCTAATTTCTCTACATCACTTTAATCATTTCCTACCATAAACCCTCATTAATCACCACTATTTTCCATTTCCCACTAAAATTCCAATTACCAAACCTAAATTCAAATTACCAAAGCAAGCTCCATTCCACCAAATTTCCATACCTAAGGCCTTTAAATAGGATCACAATTTCATTCATTCCACAAGCTTTTGATAGCCACAAAACCTCTTGCAAAATACTCCCCCAACACCAAAATTTACAAAAAGCTCACTTTCTTTCTCTTGAAGTTGTCAAAAATTCACATTGAATTCTTGATCAACTTGAGCAAAACCTTCATCCTTTTCTTCTTTTGTTCACCAATTGCAGCAGATCTAGTTTGGCTTGGTTCAATTTGAAGAAGAGCTTTTGGTAATTCATCTTTCTCCATAATTCTATATCCATCCATCAACATTCAAGATGTAGATCTTTGATGCCTTTGTTTCTAGATCCTTTGGATCTTTATTTATGGTTTGATTGCAGCGATTCCACTGTATTTTGGTTTTAAAATTCATGCAAATTCAGATCATGATCATCAAATGTTTGAGAAAAGGTTTCAAAATGGATCATGCTAAATTTTCTTCATTTTTCTGCTACTGGTACAACGTTAATCGGTTAACCAATTGGTTAACCGATTAACTAGTTTAAAAACAACGTAAATATTCAAAATCTGCTTGCATAAACCGGTTAACCAATTGGTTAACCGGTTAATACAAGACAGAATGGTGTTTTTGGCTTGTTTTAAGCCCCTTCTTGGTTCCTCTTTCTTCTTCTTCCTCCTCCTTTTTATTTTTACCTTGGGAAGCACTTTTGGGAGTGATTTCTTCTTAATTTCAATGAACTTTGTGTAACACCTCAAAATTTGCCCTCATATTTATCCCCTTTACTGGTGTATCATTTCGCACTCATCTTCATTTCTCACCAGGTCATTAACATCATAGTAGTTCATTTCATTGTTTCATAAGGCATGTGATCAGGGCTCAAGGAAATTAGGGTTTTGTACCTTATACGTATCTGGCAAGGATTGAAATAACAGAGAATATTCACTGGGCTATGATTCCACTCCAAATGCGGTTGCTCAGTTGTGTCTCAATTCAGATGGGAGTTTGATTTAATTTTGGTCAAATTATCAAAAGATCACTGCAATTGCAAGGTTATTTTGGACCACTGGACTATTTCTTAGACAATGCATATTCAAAGTTCGGGTTGCCGTGTGTTGGGATTCATCGGGATATCGAGCAGTATTTTGTGTGAAGTCTGGTTTGAATCTTCAGTTTACCAGTGATTCATATGGATTCGAATGGTCAGGGCATGTTTCAGATAATTCAAAGAGTTACGACTAATTTAAAAAATATATTCAGTGGCTCAGAAGTGGTTGTGCTTATAGATTGGTGGAAAGATTTCAAGATATGTTTTGGGCCAAAATCAAGATCTCATTCATTGCTTTGTTCTCACTGTTATTAACCACTCCCGATTATTCCATTCCATCTTCACCTTTCTACTTCAATACATTTCCATCAATTCATCTTCATTTCTCTCTTATTCACTTTCCCATTTATCTTTTGTCTGTAATCCATTTTGAACCATCTTTCATTTTTCATAGTTCATATCAAACTCATGTTTTCTCCTTGTCCATTTTTACACCATTTAAATTCGATAGCAATTTCGTTCTAGAATCATCATAAATTTCCACAAAAAGTAATAAGAGGTCATTTTCTTTTGTTTTCATCCTAGTATCCAAATCACCAAGCCAATTTCCAATTAGTCATCTTAAGGTTCAATTCCATGTCCAATAAGATCCATTTCCAATATCTTATATTTCTAATCAATATCCTTTTGAGTTCTATTCCATATTTTCAAGCCCATTTCAATTCATATAACTATACCCATTTAAATCCATCAACCATTTGTTTTCAACATTAAGCCCATTACATACTTTTCTATTCCATGAGCCCACCATGGACCAATTATCAAATTCAATGGACTCCGTTCAATTGTTTTTATTTAAGAAAAGAGTCTACCTCCCGATTAGTCCAAGTTTCGTTCATTGACACTTCCTTAATTCGGTTCCAAATATAGTCAAGTTCATTATATACTAAACCTTCATATTCCATGGTTACATATTCATGACCTTTTTTCTAGATTTTTTTCCTACAATTAATTTCTTCTTTTTATTAGTGTTTATTCACATGAGAAAATAGAAAAAATATATATAGAAAAGTATAGCAAAATTGGATGGTAAGAACTTATAATTTAACAGAGCAAAAAAAAACTAACGGGAGTTCAAATAGTTTGTTACAGGTAAAATGTACAAAATAACCATAACGTAAGAAACAAAGGGAGAAGGGTTTAAACAAAAACTAAGCAAAGTGATATTCTAAAAGGTTCTCTCTTCAAACTTGAGTCTTGGCAATCTTCAACCAGCCTGTACCTTCAATCCTCGAAATTCCCCTTGTGGAATCACCAATATCTGCATTTTCGCAATGATAAAACAGAGCAAGAGCTGGGAACTCACACCGAAGATTCAGTTTGATGAGCAATTCGGGCCTGTAAAGGAAAACACAAAGATCAATAATCATTATTTCTAAGCAAGGCTACGAAGCTGGGAATGGAGACAAATGCCGATGAAGTTAAGAAGACGGCACATTACTTAAAGGCCAAGGTTGAAGAGTTGGACCAAAAAAAGAATTCGGTTAATAGGTACTAACCTGTTTGTGGAAAAAGAGCAGCAAGTTTTGGTGGTCCATCATCATCACCTTCAATCAACAAAACTGACAACTTGCATCACAAGAAAAAAAAAGAAAAAACTTCTTGGTTATCCGCACGAACTAACTGTCATAACAGGGAACCGGCAAAAGCTTCGTATAGGAATTCGGGCGGTGGAAAAAGAAAGGATAATGGGATTTGTTTTTCGCAACTTCATAAACTCAATTTCGATCTACAATCAAAGAAAATCAGCCAGGGAGTTAGAAACTGAAGCTAACATTCTATAAATTGTAAACACAGAATGCTAACCGATTCCGTAACAACCACAGAAGAAAAAGTGATTAACTGTCAAAACAGAATCAAAGTTGAATAACTGAAAAAAGCTAATCTTAACTGAATTCTAGTAACCTCATAACAGAATCCCTAAACCTCATCCATAACTAAAAAATAACAGAATTCTAATTGAATTTACCTGAAGCTTCCAGATCCTTCTGTGAAAATCATCTATAAATCAGAACCAATCTCCATCATTTTCTCTTCTTCCACAATTTTCAAGATACTTCACCATTCCCTCAATCTTTCATTCTTCTCTCCCTGCAACCATTTCTTCTTCTTCTACACAATTCTGTTATTCTCAATCAAAAAAAAAACTTCTTCTTTTCAATCTCTTTCACAAACTTCTTCTTCAACCATTGTACTTCTTATTCTTTTCCACCTTTCTCTTCTGCAATCATCCCTCATAATCCTCAGTCCTCAAATCCGCAGAAAGATTTCATCACTTTTTTTCTTCGTCTATGAACATCCTCAAGAATGTATCTTCATAGACCTGTAAGATTCGCAACATTCGTCAAAGTTATCTCGCAAATATTCAAAGCCAGAATTGGAGTAAAAGAAAATTGACAAACGCACCCGCAGAAAAGAGGAAAATCGAAAGCTGTTACGTATCAATGAGTTCTATTTGCATCCATTAGCATCGTCCTCATCTTCGGTCCTCCAACGAAGCTTCAACAATCCTGCATCGTTTTGTATCGGTATTCAAACAGCAGCGAGAAAAGGGTCAAAGCGCAGAAAGAAGAAGAGGTGATATTGGTTTGCATACCTGGACGAGATTTTGTGGTGTTCTTCGTCGCGTTATTGAGACTTCTTCACCGCATCGTCGTTCGTACCAGAATCGTCATCAAGGTCGCGGCGCTATCAAAAGAACGAAGATACATCCTTCTTCATCAAGATTATCGACGCCACTGCATCTCACAAGGTACAAGCTCATATCCCTTTTGGTTGCCGATTGCTCGTTCGCGGTCAGATTTCTAGGTTTTCGTTTCGGTTTAGAATGGGATGGTTAGGTTGTGGTGGTGTTTTGTGGTCCGAATTTTGTTAGGGATTTTGATTAGATGGAGGATTAGGGATAAGGTCTCACGGTGGCGGCATCGATTGGTGAGGGAGAAGCACGGGTCCGTGTGGGTTGGGGAGGTGAAATTAAGGAGAAAAATATGTTGTGTTGAAGAGGAAAAGAAAAGATGAGAAGGAGAGTGAGAGATCAGGGTGATAATGGTGGCAGAACGGAGGTGGAGGCGGAGGTGAAGACGGAGAGGTGAGGATGAGGAGGTAGTGGCGGCGGGAGAGAAGAAGAAAGAAGATAGGGTTTCGTTGATTTTTAGCCCCTTTTGTTTTTCTCTCTTTGTTTATATGTTTAATTAAAGAATAAATTAAATTAATTGTTAGTTATGAGAATAAAATTAAGTTAATGAAAATTCATTGAATCATTAATAGAATATTAGGAATAATGGTCATTAATTTGATTTAATTTCTCACAATTCCCTTTAAAAGAAAAGGTACCGTTGGGAGATCCAAGAGGATAAATAAGGGATAAGTTTTTTCAGCCATACCGGCGGTGACACTTGTCACCGTCCGGTAGGCCCTTCGAAATTTGCTAGAGACACCACCCTCTAGAGGCCCATTAGGAAAATACTCAAAAAAGCATTGCTGAATGCAATCCCTCTTAAATCCAGCGCAATTGGGCTTAGTCTGTTTTGCTATTCAAACCACCCTCTTTTAGGCCCGTTAGAGAAAACAGCATAAAAAGATAGCTCTCTGCACCTCCCTTTGTTTCAGCGAATTGGGCCCATATGAAATGCTATTAACACCCCTGATTTAGGCCCAGTTAAGAAAAGCATTATAAAAAATCACTTTATCCACCCCCTTCTTTTTCTTTAGATTTTATATTTTTTAGTTTTACTTAGTTTAGAAATAATTCTAATAAAAAATAGAAAAAAGATTAGAAAATTCTATAAAAAATTCAGTAGCTTAATAATCCATTTTAGAAATTTTTGGTATTTTTATTTTCTGGATTTTGGTTATTTTTCGATTTAATTCTGATTTTTCTTTTAATTAGCTTTTATTGAATTTCCATTAATTGTACTTGAGTTTATTCATTTTATTTTGGTAACTTCCAGTAACTTTTTTAGCCCACTTTTTTTTACTGTAGTTAGAAGACTAATAAAGGTACTTAGGAGAATTTTTGTAGATTTTTTAGAACATTTCATCTTAGGGTTTAGAGGCTAATTCCTTGTAAATTAGAGGTTAATTCATAGCTGAAAATAAGAAATTTTTAGGCATATAAAAAATAGGATTTTTTAGGATTCTTTTTAGTATAATGTTATAGGTAATTTTAGGTCTCCATGGTTTAATTTTCATAATTTTTCCAGAAGTCTAGATATTTTTTAGAATATTAAAATTTTTTAAGTTTGTTATGTGTATTTCCCATTAGTTTAGGTTATGAAAATAAAGTCCAATAAAAAAAATAGTCTAGATTAGATTTAGTTTTAGAATTTAATATAGACTTAGGTTAGTTTAAATTTGAATCTTTAGAAGGAAAATATTAGGCTTGACTTTGATTTAGGACTTAGGCTTAAAGTTTCATTTTAAGTAGAATTAGAATAAATAAATAGGACTATTTTAATTCATGCCTTTAAATGCATTTTTAGAATTTTATTTCTTATGGCCATTTTAATATTTTTTGCCTTATTATTTGAATTTCTCACTTGAATAGGTTGCCCATTTGTTCTTAGAATCAACAACTTAACTTCACTAGGAAGTAAGTTGAATTCTAGTAGTTTCTAGTTTTTTCCATTAGGAATAGAATACCTCACGAACCATTAGGACCTCTTGTAAATAAATAAACAAAACTAGGATCGAGTCTTAGTCCCTTAGATTTTTCCTTTTTCAACTTGAGTCGTTCTTTATCATCTCATGAAGAAAAGCAATAAAACATTTAAGAATAAAAGCCGAACAATCTTGTACGACACGAGACTTTGTTGCGGAGTGCTTATACGCGTCCTGTTTCGGGGCGAGGTGTAAGTACTTCCTGCGATGGATAGGTCTTAGTACAAGACCATTCACAAACAAATTCAAAACATTTCTTTTAAAAGACAAAAACAAATAATAAGCGACTATCCTGCGGGAACTTCTCTTCTCATCTCATTCACTCACAACGCAAACTTGCGACGACTTGTCACACATGCAAGACGGTAAACGCACTCGTACCAGACGAGCTTGCAACACCTGAGCATAGACATACGCAGTTCCAGCTGTAAAAAACACAAACAAATAGTTCCCGCCTTAGTTAGGCGAACTACGTCGACTCTGATCCTCATTATCCCGATGAGGTACGTAGGCAGCGGGGTAGGGCCCGTTCGAGCACATTCTTTATTTTTCCCTACATTTTCCCCATTCTTTCATTCCATTTGTCAATTCCATTTCATTTCTCATTTCCATTTTATTCTAGATAGTCATTCTTTCCTTTGAATAGCATCTTATTTCTCACCCTTTGAAACAAAGCAAGCAAGCGTGGATCCCGTCGGGTACGACGGACGGATTGGGGTGCTAATACCTTCTCAATTCGTAACCGACTCTCGAACTCAGATCTTTGGTTCGCAGGACCTTGTCCTTTCCTTCTTCCTCAGGTTTGTGCAACATTACCTTTCCCATTCATTCGGGATAAAAATGTCTGGCTGGCGACTCTAACTTTTCCGCGCCACTTTCGCGTTTGTACTAGGATGAAAATCCTGGGAGCGACACTTTGGGTGTAGATTAGAGTAGTTAATGTTCATTAATTCAAAAGTACCTTTAAATGGATTATTCAATTCATTTAAGGTACTTTGCGTTAGTGATACATTTTCATACTTGAATCCACCAAGATGAGTGATTGAACTTAAGGATGGAAAAAAACCATAAGTGCGGCTCAATTTGGTATTCACCTTTAGTTTTGTGCGGTATCGCGTCCGGATAACGATTTACATATCGTTTATCTTGCATGAATTATCACTAACATTATGCACCTTAATTGGTTGTGGCCGGCCTCATTTGTAGGGTACTTTCACTTTCGTGGACCGGATCTCTTGTTGATCGCGTAATCCCAAAGTGGTTAATCATATTGCAATAAGAATCGAGACTTATGAATTTTTGATGGGTAGGTGCTTTGGGTCTCCCAATCGCCTTTCAAATTTTATTGAATTCGATTCGATTTGCCTTGATTAATCGCTATAGTGTAAAATGCTAAGCGGATCTGGTTGCCTTCGATTTTGGTTACTCTTTCTTTTTGGTTGTGTTTGATTAAGTTCACCATACCCTTATTATGTGAATATTATTATACTTTTATAAGGATGAAACTATTATGCTCATAATTTGGAATTTCATCAAGTTTGGTTAGATCTTTCTTCCCTTATCTTGTTTTTTTTAGGATAGCCCCTTCATCTCCTCCCATTCTTTAATTTTCAAAACCTTCTCCCTTTTTCAAAGGATTCTTTCTTTTTAAATCACCACCTCTTTAATAAACCAAAACCTTGACTTTTGTCAAGTGGCTTTTATCTTTTTTTTCTTCTTTTCTTTTAAAATCAATGAATCTAATCATGTTGACCTTAATTCAAAAAATAAAAGAATCAAACTCATTCAAGTTGTTTTGTGCCTTTGTGCACTTTTGTTTTTTTTTTCTTTTAAAGAGTGCTGATTATGAGTCATTATTCTTTAGTCGGGTGTCAGTCTTTCAATCTACATGGTTGTAGTTTGATGTAATTGAGTGTCTTGTCATTTGTGGGGGTTTAGTGGCATACTCGTTGATTCTATCTGAGTTGGAGCCATCCCCATAATGATGTATGAGTCCATGCCTTCATTCTCATGGTAGATTTGTTTTGCTATCCACTTGAAGATGACAAATTCGCTTCACTTAATAAAATTAATCATAAACCACCTTTTTCACTATTTGTACCACGAACTACGGGGTTTTGATCTTGCATTGCACTTTGTGGGTACGTAGGCATGAGGTGGTAAACCTCTCCAAACACAAAAATATTAAGAATAATTCTTTTCTCATCCCTCCACTCTTATTTAACAAACCATTTTCAAACCAAAAGCAGTAAATTTTTCAAAGGCCCCCCGTGGAGTACCACAGACATTTTGGGTGCGTAAAACCTTCCCATTGTGTAACCTATCCCCTTACCTGTTTCTCTGTTGTGTTTCTTTAGCTTTTTGATTTTAGATTCATTAGGATTTATTCGCTTTTGTTTCCTTTTCCACTTGGAATAAAATAAAAGCGTGGTGGCGACTCTGTTTACTTTGAGTTAAGTTAACTAATAGCTTTCACTCATGTTTTAACCACTATAGAAAAGTGGCGACTCTGCTGGGGAGTGTAAACACCCTAAATTTTCCCTCACTCATTTCACCATGGCTTATGATCTTTTCATTTGCATAAGTTCAATCATATAATCTCATATTGCATTTTTACTTCACTGCATTGGTTCAAATTCATCTGCATCTAGGGTTTGTGATCTGAGCAAACCAAGGGTCATCTGAGCCAATCCAAGGGTCTTAAATCATATCAAGAGGGTCCATGTATGTTCAAGTATCATTTTATATCCTCCCAAGATCAAGGAAGTCAGAAAATCACAAGAACTGGGAAAGGCATGGAAGCAGAGCCAAGCTTAACTGCACAGATGACCTAAAATTAGGGTTTTTGTTTCAGAGGACATAAATCCAAATTTTTTGGTCATTCTTGTTTCTATTGGTCTCTATGTGTTATAAGGATCATACATACCAATTTTCATGAAGAAATTCAATGGGGAAGGCATCTGATCATTAGATGACTTCTTGAGCAAGTTAGTGCAAAATCAGGACATCTGAGGCCCCCAATCATCCAACCAAAGGGTCTTCTCCATCATTTTGGGTGTATATGATCTTTATTTGATCTTATAAGAGGTTAGAAGTTCACAAAATTGAAGAATTTCAAGCCATTTGCAAAGTTGCCATTTTGGGAAAGTGACTTGTAATGCAAAATTGCCATTTTGGGAAAGTTTTTCAACCTCCTCTTTTTGATTCAAAAATGCTTCAAATGAAAAATTATTGGTCATGAAAGTTGTAGATTGGATCATTCAATTTTCAAAAAGTACAAGAACTTGATCTAATTCACCCTAGAACTCAAGTTATGGCCTTGCAAAGTTGGGAAAAATCATTAAATTTCACTTATGCACCAAAGAGGGAAACTTGCAAAAACTCATGACAAGGCAAAATATGACCTCTAATTGACTTATAAGCATTACACAAACATGATACATGATCTAAAACTCAGAATTGCCCAAATAATCATGTCATTCCATGCCTTGATCATCAAGTATTTCAAAGGGGGCCAAAACTTCATGAATTTGCAAAATGGCACAAATCTTGCTATCCACTTGTGCCATCTCCTCATATCAGTTCCCATGGACCTCCCTAAAGCCAGCTGACTCGAGCCATACCTCTAAGCCAGCCTGCCATGAGCCCATACCTCAAAGGACAACTTTCTTGACTTTATGCAATTTGAGCCATGCCAATCAAACTATTCCACAACAACTCTCTGACCTATCAAGGATTGATACATGGACAAAAAGCAAGCCTTTTCATACAACAAGCAAGGCTGAATCCTCCCACAACTCAGCATACACTAAAACTCCCTCTTATGCATTTGTCTTCGAAACTCAGTCACCAAGCCACAAACCTTCAAACAAACTTCATGGAACAACTCACCATGAACCACTGATCATTTCTCAACCATCACCTTGCCCTGAAAACCCCCATATCAAAAACACGATTTCTCTCCCCCTTTGAAATGAACTGCAACAATCTCACAAACCAGCCACAAAAAATTCCATTCAAGCATTGCAAACTCCTCAGGAGATTCATTAAAGGCATCTTGGGCCAGAGAAGCAGCCAAAAAGCTCCAGGGTTGAAAGCTTCACCTCAGGTAGCTATGCGAATTCATTTTTCCAGAAGCTTTATTTTTAGTTCTTAAATGATTAAGTGTGATCCCCTGAGCATGATGAACTTTGAATTATTGAAAATAGTTGAGAATTGAGGGTGTATGACTTGTATGAAATTTCTGCCATTTTTATACTTTGTTTCGAATCTTGTTTGTGGGTGAAAAGAAATGGAGTTTGAGGTTAGGGATGAGCTTAGGGAGGTGAGAGGAAGCAATCTGGAGCTTTAGAGCTCCATAATTGACCTAGGGAGCATTTTGGGAAATTTTCAGGGGAAGGGTGGCCGGAGAAGATGACCGGAGGTCATTTCTGGCCACCTGAAAGTGATTTATTTAATTAATTAGGGTTATGGTTTGTTTTGAACGTGGGCCGTTGGATGAGCTTTCACGCGCGTGTGTGAGTGGTTCGGATTGAATCATTAAAATTAATTATAAGATTAATCTTTAATTAAATCAGATTAAGGAAGTTTGAACCTGGGCTGTCCAGATGCGTGCCCAGTCAAACATTCCAAGCCCAGATCAAATCCTGTCCTTCCCTTTGGCATACTTTCTTTTTTATTTATTTTTTATTTCATTTATTTCATTTTAATTTGTACGAATTTTAAAAAATAGTAAAATACATCAAAAAATTCTGAAAATTTTTATTGAATCTTTTATTAATTTTCAAAACCCAAAAATATTTTTATTTTTATTTTTTGCATTAAAATTTTTTTTAAATCATTTAAATGTTTATTTTTAATTAGTTAATGAAAATTAATTAATTAAAAATACATCTAAGTATTTAAAAATCCCAAAAAAAATTCAGAGAACATTTCCAAACATTTACAAACATTTACAAACTCACAACACAAATTTCTTTTTGGTTTTGATCATACTTTGGCAATTTTCATTTGAATTAGGGTTCTTTGATTTGAATATTTTTAACCCTAACTTCAAAAATTCATAACTTTTGATCCAAGTTGAGTTTGTGAATGGTTCTTTTTGCATTGTGTTATGCATACTTTCAAGCATCCAAAACCATTTTTGTTTCATTTTTATCTTTAATTTTCAATTTGTTTGGCATTTTCCCTTTAGGATCACCCTTAAAACCTTAGAAACTTAGGAAAATCATAAGTCCTTTAGGGTTTAGTTTCTGACCTTCCCCTTTGGGAAGTGAACTAGTATAGGTTGAGGGTCCCTTTGACTCCATTTTTCAATTTTTTATCTTACCATTTGCTTCTGATTTTGAATTTTGCATCTCATATTGTGCATAAACCCTAATTTGCATCTTCATTTGCATCCATCTTACATAAGCTTGCATACATGAACTTGCTATGAAATTTTGTGCATCCACATGATATATAAGACATCTTTGGACATATTGAAATCATGTTTGATCATTGCATCATCCATTTGCCATGATTTTTCTTTCATCTCATGTCATATGCATTCATGAACTTTCATGCTTCTTACATGTCTCATTTGCATCCTCATCTCTTGTATGAACATTCATATCACTTGGCATGCTTTCATACCATCTCATAACATCATTTGCATCATGAATATGTTTCTGGATTTGGTTTTCATCTTTGCATTTCATCTCATTTTCAATTCATTTCATTTCCTTTTACTAACTTTTCAGGTGGTAAGTGTTTGAGAAGTGAATTTGCCTTCACTTCTAACAATCTCTTCTAATCTCTTATGCATCCTTGCTGCATTTTACTTTTGTATTAGAGTGAGATTGCTCATTCATTCTCCTTCCTCTCTTTCTTTCTTCAAGCAACTTATCTTCTTAAGTGAAGTAAGTTGTCTTGCTTCTTTCTGATTCTCCTTCCTTCATCCTGCTTCTTCCTTGGTGGCTTTTCTCTTGAAGATCTTCTTGCAAGCTTCATAAACCCTAGTAACACCCAAGCATGATCATAATTAGGGTTTGATTAGTCCCCCCATTAGTTCTACCTTTGTGTCATCTTTGTGTCTTCTCTTCTCATCTCTTAATCAAGGATTAAACCTTAAAGGTTTTAAGGATTTGTGATTAAGCTCATGCCTGCATCCTTCTATTAGGATGGAGTGTATAACTTTAATCCTAAGTGTTAAACCCTTAATGTGTTTAAATCCTTTAATCAATTCATCTAATAATCACTAAGACATCAAGCTTGTAACTTGGGCCTTGCATTAGGGTTCTAATTCTTCCTTACTTGGTTAAGAAGGACTAACCCTAGGGTTAATGGACAAGTCCCCCTCAAGTTGTCTTACAAACCATAAAATCAATTTCTTAATCTTACCATTAACTAAAATCCACTTTAATAAAGGTCTTGTTCTTTCATGAGGTTAATCCCTAATCATGGATTAAGTTGAGGAGCCTTCCTGAGCTTAAATGTTCTCATCTATTATCCTTCTATTAGGATGGTGTAATGGGTCCATTAAATCTTTGATTATGGCTTAAACTCATTACTTAACACCAAACAAAAACTCCAAAAACATCTAAATAAATGCAAGTAGGTTAATGATCTTAACCCTACATCATGGTGATTAAGTGTGAGGTGCTTACTTCATACTTAAGGTATTCTCGTCACCCCTAATCAAAGGGAGGATGTGATGAGTTTACTAACCCTTGGTTCAGGCTTAAGCTCATTTTCTTATGACAAACTCTAAAAAGCAATAAAATACTGAAAACACAAAAACAAACAATAATCGTCTCCTTAGGGATTCTCTTCTCATCTCATTCACTCACAATCGAGAACTTGCTTCTTCCGTCTAATGCAACTGAGCCAGACATGTCATACACTTGAGCATAGACAAGTAAGCAGTTCACAAGTCAATTCATATCTTCAGTCTCTTTGAGTCGAACTACGGTGTTCTGACTTCCTCATTGCACGAGAGGATACGTAGGCATAACTTAACAGTTATCGAACAAAAGTCTCTGTATATTCCCCCCCTTCCAGCATTATTCTCTAAGCCTCATAGACTTGAGCTTCACATCCTTTCCTTGCACTGACACATCTCTTGTTCACTTCACTTTTATTTTACACTGACACTTGTATATTCTTTTCTAGCTTTAGCACACAAAATAGCACTGACACCACCCCTTTAAGCACAAACTTTCAAGCGTGGATCCCGTCGAGTACGACGGACAATCTGGGTGCTAATACCTTCCCAGGTTGTAACCAACCCCCTTTCTCAGTTTCTCTGGTTCGCGACCGTCTTATCTGTCTTCTCTTAGGTTTATGCAGCATTACCTTTCCTTAGGGATAAAAATGCCTAGCTGGCGACTCTTTTCAGTTCACCCTTGTGTTCTCTCTTTCGCCGACCGTTCGCGTCTGTACCCTATTTGGCCCTGTGTCATTTGGTGGTGGCGACAGCTTGGCGACTCTGCTGGGGAATGATATGTTGCAACCAGGGCTTCTGGTTCTTTTTGTGGGTTCCTCCTAGCGCTTGATTGATTTGTGTTTATTGGGGTGTTATGTGCTATGTGTGTTTATTTATTTTGCTTTATTTATTGCTTTATGTACAGCTTTATTTATTTGCTTTCTTTACAGTTTTATGCATATTTCATACTGTCATTGCTGGATCTGGTTTTCTGTTTTGGTGGGTGGGGTTCCTTTGAGAGATTAAGGTCCTATACCTGGGGCCTGAGTGACACCTAGGCTAGAGTGGTTCATATTCTTTCCCATTCTATTTCGGTCTGGTGCGGGAATATGAAACACGGTTCAGATGTGGGTTTCTTCTTGAGAACTCTATGCTACAAATTTCCTTTAGTGTTAGGGCTATCTGGGAAGCCTGCTAAGTCTGGATGACCTTTTATTATGACCTTCAGAAACTGAGGTGAATTAGAGGAGGATCTTTTATGGTTATTGTAAACACTGTACCTCCGGGTTAGAAGTGTTTACACTTCTCATAACTGATCCAAGTCTGAGGATCTTTGTTCTAGAACATTACCTGTTAGGGGTTTGGGTTGTTTACAGGTTTGCAGGAACCCTTTGCCACATCATACCCTGTTACTGTTTTGTTTAAGAATACTCTACTTTGGACAGTTCTTGTGATTAACCCTGGACATGTTACTCTTTATTTGAGTCCCCCACCCTGGTTACTGGATTTCTAGACCTTCATCCGGACCTTTGAGCATACATGGGCCTTATATCAAGACAGATAATCAGATCCAGCATGATCATAAACCCTTGCATATCATTTGCATATCTCATCATTGCATCATTTGACATTTGTTTATTTGCTTTTCAGGGTATCCACTTCATTGTATCTTGGTTTTGGTTTTGACCCCTTCTTCTGCATAGACCTCTGCTTCAGCTGTCTTCATCAGTTATCTGCTTCAGTTATCTCCATCACCACCTGGATCAGTCTGTCAGAAACTTACCTTCTGCATCTCAGTCTGTGATCTTCATCAACATTTATCTTCAGCTTCTTCAGCCGCACTCATGACCACTCCCAGGAAGAGCAACATATCCTACCACTTTTTTGAGCTTGTGCTGACTGGTATCAGGCATGTCCAATCACTTATCACCCCTGACCATATCCCACTGTTTAGAGAGCACTATGGGGGTATCTTGGATATGGTTATGGACCTTGATCCTTCTCAGAGGAGCATAATCCACACATGCTTGCAGTTTTATGACCTTCCATTGAGATGTTTCACCTTTCCAGACTTTCAGTTAGGGCCTCTGCTGGAGGAGTTTTCTTTATTGATTGGAGTACCTATCAGAGGAGGGATCCCCTTCAACCCAGAGATGACTGCTCCTGGGAGTGAAGAGATAGCAAGGGCATTGTACTTGGAGCCTGCCCTTATTGAGCAAAGTACTGGGATTCCTGGATTGCACTTGGACTTCTTGATTTCTCAGGCCATCCTGAAAGCTTCATTAGAAGAATGGAGGGCAGTCTGTGCACTGTTAGCCCTCAGCATATATGGTGCTATACTGTTTGCAGATGAGCCTAAGTTTGTCAGCAATAATGCCATCCATTTGTTTCTTTTGAAGAACCCAGTACCTACACTGCTGGGAGATTTTTACTATTCCATCCATCAGAGGAATGAGAAACAAAGGGGGAAGTTGGTAAGATGTTGTGCTCCTTTGTTTTATTCTTGGCTACTCAGGCACCTACCTAAATCAGATGCTTTCTTGAATCCACACCAACAGAAGAATTGGGCCAAGAGGTTCATTACCTTAACTTCAGATGATATCAGATGGTGCACCCAGAGCACCAAGGGCAAGGACATTATCACCAGCTGTGGACAATACCCAAATGTGCGTCTGATAGGAGTGAAAGGTTGCATCAACTACAATCCTTTACTGTTTAAAAGACAATTGGGATATGCCTTGGTTCACCCTCCCAGCGGACAGGATTTAGCGGAGACCCTATATTGTGAAGTGCAACCTAATTCAGCTATTGTCAGACAAGAATCCTGGGCTTGGGACAACATCCAGACAAAAGGGATAGCTATTCTTGGAAGATGTAACAATGTTGCTTCAGCTCAGTACTCAGACTGGTCCCGTACCAGAGCTCAGATTACCAGAATGCCTTTCACCTTGGAAGACATACCTGGCCCATCTACAGTACAGTCTGCAGCAACAGTTAGCCTGGAGGAATTTGAAAAGTGGAAGGAAAGGAATGAGCAGCTATCTCAAGCCTTGAAGAAGACTCTTTGGGAAAGGAGTGATGGCCGCCTGGACATTGAGATATTGGAAAAGCTCAGGGTTGAGCACCTTGGCAAAATTGAAAAGACAGAACACTACATAAGGAAAGCAAGGGCTGGGGAACATATATTGAAGAATGCCTGCAAGGAGGCCAAGATTCAGAAAGCTAGGGCTGAACACTATCTGCAAGAGAGTCAGGCTAGGTGGGTCAGGATCACCGAAGCCCGTACACAAGAAGACCAGAAGACTCAGGCCAATATTGATCAGTTGGAGGCCAATGAGAAGAAGAAGCAGGAAGCTTTGTTGGCAGCTCAGAAGGAGATATCAGAGTTGAAGCTTAGAGCAGGATTGAAGAGATCAAAAGACCAGGACAGGCATAAGAAGCTGACTACTGCTATTGCTACCAGGAACCTCCTCATTAGGACCCTTACAAAGCACCCAGCTGGTCCAGTGACTGAGGCACTCCAGAAGGAGGTCAGGGAAGATGAGTTTGGACTGGATGTCTGATTTCTTTGCTTGTTGTTTTTTCCATTTGATGTACTTTTCCTTTTGTTGTATTTTTGACCCTCCATGGGCATGTATTGTAAAACAAACTATGTATTGTTCATTATTTGTAATATATTTAGTTTTTTTCACTTGGGTTTTCTCCCAACAACATCAAGCATCTTCCTCGAGGTCTGGAAAGGTCAAAACCAAGAACCAAACCGGATACCTTAGAAAACAAATAAGCATACTGCATTGCATACTAACTTTTTCTTTGTTTTGTAGGTTTTTGTTATTATTGTTTCTAACTTTGTTGTGATCTCAGGAAACATTGCTCGTCGCCGAGTTTTCCCTGTCAATCGCACGCATCGGTACCCGACGCGTAACAACCTTCTCGGCATTCAAATGGAGCAGGTACAGCAGGACCTAAATGAGGTCAAAAATCAGATGGTAAATGAGAGGGTAGAGATGAGAAATCAGATGTCTCAATTCATGGCTGTCATGACTGGCTTAGCCCAGAGCCAAGAAAGACTGAGAGAGTTGGTGGAAAGACAAACTCCAAAGGAACCTCATCTTGGAACAGGGGGAACCAGCAACAATGAACGGGGGAAACCTCGTATTGACTCACCCGAATATGGACCTCGTCTGAATCCAGAAGTTAACATCCCAAGGAATGTTCAAGGTAATACTACTGGGGGAAGAATCCGGCAAGAGGATCCCCAAGAAGAACAGTTTACCGTTATAGGGGCTGGAGATGAGGTATATGATAGAAGATTGGATGAGATTGCTGAAAAGTTAAGATCTTTGGAATCTCAGAATTCTTTGGGCTTCGATGTGATGGATATGGGACTAGTAGATGGGGTGAGAATTCCCCACAAATTCAAACCCCTATGCTTTGAAAAGTATAATGGTACCTCCTGTCCGCATACTCATCTGCAATATTTCTTGGGAAGGCTCAAGGCTTATACCATGGATGAGAAGTTATGGATGTTCTACTTTGAGGACAGTCTGACTGGAGCTTCGAGAGAATGGTATTCGCATTTGACTAGGGCCACCATAAGATGTTGGAAGTACTTGGCCGGGGCTTTCATTCGGCAATATCAGTACAACCTGGACATGGCTCCCAATAGAACTCTTCTAATGGGCATGTCTCAGTCTTCTAGAGAGAGCTTCCGGGATTATGCTCAGAGATGGAGACAGCTTGCTGCTGCTGTACAACCACCCATGTCAGAAAGAGAAATGGCTGACATGTTCATGAACACATTGCAAGGGACTTATATTGATATACTTGCTGCTTTCTCCTCTACCAGTTTTGCTGATGTGGTTATAGCCGATGAGAGAATTGAAAGCCTCTTGAAGATGGGCAAAATCTCCGACAATGATGCAAGTTCCTCCAGCAACCCCAGAAAACCCTTTGCAGGACCCCGAAGGACGGGTGAAACTAATGCCATCCATGCAGGCAGGGACATGCCCCAATATTCTCACAGATCAATAACCGCCATTACTATCCCGGCTCCCGCTCCACAACAACCTTTATATCCTCGACAACAACAACAACATCACTATCAGCAACCATCTCATTTCCCGCAACAGAGAACCTACAACAACAACAATAGCAACCAACAACAACGTCCCTTCCAACAGAGACCATCTCAGGCAAATAGGGTGATTGACCATATCCCTATGCCTTATGCTACCTTATTGCCACAACTCATGAAGCTCAACCTGGTTGAGCTAAGGATGTTGGCACCACCAGATCCTCTTAATCTCCCAAAGAATTATGAATACAACGCCAGGTGTGCCTTCCACTCCAATGCACCTGGTCACAATACTGAGAAGTGTAGGGCCTTACAGATGAAGGTACAAGATCTAGTCGATTCTAAAGCTCTCAATTTTGCACCTCCTCCGAATGTTAACAGAAATCCTATGCCTAATCATGGTGGGCCTAGGATTAATGCCATTGAAGAGGACCAACCATCTACATTGATTGATAATGTTGCACAGATTCAAACACCATTGGCTGAAGTCAAAGTTCAAATTTTAAGATGACAAGTGTTCCCAGGCTGTGGGGCCTGCTGCGAATTGTGTAAGACAACTAGTAATGGTTGTGAGAAGCTAAGGATTGACATAGATGGACTTATCCAAGATGGGATTTTCCAAATTACTTCAACAGCTCCTGCAACAACTCTTGTCTCCACAACAATGGAATCTCCAACAAAATCAACAATCATTCCTTCAGCAACAAATTCTCCTACAACAGCAACAACAATCATTCCCACCGATTTATCTTATAGTCCTTTGAAATATTTGCATTTGCATACGCATACCATGCATCATGACCACATTGGTCTTGCTTTTTTAGTGTTGTCCAGGGATGTTTTGTTATTTCTTGGCCTTCATTCAGTTCTCCTGTCAAGATGACTCACAAAGTTGATACTCGAGCTAATCAGAAGAAGATGTCGGAAACCTTACAACAAGATAAACGCGAGTTGCGCGAAGAAGTTGCATATCTGAAGGAAAGCTTGGAAAGAGTTACTGCCATGATGGAAAGCTTGGTGGCTGCTCAGAATCGACCACCTCCTCCTAATTATCCGATACAAAATACAATCATCTCTGAGATTGTCACTGCATCAATTCCTACTGAAACTGTCCTTTCTCCTCGTTATCGCATGCCTTCTAGGACATCGTGGGGCATGCCAGTTGATTTCATTCCTGCTAGTTATCATCCTCCTCCTCATGAGACAGCTGCATTTAATACTCTTCTGCCAGTGATGACTACCCTTGCGCCAGTGATGACTACTGCACCGCCTGTGATGCACACTATTCTGCACCATGATGAATTGATTTACCATGCTGAGCCCAGTGAAGGCGCTGATGTGATTGAAAGACTTGATGATTTTCAAGGTCGTTTTGCTGAGATACAGAAGGAGATGAGAGCTTTGAAGCATAAGGATTTGTTCGGTAAAGATGCTTATGATCTCTGTCTGGTTCCTAATGTCAAAGTTTTGTACAAGTATAAAGGCAACACTTGACCTCTGAGTCATTTGACTATGTATGCTAGGAAGATGTCTGCTTAGACAGACAATGTTCAGTTGTTGATTCATTATTTCCAGGATAGTTTGACTGGTGCAGCCATGAGATGGTATATGAGTTTGGATAATAGCCAAATCAAGACTTTCAATGATTTGGGAGAGGATTTTGTTAGGCAATACAAGTACAATGTTGATATGGAACCTGACAGAGATCAACTCCGTGCCATGTCCCAGAAGGACAAAGAGACTTTCAAAGAGTATGCGCAGAGATGGTGCGAGCTAGTAGCTCAGATTGTTCCCCCTCTAGAAGAGAAAGAGATGACGAAGATCTTTTTGAAGAATGTAGGTTCTTTCTATTAAGAGAAGATGATAGCAAGTGCTCCTTCTGATTTCACTGAAATGGTGAGTATGGGGATGAGACTAGAAGAAGGTGTCTGTGAGGGACATTGAGCCAAGAGAGTGGAAATGGTTCAAGCTCTAGGAGGTTCAACTTTGGTAAGAAGAAGAAGGTGAGACTAATGTTGTGTCTCGTGAAAGTTACAAAAGACCTCGTGGTCGTGAGAACCATCATCAGCAGCATGTAGCTTCTGTAACTCCAATGATTAACGTGACTCTAACTGTGCCAACAACTCCAAAGTATCAGTCTCATTATCAACAACCTTTTGTGCAATAGAGTGGTAATAAACAGGTTCGTGCTAAGCCGATTTTTGACCCCATTTCAATGTTGTATATGGATTTTCTTCCATCTCTGATTGCGAAGAATCTTGTGCAAACATGTTCTCCACCTCCAGTTCCAGAGTCTATCCCATGGTGGTATAAGCCAGAGGCTCACTATGCTTTTCATCAAGGTGCCCCGGGGCAGGATGTTGAGAACTGTTATCCATTGAAGTTTGAAGTACAAAAATTGATAAGGAGAAATGTTCTGTCTTTCAATGATGTTAATCCAAATGTGAAGACAAATCCGCTTCCGAAGCATGGTAATATGTCTGTGAATATGGTTGATGGTTGTCCTGGTTTAACCAAGATTCATGAAGTCTGCCATATTCGAAGGTCTTTTGTTGAGATGCATGCTTTCTTAAGTGAATAGCATGATATTGATCATGATTATGATGGTTGTTGCATCTGCTCGGTGAACCCTCGTGGTTGTGTGATTGTTAAGAGAGATATGCAAAAGATGATGGATGATAAGTTGATTGAAGTAAAAACAAAAAGAGATGAGTATGAAAATGAAGTGAATGTTATTGTGCCTCAGTTCAATATTCCTAAGAAGGTTGTTCTTGAGAAGGTGGTTATTTCTTTTGATAGTCGCAAATATGTTGTTACTCCCTTGGTGATTAATTAGCCTGGTCAAATGTCATATGAGTCTGATAAAGCTGTTCCGTACCGGTATAATGCTACGATGATAGAAAATGGTAAGGAAGTTCCTATTCCTTCTCCAAGGTCTGTGGTTAGCATTGCTGATGTGACAAAGGTTACTCGAAGTGGTAGAGTTTATGCTTTGGATCTTCCGAAGAGAGCTGAAGATACAAGTGTAAGTAAACAGATTATGGATGCTATTTCTCGATCAGGTCAATTTGGTGATTCCAGTTTGAAGGATTATAAAGATGAGGTGTTAAAATTGATAAAGAAGAGTGAGTACAATGTTACTGAGCAGTTGTTGCATACTTCGTCGAAAATATAAGTTTTTTCACTCTTGATGTGCTTTGAGGCTCATAGGCAGTCTTTGCAGAAGATTCTTGATCAAGATTATGTTGACCACGATGTGACTGTTGATCAGTTTGATAGTATTGTGGCTAATATCACATCGTGCAACAATCTGAGTTTCTGTGATGATGACTTGCTTGAAGAAGGAAGGAACCATAATTTGACTCTGCATATTTTAGTAAACTGTCAGGAAGATGTTATGTCTAAAGTGCTGGTTGATACTGGGTCTTCTCTGAATGTGATGCCGAAGTAGACTTTGTCAAGGCTTGCGTACCAAGGTGCTCCCATGAGGTATAGTGGGATTATTGTGAAAGCTTTTGACAGATCGAAGAAGATAGTGATTGGTGAAGTTGATCTTCCTATCTTGATTGGACCGTTTATATTCCAAATTACTTTTCAAGTAATAGATATATGTCCCGCTTACAATTGTCTCCTTGGAAGACCCTGGATTCATGAGGCAGGAGCTGTGACATCTACTTTCCATCAGAAGCTGAAGTTTCTGAAAGATGGGAAATCTGTGACTATTGATGATGAACAGGCGGTGCTAGTAAGAAATTTGTTATCTTTCTCCTATATTGACGCTGAAGAAGAGGTGGGAACTTCATTCCAAGCTCTTTATGTTGTTGATAATGCTGCTAAGAAGAATGTTATGCATATGTCTTCTCTCAAGGATGCTCTGCGCGTACTCGAAACCGGTCGATATGGCGGTTGGGGACGAGTTATTGATGTTGTTGACAACAAAGAAGGATTTGGTATTGGTTTTAAACTAGGTGTGGCTCTCAATGACCCGAAGACTATTCAGGAAGGATTCTGAAGTGTTGGGTTTATCAATGATCATTCCGCTGCTGCCATCATTGAAGATGAAGAAGATGGAGAAATGCTTGACTTTGTTACGCACAGAAAGATTTGCAAGAACTTGATTATTGTTGATGTTCCTTCTATTGTTCATGCTTCAAAGTAATTTGTTTTATTTTCTTTCAAAAATCCTTTCACTGTCTCCAAGGTGAAAGTGATGTTTGTCGGGCTTTGTTTCAAATTTTATCATCATCAATAAAATGTTATTTTGTTATTTCCATATGTGTTTTTCCTTTTTGCTTTATTTTGAAAAATGGTAACATAAAAATCCCAAAATAAAAATAACCACTGTTTATCTGCATAATGTTTGCACTTTTGTTCATACTCTAAAATAAAAATAAAATCATTGTGCAGATTGATTAATAAACCCATTGAAAACAATGATCCTATGTCCACTCCCAACTTTGAATTTCCTGTGTTCGAAGCTGAGGAAGAGGATGTTGAAGATATTCCAGATGATATTTCTCGGTTGCTTGAGCACGAGGAGAAGGTTATTCAGCCTCATGGAGAGTCTATAGAGATGGTCAACTTGGGTTCTGAAGATGATAAGAAAGAAGTCAAAGTTGGAGCATTGCTTGGTCCTGATATTAAAAAGAGGATTGTAGAGCTTCTTAGAGAGTATGTTGTTGTGTTTGCTTGGTCTTATCAAGACATGACAGGTCTTGATACTGATATTGTGGAGCATAGATTGCCGCTGAAGCCTGAATGTCCACCTGTGAAGCAAAAGTTGAGAAGAACTCATGCTGATATGGCAGTAAAGATCAAAGAGGAGGTTCAAAAGCAGATTGATGCAGGTTTTCTTGTGAAATCTAATTATCCTCAATGGATGGCTAATATTATGCTTATTCCAAAGAAAGAAGGAAAAGTCCGAATGTGTGTTGATTACATAGATTTGAACAAAGCCAGTCCAAAAGATGATTTTCCATTGCCACACATTGATGTGTTTGTAGATAATATGGCTAAGTTTGATGTGTTTACTTTTATGGACGGATTTTCCGATTATAATCAAATAAAGATGGCACCCGAGGACATGGAAAAGACCACATTTATTACACCATGGGGAACATTCTGCTACAAAGTGATGCCCTTTGGATTGAAGAATGCTGGTGCGACATACCAAAGAGCTATGACCACACTTTTACATGATATGATGCACAAAGAAATTGAGGTATATGTTAATGATATGATCGCTAAGTCAAGGACTGAAGAGGATCATGTTGAACATTTGCTGAAGTTGTTTTAGAGGTTAAGGAAGTTTAAGCTTCGTTTAAATCCGAATAAGTGCATGTTTGGTGTACGTTCTGGAAAGTTGTTAGGTTTCATTGTCAGCCAAAGAGGCATTGAAGTTGATCCTGATAAAGTGAAAGCATTTCAGGAAATGCCTGCTCTAAGAATTGAAAAGAAAGTAAGAGGATTCTTGGGCCATTTGAATTATATTTCGAGGTTTATCTCTCACATGACTGCCACATGTGCTCCGATTTTCAAGTTGCTTCGAAAAGACAAAGGTTGTGTCTGGACAAATGATTGTCAAAAGGCGTTTGAAAGTATCAAAGAATATCTGCTTGAACCTCCTATTTTGTCTCCTCCAGTGGAAGGTAGACCATTGATCATGTACTTGAATGTGTTGGAAGATTCCATGGGTTGTGTGCTTGGTCAGCAAGATGAATCTGGAAGAAAAGAATATGCAATTTACTACTTGAGTAAGAAATTCACTGATTATGAGTCTCGGTACTCCATGCTTGAAAAAACTTATTGTGCCTTAGCTTGGGCTGCAAAGCGTCTTCGCCAATATATGTTGAATCATACAACTTGGTTGATCTCTAAAATGGATCTGATCAAGTATATATTTGAAAAGCCTGCTTTGACTGGGAGGATTTCTCATTGGCAAATGTTATTGTCAGAGTATGATATCGAGTACCGAGCTCAAAATGCTATAAAAGGTAGTATCTTGGCTGACCATTTGGCACATCAACCAATTGATGATTACCAGCCTATCAAGTTTGATTTCCTATATGAGGATGTGATGTATTTGAAAATGAAAGATTATGATGAACCTTTGATTGAGGAAGGGTCGTGTAGGATCAAGCACTTAACACTGCACTAAAAGCAATTGCTGTTAGTGAAGGTGCAACTTTATTTCCTTATAGTATAGAGCCCTCAAGGGGCTGCGCCTATTAAGCGCCATGGGTTGGGATGTTAAGCCCATCGAATCCCTAAGGGTGACGCTGAATTAATAAATCCAACAATCTCCCTACCAGTGTCAGCCGGGGGGATTCGAACCCATGACCTTGCTCTGATACCACTTGTAGGATCAAGCGCTTACCACTGCACTAAAAGTAATTGCTGTTAGTGAAGGCGCAACTTTATTTCCTTATAGTATAGAGCCCTCAAGGGGCTGCGCCTATTAAGCGCCATGGGTTGGGATGTTAAGCCCATCGAATCCCTAAGGGTGACGCTGAATTAATAAATCCAATAGGCCGAAGCCTGGATCTCGATAGGGTTTAGTTTTTGATGGTGTTGTGAATGCACGCGGAAGAGGAATTGGGGCAATGATCATTACTCCCCATGGTTCACATATTCCTTTTGTTGCAAGGTTGACTTTTCGATGTACCAATAATGAAGTTGAGTATGAAGCATGTATTATAGGTATTGAGGAAGCTTTTGATCTGAGGATTAAGCATCTTGATGTGTATGGAGATTCTGCCTTGGTAATCAATCAGATCAAGGGTAAGTGGGTAACGCATCAACCTCACTTGATCCCTTATAGAAATTATACCAGGAGGATATCAACTTTCTTCACTAAAGTTGAGTTTCATTATGTGCCTCGTGATGAAAATCAGATGGCAGATGCTTTGGCAACTATAGCTTCTATGATAAAGGTGCACCAATGGAATGACTTCCCCATGATCAGAGTGATGTGTCTTGAAAGACCAGCTCATGTGTTCACAGTTGAAGAGGTCCATGATGACAAGCCTTGTATCATGATATTAAATGTTTTCTCCAGAGTCAGAAATACCCACTTGGGGAATCCGATAAAGATAAGAGGAAGTTGAGGAGATTGGCACGCAATTTCTTCCTGAATGGAAACGTGCTTTATAAGAGGAATTTCGACATGGTCTTGATCAGATGCATGGATAGACACGAAGCAGACATGTTAATGAAGGAAATTCATGAAGGATATTTTGGTACTCATGCTAATGGGCATGCAATGGATAAAAAGATGTTGAGAGAAGGTTACTATCGGCTGACAATGGAATCTGATTGTTGCAAGTATGTGAAAAAGTGCCATAAGTGCCAAATATATGCTGATATGATTCATGTGACACCAACTCATCTCAACGTAATTTCTTCCCCGTGGCCTTTGTCTATGTGGGGAATTGATATGATTGGTATGATTGAACCCAAGGCTTTTAATGGACATCGTTTTATTGTTGTGGCAATTGACTACTTCACTAAGTGGGTGGAAGCGGCATCGTATGCTAATGCGACCAAGCAAGTTGTGGTTCGGTTTATCAAGAATAACATTATGTGCAGATATGGTGTTCCATAAGAATCATTACTGATAATGGTTCGAACTTGAATAATAAGATGATGAAAGAGCTTTGTGAAGAATTCAAGATTCAACACCATAATTCTTCTCCTTATATACCGAAGATGAATGGGGTTGTTGAAGCTGCGAATAAGAACATTAAAAAGAACATTCAGAAGATGGTTGTGACATACAGGGACTGGCATGAGATGATCCCTTTTGCTTTTCATGGGTATCGTACATCTGTCCGCACTTCAACAGGGGCAACCCCTTTCTCACTTGTTTATGATACAGAAGCAGTGCTCCCCGTCGAGGTTGAGATCCCATCAATGAGAGTTCTGATGGAAGCCAAGTTGACTGAGGTTGAATGGTGTTAGAATATATTTGACCAGTTGAATTTGATTGAGGAAAAGAGAATAACAGCTTTGTGTCATGGTCGACTGTACCGGCAAAGAATGAAGAAAGCTTTTGACAAGAAGGTTAAACCTCGTGTATTCAGAGAATGCGACCTCTTGCTAAAAAAGATCCAGTCTTTCATTACAGATTCTCGGGGAAAGTGGACTCCAAACTATGATGGCCCATATGTTGTCAAGAAAGCCTTATCTGGCGGTTCATTAATTCTTGCAATTATGGATGGCGAGGATATCACTCGTCCCGTGAATGCGGATGCAGTCAAGAAATACTTCGCCTAAAAAAAAGGGCAACTCGCTAAGTTGAAAACCCGAAAGGGCGGCATAGGCAAAAATGAGCGTCTCGGTGGATTGAAAACCCGAAAGGGCGGTCCAGGAAAAAATTAGAGACATAAACAAAAATAATTATCCCAGTAGATTGAAAACCCGAAAGGGAAATCTAGGCAAAAGTTAGGGATCATGGCAAGTAACTGCATCGACAGATTGGATCACTTGTAACGACTGAGGATTTTATATTCAATTCGTCAGAAGCATTTCCCATCAAAGATTCTTATTCACTCATCCTTGACTGAAGTTTCATACACAAAGGAGTTCAAAGTTGATAGGGAGAATAGTGATCATTGTATTTCAATGTACCCCTTTTCCATGTATTTACCATTTTTCAAACTTGTAATGATCCATGGAGTCATGCCATTTGCTGACTACCATTCTATCAATAAATTTGAGCTTTTATCCAATCATTTGAAACTCTTTATATTGTTTCTGTTTACAAAATTTCAATTTATTGTTGATGATGATTTTTGAAACAAATTTAATAAATTTAATCTTTGAAGATTATAAAAACATTTTCTCTTGATTTGTGAACAAAGAAAGGATATCAATAGTGATTCCAGGAATGGTAAAGTCTGGATGTTTGTAACTTGTCTCTGCCAAAGCAGGGTTTGATCCGTTTGTGTCCTTATGGAATTCCTGATTGGTCCTGGCATGTTGATATTAATGGTGTTTTGTGCCCCACCAGCATGAGCAAGGATTATAAATACTCTTAATTCTGTTCCCTTCCCCAGAAGAGTTGTTGGAAGGTATATCCTAGAAAATCCCCAGCTGAGTTTTGATCTCTTCCTCAACAGTTTACCCTTGACCTGAAAGGTCTTGGAAATCCCCAGCCGAGTCTTTGCTCCTCAGCATAAGTTGGTTGCATCCCTCAGCAGAAGTATTGGTATATCAATCAGTTTAGAGGTTTTCTTTCACCTGTTGGTGATTATTGATTTAAAATCTCTTGTAACTATGATTTGCTATGATGTTAACTTCTGGTATCCTCACATGGGTCGAAAAGTCCAAACGTCCAGTGATGAATGATCTCCTTAGATCCCCAGTAGGTATGAGTGTGATGGTATCCAGCAGATTTCTATTTTTGATCTTTAGCAAGTTTTATGCTCTTTCTCTAAGCAGAGCAAGAGTGGTATAACTCCTCCCCCAAGCAGAGCAAGAGCGGCATGACTCTTTCCCCGAATGGAGTAAGAATAGTATGATGATTATTCCATGTAGGAGTTTAATTAAGAACACTTCTGTCTTCAGCAAGGATCGTGGAAACTTTCCCCATCCCTGACAAATTGTTACTTTTCCTCAGCAAGGTGGTATCCCTATGCAGAGTTGATGATTAATGTTTGATACTCCAGTATGTTATGCTTTATTTGCATCACTGGTAGATCTTTATCTTTTTTCCCCAAACAAAGTTATGAAGATATTTATCCCCACCAGAGTTTAACATGGATTTTTCCCTCCATCCCCAAAGTGTGGAAGATTTTGTGTTGTTGTTATATCTCCAACATGATGTCCTCTTAGAGTGGAATTTCTGGTGTTATCCTCTATGGATTCTTGAAGATTTCTTTGTGGATTGGATCCATATAATTTGTTTTCCCCAGTCTGAGTTGTGCCTTGTAGCAGGATTTTATTCCTTCTATGGCTTTAGAAGTTCCCCTGCAGGATTGCGACTTAAATCTCCAGCATGGTTCCTGGCCTTGTTGCCCTGATTAACCGAGTATCTATTTGTTGTGGTGTTTATGTCACCCTTTGCTTATCTTTATGTATGTTTTGTCAGCATATTCATACGCACATTCATACGCATAAGCATAGCATGGTTTGCTTGCATTCTTGCATTCTTGCATTTATCTTTGTTCCCCGCTCTTTGGTGTGATCTTTCCCCACAAAGTGTGTGTGTTATCTTTCTCTCAAGTTTAGAGTGTCGACCCTTAAGAAGAAAGTGTTTATCCTTTCTATTTCCCTACGAAGTTTGTTTCTCGTGGATGATTTTGATTCAGTTTCCCCCCTAGTTTATTATCTAGATGAAATTTCCCCAGTTGAGATATTTCTTCCTCGGGATGAGTCTTGTTTGACCGTTTCTCTCCAACTTGTTCTTGGATTGAACATTGGTCCTCTTTTGTGAGTAATATTACTTTGGAATTACGTTATCGTTGTTTGATAGTGGGCAATATTTTCTCCAGCTTGAGTATATTACTTTGGAATTAAGCTATCAATTATTCGATAGTGGGTAATATTACCAAGTTAATCAAGCTCTTTTGCTTGTACTCCTACCCAGTAAATCCGGTAGTCGAGAGTTCTTCTTTCTACCCAGTAAAAAGGTAATAGGAGTTTTTTCCCTTTGCTTATACCCCTACCCAGTAAATCCGGTAGTTGAGAGTTTCTCTACCTAGTAAAAAGGTAGTGGAGGTTATCCCTCTTTGTTTTGCTCCTATCCGGTAAATCGATAGTTGAGTCTGTTATTTTTATATCTTTTACCCAGTAAACTGGTAGTTAATGATTCTTTTCCAACTCAGTATTCCTCCATTTGTTGGACTTGAATATTTTGTTTGGTTGTTATTCCCTAGCAGAGTGTTTACTCCCCTCAGTGAATCTTTTACCTTGATTATATCATTGAACTTTTCCCCTATGTGGAGTCGGTTATCCAGTGATTTATTTTCCTGGTAACTCTTTTGGTGTCTTTTGTTTTCCCCGGCGGGATTTTTTTTTGTGTCCCCAAGCTTTTGCTTTCCTCTGGTGGTCGTGTTTTCCCCACAAAGATCTTGGGTTTGCATATCATATTCATATCATATCATGTTCTCTTAGGACATAAATTTGGGTTTTCTGTATTTAAGTCTCTCCCATCCTGCAGAGACGAAAATGTCAATATTCGTATCTTCAGATTGAAGAAACTTAAATAGGGGCAGCTGTTGCACCCTAATTTTTGCCTTAAGTTTTCTTTGCATTTTCATCTGCATCTTGCATACAGACCAGATCGCACTAGTTGCACGGTTCTTCTCAGGTTAGGTTTATGCCTCGCAGGGGATCACCGTTGTCTTTAATTATTTGTTTGTGTTTACTAACCATTAATCAAAATCCAAAAATATTTTTGTTTCCTTTTACTAACTTTTTTTTTCATGAAGAGGAACCATTGAAAATGCCAAAAATAGCAGTCCTGCAGCTCGAGTAAATTTCACAGACAAAAGTCGAAGACGATCCGCAAATAATTCAATTTATCTGATCAAGGATTTCCCAAGTTAATTGATTCATTCAAAGGATTTCCAAGGTTCATGTGTTCATTTCTTCGACGTACAAGAAGAATCGGGCCAAAACAACCAAGCAACCTCATTTGAATAAAATATTCAAATTTTGGCTTGGTTAACCGGTTAACCAGTGCGAAATTTGAATATTTTATTCAAATTCAGCACCCTTAGATCATTGATTTAATTGAAATATTCTAGATCCATTGATCCATTGGTTTCTGATTTCTCTCACAACTTAAATCATATATAAGATCAGAAAGTAGGAAATTAAAAGCAAAGACACATAATAATTATATCTTGATTCCTCTCACAACTTGAGAATAGTCCAGTCCCCTTGCACTTCCAAGGGATTTTCTCTATGACTAAAGTGATTACAAATACTCAAGAACAAAGCAAGAGACTTTGAATGCTTAAACCCTCATGTAAGAGACTTTTATGCTCTAGCACACAAATAAGAGACTTCCAATACTCAAGCACACATACAAGAAACTTTAAATGCTCAAGCACTAAAGCAAAATACATCTGACTCTATAAAAAATTGTTAAGAGATTTGGGTAACAACTACACTTGATATACAATCATAGGTGTAGATACAATACAAGTTAAAAATACTATAAGACTTAAGAACTTCTAAAATATACACATTGTTAAGAGGGTTTAAGTCTAGCTATCTTGACAGCGAAACTTCTCTTTAAAATGTCAAGGTTCAGAGTCCTGTATTGCAGTGTATTGATCTTCTTATTTTGGGTCTTTTGCTCCTTATTTAGAGAGAGAGAAAGAAATGAGACGTTGAAGACTTTCACCAAAAAAGATAGGTAAGCTTTGTACTTGATTAGAAACATCAAGAAATCACCTTTCTACAAGAGGAATTATCTGTTGAACCTCATACAACAAAGAAATGATGTTTTCTTAAGTCTTCACGTGATCAAAAGGTCTCTAAATTTGTCAGAGTTTCCTCAATTGAAGAGAATTTTTTCTAGAGGTTATCTTTCTTCAGCCTTCACTCTTCAGAGGATGATCTCTTTAGAGTCTGCTTCTTGGCTTATAAAAATTTATAGTCTAGATCACTAGAGGATGACTTTCTTCAAATTGACTTCTTTAGAGTTCAGATCATCCATCAGAGTCAGATTATGCATAAGTGATATTCAGATCCAGGGTCTGAACACCATATTCAAAATCCTCAAGCTTATCTTCATATGTTCTCAGTCTTATAACTTAAATAGATTTTGAGTACACAATTGTTATTTAAATACTTTGTTTTCATCAAAATCTAAGGGATATGGTATAAAATTTTGTTTCAACAATCTCCCTCTTCTTAATGATGACAAAAATAACCATTTAAGAACAATGGTTGTTAATTTAATTAAAATTTTGACTATAGGGTCTAAGGTTTATAAGCTCCCCCTGAGTCTGATAGTCCAGAGGGTAGATTTGTAAGCTCCCCCAAAGTCCTATTCAGGTTAATTAAATTCCTTTAAGAGGACAATATCATTAATCTTAGCAGCAGTAAGAATAGTCATAAAATTTAGGTTCTTTAATACTTTTTATCTCTCCCCCTTTTGTCATCAATAAAAAATAAATAAAAGATAAGGGAATGAAAAAATATCGAAGAAAACTTTTCATTAACCAAAGAAGATATGCAAAACACATGTTCATAAAAGATAAACAAAATATGAATAAATCCTATTGTTCGCACGTGGATTTCGTGTGAACAATTCGTTGGCCTCCTCTGCGAGAGGTTTACTTGCACACCGGCCAATCGAGTCCCATAACTGCTCTGTCCGATTAGTTATACATTGTACTCTCATAATGTAATATGGTAAGAGGTTTTTGTATATTTTTTAGTGTTTTGTGTTTTAACAGACTCCCGCGAAATGCTTGAATGAAAAGGTAAAAGTTAAAATAAAAGCAGGATAAAAGAAAATAAAGGAAAACACAAGTATTTAAATTTACTTGGAATTAAAATAACTTGAAAAATATAAGTGTTTGGACGCTATCATATATTTTGCGTAAGGGGTTAACACGTTCCTCAGATGCTCAATATTTTGAGTGTGTCCCTTTTACAATGTAAAGAAATGTGACCTCGAATAATGAAAAGAAATCTACTTATATAGACATATAAAATAAACTATCGGACACTCCCCAACGAATCTGGCTTTGACACATGTCACCCCACTCTCTTGGTAACTTCCCACTACTTTGTCCCACTCCCTTGAGCAATTTTTTCACATTTTTCTGAATGGCCTCGTCGAGAGGTCTTCGACTTGTTGATTTCTCTAGGATGCGTCAAAGTGGTTTGACATCTTCCTTCTTGCAAACTGGACTTCTTCGTCTGTCTGTTAACCCATTGATGTATTTCCCTTTCCTCTGGCTAGGTCGAAATGCTCCTCTTGGGCATTTTCAGGGATTTGCTTCAAAATAACCTTTCTTGACCTGGTCAAAATCTTTAGCTAACAAATTTCCCCCTCCCCCCAAAGGCTAGTTGTCGCTCCCACCAAATGACACCGGGTTAGATAGGGTACAGACGCGAACGGTCGGCGAATGGAAAGAATGAAGGTGAAGATGAATAGAGTCTCCATCTAGGCATTTTTATCCCGAAGGAAAGGTAATGCTGCATAAACCTAGGAAAAGATGGATAAGACGGTTGTGAACCAGAGAAACTGAGAAAGGGGGTTGGTTACAACCTGGGAAGGTATTAGCACCTAGATTGTCTGTCGTACTCGACGGGATCCACGCTTAAAAGATTTGTGTTTAAAAGGGTAGTGTCAGTGTTATCTGTGTGCAAAAGATGGAGAAGAAAGTACAGGTGTCAGTGCAAGAATGTGAAGTGAAATGCTCAGGAATGAGAATAATGCTGGAAGAGGGGGGAAGGGACAGAGACTTTTGTTCGATAACAGTTAAGTTATGCCTACGTATCCTCTCGTGCAATGAGGAAGTCAGAACACCGTAGTTCGACTCAAAGAGACTGAAAGATAAATTGACTGATGAACTGCTTACATGTCTATGCTCAAGTGTATGACCTGTCTTGCTCAGGTGCTAACTGTCTTGCGGAAGAAGCGAGTTCTCGTTTATGAGTGAAGATGATGAGAAAAGAATCCCGAAGGAGACATTTATTGTTTGTTTTTGGTGTTTTCAATATTTTATTGCTTTTTTTGTTTGTCATAAGATGATGAGCTTAACCCTAAACAAAGGGTTAGTAAACTCATCACATCCTCCCTTTGATTAGGGGTAATGAGAATACCTTAAGTATGAAGTAAGCACCTCACACTTAATTACCATGATGTAGGATTAAGATCATTAACCTACTTGTGATTATTTAGATGTTTTTGGAGTTTTTGTTTAGTGTTAAGTAATGAGTTTAAGCCATAATCAAGGATTTAATGGACCCATTACACCATCCTAATAGAAGGATAATAGATGAGAACATTTAAGCTGAGGAAGATACCTCAACTTAATCCATGATTAGGGATTAACCTCATGACAAAACAAAGCCTTTATTAAAGTGGATTTTAGTTAATGGTAAGATTAAGAAGTGTATTTTATGGTTTGTAAGACAACTTGAGGGGGACTTGTCCATTAAAACTAGGGTTAGTCCTTCTTAACCAATCAAGGAAGAATTAGAACACTAATGCAAGGCCCAAGTTACAAGCTATTGTCTTAGTGATTATTAAGATGGATTGATTAAGGGATTTAAACACATTAAGGGTTTAACACTTAGGATTAAAGTTATACACTCCATCCTAAGAGATGGATGCAGGCATAACCTTAATCACAAAGCCTTAAAACCTTAAAGGTTTAGTCTTTGATTATGAGATGAGAAGAGAGACACAAAGAAGACACAAAGGTAAAAACTAAGGGGGACTAATCAAAACCCAAAGATTATCATGATTGGATGTTCCTATGGTTTGTAAGGCTTAAGAGAAAAGATCTTCAAGGCCACCAAGGAAGAAGCAGATGAAAGAAGGAGAAGCAGAAGAAACAAGTTAACTTACTTCACTTAAGAAGATAAATTACTTGAAGAAAGAAGGTAAATGGAGAAAATGAATGAGCAAGCTCACTCTAAAGAAAAAGCAAAATGCAGCAATGATGCATAAGAGAGAGAGAGAGAAGAGAAGTGAGAAGTGAAGGCAAATCCATTTCTTAAAGTACTTACCACCTGAAATGGTTAGCATATAAGAAAGAATGAAATGAAAATGGAATGTATGCATGGATGCAAACCAAAACCAGAAGCATAAACATGATGTTAATGATGCCAAGAGATGATGCAAATGTATGTCAAGTGCAATGGATGATCATACAAGAGATGAGAATGCCAATGAAGCAAGTAGGATGCATGAAAGCACATGAAAGTTCATGGAATGAAATGAATGCATAACATGGAAAATGGATGAAGAAATGATCAAGCATGATTATAATGTATCCTAGGATGTCTTATATGTCATGTGGATGCAAGAAATGTCATGGCATGTTCTTGAATGAATGCATATGCAAGATGTATGCAAATGAACATGAGAAATTAGGGTTTTCATACAACATGAGATGAAAAAGTCAAAAACAGAAGAAAATGACAAGATAAAAAATTGAAAATGCAATCAAAGGAACCCTAACCCCATATGATATCACACCCCATAGAAGAAGACCTAACTCTTAACCTAATGAAAGTTATGATTTTTCTAAGTTATATAGGGTTTTAAGGTACCTAAAGGGAAAAATGCAAATCAAATCAAAAATGCAGAAGAAATTTGTGACAAAATTATGTTAAATACTACATGCTAAATGAAGATCAATGCAAAAATAATCAAAGTCATACCATTCATGGTTGTGCAAAAAAGAATTCTTGAAGTTAGGGTTCAAAAATAGGAGTTTTATGAACCCTAAATTCAAGAAAATTGTCAAAGATTGTTCAAAACCAAAAAGAAATTTGTATGGATGGTATGACAATGTTTCTAAATGTCCTAAGATGCAATGTGAATTTTTTTGGGATTTTTAGAAACATTAATGATATTTTAATTAATTAATTTCCATTAATTAATTAAAATAAACATTTAAATATTTTAAAAATATTTTTTAATGCAAAAAATAAAAATAAAAATAGTTTTGGGTGAAGAAAATTATTTGGATGCAAAATGCAGAAGAAAATATTTTTTGGGATTTTCTAGCTATTTAAAATAAAATGTGCAAAATAAATGAGAAAATATGAAATAAAAATGAAATAAAACAAAAGCAAACCAATCTGATGGCTCACATTTAAACTAGGGATTTTTTGGTTGACCTGGCGCGCTATCCAACGACCATAATTTAAATTCAGTTAAACTTAATTAATTAATAAATTAAACCTAATTAAAAGTTAATGAAATGATCTCCACCATCCAACACACGCGGGAAGCTAAGATCAGACGACTCAGATTTAAACCTAGCCCTAACCCTAATTAACACATTAATCACTTTCAGGTGGCCGGAGAAGACCTCCAGTCATCTTCTCCGGCCAGACCCTCACTGAGTAAACCCCAAACTCCAACCCTAGGTTATTTCTGGAGCTCTAAAGCTCCAGATCAACTCACATCACTCTCCTGAACTCAAATCCACTCTCAAAACAAATTTATTATGGCTCAATCTCATGATTCGAAGAGAAATTCAAAAACGACAAAAGTTTCAGAAGCTCAGTAAATGCTCAATATGCAACCATTTTCAAAACTAAAGGTATCAACATGATCAGCACAACATAATGAACATTCTAAGAACTTAAAATAACGTTTCTTGAAAAAAGTTTGAAGAAGCTACTTGAGCTTGAGCTTCCTCAATTTGGAGCTTTCTGGTCACCTCTCTTGTGCAAAATGACTCCCTTTGACCTCCTGATGAAGCTTTGATGCTTGGAAGGCCTTGAGAGTGGCTGGTGTGAGTGGTAGCAACTCAACTGGTCAAGAATCGTGTTTTGTCTATGGGGTGTTCTTGGCTGTTTCAATGGTTGCTTTGTGTTCAGTGGATGATTTTGAGATGAATGGTGAAATTTGTTTGGAGATTGAGTGAGTATTCATAGAGTTTCGAAGGAATTTGCAAGAGGAGTGATTTTTGAGAACTTGAGAATGCTGAGGTTTCTGGCTTCAATCTTGTGTGTTATGGCTCGGGTTTGATCCACATAACATGATGTGATAGGCCAGAGAGTGGGTGGTGGCTGCAGCTGATTTGTATGGGCTTCTTGCCAAAAAGTCAAAAGTTTTGTAATTGAGGTATGGGCAATGGTGCAGCTGTCTTCTTGGCTTGTCCATGTGCAACATGGATCAAGGAGGCCCATGGAAATGGTTTTGAGGCAATTCAGCAAGTTGAAACAAAGTTATGTGTCATTTTGCAATTTGGAGAAAGTTTGGCCCCTTTGAGATTTCTTCATGGGCTTGGCATGAAATCTTGAAATTCTTTGGGCAATTATGAGTTTTAGAAAATGTGATATGTTGGTATGATGATTAGAAGTGTATTTGAAGTCACAAAATGCCTTGGCAAGTGGTTTTGCAAAAATCCCTCTTTGGTGCATTCTTGAAAATTATGTGATTTTTGCCAACTTTGACAAGCCATAACTTGAGTTCCATAATGAATTAGAACTTGTTCTTGTACTTTTTGAAAATGGAATGATCCAATCTACAACTTTCATGACCAACAATTTTTCATTTGAAGCATTTTTGGTTCTGAAAGAGGAGGTTGAAAAACTTTCCCAAAATGGAAAGTTTACATTACAAGTCATTTCCATTTTTGGCAACTTTTGGCTTAGCTCACTTTTCTTCAATTTTGTGAACTTCCAAGCACTTCAATGATCAAATAAAGATCATATAACTTCAATTTCATGAAAAATCCACTTTGGTTCCATTGGTGGGGGCCTCAGATGCCCTGATTTTGCTCTGACTTGCTCAAGAAGTTACCCAGTGATCAGATGACTTCCACAATGATTTTCTTCATCAAACTTGGTACACATGATCCTTATAACATATTGACACCCTTAGAAACAAGAATGACCAAAAAATTTGGAGTTATGGCCTCTGAAACCAAAACCCTAATTTCAGGTCATCTGTGTAGTGAAACCCTGGCTCTGCTTCCATGCTTTCCAAGTTCTTGTGATTTTTTTGATTTCCTTGATCTTGGGGGATATAAAATGATGATTGAACATACATGGACCCTCTTGAAATGATTGGAGACCTTTGGAGTGGCTTAGATGGATCCTTGGATTTCTCATATCACAAACCTTAGATGCATATGAACTTGAACTATAAAGATGAAAAAAAAATGCAATATGAGATGATATGCTTAAACTAATTCAAATATGAAAGATCACAAGCCATGGTGTGATATTAGTGAGGGAAAATTTGGGGTGTTTACACTAGTTTTGATAGAGATGTAGTCGACCAAGAAGCTGGACCTTTTGGAATTTCTTGAGAGATTTCAACGCATTCTTGACCGTCGATTTGCACCAATCAACTGTTCAAATTCTGTCAAATTGAGACAACCTTTCACAGTCGTCATGATTCCATTTTTGGCGCCACAACCTCCCATGCAGGTAATGATGGCCAAGGACGTGGGGATTCCCATCAACTCGTATTTTTTAGTATAACACATATTCCCAAAATGACACCTTTACATGCGTTTATGGATATAAATACCCTTTTTCTTGCTAACGAAAAATTTCTCACTATTTTGGCAAACACATTTCTGCATTTTGAAAAGAACCATTCCCTTGAAGAACAAATTATTCATCCTCTTCCACGTCCTAAAACACCTGCGTCCTCACAGAAACAATGGCTGCCAAGATTGAACAAATTCCCGACATCACCTCGCTAATTGCACCAATCTCTTGGATTTTTCTCTCTCAGAAGGAGAAGTTCAAGAGTTTCTCCCCCAACCTCCTACTGATGTCACTGAAAGGGTCTCTTCCTGGAAGCGACAAATATTGATTCCCTACTCTATTGAAAACTTGCTCTACGCCTTCCATGGCCCTCTACTAGAAACTCCAAACCATCACACGGAGGTTGGTACATTCTTCCCTTGCTATGAATGTGCTACCCCCTGCATTCAAAAAAGGGGAAAATGGGATTTTAGGTTCCTGGCTCCCAAAACAAGGGTTTTCCGCTCCATGCCTACCCCTAGAAATCCCCAGTTTCCAGCATGACTAGACAGAGTACAAGCCCAACGTGGTGACCAGTGGAAAAGAACTGGTATCTATGAAGCTATCCTAATGTCCATAAATTCTCATAGGGTTAAACCTATCATGATCTTGGCCTCTCTATATATATGGGAAAGTTCAACCAACACCTTCCATCTTCCATGCAGAATATTGACGCCAATGTTGTTCGACGTGGCAACCATAATAAGCCTTTTACCTCTGGGAGAGACTTATGATCCCTCTTTGTCAGTGAAACACACTTTCAACTTCACTCTTTATGGACTTTAGGGCTTTATTGAGGATCACCATAACACTCAATCTGATATAGTGCCTGATAAGGAGCACATAGCCTTTCTGACGCTATGGTTGTCTTATATCTATTTTGTTCAGGCTCATTGCAAGTGGCCAAACAATATATCCCTTTAGCGATCCAAATTCAAGAATTCCATAATATATCCTTAGGGAAGTTGTTGTTAGCCTCCCTATACCAAACTTTGGGGGTTTCAGCCCATAACCCATAAGATGAAGTTGTTGGCTGAAGCCGATAAGTCTTTGAATGTTTTGAGGCCTGTATGGTTGCAGCAGCATTGGTTGAATGTTGTAAATGAACACAAGCTGATCTACCCTCCTATAGCTAAAATGGATAAATGGATGGAGAAACACACTATCGAAGGGTTTCGATAAGCTTTAATTGTAACACCCCATTTTCTACCCGAGATTATATTAAAAACCAGTTATAAAATTTTCAACATAAAATGGGATATCACATTTTCAACTTAAAACTAATCAAGAAAGATACATAACACATTCAAGGAGAACTTCAACAATCATAAAATCTTCAAAATAATTCAACTTTACTAAATACTATACAGCGGATTCAATACTATAATCATAACATCTTTAACCAACAAAATTCAACTTAAAATAAAGCAACAAAGTAGTCTTCGACAATTCAACTTAAAAATTAATCATTTAAAACAACTAAGTATAACAAGACACGCGTCATCCCCCCCGAGTGTTATGTATCAGAGAGATAACCATCGACTCGATTAAAGGTAACTGGCTACTCCTCTTGATTAGTTGCACATTGCAAACATATGGACAACATTCAAACATAAAGGGGTGAGATATCGAATGTTATAAATGCAATATGATAAATAATACATAAGCAAGGTTCATACAAATATCACCACTTCACATCATCAATAAAGCAAAAATCAACAACAACTTGAGAAATGCAACTTTAATGCGACTCGACTATGTTATGCATGTGGTACCATTCAGAGTAAAACTCCCAACTTAAAATTTCCAATTTACCGAGGCATCAAGGCATAAGCCTTCAACTTTCAACTTAGTGCCAATCCAGGCCAATGTGGTGTGAGCAACCGCCCCAACTTAAATTATGATATGATATGCGACTCAATATGATTATCAACAACAACACTAATACAACATAACAACATAACAACATTCAACTTATTAACATTGGCCAAAGGCCTCCAACAAAACAACGACAATGACAAATCAACATTGGCTCTACGCCTTAAATTCACCACCACAACTTATCAACTAGCCTATTCCTAATTCTCTGTTAAAACTATGGAAGTAACCAACACATCAAATTTGATAGAATTTTTATAGTAATATTGCATAATTCACTTTTGGTAAGTTTATCTCAATATTTGCTATTTAACTTCTTACTGCATCCTACGCAAATTAATTAATTTTCCGTACTTAGTTACTTGGTTTAGTCATGGTTCTGCAATGAAATCTAAGCATAATAGCAATCCAGGCCACTCAGTCTAACAGACACGAAACAAAATGTCTAAATAAGCCATTCCCATATGTGTGACTATCGTCACACCTATGTGACTATCGTCACGTTGTGACGAACGACACAGGGAAGTGACGAGCGTCACCTCTCCCTGACGGTCGTCAGGCTCATGGGACAAACATCCCAGCCTCCAATTGTCTAATTAACTCCATAAAACAACACAACAGATTCACCCTCAACATTACTAAATAATTTGTTTACGGTTTATGCAACATTCCTAGCCAATTCATTTATCCAACCTAAATAGCTCATCAACTAAACAACTTAACAACATCGATCAATCACAAATGTAAGAAATTACAATTATCATAGCAACATCAACAATTCACAACAACACACAAATTATCTAACCCTATGTACCAATTATTATACTCGATTATAAAAGTAGAACTCACCCTTACCTTGGATTAAAGGCAACTCTGACTCGATCGGATTCTGGGAAATTGCTCTAATTGCAATTTCTCTCTCACAACCTCTTCTCTCATGATCGTGCTATACTTTTTCTGCTTCCACTTACTGATACAAACCTAAATCTCTAACTTCTATTTCTTTTTATCAAACATTATTATTCCAATAACTTAACTAATGGTCCTAAACAAAGCACCCCTCTAATTGCTAATTCAGACACGAATTCTAGCCCACTAACCAACACACTCCAACAACAATAATATTACTTCTAATATTATATCTACGACTTTCCGACTTAACTACTTAATTCCCCGCAACAAAAAATCAACTGAATAATCACAAATAAAAAATTAAATATTCGATTAAATAAATAATTAAATATTTGGGCATTACAACTCTCCCCCACTTAGAATATTTCCGTCCTCGAATATTTACCTGATTCAAACAACTCGGGATAGGATTCTAGCTTCTTGCTCTCCAAATCCCATGTCATGCTTTCTTCGGAAGCTCCCAACCATACAACTTTCACTAACTCAATCTCTTTCCCTCAAAGAGTCTTCATTTCATGATCCACGATTCACACAGGCTCCGTCTCAACCGTGAGATTATCCCGTACTTGAACATCGTCCATACTAACCACATGAGACGGATATGAAATGTACTTCCAAAGTTGAGACACGTGGAATACATCATGCTAACTCGAAAGATTTGGCGGTAACGCCATCCGATAAGCAACTTTCCCAAACCTGTCCAAAATCTGATACGGGTCGATAAAACAAGGAGTGAGCTTCTTAGATTTCAAAGCTCTCCCAACACCAGTCACAAGCGTGACTCTCAAGAACACATGATCACCAACTTGGAATTCTAAATCCTTCTTTTGCTTGTCATGGTAACTCTTCTTCCTACTTTGAGAAGCCTTCATCTTCTCTCGAATCAACTTTACTTTCTCAGTAATTTCTCGAACTAATTTCAGTCCAAATACCACACTTTCACCAGATTCATACCAACACAATAGAGTTCTACACCTTCAACCATACAACGTTTCAAAATGTGTCATTCCGGTACTAGAATGGTAACTATTACTATAAGTGAACTCGATCAATGAAAGATAAGTATCCCATGAACCTCCCTGCTAAAGTATACAAGCTCTCAACAAGTCCTCCAACGACTGAATAGCCCTCTCAGTTTGGCCATTTGTCCGAGGATGATATGATGAACTCAACCTCAAGTTAGAAACCAACGCTTCCTACAAACTTTTCCAAAACTCTGACGTAAACCTCAGATCTCTATCCGACACAATACATAAAGGAACACCATGCAACTTCACAATCACTCGGATATAGATCTCTACCAACTTCGCAATTGGATATGTGATGTTAATAGGTATGAAATGAGTCGACTTTGTAAGCCTATCGACAATTTTAACACCCATCTAACCGTAAATAATAATCGCAATAAGTAAATTTAAATAAATCAGAGTAACTCATAGAAGGTGTCACATTTTCTTCATAAAACATCAATTCAAAATATTTCATTAAAATTATACTTTCTCTAAAATCAAAACTTCGCAGCAGAATCTTATAATAAAAATATTTCCTCTTATCTTATTAAACATAAAGACCTTTTAGTCAAAGTCAACAATTATCATTCGACTCAATTCAACATACAACAACTCATAAAACTCATACTAACAAAGAGACAAATTATCATATCAATATTCTATTTCCCCGATGTTACATCTATCAAAGTAAGACACCAGAAACTCTAGAATTAAGCTAAATAGCTTCCAACTAAGACTTCAAGCACCGCAAACTCATCTCGGATATCTGCATGTTACCCACGTAGAGGCAACATTTAAACAAGCATGGTGAGTAATCACAAATCATTATACGAGATATAAGAAATAGATATCATATGTATAACAATTAAATCACTACAACATAACAATCATATGCTTCAAACTCAAAACAACAACAACATCATATTCATCATAAAATGTCATACTCTAAGGAATAATAAAATAATTCGCTTATCAGAAAATATCATGACATGCCACAAACAATGAAAATGCAACATCATATAGACTCATGCATGCGGTACCGAAACATCACTAATGACTTAGTCATCGGTATCTCCAAAGATCTCCACCAATAGGATTGGTTCCCACTTAGAACCAGAGGACATCACAAATTGCACTTAATTCGCACAATGGGATTAACGACATCACTAGAAACTATTGTCCTACAATTCTTCACTGGATCATCATCCTGCAAAACGTAACTGGACTATTCGTCCTAAACAATGCTATGAATGCATGATGCGTAAAAACAAATAAATACGACCACGACTAGTCAAGCGCATCATCATTCATCAAAATATCATCATATATCTCATAAACTAATTATTCATCATAATCGTCATAAACATCTTAATCATCATATTTGTCATATTCTTTTCACATACCTCATATATACCTGAAGGGAAATTAGCGTTAAAACACAACGAAAAACAAAAAATTTCCTTCAGAGATCCTTAAGAAAGGTCATGATCTGTGATAAAATATTTACCTTTTGTGGCGCCTGAAAACTTTGATTCCGATTTGATCACGAGCATTGTACGACGAACAACACCTCTACTCAGTCCACACAAACAACTTCCTTCAGTCATAGTGCTAGCTGGTTACGATTGAAGGCTTATAGTGAAAGGAGAGGAAAAACAAAGGAATACGGCCAGAGTTTCAAAACAACAACTAATGAGCTTCTTCACAAGGGTTCTATTTATAGAACTACTTGTGTGGGCTTTAAGCTAAAAGCGCAAGTCAATAATAATAATAATATTATTATATTATTATTGTAATAACTATTATTATAATAACCTTAATTTTATTATTATTATATTTTATAACTATTATAAAATTAATAATAACTATTATTATTATATCATATGGTACCTTATTATATTTTGTATTCCATTCTAGTGCATCGTACCTTACGGTGTACCTTATTTATTCCACCTCTTCTCTAACTATCCTTATGTGTGTGACCTTGTAGGATTTCGCGATGTTGGCAATTATATTAAATCATGTACTTAACATAATAAATAGTGAGCGGTATCTAGCAACACATCACTGCAGCCCAAGTCATAAAATTGTTATGTGATCTGACAAAACCTTTTGTGATAGTATTTTCATGTACATTTACCTTTTTGCCCTCATGTCTATATCGAACACAAAGGCATATACCGTGTCATCCTTGTCCAATTCAATATTGGGACCTTAGACATTTATCCTGTTATGCAGGATGGGAAAATTCCATCTAGGCTACTCATGTCCCTCAACATGTTTTGTGAAGTACCCATCAACTGTCTTTATGATCATCCAGTTACAGACAATGTTTGATCACCAATAAAGTACTTGACTCTACATCTAGGATCCATAGTAGTTTCAGGTCGAAGGGTGGTATACACCACTATCACCATGAGAGTAATATATGACACTTTGCATAACATTCTATGTAGTACTCTCATAGTGGGTCAATCTAGTATAAATATTACTTCTAATATTCATACCTATGTCAAGACTTGATAACTCCTTATCCATGATCCATGAGATGTGATCATCAGTTTATCTACATAATAGTCTTAATGCTTTAAGGCTATCCCATTTCACATTAAAGCTCGACTATGGATGCTTTGAAAATAGTGTTCTTATGTTTAATTGAAACTCATGATTAAGTCACACTTAATATTTCATTAAACGAACTAGCTATTCTAAGGACTTTATCATTTTGGAAAAACAAACATAATAAAGAAATACCTTTTATTATTAATAAATAATTCTATACAAGTACCAAAAGTATTGGCTTCTAGGACTTACACCAACAATATCCCACTAGTGCTAAAGCCAATCAAGCTTACCCCTAATACCCATAGATCTAGTATGACCATCATGCTTTTGCTGCGCAAGAGGTTTTGTTAGTGGGCCAGCAATATTGTCAAGTGTAGGTACTCTACATATATTCATATCTTGTCAACCTATTATCTCTCGAATGAGATGATATCACCTATGTGTTTGGATCGTTGGTGAGATCTAGGCTCCTTAGCTTGTGCAATGCCACCATTGTTATCATAATAGAGATAAATGGAATCCACAATGCTAGGTATTATTCCAAGTTCACTGATGAACTTCTTGATCCAAACAACTTCCTTTGCTGCATTTGAGGCAAAAATTTACTCGGCCTCAGTTGTAGAATCAACAACTGTCTCTTGCTTTGAACTCTTCCATCTTACAACGCCACCATTTAGGTAGAACAACACACACATTATAGAAAACACATCATCATTTATTCAAATCATCATATTCGCGTCATATACTTCATATACACACATCATAGTAATCACATCATCATTCATCATAACAAACACCAAATAATTCACATCAAAACATCATCATAGCAATTTATACAACAAAGCACACCCAATTTACTCGGCATGTAATCTCGTCACCTAATTCATGACACAATCACTAAATAATCACATCTTATACTTCTTATTATTTTACTAAAATTTAGATTATATCGTTCTATCATTTTAAAAGGAATGTAAACCTAATTTACGGTCCGAACAATGTACTCGCATCTTTAGCATAACTTCATACACTTAAATCACAACAAACTAATCTTCAATTTTTATAACAGACATCAAAACCATTCATTTTAGTATAAACTCACAAATTTGTTTTCACACAGTAACACGCGTATACTGATTTTTCTAGCATATCACACCTCACTGGGTCCTGAGAATAACACTGGAAACTATCTAATTTTAATCCTCTATGATGTAAATTATGAAAGAAACTGTCCACCACCTCAGGCCACACAAATAATAGGCTTACGATTGTAAAATAAACTTAATTTAGAAATTTACACAGAGTTCTATATGGATGGGGGTGGCACTCGCCACACCAAAGGCGACACTCGCCACCCCTTAAATCACACATGGCCTCAAGTGGCCTCTATGAAGGTGGCGCTAGCCACCATGAGTGGTGCCTGCCACTTTTATTTTATTTTCCATGAGTGGCACCAGCCACTTTTATTTTATTATATTATAGAAGTGTGCCACATATTTTTTGGTGGCTCCTGCCACATTTTAAGGTGGCTCCTGCCACATTGTTTGTTTTTTATGCCAAAAAATTTTTAAGTGGCACCATGAAGTGGCGCAAGCCACTTAGTAGTGGCACCGACCATATTAAACATAGTGGCGTCCGCCACATGGGATGGATGGCTCTCACCACCTCCAATTTTGTGGTGTTCGCCATATATCCCGTTGGGGGATTTCTGTTTCCCAGCTTCTCACAATTCCTAATTCATACCGAATTATTCCAACGCTAATCGGTGTTTTGTTACGAATCAAACATTGCCTGTTTTTCGATATAATCATTTTTTTGTTTCAATTTTTTATTATGTTCATCAAACCCGTCAAAATTCTTTTGTAATCATCATTGATTCAATAACAAACAACATACCAATTATCTATCACTTAATTCAATCATAATAACAATAATTACAAACCCATTATGATTATAACTTCAACTCTTCCTCGGCTTCCATGGAAGCATTCATCAAAACAAACTCATATAAATTATCATAAACGATTGATTAAACTCAATACAATGGTAACAATTATACTGCAATAATATAAGAAATATAACAACTTCGTATACAACACATAATTTGTCAAATTCATCATAGTTTCCTATGAACCTTAAAATCCAAAATCATTCACATATATATAATCCACACCTTATATCAATTATAATATATATAATCCAAAATCATTCATCATAGTTCCCTTTCCTCGAGGTCTTCAAGAAACTTATGAGTCCTCACCTTTCTGTCTTCGTTCCTCATAGCAGTTTTCCAAAATACCATCGATCTCCCGAATTCTCCTAAAAATCTGATTTTATGTTTTCCTCCTTTACCCTCTTGGACCTCATTACATTATTCTAATTTTGACCTCACTTATCCATCCAAAAATACCACTTTATTCTTAATCATTCTCCTTTTATTTTAAATAATAATAATAATAATCCAAATAATATTATTCTATTATCATTATTAAAATAATTCTGGATAACCACTTAGTTCATCAAATTACACCTCACTCATCATAAACACATCCTACACAATAACACCTCACCAAGTTCACCGATAAATCCTGAATTTTTATTATAAACCAATTAAATAAATTTTCTAATTAATTTGGGGTGTTACAACAATCACCAAATTAAATCATGCCCTCTTGAAGTAACAGGAAACCCTGTCACAAAATCCATAGAAATGCTATCCCATTTCCATTCTGGAACTTGTAACGGTTGCATCAACCCTGCAGGCTTCTGATGTTCAATCTTCAAATTATGACAAGTCAAGCACGCATACACAAATCGTGCCACATATTCTTTCATTTTGGACTATCAAAATATTTTCTTCAAATCTAGATAACTTTTAGTAGCTCCCGGATGAATACTTAGATTACTCCTATGACCCTCTTCAAGAATCCTCTTCATATCTACATCATCAAAAATATAAAATCGATCATGCAGTCTCAACACACCTCTTGCATCAATCTTAAAGTCACTCTTCTCTGATTGACCACAACTATTCATGATGTCCACTAGTTTAACATCCAGCTTCTGAGCCTCTCGAATACTATCCAGAAAATTATTATTAATCTTTAACATGCCCAACATCACACTATGCAGTGTTACTTCACAAACCAAACTCATATCTCGAAACTGCTCAATTAATTCCAACTCTTTAATCATCATTACTGACATATGTAAGGTCTTTCGGCTTAAAGCATCGATCATGACATTAGCTTTACCTGGATGATAATTCAAACTGAAATCATAGTCTTTCAGCAATTCCAACCATCTTCTCTATCTCATATTTAAATCCTTCTGATCAAACACATACTTTAGGCTCATATGATCACTAAAAACTTCAAATCCGGAACCATAAAGATAATGCCTCCAAATCTTCAGTACAAAAACAACTACAGCAAGTTCCAAATCATGCGTAGGATAGTTCTTTCCATGAGTTCTCAACTGTCGTGACGCATAAGCAATTACCTTATTGTTCTGCATAAGCACACCTCCTAAACCTAGGAATGAAGCATCACAATAAATCACAAACGGTTCTTCTGGATTCGGTAATGTCAAAACCGGAGCCGACGTCAATCTCTTCTTCAATTCTGTAAAACTTTCTTCGCACTTTACATCCCACACAAAGGCTTTACTTTTACAAGTTAATCTAGTTAACGGAAGTTCCAACTTAGAAAATCCTTCGATAAACCTTCTATAATAACCAATGGGCCTAAACAAAGCACCCCTATAATAACCTTCTATATAAACCTTCTATAATAACTCTCTAACTTCTATTTCTTTTTATCAAATATTATTATTCCACTAACTTAACTAATGGGCCTAAACATATCACCCCTCTAATTGCTAGTTCATACACGAATTCTAGCACACTAACCAACACACTCCAACAACAATAATATTACTTCTAATATTATTTCTACGACTTTCCGACTTAATATTCCTACTTAATGACTTAATTCACTACAACACAAAATCGACCAAATAATCACAAATAAATAATTAAATATTCGATTAAATAAATAATTAAATATTTGGGCGTTACACTAATGACCATCCATGAGGCCTCCTCAAAAAGTGTCTTTATGAAGTACCTCAACATATTGGTTGAGATAACTGTTTTTGTCAAAGGTATGACACCTTTTGTTGAAATGAAGTTTGGGCCCACCTAGTTTACGAATCCCTTGCCTGGCACTTCTCTGACGTCAACAACGAAGTCAAATGCTGTGTGGAGGGCCTTTTTGACCCCTACTATGCTCTCTTACCAAACTGAGCCAGAAGCCTATGGCTACACCGACTATTAGCCTAACTTGGTGACTCGATAATTTGGTTTGAGCCAAATGCTATCCAAATCTCTTGTGAAGTACCCTTTGGAAATCCTCTGGTCGGGCCTGGAACTCAATGTAACACCTTTTTTACCCCACAACCATAATTATACGAAATTATTCAAGGAAATCAGTTTCAACATAAAAGGGTATCACATTTCAACAAAACATCAAATTAACTCATTTATGTGTCATGTCCCATAACACGGGTTATAACATGCATCGTATTTCAAACCAACATTTTTATCACGCAACTGATCATCATTTAACAACTTTATTAATATAGTTTAAAAATCCATTTGTTAATACAAAACATCATCATGTCAGATCAAACAGACAAAAACAACAAAACTTCCAAGCGTTCCCGAATGTTACACGACACAAAGAAGGACATACTCCAAGCTACGTCCAAGCACCAAGCTATTCTTGAGTATTTTCAGGATGGCATAATAGACCATCACGAAAGGCAGACAGGGTGAGTAAATACACATTCAATATAAATAATATAAAGCAGGAATTATAAGACAACATGTATCAAGGAATCAAATAGATCAAGTATCACCTATGTACAACACAATCAATCACATCATCATACAAAAGACAAATGCAATCATGCTATGCCACCAAGAATGAAATGCAATCTTCATAATATGCAAGTGGTACCAAAACATAATCATGGATGGACATTGGGTCATCAACCCTCCACAAGGGAACACAACATAAGAAACATATCACTTCAATCCGCACAATAGGATTGAATCTACCAACAGACCGAATCCCCAACATAATTATGCCATGAATACAAGACACAATACAATCATACAACATCAAGACCATCAACTATTGCATCCACATTCATCGTTATTCATCATTCATCATTCATACATCTACTTCCTTGCCCACTCATATACTCACTGCTACATGTCTTCATAATACAACATAAGCATCTAAATGTCATTTCATCACAATTTCCTACCTATTTCGCATTTATAATATGGCATGATTTCACAGCAACATCATAACAACATAATACAACAAAACAAGTCATTTTGAGTCATTTGGGAAAAGAAAACTTTTTTTCAAAAAGTTACAGGTCTCGCTAAGAGGCCACCTCTCTCGCTAAGTGAGCTACTCTCGGTTGCAGGATTCTCAAAATTCCATTAGCTCTCTAAGCAAGCACATGTTCGCTATGCGAGATGGCAAATTTATGCAAAAACCCTGCGAAATTCAACACATCTTAGTTGCGACCAAACTCATCAAAGACCATCATTTAACAATAGAAACACACATAATTCATTCTTGATACCTATTATAATCTTATTTTCATCAATATAACATCTAATAACAACAATTCATCATATTCTTCTAATTATCCTCCCAACCCTAAGGTTTCCCTTAAAATCCCCTTTTCTCATGAAACTTATCCTACATTATAGATATTGAATATAAATTACTCCCCATACCTTAATCAAATGAGCTCTTCGATCACCTCTTGAACAATCTCCAACCTTAGTCTCCCTTGTTCTTCAGAGCAACCTCTCAATCTTCACAAAACACGAGTTATGAGAAACTATGCGTATTCCCCATTCTCATAACCTTCTCAAATTACAATACTACCCCTAAGACCTCCAACTTCTCTTATTTTATTTTTAATAATAATATTTAAATAATAATCAATTATTCTAATATCACTATTTCAATAAAATAATTCACCACAACACTACAAAATACCATATGTTCATAAATAATTAAAAAATAATTAAATTATTAAATTGAGTGTTACAACTCTCCCCACTTTAGGAATTTTTTCCTCGAAAATGTTACCTGAAACAAACCGAGTCAAATACGACTCCTTCATCTGATCTTCACGTTCCCAAGTCCAACTTTCACCTGCTGGTCCACCCCACAATACCTTTACCAAGGCAATTTCTTTTCCTTGTAACTGCTTCATTTCTCGGCCATCTATCCACAATGGTAGTGCCTCAACAGTCAGATTATCTCTTCCATGTATGTCATCCATCTGAATCACATGTGATGGATCACACACATACTTACTTAACTGCGACACATGGAACATATCATGCAAATTTGCAAGCAATTGTGGTAACACAATCCGATAAGCTACCACTCTGATCTTTTGCAAAATCTGATATGGACCAACAAAATGTGGAGTGAGCTTTCTAGACTTCAAAGCTCTTTCAAAATCACTCACCGGAGTAACTCTCAAGAACACATGTTCTCCCTCTTGGAACTCAAGAGCTTTCATCCTCTTATCACGATAACTCTTCTGTCGACTCTAAGAAGCCTTCATTTTTTCTTGTATCATCTTAATCTTCTCAATCGTCTCCTGTACAATCTCAGGTCCAAGTACTGCACTCTCGCCTTATTCTTACCAACACAATGGAGTCTGACATCGTCTACCATACAACATTTCATATGGTGTCATTCCAATACTAGCATGATAACTATTATTGTAGGTAAACTCAATCAACGACAAATAACTATCCCAAGATCCTCCTTGATCCAACACACAAGCTCTCAGTAAATCTTATAAATATTGGATAGTCCTCTTTGTCTGACCATCTGTTTTTGGATGATAAGCAGAGCTCATCCTTAACTACGTACCCAAAGCATCTTGTAAGCTCTTCCATAACCTCGACATAAACTGCAGATCTCTATAAGATACGATACTCGACGGTATCCCATGCAACTTCACAATCTCTTCAATATACATCTCAGCTAGCTTCTGCATAGAATGATTATCCTTCATTGGCAAGAAATGGGCCGACTTAGTCAATCTATCCATAATCACCTAAATTGAATCATTTGCCTTAGCAATCTTCGGAAAACCCGTAACAAAATCCATGGAAATGCTATCCCACTTCCATTCTGGAATATTCAACGAATACATCATACCTAACAATTTATGATGTTCAATATTTGACTTTTGGTAATTCAAACAAGCATACACAAATTTCGCAACGTCCTTCTTCTTACCTTGCCACTAAAACAATTTCTGCAAATCATGGTACATCTTCGTAGCACCAGGAAGGATACTCAATCTACTTCGATGTCCTTCTTCTAAAATACTCTTTTTAATCTCTAGAACATAAGGAATACATACTCTATCTCAAAATCGCATCACACCATTCTCATCAACTCGGAATTCACCTCCGTTACCTTGGTTAATCAAAGTCAACTGATCAACCAACTTCAAATCAGATTATTGTCCTTCTCAGATCCTTTCCACAATTTCACTGGTCAAATTCAATAGTCCTAACTTCACACTCTCAGAACTAGTCTCACACAACAAACTCATGTCTCTGAATTGTTCAATGATTTCGAGTTCTTTCACCATCAGCATCGACATATGCAATGTCTTTCTACTCAAAGCATCTGCAACCACATTTGCCTTACTAGGATGGTAATTCAAATCAAAGTCAAAATCTTTCAACAATTCCAACCACATTCTATGCCTCATATTTAGTTCCTTCTGATCAAACAGATATTTCAAACTCATATGATCAATAAACACTTCGAATTTCGAACCAAAGAGATAGTGTCTCCAAATCTTCAACACAAACACCATAGTTTTCAACTCTAAATCATGTGTAGGGTAATTACTTTCATGAACTCTCAATTGTATAGAAGCATAAGCGACTAATTGACCATTTAGCATCAAAAATCCTCCAAGTCCCATCTTCGACGCATCACAATACACTATGAACGAATCATTTAGATTAGGAAAAATCAACACTTGAGCAATTGTCAATTTCTTCTTCAACTCAACAAAAATATTTTCGCACGCAACATCCTACACATAAGCTTGACTCTTTCGAGTCAACTAAGTCAAAGGTAGCACCAACTTCGAAAAGCCTTCAATAAACTTCCTATAATAACCTGCTAAACCCAGAAAACTTCTAATCCCATTAGTAGATTTGAGAGTCTCCCATTGTAACACTACATCAATCTTCGACGGATCTACAAAAATTCCACTACTGGAAATTACATGTCCAAGGAAACTCACTTCTTGTAACTAGAATTCACACTTTGATAGCTTCACATACAACTTCTTCTCTCGCAACACTTGCAGCACAATCCTCGAATGCCCCGCATGTTCCTCATTTGTCTTGGAATAAATTAGAATATCATCAATAAAAACTACCACAAATTTATCCAAGTACTCATGGAAGATTCTATTCATGTACTCCATGAACACACCGAGTGCATTGGATGCACCGAACGACATCACCGTGTACGTATAATGACCATATATTATCTTGAAAGTTGTCTTCAGAATATTATTAGACTTAACATAAATCATAAGGTAACCATACCTCAGATCAATCTTGCTAAACACACAAGCTTCCACTAAATGATCCATCAAGTCATCGATTCTCGGAAGTGCGTACTTGTTCTTGATAATAACCTTGTTCAACTGCCGATAATCAATACACAACCTCATACTACCATCTTTCTTATTGTCCAACAACACAGGAGATCCCCACGGAGAAACACTAGGTCGAACAAAACTTCTTTTCTAACAATTCTTCCAGTTGCTTCTTCAACTCACTCAATTCCACAGCAGACATCTGATACGGAGCCATAAACATATGACTAGTACTAGGTAATAAATCCATTGTAAATTCAACTTCATGTTCTGGAGGCAAATCACTCATGTCCTCCGGAAACACATCTGGAAACTATTGGACAACCGGTAAATCAATACTCAAAGTCTTCCCTTCGACTTGCAATGATGCAAATATTGCAAAAATCTGAGCTTCGTCTTCTAACAATTCATCTACTTGCCTAACCGTCAAGAACATCAATTCACCATGATCACCAAGTTCAGGAAACTCTACAGTCTTCGCATAACAGTTGATATGCACAAAATTGAACTCTAGCCAGTACATTCCAAGAAAAACATCAATTTGGTGTTAAGGAAAGCACACCAGATCCATTAATAAGTCCTTCTAAAAAATAGTCAAAGGACACTTCAAACACACATATGTAGTAGTAATAGAACTATCGCGGCCGGCTTAAAATTCTAAGAGTCGTCATCCTATTTTTTAAGGGAAATAAAGGATAAAACTAAATCCTAAGGGAGAGACCTATGTACGGAAGTCAGTTAAGTGGGAGGAAGGTGTTAGACACCCCTCACTTCTATTATACTTAATAGGATCCCTTCTACTATTTATAGGGTATTCCTTGTTTGTATTAATCCCAAATTTAAATCCACCTTTGCTTAAAAAACTCTAATTTTATCCTAAGTTTACTCGCTAGGGTCTTTGTTCAAAAACCCTATGCCTACGTACCCTCAAAAGAGGGATCAGAGCGTCGTAGTTCAATTCTCCTACCCCTATACCTTAATCCTAATTTTCCTAACTACCCCTATACCCTAATCCTAATTTTCCTAACCACCCCTTACTAAATTTATTAAAACCCTGATTTTAAAACCCCTTTTATCATTATTATAAAATCCCATTAAATATCCCTTAAATAAAACACCTACTTAATTTTAATTCACAATTTATAGAACCAAAAAAATAGATAAAATTTAATCCTAAAATGTCTAAGTGATTTCAATCCCAAAAAATAATTAATTCTAATTAATAAAAATAATTATAATTCTCTTAGCAAATAAAACCCCTAATTTAAAAATCCCCATTTAAAATTAATTCTCTATTAAAAATAGTATTAATCCTTTTTAAATTAACAACTTCTATTTAAAAGTCCCAAAAATTATAAAATAACTCAAGTTATTAATTCCAATCAAGTAATAAAAATCCCAAAATATAAGTTATCACAAAATCCCCTTTTAATATTAATTTTCAATTAAAAATCCAATTTTGTCTTTCCTAAACAAATTTATTTCCCAAATCCTAAAAAAAAACATATTAAATCCAAAATCCCTTATTAATTCTCAAAATTAATTGAAAATAAAACATTTATTTTATTATTAATTCCATTAATTAATTGTATTAACCAAATTAAATAATTATTTAAACTCTAAAACCAATTCCCAATTTGAATCCCAAAAATAATAAAATAATCCACACTTTTTTAATTTCGATCCAAAAATTATATTATGACAACAACCCATATATTTTTTTAATAAAATTAAATTATTTTAAAAAATCTAATTTCCTCCTTTTTTCCTAAAAGAATTAATTCCATAAAAAAAATTTAAATCCCTAAAATCCAAGTTAATTCACAAAAAAGTGAAAATAAAAAGATTTACATTTTATTAAATGCTAGAAACATCATTAATTAGAAAGAAATAAAATATTAAGTCTCAAAATGTAATTCTTGTAATTTATTCCCCTACTAATCCTAATCAACCATAATTATCGATTTTTTTATATATATTAATCTCTTTATTAAATATTTAATTAATCCCTACTAAATCCTATTAGTTATAATCTTAAATAAATATATTATTATTTACATTATTCTTATTTATTGTTTTTTTTTTGTTGATGATTATGATTCGTATTTTAGTTTTCAAATGGTTGTGTTGAAGAAGATTATAGTGAATATTTTGTAAAAAATATTCTACACCTAGACTAAGTTGTTGTACCTGTATAAAAAAAAGTTAAGAATTTTGTACAAAATTCCTCCTTTTATGTAATTAAAACAGAATTAAACATAATTAATTGTATTCAAACATAATTAAGTTTTTCTTGAATTTTCTAACAATATAATAATTAGTGCAATAGTTACTACATAAATATATAAAAAGTTGTTTTATATAGATAGAATAAAAAGTAAAAAAAGTCAAATAATAAAAGAAGAAATTCAATCCCAATCAATCCCCTAACAAATCTAAATTCTAAGCGTATACCAAACAAATATTGAGCCAAGTAGAAACCAACCTACGAGATCGAGGTTTATCCCGGTTTGCTTCCTTCACACCATCAATATTAATCCTTTCCATTTTACGTTTATACTTTTATCCCTCCTCCTTTTGTGTTCTTCGCGTATCTTTTGCTGCTCCCATTTGATCTTTCTTGATCAACTTGATGTTGGAGGCTAGGGTTTATTGTTGTTGTTCTTCAATGTGAAGAACAACATCTTTTAGGGTAGGATTTGGTGGATGGTGTGTGTCTTAAAATGTAGAAAATGAGCCCTATTTATAGATAAAAATAAGGTCAAAGAACTAAATGAATTTTGTCTAGGAAATTTTTCATTTGACCTGATTTGCATCTATTTCTTAAGGGCCAAGGCAATGAATCTGGATAGATTCAGGGTTTGGTGAATTTAAATAAATAAATAATATTTTGTATTAAAGAAATTGTCTAATAATGACAATTAAACAAAGAGATTTTGATATTTTTTATTTTTATTATTTTTTGATATTTTTCCATAAAAAAATGATTTTAATTTAAAAAAAATCATATTTTCAAATATTCATTAAATAAAAATATGAAAATTAAATATTAAATATTAAAAAAAAATATTTTATTTATTTTTATTCAAAAAATAAAAATACTACAAGTTAGTAATAAATAAAACATTAAAAGTGAGAAAGGTGAGATTCGAACTCACAACCTCTCACACTTATACCCTGTTCCGGACTGGGCCTCGAGGACACTGATGACCCCTGGCCCAACACATCGGACAGAGGCCCATCTAGTTGGCCATATCTTCTTCACCGTCAGAAAGACTCACAACTGCCAGAGCAGATACCTGCACGTCGGGCAAACACCCTATCCACTGGGCAGGTGACGGGGAGACCATGTCTCCCCATCATCTGCCACGTCACCCAACTGTCCACCATTATCTCCTGGAAGATAGGGGCAGTTGGACCAATGGCAAGACCACGTGCTAGGTCTTACACGCTTCTACGTGTACCTTGGCAGTTCTTCCTTGGGCCTAGCTAATCCAACCCAAAGAAGAACCTTGGTCCAGCGCTGGGGGTTCACTATAAATACCATTTTTCATTAAAGGGTCAGGTATGCTGAAACACTTTCTTATTTACCACTTTATGTACCGCTTACTTACTTTGACATCGGAGTGCCTTGCAGGTACACCCCCTCCCCACTTATCAACCATTTTTGCTATTCATGTTCAACTACTGGAAGGCCCTACTGATCAGGTAAGATCAGTGGCGTCGTCTGTGGGGACCTAACTATCCCCTTCTTCCACAACAGAAGATCAAAGCTCAAACCCATCTTCCATCCTTCCAGTTTGGTCGGAGAGCACACCGACAACCATCGCATTCCCCTCGTCGACTACACGATGGAGGACAACCTGAACTACAACGAAGTTGATCACAAAGACGGGCAACCTGCCACCTCGTCGCCTGAACCCGAAGATAATGGGGCTCCGCAACCTCAGTCACAAATTAGGCCGGTTGCTCCATTCAAGCTCATTCCAGTGCCCGTCGAAGGAGACGTCACTATAATTACTATGGTGAACACCCTCAACCAGGCCAACTCCATGCTCTACCAACAACACGAGAGGATCATGGTCCTAGAGGCTGACCGACAAGAAGATCGCCCCAGCAAGGGTGAAGGAAGCTGCACGAGAAGCAACGTCCAGAAGCTATAAAGAAACGGGGTCGTTCCCCTCAACGGCGGGGACGATGCTCCCCCGAGCCTAAGAAGAACAAATCCCAGATATGCCATGAGATCGATCGATTGAGGACCTCGCCCCGACGCGAGCAGAGTCCTGGAAACGATGAGGAAAGGAGCCATGGCCTGGTACAAAAGTCTGGCCCCGGAGTCCATCACATCCTGGAGAGTCATGAAATCCACGTTCACGAGGCACTTCACAGCCTCCCGACATCATCCCAAAAACTGAGGCAACCCTTGAAGCTATAGTGCAGAGGAAGAATGAGACATTACGCTCGTACATCGATCGGTTCAACCAGGAAACCGTCGAGGTAGATACAACGAAGTACATGAAGAAATACCTCCTCGAGAGAGGACTTTTTCCCAGAAGCAAACTCAGCAGAGCGGTCAGGATAGAGCCTCCCTGTACCCTGGATGAGCTCCTGCATAAAGCCCAAGCTTACATCAGATATGAAGAAAAACAGGTTGCCCACAATGCTCGGAATAACCGCAATACCGGTGAAACCGATCACTCCAAGTGCGAGGACACCAACGCCCCCGCCGCAATGGGGACAAGCGGAGGGAGGAGAAAGCCTGTGAGACCCGTGAAGGAGGGGGCCCGCGGGCTGTTACAGCGAATACACGTTACTAACAGTTCCCTGCAAACGCATCCTCGCCGAGTGCATCAATTCTGAGTTTAAACAAGGTAGGGTAAGGTTCCCCAAACCTTCTGCACCCAAGCCACATACCGACAAGTCTAAGTACTGTCATTTTCACAGAAGTCACGGACATGTGACCGAAGACTGCATCCATCTGAAAGACACAATTGAGATCCTGATTTAGGAAAGCCATCTCAATCAGTACACCAAGAGGAACAAAACTCCCCGACACGAGGATCAAAACACGAAGAGAGCTCGCGAAGACACGCCGCTCGGGGACTCCTCATATCAAGTAGCCCTATGCATATCACGCCCGTAGGACATTCATCTCCCCGACTCGGGACCAGGGGAACGATTCGCAGCTCTTAGTCCCTGGAAAGACTTCCCAATAGCTCTCGTTATATCAGGAGGAGGGATGAACAAACGAAAACGCTACCATCTCAGTGAAACATAAGTTCGAATAACTCCTACTGATCGCACCCGAACAATTGACAACACTAATGAAATACATAGGAAAGTCCAACCTAATATATTTCTTCCTAGAAGAGATGCCGGGAGGCTCCCCTAATTTTAGCATCCCCTTACTAATAAGGACCAATATGGAACTCTTTGATGTTCAACGCATCCTGGTCGACCAAGGTAGTTCGGTGGACATCATGTACGTCCACCTATTCAAGACTCTCAATCAGGATAAGACAAATTTATCCCCGTATGTCGGGTACGACCTTCAAGGATTTAATAGGGCCACCACAAAATTGTGGGGGTACGTCGAGCTCCTCGTCACCTTCGGGGAGAAAGAAACAGCTACAAAAGTCAAAGTCCAATTCCTGGTGATAGAGTGCGCCTCCCTTTACAACTGCATTCTCGGACGACCAACTCTGGCCGAATTAACTGCGGTCCCCTCCATCGTCCACCTGAAGATGAAGTACTACACCAAACTAGGCCGCGTAGTCACGATCCACGGTGACATCGAGGCCACTCGAGGATGTTATGATGTTGCATTAAAAGGACATGCCATAATCAACACCAAGAATAGCAAGAAGCCTAGGGTCGAGGAGCAGCCTCCCCCAAGGGAATCAACGCCATCGACCTCTGTATCTGCATCGGCGAGGACGACACGGAAACGCAGGACCCCATCCACGGGCAAGCCCCAACCCATCTATTCCGCCCGGTCCCAGACAGAGAGTTCGAGCTCATTCCCCTAGGTGACAACCCCGACAGAGCTGTAAAGATAGGCACGGGGCTGCCCGCTGAAACAAGGGAGCAACTCGCAATCTGCCTCAAGGAGAATGCAGACCTCTTTTCATGAAATGCTGTAGAGATGCCCGGGATTGTCCCCGAGGTTGTCTGTTATCAGTTAGCTTTAGACCAGGCAATTAAGCCTGTAGCACAGCAAAGGCGCAACCAGTCTCCCGAGAAAGCGGAGGCTGCTGAGCGAGTTGTAAAAGACCTCTTAGAGGAAAATTTTATTTCTGAAGCCCAGTACACAACCTGGCTCTCTAATGTAGTCCTCGTTAAGAAAAATAATGGGAAATGGCGTATGTGTGTTGACTATACTGATCTCAATAGGGCTTGTCCCAAAGATGATTTTCCTCTACCTAACATAGATAAACTGGTTGACAACCCTTCAGGTTTCAAACTCTTGTCTTTTATGGACGCATATAGTGGATACAACCAAATCCCTATGTCGGATACATATAAGAGGCACACGACCTTCATGACCCCGACATGCAATTACTATTACAATGTAATGCCCTTCGGGCTAAAGAACGTCGGGGCCACATACCAACGGATGATGAATAAGGTCTTCCGAGGAGAGATTGGGGACATTCTCGAATTATACATGGACTACATGATTGTGAAGTCACACGAGGAGCCCGACCATGCGCAACACCTCAGAAAGGTTTTTCAGCAGGCGAGACAATGTAGAATTTGTTTTAATCCTGAAAAATGCACCTTCGGTGTCCGGGCAGGTAAATTCCTCGGCTTCTATCCCACCGAGCGAGGAATTGAAGCCAACCCCGAGATATGTCGAGCATTTTCAGAGTTCCCAACCCTAAATTCAAAGAAATCTATTCAGTCCATCAACGGTATGTTATCCTTCTTATCCCGCTTTGTCGCCAAGTCCGCCCAACACCCCTTGTCTTTCTTTAAACTATTACGAAAGGAGGCCTCCTTTAAGTGGACCGAAGAGTGCGAGCAGGCATTACTCCTCCTAAAGAAAGCACTCTCCGAACTTCCAGTCCTGTCCCGACCACTGGAAAAGGAGACCCTATACCTATATTAGTCCATAGCGACTGAGGCCGTCAGCACCGTCCTCATCCGAGAAACCATCGAAGGGCAAAAACCTTATTTATTTAATGAGCAAAGTCCTCCAAGGCCCCGAGCTCAGTTGGTGACGCTCACTGCTGGATGACGCCCATCTACAACTACCTCACAAGGGACGAACTCCCTACGGACCCCAAAGAGGCAGCCATGACCAAGAGAAGGGCATGCTCATACGTCCTCCTCGAGGGAAAACTCTATAAAAGGGGATTTTCCATTCCACTACTCAAATGTGTCAAAGAGGAAAAGGTCCCCGACATACTAGGAGAAATACACAGAGGAATCAACGCTCAGCATCTCGGTGGGAGGTCATTACCGTGCAAAGCCTTGCGAGTATGCTATTATTGGCCGACAATGCAACACGATTCTAAAAAACATGTAAAAAGTGTGACAAGTTCCAAAGGCATGCCGACATGCATCTCTCACCCCCAACAAACTAAAGACGTTCTCTTCTCCGTGGCCTTTCACCTGGTGGGGGATGGACATCCTCGGTCCTTTTGTGATCGGCTCATACCAAAAAAAATATCTCATCGTAGGGGTGGACTACTTTACTAAGTGGATCGAAGCGGAAGCCATGGCCAATATAACGACACAAAACATTATCCGGTTCTTGAAAAGAAACATGCTCGCACGCTTTGGCATACCCCAAGTCCTCATCACCGATAACGGGACACAGTTCACGGACGAAAGATTCCAAGACTTCGTCGCTGGATTAGGCACAAAACAACACTTCACGTCCGTCGAGCACCCTCAAACTAATGGGCAAGACGAGGCGGCCAATAGGGTCATCCTACGCGTATTGAAACTTCGACTCGGCGATGCGAAAAAGGTGTGGGTCATGGAACTACACAACGTCCTTTGGGCTTATCGCACAATGCCACATTCCACGACCGTGTAGACCCCACTCAGGTTAACCTACGACACTGAGGCAGTAATCTCGGTAGAGATTCGGGAGCCCACGAGGCGCTCAAAACTACCCCTAGACGAGGATTTGAACGACAAAACACTACGAGTCGAGCTAGACCTCGTCGAAGAAATCCGCTCTGAGGCAGCCCTAAGGGAAGCCTCCCTTAAACAAAAAATAGCTTTACGCCACATCGCCAGAGTCATAAAAAGAGAATTCCAGGTGGGCAGCCTGGTCCTCAGACAAAACTAGAAAAACCCATGAGAAGGCAAGCTAGCTGCCAACTGGGAAGGCCCGTACCATGTCCGAGATAAGAAGGGCAACGGGGCCTACTATCTTGAAAACCTACAAGGTGAAGAACTTGCTCGACCATGGAACGCAGAAAAACTTAGGCAATACTACAGCTAAAGACAATTTAGGAAGGCGTGGAAGGTACGACCATGACCTTCGTCACCAAAAGAAAGGGAGGATAACGCCCACATGAGGAGAGCACAACCCTCCCCGATGTCGGACATCTCAAACAAGCTCCAACGTCGCAGTACCACATCGGCAGGGCACCCAGCTCGCGATGGGAAGACCCAAGCCCCGAGATTAGGGTGTCCAACCGCAAGCCTAATCCCGATTCACGACGGACGTAAAACCCGCTACCTTGTCGGTTCCCTAAAAAGATGAGTCCAACTAGTCGAGCACAAAAAAGTTCAAGATAAATAACAATTCTAAATAGTCGAACAAAATAAAATAATGAACAAAATATTATTTAATTAGGCCAAAGTCGGCCACCAAAGTACATAAAAGTGGTGCACAGACCGTCAATATTAAAAAAGGCACGCAAGCCATCACATCAAAAGGCACGCAGACCATTACAACAAACAGGCGCGTAGGCCAGAAATTCAAAAACAAAGGATCTCTGCCCGAAGCTACTCCTCTTCATTGTTGTCGTCCTCCTCCTCTACCAGCTCCTCCTCGGCAATCAAAGGGATGACAATCTCCCCGTCGGTCACACAATAGTTGTGAATCGTCCCTTCGGTCACGAACCCCGGATTCACGACCTTGAGTTGGTCGATGGCGTTGCAAAACCCTCTTTGAAGATGACCACCACATCTTGACAGAGCTCGCGGATCCTATTGACCAATTCACCCCGAGTACGGAGGGCCAACTCTTCTTCGGTCTCGTCATCAAGAGGACAGAATGTACCTTCCAGCAACTCCAGTCGGGCTTGAAGGTTCACATTCTCTTCAACCGCCTTATTGAGCTCTACTGCACGCTCCTTCAAATTTTTGTTTACCTCTTTCAAGGTCTCCCGCTCAAGTTTGGACTTCTCCAACTCCGAGCTCAACCCCTCTTGGAGCTGATGCTCCTCCTTGTAGCCGGACAGGTCTTTGGAGAGCTTGTCCTTCTCAGCCCTTGTAGTCTCGAGTGCTTCCTCCAATACAGCGGTGGAGACAGCAGTGTCGGACAACACCACAACTGTCTCCATGACCCAGACGACAAAATCAATATCCCCGACTAAATCTTCCCGCCTAGCAGTAGAATCTAGGTTAAGCAAAGCCTTCGTCTCGGGAGCTGCCACCACAACAGAGCCCTCATATTTGAAGAAATCCCTCTCCAAATAGCAAGGGGGCAGCAGGTAACTTCCTTGTTCGCTCGAATGCATACCACCCACGGCCGCCGAATGAGTAAGAGACCTATCTGTCCATCGACGCTTAGACCGAGGAGAGTTTAAGGAGGGGGAGGACTATCCTGTATTCTTATCGGGGAAGTTGGTTGAGTGACAACTTGGGGAGAATCGGTGGTCGAACTAGGAGTACCATAGCTACTGACCCCCTGCTCGGTTGCTACCTCCTAGACGCGGCTAGCCATTTTCTTTTACTTCTTTGATGAGACCATGTTCGGGGCCCCTTCCTGATTGGCCAACATCAATGCTCGTTCTCTGACCGAGGGCATAGCTCCCGCAAAACAAAAGAAACCGAGAATCAGCTAACATATATAAACATCAGAGAAGAGGGAAAGGATGAAAGAACCTACGCAATAACCGAATAGCTTCTTAGTCCGTGTCACACTCGAGCAAGGCCTTAGTATTTAGTAGGTGTGTTTCAAGGAAGGGCATCCTGTCGTCATCTACGTAAGGTCTGTCCTGTCGGTCCACGCAGGCCGCCAAGTTGAAGCCTTGGACATAATCCACCAACTTTTGATAAGCCATCCGATCCTCGACCTCTAGACATGCGTGTCAGACTCGTTAATAGCTGGTCGACAAGTCAAAATGGTCTAGCTACCATCTTAAAGGGATTTTCGACATCAACTTCTCCTCGCCATTTGCATTTCATTTATAAAAATATAGACTTTCAAGAGCGTACTGGGTGAGCAGTTTCACCACATACCATCTCCCCTTGAAGTGGCGGGCAGAGTCAACGTACATCTTGAACAACCTCAAAGGTTTCTTAAAAGACACCCATTTGTGACGTCCTCCTGCGCCCGACTGTTGCAGGTGGAAGATACGAAAGAAAAGGGGCAGCGTACAACCGACCCCAAGGTATCGGCAGACCAGCTCAAATGCCCAGACGAAGGCAATGGCGTTAGGGTGCAATTGTGAAGGCACTAGCCTGAGCCATTTGAAGACCCCCATCTAGAAATCGTTAAAGGGGAGCCTTATCCTCGCCTCTCGGAAGCGAACTAGTACATGGAAAATTGCTTCCCCGAGAAACGCAAGCATATCCGGTCTTCTTCTCGAGAGGCAAAGCACTGTCAATTTGGTGTGTCCTCAGGACATATATCCTCGACTACCTCGTACACGGTGCTAGTCTCATCCACAAAATACGACTCCCCTTCTAAAGTCTCGTCAGCAACCCACGACAGGTCGTTACAGCCAGACGAAGAAACGACCACGTTCCCTTCCTCGGTTTGTCATTGATCAGCCGTACCTGAAAAGCAGAAGGGAAAAGTGAATTCGACATTGCATCAAATTCACCTTTCTACCGCATTTCAAGTGAAAGGGAGAGGAGATGAGCGCTCTAAGTTCCCACTAAACTACCCTATTCAACAATGGGACGGCCCGCGGGCCCCCCTCGAGCGCTCACAGAACACCTAAATGTTCCTAAAAAAGCTAAGAGATTCATGCCCGACGAATGCATGGGGAGCTCGTGACCTTCATTAAAAATACAATGTTTATGGCCGACTTATTCATGCAGATATGCATTTTTTGCCCGACTCATGCAAATTGTGCCTGGGACGTTCATATCTACAACCCAAAAACTAGCCTAAAACAGTGATCTACTTGCTCTAAACGGAAAAATTACGGGTTTTACAACCTACCGAGCGAAAAAAATAATCAAAGAGAGAAGATTTGGGAGGTTACTTGACATGGTGATGGCGGGGAGAGAACAATGGCGTACGGGGAGCTGACGGCGGTAAGCGGCGGCGACGGTTGAGAAGAATGCTTGTGTTGTTAGTCTGGTTAAACGCTTGAGCGAAAAAGTGAAATGAAGTAGATTCTTCACCTTATATACAAGGATAGCGCGTGGGGCACGTGCCTATGTAATCATTACCAAGGGTCCCTAGGCCAGCCCTAGAACAGGAAACGAAGCGACACGCCTTAAATTCCTCGGACACTACACTTAAGGTAATCTTGAACGGCGTCAAGCACCCTTAGGTCTCCTCGACTCAACTGAAACTTCCTCGGCTATTAAAGATGCCCACCTCAATCTTTTTGACATACATTTTCCTCGATTTACCGAATGATTCATTCCATCCAATTTGGTGCAAACAATCGACCCTGACGACCAGCTCCACGGTCTATGTCCTACCTCGACATGTTGGTTGTGCCCAACTCCATTTCTCTTAACTGATCACTCCAGCATGGAGACTCGACTTGGGGGGCTCATGTTTCAGACTGGGCCTTGAGGACATTGCTGACCCATGGCCCAACACGTCAGGCAGAGGCCCATCTAGTCGGCCATATCTTCTGCACCGTCGGACAAACTCACGACTGTCTGAGAAGATATCCGTACGTCGGGAAAACATCCTATCCGCTGGGCAGGTGATAGGGAGTCTGTGTCTCCCCATCATCTTCCACGTCACCTAACTGTCCACCATTATCTCCTGGAAGATAGGGACAATTGGGCCAAGGGTAAGATCACGTGCTAGGTCTTACACGCTTCTACGTGTACCTTGGCAGTTTTTCCTTGGGCCTAGCTAATCCAACCCAAAGAAGAACCTTGGCCCAATGCTGGGGGCTCACTATAAATACCCTTTTTCACTACTGGAAGGCCTGCCTGATCAGGTAAGATCATAGCCCTTATACCCTTATTTCTACCAATTGGGACATTTTACTTATTTGAAATAAAGTGGTACTAGAAAACATATAAAACAGGTAAAAATTTAGGGTACGATAGCTGTCCCTATTTAATCAGCTTCGAATTAGACGGAAGATGTCGACGAGCCTTCTTCCCTTTGAAGAGGAAACAGTTAAATATAAGAGGACCCTTAATTTTGACGAAAAACCCCATGCATGACTCTTACGCAGATCAAGTCCTGGTGAGATTTTAAAAACCCGATTCTATCTAAGTATAACCCCGATGGAACCCCAGATGAGAATTCCAGACTGAATTGTTGGTAAAACCCTGATAGACCCCTTGACGTCAATCCTTGACTGAATAACCTTCATGGAACCCCTTATCAATTCCTGAATAAAACCCCTTATCCCTTTCAACCATATAGGTGAACCTTGCCTATGATTCCAATGACACTCTAATCATATTGCTGGAGTAGGATAGGACTTTAGTGATACCTTGATCACTATGGATACAAACCCTTGAATAAAACCCCTTAAATACTGATTACGTCCACATATTCAACCGATAGAACCCCTTTTGTAGAACCCTATAAAATCCCTTTAATCTGGTAAGACCCATTTTTTTTAAATCCCTTTGATATAACCCTTTAAATAAAAATCTGATAGAACCCATTCAATACAATTCCCTGAAAATTCCTTTAATCCGGTAAAACCCCCTGGTATAGAATTCCGGCATAACCCCTTGGTAGAATATTTTTGTGAAACCTCGTAGGTAAAACTCCGTTGTATAATACTCCTATAGAATTCCTTCGATAAAATTCCGATAAAAATCCCTGATAAAATCCAATAAAACACCTTTTGGATGAATCCCTTGATAGAACCCCTTGGATAAAACTCTGGTAAAACCCATTTGATAAATCCTTTAATAAAACCCATTGAAAATAAAATCCGGATGAAATCCTTTTGATGAATCTTTTAATGAAATCTGTTTTGATTGAAACCCATTGGTAAATCCCCTTTGATAAAATCCCTTGATGGAATCTCTGATGAACATCCTTTAATAACATTTTGGTATAGCCCTTTGATGGAACCCCTTGGAAGAGATTTCAGATAAAAACCCTTTTGACAAAATCCCTTGATAGAAAATCTCCTGATAAGACCCCAATGAAACTTTTTAATAACGTTCTGGTAGGACCCCTGAAGGAAATAGTATAGTAAATCCCCTTAAAAAATCCTGATTAAAACCTCTTGATAAATCCCTTGGATAAGAATTCGGCAGAACCCCTCAATACAATTTTGATGAAATCCCCTTGGTGAAAATCCCTTTATATAACCCCTTATTAATACTTGATAGAACCCCATGTTCAATCCCTTTGAACAATCATTAGATATATGCCCTTTTGTAGAACCCCATAAATCCCATTTGTATAACACTTTTGGATGAACATCTGATAAAACCCCTCAGATAATAAGTCTGATAAAAATCTTCTTGAACCCTTGATACAACCCCTAATATAACGCCTTTTGGATAATATTATAGTAGAACTCTTTTTGATGAAAAATCCCTTAAAATCCTTGGTAACATCCCTTTGATATATCCCTTTGATAAAAACCTTCTTGATGAAATCACTTGATAGCATTCCATGGTTGAATCCTTTGACAAAAACCCTTAACAAACCCTTGATAAAACCCCTAATTAAACCCCATTTGACAAATCCCATTGATAAACTTCCTTTGGTAAAATTCCTCGATAAAATCTCTTTTGATAAATTCCATTGATGGAATACAGTGCAACCCCTTGAGAAAACTCCAATAGAACCCTTGTTGATGCAATTCCCTAAAATTCTTTGACAAATATTGACGAACCCTGGATAGACCTTTGATCAAACCCTTGATGAAAACCCTTTGGGTAAGTCCCTTGTAAAATTCCTTATAAACCCTCTTGCCAAATTCCACTAGTGGAATCTGGCGTAACCCTTAAATAACATCTTTAGATGATAATCCCAATAGGAGACTCCCTGATAATATCCTATGTACATTTGATAACATCCTTGTGAATAAAATCCTTGATAAATCCAGTTGAACTTTCTTTGGGTAATTTTTGATAAAACCCTGTGCTAGAATTCTTGGTAACATCCTGATGGTTGATGACAACCTTTTGTAATCGTTTATTGAACTGATTTTCAAACCCTTATGCATGAATGCATGTTCATGTATATGAATGCATGTATACATGTGTGATGCATTAATTATGTATGATGCAATATTTGGGCTAGCGCCTCTTTTATGTTATGCCATGTATATACTGGTTTTTATAAGTATTTTTTTGTAACATCCTGACTCCCTAACCCCTAACTCTTTGATACGGATCCCTGATATCCTTAATCCTTGTGATGTGATACTCAATAATTCATTAACCCATGCGAATGTGACAACTGATAATTCCTCAATTTCTGAATCACAATAATCCTTGATTCCTGAGAATATTTAAAGAAACTCCCGTGTTGGTCATTGTCGTGACTGCTTATTTTGTAAACCATGTGTAGCGGTAAAATCGTGAGTGTAAGCTATTGATTAACTTAACTCAAGGTACACAGAGTCGCCACCGCGCTTTTGTTTATTTCCATAAGGAAAAAGGTAAAAGAACGAATAAAAACCTAGGAATCTAAAAGCAAAGGCTAAAAGAAACAAACAGAGAATGGGTAAGGGGATTGGTTACGAACCGGGAAGGTTTTAGGCACCCGACTCGTCCGTGGTACTCCACGGGAGCTCTTTGAAATATTTATTGCTTTTTGGTCTGAAATTGGTTTGCTTGAAAATGATTGAAGGGATGAGGAGAAGAATATTTTTTAGGATTTTGTGTTTGATGAGGTTTTTAATGCCTCATGCCTACGTACCCACAAAGTGCAATGCGAGATCAAAACCTCGTAGTTCGTGGTACAAAATTTGAAAAGAAACAATGAGTTGAATTGATATTAAAATGTAGAGATAAGTCGTCATCCTTTAGCGAATAATTCAGTAGAAAGGATGAATCATATCTAAACATGTGAAAAGAAAAGGTGCACAAGGCACAAAAACAATTGAATGAGTTTTGGATTTTTTTAAAGTATGTAAGAAAAGAATTTCGATATATTTACATGGATTAACATTTATTTAAGAAAACAAAGTGAAAAGGTTAAAATCGCTTGACCGAAGTCAAGGTTTGATTATGAAAGCATTTGAAGTTTAAAAACAAAGAAGATTTTTGAAATAGGGAGGAGTTTTGAAAATTTAAGAATGGGGAGGAGATGAAGGGACTATCCTAATACTTGAATTAAAAGTTAAGAGAAGAACGGTCGAACCATATTATGCACACTTCTTCAAAGTAACCGGAATCCCACCTTCAAAGATCAATGAATTAACTTGAGGCCAAAGTTTCCAATCCATCACAACTTGAGCAAGGGGAGATCCTAAAATCTAAGTCCATACTCCAAAGCTAAGGATAGTAACCATAGTCCGAAATTAAAGTCACCAATCTTTTAAGTGTTTAATCCTTTATTAATGTTTTGGTATCCAAATGGACAAAATAAAAATCACAAGCAACAATATAAACATAAACAAATGATATATGATATAATATGATAATGGCATAATAAAGAGATAAGGAACGAGGAATTAAAATAAAAGGATAAGGTGCGAGAGATTAAATTTAAACGGATTATTATATTCACATTATTATAATATTTACAATATAAGTGGTATGATGAACTTAATCAAGCACAACCACGAAAAGAAAAATAAAATCGAGGCAACCGGATCCAAGTGGATCTTTAATCCGAATCGGGACAACTTTAGGTCTATGTTAAGCAATCGCCGAGTAATTTACGAAGTAATTACCCTACAAATGAGGCCGGCCACCACTAATTAAAGTGGAAAATATTCGTGTTAATACATGTTAGAGAAACGATATTATGGATCGTTCTCCGAAAACATGCCACACTAAAAGAAAAAAGAATTGTCTAATCTTAATCGAGATTTTAGTTGAATTTATCGAGGGCAACCTATCACGATCTCAAAGTATGGAGAATGATCCAAATGATCATTCATCCATAGATTTGAAATAATGAAGATTAAACCGATCGGAAATCAACAATCACGAATCGGAGATTGTCATCGACCAAAAAATAAAAAAGATGAAGAAAAATGGATCTTAAAAGTAGATCCATAAAAGGAAATTGAAATATATTTTTTAAATCCTTTTCTAAAATCTCTTTTCCTAAAAATCTTTTCAAAATATCTTTTCATAAAATATAATTCTAAATTATTTTCTAAAAAAACATATTTCTAAAAAAATGTTTCTTATATCAAAAATAAATTGTAACCAAATCAACTAAAAAAACAAACTAAAGAATATAAAAAAAAAGAAGAATGGAAAGGAGAGGGGGGAATAAATGATCCGCGGGTGGTGATGGTAAGAGTCCACAAAACCAAAGCCCAAAGCCCAAACACTATCACATTCTCTTTATTTTTTTTTTATTAAAATAAATTGAAAGGAAAAACAACATATATAAAAATCAGAAAAAAAAGAAGATCTGAGTCTTCTTCTTCTTTCACGGCATAAGAGCAGAAACAGGGGAGATGGAAACAGGGCATAAGACGCATGAAAAGAGACGGTGCCTCCCTCACCTTCTTCGATCGACACACAACTCGAATCGCCGGGAAATCAATTCAATCTGATTGCGCGTTTCTTCTTCTTTTCTCTTCTGATTCAATCGCAAGACTTTCTCCTTCTTCTAATTTCGAAAGCAAAACCTTATCCCTCTTTCTTTCGAATCTCTCTCTCTCAAAAAATCTGTTATATGTTGATGGTTAGCTTTTGATTTTTGATAGGTTTTTTTTTTTGGAGAAATGAATTGAAGGATTGGGTGGGGTTTTGAATTTGGCAACAATTTGGAGGATCTCAAAAGCTTAGAGGATTGAAGAAGAGGAGGGTCCAATTTATAGAACCTGTGGTGAAGATTTGAGATGCGATTGGGAGGTATTTGTCGCGTTTTGGAAGCATGAAATTTGCGTGTGCCTTTCGTTTTTGATTTTGAGTTTTTGTTGCGTTTTATGCTTTTGAACGATGCGTTTTGATTGTGTGAATTTCAGGTGTTTGTGTTTTACTTGTTAATTTTCCGTGTGTTGTATGCGTGCTGTTGGGATCACATGATGGATGCGTGGGCAAAAGGATGTGCGGCTGAGGTTTGTTTGGCTGATGTGAGGCTTTTTGCTTTGCTGAGTTTGCGGCTTTTGTTTTGTTTGGAGCCTTATGGGATGCGGCGTGTGAAGGCTTGTTGTGTGGGCTTGAGGTGTTGAAGCTGGTACGCGCTGAGGCTAGCTTGAAGTTCTCGTGTAAGCTGGCTGTGAGCTGAAGCTTGTGGGATGACGTGAGGTTCGTGCAGCTTGAGGGAAAGCTTGGTAGCTGGTATTTTCGTGTGGGCCAGGCGTAAAAGGCTGAAGTTTGTTTTTGCTGCTTTGTATTTTCATTTTGGGCCTGCGGATGGCTTGTTGTTTTTGGTTTTGCATGGATTGTTTTGGCTGGGAAATGGCTGAAGTGATGTGAAGATTGGCTTGTGATGTTTTGCTTCACGTGCTAGATAGCTGACTGGGGATTGTTGGTTGGCTGTACTTGTGGCTATGAGGTTGAAATTATTTTGGAGTATGGGCCTATGGCTTAAGAAATAAAAAAAATGTAATAAACTTTGTAATGTAAAAAAAAATGAGGGAGAGATAAAATAAACTAAAATGACTTGATTGGTTTTTATTATTTTTTTATATTACTTATTACTAGTTGGATTCTATAAAAAAAATATGGGCCTAAAGAAAAAAAATTAGGTTTATTTAAGGTTTATGAATAGAAATAAAAAAAATGGATTTTGGTTTTGTGGAAATGGATTAAAAAATGAAATGTTAAAATTTAATGTGGTCTTAAAAAAATGATAAAGAGAAATTGATATATGGATGATAAAAAAAAGGAATGATTTAATCGGGGAAAATGGAAGGAAAATGGTTATTGGATAAAACGGATAAAATGAATTGGATATGAAATTTGATCCAAACCCACAACCCACTCTTGATGTTTTTCACAAGCCTCTGATAAAGAATGAACACAGCCAACACAGACCACTGAACACTCCACAACTCAGGCCATAAACAACATCTGAAATTTGCCTCGATTATTTGAATCCATGCTGAGGAAAATAAATCCTCAAATGAATTGCTGATAAACTGGTGATCTGATACTCACTGAGGATTCTAATCAAAATTCGCATAAAATACTGCCCGATAACTGATGTCTTTCGCACCCAGCACCACTTGAACTTTGGAAACGCATTGTCTAAACCACTGGCACACACAACTTGCAGTCGAAACAATTTATCTGATAGTTTGACCAAATATTAGATCAAACATCCATTTGAAATCGAATTGTGACTGAACAAACGCATCTGAATAAAGTTATTGTCTTATCTTCGCAAACCTGCAACACAGAGAAGAAGAAGAGGAACACTGCAACATATTTTTTGGTATTTTGGTTAGAAGTTAGTAAATATAAACAAATATAAAGAAGTAAAAACAATGGTGATCCCCTGCGAAGCATAGACCCTACATCTGAGGAGAAACTCGAAGGCCAATGCGATCTTGTTTGTATGCGAATATGCAGATGAAATGCGAAGAAATCTTAGGGCAAAAATTAGGGTGTTACAGCTGCCCCTATTTAAGTTTCTTCAATCCAGAGATATGAAGATTGACATCTTCGTCTCTACAAGATGGGAGAGACTTAAATACAGAAAACCCAATTTTTGTCCTAAGATAACAAGATATGATATGATCATGATATGCAAACCAAGATCTCTGTGGGGAAAATATGACCACCAGAGAAAAACAGAAACTTGGGGACACCGAAGAAAATCTCGCTGGGGAAACAACCACAGACAACCAAAGAGTTACCAGGAAAATAAATCACTAGATAACTGACTCCACTTGGGAAAAGATATGATATAATCAAGATACAAACTTCAACCAAGGAAAGATAAACACCCTTCCAGGAAATATCAATCATACAAAATATTTGAATCGAAGAATGGAGAAATACTATGTTGGAAAAGAATCATCCACTACCTGTTTACTGGGCAGGAAATATAAAAGACTCGACTATCAATTTACTGGATAGGAGCAAAATACAGAGGTATAACCTCAATTACCTTTTTACTGGGCAGAAAAATAAAGGACTCGACTATCGATTTACTGGATAGGAGTAAAATACAGAGGGATAACCTCCACTACCTTTTTACTGGGCAGAAAATATTCACGACTACCTGATTTACTGGGTAGCTATACAAAGAACTCGACTATCGATTTACTGGATAGGAGCATGATCAACTACCTGATTTACTGGGTAGGAACTCAATCAAAGGGAAACAACTTCTATTACCTTTTTACTGGGTAAGAAGGAATATCGACTATCGAATTTACTGGGTAGAAAAATTCTCAACTACCTGATTTACTAGGTAGGAGCTTAAGCAAAGGAAAACAAACTCTATTACCTTTTTACTGGGTAAGAGGAAGAAATCTCGACTACCGGATTTACTGGGCAGGAGTACAAGTAAAAGATCTTGATCAATTTGGTAATACTACCCACTATCGATTACTGATAGCTTAATTCCAAAGTAATATACTCAAGCTGGAGAAAATGTTGCCCACTATCAAACAATGATAGCTTAATTCCAAAGCAATATATCCACAAAAGGGGACCAAAGTTCAATCCAAGAACAAATTGGAGAGAAACGGTCAAACAATCCTCATCCCGAGGAGGAAATATCTCAACTGGGGAAATTCCATCCAGATAATAAACTGGGGAGGAAACTGAATCAAAATCATCCACGAGAAACAAACTCAGTGGGGAATTAGAAAGGATTAACTCTTTCTGCTTAATGGTCGACACTCTAAACTTGAGAGGAACACGACACACACACTCTGTGGGGAAAGTCCACACCAAAGAGCAGATAACAATGATAAACGCAGAAATGCAAGCAAACGATGTTATGCTTATGCGTATGAATATGCTTATGAATATGCTGACAAAACAGACATAAAGATAAGAAACAGGTGACATGAACACCACAACAACCGGATACTCGGCTAATCCCAAGGCAACAATGCAAGGAAACATGTTGGAGATTCAATCTTGAAATCTGCAGGGGAATAAAATCCTACTACAAGGCTTAAATCATGATAAGACAACATCTGTTAGGAATATCATCCTGCTGAGGAAAGGTAATAATCTGCTGAGGATGAAAATATTCTTGATAAAAATCAAATTTCACGAGGAACAAGTGTCATACCACTCCTACTCCACCTGGGGATAGAGTGCAAGACCTGCTAAAAATCAAATAGGAACCTGCTGGGAATCAACACATGCAGACCTATTGGGGATCCATATGGGGATATCAAAAGTTAACATCATAGCCAAAACACAGTTACGAGGGATTTTAAATCAATACCCACCATCGGGTAAAAGAAAACCTCTAAACTGACTGCTATATCAATACTTCCATATTCAAGGATGCACACAAATCAAGCTGAGGATTCCCCATGCTTCTCAATTTAAAGATAACTTGCTGAGGAAGAGATCAACACTCAGCTAGGGATTCTTAAAAAATATTCTTCCAACAACTCTTCTGGGGAATACATACAATCTCCGTTCAACGTCATTGTTGGGGAACAAAACATCATTAACATCAACCTGTCAAGACTATCCAGGAACTTCGCATGGACACAACTGAATCAAACCCTGCTTTGGGAGAGACGAGTTACACACATCCAGACTTTACCATTCTTGGAATCACTATTGATATCCTTTCTTTGTTCATATATCAAAAGAAAAATGTTTTTAAAATCTTCAAAGATTAAATTTATTAAATTTGTTTCAAAAATCATCATCAACAATAAATTGAAATTTTATAAACAGAAACAATATAAAGAATTGCAAACAATTGGATAAAAGCTCAAATTCATTGATAGAATGGTAGTCAGCAAATGGCATGACTCCATGGATCATTACAAGTTTGAAAAATGGTAAATACATGGAAAAGGGCTACATTGAGTTACAATGATCACTATTCTCCCTATCAACTTTGAACTCCACTATGTCCGAAACTTCAGTCAAGGATGAGTGAATAAGAATCTTTGATGGGAAATTCTTCTGAGGGATAGAATCTGAAATCCTCGGTTGCTACAAGTGATCCAGTCTGTCGACGCAGTTACTTGCCATGATCCCTAACTTTTGCCTAGATTGCCCTTTCGGGTTTTCAATCTACCGGGATAATTATTTTTGTTTATGTCTATAATTTTTGCCTGGACCGCCCTTTCGGGTTTTCAATCCACCGAGACGCTCATTTTTGCCTAAGCCGCCCTTTTGGGTTTTCAACTTAGCGAGCTGTTTTTTTATTTTTTAGGCGAAGTATTTCTTGACTGCATCCGCATTCACAGGGCGAGTGATCTCCTCACCATCCATAGTTGCAAGAATTAATGAACCGCAAGAGAAGGGTTTCTTAACAACATATAGGCCATCATAGTTCGGAGTCCACTTACCCCGAGAATCTTTAAGGAAAGACTGAATCTTTTTTAGCACGAGGTCGCCTTCTCTGAATACACGAGGTTTGACCTTCTTATCAAAAGCTTTCTTCATCCTTTGCTGGTACAACCGACCATGACACAAAGCTGTTATTCTCTTTTCTTCAATCAAATTCAACTGATCAAATCTACTCTGACACCATTCAGCCTCAGTCAACTTGGCTTCCATCAGAACTCTCATTGATGGGATCTCAACTTCGACGGGGAGCACTGCTTCTGTACCATAAACTAGTGAGAAAGGGGTTGCCCCAGTTGAAGTGCGGACAGATGTACGATACCCATACAAAGCAAAAGGGAGCATCTCATGCCAGTCCTTGTATGTCACAACCATCTTCTGAATGATCTTCTTAATATTCTTGTTCGCAACTTCAACAACCCCATTCATCTTCGGTCTATAAGGAGAGGAATTATGGTGTTGAATCTTGAAATCTTCACAAAGCTCTTTCATCATCTTATTATTCAAGTTCGAACCATTATCAGTAATGATTCTATTCGGAACACCATATCTGCAGATAATGTTATTCTTGATAAACCGAACCACAACTTGCTTGGTCACATTAACATACGATGCTGCTTCCACCCACTTGGTGAAGTAGTCAATTGCCACAAGAATAAAACGATGTCCATTCGAAGCCTTGGGTTCAATCATACCAATCATATCAATTCCCCACATAGAGAAAGGCCATGGGGAAGAAATCACATTGAGATAAGCTGGTGGCACGTGAATCTTATCAGCATACACTTGACACTTATGGCACTTTTTCACATACTTGCAACAATCAGATTCCATTGTCAGCCAATAGTAACCTGCTCTCAACATCTTTTTAGCCATTGCATGCCCATTAGCATGAGTGCCAAAAGATCCTTCATGAATTTCTTTCATTAACATGTCTGCTTCGTGTCTATCCACGCATCTGAGCAAGACCATGTCAAAATTTCTCTTATAAAGCACATTTCCATTCAAGAAGAAATTGCCTGCCAATCTCCTCAAAGTCCTCTTATCTTTATCGGATGCCCCAAGTGGGTATTATTGACTCTGAAGAAAACATTTAATATCATGATACCAATGCATGTCATCATGGACCTCTTCAACTGCGAACACATGAGCTGGTCTTTCAAGTCGCATCACGCTGATCATGGGAACATCATTCCACTGGTGCACCTTTATCATAGAAGCTATAGTTGCTAAAGCATCTACCATCTGATTCTCATCACGAGGAACATAATGAAACTCAACTTTAGTGAAGAAAGTTGATATCTTCCTGGCATAATCTCTATAAGGGATCAAGTGGGGTTGATGAGTTACCCACGTACCCTGGATCTGGTTAATTACCAAGGCAGAATCTCCATACACATCAAGATGCTTAATCCTCAGATCAATAGCTTCCTCAAGACCCATAATGCAGGCTTCATACTCAGCTTCATTATTGGTACAAGGAAAAGTCAACCTTGCGGCAAAAGGAATGTGTGAACCATGGGGAGTAATGATCATTGCCCCAATTCCTCTTCCGCGTGCATTCACAGGACCATCAAAAACTAAACCCCATCGAGATCCAGGCTCCGGCCCTTCCTCAATCAAAGGTTCATCACAATCTTTTACTTTCAAAAACATCACATCCTCTTCTGGAAAATCAAACTTGATAGGTTGGTAATCATCAATCGGTTGATGTGCCAAATAGTCAGCCAAGATACTACTTTTAATAGCTTTTTGAGTTCGGTACTCGATATCATATTCTGATAACAACATTTGCCAACGAGCAATCCTCCCAGTCAAAGCAGGATTTTCAAAGATATACTTGATTGGATCCATTTTAGAGATCAACCAAGTTGTATGATTCAGCATATACTGGCGAAGACGCTTTGCAGCCCAAGATAAGGCACAACAAGTTTTTTCAAGCATGGAATACCGAGACTCACAATCAGTGAATTTCTTACTCATGTAGTAAATTGCATATTCTTTTTTTCCAGATTCATCTTGCTGACCAAGCACACAACCCATGGAATCTTCCAACACAGTCAAGTACATGATCATCGGTCTACCTTCCACCGGAGGAGACAATATAGGAGGTTCAAGCAGATATTCTTTGATACTTTCAAATGCCTTCTGGCAATCATCTGTCCAGACACAACCTTTGTATTTTCGAATCAACTTGAAAATCGGAGCACATGTGGCAGTCATGTGAGAGATAAACCTCGAAATATAATTCAAACGGCCCAAGAATCCTCTTACTTGCTTTTCGGTTCTTGGAGCAGGCATTTCTTGAATAGCTTTCACTTTATCAGGATCAACTTCAATGCCTCTTTGGCTGACAATGAAACCTAACAACTTTCCAGAACGTACACCAAATGTGCACTTATTCGGATTCAAACGAAGCTTATGCTTCCTTAATCTCTAAAACAACTTCAGCAAATGTTCCACATGATCCTCTTCAGTCTTCGACTTGGCGATCATATCATCAACATATACTTCGATTTCTTTGTGCATCATATCATGGAAAAGTGTAGTCATAGCTCTTTGGTACGTCGCACCGGCATTCTTCAATCCAAAGGGCATCACTCTGTAGCAGAATGTTCCCCATGGTGTAATAAATGTGGTCTTTTCCATGTCCTCGGGTGCCATCTTTATTTGATTATAACCGGAAAATCCGTCCATAAAAGAGAACACATCAAACTTAGCCGTATTATCTACCAACATATCAATGTGTTGCAATGGAAAATCATCTTTTGGACTGGCTTTGTTCAAATCTCTGTAATCAACGCACATTCGGACTTTTCCGTCTTTCTTCGGAACAGGAACAATATTGGCCACCCATTCAGGATAAGTTGACGTCACAAGAAAACCTGCATCAATCTGCCTTTGAGCCTCCTCTTTGATCTTTACTGCCATGTCTGGATGAGTTCTTCTCAGCTTTTGCTTTACAGGTGGACATTCAGGCTTCAATGGCAATCTATGCTCCACAATATCAGTATCAAGACCTGGCATGTCTTGATAAGACCAAGCAAATATATCAACATATTCTCTGAGAAACTCTACAATCCTCTTTTTAACATTAGGACCAAGCAATGCTCCAACTTTGACTTCTTTCTTTTCATCTTCAGAACCCAAGTTGACCATCTCTATAGACTCTCCATGAGGCTGAATAATCTTCTCCTCGTGCTCAAGCAACCGAGAAATTTCATCGGGAATATCTTCAACATCCTCTTCCTCAGCTTCAAACACAGGGAATTCAAAGTTGGGAGAGGGCATAGGATCATTGTTTTCAATGGCTTTTTCAATCAATCTGCACAATGATTTTATTTTTATTTTAGAGTATGAACAAAAGTGCAAACAATATGCAGATAAACAATTATTATTATTTTGGGTTTTTTATGTTACCATTTTTCAGAATAAAGCTAAAAGGAAAAACACATATGGAAATATCAAAATAACATTTTATTGATGATGATAAAATTTGAAACAAAGCCCGACAAACATCACTTTCACCTTGGGCAGAGTGAAAGGATTTTTGAAAGAAAATAAAAACAAATTACTTTGAAGAATGAACGATAAAAGGAACATCAATAGCGATCCAGTTATGGCAAATCTTTCCATGCGTAACAAAGTCAGGCATTTCTTCGTCTTCATCATCATCAATGATGGCAGCAACGGAATGATCGTTGATAAATCCAGCACTTCGGAAGCCTTCTTGAATAGTCTTTGGATCTTTGAGAACTGCACCTGGTGCAAAGCCGATACCAAAACCTTCCTTGTTGTCGACAACATCAATAATTTGGCCCCAACCTTCCGACTGACCAGCTTCCAGCACTCGCAAAGCATCCTTGAAAGAAGACATGGACATGGCATTCTTCTTAGCAGCATTATCCACAATAGAAAGAGCTTGAAACGAAGTTCCCACCTCTTCCTCAGCATCAATATAGGAAAAAGAAGATAAATTGCTCACAAGCATCGCCCTTTCACCCTCAATGGTCACCAATTTACCCTCTTTCACAAACTTCAACTTCTGATGAAGAGTGGATGTCACAGCTCCTGCCTCATGGATCAAGGGTCTTCCGAGGAGACAACTGTACGCGGGACGTATATCCATTACCTGAAAAGTAATCTTGAATATAAACGGTCCAATAAGAATAGGAAGATCCACTTCACCAATCACTGTCTTTTTCGACCCATCAAACGCTTTTACAATAATCCCACTATGTCTCATGGGAGCACCTTGAAACACAAGCTTTGACAAAGTCGATTTTGGCATAACATTCAAATAAGATCCGGTATCTACTAACACCATCGACATAGCATCTTCCTGACAATTTACCGAAATATGCAATGCCAAGTTATGATTTCTTCCTTCTTCAGGCAAATCATCATCACAAAAGCTTAAATTGTTGCACGACGTGATATTAGCCACAATACTATCAAACTGATCAACAGTCACATCATGGTCAACATAAGCTTGATCAAGAATCTTCTGCAAAGACTGCCTATGAGCCTCAGAACACATCAAGAGTAATAAAACTAATATATTCGATGGAGTATGCAACAACTTCTCCGTAATGTTGTACTCACTCTTCTTTATCAATTTTAGCACCTCATCTTCACTATTACCAGATTGGCCTGATTGGGCAACAACATCCATAATCTGCTTACTCGCACTTGTATCTTCAGCTCTCTTCGGAGGATCTGGAGCATACACTCTACCACTTCGGGTAACCTTCGTCACATCAGCAATGCTAACCACAGACTTTGGAGTAGGAAGAGGGACTTCCCTACCATTTTCTATCATCGTAGCATTATACCGGTACGGAACAGCTTTATCAGACTCATATGGCACTGGACCAGGCACATTAATCACCAATGGAGTAACAACAGTTTTGCGACTATCAAAAGAAATAACCACCCTCTCAGGAACAGTCCTCTCAGGAAGATTGAACTGAGGCATAATAACATTCACTTCATTTTCATATTCATCTCTTTTTGCTGTTACTTCAATCAACTTATCATCCATCATCTTTTGAATATCTCTCTTAACAATCACGCAACCACGAGCATTCACCGAGTAGATACAACATCCAGCATAATCATGATCAATATCGTGATATTCACTTAAGAAAGCATGCATCTCAACCAGAGACCTTCAGATATGATGGACTTCATAGATCTTGAACAAACCAGGACAACCATCAACCATATTCACATACGCATTACCATGCTTCGACAACGGATTCTTCTGCACATTTGGATTAACATCATTAAAATACAGAACATTGTTCCTCATCAATTTCTATACTTCAAAATTCAATGGATAACAATTCTCAACATCATGCCCCGGGGCATTTTGATGAAAAGCACAGCGAGCCTCTGGCTTATACCACCATGGGATAGTCTCTGGAACTGGAGGTGGAGGACGGGTTTGCACGAGATTCTTTGCAATCAAAGACGGAAGCAAGTCCCCATAAGTCATCGGGATAGGATCAAAACATGGCTTAGCCCGAGCCTGTTGATTACCACCTTGTTGCACCGAAGGTTGTTGATAGCGAGGTTGATATTTTGGGATTGCTGGCACAGTTGGAGCCACGTTAATCATCGGTGTTACGGAAGCTACATGCTGCAAATGGTAATTCCCACGATTGTAAGGTCTTCTATAACTTTCACGGGATACTGCATTAGTCTCATTTTCTTTCTTTTTCCCAAAGTTGAACCTTCTAGAGCTTGAGCCATTACTATTCTCTTGACTTAACCGTCCCTCACGGACACCTTCTTCTAAACGCATCCCCATGCTCACCATTTCAGTGAAATCGGAAGGAGCGCATGCTATCATCCTCTCATAATAAAAAGAACCCAACGTCTTCAAGAAGATCTTCGTCATTTCTTTTTCTTCCAGCGGAGGAACAATCTGGGCTGCCAACTCGCGCCATCTCTGCGCATATTCTTTAAAAGTCTCCTTGTCCTTCTGGGACATAGCACGAAGTTGATCTCTATCTGGAGCCATATCAACGTTGTACTTGTACTGCCTCACGAACGCTTCTCCCAAATCATTGAAGGTCTTGATTTGGCTATTATCCAAGCTCATATACCACCTCATGGGTGCACCGGTCAAACTGTCCTGGAAATAGTGAATCAGCAGCTTATCATTATCAGTCTGAGCAGACATCTTTCTTGCATACATAGTCAAATAGCTCAACGGACAAGTGTTGCCTTTGTACTTCTCAAACTCAGGCAACTTAAATTTGTACGAAACTTTAACATTAGGGACCAGACAAAGATCATAGGCATCTTTTCCGAACAAATCCTTATGCTTCAAGGCTCTCATCTCCCTCTGTATATCAACAAAGCGTCCATGGAAATCATCAAATCTTTCAGCAACTCCAGCACCTTCACTGGGCTCAGCATGGTAAATCATTTCATCATAATGCGGAATAGTGTGCACCACAGGCGGTGCAGTAGTCACAATTGGAGGAAGAGTAGTCCACACTGGTGGTGGGAGAGTATTAAATGCAGCAGTCTCAGGATGATGAGGAGCACGGTATCCAGCAGGAATAAAATCAACTGGCATGCCCCAAGGTGCTAGCAGGCATACAATAGCGAGGAGAAATTACAGTCTCAACAAGAATTGATGCGGTAACAACTTCGGAGATAACAGTATTCTGAACAGGAGAACTAGGAGGTGGCTGATTCTGAGCAGCCACCAAATTTTCCATCATAGCAGAAACTCTTTCCAAGCTTTCCCTCAGATAAGTAACCTCTTCGCGCAGCTCGCGATTTTCTTGTTGCAAAGTTTCCATCACCCTTCTCCGATTAGCTCGAGTATCAAATCGGTGAGTCAGCTTGACAGGAGAACTGAATGAAGACCAAGAAACAACATAAGATCCCTGGAGAACACTCAAAAAGCAAGACAAATGCAAGTATGATGCATGGTATGCGTATGCAAATGCAAAGATTTCAAAGGATTATAAGATAACTTGCAATATTTATAAAGAGACATTTTTGAAATACTTAAAAACTCATTCTCATTAAGATCAAAGTGAGGATTACAAGTGAAGTACAAACATCAATAATCCTAATACATGAGAGCAAAAGTAAACCAGGCCTAGGGAATCATATCCGAAGAAGCTCCGAATCCTGGCTGATACTTCATGCGAATTCTCTTGATCTCTTTCTTGTACCGATCTTCCATGTCTTCCTTATCCTTCACCAACTTGTCGACAATGGCCTTCCAAGCACCGGAAGTAGGATGAATAGTAGCTGGAGTACTAGAGGAAGATAAATCCTCTCTCGGCCTCTTCGTGACACGCCGCTCAAGTAGCTCAATGAGATCATCCTTCTCCTTTAGCTGCTCCTGCATCGTATCCCTCTCAAGTAGCCATTCTTGTTTTTCTTTCTTCATTTTCTCTAACTCTTCTTGAAGAGCCACCTTCTCATCAACGGGAGGAAGAAAAGCAGACAATGGTAATATGGGAAACAACGGCTCCTCAAGTGGATAAGGCATCTTGAGCTTGGAAGCTCTAGATCGAACCCACTGAATATAACATTCGGAAGGAGGAAGGTGTTGTCTTCCCAATTGACCTTTCTCTTTCCGGTGAACAGCATGCCAAGAGTGAGCAATCCTTTTCTTCATCTCTATATGATCAACACCATTAAGAAAGAAGAAACGGGATAAGGAAAGATTGTTTGGTATGTCCTTCAAACAATATCCAAACTGTCGTCTAGCCAGAATGGGGTTGTAGCTAATTCCCCCACGTGTACCAAGATAAGGTACATTAGGAAATTCTCCACAACTATCAATAAGAACTCCAGTGTCATAATGAGAACTATACCATGTCATGTCCTTATGAGAAAGTGACATCAACCTTTGAGACCATCTTCGATTCTCTCTATTGTCCTTGAAGACATCCGACTTCGGTAGGTGCGAAATAAACCACCTATAAAGAAGAGGCGCGCAACATACAATCTCTCCATCACCTTTGGAGGTCCTATAGTGAAAAGCATGATACACATCTCCAAGCAAAGTAGGCACCAGATTCTTCTTCAAGAAGATCTGGATAGCATTCTCATCCATAATACCATCTAAGTTCGGAAACAAGACAATCCCGTAAATAAGCAAAGCAAGAATAGCCTCAAATGCATCCTTATGACCCAAAGTAAGTGAAGTAGAAGCCTTTCCCATCAAGAACTTAGCATTAATACCACGAACACTTCCCTTTGGAAGAAACTTCCCATTAAGATCGGACTCCTTAAGAAAAAGTGCTTTAGCGATGACCTTGATAGTAAGCTCCTTCTCTAGACCACTGAAAAGAAACTCCTTTTCCAGAATAGGCAAACCTAACCAATGAGAATACTCCTCCAAATTCGGCACAAGCTGATAATCTGGAAAAGTGAAACAATGATGCAACGGATCATAGAACTGAGCTAAAGTAGGGAGAATCCCCTCAGGTACATCAGTATCCAACATATACAAAAGCTTCCCATGACATCTTCGGAACTCTTGGGCATCAACAACCAAAGCTCCTAGCTTTATCAACTCTACAACATTAGGATTCTTGAAGGTGTACTTCTTTGTGTTCCTCCTTTCAAAAGTCATAGCCATGGACATCTGAAATTTTGCAACAGTTCCTTATAAGTCCTTTGAAATCTTACAACAGAATGCTCATGAATGTATGATGGCATGTATGCAACAACCACAAACAAGATCACACAAGGCACACGGGCTTAGGTTCCGAGTCACGAGCATGAAGTCAAGATAACAGAACACCAACCCACACAGGTAAGTACTAAGGTTTTATCTTCATTGTACCTGCAAAAAACCAAAAGGGTGCTAACAGAGGTGCCCAGAGTTAACAGCCATCTTTAGAATATCATCGGTACGTTGGATTACTCCCCAACCGATAACATTCTTAAAATAGACCTCGTCCGAGTGTAGTATCGCGTGACAACCGCCTTAGGTTTACACCCAGACAATTTCCGCACTACGTTCCTAAATTGGCTTGGATGGGTTAAGGGTTCTAAGGTCCTCAGTATGATCAGCTCAAGGTCGAAAAATAATGCCACGTACGATTACTCGTCATGACATTGATAGTCCAAGAGAGCCTAACCGAGTGGAGATTATCAAATTGATATTGCTTTGGACTACTCCATCGCATATCGCTTCGAATATCGCCGTCCTATCATAAGTTTCAACTCAGATCCTGGTTAGAATCTATCTCACACAGAGGATCACCAACCGAAACAGAACAACCAAAAAACAAACAAATCACACCAAAGCAATAAATAAATCAAAGTAGGCTGAATCCGCTTAGAGATTACTCCCCAGCAGAGTCGCCACTTTTCTGTAGCGGTAAAATCGTGAGTGTAAGCTATTGATTAACTTAACTCAAGGTACACAGAGTCGCCACCGCGCTTTCGTTTATTTCCAGAAGGAAAAAGGTAAAAGAACGAATAAAAACCTAGGAATCTAAAATCAAAAGCTAAAAGAAACAAACAGAGAATGGGTAAGGGGATTGGTTACGAACCGGGAAGGTTTTAGGCACCCGACTCGTCCGTGGTACTCCACGGGAGCCCTTTGAAATATTTATTGCTTTTTGGTCTGAAATTGGTTTGCTTGAAAATGATTGAAGGGATGAGGAGAAGAATATTTTTTAAGATTTTGTGTTTGATGAGGTTTTTAATGCCTCATGCCTACGTACCCACAAAGTGCAATGCGAGATCAAAACCTCGTAGTTCGTGGTACAAAATTTGAAAAGAAACAATGAGTTGAATTGATTTTAAAATGTAGAGATAAGTCATCATCCTTTAGCGAATAATTCCGCTAGAAAGGATGAATCATATCTAAACATGTGAAAAGAAAAGGTGCACAAGGCACAAAAACAATTGAATGAGTTTTGGATTTTTTTAAAGTATGTAAGAAAAGAATTTCGATATATTTACATGGATTAACATTTTTTAAGAAAACAAAGTGAAAAGGTTAAAATCGCTTGACCGAAGTCAAGGTTTGATTATGAAAGCATTTGAAGTTTAAAAACAAAGAAGATTTTTGAAATAGGGAGGAGTTTTGAAAATTTAAGAATGGGGAGGAGATGAAGGGACTATCCTAATACTTGAATTAAAAGTTAAGAGAAGAACGGTCAAACCATATTATGCACACTTCTTCAAAGTAACCGGAATTCCACCTTCAAAGATCAATGAATTAACTTGAGGCCAAAGTTTCCAATCCATCACAACTTGAGCAAGGGGAGATCCTAAAATCTAAGTCCATACTCCAAAGCTAAGGATAGTAACCATAGTCCGAAATTAAAGTCACCAATCTTTTAAGTGTTTAATCCTTTATTAATGTTTTGGTATCCAAATGGACAAAATAAAAATCACAAGCAACAATATAAACATAAACAAATGATATATGATATAATATGATAATAGCATAATAAAGAGATAAGGAACGAGGAATTGAAATAAAAGGATAAGGTGCGAGAGATTAAATTTAAACGGATTATTATATTCACATTATTATAATATTTACAATATAAGTGGTATGATGAACTTAATCAAGCACAACAACGAAAAGAAAAATTAAATCGAGGCAACCGGATCCAAGTGGATCTTTAATCCGAATCGGGACAACTTTAGGTCTATGTTAAGCAATCGCCGAGTAATTTACGAAGTAATTACCCTACAAATGAGGCCGGCCACCACTAATTAAAGTGGAAAATATTCGTGTTAATACATGTTAGAGAAACGATATTATGGATCGTTCTCCGAAAACATGCCACACTCAAAGAAAAAAGAATGGTCTAATCTTAATCGAGATTTTCGTTGAATTTATCGAAGGCAACCTATCACGATCTCAAAGTATGGAGAATGATCCAAATGATCATTCATCCATAGATTTGAAATAATGAAGATTAAACCGATCGGAAATCAACAATCACGAATCGGAGATTGTCATCGACCAAAAAATAAAAAAAGATGAAGAAAAATGGATCTTAAAAGTAGATCCATAAAAGGAAATTGAAATATATTTTTTTAATCCTTTTCTAAAATCTCTTTTCCTGAAAATCTTTTCAAAATATCTTTTCATAAAATATAATTCTAAATTTTTTTCTAAAAAAACGTTTCTTATATCAAAAGTAAATTGTAACCAAATCAACTAAAAAAACAAACTAAAGAATATAAAAAAAAAAGAAGAATGGAAAGGAGAGGGGGGAATAAATGATCTGCGGGTGGTGATGGTAAGAGTCCACAAAACCAAAGCCCAAACACTATCACATTCTCTTTATTTTTTTTATTAAAATAAATTGAAAGGAAAAACAACATATATAAATATCAGAAAAAAAAGAAGATCTGAGTCTTCTTCTTCTTTCACGACATAAGAGCAGAAACAGGGGAGACGGAAACAGGGCATAAGACGCATGAAAAGAGACGGTGCCTCCCTCACCTTCTTCGATCGACACACAACTCGAATCGCCGGGAAATCAATTCAATCCGATTGCGCGTTTCTTCTTCTTCTCTCTTCTGATTCAATCGCAAGACTTTCTCCTTCTTCTAATTTCGAAATCAAAACCTTATCCCTCTTTCTTTCGAATCTCTCTCTCTCAAAAAATCTGTTATATGTTGATGGTTAGCTTTTGATTTTTGATAGGTTTTTTTTTTGGAGAAATGAATTGAAGGATTGGGTGGGGTTTTGAATTTGGCAGCAATTTGGAGGCTCTCAAAAGCTTAGAGGATTGAAGAAGAGGAGGGTCCAATTTATAGAACCTGTGGTGAAGATTTGAGATGCGTTTGGGAGGTATTTGCCGTGTTTTGGAAGCATGAAATTTGCGTGTGCCTTTCGTTTTTGATTTTGATTTTTTGTTGCGTTTTATGCTTTTGAACGATGCGTTTTGATTGTGTGAATTTCAGGTGTTTGCGTTTTGCTTGTTTATTTTCCGCGTGTTGTATGCGTGCTGCTGGGATCACATGATGGATGCGTGGGCAAAAGGATGTGCGGCTGAGGTTTTTTTGGCTGATGTGAGGCTTTTTGCTTTGCTGAGTTTGCGGCTTTTGTTTTGTTTGGAGCCTTACGGGATGCGGCGTGTGAAGGCTTGTTGTGTGGGCTTGAGGTGTTGAAGCTGGTACGCGCTGAGGCTAGCTTGAAGTTCTCGTGTAAGCTGGCTGTGAGCTGAAGCTTGTGGGATGACGTGAGGTTCGTGCAGCTTGAGGGAAAGCTTGGTAGCTGGTATTTTCGTGTGGGCCAGGCGTAAAAGGCTGAAGTTTGTTTTTACTGCTTTGTATTTTCATTTTGGGCCTGCGGCTGGCTTGTTGTTTTTGGTTTTGCACGGATTGTTTCGGCTGGGAAATGGCTGAAGTGATGTGAAGATTGGCTTGTGATGTTTTGCTTCACGTGCTAGATAGCTGACTGGGGATTGTTGGTTGGCTGTACTTGTGGCTATGAGGCTGAAATTGTTTTGGAGTATGGGCCTATGGCTTAAGAAATAAAAAAAATGTAATAAACTTTGTAATGTAAAAAAAAATGAAGGAGAAATAAAATAAACTAAAATGACTTGATTGGTTTTTATTATTTTTTTATATTACTTATTACTAGTTGGATTCTATAAAAAAAATATGGGCCTAAAGAAAAATAATAATTGGGTTTATTTAAGGTTTATGAATAGAAATAAAAAAAATGGATTTTGGTTTTGTGGAAATGGATTAAAAAATGAAATGTTAAAATTGAATGTGGTCTTAAAAAAAAGGATAAAGAGAAATTGATATATGGATAATAAAAAAAATGGAATGATTTAATCGGGGAAAATGGAAGGAAAATGGTTATTGGATAAAACGGATAAAATGAATTGGATATGAAATTTGATCCAAACCCACAACCCACTCTTGATGTTTTTCACAAGCCTCTGATAAAGAATGAACACAGCCAACACAGACCACTGAACACTCCACAACTCAGGCCATAAACAACATCTGAAATTTGCCTCGATTATTTGAATCCATGCTGAGGAAAATAAATCCTCAAATGAATTGCTGATAAACTGGTGATCTGATTATCACTGAGGATTCAAATCAAACATCGCACAAAATACTTCCCGATAACTGATGTCTTTCGCACCCAGCACCACTTGAACTTTGGAAACACATTGTCTAAACCACTGGCACACACAACTTGCAGTCGAAACAATTTATCTGATAGTTTGACCAAATATTAGAACAAACATCCATTTGAAATCGAATTGTGACTGAACAAACGCATCTGAATGAAGTTACTGTCTTATCTTCGCAAACCTGCAACACAGAGAAGAAGAAGAGGAACACTGCAACATATTTTTTGGTATTTTGGTTATAAGTTAGTAAATATAAACAAATATAAAGAAGTAAAAACAATGGTGATCCCCTGCGAAGCATAGACCCTACATCTAAGGAGAAACTCGAAGGCCAATGCGATCTTGTTTGTATGCGAATATGCAGATGAAATGCGAAGAAATCTTAGGGCAAAAATTAGGGTGTTACACCATGTTTTTTATTTGGAAACGTATGATCCCTTCAATGATTTCGAAATCAAAGTATAATCCTTTTTTACTTTAAAAGCTCTTGATTTTAAACCCAAAGTTTCAATTCCTTATTTCACAATTAATTAACAATTTGTAATCAAGTGGAAAGTAATTAAGGAGCAAAGAACAATATTCAAAAAATACAAACTTTAATGACAATAGGCCCGAAAGTGGGAAAGAGTACGTGAGGAAGGTAATTCCCATAAGGAGAGATTACCGCAAATCTAGAAAGTTGTAAAAAGGGAAATAAAATGCGAATTTATTAATATTCCTATTTAATTAAACACCAGTTATAATCCCTGAGTCTTCAAGATCACGACACTTTGCTTCTAAAAATGACAGCTGGAATGCTCACTCCCTTAGGAATTCCTATTACGGGTGACTTGAGTGTTTTTAGTCATATGCCTTTTGGATATCCCTAATTTTTGCCTGGACTGCTCTTTGAGAGTCTTAGTCCACTGGGATGATATACCATTTTTCGCATAAGCCGCCCTTTCGGGTTTTCAACTTATCAGGTACTATTTTTTATAAGTCCCTAATTTTTGTCTGGATTTCTCTTTAGAGTTTTCTATAAGTCACCCTTTAGGGTTTTTCGACTTAGATAACTTTAATCCTCTTTTTCTAGACATAAATTTTTTTTACTGAATCGGAACTCACTAGTCGTGGTAAATCCGCTCCATACATAGTTGTTAACATTAGTGCTCCGCCAGAGAAGGCACTCTTCACAACATATGTCCCTTTGTAGTTTGGAGTTTATTTTCCTTGTGGACATTCATGGATGGGTAATATTTTCATTAACACCAAGTCTCCCTCCTTGAATGGGCATAAACGAACTTCCTTGTTGAAGGCCCTTTTAATCCCCCTTTGATACAGTTGAGTATGCCATATGGTAGCCATGCGCTTCTCTTTTATAAGGTTTAGCTGGTCATATCTGGTTTGAAATTATTATGCTTTGCTCCCAATATAACCCTTAGTGACGAAATCTCCACTTCACTCGGGAGTATTGCTTCTGTGCCATATCCTTGTAAGTTTTTAACCATTTTATGGACAATCTTCTTGATATTTTTATAATCAACTTCTATGGCATTTTTTATCTTTGACTGGTAGGGTGAAGAGTTATGGTGCTCAACCTTGAAGCTTTTACATAGGGAATCCATGATTTTGTTTAGATTAAGCCCATTATCCCTAATAATTTTCTTAGAAACCCCATAGCGACAAATTATTTCTGTTTTTAAGGAATCAGGCTATTATTTTCCTTGTCACATTATTGCAGGAGGTTGCTTCCAGTCATTTGGTGTAGTAATCAATAACCATTAAGATGTAACGATGTCCATTATATGCCCCTGGTTTAATCATCCCGATGATATCTATCCCCACATAGAGAATGGACACAAAGTTTATATGACGTTCAAGTTAGTTGGTGGTACATGTACTTTTCCTTCATATATCTGGAATTTGTTGCACTTCTTGATGTATTTGAAATAGTCTAATTTCATGATCAACCAGTCATACCCTGCTCTGAGAATTTCTTATATCTTATATGTCCACTGAATTTATATCCTTCTAGACACCTGAGCAATACCATATCTTGATTCCTTTCATTGACGAAGATTTGGGAAGCCAATCTTCTGAGAATTTCTTAATCCCTATCAAAAGCATTTGTAGGGAATTCTTGGTTCAGGAGGAAACTGTTTGAATACATCTGTATACCCTTGATTAATTTTTCTTTTATATCCATGTCCAAAGAAGTCCCAAGTTTGATCTTCAGTCCCCAGATTGATCACATCCACTGGTTCTTGGGGAGGTTGTATTTCTTTTACTCCCCGCAGAGTTCCAGACTTTACCCAGAAGAGCAATGCCTGAAACTCTTACACAACAAAGTGACAAGAAGTCTCCTCATCCCCAGCTGGTTTTTTTTTCTCTCCTTACTGAATAGATCTATCAGGGATCCGTTTCCCCAAGCAGAACCATATATATCATCATATCTACCAATGATCTCATCCCCATCTGGGATATTCTCCTTCAAGCAGATCAGCCAGAGATCTCCACAGCAGCAGGATCCAAATCCCAGATCGGTTTCTTTTGTATAATCATAGCATTCGCATCATATTCACCAAATAAGTGTAGCATTCCATCTAATACGGAGCATTACAGCAAAAATCAAATATTTGCATGATCACAAGTCAGGTTCGAACCAGTCACCTGTAATTACCATCAATATTCCACCAGCACTGTATATAAAAACTCACATTCCTTGCAAATAAAAACCAAAGCGTCCCCTTTGCACTCTCCAACAAATACATGTTCATATACATATTTCCGACACTCGTCCGTATCATACTATTCCCCTACAGATATAAACCACAAACATCCCCTTTAGATACCTATACACCCTCTTAACACCCGTCCGTGTCATCTTTCCCCATCATGGTTGCCCAATCACTAATTGCAAACCAAACACTTGTTATAATACACTCTTGTTGACACCCTTCCTTGTCATCCTATCCCCACAGGTCGCCAGAATACCTTTTACACTCATAATTTCATAACTTATACACTTCCTCTTCTGACACCCGTCCGTATCACACTGTTCCCCAGCAAGTTGAACACTCGTCAGTGTCTTGCTCATACTTATACATATACTCGTCTGTATCTTGTATATACACTCATTCCCCACAGATTCGACACTCGTCTGTGTTCTTTGTTAACCAGTTGGTCCTCGTCCGTATCATCATCTCTGAACATGCGTCAATGTTTGTTTCTACCGATATTCGTCCATATCATGGTCTTAAAGATGCTCGTCTGCATCTTTAATCTATACACAACGTCATAACACTTATACCTTTTATTTTCTAAGCGTAAGTACTCGTCTGTGTTTACCATTCCCTAGTAAAAGTAACATTTTCTATCCGACATTCGTCCTATGTCGTGATACTTTCGGCAGCCGTACCCTGCCAGGTGATTGTCCTTCACCTTTGGATGACCGTCCCTCATCCTTTCCCCAGCGGAGTCTCCATTTTTGGAACCCTTTTCTATCCAACATTCGTCCTATGTCGTGATATTGTAGCAGCCGTCCCCTGCTAGGTGATCTTCCTTCACCTTTTTGATGATCGTCCCTCATCATTTTACCCGATGGCCGTCCCCATCGTTGATTTTGTTATCAGACATTCGTCATATGTCATGATAAACCCCGTGAGCAGCCGTACCCTGCTAGGTGATCGTCCTTCACCTCTTGATGATCGTCCTTCATCATGCTTATCTGATGGCCGTCCCCATCGTCGACCTTTTCTATCCGACATTCGTCCTATGTCGTGATAAAGAGCAGCCGTCCCCTGCTAGGTGATCGTCCTTCACCTTTGATGACCGTCCTTCATCATTATTTCATTTATTCTTTAACCCGATGGGCGTCCCCATCGTTGTTTACTCTTACTTTGTAAACCTGATGGCCGTCCCCATCATTGTCTTTACTTTAATCCCAAGAGAACCTTGTTACTTTGCTTGATGGTCGTCCCCATCGTGGTCTCTTTATTTCCCCAGCATGTCGGTCGTCCCCGTCATTGCTTTATCCCCAGCAGTCGTCCTCTGCTCGATGGTCGTCCTCCATCGCCTTCATTTGATAATTTTACTTTACTACCTTTTACAATTTATATCCCTTTTCTTATTCTCCCCAGTGAGTGCAAATTTTGGATTGTCTTTGGTATTCAACCACAAGATATCTTGTTTGTCTGTTAAGCCCGTCGCTTACATCCTGCACAGATAACTCATGCTTGAATAGGGGCAGCTGTAAACACCCCAAATTTTCCCTCACTCATTTCACCATTGGCTTGTGATCTTTCATCTTTGCATTAGTATAATCATACCATCTCATATTGCATTTTTGTTTCACTGAATAAGTTCAAGTTCATCTGCACCTAGGGTTAATGATCTGAGCAATCCAAGGATCCATCTAAGCCACCCCAAAGGCTTCCAATCATTCCAAGAGGGTCCATGTGTGTTCTATCATCATATTATATCCCTAAAAGATCAAGGAAGTCAAGAAATCACAAGAACTGGGAAAGCATGGAAGCAGAGCTAGGGCTTCACTCCATAGATGACTTGAAATTAGGGTTTTGGTTTCAGAGGCCATAACTCCAAATTTTTTGGTCATTCTTGTTTCTAATAGCCTCAATATGTTATAATGATCATGTGTACCAAGTTTGATGAAGAAATTCATTGTGGAAGTCATTTGTTCAGTAGGTAACTTCTTGAGCAAGTCAGAGCAAAATCAGGGCATCTGAGGCCCCCAACAATGGAACCAAAGTGGATTTTTCAACAAATTGAAGTTATATGATCTTTATTTGATCATTTAAGTGCTTGGAAGTTTACAAAATTGAAGAAAATTGAGCTAAACCAAAAGTTTCCAAAAATGTAAATGACTTGTAATGGAAACTTTCCATTTTGGGAAAGTATTTCAACCTCCTCTTTCTCAACCAAAAATGCGTCAAATGAAAAATTGTTATGGCTTTTGCAACTTTCCATTTTGGATCATTCCCTTTTCAAAAAGTACAAGAACAAGTCCTAATTCATTATGGAACTCAAGTTATGGCTTTGCAAAGTTGGCAAAAATCCTATAATTTTCACTTTCACACCAAAGAGGGAAGTTTGCAAAATCACATACCAAGCCATTTTGTGACCTCTAATACACTTATAGGCATCATACAAACATAATGTATTGCCTAAGAATCAGAATTGGCCTAAGAATCTCAAGTTTCTATGCCTTGCACATCAAGAAATCACAAAGGGGCCAAATTGAACAAAACTTGCAAAAACTCATACAACCATGCTTCCACTTGTGCCAGCTGAAAATATGACTTCCATGGTCATCCTTGAACCAAGATGACTCGAGCCATGCCTTGAAACAGCCACTGAACCAGCCCATACCTCAAGTACAAGTTATGTTGACATTTTGGCAACTTTCCTATACCAATCACCATAGGCCACAACAACTCTTCTGACCTATCAAAGCTTGTTATATGGACAAAATACAACTCATAACATACAACACACAAGGCTGAAACCTCAGAATCACCAAGTTCCTCAAAATCACCCCAAAAGTAAAAGCTTTCGAAACCCTCTGCACACACACTCAAACATCAAATTTCCTTCATCAATCAACTGAGCATCACAAGAGGATCATTTCCCACCCTTCATTGCAGCCTAAAAGCCAGCCAAACAGAAACACGATTTCTGGCAAGTTGAGTTGCAAGCCTTTATTCCAGCCATTCTAAGCTCCTTCCAAGCATTGCAACTTCATCAGGGGGTCAAATAAAGAGGATTTGCACAAAAGAAGAGGTCCAAAAGCTTCAGAGGTGAAAGCTCCAGCTTAGGTATCAATCTTCAAACTTTTTTCCAGAAGCATGATTTTAAGTTTCTAAATTGTTCCTTATGCTTTGTTGATCACTATGATCTATTTTGTTTTGAAAATGGTTGCGAAATGAGCATGTACTGACAGTCTGAAAGTTTCACCATTTTTGTGTTCTTCTTCGAATCTTGAGTTTGAGCCATGAGAAATTTGTTTTGAGGGTAGATTTAGGTTTAGGAAGGTGTGGGGAGTTGATCTGGAGCTTTAGAGCTCCTAAAAAGGCCTAGGGAAGATTTTGTTCTTGAGGGCTCGCCGGAGAAGACGACCGAAACCACTGTTCCGATCGTCTGAGGTTTGTTTGCCCTAATTAGGTTTAGTTGAGTGATTAGTGTGAGTTTAAATCTCCACCATTAGATTAGGTTTCGCGCGCATGAACCAATGGACCAGATCACCTCATTAATCCTTAATTTCCATTTAATTTAATTAATTAGGTTTAGTTAATTAATTAAGACTGATTTGAATTTCAGCCTTTGGATATGGCGCGTGTCAATTCCCGCCCTTTCAACTTTGAATCTAAGCCCTTGGATCTGCTGACTTCCCTTTATTTCATATTTTTATTTCATTTTATTGCATTTATCTTGTCCAATTTATTTAAAATACTTAGAAAATTCCAAAAATATTTTTCTTTTGCGTTTTGATTTCAAATATTTTTCTTCACCCAAAAACATTTTTATTTTTATTTTTTGCATTAAAAAATCATTTTAAAAATATTTAAATGTCTATTTTAATTAATTAATGGAAATTAATTAATTAAAATGCCATTTAGGTTTCTAAAAATCCCAAAAAGATTCACATTGCATCTTAGGACATTTAGAAACATTGTCAAACCATTCATACAAATTTATTTTTGGTTTTGATCCAATTTTGACATTTTTCTTTGAATTTAGGGTTCATAAAATCCCTTTTTGGAACCCTAACTTTGAAAATTCTTTTCTGCCTAACCATGAAGGGTTTGACATTGGTTCTTTTTGCATTGTTCTTCATATAGCATGTAGTATCTAGCATATTTTTGCCAAGAATTTATTTTTCATTTTTCAATTTGATTTGCATTTTTCCTCTTAAGGTAACCAAAAACCCTAGTTAACTTAGAAAATTCACAACTTTCTTTAGGTTTAGAGTTAGATCTCCTCCTTTGGGGTGTGATATCATATGGGGTTAGGGTTCCTTTGAGTTCATTTGCAATTTTTTATCTTGTGATTTGCTTCTGTTTTTGACTTTTGCATCTCATCCTTTCATATATGTGGATGAGTGGTTTCTTGAGGAGCAAGGAAACTATCTATTTTGGCACTAGACTGATGTCAAACCAAGTATGCATGACACTGTGTCTAACAAAAAGGTCATGATACTGTGTGGATCTGAGAGTCATTTTTCAGTCATGTCTTTGTTATGTGAAGAGCTCATGGATCTGGTGTATCTGGATCTGTAAAAGTCAGGAGTGATTTTACAGTTTATGAACGTGTTTAACAAAATGTTCAACAAATATGTGAAGAAGTGGTCAGGAGCATTAGTTATCCATGACAGGGGGAGAGTTGTTGTTATGTTTGGATGATGTCAAACTAGATGTTCTAACATGTGCTAACTAAAAATTTCTTTCTGATGCATTATCTCTGTGTTCTGGGTTTTTTCTAGTCTTTTCTGGTTGTATGGTTCTGATAATGTTTTAGCCACAATGTACCAAAGAAGGAAATTGAAGGTTCTGAGTTTGGATGCATAGTAAAACATTATGTTGTCTCTTGATGTCATGTTGGTTGTCTTTGACATGTTTGAAGAACTTTTGTGCTGGTTTATTTATGATGTCATATCAAATTTTGTAACATCTGTCTATCTTTGACATGTTCTATTGCAGATATGGAGAGAGTTTGTGTGTATGGTGATTCTGAGTTGAGGATGAGTAGTTAATCCTGGTTGGTTCAATGTGCCTCTATGTTATTCTCTTTGATGTGGTTTTTCTTGAGGGGGAGAAATGATTGTATAAAACAGGAGGAGTTATGGTCCTGTTTTATTGGCATTTTCGTGAAGTGTGTGGTTTGTGGCTGCAGTGATATAGTTATTGTGAAGCTTGTGTGTGTTTCAAGCTCATTGAGACTATATGTTATAATAAAAATTGATTCTACTCTCTATAATTAGTTTTGATGATAATAAACATCATATTAATTTAAAGAACAAATATGCTCCTTAAAATTATTTATTTTGATGTGCAGGAAATTCTGATACATAAGTTAACACCCCAAATTTTCCCTCTATATTTCACATCATTTGCATATCATAAGCATAACATATAGCCTACATATCCTGGCATTTGACATATAAAAATGAAGCATAAGCATTCATGATCACAAGCATAAGGCATATGATCAAACATCTGGAAAATCATGATTCTACAAGTAAAGCCAAGAGCCAAGTGACCTTGAAATAAGCTCACAAGGTATCTTAATATCTTATGCAAGTTCAAAGCCATCCCCAAAGTCCTAGAAGGGTGAAACATCATCAGAAACTCAGCAGTGCAACATGCTCCTACACAGATAAACCCTAATAAGAGTTTTGCTTCAGGTCAAGGAATTCTAATAGCTTTGACCAATTCATTTGGTCAAAGGCTTTCATATGATATACAAGGCCTATGTATGAGGTTTTATGCAAAAACTCTTTGAGGAAGTCAGCTAATTCATCAGTTACTTACAGATGAAGAAAAGGGTCAACTATGCAATTGAAAAGTCAACCAATGGATTTCAAGGCCTCAAATCATGCTTTTCAAGTCAAGAGACCTTACTAAGGTCAAAGAAGGGCTTTGGTGATCTAAAGAATTAAGAATCAAGAAGTTATGAAGAATTTTCCAAATTTAGAAAGTGACTTGAATAAGAACTTTATATTTTGGGTAATTTTTGCCCTAATCTTCAATGGATTCTTTCAGGTTCAAGATGACTCCAAATTATTTTCCCTCAAATATGAAACTTGTAGAGCATTCTCTCGCATTCCTAAAAAGTCCAAGAACTTTTTCATATCATGTGTGGTATGGAAATTATGGCTTTTTGAAGTTGATGAATTTTTAGGGTTTACCATTTTTTTCAAGATTACACCAAATGCAAAAAGGCTCATAATGCATTTCTAAAACTTTTAAAATATCAATATTGGTCATTATGTTTAAGTTCAATTTATTACAAGTGAGTTTGCCTAAGGAATGCATGGAAATCGTGGCTTGATGCATGGGAATTTCACTACTTGCATTTTTGCATAAAGGTTCAAAATCAAAAAACTAAAGCTTCTGAGGCATTAGATTGATCCTAGGGTTGCCAGTAAAGCAAAAGGAGGCCAAACATGCACATGATGAGGGGAATGCACGCACAAATCACTCCATGTGCAAGTTCATGCAAAATTTCATTTTACTCCCTAAAACACTTTTCATGTTTTCACTTCCTCTAAAACCTTAATTAGTGTCAAATACAGCTCATATATAAGCATTGCACGAAAATTTCGAGTTGGAGCCTCTCACATTTCACATTTCCAAACTTTCTAGCTCATTTGCATTTCCAATCGAATCTCTTACATCACTCCCTCATTGCTTCAACTCTTCACATAATCTTCATCCTTAGAGTGTAAGGATCACAAATCCACCATCAATTTGACCTGAAAACAAAGATTTCAAACAGTGCCATTTTGAAGCAATTTGGTTCGAAACTCACAATCTAAAGAGATTTGAAACTCTATTTGCATTTATTTTGCAAATAGAGAAGTTAAGGAGGAGATCTGCACGGGGTTGAGGATTTTCTTGAATGATTTGAGAAGTTGCACTTCCAGGTTAGCGTCCAAATTCATTTTCCTAAAACCTGTTTTAGATGTATGCATTGTTATCTATGTGCTTCATTGATTATTCTGGTGGTTTTAGATTTGAAATTGATTGAGAATTGAGGAAGTATGAGTGAATTAAAGTTTGATGATGAATCTTTGTATGCTTCAATCTCCTTTGTATAGCGTTTGTTTGTGAATTTTGAGGCTGGATTTGAACTCACCATGCTTAATACTATTAATCTGGAGCTTTTGAATTATTTTTGTATATGTTTGTTCTTTGTATGCTTTTTCTAGTGACCGGAGCTAGGGCTCCGACACCGGATTCTGGGAATTGTTTGAACGCAGGTTGAAAGAAGTGGGAGGAAGAAGAAATATTTGGAGCCGTCGATTATTTAAATCCAACACGTGAGAATACACCAACACATTAAATTTCCTTGTGCCTCTCATGTACTTTTCTTTTTCTCATTTAATGTGCATGTGTGTGCATGTATCATAATTGTGGTGTGCGTGCATTGGTGAACGTTGGATCTGATGGCTTTTTGACTTTGCCGACTTTAATGTGTGGTATAGATCTTGTATGAGTGTCCTGAGTTTCTGATTTTTGTATGGATTTTATTTGGTTTTTGGCTGCGTGGATTGGGATTTTATATGCTATGCTCCTCCCATCCTGAGCCCAAACGTGCATTGAACTGAATCCCTTTCTATTTACACCTTGTTCCTTTTATTTTGACTTTATTTTCTATTTTATTGTATGTTTGGTTTTTAACTTTTAAAATTAGTAAATCAATCGCAAAAATCCTAAAAAAAATCATCTGTGTTTAAATTAAGTTACTTTAATTTTCTATAATTTTTAATTCCACTTTTCATTAATTTTAATTGCTGAATTAATTTTTTGAGTTTATTTCTTTTGTTTTAATTCCTTTTATGCATGATCTGACTTGTTTTAGTTTTTAATTTGAGCTTGGAAATAGATATGAATGTGCTTATTTTCGCTATTGATTCCTAACATGTTGAGGTTTACTTGATATTTTGTCCATGATTTTTAGGACTTATTTGCTTAGGTTTTGCCTTGTTGCTTTGTGATGAATTTTATGAAACCCTAATTGAACATTGGGCATTTATTTAAGATAGTTTGCTTATAATTTTTAGCTTGCGGCTTTGGTATATTGTTTTTAAATGTTCAAAGTGTCTTCATGCTCATTTGTGAAGTTTTTATGATTTGTTTCCATTTTATGTGAATTTTGTGATCTACTTAACCTAATTTTGATGTTCTCATGACCTATGCTTGCTTGTTAGATTAGGAGGGCACTTGTGCCAACTCCTAAGGTTTCTTTTAGGGTCTCTTTATATGTTGAAATCTCCCTAGTCCTTTTATGAAGTTCTCATGGTGGTTGGCTTTGTGTTACTTGTTTATTAGGCTTCACACTTGTATGAATGTCCACATCACTTCTCACTTCTACATGCTTCACTTTTTTAATCTTGTATGAGATTGTGTGCTTCCATTGATGTTTGAATTCCATTCTTAGGAATTTTTTACCATGATAGGTTTCTGACTTTGATGTTTGTGGAAGTTGTTTAGCTTGTTTGGCTTTTCTTATCTCATGATTTGCCTTTGTTCCTTTCATGTTAACTTGTAATGTTTTGGTGTGACCTCTTGTTCCACTTATTGCATGATGTTTGTGTTTGATCTTGACACTTGAATGAGAAATTTGAATTCTGGTTGTGATGGCTTGGTTTGACCTTGTGCTTATTTCTACTTCGTTTGATCTTACTTATCTTCATTTTTCTTTTGTATATGCTTCTAACCCCTTTTGTAGGTGCAAGGGTAAGTGAAGTGTGGATGCTAGCTACATTTTAAACCTTCTTATATTCTCTTTAATGCTTTATTATTTGTATTTGATATGTTTCTTATGCCATCACTTGTCTAACAACTTTTCACCCCCTTGAAGAACAACTTATCTTCATTACAAGCAGTAATTGATTTTCTTTTCTTCTTCTTTCTTCTTCCTTTTTTATTCTTTCCTTCTTATTTAGGATAGTTGAAGCCACACTAACTTAGGGTCACCCTTTGCATGACAACTTTAGGTCTTGTTTAGTCTCCTCTTAGATTTTTCACCTTTTGAGATCCTTTTGATTCTTCTCTTATCATATTCATACAAAAACCTAAAAAAAACTCTAATAAGGATTGAGGGAGTCTCTTGTGTAATGGCCTTATTCCAGGGATACTCTTATTCACCCCATCTTTGTGGTGGCATAAGTTTATCTATGATGTACAAGTTCAATCACAAGGCTATTCTTCCAAAGAAAATCATAAAAAACATTTCTTCACTTTAATTTACAAAACACTTAATAATTTCAAACAAGTTAGTGAATTCAAACCCTAATCTTAGGAAACAAGTTTTAGGGTCTTCTTCATTCTTGGTGGACTTGTTACTCATTCTATTTAGGGATATGGTAATAAGAACACATTCCTTAGAAAAGGATTTGCCTTCACTTCCTTGTGTCACACTCCTAAAAAACACCTAAAAACGCTAAACAAAGAATAAGCTTATCTCCTTTGGGGTTTCTTTTCTTATCATCTTCATTCTCAAAGAAAGAACTTGCTCCTACTTGTCACTTGGTAAGACGGTTACGCACTCGTCGTCCGAGCCTACAACACCTGAGCATTAACATAATAAGTTCAAGCCTTAACACACAAGTAATATTTCCACCCCTAGTTAGGGGAACTAAGACGTCTCCGATCCTCATGTCCATATGAGGTACTTAGGTAGCGGGGTAGGGCCCGTTCGAGCACTCTTTTATTTTCTCTACATTTTTACCCTTTCTTTTCTTTTCTTATACAGTTTTTGTCTTTCTTTTTGCAGCAGCTTGCATTTCTTCACCCTTTGAAACTTTTTCTTTGCAAGCGTGGATCCCTTCTGGTACGGCGTACGATCTGGGGTTCCAATACCTTCCCAGGTTGCAACTGACTCCCAAACTCAGTTATTTGGTTCGCAGGACCTTTGTCCTTCCTTTTCTATTCTCCGGTTTGTGCAGCATTATCGCTCCCGTTCCTTCGGTATAAAAATGCCTAGATGGCGACTCTACCCTCTTGTGTGCCACTTTCGCGTTTGTACCAGGATGGAAATCCAGGGAGCGGCAACTGGCGACTCTGCTGGGGATCGAACCCAAAATCTTTGGTTCCCCTTGAGAGTCTCTCCTAGCGCTTGTTTTTTTATGTTTCATTGAGTGTTTGACTGCTTTTTGCTGTGTGTTTATTTTACTGTTTTATTTAAAATCTTTCTTTATATCTTTATTTATTGCTTTCAGTATTTATATTCATGCATCATATGTATATACTGGATTGTCTGGACTGGTTTTCTTTTTGGTGGGACTTGGGGGTTACTGTGATCTGTGAGATGAGATTAGCCAAATACCCGGCTTGAGTCCACTTTAGGACTTAGCATGAGCAATCACTTAGTGCGTTCACATCCATATTCACAACCGTCTTGGAAGTGTCTTGATATAGGGGTTTTCTCTACTTCATTACACGACCTTGATAGTTATGTGCGGTTGGGGTCCGATGATTGAGAACCTTTGCGGAAACATCCCTCTCCAGTGGTGACAGTGGCAAACCACATTCTGTGGAAAATCCATTCGCACCCGAGGGCCCACTGGGAACTCACATATGATGGCCTTGTTCTCTTATATGAACTCAGTCAAAACATCTATTCGAATGAAGATGGTATTATACCCTTCGGGATGAATGTACTATTGTTTCTCGATTTCAGCGCTCGAAGCTGGGGACTTATAAGGGATGCTTGATTTCTCGGACACATGCGGATACCTCATTGAGTAGTACATAATGCTTAATCGATTCTCTGATCTGGTCATGAGCCATTTCTCAGAAATGGTGAACGTATTATTGCTATCCGTCTTTGAGAGTCCGTGATGTTTGAACCGGAGCACACCCGTGAGATTGGGAGGGGTTTACAAGTTTGCAGGCACCCTTGACCTCAACATATCCTCATTACCAGTGTAGTCTTATGTGTTCTGATATGGTTGCTTTAATCTTGAGGTTCCCAAGTGTTATATGTTGGTCCTTGATCTGGACTTATCTATGACTATCTGAGTTCTTATATGGGTTGTTACTCACAAGATTTGGGGTTTATGTTCACATGGCTCTGATATCCGGTTTCCAGATAGTTCCAGATTGATCATATGTGCCTTGCATTGCATTTGCATCATACCATAACATCAGTAACATATTTTTGTGTTTTCATTTCTCAGGTTGCATTTCTATTTATACACGGTTCTGGTATCTTTTAGCTGCTTACATCCAGATGGCAGGAATTATTACAGTCCCCCGGAAGAATAATACGCACTACACTTTTCCATAGCCAGAGGTAAAGAACTTTCACAAGCTAAAAGGTCTGATGAATGACAAGATTATGGGTGACTTCAGGACCAAGTTCGGGAAGATTCTTAGGTATATGGACAAGCCATCAGAAGAGCAAGAAGATAGTCTTCATACTCTCCTATAGTTTTATGATGCTCCACTGTGCTGCTTTGTATTCCCTGATTATCTATTGGCGCTTACTTTGGAGGAAATTTCCAGCATGTTGCAAATTCCTCTTAGAGGAAGACAACCTTATTACAATTCTGGAAGGGTACTCCAAGATGAAGAAATTACTCAGAAGTGTCATTTGCCTTTAAATAGGGTGGAGTTTGGTTTAAGCAGTAGCAAGGGGAAAATGTTACCTTGTAATATGCTCATTCAGGAAGCCTTAGCATACGCATGAAAAGGTGAGGGGAACAATTCAGTGTGTTATTAGCTTTGTTGATATATGGAAGCTGCTTATTTCCATGTGACCAAGGTGTTGTAAGCTTAGAAGTCATCTTTATCTTCTTCAGAGGAAACCCTACACCTACTCATTTGGGTGACTTCTATTACGGGGTACATTATAGAAATGAGAAAAAATGAGGGCATGTGAGCTGTTGTGCACCCTTGTTTACTGATTGGTCTGCCAAGAAATTTCCCAAGTCTGGACCATTTAAAGAATTAAGAGGAGAATGGAAATGGTCCTGGAGATTGATGGGATTGACTGCAGAGAATATAGCTTGGGGTTGTGACAGAGATATGTTGGGAAAGGAAATGATTGTTAAATGCAATGGTTTCCCTAACGTCCCCTTGATAGGAAGGAAATAGCTGATTAATTATAACCCGGTGTTGGATAGAAGACAATTTCGGTATCCGTTGAAAGTTTCCCCATCTGAAGAGGAAGTTGTTGAATCTCTATATCTCCTAGTCAAAGGAAATAGGGAGATGGATGTCCAAGTATTTCAAGCATGGGCTATCAAGACACAGAAAGGGAAGAAGGAATTTGGGAGAATGGACCCAAATATGTATGATCCCTTTGTAGCTTGGCTGAAGGAGCATGTTGGGATTACACTACTTCCTTTCTTAGTGGAGCCCCCACTTTATCCCCAGGTTGTGTCACCCCAGATTCCTTTTATGCATACTACTGTTCCCTTGGAGGATTACCAAAAGCTGGAAGCTTAGTTTCGGGAGTTGAAAGTTGATAATGCAGAAATAAATAGCTTGTATCATCATATGGCTCACTCCAAAACGATTATAGACGAGAAGCTGCATAAATTACAAATAGCTCATGAGGCTTAGGAGAAAGAATTCGCGGAAAGAGAAACCTACTTTTAGAAGAGGGGATTGATGGATATTAAAAGAGAAGAGGAGTTCAAAAAGACTAAGAAGATTCTTAGAGAACCCTTTTAGTCCCTCACCTGGTTGCAAAGACAGAGAGATCAAGACCAGGAAGAGTACAAGCAGAAAGAATAGATGTACAAGCTGCAGATCGCTTCTCAAAAAATTGAATGGGAGATGGCCCATATGATTCAGCATGAGACTTCTCAACAACTGAACGAAGAACTCATGGAAATGGCAGATCTCAGGCAGAGGGCAGATGTGAAGAGAACCAGGACTGAGCTAGGAGAAGGGTCAGAGTCTTCCTGTAACCTAGAGTTTTAGTTTGTTTTCCTTTCTTGTATTTCAGATTACCTACAAGATTTTTGTAGGAATCTTGCTTATTTTTATCTTGCCTTAGGGCGTCGTTTATTCTATGCAATTTCCATTTCAGATTCTTATTTCTTGTGTGTCTTGAAACTAGTTGTGGAAAGGTGAGGAAACTTTGGAAACAATAATCTCAAAAGATTTTTCTCAAAGGTCATCTGGATTCCTTGGACAGATACCAAAATTGGGGAAAAGATACCCAGATAATGAAAGAACAAAATGCTTGCATCGCATACATATCACCTTCTTTCTTGTTTTGCAGGTACAGTCACAGGTATCTAATGTCTTCCATTTTCAGGCATTATTGCTGCAAGAAGAGTACACAAGTACCCAACTAAACAGAACAGAGTCAGAATCATGGATCAAGTGCAAACAGAATTGACAGAGTTGCGTAACCGAATGGACCAGTTCATGACTCGAGTAACTGGCATCAATCAGAACCAAGAGCGTCTGCGAGAGATGATGGGTAGAAATCAAGATGGCAACGGTAACAACGGTGGAGGCCCTAGAGGTACGGGTACATTGGGTGGAGGTGGCTCCCAACCTCAACCCCAACCTGAGGTTATTGTTAATAATGGTGGTGGTCTTCAACCCCAAATGGATAATCAAGATGATCAGTTCACTATCCTGGAAGATATGGAAAGACAGGGTACATAGGTCAATCGCCGTTTTGAAGAAATGGCTGAGCAAATTTGTTCTATTCAATCTCAGAATTCTTTGGGATTTGACATCACTGACTTGTGTCTTCTTCCTGGCGTAAGAATTCCCTACAAGTTCAAAGATCCCACCTTTTACAAGTACAATGGTACTTCTTTCCCAAAGACCGGTCTCCAATCTTTTGTCGGTAGAATTGCTGCTGATACCGATGATGAAAAGCTGTGGATGTACTATTTCCAGGATAGTCTTATCGGGGCGTCCAAAGAATGGTACATGAAGCTGAGTAGGAAGTTGGAAGGAATTGGCCGAAGCATTTGTCATGCATTATCAGTATAACCAATACATGGCTCCAAATCATACACAGTTGTAGAGCATGTCGCAAAATTCTAAGGAAAGCTTCAAAGAGTATGCCCAGAGGTGGTGCCAATTAGATGCAAGAGTGCAACCTCCGTTACTAGAGAATGAAATGGAAGATATGTTCATGAGCACTTTGCAAGGGGTGTTTATTGACAAACTAGCTTTTTTCTCAGCCACCAAATTTACTGATCTTGTCATTGCGGGTGAAATAGTAGAAAATTTGTTGAAAATGGGGAAGATTCAAGAAACTGGTGCCAGTAGCTCAACAGGATCAAGAAAACCCTTTGCTGGTCCCAAGAGAAGAAGGGAAAATGAGACTAATGTTGTTTACAATAGAGGCAGTGGTCGGGGTCATCAAAATCAGTACGGACAAGTGGATGCTATCACTATTCCAACGACGCCTGCTCCGTAACCACAACAACAACAACGTAGCAACTATCAACAAAGACCTTACCAACAACGCCAGACTCATCATTCTAATCATGTTCTTGAAGTTATTCCCATGACATACACTGCACTACTACAAAGGTTGTTGGATTTAAACATGGTACAATTAAGGACAATGGCTCCACCACCACCAGGTGACCTCCCTCAAGGGTACGATGCCAATGCTAGATGTGCTTTCCACTCCGGTGCCCCGGGGCACTCCACAGGAAAATGTAGAGAATTGCAGAATAAGGTCCAAGACCTCATTGACTCCAAGGCTATCAATTTCTCCCTGGTATGGAACCTTACTCACTCAATGATTCCTCCCACCAAAGAAAACAACAGATCCAACACAGATAATATGGTGATAACAGTATGAAATGCATATAAACAATAAATGAAAGCAATAAATAAAGTTGTACAGAAAGCAATAAATAAAGCAATAAACAATAAGCACAAGTAGCATATAACACCCCCATAAACACGAATCAAACAAGCACTAGGAGAAACCCACAAAAAGAACCAGAAGCCCTGGCTACAAGATAATTCCCCAGCAGAGTCGCCAAGCTATCTCTCCCGAAGATTTGCATCCCGGTACAAGCACGAACGGTCGGCGAAAAGAGAAAATGAAAATGAACTGAATAGAGTCGCCAGCTAGGCATTTTTATCCCGGAGGAAAGGTAATGCTGCATAAACCTAGATAAAGATGGATAAGACGGTCGCGAACCAGAGAAACTGAGAAAGGGGGTTGGTTACAACCTGGGAAGGTATTAGCACCCAGATTGTCCATCGTACTCGACGGGGTCCACGCTTAAAAGATTGTGTTTAAAGGGGTAGTGTATGTGTTATTTGTGTGCAAAAGCTGGAAAAGAAATATACAAGTGTCAGTGCAAAAGGGTGAATTGCTCAGGAACTAAGACTCTTAAAGAATGCTGAAAGAGGGGGGAAGACACATAAACTTTTGTTCAATAACTGTTAAGTTATGCCTACGTATCCTTGCGTGCAATGAGGAAGTCAGAACACCGTAGATCGACTCAAAGAGACTGAAAAATAAATTGACTGTGAACTGCTTACTTACCTATGCTCAAGTGTATGACTCGCCTGGATCGAGTGCTAACTGTCTTGCATTAGACGGAAGAAGCAAGTTCCCGTTTCTGAATGAGTGTGATGAGAAGAGAATCACGAAGGAGACGATTATTGTTTGTTTTTGTGTTTTCAGTTTTGTTATTGTTTTTGGTGTTTTGCATAAGATAATGATCTTAAGCCTAAATCAAGGGTTGTAAACTCATTATATCCTCCCTGATTAGGGATAATGAGCCTACTTAAGCATGAGATGAAGATCTCAACTTAATTACCATGATGATGTAGGATTAAGATCATTAACCTACTTGTGATTATTTAGAAGTTTTTGGGTTTTTGTTTAGTTTTATGTAATGAGTTTAATCTCTAATCACAGATTAATGAACTCATTACACCATCCTAATAGAAGGATAATAGATGAGAACACTTAAGTTGAGGAAGATACCTCAACTTAATCCATGGTTAGGGATTAAATTAATTATATAACAAGCCTTTATTAAGTGGATTTTAATTAAAGGATGAGATTAAGAAGTGAATTTTATGGTTTTTAAGACAACTTAAGGGGGACTTGTCCATTAAACACTAGGGTTAGTCCTTCTTAACCATAAAGGAAGAATTAGAATCCTAATGTAAGGCCCAAGTTACAAGATAAAGTCTTAGTGATTATTAAGATGATTTGATTAAGAGGTTTAAACAAGTTAAAGGTTTAACACTTAGGATTAAAGTTATACACTCCATCCTAATAGAAGGATACAGGCATAACCCTAATTCCAAAGTCCTAAAACTTTAAGAGTTTAGTCTCTGATTATGAAGGTGAGAAGAGAGACTCAAGGAGACTCAAAGGTAAAAAGCTAAGGGGGACTAATCACAACCCTAATTATTATCATGCTTGGACGTTCCTATGGTTTGTAAGGCTTAAGAGAGATCTTCAAGGAAGCCACCAATGGAAGAAGCAGATGAAAGGAGGATGAAGCAGAAGAATAAGTTACTTACTTCATTGAAGAAGATAAGTAACTTAAAGAAAGACAATGAGAGAAATGGAACACAAATGAACAAGTTCACTTCAAAGACATATTAAAATTCAAATGAAAGAGATAAGAAGAAGTGAGAAGTGAAGGCAAATCCACTTCTCAAAGTAACTTACCACCTGAAAATGTTAGCATGAATACATAAAGCATAAAGCGTAAGAAAATGAAATGAAATGAGATGACCAAAGTCAAAAGTGTTTATGCAATGTTAATGTCATGTGAGATGATTCAAAAGAATACAAAGTGCATATGTATGATCATACAAGGATGAGATGTCATGTAAGCATGCTTTGAAGTTTGAAAACACATGAAAGTTAATGAAATGAAATGAATGCAAATCATGGCAAATGAATGAAGAAATCATCAAGCATGGTTCTAAAATGTCCTAAGGTGTCTAAGATGACTTATGAATGCAAGAAATGTCATGGAAAGTTCATGTAATGATGTATATGCAAGATGAATGTAAATGAACATGAGAAATTATGGTTATATGGAAGTATGAGAAGCACATGAACAAAACAGAAGCATATGACATGATAAAAAATTGAAACTAAGCTCAAACAAACCCTAATCCAATATTAGGTCACACCCCAAAGAAGAAGGTCAGAATCCTAACCTATCAAAAGTTATGAAATTCCTAAGTTTCTAGGGTTTTTTGGATGGTTCAAAAGGGAAAAATGCAAATCAATTTGAAAATGCAAGATAAATTCATGAGTAAAATTACCTATAAACTACATGTAATATGTAACACAATGCAAAAAGAATCATCTTCAAACTCTTCTTGGTTAGGAAGAAATGATTTTTTAAAGTTAGGGTTCAAAAAATGATATTTAATGACTCTTAATTCAAACAAAATTCACAAATTATGTTCAAACCTAAAAATAAATTTGTGTGAAGAGTTTGAAAATGTTTCTAAATGTATTGGGATGATTCATAATTTTTTTGGTGATTTTTAGAAACCTAGATGTATTTTTAATTAATTAAAAGACTTTAATTAATTAAAAATAACATTTAAATATTTTAAAAATACTTTTTTAATTTAAAATATAAAATAAAAATCATTTTTGGAATGAGAAAAATATTTAAAGTCAGAATGTAAAAGAAAATATTTTTTGGATGCTTTTTGGTATTTTTAAAAAATTATGCAAGAAAAATAGAATAAAAATGAAATTAAATGAAATAAAATGGATAGTCAATTGATCCTAAGGTTGAGATTCAAATCCAAGGGAAGGATTTTGACTGCGTGCGTGAAACAAGGGTCCAGATCACTCCTAGCTAATTAATCTGATTTAAATTAATTAATTACATTTAGGGTTTAATGACCTAATCCTTGCCGTACACACGCTAACCCTAATCTTAATCCTACGACCCACATTCAAACTGGGGAGATTAGCCCTAATTAATCTCAGGTGACCGGAGCTAAGCTCCGGTCATCTTCTCCGGCCACACCTTCAAACCATCTCACTCAAAACGCCACCAAAATGCATCAAACTCTCCAGAAATGATCCTTAAACATTATTAAAAACGAATCAAACCTCAAAAATCATTCATCACTCAAGAACATCATGATCAGTGAGACATATAGATTGATATTGTATCTTAAATGGCAAGTTCTGGAAAATTTGTTTTTGAGGATACCTGAGATGAAGCTTTTCAGTTTTGAGCTTTCTGGCCTCCTCCCTTGTGCAAATCAACTTCAATGGACCCCCTGAGGATGATGTGATGCTTAGAACAAGTTTATGATGGCTGTTTTGAAGTGTTTGGTTCTGATAACTTAGAAATCGTATTTCTGATTTTGGGAGTTTTAGGCCATGGGAGTGGGTGCTTTGTGATCTATGGATGATTTTGAGTTGATTGGTGGAAAAATAATTGAAGTTTGATGGCTGGTTCCTGAGATTCGAAGAGAGGAAGGTTTTTGATGATTTTGTGAATCCTGACTTGTGGGTGGTTCTGAACTTGTGTGTGTTGTGTTTTGGATTGCTTGAGGTTAGTATAAACAATTGTGATTGGTTCAGAGAGTTGTTGTGGCTCAGCTTGATTGGTATGGGAGCTTTTGCAAAAAGTCAAGATTTTGTACTTTGAGGTATGGGCATGGTGCAGGCCTGATTTCTTGGGGTGTCTGGCCTCAACTGACTTTGTGGAGACCCATGGAATTGGTTTTGATGTGCTGGATGGCTTGGATGAAGAGTTATCACATGTTTTGCAAAATTCCCTCTTTGAAGTTTCTTGGATCATAAGTCACAGAAACCCTAAGTTCAATGCACAATTCTGATCTTTTGAGGTTTGTTTGACATGTTGTGAAGTGTTTGTGTCCATTTTAAGTCATTAGAATGCTTGAATATGCCAATTTGCAAAATCTCTCTTTGACATGAAACTTGAAATTTTAGGATTTTGCTAACTTTGAAAGTCCATATCTTGAGTTCTAGGATGAATCAAGACATGTTCTTGTACTTTTTGAAAAGGGAAAGACCTAATCTACAACTTTCATGACCAAGAATTTTTCATTTGAAGCATTTTTGGTTGAGAAAGAGGAGGTTGAAAAACTTTCCCAAAATGGAAAGTTTCCGTTACAAGTCATTTCCATTTTTGGCAAGTTTGAAAATGGCTAAAAATTATTCAATCTTGTGAACTTCCAACCTCTTCTAAGATCAAATAAAGATCATAGAACTTCAATTTGATGAAAATACCCCTTTGTTTCCATTGTTGGGGGCCTCAGATGCCCTGATTTTGACTTTACTTGCTCAAGAAGTTACCCAGTGAACAGATGACTTCCACAATGAATTTCTTCATCAAACTTGGTACACATTTATAACATCTTAAGAACATTAGAAACAAGAATGGCCCAAAAATTTGGTGTTAAGGCCTCTGAAACCAAAACCCTAATTTTGGTCATTTGTGTAGTGAAAACCCTAGCTCTGCTTCCATGCCTTGCCAGTTCTTGTGATCTCTTGACTTCCGTGAACTTTGAGGAGCATAATATGATAATAGAACATGCATGGACCCTCTTATAAAACCTTGAGGCCTTTGGGATGGCTCAGATGGATTCTTGGATTGCTCAGATCACAAACCCTAGATGCAGATGAACTTGAGCTTATGTAGTGAAACAAAAATGCAATATGAGGTAGTATGCTTATGTTGAAACAAAAATGAAAGATCAAAATCCATGGTGTGATATGAGTGAGGGAAAATTTGGGGTATTTACATAGGTCTCTTTGGTTGTATTCAAATCTTGAATATTGGATTAAGACCTCACTTGAGAGAGGCAAAATCACCTTGGCGGGTGGACTGAAGTAGTTTGAGTCCAAACGAACCAGGATAAACTATTTGTGTTTATTGTTTTAATCTTTGAAAACCCCAATTCAAACCCCCTTTCTTGTGTTTTTCGTCCCTTCAATTGTCATCAAAGCGACTGGTTCTGGGTCCTAACACTTAACCGTGTTAGAAAAAGATCCTATAGAAAAACACTATGGCGGAAAAAATCCAAAACAACAACGAAAATCAGAATGACAAGATCAATGGCAAACCCCCAGTGTTCGATGGTGAGAACTTTGACTATTGGAAAGACGTTCTAGAAAGTTTCTTTCGAGATCATGATGGGGATCTCTGAGATATGGTAACTGATGGTTACACTCATCCAATTGGAGATAACAGTCAGAAGATTGAAAGAAGAAATATGACAACCCAACAAAAGAAAGATTTAGGAAATTATCACAAGGCTAAAACGATCCTTTTGAGTGCCATCTCACACATATAATATGAGAAGATCACAAACAGAGAAACTGCCAAACATATGTTTGACTTTCTGAGAATGGCGCATGAAGGCAACACTCAAGTCAAGGAAACTAAAGCTCTGGCACTCATCCAAAAGTATGAAGCGTTCAAAATGGAACAAGATGAAACAATTGAGAAAATGTTCTCAAGGTTTCAAATTATGGTTGTTGGATTAAAAGTTCTGGAAAAAGGCTACTCAATAGAAGATCATGTGAAAAAGATCATCAGAAGCTTTCCAAAGGCATTGAGACCCATGGTCACAGCTCTAAAATAATCAAAGAATCTAAATGAAATATCTCTTGGAGAATTGACCAGTTCTCTGAGAAGTCATAAAATAGAACTTGAAGAAGATGAACCCCAAAGGAAAGTTAAGTTTGTTGCTCTTAATTCTAATAAATCTGAATCTAAAGCTTTTCAGGAAGAAGAAGAAAGCTCTAGTGGCTCATCAGAAGAAGACGAACTATCACTTCTTTCCAGAAGGGTTCAACAACTATGGAAACATAGAGAAAAGAAATTCAGAAACCCTAAAAGATCAGACAGTCACTCTGAATCACCCTCTGGCTACAAAATGTTAAGAAGTAAAGAAATAATGAGATATGAATGCAAGGAACATGGACATTACAAAAGTGACTATACCAAACTGCATAAATAAAAACGTAACAAGAAATTCAACAAAGACAAGAAGAAAAGTCTCATGGTCACTTGGGATGACTCAGAATCTTCTGAAGCTGAACCCGAATCAGAAGATGAACATGTCAACATCGCTTTAATGGCCAACATATCAAATGATACCAACTCATCAGAATCTAGATCAAACTCAAAAATTGAAGAGGTATTTTCTAAACTATCTAGATCTCAATTAGAAGATAATCTATAAAACATTCTTGAAAAAATAGCAGAAACTTCAACTTAAATACAAAAACATAAAACATGGTCTAGTATCTGAGTATGAAGAAACTATAAAACTAAGATAAAAAAACTATGAGATAAAAGAAAAAATTTCAAAACTCGAAAACTCGTTTGAAAATTATGTCTCAGAAAGAATCTGACTCAGAAGTTCTACATAATGCTGATAGCATCATAAAGCATTATAATAAGAGTTTTAAAAAAATTCTAGCTAAAAACATAAACAGAAGCAAAATGGCTTCAATGATCTATGGTGTTAGAAGAAACAATTGAAGAGGCATATGATATGTCAAACCAAAAGGAGAAGCACCACATCAATCTAAACAAGTTGATGATATAGTCATAAATTACACACCTTTAAACTCTCATTTCACGTATGGACACAAACATGATTTAAAATACACAAGTGAATCATCTTATTCTACAAATTCTTTTGAGAAACCTAAACTCAATCAGAATTATGTAAACTCTAACAAACAGGGACCCGGAAAGATATGGGTACCCAAGGATAAAATTCTCTATATTGTAGATGTCTTTAACAACAAGGTTGAAACACACATCTTGGTACCTGGACTCTGGATGCTCGCGACACATGACGGGAAGAAAGCATATGTTCCAAAGTCTTGAACTTAAATCTGGAGGTTAAGTAGGTTTTGGAGGTAGTGGGAATGGAAAAAATATTGGTTCTAGAACTATCGATAACAACACTCTTCCCTCTATTTCTAATGTTCTATTAGTAGATGGATTCATGCATAACTTTTCATCAGTAAGTCAATTAATTGATAACGGTTATGATATAATATTTAATCAAAAGTTATGCAAAGTTGTTAGTCAGAAAGATGGAACTATTCTATTTAATGGAAAGAGAAATAACAACATTTACAAAATAAAACTTTCTGAACTAAAAAGTCAGAATGTGAAATGCCTTATGTCTGTTAACGATGAGCAATGGGTCTGGCACAAAAGATTGTGGCATGTTAGTATGAGAAGATTATCTCAGATTAACAAACTCAATATGGTCAAAGGATTTCCTAATCTGAAGTTTAGCTCAGATGCTTTGTGTAAAGCATGTCAGAAACACAAGTTTGCTAAACCTGCTTTTAAATAATAATAAAATGTTGTTTCTACCTCTAGACCATTAGAACTTCTTCATATAGATCTGTTTAGACTAGTGAAAACTACTTCTATCAATGGTAAGAAGTATGGATTAGTGATCTTGGATGACTATAGCAGATGGACATGGGTAAAGTTTCTTAGACACAAGGATGAGTCAATCTCTATATTTTCTACCTTTTGCAACCAAGTTCAAAATGAAAAAGAGTTTAGAATTGTAAAAGTCAGAAGTGATCATGGTGGGAATTTGAAAACAAAAAACTGGATTTGTTTTAATGAAAATGGCATCTATCATGATTTCTCTTGTCCTAGAACTCCATAACAAAATGGAGTTTTGAACGAAAGAACAGAACTTTACAAGAGATGGCCATAACCATGATCAATGAGACTAACATGGCTAAAGACTTTTGGGTAGAATCAGTTAATACAACATGCTATATTTAGAATTGAATCTCTATAAGACCTATTATGGAGAAGACTCCATATGAATTGTGGAAGTGCAGAAAGCCCAACATTTCCTATTTCCATCCATTTGGATGTACTTGCTTTATCTTAAACACTAATGATCCTCTGAACACGTATTGTGGTGGAATCCATTTGTGTCAGATTTGATGATAAGCTTGGCCTCCAAAAGCCAAAACACAATGAATCTCTTGTAGATATAGATGTTCAAATTACAGGTACAAAATTCAGAACATCTGAAGAACATCCATATACAAAAAAAGACAACACAAATGCCACAACAACTTTTGAAGAACCCATTATGAAGAGACAATCCAGAAGCACGCTGGCTCATCCAGAAGATAAAATTATGGGAAAGAAGGATGACCCAAACAGAACAAGATCTTGATTCAAAAACTCTGAAGAATCTCTAATGGGATTAATGTCTCTGATTGAACCCACTTCCATTGAAAAAGCACTGTTAGACAATGATCGGATACTTGCAATACAGGAAGAACTGAATCAATTCACCAGAAATGACGTATGGGATCTCGTTCCAAAACCCAAAGGATTTAACATCATTGGAACTAAATGGGTCTTGAGAAACAAACTGAATAAACAAGGAGAAGTTGTCAGAAACAAAGCACGACTGGTTGCATAAGATTATAATCAGCAAGAGGGAATAGACTATATAAAAACCTTTACACCAGTCATAAGGTTAGAATCTATCAGACTCTTAATTTATTTTGTTGTAAATAATGACATCACTCTTTATCAGATGGATGTCAAGAGTGCGTTTTTATATAGTTACATTGATGAAGAAGTTTATGTGCATCAACCCTTTGGCTTTGAAAACCCAAAACATGCAGAATATGTTTATAAACTTAAGAAATATTTATATGGTCTGAAACAAGCTCTCAGAGCTTGGTATGAAAGACTAAGTAACTTTCTCTTAGAAAATGATTTTACAAGAGGGAAGGTGGACACAACTTTATTTTGTAAAACCTTTAAAAACACTATTCTGATTTGTTAAATATACGTAGATGATATAATTTTCGGATCTACTAAAAGCTCTATGGGCAAAAAAATTTCTAAGACTATGCAGACATAATTTAAAATGAGCTTAATGGGCGAACTCAAGTTTTTTCTGTGAATCCAAATCAATCAAACATCAGAAGGAACCTTCATACATCAAAGCAAGTATGTTAAAGAATTTTTAAGGAAATTTTATATGTCAGAAGTAAGTAAGAAAGTAGACCAGAGGCTCTATAGATTTATGATTGACTCTCTCTTATACTTAACTGCTTCAAGACTTGATATTCTATATAGTGTTTACCTATATGCTAGATTCCAATCAAATCCTAGAGAATCTCACTTAACAACAGTTAAGATAATTTTCATGTATCTGAAAGATACTACTAATCTTCGCCTTTGCTATAGAAAATCCAAAGAATACAAACTAGTAGGGTACTGCAATGCTGATTTTTTGGAGACAGAATAGAAAGAAAAAGTAATTTTAGAAATTATCAATTTTTGGGAGACAATTTAATCTATTGGTATAGAAAAAGACAATCTACAATTACACTTTCAACTACTGAAGCTGAATATATAGTTGTAGCTGGATGCAATACTCAGATGCTCTAGATGAGGAATTAGCTTGGGGATTTCAATATTTATGAGAGTAACATTCCTATCCTCTGTGATAATACTTCTGCTATTTGTCTTTCTAAAAATCCTATTTTTCATTCTAGAGCTAAAAATATTAGAAATTAAACATCATTTCATTAGGGACTATACTCAGAAGGGTATCTTATCTTTAAAATTTATAGACATAGGCCCCCAATGGGTTGATGTTTTCACAAAACCCCTTGCTGAAGATAGGTTTAATTTCATTCTGAAACATCTTAGTATGGAATTATATCCAGAATGAATATGTTATCTCTATATAATTAACTCAGAATTTCGTTTCTTTTGAACTTCTGACCAATATTTCTTCTGAAGTAAGAAGGAGAATTGCATCAGAATCTATCCAAAAAGATCTGAAAGTTATTCCTCTGAAAATCTTTCATTTCAAGGACAGAACATGCAGTGCATAACATTAACATCTATCAACCTAAGCTCTAGGTGTCCTCTGATGCTAAACACATGTTCAAACTCTAAGAAACTGAAACTGCTGAATTGACAAATTGAGGCGCCAGTCACATTGGTAATTGTTCCAAAATCATTTATGTCATCTCCCTTGTCATAAATCATTAATGTTTTTAATCATTTTGCATTTGGTTTAATTTCTCTTTAATTGTGTTTTTTATATCCGTTGAAACCTCTATATATAAATATACTAGTAGGATACTCGTGCTATCGCACGAGGCCCGTCCGATTTATATTATATGATTATCACTATTACTTATCAAATTTGTATAAATTTATTAGGTTAATTAATATTTATGTAATTAAAAATATATTAGATAAACAATTATTTTGCAAATTTTAAATAATTTTTTAAAGTAAAATTTTTATTTCATTATACAAATTATTAATAAAGTGTATTTCAAAATATATATTTTTGAATAAGAACAAAATAGGGGATATATAATGATAATTATAACAATTTTAAAATAAAATTTTTTATTGGAACAATTATTTTTATAACAAAAAAATATCAAAATTTTCTAATTATAATAGATTGCAATTTTATGAATTAATATTCCAAGAAAAGATTAAGGTAAATAAAATAATTGAGTAATAAGATATGATTAAATAGACTATTATAGTGATAAAGATAAAACACTACATCAATTAATAAAATATATAAAAAATTCATTTGCTATTAGCCCAATTTGAGAAAGGCTCATTGTGATGAAACGATATACCTTCATCAAAACGTTAATATTACAATAGTAACATTAAAACGTTTATTCTTTCTTTCAATCTTCATCAATTGCATGCATGATCATTGCAGGCTTCCAACAATGGCGAACTCCAAAACTTCGATTTCTCTAACCAATGAATATCAACAGTCTGAAAAAATCAGGTTACTTTCCGTCTTGTATTGATTTCTTGATTAGGTTTCTGGTGACTTCTTGATGTTCAGATATGCCACATGTGTTTTATTTATGAAATTTCTTGATGTTCTTGATTAGGGTTTAAGTTTCTGGTGATTTCTTGCATGTACATTAGGATGAAATTTCTATTATGGGTTTTAAAAATATATATATTTAGAGTTTGTAAACATGCTCCAAAGATGATTTTTTTTATTCATTGTAATTTGGTATCATAGTTCAGATACACAATAATAACAATGTTTATATTCTTTTTTAAGCCATGAGGAAGCAATGGAAGTGATAAAGGGAATGATAATTGAGGCTGGTGGTGATCCTTCCAGTAAAAGAGTTGCGAAAAAATGTAAGGATAAGGCAATCACGAAGAAAAAAGATGATTATAGGAAGCTTAAGAAACCAAATTATATTCTTTGTAAGGAAGATGAAGATATTGTGGAGATACGTAAGAATGAGTTCAATTCGACATTGAGGGCAAAGAATTAGGTGGGTGTGATGAGAGTGAAGGTGAAAAATGAGTTCTAAGAACCTGAAGTTAGGGTTGACATAATTGAGGGAAAGCAAAGGGTGATTAGAAAAAAAATCAACCAATGAAACTTAACTTGAACAAAAGTAGACGCACACAAGAAATCAAAGACAAAGCTTATGTAGTTGTATTGGTTATATTATTTGATACATAATACATTATTGTAACCTAAAGTTATGACTAATTCTACATAGGTAGACTAAAAGACACTCTTAAAAAGTAAAAAAGCATGCACAACTCATTATAACCTTGCATTGTAAAACGCAGAAGCATTGGAAAACATGAAAAGTTATTGTGTGCATTAGAAGCAATATTGGAACATGCAAATCCTTATAGTGACATATTTTTTTATTCCTATCATTCAATACTACAACATAGGTACACTACCTATAAGACACTATTAAATATAACATCAATCTTTCAGTTATAGAAACAATATGCTAATCTACTTGAAATAGACAATATAAGTTTTGAAGACTAAGCAAGTAAGATACAAAAATATATAAAGTAATATAGTGAAAGATAACTTTCAAAAAGAAGATGAGCAAGATGATAGACCCTATTGGGCATCATGATGTTGTAATTAAGGAAGTGAAAGTTGAGCAATATGAAGGACAATCTTCATAGTTCTATGGTCCGGAGCTTCTTGGGCAAATGTTTTTTGGAATAAATTGATATAGTTATAAAATAAATATTATATAATTATGGGTAAAAGATATATAAATTAAACAAATAAATATTTCAATGATAATTTGTCTATAAATATAATATAATTATCGAGTTGGAAATTTTGTGTATTTCAAAGTCCAACCTCCACCAGTGGAAGTTAATGCAAAAACAGACAACAATAATATTGTAGCCTATTTAAGTATAACCTACACCAGTGGAAGTTATAACTATATTTACTGTCAATGATACAACTTTAGTTATAACATTGTTATTTACCAACTCTATTGAACCCATTTTATTTTGATTATGCTCAATTAATTTCATAAAATTAACATAAACGTTTTTACAAACCAATTTTTTAATAAGTTCTTATAATCATTTTTTGTATCATTTTTTAACTTTAAATTCATCATTCATCGTGCATATTATGTAACATGATATTAATTGATTATTGTGTCTATAAATTGTCGTTGGTAGAGACGTTTCCTTAAGGAATATAACAGAGCAAATTTGTAATTTTCTTCTACATTTCTGCTTTGATACATAATCAATGTTTTCATATATAAGAAAAGTCATATGTATTGTGTGTTGGAAAATTGGTGTATTTTAAAGTCCAACCTCCATCAGTGGAAGTTAGTACAAAAACAGACCAAAACAATATTGTAGCCTTTTTAAGTACAACCTGCACCAGTGGAAGTTAGAGAAAAAATAGACTAAAACAATATTGTAGCCTTTTTAAGTAAAACCTCCACCAGTGGGAGTTAGTGCAAAAATAGACCAAAACAATATTGTAGCATTTTTAAGTACAATATCCACCAGTGGAAGTTATTATAAAAAAAATACCAAAACAATAGGAACTTCAAAGTAGATATACACTTTCTTCAGATTTCAAATGTTGCAGATTACAAAGAAACTTTCAAACACTTTAGAACTTATAAACACAAATTACAAATTTTGCAGTGTACAAACACAACATTATTGTTTTTACTGCAGAATTTGTAATTTGTGTTTATAGGTTCTAAAGTGTTTGAAAGTTTGTTTGTAATCTGCAAGATTTGAAATCTGAAGAAAGTGTATATCTACTTTGAAGTTCCTATTGTATTGATATGTTTTTTCACTAACCTCCACTGGTAGAGGTTGTACTTAAAAAGGCTACAATATTGTTTTGGTCTATTTTTGCACTAACTTCCATTGCTGGAGGTTGTACTTAAAAAGGCTACAATATTGTTTTGGTCTGTTTTTGTACTAACTTCCACTGGTGGAGGTTGGACTTTGAAATACACCAATTTTCCAACACACAATACATATGACTTTTCTCATATATGAAAACATTGATCATGTATTAAAGCATAAATGTAGAGGAAAATTACAAATTTGCTCCATTATATTCCTTAAGAAAATGTCTCTACCAACGACAATTTATAGACACAACATTCAATTAATATCATGTTACACAATATGCATGATGAATGATGAATTCAAAGTTAAAAAATGATTAAAAAAATGATTATAAGAACTTATAAAGAAAATTTGTTTGAAAAAATGCTTAAGTCAATTTTATGAAATTAATTGAGCATAATCAGAATAAACTAGGTTCAATAGAGTTGGTAAATAACTATGTTATAACTAAAGTTGTATCATTGACACTAATATAGTATAATTAGATTTTAAATATATGACATAGTAAATACAGTTCTATACAGTGAAGTTATATTTCCTTGTTATAGTTATAGTACAAAATGCATTACTAATATTGAATATTGATTATTGAGTACAGTCACTACATTAGCCCCAATGTTTACAAAGAAAAGTTTTCGCATTTAAATTGAAGATTCAACAACCCTAGTTGCATAAATATCCCTCCCAAGAATCCGCTGCTACTTATTTTTGCCAAATTTTCAGCACCAACTTATCCAAGAAAATTATCCAAACAACTTATATAATTTCCATAGTTCATAAACAAACATAGTTTTCTGCATTACAACAGTAATTCAATTAAAAAACTTTATCCTAAAATGTATATCACTAAAATGTCTATAACATAAGAGATATGGTATTTTCATGATGAGCATCAGGATGTAACTCAAACAATTAAAAAATACTTTCTGATATATTTGATAGATGAAGAACCATAAACATCATAAGTGAAACACATAATTAGCAAAAAAAAATCAACTTCCAAATAGTGTGGATTGTCTTAAGACATCTATCGACTTAAATCTTAAACATAACAAAATCTAAACATTCATCTTCCTTGAAATATTATATATAACTCAATCATCATCTATCAACCATCTTCTTTTTTAACTGGTTTCATCATCTTCGTAGAGGAAAGTTGAACACTTTCAACATCTTCCGACGCTTCAGATTTTTAAGTTTACAGGGGGTGTAAAATTTGTAATATGTGTTTATAGGTTCTAAAGTGTTTGAAAGTTTGTTTGTAATTTTCAAGATTTGAAATATGAAGAAAGTGTATATCTACTTTGAAGTTCCTATTGTTTTGGTCTATTTTTGCACTAACCTCCATTAGAGGAGGTTGTACTTAAAAAGGCTACAAAATTTATTTTTTCTGTTTTTGCACTAACTTCCACGGGTGGAAGTTGTACTTAAAAAGACTACAATATTTTTTTGGTCTATTTTTGCACTAACTTTCACTGGTGGAGGTTGGACTTTGAAATACACCAATTTTCTAACACACAATACATATGACTTTTCTCATATATGAAAACATTGATCATGTATCAAAGCAGAAATGTAGAGGAAAATTATAAATTTGCTCCATTATATTCCTTAAGGAAAACTCTCTACCGACGACAATATATAGACACAACAATAAATTAATATCATGTTACAAAATGTCGCTCCCGAAGATTTGCATCCCGATACAAGCGCGAACGGTCGGCGAGAGGAGAGAATAAGGGTGAAGTGAATAGAGTCGCCAGCTAGGCATTTTTATCCCGAAGGAAAGGTAATGCTGCATAAACCTAAGAAAAGATGGATAAGATGGTTGCGAACCAGAGAAACTGAGAAAGGGGGTTGGTTACAACCTAGGAAGGTATTAGCACCCAGATTGTTCTTCGTACTCGACGAGATCCACGCCTAAAAGATTTGTGTTTAAAGGGGTAATGTATGTGCTATCTGTGTGCAAAAGTTGGAAAAGAAATGTACAAGTGTCAGTGCAAAAAGGGTGAATGCTCAGGAGCTGAGGCTTAAAAGAGAATACTGAAAGAGGGGGAAGACAAAGAGACTTTTGTTCGATAACAGTTAAGTTATGCCTACGTATCCTCTCGTGCAATGAGGAAGTCAGAACACCGTAGTTCGACTCAAAGATACTGAAAGATAAATTGACAGTGAACTGCCTGCTTGTCTATCCTCAAGTGTATGACCCGTCTGGCTCGAGTGCTAACTGTCTTGCATTAGACGGAAGAAGAAAGTTCTCGTTTATGAATGAGTGTGATGAGAAAAGAATCCCGAAGGAGACGATTATTGTTTGTTTTTGTGTTTTCAGTTTTGTTATTGTTTTTGGTGTTTTGCATAGGATTATGAGCTTAAGCCTTAATGAAGGGCTTGTAAACTCATTATATCCTCCCTGATTAGGGATAATGAGAATACTTAAGTGTGAGATAAGTAACTCCACTTAATTGTCGTGATGATGTAGGATTAAGATCATTAACCTACTTGTGATTATTTAGATGTTTTTGGGTTTTTGTTTAGTGTTAAGTAATGAGTTTAAGCCATAATCAAGGATTAGTGAACTCATTACACCATCCTAATAGAAGGATAATAGATGAGAACACTTAAGCTGAGGAAGAGACCTCAACTTAATCCATTATTAGGAATTAAATTCATGACAAAACAAGGCCTTTATTAAATGGATTTAAATTAAAGATGAAATTAATAAGTGAGTTTTATGATTTGTAAGACAACTTGAGGGGGACTTGTCCATTAAACACTAGGGTTAGTCCTTCTTTACCATAAAGGAAGAATTAGAACCCTAATGTAAGGCCCAAGTTACAAGTTAATGTCTTAGTAATTATTAAGTGGATTAATTAAGAGGTTTAAACAAATTAAGGGTTTAACACATAGGATTAAAGTTATACACTCCATCCTAAGAGAAGGATGCAGGCATAAACCTGATTCCAAAGTCCTAAAACCTTAAAGGTTTAGTCTCTAATGATGAGATGAGAAAAGAGACACAAAGAAGACTCAAAGGTGAAAACTAAGGGGGACTAATCACAACCCTAATTATTATCATGCTTGGATGTTCCTATGGTTTGTAAGGCTTGAGAAAGATCTTCAAGGAAGCCACCAATGGAAGAAGCAGATGAAAGAAGGAAGAAGCAGAAGAAATAAGTTACTTACTTCATTGAAGAAGATAAGTAACTTAAAGAAAGAAAGTGAGAGATGAACATGAGTGAGAAAGCCCACTCAAAGACAATTAAAAATGCAGCAAAGATTAATATGAAGAAGATGAAGATAAATGAGAAGTGAAGGCAAATCCACTTCTCAAGTTAACTTACCACCTGAAAATGTTAGCATAAGATGCACAAGTAAAGAAATGAAATGGAATGAAGCATATGCAATGACAAAGATCAAAACCAGAAGCATACACATGATGCAAATGATGTTATCATATGATGCAAAGACATACAAAGTATATATGTGTTTATACAAGAGAGTGAATGCATATGGTAGCATGCTTTGAAGTTTGAAAGTTCATGAAAGTTAATGAATGTAAATGAATGCAAGTCATGGCAAATTAATGAAGGAATGATCAAGGATGATTCTAAAATGTCCTAAGATCTCTAAGATGACATGTGAATGCATCAAATGTCATGGCAAGTTCATATGTTCATGCAATGCAAGTAAAGATGCAAAATTAGGGTTACATGAAAGGATGAGATGCAAATGATCAAAAAATAAGCATATTTCATGATAAAAATTTGCAAAATGAGCTCAAACAAACCCTAACCCCATATGATATCACACCCCAAAGGAGAAGGTCTAACTCTTAACCTAAGGAATGTTATGATTTTTCTAAGTTTGCTAGGGTTTTTGGGTACCTCAAAAGGAAAAATGCAAATCAATTTGAAAATGTAAGACAAATTCATGCCAAAAATATCCTAGAAACTACATGTTATATGGAAAACAATGCAAAAAGAATCATCATCAAACCCTTCATAGTTAGGCAGAAAAGATTTTTCAAAGTTAGGGTTCCAAAAGGGGGATTTTATGAACCCTAAATTCAAAGAAAATGTCAAAGTAAGTTCAAAACCAAAAAGAAATTTGTATGAATGGTTTTACAATGTTTCTAAATGTGTTAAGATGCAATGTGAATTTTTTTGGTGATTTTTAGAAACCTAAATGGTATTTTAATTAATTAATTTTCATTAATTAATTAAATTAAAAATTTAAATATTTTAAAAATGCTTTTTAAATGCAAAAAATAAAATAAAAATTATTTTTGGATGAAGAAAAATATTTGGGATTGAAATGCAAAAAATGAGATTTTTGTGATTTTTCTAGGTATTTTAAAATAAATATGCAAGAAAAATGAATAAAAATCAAATAAAAATCAAATTAAATTAAAAGTATGTGCATCCTGTGGCTGAGGTTTAAAACAAAATGGAGGGAATTGACTAGCGCCAGATCTAAGGGCCTAGATTCAAACTGGCTATTTTAAAATTAAACCTAATTAGTTAACCTAATTAATTAAGATTATGGTTAATTGGACTCATCCTAGCCATCCAAAGCATGCGGGGAACATGATCTAATGCTCCACATTCAAACCTGGCTAACTCTAATCACAAACCCTAATCACCTTCAGACGACTGGAACAGTGTTCCGTTCGTCTTCTCCGGCGATACCCCAAAACCAACTTCTTCCCTAGGCCATTTCAGGGGCTCTAAAGCTCCAAATCAACTCCCCACACCTTCCTAAGCATGAATCTAACCTCAAAACTAATTCCTAATGGCTCAAACTCAAGATACGATTCGAAATATCAAAACTGAAAAAGTTACAGAGGCATGATACAAGCTTAATACTCAACCATTTTTAAAACTAAACACATCACAATGATCAGGGAGGCACAAAGAACAATCTAGGAACTAAAAATAGCATTTCAGGAACAAAAGTTCATGAGGTGTACCTGAGCTGGAGCTTTGCAATCTGAGCTATCTGGCCTCCTCTTTCATACCCCAATGAGTCCCTTGATGATGTTGAGAAGCTTTGCAAGAGTTTATATGGCTTGGTTTGAGAGATAGCAACTCAGCTGGTCCAAAATCGTGTTTGTGTTTGGCTGACGTTTAGGGCTTGGCAATGGGTGGTTTATGATCCTTGAGTCATTTTGAGATGAATGGTGGAAAATTATTTTAGGTTTGATGCTTGTGCAGTATGTTTCGAAGAGATGAAGATTGGGGGTGATTTTGTGAAACTTTTCTTGTGTTTAGTTCTGAGCTCCAAGATTGTGTGAAATGGCTTGCTTTTGGTCCACATAACATGTCTCTATTGCCCAGAGAGTTGCTGTGGTTGCAGCTGATTGGTATGGGTTCATTTGCAAAAAGTCAACATTATGTGTACTTGAGGTATGTGCTCATGTAGGGGTGGTTCAATGGCATGCCTGGCCTCAGCTTGGATCAAGGAGAGCTATGGAATTGAAATTATGCAGCTGGATGGCTTGGAGGGAAAGATTTCATAGGTTTTGCAAGATTTTGCATTTTTGCCCCCTTTGAGTTATCTTGTGATGCAAGGCATGAAAACAAGTGATTCCTTGGGCAATTCTGGTCACAATAAATTGTACTATGTTTGTATGATGCCTAGAGATGCATTAGAGGTCACAAAATGGCTCGGCATGTGAAATTATAAAAATCCCTCTTTGGTATGAAAGTGAAAATTATGTGATTTTTGCCAACTTTGCAAGGCCATATCTTGAGTTCTAGGAAGAATTAGATCAAGTTCTTGTACTTTTTGAAAAGGGAATGATCCAATCTATAACTTTCATGACCAACAATTTTTCATTTGAAGCATTTTTGGTTGAGAAAGAGGAGGTTGAAGAACTTTCCCAAAATGGAAAGTTTCCATTACAAGTCATTTCCAAAAATAGCAAGTTTGCAATTAGCTCAAAATTCTTCTACTTTGTGAACTTCTAAGCACTTCAATGATCAAATAAAGATCATATAACTTCAATTTGATGAAAATACCCCCTTGGTTCCATTGTTGGGGGCCTCAGATGCCCTGATTTTCCTCTAACTTGCTCAAGAAGTAACCCAATTAACAGATGACTTCCACAATGAATTTCTTCATCTAACTTGGTACATATGATAATTATAACATATTAAGAACATTTGAAACAAGAATGGCCCAAAAATTTGGAGTTGAGGCCTCTGAAACCAAAACCCTAATTTTGGTCATCTATATAGTGAAAACCCTAGCTCTGCTTCCATGCCTTGCCAATTCTTGTGATTTCATGACTTCCTAGAACTTTAAGGGACATAATATTATGGTAGAACACATATGGACCCTTTTGGAACACTTGGAGGCCTTTGGAGTGGATCAGATGGATCCTTGGATTGCTCAGATCACAAACCCTAGATGTAGATGAACTTGAACTAATGCATTGAAACAAAATGCAATATGAGATTGTATGCTTATACTAATGCAAACATGAAAGATCACAAGCCATGGTGTGGACTTAGTGAGGGAAAATTTGGGGTGTTTACAGCTGCCCCTATTCAAGCATGAGTTAGCTGTGTAGGATGTAAGTACCTGGCTTATCAGACAAACAAGATAACTTGTGGTTGAATACCAAAGACAGTCCATAATTTGCACTCGCTGGGGAGAAGAAGAAAAGGGATATAAATTGTAAAAAACAGTATAGTATGATTATCAAATAAAGGCGATGGAGGACGACCATCGAGTAGAGGACGACTGCTGGGGATAAAGTAATGACGGGGACGGCCGACATGCTGGGGAAATAAAGAGACCACGACGGGGACGGCCATCAAGCAAAGTAACAAGGTTCTCTAGGGATTAAAGATAAAGTCAATGATGGGGACGACCATCAGGTTTGCAAAGTAAAGTAAACAACGATGGGGACGACCATCGGTTCAAAGAATAAATGAAATAATGATGACGGACGGTCATCAGAGGTGAAAGACGATCACCTAGCAGGGGACGACTACTCTTTATCATGACATAGGACGAATGTCGGATAGAAAAGGTCGATGATAGGGACGGCCATCGGATAAGCATGATGAAGGACGATCATCAAGAGGTGAAGGGCGATCACCTAGCAGGGTACGGCTGCTCTCTGGGTTTATCACGACATAGGATGAGTGTCGGATAACAAAATCCACAATGGGGACGGCCATCGGATAAAATGATGAAGGACGATCACCTAGAAGGGGACGGCTTCTACAGTATCACGGCATAGGATGAATGTCGGATAGAAAAGGGTTCCAATAATGGAGACTCCGCTGGGAAAGGGATGAGGGACGGTCATCCAAAGGTGAAGGACGATCACCTGGTAGGGTACGACTACCGAAAGTATCACGACATAGGACGAATGTCGGATAGAAGAAAGTTGTTCTTTTGGGGAGATGGTAAACACGGACGAGTGTTTATGCTTTCCGAAATAAAAGGTATAAGTGTTTGACGCTGTGTATAGATTAAAGATGCGGACGAGCATCCTTCAGACCATGATATGGACGAGTATCGGTAGAAACAAACGCTGACTCGTGTTCAGAGATGATGGTACGGACGAGTATCAACTGGTTAACAAAGAACACGGACGAAAATCTGTTTGAGGAGTGATATATATATACAAGATACGGACGAGTATCTGTATAAGTATGTACAGATTTATTGGTGAAGTAAGAGCAAGACACAGACGAGTGTTCAACTTGTTGGGGAAAGGTGACACGGATGAGTGTTAGAAGAGAAAGTGTATAAGTTATGAACAAACATTTGTATACGATAGTGTAAAAGGTGTTTCGGCTACCTGTGGGGATAGGATGACACGGACGGGTGTCGACAAGAGTGTATTATGAAGAAGTGTTTGGTTTGCAACTAGTGATTGGGCAACCGTGCCAGGGAAAGGTGACACGGACGGGTGTCAAAAGGGGATATATAAGTTTCTGAATGCAAAGATGTCTTGGCTTACATCTGGCGGGGAATGATATGACACGGACGAGTGTCGCAAGAGTATATATGAACATGTATCTGTGTTGGAGAGTGCAAAGGGGACGCTTTGGCTTTTATTTGCAGGGGATGTGAGCTTTTATATACATTGCTGATGAGATACTGATGGTATTCGCAGGTGATTGGCTCGAACCTGACTTGTGATCATGCAAAATGTTTGATTTTTGCCGTAATGCTTCGTATTAGACGGAATGCTACGCTTTGTGGGGAAAATATGATGCGAATGCTATGATTATGCAAAGGGAAACCGATCTAGGATTTGGATCCCACTGAAGATTGGATCTCTGGCTGATTTACTTAGAGGGATATCCCAGTTGGGGAAGAGATCATTGGTAGATCTGTTAAGATATGTAGCTTTGTTTGGGGAAATAAATCATCGATAGACCTATCCTGCAAGGAGGACCTCAGCTGGGGAGAAAGAAGCTTTTGTCACTTTGTTGTGTGAGAATTTCAGGCATTGCTCTTCTGGCTGGAACTCTGCAGGGAGATAATTCTTTTATCTTTGGGAGACCCGACACTCTGTTTAGGGAAGAAAAGATCACTGAACGATCTTCCTAGAGAACCCTGCGGGGATCTCGGCTGGGAAAGCTCCTGTTGAATAGACTTATGCTGGGGATGAGGAGGCTTTGACAATTCCGCTGGGGAAAAAGCATTTCAGATACTGCTTGGGGAAGCAGTATGATGGGGAAGTGTACATGGCATGTCCTATGTCGCGTATTCGATACCTGCAATCTGTTAAGACAAAGAAACACACAAGTATCCCGAGGTATCCCTTACCGGATTCCGTCATAGGAGTTAGATATTCCTGAAGGTAAATATATTTCCTACAAGCATTTATTAAGAATGGCTCATTTGTTTTATGCAAATATCATATTATGGGTATTGGACATTTTGCAAACGAAACAAAAATGTACAAGCAGAGATGTGACTGAAAATCTGATTTTATTAATCTGGGTGCCCTGAATTGGCAAATACAGTCAAGGAAACAAATCCCCTGGAATGAGGAGATTGTCACAAATTGAAAAAAGTAAAAGTGCTGGCAATGTTGACGACGCTCCAGTGAGCTTCCTTTGCTATGACCCGTATGACCTTGACGTTCTTCTCATCTTGCTTTCTGCAGAAGGTTGGTTCTGACTGATGTTATATCCTTTTGAAGCCTGCCGTGTTGTAAGTGATATAGACGAATTCAGAATGCAGTTGTTCGCTTATTTCCTGATTTTGCGTGGATCGCCCTTTCGGGTTTTTAATCCACCGGGATACCCATTTTTGCCTAAGCTGTCCAATGCGGCTTTTCAACTCAGCGGGTGTACATTTTTTTTTCAATTTTCCCTTATTTTTGCCCGAGTCTTTTATTCTGTTTTTGACTCGCCGGGGTGCCCTATTTTTGCCTGGACTTACATTCTATTTTTATGTCCAGCGGGCCATTTTATGCGAAGTATTTTTTAACTGCATCTGAATTCACAAGGGATAAGAAATCTTCACCATTCATAGTAGTGAACATCAATGCTCCACCAGAGAAGACCTTTTTTACTATGAACGGACCGTAGTAATTTGGAGTCCATTTTCCCATGTGGTCTGTATGAGGAGGAAGAAGTATTTTTAGCACAAGATCTCCCACTTGGTATTCCCGAAGCCTGAGTTTCTGATCGAAGGCTTTCTTCATCCTTTTATGATATAACTACCCATGACATATTGCAGCTAATCTCTTTTCTTCGATCATATTCAGTTGATTGTACCGAGACCGGACCCATTCTGCTTCGTTCAGCTTTACATCCATCAGTACTCATAAGGAGGGTAACTCAACCTCAACAGGTAGGACAGCTTCCATACCATACACCAACTGATAAGGTGTTGCCCCAGTAGACGTTTTGATTGAGGTTCGGTACCCATGCAAGGCAAATGGTAGCATTTCATGCCAGTCTTTGTAAGTAACCACCATCTTTTGAACAATCTTCTTGATGTTTTTGTTAGCTGCCTCAGCAACGCTATTCATCTTTGGCCTGTAAGGAGAAAAGTTGTGATGTTGAATTTTGAAGTCCCGACACAGTTCTTCCATCATTTTGTTGTTCAAATTGGAACCATTATCAGTAATGATTCGCTCGGGTACTCCATATCGACAGATGATGTCTCTTTTCAGAAATATGGCTACCACTTGTCTGGTGACGTTTGCATACGAAGCTGCTTCAACCCACTTGGTGAAGTATTCAATGGCTACCAAGATGAATCTGTGGCCATTTGAAGTAGTTGGTTCAATCTTTCCAATCATGTCAATGCCCCACATGGCAAAAGGCCAAGGTGAAGACATCACGTTCAACGGATTTGGAGGCACATGCACTTTGTCTGCATAGATCTGGCATTTGTGGCACTTCCTTGCATAAGCACAACAGTCTGCATCCATTGTGATCTAGTCGTAACCTGATCTTAATAATTTCTTAGCCATTGCATGTCCTCCATCATGGGTACCGAAAGATCCTTCATGCACCTCGTGCATCAGCAAGTCTGCTTCTTTCTTATCAATACATCTGAGAAGAACCATGTCAAAGTTTCGCTTGTATAATGAACCATCAACATTAAGGAAGAAACTACCAGCCAGCCTTTTTAATGTCTTCTTATCATTGGATGAGGCCCCAGGTGGGTATGTTTGATCCTCTAAGAAGCATTTGATGTCATGGAACCAAGACTTGTCATCTTTTGCAATGTCCACGGAGAATACGTATGTTGGTCGGTCTAGTCTGGATACCGAAATCCGAGGCACATAATTGGCAGTTTGAACCTTGATCATGGAGGAAATGGTAGCTAAAGCATCTGCGAACTAATTCTCGTCTCGAGGGACGTACTCAAGTTTGATTGTTGTGAAGAATGTCAATAATCTCCTCGTGTAGTCACAGTATGGAATCAGATGCTCTTGGTGAGTGTACCATTTGCCGTTGGTCTGATTGATCACCAGAGCTGAATCTCTGAATACAGTTAATGTCTTGATCCTGAGGTCAATGGCTTCCTCAAGTCCCATGATACAGGCTTCGTATTCAGCTTCGTTGTTAGTGCATGCAAAGGTGAGTTTTGTAGAGAAAGGCATATGAACTCCTTTAGGTGTAATGAGCATTGCACCAACTCCGCGACCATTCATATTGACAGCCCCATCAAATATCATTGTCCATTCTTCTTTTGGGTAAGGCCCTTTAGTGTGAACAGGTTCTTCGTGATCTTTTTCTTTTAAGTACATGATGTCTTCATCAGGGAAGTCAAATCTCATTGGCTGGTAATTTTCAATGGGTTGCTCAGCTAGATAGTCAGACAGTACACTGCCCTTGATGGCCTTTTGAGATGTGTACTGAATGTCATACTCTGTCAGAATCATTTGCCATCTTGCAACCCTTCCGGTAAGTGCTGGCTTCTCAAATATGTACTTGACGTGGTCCATTTTTGAGATCAACAAGGTAGTGTGAGTCAACATATACTGTCTTAGTCGGCGAGCAGCCCATGCTAAAGCACAACAAGTTTTCTTGAGCAGTGAATAACATTATTCACAGTCGGTAAACATTTTGCTTAGGTAGTATATTGCATACTCTTTTCGACCAGACTCGTCATGTTGGCCCAACACACACCCCATTGATCCTTCTAATACTGTCAGGTACATTATTAGAGGTATTCCTTCAACTGGAGGCATAAGAATCGGAGGTTCTTACAGGTACTCCTTGATCTTGTCAAAAGACTTCTGGAAATCTTCATTCCACCTGATGGTCTGTTCCTTTCTTAACAGCTTGAACAAAGGTTCACAGGTTGCTGTGAGGTGAGATAAGAACCTTTATATGTAGTTCAGTCCTCGGTGCAGGCATTTCCTGAATGGCTTTGACTTTGTCAGGATCAACTTCAATTCCCTTTTCACTTACGATAAATCCCAGCAACTTACCGGAACGCACCCCGAATGTGCATTTGTTGGGGTTTAACTTCAACTGATACTTTCTTAGACGCTTGAACAACTTCAGCAGATTTACTAGATGGTCTTCTTCAGTGAGGGACTTGGCAATCATGTCATCCACGTAGCATTAAATTTCTTTGTGGATCATGTCGTGGAATAATGTCACCATATCCTATTGATACGTCGCACCGGCATTCTTCAATCCTAATGACATTACCTTGTAACAAAATGTGCCCCAAGGTGTGATGAAGGTAGTCTTCTCCATGTCTTCGGGTGACATCCTGATCTGATTATACCCAGAAAAACCATCTGTGAAAGAAAATACCGAAAACTGAGCTGTGTTGTCGACCAATACATCAATGTGAGGTAATGAGAAATCATCCTTTGGGCTAGCTCTGTTTAGATCCCGGTAATCCACACACATACGTACTTTGCCATCCTTCTTAGGCACTAGTATAATGTTAGCAACCCTCGGTGGGTAACTAGTCACATCAAGGAAACCGATGTCCCACTGTTTTTGTACTTCTTCCTTAATCTTCATGGCCATATCTGGAATAGTACGGCGTAGCTTTTGCTTCACTGGAGGGAAATCTTCTTTCAAAGGCAGCTTGTGCATAACAATATCCGTATCCAGACCTGGCATGTCTTGATAGGACCAAGCAAAGATGTCGACGTATTCTCGAAACATGTCAATAAGCTGTTCCTTTACTGAAGCTTGCAGACTGGCCTCAATCTTCACTTCTTTCAAATCCTCTTTGGTACCAAGATTCACTGTCTCAACCTCCTCCTGATGAGGAGTGATCACCTTCTCTTCTTGCCTCAACAACCTGGCTAACTCTTCAGGTAACTCATAGTCTTCTTCAACCCCTTCATCAACTTGATTAATCGAATTGTCGAAGTCATACAAGGTCATAGCAGTGCTATTGTCGGTGCAATCTGGAGGATTATTTCTGCAAGGATTGAGATTTGTTCGTTTTAGTGATCAATTTTAATCTTGTTTAGAAAAAAGTGAAAAATGAAGTTATCTATTTTGAAAAAATTGCCATTTTATTGTTTTGTACAAAAGTGAAAAATGAAAAGATAGTGAGCGAAAAAGAGACTTGTTTGCAAAAGATGTCCGATATTCATTGATTTAATCCATTTGCACAAAATTACAATATGGCCCTATTACAAAATGAGTCCCGACACCTTGGGCAAGATGCAGGACTTGATGCATTCTAAAAAAGACAGGAAATAATAATTACTCTGCAGGAGTAACCCTTATAATTTCCTGGGAAGACCAGTTAAGGACTTGATTCCCCGGGATCCTTGGACGTATCCAGCTCTCCAGGTTGCGGTCGCTTTCCGCCTCGTCTTCCAGGTTGTTAACAACATCTAGGGTGAGCATCCCCCACTAATGAATTTGGGCTCTTTAGCATCCTTTGGTTGATCTTGTCGGAATGGTCTGTAACCCAAACCAAATTTGTCCTCCTTATTCTCCATTGGCAGCAGCTTTCCCCAGCCTTGGGCATTACCATCTTCAACAACCTTCCGGGCTTGCTGATAGGAGACAATTGAAGTACCCATCCTTTCTTCCTGGGATGCATCAAATACTTCAGTTGTTGCCTCATTGACATTCAGGGCCTCGAACCCTTGGCTCATAGTTTCATGGATTTCACCATTCATCTCAATATACTTGTATGTAGCCAGATGGCTAACAAAGATGTCCTCCTCACCACAGATGGTGATAATCTTTCCTTCCCACTCATATTTAAATTTCTGGTGAAGGGTTGACGTAACTGCGCCAGCGGCATGAATCCATGGTCGACCCAACAAATAGCTGTAGGCCGGATGAATGTCCATCACATAGAAAGTATTTTTAAAGACCTGCGGACCGATCATCACTGGCAACTCCACCTCTCTAAGAACAGATATTTTGGAGCCATCAAAAGCCCTAACCATAAGGTTGCTTGGCCGGAGAGCTATCCCATCATATTCGAGCTTGACAAGAGCTTTCTTGGGTAAGACATTGAGTGAGGACCCAGTGTCTATAAGAACATGAGATAGTACAACTCCTTTGCACTCCAGGGTTATGTGCAAAGCTTTGTTGTGGTGACGTCCTTCTGTTGTCAAATCAGCATCACTGAAACCTAGCCCATGGCTAGTATTGACATTAGACACCACTGTTTCCAACTGATTCACTGTGATCTCTTCTGGCACATAGGCAGCATGCGGAACTTTGAGTAGTGCATCCTGATGGGCTTCGGAACACAACATCGGGGATAGTATAGAGATCTTAGAAGGAGTCTAGTGGAGCTGGTCCACGACTTTATAGTCACTTCTTTTAATTATCCTCATAAATTCATCCACATCCTGATCGAAGGATGATTTATGTGTTTCTTTTGGTGCAGATTCTTCAGGTATCACACTTTTTCCTTTGGCTTTGGCAACAGCTTCTGCCTCAGTATTGGTTCTTGGAGCTTGTAACGCAAAGAGACGTCCGCTTCGGGTGAAGCCTCCGCCTCCCCCGACATTGTCCACTTGGGGAGTAGGAATTGAAGAATCTAGAAGGTCTTTTTCTCCATTGCAGTAAAGGTCAGCACTATAATGCCATGGTACAACACTATCTTTATCATAGGGAATTGGCCCGGGCACCGTGATGGTGACTGGGATCACTGCAGCAGTAGTTGGAACCATAATTGTATGTGGATCATAAAAGATGGTGACAAGACTTCTTGTGGATTTTGTTGGTGATGAATTGAAGCTTGGTTGAAACTGTTGTTGAGATTGTTGAAAGTTGCTGGAATTCGGGACCGTTGTCGTATCATAATAAATAGTAACTGTGGAGACATCATTGTTGGTGGATGCTGAAGTTGTAGAAGGAGATGAAATGGAACTGTTGTTTGTTGAAACGATGGAAGAAATGGTTGCTGAAGTTGTAGATGAATCAGTAGGAACAATGGTTGTTGTAGTTGTAGAAGAATCCCTTGTTGTTGACAACAGATTTATTGGTGTTGTAGAAGCGGTGGTGGTTATTTGCAGAACGTCTTCTCTGATTAAGCCATCGATGCCATCTCTCAAGTTTGCACACCCATTCTCAGAAAGTTTGCATGATTCACAACATGCCTCACAACCTGGAAACACTTGGCATTTCAAAAGCTGGGCTTTAACCTCTGCCTGAGGTGTCTGAATACTTGCAATGTCTTCTATTAAACTCATGGGTGAGCCTTCCTCTATAGCATTAATCCTTGGCCCATTGTGTCTTGGAATAGGATTTTTCATGACATTGGGGGGTGGTGCAAAGTTCAGGGCCTTTGAATCTACCAGATCCTGGACCTTCATATGCAGAGCTCTGCATTTTTCCGTAGAGTGACCAGGTGCGTTGGAATGAAAAGCACACCTTGAGTTGACATCGTAGTTTCTTGGAAGGCTCTGAGGATAAAGTGGAACCAATGTCCTCAACTCAACAAGATTTAGCTTTAGGAGTTGTGGCAGCAGTGTAGCATATGGCATTGGAATAGGGTCAATCACCATGTTGATCTGAGATGGTCGCTATTGAAAAGGGCGTTGTTGTTGATTGTTGTTATTGTTGTTATAAGATCTCTGTTGAGGAAATTGTTATTGTTGCGGAAAGTGTTGTGGTTGTTGAGTATACTGAGGAGGTGGAGCAGGGATAGTAACAACAGCAGCTGTTTTGGGCAGGTATTGGGTTCTCCCTCTTCCCATGTGCACAAAATTTGTTTCACCGGATCTGTGGGGCCCAGCAAATGGCTTCCTTGCACTGCTTGAACTAGCACCGTTGTCGGAGATCTTTCCCATCTTCAGTAGGCTCTCTATTCTTTCTCCAGCTATCACCACATCTGCAAAGCTGGTGGAAGAAAATGCAGCCAATCTGTCAATATATGTACCTTGGAGAGTATTCATGAACATGTCTACCATCTCCCTTTCTGACATCGGGGTTGAACGGCAACAGCTAATTGCCTCCACCTTTGGGCATATTCTCTAAAGCTTTCACGGGAAGATTGAGGCATTCCCATCAGAAGGGTCCTGTTTGGAGCCATGTCCAGATTATATTGATACTGACGGATGAAAGCTTCAGCCAAGTCTTTCCAGTTTCTTACTATGGCTCTGGTCAAGTGGGAATACAATTCTCGGGATGCCCCTGTTAAGCTATCCTCGAAGTAAAACATCCACAACTTCTCGTCCATGGTGTATGCCTTTAATCTACCCAAGAAAGACTGAAGGTGGGTGCGTGGGCAGGATGTGCCATTATATCTTTCAAAACAATGGGGTTTGAACTTGTGAGGAATTCTCACCCCTTCCGCTAATCCCATGTCCATGACATCAAAACCTAGAGAGTTTTGGGATTCAAGAGACCTCAGCTTCTCTGTAATTTCATCTAACCGACGGTAGGAAACTTCGTCTCCAACCCCAACCACTGTAAATTGTTCTTGTTGAGGATCCTCCTGCAAGACCCTTCCTCCAGTAGTGTTACCCTGGGTATTTCTTATGGCATTGATGTCTGGGTTTAGATGAGGTCCAAACTCTAGTGGATCAGTGCGAGGCTGCACATGATCGTTGTTACTGGTACCTCCTGTACCTGAATGGTGTTCCTCGGGAGTCTGTCGCTCAACCAACTCCCTTAGTCTTTCCTGGCTCTGAGCTAGACCAGTCATCACTATCATAAACTGGTTCATTTGATTCCTCATATCAACCCTTTCATTGGCCATCTGGGCCCTCACTTCAGTTAAGTCTTGTTGAACTTGATCCATCTGTAGCCCCGAAAGGTTGTTTCTTGTCGGGTACCGGTGTATTCTGTTGACAGGGAACACTCTTCTGTGAGCAATGTTTCCTGAAACCACAACAAAGTGAGAAACAACAACAAACAAAACCCTACAAAACAAAGAAAAAATGTTAGTATGCAATGCAGGATGCCTATTTGTCTTCCAAGGGTATCCAGTTTGGTTCTTTGGAGGGCCTTAGTCACTGGACCAACCGGGTGCTCTGTGATAGTCCTGATGAGGAGGTTCCTGGTAGCAATGGCATTGGTCATCTTTTTGTGCTTATCCTGATCCTTTGACCTCTTCAACCCCGCTTGGAGTTTCAATTCAGATATCTCCTTTTGTGCTGCTAATAATGCCTCCCGATGATTCTTCTCACTAGCCTCCAACTGCTCTATCTTAGCTTGAGTTCTCTGATCTTCTTGTGCACGGGCCTCAGTGATCCTGATCCACCGAGCCTGGCTCTCCTCTAGATAATGCTCTGCCCTAGCCTTATGAGTCTTAGCTTCCTTGCAAGCATTCTTCAGTACTAACTCCCCTTCTCTAGCCTTCCTGATGTAGTCATCCGTCTTCTCAATCTTGGTAGAGTTCTCAATCCTGAGCCTTTCCGACCTCTCATTATCTAAACGGTTGTCATTCCTCTCCCATAGGGCTTTCTTTAAGGCTTTAGAGAGCTGAGTATTCCTTTCTTTCAGTTTCTCAAACTCTTCCAAACTGACAGTAGCTGCGGGTTGCACCGTTGAAGGTCCAGGTACATCTTCTAAGGTGAATGGCATCCGGGTGATCTGTGCCCTGGTACGAGACCAATCAAGATACTGTGCTGAAGCAATGTTGTTGCACTTGCCAAGGATAGTTGTCCCCTTAGTTTGAATGATGTCCCAGGCCCAGGCGCCTGTCTGACAATAGCAGAGTTGTACTGGATTTCACAATAGAGGGTCTCAGTCAAATCTTGTCCTCTGGGAGGATGAACCAAAGCATACCCTAATTGTCTCTTAAAAAGTAAAGGGTTGTAATTAATGCAACCTCTTACTCAAATCAAAGGCACATTATGGTATTGCCCACAGCTAGTAATGATGTCTTTGCCCTTGGTGCTCTGAGTGCACCATCTGATGTCTTCTGTTGTCTGGGCAAACTATATCTTAGCCCAGTTCCTTGGCTGATGAGGGTTTAGGAAAGTATCTGACTTTGGCAAATGTCTTAGCAACCAACAGTAATAAAGGGGAGCACAACATCTGACCAGTCTTCCTCTTTGCTTATCATTCCTCTGGAGCACTGAATAATAGAAGTCTCTAAGCAAGGTGGGCACTGGGTTTCTCAGTAAGAACAGGTGAATGACATTCTTGCTTACAAACATTGGCTCGTCTGCAAACAAGATAATTCCATATATGCTGAGGGATCAAAGTGCACAAATAGCATCCCATTTCCCTACTGCAGCATTTAAGGTGGCCCGGGAGATCAAGAAGTTCAAGTGAAGGCCTGGAACCCCAGCCTTGGTTGTCATGCTCTGATCAATGAGGTCAGGCTCCAAATGCAATGCCTTAGCTATGTCTTCATTCTTGGGAGCAACCATCTCAGGGTTGAAAGGAATCCCCCTCTTGATAGGGACACCTAACAACATGGAAAATTCTTCTAGCAGAGGTCCCAACTGAAAATCAGGGAATGTGAAGCATCTTAGAGGAGGGTCATAAAACTGCAAGTAAGTGTGGATCATGCTCCTATGGGATGCATCCAGGTCCATGATCATATCCAATATGCCTCCAGAATGCTTTCTGAATAGTGGGACATGATCAGGAATAATGAGAGACTGGATCTGTCTGATGCCTGTCAGGGTAGGCTCAAAGAAGTGGTATGTGACATTGCTCTTCCTGGAAGTGTCTATGCTGATGATGGGTGCTGGTGAAGAAAACTGAGGAAACTCTTGATGAAGGTAGCTGCTGAAGACTGATGAAGATAGCTGGAGAAAGTGCTGGAGAGGGGTCCCTGGTGAGGACAACTGGAGAAGAGTCTCTGACAAACTGATGAAGGTGCTGGAGAAGATAACTGAAGAAGTCTGAGCAGTAGAATGGGTTAAAACCAAACCAAAGATAAGGAGGTGGATACCCTGTAAAACAAATAAGCAAATGTTAAATGATGCAAAATGATGTATGCAAAATGATATGCAAAGGGTTTGTGATCAAGTGCTGGATCTGTTATCTGCCTTGATAAGGTCCATGTGTGTCCATAAATCCGGATGGAGGCTTAGAAATCCAATAACCGGGTGGGGGACTCAAATAAAGAGTCACAAGTCCATGGTTTTCACAAGACCTGTCCAAAGTGGTGCATTCTTAAAACAACATTAGTAAAAAGGGTAGGATGAGGCCAAGGGTTCCTGCAAACCTGTAAACATCCCAACCCCCTCACATGTATTATTCTAGAACAAGGATCCTCAGACTTGGATCAGTTATGAGAAGCGTTAACACTTCTAACCCGGAGGTACAGTGTTTACAATAACCATTAAAGATCCTCCTCTAATTCACCTCAGATGCTGAAGGTCATAAAAAGGTCATCCAGACTTAGCAGGCTTCCCAGATAGCCCTAGTACTACAGGAAATCTGTAGCACAGAGTTCTCAAGAAGAAACCCATGTCTGAACCGTGTTTCATATTCCCGCACATGACCGAAATGGAATGGGAAAGAATATGAAGCCACTCTAGCCTATGTGTCACTCAGGTCCCCGATATAGGACCTTATTCACTCAATGATCCCCCACCCACCAAGGAAACAGCAGATCCAGCACATGATAATGACAGTATGAAATGCATAAAACTATAAATGAAAGCAATAAATAAAGTTGTACAGAGAGCAATAAATAAAATAATAAACAAACAAGCACAAGTAGCACATAACACCCCTGTAAACACAAATCAAACAAGCGTTAGGAGGAACCCACAAAAAGAACCAGAAGCCTTGGTTGCAATATAAGGTTCCCCAGCAGAGTCGCCAAGCTATCGCTCCCGAAGATTTGCATCCCGGTACAAGCGCGAACGGTCGGCAAGAGGAGAGAATGAGGGTGAAGTGAATAGAGTCAACAGCTAGGCATTTTTATCTCGATGGAAAGGTAATGCTGCATAAACCTAAGAAAAGATGGATAAGACAGTTGCGAACCAGAGAACCTGAGAAAGGGGGTTGGTTACAACCTGGGAAGGTATTAGCTCCTAGATTGTCCATCGTACTCGACGGGATCCACGCCTAAAATATTTGTGTTTAAAGGGGTAGTGTATGTGCTATCTGTGTGCAAAAGCTGGAAAATAAATGTACAAGTGTCAGTGCAAAAAGGGTGAATGCTCAGGAGCTGAGGCTTAAAAGAGAATGCTGAAAGAGGGGGAAGACAAAGAGACTTTTGTTCGATAAAAGTTAAGTTATTCCTACGTATCCTCTCGTGCAATGAGGAAGTCAGAACACCATAGTTCACCTCAAAGAGACTGAAAGATAAATTGACAGTGAGCTGCCTGCTTGTCTATGCTCAAGTGTATGACCCGTCTGGCTCGAGTGCTAACTGTCTTGCATTAGACGGAAGAAGCAAGTTCTCGTGTATGAATGAGTGTGATGAGAAAAGAATCCCAAAAGAGACGATTATTGTTTGTTTTTGTGTTTTCAGTTTTGTTTTTGTTTTTGGTGTTTTGCATAGGATTATGAGCTTAAGCCTAAATCAAGGGCTTGTAAACTCATTATATCCTCCCTGATTAGGGATAATGAGAATACTTAAGTGTGAGATAAGTATCTCCACTTAATTGATGTGATGATGTAGGATTAAGATCATTAACCTACTTGTGATTATTTAGATGTTTTTGGGTTTTTGTTTAGCGTGAAGTAATGAGTTTAAGCCATAATCAAGGATTAGTGAACTCATTACACCATTCTAATAGAAGGATAATAGATGAGAACACTTAAGCTGAGGAGGAGACCTCAACTTAATCCATGATTAGGAATTAAATTAATGACAAAAAAAGGCCTTTATTAAATGGATTTAAATTAAAGATGAAATTAAGAAGTGAGTTTTATGATTTGTAAGACAACTTGAGGGGGACTTATCCATTAAACACTAGGGTTAGTCCTTCTTAACCATAAAGGAAGAATTAGAACCCTAATGTAAGGCCCAAGTTACATGTTAATGTCTTAGTAATTATTAAGTGGATTAATTAAGAAGTTTAAACAAATTAAGGGTTTAACACTTAGGATCAAAGTTATACACTCCATCCTAAGAGAAGGATGCAGGCATAGCCCTGATTCCAAAGTCCTAAAACCTTAAAGGTTTAGTCTCTAATGATGAGATGCGAAAAGAGACACAAAGAAGACTCAAAGGTGAAAACTATGGGGGACTAATCAAAACCTAATTATTATCATGCTTGGATGTTCCTATGGTTTGTAAGGCTTGAGAAAGATCTTCAAGGAAGCCACCAATGGAAGAAGCAGATGAAAGGAGGAAGAAGCAGAAGAAATAAGTTACTTACTTCATTGAAGAAAGTAACTTAAAGAAAGAAAGTGAGAGATGAACATGAGTGAGAACGCCCACTCAAAGACAATTAAAAATGCAGCAAAGATACATATGAAGAAGATGAAGAGAAATGAGAAGTGAAGGCAAATCCACTTCTCAAGTTAACTTACCACCTGAAAATGTTAGCATAAGATGCATAAGGAAAGAAATGAAATGGAATGAAGCATATGCAATGACAAAGATCAAAACCAGAAGCATACACATGATGCAAATGATGTTATGATATGATGCAAAGACATACAAAGTATATATGTGATCAAACAAGAGAGTGAATGCATATGGGAGCATGCTTTGAAGTTTGAAAGTTCATGAAAGTAAATGAATGGAAATGAATACAAGTCATGGAAAATGAATGAAGGAATGATCAAGCATGATTCTAACATGTCCTAAGATGTCTAATATGACATGTGAATGCATGAAATGTCATGGAAAGTTCATATGTTCATGCAATGCAATGTAAGATGCAAGTAAAGATGCAAAATTAGGGTTACATGAAAGGATGAGATGAAAATGATCAAAATAGAAGCATATGTCATGATAAAAATTTGCAAATGAGCTTAAACAAACCCTAATCCCATATGATATCACACCCCAAAGGAAAAGGTCTAACTCTTAACCTAAGGAAAGTTATGATTTTTCTAAGTTTGCTAGGGTTTTTGGGTACCTCAAAAGGAAAACTACAAATCAATTTGAAAATGTAAGACAAATTCATGCCAAAAATATCCTAGAAACTACATGTTATATGGGAAACAATTCAAAAAGAATCATCATCAAACCCTTCATAGTTAGGCAGAAAAGATTTTTCAAAGTCAGGGTTCCAAAAGGGGGATTTTATGAACCCTAAATTCAAAGAAAATGTCAAAGTATGTTCAAAACCAAAAAGAAATTTGTATGAATGGTTTGACAATGTTTCTAAATGTCTTAAGATGCAATGTGAATTTTTTTGGTGATTTTTAGAAACCTAAATGGTATTTTAATTAATTAATTTCCATTAATTAATTAAAATAAACATTTAAATATTTTAAAATTTCTTTTAATATGCAAAAAATAAAATAAAAATTATTTTTGGATGAAGAAAAATATTTGGGACTGAAATGCAAAAAATGAGATTTTTGTGATTTTTCAAGGTATTTTAAAATAAAATATGCAAGAAAAATGAATAAAAATCAAATAAAAATCAAATTAAATGAAAAGTATGCGCATCTTGTGGCTGAGGTTTAAAACAAAATGGAGGGAATTGACTGGCGCCAGATCTAAGGGCCTAGATTCAAACTGGCTATTTTAAAATTAAACCTAATTAATTAACATAATTAATTAAGATTAGGGTTAATTGGACTCATCCTAGCCATCCAAAGCACACGGGAAACATGATCTAACGCTCCACATTCAAACTGGGCTAACCCTAATCACAAACCCTAATCACCTTCAGACGACCGAAACAGTGGTTCCGGTCGTCTTCTCCGGCGAGACCCCAAAACCAACTTCTTCCCTAGGCCATTTCAGGGGCTCTAAAGCTCCAGATCAACTCCCCACACCTTCCTAAGCACGAATCTAACCTCAAAACAAATTTCTAATGGCTCAAACTCAAGATACGATTCAAAACATCAAAACTGAAAAAGTTTCAGAGGCACGATACAAGCTTAATACTCAACCATTTTTAAAACTAAACAAATCACAATGATCTGGGAGACACAAAGAACAATCTAGGAACTTAAAATAACATTTATGGAAAAAAAGTTCATGAGGTGTACCTATGCTGGAGCTTTGCAATCTGAGCTATCTAGCCTCCTCTTTTGTGCAATTCTACCCAAATGAGTCCCTTGATGATGTTGAGAAGCTTTGCAAGAGTTTATATGGCTTGGTTTGAGAGATAGAAACTCAGCTGGTCCAAAATCGTGTTTGTGTTTGGCTGACTTTTAGGGCTTGGCAATGGGTGGTTTATGATCCTTGAGTCATTTTGAGATGAATGGTGGAAAAATATTTTAGGCTTGATGCTTGTGTAGTATGTTTCGAAGAGCGTAAGATTGGGGGTGATTTTGTGAAACTTTTCTTGTGTTTGGTTCTGAGCTCTAAGATTGTGTGAAATGGCTTGCTTTTGGTCCACATAACATGTCTCTATTGGCCAGAGAGTTGTTGTGGCTGCTGCTGATTGGTATGAGTTCATTTGCAAAAAAGTCAAAATTATGTGTACTTGAGGTATGGGCTCATGTAGGGGTGGTTCAATGGCATGTCTGGTCTCAGCTTGGATCAAGGAGAGCCATGGAATTGAAATTATGCAGCTGGATGGCTTGGAGGGAAAGATTTCATAGGTTTTGCAAGATTTTGCATTTTTGCCCCCTTTGAGTTATCTTGTGATGCAAGGCATGAAAACAAGTGATTCCTTGGGCAATTCTGATCACAATGCATTGTACTATGTTTGTATGATGCCTAGAGATGCATTAGAGGTCACAAAATGGCTTGGCATGTGAAATTGCAAAAATCCCTCTTTGGTATGAAAGTGAAAATTATGTGATTTTTGCCAACTTTGCAAGGCCATATCTTGAGTTCTTTGAAGAATCAGATCAAGTTCTTGTACTTTTTGAAAAGGGAATGCTCCAATATACAACTTTCATGACCAACAATTTTTCATTTGAAGCATTTTTGGTTTAGAAAGAGGAGGTTGAAGAACTTTCCCAAAATGGAATGTTTCCATTACAAGTCATTTCCAAAAATAGCAAGTTTGCAATTAGCTCAAAATTCTTCAACTTTGTGAACTTCCAAGCACTTCAATGATCAAATAAAGATCATATAACTTCATTTTCATGAAAATACCCCCTTGGTTCCATTGTTGGGAGCCTCAGATGCCCTGATTTTGCTCTGACTTGCTCAAGAAGTTACCCAATGAACAGATGACTTCCACAATGAATTATTCATCAAACTTGGTACATATGATCCTTATAAAATATTAAGTACATTAGAAACAAGAATGGCCCAAAAATTTGGAGTTGAGGCCTCTGAAACCAAAACCCTAATTTTGGTCATCTGTGCAGTGAAAACCCTAGCTCTGCTTCCATGCCTTGCCAGTTCTTGTGATTTCTTGACATCCTTGAACTTTGAGGGACATAATATGATGGTAGAACTCATATGGACTCTCTTGGAACACCTGGAGGCCTTTGGAGTGGCTCAGATGGAACCTTGGATTGCTCAGATCACAAACCCTAGATGCAGATGAACTTGAACTAATGCAGTGAAACAAAATGCAATATGAGATGGTATGCTTATACTAATGCAAACATGAAAGATCACAAGCAATGATGTGGACTTAATGAGGGGAAATTTGGTGTGTTTACACAAAATATGCATGATGAATGATGAATTCAAAGTCAAAAAATGATACAAAAAATGATTATAAGAACTTATAAAAAAATTGTTTGTAAAAACATTTATTTTAATTTTATGAAATTAATTGAGCACAATCAAAATAAACTGGGTTCAATAGAATTGGTAAATAACTATATTATAACTAAGGCTATATCATTTACACTAATATAATATAATTAGATTTTGAATATATGACATAGTAAATATAGTTCTATACAGTGAAGTTATATTACCTTGTTATAGGTATAATATAAAGTGCATTACTAATATTGAATATTGATTATTAAGCACCATAACACCCCAAGGTTGATTCTAATTTAATTGATATGTTTCTTGTTAATTTTGATGATTTATGATGTTATTTGATGTTTTGTGGAGTTTTGAGGGTGACATAATATTTTATTAATATAAGGATATTAAGTATAATGAGTTTAGTTTATTATTTAAGATTAAATAAAATAAAATAAAATAAGAGGAATTAAAGGACAGGTTTAATGTGGTCCTTTGATGGAAGATTAGTGAGTGTATTATGAGGAAAGTATATTGAGGTATTTGGGGCAAGAGTGACAAAGGTGAGTAAGTTGGGTTTTGTACGATCATTAGAACAATCACACTTTTGGAGAGAAAGGGAGAATAACTTTGAGGGAGGAAAATCTAGAGTTTGGAAGCTTGGAATTTCTCGAGTAGATTATCAAATAATTTCGAAACCTAAGGTATGGGGAGTATCTTTTTTTCGGTATTATAGTGTGGGAATAAAATTGGGGTTTTTGAGGTATAAGTTTTAGGTTATGGGGTTTTGTGATGAATTGATTGTTGATGATGATTTTGTGAGAATTATGATGTATATAATGATGTGTATGATGATATAATGAAGGATGTTGATGTTGATGATGTTTTTCTGATGTACTGCTGTAAATTGTTGTGTTTTAATGGGTTTTATCATAGATGAACAAATAAAGAAAACGTAGAAAATCTGCAGAATTCGTGAAGCTCGCTTAACGAGCTACAATTTGCTTAGCGAGCACAACCCATGAGCCGGGAGCTTAGCGAGCAATGTGTCTCACTTTCTGGAATTTTGAAAAATGTATTTTTAATTCAGAAATATGTTTTCTCGATGAGGTTTATTTCATAGGTTGTTATAATGTCTTATAGTTGTTGTATGATGTGTTTGTAGAGATTATATGAGTATGATTATTGATTAAATAAGATATGATGACTTAAATGATTTGTTTGAGTTACGAAGTATGATGACATGATGTATGAGTATGATGCTAAATGAGTATGTGAAATAAGGATTAATGATGAATGCAGATGCAATGATTATGATGTTTTGAGGATGATGTGCGTATATTGCGTCTTGCATTCATGGCATGGATTTATGAGGGGACTTCGGTCCATTGGTATCTTCAATCCCATTGTGTGGATTTAAGTGATATGATGTTATGATGTGCTCCCTTAGTGGAGGGTTGATGGCCTAGTGTCCATCCATGAGGATGTTTTGGTACCACATGCATAATAAGAGGTTACATATCATTCTAAATGACATAACATGATTTGCAATGATTTTGTGAGATGATGTGATGTATTCGATGTTGTGTATGAATGAGTTGTGATGATTGATGTTATGATGTGACGTAATTGACGTTGTGCATGACTGAGCTATTGATGATGGATTTGTTGTTGTTGTTTATGTTTTTAAATTCTCATTCCTATATGATTTTATTGAATGTGAATTTACTCACCTTACCTGCCTTCTGGTGATGGTCTATTATGCCGTCCTATAGATACTCAAGGTTAGCTCGGTGCGCGCTTAGCTCGAAGATAGTGAGTTATCTTGTTAGTTAGAAGTGGAGTTCTACTCTGTGTCCAGTAACAATTGGATCCGTTTCGCTTGAGTTGTTTTTGTTTATTTTGAATTAAGATGTTGTTCTTTTGATTACTTTTGGATAAACGATGTTTGGATTAAATTATGAGGTTTTATTTTATTAGAGATGAAAGATGATGTTTTGTTTTCCATTGCGTATTTGTTCAAAATGAGATTTAATGTGTTTCATGATTTTGTTAACCCGTGTTACGGGATAGGAATTAATGTGATGTTTAATGATGTATGAGTTATTTGACGTATGTGACATATTTGCATGAGTTTTACTCTGATGTTTTATTATATTGAATTATAAATATGATGGGTGTCACTCCCAGGATTTTCATCCAGGTACAAACGCGAAAGTGACGCGGAAAAGGTAGAGTTGCCAACCATGCATTTTTATCCCGAATAAATGTGAAATGTAATGCTACACAAACCTAAGAGAAAAGGAAAGGACAAGGTCCTGCGAACCAAAGAACTAAGTTCGAGAGTCACTTACGACCTGGGAAGGTATTAGCACCCTAGACCGTCCTCCGTATCCGACGGGATCCACGCTTGTTTATCTATTTCAAAGGGTGAGAAATAAGATGTTGTTGAGCAAAAGAACTGGAATTGGAAATGACAAAGGGAAGTGGAAAAAGAGAATGAAAAAGGTACGAGAAAAATGTAGGGAAAATAAAGTATATGCTTGAATGGGCCCTACCCCGCTGCCTACGTATCACATGGGAAATGAGAATCAGAGTCGACGTAGTTTGCCTAACTAAGGCGAGAACTCTGTTTGTGTTTTTTATGACTTGAATTCTTATGCCTATGCTCATGTGTTGTAGGCTTGTTTGGTACGAGTGCGTAACCATCTTGCAAATGAGGCATGTCGAAGCAGGTTCGTGTTGAGAGTGAATGAGATGAGAAAAAAAATCCCAAAGGAAAAGACAAGTGTTGTTTGTTAATTATATTTTAAAGAAGTGTTTTCTAAAATTGTTGTTTGTGAAACATTCTCATACTAAGACTTGTTCATCGTGGTATATGCCTTACACCTCTTCCCGAAATGGGACATGTGTAAGTAACCCACGGCAAAGTCTCATGGCGTACGAGAAGATCAACCTTAATTATGTATTTTTTACTTTTTTTTTAGATGAGAAAGAAAGCAAAGCGAACCAAAGGTAAAAGTCTAAGGGTAGACTAGTAATCCTAAGTGTTGTCATGCATGGATGAACCTAGGTTAGTGCAGTTTTCTAATCCTAATGAGAAAAAGGAAAGAAAATGTAACTAGAAAGAAACTTACTTCCTAAGGAAGCTAAGTCGTTTTTAAAGGGGATTTAGCATGAAGTTATACAAACTAAGCCCAAAATGCTAAAGCAAACACACTTAGAAAGCATAAAGAATTTAAAAAGAAGAAGTTGTGCGAACTTACCTCCACCTCCCTACAAAACAAAGGTTAGTAGGATAAAGTAAAGAAATGAGAGGAATGAAAGTAAACAAGTACCAAATATATCCTAATACATCTAGGACCTAATCTAGACTCAAACCTAAGTCTAAAGGACCTAAAAATTAGGCAAAGCCAAAATCCAGTAGCTATTACAGCTCCTATAGCACAAACAGCTACTAAATGCAATGCAAAATACAAACAGCCTATTACAGCTACCAAACAACATGCAAAATAGGTGTAAAAGATAAAAAAAAAATTGAATGCAACATGTTTTTACAACTCATATTTCAAAATGTAGCTATGAAAGCAAGGCAGATTTCATTATTTTTCAACAATGCACAAACATGAATTTTGATGCACATCATGGAGTGCAATGATTATGCCAAATCAATGCAACAACATGCAATGAATTATTCACAGTGAAATGCAACATCAACATGCAATTAAATGATGCAACTAAATGATTTTGTGTTTTTTTTCATTATGCAATTTTTCCATATGAAAATGATTGAACCGAAGCATGAATGGATTTCGAATGCAATGCAAAAACAGAAATGTACACATTTATTAACATGTCTTGAGTGATGCTGAGTCATGAAAACGATGATCACAACGTGCTATGAACATATATGCAACATTTATGCACTAAAATAGAAACTAACGAAACATGTGTCGAAAGCTATCAAAACTACACAAACTTGTGCTAAACTAGCTCCTAAATTTTCCCTAAAATCAAGATCTATCAATCTATGATGATAAAAGGAAGAGTGATGAACAATTATACAATGAAACAACTCAAAATTTGAAATCAGTACAGCATTAACCGGTTAACACCCTGGGTTAACTGGTTAACGGATTTAAAAAATCAATTTCAGGGGAAAAACAACATGTTAACCGGTTAACCCTGGGTGTTAACCAGTTAACACTGAACCAGAATGAAAAAACAGTGAGGAAAAAAATACTTCTAGCCATAACCTACTTCCAAAAGCTCCTAATACATTCATGAATATGCTAGCACGAAATTGCTACTTAAATATAACTTTCTAACACCTATTAGCACTATGAACAAGCTACGATTCTAGCTAAGAATGATCCAACCGAGCAAAACATCAAAAAATTGCAAACAATCAAAGAATGCCTTACGGCGAGATAAAAAGAAATAAATTAAAGAAAAAAACGATTTCGGATCCACCAACCTACAAAGCGGAGTCTTGCTTTGGTGATTATTGTGAGTTGATCGATGCACAAACAAAGAGAATACCAGAGATTCCAAGATTCGATCCGTAAGAATGCAAAATAAATGCAATTGATTCGAAACGCTTCCAAACGGTGAAATAAACACTGTAATCGTGTCGAATCTTTGATTATCAACTGAAACCGTGAGGTTAAAGTTCCCAAAATGAGTTTTGGAGTGAAGTGAGGTTATATAGGGGTTAGGCTTGGTATTAGGTTAGGAATTATGTTAGGTACTAACTTAGTAGTTAGTTAGAGTTGGTTAGGGTTTCTAGAATATTCCTTGGAACATTCCATAGGAAAGTGGTAGAAAGATCTAGAAAGTGGTGGAAGGTGCTAGAACTTGGTAGAAACACAAAACAAGGTGGAAAGTGGAAGGAAGTGGGAAGCACCAACTACTTTTTGAAATGTTTTCCAAAATTTTGCAGGCATTAATCGGTTAACCCCTGGCGTTAACCGGTTAACGGATGAAAATTTTGAATTTTCCCTCCTTTTGGTGGGAAATCCTTAGGATGGATCTCCACTGTCCGTTATGAGCTAGATTCAACCTTGTATTCTGATATATTATTTTACCACTGAGTGAACCCTAATCACATGCCTTGCACACTAAATAATTCTGCATGAATTATGTATTATTTTATTCATGCAATGTATGGAATTACTAATACAATGCAACATTCTAGATGCCATGAAAAGGGAGAGGGGAAATTTTGGGGTATTACAGTTGCCCCTATTCAATCAACTGCAGACCTGAAGGGATGATAGCAATGGCTTTCAAACTTTCAAGGTATGGAGGGATTAAATATCCGGATAGACCGTAAAATTTGTTCTTTGTGGGAAATAGAATAAGTTGGGAAAAGTATCATTCTTAGAAGATCTCTCACACAAGACGCACCATGAATAAGCTTGTGAAAATACTACCATAACTTGGATGATAGCTCAAAGGAACGAAAATTGAACTTGGCAGAATCAAAAGGCCTTTTCCACACTTGGGTGACAAAGAGAACAAGCACACCGTGAGTGAGCTTGAAAAGAGACTATCACAACTTGGACGATAACTCAAAGAAAACGAAACCAGACTTGGACAGAATCAAAAAGCATTTATCCCACTTGGGAGATAAAGCGAACAAGACACACCGTGAGTGAGCTTGAAAATAGACTATCATAACATGGACGATAACTCAAAGAAAATGAAACTGGACTTGGACGGAATCGAAAAGCATTTATACCACTTGGGAGAAAAAGCGAACAAGACACACCGTGAGTGAGCTTGAAAAGAGACTATCATAACTTGGATGATAACTCAAAGAAAACGAAATCTACCTTGGATGGAATTGAAAAGCATTTATCCAACTTGGGAGATAAAGCGAACAAGACACACCGTGAGTGAACTTGAAAAGAGACTATCATAACTTGGATGATAACTCAAAGAAAACGAAACCGGACTTGGATGGAATCGAAAAGCATTTATCCCGCTTAGGAGATAAATCGAACAAGACACACCGTGAGTGAGCTTGAAAAGAGACTATCATAACTTGGATGATAACTCAAAGAAAACGAAATCGGCCTTGGACAAAATCGAAAAGCATTTATCCCACTTGGGAGATAAAGCGAACAAGACACATTTTGAGTGATCTTGAAAAAAGACTATCATAACTTGGAAGATAACTCAAAGAAAACGAAACCGGACCTGGACGGAATCGAAAAGAATTTATCCCATTTGGGAGATAAAGCGAACAAGACACATTGTGAGTGAGCTTGAAAAGAGACTATCATAACTTGGATGATAACTCGGCTGGGGAGAACAAGCATTGACTTTTAAGAGTAATAATAATGAGGAATGAACTTGGCACTCCCTGTGGAGATACTCCGGTATGATTGAAGAAATAATGTTTCAGGATTTTGCAAGGTACCAAAACTGGCTTATGCATCGTATGCATATGTTTGAATTCTTCCATTGCGTAATGCTCCGTAATGACGGAAATGCTACGCGTTTTGAGGATGCAAATGTAATGATGATTACTAAATGAAAATGCAAAGGGGATCTCCTGATGAGGAGATAACAGTTATTCCAGGTAGCTTTACTGGGGAGAAAATCATTGGTATGATTTCTTGAATCCCTATAGGGATAAGCAACTCTGCGGGGAATAGTGTTAATGGTACACCGACTTTGAACTGTCGCCATTGCCAAATATAAATTGAACTTTAAGAGTGGATAGCCAAGACCCTGTTGGGGATGAACTTAATTTGAGAGGTACGCTACCCGTTGAACTCCGTTGGGGAAGTGATATCCTCCTGACTCGGATGGGGAAACAGACATGTGGGTATTCTGCTAAGGAAGAAACCTATTGGGGAATCACTTAGATACACAATTATTCTGCTTGGGGAAGAAATTCCAATGAGGATTGGGATTTTGATTAGCAACTTCGCTGAGGAAAACAGCGAACAATGTTGTGTAAGAAGGAAAAACCCTCTGATTTCTCCCAACCTTCACCTCTACTGGGAAATGATGAATTCTCCCATACTGTTGGAGATATGAAGGCTCTGATGGAGAATACTTCTCTATTGAAGGAGGGCTCTCTGCTCGGGGAGAACATCATCAGCCTTTTGTTACTTCGTTGGGGAAGATTTCAATTCTCACTCTACTGGTGATGGCAAATGAGAATACTCCCTATTGAAGCTACAAGTTTGAATCACCTCCTGCTGAGATGGAGAGGTAAGCAACATCTTGTGCTGGGGATGAGCGAATGTAGAATGTCTCATGTTGGGGATAAGAGATAATGATACCCTTATGCTCGGGAAGTATCCTCCTTCTTGCTGCTTTCTTGAGAAGGGATGGTCTGATGAGACTTGCTGAGAAACCCTGCTCAATGATCTGCTGAGGAAAAGTTTTCTGAAGTTCCATGCTGGCAGTGGCTTCGCTTGCAACACCTGTACCTTCATGTTATTGAACATAACTGATAGTATCTATGAAAAGGAGAGTTAGTTTGGCCTGCATGCCCAAGGTTCATGGTCTAAATCACCATCCCTGTTACTCAACACATCAAATATATGTCAAGTGTTTTTTACTCTCATGCACATATCGTAAAGCATTCATGTATCCATAATGCAATATTTATCAAATTTTGTTGGACGTTTTTTGCAATCAATCGACGGTAGATGAACAACAAAAACAAATGGAAGCAAATTTGAATGAAATTGCACTTTTATTGATTGGAAATTGGAAATGAATAAGTATTACACCGGGAATCAATCCCTGGAAAGAGGAAATCGCACAATAGGAAAATAAACTATCCTAATGGCAATGTGGAAATCAGATCTTATCGAGCTCCGACCCGGCTATGACTTGTATGTCCTCAAGACTCTCCGCGTGCTTCCCTTTTGAGAAAGATAGTTGGATTGATCCTTAACCCTCGAATTGTCCTTGATTGTTGATGTTGCATCACACATCTTGCAGATCACAGTTGTTTGTTTTAGTCCCTCTTTTGCGTGGATCGCCCTTTCGGGTTTTCAGTCCACCAGGATACCCTTTTTTACCTGAGCCGTCCAATGTGGCTTTTCAGCTCAGCGGGTGTACATTTTTCATTTATTTCCCTATTTTTTGTCCGAGCCTTTTATTCTGTTTTGGCTTGCCAAGATGCCCTTTTTTTCCTGGACTTTTATTCTGTTTTTTCCAGCGGGTCTCTTTATACGAAGTATTTTCTAATTGCGTCTACGTTGATAGATGATTGGAAGTCCTCACTATCCATGGTTGTTAACATCAAGGCTCCGCCCAAGAAGACCTTTTTAACCACAAATGGTCCTTCATAGATGGGTTTCCATTTTCCCCTGTGATTTGTTAGAGGAGGAAGGATCCTTTTCAACACTAAGCATGTCACAATCAAATTTTCCCTGTTTCATTCGCCATTTTCATTCGTACTTTCTGGTCAAAAGCCTGTTTCATTCGCCATTTGTAACACCCTGAATTTTCCCTCTTCTTTTTATCATCATCATCATATCACAATCATCATAAGCATGTCATGTCCTTAGCATTTTGCATAGAAAAATGAAGCATAACACTTGCATGTTCTGGCATAAGGCATATGATCGACCATCCGGGAAATTCGAAGCATTGCAAGTCAAAATCAAGAGCATGGTGACCTGGCAAGAAGCTCACAGGATCTTTTATGCAAACCCTGTATCATGTTCAAAGCCCTAAAAAAGATTGAGGATCAAAATCAGATTAAAACGGTTGGCGTCGGGTTATTATGGAAGTTTCCCACCAAAAGGAGGGAAAATTCAAAATTCACTGGCGTTAACCGGTTAACGCTTTGGTTAGCCGGTTAACGGCTACAAATTTTGAATTCCAGCAGCAAATTCAGCATGTGTTTTGGCTCCAAATTTCCAAATTTCTGATTTTTATTCATTTGAATTATGGAGAAAGATCCAGAGCATTTATCCAAGCCTAATTCCAATGCTAGATCCTAATCACTTTCCCAAACCATATTTTTTGATCCCAAGCCTAAATTTTGGGCCCCAAACCTAAACCATATTTAATCCATTTTCCTCCAAACCAAGAGGACTCTCTTATAATTCACTCTTCTTCATTTTCTGAATTTTGATCTCTCTCACCATTCTCTCACTTTTTTCTCTCAATTTTCCAAATCACTCAAAGTTCCTCGTTGAAGATCACATAACTTTGCGTTAAAGTGTGTAGATCTTGGAACTAGACCTCCATCCATAGCTTTTTTGCATCATTTTGCTAGTTTACTTGGTGTTTCAGATCTAGTTTGGAGATTGGAAGTGCTTTTGAAGCCAAAATTCTGCATCAAGACCCTTTGCTTGCATTTATTTTGCATGGAGTGTGAAACTTAGCACCGGATCTTCAAAGTTTTCCACGAGATCTCTCATTTCAAGCTCAAACAACAATTACCAAAGCGTACCTCGGCTTTCTAGGTTGGTTAAATTCAGATCTAGCTCTGTTTTAGCTTATTTGCATGCTTGTGCTTTAGATTCACCATGTGCTTGTGTATTTGCTTGTGTTGCTTGAATTGATCGGTTGATTTGTAGCCGGATCCGTGTGCTAATGTTCATGAGCTTAATGATGTTAATTAATGTGAATTGATCCATTTATTTCATGCTTAATTGATTGCTGGTATGGTGTGGAATTATTTGGATAAGCTGGTTTGAGCTGATTTTCTGCATGAAATTGCTGTTGTTTTTACAGTGTTAACCGGTTAACGCTTTGGTTAACTGGTTAACGCACTTGTTTTATGTGTATTTTGCTGCAGGTTTGGGCTGGTTAACCGGTTAACGCTTTGGTTAACCGGTTAACACTGATGTAGAATGCCATATTTGAGCTATTTTGAGTTTGTTTGATCCCCTTTCTTGCTTTAATTGCCATGGATCATTGTATGATCATTGAATATGCTAGTTTAGGGTGATTTGCTTGCTGGTTGATGTATGCTTTAATGTTCTCGACGCGTAAGTCATGTGTTTGCAAATCGTGGCATGTTGTTCGATCTTTTTTTGCTAGAACTTTGAGCATGCTAATTCCATGAGTTTTTGTTGATGAACATATGCTGGATTTTTTGCTAACATTGCAGGGTCTCATGGTAAGAGAAGTGTGGATGTTTATCCACATTTCAACTCTTCATCTTATTCTTTTTAAGTTGCCTTCTACTTTGTGATTTTGATGTACCTTATGCCATCATGTGATTCAATTCTTATCTTCCCCCTAGTAGAAACTTATCTCCTTTAGAGGAGTAAGTTGCTCTATAGCTTCCCTCTCCTCTCTTTTTCTTCTCCTTGGTTCTTCTTTTCTCTTAGGATAGATTTGAAACCTCACTAACCTTAGGACCACTTTTTGCATTATAAATTTAGGTTTAGTCTTTCCCCATTAGACTTTTGCCTTTTGCTCTTTTGGTTCTTTCTCTTCTCATCTCAAAACAAAATCTAAAAAACATTAATAAAGAAAGAAGTGACTTCTTGTGTAATAGCCTTATTCCATGGGGCATATGTATTCATTCCATCTTGGAATAGTGCATTTGTCTAGCATGATGCTCAAGTCAGATCATGAAGTCATCTTCATCAAGAAAAATCCTAAAAAATACATCTTCATTTTTAATCACTAAAACACCTAATAAATTCAACAAGTCAATGAATTTAGGCCATTGCCTTGGAAACAAGTTTTGGATAAATTTTCCTTACTTGGTGTGCTTGTTATATTATTCCATCTTGGAATGTAGTAGCAAGTACACATTCCACGGAAAAGTGTTTGAGTTCATTCTCTTGTGCCACACCAATAAAAAACTCATAAAAAACACAAACATACAATAATCGTCTCTCCTTCGGGACTTCTTTTATCATCTCCTTCGCTTCGTACGCGAACTTGCTCCTACTTGTCATTTTGCAAGACAATTACGCACTCGTCGTTCGAGCCTGCAACACCTGAGCATTGACATAGGCAGTTCAAGCCTTAAGACACAAGCAGTCTTTTCCACCCCTAGTTAGGGGAACTACGGCGACTCTGATCCTCATGTCCAGGTAAGGTACGTAGGCAGCGGGGTAGGGCCCGTTCGAGCACAATCTTTATTTTCCCTACATTTTTCTTATTCGTTTCTTTTTTTGAATTTTTTGCTATCTTATCCAGTTCATTTTCAGTTTTGCAGCAGCTTTCATTCTTTCACCCTTTGAAACAGATTTCTTTGCAAGCGTGGATCCCGTCGGGTATGGCGGACGATCTAGGGTGCTAATACCATCCCAGGTCGTAACCGACTCCCGAACCCACTCTCTTTGGTTCGCAGGACCTGTGTCCTTCCTTTTCTTTTCTTTTGGTTTGTACAGCATTACCATTCCCGTTCCTTCGGGGTAAAAATGCCTGGCTGGCGACTCTACCTCATCCGCGCCACTTTCGAGTTTGTACCAGGATGGAAATCAAGGGAGCGACACCATTGATACAACTGTCCATGGCATACAGCTGCTAGGCGTTTCTCTTCAATGAGGCTCAACTAATTGTACCTGGATCGGAGTCACTCAGCTTCGTCAAGCTTGGCATCCATCATTAATCTCAGTGAATGGATCTCGACTTCAACTAGTAGGACTTCCTCTATAACATACACAAGCGAGAATAGGGTTGCCCTGGTAGGGGTGCACTCGGATGTTCGGTACCCATGCAGTGCAAATGGCAATATCTCATGCCAATATTTGTACATCACAACCATCTTCTGCACAAATTCTTTAATGTTCTTATTGGCCGCCTCGACGGCGCCATTCATCTTCGAGCAATACGGAGAAGAGTTGCGATGCCCGATCTTGAAATCCCGACACAAATCTGCCATCATCTTATTGTTGAGATTAGAACCATTGTCAGTAATGATTCTCTCAGGAATTCCATATCGACATATGATATCCCTCTTGATGAATCGGGCTACCACTTGTTTAGTGACATTGGCATAAGACACCGCTTCGACCCTCTTCGTGAAGTAGTCTATGGCAACTAGGATGAAGCAGTGACTGTTAGAAGCAGTTGACTCAATTTTTCTAATCATATCAATGTCCCACATGTTAAAGGGCCAAGGTGACGACATGACGCTCAACGGATTTGGAGGCACATGCACCTTATCAGCGTAAATTTGGCACTTGTGGCACTTGCAGGAGTATTTACAACAATCAGATTCCTTGGTGATCGAATAATACCCCGACCTTAGAAGCTTATTTGCCATAGCATGTACTCCAACATGGGTACCGAAGGAGCCTTCGTGAACTTCTTGCATCAATAGGTCTGCTTCGTGTCTATCCATGCATCTGAGCAAAACCATGTCAAAGTTCCATTTATAGAGCACATCATCCTTGTTTAAGAAGAACCCGACTGCCAACCTTCTAAGGGTCTTCTTGTCTTTACTGGATGCCCCTGTTGGGTACTCCAGAGATTTCAGAAAGCACTTGATATCGTAGTACCAAGGTTTGTCATCATTATCCCCATCAACTGCAAATACGTATGCTGGTCGCTCGAGACGAGATATGTCGATTCTGGGCACATAGTTATCTTGGTGAACCTTGATCATGGAGGACAAGGTTTCCAAAGCATCAGCAAATTGATTCTCGTCTCGAGATATATAGTGGAGCTTGACCTTCGTGAAGAAAGTTAACAACCTTCTGATATAGTCCTTGTAAGGAATCAGATGAGTTTGATGAACCAACCATTTTCTGTTAACCTGATTGATGACTAAAGTCGAATCAGCGAAGTTCTTGATTCTCAAACCAATTACTTCCTCGATCCCCATTATTTAGGCTTCGTACTCTGCTTCATTATTAATGCATTCGAATGTTAGCCGGGCAGTGAAAGGCATATGGATCCCTTCCGGCGATATGATAACAACACCAACTTCACTACCGTTCATCTTAATGACCCCGTCTAAAATCAGACTCCATTTGGATTCGGGGTTTGGCCCCTCCTCCGGGAGTGGTTCTTCACAGTCTTTCGATTTGAGGAACATGATGTCCTCATCCGGGAACTCGAACCTCATTGGCTGGTAATCCTCAATTGGTTGTTGGGCCAAATAATTTGACAATACACTTCCCTTAATAGCTTTTTGTGAAGTATATTGGAGGTCATATTCTGTCAGAATCATCTGTCACCGAGCTACTCTTCCAGTTAGAGATGGCTTTTCAAAGATGTATTTTACGGGGTCCATCTTGGAAATCAACAGAGTGGTATGAGTCAACATGTAGTCTTAGTCGGTGAGCAGCCCATGCCAAAGCGCAACAAGTTTTCTCGAGCAGTGAGTATCGTGTCTCACAGTTAGTAAACGTTTTGCTAAGGTAATATATTTTATGCACTTTTCAACCATACTCGTTATGCTGACCCAGTACGTAGCCCATTGAACCCTCGAGCAACGTGAGATACATGATCAAAGGTCTCCCTAGAACTGGAGGTATGAGAATCAGAGGTTCTTGCAGATACTCCTTGATTCAGCCGAAATCTAATTGGCAGTCCTCATTCCAAGTGATGGTCTGATTCTTCCTCAGAAGTTTGAAAATAGACTCAAACGTGGTTGTTAAGTGAGAGATTATAGTTCAACCTCCCTAAGAAGCCACATACTTCTCTTCTTGGGGCATCTTCTGAATTGCTTTCACCATCGCAGGGTCGACCTCAATCACCCTTTCACTGACATTAAAGCCCAGCAGCTTTCTGGAACGTACCCCGAATGTGCATTTGTTCGGGTTCAATCTCAACTCTGAACTTCTGAAGCCTGTCAAACAGCTTGACTAGGTTGACTAAATGTTCTTCTTCTGTTTGTGACTTTGCAATCATGTCATATACGTAGACCTCAATCTCGTGATGAATCATGTCGTGGAATAGAGTCACCATTGCCCGTTTGTATGTAGCTCCAGCATTTTTCAAACCGAATGACATTACTTTGTAACAGAAGGTGCCCCATGGGGTGATGAAAATTGTCTTCTTCATGTCATCTGGCGACATCTTGATCTGATTGTAGCCTGAAAAGCCATCCATGGAGGAAAACGCAGAGAATTGGGTAGTGTTGTCAACTAGCACGTCAATATATATATGGCAACGAGAAATCATCTTTGGGGCTCGCCCAATTCAAGTACCGATAGTCTACGCACATTCTGACCTTGCCATCCTTTTTAGGAACTTGCACAATATTTGCAACCCATGGAGGATAACTTGTCACATCCAGGAATCTGACATCAAACTGCTTTTGCACCTCTTCTTTGATATTGATAGCCATGTCGGGTCGAGTTCTTCTCAATTTCTTCTTCACCAGCGGGAAATCTTCTGTGAGTGGCAGCTTATGCACTACGATATTGGTGTCCAACCCTGGCATGTCCTAGTAAGACCAGGCAAAGACATTAACATATTCTCGGAGCATGAAAATAAAACGGCTCTTAACAGATTCTTCCAATGCATCCTCGATCTTGATCTCTTTTTTGTCCTCTTCAGTACCCATGTTCACCACTTCAATGGCCTCTTTGTGCGGCTGAATCACCCTTTCCTCTTGCTTGAGCATTCTGGCTAATTCTTCGGGTAATTCACAATCTTCTTCACCGTCCTCGTCGGCTCGGTAAATTGGATTGTCTAAGTCATATTGAGCCATAGCAAGGTCGTCACTGATGAGACCCGATGAGGTACATCTGCATTAATGATGATTCATGATAGGTTTAGAAAAAGTGGGAGACATGGAAAAACATTTCCATTTATTTTAAAAAAATAAAATAAAATGAAATACAAGGAAAACCATGAATGAATGCCAAAACGTCCACTTTATTAATGATGATGTTATTGCATTATGAAATGATGAACCCTTACAATTAGCTAATATGCCCCGGGAAAGACATAAAGCTTTCATACAAAAGAATAGAAACACGAGACTATTACTCTTCTGGTTGAGTGACAGAGATGATTGCTTCGGTCGAATAGTTGCTAAGTTGTACACCTAGGACGCAAGGCTTTATCCACTCGTCCAGTTCACAATCACTATTAACTATTTAATCTTGTATGACACAAATGCTACCATGATCAAACCACCCTACACTGGTGAAGGTAATCGGGCCTTTCCGACCTCTAGAGATTTGATGTGGCATCGACTGGCCAGGATTTAGCCAACCCCGAGCATATCCTTCTTCTCTGGGACTTCAATCATTTTTCCCCAGCCATCATTCGTACCAGATTCCACAACCTCCAAGGCTTGCTTGTAGGATGATATGGATGCTCCTTTCTTCCTATCCTCTGACAAGGCAACTGATGATGATGTACCCTCGGTTCAGAGGGGCTCGAAGGCTTGACAAGGAGTCTAGACAATTTCTCCGTCCATCTCTACATATTTGAATGAAGTCAAGTGACTGATGAAGATATATTCTTCCCCGTACACTGTAACGATCTGGCATTCCCAGACGAATTTGAGCTCTCGGTGGAGGGTTGAAGACACGACCCCTACCGCATGTATCTAGGGTCATCCCAACAAACAGCTATATGAAGGTTGGATATCCATTACATAAAAGGTAGTATTGAAAACCTCTGGTCCTACCTTGATCGGTAGTTCTACTTCTCCAAAGACATACCTTTTTGAGCCATCAAATGCACGAACCACCAAGTTGCTCGGTCTAAGCACAACCCCGTCATAGTCCAACTTAATCAGTGATTTCTTTGGATGTACGTTCAGAGAAGATCTTGTGTCCACATGTACGTGAGAGAGAACAACTCTTTTACATTCCCAAGAAATGTGTAGAGCTCGATTATGACTGTGTCCCTCAGTGGTCAAATCCATATACATAAACCCAAACCATGGATGGCGTTAACACTTGACACCACTGTCTCAAGCTGGTTTACTGATATGTCCTGCGGTACGTAGGCTTTGATTAAAATCTTCAACAGGGCTTTTCTATGTGAGTCTGAACACATCAACAAGGACAAAATTGAAATCTTGGAGGCAGTTTGCTGCAAGTGATCAACAATTTTGTAATCGCTCTTTCTTATTATCCTTAGAAATTCTCTCGCTTCCTTGTTGAAGGTGATATCAGGATCCGAAGTTGGCGCCGGAGCATCACTCATCACGGGCTGCTTTCCCCTAGCCTTGGCTTGAGCCTCTACGTTGTCCCCTGGGGACTGTCGTACCTCGGAAAATACGATCCTCGTGAATGCGGTCGCGGCTGAGCTGACTTGAGAGTCAGCACCTAATTTTGATTTATTCAAAAAGAGGGAAAGGGAAAATATAGATAAAACCCAAGAAGAAAGGATAAAGACAAGGTCGTCGGAACCATTTCCTGGGTTCAGAAGTCAGTTATGTAGGGGGAAGGTATTAGCACCCCCTACATCCATCGTACTCGATGGGAACCTTCTAAGTTGTCACGCGCGAAAGGATGTCTATGCCTAATGAACTACTTGCTAAAAGGGGAAAAGGGTTTAAATTTTATTATCTTTCTTTAATGAAAGGATTTAGGAGTCGAATTGCACTAAAGACTATGGGTAGTTTATTCCGAACCAACAAGCCAATCGTCTTGCGACGGAATAATCGGAGCGAATAACCAGAGCTCATAATCCTCCTTTCTACAACTTAAGGCTCATGACGTACAATTTTTCTCATATTATTAAAATATTTTATTATCTAAGACCACTTGACGTTGGATCAAGGGTTTGGATTTAAAAGAACCATCTTAGTGAAACGGTAGGTCGATTTCGAGGCATAAAGCGATCGCGAAGGGTGAGTGCAAAATGGAGGTTAAGGGTTAATTGGTTATGTGGGATCTAGTCCTAGTCCTAAGCTAACGCGGATCCGTTGAAACTCGAGATTAAACCGTAAGCGTCGAAATGTAGCTCTTTAACTATCTTAGAATCGATTCAAAGTTAGAATCCTTCAATGAGAAGTCTATGCAAACACCCCAAATTTTCCCTCACTAAATTCATACCATGGCTTGTGATCTTTCATATTTGCATTAGTTTAAGCATATCATATCATATTGCATTTTTGTTTCACTGAATTAGTTCAAGTTCATCTACATCTAAGGTTTGTGATCTGAGCAATCCAGGATCCATCTGAGCCACTCCAAAGGCCATCAATCATCTCAAGAGGGTCCATGTGTGTTTAATCATCATATTACATCCCCCAAAGATCAAGGAAGTCAAAGAATCACAAGACATGGCAAAGCATGGAAGCAGAGCTAGGGTTTCACTGCACAGATGACCTGAAATTAGGGTTTTGGTTTCAGAGGCCATAACTCCAAATTTTTTGGTCATTCTTGTTTCTAATGGTCTCAATATTCTATAAGGATCATGTGTACCAAGTTTTATGAAGAAATTCATTGTGGAAGTCATCTGATCACTGGGTAACTTCTTGAGCAAGTCAGGGCAAAATCAGGGCATCTGAGGCCCCCCAACAAGGAACCAAAGTGGATTTTTCATCAAATTGAAGTTATATGATCTTTATTTGATCATTGAAGTGCTTATAAGTTCATAAAATTGAAGAAAAGTGAGCTAAACCAAAAGTTGCCAAAAATGGAAATGACTTGTAATGTAAACTTTCCATTTTGGGAAATGTTTTCAAACCTCCTCTTTCTCAACCAAAAATGCTTCAAATGAAAAATTGTTGGTCATGAAAGTTGTAGATTGGATCATTCCCTTTTCAAAAACTAAAAGAACAAGTTATAATTCATTATGGAACTCAAGTTATGGCTTGTCAAAGTTGGAAAAAATCACATAATTTTCAAGAATGCACCAAAGAGGATTCTTTGCAAAACCACTTGCCAATTCATTTTGGGACTTCAAACACACTTCTATGTATCATAACATCATAGTACATTGCATAAATATCATAATTGCCCAAAGAATTGCATCATTCCATGCCTTGAACATCAAGAAATTACAAAAGGGCCAAAGCTTCATGAATTTGCAAAACACCACATAAACTTCCATCCACTTGCTGAATTGCCTCCAAATGGATTCTATGGACATCCTTGATCCATGTTGCGCATGGACAAGCCAATGAGCCAGCTACAACATTGCCCATACCTCAAGTACAAAACTTTTGACTTTTTGGCAAGAAGCCCATACCAATCACCACAATCCACCACCCACTCTCTGCCCAATTCAGACTTTACAAGCATGCTCTAAGGATTCATTTTCATAGAAAAACACAAGCTGAAACCTCTAAGAACTCAGCATTCCATAAAACTCTCCATCTTGCAAATTCCTTCGAAACTCACTTAATATTCACTCAAACTCAAAACCAATTTCACCATTCATCTCAAAATCATCAACTGACCACAAAGCAACCATTAAAACAGCCTCAAAGCACCCGTAGACAAAACCCGATTCTTGGCCAGTTCAGTTGCTACAACACAAACCAGCCACTCTCAAGGCCTTTCAAGCATCAAAGCTTAATCAGGAGGTTAAAGGGAGTCATTTTGCATAAAGGAAGAGGTCAGAAAGCTCAAGTTTGGAAAGCTTCATCTCAGGTAGTCATCTCAAATCATTTTTCCAGAACTCCTATTTTAAGTTCCTATATGAAAGAGCATGCTTCACTGATCATTCTGAGCTTTGTATTTTTGAAAATGGTGAAGAAATGAATATTTACTGAGCTTCTGAAATTTTTACCATTTTTGATCTTTTCTTCGAATCTTGTTTGTAAGCCATCATAAATCTGTTTTGAGGTTATATTTGAGTTCAGGGAGATGAGAGGGTTTGATCTGGAGCTTCAGAGCTCCAGAAATAACCTAGGGTGGATGTTTGAGATTTTCAGGGGAGGAGGTTGCCGGAGAAGACGACCGAAGCTCTTCTCCGGTGGCCTGAAAGTGATTACTGTGTTTAATTAGGGTTAGGGCAAATTTTGAATATAGGCCGTTAGATTTAAGTTTCCTGCGTGTGTTGTGTGGTCAGGATCTTGTCATTAGCTTTTAATTAGGATTAAATCATTAATTAATTAAGTTTAGCTGTGTTTGAATTTCGTCCATAGGATTACGCGCCAGGTCAATCTAAAAATCCCCTGAATCAATCTAAACCCTTGGATTTGCATACTTTTCATTTATTCAGCTTTTAATTCATTTCTCTCATTTTATTTTGCAGCATTTATTTTAAATACCTAGAAAACCCTAAAATATATTTTATTTTGCATTTTTACTCCAAATAATTTTCTTAACCCAAATATATTTTTATTTTTATTTTTTGCGTTAAAAATCATTTTTAAAACATTTAAATGTTTATTTTAATTAATTAATGGAAATTAATTAATTAAAATATCATTTAGGTTTCTAAAAAATCCCAAAAAAATTCACATTGCATCTTAGGACATTTAGAAACGTTGTCATACCATCCATACAAATTTCTTTTTTGTTTTGAACAATCTTTGACAATTTTCTTGAATTTAGGGTTCATAAAATTCTCATTTTTGAACCCTAACTTCAAGAATTCTTTTCTGCCTAACCATGAATGGTATGACATTGATTCTTTTTGAATTGTTCTTCATTTGACATGTAGTATCTAGCATAATTTTTTCATGATTTTCTTCTGCTTTTTTTATTTGACTTGCATTTTTTCCCTTTAGGTGCCTTAAAACCCTGGATAACTTAGAAAATTCATAACTTCCTTAGGGTTAAGAGTTAGGTCTTCTCCTTTGGGGTGTGATATAATATGGGGTTAAGGTTCCTTTGATTCAATTTTCAATTTTTTATCTTGTCATTTGCTTCTATTTTTGACTTTTGCATCTCATGTTGCATTAAAACCCTAATTTCTCATCTTCATTTGTATACATCTTGCATATGCATTCATTCATGAACTTGCCATGACATTTCTTACATTCACATGACTTCTAAGACATCATAGGACACATTAGAATCATGCTTGATCATTTCTTCATCCATTTTACATGTTATGCATTCATTACATTCCATGAACATTCATGAACTTTCATGCTTCTTTCATGCTTCATTATTATTTTCATATCTTGTATGATCATCCATTGCTCTTGACATACATTTGCACTATCTCTTAGCATCATTTGCATCATGAATATGCTTCTGGTTTTGGTTTGCATCCTTGCATACATTTCGTTTTCATTTTCATTTCATTTCTTTATGGTAACTTTTCAGGTGGTAAGTACTCTAAGAAGTGAATTTGCCTTCACTTCTCATTTTTCTTCATGTCTCTCTCTTATGCATCATTACTGCATTCTATCTTTGCTTTAGAGTGAGCTTGCTCATTCATGTTCTTCCTTCACTTTCTTTCTCCAAGTAACTTATCTTCTTAAGTGAAGTAAGTTAACTTGTTTCTTCTGCTTCTCCATCTTTCACCTGCTTCTTCCTTGGTGGCTCTTCTTGAAGATCTCTTGCAAGCCTCATAAACCCTAGGAACACCCAAGCATGATAACAATTAGGGTTTTGATTAGTCCCTATTAGTCTTACCTTTGTGTCTTCTTTTGCGTATCTCTTCTCATCTCATAATCAGGGACTAAACCTTTAAGATTTTAAGGCTTTGTGATTAAGATTATGCCTGCATCCTTCTCTTAGGATGGAGTGTATAACTTTAATCCTAAGTGTTAACCCCTTAATGTGTTTAAATCTCTTAATCAATTCATCTTAATAATCATTAAGACAATATCTTGTAACTTGGGCCTTGCATTAGGGTTCTAATTCTTCCTTAATTGGTTAAGAAGGACTAACCCTAGTGTTAATGGACAAGTCCCCCTCAAGTTGTCTTACAAACCATATAATTCACTTCTTAATCTTACCATTAACTAAAATCCACTTTAATAAAGGCTTTGTTTTTTCATTAGGTTAATCCCTAATCATGGATTAAGTTGAGGTATCTTCCTCAGATTAAATGTTGTCATCTATTATCCTTCTATTAGGATGGTGTAATGAGTCCATTAAATCCTTGATTATGGCTTAAACTCATTACTTAACACTAAACAAAAACACCAAAAACATCTAAATAACCACAAGTAGGTTAATGATCTTAATCCTACATCATGGTAGTTATGACAAACACAAAAAGCAATAAAAGATTGAAAACACAAAAACAAACTATAATCGTCTCCTTTGGGATTCTTTTCTCACCTCATTCACTCACAAATGAGAACTCGCTTCTTCCATCTCATGCAAGACAGTTAGCACCTGAGCCAGACAGGTCATACACTTGAGCATAGACAAGCAAGCAGTTCATCAGTCAATTTATCCTTCAGTCTCTTTGAGTCGAACTACGATGTTATGACTTCCTCATTGCACGAGAGGATACGTAGGAATAACATAACTGTTATCGAACAAAAGTCTCTGTCTCTTCCCCCCTCTTCTATCATTATTCTTTAAGCCTCATTCCTGAGCATTTCATTTCACATACCTTTTTCACTAACACATTTACTTTCTTTTCCAGCTTTTGCACACAGACAGCACTGACACTACCCCTTTAAACACAAACTTTCAAGCGTGGATCCCGTCGAGTACGACAGACAATCTGGGTGCTAATACCTTCCCAGGTTGTAACCAACCCCCTTTCTCAGTTTCTCTGGTTCGCGTCCATCTTATCCATATCATTCCTAGGTTTATGCATCATTACCTTTCCTTCGGGATAAAAATGCCTAGCTGGCGACTCTTTTCATCCATTTCATGTTCCCTTTCGCCGACCGTTCGCTTTTTTACCGGGATGCAAATCTTCGAGAGCGACAGCTTGGTGACTCTTCTGGGGATCCTTATACTGCAACCAGGACTTCTGGTTCTTTTTGTGGGTTCCTCCTAGCGCTTTTTTAATTTGTGTTTACGGGGGTGTTATGTGCTAATTGTGCTTATTTATTTGCTTTATGTACAGCTTTATTTATTGCTTTTCTTTACAGTTTTGTGCATATTCATACTTTCATTATCATTGCTGGATCTGCTTCTGTTTTGGTGGGTGGGGTTCCATTGAGTGATTAAGGTCATATACCTGGGACCTGAGTGATACCTAGGATAGAGTGGCTTCATATTCTTTCCCATTCTATTTCGGTCTGGTGCGGGAATATGAAACACGGTTCAGATGTGGGTTACTTCTTGAGAACTATGCGCTATAGATCTCCTGTAGTGCTAGGGCTATCTGGGAAGCCTGCTAAGTCTGGATGACCTTTATTTGACCTTCAGAATCTGGGGTGAATTAGAGGAGGATCCCTTATGGTGATTGTAAACACTGTACCTCAGGGTTAGAAGTGTTTACACTTCTCATAACTGATCCAAGTCTGAGGATCCTTGTTCTAGAACATTACATGTGAGGGGGTTGGGTTGTTTACAGGTTTTGCAGGAACCCTTGACCACATCATACCCTGTTACTAGTATTGTTTAAGAGTGCTTCACTTTGGATAGTTCTTGTGATTACCCCGGACTTGTGACTCTTTATTTGAGTCCCCCACCCTGGTTACTAGATTTCTAAACCTTCATCCAGACCTTTGAACATACATGGAATCTTACCAAGGCAGATAATCAGATCGAGCTCTTGATCACAAACCCTTGCATATCATTTGCATATATCATCATTGCATTATTTAACATTTGCTTATTTGTTTTTCAGGGTATCCATCATTTCATTTTTGGTTTGGTTTTGACCCCTTCTGCTGCTTAGACCTCTTCTTCAGTTATCTTCTTCAGCATCTGCTTCAGCTATCTTCTCCAGCACTTTCATCAGTCTGTCACAGGCACACCTCCAACTTCTCAGTTTGTGATCTTCATCAGCAGTTGTCTTCAGCTCCTTTATCAGCACTCATGGATATTCCAAGAAAGAGCAACATATCCTATCACTTCTTTGAGCCCACCTTGACTGGTATCAGGCAGGTCCAGTCCCTTATCACACCTGACCACATCCCACTGTTTAGACAGAACTATGGGGGTATTTTGAATATGGTCATCGATCTTGATGCATCTCAGAGGAGCATGATCCACACATACTTGCAGTTTTATGATCCTCCACTCAGGTGTTTCACCTTTCCTGATTTCAAGATGGGACCACTGCTAGAAGTGTTTTCCTTGTTGATTGGAGTTCCCATCAGGAGAGGAATCCCTTTCAACCCAGAGATGACTGCTCCCAGAAATTTAGAGATAGCCAGGGCACTGCATTTGGAGCCTGCCCTCATTGATCAGAACATGACAACAAAGGCTGGAATTCCAGGCCTCCATCTGGACTCTTTGATTTCTCATGCCACCCTGAAGGATGTAGTAGGAGAATGGAAGGCTGTCTGTGCACTTTTAGCCCTCAGTATATATGGGGTTATATTGTTTGCAGATGAGCCCAAGTTTGTGAGTAAGAATGCCATCCACCTATTCCCGCTGAGGAAGCCAGTGCCTACATTGCTAGGAGACTTTTACTACTCAGTCCATCAGAGAAATGAAAAGCAAAGGGGGAAGCTGGTCAGATGATGTGCTCCTCTATACTACTATTGGCTGCTCAGACTCTTGCCAAAATCAGATGCCTTCTTGAACCCCCATCAGCAGAAGAATTGGGCTAAGAGGTTCATTGCCTTGACATTAGATAACATCAGGTGGTGCACCTAGAGCACCAAGGACAAGGATATTATTACCAGCAATGGGAGTACCCTAATGTGCCTCTGATAGGAGTAAACGGTTGCATCAACTACAACCCTTTACTATTTAGGAGACAATTGGGATATGATTTGATTCATCCTCCCAGAGGACAAGATTTGGCTGAGACCCTCTACTGTGAAGTTCAACCCAACTCTGCTGTTATCAAACAGGCTGCCTGGGCTTGGGACAACATTCAGACCAAAGGGACAGCCATCCTTGGAAGGTGCAACAATATTGCTTCAGCCCAGTACTCTGACTGGTCCCGTACTAGAGCTCAGATCATCAGTATGCCTTTCACTCTGGAAGACACATCTGGACACTCTACAATACAGCCTGCAGCAACTGTTAGCCTGGAAGAGTTTGAAAAGCTGAAAGAAAGGAATAATCAGCTATCTGAAACCCTGAAGAAAACTATCTGGGAGAGAAATGATAGTCGTCTAGACATTGAGATATTGGAAAGACTCAAGATTGAGCATCTGGCCAAGATTGAGAAAACATATGACTACATTAGGAAGGCAAGAGCAGGGGAGTTGGTTCTAAAGAATGCCTGCAAGGAGGCAAAGATTCAGAAAGCTGGGGCAGAGCATTATCTGGAGGAAAGCCAGGCTAGGTGGATCAGGATCACCGAATCCCGTGCACAAGAAGACCAGAGGACTCAGGCCAAGATAGAGCAGCTAGAGGCTAATGAGAAGAAGCAGCAGGAAGCTTTGTTAGCAGCTCAGAAGGAGATATCAAAATTGAAACTCCGGGCGGGGTTGAAGAGATCAAAGGATCAAGACAAGCATAAGAAGTTGACCACTGCTATTGCTACCAGGAACCTCCTCATTAGGACTATTACAGAGCACCCAGCTGGTCCAATGACTGAGGCCCTCCTGAAGGAAGTCAGGGAGGATGACTTTGGATTGGATGTCTGATTCCTTTTGCTTGTATCTCTTTTCTTTTGATGTAATTTATCTTTTGATTATTATATTTTTGACCCACCATGGGCATGTATTGTAAACAAACTATGTATTTTTGTCCTTTGTAATATATCAGTTTGTTTTATTTATTGTTTTATTTGTTGTATCTCTCAACATCATCAAGCATTTTCTCGAGGTCTGGAAAGGTCAAAACAAAAGAACCAAACCGGATACCCTTGGAAGACAAATAAGCATATTACATTGCATACTAACATTTTCTTTGTTTTGTAGGTTTTTGTTTGTTATTGTTTCTCACTTTGTTGTGGTCTCAGGAAACATTGCTCGAAGAAGAGTGTTCCCTGCTAACCAAACACACCGGTACCCAACGCGAAACAACCTTCCGGGAATTCAAATGGATCAAGTACAGCAGGACCTGAATGAAGTAAGGAACTAGATGGCAAACGAAAGGGTTGAGATGAGAAATCAAATGACCTAGTTCATGGTTGTGATGACTGGCTTAGCTCAGAGCTAGGAAAGACTGAGGGAACTGGTAGAAAGGCAAACTCCTGATGAACACCACCCTGGTACAAAAGGAACCCGCAATAATGAACGCGGGCAGCCTCGTATCGACCCACCAGAGTTTGGGCCCCATCTAAACCCAGATGTTAATGTCCCAAGGAATATTCAAGGAAACACTGCTGGAGGCAGGATCTTGCAAGAGGATCCCCAGGAAGGGCAGTTCACAGTCATTGGAGCTGGGGATGAGGTGTATGACCGAAGGCTGGATGAGATTGCTGAAAAACTGAGGTCTTTGGAATCCCAGAATTCTCTAGGCTTTGACGTAATGGACATGGGGCTGTTAGATGGGGTGAGAATTCCTCACAAATTCAAAGCCCGTGCTTTGAAAAATATAATTGTACCTCCTTCCCGCGTACTCATCTGCAGTCTTTCTTGGGGAGAATCAAAGCTTATACCATGGACGAGAAGTTATGGATGTTCTATTTTGAGGACAGCCTGACCGGAGCATCAAGAGAATGGTATTCACATCTGACCAAGGCCACTATAAGGTGTTGGAATGACTTGGCCGAAGCCTTTATCCATCAGTACCAGTATAACCTAGACATGGCTCCCAATAGAACCCTTCTAATGGGCATGTCTCAGTCTTCAAGAGAAAGCTTCCGGGATTATTCTCAGAGGTGGAGACAGCTTGCTGCTGCTGTCCAGCCACCCATGTCTGAACGGGAGATGGCTGACATGTTTATGAACACTCTTCAAGGAACATATATTGACCGACTTGCTGCATTCTCTTCCATTAGTTTTGCTAATGTTGTTATTGCTGGGGAGAGAATAGAAAGTCTTCTGAAGATGGGCAAAATATCTGACAACGGTGTAAGTTCCTCCAACAACACAAGAAAACCTTTTTCAGGACCCCGAAGGACGGGTGAAACAAATGCTATTCATGGAGGCAGGGGCAGACCCCAATATTCTCACAGATAAGTAGCAGCCATTACTATCCCGGCTCTAGCTCCACAACAGCCACTTTTTCCTCAACAACAGCAACAACAAGATTATCAGCAACAACCGCACTTTCCGCAACAAAGATCGTACAACAATAACAACAACAACCAACAGCATCGCCCCTTTCAACAGAGGCCATCTCAAGCAAATAGGGTGATTGACCCCATTCCTATGCCTTATGCCGCTCTACTGCCACAAATCCTGAAGCTCAACCTGGTTGAGTTAAGGACGTTGGCTCCACCGGATCCTCTCAACCTCCCGAAGAATTATGATGCCAATGCCAGGTGTGCCTTTCATTCCAACGCACCTGGTCACAATACTGAGAAGTGTAGAGCCTTGCAATTGAAGGTTCAGGATTTGGTCGATTCCAAAGCTCTCAATTTCGCACCTCCTCCAAATGTTAACAGAAATCCTATGCCTAATCATGGTGGGCCCAGGATTAATGCCATAGAGGAGGACCAACCATCTGCATTGATTGATAATATTGCACAGATTCGAACACCGCTAGTAGAAATCAAAGCTCAACTCTTAAGATGCCAAGTGTTCCCAGGTTGCCAGGTCTGCTGCGAATTTTTCAAGACTACTATTAATGGTTCTGAGAGGCTAAGGCTTGGCATAGATGGCCTTATCAGATATGGAATTTTGCAAATTACCACAATGGCGGCTACAACATCAACAACTCTTTCTTCAACAACAATAGATCCTCCTACAACTGCAACAACTATTACTCCCACTGATTCATCCACAACTCCAGCAATCACTCCATCCATTATTTCAACAAACCAAAGTTCAGTTACGCTTACTTCTACAACGTCAACACCCATCTTATCAACGAAATCTCCTACAACACCAACAAACACTAACGAAGATGTCTCAACGGTCACGATCTATTATGACCTGACAACTGTTCATCCTAACAACAATTTTCAACAACAAACTGCAACGCCTACTGTTAGATCTCCAGTCACAATCTATTACGACCCGCATACCATCACAGTCCCTTCCGCTGCAGCAATCAGTCCAGTCACCATTACGGTACCTGGACGCGTTCCTTATGAAAGCAGTAATTCCATACCTTGGCACTACGGCTCTGATCTCTACTGCGACGAAAGAAGATCACTCTAGATTCATCAACCTCTTCACCACAAGTTGACAATGTTGGGGGAGGCGGAGGCTTCACCAGAAGTGGACGCCTTTTTGCCTCACAAATACCAAGACCCAATGCTGAAGTAGAGGCTGCTGCTAAGGCAAAAGGGAAGAATGTGGTACTTGAAGAGCCAACTGTTAAAGAAACTCCGAAGACGTCTTTTGAACAAGAGGTGGACGAGTTCATGAGAATAATCAAAAAGAGTGATTACAAAGTGGTGGACCAGCTTCATCAGACGCCCTCCAAAATCTCTATATTGTCACTGTTAATGTGTTCCGAAGCCCATAGGAATGCACTTTTGAGGGTCCTGCACGCAGCCTACGTGCCGGAAGAGATTACGGTTAATCAGCTGGAAACAGTGGTTGCAAATGTTAACACCAGTCATGGAATGGGCTTCATAGATGCTGATTTAACGACGGAGGGACGCAATCATAACAAGGCTTTACACATCAACTTAGAGTGCAAAGGTGCTGTTCTTTCTCATGTGCTGGTGGACACTGGGTCCTCGCTCAATGTCCTCCCAAAGAAAGCCTTGGTGAAGCTGGAATATGATGGTTTGGCATTGCGTCCAAGTAACTTGGTGCTAAGAGCTTTTGATGGCTCTAAGTGATCAGTGCTAGGAGAGATTGAATTACCCGTGATGATTGGCCCACAAATCTTTAAAACTACTTTCTTCGTGATGGACATACAGCCGTCCAACAGCTGTTTGTTGGGTAGACCCTGGATTCACGCCGCTGGCGCTGTTACGTCTACCCTTCACCAGAAATTAAAATTTGAGTGGGAAGGCCAGATCATCACAATCTGCGGGGAGGAAGACATTTTCGTTAGCCAGCTGGCTACTTACAAGTATATAGAGATGGATGGGGAGATCCACGAGACTATGAGCCAGGGGTTTGAGGCCCTTAACAATAATGAAGCAAATGATGTGTCTGGAACTTCTATCACTTCATATCAACAAGCCCAGAAGGTTGTTGAAGAAGGTACCGCTCAGGGCTGGGGCAAGCTGCTGCCAGTAGAAAAGAAGGAAGACAGATTCAGGCTGGGTTATAGACCAATCCGACAAGATCAACCAGAGGCTGCAAAGGAGCCCAAATTTGTTAGTGGGGGAATGCTTACCCCGGATGCTGTGAACAATTTGGAAGACGAGGAAGAAGGCGACCGCATCCTGGAGCAATGGATACGTCCAAGGATCCCGGGGAACCAAGTCTCTAACTGGTCTTCCCAAGAAATTATAAGAGTTACTCCTGAAGAGTAATTATTATTTCCTGTCTTTTAGCATGCATCAAGTCCTGCATCTTGCCCAAGGTGTCAGGACTCATTTTGTAATTGGGCCATCTTGTATTTTGTGCAAATGATTAATTAATGAATATCAAGGCATCTTTTGCAAACGAGTCTCTTTTTCGCTCACTATTTTTCATTTTTCACTTTTGTACAAAACAATAAAATGGCAATGTTTTCAAAATAAACAACTTCATTTTCACTTTTTCTATACAAGATAAAACTGATCACTAAAATGAACCAATCTCAACCCTTGCAGAGATTATCCTCCAGATCGCACCGACAACAACACTGTTATGACATTGTATGACTTCGACAATCCGATTAATCAAGCTGATGAAGGGATTGAAGAAGACTATGAGTTGCCTGAAGAGCTAGCCAGGTTGTTAAGGAAAGAGGAGAAGGTAATCACTCCTCATCAGGAGGAAGTTTAGACGGTTAATCTTGGTACCGAAGAAGACTTGAAAGAAGTGAAGATCGGGGCCCGTCTGCAAGATTCAGTGAAAGAGCAACTTATTGACATGCTTCGAGAGTACGTTGATGTCTTTGCTTGGTCCTACCAAGTCATGCCAGGTATGGATACTAACATTGTTATGCACAAACTGCCTTTGAAGGAAGACTGTCATCCAGTGAAACAGAAGCTATGCCGTACTCGTCCGGAGATGGCCATGAAGATTAAAGAAGAGGTACAAAAGCAGTGGGACGCCGGTTTCCTTGCTGTGACTAGTTACCAGCCGTGGGTTGCTAACATTGTACCAGTGCCTAAGAAGGATGGCAAAGTACGGATGTGTGTAGATTACCGGGATCTGAGCAGAGCTAGCCCGAAGGATGATTTCCCATTACCTCACATTGATGTATTGGTCGACAACACGGCTCAGTTCTCGGTATTCTCTTTCATGGATGGATTCTCCGAGTATAATCAGATCATGATGTCACCTAAAGACATGGAGAAGACTACTTTCATTACGCCTTGGGGCACATTCTGTTATAAGGTGATGCCATTTGGACTGAAGAATGCTGGTGCCACTTATCAACGGGCTATGGTAACATTATTCCACGACATGATCCACAAAGAAATTGAATGTTATGTGGATGACATGATTGCCAAGTCCCTCACAGAAGAAGACCATCTGGTAAATCTGCTGAAGTTATTCAAGCGTCTGAGGAAGTATCAGCTAAAATTAAACCCCAACAAATGCACATTCGGGGTAAAATCCGGTAAACTGATGGGATTCATTGTAAGTGAAAAAGGAATTGAAGTTGATCCTGACAAAGTCAAAGCCATTCAAGAGATGACTGCACCTAAGACTGAAAAAGAAGTTCGGGGGTTCCTAGGTAGATTGAACAACATATCAAGGTTCATATCTCATCTTACTGCAACCTGTGAGCCCCTGTTCAAGTTGTTAAGAAAAGAACAAACGGTCAGATGGAATGAAGACTTCCAGAAGGCTTTTGACAAAATCAAGGAGTACTTACAAGAACCTCCAATCCTTATGCCTCCACTTGAAGGAAAACCTCTAATAATGTACCTGACAGTATTAGAAGGATCAATGGGGTGTGTGCTAGGCCAGCATGACGAGTCTGGTCGAAAAGAGTATGCAATATACTACCTAAGCAAAACGTTTACCGACTGTGAACAACGTTATTCACTGCTCGAGAAAACTTGATGTGCTTTGGCGTGGGCTGCTCGCCGACTGAGACAGTATATGTTGACCCACACTACTTTATTGATATCAAAGATGGACCCAGTCAAGTACATTTTTGAGAAGCCATCACTTACCGGAAGGGTTGCAAGATGACAAATGATTCTGACAGAATATGACATTTAGTACACATCTCAAAAGGCCATCAAAGGTAGTGTACTATCTGACTATCTGGCTGAGCAACCCATTGATGATTACCAGCCCATGAGATTTGACTTCCCCGATGAGGACATCATGTTCCTGAAAGCTAAAGATCATGAAGAGCTTGTTCACACTGAAGGGCCTGACCCAGAAGAAGAATGGACTTTGATGTTTGATGGGGTTGTCAATATGAGTGGTCGTGGAGTTGGTGCAGTGCTTATTACACCTAAAGGTGTTCACATGCCTTTCTCGGCAAAACTCACCTTTGCATGCACTAACAACGAAGCTGAATACGAAGCCTATATCATGGGTCTTGAGGAAGTCATTGACCTTAGGATCAAAACATTAACTATATTCGGAGATTCAGCTTTGGTAATCAATCAAAACAACGGCAAATGGTACACTCACCAAGAGCATCTGATTCCATACCGCGACTATACGAGGAGATTATTGACTTTCTTCACAATAGTCAAACTTGAGTACATCCCTCGAGACGAAAATCAGTTTGCAGATGCTCTACTTACCATTTCCTCCATGTTCAAAGTTCAGGCTGCCAAATTTGTGCCTCGAATTTCAGTATCCAGACTAGACCGGCCGACATACGTATTCTCCGTGGACATTGCTAAAGATGACAAGTCGTGGTTTCACGATATCAAATGCTTCTTAGAGGATCAAACATACCCACCTGGGGCATCATCCAATGATAAAAAGACATTGAGAAGGTTGGCTGGTAGTTTCTTCCTGAATGCTGATGGTTCACTATACAAGAGAAACTTTGACATGGTGCTTCTAAGATGTGTTGATAAGAAAGAAGCCGATTTGCTGATGCACGAGGTGCATAAAGGATCTTTTGGTACCCATGCTGAAGGGCATGCAATGGCAAAGAAATTGCTAAGATCAGGTTCCTACTGGATCACAATGGATGCAGATTGTTGTGCTTATGCTAGGAAGTGTCACAAATGCCAGATTTATGCAGACAAAGTGCATGTACCTCCAAATCCTTTGAACGTAATGTCTTCACCTTGTTCCTTTGCCATGTGGGGCATTGACATGATTGGAAAGATCGAGCCGACTGCCTCAAATGGTCACAGATTCATCCTGGTAGCCATTGATTATTTCACTAAGTGGGTTGAAGCAGCTTCGTATGCAAACGTCACCAGACAAGTGGTAGCCAAATTCCTGAAGAGAGATATCATCTGTCAATATGGAGTACCCGAGCGAATCATTACTGATAATGGTTCCAATTTGAACAACAAAATGATGGCAGAACTATGTTGGGACTTCAAGATCCAACACCACAACTCTTTTCCTTACATGCCAAAGATGAATGGCGTTGTAGAGGCAGCTAACAAGAATATCAAGAAGATTGTGCAAAAGATGGTGGTTACTTACAAAGACTGGCATGAAATGCTACCGTTTTCTTTGCATGGGTATCGTACCTCAATCAGAACGTCCATTGAGGCAACACTGTATCAACTTGTGTATGGTATGGAGGCAGTCCTACTTGTTGAAGTTGAATTACCCTCCTTACGGGTAATGATGGATGTCAAGTTGAATGAAGCAGAATGGGTCCGTTCTTGGTACAATCAACTGAATCTGATCGAAGAAAAGGGATTAGTTACAATCTGTCATGGGCAGTTATACCAGAAAAGAATGAAGAAAGCCTTCGATCAGAAAGTCAGGCTTCGGGAATACCAAGTAGGAGATCTTGTACTCAAAAAACTTCTTCCTCCTCATACAGACCACAGGGGCAATTGGACTCCAAACTACGATGGTCCGTTCATAGTAAAGAAGGTTTTCTCTGGTGGAGCACTGATGCTCACTACTATGGATGGTGAAGATTTCTTATCCCCTGTGAATTCAGATGCAGTTAAAAAATACTTCGCAGAAAATGACCCGCTGGACATAAAAACAGAATGCAAGTCCAGGCAAAAATAGGGCATCCCGGCGAGTCAAAAACAGAATAAAAGACTCGGGCAAAAATAAGGGAAAAATCAAAAAAAATGTACACCCACTGAGTTGAAAAGCCACATTGGACAACTCAGGCAAAAATGGGTATCCCGGTGGATTGAAAACCCGAAAGGGCGATCCACGCAAAATAAGGGAATGAGCGAACAACTGCATTCTGAATTTGTTTGTATCACTTACAACATGGAAAACTTCGAAAGGTTAAAGCATCGGTCAGAATCAACCTTCTTCAGAAAGCAAGATGAGAAGAACGTCAAGGTCATACGGGTCATAGCAAATGGAGCTCATTGAAGTGTTGTCAACATTGCCAGCACCTTTATTTTTCTCAATTTTGTAACAATCTCCTCATTTCAGGGGATTTGTTTCTTTGACTGTATTTGCCAATTCAGGGCACCCAGATTAATAAAATCAGATTTTCAGTCACACTTTGTCTTGTACATTTTTGTTTCGTTTGCAAAATGTCCAATATTCATGATATGATACTTGCATAAAATAGATGTGCCTTTCTAATTACATGCTTACAAGAAATATATTTACTTCCAGGAATATCTAACTCCTATGATGGAATCCGGTAAGGGATGCCTCGAGACACTTGAGCGTCTCTTTGTCTTAACAGGTTTGCAGGTATTCAATACGCGACACGGGGCATGCCACGCATACTTCCTCCCCTAACAGTATCTGGAATGTATTTTTCCAGCGGAGTTGACAAAGCATCACTTCTCCAACTCATCTTCTTCCAGCAGCATCAGTAAATGCTCATTCCCCATCTGAGTTGTAAAGCATCCTCATCTCCAGCCATCTCCCCATAGAGCTCCAGCCTCTCCCAAGAAGAGTAATGTCTGAAATTCTCACACAACAAAGTGACGAAAGCTTCCATTTCCCCAGCTGGGTTGTCTCCTCACCGGATAGGTCTATCAGTGATCTAGTCCCCAAGTAGAACCATATGTTTTATCAGATCTACCAATGATCTCTTCCCCAACTGGGATTCTCCTTCCAAGCAGATCAGCCAGGGATCTTCACCGCAGCAGGATCCGAATCCTGAACCGGTTTCTTTTGCATAATCATAGCATTCGCATCATTCTTTCCCCAGAGCGTAGCATTCCGTCTAATACGGAGCATTACAGAAAAAATCAAACATATTGCATGATCACAAGTCAGGTTCTAACCAGTCACTTGTAAATACCAACAGTACTTCATCAGCAATATACAAAATACACCCCTTGCACATAAAAGCCGAAGCGTCCCTTTGCACTTTAAAAATACAGATACATGCTCCTTTTGATACTCGTCTGTGTCATCATTCCCCAGTAAAGTAGCCAGAACACTTTCTTCTCGACACTCATCCGTGTCACCTCATATTTCCCCACAGAAAGCCAAAGCGTCCCCTTTGCACCCATAAACACATGTTCATATATACTTTCGACACTCGTCCGTGTCATATCATACCCTGCAGATATAAACCAAACCAATGCTTATACACTCTTTTGACACCCGTCCATGTCACCTATCCCCAGCACAGCTGCCCAAACACTTGTTTATAATACACTCCTTTTCGACACCCGTCCGTGTCATCCTATCCCCACAGTACCCTTTTACACTCATAAGTTCATTACTTATACACTTTCTCTTCTGACACTCGTCCGTGTCACACTTTTCCCCATCAAGTCAAACAATCGTCTGTGTCTTGCTCATACTTCACAATACTTGTTTTTACTTCTGTCGATACTCGTCCGTATCGTGATCTTAAAGATGCTCGTCCGCATCTTTAATCTATACACAACGTTAAAACACTTATACCTTTTATTCTGAAAAGCTTAAGCACTCGTCCGTGTTTACCATTCCCCAGCAAGTCCCCAGCAAAATATCCCTTTTCTATCCGACATTCGTCCTATGTCGCGATACTTTCGGCAGTCGTACCCTGCCAGGTGATTGTCTTTCACCATGGATGACCGTCCCTCATCCTTATCCCCAACAGAGCATCCTTCCCTTGCTAGGTGATCGTCCTTCACCTTTTGATGATCGTCCTTCGCCATTTTATCCGATGGTCGTCCCCATCGTTGATCTTGTTATCTGACATTCGTCCTATGTCATGATAAACCCCGAGAGCAGCCGTACCCTGCTAGGTGATCGTCCTTCACCTCCTGATGATCGTCCTTCATCATGTTTATCCGATGGCCGTCCCCATCGTCGACCTTTTCTATCCGACATTTGTCCTATGTTGTGATAAAGAGCAGTCGTCCCCTGCTAGGTGATCGTCCTTCACCTTTGATGACCGTCCCTCATCATTATTTTTCATTTATTCTTTGAACCGATGGCCGTCCCCGTCATTGTTTACCTTTACTTTGCAGACCTGATGGTTGTCCCCATCATTTCCTTTACTTTAATCCCCAGAGAATCTTGTTCCTTTACCTGATGGTCGTCCCCATCATGATCTCTTTATTTCCCCACCAGGTCGGTCGTCCCCGTCATTGCTTTTCCCCCAACAGTCGTCCTCTGCTCGATGGTCGTCCTCTATCTCCCGCACTTTATGATCATACTATACCTTCTTTTACAATTTATATCCATTTTCTTCTTCTACCCAGTGAGTGCAAATTTCGAACTGTCTTTGGTATTCAACCACAAGTTATCTTGTTTGTCTGTTAAGCTAGGCGCTTACATCCTGCACCGCTAACTCCTGTTTGAATAAGGGCAGCTGTAAACACCCCAAATTTTCCCTCACAAAATTCATACCATGGCTTGTGATCTTTCATATTTGCATTAGTTTAAGCATATCATATCATATTGCATTTTTGTTTCACTGCATTAGTTCAAGTTCATCTGCATCTAGGGTTTGTGATCTGAGCAATCCAGGATCCATCTGAGCCACTCAAAAGGCCATCAATCATCTCAAGAGGGTCCATGTATGTTCAATCATCATATTACATCCCCAAAGATCAAGGAAGTCAAAGAATCTCAAGAACTGGCAAAGCATGGAAGCAGAGCTAGGGTTTCACTGCACAAATGACCTGAAATTAGGGTTTTGGTTTCAGAGGCCATAACTCCAAATTTTTTGGTCATTCTTGTTTCTAATGGTATCAATATGCTATAAGGATCATGTGTACCAAGTTGGATGAAGAAATTCATTGTGGAAGTCACCTGATCACTGGGTAACTTCTTGAGCAAGTCAGAGCAAAATCAGCGCATCTGAGGCCCCCCAACATGGAACCAAAGTGGATTTTTCATCAAATTGAAGTAATATGATCTTTATTTGAACATTGAAGTGCTTATAAGTTCATAAATTTGAAGAAAAGTGAGCTAAACCAAAAGTTGCCAAAAATGGAAATGACTTGTAATGTAAACTTTCCATTTTGGGAAAGTTTTTCAACCTCCTCTTTCTCAACCAAAAATGCTTCAAATGAAAAATTGTTGGTCATGAAAGTTGTAGATTGGATCATTCCCTTTTCAAAAAAGTACAAGAACAAGTTCTAATTCATTATGGAACTCAAGTTATGGCTTGTCAAAGTTGGAAAAAATCACATAATTTTCAAGAATGCACCAAAGAGGATTCTTTGCAAAACCACTTGCCAATTCATTTTGGGACTTCAAACACACTTCTATGTATCATAACATCATAGTACATTGCATAAAGATCAGAATTTCCCAAAGAATTGCATCATTCCATGCCTTGAACATCAAGAAATTACAAAAGGGCCAAAGCTTCATGAATTTGCAAAACACCACATAAGCTTCCATCCACTTGCTGAATTGCCTCCAAATGGATTCTATGGACATCCTTGATCCGTGCTGCGCATGGACAAGCCAATGAGCCAGCTACACCATTTCCCATACCTCAAGTACAAAACTTTTGACTTTTTGGCAAGAAGCCCATACCAATCACCACAGTCCACCACCCACTCTCTGCCCAAACCAAACTTTACAAGCATGCTCTAAGGATTCATTTTCATAGGACACACAAGCTGAAACCTCCAAGAACTCATCATTCCATAAAACTCTCCATCTTGCAAATTCCTTCGAAACTCACTGAATATTCACTCAAACCCAAAACCAATTTCACCATTCATCTCAAAATCATCCACTGACCACAAAGCAACCATTAAAACAGCCTCAAAGCACCCATAGACAAAACACGATTCTTTGGCAGTTCAGTTGCTACAACACAAACCAGCCACTTTCAAGGCCTTTCAAGCATCAAAGCTTCATCAGGAGGTTAAATGGAGTCATTTTGCATAAAGGAAGAGGTCAGAAAGCTCAAGTTTGGAAAGCTTCATCTCAGGTAGTCATCTCAAATCATTTTTCCAGAACTCCTATTTTAAGTTCCTATATGAAAGAGCATGCTTCACTGATCATTCTGAGCTATGTATTTTTTAAAATGGTGAAGAAATGAATATTTACTGAGCTTCTGAAATTTTTACCATTTTTGATCTTTTCTTCGAATCTTGTTTGTAAGCCATCATAAATCTGTTTTGAGGTTATATTTGAGTTCAGGGAGATGAGAGGGTTTGATCTGGAGCTTCAGAGCTCCAGAAATAACCTAGGGTGGATGTTTAAGATTTTCAGGGGAGGAGGCTGCCGGAGAAGACGACCAGAGCTCTTCTCCGGTGGCCTGAAAGTGATTACTGTGTTTAATTAGGGTTAGGGAAAATTTTGAATATAGGCCGTTAGATTTAAGTTTCCCGCGTGTGTTGTGTGGTCAGGATCTTGTTATTAGATTTTAATTAGGATTAAATCATTAATTAATTAAATTTAGCTGTGTTTGAATTTCGTCCATAGGATTACGCGCCAGGTCAATCTAAAAATCCCCTGAATCAATCTAAACCCTTGGATTTGCATACTTTTCATTTATTCAGCTTTTAATTCATTTCTCTCATTTTATTTTGCATCATTTATTTTAAATACCTAGAAAACCCTAAAATATATTTTATTTTGCAATTTTACTCCAAATAATTTTCTTAACCCAAAAATATTTTTATTTTTATTTTTTGCGTTAAAAATCATTTTTAAAACATTTAAATGTTTATTTTAATTAATTAATGGAAATTAATTAATTAAAATATCATTTAGGTTTCTAAAAAATCCCAAAAAAAATCACATTGCATCTTAGGACATTTAGAAACGTTGTCATACCATCCATACAAATTTCTTTTTTGTTTTGAACAATCTTTGACAATTTTCTTGAATTTAGGGTTCATAAAATTCTCATTTTTGAACCCTAACTTCAAGAATTCTTTTCTGCCTAACCATGAATGGTATGACATTGATTCTTTTTGAATTGTTCTTCATTTGACATGTAGTATCTAGCATAATTTTGTCATGATTTTCTTCTGCTTTTTTTATTTGACTTGCATTTTTTCCCTTTAGGTGCCTTAAAACCCTGGATAACTTAGAAAATTCATAACTTCCTTAGGGTTAAGAGTTAGTTCTTCTCCTTTGGGGTCTGATATCATATGGGGTTAAGGTTCCTTTGATTCAATTTTCAATTTTTTATCTTGTCATTTGCTTCTATTTTTTACTTTTGCATCTCATGTTGCATTAAAACCCAAATTTCTCATCTTCATTTGTATACATCTTGCATATGCATTCATTCATGAACTTTCCATGACATTTCTTGCATTCACATGACTTCTAAGACATCATAGGACACATTAGAATCATGCTTGATCATTTCTTCATCCATTTGACATGTTATGCATTCATTACATTCCATGAACATTCATGAACTTTCATGCTTCTTTCATGCTTCATTATTATTTTCATATCTTGTATGATCATCCATTGCTCTTGACATACATTTTCACTATCTCTTAGCATCATTTTCATCATGAATATGCTTCTCCTTCTTTCACCTGCTTCTTCCTTGGTGGCTCTTCTTGAAGATCTCTTGCAAGCCTCATAAACCCTAGGAACACCCAAGCATGATAACAATTAGGGTTTTGATTAGTCCCCCATTAGTCTTACCTTTGTGTCTTCTTTTGTGTCTCTCTTTCCATCTAATAATCAGGGACTAAACCTTTAAGGTTTTACGGCTTTGTGATTAAGATTATGTCTGCATCCTTCTCTTAGGATGGAGTGTATAACTTTAATCCTAAGTGTTAAACCCTTAATGTGTTTAAATCTCTTAATCAATTCATCTTAATAATCATTAAGACAATATCTTGTAACCTTGGCCTTGCATTAGGGTTCTAATTCTTCCTTAATTGGTTAAGAAGTACTAACCCTAGTGTTAATGGACAAGTCCCCCTCAAGTTGTCTTACAAACCATAAAATTCACTTTTTAATCTTACCATTAACTAAAATCCACATTAATAAAGGCTTTGTTTTGTCATGAGGTTAATCCCTAATCATGGATTAAGTTGAGGTATCTTCCTTGGCTTAAATGTTCTCATCTATTATCCTTCTATTAGGATGGTGTAATGAGTCCATTAAATCCTTGATTATGGCTTAAACTCATTACTTAATAATAAACAAAAACACCAAAAACATCTAAATAACCACAAGTAGGTTAATGATCTTAATCCTACATCATGGTAGTTAAGTTTGAGGTGCTTACTTCATACTTAAGGTATTCTCATTACCCCTAATCAGAGGGAGGATGTGATGAGTTTGCTAACCCTTTGGTTTAGGCTTAAGCTCATTAACTTATGACAAACACAAAAAGCAATAAAAGATTGAAAACACAAAAACAAACAATAATCGTCTCCTTCGGGATTCTTTTCTCACCTCATTCACTCACAAACGAGAACTCGCTTCTTCCGTCTCATGCAAGACAGTTAGCACCTGAGCCAGACAGGTCATACACTTGAGCATAGACAAGCAAGCAGTTCATCAGTCAATTTATCCTTCAGTCTCTTTGAGTCGAACTACGGTGTTCTGACTTCCTCATTGCACGAGAGGATACGTAGGCATAACTTAACTGTTATCGAACAAAAGTCTCTGTCTCTTCCCCCCTCTTCCAGCATTATTCTTTAAGCCTCATTCCTGAGCATTTCATTTCACATACCTTTTGCACTGACACCTGTACTTTCTTTTCTAGCTTTTGCACACAGATAGCACTGACACTACCCCTTTAAACACAGACTTTCAAGCGTGGATCCCGTCGAGTACGATGGACAATCTGGGTGCTAATACCTTCCCAGGTTGTAACCAACCCCCTTTCTTATTTTCTATGGTTCACGTCCGTCTTGTCCATATCATTCCTAGGTTTATGCAGCATTACCTTTCCTTTGGGATAAAAATGCCTAGCTGGCGACTTTTTTCATCCATTTCGTGTTCCCTTTCACCGCCCGTTCGCGTTTGTACCGGGATGCAAATCTTCGGGAGCGACATTCGAGCATCACTTTATAGTCAAATGATTATTTAAATAGAAGAAATGCGATAAAAAAAAAATAGAATTGGTCTCATATTGATCTAAATGATGCCGATTTGTCGAAATCAAACATTTAGATCGTTTGTTATATCATCGACCAAATAATAAAATAAAATAATGAGAAAATAATGAAATTGGTATCAATTTAATGGATAACGTCGATTAAATAATCGAATATCTCATTTTATCATAAACCGAATAATAAAACATAATAGTGAATAAAATAATAAAATCGGTCTCAATTTAATGGATGACGTCGATTAAATAATTGAATATCTCATTTTTATCATTAACCGAATAATAAAATATAATAGTGAATAAAATAATAAAATCGGTCTCAATTTAATGGATAACGTCGATTAAATAATCGAATATTTCATTTTTATCATTAACTGAATAATAAAATATAATAGTGAATAAAATAATAAAATCGGTCTCAATTTAATGGATAACGTCGATTAAATAATTGAATATCTATTTTTATCATTAACCGAATAAATCGAATAATCGATTAAATAATAGCGAAAAATAAAAGTGGCCTCATATCGGTATAAATAACATCGGATCGAAATGATCGAATATCGATAAACCGAAATTATATCATTGGCCCATTAAAAATCTCTAAACAATTAAATAGAAATTAAAAATCTCTAACGGTTTTAAGAACGTCGATCCAAAATCGAATATTAAAAACTCGTATTTATATCCTAGACCAAATGAAAATAAGAAATAAATTGATAAATCGATAAATAAATAAGAAATAGAAAAATGGAAAAGTTAATAAATAATAAACCAATAACAATAGTTCTAAAAAATTAATTAGATAATATTAAAGATAAAATAATGGTCTCATAACAATTTCGATAACGTCGGTAATAACCGAATATCAAGAAATCATAGTTATATCATTGACCCAAAAATAATAAAAGAAAATTGAAAATAAACAAAATGCTAATATAGAAAACCAAAAAGAAAAAGAAAGTGATTATAAGTGTAGCGGATAACAGCAAAAATCCGATAATGGGGCTCAAAGTCCATCAAACCATAACTCAGAAAAAATTAACCAAATTTCTAAAACTAATAAACCATAATAAACACAGGAAAACAAATGCAGAAGAAATAAATTCTTTCCCAAACGGCACCATTTTGTTTCAAAATCACAAAAAGAATTAAAAACAAAATCAACCAACTTCAATAACACGATTTAGAGGTGAATAGGAACAGAAAACACGAGACCTACCCTTGTTCATGGAGTCTCACTCTCAACCGCCACCGCAACCGAGCTCTTCTTCTTTCGCCTCCGTCCGTTCTTCTTCTTTCTCCGTCGTCCGCTCTTCCGATTTCGTTGACTTCTCACTCGATCTCAGTTTTACTGCGACAATTCTCTCTGCTTCGTTTCACGGTTTAGCTTTGGCCTTTTTCACTCGAGCTCTCTTGGGGCGTTCTCCCGCGTTGGTTTCGGTATGTAGATGGTGGTAGTTTGTTCTCGAACTCTCGCACGGTGGTAGGCGGATTGTATGACGTAAACGGTGTGTTATATGGTTGTGATGGATTTGAAGAAGATGCAAGATGGAGATTTGTTTTTGAAATGGTTTTTGATGGTTGAAAGTTTTGAAGGTGAGATTTGGTTTTAATCTCTCACCAGATGCGGTTTGAACGCTTGTGGTTTGTGTGTTCTGTTTTGGTTCGCAATGCTTTTGCGATTTGTGGTAGTATTGCTTAACATGGTGAAGTTCAAAGTTTTTGGGGAATAGGACTTGAAGATTTGGTGCAGTTATGCGTGAGTATTATGATGTTTATGCAGGGGTTTTTTATGAGAGATTTGTTATAGTTCTGTTTGTTTCAAATTCTCCTTCCTTTCTTTGCAACATGAAATTGGTTTTATAGAGTGGTGAATTGGGGATTTTGTTTTTCTGCTGTGCGTTTTGACAGGTTGTCACAGAGTAAAACCTGAACTTGTTGGAATTTTGTTGTGGTGGAAAGAAATTTGTTATAAAAAGATCCTGTATCCTCCAAAAATCTTTAACATGTGCGTCTGTTTGCTTTTGTGGAAGATTTGCTAATATTGTGAGAAGTTGTGAAGCCGTGGGATCTGCGGAATGCTTATGGTATTTTGCAAATGATTCCTTGTCGTTTATGCAGGTGGTGAGAAAGGCTTGTATTGGGAAAAGTGGGGCCCTGCGGAAAAGTCCTAATACGCAACTTTCAAGCAAGTAGCAGCATGAATTGTGATGAGATAAATGGAATGTGATATTATAGACTTGAAATTCATAAGTTATGTAAAAAACTAACAAGGGTATTAGTTTGGAAATTGAGTAAATATAATAACAATAACAATAATAATAATAATAAAGGAAAATTAATAGAAATAGAGAATAATAATAAAAAGGGAAATAATGATAAAAAAGGAAAAATTTGGATTAAAACAAATTTTTTTTTTTTAAAATCGAAAAGCAAAAAGAAATGGATATTGATCATGACTCGGGCCTCCTCCGATTTTTTTACACAAGTGACCTGATAAGCCTAAATAACCGAAACAAATATTTTTTTCTTATTTTCTGATCAATAAAAGCAAATATGCGGGTAGGACAAATTTGGGGTATGACAGGGACATCACACTATTTCTCTATGTTTTTGGGGAAAATAGCCTCCCGCTCCTTGTGAACCCTCCAACTCCAACATTTTCAACTTGGTGATGAGCTGAGCTGGATGTGGTCACCTCCTGCTTCTGACCATTACAATAAACTTCGACCCCATAGTACCATGGAATGACCTTTTCGCTTTGGTACGGAATCGGTCCAGGAGTAGTGAATGTTACAGGTGTCACCTTAGCTGGTGCTGGAACTTGTACCAGATTATAGTAGATAGTCACAGTCGAGACTTTGTCCTCCTTCACGATTCTGTAAAACTGGATATTGCCCTCGTCAATCATTCTTTGTATCCCCGATCTCAACCGGTCACAACCATCGACAAAATTATCACAATCTGAACAACCATCTTCACAGCCTGAAAATATATTCTTCTTCGTTAGGAAACCCTTCACAACTAATAATGAAGTCTTCAAGGCATTGACATCATACACCATATTCAAGCTTTCCCCATGATTAATAGCTCCTACGGTCCTTCCATGCAGAGTCATGGGGTTTTGCAACACGTTCGGGGTTGGAGCGAAATTGATTGCCTTGGAGTCTATCAGGTCCTGAATGACATGTTTGAGAGCTTGACAATTCTCAGTACTTTGGCCAGGAGCTCTATAATGGAACTTGCAATGGGCGTTAGCATCGTAGCCTACTAGAATCTGACCTGGCTTTGGTGGAGCCAAAGTCCTCAACTGAATTAATTGGAGTTGAAGCAAATTTTGCAATAGATGGGAATAAGAAATCATAGGTGTCTTGAAATTCCTATCCTTTGGCCTGGGAGGATATTATTGACGGGGAGCTCTCTGTTTCTGGTTGTTCTACTGACGTTGTTGCTGCAGCTGCTGAACCTGTTGTGGATTCGCAGGAGCATAAATGGTAACAGGAGCTTCCTGATTATAGGAGTTCCGATTTCCCATCTTCCTTTGGGTGTATATAGCACCGACTTCACTTTCTCTTCGCTTCGTGAAAGATTTATTGACCCCAGAGGTCGATGCTCCGCTACACTAAATCTTCCCTTGCTTCACCAAACTCTCAATTCTTTTTCCAGTTAAGATGATGTCAGAAAAACCGCTAGATGAACAGCCCACTAATCTTTCCATGAAGTGCCCAGGGAGGGTATCCATGAAGAGGTCAACCATTTCTCTCTCTAGCAGCGGGGGTTGAACTCTAGCTACGACTTTGCGCCACCTCTATGCATATTCCTTGAAGCTTTCGGAATTCTTTTGAGACAAAATTTATAGTTGGGTCCGACTCGGAGCCATGTCGATTTTATATTGGTACTACTTGAGGAAAGCCTCCCCAAGATCTTTCCAATTGCGAACAACGGTCTTATCCAATTTCATGTACCATTCTAGTGAGCCCCCAGACAGGCTGTCCTGGAAATAGTACATCCAAAGCTTCTCATCTTTGGTGTGCGCATCAATCTTGTAGTAAAAAGCTTGCAGATGATGGGAAAGAATTTTCGTTGTATTTGTCGAAAACTGAAGGCTTAAACTTTGGAGGGATGACAACCCCTTGGACCAGGCCCATGTCAGAAACGTCAATGCCTAGAGTGTCCCTTCATTCCAAAGCTCTACCTTTCTCAGCCAACATTTGATAGTCCTGATTATTAGCTCCAGTACCAAATCACATGTCTTCATTGACCAAAGTGAACTAATCTTCCTGACGGTCTTCCACCTGAACGGGAATAGGGCCGCCACCCTCTAGAGTTGAAGGTCTATTAGCCCTTGGTGAAATAACAATGTTGTTGATTGGATTTCCCTAAGCATCCAAAGTGACAACTGGAGGGTCTGTCTGTGGTGGATCAAGTTTGAGAACAACAACTCTTAGCTCCTACTGCCCCTAGGTGTAGCACCCCAAATTTGCCCTCTCATTTTCATATTATTTTGCATATCATAGGCATAACATGTAGTTGGCATACTCTAGCATTTGGCATAGAAAAATGAAGCATAAGCATCCATGATCACTAGCATAGGGCATGCGATCAGTCATCCAACAATTTGTGATTCTTCAAAGTCAAGGGGAGAGCCAGGTGACATTACAAGAAGCCTACAAGGTCTCATCATATCTTATACAAGTCCAAAGTCATCCTCAAGGTCTTAGGAGGGTGGAATTTCATCGGAAGTTCGACAATGCATTTTCTCCCACACAAACAAACCCTAACTAGGGTTTTGCTCCAAATAAGAGAATTCTTTTATCTCTGACCAATTCTTATGTTCAAAGGCTCTCATATGATCTGCAAGGCTTATGTATGAAATTTGAGACAAAAATTCATTGAAGAAGTCAGGTATTTGAACAATTACTTGAGTGTGAAGCAAGAAATTCAACCGTGCAGTCCAAAAGTCAAACAAGATATTTTTAGGGCTTTGATCATATTCATCAACTTCATGAAGCTATATTGGACCAGGGAATGGTTTGGATGAGCTCAAGTGTCAAAAATCAAGAATGTGTGAAAAGTTGCTAAATTTGGAAATTTAGAAGTTTCCATTTTATCAAATATTTTCCTTAAATCTTCAAGTTATTATTTCAAGTGCAAAAAAGCTCCAGATGATTTTTCCTTGGACATCAAAGTTGTAGATCATGCTTTTCCCTTTCCAAAAAGTCATAGAACACCTTCATAGCCTTCCTATAACTCAAGATATGATTTTTGGAAACTTAAGGCCTTTTTAGGATTTTTATGTACATATTTGTCAAACTTTCATTGGCCCACCTTTCATTCTCATTTTTGTGACCAGATTTTAGTTCATTATTTTTGTTAAACATTTTTAGTGGGTCACCTCATGTATTTATGTGACAAAAAAAAAGTAGTCCATGGTGCATATTATATTTGTTTCCATATTAGTGGCCAATAAAGCAAAAAATATAATACAAAGAGAAGGCTCATAAGGTGGGGAGTGGAGGTATCAATCAACAAAATATAGTACCTACACATACGTCCTTTTCACTGTTTTTTTTCACGCACACTCACAGTCACACATTTTGCACCAAGTGAATAAAATAGGCCACTCACACAAGCCCACACGCCACTATCTCTCCTTGTTCTCTCTACTCACACCACACACCTTTTTCATAAAGCAAATAATCATGCGTATTTTGTTCATACAAGTCACATGCAACACACGCTTCACCCTCATGAGTTTTCCAATTTGAGTCACATTTTTCTCCACTAGTGAAAAAGAAACGCAGGTAGCATCAAGTGAGAGAATTAGATAGTCATGTAAAACCATGCACTCCATGACAACCACCAATCCACACCTTTGATTTTCATCAGCCTTCATCATGCAATATTATCATGTTGACAGCACATTGGTACCTTATAATAACTCTACACCCTCATGCACACAAGTAGAGTGGAGAACAAATTGCAAAAGTTGAGGAAAGGGGCACACATAATGCATTTTTGGGCACTCAAAAAACCACTTCATGACAGGTAAGTCGCGGAAGACTCGAGGAAGAAAAATCACAACGTTTTCATGAGTTTTTTTTACATATAGAAACCTCACTTCCTCTCTCATGGTTGTTTAAAAAAATAAAGAGGATTGCCATAAACTCTCTCTATCTCTAAAGAACTTTTGTTCTCATTTTTCTCCCTAAAACTAGCAATGTTTAAAATCTGAACTCCCTCATTCACTCTTTGTTTTCGCATCTGAACAACCTAATCTGATCATGGCCTCATCATCTTCTTTAAATCACAAGTTTGAGGATGCTCCATTGATGAGTTGAGACCAACATCATTTACGGATCCTTCATAGTTCTGGTCATTAAGCCTTTATTTGGCTTCAAAGAGGTCTAAGGAAGTATAAGGAAGCTCAAGAACATCTCTGGTTTTCTTAAAGGCTCAGAACAATCTTCATTTCAGGTTTTTATTCAAATTATATTTGCTTCGGATTTGATGTTTTACTGCTTGTTTTGAGTTCTTAATGCTTGATATCACTTATGTGAAAGGATTAGAAGCTTTATGAGGCATTGAATTTGGATTTATAGTTTTATGGTCTGAACTTGTTTGGTTCGGTCTGCTCTTCACGTTGTTTGTTTGTGAAAACTAACTGTATGTTCGTGATCTCCTTGTTTCGTACTTCAATTTGGGTCTTTATATTTTCGGATTTCGTTGAGATTTGAGAGAGATGTGAGGCGTTGAAGTTAGTATGTTCATGTTGTTTCATTGCGTTTTCCATGACTTTTCCTTCTAGTTTTGTGCGTTGCTAGCATTGCATGAGGTTGGGGACGGTGACGTGTCACCGCGCAGGTGGCTAGTCTCGTTTTTTGTTTTGTTTCACTTTAATTGATAGTGGACTGGTTGATGAGTGTAAACACCCCAAATTTGCCCTCAGTTTTTTTTACACCTTGGCTTGTGATCTTTTCATATAGCATTACATAAGCATATCATCTCACTGCATAGTTCATTTCATCTGCATCTAGGGTTTGTGATTTGAGCAATCCAAGAAGTGATCTGAGCCATCTCAAGGGTCTTGAAGCTTTCCAAGAGGGTCCATGTGTGTCCCATGATCGTAATATGCTCTCCAAAGTTCATAAAATCCAAGAGATCACAAATCATGGAAAAGGCATAGAGGCAGACTAAAGATTTCCTGCACAGTTGACCTAAAATTAGGGTTTTGGGTTTGAGGCCCTTAATCTTAAATTTTTTGGTCATTCTTATTTCTAATGGTCTCAATATGTTATAAAGATCATGATCAACTAGGAACCAAAGGATCATTTTCATCAAATTGAGGTTCTATGATCTTTATTTGATCTTAGAAGTGGTTAGAAGTTCACAAGATTGAAGAATTTCAAGCCATTTGCAAACTTGCTATTTTTGGACATGACTTGTAATGGAAACTTTCCATTATGGGAGATATTTTCAACCTCATCTTTCTTGATTAAAAATGCTTCAAATGAAAAATCCTTAAACATGAAAGTTGTAGATTGGATCTTCTAATTTTCAAAAAAGTACAAGAACTCCTCTTGATTCATCATAGAACTCAAGATATGATCTTTCAAAGTTGGGAAAAATCCTATAATTTTCAAGTTCATCCCAAAGAGGGATTTTTGCAAATTCAAGTTCTAAGCACTTTCATGACTTCTAATTGACTTCTAAACATCATTATAACATCACATAACTTGCCTTGATCAGAATTGGGCATTGGACCTAAGGTTTTCATGACTTGTGATCCAAGAAATTTCAAAGAGGTAAATTTGCAAAACATGTGATAACTCTTGCATCAAGCCAGCCAGATCCTCAAATCCAATCCTATGGCCATCCATGAACTCAGCTAAAGCCAGACACCCCTTCAAACAACCTCTGACCCGAGACCATACCTCATAGTACACAATCTTAACTTTTTGCAAAACCTCCCATACCAATCAGCTTGTGCCACAACCACTCTCTGGCCAATCAACATTGTTTATGTGGACATCAAGGAGCTCAAAACATAAGACACACAAGCCTGAAACCTCACCATATTCAGATTGCACAAAATCCTCCAAACCTTCAAGTCTTCGATTCTCACTAAACAGCCAACAAAAATCATTGATTCTTTCACCATTCATCTCAAAATCAATTATAGAACACAAAGCACCCATTGCCATGGCCTGAAAGCTTCTCAAACAAGAACACGATTTCTGAGTTATCAGAACTGAAACACTAAAACTAGCTCATTTAAACTCCATTCAAACCTTCCAGCAGCATCAAGGTGATCATTGGAGTGGATTAGCATCAAGGAGAGGTCCAGAAAGCTCAGATTGAGAAAGCTTCATCTCAGGTATCATCAAGATCAAATTTTCCAGAACTTATTTTTTAGGTTATAAATTGATTCTACATGATGTGCTGATCATTATGATATGCTTACTTTTTAAAATGGTTGAGTATTAAGCATGTATTGATCTTCTGAAACTTTTTCTGTGTAAAATATTTTTGTTTGATTCCCTTGATTGATGCAATATAAATGAATTTTGTGGCTTGATTCTTGTTTAATCTTGTTTGGGGGTTGATTCTGGAGATTTTAGGGGCTTAGGGTAGCTTGTAAAGAGACTTAGGGATTTGGTGTTGCCGGAGAAGACGACCGGAACACTGTTCCGGTCGCCTGAAGAAGATTAGGGTTTAATCCCTAATTAATGCCAGTTTGAATGTGGGTCGTAGGATGGGTGTTTCCCGCGTGTGTTAGATGGCTCAGATTGCCTCATTAAACCTTAATCCATTTTAATTAGTTTAATTAGTTTTAGTTAAATTAATTTAATCAGAACGAATCCTGACCCTCCATATGCGCGCCAGTCAACCCCCCTTCAAATCTCAACCTTAGTTCCTGATTACTTTGCATTTTCTTTATTTTTATTTGCATTTCTTTTGTTCTATTTATTTAAAATATCAAAACATTTTCTAAAATCATGAAACTTTTCATTTTCACTTTAAATATTTTTCTTATCTCAAAAAAAATTTTTATTTTAATTTTTGCATTAAAAAGTATTTTTAAAACATTTAAATGTTTTATTTAAATAATTAATTGATTTTAATTAATTAAAAATGCATTTAGGTTTCTGAAAATCACAAAAAAAATCATGAAGCATTCTTATATATTTAGAAACATTTTCAAACTCACCATATAAATTTCTTTTTAGGTTTGATCACATTTTCACAATTATCTTTGAATTAGGGTTCTTAAAAATCACATTTTCTAACCCTAACTTGAAAAAATCATTTATGCCTAACCATTATGAGTTTGAACTTGATTCTTTTTGCATTGTTTCACATATTGCATCTAGTATCTAGGTTACTTATCTCATAATCTTTCATTTCATTTTCAATTTGATTTGCATTTTTCCTTTAGGATCACCCAAAAACCCTAGTTAACTTAGGAAATTCATAACTTTCACTAGGTTTAGCTTCTGACCTTCTCCTTTGGGTAGTGATCTTGTGTATGATTAGGGTTTGTTTGAGTTTAATTTCAAATTTTTATCATGATGTATGCTTCTATTTTGGTCATATGCATCTCATGTTGTCTTAAAACCCTAATTTCTCATGTTCATTTGCATTCATCCTTGCATAGCTCAATCATATGAACTTGCCATGCCATTCCAAGCATTTGTGTGACATCTTAGACATCTTAAGACATGCTTGAACATTTCTTGATCATTTATTCATTCATTTGCTATGTTTTGCATTCATTTCATTCCATGTGCATCCATGTGTTTTCAAGCTCCTAACATGCTTCCTTTGCATCTCATCCTTGTATGATCATTCATAAGCATTATGTATGACTTTGAATCATATCATAATACATTTGCATTGCATATTCACTTATGTTCTTGGTCATTTCACTTCCATTTGCTTTATTTCCTTTTTCTTTATGTCTTATGCATTCATACTAACATTTCAGGGGCTTATGGTAAGTTGATTGGGATGTGGATTTTCCTTCACATCCCACCTCTTCTGATCTCTTCATTTGCATATTTAATTGTCTTTGAAGTGAATTTAATTCACTTATGCTCTCTCATTCTTACTTTCTTTCTTTTAGGTTACTTATCTTCTTCAGGAAGTATGTAACTTATTCCTCTTCATCCCTCTCTTTTCATCTGCTTCTTCTTCCATGGTGGCTTCCTGAAGATCTTTCTTTAAGCCTCACAAACCATAGGAAATCCAAGAATGATAAATTTTAGGGTTGTATATAGTCTCCCCTAGTCTTTTACCTTTGAGTCTCCTTGAGTCTCTCTTCTCATCTCATAATCAGAGGCTAAGCACTTAAAGCTTTAGGACTTTGAATTAGGGTTATGCATGCATCCTTATATTAGGATGGAGTGTAAAAATTTAATCCTTAGTGTTAACCCTTTAATTTGTTTACACCTCCTAATCAAAACACTTATTAATGTTATGTGGATGACATGATTTATTGGTGGATAATACGGCTCAGTTCTCGGTATTCTCCTTCATGGATGGATTTTTAGGATATAATCAGATCAAAATGTCGCCTGAAGACATGGAGAAGACAACCTTTATCACACCCTGGGGCACATTCTGTTATAAGGTGATGCCATTCGGACTGAAAAATGCGGGTGCCACTTATCAACGGGCTATGGTAACATTATTCCATGACATGATCCACAAAGAAATTGAATGTTATGTGGATGACATGATTGCCAAGTCCCTCACAGAAGAAGACCACCTGGTGAATCTGTTGAAGTTATTCAAGCGTCTGAGGAAGTACCAATTGAAGTTTAACCCCAACAAATGCACATTCGGGGTGCGATCTGGTAAGCTGCTGGGATTTATTGTAAGTGATAAAGGGATTGAAGTTGACCCTGATAAAGTCAAAGCCATTCAAGAAATGCCTGCACCAAAGTCAGAAAAAGAGGTTCGGGGGTTTCTAGGTAGATTGAACTACATTTCAAGGTTCATATCTCATCTTATAGCGACCTGTGAGCCTTTGTTCAAGCTGTTAAGAAAAGAACAAACGGTCAGGTGGAACGAAGACTGCCAGAGGGCTTTTGACAAAATCAAGGAATACCTACAAGAGCCTCCAATCCTTATGCCTCCCGTTGAAGGAAGACCTCTAATCATGTACTTGACAGTATTAGAAGAGTCAATGGGGTGTGTGTTGGGCCAGCATGACGAGTCTGGTCGAAAAGAGTATGCAATATACTACCTAAGCAAAAAGTTTACCGACTGTGAACAACGTTATTCACTGCTCGAGAAAACTTGTTGTGCTTTAGCGTGGGCTGCTCGCCGACTGAGACAGTATATGTTGACCCACACTACTTTATTGATATCAAAGATGGACCCAGTCAAGTACATTTTTGAGAAGCCAGCACTTACCGGACGGGTTGCAAGATGGCAAATGATCCTCACAGAATATGACATTCAATACACATCTCAAAAGGCCATCAAAGGCAGTGTATTGTATGATTATCTTGCTGAGCAACCCATTGATGATTACCCGCCTATGAGATTTGACTTCCCTGATGAAGATATCATGTTCATAAAAGCAAAAGATCATGAAGAGCCTGTTCACACTGAAGGGCCCGACCCAGAAGAAGAATGGACTATGATGTTTGATGGAGCTGTTAATATGAATGGTCGTGGTGTTGGTGCAGTACTTATTACACCTAAGGGAGTTCACATGCCTTTCTCGACAAAACTTACCTTTAACTGCACTAACAATGAAGCTGAATATGAAGCTTGCATTATGGGTCTTGAGGAAGCCATTGACCTCAGGATCAAGACATTGACTGTGTTCGGAGATTCAGCTCTAGTAATTAATCAAACCAACGGCAAATGGTACACCCACCAAGATCATCTGATACCTTACCGGGAATATACAAGGAGGTTATTGACTTTCTTCACAACAGTCAAGCTTGAGTATATCCCTCGAGATGAAAACCATTTTGCAGATGCTCTGGCTACCATTTCATCCATGATCAAAGTTCAAGCTGCCAACTTCGTGCCTCGGATTTCAGTATCCAGGCTTGACAGACCAGCATACGTATTCTCAGCAGACCTTGCTAAAGATGATAAGCCTTGGTTACACGACATCAAATGCTTCTTGGAGGATCAGACATACCCACCTGGGGCATCTTCCAATGATAAGAAGACTTTGAGAAGGCTAGTCGGTAGTTTCTTCCTGAATACTGATGGTTCCTTGTACAAGAGAAACTTTGATATGGTACTTCTCAGATGCGTTGATAAGACATAAGCAGACTTGTTGATGCACGAGGTGCACGAAGGATCCTTTGGTACCCATGCGGGAGGGCATGCAATGGCTAAAAAGTTGTTAAGATCAGGCTACTACTGGATCACAATGGATGCAGACTGTTGTGCTTATGCTAGAAAATGTCATAAATGCCAGATTTATGTAGATAAAGTGCATGTGCCTCCAAATCCTCTGAATGTGATGTCTTCACCCTGGCCCTTTGCCATGTGGGGCATTGATATGATTGGCAAGATTGAACCAACTGCTTCAAATGGCCACAGATTCATCCTGGTTGCTAATGACTATTTTACCAAGTGGGTTGAAGCGGCTTCTTACTGATAATGGTTCCAACTTAAACAACAAAATGATGGCAGAACTATGTCGGGACTTCAAGATCCAACACCACAATTCTTCTCCTTACAGGCCAAAGATGAATGGCGTCGTTGAGGCATCTAACAAGAATATCAAGAAGATTTTGCAGAAGATGTTAGTTACCTATAAAGACTGGAATGAAATGCTACCATTTGCCTTGCATGGGTACCGTACGTCAGTCAGAACATCTACTGGGGCAACATCGTATCAGCTTGTGTATGGTATGGAGGCAGTCCTACCTGTTGAAGTCGAATTACCCTCCTTGCGGGTACTAATGGATGTTAAACTGAACGAAGCAGAATGGGTCCGATCCCGATACGAACAACTGAATCTGATCAAAGAGAAGAGGTTAGCTGCAATCTGTCATGGGCAGCTGTATCAGAAAAGAAAGAAGAAAGCCTTCGATCAGAAAGTCAGGCTCCGAGAATACCAAGTAGGAGATCTTGTGCTGAAGAGACTCCTCCCTTCTCATACAGACCACAGGGGCAAGTGGACTCCGAATTATGTTGGTCCTTTCATAGTAAAGAAAGTTTTCTCTGGTGGAGCACTGATGCTCAGTACTATGGATGGTGAAGACTTCTAGTCCCCTGTGAATTCAGATGCAGTTAAAAAATACTTCGCATAAAAATGACCCGCTGGACATAATAACTGAATGTAAGTCCGGGCAAAAATAGGGCATCCCGGCGAGTCAAAAACAGAATAAAAGACTCGGGCAAAAATAAGGGAAAATAAATAAAAAAAATATGTACACCCACTGAGTTGAAAAGCCGCATTGGACAACTCAGGCAAAAATGGGTATCCCGGTGAATTGAAAACCCGAAAGGGCGATCCACGCAAAATAAGGGAATAAGTGAACAACTGCATTCTGAATTCGTCTGTATCACTTGCAACGTGGTAAGCTTCGAAAGGTTCAAGTTTCGGTCGGAATCAGCCTTCTTCAGAAAGCAAGATAAGAAGAACGTCAATGTCATATGGGTCATAGCAAAAGGAAAGCTCCTTGAAGTGTCATCAACATTGCCAACGTCATTTTGTTTCTCAATTTGTAACAATCTCCTCATTTCAGGGGATCTGTTTCTTTGACTGTATTTTGCCAATTCAGGGCACATAAATTAATAAAATCAGATTTTCAGTCATATTTCGTCTCGTACGTTCTATATTCATTTGCAAAATGTCCGATGTCCTTATAAACTTGTTTGCATGAATACATATGCGTTTTTTAAGTTACATGCTTGCAGGAAATATATTTGCTCCTAGGAGTGTCTAAATTCCTATGATGGAATCCAGTAAGGGATACCTCGGGATACTTGTGCGTTTCTTTGCCATACAGGACTGCAGGTAGTCAAAAATGCAACATGGGGCATGAAAACGTCTCCCCAGCAGGCTGCCAAATCATTATTTACTCGGCACGTCTAAACACCAGAGATGCTTTATCCCCAGCTGAGTTCCCAGTCATCATTCCTCCTCAGCCAAATGTCAGACAGGGCACCATCTCCCCACAAAATTTCAGCCTCCATACAGAGGAGCAATGCCTGAAGATCTCACAACAAAGCGACGAAAATTTCCACAGCCCCAGTTGGGCTTATCATCACTAAAGAAAGGTCAAATCAGTGACTTGGTTCCCCAAACAGAGTCATATATATCAGATCTACCAACGATCTCACGCCCAGCTGGGAATATGTTTCATGCAGATCAACTAGGAGATCTCCACAACAATGGGATCCGAACCCCGGATCGGTATCTTTGCATAAACATAGCATCCGCATCATATTTTCCCCCCAGAGCGTAGCATTCCGTCTAAAACGGAGCATTACGGCAAAAATCAAACATATTGCATAAATCATAAGCCATGTTCTAAACACTTGTAAATACTGACATTCCATCAACAATATACAAAATACTTCTCAAACTCCCCGGCAGAATATCAAAGCACTCCCTTTACACTCCTAAAATACAAATACATACCCCTTTTGGCACTCGCACGTGTCATCATTCCCCAGTAAAGTCGCTCGAGCGTTCTCTACAAACAGATGCTTATACATTACAAATGCTTCTTGACACTCGTCTGTGTCATATCCCCAACAGAAAGCCAAGGCACCCCCTTTTGCACACCAAACACATGTTTGCATATATCTATACAATTCCCTAATGCCCGTCCGTGTCACCTTCCCCAACATAGTTGCCTAAACACTTTGTAAACCAAATACTTGTTTATAATACACTTCTTCCGACACCCGTCCGTGTCGTGCTCTCCACAGCAAGTTGGGCATTCGTCCATGTCTCACTCATCACTTCTTACTCATACAGATACTCGTCCGTATACACTACTTACATCCCCTCAGAGTCGACACTCGTCCGTGTTCTTTGTTAACTAGTTGGTACTCGTCCGTATCATCATCTCTGAACATGCATCAAGCGTTTGTTTCTACTGATACTCGTCCGTATCATAGTCTTAAGGATGCTCGTCCGCATCTTTAATCTATACACAGCGTCATACACTTATACCTTAGACACTCGTCTGTGTCTACCATTCCCCAGAAAAATTCCCGGCAAATCTTGATAAACTTTTTTCTTTTTATCTGACATTCGTCCTGTGTCATGATACTTTCGGCAGCCGTACCCTGCCAGGTGATCGTCCTTCACCTTCTTGATGATCATCCTTCATCATCCCCAGCGGAGTCTCTATTCATTAGAACCCCTTTCTATCCGACATTCGTCCTATGTCGCGATATTTTCAGCAGCCGTCCCCTGCTAGGTGATCGTCCTTCACCTCTTGATGATCGTCCTTCATCATTTTATCCGATGGTCGTCCCCATCGTTGATCTTGTTATCTGACATTCGTCCTATTTCATGATAAACCCCAGGAGCAGCCGTATCCTGTTAGGTGATCGTCCTTCACCTCTTGATGATCGTCCTTCATCATGCCTATCCGATGGTCGTCCCCATCGTCGACCTTTTCTATCCGACATTCTCCCTATGTCGTGATACTTGTAGCAGCCGTACCCTGCCAGGTGATCGTCCTTCACCTTAGATGACCGTCCCTCATCTTATCCCCAACAGAGCAGCCGTCCCCTGCTAGGTGATCGTCCTTCACCTTTGATGACCGTTCCTCATCATTTATTTCTTCAGCCCGATGGTCGTCCCCATCATTTACCTTTAATCCCCAGAAAGTCTTATTTCTTTGCCTGATGGCCGTCCCCATCATAATCTCTCTATTTCCCCAACACGTCGGTCGTCCCCGTCATTGCTTCATCCTCAGCAGTCGCCCTCTACTCGACGGTCGTCCTCCGTTGCCCGCACTTTATAAATCATACTTTATTTTCTTTTACAATCTATATCCCTTTTCTTCTTCATTCAATGAGTGCAAATTTTGGACTGTCTTTTATATTCAACCACAAGTTATCTTGTTTGCCTGATAAGCCGTTGCTTACATCCTACACAGCTAACTCATGCTTGAATAGGGGCAGCTGTAAACACCCCAAATTTGCCCTCACTCATTCACACCATGGCTTGTGATCTTTTCATTTGCATAATTTCAATCACATCATATCATATTGCATTTTTGCTTCACTGCATTGATTCAAAGTCATCTGCATCTAGGGTTTGTGATCTGAGCAATCCAAGGGCCATCTGAGCCACTCCAAAGGTCTTCAATCATCTCAAGAGGGTCCATTTATGTTCAAACATCATATTATATCCTCACAAGGTTAAGGAAGTCAAAGAATCACAAGAACTGAGAAAGGCATGGAAGCAGAGCTAGGTTTAACTGCACAGATGACCTAGAATTAGGGTTTTGGTTTCAGAGGCCATAACTTCATTTTTTTTGTTATTCTTGATTCTATTGGTCTCTATATGATATAAGGATCATTCATACCAATTTTCATGAAGAAATTCAATGGGGAAGGCATCTAATCAAGAGATGACTTCTTGAGCAAGTCAGTGCAAAATCAGGGCATCTGAGGCCCCCAGTGACCCAACCAAAGGGGTTTCTCCATCATTTTGAATGTGTGTGATCTTTATTTGATCTTATAAGAAGTTATAAGTTCACAAAATTGAAGAATTTCAAGCCATTTGCAAAGTTGCCTTTTTGTGAAAGTGACTTATAATGGAAACTTGCCATTTTGGGAAAGTTTTTCAACCTACTCTTTTTGATTTAAAAATGCTTCAAATGAGAAAACTTTGGTCATGAAAGTTGTAGATTGGATCATTCCCTTTTCAAAAAGTACAAGAACTCATTCTAATTCATTTTGGATCAAAAGTTATGGCTTGCCAAAGTTGGGAAAAATCATGAAATTTCACTTATGCACCAAAGGAGGAAAATTGCAAAACTTCATGCCAAGGCCAATTGTGACTTCAAATCAACTTCTAAGCATTACACAAACATAAGTCATGACCTAAAATTCATAATGCACCAAAGAATTACTCATTTTCATGCTTTGATCATTAAGAAACTTCAAAAGGGCCAAACTTAGTGAAATTTGCAAAACCTCCCACAACTTCTCACAAACTTTCTAATTGGCCTCAATCTCATTTCCATGGTCATCCTTGAATCAAGCTACAACAGACATGCCTTTTCTCTAGCCCTGAAACAACCCATACCTCAAAGGACACATAGACTTGACTTTTTGCAAAAGGGGCCATGCCAATCACACTGTGCCACCACCAACCCTCTGCCCTATCACAACTTGATATGTGGACCAAATGGGACTAAAAACACACAGGAGGCAAGCCTGAATACACAACATCACCATAGTTCACAAAAACTCTCCTCTTGGCATTTTCCTTCGAATCTCATCACTCAAACATCAAACCTCAAAACCAACTTCACCATTCATTCAGAAAAACTTCATAGAGCATAAACCACCCTTCATCTTGCCTTGAAAGTCCTTGAAACTCAAACACGATTTTCCACCCCCTTTGAACAGAACTCCATCAGTCTCACAAACTAGCCACATCACACTCCAACTAAGCCTCAAAACATCTTCAGGGAGATCATTGGAGGAGTTTGGAAGCAGGGAAGCAGTCTGAAAGCTCCAAGTTGAAGGCTTCACTTCAGGTAGCTTCGCAAAATCATTTTTCCAGAAACCTTTTTTTAAGTTATTGAAATGATCTACATGCTCCCCTGAATGCTTTGCACTTTTTATTTTTGGAAATGATTGACTATTGAGCATGTACTGCATCTCTGAAAGTTTGGTCATTTTTAGGTTTTGATTCGTATCTAGATTTTGAGTGAAAAGAAATGGATTTTGAGGGTGGATTCATGTTTAGGGAGGTTGAGAGGTTTGATCTGGAGCTTTACAGCTCTTAAAATGGTCCAGGGAGGTTTTTGTTCTTGAGGGGTCGTCGGAGAAGACGACCGGAACCACTGTTCCGGTCCCCTGAACTTGTTTAACCCTAATTAGGGTTTAGCCACGTGATTAAGTCAGTTTGAACTTGGAGCGTTGGATGAGGCTTAGCGCGCGTGAACCTAGGGCCAGGATCTCTCAATTAGTTTTTAAATCTGATTAATTAGATTAATTCATTAGGGTTAAGTTAAATATGCCAGCTTGAATGTGGACCATAGGATCTGGCGCCAGTCAATTCACGCGTTTCTCATTTGAATTCCAGCCACAGGATTTACATACTTCTCCATAAATTCATTTTTATTTCATTTTATTTGTATTAAACTTCCATGAATTTTTAAAAAATAGCAAAACACATTAAAAAATTCTGAAATTTTTTGTCAAACCTTTCATTAATTTTCAGAACCCAAAAATATTTTTATTTTTATTTTTTTTGCATTAAAAATCATTTTTAAATCATTTAAATGTTTATTTTTAATTAGTTAATGGAAATAAATTAATTAAAAATGCATTTAAGTATTTAAAAATCACAAAAAATTCACATTGCATTTTAAAACATTTAGAAACATTATCAAACTCTCAAAACAAATTTCTTTTTGGTTCTTGACCTATTTTGACCTTTTTCATTGGAATTAAATTTATTTAAAGGCAATATTTTGGTCCTAACTTAGAAAAATTCATTATGCCTAACTATGAAGAGTTTGATGATGGTTCTTCTTGCATTACATTCTTCATAGCATGTAGTTTCTAGGGTAAAATTGGTTTGAATTTATCTTTCATTTTCATTTTAATGTGCATTTTTCCTTTTGAGGTACCTTGAAACCCTAATTGACTTGAGAAAATCATAACCCCCATTAGGTTAAGAGTTAGGTCCCCTCCTTTGGGAAGTGACCTTGTGTAGGGTTAGGGTTCCTTTGATCCCATTTTCAATTTTTTATCATGTCATTTGCTTCTGATTTTGAATTTTGCATTGCATATTGTATGTAAACCCTAATTTTTGCCTTCATTTGCATCCATCTCTCATATGCTTGCATTCAAGAACTTGCCATGACATTTTGTGCATCCACATGACTTATAAGACATCTTAGGACATATTAGAGCCATGTTTGATCATTGCATCATTCATTTGACATGTCATACCTTCATTGCATTTCATAAACTTTCATGAATTTTCATGGTTCAAGGCATGCTCCATATACATCCATTCTCTTGTATGCTCACATATATGCATCTTGTATGACTTTGCACCATATCTTGACATCATTTTCATCATGTGTAAGTTTCTGACTTTGGAATTTGCCCATCCATATGCATTGTTTCATCTCATTTCTTCCCTTATGCATCTTGTACTAACTTTTCAGGTTAGTGGTAAGTTTGTTTGGGAGGTGGATTTGCCTTCACCTCCTACCTCTTCTCACCTTATCATTTTACATCCTTGCTGCATTTTTACTTGTCTTTGAGTGAGCTTGCTCACTTTTGCCTCTCTTCCCTCTTTTCTTTTCTCTTCTCATCCCTTTTCTATCTTGCTTCTCCTTGGTGGCTCCCTTGAAGATTTCTCCTCTTAAGCCTCACAAACCCTAGGACATCCAAGCATGATAAGATTTTAGGATTGTTTAGTCCCCCTTAGACTCTTTCCTTTGAGTTTTCTTTGAGTCTTCTCTTCTCACCTCATAATCAAGGACTAAACCCTAAAGGTTTTAAGGCTTTGTGATAAGCTTATGCCTGCATCCTTCTACTAGGATGGAGTGTATAACTTTAATCCTAAGTGTTAAACCTTTAATGTGTTTAAATCCTTTAATCAATTCACTTAATAATCATCAAGACATCAAGCTTGTAACTTGGGCCTTGCATTAGGGTTCTAATTCTTCCTTAATTGGTTAAGAAGGACTAACCCTAGTGTTAATGGACAAGTCCCCCTCAAGTTGTCTTACACACCATAAAATTCACTTCATAATCTTACCATTAACTAAAATCCACTTTAATAAGGGTTTTGTTTTGTCATGAGGTTAATCCCTAATAATGGATTAAGTTGAGGAGCCTTCCTCAGCTTAAATGTTCTCATATGTTATCCTTCTATTAGGATGGTGTAATGAGTCCATTAAATCCTTGATTATGGCTTAAACTCATTACTTAACACTAAACAAAAACAACAAAAACATCTAAATAAATACAAGTAGGTTAATGATCTTAATCCTACATCATGGTGATTAAGTTTGAGGTGCTTATCTCATACTTATGGTATTCCCATTATCCCTAATCAAAGGGAGGATATGATGAGTTTACTAACCCTGGTTTAGGCTTAAGCTCATTTTCTTATGACAAACTCCAAAAGCAATAAAAGATTGAAAACACAAAAAACAAACAATAATTGTCTCCTCCGGGATTCTTTTCTCATCATCTTCACTCATAAACGAGAACTCGCTTCTTCCGTCTAATGCAAGACAGTTTGCACCTGAGCCAGACAGGTCATACACTTGAGCATGGACAAGCAAGCAGTTCACAAGTCAATTCATCCTTCAGTCTCTTTGAGTCGAACTACGGTATTCTGACTTCCTCATTGCACGAGAGGATACGTAGGCATAACTTAACAGTTATCGAACAAAAGTCTCTATATATCCCTCCTCCTTCCAGCCTTATTTTTTAAGCCTCATAGTCTTGAGCTTCACCTTCTTTTCTTACACTGACACTTCATATATTTCACTTCACATTTCTTTTACACTGACACTTGTATTCTTTCCAGCTTTGATACACAGATTGCACTGACACCACCCCTTTAAAACACAAATCTTTCAAGCGTGGATCCCGTCGAGTACGAAGGACAATCTGGGTGCTAATACCTTCCCAGGTTGTAACCGACCCCCTTTCTCATTTTCTCTGGTCCGCAACCGTCTTATCCATCTTTTCTTAGGTCAATGCAGCATTACCTTTCCTTTGGGATAAAAATGCCTAGCTGGCGACTCTTTTCTTTCTGAGTTCACCCTTGTGTTCTCTCCTCCTTTTGCCGACCGTTCGCGTCTGTAACCCTTCTGACCAGGTGTCATTTGGTGGGAGCGACATATTGCAACGGAAAGAAAGTCACTCTTGACACTTCTCCACCTTATATTGATAATGTCGGGGGAGGCGGAGGTTTCACTCGAAACGGACATCTCTTCGCGTCACAATTTCCCAGAGTTAATGCTGAAGCAGAAGCTGCTGCCTAAGCAAAAGGCAAGAGTGTGGTGCCTGAAGATCCAATCGCCAAGGAAACTCAGAAGACATCCTTTGATCAGGATGTAGATGAGTTCACGAGAATTATCAATAGGAGTGACTACAAGGTTGCGGACCAGCTCCATTAGACACTCTCCAAAATCTCTATACTATCATTTCTCATGTGTTCCGAAGCTCACAGGAATGCATTACTCAATGTCCTACACGCAACTTTCGTACCTGAGGAGATTACAGTTAATCAACTAGAAACAGTGGTTTCAAATTTCAATACTAGCCATGGGCTAGGTTTCACTGATGCTGATCTGACTACGGAAGGCCGAAATCACAATAAGGCTTTACATATCACCTTGGAATGTAAAGGTGTTGTAGTTTCTCATGTCTTGGTTGACACTGGTGTTGCTCCCCGGACTTTCGTCCCGGTGCAAACACGAATCTTCGACGAAGAGAAAGGGTTGAGGTTGAATAGAGTCGCCAGCTAGGCATTTTTATCCCGAAGGAAAGGTAATACTGCATAAACCTCGAAGGGTGTGGATAAGACGATTGTGAACCAAAGAAACTGAGAAATGGGGTTGGTTACGACCTGGGAAGGAATTAGCACCCAGATCGTCCGTCGTACTCGACGGGATCCACGATTACTTGATTGTGTTTAAAAGGGGTAGGTGTATGTGCTATCTGTGGGCAAAAGCAAGGGGAAGAAAGTACAGGTGTCAGTGCAAAAGGTGTGAATTGCTCAGGAACTGAGGCTTTAGAAAGAATGTTGAAAGAGGGGGAAGACACAAAGACTTTTGTTCGATAACTGTTAAGTTATGCCTACATATCCTCTCGTGCAATGAGGAAGTCAGAACACTGTAGTTCGACTCAAAGAGACTGGAAATGATTTACTATGAACTTCTTACTTATCTATGCTCAAGTGTATGACTCGTCTGGCTCGAGTGCTAACTGTCTTGCATTGGACGGGAGAAGCGAGTTCTCGTTTTCAGAGTGAGTGTGATGAGAAAAAAATCCCGGAGGAGACGATTATTGTTTGTTTTTGCGTTTTTTATTGTTTTTGGTGTTTTGCATAAATTAATGACCTTAATCCTAAATCAAGGGTTTGCAAACTCATTATATCCTCCCAGATTAGGGATAATGAGCATACTTAAGTGCGAGATAAACATCTCAACTTAATTACCATGATGATGTAGGATTAAGATCATTAACCTACTTGTAATTATTAAGATGTTTTTTCTTTTTTTGCTTAGTGTTAAGTAATGAGTTTAATCTCTAATCACAGATTAGTGAACTCATTACACCATTCTAATAGAAGGATGATAGATGAGAACACTTAATCCAAGGAAGATACCTCAACTTAATCCAGGGTTAGGGATTAAATTCATTATATAACAAGCCTTTATTAAATGGATTTTAATTAAAGGGTAAAATTAAGAAGTGGATTTTATGGTTTGTAAGACAACTTGAGGGGGACATGTCCATTAAACACTAGGGTTAGTCACTCTTAACCATAAGGAAGAGATAGAACCCTAATGTAAGGACCAAGTTACAAGATAAGGTCTTAGTGATTATTAATGTGTTTTGATGGAGAGGTGTAAACAAATTAAAGGTTTAACACTAAGGATTAAAGTTATACACTCCATCCTAAGATAAGGATGCAGGCATAACCCTAATTCAAAGTCCAAAAGCTTTAAGAGTTTAGCCTCTGATTATTGAGTTGAGAGGAGAGACTCAAGGAGACTCAAAGGTAAAAAGCTAGGGGAGACTATATACAACCCTAAAAATTATCATGCTTGGAAATCCTATGGTTTGTGAGGCTTAAGAGAAGATCTTCAGGAAGGCCACCATGGAAGAAGCAGATGAGAAGAGAAGAAGAAAGAAGAATAAATTATTTACTTCCTAAAGAAGATAAGTAACCTAAAAGAAAGAAAGTAAGAAGGAGGGAGCATAAGTGAAGAAAATTAACTTCAAAGACAAAAAAGAATTCATATGAAGAGATGAGAATAGGTGGGATGTGAAGGAAAATCCACATCCCAGACAACTTTCCATAAGCCCCTGGGATGTGGGAAAATGAAAGATAAAAATATGAGATAAATAACCTAGAAACTATATGCAATGTGAAAAAATGCAAAAAGAATCAAGTTCAAACTCATCATGGTTAGGCAGAAATGCATTTTTCAAGTTAGGGTTAAAAAATGTGAAATTTAAGAACCCTAATTCAAAGAAAATTGTGAAAAAAGTAATCAAACCTAAAAAGAAATTTGTATGGTGAGTTTGAAAATGTTTCTAAATGTTCAAGAATGCTTCATGATTTTTTGGTGATTTTTTAGAAACCTAAATGCATATTTAATTAATTAAAATCAAGTAATTCATTAAATAAAACATTTAAATATTTTAAAAATACTTTTTTAATGAAAAAATTAAAATAAAAAATGTTTTCAGGTTAAGAAAAATATTTGAAACAAAAATGCAAAATTTGAGATTTTTTGAAAGTGTTTTGGTATTTTAAAATAAATATGGAAAATAAATGCAACAAAATGAAATAAAAATAAAATAAAGGAGAAGTATGCTGATCTAAAGGCCAGGAATGAAGGCTAGTTGATTGGCGCGGAAATGGGTGGATGAGATTCATTCTGGCAAAATTAAACTAATTAATCCTAATTAAACTAATTAAACTGAATTAGGATTTTAATGAGACATCTAGGCCGTCCATACGCGCGGGTAAACAAAATCCAAATGCTGAAATTCAAACTGGCCCTAAACCCTAATTAAACCCTTAATGACTTTCAGGTGGCCGGAGAAGACCTCCGGCCAGCTCTTCACCCTAACTTTCTCCCTAGCCCACCCTAAACCCCCTAACTCTCCAGAATCATCCTCCAAACAATCCTAAACAAGAATCAAACCATAAATTTCATTTAATTTACATCAAATGAGAGAATCAAACAAGAACAAGTTTCACGGGCAAAATTTCAGAGCAAGCATACAGACTCATTTCTTCATCATTTCAAGTCATTCAAAGCTCATTGTGACTTGGAGAGCATGTTCTTTCATATTGTAACTTAAAAATAAGGTTCTGGAATTTTTTTTGAAGATGGTTACCTGAGATGGAGCTTTCTGATTCTGAGCATTTTGAACCTTCCTTTGATGCAAAACCACTCCAATGATCCCCCATGTGCTTCTGAAAGGCTTGAAACAAGTTTGTATGGCTTGGTTTGTGTGTTTCAGTTCTGATAACTCAGAAATCATGTTCTTGTTTGAGGAACTTTCAGGCCATTGCAAGGGTTGATTTGTGTTCTATGATGGATTTTGAGATAATTGGTGAAGTTTGTTTTGATGTTTGAGGCTTGTGTAATGAGAATCGAAGGAATGAAAGTTTATGTATTTTTTGGCAAACTCAGCTTGTGGTATGATTCAGGCTTGTGTGTCTCATGAAATGAAGTCCTTAGGCTTATTATAAGCCAATAGGATTGATCAGAAAGTGGGTGGTGGCATAGTGTGATTGGTATGGGCCAAGTTGCAAAAAGGTCAATGGATGTGTACTTGAGGCATGGCACGAGTCAGAGGTATTTCAAAGGGTGTCTTGGCCTCAGCTGAGTTCATGGATGGCCCTTGGATTGAAACATGTGAGCTGTAACAAGTGGATGAAGAGTTTCAAGGCATTTTTGCAAATTTTCCTCTTTTGAATTTCTTGAAATGCAAGGCATAGAATCTTGTGATTTTTTGTGAAATATTGATTAAAATGTGTTGCACTATGTTGATATGATGTTTAAAAGTTGATTAGAGGTCATGAAATGGCTTGGCAAGTGAAATTGCAAAAATCCCTCTTTGGTGCACATTTGAAAATTATAGGATTTTTGCCAACTTTGATAGGCCATATCTTGAGTTCTAGGATGAATCAAGACATGTTCTTGTACTTTTTGAAAATGGGAAGACGTAATCTACAACTTTCATGTCCAAGGATTTTTCATTTGAAACATTTTTGGTCATGAAAGAATAGGTTGAATATCTTTCCCAAAATGGAAAGTTTCCATTACAAGTCATTTTCAAAAATAGCAAGTTTGCCTTTGGCTCAAAATTATTCAACTTTGTGAACTTCCAACCACTTAAATGATCAAATAAAGATCATAGAGACTCAAAATGAAGATGATGACCCATTGGTACCTTGGATGGAGGCCTCAGATGCCTTGATTTTGACTTTACTTGCTCAAGAAGTTACCCAATGATCAGATGACTTTCATAGTGATTTTCTTCATCAAACTTGGTACACATGATCCTTATACCATATTAAGACCATTAGAAATAAGAATGACCAAAAAAATTGGGATTAAGGCCTCTGAAACCAAAACCCTAATTTTAGGTCATTTGTGCAGGAAATCATCAGTCTGCCTCTAGGCCTTTTCCATGCTTTGTGATCCCTAGACTTTTATGAACTTTGGGGAGCATATTATGATCATGGAACACACATGGACCCTCCGGGAAAGCTTCATGACCATTGGGATGGCTCAGATCACTTCTTGGATTGCTCAGATCACAAACCCTAGATGCATATGAAATGAACTATATAGTGGTATATGATATGCTTATGCTAATGCAAAAATGAAAGATCACAAGCCATGGTGTGAGAAAAAGTGAGGGCAAATTTTGGGTGTTTACAATTGGGTCCTATCTCAATGTCTTAACAAAGAAATCCTTGGTTAAGATGGAGTATGATGGTCTTGCACTTCGCCCGAGTAACCTAGTTGTGAGAGCCTTTGATGGTTCTAAAAGATAGGTTCTTGGAGAAATTGAGTTGCCTGTGGTAATTGGCCCACATTTTAAAATATATCTTCTATGTGATGGACATTCAGCCTACCTACAACTATTTGTTGGGTAGACCTTGGATTCACGCAACTGGCGCAGTAACGTCTACCCTTCACCAGAAGTTAAAATACGAGTGGGAAGGCCAAGTTATCACTATCCGTGGAGAAGAGGACATCTTCGTCAGTCATCTAGCTACTTACAAGTACATTGATATGGACGGGGAGATCCATGAAACAATGAGTCAGGGTTTTGAGGCCCTCAATGTCAATGAAGCAATAGCTGAAGTGTCTGGTACTCCAATCTCTTCTTACAAACAAGCTCAGAAGGTTGTTGAAGACGGGAATGCCCAAGGTTGGGGCAAGCTGCTGTAAGTTCAGATCAAAGAAGACAAATTCGGTTTGGGTTACAAACCATCCCGACAGATCCAAGAGGAGGCTTCTGAAGCTCCCAAGTTTGTGAGTGAGGGAGTGTTGACCCCATATGCAATCAACAATGTGGAAGACGAGACTTAAAGTGAATTCAACCTGGAAAGCTGGATTCGTCCAAGAGTCCCAGGCCAGCAAGTCCTCAACTGGTCTTCCCAGGAAATTATAAGGGTTATTGCTGCAGAATAATTATTATTTCATGTTTAAGCATGCATCAAGTCCTGCATCTTGCCCAAGGTGTCAAGACTCATTTTCTAATAGGGCCATATATGTATTTTGTGCAAATGAATGATTAATGAACAATGGACATCTTTTGCAAACAATCTTTTCGCTCCCTGTCTTTTCATTTTTTTTATTTTCAAACAAAACAATAAATGGCAATGTTTTCTTAATAAACCTCATTCACTTTTTCTAAATAAGATAAAATCAATCACTAAAATGAACAAATCTCAACCCTTGCAGAGATAGTCCTCCAGATTGCACCAACAACGACACTGTTATGACCTTGTATGACTTCGATAATCCGATTAATAAAGCAGACAAAGGGGTTGATGAAGACTATGATTTGCCTGAAGAGTTGGCCAGGTTATTGAGACAAGAGGAAAAAGTTAGTGATCCTCGTCAGGAGGAGGTTGAGACTATCAATCTTGGTACCGAGGAAGATGTGAAAGAGGTGAAGATCGGTGCCATTCTACAAGCTCCAGTGAAAAAACAGCTCATCATTATGCTTCGGGAATATGTCGACGTCTTTGCTTGGTCCTATCAAGATATGCCAGATCTGGATATAGATATTTTCATGCACAGACTGCCGTTAAAAGAAGATTGTCCGCCAGTTAAATAGAAGTTACGTCGTACTCTCCCAGACATGGCCATGAAAATCAAAGAGGAAGTACACAAGCCGTGGGACGCCGGTTTTCTTGCTGTAACTAGTTACCCACCGTGGGTTGCTAACATTGTACCCGTACCTAAGAAGGATGGCAAGGTGCGTATGTGTGTTGATTACCGGGATATGAACAGAGGTAGCCCGAAGGATGATTTCCCATTACCTCACATTGATGTATTGGTAGATAACATAACTCAGTTCTCAGTATTCTCTTTCATGGATGGATTTTCTGGATACAATCAGATCAAGATGTCACCTGAAGACATGGAGAAGACAACCTTCATCACACCTTGGGGCACGTTCTGTTACAAGGTAATGTCGTTCAGTGTGAAGAACGCCGGAGCAACATATCAACTAGCTATGGTAACATAATTCCACGATATGATCCATAAAGAAATCGAGTGCTATGTGGATGATATGATTGCCAAGTCCCTTACAAAGGAAGAGCATTTAGTGAATCTATTGAATCTATTCAAGCATCTGAGGAAGTATCAGTTAAGGTTGAACCCCAACAAATGCACGTTTGGGGTACGTTGTGGTAAGCTGCTGGGTTTTATTGTAAGTGAAAAAGGAATTAAGGTTGATCCCGATAAAGTCAAAGATATTCAAGAAATGCCTGCACCTAAGAATGAGAAAGAATTTTTAGGGTTCTTAGGTAGATTGAACTACATTTCAAGGTTCATATCTCATCTCACTGCAACCTGCGAACCCTTGTTCAAGCTGTTAAGAAAGGAGAAAACAGTCAGGTGGAATGATGACTGTCAGAGAGCTTTAGACAAGATCAAAGAATATCTGCAAGAACCTCCAATTCTCATGCCTCCAGTTGAAGGAATACCTCTAATAATGTACTTGACAGTATTAGATGAATCGATGGGGTGTGTGTTAGGCCAACATGACGAGTCTGGTCGAAAAGAGTATGCAATATACTACCTAATAAAAACGTTTACCGACTGTGAACAACGTTATTCACTGCTCGAGAAAACTTGTTCTGCTTTAGCGTAGGCTGCTCGCCGACTAAGATAATATATGTTAACTCATACTACCTTGTTGATCTCAAAGATGGATCCAATCAAGTACATATTTGAGAAGCCAACACTTACCAGAAGGGTTTCTAGGTGGCAGATGATTCTAACAGAATATGACCTTCAGTACACCTCTCAGAAAGCCATCAAGGGCAGTGTATTGTCTGACTATCTGGATGAGCAACCCATTGATGATTACCAGCCTATGAGATTTGACTTCCGTGATGAAGACATCATGTTCTTGAAAACGAAAGATTGTGAAGAGCCTATTCACACTGAAGGGCCTGACCCAGAAGAAGCATGGACTATGATGTTTGACGGGGCAGTTAATTGCAACGGTTGTGGGGTTAGTGTGGTGCTTATTACACCTAAAAAGGTTCATATGCCTTTCTCAGCAAGTCTCACCTTTGCCTACAATAACAACAAAGCAGAATACGAAGCTTGTATCATGGGTCTTGAGGAATCCATTGACCCCAGGATCAAAACCTTGAATGTATTCGGAGATTCAGCTTTGGTAATCAACCAGACCAACGACAAGTGGTACACACATCATGAGCATCTGATTCCCTACCGTGACTACACGAGGAGATTGTTGACCTTCTTCACAACAGTTAAGCTTGAATACATCCCTCGGTATGAGAATCATTTTACAGACGCTTTGGCTAACATTTCATCCATGATCAAATTACAGACTGCCAATTATGTACCTCGGATTTTGGTATCCAGACTAGACAGACCGACATATGTATTATCTTTGGACACTGCCACTGATAACAAGCCTTGGTACCATGATATCAAATGCTTCTTGGAAGCTCAGACATACCTGTCGCTCCCAAAGATTTGCATCCCGGTACAAGTGCGAACGGTTGGTGAAAGGAGAAGATGAAGTGAAGATGAATAGAGTCGCCAGCTAGGCATTTTTATCCCGAAGGAAATGTAATGTTGCATAAACTTGGAAAGATATGGATAAGACGGTTGCGAACCAGAGAAACTGAGAAAGGGGGTTGGTTACAACCTGGGAAGGTATTAGCACCCAGATTGTCCGTCGTACTCGACGGGATCCACGCTTAAAAGTTTGTGTCTAAAGGGGTAGTGTATGTGCTATCTGTGTGCAAAAGCTGGAAAAGAAATGTACAAGTGTCAGTGCAAAAGGTGAATGCTCAGGGATTGAGGCTTAAAAGAGAATGCTGAAAGAGGGGGTATACAAAGACTTTTGTTCGATAACAGTTAAGTTATGCCTACGTATCCTCTCGTGCAATGAGGAAGTCATAACACCATAGTTCGACTCAAAGAGACTGAAAGATAAATTGACTTGTGAACTACTTACTTGTCCATGCTCAAGTGTATGACTCGTCTGGCTCGAGTGCTAATTGTCTTGCATTAGATGGAAGAAGCGAGTTCTCATTTATGAGTGAGGATGATGAGAAAAGAATCCCGAAGGAGACGATTATTGTTTGTTTTTTGTGTTTTCAATTTTGTTATTTTTTTTGGTGTTTTGCATTAGTTAATGAGCTTAAGCCTAAATCAAGGGCTTGTAAACTCATTATATCCTCCCTGATTAGGGATAATGAGAATACTTAAGTATGAGATACGCATCTCAAATTAATTACCATGATGATGTAGGATTAAGATCATTAACCTACTTGTGATTATTTAGATGTTTTTGAGTTTTTGTTTAGTGTTAAGTAATGAGTTTAATCTCTAATCACAGATTAGTGAACTTATTACACCATCCTAATAGAAGGATAATAGATGATAACACTTAAACTGAGGAAGATACCTCAACTTAATCCATGGTTAGGGGTTAAATTCAGACAAAACAAACCTTTAATAAATGGATTTTAATTAAGGGTGAGATTAAGAAATGAGTTTTATGGTTTGTAAGACAACTTGAGGGGGACTTGTCCATCAAATACTAGGGTTAGTCCTTCTTAACCATAAGGAAGAATTAGAACCCTAATGTAAGGACCAAGTTACAAGATAAAGTCTTGATGGTTATTAATGTGATTTGATTAAGAGGTTTAAACAAATTAAAGGTTTAACACTTAGGATTAAAGTTATACACTCCATCCTAAGAGAAGGATGCAGGCATAACCCTAATTTCAAAGTCCTAAAACTTTAAGAGTTTAGTCTCTGATTATTGAGATGAGAGGAAAGACTCAAAGAGACTCAAAGGTAAAAGCTAAGGGGGACTAATCACAACCCTAATTATTATCATGCTTGGATGTTCCTATGGCTTATAAGGCTTGAGAGAGATCTTCAAGGAAACCACCAATGGAAGAAGCAGATGAAAGGAGGAAGAAACAGAAGAATAAGTTACTTACTTCATTGAAGAAGATAAGTAACTTGAAGAAAGAAAGTGGAAGAGAAGCACAAGTGATACAAGCCCACTCAAAGACAAAAAAAACGAAGTAAGAATGCAATATGAAGAGGTGAGAAGATGTGGGAGGTGAAGGCAAATCCACCTCCCAAACAACTTACCATTAACCCTGAAAAGTTAGTACAAGATGCAATATGAAAGGAATGAAATGAATCAAATGTAAGTGAAAATACCATGATCAGAATCATGTACATGATGCAAATGATTCTATGATATGATGCAAAGGCATACAAGATGCATGTGTGTGATCAATCAAAATAATGAATGCAAATGAAGCATGTAGGAAGCATGTAAACACATGGATGTTTATGAAATGAAATGGATGCAAAGCATAGCAAATGTATGAAGCAATGATCAAGCAATGTTCAAGCAATGTCTTAAGATGTCTAAGATGGCATACACATGCTTAGAATGGCATATCAAGTTCATATATTCATGCAATGCAAGGGAAGATGCAAGTAAAGATGCAAAATTAGGGTTACATGGAAGGATGAGATGCAAATGACAAAGACAGAAGTAAATGACATTATAAAAAACTGAAAATGCACTCAAAGGAACCTTAAACCTACACTAGGTTACCATCCAAAGGGGGAGGTCAGAAGCTAAACCTAGGTGGAGTTATGAATTTCCTAAGTTTCTAGGGTTTTTTGGGTGATCTTCAATGTAAAATTCCAAACAATTTGAAAATATAAGATAAAAATGAAACAAAAATGTTTTTGGATGTTAGAAGCCATGCATATAATAATTGAAAAAAGAACCATTCACAAACTCAACTTGGTTTAAAAGTTATGAATTTTTGAAGTTAGGGTTAGAAAATGAACATTTTTAAGAACCCTAATTCATTGAAAAATCTCAAAGTATGATCAAAACCAAAAATAAATTTGTATGGTGAGTTTGTAAATGCTTCTAAATGTCTAAAAATGCTCTCTGATTTTTTGTGATTTTTAAATACTTAAATGTATTTTTAATTAATTAAAATGAATTAATTAATTAAATAAAACATTTAAACGATTTAAAAATACTTTTTATATGCAAAAAATAAAAATAAAAATATTTTTGTTTTCTGAAAATTAATAAAAGACTTGATAAAAATTTTCAGATTTTTTTGATCATTTTTGCTATTTTTAATAATTATATGAAAAGAAATGGAATAAAACAAAAATAAAACAAACAAAATGCAAAGTATGCTGATCCAGGGGTTGCAGTTTGAACTGGGCTCGGAGGAAATTGACTGCACGCACAGATCAATGGCCCAGATTCAAACTGAGCTTAAATACGTTTTAAAATTAATTAAACTAAATTAAACTTAAGTGAATTGATCCTGGCCACCCGTTGTTAACCCTAATCCTCATCCAACGGCCACAAACACAATTGGGGAATTAATCACAACATTAACCCTAATGACTTTCAGGTGGCCGAAGAAGACCTCCGGTCATCCTCTTCGGCCAACCAAAACACCTAACTTCTTCCCTAGGTTAAATCAAGAGCTCTAAAGCTCCAGAATCACTCCCCTAACATCCCTAAGCAATAATCAACCATCAAAACACATTTATCATTCCTCAAAAACAAGATTCGAAGCAAAACGTGAAACTGAACAAAAATTTTAGAAACTCAATACATGCTTAATACTCAACCATTTTCAAAACAAATTAAATCTGCATGATCAGTGAAGCATAGGAATCATTTAGGAACTTAAAAACGCATTTCTGGAAAAAATGTTCTTGAGGTTACCTGAGATGAAGCTTTGTTATCTGGAGCTTTCTGGCCACCTCCTTGGTGCTTTTCCACTCCAATGAACCCCTTGATGCTTTTGGCAAGCTTGAAACAAGTTTGTATGGACTGTTTTGAAGGTTTCAGTTCAGAGTATGTCAAAATCGTGTTTTTGTTTGAGATGGTTTCAGGCTAATATGAGGGGTGGGAAATGATCCTGGGGTTATGTGGAGATGATTGGTGAAAGAATTTTGAAGTTTTGATGGTTGGTTTGAGAGTTTCAAAGAGATGAAGTTCTTGAGGGATTTTTGGCAATTTGAGCTATGGGATGATTCAGGCTTGTTTGTTGTATGAAATGAGTCCCTTGAGGCATGTATGTGAAGCTGTGATAGGTCAGAGGAGTTGTTGTGGCCTATGCTGATTGGTATGGGTGTTTTTGCAAAAAAGTCAACATTGTGTACTTGAGGTATGGGCATGGTGCAGGCCTGAGATTTTGGGGTGTCTGGCCTCATCATGAATCAAGGGTGGCCATGGGATAGGTTTGATGCAGCTGGAACACATGGAACTAGGGTTTGTATGAGTTTTGCATATTTTCTCTCTTTGGTGTATCTTGTAATGCAAGGCATGAAATGTTGTGGTTCCTTGGGCAATTCTGAGAAAAATGAGTCATGTGATTTTGTTATGATGTTTAGAAGCCAATTAGAGGTCACTTAGAAGCTTGGCAAGTGAATTTGCAAAAATCCCTCTTTGGCATGAATGTGAAAATTATGTGATTTTTGCCAACTTTGAAGGATCATAACTTGAGTTCCATAATGAATTAGGACATGTTCTTGTACTTTATGAAAAGGGAAAGACCTAATCTAAAACTTTCATGACCAAGAATTTTTCATTTGAAGCATTTTTGGATGAGAAAGAGGAGGTTGAAAAACTTTCCCAAAATGGAAAGTTTCCATTACAAGTCATTTCCCTTTTTGGCAACTTTTGGTTTAGCTCAAATTTCTTCAATTTTGTGAACTTTCAAGCACTCCAATGATCAAATAAAGATCATAGAACTTCAATTTGATTAAAATACTCCTTTGGTTCTGTAAACACCCTAAATTTACCCTCACTCATATCACACCATGGCTTGTGATCTTTCATTTTTGCATTAGCATAAGCATACCACCTCATATTGCATTTTTGGTTCATCTGCATAGTTCAAGTTCTATCATCATATTATATCCCTCAAATTTCAAGGAAGTCAAGAAATCACAAGAACTGGCAAGGCATGGAAGCAGAGCTAGGGTTTTCACTACACAGATGACCAAAATTATGGTTTTGTTTTCAGAAGCCATAACTCCAAATTTTTGGGCCATTCTTCTTTCTAATGTTCTTAAGATGTTATAAGGATCATGTGTACCAAGTTTGATGAAGAAATTCATTGTGGAAGTCATCTGTTCACCGGGTAACTTCTTGAGCAAGTCAGAACAAAATCAGGGCATCTGAGGCCCCCAACAATGGAACCAAAGGGGTATTTTCATCAAATGGATGTTATATCATCTTTATTTGATCATTGAAGTGCTTGGAAGTTCACAAAATTGAATAAATTTGAGCTAAACCAAAAGTTGCCAAAAATGGAAATGACTTGTAATGGAAACTTTCCATTTTGGGAAAGTTCTTCAACCTCCTCTTTCTCAACCAAAAATGCTTCAAATGAAAACTTCTTGGTCATGAAAGTTGTAGATTAGGTCTTTCCCTTTTCAAAAAGTACAAGAAAATGTTCTAATTCATTATAGAACTCAAGTTATGATCCTTTAAAGTTGGCAAAAATCACATAATTTTCACATTCATGCCAAAGAGGGATTTTTGCAAATTCACTTGCCAAGCTTCTAAGTGACCTCTAATTGAGTTTTAAACATCATAACAACATCACATGAATCATTTTGCTCAGAATTTCCCAAGGAATCACAACATTTCATGCCTTGAACTTCAAGAAATTCCAAAAGGGCCAAAGGTCTTCAAAATTGCAAAATGGCATGAATCTTTCTATACACTTGTTACAACTCATCAAATCTGATCCATAAGAATTCCTTGATCTCTACTGAACCAAGCCATGCCCAAATCCAAGCCTGCCATGTGCCCATACCTCAAGTACAACCAACCTTGACTTTTTTCAAATCACCCCATACCAATCAACATAGCCCTCACGAACTACTCTGGCCTATCACATCTTCACATACATGCCTTATGCAACTCATTTCACACAACACACAAGCCTGCAAGAACACACAACTCAGATTACCAAAAATCACTCTCAAACTTCATCTCTTCGAATTTCATAAACCATCCATCAAAACTCAAAAATTATTTCACCAATCAACTCCATACACTCTCTAGATCATTTCCCAACCATTAAACAGGCCTGAAACCTCAAGAATCAAAAACACAATTTCCCTTGGATTGTGTCTCCCGCGCCTGTTTGAACGCCCCAGATCAGTCATTAAACCCTAACCCTCAATTAATTAATTTAATTTGAATTAATTAGTCAGAATGCATCTAGACCACTCATTTACGCGCTAGTCAATTCCCTCCACCCAGCTTTGAATCTCAGCCTTTGGATTGTCATACTTTCCATTTAATTTGGTTTTTATTTCATTTAAATTGCATTTTCTTGCATAATTATTTTAAAATAGTTAGAAAAATCCCAAAAATATTTCCTTTTGCATTTTTATTCCAAATATTTTTCTTAATCAGAAAATGATTTTTATTTTATTTTTTGTATAAAATTGTATTTTTAAAATATTTTAATGTTTATTTTAATTAATTAATGGAAATTAATTAATTAAAATACCATTTAAGTTTATAAAAATCACCAAAAAAATCATGATGATAACTTGAGATTTTTATTTGAATTAAAGGTCATTTAAATCCTATATTTAAACCCTAACTTGGAAAAATCTTTTCTGCCTAACCAAGAAAAGTTTGAAGATGATTCTTTTTGCATTGTTTTATGCATATCATGTAGTTTCTAGATTATTTTTGGCATGAATTTATCTTTCATTTTTAATTTGTTTAGCATTTTACATTGAAGATCACCCAAAAAACCCTAGAAACTTAGGAAATTCATAACTCCTTCTAGGTTTAGCTTCTGACCTCCCCCTTTGGATGGTAACCTAGTATAGGTTTAGGGTTCCTTTGAGTGAAATTTCAATTTTTTATCATGTCATTTGCTTCTGTTTTGGTCATATGCACCTCATGTTGCCTTAAAACCCTAATTTTACTTGTCCATTTGCATTCATCTTGCATATGCATCCATACATGAACTTGCCATGACATTTCTTGCATTCATATGTCATCTTAGACATATTAGGACATGTTAGAATCATGCTTGATCATTTCTTCATTCATTTTCCATGATTTGCATTCATTTCCATTCATTAACTTTCATGAACTTTCAAACTTCAAAGCATGATCTCATTTGCATCTCATCCTTGTATGACCATTCATTGCACTTTGTATGCTTTTGCATCATGTAATAACATCATTTGCATCATGTGTATGCTTCTGGTCTTGGTCTTTACCTTTGCATATGCATTGTTTCATTTCATTTCTTTCCTTATGCATCTTGTGCTAACTTTTCAAGTTAATGGTAAGTTGCTTACGAGGTGGATTTTCCTTCACCTCCCACTTCTACTCATCTCTTTCATATTGCATCCTTGCTGCATTTTTTATTGTCTTTGAGTGGGCTTGCTCACTTGTGTTCCTCTTCTTTTCTTTCTTTAAGTTACTTATCTTCTTAGGAAGTAAGTAACTTATTCTTCTTCATCCTCCTTTCATCTGCTTCTTCCATTGGTGGCCTCCTTGAAGATCTTTCTCAAGGCTTACAAACCATAGGAACATCCAAGCATGATAATAATTAGGGTTGTGATTAGTCCCCCTTAGATTTTACCTTTGAGTCTTCTTTGTGTCTCTCTTCTCATCTCATCATTAGAGACTAAACCTTTAAGGCTTTAGGACTTTGGAATTAGGGTTATGCCTGCATCCTTCTCTTAGGATGGAGTTTATAACTTTAATCCTAAGTGTTAAACCCTTAATTGTTTAAACCTCTTAATCAATCCATCTAATAACCACTAAGACATTAACTTGTAACTTGGGCCTTACATTAGGATTCTAATTCTTCCTTTATGGTTAAGAAGGACTAACCCTAGTGTTTAATGGACAAGTCCCCCTCAAGTTGTCTTACAAACCATAAAATTCACTTCTTAATCTCACCCTTAATTAAAACCCACTTAATAAAGGCTTGTCATCTAATGATTTTAATCCTTAATCATGGATTAAGTTTAGGTATCTTCCTCACCTTAAGTGTGCTCATCTATTATCCTTCTATTAGGATGATGTAATGAGTTCACTAATCTTTGATTATGGCTTAGACTCATTACTTAACTCTAAACAAAAATCCAAAAACACCTAAATAATCACAAGTAGGTTAATGATCTTAATCCTACATCATCATGGTAATTAAGTTGAGATGCTTATCTCATCCTTAAGTATTCTCATTATCCCAAATCAGGGAGGATATAATGAGTTTACAATCTCTGATTTAGGCTTAAGCTCATTAACTTATGACAAACACCTAAAACAATAAAAGATTGAAAACCCAAAAACAAACAATAATCGTCTCCTTCGGGATTCTTTTCTCATCATCTTCACTCACAAACGAGAACTTGCTTCTTCCGTCTAAAGCAAGACAGTTAGCACTTGAGCCAGACAAGTCATACACTTTAGCATAGACAAGCAAGCAATTCACAGTCAATTTATCTTTCAGTCTCTTTGAGTTGAACTATGGTGTTCTGACTTCCTCATTGCACGAGAGGATACGTAGGCATAACTTAACTGTTATCGAACAAAAGTCTCTGTGTCTCCCCCCTCTTTCAGCATTCTTTAAAAGCCTCACTTCCTGAGCATTCACCCCTTTTACACTGACACTTGTATATTCTTTTCCAGCTTTTGCACACAGATATCATATACACTACCCCTTTAAACACAATCTTATAAGCGTGGATCCCGTCGAGTACAACAAACAATCTGGGTGCTAATACCTTCCCAGGTTGTAACCAACCCTCTTTCTCAATTTCTCTGGTTCGCAACCGTCTTATCCATATCTTTCTAGGTTTATACAGCATTACCTTTCCTTCGGGATAAAAATGCCTAGCTGGCGACTCTATTCATTTCACCTTCATCTTCTCCTTTCGCTGACCATTCACGTCTGTACCCTGTCTGACAAGGTGTCTTTTCGGGGGAGCGACAGGTTCCATTGTTAGGGGCCTCAGATGCCCTGATTTTGACTTAACTTGCCTAAGAAGTTACCTAATGAACAAATGACTTCCACAATGAATTTCTTCCTCAAACTTGGTACATATGATCCTTATAACATATTGAGACCATTAGAAACAAGAATGACCAAAAAATTTGGAGTTAAGGCCTCTGAAAACAAAACCCTAATTTCAGGTCATTTGTGCAATGAAACTCTAGCTCTGCTTCCATGCCTTGCCAGTTCTTGTGATTTCTTGACTTCCATGAACTTTGAGGGATATAATATGATGATAGAACACACATGGACCCTCTTGGAATTCTTTAAGACCTTACGGGTGGCTCAGATGGATCCTTGGATTGCTAAGATCACAAACCCTAGATGCAGATGATCTTGAACTATGCAGATGAAACAAATATGCAATGTGAAATAGTATGCCTATGCTTATGCAAAAATGAAAGATCACAAGCCATGGTGTGATATTAGTGAGGGCAAATTTGGGGTGTTTACAGCTGCCCCTATTTAAACATGAGTTAGCTGTGCAGGGTGTAAGTGCCTGGCTTAACAGACAAGCAAGATAACTTGTGGTTGAATACCAAAGACAGTCCGAAATTTGCACTCACTGGGGATAAGAAGAAATGGGATATAAATTATAAAAGACAATATAGTATGATTATAAAATGAAGGCGATGGAGGACGACCATCGAGCAGAGGACGACTGCTGGGGATAAAGCGGTAAGTGAAGCAATGACGGGGACGGCCGACATGCTAGGAAAATAAAGATCATGATGGGGACGGCCATCAAGTAAAGAGACAAGAATTTCTGGGGTTTAAAGTAAAGGCAATGATGGGGACGACCATCAGGTTTGCAAAGTAAAGTAAACAACGATGGGGACGACCATTAGTTTAAAGAATAAATGAAATAATGATGAGGGACGGTCATCAAATGTGAAGGACGATCACCTAGTAGGGGATGGCTGCTCTTTATCACGACATATGACGAATTTCGGATAGAAAAGGTTGACGATGGGGACGACCATCGGATAAGCATGATGAAGGACGATCATCAAGAGGTAAAGGACGATCACCTAGCAGGGTACGACTGCTCTCGGGGTTTATCACGGCATAGGACGAATGTTGGATAACAAGATTAACGATATGGACGACCATTGGATAAATGATGAGGGAAGGTCATCAAAAGGTGAAGGACGAACACCTAGCAGGGGACGGCTGCTAAAAATATCACGACATAGGACGAATGTCGGATATAAAAGGGTTCCAATAATGGAGATTCCGCTGGGGAAAGGATGAGGGACGGTCATCCAAAGGTGAAGGACAATCACCTGGCACGGGACGGCTGCAGGAAGTATCGCGACATATGACGAATGTCGGATAGAAGAAAAGTTGTTCTGTTGACGACTTACTGGGGAATGGTAAACACGGACGGGTGCTTATGCTTTAAAAAATAAATGGTATAAGTGTTTGACGCTGTGTATAGATTAAAGATGCAGACGAGCACCCTTAGGACCATGATACAGATGAGTATCGATAGAAACAAACGCTGACGCGTGTTCAGAGATGATGATACGGACGAGTACCAACTGGTTAACAAGGAACACAGACGAGTGTCGAATCTATTGAGGAGTGTTATATAAACAAGATACGGACGAGTATCAAAGACTTCTGTATAAGTATTGGTTTGTTGATGAAGTATGAGCAACACACGAACAGGTGTTCGACTTGCTGGGGAAGGTATGACACAGACAAGTGTCAAAAGAGAAATGTTATAAGTTATGAACAAATATTTGTATATGAGATTGTAAAAAGGTGTTCTGGTGACCTGTGGCGATAGGATGACACGGACGGGTGTCGAAAGGAGTGTGTTATGAACAAGTGTTTTGGTAACCATGCTGAGGAATATGACACGGACGAGTGTCGAAAAGAGTGTGTATAGGTATCCGTATTTGAGAGTGCAAAGGGGATGCTTTGGCTTATCTGTGGGGAATAATACGACACAGACGAGTGTCAGAAAATGATATATATGAACAGGAATTTTTGTGGGAGAGTGCAAAGGGGACGCTTTGGCTTTTATTTGCAGGTGTCGCTCCCGATAAGTGGGACTGGCCCAAATAAAGGTACAGACGCGAACGGTCGGCGAAAGGGACAATGAGAACACACAGTCGTGAACTCACTGGAGATGAATAGAGTCGCCAGCTAGGCATTTTTATCCCGGAGGAAAGGCAATGCTGCATAGACCTAGAAAGAGATGGATAAGACGGTTGCGAACCAGAGAGACTGAGAAAGGGGGTTGGTTACAACCTGGGAAGGTATTAGCACCCAGATTGTCCGTCGTACTCGACGGGATCCACGCTTGAAAGATTTGTGTTTTAAAGGGGTAGTGTCAGTGCAATTTGTGTGTAAAAGAGCTGGAAAACAAAATGTACAGGTGTCAGTGTAAGAGAAAAGTGAAGTATATAATTGAAGTGTCAGTGTAAGAACAGGAGTGAAATGCTCAAGATCATGAGGCTAAAAGAATGAGGCTAGAAAGAGGGGGAATATACAGAGACTTTTGTTCGATAACTGTTAAGTTATGCCTACGTATCCTCTCGTGCAATGAGGAAGTCATAACACCGTAGTTCGACCCAAAGAGACTGAAAGATGAATTGACTTGTGAACTGCTTACTTGTTTATGCTCAAGTGTATGACCTGTCTGGCTCAGGTGCAAACTGTCTTGCATTAGACGGAAGAAGCAAGTTCTCGTTTATGAGTGAAGGTGATGAGAAAAGAATCCCGCAGGAGACGATTATTGTTTTTTTTTGTGTTTTTAGTCTTTTATTGCTTTTGAGAATTTGTCATAAGTTAATGGGCTTAAGCCTAAACCAGTGGATTTAGTAAACTCATCACATCTTCCCTCTGATTAGGGGTAATGAGAATACCTTAAGTGTGAAGTCAGCTTCTCACACTTAATCACCATGGTGTAGGATTAAGATCATTAACCTACTTATGATTATTTAGGTGTTTTTGTGGTTTTTGTTTAGTGTTGAGTAATGAGATTAAGCCATAATCAAGGATTAAACAGACTCATTACACCATCCTAATAGAAGGATAATAGATGAGAATGTTTAAGCTGAGGAAAGCTCCTCAACTTAATCCATGATTAGGGATTAAGCTCATGACAAAACAAGCCTTTATTAGATGGATTTTATTTAATGATATGATGATGAAGTGTTTTTTAGGGTTTGTAAGACAACTTGAGGGGGACTTGTCCATTAACACTAGGGTTAGTCCTTCTTAACCAATTAAGGAAGAATTAGAACCCTAATGCAAGGCCCAAGTTACAAGTGTGATGTCTTGATGATTATTAATTGAATTGATTAAGGGATTTAAACACATTAAGGGTTTAACACTTAGGATTAAAGTTATACACTCCATCCTAAGAGAAGGATGCAGGCATAAGCTTAATCACAAAGCCTTAAATCCTTTAGGGTTTAGTCCCTGATTATGAGATGAGAAGAGATGACTCAAAAGAGACACAAAGGTAAAACTAAGTGGGGGACTAGTCAAAACCCTAATTATTATCATACATGGTTGTTCCTAAGGTTTGTGAGGTTTTCAAGAGAAGTCTTCAATGGAACCACCAGGAAGCAGATGAAAGGATCAGGAGAAACAAAGTAACTTGCTTCATTTAAGAAGTCAAGTCACTTGAAGAAAGAAAGTAAGAAGAAGAAGAATGAGCAAGCTCAAACTCAAACACATACAAAAATGCAGCAAGGATGCATAAAAGAGATGAAGAGAAGTTATGAGAAGTGAAGGCAAATTCACTTCTCAAAGTCACTTACCACCTGAAAAGTTAGAAAAGTAAATGCAATGCAATGCAAAATGAGATGAAATGGTATGATGAAAAACCAAACCAGAAGCACATACATGATGTTAATGATGCTATGAGATGCTACCAACCAGAAACAACACATGTGGATGATCATACAAGCCTATGAATGCAAATGAAGCAAGTTAAGACACATGAACATACATGAAAAGTTATGAGATGCATATGGCATACAACATGGCAAATGAAAGATGCAATGATCAAGCATGCTTCCAATATGTCTTATGATGTTAAATGAGTCACATGGATGCATAAAATATCATGGCAAGTCAAGGCATGAATGCAAATGCAAGATGAATGCATATGAAAGCCCAAATTAGGGTTTATGAACAATACATCAAACACAAACCAAAATCAGAAGCAAACAACATTACAAAAAATTGAAAATGCACTCAAAGGATCCCTAAACCTATAATGACTCACTGCCCAAAGGAGAGGTCTCAACTCCTAACCAAATTCAAGTTATGATTTTTCCAAGTTTCCTAGGGTTTTAGGGTTCCTTAACAAGAAAATTACCAAACAAATTGAAAATGAAAGATCAAATCATGGCCAATTAATTTCACAAACTACATGCTAAACACAATGCAATGCAAAAAGAATCAAGGTCCAACTCTTTAGGGTTAGGCAGAAATGATTTTTTGAAGTTTGGATCAAAATAATGCATAAAAATGATTTTAATTCCATGGAAAATTCTCAAAATGCATCAAGATCAAAAAAGAAATTTGGTTTGAGGGTTGGACAATGTTTCTAAATGTTTTTAAAGGTTTCATGAATTTTTTGGTGATTTTTAAATACCTAAAAGTATTTTTAATTAATTAATTCTCATTAATTAATTAAAAAGAAACTTTTAAATATTTAAAAATACTTTTTTAATGCTAAAAATGAAAATAAAAATATTTTTGTGTTTTAAAAATTAATGAAATTCTTGGTAAAAAATTTCATAATTTTTAAAGCATTTTTGCTATTTTTAATAAATTGTGGAAAACAAATGAAATAATATGAAAATAAAATTGAAATTAAATGGAAAAAGAAAAAGTCAGCCAATCTAATGGCTGAGATTCAAAACCAGGGACGCGGGAGCTGACCACGCGCGCAAACGGACGGACCAAATTCAAACTTAGCTAATTAATGATTAAACCCTAATCCCACCGTTAATGACCCTCAGGTGACCGGAACAGTGTTCCGGTCATCTTCTCCGATCACTCAAAAATCCAATCTCCCTCCCCAGGCCATTTTTGAAGCTCTAACTCTCCAGAAATCATCTACTACCCATTCTAAACACGAATCCAGCACAAAATCATGTTTAAACTCAAACACAAACACGAATCGAATCAAAGAAGTTTTTAGGTCAAACTTTCAGAACACCATAACATGCTTATTTCTTGCTCATTTTCAAAAGTAAATAGATCCCAATGATCAGTGCAACATACAAAACAAGATTCTAACAAGAAAATAGAGTTCTGGAAAAAAAGTTCATGAAGCTACCTGAGATTGAGCTTTCGATTCAGGTGCTTTCTGGCTGCTTCTTTGGCTCAAACAAGTCCTAATGATCCTCCTTAGAAGCTTTTGACCTTTGGTGGGAGTTTATATAGCCTCTAGAGAAAGTTGACAGAAACTCAGGCCAAAGGGATGTGAAATTCGTGTTTGTGATATGGGAGGTTTCAGGCCAAAACAATGGTTGGTTTCTGATCAGTGAAGTGAGTTGAGATGGTTTGTGAAGTTTTTCTTTGTGTACGAGACTTGTGGAGAGAGATTCGAAGGTTTTTGCTCAAGGGAGTGAAAATGAGGATGCTGAGTTCTAGTGTGCTTCAGGCTTGTGTGTTATATGGTTTTGCTAGCATTTGATCCACATAAACAAATCTCATTGGTCAGATGATGTGACCTGCCCTTTATTGATTGGTATGGTGCTTTTTGCAAAATGTCCACTCTTGTGTAAGAGAAGCATGGGTCATGCTCTAGGCTAGTACAAGGGATGTGGGCTGCGCAGCATGGTGTGAGGGAAAGGCTAGAATGGTTCAGCATTGTAGGCAGCAAGTGGATGGAAGTGTGATGATGGTTTTGCAACTTGCTCACTTTTAGTTCACATGGAAATATCTTGCTCCCAAGGCCATGAAACATGAGAAACTCTTGGTCCATTCTGACTTTTAGGTCACATGTGATGTTTGTGTAATGGATTGACATGAATTAGAAGTCACAAATGCCTTGGTACAAAGATTTTGCAAGTTTCTCTTTTGGTGCATAATTTGATTTTTAGTGATTTTAGCCAACTTTGATGCACCATAACTTTTGATCCAAGATGAATTAGGTCATGTTCTTGTACTTTTTGAAAAGGGAAAGATCTAATCTACAACTTTCATGACCAAAGTTTTTCAATTTCAAGCATTTTTGGATCAAAAAGTAAGGGTTGAAAAATTGCTTAAGATGACAAATTCCTTAAAAGTCAAACTTGCCCTAAAAAGTCAACTTTGCAAAAACTTGTAATTCTTGAATTTTGTGAACTTCAATCCTCTTCCATGATCAAATAAAGATCAAATACACTCAAAATGATGAAGATCACCCCTTGGTTGGGTCATTGGGGGCCTCAGATGCCCTGATTTTGCACTGACTTGTCTGAAAAGTCAACTCTTGATCAGATGACTTCCCCATGGAATTTCTTCATGAAAATTGATATGCATACTCCCTATACCATATAGAGACCAATAGAAACAAGAATGACCAAAAATTTTGAAGTTATGGCCTCTGAAACCAAAACCCTAATTTTAGGTCATCTGTGCAGTCAAGCCTGGCTCTGCCTCCACACCAATCCCAGTTCTTGTGATTCTTTGGCATTCTTGACTTTGGGAAGATATAATATGATGCTTGAACACATATAGACCCCTTTGAAGTGATTGATGACTTTTGGAGTAGCTCAAGAAGCTCTTGGATTGCTCAGATCACAAACCCTAGATGCAGATGACTTAGAACCAATGCAAAGACTCAAAATTATGGTATGAGATGTTATGGTTGTGTTTATGTATATGAGATGATCATAAACCATGGTGTGAATGGGTGAGGGAAAATTTGGGGTGTTTACATCAGGGGATGCGAGCTTTTATATATATTGCTGATGAGATACTGATGGTATTTGAAGGTGACTGGCTTGAACCTGGCTTGTGATCATGCAGATGTTTGATTTTTGCGGTAATGCTCCGTATTAGACGGAATGCTACACTTATTTCGGTGATTATGATGCGAATGATATGATTATGCAAAAGAGGAAACGATCCGGGACTCGGATCCTGCTGAAGAAAAAGATATATAGCTGATCTTTTTGGAGGGATATCCCAGCTGGGGAAGAGATCATTGGTAGATCTGTTAGGAGATATAACTCTGCTTGGGAAAATAGATCATTGATCGATCTACCCGTAAAGAGAACTCAGCTGGGGAGATGGAAACTTTCATCACTTTGTTGTGTAAGAGTTTCAGGCATTTCTCTCCTGGGGAGAGGCTGGAAATTCTGTGGGGAGATTGGCTGGGGATGCTCCTGTTGAGGTAGACTTGTGCTGGAGACCTTGGCAACTCCTCTGGGGAAAAGCATTTCAGACACTGCTTGGGGATGAGGTATGCTGGGGAAGTGTGCTTGATATGCCCCATGCTGCATATTGAATACCTGCAACCTGTTAAGACAAAGAAACGCACAAGTATCCCGAGGTATCCCTTACCGGATTCCGTCATAGGAGTTAGATATTCCTGAAAGTAAATATATTTCCTGCAAGCATTTATTAAAAATGGTTCATTTGTTTCATGCAAGTACTTATTATGAATATTGGACATTTTGCAAATAAAAATGTACAAAAAGAGATGTGACTGAAAATTCTGATTTTATTCATCTGGGTGCCCTGAATTGGAAGGTACAGTCAAAGAAACAAATCCCCTGAAATGAGGAGATTGCTACAAATTGAGAAAATAAAAATGTTGGCAATGTTGACGACGCTCCAATGAGCTTCCTTTGCTATGACCTGTATGACCTTGGCGTTCTTCTCATCTTGCTTTCTGACGAAGGTTGATTTTGACCGATGCTTTATCCTCTCGAAGCTTACCGTGTTGTGAGTGATACAGATGAATTCAGAATGCATTTGTTCGCTTATTCCCTGATTTTGCGTGGATCGCCCTTTCGGGTTTTCGATCCACCGGGATACCCATTTTTGCCTGAGCTGTCCAATGCGGCTTTTCAATTCAGCGGGTGTACACATATTTTTAATTTTCCCTTATTTTTGCCCGACTCTTTTATTCTGTTTTTGACTCGCCGGGATGCCCTATTTTTTCCTGGACTTGCATTCTATTTTTATGTCCAGCGGGTCATTTTATGCAAAATATTTTTTAACTGCATCTGAATTCACAAGGGATAAGAAATCTTCACCATCCATAGTAGTGAGCATCAGCGCTCCACCAGAGAAAACCTTCTTTACTATGAATGGACCATCGTAATTTGGAGTCCACTTTCCCGTGTGGTCTGTATAAGGAGGAATGAGTCTTTTCAGCACAAGATCTCCAACTTGGTATTCCTGAAGCCTGACTTTCTGAATGAAGGCTTTCTTCATTCTTTTTTGATATAACTGCCCATAGCAGATGGCAGATAGTCTCTTCTCTTCGATTAGATTCAGTTGATTGTACCGAGACCGGACCCATTCCGCTTCATTCAGCTTTACATCCATCAGTACCCGTAAGGAGGGTAGTTCAACTTCGACAGGTAGGACAACTTCCATACCATACACCAGCTGATAGGGTGTATCCCCAGTGGATGTTATAATTGAGGTTCGATACCCATGCAAGGAAAATGGTAGCATCTCTACCATCATCTTGTTGTTAGAATTGGAACCATTATCAGTAATGATTCGATCGGGCACTCCATATCGACAGATGATGTCTCTTTTCAAGAATCTGGCTACCACTTGTATGGTGACGTTTGCATACGAAGCTGCTTCAACCCATTTGGTGAAGTAATCAATGGCTACTAGGATGAATCCGTGGCCGTTTAAATTAGTTGGTTCGATCTTTCCAATCATGTCAATGCCCCACATGGCAAAGGGACAAGGTGAAGACATCACGTTCAAAGGATTTGGAGGCACATGCACTTTGTCTGCGTAGATCTGGCATTTGTGGCACTTTCTGGCATAAGCACAATAGTCTGCATCCATTGTGATCCAATAGTAACATGATCGTAATAATTTCTTAGCCATTGCATGTCCTCCAGCATGGGTACCGATAGATCCTTCATGCACCTCGTGCATCAGCAAGTCTGCTTCTTTCTTATCAACACATCTGAGCAGAACCATGTCAAAGTTTCACTTGTATAATGAACCATCAGCATTAAGGAAGAAACTACCGACCATCCTTCGTAATGTCTTCTTATCATTGGATGATGCCCCAGGTGGGTATGTTTGATCCTCTAAGAAGCATTTGATGTCATGGAACCAAGGCTTGTCATCTTTAGCAATGTCCGCAGAGAATACGTATGCTGGTTGGTCTAGTCTGGATACCGAAATCCGAGGCACATAATTTGCAGTTTGAACCTTGATCATGGAGGAAATGAAAGCTAAAGCATCTGCAAACTGATTTTCGTCTCGAGGGATGTACTCAAGTTTGACTGTTGTGAAGAAAGTCAATAATCTCCTCGTATAATCACGGTATGGAATCAGATGCTCTTGGTGAGTGTACCATTTGCCGTTGGTCTGATTGATTACCAAAGCTGAATCTCCGAATACATTCTATGTCTTGATCCTGAGGTTAATGGCTTCCTCAAGACCCATGATACAGGCTTTATATTCAGCTTCATTGTTAGGGCAGGCAAAATTGAGTTTTGCTAAGAAAGGCATGTGAACTCCTTTAGGTGTAATGAGCACTGCACCAACCCCACAACCATTCATATTGACAGCCCCATCAAACATCATTGTCCATTCTTCTTCTGGGTCGGGTCCTTTAGTGTGAACAGGATCTTCATGATATTTTGCTTTTAGGAACATGATGTCTTCATCAGGGAAGTCAAATATCATGGGCTGGTAATCATCAATGGGTTGCTCAGCTAGATAGTCAGACAGTACACTGCCTTTGGCGAGCAACCCACGCTAAAGCACAACAAGTTTTCTCGAGCAGTGAATAACGTTGTTCACAGTCGGTAAACTTTTTTCTTAGGTAGTATATTGCATACTCTTTTCGACCAGACTCGTCATGCTGGCCCAGCACACACCCCATTGATCCTTCTAATACTGTCAAGTACATGATTAGAGGTCTTCCTTCAACTGGAGGCATAAGGATTGGAGGTTCTTGCAAGTACTCCTTGATTTTGTCAAAAGCCTTCTGACAATCTTCATTCCACCTGATTTTCTATTCTTTTCTTAGCAATTTGAATAGGGGCTCACAGGTTGCAGTGAGATGAGATATGAACCTTGATATGTAGTTCAATATACCTAAGAACCCCCAACCTTCCTTTTCAGTCCTAGGTGCAGGCATCTCCTGAATGGCTTTGACTTTGTCGGGATCAACCTCAATTCCCTTTTCACTTACGATAAATCCTAGTGACTTACCAGAACGTACCCCGAATGTGCATTTGTTGGGGTTTAACTTCAATTGATACTTTCTCAGATGCTTGAACAACTTCAGCAGATTTACCAAATGGTCTTCTTCAGTAAGGGACTTGGCAATCATGTCATCCATGTAGCATTCAATTTCTTTGTGGATCATATCATGGAATAACATTACCTTAGCCCGTTGATAAGTCGCACCGGCATTCTTCAGTCCAAAAGGCATTGCATTGTAACAAAATGTGCCCCAAGGTGTGATGAAGGTTGTTTTATCCATGTTTTCGGGTGACATCTTGATTTTATTATATCCAGAAAATCCATCCATGAAAGAAAATACCGAGAACTGAGCTATGTTGTCGACCAATACATCAATGTAAGGTAAAGGGAAATCATCCTTTGGGCCAGCTCTGTTCAAATCCCGGTAATCCACACACATGCATACTTTTCCATCCTTCTTAGGTACTGGTACAATATTAGCAACCCACGGCGGGTAACTAGTTACAGCAAGGAAACCGACATCCCACTGTTTTTGTATTTCTTCTTTAATCTTCATGGCCATATCTGGGCGAGTACGGCGTAGCTTTTGCTTCACTGGAGGGCAATCTTCTTTCAAGGCTAGCTTGTGCATGACAATATCCGTATCTAGACTTGAAATGTCTTGATAGGACCAAGCAAAGACGTCGACGTATTCTCGAAGCATGCTGATATGTTGTTCTTTTACTGAAGCTTGCAGACTGGCCCCAATCTTTACTTCTTTCAAATCTTCCTCGGTACCAAGATTAACAGTTTCAACCTCCTCCTGATGAGGAGTAATCACTTTCTCTTCTTGCCTCAACAACCTGGATAACTCTTCAGGCAACTCATAGTCTTCTTCAACCCCTTCATCAGCTTGATTAATTGGATTGTCGAAGTCATACAAGGTCATAGCAGTGCTGTTGTCGGTGCAATCTGGAGGATTATCTTTGAGAGGGTTGAGATTTGTTTGTTTTAGTAATCAATTTTAATCTTATTTAGAAAAAGTGAAAATGAAGTTATTTATTTTGAAAACATTGCCATTTTATTGTTTTGTACAAAAGTAAAAAATGAAAAGACAGTGAGCAAAAAAAGAGATTTGTTTGCAAAAGATGTCCAATATTCATTGATAATTCATTTGCACAAAATTACAATATGGCCCTATTACAAAATGAGTCCTGACACCTTGGGCAAGATGTAGGACTTGATGCATGCTAAAAAAGGCAGGAAATAATAATTACTCTACAGGAGTAACCCTTATAATTTCCTGGGAAGACCAGTTAAGGACTTGGTACCCCGGGATCCTTGGACGTATCCAGCTCTCCAGGTTACGGTCGCTTTCCGCCTCGTCTTCCAGGTTATTAAATACATTTGGGGTGAGCATCCCCCCACAGATGAACTTGGGCTCTTTTGTAGCCTCTGATTGATCTTGTCGGAATGGTTTGTAACCCAAACCGAATTTGTCTTCCTTCTTCTCCACCGGCAGCAGCTTGCCCCAGCCTTGGGCATTATCATCTTGAACAACCTTCCGGGCTCACTGATAGGAGACAATTGAAGTACCCGTCCTATCCTCTTGGGATGCAGCAAATACTTCAGTCATCGCCTCATTGACGTTCAAGGCCTCGAACCCTTGGCTCATAGTTTCATGGATTTCTCCATCCATCTCAATGTATTTATACGTATCTAGATGGCTAACAAAGATGTCCTCTTCACCACAAATGGTGATAATCTGTCCTTCCCACTCGTATTTCAATTTCTAGTGAAGGGTCGACGTAAATGCGCCAGCGGCTTGAATCCATGGTCGACCCAACAAACAACTGTAGGCCGGCTGAATGTCCATCACATAGAAAGTAGTCTAGAAGACCTACGAACCGATTATCAATGGCAGCTCCACCTCTCCAAGGACATACCTCTTGGAGCCATCAAAAGCCCTGACCACTAGATTGCTTGGTCGGAGAGCTATTATATCATATTCGAGCTTGACAAGAGCTTTCTTCGGCAAGACATTGAGTGAAGACCCAGTGTCCACAAGAACATGAGAGAGTACATCTCCTTTGCACTCCATGGTTATGTGCATAGCTTTATTGTGGTGACGTCCTTCTATTGTTAAGTCAACATTGGTGAAACCTAGCCCATGGCTAGTATTGACATTAGACACCACTTTCTCAAGATGATTCACTGTGATCTCTTCTGGCATGTAAGCAGCGTGCAGAACTTTGAGTAGTGCATCCCGATGAGCTTCGGAACACAACAGCAAGGATAAGATGGAGATCTTGGAAGGAGTCTGGTGGAGCTGATCCACAACCTTGTAGTCACTTCTTTTGATTATCCTCATAAATTCATCCACATCCTGATCAAAGGATGATTTATGGGCTTCTTTCGGTGCAGATTCTTCAGGTATCACACTTTTTCCTTTGGCTTTGGCAGCAGCCTCCACCTCAGTGTTGGTTCTTGGAGCTTATGACGCGAAGAGGCGTCCGCTTCGGGTGAAGCCTCCGCCTCCCCCGACATTGTCCACTTGTGGGGTGGGAACTGAAGAATCAAGAAGGACTTTTTCTCCGTTGCAGTAAAGGTCGGAACCATAATGCCATGGTACAGCACTGTCTTTGTCAAATGGAATTGGCCCGGGCACCATGATGGTGATTGAGCTTACTGCAGCAGAAGTTGGAACCATTATTATCTGTGGATCATAGAAGATGGTAACACGACTTCTTGTGGATATTGGTGGTTATGAATTGAAGCTTGATTGTTGTTGAAACTGATGCTGAGACTATTGTTGAAAGTTGCTGGAGTTTGGGACCGTTGTCGGGTCATAATAAATAGTGACTGTGGAAACATCATTGCTAGTGATTGCTGAAGTTGTAGAAGGAGATGAAATGGAACTGTTGTTTGTTGAAGTAATGGAAGAAGTGATTGTTGAAGTTCTAGATGAATCGGTAGGAACAATGGTTGTTGTAGTTGTAGGTGAATCATTTGTTGTTGTAAAAGGGATTGCTGGTGTTGTAGAAGCTGTTGTGGTTATTTGCAGAATGCCTTCCTTGATCAAGCCATTAATTCCATTCCTCAAGCTTGCACACCCATTCTCGAAAAGTTTGCAAGATTCACAACAGGCCTCACAACCTGGAAACACTTGGCATTTCAAAAGATGGGCTTTAACCTCTGCTAGAGGTGTCAGAATACTTGCAATATCTTCAATTAAACTCATGGGTGAGCCTTACTCTATAGCATTAATCCTTGTCCCACTGTGGCTTGGCATAGGATTTTTCATGACATTGGGAGGTGGTGCAAAGTTCAGGTCCTTTGAATCTACCAGATCCTGGACCTTCATATGCAGAGCTCTGCATTTTTCCGTGGAGTGACCAGGTTCATTAGAATGAAAAGCACACCTAGCGTTGACATCGTAGTTTCTTGGAAGGTTCTGAGGATCAGGTGGAGCACATGTCCTCAACTAAACAAGATTGAGTTTTAAGAGTTGTGGCAGCAATGTAGCATACAACACTAGAATAGGGTCAATCACCCTATTGATCTGAGATGGTCGCTGTTGAAAAGGGAATTGTTGTTGATTGTTATTATTGTTGTTGTAGGATCTCTGTTGAGGAAACTGTGGCTGTTGAGGAAAGTGTTGTGGTTGTTGAGTATAATGAGGAGGTGGAGTAAGGATAGTGACGGCAGCAACTAATCTGGGCAGATATTGGGGTCTTCCTCTTCCCACATGCACAGAGTTTGTTTCACCAGATCTATGGGGCCCAACAAATGGCTTCCTTGCACTGCTTGAATTGGCACCGTTGTCGGAGATCTTTCCCATCTTCGGCAAGCTCTCAATTCTTTCCCCAGCTATCACCATGTCTGCAACGCTAGTGGAAGAAAAGGCAGCCAATCTCTCAATATAGGTACCCTGGAGAGTATTCATGAACATGTCCGCCATCTCCCTTTCTGACATCGGGGGTTGAACAGCAGCAGCTAGTTGCCTCCACCTTTGGGCATATTCTCTAAAGCTTACATGGGAAGATTGTGACATTCCCATCAGAAGGTTTCTGTTTGGAGCCATGTCCAGATTATACTGATACTGACGGATGAAAGCTTCAGCCAAGTCTTTCCAATTTCTTACTGTGTCTCTGGTCAAGTGGGAGTACCATTCTCGGGATGCCCCTGTCAAGCTATCCTCGAAGTAAAACATCCACAGCTTCTCGTCCATGGTGTAGGCTTTCAATCTCCCCAGGAAAGACTGAAGATGGGTACGCAGGCAGGATGTGCCGTTGTATCTTTCAAAACAAGGAGGTTTACTTCTCTACAATTTCATCCAACCGACGGTCGTAAACTTCGTCTCCAGCCCCAACCATAGTAAACTACTCTTCTTGAGGGTCCTCCTGCAAGGCCCTTCCTCCAGTAATGTTACCTTGGATGTTTCTTATGGCATTGATGTCTGGGTTCAGATGAGCTCCAAAGTCTGGTGGATCAGTACGAGGCTGCACGTGATCGTTGTTACCGGTACCCCCTGTACCTGGATGGTTTTCCTCGGGAGTTTGCCGCTCGACTAACTCTTTTAGTCTCTCTTGGCTCTGAGCCAAACTAGTCATAGCTGCCATGAATTGATTCATTTGGGCCCTCATCTCTGTCCTCTCATTGGCCATCTGGTTCCTTACTTCAGTCAAGTCTTGTTGAACCTGATCCATTTGTAATCCCGAAAGGTTATTTCTTGTCGGATACCGGTGCACTCTATTGACAGGGAACACTCATCTGCGAGCAATGTTTCCTGAAACCACAACAAAGTGAGAAACAACAACAAAACAAAGACCTACAAAACAAAGAGAAAATGTTAGTATGCAATGCAGGATGCCTATTTGTCTTCCAAGGGTATCCGGTTTGGTTCTTTGGTTTTGACCTTTCCAGACCTCGAGGAAATGTTGTTGTTGAAGAGAGATAATGCCCACAAAATAATACAAACCATATATTACAAAAGATGTGATGATACATAGTTTGATTATAATAAAGTCCCCCTGGTGGGTTAAAATACATCAACAAAATCAAAGATTACAAACAAAAGGAAATACAAGTACAAGGAAATCAAACATCCAGTCCAAAGTCATCCTCTCTGACTTCCTTCAGGAGAGCCTCAGTCAACGGACCAACTGGGTGCTCTGTGATAGTCTTGATGAGGAGGTTCCTAGTAGCAATGGCACTGGTCAACTTCTTGTGCTTATCCTGATCCTTTGACCTCTTCAACCCCGCTCGGAGTTTCAACTCAGAGATCTCATTTTGTGCTGCTATCAAAGCTGCCTAATTCTTCTTCTCACTAGCCTCCAGTTGCTCTATCTTAGATTGAGTTCTTTGATCTTCTTGTGCATGAGCCTCAGTGATCCTGGTCCACCTAGCCTGGCTCTCCTCTAAGTAATGCTTTGCCCTAGCCTTCTGAGTCTTTGCTTCCTTGCAAGCATTCTTCAGCACTAACTCCCCTGCTCTAGCCTTTCTGATGTAGTCATCCGTCTTCTCAATCTTGTTCAAGTGCTCAACCCGGAGCTTCTCTAACCTCTCATTATCTAAACGACTGTCATTCCTCTCTCAGAGGATTTTTTTCAAAGCTTCAGAGAGCTGAGCATTCCTTTCATTCAGTTTCTCAAACTCCTCTAAGCTGACAGTGGCTGCAGGCTGCACTGCTGATGGTCCAGGTGTATCCTCTAAAGTGAATGGCATCTGGGTGATCTGTGCCCTGGTACGAGACCAATCAAGATACTGTGTTGAAGCTATATTGTTGCATTTGCCAAGGATAGTTGTCCCCTTAGTTTGAATGTTGTCCAAGGCCCAGGCTGCCTGTCTGACAATAGCAGAGTTGTGGTGGATGTCACAATAAAGGGTCTCTACCAAGTCTTTCCCTCTTGGGGGATGAACCAAAGCATACCCTAATTGGCTCTTAAAAATCAAGGGGTTGTAGTTGATGCAACCTTTTACTCCAATTAAAGGCACATTAGGATATTGTCCACAGCTAGTAATGATGTCTTTGCCCTTGGTGCTCTGAGTACACCATCTGATGTCTTCTGATGTAAGGGCAATCAATCTCTTAGCCTAGTTCCTTGGCTGATGAGGGTTCAGGAAAGTATCCGATTTTTTCAAGTGCCTTAACAACCAACAGTAATAGAGGGGAGCACAACATCTGACCAATCTTCCTCTTTGCTTCTTATTCCTTTGGTGCACTGAGTAATAGAAGTCTCCAAGCAAGGTTGGAACTGGGTTCCTCAATACGAACAGGTGAATGGCATTCTTTCTTACAAACTTTGGCTCGTCTGCAAACAAGATAATTCCATATATGCTGAGTTCCTAGTGTCGCTCCCACCAAATGACAACAGGTCAAGAGGGGTACAGATGCGAACGGTCGGCGAAAGAGAAGAGAATGAATAGAGTCTCCAGCTAGGCATTTTTATCCCGAAGGAAAGGTAATGCTGCATAAACCTAAGAAAAGATGGATAAGACAATTGCGAACTAGAGAAACTGAGAAAGGGGGTTGGTTATAACCTGGGAAGGTATTAGCACCCAAATTGTCCGCCGTACTCGACGGGATCCACGCTTAAAATATTTGTGTTTAAAGGGGTAGTGTCAGTGCTATTTTGTGTGCGAAAGCTGGAAAAGAATGCAAGTGTCAGTGTAAAATAAATATGAAGTGAAGTAAAAGAGTGTTAGTGTAAGAGAAGAATGCAAAGCTCAAGACAATGAGGCTTAAAGAATAATGCTGGAAGAGGGGGGAATATACAGAGACTTTTATTCGATAACTGTTAAGTTATGCCTACGTATCCTCTCGTGCAATGAGGAAGTCAGAACACCGTAGTTCGACTCAAAGAGACTGAAAGATAAATTGACTTGTGAACTGCTTGCTTGTCTATGCTCAAGTGTATGACCTGTCTGGCTCAGGTGCAAACTGTCTTGCATTAGACGGAAGAAGCAAGTTCTCGTTTATGAGTGAATGAGGTGAGAAAAGAATCCCGGAGGAGACGATTATTGTTTGTTTTTGGTGATTTCAATCTTTTATTGCTTTTTGAGTTTGTCATAAGAAAATGAGCTTAAGCCTAAACCAAGGGTTAGTAAACTCATCACATTCTTCATCTGATTAGGGGTAATGAGAATACCTTAAATATGAAGTAAGCACCTCACACTTAATCACCATGATGTAAGCTTAAGATCATTAACCTACTTGCAATTATTTATATGTTTTTTGTAGTTTTTGTTTAGTGTTAAGTAATGATTTTAAGCCATAATCAAGGATTTAATGGACCCATTACGCCATCCTAATAGAAGGATAATAGATGAGAACATTTAAGCTGAGAAAGGCTCCTCAACTTAATCCATGATTAGGGATTAACCTCATGACAAAACAAAACATTTATTAAAATGGATTTTAGTTAATTATAAGATTAAGAAGTGAATTTTATGGTTTGTAAGACAACTTGAGGGGGACTGGTCCATTAACACTAGGGTTAGTCCTTCTTAACCAATTAAGGAAGAATTAGAACCCTAATGCAAGGCCCAAGTTGCAAGCTTGATGTCTTAGTGATTATTAAGTGAATTGATTAAAGTATTTAAACACATTAAGGGTTTAACACTTAGGATTAAAGTTATACACTCCATCCTAATAGAAGGATACAGGCATAACCCTAATCACAAGGTCTTAAAACCTTTAAGGTTTAGTCCTTGATTAGAAGGTGAGAGGAGAAGACTCAAAAGATCTAATTGTGATCATACTTGGATGCTCCTAGGGTTTATGAGACTTGCAAAAGATCTTCAAGAGAAAAGCCACCAAGGAAGAAGCAGGATGGAAGGAGAAGAAGCAGAAAGAAGCAATACAACTTACTTCATTTAAGAAGATAAGTTGCTTGAAGAAAGAAAAAAAGGGGAGGGGACATGAATGAGCAAGCTCACTCTAATACAAATACAAAATGAAGCAATGATGCATAAAAGATGAGAAGAGATTATGAGAAGTGAAGGCAAATTCACTTCTCAAAGTAACTTACCACCTGAAAAGTTAGCAAAAGGAAACGAGATGGAATAAAAATGAGAAAGATGCAATGATGCAAACCAAAAACAGAAGCATAATCAAGATGTAAATGATAAAAAGGGATGATGCAAATGTATGTCATGAAGTGTGGATGATCATACAAGAGATGAGGATGCAAATGAGACAAGTAAGAAGTATGGAAGATCATGAAAACATATGACATGTAATGAAAGAGAAAGCATGGCAAATGAATGATGCAATGATCAAACATGATTCTAATGTGTCTTAAGATGTCTTATATGTCATGTGGGTGCACAAAATGTCATGGCAAGTTCATGTATGCAAGCATATGAAGGATGGATGCAAATGAAGGCAAAAATTAGGGTTTATACATAACATGCAACACAAAATTCAAAACCAGAAGCAAATGACATGAAAAAAAATTGAAAATGGAATCAAAGGTACCCTAAACCTATACAAGTTCACTGCCCAAAGGAGGAGACTTCTCAATGATAAATGCAAAATAAATTGAAAATGAAGAATAAATTCAAACCAATTTTACCCTAGAAACTACATGACATGAGGAATGCAATGCAAAAAGAACCAACATCAAACTCTTCATGGTTAGACAAAAATGATTTTTCTAAGTTAGGGTAAAAATATTGACTTTTAAGAACCCTAAATCCAAAGAAAAATGTCAAAATAGGTCAAGAACAAAAAAGAAATTTGTGTGAAGGGTTTTACAATGTTTCTAAATGTATCAAGATGCAATGTGATTTTTTTGGCGATTTTTAGAAACTTAAAGGCTATTTTAATTAATTAATTCTCATTAATTAATTAAAATAAACATTAAAATATTTTAAAAATACGAATTTTATGCAAAAAATAAAATAAAAATTATTTTCAGAATGAGAAAAATATTTGAAAGGGAAATGCAAAAGATAAAATTTTTTGAAAATGTTTTGCTATTTTTAATAAAATGTAGAAAGAAATGCAATAAAAATGAAAATTAAATGAATTAAAATGGAAGTATGCTGATCCAGTGGCCCAGATTCAAACTCAAAAGGGAGGGAATTGACCAGCGCGCGCAAATGGTCGGCTCACATTCAAACTCACTAATTACATTATTAAGCCCTAATCTGAACCCTAAACACTTTCAGGTGACCGGAACAATGTTCTGGTCATCTTCTCCGGCTAGCCTCTCACCCAATCTCTCTCAATACGCAACCCCAAGCCCTAAAACTCTCCAGAAATGATCCTACCATCAACCCCAACAAGAATCAGCCATCAAAATTCATTTATTCATCATCAAAAACATGAATCGAAGCTAAACGGAAAACATCTCAAAAATTTCAGAAGATTATGAAATGCTTATTTCTCAACTATTTTCGAAACCAAACATATCATAGCAATCAGGGGAACACATAGAATCATTCTATAACATAAAATGAAGGTTCTGGAAAAATAAATTCCATGGCTACCTGAAGTTGAGCTTTCAAGTCAGGAGCTTTCTGGCCAGTTCTTTGCCTCAAATCCACTCCAATGACTCCCCTCAAAATGAAGTTTGCAGAAGTTCAGTTCATGAAATGTTGAAATCGTGTTTTTGATTCTGGGTGTTTTAGGGCAAAATGAAGGGTGGGAAATGATCAGTGAGGATTGTGTAGATGAATGGTGGAAGATGTTTTTATGTTTGTTGTTTGAGTTGTGTGTTTCGAAGGCTTTTGCAAATTTTGGGGATTTTGTGTGTGCTGAGTTCTTGGAGGTTTCAGCCTGTGTTGTGTTATGTGTTGGGTTGCTTTTGGTACACATATCATGTTGGGATAGGTCAGAGGGTGGGTGTTGGCCTATGTTGATTGGTATGGGCAAGTTGCAAAAATGTCAAGAGTTGGTGTACTTGAGGTATGGGCTGATTTTGCACTGACTTGTTCAAGAAGTCATATATTGATCAGATGCCCTGATTTTGCACTGACTTGTTCAAGAAGTCATATATTGATCAGATGCCTTCCCTATTGAATTTCTTCATGAATATTGGTATTCATTATCCTTATAACATATAGAGACCAATAGAAACAAGAATTACCAAAAAATTTGGAGTTATGGCCTCTGAAACCAAAACCCTAATTTTAGGTCATCTGTGCAGTTAAACTTGGCTCTGCTTCCATGCCTTTCTCAGTTCTTGAGATTTTCTAACTTTCTTGACCTTGGGAGGATATAATATGATGCTTGAACACACATGGACCCTCTTGAGATGATTTAAGACCTTTGGAATTGCTCAAATGGCTCAGGGATTGCTCAGATCACAAAACCCTAGATGCAGATGAATTTGAACTATGCTGTGAAACAAAAATGCACTATGAGATGATATGATTGAAATTATGCAAATGAAAAGAATCACAAGCCATGGTGAAATGAGTGAGGGCAAATTTGGGGTGTTTACAGCTGCCCCTATTCAAACATGAGTTAGCTGTGCAGAATGTAAGCGACGGCTTAACAGACAAGCAAGATAACTTGTGGTTGAATACCAAAGACAGTCCAAAAATTTGCACTCACTGAATGAAGAAGAAAAGGGATATAGATTGTAAAAGAATATAAAGTATGATTATAAAGTGCGGGCGACGGAGAACGACCGTCGGGTAGAGGACGACTACCGGGGATGAAGTAATGACGGGAACGACCGACGTGCTGGGGAAATAGAGGGATCATGATGGGGGAAGACCATCACATACAATAAAACTTTCTGGGGATTATAGATGAAATCAACGATGGGGGAGACCATCGGGTTAATGAAATCAAAGGTGAAAGACGATCACCTAGAAGGGGATGGCTGCTCTGTTGGGGGTAAGATGAGGGACGGTCATCTATTGGTGAAGGACGAACACCTGGCAAGGTACGGTTGCCGAAAGTATCACGACATAGGATGACTGCCGAATAGAGAAGAGTCGACGATAGGGGCGGCCATCGGATAAAATGATGAAGGACGATCATCAAGAGGTGAAGGACGATCAGCTAGTAGGGTACGGCTGCTCTCGGGGTTTATCATGACATAGAACGAATGTCAGATAACAAAGATCAATGATGGGGACGGCCATCAGATAAACTGATGAAGGACGATCATCAAACAGGGTGAAGAACGATCACCTAGCAGGGTACGGCTGCTAAAATATCGCGACATAGGACGAATGTCGGATAGGAAAGGGCTCCAATAAATAGAGACTCCGCTGGGGATGATGAAGGACGATCATCAAAAGGTGAAGGACGATCACCTGGCAGGGTACGGCTGCCGGAAGTATCATGACATAGGACGAATGTCAGATAGGAAAGAAATTTATCGGGATTTGCCGGGAACTCTACTGGGGAATGATAGCCACAACTGAGTGTCTAAATTCAACAAAGAAAAGGTGTAAGTGTTTGACACGGTGTATAGATTAAAGATGCGGATGAGCATCCTTAAGACTATGATACATACGAGTATCGGTAGAAACAAATGCTGACGCATGTTCAGAGATGATGGTAGGGACGAGTACCAACTGGTTAACAAAGAACACGGACGAGTGTTGAATCTGAGGGGAAATAAGTGGTGTATACAAGATACGGACGAGTATCTGTATGACTAAAAAAGTGTTTGACGACCTGCGGGGATAGGATGGCACGAACGAGTGTTTGGAAAGTATAATAAGCAAGGTTTTAGGCAACTGTGCTGGGGATATGACACGGACGAGTGTCAAGAATTATCTGCTATGTGGAAGTATCTATTTGTAGAAAAGGTCCTGGCGAATTTCTGGGGAAAGATGACATGGACAAGTGCAAAAGGGGCACGCATCTGTATATTTTTTGGAAAAATACTTTGATATTCTGCCGGGGAATTTGAGTGGTATCCTGTATGTTGTTGATGGTATGTCAGTATTCACAAGTGACTGATTCAAACATGGCTTGTGATTATGCAATATGTTTGATTTTTTCCGTAATGCTCCGTATTAGACGGAATGCTACGCTTTGGGGAAAGATATGATGCGAATGCTACGATTATGTAAAAGATACCGACCCGGGATTCGGATCCCGTTGCCGTAGAGGTTTCTGGCTGATCTTGTTTGAAAGGAATGTCCCAGCTGGGCATGAGATCACTGGTAGATCTGATATATGATTCTGCTTGGGGAAGTAGGCCATTGATAGACCTGTCTTAATGATGAGGAACCCAGCTGGGGTTTGCGGAAGCTTTCGTTACTTTGTTGTGAAATCTTCAACATTGCTCTTCTGGATAGAGGTTGAGACTCTGCGAGGGGATGGCTCCCTGTTTAACACTCGGTCGGGGAGGAAAGGTCATTGAACGATCTTCCTAGAGATGTCCATGAAGATCCTTCTGAGGATGAGGAACTCAGCTGGGGAGAAAGCATCTCTGGTGTTCGAGTACCTGCAACCCTGCTATGGCAAAGAAATGTACAAGTATCCTTAGGTATCCTTTACTAGATTCCATCATAGAAGTTTAGACACTCCCGGGAGCAAATATATTTCCTGTAAGCATGTAATTTTTAGAAAAGACGCATTTGTATTTATGCGATCAATACTAAAGACATCAGACATTTTTGCAAATAAAGATAAAATATACGCGACAACGTGTGACTGAAAATCTAATTTTATTAATTTGTGCCCTGAATTGGCAAGTACAGTCAAAGAAACAGATCCCCTGAAATGAGGAGATTGTTACAAATTGAGAAAAAAAAAGGTACTGGCAATGTTGATGACGCTTCAGTGCTTCCCTTTTGCTATGACTTGTATGACATTGACGTTCTTCTCATCTTGCTTTCTGAAGAAAGTTGATTCTGACTGATGCTTTCACCTTTCGGAGCTTGCCATGTTGTAAGTGATACAGACGAATTCAAAATGCAGTTGTTCGCTTATTCCCTGATTTTGCGTGGATTGCCCTTTCGGGTTTTCAAACCACCGGGATACCCTTTTTGCCTGAGATGTCCAATGCGGCTTTTCAACTCAGCGGGTGTACATTTTTTATTATTTTCCCTTATTTTTGCCTGAGTCTTTTATTCTGTTTTCGACTCGCCGGGATGCCCTATTTTTTCCTGGACTTACATTCTGTTTTTATGTCCAGCGGGTCATTTTATGTGAAGTATTTTTTAACTGCATCTGAATTCACAGGGGACAGGAAGTCTTCACCATCCATAGTACTGAGCATCAGTGCTCCACCAGAGAAAACTTTCTTTACTATGAACGGACCATCATAATTCGGAGTCCACTTGCTCCTGTGGTCTGTATGAGGAGGAAGGAGTCTTTTTAGCACAAGATCTCCTACTTGGTACTCTCGAAGCCTGACTTTCTGATCGAAAGCTTTCTTCATTCTTTTTTGATACAGCTGCCCATGACAAATTGCAGCCAATCTCTTCTCTTCGATCAGACTCAGTTGTTCGTACCGGGATCGGACGCATTCCGTTTCGTTCAACTTAACATCCATCAATACCCGTAAAGAGGGTAATTCAACTTCAACAGGTAGGACTGCCTCCATACCATACACAAGCTAATACGGTATTGCCCCAGTGGATGTTCTGATTGATGTACGGTACCCATGCAAGGAAATGGTAGCATTTCATGCCAGTCTTTATAGGTGACCACCATTTTCTGCACAATCTTCTTGATATTCTTGTTAGCTGCCTCCACAGCGCCATTCATCTTTGGCCTGTAAGGAGAAGAATTGTGGTGTTGGATCTTGAAGTCCCGGCATAGTTCTGCCATCATTCTATTGTTTAAGTTGGAACCATTATCAGTAATAATTCACTAGGGCACTCCATACCGACATATGATGTCTCTTTTCAGGAATCGGGCTACCACCTGCCTGGTGACATTCGCATAAGAAGCTGCTTCGACCCACTTAGTAAAATAGTCAATGGCTACTAGGATGAATCAGTGGCCATTTGAAACAGTCGGTTCAATCTTTCCAATCATATCAATACCCCACATGGCGAAGGGCCAGGGTGAAGACATCACATTCAAAGGATTCAGAGGCACATGCACCTTATCCGCATAAATCTGGCATTTATGGCATTTCCTAGCATAAGCACAACAGTTTGCATCCATTGTGATCCAGTAATAGCCAGATCTTAGCAACTTTTTAGCCACAGCATGCCCTCCAGCATGGGTACCAAAGGATCCTTCGTGCACCTCGTGCATCAACAAATTTGCTTCTGTCTTATCAACACATATGAGAAGTACCATGTCAAAGTTTCTCTTGTACAAGGAACCATCAACATTCAGGAAGAAACCACCAGCTAGCCTTCTTAATGTCTTCTTATCATTGGAAGATGCCCCAGGTGGGTATGTTTGATCCTCCAAGAAGCATTTGATGTCGTGGAACCAAGGCTTATCATCTTCAGCAAGGTCTGCTGAGAATACGTATGCTGGTCTGTCAAGTCTGGATACCGAAATCCGAGGCACAAAGTTGGCAGCTTGAACTTTGATCATGGATGAAATGGTAGCCAAAGCATCTGCAAACTAATTTTCATCTCGAGGGATATACTCCAGCTTGACTGTTGTGAAGAAAGTTAATAACATCCTTGTATAATCCCGGTAGGGTATCAGATGATCCTGGTGAGTGTACCATTTGTCGTTGGTTTGATTAATTACCAGAGCTGAAACTCCGAACACAGTCAAAGTCTTGATCTTGAGGTCAATGGATTCCTCAAGACCCATAATACAAGCTTCGTATTCAGCTTCGTTGTTAGTGCAGTTAAAAGTGAGTTTCGCCAAGAAGGGCATGTAAACTCCCTTAGGCGTAATGAGTACTGCACCAACACCATGACCATTCATATTAACAGCCCCATCAAACATCATAGTCCATTCTTCTTCTGGGTCAGGACCTTCAGTGTGGATAGGCTCTTCATGATCTTTTGCTTTTATGAACATGATGTCTTCATCGGGGAAGTCAAATCTCATAGGTTGGTAATCATCAATGGGTTGCTCAGCAAGATAATCAGACAACACACTGCCCTTGATGGGTTTCTGAGATGTGTATTGAATGTCATATTCTGTGAGGATCATTTGCCATCTTGCAACCCGTCTGGTAAGCGCTGGCTTCTCAAAAATGTACTTGACTGGATCCATCTTGGATATCAATAAGGTAGTGTGGGTCAACATATATTGTCTCAGTCGGCGAGCAGCCCACGCTAAAGCACATCATGTTTTCTCGAGCAGTGAATAACGTTGTTCACAGTCGGTAAACTTTTTGCTTAGGTAGTATATTGCATACTCTTTTCGACCAGACTCGTCATGCTGACCCAGCACACACCCTATTGACTCTTCTAATACTGTCAAGTACATTATTAGAGGTCTTCCTTCAACTGGAGGCATAAGGATCGGAGGCTCTTGTAAGTATTCCTTGATTTTGTCAAAATCCCTCTAGCAGTCTTCGTTCCACCTGGCAGTTTGTTCTTTTCTTAACAACTTGAACAAGGGTTCACAAGTTGCTGTAAGGTGAGATATGAACCTTGAAATGTAGTTCAATCTGCCTAAGAACCCTCGAACTTCTTTTTTGGTCTTTGGTGCAGGCATTTCTTGAATAGCTTTAACTTTGTCAGGGTCAACTTCAATTCCCTTTTCACTCACAATAAATCCCAACAGCTTACCGGATCGCACCCCAAATGTGCATTTGTTGGGGTTTAACTTCAGTTGGTACTTCCTCAGACGTTTGAATAGCTTCAACAGATTCACCAGGTGGTCGTCTTCTGTGAGGGACTTGGCAATCATGTCATCCACATAACATTCAATTTCTTTGTGAATCATGTCATGGAATAATGTTACCATAGCCCACTGATAAGTGGCACCAGCATTCTTCAGCCCGAACGACATCACCTTATAACAGAACGTGCCCCAGGGGGTGATGAACGTTGTCTTCTCCATGTCTTCAGGTGACATTTTGATCTGATTATATCCTGAAAATCCATCCATGAAGGAGAACACCGAGAACTGAGCCGTATTGTCGACCAATACATCAATGTGAGGTAATGGGAAGTCATCTTTTGGGCTTGCTCTGTTCAGATCCCGGTAATCCACACACATCCTCACCTTGCCATCCTTCTTAGGCACATGTACAACATTAGCAACCCACAGCGGGTAACTGGTCACAGCAAGGAAACCGGTGTTCCACTGTTTTTGCACCTCTTCCTTTATCTTCATTGCCATATCTGGGCGAGTACGGTGCAACTTCTGTTTTACCTGCGGACAGTCTTCTTTCAGAGGCAGTTTGTGCATAACAATGTCGGTGTCCAACCCTGGCATATCCTGATAAGACCAAGAAAAAACATCGACGTACTCCCGAAGCATGTCAATCAATTGCTCTTTCACTGAATCTTGCAGGCAGGCCCCGATCTTAACTTCTTTCAAGTCTTCTTCCATATCAAGATTAACCGTTTCAACCTCCTCCTGATGAGGAGTGATAACCTTCTCCTCTTGTCTCAACAACCTGGCTAGCTCTTCAGGTAGCTCATAATCCTCTTCAACCCCTTCATCGGCTTGATTAATCGGATTGTCAAAGTCATACGAAGTCATAGCTGTGTTGTTGTCGGTGCAGTCTAGAGGGCATTCTCTGCAAGGGTTTAGATTTGTTCATTTTAGTGATCAGTTTTATCTTATTTAGAAAAAGAAGTGAAAAGGAAGTTATTTATTTTGAAAAACATTGCCATTTTATTTTTGTACAAAAAATAAAAAATGAAAAACAGTGAGCGGGAAAAGAAAAGACTCATTTGCAAAAGATGTCCTGATATTCATTAATTGATCTTTGCAAAAAATACAAGATGGCCCGATTACAAAATGAGTCCTGACATCTTGGGCAAGATGTAGGACTTGATGCATGCTCTAAAAACACAGGAAATAATAATTACTCTGCGGGAGTAACTCTTATAATTTCCTGGTGAAATTCTGTGATCAGGTATGAGATGTCCTAAGAGATGTCCCAACACTTGACAGATTTAACCAAAACTTAAATAACAAGAAAAGTAAACAACATAGAAGTTTGTTAACCCAGTTCAGTGTATAACCACACTTACATCTGGAGGCTACCAAGCCAGGAGGAAATCCACTATAAGTAATATTAATTCTAGACTTAAACCACCCTGTTTAATCTATCACTTAATAACTACCCAATGCAATTTCTACCTAAGTCACAACTTAGATAAGAGTACCCTACTCACTCCCCCTCAATCACACAGTGATCAAGTTTACATGTTTAATAAAATTGAAGACATTCTTCAAACAAAACAGCTTGATCTTACTTAACAGTTTCAATCAAGTCACAAATGCACTTATGCTTAAAAGCTCATAAAGTGGTACAATTAAAAACACCTGCTATTAAAAACACTAGACACCCTATTTGATCTTCTGAAATTCGTACTCAATTCTATGAGTTTCTGTTGCTTAAATAGGTATCTGTAATTTTGGGCTTTCTGTAGAATGATCCAGCCCTAATGCACATGCAGCTTCCACCTTGAATTTAGGGTTTGTTACTTCCTAGATTCTAGGTGACTTAGGTCTTCTGTTTTAATCTGAATCTTCAATATAAAACTCCCTACAGATGCGCCTTGTTCTGTTTTTAATCCATCATTAATTAATTCCAGATAACTCTCCTTAAATATCTCTGATTAGTTAGTCAATAATTAATTCTGGAAGCAGGTTTGAGATGTCTCAACATCTGTTGGGACATCCTGAAAAACTGAACTTAAGTCATTTACACAATGTCCCAACATCTGGTAAGACATCCTGAAATAAGTTCATATACTCTGTTTGATAATGTCTCAACATTTGATAGGACATTCTGAACTGAATTCAATAACTCTTGTTGGTAAAAATCTGCCAATTCAAGACATCTACAAACTCCCCCTTTGGCTATTTTTTGGCTAACATCTTTTCTGGTTTTCAGAGTGCAGCAGAAGTTCTTTTTATCAGAGTATAGCATTACTTTTCTGTTGATTCTTATTTGAGATTACTCCCCCTCAAATATATATGTATCCAATCTTGTTGCAACAGAAAAAACTTATTCAGTTCAGAAGCAAACAAACAGATTTTTTTCATTCATACTTAAACAGCAATTACAATTTGTTGTTGTTCTCCCCCTTGGTAGACACAAAATTTAGAGCCAAAGACACTATTCCAGAAATACATTGCTGTCATTGCATTTGCCTCACATACATTGATCACTCAGATTCATCACTCTCAGTTTCTTCCTCAACTTATGTTTCTTCATCAGCTTCACTTTCTTCATCAGAGCCAGCTTTCTGATCTTCTCCACTCTCCAGCCTTTGGATGATTTCTTCAAGTTTCAGCTTCCTTGCTTCAAGTTCTTTGCATGTGCTTTTGAGCTCAGCAATTAGAGCCTTCTTGGAGATTGGAGTCTTAGCAGTTGAAGGACCTGCAGATGTCCCAGAAGGTGCTTCAACATCTGCAGCATGATGACTGAGGAATAACTTGTAGTGAAAAGCCAATGGGCTTTCTCTTTTGCAGGCTGTATCCTTGTCAGTGAGAATTCCAGGGTATTGATTGAGCACTATACCACACAGCAATGATGGAAAAGCTATTGGCAGCTTTGTTGCAGAAGAGCTGGCATGCTTCAAGGTCTGATCAAAAATGTAAGCTCCATAGTCCATCTTGGTTTGAGTTCCCACAGCATATATAAACCTGGCCAGACCAGTGGAGATTGAAGAAGTGTGGTTGGTAGGCACCCAGTTAGCTGTACCAATCCTGTTCAGCATGGCATATTTTCTTGTAAGCATGCTCACAGAGAGCTTTCCCTTCACAGGCCATGCCTTGACCTGGTTTGCAGTGATAACCTTGCAGATTTGGTTATCTGTCTTACCTAGCTCATTGGGTCCATCTGTTTCTCTTCCTAAGTACTGATTGATGATTTGAGGAGAAAACTCTACACATTTACCTCTAACAAAAACTTTTTGAAACTCAGAGGACTTACCATGTGAACAATCCTCCTGAAGGTTAACAATGAACTCTTTGACTAGAAGTTCATAGCAGGGAGAGAGATCTGAGACTGTTTAGAAAAGTCCTGCAGCAGAGATGAGGTCAATCAGTCCAGTGCACTCAAGTGCATTGCTGCTCAGTTCTCTTTCTAAGGCAACCCTTCTTTGGTACACAAACTTCCATTTGTTGACACTAGAGACATGATGGAATGATATGTTGTCCAAGGGGGCTTCTGGAACAGCAGATGAAGCCCTAGAAGGTGCTGGTTTCTTTTTGGGAGGAGATGTTGGGACATCTGATTCAACATCTGAGTCTGATGGGGTGACAGCTTTTCTTTTCTGAGTTTGAACTTTACTCCATTGTTTTGTTGGCCCAAAAATAGCTTTAGCTTTGCCTTTCTTTGGGGAGGCTTTCTTCTTCTCAGGAATTGCTGCTTCAGCTTGCATCTTTCCTTTCCTGGACCTGAGCCTTTTGGCTATGCTAGGTCTAACAGAGGCTATGATCTCTGTATCAGAGTCCTGCTCCAGGTTGACCACTGGAGGAGATTGAGCAGTCTCCTCTTCAGCTGGTTGATCAGCAGGGATTTGGTCTTCATTTGAGGCTTTAGCCTGTTCCTCAGAGACTTCTTCATCATTTTCATTTGAGGCCTTATTCTGGTCCTCAGTTTTTTCCAAATCATCATCAGATGAGTTCTTTTTCTCATCTTCAGATGTTCCAACATCTATTGGGACATCTTGTTCTGCAGGAGTGTCCTCTGCATCTTGAGCTTGTTCTTCTTGAGGTGCAGGCATTGTGTTCAGAGGAACAGAGATCCCACTTACCACTCTCTGTTCAAAAAGGATTTGGTTGACAATCTCCTTGATGGAATCATCTACATATTTTGAGGATTTTGGAGGCATGTTAGCAGGAGAAGGAATGCCTCCTTTGGCTTTGCTGCAGACTTGATCTTTAGCTCTCTTTGGAGTTCTTGGCTTTTTAGTGTGAGAAGCACTTCCTTTGAGTTCGTCCAATGGAGTTGATTTCATTGGTACCACAGAGATGGGAGTGGCATGAACTACGTCTTCTTTGTTGAGAACTTCTTCAGTTGTGTTAGGGTTTTGAGACATTGTTGAGGAAGATGGAAGAAAAACTTTAGGGTTTATGATTTCTGGAGAATAGATGGTTATTGTGATTCGCTTGTGATAGTATGATGAGAATCTTGATAGCTGATTATAAACAGTTACTAAATAAGTAGCTGTTACAGTGCAAATGATTAGAGATGGAATTCCCAAGGATCTTGTCCAGACTGGTTTTGCCATCTGGAACTTATGCCATACAATGTCATATGACATGTTGGCACATCTCATTAACTGCTAAATATCACATAAACAGATTCCAAGTTTGCCCCTTAAGTTCTCAAATTGTGTAGCATCCAATGCTTTGGTAAAGATATCAGCTAACTGCAGATTTGTAGCTACATGTTCCAATGAAATCACTTTTTCTTCTACAAGATCTCTGATGAAATGATGTCTGATATCAATATGCTTGGTCCTGCTATGTTGGATAGGATTCTTTGATATGTTGATTGCACTTAAGTTGTCACAGTACAATGTCATGACATCCTGTGGGACATTGTACTCAGTGAGCATTTGCTTCATCCAAACCAACTGAGAACAACTACTTCCAGCTGCTATGTATTCAGCTTCAGCTGTAGATAAGGATACACAATTTTGTTTCTTACTGAACCAAGAAATCAAATTGTTTCCTAGAAAGAAGCATCCTCCTGAGGTGCTTTTTCTGTCATCAGCACTTCCAGCCCAATCAGCATCACAGAAGCCAGTAAGAATTGGTTTACATCCATGAAAGTACATTATGCCATAGTCACAAGTACCATTAACATATTTAAGAATTCTCTTGACTTGATTGAGATGACTGACTTTTGGATCAGCTTGATATCTTGCACATACACCTACTGCAAATGCTATGTCAGGTCTGCTAGCAGTCAAGTATAACAAGCTTCCAATCATGCTTCTGTATAAGCTTTGATCTACATTCTCACCCTTTTCATCTTTAGTAAGCTTTAAATGTGTGGGGGCAGGGGTTCTCTTATGAGTAGTATTTTCCATTCCAAATTTCTTGACTATGTTCTTGGTATACTTGCTTTGGGAGATGAACATTGAGTCTTCCATTTGCTTTATTTGCAGACCAAGAAAGTAGGTTAACTCTCCTACTAGGCTCATTTCAAATTCAGATTCCATCTGCTTGACAAAATGTTTGACCATCCTTTCAGACATCCCACCAAAGAAAATATCATCAACATATATTTGAGCAATCATGACATTCCCTTCTTCATCTTTAACAAACAGGGTTTTGTCAATTCCACCTTTTCTGTATCCTTGCTTGATAAGAAATGTGGTCAGTCTTTCATACCATGCCCTTGGAGCTTGCTTCAAACCATAAAGTGCCTTCTTTAGTTTGTATACATGATTTGGACAACTTGGATCAACAAATCCTTTAGGCTGTTCTACATATACTTCTTCATTAAGATAGCCATTTAAAAAGGCACTTTTCACATCCATTTGAAATAGCTTGAACTTCAAGATACAAGAAATTCCCAAAAGTAGTCTAATTGATTCAAGCCTTGCTACTGGTGCAAAGGTTTCATCAAAGTCTACTCCTTCAATTTGAGTGTATCCTTGAGCTACAAGTCTAGCTTTGTTCTTTGTAACAACTCCTTGTTCATTTGACTTGTTCTTATACACCCATTTTGTACCAATCACATTTATGTCATCAGGTCTAGGAACAAGAATCCACACTTCATTCCTTGTGAATTGACCTAATTCCTCTTGCATAGCACAAATCCAGTATTCATCAGTAAGAGCTTCCTTGATGTTTTTAGGTTCTATTTTGGAAACAAAACAAGAACCTGAAATCACTTCTCTTGATCTAGTGCTCACACCTCTGTTGGGATCACCAATTATCAGATCTTTGGGATGATCCTTCTGTATTCTGATGGAGGGAGGTTTGCTTGATTCTTCTGTTCTTGTATCAGTTTGAGTGAAGTTATAATGATCATTCTTTTCTTCAGCTTCAATCTTGATATCAGCAGATGTTCCAACATCTTCTGGGACATCTGTAGGAGCATCATCAATTATCACATTTATGGACTCCATGATAACCTTGGTTCTAGAATTAAATACTCTATATGCTCTGCTGTTTATGGAGTATCCAAGGAAAATCCCTTCATCACTTTTAGGATCCATTTTTCTTCTTTGCTCCCTATCTGCCAGAATATAACAGTTACTTCCAAATACATGGAAATACTTAACTGTGGGTTTTCTGCCCTTCCAGACTTCATATATTGTGGACAAAGTTCCTTTCCTTAAGGTAACTCTGTTATGAATGTAACAGGCAGTGTTCATAGCTTCAGCCCAGAAGTACAGAGGTAACTTTTTAGCATGGATCATAGCTCTTGCTGATTCTTGAATAGTTCTATTCTTCCTTTCAACAATCCCATTCTGTTGAGGAGTGATTGGTGAAGAATATTCATGATTGATTCCTTCTGAAGAGCAGAAATCTAAGAATTTTTGGTTCTCAAATTCTTTTCCATGATCACTTCTTATTCTGATCACACAGCTGGATTTTTCCCTTTGCAATCTTTGACATAACTCTTTGAATACATCAAATACATCAGACTTTTCTTTGATGAAATTTATCCATGTATATCTTGAAAAGTCATCAACCACAACATAGGCATACCTCTTACCACCAAGACTTTCAACCTGCATAGGTCCCATCAGATCCATATGCAAAAGTTCCAAAACTTTGGAAGTTGTCAGATGTTGGAGCTTTGGATGGGACATCTTGGTTTGCTTGCCTATTTGACATTCACCACATATTTTGCCATCATCAATCTTCAGTTTAGGAATACCTCTTACAGCATCCATGGATATTATCTTCTTTATGCCTCTGAAATGAAGATGACCTAGTCTTTGGTGCCATAGTTTCACTTCTTCTTCTTTAGCTAAAGAGCAAGTTGAAGTGAGACTGAGATTTTGGGATTCCCACATGTAACAGTTGTCTTTAGATCTGGCTCCTTTCATGACAACCTCTTGTTCTTTGTTAGTCACTATGCATTCAGTTTTGGTAAAGTTTACACTGTACCCTTTATCACATAATTGACTTATGTTGATCAGGTTAGCAGTTAAACCTTTAACTAGCAACACATCATCTAGTCTTGGAACATCTTGACAATCCAAGGTTCCAACTCCCTTGATTTCTCCTTTAGCTCCATCTCCAAAGGTCACATACCTGGATGAATGTGATTTTAAGTTTACTAGCAAATTCTTCAATCCAGTCATGTGTCTTGAACATCCACTGTCAAAGTACCAGTCTTCTTTAGTTGATACTCTCAGTGATGTATGTGCTATGTATGCAGTATTTTTATTTGACCAGATGAGTTGAGATTTCTTTTGATGCCTCTGCCCTGTGTGTTGTTTATCAGCTGATCTCCAAGCTTGATTGCTGATCTTGTTCTTGTAGCTTTGATCAGCTTCAGTGCTAGCTTTTGGTTTCCATACCTTCTTGATGTTTTCTGTCTTTTGCTTAGGAGGTTGCTGATTTCTTTGATGTTTATGCAGCACTTTCTTGGTAACTTCTATTTTCTTCTTGGAAGGTTGCTGATACATCTGATTTGGATATCCATGCAACTTATAACAATGAGGTTTGATATGTCCAAATCTTCCACAGTGATGGCATCTCCATCTTTGATACTTCTTCTTCATTTTGTTCTTTTCAGAATGTTGAGACATCTGTTGGAACATTATGTTTGACTTTGTGTTCTTTTCCTGATGTTGAAGCATCTGTTGGGACATCTTGTTAGACTGTATGGATTTTGAAGATGTTTTGCTAGAGCTAGCTTCATCTTTATTTACTCTGTTAAATCCCACTCCACTTTTATCCCCTGAGTGCTTATTGTTGTTGAGAATCACATCCAGTGTATTTGAGCTGCTGTTCATCATTCTAACAGATTTGGACATATGTTCCAACTTGGAGTTGAGAAGACTTACTTCACTTTTTAAGGTGTCAATGATCTCCTGATCATTTGCTTTGTCATCTTCTAATGCCTCATTCTGCTTCTTTAACTTTATGACCTCACTGCATATTTCAGAGCTTCTTTTGTATAGATCTTTGAATGCTTGCTCAAGTTCTTCATAAGTAAGTTCCCCATCACTAGATTCACTTTCAGAGTCACATAATCCAGCTAAAGCAGTGATATGCTTAGCTGATTCCTCTTCTGAATCACCTCCTGAGTCTTCATCAGACCAGGTCACAGAGAGTCCTTTCTTTTGCCTTTTTAAGTAGGTAGGACATTCATTCCTGATGTGTCCATATCCTTCACATCCATGGCATTTGACTCCTTTTTCTTGACTGGTATTTTCAGCATAATTTGACCTTCTATTAGCATCATAAGGTCTCCTGTTCTCAGAAGAGTTTGTGTTTCTTCCACTGGGTTTGGATTTGCCTTCCATTCCTCTGAGAATCTGTTTGAATTGTCTTCCAAGCATAGCAAGGTTGTCTGATAAGCTTTTATCATTTGCTGATTCATCATCTTCTTCTTCATCAGTATTTGAAACCAAGGCTATGCTTTTGTTCTTTTTAGCATTTGTGTCATTCATTCCCATCTCAAAAGTTTGAAGGGAACCAATGAGTTCTTCAACTTTCATAGAGCATATGTCTTGAGCTTCTTCTATTGCTGTGACTTTCATGTCAAATCTTTTTGGCAAAGATCTGAGGATTTTTCTTACAAGCTTTTCATCAGTCATTTTTTCTCCCAAAGCTCCAGAAGTATTAGCTACTTCTAAAATGTTCATGTAGAATTCATGAACTGTCTCATCTTCCTTCATTCTCAAGTTTTCAAATTTTGTGGTGAGAAGTTGAAGTCTTGACATCTTTACTTTTGATGTTCCTTCATGAGTTGTATTGAGAGTATCCCACACATCTTTGGCTAGCTCACAATGATGTACAAGTCTGAAAATGTTCCTATCAATGCCATTGAATAAAGCATTTAAGGCCTTTGAGTTGCCTAGTGCTGAATCTTCTTCTTCCTTACTCCATTCTTCTTCAGGTTTCAGCACTTTTTATCCATCTTTGGTATCTTGGACAGGATAATCCCATCCAATGTTGACTGCTCTCCATGCCCTGTTGTCAAGTGATCTTAAGAATGCAATCATTCTTGGCTTCCAGTAGTCATAATTAGATCCATCCAGAATAGGTGGTCTATTTACTGACCCTATATCTCTGTCCATGTTACAGAATTTGTATTCCCTAGATCTCACCCAATATAAACAGGCAGGGTGCCTGCTCTGATGCCAATTGAAATTCTGTGATCAGGTATGAGATGTCCTAAGAGATGTCCCAACACTTGACAGATTTAACCAAAACTTAAATAACAAGAAAAGTAAACAACACAGAAGTTTGTTAACCCAATTCAGTGTATAACCACACTTACATCTGGAGGCTACCAAGCCAGGAGGAAATCCACTATAAGTAATATTAATTCTAGACTTAAACCACCCTGTTTAATCTAACACTTAATAACTACCCAATGCAATTTCTACCTAAGTCACAACTTAGATAAGAGTACCCTACTCACTCCCCCTCAATCACACAGTGATCAAGTTTACATGTTTAATAAAATTGAAGACATTCTTCAAACAAAACAGCTTGATCTTACTTAACAGTTTCAATCAAGTCACAAATGCACTTATGCTTAAAAGCTCATAAAGTGGTACAATTAAAAACACCTGCTATTAAAAACACTAGACACCCTATTTGATCTTCTGAAATTAGTACTCAATTCTATGAGTTTCTGTTGCTTAAATAGGTATCTGTAATTTTGGGCTTTCTGTAGAATGATCCAGCCCTAATGCACATGCAACTTCCACCTTGAATTTAGGGTTTGTTACTTCCTAGATTCTAGGTGACTTAGGTCTTCTGTTTTAATCTGAATCTTCAATATAAAAATCCCTACAGATGCGCCTTGTTCTGTTTTTAATCCATCATTAATTAATTCCAGATAACTCTCCTTAAATATCTCTGATTAGTTAGTCAATAATTAATTCTGGAAGCAGGTTTGAGATGTCTCAACATCTGTTGGGACATCCTGAAAAACTGAACTTAAGTCATTTACACAATGTCCCAACATCTGGTAAGACATCCTGAAATAAGTTCATATACTCTGTTTGATAATGTCCCAACATTTGATAGGACATTCTGAACTGAATTCAATAACTCTTGTTGGTCAAAAATTCTGCCAATTCAAGACATCTACACAAACAAAAACAAGAAGGAAAGAGTGGCCTATGTAGGAGTAGTTCAAGAAGATGATTATGACGAAAACGAACCAGTCATTTTCGACCAGCAAGAAATTGATCTTGCAGAATTAAAACAAGGCCCTCCATATTCTTGTAAAGTTTTAGCCCCGTCGAATGGAAAAAATCCAGTCGAAGTGGAAAAGAATGACAGGTTCCCTAAAAGAACCTATACATTCGACATCACCAAGTGTGATGAGATATTTGATTTATTAGTCAAAGATGGTCAGTTAATAAAACCAGCAGGCACTAAAGAGCCTCCTGTAGACCAACAGAAAAAGAGAGGTTTTTGTAAATACCATAATTTCTTGGGTCATAAAACTTCTCAATGTTACCTTTTCAGGGATCTTGTCCAGAATGCAATCCAAAATGGAAGGCTGAAGTTCGGAGACAAAGGCAAGCAGCAGATGAAGATTGACTCCAATCCCATGCAGGTTGTGGAGGCCAATTATGTTGAACCAGAAATGGTAAACGTGGTCGAAATGGAGATCATGGCAGAAGAAAATTTTGAAATGGTAGAAGTTACTGAAAGCTTCGACACCAACTTCACCATGATAGAAGCTGCTGAAGGTTTCGACACCCATGTCAATGTGGTGGAAGAAGGTGATAATTATACTGACCAAGCTGAGGAAAAAGAAGTCAAAGTTTCTGAAGACTTCGACAATGAGAATGCCATTGAAACTACTGAAGGTTTCGACGGAAGAAATACAGTCAAAGTGGGAAGAAGCTTCGACAAGAAAAACTATGAAAGAGATGCTGAGAAAGGGGTGATCTGGGACACTTTGGGAGAGTCAAATGGGAAGTTCGACTTCATGGTGAAATATTCAGCACCACCAAGCTCCAAAACAGATATCAACAAAATCAAACCCACAGGATGGGGAGAGTCTTTCAAAAACAATGACGAAGAGGAGGATAACAAAACCCTCACTGTCCAAAAAGAGGCCACTGAGGGCCTTGATCAAGATGAGGTCAAGACAACAGGGACTGATGACAATTCCCTTACTGTCGAACCAATAAACAGTGGCACCATCAGAACTGAAGAATATCCTGTCGAAAGGGTTGCACATTGCTGCAAATACATCTATAAGGGTTTACACCCAAAAGGCAGTGTAAATCAGTCAAAGGGGAATATCCCAGAGGAAATGATGCTAGTCGAAAAAATGAACAAATTGAAAATTACAACTGAACAGAGTGTTGGGATTCATATGGTGGAAATCACTCAAAAGGGAGGACCAGACACCAACAAGGGAAAGAAACGTCAAGAAAAGCATCAGAAGCTGGTTTACCCAGAAGAGAACGAAAGTCTTGTTGAATTCATCAAGAGGTGTCAAAGGAAGAATGCAGAAGTCATGCTTTGCCCAAGATGCAGTGCTGTGTTCGACAGGAAAGCAGCTGATGACTTAGAAGCAGCAGAAAAGACCCAGAGAAAAAGAAATTGGGGAACAGTCCCACCAACCAGAAACGAAAGATTCGACCCAAGAAGAGGGAAGCATCACAGTCAAGGGGTAGGAGAGAGACGTTCCAACACCTACAAACCATCCAACAGGCCAAATGATGACAAATGGGTTCAGCCTATAAGGGATGCCCAAGGTCAGAAGAGATGGAAGAGTTTTGAAGTGAACAGGGGTCCTTCAATGGAAGTTAAAAAGGAGGCAAGGCCAAAATATGTCTCTGAAAACTACAAAGGGAAGAATCCTATGTCCAGATCCCAATGGAGAAGATTCCAAAGGCAGAAGAAAATTGAAAAGGAAACTGTAGAACACCAAAGGGTTGGGCAGAAGGAAGCTGAGTCAAGCAAATGTGTGCAGATTACAAACAAGGGGATACCCCTGGCAGAAAAAGAAACCCTTCAGGAGAATAGATCTAGTGACACCACAGAAATGCAGAAAACAAACAACAGAATGCCAGTGGACGAAGAAGTCACAGATGAATTTAGTTCAGAATCAGATGCCTCTTTCGACGTAACTTGCAATGTGGTTTCTGTGCTGCCCAGAGATTATGACAGGATAATGGAAGTCGAAGATGAAGAGGATGACATGGCAAATGACAGCATAGGCTTGAAGCCTGTATGCTACTACATAATGAACAATGGCTGTGTCGAAGAGCAAAATGCTTTCTTCGAAAAGCCAGACGATGCAATGAAGGCTCACTTAAAGCCTCTCTTCATAAAAGGAAAGGTAGAAAACGTGGGGGTCAACAAAATTCTGATAGATGGTGGAGCAGCTGTAAATTTAATTCCTCACTACATGATAAAGAGAATTGGAAAAGATGACTCCGACACTAAACCTCACAATATGGTGTTGTCTAACTATGAAGGTAAAGTAGGGACAACACTAGGAGTAATACAACTAAACTTGACTGTAGGATCCATCACCAGGCCTACAATGTTTGTGGTGATAGCATCAAAGGCAAATTACAACTTACTGTTGGGAAGAGAATGGATCCATGGGATTGGGGCTGTACCATCCTCCATGCATCAAAGGATAGCAATCTGGAGGCCAGATGGGATTGTCGAAAACATAGAAGCAGATCAGAGTTACTTCACAGCTGATGTGAACAATGTCACTGGTCGTAACTTCGACAAAAACCTAGCCCATATAGCACCATGCAATCCTGCTGCTTTCGACCTAACAGCTTCCGACAATGCTTACTGTTCCATGTACCTCCATCCTACGCATGGTTTCCAGTGGGATAAAGAAATAATTGGGGAGACAAATTACACTTGGGGAACTGCCCATGTCAACCCAACTGGATGGGGGAGTGAATTCAGTGAAAATGACTGAATTTTCAGCAATGGAAAGGATTTCGGCTTATATAGCCGAAAAACAACTCAAAACAGCCCTTGAGGCTGAAGTTAGCAATATGGCTGTCGAAGCCAGCACTCAAGTTGTCGAAGAACAACATCCTCAAGAAAATATTGAGGAACAGTATGCAAATCAGAGTTTTGAAGAAGACTCAAATGACGAATGGAAGAGTCAAAGACTTGATGCCATTTATGATGACGAACCTTTGGGGTTCGAACAGGATCCAACCTCAACCAATATGAAAATGGTGGCACAGGACCCTTTAGAGGAGATTGATCTGGGACTGGGGGCAGAGAAAAGGCCTACTTACATCAGTGCCAAGTTGAATCCTCAACTCAGAGTCGAAATAATCCAACTGCTGAATGAGTTTAAAGACTGCTTCGCCTGGGATTATGACGAAATGCCTGGTTTAGACAGAAGTTTGGTTGAATTGAAGTTGCCAATACTGGAAGGGAAGAAGCCAATAAAGCAGACTCCCAGACGCTTTGCACCTGAAATTCTGTCGAAAATCAAAGAAGAAGTCGAAAGGCTTCTAAAATGCAAATTCATCCGTACAACAAGGTATGTCGAATGGATTGCTAATATTGTTCCTGTGATTAAGAAAAATGGCAAACTAAGGGTGTGTATTGATTTTAGAGATCTAAACTCAGCCACCCCTAAGGATGAGTATCCTATGCCAGTAGCAGAAATGCTAGTAGATTCTGCAGCAGGCCATGAGTATTTAAGTATGCTTGATGGCTATTCTGGTTACAACCAGATTTTCATTGCTGAAGAAGATGTTCCAAAAACAGCTTTTCGTTGTCCAGGAGCAATAGGAACATATGAGTGGGTAGTCATGCCCTTTGGTTTGAAAAATGCTGGAGCTACTTACCAAAGGGCCATGAATTCTATTTTTCATGATTTCATCGAAACATTTATGCAAATTTATATAGATGACATTGTGATTAAATCTGCTTCAGGCTTGGACCATATTAACCATCTTCGACAGTCCTTTGAAAGGATGAGGAAGTTTGGTTTGAAAATGAATCCTCTTAAATGTGCTTTTGGTGTGCAGGCAGGGGACTTCTTAGGCTTTGTGGTCCACAAGAAAGGGATTGAGATTAATGAAAACAAAGCTAAAGCAATAATGGAAGCAAAAGCGCCATCGACAAAGAAGGAATTGCAGTCTCTACTAGGGAAAATCAACTTTCTCAGAAGGTTCATCTCCAACCTTAGTGGAAAGACTCAGGCCTTCTCACCTCTGCTTCGACTAAAGAAGGAGGGTTTCACTTGGGGGCAAGAACAGCAAGATGCCTTCGACAAGATCAAGGAGTATCTGGCAAATCCTCCAGTTTTAATATCTCCTTGTCGAAAAAGAAGCATGAGGCTCTACATATCAGCATCTGACAGAACACTAGGAAGTATGCTTTGTCAAGAAGATGAACATGGCGTCGAAAGAGCCATTTATTATCTCAGCAGAGTCTTAAATGATGTTGAAACTAGATATAGTATGATAGAGAAGTTATGTTTATGTGTATATTTCTCTTGTATAAAATTGAAGCATTATATAAAACCCGTTGATGTACATATATCTTCTCATTTCGACGTAATAAAGCATATGTTGTCTAAGTCTATTTTACATAGTCGAATTGGAAAATGGGCTTTAGCCTTGACTGAATATTCTTTAAAGTATATGCCTCTAAAAGCTGTTAAAGGGCAAGTAGTTGCTGACTTTATAGCTGACCACTCCATACTTGGAGATGAAACAAATTATGTCGAAAAAGAGCCTTGGAGGTTATATTTCGATGGTTCCAGTCATAAAAATGGAACAGGTGTTGGGGTGTTAATTATTTCTCCCAATAAAATTCCAACAAAGTTCAAGTACAAAATAGAAGGATTCTGTTCAAATAATGAGGCAGAATATGAAGCTTTAATTGCTGGACTTGAAATTTTGTTGGAACTGGGGGCAACAGAGGTCGAAATAATGGGTGACTCTGAGTTGGTGATAAAACAATTGACGAAAGAGTACAAATGTGTCAAAGAAAATTTGATCATGTACTTTGTGATAGCCAACAGACTCCTCAAGAGATTCGACAGTGTAGTCTTTAGACACATTCCCAGATTAGAAAATCAGGAAGCAAATGACTTGGCTCAATTGGCTTCAGGATATAAAGTGTCGAAGGAAAATCTAATGAAAGTTGTCGAAGTGAGAGGGAAAGTTTTATCCACCAGGCTGTCCCCATCTGATTTGGAGACAATAAGATTGGGATATGGTGATGAAGAAAACTTTGAGATTTTCAATATAGATAATCTAGAGGTTGGAGATTGGAGAAAACCTATCAAAGATTATTTACAAAATCCAAACCAGACAGTCGAAAGAAAGATAAAGTACAGAGCTATAAGTTATGTGCTCTTTGGAAATGAATTGTTTAAAAAGACTGCAGAAGGAGTTCTACTAAAGTGCCTAGGAGAGACTGAAGCTTATATAGCTTTGTCGAATGTACACAGTGGTACATGTGGTGCCCACCAAGCAGGACATAAGATGAAATGGCTATTATTTCGACAAGGGATGTATTGGCCAACCATGTTGAAAGACTGTGTCGAATTTGCAAAGGGTTGTCAGGAATGTCAAATCCATGCAGGCATACCTCATGTGCCAGCAAGTGAGTTACATTCTATTGTAAAGCCTTGGCCATTCAGAGGTTGGGCTTTAGATTTGATTGGTGAAATTCGACCAGCCTCTTCAAAAGGGCAGAAGTACATTTTAGTAGGAGTAGACTATTTCACTAAGTGGATTGAAGCCATACCTTTGACGAATGTAGATCAGGAGGCAGTCATAGACTTCATCCAGAAACACATAATGTATAGATTTGGAATACCATAGACTATAACCACTGACCAAGGATCTGTGTTTACTGGAAGAAATATGCAGGCATTTGCAAAAGAGACAGGTTTTAAGTTGTTGACTTCGACACCCTATTATGCCCAAGCAAATGGTCAGGTCGAAGCAGCCAACAAAGTAGTAATAAACTTGATAAAGAAGCATGTGGGTAAAAAACCCAGAAATTGGCACAAGACTCTGGATCAAATCCTTTGGGCTTGTCGAACATCTCCTAAGGAGGCAACTAATTCTACCCCATTTAAATTAACCTATGGACATGATGCAGTATTGCCAGTCGAAATCTGTTTACAGTCAATACGAATTCAAAGACATCATGAGATTCCATCTGAAATCTATTGGAGTATGATGATGGATGAGTTGGTTGATTTAGACGAAGAAAGGTTGCATGCTTTAGAATTAATAAGAAGGCAGAAAGAGAGAGTCGAAAAGTTTTATAACAAAAAAGTAAAATTCAAAGCCTTTTTAGTAAATGATTTAGTTTGGAAAGTGATCTTGCCCATGGAGAAGAAAGACAGAGTGATGGGAAAATGGTCTCCTAAATGGGAAGGACCTTTCAAAATTCTAAGAGTTTTTTCAAATGGTGCATACGAAGTCGAAGAAATAGAAAAAGACAGAAGAGTGCTGAAAATAAATGGAAAGTACTTGAAGAAGTATAAACCAACATTGCAGGAAATAAAAATAAGAACAAATTAAAATTGCAAATAAAACTTGTCTTCGCCAAACAGATGGCGTGAAATAGAATTACATATAAAAATTGCTACAAGAAAATATCCTTAAACAAATAAAATTCCTAAGTCCTATTACAAAACTACTGTCGAAGGAAGGTAGCTTTGAGTTCGTCGAATTTTTTCTTTTGAAGCTGAATTCGACGCTCGCAGAGACTCTTGCTGACAGTCATTTCATCAATCTCCCTGTGAAGTTGCTGGGCTGTTTCTGCATGTTGTAGCCCCTTCTGGAGTTCACTGTTTATTGCTTCTTGATTTGGTTGTTGGAGAGAGACCTGGCGTTCCTTTTCTTGAAGGATTTTCCTTTGAAGATCAGCAATCTGGGCCTGGTAAGCTTGAATATTGCTTTCACACTCAGCAGCAGCTTTGGTGTATTCGTCAGAAAGCTTATTCAGTTCTGAAATCTTCTCTGTCGAAGAAGACACTATGTTCCATTCTGAAACTTGCTCTTCAGACTTGGCTGTGATGTTTTGGGAAAACTCCTTTTGTCGAACCAGATCAGCACTGACAGAATCAATTAAGGACATCAAGTCCATCACCAAACGGCTTTCTTCAGTCGAAGCCTCCAACAGATTGGCACTTTTCAGGAGTTTCTTCAGATCATGTTGGGCAGAAGCATTTTCAGCCAAGACTTCAAACAGGTCAACCCCAAGGATTTTTGTTTTGATCTCATCCATAATGACACTGATTGGTTGAAGGTCAGAAGTGGCCCCTGAAGCTGTCGAACCACTGGGAGAGGAGTCTTGGAAGTTATACCTGGTGTTGAGTAAGGCTTTTAAATATTCCAAGGGTTTTCTAACTTTCAAGCTCTCAATATCTTCATGTGACAAGCTCGTCGAATCAGTACCCAAAGAAGTTTCGGCAGGAACTTTTGATGAAGAAGGAACGTTTTGAGAAGTTCCTCCAAAGCTCAAGTTGACTCCTGGTTGATTCGACAGAGTGACCTCTTCTTCGACATTTTCTTTGTCAACTACAGTGGTGTCAGTTGGATCTGGAGCTTGTACATCCTGAGCAAGGGCATCTTCGTCAGTTTCTGGTATAGCAGCTGGTGTTTGAAGTGGTGCATCTTGATCTGGAATTATTTTTTCTGCAGTGAGGTCTGGTCAAAAAGGAGAATTGTTGCCAGAAGATTCAGAATCACTGAGGTCGAATTCATCCAAGGTTTGAGGTCCATGGACACCTGCATCTGGAGTGGCATCATCTTGAAGTCTTTCAGCCAGAGTCCTCTCAGAATTAGAAGGGACATTTTCTTCTTGGATTGTAGAAGTCTCTTCGACATCAATGACAACCTACAGAAAACATAAAAGAGAGCTATAAGATAAAGATACATGCAGTTAAGACTGGGAGTGTTGTTTGTCGAAGTGATTACTTGAGGGATTTCAGTATGGGCACTTGAGTCTCCACTTCTTTCACTCCTTGAGGGAATTTTGCTGACTAGACTGGCAGGGGGAGTTCGTCTTTGGACTATAGATCTTTGGGATGCTACTGTTTTTATTTTTAGACCTTTGTTTCTTTTCAAAGGTTGGGGTTCAGGAGATTCGTCCTCAGACTCTTCGACGCTCTCCTCCTTCTCTTCTGGTTTTCTTTTCTTGGCTGGGGTACGAGTTACCTACAATAGAAAAAGAAGTGTTCAGCATAAGGAAATGTTGAAGTACATAAATAAGGAGGGATGCTCTATTTTGTCGAAACCTTCTTGGCAGTTGTGGGAGATTTTTCGACTGTTTTTGAAGAGGTTCCTTCGCCAGCAGTCTTCCTGACAATTCTAACAGCTGAAAAAGAAAAGTTGCATGAACATTGATATAGAAATAAAAGGAGTTAGAAACAAAAAGAGAAATGCAATTTCTTCGACACCTTCAAGAATGGGTTCGTCCACAGTAACATGTTCTATCCCAATGTGAAGGTGCCCAGTGAAGTTGTCCAAGTGATACTTCGTCGCAACCACACGTTCGGCAGGTTTTTTGTTTCTTTCACGAAGCAGTTTTAAATCAGATCCACACACAAACCAATCTGGAAATGGAGGACACAAGGCCACCCCAAATTCTGCAGAAGGGAGTGGAGGAAATTTTGGGGGGAAAATGGTGAATGCAAAGTCATAATGTGCATGTGGTGGAAGATATGAAGGAAAAAATAACTTATTCAATTTTTCTGTGAATTTGTGTTTTAAAGATACTGCTGCCTCGCTTATGGTTCGACGAAGATCATCGGGCCTGTAAATAGTTTCAAAGTACTTTTGAAACTTTTGAATTTCTTTGATATGCTGATCTGTACCTTTTTTCTTCTTGTCCTGCACAAAGGTAAAAGCATTCGTCAGAAGAGTAGTGAAGGTTGCTACGTCGAAAAATTTGTTGATATAGTATTCCTTCCACCAAACGTCGAATTCTTCAGTACAGAGGAAGCTTGGTAGAAAGATGGTGGGATAAACCTCCAAAGATGGGTCGAAAAACTTGTTGTATAGCTCCAAACTTTTGTCGAAGTTGTGAAATGAGTTATAGAATATGATAGCACCTTTCTTGTGGTAGATAGGCTTTGTCTTCGTCTGAATTAATCCAAACTGCCTAGCTACCAGATTGGGTTGGTAAACAATGAGGGATACCTTTGTGTTGTTAAGACTATGATGGGAGAAAAAGTGCCTGGGCATGAGAAAAGCTTCCCAAATGGAGATATAGGAGTCTTCGTCTTTCTGGTTCTCCACTGGGAGTCGTCTGGTAAACCATCTTGGACCTACTTGTCTGTTGGCGAATGGTGCCATCGAAGGAGAAAATTTGTAGCGTTTGGCGAACATAATGATGTAGCCAGTGAATGCTTGTTGAAGGCTTGTATTATCATCTGTAGGGGTCAGTTGAACCAGCCTAGGCCATTCGACGCGCCTTTCTTTTACTGCTTCTTCGACAACTGGCATTTTGATGGGGATGAAATTTTCAAAAGTGGCATTCAGCCATAATTGTAGGAGCCAAAAAGGGCCTGTAAGACTAATGTTACCTTTGTCCTTAAGGGTTTTGAGGTTGCTTACACTCTCACTTAAGGATTCATAGAGGTTTGCCAAAAGTAGCTCACTCAGGCAGAATGCAACTCCATTATGAAGTTGATTAGCCATAATGATATAACTTCTGGCCACCTGAAGGGACCTAGTACAGAATACAAATTTGGATAACCACAGGCTGAGGAAAGCAATATGCTCTCTGTCAGAGACCTCTTCATTGCCTTCACCTTGGTGGTGAGTGATGAAAACAGAATACCCAGCATGCTTTGTGTCGAAGCCTATGGGATCCTTGTTTAAGTGTTCAGGGTTAAAGATTTCTCCTAAAGGACTAAGGCCAGTTATGGCTGCTATGTCGAATAGGGTAGGAGTCATCATTCCACAGGGTAAGTGGAAAGTATTGTAAGTACTATCCCAAAAATACAAGGAGGCTAACAACATATTTTGGCAATAACGGGGACCCTCCTTCGACAGTTGGATTAGATCATAAATACCAGTCTTCTTCCAAAACTTTTCTTTGGCTTTTTCGACCCTAGTAAGCCACGCTAGGTAGTCAGAGGGATCTTTCATCAAAGGGGGACTCCTAAAAATCCTATTTTGATTTAGATAAGACAGATCTATCTCTGTCGAAGCCATGAGGACTTCAGGTTCTTTTGATGAGGTTTCGACAGGCTTAGGGTTTTTGTTAGCAGCTATGGGTTTAGAAGCAGAATAACAGGGATAAAATTCTTTCAGACGGTTAGGGTCTATAGTGGGATCAAAAATAGGACCTAACATAGCATGATGAACTCCAGAAACAGAAATGGGAATCATTACCTGTGACCTGTAAATGCTTGCCTTCTCCCTTTCATTTGGGGGTTCTGGAAAATACTGTTGGTGCTGTGTTTGTGTAGGCCCAGATAATATGTGAGCAGGTGGAAGATCCATGGTCTTCTTTGTCTTCTTTGCACTGCGGCCAGTAGTAGTCTTTGGAGGAGCCATTGATTTGATGAAGAGGTTGAAAAAAAAAACAGGAGCTTTGAAAGGTTTTGAAATGGAGTTTTACGTTTGGGCAAGAGAAGAGTTGAGAAGGTGAAAAGTATGAAATGTTGTTGAAAGTGGTATTTATAGAAGATGAAATAAATGACTAATATTAAATAAAGGGAAAATGAAAAGATTTTCAGTTAGGAGTGGAGACGTGCGTTTCTGATCCATTGGTGGAAGTTAGAAAGTGGCAGTTGGTAGGGGGCCATGATTTACCTACAATATAGGGTTATGGGAGATTGTGTAAAAACGTGGGCTAGACATGACGTTTTCATAAAGTGGAAATCATGATGTTTTCTTGGGACTCAACAAAATCACTTTACAATAAATGCAACTGACAGGAAGTCAAAGGTCACATCGACAACAAAAGATATTTCTCCAAGAATAGTCGAAAACATCTTTGCTGGGGGGCAATTTGTAAACCCATAATTTCGACAGACTGAAATTAAGGGTTTGGGGTCATCTTTGTCGAAGGATAACAAAAGGAAGAGAATTCAAGAATTGCTGACAAGGTTTAAAACTCCACTGTTTCGACAGAAAGGGACATAGTGTTCTGGCAGAATAGGTTGGAGAGTTTTTTGTAGCTGAGCGTTTCGAAAGAAGAAGGTTTTGATAAAAAGCAGGGTTTGGCAGATGTTGGAAGAGTTGTTTCTTCTTTAAAAGGTTTCGACAGTTTGAAGAGGTGCAAGGTTTCGTCACCAAAGAAAGGAATTCAAATTCAAAAGGTTGTAACCTTTGGCAGTTGGACACATGGAAGTTTCAGAGAAGAAAATTACATGCAGGCTGACACTTGTCATTTAGTTATAGTTTTTCCGTTCTAAGCAGTTATTTTGTTTGTATATAAATAGGATAGTTTGTGTTTAGAATAGGTGTGTGAAAATTGATACAAAATTCCTGTAAAATACTCTAAGTACCCAGTGTGAGAGAAAATGAGTCTGATATTTGGAACCATGTACGTTTGAACACCATTTATATTTCAAAGTTATTTAAATTACTTGTTCATTCTTCAAGTTTATGTCATTTTAAACTTTATTTACTTTTCTGCAAGTTTTAGCCTTCGACATTTCTTCTTATGCTTGTTTAAAACCTTTACTTTATTTTCATTTTAAACTTAAAGCTTTACTTTATTAGTAAAATCAAAGTTCTTAATACTTGGACAATATTAACCAAAACAAACCACAAATTTATCACAAACTCTAAGAACAGTTCGACAGAACCAATGCACATGTATCCCAGGACTTGTTTGGTTGGTCCTGCAAGTAACCCAGTTTTATGAAGAAATTGGTTAACCAGAGGTTGTTCGCCAGAAACCACAGCGAACACCATCCCAAAGGCCTTAATGCTTTCCAAGATGGCCCATGTGTGTTCTATCATCATATTATGCTCCTCAAAGTTCATGAAAGTCAAGAGATCACAAGAACTGGCAAAGGCATGGAAGCAGAGCTAGGGTTTTCACTACACAGATGACCAAAATTAGGGTTTTGGTTTCAGAGGCCTTAACTCCAATTTTTTGGGTCATTCTTGTTTCTAATGGTCTTAATATGTTATAAGGATCATGTGTACCAAGTTTGATGAAGAAATTCATTGTGGAAGTCATATGTTCACTGGGTAACTTCCTGAGCAAGTTAAGTCAAAATCAGGGCATCTGAGGCCCCCAACAATGGAACCAAGGGGTATTTTCATCAAATTGAAGTTCAATGATCTTTATTTGATCTTATAAGTGGTTGGAAGTTCACAAGAATGAAGAATTTTGAGCCAATTGCAAACTTGTCATTTTTGGAAATGACTTGAAATGCAAACTTTCCATTTTGGGAAAGATTTTCAAATGACCAAAAAAGCTTCAAATGAAAATATTTTGGGCATGAAAGTTGTAGATTAGGTCTTTCCCTTTTCAAAAAGTTCAAGAACATGTCTTGATACATCCTAGAACTCAAGATATGGCCTTTCAAAGTTGGCAAAAATCACATAATTTTCAAGTTCATGTCAAAGAGGGATTTTTGCATATTGGCATTTCAAGCTTCTACAAGACCTCTAATGTGCCCAAATGTGACATAACATGCTAGTACAACTTGCCTAGACCAGAATTATGCCTTGTACCAAAGAATTTCATGGCTTGATTTCACAAAATTCACAAAATAACAATTATGCATAAACATTGCAAACTCTTGATCAAAGCATTACAACTGCATTCTATTAATCTAAGGGTCATCCATGATCCAAGCTGAAGCAATCCATGCTCAGAAATCACCTTTGTCCTAGCCCATACCTATGGTACACATTTGTTGACATTTTTGCATTTCATGCCCTACCAATCCCACAGTGCCACAACAACTCTTCTGGCTAATAACAATTGTTTATTCAAGCCCTAAGCACTATAAATGGACACCCTTCATGGCCTGAAACAACACACAACTTCAGAATCAAGAATTTGCTCTCAGACTTTAGCTCTTAGAATCTCTCAATCTAGCCACTCAAAACCAGAAATTCCCTCACCAATCAACTCCATATAACCTCAGGATCATTTCCCACCTATCACCATAGCCTGAAACACCCTCAAACTCAAACACGATTTCTGCAACTTCAGAAACCAAACACTCAAAATAGCCACTCTAAGCTTCATTGAGGCTTGCCAATAGCATCAGGAGGTCAAAGGGGACTGGATTGCACAAGGGAGAGGCCCAGAAAGCTCCATTTCAAAGAACTGCAACTCAGGTAACCTTCATGAACTTTTTTTCCAGGAGCATGATTTTATGTTCTTAAATGATTCCCCATGTTTCCTTGATTACACTGATATGATTAGAATTGAAAATGAGGTAGAAATGAGGATTTCATGATGTTCTGAAATTTTTGACCTAGAACTTGTTTGCTTCGATTCAGTTTTTTGATGCATGATAAATGATTTTTGTTTGTTGATAGTGATGTATGATGTTAGGAGATTATTTATGGGCAGAAAATTTGAAGTTTGGATGCTTAATTAAGAAGTTGGTGTTTTGTGTTGCCGGAGAAGATGACCGGAGCTTAGCTCCGGTCACCTGAAAGTGATTAGGGCTAATCCATGTTTAAATCCCCAGTTTGAATCTTGGAAATTGGATGTTGATTAGGGTTAGGAAGTGAACGGCTAGATGCGCGTGTTTAATTTTAATTTTGATTAATTAATTACAAAACTTAATTAAAATGCCAGATTGGATCCTAACCACTAGATCCTGCATGAGTTTTTCATTTAAATAAGGGCCATAGGATCTGCATACCCCAAGTCAACAAGACTTTCAATCCTGGCCACTGATCTCTCCCCCACGCAATCTAAGTCACTCTTTTGCATTACTTTCATTTTTATTTTTATTTTATTTTGCTTTCTTTTCTTTTAATTATTAAAAATAGCAAAAATCATTTAAAAATTTTGAAATTTTTTATCATCACTTTAATTAATTTTCAGAACCCAAAAATAATTTTATTTTTATTTTTTCCATTAAAAATGTATTTTTAAATAATTTAATTGTATATTTGAATTAATTAATTCCATTTAATTAATTAAAAATACTTTAAAGTATCTAAAAATCACAAAAAAATTCAGAAACATTTCTCAAACATTTAGAAACATTTCCAAACTCATCCCACAAATTTCTTTTTGGTTTTGATCAAACTTTGTCAATTTCCCTTGAATTAAGGTTTCTAAAATTCATATTTTTTCAACCCTAACTTCAAAAATTCATTTCTCTCAAACCAAGATGAGTTTGCATTTAATTCTTTTGGTAATCTTTCATACTTTACCTCTAGTTTCTAAATATATTTTTGACACATTTTTATCTTGCATTTTCAAATTAATTTGCATTTTCCCTTTAGAATCACCAAAAACCCTAGAAAACTTAGGAAAATCATAACTCTTGATAGGTTAGGCTTCTGAACTCCTCCTTTGGGGTGTGATCTAGTATGGGATTAGGGTTTGTTTGAGCTTGATTTCAAATTTGTATCATATTCATTGCTTCTGTTTTAGTCATTTGCATTTCACATGTTCATAAAACCCTAATTTCTCATGTTCATTTGCATTCTCCTTGCATATTCATCATCACATGAACTTGTCATGACATTTCATGACATTTCATGCATTCATATGTCATCTTAGACATCTTAAGACATGTTAGAACCTTTCTTGATCATTTCTTCATTCATTTGCCATGTTTAGCATTCATTTCATTTCAGAAACTTTCATGTGTTTTCAAACTTCTAAGCATGCTTTAATAACACATCATCCTTGTATGATCATTCATATGCATATTGTATGACTTTGCATCATCTCACATGACATTTACATGGCATAAGAACTTCTGATTTTGATCATTGCATCTCATTTCACTTCATTTCTTTATGCTTTATACTTTATGCATTCATACTAACACATTCAGGTTTAGTAAGTTATTTTGGGAGGTGGATTTGCCTTCACCTCTCACTTCTTCTTATCTCTTTCATATGCATTTTAAATTGTCTTTTAAGTGAATCTAATTCACTTATTTTCCATATTTCTTACTTTCTTCCTTTAAGTTACTTATCTTCTTAGGAAGTAAGTAACGTATTCTTCTGCTTCCTCTTCCTTTCATCTGCTTCTTCCATTGGTGGCTTCCTTGAAGATCTTTCTCTAAGCCTCATAAGCCATAGGATATCCAAGCATGATGATAATTAGGGTTGTGTTTAGTCCGCCTTAGCTTTTTACCTTTGAGTCTCCTTGAGTCTCTCTTCTCATCTCAATAATCAGAGACTAAACTCTTAAAGTTTTAGGACTTTGGAATTAGGGTTATGCCTGCATCCTTCTCTTAGGATGGAGTGTATAACTTAATCCTAAGTGTTAAACCATTAATTTGTTTAAACCTCTTAATCAAATGACTTAATAATCACCGAGAATTTATCTTGTAACTTGGGCCTTACATTAGGGTTCTAACTCTTCCTTATCGTTAAGAGGGACTAACCCTAGTGTTTAATGGACAAGTCCTCCTCAAGTTGTCTTACAAACTTAAAATCCACTTCTTAATTTCATTCGTTAATTAAAATCCATTTAATCAAGGCTTGTTATATAATGAATTTAATCCCTAACCATGGAATAAGTTGAGGTATCTTCCTCAGCTTAAGTGTTCTCATCTATTATCCTTCTATTAGGATGGTGTAATGAGTCCACTAATTTGTGATTAGAGATTAAACTCATTACTTAACACTAAACAAAAACCCAAAAACATCTAATTAATCACAAGTAGGTTAATATCTTAATCCTAATCAGGGAGGATATAATGAGTTTACAAGCCCTTGATTTAGGCTTAAGATCATTAACTTATGCAAAACACCAAAAAACAATAACAAATTTGAAAACACAAAAACAAACAATAATCGTCTCCTTCGGGATTCTTTTTTCATCACTCTCATTCATAAACGAGAATTTTCTTCTTCCGTCTAATGCAATACAGTTAGCACTTGAGCCAGACGAGTCATACACTTGAGCATAGACAAGCAAGCAGTTCACAGTCAATCTTTTTTCAGTCTCTTTGAGTCGAACTACGGTGTTCTGACTTCCTCATTGCATGAGAGGATACGTAGGCTTAACTTAACCATTATCAAACAAAAGTCTCTTTGTCATCCCCCTTTTTCAACATTCTCTCAAAGCCTCAGTTCCTGAGTAATTTACCCTTTTGCACTGACACGTATATTTCTTTTCTTAGCTTTTGCAAACAGATAGCACATACATTACCCCTTTTAAACACAATCTTTTTAAGGGTGGATCCCGTCGAGTACGACGGACAATCTGGGTGCTAATACCTTCCCAGGTTGTAACCAACCCCCTTTCTCAGTTTCTCTGGTTCGCAACCGTCTTATCCATCTTTTTCTAGGTTTATGCAGCATTACCTTTCCTTCGGGATAAAAATGCCTAGCTGGCGACACTATTCACTTCATTTTCTTTTCTCTTTTCGCCGACCGTTCGCGTCTGCACCGGGATACAAATCTTCGGGAGCGACAAGTTGGAGTCACATTAATTATCGGAGTTACAAAAGCTACATGCTGCTGATGACGATTCTCATGACCACGAGGTCTTCTATAACTTTCACGAGACACAACATTAGTCTCACCTTCTTTCTTTTTTCCAAAGTTAAACCTCTTAGAACTCGAGCCTGCACTACTCTCTTGGCTCAACCTTCCCTCATGGACACCTTATTTTAGTCGCATCCCCATACTCACCATTTCAGTGAAATCAGAAGGAGAACTAGCTATCATCTTCTCATTGTATAAAAAACCTAAAGTCTTCAAAAAGATCTCCGTCATCTCTTTCTCTTTCAGAGGAGGAACAATCTGAGCCTCTAACTCGCGCCATATCTGCACATACTCTTTGAAAGTCTCTTTGTCCTTCTGGGACATACACGAAGTTGATCTCTGTTTGGTGCCATATCAACATTATACTTGTATTGCCTAACAAAAGCCTATCCCAAATAATTGAAAGTCTTGATTTGGCTATTATCCAAACTCATATACCATCTCATGGCTGCACCAGTCAAACTATCCTGGAAATAATGAATCAGCAACTGATCATTGTCTGTTTGAGCAGACATCTTTCTAGCATACATAGTCAAATGACTCAGAGGACAAATGTTGCCTTTATACTTCTCGAACTCAGGCATCCTGAACTTATACGGTACTTTGACATTAGGAACCAGACAGAGATCATAGGCCTCTTTTCCAAACAAATCCTTATGCTTCAAGCCTCTCATCTCCTTCTGTATCTCAGCAAAACGACCTTGAAAATCATCAAGTATTTCAATCAAACCAGGGCCTTCACTAGGATTAGCATGGTAAATCACTTGATCATGATGCGGAGTAGTGTGCATCACAGACGGTGCAGTAGTCATCATTGGCGGAAGAGTAGTCATCATTGGCGGAAGAGTATTAAATGCAACAGTCTTAGGAGGAGGAGGAGGATGATAACCAGTAGGAATGAAATCAACCGGCATGCCCCACGGTGTGTGTAAACACCCCAAATTTGCCCTCACCCACTCACACCATGGCTTGTGATCTTCTCATATGCATAAGTTCAATCATAGCATCTCATATTGCATATTTGCCTCACTGCATTGATCCAAAGTCATCTGCATCTAGGGTTTGTGATCTGAGCCATCCCTGAGCCATTTGAGCCACTCCAAAGGTCATCAATCACTTCAAAGAGGTCCATGTATGTTCAAGCATCATATTATATCCTCACAAGATCAAAGAAGTCACAGAATCACAAGAACTGAGAATGGCATGGAAGTAGAGCCAAGCTTAACTGCACAGATGACCTAGAATTAGGGTTTTGGTTTCAGAGCCCATAACTCCAAATTTTTTAGTCATTCTTGTTTCTATTGGTCTCTATATTGTATAGGGATCATGCATATCAATTTTCATGAAGAAATTCCATTGGGAAGGCATCTGATCAAGAGTTGACTTCTTGAGCAAGTCAGTGCAAAATCAGGGCATCTGAGGCCCCCAATGACCCAACCAAAGGGTGTTCTCCATCATTTTGAATGTGTATGATCTTTATTTGATCATGGAAGATGTTAGAAGTTCACAAAGTTGAAGAATTTCAAGCCATTTGCAAAGTTGCCTTTTTGGGAAAGTGACTTGTAATGGAAACTTGCCATTTTGGGAAAGTTTTTCAACCCTTTCTTTTTGATTAAAAAATGCTTCAACTGGGAAAACTTTGGTCATGAAAGTTGTAGAATGGATCATTCCCTTTTAAAAAAGTACAAGAACTCATTCTAATTCATTTTGGATCAAAAGTTATGGCTTGGCAAAGTTGGCAAAAATCACATAATTTCATGTTTTACACCAAAGAGGCATTTTGCAAAATGGTATGACAAGGCATTCTAGAGGCTTCAAATGTACACAAACACTTCACAACATGCTCATATGACTTCTAAAAATCATAATTGGCCCAAGAATTATGCATTTTGGTGCCTTGAACTTCATGAATTTCCAAAAGTGCCAAAGTTGGACAAATTTGCAAAATCACCCATAGACCCTAATCCACTTGCTAATTGGCCTCAAGATTGATTTCATGGCTCTCCTCAATCCTTTCTGCGCAGGACACCCCTTTGTACTTGGCCTGCCATTGACCCATACCTCTCTTACACAAAACTTGACTTTTTGCAAAAAGACCCATACCAATCAAGCTAGGCCACACCAACTCCTCTGACCTATCCAAGTGTGATACATGTACCAAATGAGACTCAACACATACCACAACTAAGCCTGATCTCTCTCACAAGCCAGCATTCTCCAAACTCACCCCTTATGCATTTTCATTCGAAACTCTTCATACAAGCTTCAAACCTCAAAACAAATCCCACAGAACAACTCACCCTAGCCTTCTGATCATTTCCCAACCATCCATTTGCTCTGAAAGGCCCACAATCAAAAACACGATTTCAACATTTCATGAACTGAGATTCTGCAAACTCTCTCTAGAGGCCATTTAAACTCCAGCTAAGCATCACAAACACTTGGGGGGAACCATTGGAGTGGATTTGGAGCAAAGAACTGGCCAGAAAGTCCCTGTTTCGAAAGCTCAAGCTCAGGTAGCCATGGCATTTATTTTTCCAGAACTCTTATTTTATGTTATAGAATAATTCAACATGTCTCACTGATCACCATGATGTTTTTATTTTTGAAAATAGTTGAGTATTGAGCATGTATTGATCTTCTGAAATTCCTGCCATTTTTTCCGTTTTGCTTCGATTCATGATTTTGAGTTCGAATAAATGATTTTTGGTGAGTGATTCTTGTTGGGGATGTTATGGGGATCATTTCTGGAAAGTTAGAGGGCTTGGGGTGCATAGGGAGTGAGATAGCATGAGGAGCTTGCCGGAGAAGATGACCGGAACACTGTTCCGGTCATCTGAAAGTCATTAGGGTTTCTGATTAGGGTTTAATCATAATTAGGCAAGTTTGAATTTGGACCGTTCGTTTGCGCGCCAGGTCAATTCCCGCACGTCCCAGTTTGAACCACAGCCCTTGATCTGTTTGACTTTCTCATTTTTCTATTTAATTTCATTTTATTTTCATTTGTTTTGCATTTATTTGTACGAATTTTAAAAAATAGCAAAACACATTAAAAAATTCTGAAAATTTTTATCACATCTTTTATTAATTTTCAGAACACAAAAATATTTTTATTTTTATTTTTTGCATTAAAAATAATTTTTAAATCATTTAAATGTTTATTTTTAATTAGTTAATGAAAATTAATTAATTAAAAATACATTTAGGTATTTAAAATTCACAAAAAAATTCACATTGCATTTAGAAACATTTAGAAACATTATCAAACCCTCAAACCAAATTTCTTTTTTGTTCTTGATGCATTTTGATCCTTTTCTTTGGAATTAAATTCATTTTAAGGCAATATTTTTGTGCAAACTTTGAAAAATTCATTCTGCCTAACCCTTGAGAGTTTGATGATGATTCTTTTTGCATTGCATCCTTCTTTTGCATCCATCTTCCATTTGCTTGCATACCATGACTTGCCATGACATTTTGTGCATCCACATGATTCATAATACATCTTAGGACATATTAGAATCATGTTTGATCATTGCATCTTCCATTTGCCATGCTATATGTCCATTGCATTTCATAACTTTTCATGTACATTCATGGTTCAAGGCATGCCTCATTTGCATCCTTATGCTTGTATGATCATTCTCATGACTTGCTTTATGTTTGCATCATCTCTTAGCATCATTAACATCATGTTATTGCCTCTGGTTTTGGTTTGCATCATGACATTGCATCTCATTTGCATTGCATTGCATTTCTTTTGCTAACTTTTCAGGTGGTAAGTTGTTTGAGAAGTGAATTTGCCTTCACTTCTCACAATCTCTTTTCATCTCTTCCATACCTTCTTTGCTACATTTTGTGTGTGTCTTAGAGTGAGCTTTCTCATTCATGTTCATCTCTTACTTTCTTTCTTCAAGCAACTTGTCTTCTTAAGTGAAGCAAGTTGTTTTGCTTCTCTTTGCTTCTTGCTCCTTTCATCTGCTTCCTTCCTGGTGGTTTCTGTGAAGATCTTCTTGCAAACCTCACAAACTCTAGGATAACCAAGCATGATAATAATTAGGGTTTTGATTAGTCCCCCATTTAGTTTTACCTTTGTGTCATCTTTGAGTCTTCTCTTCTCATCTCATAATCAGGGACTAAACCCTAAAGGTTTTAAGGCTTTGTGATTAAGCTTATGCCTGCATCCTTCTATTAGGATGGAGTGTATAACTTTAGTCCTAAGTGTTAAACCCTTAATGTGTTTAATTCCTTTAATCAATTCACATAATAATCATCAAGACATCAAGCTTGTAACTTGGGCCTTACATTAGGGTTCTAATTCTTCCTTAATTGGTTAAGAAGGACTAACCCTAGTGTTAATGGATAGGTCCCCCTCAAGTTGTCTTACAAATCATAAAAATCACTTCTTCATCTTACCATTAATTAAAATCCATTTAACAAAGGCTTTGTTTTGTCATGAGGTTAATCCCTAATCATGGATTAAGTTGAGGAGCCTTCCTTAGCTTAAATGTTCTCATCTATTATCCTTCTATTAGGATGGTGTAATGGGTCCATTAAATCCTTGATTATGGCTTAAACTCATTACTTAACACTAAACAAAAAAACCAAAAACATCTAACTAAATGCAAATAGGTTAATGATCTTAATCCTACATCATGGTGATTTAGTGTGAGGTGTTTACTTCATGCTTAAGATATTCTCATTACCCCTAATCAGAGGGAGGATGTGATGAGTTTACTAACCCTTGGTTTAGCCTTAAGCTCATTAACTTATGATAAATTCCAAAAAGCAATAAAAGACTGAAAACACAAAAACAAACAATAATCGTCTCCTCCGGGATTCTTTTCTCACCTCATTCACTCATAAACAAGAACTTGCTTCTTCCGTCTAATGCAAGACAGTTTGCACCTGATCCAGACAGGTCATACACTTGAGCATAGACAAGTAAGCAATTCACACGTCAATTCATCTTTCAGTCTCTTTGGGTCGAACTACGGTGTTCTGACTTCCTCATTGCACGAGAGGATACGTAGGCATAACTTAACGGTTATCGAACAAAAGTCTCTGTATATTCCCCCTCCTTCCAGCATTATTCTTAAAGCCTCATAGTCTTGAGCTTCATTCATTTCACACACTGACACTTCTCTTCACATTTATCTTACACTGACACTTGCATTCTCTCCAGCTTTGATACACAGATCACACTGAAACTACCCCTTTTAAACACAAATCTATTAAGCGTGGATCCCGTCGAGTACGGAGGACAATCTGGGTGCTAATACCTTCCCAGGTTGTAACCAACCCCCTTTCTCAGTCTCTCTGGTTCGCAACCGTCTTATCCATATCTTTTCTCAGGTTTATGCAGCATTACCTTTCCTCCGGGATAAAAATGCCTAGCTGGCGACTCTATTCATTCCCTCCTCTTTTGCCGACCGTTCGCGTCTGTACCCCTTCTGACTAGGTGTCATTTGGTGGGAGCGACAGCTTGGCGACTCTGCTGGGGACCCTTATACTGTAACCAGGGCTTCTGGTTCTTTTTATGGGTTCCTCCTAGCGTTTGTTTGATTTGTGTTTACTGGGGTGTTATATGCTAATTGTGTTTATATAGTTGCTTTATTGATTGCTTTATGTATAGCTTTATTTATTGCTTTCCTTTATAGTTTTTACATATTTCATACTGTCATTATCATTGTTGGATCTGTTCTTCTGTCTTGGTGGGTGGGGTTCCATTGAGAGTTTGAGGTCCTATACCTGGGACCTGAGTGACACATAGGCTATAGTGGATCATGTTCTTTCCCATTCCATTTTGGTCTGGTGCGGGAATATGAAACACGGTTCAGATGTGGGTTTCTTCTTGAGAACTCTGTGCTACAGATTTCCTATAGTGCTAGGGCTATCTAGGAAGCCTGCTAAGTCTGGATGACCTTTACTATGACCTTCAGAAACTGAGGTGAATTAGAGGAGGATATTTTATGGTTATTGTAAACACTGTACCTCTGGGTTAGAAGTGTTTACACTTCTCATAACTGATCCAAGTCTGAGGATCCTTGTTCTAGAACACCACCGGTGAGGGGGTTGGGCTGTTTACAGGTTTGCAGGTACCACTGGCCACTTCATACCTTGATACTTGTTTTGTTTAAGAATGCTTCACTTTGGACAGTTCTTGTGATTTAACCCTAGACATGTGACTCTTTATTTGAGTCCCCCACTTTGGTTACTGGATTTCTGAACCTCCATCTGGACTTCTTGAACATACATGGGCCTTAAATATCAAGACAGATAATCAGATCCAGCTTGATCATAAACCCTTGCATATCATTTGCATATATCATCATTGCATCATTTAACATTTGCTTATTTGTTTTTCAGGGTATCCACATTATATTTGGCTTGGTTTTGACCCCTTCATCTGCATAGACCTCTGTTTCATCAGCTATCTGCTTCAGCTATTCTCTCTAGTTGTTTGCTTCAGCCACCCTCATCATCACCAGCATCAGCCTATTAGTGGCTCATCTCCAGTACCAGTCTTGATCTTCATCAGCACTTGTCTTCAGTTCTTCATCAGCAGTCATGGCACCCAGGAAGAGCAACATTTCTTACCATTTCTTTGAGCCTGTGTTGACTGGAATCAGGCAGGTCCAGTCACTTATCACTCCAGACCACATCCCTTTATTCAGAGAGCATTATGGAGGTATTCTTGACATGGTTATGGACCTGGACCCTTCTCAGAGGAGCATGATTCACACTTGCCTACAGTTTTATGAACCTCCTTTGAGATGCTTCACATTCTCAGACTTTCAGTTAGGGCCTCTATTGGAAGAGTTTTCATCATTGATTGGAGTACCTGTCAGGGGTGGGATCCCTTTCAACCCAGAGATGACTTCTCCCAGCAATGGAGAAGTGGCAAAGGCACTGTACCTGGAGCCTACTTTGATTGAGCAGAACATGACAACAAAAGCTGGAATCCTTGGTCTTCACTTAGACTTCTTGATTTCTCAGGCCATCCTGAAGGCCTCTTTGGGAGAATGGAGGGCAGTTTGTGCATTGCTGGCCCTCAGCATATATGGGGTTGTACTGTTTGCAGATGAGCCCAAATTTATCAGCAAGAATGCCATTCATCTCTTCCTTCTGAGGAACCCAATACCCACATTGCTGGGAGACTACTATTACTCCATTCATCAGAGGAATGAGAAACAAAGAGGAAAGTTGGTGAGATGTTGTGCTCCACTGTTCCACACTTGGCTGCTCAAACACTTGCCAAAGACAGATGCTTTCCTAAATCCTCACCAACAGAAGAATTGGGCTAAGAGACTTATTGCTTTGACTTCAGATGACATCAGATGGTGCACCCAGAGCATCAAAGGCAAAGACATCATCACTAGCTGTGGGCAATACCCAAATGTGCCACTGATAGGAGTAAAGGGTTGCATCAACTACAATCCTCTGTTGTTTAAAAGACAACTGGGCTATGCTTTGATTCACCCTCCTAGGGTGCAAGACTTAGCTGAGACCTTGTATTGTGAGATAAAGCCTAATGTAGTTGCTGTCAGACAAGCATCCTGGGCTTGGGACAACATCCAGACAAAAGGGATGGCTATTCTTGGAAGGTGCAATAATGTTGCTTCAGCTCAGTACTATGACTGGTCTCATGCTAGGACTCAGATTACTGGAATGCCCTTCACCATTGAAGATATACCTGGACCATCCACAACACAGCCAGCAGCCACTATCAGCCTGGAAGAGTTTGAGAAACTGAAGGAAAGGAATGAGAATCTGTCTCAAGCTCTGAAGAAGACTCTTTGGGAAAGGAGTGATGGTCGTCTGGACATTGAGAGGTTGGAGAAGCTTAAGGTGGAGCATCTGGCCAAGATTGAGAAAACAGAGGACTACATCAAGAAAGCAAGGGCTGGGGAGCAAATATTGAAGAATGCCTGCAAAGAGGCCCAGTTTCAAAAGGCTAGGACTGATCTCTATCTACAAGAAAGTCAAGCTAGGTGGGTCAGGATCATTGAGGCCCGTACTCAAGAAGACAAGAAAACTCAGGCCAGGATTGAACAGTTAGAGGCCAATGAAAAGAAGCAACAGGAAGCTTTGCTGGCAGCCCAGAAGGAGATTTCAGAGTTGAAGCTTAGGGCTGGATTGAAGAGATCAAAGGACCAGGATAGGCACAAGAAGCTAACCACTGCCATTGCCACCAGAAACCTCCTCATCAGGAACATCACAGAGCATCCAGCTGGTCCAGTGACTGAGGCACTTCTGAAGGAAGTTAAGGAGGATGAGTTTGGACTTGATGTCTGACCTTTTGATTGTTGTTGCTTTCATTTGATGTACTTTTCATTTTGTGTTGTATTTTGACCCTTTAAGGGCATGTGTTGTAAAAACAGACTATGTATGATTCACCTTGTGTAATATATTTTAGTTTGTTTCCACTATGGGGTTTCTTTTTCTCAACAACATCAAAGCATCTTCCTCAGGGTCTGGAAAGGTCAAAACCAAGTACCAAGCCGGATACCTTGGAAAACAAATAAGCATACTGCATTGCATACTAACCTTGTTTTGTTTTGTAGGTTTTTGTTATTATTTGTTGTTTCTAACTCTGTTGTGGTTCAGGAATTATTGCTCGCCGCCGGGTGTTCCCTCTCAACCGTCCGCACCGGTATCCTACTCGCAACAACCTTCCTGGTATCCAAATGGATCAAGTACAGCAGGACCTGACAGAGGTCAGAACTCAGATGGCTAACGAAAGAGTGGAAATGAGAAACCAAATGGCTCAATTCATGACTGTAATGAATAACCTGGCTCAAAGTCAAGAAAGGTTAAGGGCATTGGTAGAAAGACAAACCCTGAAGAACCTCATCCTGGCACTGGAGGAACCAGCAACAATGAGGGAGGTCAGCCTCATGTTAACCCACCAGTATTTGGACCTCATCTAGATCCAGAGGCCAACATCCCAAGAAATGTACAAGGCAACACTGCTGCAGGAAGGATCTTGCAAGAAGATCCTCAAGAGGAGCAGTTTACTGTAATGGGAGCCGGAGATGAAGTTTATGATAGGAGGTTTGACGAAATTGCTGAGAAGTTGAGATCTCTGGAGTCTCAAAATTCCTTAGGTTTCGATGTGATGGATATGGGCTTAGTGGATGGGGTAAGAATTCCCCACAAGTTTAAACCCCCGTGCTTCGAGAAGTACAATGGAACCTCCTATCCACGAACTCACCTGCAGTCTTTTCTGGGAAGGCTTAAAGCATACACCATGGATGAAAAACTGTGGATGTTCTATTTTGAAGATAGCTTGACTGGAGCTTCAAGAGAATGGTATTCACACTTGACCAGAGCTACAATCAGATGCTGGAAAGACCTAGCTGAAGCTTTCATCAGGCAGTACCAATACAATCTAGACATGGCCCCTAACAGGACCCTTCTGATGGGAATGTCTCAATCCTCCAGAGAAAGCTTCAGGGAATATGCCCAAAGGTGGAGACAGCTTGCTGCTGCTGTCCAACCACCCATGTCGGAAAGAGAAATGGCCGACATGTTCATGAATACTCTGCAGGGAACATACATTGATAGACTGGCTGCCTTTTCTTCTACTAGCTTTGCTGATGTCGTCATAGCCGGAGAAAGAATTGAGAGCCTTCTTAAAATGGGCAAGATTTCTGATAATGGTGCAAGTTCATCCAGTAATCCCAGGAAGCCTTTTGTGGGACCTAGAAGAACCGGTGAGACAAATGCCATTCATGCCAACAGGGGCAGACCTCAGTATGTTCACAGATCAGTGGCAGCAAGTTCACAGATCAACCACAACAACAACCACATTATCAACAACAAGTTCAGTACCCGCCACAAAGAACCTACAACAATAACAACAGCAATCAACAACAAAGACCTTTTCAGCAAAGACCATCACAGGAAAATAGGGTGATTGATCCTATCCTTATGCCCTATGCTGCCTTATTGCCACAACTCCTGAAGCTCAACTTGGTTGAGTTAAGGACATTGGCACCACCAGATCCCTCCAATCTTCCATGGAATTATGATGTCAACGCCCGGTGTGCTTTCCACTCCAATGCACCTGGCCATAATACTGAGAAATGCAGGGCTCTACAAATGAAAGTACAAGATCTGGTGGATTCTAAAGCCCTCAACTTTGCACCCCCTCCAAATGTCAACAATAATCCCATGCCTAATCATGGAGGGCCAAGAATTAATGCCATTGAGAAAGACAAGCCATTTGTCTTGATCACCAGTGTTGGACAAATTCGAACACCTCTGGTTGAAATTAAAGCTCAGCTTCTAGAGTGCCAGATGTTCCCCGGGTGTGAGCTCGGTTGTGGGTATTGCAACATTGCAGTCAACGGGTGTGATAACTTGAGAAGCGGCATAGATGGTCTTATCAAGAGCGGTATCCTTCAAATCTCAACAACGGCGCCTACAAATCCAGCAATTCCTTTGACAACAATTCCTGAGTTTCCCACAACAGCAGCAACAATCATTCCAACCGATTCATCAATATCATCAACAATGGCTCCGTCCATCACTTCAACAAATCAAATGTCAACAACCCTTTCTTCTACAACATCAGCATCCATTTATTCAGCAGAATCTTCTACAACACCAGCAGAAATTAATGAAGATATCTCAGCAGTCACCATCTATTATGATCCATCAAATGTTCCTCCAAACAACAACTTTCAGCAACAAACAGTGGCACCTCCTGCCAGGTCACAAGTCACCATTTACTACGATCCGCACACCATTTCAGTACCCTCCTCTGCTGCAGTCAGTCCAGTTACCATCACGGTGCCTGGACCAGTTCCATATGAAAGCAGTAACGCCATACCTTGGCATTATGGCTCTGATCTTTATTGCAACGGGGAGAAAATCACTTTGGACTCTTCAACCTCTTCTCCACAAATTGATAATGTTGGGGGAGGCGGAGGCTTCACCAGAAGCGGACGCCTTTTTGCCTCACAAACTCAAAGACCTAATGCTGAAGCAGAAGCTGCTGCCAAAGCAAAAGGAAAGGGTGTGGTGCTTGAAGAGCCAGCTATCAAAGAAACTCAGAGGACATCTTTTGAACAAGATGTAGACGAGTTTATGAGAATTATAAAGAGAAGTGATTACAAGGTGGTGGATCAGCTTCACCAAACTCCCTCAAAGATCTCCATATTATCCCTGTTGATGTGTTCTGAAGCTCACAGGAATGCATTACTGAAAGTCCTGCACGCAGCGTACGTGCCAGAGGAGATCACCGTTAATCAGCTAGAAACTGTGGTAGCAAATGTCAACACCAGTCATGGACTGGGTTTTACCATTGCTGACTTAATAACTGAGGGACGTAACCACAACAAGGCTTTACACATCACCCTAGAGTGCAAGGGTGCTGTTCTATCTCATGTACTGGTGGACACTAGGTCATCGCTCAATGTCCTACCAAAGAAAGCCTTGGTGAAGTTGGAATATGATGGCTTGGCACTGCGCCCGAGTAATTTGGTGGTGAGAGCATTTGATGGCTCTAAAAGATCAGTGCTTGGGAGATTGATTTGCCTGTGATGATTGGCCCGCAGACCTTCAAAATTACCTTCTATGTGATGGACATTCAGCCAGCCTACAGCTGTTTGTTGGGTAGACCTTGGATCCATGCCGCTGGCGCTGTTACGTCTACCCTTCACCAGAAGCTGAAATTCAAGTGGGAAGGCCAGATCATCACCATCTGTGGGGAAGAAGACATCTTTGTTAGCCATCTGGCTACGTATAAGTACATTGAAATGGATGGGGAGATCCATGAAACTATGAGCCAGGGGTTTGAGGCCCTGAACATCAATGAAGCATCTGCTGTACTGGGAACCTCCATGACATCTTATCAGCAAGCCAGGAAGGTTGTTGAGGAGGGTACTGCCCAAGGCTGGGAAAAGCTGCTGCCCGTGGAAAAGAAAGAAGACAGATTTGGGTTGGGTTACAAACCAACTCAACAAGATCAATCAGAGGCTGCTAAAGAGCCCAATTTTGTCAGCGGGGGAATGCTCACCCCGGATGCTGTGAACAATGTGGAAGACGAGGAAGAAAGCGACCGCAACCTGGAGAGCTGGATACGTCCAAGGACCCCGGGGAGCCAAGTCCTTAACTGGTCTTCCCAGGAAATTATAAGGGTTACTCCTGCAGAGTAATTATTATTCCCTGTATTTTAAGCATGCATCAAGTCTTGCATCTTGCCCAAGATGTCAAGACTCATTTTGTAATCAGGCCATCTTGTAATTTTGTGCAAACAGATCAATCAATGAATATCAGACATCTTTTGCAAATGAGTCTTTTCCTTTTCCGCTCACTGCTTTTCATTTTTCTTTTTGTACAAAAATAAAATGGCAATGTTTTCCAAAATGATAACTTCTTTTCACTTTTTCTAAACAAGATTAAAATTGATCACTAAAATGAACCAATCTAAACCCTTGCAGAGAGTGCCTTTCAGACTGCACCGACAACAACACAGCTATGGCTTCGTATGACTTTGACAATCCAATCAATCAAGCCGATGAAGGGGTTGAAGAAGATTATGAGCTACCTGAAGAGATAGCCAGGTTGTTAAGGCAGGAGGATAAGGTTATCACTCCTCATCAGGAGGAGGTTGAAACGGTTAATCTTGGTACAGAAGAAGAAGTGAAAGAAGTCAAGATCGGGGCCTGCTTACAAGGTTCAGTAAAAGAGCAACTAATTGACATGCTTCGGGAGTATGTGGATGTCTTTGCTTGGTCCTATTAGGATATGCCAGGGTTGGACACCGATATTGTCATGCACAAGTTGCCTTTGAAAGAAGACTGCCCGCCAGTAAAGCAGAAGTTGTGTCGTACTCGCCCAGATATGGCAATGAAGATAAAAGAAGAGGTACAAAAGCAATGGGACACCGGTTTCCTTGCTGTGACCAGCTATCAACCATGGGTTGCTAATATTGTACTTGTGCCTAAGAAAGATGGCAAGGTGAGAATGTGTGTGGATTACCGGGACTTGAACAGAGCCAGCCCGAAAGATGACTTCCCTTTACCTCACATTGATGTATTGGTTGATAATACGGCTCAGTTCTCGGTATTCTCCTTCATGGATGGATTTTCAGGATACAATCAGATCAAGATGTCACCTGAAGACATGGAGAAGATAACTTTTATCACACCCTGGGGCACGTTCTGTTATAAGGTGATGCTATTCGGACTGAAGAATGCAGGTGCGACTTATCAACGGGCTATGGTAACATTATTCCATGACATGATCCACAAAGAAATTGAATGTTATGTGGATGACATGATTGCCAAGTCCTTCACAGAAGAAGACCACCTGGTAAATCTATTGAAGCTATTCAAGCGTCTTAGGAAGTAATAACTGAAGTTAAACCCCAACAAGTGCACATTCGGGGTGCGATCTGGTAAGCTGCTGGGATTTATTGTAAGCGAGAAAGGGATTGAAGTTGACCCTGACAAAGTCAAAGCCATTCAAGAAATGCCTGCACCTAAGACTGAAACGGAGGTTCGGGGTTTCTTAGGTAGATTGAACTACATTTCAAGGTTCATATCTCACCTTACAGCAACCTGTGAACCTTTGTTTTAGCTGTTAAGAAAAGAACAAACAGTCAGGTGGAACGAAGACTGCCAGAAGGCTTTTGACAAGATCAAGGAATACTTACAAGAGCCTCCAATCCTTATGCCTCCAGTTGAAGGAAGACCTCTAATCATGTACTTGACAGTATTAGAAGAGTCAATGGGGTGTGTGCTGGGCCAGCATGACGAGTCTGGTCGAAAAGAGTATGCAATATACTACCTAAGCAAAAAGTTTACCGACTGTGAACAACGTTATTCACTGCTCGAGAAAACTTGTTGTGCTTTAGTGTGGGCTGCTCGCCGACTGAGACAGTATATGTTGACCCACACTACTTTATTGATCTCAAAGATGGATCCAGTTAAGTACATATTTGAGAAGCCAGCACTTACCGGACGGGTTGCAAGATGGCAAATGATCCTCACAGAATATGACATTCAGTACACATCTCAGAAAGCCATCAAGGGCAGTGTATTGTCTGATTATCTTGCTGAGCAACCCATTGACGATTACCATCCTATGAGTTTTGACTTCCCTGATGAAGACATCATGTTCATAAAAGCAAAAGATCATGAAGAGCCCGTTCACACTGAAGGGCCCGACCCAGAAGAAGAATGGACTATGATGTTTGATGGGGCTGTTAATATGAATGGTCGCGGTGGTGGTGCAGTACTTATTACACCTAAAGGAGTTCACATGCCTTTCTCGGCAAAACACACCTTTAACTGCACTAACAACGAAGCTGAGTACGAAGCTTGTATTATGGGTCTTGAGGAGGCCATTGACCTCAGAATCAAGACTTTGACTGTATTCGGAGATTCAACTCTGGTAATCAATCAGACCAACGGCAAATGGTACACCCACCAAGATCATCTGATACCTTACCGGGATTATACAAGGAGGTTACTGACTTTCTTCACAACGGTCAAGCTTGAGTATATCCCTCAAGACAAAAACCAGTTTGCAGACGCTTTGGCCACCATTTCATCCATGATCAAAGTTCAAGCTGCCAACTTTGTGCCTCGGATATCAGTGTCCAGACTTGACAGACCAGCATATGTATTCTCAGCAGAAGTTGTTAAAGATGTTAAGCCTTGGTTCCAGGACATTAAGCGCTTCTTGGAGGATCAGACATACCCACCTGGGACATCTTCCAATGATAAGAAGACTTTAAGAAGGCTAGCTGGTAGTTTTTTCTTGAATACTGACGGTTCCCTGTACAAGAGAAACTTTGATATGGTACTCCTCAGATGCGTTGATAGGACAGAAGCAGACCTGTTGATGCACGAGGTGCACGAAGGATCCTTTGGTACCCATGCTGGAGGGCACGCAATGGCTAAAAAGTTGTTGAGATCGGGCTATTACTGGATCACAATGGATGCAGATTGTTGTGCTTATGCCAGAAAATGCCACAAATGCCAGATTTATGCAGATAAAGTGCATGTGCCTCCAAATCCTTTGAATGTGATGTCTTCACCCTGGCCCTTTGCCATGTGGGGCATTGATATGATTGGCAAGATTGAACTGACTGCTTCAAATGGCCATAGATTCATCCTGGTTGCCATTGACTATTTTACCAAGTGGGTTGAAGCAGCTTCCTATGCAAATGTCACAAGGCAAGTGGTAGCCCGATTTCTGAAGAGAGATATCATTTGTCGGTACGGAGTTCCCGAGCGAATCATTACTGATAATGGTTCCAACTTGAACAATAAAAAAACGGCAGAACTGTGCCGGGACTTCAAGATCCAACACCACAATTCTTCTCCTTACAGGCCAAAGATGAATGGCGCTGTTGAGGCAGCTAACAAGAATATCAAGAAGATTGTGCAGAAGATGGTGGTTACCTATAAAGACTGGCATGAAATGCTACCGTTTGCCTTGCATGGGTACCGAACGTCAATCAGAACATCCACTGGGGCAACACCGTATCAGCTTTTTTATGGTATGGAGGTAGTCCTACCTGTCGAGGTTGAATTACCCTCTTTGCGGGTACTAATGGATGTTAAACTGAATGAAGCAGAGTGGGTCCGATCCCGATACGAGCAACTGAATCTGATTGAAGAAAAGAGGTTAGCTGCAATCTGTCATGGGCAGCTGTATCAGAAAAGAATGAAGAAAGCCTTTGATCAAAAAGTCAGGCTCCGAGAGTACCAAGTAGGAGACCTTGTGCTGAAAAGACTCCTCCCTCCTCATACAGACCATAGGGGCAAGTGGACTCCGAACTATGAAGGGCCATTCGTAGTAAAGAAAGTTTTCTCTGGTGGAGCACTGATGCTCAATACTATGGATGGTGAAGACATCCTGTCCCCTGTGAATTCAGATGCAGTTAAAAAAAACTTCGCATAAACTGACCCGCTGGACATAAAAACAGAATGTAAGTCCAGGCAAAAATAGGGCATCCCGGCGAGTCAAAAACAGAATAAAAGACTCTTGCAAAAATAAGGGAAAATAAATAAAAGATGTACACCCGCTGAGTTGAAAAGCCGCATTGGACAATTCAGGCAAAAATGGGCATCCCGGTGGATTGAAAACCCGAAAGGGCGATCCACGCAAAATAAGGGAATAAGCGAACAATTGCATTCTGAATTCATCTGTATCATCTACAACAGGGCAAGCTCCGAAAGGATCAAGCATCAGTCAGAATCAGCCTTCTGTAGAAAGCAAGATGAGAAGAACGTCAATTTCATGCGAGTCATAGCAAAGGGGATCTCCTTCAAGCGTCGTCAACATTGCCACTGTCTTTTGTTTCTTAATTTGTAACAATCTCCTCATTTTAGGGGATTTGTTTCTATGACTGTATTTGCCAATTCAGGGCGCGCAAATTAATAAAATCAGATTTTCAGTCATGTTTTGTCTCGTATATTTTATTTTCATTTGCAAAATGTCTGATGTCCTTAAGAAATTGATTGCATAAATACAAATGCTTCCTTTCTAAAAATGAGTGCTTACAGGAAATATACTTACTCCTGGGAGTGTCTAAATCCTATGACGGAATCCAGTAAGGGATACCTCAGGGTACTTGCGCGTTTCTTTGTCTTTACAGGATTGTAGGTAATTCAAAGCACAACATGGGATGCTTTCTCCCCATCAGAGTTACCAGGCATCACTTCTCCAACATTTTCTTCAAAGGGCAGCACCAGAAGGTGTTCATATTCCCCAGCTGAGTTGTCCAGTGTCATCCTCAGTAGGATCTCCCACAGAAATCTCTAGGAAGATCTTTCAGTGATCTTTCTTCTTCCCCAGCCGAGTGATAGACAGGGAACTATCTCCCCGCAGAGTTTCAGCCTTTATCCGGACAAGCAATACCTGAATATCTCATAACAGAGTGAATAAAGCTTCCACAGACCCTAGCTGGGTCCCTCATTATCAAGATAGGTTTATTAGTGACCTATTTCCCCGAGCAGAGTCATATCAGATCTACCAATGATCTTCATCCACAGCCGGGATGTCTACTTCAAGCAGATCAACCTGAGATCTCCACAGCAGCGGGATCTGAATCCCGGATTGGTATCTTTGCATAATCATAGCATCCGCATCATATTTTCCCCACAGAGCGTAGCATTCCATCTAATACGGAGCATTACGGCAAAAATCAAACATATTGCATAATCATAAGCCATGTGTCGAACCGAACACTTGTAAATACTGACAACCCATCAACAATGTACAGAATATTTCCCGATTCCCCTCCAGAGAGCCAAAGCATTTGCCTTACACTCACACTCCTTTTGGCACTCGTCCGTGTCACCACTCCCCAGTAAAGTCGCCCGAGCATTCTTTGCAAACAGACACTTATACATTACAGATGCTTCCCGACACTCGTCCGTGTCACATCCCCAGCAGAAAGCCAAAGCATCCCCTTTGCATTCACGGATCCATATACAATTCCTTGACACCCGTCCGTGTCACCTTCCCCAACATAGTTACCTGAAAACTTGTTTATAATACACTTTCTCCGACATTCGTCCGTGTCGCACTCTCCCCAGCAAGTTAAACACTCGTCTGTGTCTCACTCATACTTGTTACTCATCATCTTTTTACTCATACAGATACTCGTCTGTATCTTGTATATACCACTTAAATCCCCTCAGATTCGACACTCGTCCGTGTTATTTGTTAACCAGTTGGTACTCGTCCATCATCTCTGAACATGCGTCAAGCGTTTGTTTCTACTGATACTCGTCTGTATCATAAGGATGCTCGTCCGCATCTTTAATCTATACACCGTGTCAAACACTTTTTGTCTTCTTGAATTTAGACACTCGTCTGTGTCTACCATTCCCCAGAAGAGTCCCAGCAAATCCCAGCGAATTATTTCCCTTCTATCTGACATTCGTCCTATGTCATGATACCTTTTCAGCAGCCGTCCCCTGCTAGGTGATCGTCCTTCACCTCCTGATGATCGTCCTTCATCACCCTCATTGGAGTCTCTATTCATTAGAACCCCTTCTTATCCGACATTCGTCCCATGTCGTGATATGTTTAGCAGCCGTCCCCTGCTAGGTGATCTTCCATCACCTCTTGATGATCGTCCTTCATCATTTTATCCGATGGTCGTCCCCATCGTTGATCTTGTTATCTGACATTCGTCCTATGTCATGATAAACCCCGAGAGCAGCCGTACCCTGCTAGGTGATCGTCCTTCACCTCTTGATGATCGTCCTTCATCATGCTTATCCGATGGCCGTCCCCATCGTCTACCTTTTCATCCGACATTCGTCCTATGTCGTGATACTTTCGGCAGTCGTACCCTGCCAGGTGATCGTCCTTCACCTTAGATGACCGTCCCTCATCTTATCCCCAACAAAGAAGCCGTCCCCGGCTAGGTGATCGTCCTTCACCTCTGATGACCGTACCTCATCACTTATTTCATTTATGCCTTGAACTTGATGGTCGTCCCCATCATTTACCTATAATCCCCAGAGAGTTCCGTAGCTTTACCTGATGGCCGTCCCCATCATAATATCTTATATCCCCAGCTTGTCGGTCGTCCCCGTCATTGCTTTATCTCCCGCTTCTTCCCCAGCATGCCGGTCGTCCCCGCCATTGCTTTATCTCCAGCAGTCGTCCTCTGCTCGACGGTCATCCTCCATCGCCCGCACTTCATAAACATATTTTATTTTCTTTTTACAATCTATATCCCTTTTCTTCTTCATTCTGTGAGTGCAAATTTTGGATCGTCTTTGGTATTCAACCACAAGTTATCTCGTTTGCCTGTTAAGCCGTTGCTTACATCCTGCACAGCTAACTCATGTTTGAATAGGGGCAGCTGTAAACACCCCAAATTTTCCCTCACCCACTCACACCATGGCTTGTGATCTTCTCATATGCATAAGTTCAATCATAGCATCTCATATTGCATATTTGCCTCACTGCATTGATCCAAAGTCATCTGCAACTAGGGTTTGTGATCTGAGCCATCCCTGAGCCATTTGAGCCACTCCAAAGGTCATCAATCACTTCAAAGAGGTCCATGTATGTTCAAGCATCATATTATATCCTCACAAGATCAAAGAAGTCAAAGAATCACAAGAACTGAGAATGGCATGGAAGCAGAGCCAGGCCTAACTGCACAGATGACCTAGAATTAGGGTTTTGGTTTCAGAGGCCATAACTCCAAATTTTTTAGTCATTCTTGTTTCTATTGGTCTCTATATGGTATAGGGATCATGCATATCAATTTTCATGAAGAAATTCCATTGGGAAGGCATCTGATCAAGAGTTGACTTCTTGAGCAAGTCAGTGCAAAATCAAGGCATCTGAGGCCCCCAATGACCCAACAAAAGGGTGTTCTCCATCATTTCAAGCCATTTGCAAAGTTGCCTTTTTGGGAAAGTGACTTGTAATGGAAACTTGCCATTTTGGGAAAGTTTTTCAACCCTTTCTTTTTGATTCAAAAATGCTTCAACTGGGAAAACTTTGGTCATGAAAGTTGTAGAATGGATCATTCCCTTTTCAAAAAGTACAAGAACTCATTCTAATTCATTTTGGATCAAAAGTTATGGCTTGGCAAAGTTGGCAAAAATCACATAATTTCATGTTTTACACCAAAGAGGCATTTTGCAAAATGGTATGACAAGGCATTCTAGAGGCTTCAAATGTACACAAACACTTCACAACATGCTCATATGACTTCTAAAAATCAGAATTGGCCCAAGAATTATGCATTTTGGTGCCTTGAACTTCATGAATTTCCAAAAGGGCCAAAGTTGGACAAATTTGCAAAATCACCCATAGACCCTAATCCACTTGCTAATTGGCCTCAAGACTGATTCCATGGCTCTCCTCAATCCTTGCTGCGCAGGACACCCCTTTGTGCTTGTCCTGCCATTGACCCATACCTCTCTTACACAAAACTTGACTTTTTGCAAAAAGACCCATACCAATCAAGCTAGGCCATACCAACTCCTCTGACCTATCCAAGTGTGATACATGTACCAAATGAGACTCAACACATACCACAACTAAGCCTGATCTCTCTCACAAGCCAGCATTCTCCAAACTCACCCCTTATGTATTTTCATTCGAAACTCATCATACAAGCTTCAAACCTCAAAACAAATCCCACAGAACAACTCACCCTAGCCTTCTGATCATTTCCCAACCATCCATTTTCTCTGAAAGGCCCACAATCAAAAACACGATTTCAACATTTCATGAACTGAGATTCTGCAAACTCTCTCTAGAGGCCATTTAAACTCTAGCTAAGCATCACAAACACTTGGGGGGAACCATTGGAGTGGATTTGGAGCAAAGAACTGGCCAGAAAGTCCCTGTTTCGAAAGCTCAAGCTCAGGTAGCCATGGCATTTATTTTTCCAGAACTCTTATTTTATGTTATAGAATGTTTCTACATCTCTCACTGATCACCATGATGTTTTTATTTTTGAAAATAGTTGAGTATTGAGCATGTATTGATCTTCTGAAATTCCTGCCATTTTTTCCGTTTTGCTTCGATTCATGATTTTGAGTTCAAATAAATGATTTTTGGTGAGTGATTCTTGTTAGGGATGTTATGGGGATCATTTCTGGAAAGTTAGAGGGCTTGGGGGTGCATAGGGAGTGAGATAGCATGAGGAGCTTGCCGGAGAAGATGACCGGAACACTGTTCCGGTCATCTGAAAGTTGTCGCTCCCGACAAATGAAACGGGGTCAGATGAAGGTACAGACGCGAACGGTCGGCGAAAGGGACAGTGAGAACACACAGCCGTGAACTCACTAGAGGATGAATAGAGTCGCCAGCTAGGCATTTTTATCCCGAGGGAAAGGTAATGCTGCATAGACCTAGAAAAAGATGGATAAGACGGTTGCGAACCAAAGAGACTGAGAAAGGGGGTTGGTTACAACCTGGGAAGGTATTAGCACCCAGATTGTCCGCCGTACTCGACGGGATCCACGCTTGAAAGGTTTGTGCTTTAAAGGGGTAGTGTCAGTGCAATCTGTGTATAAAAGAGCTGGAAAAGGATGTACAGGTGTCAGTGTAAGAGAAATGAAGTGTATAAGTGATGTGAAGTATGAAAGTGTCAGTGTAAGAAAGGAGCGAAATGCTCAAGATCATGAGGCTAAAGAATGAAGCTGGAAGGAGGGGGAATATACAGAGACTTTTGTTCGATAACTCTTAAGTTATGCCTACGTATCCTCTCGTGCAATGAGGAAGTCAGAACACCGTAGTTCGACCCAAAGAGACTGAAAGGTAAATTGACTGATGAACTGCTTACTTGTCTATGCTCAAGTGTATGACCTGTCTGGCTCAGGTGCGAACTGTCTTGCATTAGACGGAAGAAGCAAGTTCTCGTTTATGAGTGAAGGTGATGAGAAAAGAATCCCGGAGGAGACGATCATTGTTTGTTTTTGAGTTTTCAGTCTTTTATTGCTTTTGGAAGTTTGTCATAGGAAAATGAGCTTAAGACTAAACCAAAAGGTTAGTAAACTCATCACATCTTCCCTCTGATTAGGGGTAATGAGAATACCTTAAGTGTGAAGTCAGCATCTCACACTTAATCACCATGGTGTAGGATTAAGATCATTAACCTACTTGTAATTATTTAGATGTTTTTGTTGTTTTTGTTTAGTGTTAAGTAATGAGGTTAAGCCATAATCAAGGATTAAACAGACTCATTACACCATCCTAATAGAAGGATAATAGATGAGAATGTTTAAGCTGAGGAAAGCTTCTCAACTTAATCCATGATTAGGGATTAAACTCATGACAAAACAAGCCTTTGATTAAGTGGATTTTATTTAATGGTATGATGATGAAGTGAATTTTATGGTTTGTAAGACAACTTGAGGGGGACTTGTCCATTAACACTAGGGTTAGTCCTTCTTAACCATTTAAGGAAGAATTAGAACCCTAATGCAAGGCTCAAGTTACAAGTGTGATGTCTTGATGATTATTAAGTGAATTGATTAAGGATTTAAACACATTAAGGGTTTAACACTTAGGATTAAAGTTATACACTCCATCCTAAGAGAAGGATGCAGGCATAAGCTTAATCACAAAGCCTTAAAGCCTTTAGGGTTTAGTCCCTGATTATGAGGTGAGAAGAGAAGACTCAAAGAGAGACACAAAGGTAAAACTATGAGGGGAGACTAATCAAAACCCTAATTCATTGTCATGCTTGGTTGTTCCTAAGGTTTGTGAGGTTTGCAAGAACAAGCTTCAAAGGCCACCAGGAAGCAGATGAACAGGATCAAGAGAAGCAAAGTGACTTGCTTCATTCAAGAAGTCAAGTCACTTGAAGAAAGAAAGTGGGAGGAACAAGAATGAGCAAGCTCAATCTTAAACACATATAGAAATGCAGCAATGGATGCAAGAGAGATGAAAAGAAAGGTTATGAGAAGTGAAGGCAAATTCACTTCCCAAATCACTTACCACCTGAAAAGGGTTAGAAAAGAAATGCAATGCAATGCAAGATGAGATGAGATGACATGATGAGAAACAAAACCAGAAGCATGTTGATGATGATAATGATGCTATGGAGATGCTACAAACATGAGGCAAGGCATGGAGATGTTCATACAAGATCATGGATGCAAATTATGCAAGTTAAGGAACATGAACATACATGAAAAGTTATGAAGTGCACATGGCATACAATATGGCAAACACATGATGCAATGATCAAACATGCTTTCTACATGTCTTAAGATGTCAAATGAATCAAATGGAGGCATGGAATGTCATGGCAAGTCATGTTGTGCAAGAAGATGCAAGATGGATGCATATGGAAGCCCAAATTAGGGTTTATGAATCAAACAACAAACAAAAACCCAAAACAGAAGCAAACCCTAAGATAAAAAATGGAAAATGCCACCCAAAGAAACCCTAAACCTATACTAAACCAAGGTCCAAAGGGGAGGTATCAACTCTCAACCAATCTCAAGATATGAATTTTCTAAGTTATTAGGGTTTTTAGGGTTCCTAAACAAAAGAAATGCCAAACAAATTGAAAATGAGGAAACAAATCATGGCCATTTAAACCTAGAAACTAGATGCTAAGCATAAAACAATGCAAAAAGAATCAATGTCCAACTCTTCTCAAATAGGCAGAAATGAATTTTTGAACTTTGGATCAAATTAATGCATAAAAATGATTTTAATTCAATGGAAAATTCTCAAAATGCATCAAGATCAAAAAGGAAATTTGGTTTGAAGGTTGGACAATGTTTCTAAATGTCTTAGAACATTTCATGAATTTTTTGGTGATTTTTAAATACTTAAAAGTATTTTTAATAAATTAATTTCCATTAATCAATTAAAAATAATCTTTTAAATATTTAAAAATACTTTTTTAATGATAAAAAATAAAATGAAAATATTTTTGGGTCATAAAAATTAATAAAACTCAGAAGAAAAAGTTTCATAATTTTTATGCATTTTTTACTATTTTAAAATAATTGTGCAAATAAAATGAAAAGAAAATGAATTAAAATTAAATAAAAGGGAAAGTATGCGCAATGGAGGGCCAGGATTGATTCTGGGGAAGAGACTGTTGACTTGGAGCGTAATCCAGTGGTCTATATTCAAACTGGCCTAATTTCCATTTACGAATTAATTAATCCAGATTAAGAAAAGTCAACTGGGATTAGGGCAAAATGGAGTGATCCTGGGCGTCCAAACACGCGCGAGTCAACACATCCAAGGGACCAAATTCAAACTTCATTAAACACAGGAATTAAACCCTAATCCTTTTCAGGTGGCCGGAGAAGACCTCCGGTCGTCTTCTCCGGCGGGAACCCCCACCTGAAAACTTCTAAAATCCCCAAAACGCAACTAAAATGAAATCTAAACAAACAGAAATCCTTCCCATACTTCACTGAACCAAAACCCCAAGCTAAAACTCATTTATATTCCCTCAATCACATGAATCGAAACAAAACATTTTTAGGGCACGCAAGTTTCAGAAGCTAATTAAATACTCATTTCGAAGCCATTTCAAAAACTAAAAGCATATTCATGATCAGGAAGGCATAAAGAGCAAGTTTAGAACAAGAAAAATGATTTCTGGAAAAATATTTTTCAAGCTACCTGAGATTCGAAGCTTTCACTCTGATGACTTTCTGGCCACTTCCTTCAGTGCAATCCACTCCACTTGATCCCCAGATGATGTTTGAATGCTCAAAAGGAATTTATGTTGGCTGGATGAGAAGTTTGACAAGCTTCTGCTCAAGCTCAGTCAGAAATGGCAATGGAGTTTCAGGCAGTTTCAGGCCATGGTGAGTGGTTGTTTGTGATCCAGATGATGTGTGGAGAAGGTCTGTGGTGTTTGTTTTGATGTTTGTGAGCTAGGGGAGAGATTCGAATGGAACTGCAAGTTGAGGTGAAGAATGGCAGTGGGGTGTTCTTGCTTGTTTCAGGCCTGGCTTTTGGTGGTTTGAGGTCTATGAAGTGTGGTGAGATGAATGATGAAGATGGTTTTAGTGTCCTGAGCTTGTGGAGGCAGATTCGAAGGCTTATGCAAAAGGGAGTGTTTTTGTGAATGTGTTCAATGAGTGAGTTTCAGCCTTGCTAGATGTATGGAATGGCTTGCCAAATGATAATGTATTTTAATCCCATAGGTCAGATGATGTGACCTGGCCTATGGTGATTGGTAAGTTTGCTTTTGCAAAAAGTCAAGTTTTGTGTAAGGCAAGTATGGCTCATGATCTAGGCAAGTACATGGCATGGGCTATGCGCAGCACAATGAGGGGAAAGGGCTAGCTTGGTTCAGCAGCCAATGCATCAAGTTGGTGAGATGAAATGAGTGGTTTTGCAACTTGTTACAACTTTGGTTCACATGTGATTCTCTTTATCCAACCAAACCTAAACCATGGGCATTCTTGGTTCATTCTGAATTTTGTGACTTATAGAATTTTTGCATACTGGTTTGAAGTGAATTAGAGGTCACAATTGACTTTGGTTCATGATTTTGCAAAGTTCTCACTTGAAGCATGCCTTGAAAATCAATGATTTTTGCCAACTTTGTCACACCATAACTTTTGATCCAAGAAGAGTTTGATCATGTTCTTGTACTTTTTGAAAATGGAAAGATGAGATCTACAACTTTCATGACCAAAGTTTTTCCATTTGAGGCATTTTTGGATCAAGAATCAAGGCTTGAAAAATGACCTAAAATGAAGCATTCTTGAAAAGTCAATTATGCCCAAAAAGTCAACATTTGCAAAAACCCTAAATTCTTGACTTTTATGAACTTCAACCTTCTACCATGACCAAATAAAGATCATATACACTCAAAATGATGAAGATCATCCATTGGTTGGGTCATTGGGGGCCTCAGATGCCCTGATTTTGCACTGACTTGTCTGAAAAGTCAACCCTTGATCAGATGACTTCGCCATGGAATTTCTTCATGAAAATTGATATGCATACTCCCTATACCATATAGAGACCAATGGAAACAAGAATGACCAAAAAATTTGGGGTTATGGCCTCTGAAACCAAAACCCTAATTTTCAGTCAACTGTGCAGTCAAACCTGGCTCTGCATCCATCCAAACCCTAGTTCTTGTGATTCCTTTGAATTCTTGACTTTGAGAGGATGTACTATGATGCTTGAACACATGTAGACCCCTTTGAATTGATTGGGTGCCTTTGGAGTGGCTCAAGATGCCCTGAGATTGCTCAGATCACAAACCCTAGGTGCAGATGACTTAGAATCTATGCAGTGAATCAAAATTGTGATATGAGATGGCATGATTGTGTTTATGCATATGAGAATGATCACAAGCCATGGTGTGAATGGGTGAGGGAAAATTTGGGGTGTTTACAGCTTCCCCTATTCAAACATGAGTTAGCTGTGCAGGATGTAAGCAACGGCTTAACAGGCAAACAAGATAACTTGTGGTTGAATACCAAAGACAGTCCAAAATTTGCACTCACAGAATGAAGAAGAAAAGGGATATAGATTGTAAAAGAAAACAAAGTATATTGTAAAGTGGGCGACGGAGAGCGACCGTCGAGCAGCGGACGACTGCTGGGCAAGGAGCAATGACGAGGACGGCCGACATGCTGGGGAAAGTGTGTGAAGTAAAGCGATGACGGGGGCGGCCGACATGCTGGGGAAAAGGTAAAGCTAAGACGGGGACGGCCGACTAGCTGGGGAATGTCAAAATATGATGGGGACGGCCATCAGGATAAAGCTGTAAAATGAAACATGACGGGGACGGCCATCAAGTTCATAAAGGTAAAGTAACCAACGATGGGGACGGCCATCGGGCTAAAAAGGAAAAGGGACCACGACGGGGACGGGCATCGGGTTAAAGAATAAATGAAATAAACAGATGATGGGGTACGACCATCAAAGGTGAAGGACGATCACCTAGCAGGGGACGGCTGCTCTGTTGGGGATAAAAGAAATATGATGGGGACGGCCATCAAAGGTGGAGGACGACCACCTGGCAGGGTACGGCTGCCGAAAATATCGCGACATTGGACGAATGCCGGATAAAAGGGTCAACGATGGGGGATGGCCATCGGACGAGCATGATGGAGGACGACCATCAAGAAGTGGAGGACGACCACTCAGCAGGGGACGGCTGCTCTCAAGGTTTATCATGACACAGGACGAGTGTCAGATAACCAAAATCAACAATGGGGACGGCCATTGGATAAAGTGATGAAGGACGATCATCAAAAGGTGGAGGACGACCACCTAGCAGGGGACGGCTGCTAAAAAGATCAACGATGGGGACGGCCATCGGATGAGCATGATGGAGGACGACCATCAAGAAGTGGAGGACGACCACTCAGCAGGGGACGGCTGCTCTCAAGGTTATCATGACACAGGACGAGTGTCAGATAAAAGAAAATGCTTTGTTGGCGATCTACTGGGGATATAGTGAACACGGACGAGCGTTCACAACCAAGAAAGGAAAGTATAAGTGTTTGGTATTGTGTATAGATTAGAGATGCGGACGAGCATCCTTAAGACTATGATACGGACGAGCATCATGTAGAAACAAACTGACGCATGTTCAGAGATGATGATACGGACGAGTATCAACGGGTTAACAAAGAACACGGACGAGTGTTGAATCCGAAGGGACTCTTCTGAGGGAATAGTAGACACGGACGTGTGTCTATATCCAAGAAGACATAAGTGCTTTACACAGTGTATGGATTAAAGATGCGGACGAGCATCCTTAAGATTATGATACGGACGAGTATCATGTAGAAACAAACATTAGACGCAATGTTCTGAGATGATGATACGGATGAGTACCAACTGGTTAACAAAGAACAAAGACTACTGCTGAATCTGTGGGGAGATAAGTGGTGGTATATACAAGATACGGACGAGTATCTGTATAAGTGTATCGTGAGTAGTGAGTATATGTAGATGAGTGTTTTAACTGCTGGGGAGAATGACACGGACGGGTGCCAAGAGAGAAAAGTGTAATATGAACAAGTATCTGCTATACAAAGTCTAGGCGACTGCGCTGGGGAAATGACACGGACGGGTGTCAGGAAAGTGTATATATAGGTATGTGTGGGTGCAAAGAGGATGTCTTTGGCTTTCTGCTGGTAATATGACACGGACGGGTGCCATGAAGTATCCGTGATACGGGTGATTTGTTATAAAGAGTGTTCTGGCGACTTTACTGGGGAGAGGTGACACGGACGGGTGTCAAGAGGTGCATATACTGGTGTTTGTGATTTGTGAGGCAACTGCTTTTGCTGGGGACTCTGGTGGATTTTGGGGGAAGTATTCTGTATTCTGATGAATGACTATTATTCACAAGTGTTGATTCCGAACATGGCTTATGATTATGCTATGCGTTTGTTTTTTTGCCGTAATGCTCCGTATTAGACGGAATGCTACGCTCTGAGGGGATAATATGATGCAGATGCCATGATTTTGCAAAGATATCAAATCGGGATTCGGATCCCGTTGCCGTGAAGATCTCTTGGTTGATCTGTTTGAGGCGAACCTCCCAGCTGGGGATGAGATCATTGGTAGATCTGATGAGAGGTATCTGCTTGGGGATACAGGTCACTGATTTGACATATCCTTGTAATGTGGAACCCAGCTGGGGTTTGTAGAGGCTCCCTTCACTCTGTTGTGATCTTCTATGCACTGCTCTTCTGGATAGAGGCTGGAAATATGTGGGGAGATGGTTCCCTGACTTCTGTACTCAGCTGAGGATGAAATGGCAACTCGGCTGGGGAATTTATGAGAGGCAACTCAGCTGGGGAGAGCAACAAGAGGCAACTCAGCTGGGGATAGAGCAATTCGGATGCTGAGATCTTTTGCTGATTTGCCAGCTTGCTGGGATGAAGCTTACATGCCCCAAGTTGCGTCCTGTATACCTGCGATCCTGCAAAGATAAGGAAACGCACAAAAGGTCCCGAGGTATCCTTTACTGGATTCCGTCATAGGAGTTAAGTACTTTCGAGAGTAAGTATATTCCCTGTAAGCATGTGTTTTATCATTTTTGGGAGAAAAGCATCTGTACTTATGCAATTGATTTTTTAGAGACACCAGACATCCTTTGCAAATAAAAATATACAAAACGAAACATGACTGAAAAATCTGATTTTATTAATTCATGTGCCCTGAATTGGCAAGATACAGTCAAAGAAACATATCTCCTGAAATGAGGAGACTGTTACAAATTGAGAAACAAGGTGCTGGCAGTGTTGATGACGCTTTGAGAAGCTTCCTCTTCTGCTATGACTCGTATGACAATGACGTTCTTCTCGTCTTGCTTTCTGAAAAGGCTGATTCTGATTGAAGCTTGACTCTGTTGAAGCTTTCCAAGTTGTAAGTGATACAGACGAATTCAGAATGCAGTTGTTCGCTTATTCCCTTATTTTGCATGGATCGCCCTTTCGGGTTTTCAATCCATCGGGATACCCATTTTTGCCTGAGCTGTCCAATGCGGCTTTTCAACTCAGCGGGTGTACATCTTTTCATTTATTTCCCTTATTTTTGCCCGAGTCTTTTATTCTGTTTTTGACTCGTCGGGATGCCCTATTTTTGCCTGGACTTACATTCTGTTTTTATGTCCAGCGGGTCATTTTATGCGAAGTATTTTTTAACTGCATCTGAATTCACAGGGGACGGGAAGTCTTCACCATCCATAGTGCTGAGCATCAGTGCTCCACCAGAGAAAACTTTCTTTACCATGAATGGTCCTTCATAATTTGGAGTCCATTTGCCCCTGTGGTCTGTATGAGGAGGGAGGATTCTCTTCAGCACAAGATCTCCCACTTGGTACTCTCGGTGCCTGACTTTCTGATCGAAGGCCTTCTTCATTCTTTTCTGATACAATTGCCCATGACAGATTGCAGCCAATCTCTTCTCTTCAATCAGACTCAGTTGCTCGTATCGGGACCTAACCCATTCTGCTTCACTCAGTTTGACATCCATCAAGACTCGCAAGGAGGGTAATTCAACTTCAACCGGTAGGACTGCTTCCATTCCATACACAAGCTGATACGGCGTTGCCCCAGTGGATGTCCTGACTGACGTGCGGTACCCATGCAAGGCAAATGGTAGCATTTCATGCCAGTCTTTGTAGGTGACTACCATCTTCTGCACAATCTTCTTAATATTCTTATTTGCCGCCTCAACAGCACCATTCATCTTTGGTCTGTAAGGAGAAGAATTGTGATGTTGAATCTTGAAGTCCCGGCACAGCTCTGCCATCATTTTGTTGTTGAGATTGGAACCATTATCAGTAATGATTCGCTCGGGAACTCCATATCGACAGATGATATCTCTTTTCAGAAATCGGGCTACCACTTGCCTTGTAACATTTGCATATGAGGCTGCTTCAACCCACTTAGTGAAATAGTCGATGGCGACCAGGATGAATCTGTGGCCGTTTGAAGCAGTTGGCTCAATCTTGCCAATCATATCAATGCCCCACATGGCAAAGGGCCATGGTGAAGACATAATGTTCAAAGGATTTGGAGGCACATGCACTTTGTCTGCATAGATCTGGCACTTGTGGCATTTCCTGGCATAGGCACAACAGTCTGCATCCATTGTGATCCAATAATAGCCTGATCTTAACAACTTCTTAGCCATTGCATGTCCTCCAGCATGGGTACCAAAAGAGCCCTCATGCACTTCATGCATCAACAAATCTGCTTCCGTCTTGTCAACACATCTGAGGAGTACCATATTAAAGTTCCTCTTGTATAAAGACCCATCAGTGTTCAGAAAGAAACTTCCAGCAAGCCTTCTCAAGGTCTTCTTATCATTGGAAGATGCCCCAGGGGGGTATGTTTGATCCTCCAAGAAGCACTTAATATCATGGAACCAAGGCTTATCATCTTTGACAACATCTGCTGCGAATACATATGCTGGTCTATCAAGTCTCGATACTGAAATCTGAGGTACAAAGTTAGCAGCTTGAACTTTGATCATGGACGAAATGGTAGCCAAAGCATCTGCAAACTGATTCTCGTCCCGAGGGATATACTCAAGCTTGACTGTTGTGAAGAAAGTCAATAACCTCCTTGTATAATCCCTGTAAGGTATCAGATGATCCTGGTGTGTATACCATTTCCCGTTGGTCTGATTGACTACCAAAGCTGAATCTCCGAATACGGTCAATGTCTTGATCCTGAGGTCAATGGCTTCCTCAAGACCCATAATGCAAGCTTCGTATTCAGCTTCGTTGTTAGTGCAGTTGAAAGTGAGTTTTGCCGAGAAAGGCATGTGAACTCCTTTGGGTGTAATGAGTACTGCACCAACACCACGGCCATTCATGTTAACAGCCCCATCAAACATCATAATCCATTCTTCCTCCGGGTCGGGCCCTTCAGTGTGAACAGGCTCTTCATGATCTTTTGATTTAATGAACATGATGTCTTCATCAGGGAAGTCAAATCTCATGGGCTGGTAATCATCAATAGGTTGCTCAGCAAGATATTCAGACAATACACTGCCCTTGATGGCTTTCTGAGATGTGTACTGTATGTCGTATTCTGTAAGGATCATTTGCCATCTTGCAACCCGTCCGGTAAGAGCTGGCTTCTCGAAAATGTACTTAACTGGGTCCATTTTGGATATCAATAAAGTAGTGTGGGTCAACATATACTGTCTCAGTCGGCGAGCAGCCTACGCTAAAGCACAACAAGTTTTCTCGAGCAGCGAATAACGTTGTTCACAGTCGGTAAACTTTTTGCTTAGGTAGTATATTGCATACTCTTTTCGACCAGACTCGTCATGCTGGCCCAGCACACGCCCCATTGACTCTTCTAATACTGTCAGGTACATTATCAGAGGTCTTCCTTCAACTGGCGGCATGAGGATTGGAGGTTCTTGCAGATATTCCTTGATCTTGTCAAAAGCCCTCTGGCAGTCTTCATTCCACCTGACCGTTTGTTCTTTTCTTAACAGCTTGAACAAAGGTTCACAGGTTGCTGTAAGGTGAGATATGAACCTTGAAATGTAGTTCAATCGTCCTAAGAACCCTCGAACTTCTTTCTCAGTTTTCGGTGCAGGCATCTCTTGAATGGCTTTGACTTTATCAGGGTCCACTTCAATCCCTTTCTCGCTTACAATAAAGCCGAGCAGCTTACCGGATCGCACCCCGAATGTGCATTTGTTGGGGTTCAACTTCAGTTGGTACTTCCTCAGGCGCTTGAATAACTTGAGCAGATTTACCAGGTGATCTTCCTCTGTAAGGGTCTTGGCGATCATGTCATCCACATAACATTCTATTTCTTTATGGATCATATCGTGGAATAACGTTACCATAGCCCGTTGATACGTCGCACCGGCATTCTTGAGCCCAAATGGCATTACTTTGTAGCAGAACGTGCCCCAAGGTGTGATGAATGTTGTCTTCTCCATGTCTTCAGGTGACATCTTGATCTGGTTGTATCCTGAAAATCCGTCCATGAAGGAGAATACCGAGAACTGAGCCGTATTATCCACCAATACATCAATGTGAGGTAATGGGAAATCATCTTTCGGGATGGCTCTGTTCAGGTCCCGGTAGTCAACACACATTCTTACTTTGCCGTCTTTCTTAGGCACAAGTACTATATTAGCAACCCACGGCGGGTAGCTAGTTACAGCAAGGAACCTGGCATCCCATTGCTTTTGTACCTCTTCCTTGATTTTCATAGCCATGTCTGGACGAGTACGGCGCAGCTTCTGTTTGACTGGAGGGCATTCTTCTCTCAAAGGCAGCTTGTGCACAACAATGTCGGTATCCAACCCTGGCATGTCTTGATACGACCAAGCAAACACATCCACATACTCTTGAAGTAGATCAACCAGTTGCTTCTTTACTGAGTCCTGCAGGCAGGCCCCGATTTTAACCTCTTTCACGTCTTCCTCTGTACCAAGATTAATCACTTCAACCTCCTCCTGGTGAGGAGTAATAACCTTTTCCTCTTGTCTTAACAACCTGGCTAGCTCTTCAGGAAGCTCATATTCTTCTTCAACCCCTTCATCAGCTTGGTTGATCGGATTGTCAAAGTCATACGATGTCATAGCCGTGCTGTTGTCGGTGCTGTCAGGAAGGCACTCTCTGCAAGGGTTAAGTTTGTTCATTTTAGTGACTTGATTTTAATCTTTATTTAGAAAAGTGAAATGAAGTTGTCATTTTGAAAACACCGCCATTTATTTTTTGTACAAAAAAGAAAAATGGAAAAACAGTGAACGAAAAGAAAAAGACGCGTTTGCAAAAAGATGTCTGATATTTCATTAATTGATCTTGTTTGCACAAAAAAGTACAGATGGCCCGATTACAAAATGAGTCTTGTCATCTTGGGCAAGATGAAAGACTTTGATGCATGCTTATAAAAATACAGGAAATAATAATTACTCTGTATGAGTAACTCTTATAATTTCCTGGGAAGACCAGTTCGAGACACTGCTCCCCGGGATCTTTGGACGAATCCAGCTTTCCAGGTTGCGTTCTTCTTCTAGCTCGTCTTCCAGACAGTTGATAGCATCGGGGGTAAGCATTCCCCCACTGACAAAACCAGGCTCTCCAGCAGCCTTTGCTTGATGTTGAGTTGGTCTGTAACCCAACCCAAATTTGTCTTTCTTCTCCTCCACAGCTAAAACTTTGCCCCAGCCCAGGGCAGTTCCTTCCTCAACAACCTTTCGGGCTTGTTGGTAAGATGACATTGGAGTACCAGATACAGCAGATGCTTCATTCACATTCAAAGCTTCAAACCCCTGGCTCATTGTTTCATGGATCTCCCCATCCATTTCAATGTACTTATAGGTTGCCAGGTGGCTGACAAAAATGTCCTCCTCTCCACAGATTGTAACAACTTGGCCTTCCCACTCAAATTTTAACTTTTGGTGAAGGGTAGACGTTATTGCGCCGGCGGCGTGAATCCAGGGTCTACCCAACAAACAGCTGTAGGCGGGCTGAATGTCCATCACATAAAAGATAGTTTTAAAGGTCTGTGGGCCAATTGTCACGGGCAGCTCAATCTCTCCCAGAACCGATCTCTTAGAACCATCAAAGGCTCTTACCACCAGGTTGCTGGGTTTCAACGCCAAACCATCATATTCTAGCTTCACCAGAGCCTTCTTTGGTAAGACATTAAGGGATGACCCCGTGTCTACCAGTACATGAGAAAGGACTGCTCCTTTGCATTCCATGGTGATGTGCAAGGCTTTGTTGTGGTTGCGGCCATCCGCTGTCAAGTCAGTATTGGTGAACCCTAGCCCGTTGCTAGCAGTAACATTTCCAACCACGGTCTCCAACTGGTTGACAGTAATCTCTTCAGGCACGTAAGCTGCGTGCAAGACTTTGAGTAGTGCATTCCGATGGGCTTCGGAGCACATAAGCAGTGAGAGGATAGAGATTTTGGATGGCGTTTGGTGAAGCTGATCCACAATTTTGTAATCACTCTTTTTGATGATTCGCATAAACTCATCAACTTCTTGATCGAACGGTGTCTTCAAGGCTTCTTTAACAGCTTGATCTTCCTGCATAGGGCTCTTCCCTTTTGCCTTAGCAGCAGCTTCTGCTTCGGCGGTAGGTCTTTGAATTTGTGGGGCGAAGAGACGTCCGCTTCGAGTGAAGCCTCCGCCTCCCCCCACATTATCAATTTGTGGTGTAGGTGTTGACGTTTCAAGAGTGATTCTTTTTCCTTCGCAGTACACGTCAGAGCCATAGTGCCAAGGGATGGCCCTATTGCTTTCATATGGTACTGGTCCAGGCACCGTGACAGTGACTGGACTGATTGTTGCTGCTGAAGGGACTGTAATTGTTTGTGGATCATAAAATATTGTAACTGGTGCTCTGGTGGGAGCAGCACCTTCTGAATGGTAGGCAGAGTTGTTTTCAGGATCATAAAATATTGTGACAGTTGAGATATCTTCATGATTTGTTGCTGGTGTTGTAGGAGACAATGGCGGAAGGATGGATGTTGTTGTTGTAGGAGTTTCAAAATGGAGTGATGCTGAAGTTGTAGAAGAAAAATTTGTTGATAACTGATCAGTTGAGATAATAGATGAAGTACTTGTTGATGAAGCCGAAGAATTGTCAGGAACAATAGTTGCTGCAGTTGTAGGAGGTTCTGAAACCGTTGCTGATGATATTGTTGGATTTGTTGGAAATGATGTGGTGATCTGAAGTTGGCCACTCTGAATAAGGCCATCTATGCCATTCCTCAGATTATCGCACCCATTTACGGAGATATTGCAGTAAGCACAACCCAATTCACACCCTGGGAACATCTGACATTCCAAGAGCTGAGCCTTGATTTCTACCAATGGTGTCCTGATCTGTCCCACACTGGTTATTAAATAAGACGGTTTGTCTTCTTCAATAGCGTTAATCCGGGGACCACCATGGTTTGGCATCGGATTCTTATTGACATTGGGTGGTGGTGCGAAATTCAGAGCCTTGGAGTCCACCAGGTCTTGTACCTTCATGTGCAGGGCTCTGCACTTTTCCGTACTGTGGCCAGGTGCGTTTGAATGAAAAGCACACCTAGCATTGGAGTCATAGTTCCTTGGTAGACTGTTGGGATCCGGAGGTGCCAACGTTCTTAGCTCAACCAGGTTGAGTTTCAGAAGCTGTGGCAGCAATGTAGCATATGGCATTGGGATCGGATCGATCACTCTGTTAGCTTGAGAAGGCCTTTGCTGAAATGGCCTCTGTTGACTGTTGTTGTTGGTGTTGCTGTTGTTGTAATTCCTTGGAGGATACTGATTTTGCTGATGGTACTGAGGTTGCGGCTGATAATTTTGCTGAGGAGGTTGATAGACTGGCTGAGGATGAGCTGGAGCAGGGATGGTGACTGCTGCTATTGACCTTTGAGCATATTGGGGCCTGCCCCTGTTGGAATGGATGGCATTGGTCTCGCCAGCTCTTCTCGGGCCTACAAAAGGCTTTCTTGTACTACCGGACGAGCTTGCACCGTTGTCTGAGATCTTTCCCATTTTTAATAAGCTTTCAATTCTCTCCCCGGCTATGACAACATCTGCAAAGCTAGTGGAAGAGAAAGCAGCTAGCCTGTCAATATAAGTTCCCTGAAGGGTGTTCATGAACATATCTGCCATTTCCCGTTCAGACATAGGTGGTTGAACAGCAGCAGCCAGTTGCCTCCATCTCTGGGCATATTCTCGGAAACTTTCCCTTGACGACTGTGACGTTCCCATTATGAGGGTCCTGTTGGGTGCCATGTCTAAGTTATACTGATACTGTCTGATGAAGGCCTCTGCCAGGTCCTTCCAGCATCTAATAGTTGCCCTTGTCAAGTGAGAGTACCATTCTCTCGACGCTCCAGTTAAGCTGTCTTCGAAATAGAACATCCAAAGCTTCTCATCCATTGTATAGGCCTTCAGCCTTCCCATAAATGACTGTAAGTGAGTCCGGGGGCATGAAGTCCCGTTGTATTTTTCAAAGCAAGGAGGCTTGAACTTATGGGGGATCCTGACCCCGTCTACCAAGCCCATATCCATGACATCGAAGCCCAAAGAGTTTTGAGATTCTAAGGATCTCAACTTCTCAGCTATCTCATCCAATCTTCTATCATAAGCCTCTTCCCCAGCTCCCATTACTGTGAACTGGTCTTCTTGAGGGTCTTCCTGTAGTACCCTTCCTGCTGTGGCAGTCCCTTGTATATTGACAGGGATGTTGGCCTCTGGATGGAGATGGGGTCCAAAAACTGGGGGATTGACATGAGGTTGGACCCTCTCGTTGTTACTTGTGCCAGCAGTTCCCACATGGGGCTCCTCCTGATTCCTCCCTTCTACCAAAGCTCTGAGCCTCTCCTGGCTTTAAGCTAAGTTGTTCATTACTTCCATGAACTGTGTTATCTGAGTTCTCATCTCCAACCTTTCGTTGGCCATCTGGTTTCTGACCTCCGTAAGGTCCTGCTGCATCTGATCCATTTGAATTCCCGGAAGGTTGTTTCGGGTTGGATAACGGTGCGGACGGTTGAGGGGAAATACCCGGCGCCTAGCAATAATTCCTGAGCATCACAACAGAGGTTAGCAACAACAAAACAAAAACCTACAAAACAAACAAAGGGTTAGCATGCAATGCAGTTATGCTTATTTGTTCTCAAGGTATCCGGTTTGGCCTTCAGTTTTGACCCTTCCAGACCCTTGGAGATGCTGTTGAATGTTGCTTCCGAAGTAAACTAACATGAATATATTACATAAGGTGAAATAATACAACTTGTTCATTTTACAACACAAGCCCCTTAAGGGGTCAAAATACATCACAAAAAGTAAAAGTACATGGAATAGAAACAACAACAAGCAAATGGTCAAACACCAAGGCTAAACTCATCCTCACGAACTTCCTTGAGAAGTGCTTCGGTCACAGGATCAGCCGGGCGCTCCGTGAGATTCCGGATAAGGAGGTTCCGGGTTGCAATAGCTGCTGCTAGCCTCTTGTGCTGAGTTTGGTCCTTGGACCTCTTCACCCCTGCTTTAATCTTCAATTCTGATATTTCCCTCTGGGCTGCTGCCAAGGCTTCTTGCTGTTCTTTTGCATTAGCTTCAAGTTGCTCCATCTTGTCTTGAACTCTCTTGTCTTCCAGGGTACGAGCCTCGGTGATCCTGACCCACCGGGCTTGACTTTCCTTCAAGTACAAGTCTGTTCTTGCTCTCTGGAACTGGGCTTCTTTGCAAGCATTCTTCAGAATTTGTTCACCAGCCTTAGACTTTTTGATATAATCCCCAGACTTTTCAATCTTAGTCAAATGCTCCACTCTCAACTTCTCCAATCTCTCAATCTCCCTCATACCTTCACTCCTCTCCCGGAGGGTCTTCTGCAAAGCCTGGGTTAGCTTCTCATTTCTTTCCTTCAAGCTCTCAAACTCTTCCAAACTGATAGTGGCAGGGGGTGGTGCTGAAGATGACTCAGGCATGTCTTCTATGGTAAAGGGCATTCCAGAGAATTGGGCCCTGGCACGGGACCACTCATAATATTGTGCTGATGCCACATTATTACACTTCCCCAGAATGGTGACTCCCTTGGTTTGAACATTATCCCAGGCCCAGGCAGCCTGCCTAACAACAGCCAAACTAATCTTGTTCTCACAATAAAGGGTCTCCACCAAGTCCTGTGCCCTAGGAGTGTGGACCAGTGCATAGCCCAATTGCCTCCTGAACAGCAGAGGGTTGTAATTGATACTTCCCTTAACTCCTATTAAAGGCACATTGGGAAAATGTCCACAGCTGGTGATGATATTCCTGCCCTTGGTGCTCTGAGTGCACCATCTGATATCTGTTGAAGTTAGAACAGTGAGTCTCTTATCCCAGTTGCTCTGCTGATGAGGGTTTAGGAATGCATCTGTCCTGGGTAGATGCTTGAGAAGCCAAGTGTGGAACAATGGAGCACAACACCTCACTAACCTTCCCCTCTGCTTCTCATTCCTCTGATGCACTGAATAGTAAAGATCCCCCAATAAAGTTGGCACTGGGTTCTTCAGAATGAACAGGTGGATTGCATTCTTGCTAATGAATCGAGGCTCATCTGCAAACAACACAATTCCATATACACTTAGAGCCAACAAAGCACAAACAGCTTTCCACTCCCGCAGGGAAGCCTTCAGACTAGCTTGAGAAATTAAGAAGTCCAGATGAAAACCAGGGATTCCAGCTTTAGAGGTCATATGCTGCTCAACCAAAACAGGTTCCAAATGCAAAGCTTTTGCTACCTCTCCATTAGCAGGAAAGACCATTTCAGGGTTGAAAGGGATTCCACCCCTGATAGGCAAACCAACCAATGATGAGTATTCTTCTAACAGAGGGCCCAACTGAAAGTCTTGAAAGGTGAAACATCTCAGTGGGGGATCATAGAACTGAATGCAGGTGTGGATGAGGCTCCTCTGTGAAGGGTCCAGATCCATAACCATGTCCAGTATATCCCCATAACTCTCCCTGAACAAAGGTATGTGATCTGGAGTGATCAGGGTTTGAATCCTCCTGATGTCTGATAGCTCTGGCTGGAAGAAGTGATAGGTGACATTGCTCTTTTTGGGAGCCATGATGCTAAAGACTGAGTAGAGGCAGGTGCTGATGATAATACTGAAGAAGTGGGCCACTGACTGGCTGGTACAGGTGATAACTGAAGCAGGTGTTGGTTAAGATGGGCCAATACTGAAGATGGGGTCAAAACCAAAACCAAATGAAGATGGATACCCTGAAACACAAATAAGCAAATGTCAATATGATGCAATGAGTATGTATGCAAATGAAATGCAAGGGGTTTGTGACTGAGCTGGATCTGATCAAAATGCTCTGATATAGGTCCAAGTGTGCTCAAGAATTCCAGATGAGGCCTATAAATCCAGTAACCAAGGTGGGGGACTCAAATAAAGAGCCACATGTCCAGGGTTTAGAATCACAAGAACTGTCCAACATGGAGTACTCTTAACAAAGCAAAGTAACAGGGTATTCTGAGGTCAAGGTACCTGCAAACCTGTAAACAGCCCAACCCCCTCACAGGTGGTGTTCTAGAACAAGGATCCTCAGACTTGGATCAGTTATGAGAAGTGTAAACACTTCTAACTCGGAGGTACAGTGTTTACAATAACCATAACAATTCCTCCTCTAATTCACCCCAGTTTCTGAAGGTCAATACTAAAGGTCGTCCAGACTTAGCAGGCTTCCCAGATAGCCCTAGCATTGCAGGAAATCTGCAACACAGAGTTCTCAAGAAGAAACCCACATCTGAACCGTGTTTCATATTCCCGCACCAGACCGAAATGGAATGGGAAAGAATATGATTCACTCTAGCCTAGGTGTCACTCAGGTCCCAGGTATAGGACCTTAACTCTCAATAGAACCCCACCCACCAAAGCAAACAACAGATCCAGCCAGCAACATGACAGTATGATATATACAAATGCACTAAAGAAAAGCAGTAAAGCAAACTGTACATAAATAAATACAAGCACAAATAAGCACATAACACCCCAGTAAACACAAATCAAACAAGCGCTAGGAGGAACCCACAAAAAGAACCAGAAGCCCTGGTTACAGTATAAGGATCCCCAGCAGAGTCGCCAAGCTGTCGCTCCCGACAAATGAAACGGGGTCAGATGAAGGTACAGACGCGAACGGTCGGCGAAAGGGACAGTGAGAACACACAGCCGTGAACTCACTGGAGGATGAATAGAGTCGCCAGCTAGGCATTTTTATCCCGAGGGAAAGGTAATGCTGCATAGACCTAGAAAAAGATGGATAAGACGGTTGCGAACCAGAGAGACTGAGAAAGGGGGTTGGTTACAACCTGGGAAGGTATTAGCACCCAGATTGTCCGCCGTACTCGACGGGATCCATGCTTGAAAGGTTTGTGCTTTAAAGGGGTAGTGTCAGTGCAATCTGTGTATAAAAGAGCTGGAAAAGGATGTACAGGTGTCAGTGTAAGAGAAATGAAGTGTATAAGTGATGTGAAGTATGAAAGTGTCAGTGTAAGAAAGGAGCGAAATGCTCAAGATCATGAGGCTAAAGAATGAAGCTGGAAGGAGGGGGAATATACAGAGACTTTTGTTCGATAACTGTTAAGTTATGCCTACGTATCCTCTCGTGCAATGAGGAAGTCAGAACACCGTAGTTCGACCCAAAGAGACTGAAAGGTAAATTGACTGATGAACTGCTTACTTGTCTATGCTCAAGTGTATGACCTGTCTGGCTCAGGTGCGAACTGTCTTGCATTAGACGGAAGAAGCAAGTTCTCGTTTATGAGTGAAGGTGATGAGAAAAGAATCCCGGAGGAGACGATCATTGTTTGTTTTTGAGTTTTCAGTCTTTTATTGCTTTTGGAAGTTTGTCATAGGAAAATGAGCTTAAGACTAAACCAAAGGGTTAGTAAACTCATCACATCTTCCCTCTGATTAGGGGTAATGAGAATACCTTAAGTGTGAAGTCAGCATCTCACACTTAATCACCATGGTGTAGGATTAAGATCATTAACCTACTTGTAATTATTTAGATGTTTTTGTTGTTTTTGTTTAGTGTTAAGTAATGAGGTTAAGCCATAATCAAGGATTAAACAGACTCATTACACCATCCTAATAGAAGGATAATAGATGAGAATGTTTAAGCTGAGGAAAGCTTCTCAACTTAATCCATGATTAGGGATTAAACTCATGACAAAACAAGTCTTTGATTAAGTGGATTTTATTTAATGGTATGATGATGAAGTGAATTTTATGGTTTGTAAGACAACTTGAGGGGGACTTGTCCATTAACACTAGGGTTAGTCCTTCTTAACCATTTAAGGAAGAATTAGAACCCTAATGCAAGGCCCAAGTTACAAGTGTGATGTCTTGATGATTATTAAGTGAATTGATTAAGGATTTAAACACATTAAGGGTTTAACACTTAGGATTAAAGTTATACACTCCATCCTAAGAGAAGAATGCAGGCATAAGCTTAATCACAAAGCCTTAAAGCCTTTAGGGTTTAGTCCCTGATTATGAGGTGAGAAGAGAAGAATCAAAGAGAGACACAAAGGTAAAACTATGAGGGGAGACTAATCAAAACCCTAATTCATTGTCATGCTTGGTTGTTCCTAAGGTTTGTGAGGTTTGCAAGAACAAGCTTCAAAGGCCACCAGGAAGCAGATGAACAGGATCAAGAGAAGCAAAGTGACTTGCTTCATTCAAGAAGTCAAGTCACTTGAAGAAAGAAAGTGGGAGGAACAAGAATGAGCAAGCTCAATCTCAAACACATATAGAAATGCAGCAATGGATGCAAGAGAGATGAAAAGAAAGGTTATGAGAAGTGAAGGCAAATTCACTTCCCAAATCACTTACCACCTGAAAAGGGTTAGAAAAGAAATGCAATGCAATGCAAGATGAGATGAGATGACATGATGAGAAACAAAACCAGAAGCATGTTGATGATTATAATGATGCTATGGAGATGCTAAAAACATGAGGCAAGGCATGGAGATGTTCATACAAGATCATGGATGCAAATTATGCAAGTTAAGGAACATGAACATACATGAAAAGTTATGAAGTGCACATGGCATACAATATGGCAAACACATGATGCAATGATCAAACATGCTTTCTACATGTCTTAAGATGTCAAATGAATCAAATGGAGGCATGGAATGTCATGGCAAGTCATGTTGTGCAAGAAGATGCAAGATGGATGCATATGGAAGCCCAAATTAGGGTTTATGAATCAAACAACAAACAAAAACCCAAAACAGAAGCAAACCCTAAGATAAAAAATGGAAAATGCCACCCAAAGAAACCCTAAACCTATACTAAACCAAGGTCCAAAGGGGAGGTATCAACTCTCAACCAATCTCAAGATATGAATTTTCTAAGTTATTAGGGTTTTTAGGGTTCCTAAACAAAAGAAATGCCAAACAAATTGAAAATGAGGAAACAAATCATGGCCATTTAAACCTAGAAACTAGATGCTAAGCATAAAACAATGCAAAAAGAATCAATGTCCAACTCTTCTCAAATAGGCAGAAATGAATTTTTGAACTTTGGATCAAATTAATGCATAAAAATGATTTTAATTCAATGGAAAATTCTCAAAATGCATCAAGATCAAAAAGGAAATTTGGTTTGAAGGTTGGACAATGTTTCTAAATGTCTTAGAACATTTCATGAATTTTTTGGTGATTTTTAAATACTTAAAAGTATTTTTAATAAATTAATTTCCATTAATCAATTAAAAATAATCTTTTAAATATTTAAAAATACTTTTTTAATGATAAAAAATAAAATGAAAATATTTTTGGGTCATAAAAATTAATAAAACTCAGAAGAAAAAGTTTCATAATTTTTATGCATTTTTTACTATTTTAAAATAATTGTGCAAATAAAATGAAAAGAAAATGAATTAAAATTAAATAAAAGGGAAAGTATGCGCAATGGAGGGCCAGGATTGATTCTGGGGAAGAGGCTGTTGACTTGGCGCGTAATCCAGTGGTCTATATTCAAACTGGCCTAATTTCCATTTACGAATTAATTAATCCAGATTAAGAAAAGTCAACTGGGATTAGGGCAAAATGGAGTGATCCTGGGCGTCCAAACACGCGCGAGTCAACACATCCAAGGGACCAAATTCAAACTTCATTAAACACAGGAATTAAACCCTAATCCTTTTCAGGTGGCCGGAGAAGACCTCCGGTCGTCTTCTCCGGCGGGAACCCCCACCTGAAAACTTCTAAAATCCCCAAAACGCAACTAAAATGAAATCTAAACAAACAGAAATCCTTCCCATACTTCACTGAACCAAAACCCCAAGCTAAAACTCATTTATATTCCCTCAATCACATGAATCGAAACAAAACATTTTTAGGGCACGCAAGTTTCAGAAGCTAATTAAATACTCATTTCGAAGCCATTTCAAAATCTAAAAGCATATTCATGATCAGGAAGGCATAAAGAGCAAGTTTAGAACAAGAAAAATGATTTCTGGAAAAATATTTTTCAAGCTACCTGAGATTCGAAGCTTTCACTCTGATGACTTTCTGGCCACTTCCTTCAGTGCAATCCACTCCACTTGATCCCCAGATGATGTTTGAATGCTCAAAAGGAATTTATGTTGGCTGGATGAGAAGTTTGACAAGCTTCTGCTCAAGCTCAGTCAGAAATGGCAATGGAGTTTCAGGCAGTTTCAGGCCATGGTGAGTGGTTGTTTGTGATCCAGATGATGTGTGGAGAAGGTCTGTGGTGTTTGTTTTGATGTTTGTGAGCTAGGGGGAGAGATTCGAATGGAACTGCAAGTTGAGGTGAAGAATGGCAGTGGGGTGTTCTTGCTTGTTTCAGGCCTGGCTTTTGGTGGTTTGAGGTCTATGAAGTGTGGTGAGATGAATGATGAAGATGGTTTTAGTGTCCTGAGCTTGTGGAGGCAGATTCGAAGGCTTATGCAAAAGGGAGTGTTTTTGTGAATGTGTTCAATGAGTGAGTTTCAGCCTTGCTAGATGTATGGAATGGCTTGCCAAATGATAATGTATTTTAATCCCATAGGTCAGATGATGTGACCTGGCCTATGGTGATTGGTAAGTTTGCTTTTGCAAAAAGTCAAGTTTTGTGTAAGGCAAGTATGGCTCATGATCTAGGCAAGTACATGGCATGGGCTATGCGCAGCACAATGAGGGGAAAGGGCTAGCTTGGTTCAGCAGCCAATGCATCAAGTTGGTGAGATGAAATGAGTGGTTTTGCAACTTGTTACAACTTTGGTTCACATGTGATTCTCTTTATCCAACCAAACCTAAACCATGGGCATTCTTGGTTCATTCTGAATTTTGTGACTTATAGATTTTTTGCATACTGGTTTGAAGTGAATTAGAGGTCACAATTGACTTTGGTTCATGATTTTGCAAAGTTCTCACTTGAAGCATGCCTTGAAAATCAATGATTTTTGCCAACTTTGTCACACCATAACTTTTGATCCAAGAAGAGTTTGATCATGTTCTTGTACTTTTTGAAAATGGAAAGATGAGATCTACAACTTTCATGACCAAAGTTTTTCCATTTGAGGCATTTTTGGATCAAGAATCAAGGCTTGAAAAATGACCTAAAATGAAGCATTCTTGAAAAGTCAACTATGCCCAAAAAGTCAACATTTGCAAAAACCCTAAATTCTTGACTTTTATGAACTTCAACCTTCTACCATGACCAAATAAAGATCATATACACTCAAAATGATGAAGATCATCCATTGGTTGGGTCATTGGGGGCCTCAGATGCCCTGATTTTGCACTGACTTGTCTGAAAAGTCAACCCTTGATCAGATGACTTCCCCATGGAATTTCTTCATGAAAATTGATATGCATACTCCCTATACCATATAGAGACCAATGGAAACAAGAATGACCAAAAAATTTGGGGTTATGGCCTCTGAAACCAAAACCCTAATTTTCAGTCAACTGTGCAGTCAAACCTGGCTTTGCATCCATCCAAACCCTAGTTCTTGTGATTCCTTTGAATTCTTGACTTTGAGAGGATGTACTATGATGCTTGAACACATGTAGACCCCTTTGAATTGATTGGGTGCCTTTGGAGTTGCTCAAGATGCCCTGAGATTGCTCAGATCACAAACCCTAGGTGCAGATGACTTAGAATCTATGCAGTGAATCAAAATTGTGATATGAGATGGCATGATTGTGTTTATGCATATGAGAATGATCACAAGCCATGGTGTGAATGGGTGAGGGCAAATTTGAGGTGTTTACAAAAGTCATTAGGGTTTCTGATTAGGGTTTAATCATAATTAGGCAAGTTTGAATTTGGACCGTTCGTTTGTGCGCCAGGTCAATTCCCGCGCGTCCCAGTTTGAACCACAGCCCTTGATCTGTTTGACTTTCTCATTTTTCTATTTAATTTCATTTTATTTTCATTTGTTTTGCATTTATTTGTACGAATTTTAAAAAATAGCAAAACACATTAAAAAATTCTGAAAATTTTTATCACATCTTTTATTAATTTTCAGAACACAAAAATATTTTTATTTTTATTTTTTGCATTAAAAATAATTTTTAAATAATTTAAATGTTTATTTTTAATTAGTTAATGAAAATTAATTAATTAAAAATACATTTAGGTATTTAAAAATCACAAAAAAAAACACATTGCATTTAGAAACATTATCAAACCCTCAAACCAAATTTCTATTTTGTTCTTGATGCATTTTGATCCTTTTCTTTGGAATTAAATTCATTTTAAGGCAATATTTTTGTGCAAACTTTGAAAAATTCATTCTGCCTAACCCTTGAGAGTTTGATGATGATTCTTTTTGCATTGCATCCTTCATGGCATGTAGTTTATAGGATAAATTTGGTTTGAATTGATCTTGCATTTTCAATTTGTTTTGCATTTTTTTTGGTGAGGTACCCCAAAACCCTAGCAATCTTAGGAAATTCATAACTTATACTAGGTTAAGAGTTGGATCCCCTCCTTTGGGCAGTGAGCTTGTATAGGTTTAGGGTATCTTTGATTGCATTTTCAATTTTTTATCATGTCATATGCTTCTGATTTTGAATTTTGCTTTGTGTGTTGATCATAAACCCTAATTTGTGCCTTCTTTTGCATCCATCTTCCATTTGCTTGCATACCATGACTTGCCATGACATTTTGTGCATCCACATGATTCATAATACATCTTAGGACATATTAGAATCATGTTTGATCATTGCATCTTCCATTTGCCCTGCTATATGTCCATTGCATTTCATAAATTTTCATGTACATTCATGGTTCAAGGCATGCCTCATTTGCATCCTTATGCTTGTATGATCATTCTCATGACTTGCTTTATGTTTGCATCATCTCTTAGCATCATTAACATCATGTTCTTGCATCTGGTTTTGGTTTGCATCATGACATTGCATCTCATTTGCATTGCATTGCATTTCTTTTGCTAACTTTTCAGGTGGTAAGTTGTTTGAGAAGTGAATTTGCCTTCACTTCTCACAATCTCTTTTCATCTCTTTCATACCTTCTTTGCTGCATTTTGTGTGTGTCTTAGAGTGAGCTTGCTCATTCATGTTCATCTCTTACTTTCTTTATTCAAGCAACTTGTCTTCTTAAGTGAAGCAAGTTGTTTTGCTTCTCTTTGCTTCTTGCTCCTTTCATCTGCTTCCTTCCTGGTGGTTTCTGTGAAGATCTTCTTGCAAACCTCACAAACTCTAGGATAACCAAGCATGATAATAATTAGGGTTTTTATTAGTCCCCCATTTAGTTTTACCTTTGTGTCATCTTTGAGTCTTCTCTTCTCATCTCATAATCAGGGACTAAACCCTAAAGGTTTTAAGGCTTTGTGATTAAGCTTATGCCTGGATCCTTCTATTAGGATGGAGTGTATAACTTTAGTCCTAAGTGTTAAACCCTTAATGTGTTTAACTCCTTTAATCAATTCACATAATAATCATCAAGACATCAAGCTTGTAACTTGGGTCTTACATTAGGGTTCTAATTCTTCCTTAATTGGTTAAGAAGGACTAACCCTAGTGTTAATGGACAAGTCCCCCTCAAGTTGTCTTACAAATCATAAAAATCACTTCTTCATCTTACCATTAATTAAAATCCATTTAACAAAGGCTTTGTTTTGTCATGAGGTTAATCCCTAATCATGGATTAAGTTGAGGAGCCTTCCTTAGCTTAAATGTTCTCATCTATTATCCTTCTATTAGGATGGTGTAATGGGTCCATTAAATCCTTGATTATGGCTTAAACTCATTACTTAACACTAAACAAAAAAAAACAAAAACATCTAACTAAATGCAAATAGGTTAATGATCTTAATCCTACATTATGGTGATTTAGTGTGAAGTGTTTACTTCATGCTTAAGATATTCTCATTACCCCTAATCAGAGGGAGGATGTGATGAGTTTACTAACCATTGGTTTAGCCTTAAGCTCATTAACTTATGATAAATTCCAAAAAGCAATAAAAGACTGAAAACACAAAAACAAACAATAATCGTCTCCTCCGGGATTCTTTTCTCACCTCATTCACTCATAAACGAGAACTTGCTTCTTCCGTCTAATGCAAGACAGTTTGCACCTGAGCCAGACAGGTCATACACTTGAGCATAGACAAGTAAGCAATTCACAAGTCAATTCATCTTTCAGTCTCTTTGGGTCGAACTACGGTGTTCTGACTTCCTCATTGCACGAGAGGATACGTAGGCATAACTTAACGGTTATCGAACAAAAGTCTCTGTATATTCCCCCTCCTTCCAGCATTATTCTTAAAGCCTCATAGTCTTGAGCTTCATTCATTTCTCACACTGACACTTCTCTTCACATTTATCTTACACTGACACTTGCATTCTCTCCAGCTTTGATACACAGATCACACTGACACTACCCCTTTTAAACACAAATATTTTAAGCGTGGATCCCGTCGAGTACGGCGGACAATCTGGGTGCTAATACCTTCCCAGGTTGTAACCAACCCCCTTTCTCAGTCTCTCTGGTTCGCAACCGTCTTATCCATATCTTTTCTCAGGTTTATGCAGCATTACCTTTCCTTCGGGATAAAAATGCCTAGCTGGCGACTCTATTCATTCCCTCCTCTTTCGCCGACCGTTCGCGTCTGTACCCCTTCTGACCAGGTGTCATTTGGTGGGAGCGACAGTGTGCTAGAAGGCATGCGATAGCGAGGAGAAAGAACAGTTTCAGCATGAATTAATGCAGTGACAATCTCAGAGATGATTGTATTATGAACAGGAGAATTAGGAAGAGGTGGTTGATTCTGAACAGCCACCAAGCTTTCCATCATGGCAGTAACTCTTTCCAAGCTTTCCCTCTGTTATGTAACTTCCTCGCGCAGCTTGCGATTCTCTTGTTGTAAGGTTTCCGACATCTTCTTCCGATTAGCTCGAGTATCAACTTTGTGAGTCATCTTGATAGAGCAACCTTCTCATCAATGGGAGGAAGAAAAGCAGACAATGGTAGTATAGGAAACAAAGGCTCCTCGGGTGGATAAGGCACCTTGAGCTTGGAAGCCCTAGATCGAACCCACTGGATGTAACACTCGGAGGGAGCAAGGTGTTGTCTTCCCAATTGACCCTTCTCATTTTGATAAACTGCATGCCAAGAATGAGCAATCCTTTTCTTCATTTCTACATGATCTACACCATTAAGAAAGAAGAAACGGGATAAGGAAAGGTTGTTTTGTATGTCCTTCAAACAATATCCCAATTGTCGCCTAGCAAGAATAGGGTATTAACTAACTCCCCCACGTGTACCAAGAAGAGGTACGTAAGGAAATTCTCCACAATTATCAATAAGCACTCCAGTATCATAATGGGAACAATACCAAGTCATATCCTTATGAGAAAGAGACATAATCCTTTGAGACCATCTTTGATTCTCTCTATTATCCTTGAAGACCTCGGACTTTGGTAGATGAGAAATAAACCACCTATAGAGAAGAGGCGCACAACACACAATCTCTCCATCACCTTTATAGATCCTATAATGAAAGGCATGATACATGTCTCCAAGCAAAGTAGGTACCATATTATTCTTCAAGAAAATCTGAATGGCATTCTCATCCACAATACCATCTAAGTTAGGAAACAAGACAATCCCATAAATGAGCAAAGCAAGAATATCCTCAAATGCATCCTTATGACCCAAAGTAAGAGAAGTAGAAGCTTTACCCATCAAGAACTTATCATTAATACCACGGACACTCCCTTTTGGAAGAAACTTCCCATTAAAATCAGACTCCTTGAGAAAAAAGGCTTTGGCGATGACTTTGGTCGTAAGCTCCTCCTCTAAACCACTGAAAAGAAATTCCTTATCCAAAATAGGTAAACCCATCCAATGAGAGTACTCCTCCAAAGTCGGCACAAGCTGATAATCAGGAAAAGTGAAACAATGATGCAACGGATCATAAAACTGAGCTAAGGTAGGGAGAATCCCCTCTGGTACATCGGTATCCAAGATAAACCAGAGCTTTCCATAGCATTTCCAGAATTCTTGGGTGTCGACCTCCAATGCTCATAGCTTTCTCAACTCTACTATATTAGGATTCTTGAAGGTGTACTTCTTTGTGTTCCTCCTTTCAAAATTCATAACCATAGACATCTGAAATTTTGTAAAAGTTCCTATGAGTCCCTTGAAATCTTAAGAACAATGCTCATGAATGCATGATGGCATGTATGTGTCGCTCCCGAAGATTTGCATCCCGGTGCAGACGCGAACGGTCGGCGAAAAGAGAGAATGAAGATGAAAATTAATAGAGTCGCCAGCTAGGCATTTTTATCCCGAAGGAAAGGTAATGTTGCATAAACCTAGAAAAGGATGGATAAGACGGTTGCGAACCAGAGAAACAGAGAAAGGGGGTTGGTTACAACCTGGGAAGGTATTAGCACCCAGATTGTCCGTCGTACTCGACGCAATCCACGCTTGAAAGTTTGTGTTTAATGGGGTAGGTGTATGTGCTATCTGTGTGCAAAAGCTAAAGAAGGAAAGTACATGTGTTAGTGCAAAAATAGGTGAATTCCTCAGGAGCTGAGGCTTTTAAAAGAATGCTGAAAGAGGGGGAAGACACAGAGACTTTTGTTCGATAAATGTTAAGTTATGCCTATGTATCCTCGCGTGCAATGAGGAAGTCAGAACACCATAGTTCGACTCAAAGAGACTTAAAATGAATTGATTTGTGAACTGATTGCTTGTCTATGCTCAAGTGTATGACTCGTCTGGCTCGAATGTTAACTGTCTTGCATTAGACGGAAGAAGCAAGTTCTCGTTTATGAATGAGTGTGATGAGAAACGAATCCCGAAGGAGACGATTATTGTTTGTTTTTATGTTTTCAATTTTTTATTGTTTTTGGTGTTTTGCATAGGTAAATGAGCTTAAGCCTTAATCAAGGGTTTGTAAACTCATTATATCCTCACTGATTAGGGATAATGAGCCTACTTAAGTATGAGATGAAGATCCCAACGTAATTACCATGATGATATAGGATTAAGATCATTAACCTACTTTTGTAATTATTAAGTGTTTTTGGGTTTTTGTTTAGTGTTAAGTAATGAGTTTAATCTCTAATCACAAATTAGTGAACTCATTACACCATCCTAATAGAAGGATAATAGATGAGAACACTTAAGCTGAGGAAGATACCTCAACTTAATCCATGGTTAGGGACTAAATTAATTATATAACAAAGCCTTTATTAAGTGGGTTTTAATTAAAGGATGAGATTAAGAAATGGATTTTATGGTTTGTAAGACAACTTGAGGGGGACTTGTCCATTAAACACTAGGGTTAGTCCTTCTTAACCATAAGGAAGAATTAGAGCCCTAATGTAAGGCCCAAGTTACAAGATGAAGTCTTGATGGTTATTAAGTGATTTGATTAAGAGGTTTAAACAAATTAAAGGTTTAACACTTAGGAATAAATTTATACACTCCATCCTAAGAGAAAGATGCAGGCATAACCCTAATTCCAAAGTCCTAAAACTTTAAGTGTTTAGTCTCTGATTATTGAGATGAGAAGAGAGACTCAAGGAGACTCAAAGGTAAAAAGCTAAAGGGGACTAATTACAACCCTAATCATTATCATGCTTGGATATCCTATGGTTTGTGAGGCTTAAGAAAGAACTTCAAGGAATCCACCAATGGAAGAAGCAGATGAAAGGAAGATGAGAAAGAAGAACAAGTTACTTACTTCATTGAAGAAGATAAGTAACTTAATGAAAGAAAGTGAGAGAAATGGAACATAAGTGAATTAGATTCACTTCAAGGACAAATAAAATGCAAATGAAAGAGATAAGAAGAAATGAGAGGTGAAGGTTGTCGCTCCCACCAAATGAGGCTAAGTCAAATGGGGTACAGACGCGAACGGTCGACGAAAGAGAGAGAACACACAAGGGTGAACTGAAAAGAAAAGAGTCGCCAGCTAGGCATTTTTATCCCGAAGGAAAGGTAAAGCTGCATAGACCTAGAAAGATACGAATAAGACGGTCGCGAACCAGAGAAATTGAGAAAGGGGGTTGGTTACAACCTGGGAAGGTATTAGCACCCAGATTGTCCGCCGTACTCGACGGGATCCACGCTTAAAAGATTTGTGTTTAAAGGGGTAGTGTCAGTGCTGTCTGTGTGCAAAAGCTGGAAAAGAATGCAAGTGTCAGTGTAAAAGAAGTGTGAAGTGAGATGAAAGAGTGTCAGTGTAAGAAATGAATGAAGCTCAAGACTATGAGGCTTAAAGAATGATGCTGGAAGAGGGGGAATATACAGAGACATTTGTTCGATAACCGTTAAGTTATGCCTACGTATCCTCTCGTGCAATGAGGAAGTCAGAACACCGTAGTTCGACTCAAAGAGACTGAAAGGTAATTGACTTGTGAACTGCTTACTTGTCTATGCTCAAGTGTATGACCTGTCTGGCTCAGGTGAAAACTGTCTTACATTAGACGGAAGGAGCGAGTTCTCATTTGTGAGTGAAGATGATGAGAAAAGAATCCTGGAGGAGACGATTATTGTTTGTTATTGTGTTTTCAATCTTTTATTGCTTTTTGGTATTTGTCATAAGATAATGAGCTTAAGCCTAAACCAAGGGTTAGTAAACTCATCACATCTTCCCTATGATTAGGGGTAATGAGAATACCTTAAGTATGAAGTAAACACCCCACACTTAATCACCATGATGTAGGATTAAGATCATTAATCTACTTGTAATTATTTAGATGTTTTTTGGAGTTTTTATTTAGTGTTAAGTAATGAGTTTAAGCCATAATCAAGGATTTAATGGACTCATTACACCATCCTAATAGAAGGATAATAGATGAGAACATTTAAGCTGATAAAGGCTCCTCAACTTAATCCATGATTAGGGATTAACCTCATGACAAAACAAAGCCTTTATTAAAGTGGATTTTAGTTAATGGTAAGATTAAGAAATGGATTTTATGGCTTGTAAGACAACTTGAGGGGGACTTGTCCATTAACACTAGGGTTAGTCCTTCTTAACCAATTAAATAAGAATTAGAACCCTAATTCAAGGCCCAAGTTACAAGCTTATTGTCTTAATGATTATTAGATGGATTGATTAAGAGATTTAAACACATTAAGGGTTTAACACTTAGGATTAAAGTTATACAATCCATCCTAAGAGAAGGATTATGGCATAACCTTAATCACAAATCCTTAAAACCTTTAAGGTTTAGTCCCTGATTATGAGGTGAGAAGAGAAGACACAAGAGATGACACAAAGGTAAAACTAATGGGGGACTAATCAAACCCTAATTGTTATCATGCTTGGGTATTCCTAGGGTTTATTGTAAACACCCCAAATTTGCCCTCACCCATTCACACCATGGCTTGTGATCATTTTCACATGCATAATTTCAATCATACCATCTCATATTACATTTTTGATTCATTGCATTGATTCTAAGTCATCTGCATCTAGGGTTTGTGATCTGAGCAATCCAAGAGCTTCTTGAGCCACTCCAAAGGCCATCAATCACTTCAAAGAGGTCTATGTGTGTTCAAGCATCATATTGAATCCTCTCAAAGTCAAAGAAGTCAAAGAATCACAAGTACTGAGAATGGCATGGAAGCAGAGCCAGGTTTGACTGCACAGATGACCTGAAATTAGGGTTTTGGTTTCAAAGGCCACAACTCCAAATTTTTTTGTCATTCTTGTTTATATTGGTCTCTATATGGTATAGGGAGTATGCATATCAATTTTCATGAAGAAATTCCTTGGGGAAGTCATCTGATCAAGAGTTGACTTTTCAAGCAAGTCAGTGTAAAATTAGGGCATCTGAGGCCCTCAATGACCCAACCAAAGGGTGTTCTTCATCATTTTGATTGTATATGATCTTTATTTGATCATATAAGAAGTTGGAAGTTCACAAAATTTAAGAATTTCAAGTCTTTTGCAAAGTTGACTTTTTGGGAAAGTTTGACTTTTAATGAAATTGCCATTTTAGGAAACTTTTTCAACCCTTGCTTTTTGATTCAAAAATGCTTCAAATGAAAAAACTTTGGTCATGAAAGTTGTAGAATGAATCTTTCCCTTTTCAAAAAGTACAAGAACATGACCTAATTCATTTTGGATCAAAAGTTATGGCTTGTCAAAGTTGGGAAAAATCACAAAATTTGAAGTTTTCCACCAAAGAGGCAAAGTTGCAAATTCACTTCTCAAGGCAAATTAAGTTATCAAATGGACTTCTAATCTTCACAACATGATCATACAACACCTAAAGTTCAGAATGGGCCAAGGGATCACACATTTTTTTGGCCTATGGAGCAAGATTTTTCATAAGAAGCAAAAGTGAACCAACTTGCAAAACTCATCATAAGTTACATTCCACTTGCTTGCTGACTTGCTGATCAATCCTAGGGTTCTCCCCACATCATGCTGCGCAGGACACACCTTTTGTCCTTGGCTAGAAAGTAGCCCATGCTTCTCTTACACAACTTTGACATTTTGGCAACTTGAGCCATACCTATCAAAAAGCACACATCACCTCAGCTGACCTATCACAATTGTTTATACAAACAAAAAGCAAGCCAAAGCATACAAAAACACAGGCCTGAAACACTCTCCAACACAGCATTCTCATTTTCCACTCCATTTGCAAGAGCCTTCGAAACTCTCAGCACAAGCCTCCAACACACAAACCAACTTCACAAACAATCTCACCATGCTTCATTGAACACAAACCAACCCTCAAAACAGCCTGAAAGCCACTGAATCAAAAACACGATCACCACCTGCCATTGAACAGAACTTCTGCCATCTCTCAAACCAGCCATTGCAAACTTCAAACAAGCCTTGAAAGCTTCTCAGGAGGTCCAGGGGAGTTGATTGCAAGCAAGACATCAGCCAGAAAGTGCCAGAAACTAAAGCTTCAGTTCAGGTAGCCATCTCAAACTTTTTTCCAGATGTTTCATTTTAAGTTCTTAAAAGCTTCTATGCACTCCCCTGATCATGAATATGTGTTTACTTTTGAAAATGGTTGAGAAACCAGCATGTATGAACTGTCTGAAACTTTTTGCCCTAATAATGTTTTGCTTCGATTTGGATGATTGATGAGTGATAAATGATGTTTGAGTGGGGGTTTTGATTTAGTTTGGCATGGGGATGATTTCTGGATAGTTAGTTTTCGTTTTCATGAAGTTTTGAAGATTTTGGCAACTTTCAGGTGAGGGTCTTGCCGGAGAAGACGACCGGAAGTCTTCTCCGGCCACCTGAAAGTAATTAGGGCTAATCCCTGTAATTAATGAGAGTTTGAATTTTGAGCGTAGGATGAGTTGACTGGCTTTGACTCCCGCGTGAATGAACGCACCAGATCCTCCACTTAACCCTAATTCAGATTAATTAGTTTAATTAATTAGGTTTAAATTTGAATTTCCCAGAAGCAATCCCAGCCGTCCATGAGCGCGCGCAGTCTTTCCCTCCTTCCTGAGTTTGAATACTGGCCTTAGATTGTGTTGACTTCTCATTTTTATTTCTTTTTATATCATTTAATTTCATTTGTTTTGTGCATTTAATTAAAAATAGTAAAACAATTTTAAAAATTCTGAAAATTTTTGTACAAACTTTTATTAATTTTCAGAAACCAAAAACATTTTTATTTTTATATTTTTTGCATAAAAAATATTTTTAAATCATTTAAAAGTTTATTTTTAATTAATTAATGAGAATTAATTAATTAAAAATACTTTTAGGTATTTAAAAATCACCAAAAAATTCATGAAATCTTTAAAATCATTTAGAAACATTGTCCAACCCTCAAACCAAATTTCTTTTTTGATCTTAATGCATTTTGACAATTTTCCATGGAATTAATTCAATTTCAAAGCATTATTTTGATCCAATATTCAAAAATTCATTTCTGCCTAGTTATTGAGAGTTGGACTTTGATTCTTTTTGCATTGTGTCTTGCATATCATGTAGTTTGTAGGGTTAAATTGGCATGAATTGATCTTGCATTTTCCATTTGTTTGACATTTTTCTTGTCAAGGTACCCTAAAACCCTAGAAATCTTAGGAAATTCATAACCTTAGTTAGGTTAAGAGTTAGAACCCCTCCTTTGGGCAGTGAGTTTGTATAGGTTTAGGGTTCCCTTGAATGCATTTTCAATTTTTTATCTTGATGTTTGCTTCTGGTTTTGATTTTTGTTTGGTGTATGGATCATAAACCCTAATTTGGGCTTCCTTTTGCATTCATCTTGAATTTGCTTGCATACCATGACTTGCCATACCATTTTATGCATCCATTTGATCCATTAGACATCTTAAGACATATTAGAAGCATGTTTGATCATTACATCTTTCATTTGCCACTTTGTATGCCATTTGCATTCCATAACTTTTCATGTATGTTTATGGTTCTAAGCATGTTTCTCTTGCATTCATTTGTTCATGTGATCATCCCCATGCCTTGTTTCATGTTTGCATCATCTCACAACATTATTATCATCACACATATGCTTCTAGTTTTGGTTTTCATCATGCCATTTCATCTCATTTTGCATTGCATTGCATTTCCTTCACTAACTTTTCAGGTGGTAAGAAACTTTGAGAAGTGAATTTGCCTTCACTTCTCACAACTTCTTTTCATCTCTCTTATGCATCCTTGCTGCATTTTGGCTTTGTGTTTGAGATTGAGCTTTATCTTTCTTCTTCATCTTACTTTCTTTCTTCAAGTGACTTGTCATCTTAAGTGAAGCAAGTTCCTTTGCTTCTCTTTGCTCCTTTCATCTGCTTCCTGGTGGTTCCATTGAAGATCTTTCTTTGTCAAACCTCACAAACCTTAGGAACAACCAAGCATGACAATGATTAGGGTTTTGATTAGTCCCCCACTTAGTTTTTACCTTTGTGTCTCATTGAGTCTTCTCTTCTCACCTCATAATCAGGGACTAAACCCTAAAGGCTTTAAGGCTTTGTGATTAAGCTTATGCCTGCATCCTTCTATTAGGATGGAGTGTATAATTTTAATCCTGAGTGTTAAACCCTTAATGTGTTTAAATACTTTAATCAATTCATCTAATAACCATCAAGACATCAAGCTTGTAACTTGGGCCTTGCATTAGGGTTCTAATTCTTCCTTAATTGGTTAAGAAGGACTAACCCTAGTGTTAATGGACAAGTCCTCCTCAAGTTGTCTTACAAATCATAAAACTCATTTCTTCATCATATCATTAACTAAAATCCACTTAATAAAGGTTTTGTTTTGTCATGAGTTTAATCCCTAATCATGGATTAAGTTGAGGAGCTTTCCTCAGCTTAAACATTCTCATCTATTATCCTTCTATTAGGATGGTGTAATGAGTCTGTTTAATCCTTGATTATGGCTTAACCTCATTACTTAACACTAAACAAAAACACCAAAAACATCTAAATAATCACAAGTAGGTTAATAATCTTAATCCTACACCAAGGTGATTAAGTGTGAGAAGCTGACTTCACACTTAAGGTATTCTCATTACCCCTAATCAGAGGGAAGATGTGATGAGTTTACTAACCCATTGGTTTAGGCTTAAGCTCATTAACTTATGACAAACTTCAAAAGCAATAAAAGACTGAAAATACTCAAAACAAGCAATAATCGTCTCCTCCGGGATTCTTTTCTCATCTCATTCACTCACAAACGAGAACTTGCTTCTTCTGTCTAATGCAAGACAGTTTGCACCTGAGCCAGACAGGTCATACACTTGAGCATAGACATGCAAGCAGTTCACAAGTCATTTCATCTTTCAGTCTCTTTGGGTCGAACTACGGTGTTCTGACTTCCTCATTGCACGAGAGGATACGTAGGCATAACTTAACAGTTATCGAAAAAAAGTCTCTGTATATTCCCCCTCTTTCCAGCATTATTCTTTCAACCTCATGATCTTGAGTATCTTATTCTTGTTCCTGCACTGACACTGTATATATTACACTTTGCACTTCTTTTACACAGACACCTGTACATCCTTTTCCAGCTCTTTTACACACAAATTGCACTAACACTACCCCTTTTAAACACAAATCTTTTAAGCGTGGATCCCATCGAGTACGACGGACAATCTGGGTGCTAATACCTTCCCAGGTTGTAACCAACCCCCTTTCTCAGTCTCTCTGGTTCACAACCGTCTTATCCATCTTTTCTAGGTCTATGCAGCATTACCTTTCCTCCGGGATAAAAATGCCTAGCTGGCGACTCTTTTCATTCCCCGTGAGTTCACTCCTGTGTGTTCTCACATCCTCCTCTCGCCGACCGTTCGCGTCTGTACCTTATTTGATCCCGGTCTCATCTTTTGGGAGCGACAGCTTGGCGACTCTGCTGGGGACCCTTATACTGCAACCAGGGCTTCTGGTTCTTTTTGTGGGTTCCTCCTAGAGCTTGTTTGATTTGTGTTTACTGGGGTGTTATGTGCTAATTGTGTTTGTATATTTATTTTATTGCTTTATGTACAGTCGTTTTATTGCTTTCTTTACAGCTTTACATATATCATATTGTCATACTGTGTTGGCTGGATCTAGTTTTGTTGCTTTGGTGGGTGGGGTTCTATTGAGAGTTTAAGGTCCTATACCTGGGACCTGAGTGACACCTAGGCTAGAGTGGTTCATGTTCTTTCCCATTCCATTTCGGTCTGGTTCATGAATATGAAACACAGTTCGGATATGGGTTTCTTCTTGAGAACTCTGTGCTACAGATTTCCTGTAGTGCTAGGGCTATCTGGGAAGCCTGCTAAGTCTGGATGACCTTTAGTATTGACCTTCAGAAACTGAGGTGAATTAGAGGAGGATCTTTTATGGTTATTGTAAACACTGTACCTCCGGGTTAGAAGTGTTTACACTTCTCATAACTGATCCAAGTCTGAGGATCCTTGTTTTAGAACATCACCTGTGAGGGGGTTGGGCTGTTTACAGGTTTGCAGGTACCCTTGACCTCAGCATACCCTGTTACTTTGTTTTGATTAAGAGTACTCCACTTTGGGACAGTTCTTCTAATTTTTAACCCTGGACATGTGACTCTTTATTTGAGTCCCCCACCTTGGTTACTGGATTTTTGAACCTCCATCTGGATTTCTTGAACATACATGGACTTATATCAAGGCAGTTAATCAGATCCAGCTTGATCACAAACCCTTGCATATCATTTGCATACATCACCATTGCATCATTTAACATGTGTTTATTTGTTTTTCAGGGTATCCATACTATATTTTGGCTTGGTTTTGACCCCTTCATCTGCATAGACCTACCTGCTTCAGTCACCTGCATCACCAGCATCTGCCTGTCAGTGGCCCATCTTCAGTATTATTCTCTATCATCAGCATCTGTCTCAGCTCTTCTTCAGCAACATGGCACCCAAGAAGAGCAATATCTCCTACCATTTCTTTGAGCCTGAGTTAGCTGGCATCAGGAAGATCCAGGCCTTGATTACTCCAGACCATATACCACTATTCAGAGAACATTATGGAGGCATACTTGATGTGGTTATGGATTTGGACCCTTCCCAAAGGAGCTTGATTCATACTTGCCTGCAGTTCTATGATCCCCCTATGAGGTGCTTCACTTTTTAGGATTTTCAGTTGGGGCCTTTATTAGAGGAATATTCATCATTGGTTGGTGTACCTGTCAGGGGTGGAGTCCCCTTAAACCCTGAGATGGCTTTCCCTAGTAATGAAGAAGTGGAAAAGGCATTGCATTTGGAACCCTCCCTGATTGGACAAAACATGACTACTAAGGCTGGAGTCTCTGGTCTACACTTGGGAGAGTGGAAGGCAGTCTGTGCTTTGTTAGCCCTCAGCATATATGGGGTTATACTTTTTGCAGATGAGCCTAACTTTGTTAGCAGGAGTGCCATTCACCTTTTCATTCTGAGGAACCCAGTGCCCACCTTACTGGGATATTTCTACTACTCTGTTCACCAAAGGAATGAAAAGCATAGAGGAAGATTGGTGAGATGCTGTGCTCCCCTGTTCCATACCTGGTTGCTCAAACACTTGCCCAAGACTGATGCATTCTTGAATCCTCACCCGCAAAAGAATTGGGCTAGAAGACTCATTGCTTTGACCTCAGATGATATCAGGTGGTGCACTCAGAGCACCAAGGGCAGGGACATCATCACTAGTTGTGGGAAGTTCCCCAATGTACCCCTGATAGGAGTAAAGGGTTGCATCAACTACAACCCTCTGCTGTTCAAAAGACAATTGGGCTATGCATTGGTCCATCCTCCTAGAGCACAAGACTTGGCTGAAACCCTTTATTGTGAGACTAAGCCTAATCTGGCTATTGTCAGGCAAGCATCTTGGGCTTGGGACAATGTTCAGACCAAGGGAGTGGCCATTCTTGGAAGATGCAACAATGTGGCCTCAGCCCAGTACTATGAGTGGTCTCATGCCAGGGCACAAATTTCTGGGATGCCCTTCACCATTGAGGATGCACATGGGCCATCCACAGCACCACCTCCAGCCACTGTCAGCTTAGAGGAGTTTGAGAAACTGAAAGAGAGGAATGAGAATCTGACTCAGGCTCTACAGAAGACCCTCTGGGAGAGGAGTGATGGTCGGATGGACATTGAAAGGTTAGAAAAGCTAAAGGTGGAACATCTAGCTAGGATTGAGAAGTCAGAGGATTACATTAAGAAGTCAAGGGCTGGAGAGCAGATCTTGAAGAATGCCTGCAAGGAGGCTCAGTTCCAGAAGGCCAGGACTGATTTGTATCTGAAAGAGAGTCAAGCTAGGTGGGTCAGGATCACCGAAGCTCGTACTCAGGAAGATAAGAGGACTCAGGACAAGATTGAGCAGCTGGAGGATAATGCAAAGAAGCAACAGGAGGCCCTGCTAGCAGCCGAGAAAGAAATCTCAGAGTTGAAGATTAGGGATTGTGTGAAGAGGTCAAAGGACCAGAGTCAACACAAGAAGCAAGTTGCAGCTATTGCCACTAGGAATCTTCTTATCAGGAACCTCACAGAGCGTCCAGCTGATCCTGTGACTGAAGCACTTCTAAAGGAAGTTCAGGAGGATGAGTTTGGTTTTGGTGTCTGACTTTTGCTTGTTGTTGCTTTCATTTTCTTTGTACTTTTTCTCTTTTATGTTGTATTTTGACCCCTCAGAGGGCATGAAATGTAAAAAAATAAACTATGTACCATTTACTTTTTGTAATATATGTGTTGGTTTGTTTTATCTGAGTTCTTTCAAGCAACATCAAAGACATCTTCCTCAGGGGTCTGGAAAGGTCAAAACCAAGTGCCAAGCCGGATACCTTGGAAACAAATAAGCATACTGCATTGCATACTAACCTATGTTTGTTTTGTAGGTTTGTTTTGTTTTTGTTACTAACTTTGTTGTGATTTCAGGAACTATTGCTCGCCGTCGGGTGTTCCCACTCAACCGCCCGCACAGATATCCTACCCGCAACAACCTTCCGGGTATACAGATGGACCAGGTACAATAGGACCTTACAGAGGTCAGGGCTCAAATGGCCAATGAGAGACTGGAAATGAGGACTCAGATGACTCAGTTTATGGAGGTGATGAATGGTTTAGCTCAGAGCCAAGAGAGATTAAGAGCTTTAGTAGAGAGGCAGACTCAGGAGGACCCCCATCTAGGGACTGGTGGAACAAGCAACAATGAGAGGGTTCAGCCTCATATCAACCGACCAGTATTTGGGCCCCACCTTCACCCAGAGATCAACATCCCTGCTAATGTGCAAGGGAATGCTACTACAGGTAGAGTACTGCAAGAAGACCCCCAGGAAGATCAGTTCACAGTGATGGGAGCTGGGGATGAGGCCTATGACAGAAGGCTGGATGAAATTGTTGAAAAATTAAGGTCCTTGGAATCTCAAAACTCCCTGGGTTTTGATGTTATGGACATGGGCTTAGTGGACGGGGTCAGGATTCCCCACAAGTTTAAGCCACCGTGCTTTGAGAAGTGCAACGGGACTTCCTGTCCACGGACCCACTTGCAATCTTTTCTGGGGAGGCTGAAGGCATACACCATGGATGAGAAGCTATGGATGTTTTATTTCGAAGATAGCTTAACAGGAGCTTCAAGGGAATGGTACTCTCATTTGACCAGAGCAACCATCAGATGTTGGAAAGACTTGGCTGAGGCCTTCATTAGACAATACCAGTATAACTTGGATATGGCTCCCAACAGGACCCTCCTGATGGGAATGTCACAATCATCCAGAGAAAGCTTCCGAGAGTACGCCCAGAGGTGGAGATAGCTTGCTGCTGCTGTCCAGCCACCCATGTCGGAGAGGGAGATGGCCGACATGTTTATGAACACCCTCCAAGGGACATACATTGATAGGCTAGCTGCCTTTTCTTCTACCAGCTTTGCAGATGTGGTCATAGCTGGAGAAAGAATTGAGAGCCTGTTAAAAATGGGCAAAATTTCTGACAACGGTGCTAGCTCATCCAGCAACCCAAGAAAGCCTTTTGTAGGCCCAAGAAGAACCGGTGAAACTAATGCTATCCATACCAACAGGGGAAGACCCCAATATGTTTATAGGTCTGTGGCAGCAGTCACCATTCCTGCTCCAATTCATCCTCAACCAGCATACCAACCGCAGCAACAATCCCACTACCAGCAACAAACTCAGTATCCACCTCAGAGAAATTATAACAACAACAACACCAACAACAACAATCAGCAAAGACCGTATCAACAGAGACCATCTCAGGCCAATAGGGTGATCAATCTGATCCCTATGCCTTATGCCACATTATTGCCACAACTCCTGAAACTCAACCTGGTTGAGCTAAGGACATTGGCGCCTCCAGATCCTGCCAGTCTACCCAGAAATTACGACGCCAGCGCCAGATGTGCTTTTCACTCAAATGCACCTGGCCACAATACAGAGAAGTGCAGAGCTTTGCACATGAAAGTGCAGGATTTGGTGGATTCCAAAGTTCTAAACTTTGCACCTCCACCAAATGTCAGTAAAAATCCCATGCCAAACCACGGAGGACCCAGAATCAATGCTATTGAGGAAGACAAGCCGTCTTACTTGATAACTAGTGTGAGGCAGATTCGGACACCCTTGGTAGAGATTAAAGCTCAACTCCTTGAATGTCAAATATTCCCTGGGTGTGAGCTAGGATGTGCTTATTGCAACATTTCAGTAAATGGGTGCGATAACTTGAGAGATGGCATAGATGGTCTCATCCAGAGTGGCTTGCTTCAAATCACAACATCAATACTTACCAATCCGGCAATCTCCTTAACAACAATTCCCGAGTCTTCTACAACTGCAACAACAATTATTCCAAACAACTCTTCAATCTCATCAACAAATGCTTCATCTGTCACTTCAATAGACCAAATATCAGCAAACATCCCTTCTACAACTTCAGCACCCCTTCATTCAGAATCTCCTACAACAGCAACACCCATCCATTCAACAGTGTCTCCCACAAACTCAACAGCAAACAGTGAAAGTGTCTCAACGGTTACCATTTATTATGATCCTGCAAATGATTCTGCCTACAACTCACAAAGTGCCACTCCTGTCAGAGCACCGGTTACAATATACTATGATCCACATACTATCATGGTCCCTTCTGCAGCTGCTATCAGTCCAGTCACTATCACAGTGCCTGGGCCAGTACCTTATGAAAGCAGTAATGCCATCCCCTGGCATTACGGCTCCGATCTATACTGCGAAGGACAGAAAATCACTCTTGAATCATCAACTTCTTCACCACAAATAGACAATGTGGGGGGAGGCGGAGGCTTCACTCGAAGCGGACGTCTCTTCGCCCCGCAAATTCCAAGACCCAATGCCGAAGCGGAAGCTGCTGCCAAGGCAAAAGGGAAGAGTATGGGGCAAGAAGAACAAATTGTTAAAGAAGCTTTGAAAACACCTTTTGATCAAGAGGTTGATGAATTCATGAGAATCATCAAGAAAAGTGATTACAAGATAGTGGACCAGCTTCACCAGACACCTTCTAAGATCTCCATTTTATCATTGTTAATGTGCTCCGAGGCTCACCAGAATGCACTACTAAAAGTCTTGCATGCAGCTTATGTGCTAGAGGAGATTACAGTCAATCAGTTGGAAGCTGTGGTTGGAAATGTTAACGCTAGTCATGGACTAGGATTTACCAACACTGATTTGACTACGGAAGGCCGCAATCACAACAAGGCTTTGCACATTACCATGGAGTGTAAGGGTACAGTTCTTTCCCATGTACTGGTAGACACAAGATCATCCCTCAATGTCTTACCTAAAAAAGCCCTTGTGAAGCTAGAGTATGAAGGACTGGCATTACGTCCCAGTAACTTGGTAGTGAGAGCCTTTTACGGTTCTAAGAGATCAGTTCTGGGAGAAATTGAGTTGCCTATAATGATTGGCCCACAAACTTTCAAAACGACCTTCTTCGTGATGGACATTCAGCCGGCCTACAGCTGTTTGTTGGGTAGACCTTGGATTCACGCCGCTGGCGCAGTTACGTCTACCCTTCACCAGAAGTTAAAATTCGAGTGGGAAGGCCAAGTCGTTACTATTTGTGGAGAGGAAGATATTTTTGTTAGCCATCTGGCTACATACAAATACATTGAGATGGATGGGGAGATCCACGAAACTATGAGTCAAGGGTTTGAGGCCTTGAACATAAATGAAGCATCCGTTGTACCTGGAACCTCAATGACATCTTATCAGCAAGCCCGGAAGGTTGTTGAAGAAGGGACTGCCCAAGGCTGGGGCAAGTTGTTGCCTGTAGAGAAGAAGGTGGATAGATTTGGGTTGGGTTACAAACCAACTCAACAAGATCAAGCAGAGACTGCTAAGGAGCCCAATTTTGTCAGTGGGGGGATGCTCACCCCAGATACCGTGAACAACTTGGAAGACGAGGATGAAAGAGACCGCAACCTGGAAAGTTGGATACGTCCGAGGATCCCGGGGAGCAGTATCTCGAACTGGTCTTCCCAGGAAATTATAAGAGTTACTCCTGCAGAGTAATTATTATTTCCTGTATTGTTAAAGCATGCATCAAGTCTTGCATCTTGCCCAAGATGACAAGACTCATTTTGTAATCGGGCCATCTGTAATTTTGTGCAACAAGATTAATCAATGAAATATCAGACATCTTTTGCAAATGGGTCTTTTTTTCTTTTTCGCTCACTGTTTTTCCATTTTTCTTTTTGTACAAAAATAAATGGCAGTGTTTTCAAAATGTTAACTTCATTTCACTTTTTCTAAACAAGATTAAAATCAAATCACTAAAATGAACAAACTGAACCCTTGCAGAGAGTGCCTTCCAAACCGCACCGACAACAGCACGGCTATGACTTCGTATGACTTTGACAATCCAATCAATCAAGCTGATGAAGGGGTTGAAGAAGATTACGAGCTTCCTGAAGAGCTAGCCAGATTGTTGAGACAAGAGGAAAAGGTTATCACTCCTCATCAGGAGGAGGTCGAAACGATTAATCTCGGTACAGATGAAGACGTGAAAGAGGTTAAGATCTGGGCCTGCTTACAAGACTCAGTAAAGAGACAACTGATTGACCTGCTTCAAGAATATGTGGATGTGTTTGCTTGGTCTTATCAGGATATGCCAGGGTTGGACACCGATATTGTTATGCACAAGCTGCCTTTAAGAGAGGATTGCCCGCCGGTTAAACAGAAACTGCGCCGTACTCGCCCAGACATGGCAATGAAAATCAAAGAAGAGGTACAAAAGCAGTGGGACGCCGGGTTCCTTGTTGTGACTAGCTATCCGCCGTGGCTTGCTAATATGGTACCTGTGCCTAAGAAGGACGGCAAAGTAAGAATGTGTGTTGACTACCGGGATCTTAACAGAGCTAGCCCAAAGGATGACTTCCCATTACCTCACATTTATGTATTGGTAGATAATACGGCTCAGTTCTCGGTATTCTCCTTCATGGACGGATTTTCAGGATACAATCAGATTAAAATGTCACCTGAAGACATGGAGAAGACAACCTTCATCACACCCTGGGGCACGTTCTGTTACAAGGTGATGCCATTCGGACTGAAGAATGATGGCGCAACATATCAATGGGCTATGGTGACATTATTCCACGATATGATCCATAAAGAAATTGAATGTTATGTGGATGACATGATTGCCAAGTCCCTCACTGAGGAAGATCACCTGGTAAATCTGCTGAAGCTATTCAAGCGTCTGAGAAAGTACCAACTGAAGTTAAACCCCAACAAATGCACATTCGGGGTGCGATCTGGTAAGCTGCTGGGATTTATTGTAAGCGAGAAAGGGATTGAAGTTGACCCTGATAAAGTCAAAGCTATTCAAGAGATGCCTGCACCGAAGACAGAAAAAGAAGTTCGAGGGTTCTTAGGACGATTGAACTACATCTCACGGTTCATATCTCACCTTACGGCAACCTGTGAGCCCTTGTTCAAACTGCTAAGAAAAGAACAGACGGTCAGGTGGAATGAAGACTGCCAGAAGGCTTTTGACAAAATCAAGGAATACTTGCAAGAACCTCCAATCCTTATGCCTCCAGTTTAAGGAAGACCTCTAATCATGTATTTGACAGTATTAGAAGAGTCAATGGGGTGTGTGCTGGGCCAGCATGACGAGTCTGGTCGAAAAGAGTATGCAATATACTACCTAAGCAAAAAGTTTACCGACTGTGAACAACGTTATTCACTACTCGAGAAAACTTGCTGTGCTTTAGCGTGGGCTACTCGCCGACTGAGACAGTATATGTTGACCCACACTACCTTATTGATCTCAAAGATGGACCCAGTTAAGTACATATTTGAGAAACCAGCTCTTACCGGACGGGTTGCATGATGGAAAATGATCCTCACGGAATATGACATCCAATACACATCTCAGAAAGCCATCAAGGGCAGTGTATTGTCTGAATATCTTGCTGAGCAACCCATTGATGATTACCAGCCTATGAGATTTGACTTCCCTGATGAAGACATCATGTTCATAAAAGCAAAAGATCGTGAAGAGCCTATTCACACTGAAGGGCCTGACCCGGAAGAAGAATGGACTATGATGTTTGACGGGGCTGTTAATATGAATGGTCGTGGTGTTGGTACAGTACTCATTACGCCTAAGGGAGTTCACATGCCTTTCTCGGCAAAACTCACCTTTAACTGCACTAACAACGAAGCTGAATACGAAGCTTGCATTATGGGTCTTGAGGAAGCCATTGACCTCAGAATCAAGACATTGACTGTATTCGGAGATTCAGCTCTGGTAGTTAATCAAACCAACGGAAAATGGTACACACACCAAGATCATCTGATACCTTACAGGGATTATACAAGGAGGTTATTGACTTTCTTTACAACAGTCAAGCTTGAGTATATCCCTCGGGACGAGAATCAGTTCGCAGATGCTCTGGCTACCATTTCATCCATGATCAAAGTTCAAGCTGCCAACTTTGTACCTCAAATTTCAGTGTCCAGACTTGACAGACCAGCATATGTGTTCGCAGCAGATGTTGTCAAAGATGATAAGCCTTGGTTCCATGATATTAAGTGCTTCTTGGAGGATCAAACATACCCACCTGGGGCATCTTCCAATGATAAGAAGACTTTGAGAAGGCTTGCTGGTAGTTTCTTTCTGAACACTGATGGTTCCCTGTACAAGAGAAACTTCTATATGGCACTCCTCAGATGCGTTGATAGATCAGAAGCAGACTTGTTAATGCATGAAGTGCACGAAGGATCCTTTGGTACCCATGCTGGAGGACATGCAATGGCTAAGAAGTTGCTAAGATCAGGATATTACTGGATCGCAATGGATGCCGACTGTTGTGCCTATGCCAGAAAATGCCATAAATGCCAGATTTATGCGGATAAGGTGCATGTGCCTCCCAATCCTTTGAATGTGATGTCTTCACCCTGGCCCTTTGCTATGTGGGGCATTGATATGATCGGAAAGATCGAACCGACTGCTTCAAATGGCCACAGATTCATCCTGGTCGCCATTGACTATTTCACCAAGTGGGTCGAAGTAGCTTCCTATGCAAATGTTACAAGACAAGTGGTAGCCAGATTTCTGAAAAGAGATATCATCTGTCGATACGGAGTTCCCGAGCGAATCATTACTGACAATGGTTCCAACTTAAACAACAAAATGATGGCAGAGCTGTGTCGGGACTTCAAGATCCAACACCACAATTCTTCTCCTTACAGACCAAAGATGAATGGCGCTGTTGAGGCAGCTAATAAGAATATCAAGAAGATTGTGCAGAAGATGGTAGTTACATACAAAGACTGGCATGAAATGCTACCGTTTGCCTTGCATGGGTACCGCACGTCAATCAGAACATCCAGTGGGGCAACACCGTATCAGCTTGTGTATGGTATGGAGGCAGTCCTACCTGTTGAAGTTGAATTACCCTCCTTGAGGGTACTGATGGACGTTAAGCTGAACGAAGCAGAGTGGGTCCGGTCCCGATACGAACAACTGAGTCTGATTGAAGAGAAAAGATTGGCTGCAATCTGTCATGGGCAGTTGTATCAGAAAAGAATGAAGAGTGCCTTCGATCAGAAAGTTAGGCACCGAGAGTACCAAGTAGGGGATCTTGTGCTGAAAAGAATCCTCTCTCCTCATACAGATCACAGGGGCAAGTGGACTCCGAACTATGAAGGACCATTTGTAGTAAAGAAAGTTTTCTCGGGTGGAGCACTGATGCTCAGCACTATGGATGGTGAAGACTTCCCGTCCCCTGTGAATTCAGATGCAGTTAAAAAATACTTCGCATAAAATGACCCGCTGGACACAAAAACAGAATGTAAGTCCAGGCAAAAATAGGGCATCCCGGCGAGTCAAAAACAGAATAAGAGACTCGGGCAAAAATAAGGGAAAATAAACAAAAAATGTACACCCGCTGAGTTGAAAAGCCGCATTGGACAACTCAGGCAAAAATGGGTATCCCGATGGATTGAAAACCCGAAAGGGCGATCCATGCAAAATAAGGGAATAAGCGAACAACTGCATTCTGAATTCGTCTGTATCACCTACAACTTGGTAAACTTCGGAAGGATCAAGCCTCTATCGGAATCAGCCTTCTTCAGAAAGCAAGACGAGAAGAACGTCAAAAGTCATATGAGTCATAGCGAAGGGGAAGCTCCTCAAAGCGTCGTCAACATTGCCAGCACCTTTTTGTTTCTCAATTTATAACAATCTCCTCATTTTAGGAGATATGTTTCTTTGACTGTATCTTGCCAATTCAGGGCACATGAATTAGTAAAATCAGATTTTCAGTCACGTCTCGTCTCGTACATTTTATTTTCATTTGCAAAATGTCTGATGTCTAAAAAGATACTGATTGCATAAATACAGATGATTCTCTTCTAAAAAAACACGTGCTTGCAGGAAATATAGTTACTCCCGGGAGTGTCTAAACTCCTACGACGGAATCCAGTAAGGGATACCTCGGGATTACTTGTGTGTCCCTCTGTCTTTGCAGGATTGCAGGTACTCAAAAGCGCAACATGGGGCATATAAACTCCATCCCAGCAAGCTGGCAAATCAACACTCACTCAGTCTTAGCACCCAAAGTGTTTCTCCCCAGCTGAGTGGCCACTTGTCATTTCTCCCCAGCCGAGGTGCCGATTACTCTTCCTCCTTAGCTAAGTACAATAGCCAGGGAATCATCTCCCCCACAGAGCTTCAGCCTCTATCCAGAAGGGCAACGCATGAAGGAATCACAACAGAGTGAAGAAAGCTTCTAGAAACCCCAGCTGGGCCCCTCATTATTGGAATAGGTCTATCATTGACCCATTTCCCCAAGCAGATGCATCCCATCAGATCTATCAATGATCTCATCCCCAGCTGGGATGTCCATTTCAAGCAGATCGGCCAGAGATCTTCATAGCAACGGGATCCGAATTCCGGATTGGTATCTTTGCATGATCATAGCATTCGCATCATATTCACCCACAAAGCATAGCATTCCGTCTAATACGGAGCATTACGGCAAAAATCAAACATATAGCATAATCATAAGCCATGTTCTGAATTAAACACTTGTGAATAAAGACAATACATCAACATACAGAAAACTCCCCCCAGATTCCCCAACGGAGGGTTAAAGCTAAAGCAGCTGCTTTACATTCACAAACACCAGTATATACGCCTTGTGGCACCCGTCCGTGTCATATCCCCAGCGGAAAGCCAAAAGCATCCTCTTTGCACTCACAGATACTCATATATATAATTCCTTGATATCCGTCCATGTCATTTTTCCCAGCACAGTAACATAAACACTTTGTATATCAGATATTTGTTTATATTATACTTTTCTCCTTTTGACACTCGTCCGTGTCACTCTCCCCAGCAGGTTAAACACTCATCTATACACCACTCATACTTATTACTTATACAGATACTCGTCCGTATACACCATTTATATCCCCGCAGATTCAACACTAGTCCTTGTTCTTTGTTAACCAGTTGATACTCGTCCATATCATCATCTCAGAACATGCGTCAAGCGTTTGTTTCTACCTGATACTCGTCCGTATCATATTCTTAAGGATGTTCGTCCGCATCTTTAATCCATACACTATGTCAAACACTTTTGTCTTCTTGAATATAGACACTCGTCTGTGTCCACTATTCCCCAGAAGAGTCCCCTCAGATTCAACACTCGTCCGTGTTCTCTGTTAACCAGTTGATACTCGTCCGTATCATCATCTCTAAACACGTGTCAGCATTTGTTTCTACCCGATACTCGTCTGTATCATAAGGATGCTCGTTCGCATCTTTAATCTATACACCAACATCTAAACACTTATACCTCTTATTTTCTTTTGGATATAAACACTCGTCCGTGTTTACTATTCCCTAGTAGAGTAAAATTTTCTTTTCTATCTGACACTCGTCCTGTGTCATGATAAAACCTTGAGAGCAGCCGTCCCCTGCTAGGTGATCGTCCTTCACCTCTTGATGGTCATCCCCCATCATGCTCATCCGATGGTCGTCCCCATCGTTGACCCTTTATCCGGCATTCGTCCTATGTCGTGATTTTCGGCAGCCGTACCCTGCCAGGTGATCGTCCTTCACCTTTTTGATGATCGTCCTTCATCATTTTATCCGATGGCCGTCCCCATCGTTGATTTTTTATCTGACATTCGTCCTGTGTCATGATAAACCTTGAGAGCAGCCGTCCCCTGCTAGGTGATCGTCCTTCACCTCTTGATGGTCGTCCTCCATCATGCTAATCCGATGGCCGTCCCCATCGTTGACCTTTTATCCGGCATTCGTCCTATGTCGCGATATTTTTCGGCAGCCGTCCCCTGCCAGGTGATCGTCCTTCACCTTAGATGACCGTCCCTCATCTTACCCCTTTAAGAGCAGCCGTCCCCTGCTAGGTGATCGTCCTTCACCTTTGATGACCGTCCCTCATACCTATTTCATTTATTCTTTAACCCGATGGCCGTCCCCGTCGTGGTCCCTTTTCCTTTTCCTGATGATCGTCCTTCATCAGTTTAGCCCGATGGCCGTCCCCATCGTTGGTTACATTACTTTATGAATCTGATGGCCGTCCCCGTCATTTTTAATTAATCCCCAGAGAATCTTATAGCTTTATTTGATGGTCGTCCCCATCATGACCCCTTTTATCCCCAGCATGTCGGCCGTCCCCGTCATCGCTTTATTTTTCGCACTTTGCCCAGCATGTCGGCCGTCCCCGTCATTGCTCTGTACCCAGCAGTCGTCCTATGCTCGACGGTCGTCCTCTGTCGCCCATACTTTACAATACACTTTATTTTCTTTTACAATCTATATCCCTTTTCTTCTTCATTCTGTGAGTGCAAATTTTGGACTGTCTTTGGTATTCAACCACAAGTTATCTTGTTTGCCTGTTAAGCCGTCGCTTACATCCCGCACAGCTAACTCATGTTTGAATAGGGGCAGCTGTAAACACCCCAAATTTGCCCTCACCCATTCACACCATGGCTTGTGATCATTTTCACATGCATAATTTCAATCATACCATCTCATATTACATTTTTGATTCATTGCATTGATTCTAAGTCATCTGCATCTAGGGTTTGTGATCTGAGCAATCCAAGATGTTCTTGAGCCACTCCAAAGGCCATCAATCACTTCAAAGAGGTCTATGTGTGTTCAAGCATCATACTTAATCCTCTCAAAGTCAAATAAGTCAAAGAATCACAAGAACTGAGAATGGCATGGAAGCAGAGCCAGGTTTGACTGCACAGATGACCTGAAATTAGGGTTTTGGTTTCAAAGGCAACAACTCCAAATTTTTTGGTCATTCTTGTTTCTATTGGTCTCTATATGGTATAGGGAGTATGCATATCAATTTTCATGAAGAAATTCCTTGGGGAAGTCATCTGATCAAGAGTTGACTTTTCAAGCAAGTCAGTGTAAAATCAGGGCATCTGAGGCCCTCAATGACCCAACCAAAGGGTGTTCTTCATCATTTTGATTGTATATGATCTTTATTTGATCATATAATAAGTTGGAAGTTCACAAAATTGAAGAATTTCAAGTCTTTTGCAAAGTTGACTTTTTGGGAAAGTTTGACTTTTAATGAAATTGCCATTTTAGGAAACTTTTTCAACCCTTGCTTTTTGATTCAAAAATGCTTCAAATGAAAAAACTTTGGTCATGAAAGTTGTAGAATGGATCTTTCCCTTTTCAAAAAGTACAAGAACATGACCTAATTCATTTTGGATCAAAAGTTATGGCTTGTCAAAGTTGGCAAAAATCACAAAATTTGAAGTTTTCCACCAAAGAGGCAAAGTAGCAAATTCACTTCTCAAGGCAAATTAAGTTATCAAATGGACTTATAATCTTCACAACATGATCATACAACACCTAAAGTTCATAATGGGCCAAGGGATCACACATTTTTATGGCCTATGGAGCAAGATTTTTCATAAGAAGCAAAAGTGAACCAACTTGCAAAACTCATCATAAGTTACAATCCACTTGCTTGCTGACTTGCTGATCAATCCTAGGGTTCTCCCCACATCATGCTGCGTAGGACACACCTTTTGTCCTTGGCTAGAAAGTAGCCCATGCTTCTCTTACACAACTTTGACATTTTGGCAACTTGAGCCATACCTATCACAAAAGCACACATCACCTCAGCTGACCTATCACAATTGTTTATACAAACAAAAAGCAAGCCAAAGCATACAAAAACACAGGCCTGAAACACTCTCCAACACAGCATTCTCATTTTCCACTCCATTTGCAAGAGCCTTCGAAACTCTCAGCACAAGCCTCCAACACACAAACCAACTTCACAAACAATCTCACCATGCTTCATTGAACACAAACCAACCCTCAAAACAGCCTGAAAGCCACTGAATCAAAAACACGATCACCACCTGCCATTGAACAGAACTTCTGCCATCTCTCAAACCAGCCATTGCAAACTTCAAACAAGCCTTGAAAGCTTCTCAGGAGGTCCAGGGGAGTTGATTGCAAGCAAGACATCAGCCAGAAAGTGCCAGAAACTAAAGCTTCAGTTCAGGTAGCCATCTCAAACTTTTTCCAGAAGTTTCATTTTAAGTTCTTAAAAGCTTCTATGCACTCCCCTGATCATGAATATGTGTTTACTTTTGAAAATGGTTGAGAAACCAGCATGTATGAATTGTCTGAAACTTTTTGCCCTAATAATGTTTTGCTTCGATTTGGATGATTGATGAGTGATAAATGATGTTTGAGTGGGGGTTTTGATTTAGTTTGGCATGGGGATGATTTCTGGATAGTTAGTTTTCGTTTTCATGAAGTTTTGAAGATTTTGGCAACTTTCAGGTGAGGGTCTTGCCGGAGAAGACGACTGGAAGTCTTCTCCAGCCACCTGAAAGTAATTAGGGCTAATCCCTGTAATTAATGAGAGTTTGAATTTTGAGCGTAGGATGAGTTGACTGGCTTTGACTCTCGCGTGAATGAACGCACCAGATCCTCCACTTAACCCTAATTCAGATTAATTAGTTTAATTAATTAGGTTTAAATTTGAATTTCCCAGAAGCAATCCCAGCCGTCCATGAGCGCGCGCAGTCTTTCCCTCCTTCCTGAGTTTGAATACTGGCCTTAGATTGTGTTGACTTCTCATTTTTATTTCTTTTTATTTCATTTAATTTCATTTGTTTTGTGCATTTAATTAAAAATAGTAAAACAATTTTAAAAATTCTGAAAATTTTTGTACAAACTTTTATTAATTTTCAGAAACCAAAAACATTTTTATTTTTATATTTTTTGCATAAAAAATATTTTTAAATCATTTAAAAGTTTATTTTTAATTAATTAATGAGAATTAATTAATTAAAAATACTTTTAGGTATTTAAAAATCACCAAAAAATTCATGAAATCTTTAAAATCATTTAGAAACATTGTCCAACCCTCAAACCAAATTTCTTTTTTGATCTTAATGCATTTTGACAATTTTCCATGGAATTAATTCAATTTCAAAGCATTATTTTGATCCAATATTCAAAAATTCATTTCTGCCTAGTTATTGAGAGTTGGACTTTGATTCTTTTTGCATTGTGTCTTTCATATCATGTAGTTTGTAGGGTTAAATTGGCATGAATTGATCTTGCATTTTCCATTTGTTTGACATTTTTCTTGTCAAGGTACCCTAAAACCCTAGAAATCTTAGGAAATTCATAACCTTAGTTAGGTTAAGAGTTAGAACCCCTCCTTTGGGCAGTGAGTTTGTATAGGTTTAGGGTTCCCTTGAATGCATTTTCAATTTTTTATCTTGATGTTTGCTTCTGGTTTTGATTTTTGTTTGGTGTATGGATCATAAACCCTAATTTGGGCTTCCTTTTGCATTCATCTTGCATTTGCTTGCATACCATGACTTGCCATAGCATTTTATGCATCCATTTGATCCATTAGACATCTTAAGACATATTAGAAGCATGTTTGATCATTACATCTTTCATTTGCCACTTTGTATGCCATTTGCATTCCATAACTTTTCATGTATGTTTATGGTTCTAAGCATGTTTCTCTTGCATTCATTTGTTCATGTGATCATCCCCATGCCTTTTTTCATGTTTGCATCATCTCACAACATTATTATCATCACACATATGCTTATGGTTTTGGTTTGCATCATGCCATTTCATCTCATTTTGCATTGCATTGCATTTCCTTCACTAACTTTTCAGGTGGTAAGCAACTTTGAGAAGTGAATTTGCCTTCACTTCTCACAACTTCTTTTCATCTCTCTTATGCATCCTTGCTGCATTTTGGCTTTGTGTTTGAGATTGAGCTTTCTCTTTCTTCTTCATCTTACTTTCTTTCTTCAAGTGACTTGTCTTCTTAAGTGAAGCAAGTTCCTTTGCTTCTCTTTGCTCCTTTCATCTGCTTCCTGGTGGTTCCATTGAAGATCTTTCTTTGTCAAACCTCACAAACCTTAGGAACAACCAAGCATGACAATGCTTAGGGTTTTGATTAGTCCCCCACTTAGTTTTTACCTTTGTGTCTCATTGAGTCTTCTCTTCTCACCTCATAATCAGGGACTAAACCCTAAAGGCTTTAAGGCTTTGTGATTAAGCTTATGCATGCATCCTTCTATTAGGATGGAGTGTATAATTTTAATCCTGAGTGTTAAACCCTTAATGTGTTTAAATCCTTTAATCAATTCATCTAATAACCATCAAGACATCAAGCTTGTAACTTGGGCCTTGCATTAGGGTTCTAATTCTTCCTTAATTGGTTAAGAAGGACTAACCCTAGTGTTATTGGACAAGTCCTCCTCAAGTTGTCTTACAAATCATAAAACTCATTTCTTCATCATATCATTAACTAAAATCCACTTAATAAAGGTTTTGTTTTGTCATGAGTTTAATCCCTAATCATGGATTAAGTTGAGGAGCTTTCCTCAGCTTAAACATTCTCATCTATTATCCTTCTATTAGGATGGTGTAATGAGTCTGTTTAATCCTTGATTATGGCTTAACCTCATTACTTAACACTAAACAAAAACACCAAAAACATCTAAATAATCACAAGTAGGTTAATAATCTTAATCCTACACCAAGGTGATTAAGTGTGAGAAGCTGACTTCACACTTAAGGTATTCTCATTACCCCTAATCAGAGGGAAGATGTGATGAGTTTACTAACCCATTGGTTTAGGCTTAAGCTCATTAACTTATGACAAACCTCAAAAGCAATAAAAGACTGAAAATACTCAAAACAAGCAACAAACGTCTCCTCCGGGATTCTTTTCTCATCTCATTCACTCACAAACGAGAACTTGCTTCTTCCGTCTAATGCAAGACAGTTTGCACCTGAGCCAGACAGGTCATACACTTGAGCATAGACAAGCAAGCAGTTCACAAGTCATTTCATCTTTCAGTCTCTTTGGGTCGAACTACGGTGTTCTGACTTCCTCATTGCACGAGAGGATACGTAGGCATAACTTAACAGTTATCGAACAAAAGTCTCTGTATATTCCCCCTCTTTCCAGCATTATTCTTTCAACCTCATGATCTTGAGTATCTTATTCTTGTTCCTGCACTGACACTGTATATATTACACTTTGCACTTCTTTTACACAGACACCTGTACATCCTTTTCCAGCTCTTTTACACACAAATTGCACTGACACTACCCCTTTTAAACACAAATCTTTTAAGCGTGGATCCCGTCGAGTACGACGGACAATCTGGGTGCTAATACCTTCCCAGGTTGTAACCAACCCCCTTTCTCAGTCTCTCTGGTTCACAACCATCTTATCCATCTTTTCTAGGTCTATGCAGCATTACCTTTCCTCCGGGATAAAAATGCCTAGCTGGCGACTCTTTTCATTCCCCGTGAGTTCACTCCTGTGTGTTCTCACATCCTCCTCTCGCCGACCGTTCGCGTCTGTACCTTATTTGAGCCCGGTCTCATCTTTTGGGAGCGACATTTATGAGGCTTGCAAAAGATCTTCAAGAGAAATGCCACCAAGGAAGAAGCAGGATGAAGGAAGGAGAAGCAGAGAGAAGCAAGACAACTTGCTTCACTTAAGAAGACAGGTTGCCTGAAGAAAGAAAGTGAGGAGAGAACATGAATGAGCAAGCTCACTCTAACCCATAAATAAAATGCTGCAATGAATGCATAAGAGAGATGAGAAAAGATTATGAGAAGTGAAGGCAAATTCACTTCTCAAGTACTTACCACCTGAAAAGTTAACAAAAGAAATGAAATGAAGTGAACATGAAATGAATGCAATGATGCAAACCAAAACCAGAAGCATATACATGATTTCAATGATGCTAAGAGATAATGCAAACACATGTCAAGAGTTGTGGATGATCATACAAGGATAAGGATGCAAATGGAGCATACTTTGAACCATGAAAGTTCATGAAAGTTCATGAAATGGAATGAATGCACAACATGGCAAATGAAAGATGCAATGATCAAGCATGATTCTAATATGTCCTAAGATGTCATAGAAATCATGTGGATGCACAAATTGTCAAGGCAAGTTCATGTATGCAAGCATATGGAAGATGGATGCAAATGAAGGCAAAAATTAGGGTTTATACATAACATGCAATACAAAATTCAAAACCAGAAGCAAATGACAACATAAAAAATTGAAAATGGGAACAAAGGAACCCCAATCCTACATAAGTTCACTGCCCAAAGGAGGGGGCCTAACTCTTAACCTAAGGGGAGTTATGATTTCCTCAAGTTTTCTAGGGTTTTAAGGCACCTCAAAAGGAAAAATGCACATCAAATTTAAAATGGAAGATAAATTCACACCGATTTTACCCTAGAAACTACATGATATGAAGAATGCAATGCAAAAAGAACCAACATCAAACTCTTCATGGTTAGGCAGAATGAATTTTTCTAAGTTAAGACCAAAATATTCCCTTTTAAGAACTTTAATTCCAAAGAAAAATATCAAAGTAAGTCAAGAACCAAAAAGAAATTTGTTTGAAGAGTTTGATAATATTTCAAAATGTATTAAAATGCAATGTGAATTTTTTTGTGATTTTTAGAAACCTAAATGTTATTTTAATTAATTAATTCTCATTAACTAATTAAAATAAACATTTAAATATTTTTAAAATATGAAAATTATGCAAAAAATAAAAATAAAATTATTTTCAGAAAGGGAAAAATATTTTAAGGAATGATGCAAAAAATGGGATTTTTTAGAAGTGATTTGCTATTTTAAATAAAATGGGAAAAACAAATGAATTAAAAAGAAAATAAAATTGAAATAAAGGAAAAGTAATCAGATCCAAGAGCCAAGATTCAAAGTTAAGACGCGGGAGTTGACTGGCGCGTGTTTCAGTGGCTGGGATTGACTCTGGCAAATTCAAATTTTAATCCTAATTAATTAATGTTAATGACTGGATTAAGGCTCAACCACAAGATCCAGACCGTTCATAGCACGCGGGAAAGCCAGATCAATGGTCCAAATTTAAACATGACTTAATTACAGGATTAGGGCTAAACCACCTTCAGGCGACCGGAACAGTGTTCCGGTCGTCTTCTCCGACGAGCCCAAACCCTAGCTTCTCTCTCAGGCCATCAAATTTCAAATTTCTTGCACAAAAATGATCCTCTAACAACCCTAAACCTAAATCCCCAACTAAAACTCATTTATTTCACACCATGAACACGAATCGAACAAAAATGTAAAAACGGGCAAAATTTTCAGAGTTCACATACATGGTGGTTTCTCAACCATTTTCAAAAATAATCATATCCCCATGATCAGGGGAGCATATAGAACCATAAAAGAACTTAAAAGCTAGCTTTTGGGAAAAAAGTTCATCATGTTACCTGAGATGGGGACCCTCTGATTCTGAGCTTTCTGGGTCTTCCCTTGATGCAATCCCACTCCTATGAACCTCCTGAAGATGATATGGAGCTTAGAAAACTTTGAGGATGGCTGGTTTTGAAGTTTCAGCTCTAGTATAGCAGGTTTTGAGGTTTTTGTATGTGATGTTTTTGGCTGTTTTGAGGGTTGATTCTTGTTTTATGGATGGTATGTGATTTGTTGGTGAAGAAAAAATGGAGGTTTTGTGGCTGTGGGAGGAGTTTCGAAGAGGAGAAGTTTTTAACAGTTTTTGGGAATCCTGGCTTATGGGAGGTTGCAGGCTTGTGTGTGTTGTGTTTTGGAATGCTTGAGGTCCACATATGAGGCTCTGATTGGGCAGAGAGTTTGTAGTGGCACAGTTTGATTGGCATGGGCAAAATGCAAAAAGTCAATATTTTGTGTACCATAGGTATGGCTCGGGTCAGAGGAGATCTTAGGGCTTGTCTTGCTTCAGCTTGAGTCAAGGAAGGTCTTTGGATCTGATTTTGTGAGCTGGATGGCCTTGATCAAGAGTTTCCAATGTTCTTGCATATTTCCCTCTTTGAAATTTCTTGTGAACCAAGGCAAAGAATCTTGTGAATTCTTGGACAAAATGCAGCAAAATGAACCATATGAAGTTGCTAGAATGCTTTGAGATCAATTAGTGTCCAATTCAAGCATTAAAAGTTCCTTTTGCAAAAAATTCAATTTTGAAGATTCATGAGAAAATGCCTTATGTAACTTGTAATTCAAGGCATAGAAATGAGAAATCCTTTGGGAAAATCTGAATTATGGACCATGAATGATTTTTGTGTGATGATTAGAAGTTGATTTGAAGTCACATTTGGCTTTGGCAAGTGTTTTTGCAAGTTTCCTCTTTGGCACAAAAGTGAAAAATAAGTGATTGTATCCAACTTTGTAAGGCCATAACTTTTGTTCTAAAATGAATTAGATCAAGTTCTTGTACTTTTTGAAAATGGGAGGATCCAATATACAACTTTCATGACCAAATATTTCTCATTTGAAGCATTTTTGAATCAAAAAGAAGAGGTTGAAAAACTTTCCCAAAATAGCAAATTTCCATTACAAGTCACTTTCCCAAAATGGCAACTTTGCAAATGGCTTGAAATTCTTCAATTTTGTGAACTTCTAACCTCTTATAAGATCAAATAAAGATCATACACATTCAAAATGATGGAGAATACCCTTTGGTTGGATGATTGGGGGCCTCAGATGCCCTGATTTTGCACTGACTTGTTCAAGAAGTCATCTATTGATCAGATGCCTTCCCCATTGAATTTCTTCATGAAAATTTATATGCATGATCCTAATATCATATAGAGACCAATAGAAACAAGAATGTACAAAAAATTTGGAGTTATGGCCTCTGAAACCAAAACCCTAATTTTAGGTCATCTGTGCAGTTAAGCTTGGCTTTACTTCCATGCCTTCCTCAGTTCTTGTGATTTTTGACTTTCTTGATCTTGGGAGGATATAATATGATGCTTGAACATACATGGACCCTCTTGAGATGATTGAAGACCTTTGGAGTGGCTTAGAAGGCCTCTTGGATTCATCTGATCATAAACCCTAGATGCAGATGATTTTGAATCAATGCAGTGGAGCAAAAATGCAATATGAGATGCTATGATTGAATCTATGCAAATGAAAAGATCACAAGCCATGGTGAAATGATTGAGGGCAAATTTGGGGTGTTTACAAAGGCAAATCCACCTCCCAAAATAACTTACCAAACTTGAAAAGTTAGCATGGATGCATAAAGTATAAAGCATAAAGAAGTGAAGTGAAATGAGATGAAATGAGATGAAATGACCAAAGTCAGAAGTGTTTATGCAATTTAAATGTCATGTAAGATGATGTAAAGGCATACAAAATGCATATGTGTGATCATACAAAGATGAGATGCAAAGGAAGCATGCTTTGAAGTTTGAAAACACATGAAAGTTTATGAAATGAAATGAATGTTAATCATGGCAAATGGATGAAGAAATGATCAAGAAAGGTTCTAACACGTCCTAAGATGTCTAAGATGACATATGAATGCATTAAATGTCATGTCAAGTTCATGTAATTATGCATATGCAAGGTGAATGCAAATGAACGTGAGAAATTAGGGTTATATGGACATGTGAGATGCAAATGGATAAAACAGAAGCAAATGGCATGATCAAAATTTGAAATTAAGCTCAAACAAACCCTAATCCCATACTAGGTCACACCCCAAAGGAGAAGGTCAGAAGCCTAACCTATCAAAAGTTATGATTTTCCTAAGTTTTCTAGGGTTTTTGGGTGGTTCAAAGGGAAACATGCAAATCAAATTGAAAATGCAAGATAAATTTATGAGGAAAAATACTTATAAACTACATGCAATATTTAACGCAATGCAAAAAGAATCAACTTCAAACTCTTCTTAGTTAGGCACAAATGATTTTTCAAAGTTTAGGGTTCAAAAATGTGATTTTAATGACCCTTAATTAAAAGAAAATTGGCAAACTATGATCAAACCTAAAAAGAAATTTGTGTGAAGAGTTTGAAAATGTTTCTAAATTCATTGGGATGATTCATGATTTTTTTGGTGATTTTTAGAAACCTAAATGTATTTTTAATTAATTAAAATACTTTAATTAATTAAAAATAACATTTAAATATTTTAAAAATACTTTTTTAATGCAAAAAATAAAATAAAAATTATTTTTGGATGGAGAAAAATATTTAAAGTTAGAATTCAAAAGAAAATATTTTTTGAATGCTTTTTGATATTTTAAATAAATTGTGCAAAAGAAATGAAAAGAAAATGAACTTAAATGGATTAAAATAAAAGTCAGCGCATCCAATGGCTGGGGTTTAGATGAAAAAGGTGGGAATTGATTGGCGCGTGTTTGGACGACCTAGATCTAATCTGGAATAAACTGAATTAATTAAACTAATTAAATGAAATTAGGGCTAATGGACGAATCTGAGCCACACACACGCGGGGTAAACCTAAGATCTAAGGGTGGAGATTCAAACTGGGACTTAAACCCTAATTACCCTCAGGTGACCGGAACAGTGTTCCGGTCATCTTCTCCGGCAGCTCATTCAACCCAACTTCTTCCCTAGGTCAAATTAAACACTCTAAAGCTCCATAAATGATCCCATATCCCCTCTAAAAAAGAATCCATCATCAAACAACATTTATCATTCACGAAAATCATGATTCGAAGCAAAACGGAAAAATATTCAAAACTTTCAAAAGTTCAATACATGCTTGTTTCTCAACCATTTTCAAAAATAAACATATCAGGGTGATCAGTGAAGCATGAGGAATCTTTTAGAATCTTAAAAAAGAAGTTCTGGAAAAAATGTTCATCATAGCTACCTGAGTTGAAGCTTTGTGTTCTTGAGCTTTCTGACTTTTTCTTTGGTGCAAATCCACCCCAATGATCACCTTGATGCTTCTGAAGTGCTTGAATGGAGCTTGTGTGGCTTGGTTTTGAAGGTTCAGTTCTGAGTATGCAGAAATCGTATTTTTGCTTGAGGGTGTTTTAGGCTATGGTGATGGGTGGAAAATGATCCTGAGGTGTTTTTGAGTTGATTGGTGAAGGAAGTTTGATGTTTTACTGGATGATCTATGAAATTCGATGAAGGGAAGTTTTTATGGATTTTGAGAATCTGAGTGTCTGAGAGTGTTCAGGCTCTTGTGTGTTATGAAATGTGATCCATGATGTTTGTTTAAGCCAATGGGATTGATCAGAAAGTTGTTGTGGCACAGGCTTATTGGTATGGTGTGTTTTGCAAAAAAAAGTCAATTTAGAGAGCGCTTTTATGAAAAAAATGCTTTCTTTAGTCCCTCATTAGAGAGCTTTTGAAAAGCGCTTTCTAAAGGCTACTGTCGCTCCCCGGATTTTAATCCCGGTGTAAACGCAAACTGTCGGCGAAGAGAAGGGTTTAATAGAGTCTCCAGCTAGGCATTTTTATCCCGAAGGAAAGGTAATGTTGCATAAACCTGGAAAGAGATGGATAAGACGGTTGTGAACCAAAGAAACTGAGAAAGGGGGTTGGTTACGACTTGGGAAGGTATTAGCACCTAGATCGTCCGTCGTACTCGACGGGATCCACGCTTACAAGATTGTGTTTTAAAAGGGGTAGGTATATGTGTTATCTGTGTGCAAAAGCTAGGGAAATAAAGTACATGTGTCAGTGCAAAAGGTGTGAATTGGTCAAGAACTGAGGCTTAGAAAGAATAGTGAAAGAGGGGGGTGACAAAGAGACTTTTGTTCGATAACTGTTAAGTTATGCCTAGGTATCCTCTCGTGCAATGAGGAAGTCAGAACACCATAGTTCGACTTAAAGAGACTGGAAATGATATGACTATGAACTGCTTTCTTGTCTGTGCTCAAGTGTATGACTCGTCTGGCTCGAGTGTTAACTGTCTTGCATTAGACGGAAGAAGCAAGTTCTCGTTTATAGAATGAGTGTGATGAGAAAAGAATCCCGGAGGAGACGATTATTGTTTGTTTTTGTGTTTTCAATTTTTTATTGTTTTTGGTGTTTTGCATAGGATTATGAGCTTAAGCCTAAATCAAGGGTTATAAACTCATTATATCCTCCCTGATTAGGGATAATGAGCCTACTTAAGTATGAGATAAGCATCTCAACTTAATTACCATGATTATGTAGGATTAAGATCATTAACCTACTTGTGATTATATAGATGTTTTTAGTTTTTGTTTAGTGTTAAGTAATGAGTTTAATATCTAATCACAGATTAGTAAACTCATTACACCATCCTAATAGAAGGATGATAGATGAGAACACTTAAGCTGAGGAAGATACCTCAACTTAATCCAGGGTTAGGGATTAAATTCATTATATAACAAGCCTTTATTAAATGGATTTTAATTAAAGGATGAGATTGAGAAGTGGATTTTATGGTTTGTAAGACAACTTGAGGGGGACTTGTCCATTAAACACTAGGGTTAGTCCCTTTTAACCTTAAGGAAGAGATAGAACCCTAATGTAAGGCCCAAGTTACAAGATAAAGTCTTAGTGATTATTAATGTGTTTTGATTAAGAGTTGTAAACAAATTAAAGGTTTAACACTAAGGATTAAAGTTATACACTACATCCTAAGATAAGGATGCAGGCATAACCCTAATTCCAAAGCCCTAAAGCTTTAAGAGTTTAGCCTCTGATTAAGAGATGAGAAGAGAGACTCAAGGAGACTCAAAGGTAAAAAGCTAGGGGGATTATATACAACCCTAAAAATTATCATGCTTGGATATCCTATGGTTTATGAGGCTTAAGAGAAAAGATCTTCAAGAAGCCCGCCATGGAAGAAGCAGATGGGAAGAGGAGAAGAAAGAAGAATAAGTTACTTACTTCCTGAAGAAGATAAGTAACCTAAAAGAAAGAAAGTAAGAAGGAGGGAGAATAAGTGAAACAAGTTCACTTCAAAGACAAATAAATATGCAAATGAGAGGAAAGAAAATGTGGGAGGTGAAGGCAAATCCACCTCCCAGATAACTTACCAAAGGTTCCTGAAATGTTAGTATGAATGCATAAGACATTAAGCAAAAGGAAATGAGATGGGTAAGGATGTAAAGACCAAAACCAGAAGTGATTATTGTAACACCCCAAATTTTCCCTCTTTTTTTTAGCATCATCATATCATAATCATCATCAGCATGTCATGTCCTTAGCATATTGCATAGAAAAATGAAGCATGGCACTCGCATATTCCGGCATAAAGCATGTGATCAATCATCAGGGAAATTCAAAGCTCACAAGGCAGGTTACAAGGTTGACGTTAGGGTCAAAGCCTAAAGAAAGGATTGAGGATCAAAATCAAATCAAAACGGTTGGCACCGGCTTATTCTTGAAGGTTCCCACCAAAAGTAGGGAAATTCAAAATTCACTGGCGTTAACCGGTTAACGGATTAGTTAACCAGTTAACGGCCACGAATTTTGAATTTCCAGTAGCAATTCAGCATGTGTGATTTTTGTTCTAATTTCCATTTTCTGATTTTTTTATTCATTTTGATTTAATTTGAAATTAAAAGGAAGGATTTAGAGCACTTGTCCAAGCCTAATCCCATTGCAAAGTATTAATCACACTACCCAAACCATAATTTTGGATCCCAAGCCTAATTTTTGGGCCCTAAACCTAAACCATATTTAATCATTTCTCTCCAACCCAAAGGGACCTCTCCCTCATTTTTCACTCTCATTTTCTGAATTTTCACTCCTCTCACTCACAATTCTCTCACTTTTCTCTCCCAATTTTCCAAATCACTCAAAGTTCCTTTTTGAAGATCACATAACCTTTCCTTGATGTGTGTAGATCTTGGAACTAGACCTCCATCCATAGCTTCATTGCATCTTTTTGCTGGTTTAATTGGTGATTTAGATCTGGTTTGGGATCTAGAAGTTCTTTTGGATCCAAAATTCTGCATCAAGGGCTTGTTCTTGCATTTATTTTGCACGGAGAGTGAAGCTTAGCACCGGATCTTCAAATCTTTGCGCGAGATCTATCATTTTTCAGCTTGATCAACAATTACCAAAGCATACCTCAGCTTTGTAGGTTGGTTAATTTCATATCTAGCTCTGTTTTAGCTTATTTACATGCTTGCGTTTTAGATCCGCCATGTGCTTGCGTATTTTCTTGTGTTGATTGAGTTGATTGATTGATTTGTGACCGGATCCATGTATTAATTTTCATAAGCTTGATGATGCCATTTAATGTGAATTGATACATTATTTTCATGTTCATATGCTTGCTGGTCTGGTACTGGATTATTTGATTAAGCTGGTGGCAAGCTGATTTTTCTGCAGGATTGCTGTTGTTTTAACAGTGTTAACTGGTTAACGAATTGGTTAACCGGTTAACGCACCTGAATTGTGATGTGTTTATGCAGTTTTTGACATGGTTAACCGGTTAACGCTTTGGTTAATCGGTTAACACTGAAGCAGTGAGCCTTTTTTGCCTTATTTCAACCATGTTTGATCCCCTTACGTTTTCTAAATTCCATGGATCATTATGTGATCATTGAATATGATTGTTTGGGTGATTTCCTTGCTGATTGATGCAGGCTTTCGTGTTCTCGACACGTAAATGCTTGTTTGTGCTATGTTTGGCATGATTGTTTGATCTTGGTTGGTATGAACTTTGAGCATGTCATTGCCATGATTCTAGTGATGAGCATGTGTTGGATTTTGCTAACACTTGCAGGGGCTAATGGTAAGAGAAGTGTGGATGTTCATCCATATTTCAACTCTTCATCCTTCTCTCTTTTTTTAGTGCTTTCTCCTTTTGCTTTTGATGTGCCTTATGCCATCATATGTTGCAATTATTTTCTTCCCCCTTTAGGAGCAATTTATCTCCTTTAGAGGAGTAAGTTGCTTGCTGGCTCTTGCTTCATCTTCTTCTTGCTCTTCTTTTGTTTCTTTCCTTCCTTTTTTCTTCATTAGGATAGTTGAAACCTCACTAACCTTAGGACGACTATTTTGCATGATAACATTAGGATTAGTCTTTCCCCTTTTTAGACTTTTACCTTTTTGCTCCTTTGGTTTCTTTCTCTTCTCATCTCAAAACAAAAAAAACCTAAAAAACATTAATAAAAAGAAGTGACTTCTTGTGTAATAGCCTTATTCCATGGGGCATATGTATTCATTCCATCTTGGAATAGTGCATTTGTCTAGCATGATGCACAAGTCGGATCATGAATTCATCTTCATCAAGAAAAACCCTAAAAAACACTTCTCCATTTTAATCACTAAAACACTTGATAAATTCAACAAGTCAATGAAATAGGCCCTCGCCTTTGGAAACAAGTCTTGGATATGTTCTCCTTGCTTGGTGTGCTTGTTCTATTATTCCATTTTGGAATGTAGTAGCAAGTACACATTCCATGGAAAAGAGCTTGAGTTTATTCTTTTGTTCCACACCATTAAAAAGTTCTTAAAAACGCAAACAAACAATAATCGTCTTTCCTTCAGGAATTCTTTTCTCATCTCCTTCGCTCCGTCCGCGAACTCGCTTCTTCTTGTCAGTTTGCAAGACGGTTACGCACTCGTCGTCCGAGCCTGCAACACCTGAGCATTGATATAGGCCGTTCAAGCCTTAAGACACAAGCAATCTATTCTACCCCTAGTTAGGGGAACTACGGCGTCTCTGATCCTCATTTTCCCGATGAGGTACGTAGGCAGCGGGGTAGGGCCCGTTCGAGCACAATCTTTATTTTCCCTGCATTTTTCCTCTTGGTTTTCTTTTCAGTTCTTTTTCCCTTTTCATTTCATTTTCAATTTCGCAGCAGTTTTCATCCCCTCACCCTTTGAAACTTTTTCTTTGCAAGCGTGGATCTCGTCGGGTACGGCGGACGATCTGGGGTGCTAATACCTTCCCAGGTCGTAACCGACTCCCGAGCTCAGTTTCTTTGGTTCGTGGGACCTTTGTCCTTCCTTTTCTTTTCTTCTGGTTTATGCAGCATTACCATTCCCGTTCCTTCGGGATAAAAATGTCTGGATAGCGACTCTTTTCTTTCCCCCCCCCCCCACTTTCGCGTTTGTACCAGAATGGAAATCCGGGGAGCGACAGCTGGCGACTCTGCTGGGGAATTCTCCTAACCAGAGTTTCTCTGGTTCCCCTGAGAGTCAGTCCTAGCGCTTGCGTGTTTCTGTTTCGTTGGGTGTGTTGATTGTTTGCTACTGTGTGTTTATTTTACTGTTGTTTATTTACAGTTTTATTTACAGCTTTATTTACTACTTTCAATATTTATTTTCATGCATCATTATACTGGACTGTCTGGCTGTGCTTGTTCCCTTTTTTCTGTGGGATTGGGAATTGTTACTGAGAGATGAGCTCGTAACCGTGGCTCGAGTGCACCATAGGACTTAGAGTGGACAGTCACTTTGGCTTCATGCCATCTTGCTATGTTGGTAGTAGTGAGTTCCACACCCAGATTTGTGACCGTCTTGGAAATGTATTATGCCGAAATCTTTCTGGGGTAATACACAACCTCGATAGTTATGTGCATCTGGGGACCGATCATTGAGGACCTTTGTGGAAGCATCCCTCTCCAATGGTGACAGTGGAAGACCACATTTTGTGGCAAACCCATTTGCACCTGAGGGCCCACTTTGGAACTCGCATAGAATGGTCTGGTTCTTTTATAGGAACTCAGTCAAAGTATTTGGTCGTATGATGATAGTATTGTACCCTTCAGGATGAATATACTATTGTTTCTCGATTCCAACTCTTGAAGCTGGGAACTTATAAAGGATGCTTGTTTTTCCCGGACTCAAGCTGAGGCCTCCCTGAGTAGTACATAATGTCAAACTGATTCCCTGATTTGGTCATGAGCCATTTCTCGGAAATGGTGAAAGTATTATTGCTATTCGGCTTTGAGAGTCTGTGATGTTTGACCCGGAGCACACCCGTGAGATTGGGAGGGGTTTACAAGTTTGCAGGAACCCTTGACCTCATCATACCTCATTGCCAGTACAGTTCTATGATTTGATAAGGCTACATGGATTTGGATCTTTGATTTTGGGGCTTATTTGAGACTGAATTCTTGTTCATGTGGCTTTATTCAGAGGATCTTGGTTCTTGGTGACTTAGGTCCCGTGTTCCGTATCCAGACAGTCCCAGTGGTTGATCATATGCTTGCATTGCATTTGCATCGCATCATACTTGCATTAACTGTTTGTGTTTCCATTACAGGTTGTCCTTCATCTTTGTACCCGGTTCTGGTATTCATTGTTACTCCAGATGACAAAAATCCAAGAGATACCCAGAAAAAGGAATGTTCATTACACTTTTCCGCAATCCGACACCGAGAGTATTCAGAAACTGGTAGACTTGATGAGTGATAAGGTTTCAGATGATTTCAGAAACCGGTATGGGAAGATCTTGGGTTACATGAACAAACCTAATGTCGATCATAGAGATAGTCTTCGTTCTTTATTGAAGTTCTATGACCCTCAGTTGAGAATTTTTGTGTTTGTCGACTACGTCTTGGCTCTCACAATGGAAGATATTTTTGACATCCTGAAGATTCCTATCAAGAATGGTGTTCCCTATTATGTTGCAGAGAAGTGTCCCTCATACAAGGACATTGCAGGTGCTTGTCATTTGAGTATGCTTAGAGTAAGGATGGAGTTAGAATCCAGTAAGGGGAAGGGATTTAATCTGGATTTTCTTATCACAGAAGCCCATGTGTTTGCTTTGGGAGGAAAATGGTTAGAGTTCAATGCGTTGTTAACATTAATGGTCTACGGGATAAGTCTTTTCCCAGGAGAGAAAGGATGGGTAAGCTTAGAGGATATCACCCTGTTCATTAAAAGAAAATCGATGCCTACGTTGTTGGGAGACTTTTACTTCGGCGTCCATCACAGAAATGAGAAGAGAAAAGGGTACGTGAATTGTTGCACTCCCATGTTTGCTGAGTGGTTTGCCAAGAAGCTTCATAAGTCAGGACCGTTCAAAGATCTTAAGCAAGATTGGAAGTGGGCTAGAAGATTGATGGGGTTGACATTAGATGACATAGCCTAGGGATGTAGCAGAAGCTTAGTAGGGAAAGATATTATTACAAGGTGTGGTGAGTTTCCCGATGTGTCGTTGTTAGGAAGGAAAGAAGTGATAAGTCATAACCCTGTGTTGTCCAGAAAGAAATTTGGTTATCCACTGAAGGATCCTCCATCAGATGAAGAAATAGCAAAGACTTTGTATTTTCTGGCTGAAGGTAATGAACTGTTGGTTATTCAAGCATCCCAAGCTTGGGAAACAAAGGTTAGAGAGGGTAAGAAAGAATTCGGAAAGGTAGACCCTAAGACCTATCCCTCTTTTGCAGCTTGGATACAAAGGTGGGTCGATACCTTTTTCCTTCCGTTTTCAGTGGAGGCTCCGCTATATCCAAAGGAGGTACCGGTACAAACCACTGTCTCTCTCGAAGATTACAAGAAGTTGGAAGCTCAGTTGCACGAGATTCGGGTAGAGAATTCTGAAATGGCTAGTTTGTATCACCATGCCAATCATGCTAAGCAAGAAGCGGAAGAAAAGCTACAGACGATGCAGGCTACCTTAGAAGCTAAAGAAAAGAAGTTTGCTGGGAGAGAAGCTATTTTTCAGAGATTGGGTTTAACAGAGTCAAAGAGAGAAGCGGAGCACAAGAGGATTGTGAAGACTCTCAGAGAAGCTCGTCAGTTCATTGCTTGGTTACAAAGCCAAAGAGAACAGGAGCAGAAGAAGTACAAAGAAAAGGAAGAGTTATTTGAAGCGCATATGGTATTCAAGAAAGAAGAGGTCGAACAAGCCCACAAGATACGAAGGGAAAAGACTCAGCAATTGGTACAGAGCCAACTAGGCTTGGAAGAAGCAGTAAAGGAGATTGTCGATCTTAAGTTGAGAGCAGGTGTCAAGAAGAGCCGGACAGAAGCAGTGACTGCAGAAGAGGAGCATGGATCTTCCTTTTAGCTTAGGGTTTCAGTTTTTTAATATTTGTATTCAGACTACTTACAGACTTGTTTTGGGAGTCTTGCTTTATCTTTCTGTCATTTGTACTGTATTGTAACCCTTTTGGGAATGTTGTTTGTGTCTATAACTCTGATTGTTGATAGTTTGTTCATGTTATGAAATGTTACTTTCCAGTTACCGTTTCTGAATGAGCAAAGCTACTTGTCCTAAGCCACCAAGATCTGAATACTCCTCGAAAGAGTTTGAAAAAGTCAATTTCCAAAAGGTCATCTGGAGTATTTTCTGTCGAAATACCAGAACTGGGGCATGTTAATGCCTGGACATGGAAGCATGAATAGTTACATTGCATGAATGTAACGTGTTTTGTAGGTGCACAGAAGGGTCAGAGACAGTCAACGGTGCACAGATACCTTACAAAGGTAAACAGAGAAAGAGCAATGGATCAGATGCAAGCAGATCTGGCTGATTTGAGGACGAGAATGGACAATTTCATGACCCTCATGGCTGGGATGGGTCAAACTCAAGAGCGTCTGCGTGAGATGTTGGAGAACAATCAAGTCAGGAACAATGGAACAATAGAGGGAGGTAATCGCAACGGGGCTGGCGCCCGTCAGGTTGAAATCCCTGTGGTGTAACCAGGGGTCACTATTGTCAATGATGGAGTGAATAACCTGCAGATGGATGGGCAGGATGAGCAGTTCACTTTGCTGGACGAGGCGGAGAGCCAAGGGGTTGACATGAATAGAAGGTTCGAAGAAATGGCTGAGCAGATTCATGCTATTCAATCTCAGAGCTCTCTGGGGTTTGACATCACTGATTCGGGCATGGTGCTAGGGGTGAGAATTCACTACAAGTTAAAAGTTCCCACTTTTGCTAAGTACAACGGCACGACGTGCCCGAAAACTCATCTGCAGTCGTTTGTGGGAAGGATTGCTGCGCATACAGATGACGAAAAGCTGTGGATGTATTACTTCCAGGATAGTCTTGTAGGAGCTTCCTTGGAATGGTACATGAAGCTTAGCAGGGTCAATATCCGAAATTGGAAGGATTTAGTTGAGGCATTCGTGAAACAGTATCAATATAATTTGGATATGGCTCCAAATCGTACTCAGTTGCAGACAATGTCTCATAATGCTAAGGAAGGGTTCAAAGAGTACGCCCAGAGGTGGCGTCAGCTTGCTGCTAGAGTGAAACCACCCTTGTTGGAGAATGAAATGGCAGATATGTTTATGGGAACGCTGCAAGGGGTGTTTATTGAGAGACTAGCGTCATGCTCGGCAACAAAGTTCAACGACATCGTGATTGCAGGAGAGAGGGTTGAGACTCTTCTGAAGATGGGAAAGATTCAAGACACTAGTGCAGGTAGCTCAAGCGGCGTGAGAAAGGATTTCAGTGGACCTCCAAGAAGAAGGGAGGGTGAGACTAATGATGTGTTCGGTCGAGGTCGGGGTCGTGAATATAGAAGATCTTATGAGCAGGTGGCAGCTGTCACTATTCCCACAGGTCCTGTACAGCAATAGCAGCAACAGCCGCAGCGTAATAACTATCAGCAAAGGCCTTATCAGCAAAGGCAAGCTCGTCCAGCTAACAGGGTGCTCGAGGCCATCCCAATGACGTACACGTCACTACTTCAGAGATTGTTGGAGTTGAACTTGGTTCAGTTGAGGACGTTAGCACCACCTCCACCTGGAGAGCTTCCAGTGGGGTATGATGCTAATGCAAGATGCGCATTTCATTCAGGAGCTCCAGGGCACTCAACGGAGAAGTGTAGGGCGTTGCAGCATAAGGTCCAGGACCTAATTGACTCGAAGGCAATCAACTTTGCACCGCCTCCAAATGTTACATCAAACCCCATTCCAAATCATGGAGGGGCTAGGATAAATGTTGTTGACAAGGGCGAGAGTTTGAAGTTAATCTGGAATGTGGATGAAGTGAATACTTTTTTGTTAGTGGTAAAAGACAGATTGTTGAAAGGGGAGGTTTTCCCAGGGTGTGATTACGACTGCGAAGATTGCTTGAATTCCGTTAATGGTTGTAGGGATTTGAGAATTGGGCTGCAATGTTTGATTGACGAAGGGTCTCTACAGTTTGACAAAGTTGCTAACAGAAATGGTTGCGTGTCTACAATGACGATTTATTTTGATCCTGCTGAAGTACCTGTTCCGAGAGAGTCGATGACCATTTATGTCCCCGAAGTGAGTCCAGTGACCATTACTGTTTCGGGACCGGTTCCTTATGTTGATGACAAGGCCATCTCATGGCACTATGGCTCGGACGTGTACGTAGAAGGCCAGAAAGTGAAGAGTCAAACGGTGACAAGTGACCCGACTGTGGTGAATGTCGGAGGAGTTGGGGGCTTTACACGAAGCGGGTGTCTTTTTTCTCCTCAAGCTCTTAGAGGGGATCCTGAAGCTGAAGCTGTTGCAAAGGCTAAGGGTAAACAGATAGCAACTGAAGAGGCAACAACTCCTGCTTCCGGTCAGGGCACTTTTGAAAAAGAAGTCGAAGAATTCATGAGAATAATTAAGAAAAGCGACTATAAGGTGGTTGAACAGCTGAATCAGACTCCGTCCAAGATATCCATTCTGTCATTGCAGATGTGTTCCCAAGCCCATCGTGAGGCTTTGTTGAAAGTTTTGCAAATGGCGTATGTACCACAAGAGATAACTGTCAACCTGTTGGAGGCTGTGGTAGGCAGCGTAAACGCCAGTCATGGGTTGAGATTCACAGATAGAGATCTCACTTCTGAAGGACGCAATCAGAACAAAGCCTTGCATATCACCATGGAGTGTAAGGGTGTTGTTCTATCACACGTCCTAGTAGATACAGGCTCTTCTCTCAACGTGCTCCCTAAGAAGGCCTTAATGAAGCTGAACGTTGATGGCATCGTCTTGCGACCTAGTGATTTGATTGTGAAAGCTTTTGATGGGTCCCAAAGATCTAAGTTTGGGGAGGTGGATCTACCAGTGAAGATTGGGTCTCAAGTATTCAAGAGTACTTTCTATTTTATGGATATCCAACCCGCTTATAGTTGTTTGCTGGGATGTCCCTGGATTCATGTTGCCGGCGCAGTGACATCCACGTTGCATCAGAAGTTGAAGTATGTGGTAGACGGCCAGGTTATCACTGTGTGCGGAGAAGAAGACATTTTCGTAAGCCATCTGTCAACCTTCAAGTATGTAGAAATGGACAGGGAGATCCATGAGACGCTTTGTCAGGCTTTTGAGACGGTCAATGTCAGTACTTTGTCTCCAGCTGTTCAGAACAATGAGAAGGAAGGGACTCCTATCTACTCCTAAAGGCAAGCTATGGAGGTAGTTCAATCCGGAAATGCCCAGGGCTGGGGCAAGTTGCTGGAAATGGAAAGGAAAGACGACAAGTTCGGTGTCGGATATCAACCTGGTCAACCCAGCTGGTCTCATCGTGGGAAGCCCATAGCATTCACCAGCGCTGGAATGCTCGACTACAGCCATGTTTACGCAACAGATGTCGATGGGGATAGTGACTGCAACATGGATGATTGGATTCACCCATGCGTACCTGGGGAGGAGCTCCGGAACTGGTTTGCTGAAGATTTTGTTCAAGTTACCTGGAAGTCAAAGTAATTTTCTTTGTTTCCATTTTTATCATACTGCATGTCAAATCCTGCACTCTGCCCAAGGCGCATGGATCCATATGTAGGGGCCACCATGTTTTAATGCATTGTACTCTTTTTCCATGAAATAAAGGACATTTTTTCAAGAAAATTGTGTTCTCTTTCTTTCGTTTAAGATTTTTCACAAAGCAAATAAAATGGCAATATTTTTCTTTCATGTGTTTTTGTGTGTTTGCGGCTCCTTCAGATTCTGAAACAAGCACATCTTGTGCAGTGTTGACCATTTGGATTCCTATGACAACGTTCCTTCTATGACTATGCATGACTTCGACAATCCTATCTACCAAGCTGATGAAGGGGTTGAGGAAGACTGTGAACTCCCGGAAGATTTGGTCAGGTTGTTGAAACAAGAGGAAAGGGTCATTCAGCCTCATCAGGAAGAAATAGAGATCATCAACATCGGGACTGAAGACGTGAAGAGGGAGATAAAGATTGGGGCCAATCTGCAGGTCAGGGTTAAGAAGGAGTTGATTGGTATGCTGCGTGAATATGTGGATATCTTTGCCTGGTCGTATCAAGATATGCCAGGGTTGGATACTGACATCGTTGTGCACAAGTTGCCATTGAGGGAAGACTGCCCTCCCGTGAATCAAAAGCTGAGAAGAACTAGCCCGGATATGGCTATGAAGATCAAGGAGGAAGTTCAGAAGCAGTGGGATGTCGGGTTCCTTGCTGTGACTAGTTACCCACCTTGGATAGCTAACATCGTTCCAGTGTCGAAGAAAGATGGCAAGGTCCGGATGTGCGTCGATTATCGGGATCTAAACAGAGCAAGTCCAAAGGATGACTTTCCATTACCTCACATCGATGTGTTGGTAGATAACACCGCTCAGTTCTCGATATTTTCCTTCATGGATGGCTTCTCCAGGTATAATCAGATATAGATGGCACCGGAAGACATGGAGAAAACGATGTTCATTACCCCGTGGGGTACATTCTGTTATAAGGTTATGCCCTTTGGATTTAAGAATGTCGGGGCAACGTATCAACGGGCTATGGTAACATTGTTCCACGATATGATACATAAGGAAATTAAATGCTATGTGGACGACATGATCGCCAAGTCCCGGGACGAAGAAGAGCATCTGGTCAATCTCAAAAAGCTGTTTGAGAGATTGATAAAGTACATATTAAGGTTGTCCAAACAAGTGCACTTTCGGAGTGCGTTTCGGTAAATTGATGGGTTTCATTGTTAGTCAAAGAGGAATCGAGGTAGATCCTGCAAAGGTAAAAGCAATACAAGATATGCTTGCACCGAAAACAGAAAAAGAAGTGTGTGGGATTTTAGGGAGATTGAACTACATTTCTCGGTTTATATCTCATCTAACTGCCACATGCGAGCCAATCTTCAGATTGTTGAGGAAAGAGCAAACGGTCAGGTGGAATGAGGATTGTCAAAGAGCCTTTGAAAAGATAAAAGAATATTTGCAGGAGCTTCCGATTCTAATGCCTCCAGTTCCAGAACGACCACTTATCATGTACCTGACTGTGTTAGAAGGGTCGATGGGGTGTGTTCTAGGCCAACATGACGAGTCTGGTCGAAAAGAGTATGCTATTTACTACCTTAGGAAAAAGTTTACCGATTGTGAATACCGTTATTCACTTCTCGAGAAAACTTGTTGCAATTTGCTATGGGCTGCTCGCCGACTGATGCAGTACATGTTTACCCATACCACACTGCTAATCTCAAAAATGGACCCCGTCAAGTACATTTTCGAGAAACCAGCATTAACCAGAAGGGTTGCAAGGTGGCAAATGATCTTAACAGAGTATGACATACAATATACTTCCCAAAAATTCATCAAAGGAAGTGTATTGTCAGATTATCTTGCACAACAACCACTTGAAGACGACTATCAGCCAATGAAGTTTGATTTCCCTGATGAGGACATCGTGTACCTCCAGGTAAGAGATTGCGAGGAACCACTTCCGGAGGAGAGGCCAGACCCTGAATCCAAATGGAAGTTGATGTTTGATGGGGCAATCAATATCAACGGACGTGGAGTTGGTGTTGTTCTTATCACTCCCGAAGGTGTTCATTTTCCCTTCGCTTCCAGAATTACTTTTGGCTGCACCAACAATGAAGCGGAGTACGAGGCGTGCATAATGGGAATAGAGGAGGCTATTAATCTTCGGATTAAGACCCTCGATATAATCCGAGATTCAGCCCTCGTTATCAATCAGATTACCGGAAAGTTGTATACACATCAAGAAAACTTAATTCCTTATAGAGCTTACGCCAGAAGATTGTTGACGTTCTTCACAACGGTTAAGCTTCAGTACATACCACGAGATGAAAATCAATTTGCCGATGCATTGGCTACTCTTTCTTCGTCCATCAAAGTCTTGTGTTGGAACTATTTGCCCAGGATTGACATTTCCAGGCTTGACACACTAGCTTATGCTTTCTCTATAGACGCAGTGTCTGATGAGAAACCTTGGTATTTTGATATCAAGCTTTTCCTAGAAAAGCAAGAATACCCAGCGGGGGCATCATCCAACGACAAGAAGACCTTGAGAAGACTTGCTGCTAGTTTCTTCTTGAATACAGACGGGGTTTTGTATAAGAGGAACTTTGACATGGTCTTGCTCAGATGCGTGGATAGACACGAAGCAGGCCTGTTAATATAATAAGTCCACGAAGGATCTTTTGGTACTCATGTAGGAGGACATGCAATGGCTAAGAAGTTATTGAGATCAGGGTATTATTGGTTAACAATGGATGCAGACTGTTGTTCGTACGCCCGTAAATGCCACAAATGTCATATTTACACAGACAAAGTACATCTTCCTCCAAGCCCGCTCAACGTCATGTCATCTCCTTGGCCCTTTTCTATGTGGGGCATTGACATGATCGGGAAGATAGAGCCTATTGTTTCAAACGGTCATCGTTTCATCTTGGTCGCGATTGATTACTTCACCAAGTGGGTTGAGGCAGCATCTTATGCCAATGTCACTCGTCAAGTGGTAGTCAATCTGAAAAGAGACATCATTTGCAGATATGGAGGGCCCGAGCGAATCATTACTGATATTGGTTCCAACTTAAACAACAAGATGATGGCAGAGCTGTGTCGGGACTTCAAGATACAACATCATAATTCTTCTCCTTACCGGACAAAGATCAATGGCGCGGTAGAGGCAGCTAACAAGAATATTAAGAAGATTGTGCAGAAGATGGTTGTCACTTACAAAGATTGGCATGAGATGTTACCATTCCTGCTGCATGGGTACCGAACGTCAGTCAGGACGTCAACTGGGGCAACTCCTTTCTCATTAGTGTATGTGTAAACACCCCAAATTTTCCCTCACCAAGTTCACACCATGGCTTGTTATCTTTCATGTTTTCATTAGTTTAAGCATATCATATCATATTGCATTTTTTGCTTCACTGCATTAGTTCAAGTTCATCTGCATCTAGGATTTGTGGTCTGAGCAATCCAAGGATCCATCTGAGCCACTACAAAGGTCTCCAATCATTCCAAGAGGGTCCATGTGTGTTCAATCATCATATTATATCCCTCAAAGATCAAGGAAGTCAAGAAATCACAAGAACTTAGAAAGCATGGAAGCTGAGTTAGGGTTTCACTGCATAGATGACCTGAAATTAGGGTTTTGGTTTCAGAGGCCATAACTCCAATTTTTTTTGTCATTCTTATTTCTAATGGTCTCAATATGTTATAAGGATCATATGTACCAATTTTGATGAAGAAATTCATTGTGGAAGTCATTTGTTCACTGGGTAACTTCTTGAGCAAGTCAAAGCAAAATTAGGGCATCTGAGGCCCCCAACATGGGAACCAAAGTGGATTTTTCATCAAATTGAAGTCATATGATCTTTATTTGATCATTGAAGTGCTTGGAAGTTCACAAAATTGAAGAAAATTGAGCTAAACCAAAAGTTGCCAAAAATGGAAATGACTTGTAATGGAAACTTTCCATTTTGGGAAAGTTTTTCAACCTCCTCTTTCTCAACCAAAAATGCTTCAAATGAAAAATTGTTGGTCATGAAAGATGTAGATTGGATCATTCCCTTTCCAAAAAGTACAAGAACAAGTTCTAATTCATTATGGAACTCAAGTTATGATCTTTCAAAGTTGGCAAAAATCCTATAATTTTCAAGAATGCACCAAAGAGGGATTTTTGCAAAACCACTTGCCAAGCCATTTTATGACCTCTAATACACTTCTATGCATCATACAAACATAGTGCATTGCCTAAAAATCAGAATTGGCCCAAGAATCATCTTATTTCATGCCTTGCACATCAAGAAATTCAAAAGGGACCAAAACTCTTCAAATTATCAAAAGGGCACAAAACCTCTCATAAACTTGTTGAATCACCACAAAACCAATTCCATGGCTCTCCTTGATCTTTGCTGAGTCAGGACGAGCCAAAATCCAGCTGCAACATGAGCCCATACCTCAAGTACAAGTTATGTTGACATTTTGGCAACTTGCCCATACCAATCACCACAGTCCACAACAACTCCTCTGACCTATCAAGCATTGTTATGTGGGCAAAATGCAGCTCATAACACAACACACACAAGCCTAACACTTCAAAATCATCAAGTACCCAAAAATCACCCCAAGAGCAAAAACTTTCGAAACTCACAGCACACACACTCAAACTTCAAACTTCCTTCATCAATCAACTCAGCATCACCAAAGGATCATTTCACACCCTTCATTTCAACCTAAAAGCCCCCAAAACTGAAACACGATTTCTAGCCAGTTGAAGTGCAATCACACAACCCAGCCATTATAAACTCCTTCCAAGCATTAAAGCTTCATCAGGAGGTCAAGAGGAGTGGTTTTGCACAAGAGAGGAGGTCCAAAAGCTCCAAACTGAGAAAGCTCAAGCTCTGGTAACCTCTTCAAACTTTTTTCCAGAAATGCAATTTTAAGTTCTTAGATTGTTCTTTATGCTTTGCTGATCACCATGATATATTTATTTTTGAAAATGGTTGCGAAATGAGCATGTACTGACTGTCTGAAAGTTTAACCATTTTTGAGTTCTTCTTCGAATCTTGAGTTTCAGCCATGAGAAATTAGTTTTGAGGGTGGATTCATGTTTAGGGAGAGGAGAGGAGTTGATCTGGAGCTTTAGAGCTCCAGAAATGGCCTAAGGAAGAAGTTGGGTTGAAGGTCTCGCCGGAGAAGACGACCGGAAGTCTTCTCCGGCCACCTGAAACTAATTAGGGTTAATGACGTGTTTAGGGCTAAGTTTGAATTTAGGACGTTGGATATGGATTAGGGTTAGGCTATGGAGGGCTCAGATCAGCTCATTAAGTTTAAATCTTGTTTAATTAATTAATTAATTAAGTTTAACTCAGTTTGAATTGTGGCCGTTGAGATGAATGTGTGGTGTTCCCTCCAAACCCCAGCTTGAATCTGATCCCTTGGATCAGCTGACTTTTATTTAAATCCATTTTTAATTCATTTTATTGCATTTATTTTGTACAATTAATTTAAAATACTTAGAAATTTCCAAAAATATTTTTCTTCTGCATTTTGATTTCAAATATTTTTCTTCACCCAAAAACATTTTTATTTTTATTTTTTGCACTAAAAAACCATTTTAAAAATATTTAAATGTTTATTTTAATTAATTAATGGAAATTAATTAATTAAAATATCATTTAGGTTTCTGAAAATTCCAAAAAATATCAAATTGCATCTTAGGACATTTAGAAACATTGTCAAACCATTCATACAAATTTCTTTTTGGTTTTGATTCAACTTTGACATTTTTCTTGAATTTAGGGTTCATAAAAATCCCATTTTTGAACCCTAACTTCAAGAATTCTTTTCTGCCTAACCATGAAGGGTTTGACATTGGTTCTTTTTGCATTGATCTTCATATAGCATGTAGTGTCTAGCATATATTTGTCACAAATTTATCTTACATTTTCCATTTGATTTTCATTTTCCCTCTTAAGGTACCTTAAAACCCTAGATAACTTAGAAAAATCACAACTTTCTTTAGGTTAAGAGTTAGGCCTCCTCCTTTGGGGTGTGATATCATATGGTTTCCTTTGAGTTCATTTGCAATTTTTTATCTTATGTTTTGCTTCTGTTTTTGACTTTTGCATCTCATGTTGCCTTAAAACCCTAATTTCTCATGTTCATTTGCATACATCTTGCATATGCATCCATTCATGAACTTTCCATGACATTTCATGAATTCACATGTCATCTTAGATATCTTAGGACATATTAGAATCATGATTGATCATTTATTCATTCATATGCCATGATGTGCATTCATTTCATTCCATGAACTTTCATGAACTTTCAAACTCCAAAGCATGCATCCTTTGCATTCCATCTCTTGTATGAACATTCATAACACTTGTCATGCTTTTGCATCATCTCATAGAATCATTTGAATCATGTATTTTCTTCTGGTTTTGGTTTTACTTTTGCATATGCTTCATTTTCATTTCATTTCTTTCCTTTATGCTAATCTTTTCAGGTGGTAAGTAATGTGAGAAGTGAATTTGCCTTCACTTCTCATTTATCTTATCATCCCTCTTATGCATCATTGCTTCATTTTTATTTTCTTTAGATTGAGCTTGCTCATACATTTTCATCATTCACCTTCTTTCTCCAAGTTACTTATCTTCTTCAGTGAAGTAAGTAACTTGTTTCTTCTGCTTCTCCTCCTTTCATCTGCTTCTTCCATTGGTGGCTTCTCTGAAGATCTCTTGCAAGCCTTACAAACCATAGGAACATCCAAGCATGACAATAATTAGGGTTTTGATTAGTCCCCCCTTTTAGCTTCTACCTTTGTGTCTTCTTTGTGTCTCTCTTCTCATCTCATCATTAGAGACTAAACCTTTAAGGTTTAAAGGCTTTGTGATTAGGGTTATGCATGCATCCTTCTCTTAGGATGGAGTGTATAACTATAATCCTAAGTGTTAAACCCTTAATTTGTTTAAACCTCTTAATCAATCCATCTTAATAATCACTAAGACATTAACTTGTAACTTGGGCCTTGCATTAGGGTTCTAATTCTTCCTTTAATGGTTAAGAAGGACTAACCCTAGTGTTAATGGACAAGTCCCCCTCAAGTTGTCTTACAAACCATAAAATTCACTTCTTAATCTCACCCTTAATTAAAATCCATTTAAATAAAGGTTTGTTTTGTCATGAGGTTAATCCCTAATCATGGATTAAGTTGAGGTATCTTCCTCAGCTTAAGTGTGCTCATCTATTATCCTTCTATTAGGATGGTGTAATGGGTCCACTAAATCCTTGATTATGGCTTAAACTCATTACTTATCACTAAACAAAAACTCAAAAACATCTAAATAATCACAAGTAGGTTAATGATCCTAATCCTACATCATGGTAATTAAGTTTGAGGTGTTTACCTCATACTTAAGGTATTCTCATTATCCCTAATCAAAGGGAGGATATGATGAGTTTACTAACCCTTGGTTAAGGCTTAAGCTCATTAACTTATGAAAAACACAAAAAAAGCAATAAAAGATTGAAAACACAAAAACAAACAATAATCGTCTCCTTCGGGATTCTTTTCTCATCACCTTCATTCATAAACGAGAACTTTCTTCTTCCGTCTAATGCAAGACAGTTAGCACTCGAGCCAGACGAGTCATAAACTTGAGCATAGACAAACAAGAAGTTCATCAGTCAATTTATCTTTCAGTCTCTTTGAGTCGAACTACGGTGTTCTGACTTCCTCATTGCACGAGAGGATATGTAGGCATAACTTAACAGTTATCGAACAAAAGTCTCTGTGTCTTCCCCTTCTTTCAGCATTCTTTAAAAGCCTCATTCCTGAGCACCTCACTTCATTTTCCTGCACTAACACTTGTATATTCTTTTCCAGCTTTTGCACACAAATACCACAGACACTACCCCTTTAAACACAAACTTTTAAGACTGGATCCCATCGAGTACGACGGACAATCTGGGTGCTAATACCTTCCCAGGTTGTAACCAACCCCCTTTCTCAGTTTCTCTGGTTCGCAATTGTCTTATCCATATCTTTCTAGGTTTATGCAGCATTACCTTTCCTTCGGGATAAAAATGCCTAGCTGGCGACTCTATTCAGTTCATTTCATCTTCTCCTCTCGCCGACCGTTCGCGTCTGTACCCTATCTGACCCGGGTGTCTTTTAGTGGGAGCGACAGCTTGGCGACTCTGCTGGGGAGCCTTATACTGCAACCAGGGCTTCTGGTTCTTTTTGTGGGTTCCTCCTAGCGCTTGTTTGATTTGTGTTTACGGGGGTGTTATGTGCTACTTGTGCTTGTTTATTTTCTTTATTTATTGCTTTATGTACAGCCTTATTTATTGCTTTCATTTACAGTTTTATGCATTTCATATTGTCATTATCATTGTGCTGGATCTCTTGTCTGTTTTAGTGGGTGGGGTTCATTGAGTGATTAAGGTCCTATACCGGGGACCTGAGTGACACATAGGCTAGAGTGGCTTCATATTCTTTCCCATTCCATTTCGGTCTGGTGCGGGAATATGCAACACGGTTCAGACATGGGTTTCTTCTTGAGAACTATGTGCTACAGATTTCCTGTAGTACTAGGGCTATCTGGGAAGCCTTCTAAGTCTTGATGACCTTTTTATGACCTTCAGCATCTGAGGTGAATTAGAGGAGTATCCTTTATGGTTATTGTAAACACTGTACCTCCGGGTTAGAAGTGTTTACTCAGACTGCTTCAGTTATCTTCTTCAGCATCTTCTTCAGTGACCTTTATCAGTAGTTTCTCCTCAGTTTCTTCACCAGCATCCAGTATCAGCATGGACACTTCAAGAAAGAGCAACATCACATACCACTTCTTTGAGCCCTCCCTGACTAGCATCAGGCAGATCCAGTCCCTCATTACTCCTGATCATATCCCACTATTCAGAGAGCATTATGGGGGCATATTGGACATGGTCATGGATCTAGATGCATCTCAATGGAGCATGATCCATACTTGCTTACAGTTTTATGATCCTCCACTCAGGTGTTTCACATTTCCTGATTTCCAGTTGGGACCTCTGTTAGAAGAATTTTCTATGCTGTTAGGAGTTCCTGTCAGGAGAGGGATTCCTTTCAACCCTGAGATGGTTGCTCCCAGAAATGAAGACATAGCCAGGGCATTGCATTTGGAGCCTGCCCTCATTGATCAGAACATGACAACCAAAGCTAGGGTTCCAGGACTTCATCTAGACTTCTTGATCTCCCAGGCTACCCTGAAGGCTGCAATAGGGGAATGGAAGGTTGTCTGTGCACTTCTAGCCCTCAGTATATATGGGGTTATCTTGTTTGCAGATGAGCCAAAGTTTGTGATCAAGAATGCCATTCACTTGTTCTTATTGAGGAATCCAGTTCCTACCTTGCTGGGAGACTTCTACTACTCAGTACACCAAAGGAATGAAAAACAGAGAGGAAGACGGGTCAGATGCTGTGCTCCCCTTTATTAGTCTTGGCTGCTAAGACATTTGCCAAAATCAGATACCTTCTTGAACCCTCATCAGCAGAAGAATTGGGCTAAGAGATTTATTGCCTTGACATCAGATGACATTAGATGGTGCACTCAGAGCACCAAGGGCAAGGACATCATTACTAGCTGTGGGCAATATCCTAATGTGCCTTTGATAGGAGTGAAGGGTTGCATCAACTACAACCCTTTACTGCTTAAGAGACAATTGGGATATGCTTTGGTTCATCCTCCCAGAGGACAAGATTTGGCTGAGACTCTCTACTGTGAAATTCAACCCAACTCTGCTGTTGTCAGGAAAGCTGCCTGGGCTTGGGATAACATTGATGCGTGTTTTTCGCAAGTGTACGAACACGTCAGAGTAATATAAAAGATTGTCGAATCCACAGAGACCAAGTGTCAATCTATCGTACCTGTTGTTATGGTGTGTATCTAAGGCAACTAATTTTTAAGGGTTTTAGTAAGGGTGCAATGGTAAATAAAATTATAATTTTAAATAATAAATAAAGACAGGCTCGAATGTAATTCAGGTAATCAATGATAATCCAGTACTTGTTAATGGAACTACTTATGGGCAATGTTTTCTCCTTTGAAAAGAACTAATTTAACAGGAACTGTCGCTTTCGCGTATTCAGAACCGAGTTGTACTCTCTAATCAACCTCTCCTATTGTCACAGATAAAAAGGTGCGTACTGCGTTAGAGTAGTAAACCTATTTTTAAGAAATGTAGTATCTTAACTAAGTTGAAAAGTATTTTAACCTGGACTTCTTAGCAAAAAGAGGTTCTTATGAACCAGACTCTAAACTTCATAACGCGTCCGAAAATCGTTTTAAAATCTCTTTTCTTTTTAATATAAAATCTCCTAATAAACTAGACAAAGCGCTTTTGGCTGTTTTTGAAATAGTTAAAAACAATTGAATTGAATTGAAAGATAAAATTGCCCTTAAGTGTTTCCACGAACAATTATACGGATTACTGGTTTAATTACGATCCTTACATTCTAACCTTTATGGAATTAGTTAGACATGATAAAGTAAAGATTCTTTTTATAATTTTTCATAAAAGTAATTTAGTGCGAGTGCGGAAAGTAAAGGAATTTAAAGCGAGTGCGGATAATAAATAAAGTAAAGTGCGAGTGCGGGAAATAAACAAAGTAAAGTGCGAGTGCGGGAAATAAACAAAGTAAAGTGCGAGTGCGGGAAATAAACAAAGTAAAGTGCGAGTGCGGGAAATAAACAAAGTAAAGCAATGCAGAAATAAATAAAGTAAAATACGAACTTGAATTAAAATGGCGGCAGGATTAACTTCCTCCAGAGTGCTCCAAAACTCGATCACACAGACAGATTACAGACTCGATCACTCGATTGCAGAAACACCCCGATGTGGAATGGTTACTGAAATTGGCCTTGTGGCGCCCGCCACAGGCCTATGGCGCCCGCCATGGTCCCTACAGGGGATTGGAGAGTGGGGATCGTGGGTCTTGGAGGTTGAGGAGTGGTCTTGAGACGTGGCCACGTCATGGCTAACCCCATGGCGCCCGCCACGGTGGGTGTCGTAAGTGCAAAATGCTGAATTTCTAGGTTTACGTCCGTTTTCACTCCTTTTTCGCTCCTTTTCTCGATTCAAGCTCTGATTATTATAAAAACCTGAAAACATAAGAAAACAAAGTAATAACATAACAAAACAACAATAAAAGCTAAGAATGCATGCGAAATCGGAGTCAGAAATACGGTGAATTTTAGTGTGATCAAATTCTCCCACACTTAAACCTTTGCTTGTCCTCAAGCAAACATTAAAGCTCAAGAAAATATGGTGTCAACACGTGTCTTTAGGCTAAAGGGATTCTAAGTTCAAGTCAGGATGCAGTGACAGATACTAACTAAGTGAACCAAGGGTACCATAGTAACACAAACACAAACTTCAATCCTATATTAACCACTCCATATCATCCCACAATACCTAGGCCTATCTTCTCATCTTTTTGTGTCCTTTTCATTCAGGCGCAATCACATTAAGCCCGTTATCCGTACATGCTTCATAGTAGAGTGACCGGTTAGTGATTTTGATCCATAACATAAGGTTTCTGGCACATAAGCATGTGTAAACCTGTTTTTATTTCGCCTAAATGTAGCTGCGGGGGATCGGATCGTAATCCGCCCTACCAAGTTCAGTGCCAGATACCTCTGAACCAACTAACAATAGGTGACTTGCAATTTTTTTTTTTCTTTTTGTGGCAAAAATTTTTTCTTCTCTTTTTTCGGTTTAAATGACTTTGTGAGGGTCACCTATACCAGAGTTTGCCTTTTTTTTCTTTTTTTATTAGCACTGGATCATTCACTTATATTCATCGGCTCCCTACGTAGAGCATGCTTAGGCCGGAGCTGACTGCTAAAATAAACTACTTAGGACAATTTTTTAAATGATAATAAAGGCCATGGTGGTGGGGTTTAGGAGTGATTCCTATATTCAAGAGGTCTATGGTGCTAAAATGGTTCTGATGTTTCAAAAAGTTGACCTAAGTCACCACATCCTAATCTAAACCTGTCTCAAAGCCCAAAAAACATGTGAAACAACATTATTTTCTTTTTAAAATTTTTCTGGTAAGGCTAAGGAAATGGGAAAAAATGAAGATGTACTAAAAATACACTATACTGGTGACTCGTCAGACTCATGCATTATCTAAGAAAAATAAATTACTGAAAAGGGAAATAACTGAAAGGAAATAATTAACTAAAAAAGGGAAATGACAGAAAGCAATAAAATCCCCTCCCACACTTAAATCGAACATTGTCCCCAATGTTTCGAAATAAGATAAGGGGGTAACCTGAAAAAGACTACTGAGGAGGGGCACTGGTGCCTTCGCCGTCCTGCTGTGATGGTCTGGAACGACGGGATCTACTACGATGCTGGTCCCTCCGGTCGAGTCGTGCTGATAAAGCAGCCTGAGCACTCCGGACCTCTCGAAGGTTACCCAAGATGGAACCCTGAGTAGCCTCTACAAGCTGGTAGTGTCGGCTGTTGAACTCTCTCTGACGGTTCTGCTCTAATGAAATATCGTTCAAGGTACGGCAAACGTTGCTATAAGCACGATCCGAAACCAATCGCGATTGTTGCATGAAGCTCATGTTGTCCGTCAGCTGTTGTGAAATAGTAGAGAGAAGGCCATCACGCCTTTCTTCTCTAGCTGTCATATCACGCCTTTCTTTTCAAGGCATGAGGCTTGCATATTTTTTTGTGAAGACAAAAAAATGAAAATATTTTTGTCTTATATTTTTTTTTTTTTTTGCACGACAAAAAAATAAAATAATTAAAAATCAAAAAAGAAAAAGAAAAATTAACATTAGTGCATAATATGTATATATATAAGGAATTCAAAGTGCATGAAAATATAAAAGCTGCAATAAAGTAATATATGTCTGGAAATGCGATAAATAAAATAAAGCATAAAAAGGAAATTAAATACTAGGGTAGCGATGTCAGTGTAGAATGAATCATGTGGTAGGTTTCTTCTCCTGGCTTGATCCACGAATCTCAGCTATCTCCCTCTGAAGCTCTTCAATCGCCTGATGTAGAGCATCGGCCTCTGAGGCATGAGTGAGATCAGAAACCTGCATCTGTAACTCTAAGTCTGCCACTTCCTGCTTGAGCAGGGCAGTCTCCTTACAGAGCTCATAAATCTGTGTTTGTAGGTCAGGTGGCTGCAGAGACATATTGTTAGACATAACAGTGATTCGGGGAGTAAGAGGTGTAGGAGTGTACTCAGCGGCGGGAGGCGATTTCGGCTCTTCGACAGTCTCTCCATAACCCTCTAGAGCATAACTCCAATTGGCAGGATCATGGACACTGGTCATCAACGGATCTGGTAATGTAAAGTAGTGTATCGCTTCACCGTCGATCAGTAATTTAAACATGTTGGGCTCAAAAGAAGCCCTCCTCATCAGTCCTCTATCTAGACAAAAATCAATATCCAGGGTGGTGTAGCAACAGAAGGTCCTGAGGTGCAATAACTTGCGAGACAGACCCAATGTAGTAGCTATCTGTGTAACAATCCCACCGACATGGATGATGCCTACTGATGATCTGGCAACACTAGCAAGGCCCTTCAGTAGAAAATTGCCACAAGCAATAGGGCGAGACTGAGTCGCACAAAACTGTAGGAAAATTTCCTCTTCACTTAGCAGTGTCTCTGTATCTGGCAAACCTAAGAAAGAATGTGCTAGAATCATCTGGAAGTACCTCAATGCAGGGTTGTGGATTACCTGAGAAAACTGGGTAGAAGGATCTTGGCTCCCTCCGCCTGATATTTTAGTCCAAAACTTTTCCACTTCTCTGCTCATAAAATACCCCATCGGAGTCTCTGGAATAGCATCAGGAGTAGTCTGGAAACCTAGTAAATCACCAAACTCTTTGTGAGAGAATGAGTAGTCAATCCCGAACAACCTGAAAACAGCGAGTCCATCGGGTCCAGCCCAAGGGTCATGATGAAACGAGCTGAGGAACTCAAGAGTCAAGTTCCTATAAGTGTTGTTCCTGTAGTCAAACTGGCCCCAGTGGAGTTGATGGCATAAAAATCTGACGCTTGGCTCTATCCCCAAGGCATCCATGCAGTCATGGTCAGGGTACCTGGTAGGAGCCATAGGGCGTCTCATGTGGACATGGTAACGCTCTCTCTGTGCATCATCTCTAAAGGCCACGTGCATGTCATCAGGGTTTTGCATTCTGTACAAGGTTAGCAAACAAGTCCTGAAAGCACATAAAACATTCAATCGTTAGTCCTGACATAAAAATAAACAAATTAAAATAAAGTAAAAATAAATAAAAAGTACATAAATAAGAAAACCATGGGTTGCCTCCCATGCAGCGCTTGTTTAACGTCATTAGCTCGACGACCGATTTTTAAACATCATTGGAAGGATATGGTGGATCACTCAGAGTATGGCAGGTGTATGTTGTTGGAATGTCACCTCCTTCGTAGGGCTTCAAGCTCTGTCCATTGACGATGAACAGTTTACATGTTTGGTTCTTGATTTCAATAGCACCAGATCTTAGGATCTTAGATACTTCGAAAGGGCCAGTCCATCTCGAACGGAGCTTTCCTGGAAAAAGTCGTAACCTAGAATCGAACAGGAGAACAGGATCGCCTATTTTGAAGTCTCTTCTTATGATTCTTTTGTCATGCCAAGCTTTTGTTCTTTCTTTGTATATGATGACATTTTCGTAGGCAGATTGTCTGAGCTCTTCTAATTTGTGGATGTCAAGGATACGTTTCTCACCAGCTGTCAAGTAATCCAAATTCAAAGTTTTGATGGCCCAATAGGCCTTATGCTCCAATTCAAAAGGTAAATGACATGATTTTCCATAGACCAGTTGATAAGGGGTTGTTCCTATAGGAGTTTTGAAAGCGGTTCTATAGGCCCATAATGCTTCTTGAAGTTTCTGTGACCAATCTTTTCTAGATATAGAGACAGTCTTCTCGAGGAATTGTTTGATCTCCCTATTAGATACTTCCACTTGTCCATTGGTCTGTGGGTGGTATGGTGTTGCTACTCTATGCTTAACTCCATACTTGCTTAAAAGTTTATCAAATATTCTCGATATGAAGTGTGATCCTCCATCACTTATGACTAAACGGGGTGTTCCAAACCTGGGAAATATATAATTTTTGAATAATTTGATGACTACTCTGGTGTCGTTTGTGGGTGCGGCGATAGCTTCAATCCATTTAGACACGTAGTCAACAGCTACTAATATGTACTGATTTCCAAAAGATGGTGGGAACGGTCCCATAAAGTCTATACCCCATACGTCGAAGAGTTCTACTTCTTGGATATTTCTTAACGGCATTTCATTACGTCTTGAAATATTTCCTGTGCGTTGGCATCTGTCACACTTGACAATGAAAGCATGGACATCACGCCACATAGTAGGCCAGAATAGGCCAGCTTGAAGAATCTTGGCGTAGGTCTTAGATGTGCTTGCATGTCCACCATAGGGTGCGGAGTGACAATGCTCAATTATATTATTTACCTCTTCTTCTGGAACACAACGGCGGAAAATGCCATCTTTACCTCTCTTGAAAAGAAATGGTTCGTCCCAATAGAAGTTTCTCACATCACTATAGAACTTCTTCTTTCGGTGGTAGTTTAGATCAGGGGGTATGATGTCAGCGGCTAGGTAATTAACAAAATCTGCATACCAAGGTACATTGCTTATAGCAAAGGATTTATGAAATTGCTCATGTGGGTCTGGGTTATCATCTTCAATAGTTTCTAGTTGGGCTATCAGTCTATCATAGGCAAAATCGTCATTTATGGGTACTGAGTCAGGTTTCAGGTATTCTAGCCTAGATAGGTGATCAGCTACCACATTATCAGTGCCTTTCTTATCACGGATATCCAAATCAAACTCTTGCAGTAATAGAATCCATCGAAGTAACCTAGGCTTGGCATCCTTTTTGCTTAGTAAGTAACGAATGGCAGCATGGTCGGTATAAACTATAATCTTGGCTCCTACTAGATAAGATCTAAATTTGTCTATTGCAAAAACTACAGCTAGGAGCTCTTTTTCGGTTGTTGCGTAATTGAGCTGTGCAGCGTCTAGGGTTCTACTGGCATAATAAATCACATGTAACTTCTTGTCTTTTCTTTGACCTAGAACGGCTCCAACAGCATAATCACTGGCGTCACACATTATCTCAAACGGTTCTGACCAATCAGGGGGTTTCATTATAGGTGCTGAAATCAGAGCTTGTTTCAGAAGATTAAATGCTTCAGTACATTTTTCATCGAAGATGAATTCAGCATCTTTCATTAAAAGACCAGTTAATGGCTTTGTTATTTTGGAGAAATCCTTGATAAAACATCGGTAAAATCCGGCATGTCCAAGAAAACTTCTTATCTCCCTGATAGTCTTCGGCGGTTTTAGATTCTCTATGACTTCTATTTTTGCTTTATCTACCTCTATACCTTTTTCAGAAACTATATGTCCTAAAACAATCCCTTCGGTGACCATGAAATGACATTTCTCCCAATTTAGCACAAGGTTTACCTCCACACATCTCTCCAGGATTTTCTCAAGGTTGATAAGACAATTTTTGAAATCTGATCCACAAACTGAGAAATCGTCCATAAATACTTCCATAATTCCATCTAAATAGTCGGCAAAGATAGACATCATGCAGCGTTGGAAAGTGGCAGGAGCATTACAAAGTCCAAAAGGCATTCTTCTATAGGCAAAAGTTCCAACTGGGCATGTAAAGGTAGTTTTTTCTTGATCTTCGGGGTGAATAGGTATTTGGAAGAATCCTGAATATCCATCTAGGTAACAAAAGTAAGAGTGTCTGGCTAGGCGCTCCAACATTTGGTCTATGAATGGTAATGGGAAATGGTCCTTCCTAGTTGCTTTATTTAATTTTCTATAATCTATGCACATACGCCAACCTCCATCGGTTCTTTTTGCTACAGGTTCGCCCTTCTCGTTTTGCACGACTGTGATGCCTCCCTTTTTAGGTACTACATGCACAGGACTCACCCATTTACTGTTCGAGATCTGATATATTATACCTGCCTCTAGTAACTTAAGAACTTCAGTCTTAACTACAGTACTCATTATAGGATTTATTCTTCGTTGGTGTTCTCTGGAAGGTTTTGAATCTTCTTCAAGCAAAATCCGATGCATGCATACGGATGGGCTTATTCCTTTTAGATCAGAGATCTTATATCCTAAGGCTGAGGGGTACCTACGTAAAACTTCTAATAATTGATCGGTTTCTTCTTGGTTTAAGGTAGCACTGACTATAACTGGACGGTTCATATCTTCATCGAGAAATTCATATCTCAGGTTTTTAGGCAGTTCCTTAAGTTTTACGGTCGGTTTTATAGGGCAAGGCATAGGATCTGGGGTAAGAGATAAACATTCGTGAAGGTTATCATCAATGTAGGGTCTTTTATAATTGTCATCTTCCAAAATAAGGGTTGATGGCAATTTTATAGATTCAGTTTCTTCTTCTTGTTCTAATTCCCTAATGCATTCTTCGATGATATCTAAGGCATAACAAGCATCTCCTATCACAGGTGCCATAAGAAATTTTGACAATATAAATTCTATCTTCTCGTCACCTACCTCAAAAGTTAGTTTTCCCTTTTTAACATCTATTACGGCTCCAGCAGTCGATAAGAACGGTCTACCTAGGAGGATTGGTATGTCGTCATCTTCTTTAATGTCCATGACAACAAAATCAGTAGGTATAAACAGCTGACCTATCCTAACAGGGACGTCTTCAAGTATGCCTATAGGGTATTTAACGGATATATCGGCTAATTGAAGTGACATCTTAGTAGGTTGTAATTCTCCTAAGTTTAATCTCTCACAAACTGCTAAAGGCATTAAGCTCACACTAGCTCCTAAGTCTAGAAAAGCTTTTTCGATGACATGATTCCCCAAAGTACAAGGAATGGAAAAATTTCCGGGATCTTTATCTTTCTTTGCTAACCTATTTTCGGAAATAGAATTACATTCCACGGGTTTCGGATCTTCAAGTCTACGTTTATTTGTAAGTATGTCTTTGAGAAACTTAGCGTAAGAAGGTATTTGGGTGATGGCTTCTGTAAAGGGGATTTCTACGTGAAGTTTTTCTATAACCTTAACGAATTTTTGATATTGATTATCGATTTGGGTTTTCTTTAATCTTTGAGGGTAAGGTATTGGTGGTTTATATGGCGGTGGTGGTACATAGGTTTTATTTTTAGGTTCTTCTCCTTTTTCTTGACTTTCCGGGGTTTCAGGCTTCTCTGGTTCCTTCTCCTCATTCCTCTCCAAAGTTTCGGGCTCACTTAATCTAGGGTTTAAAGGTTCCTTATAAGCGGTTCCACTTCGTAGAGTAATGGCATTGGCTTGCCCTTTCGGGTTTTGTTGAGGTTGTCCAGGGAACTGTCCTCCAGGTGTAGTCTGTGGGGCTTGGTTTAACGCTACCTGAGAGATCTGGGTTTCAAGCATCTTATTATGAGTAATAATTTGATCAACCTTGGTTCCTAACTTGGTAATCAGTTCGTTAACATGGACGTTTTGGTTCATGAACTCTTTGTTTTGTTGTTTTTGAGCAGCGATAAAATCTTTTACAACTTCCTCAAAGCTCGGGCTTGGTGGTACAGGTTGCATAGGTTGATTTGTTCTTGGGGCTTGGTAACCTTGTTGTCTCGGAGGTGCGGTATTTTGAATAGGGTTATTATTTTTGTAGGAGAAGTTTGGGTGATTTCTCCATCCAGGGTTATATGTGTTTGAAAATGGGTTCCCTTGGGTATAGTTCACTTGCTCAGTGTTGGTTTCATTCAACAGATTGCATTCGGCGGATTGGTGTCCTGGCGTTCCACATATCTCACAATTCGGCGAAACTGCGGCTACAGTATTCGGAGTTGTACACATATGTTCGACTCTAAGGGCCAACGCGTCCATTTTAGCCTGCATCATGTCTATAGAGCTTAGCTCATGTATTCCTCCTTGGGCTTCCTTCTTTTCCATTGTCGCTCGTTCTACTCCCCATGATTGATGGTTTTGGGCCATATCCTCGATAAGTGCACTAGCTTCAGGGTAAGGTTTGTTCATCAGTGCGCCACCAGCGGCAGCGTCGATGGTCATTTTAGTGTTATAATGAAGTCCATTATAGAAGGTTTGGATGATTAGCCAATTCTCTAAGCCATGATGTGGGCATGCTCTTAATAGTTCTTTATATCTCTCCCAGGCTTCGAACAACGACTCTCCTTGGTGTTGGATAAATCTAGTTATTAGGTTTCGAAGAAGAGCAGTCTTACTTGGGGGAAAATATCTAGCAAGGAAAACTTTTCTAAGGTCATCCCAAGTTGTTATTGAATTGGGTGGAAGGGAATCTAACCATGATAGAGCTTTATCTCTGAGGGAAAAAGGAAATAATCTTAAGCGTATCGCCTCAGGAGAAGCTCCATTGGTTTTAAAGGTGTCTGCTAACTGAAGAAAGTTTTTTAAATGTTGGTTTGGGTTATCAGTAGCGAGACCTGCGAATTGTCTCTGTTGCACTAATTGCAGCAGGGATGGTTTAAGTTCAAAATTATTGGCTGGGATAGCGGGGTTTACTGTACTGGAACTAGGTTCCTCGTTTGATGGTTGGGCGAAGTCCTTAAGAGGTCTTCGGTTTTGATCTTCGGCCATAGCTCTCCTATTCCTATGGAAAAACAAACGTGCGCGAGCGTAACGTTCAGGTTCAGCTAAAGGGTCTACTAAACTTCCGGCACTGCGAGTCTTTCGCATTGACCGGTGGGTAACAACCTTAGTCTAAACGGTATAACTACAGGGTAATGAAATTTGACGATATTGGTCCCCGGCAACGGCGCCAAAAACTTGATGCGTGTTTTTCGCAAGTGTACGAACACGTCAGAGTAATATAAAAGATTGTTGAATCCACAGAGACCAAGTGTCAATCTATCGTACCTGTTGTTATGGTGTGTATCTAAGGCAACTAATTTTTAAGGGTTTTAGTAAGGGTGAAATGGTAAATAAAATTATAATTTTAAATAATAAATAAAGACAGGCTCGAATGTAATTCACGTAATCAATGATAATCCAGTACTTGTTAATGGAACTACTTATGGGCAATGTTTTCTCCTTTGAAAAGAACTAATTTAACAGGAACTGTCGCTTTCGCGTATTCAGAACCGAGTTGTACTTTCTAATCAACCCCTCCTATTGTCACAGATAAAAAGGTGCGTACTGCGTTAGAGTAGTAAACCTATTTTTAAGAAATGTAGTATCTTAACTAAGTTGAAAAGTATTTTAACCTGGACTTCTTAGCAAAAAGAGGTTCTTATGAACCAGACTCTAAACTTCATAACGCGTCCAAAAATCGTTTTAAAATCTCTTTTCTTTTTAATCTAAAATCTCCTAATAAACTAGACAAAGCGCTTTTGGCTGTTTTTGAAATAGTTAAAAACAATTGAATTGAATTGAAAGATAAAATAGCCCTTAAGTGTTTCCACGAACAATTATACAGATTACTGGTTTTATTACGATCCTTACATTCTAACCTTTATGGAATTAGTTAGACATGATAAAGTAAAGATTCTTTTTATAATTTTTCATAAAAGTAATTTAGTGCGAGTGCGGAAAGTAAATGAATTTAAAGCGAGTGCGGATAATAAATAAAGTAAAGTGCGAGTGCGGGAAATAAACAAAGTAAAGTGCGAGTGCGGGAAATAAACAAAGTAAAGTGCGAGTGCGGGAAATAAACAAAGTAAAGTGCGAGTGCGGGAAATAAACAAAGTAAAGCAATGCAGAAATAAATAAAGTAAAATACGAACTTGAATTAAAATGGCGGCAGGATTAACTTCCTCCAGAGTGCTCCAAAACTCGATCACACAGACAGATTACAGACTCGATCACTCGATTGCAGAAACACCCCGATGTGGAATGGTAACTGCTTTATAACTGATATATGCCTAGAGAAATCTAATTCTGGATGAAGAAAAACGAAAATCTAAGGTCCTATTTATAGGAAAACTGAAAGCATGAAAAGACTGGGATGCCTCTCCACTAAAAAGTGGAGGTTACTGAAATTGGCCTTGTGGCGCCCGCCACAGGCCTATGGCGCCCGCCATGGTCCCTACAGGGGATTGGAGAGTGGGGATCGTGGGTCTTGGAGGTTGAGGAGTGGTCTTGAGACGTGTCCACGTCATGGCTAACCCCATGGCGCCCGCCACGGTGGGTGTCGTAAGTGCAAAATGCTGAATTTCTAGGTTTACGTCCGTTTTCACTCCTTTTTCGCTCCTTTTCTCGATTCAAGCTCCGATTATTATAAAAACCTGAAAACATAAGAAAACAAAGTAATAACATAACAAAACAACAATAAAAGCTAAGAATGCATGCGAAATCGGAGTCAGAAACACGGTGAATTTTAGTGTGATCAAACATTCAGACCAAGGGAACAGCCATCCTTGGCAAGTGCAACAACATTTCTTCAGCACAGTATTCTGATTGGTCCCGTTCCAGAGCTTAGATCACCCAGATGCCTTTCACCTTGGAAGATACACCTGGACCTTCTACAGTGCAACCTGCAACTACTGTCGGTTTGGAAGAGTTTGAAAAGCTGATGGAGAGGAACACTCAGCTAGATGAAGCCTTGAAGAAGACTCTATGGGAGAGGAATGACAGCCATCTGGATAATGAGAGATTGGAAAGGCTCAGGGTTGAGCATTTGACCAAGATTGAGAAGATGGACGACTACATCAGGAAGGCAAGAGCAGGGGAGTTAGTACTGAAGAATGCTTGCAAGGAAGCAAAAACTCAGAAGGCTAGGGCAGAGCATTATCTAGAGGAGAGCCAGGATAGGTGGATCAGGATCATTGAGGCCCATGCATAAGAAGATCAAAGGACTCAGGCTAAGATAGAGCAGTTGGAGGCTAGTGAGAAGAAGCATCAGGAAGCTTTATTAGCAGCTCAGAAGGAGATATCTGAATTAAACCTCCGAGCGGGGTTGAAGAGGTCAAAGGATCGGGACAAGTATAAGAGGTTGACCAGTGTCATTGCTACCAGGAACCTCCTCATCAGGACTATTACAGAGCACCCAGTAGGGCCAATGACTGAGGCCCTCCTGAAGGAAGTCCGGGAGGATGATTTTGGATCTGATGTCTGATTCTTTTGCTTGTACTTTTTCTTTTGTTGATGTATTTTGACCCACCATGGGGATGTATTGTAATCAAACTATGTATTTTTATCCTTGTAATATATCAGTTTGTATTATTTATGGTGGGCTTAATTTCTCAACATTATCAGCATTTCCTCGAGGTCTGGAAAGGTCAAAACCAAAGAACCAAACCGGATACCCTTGGAAGACAAATAAGCATATTGCATTGCATACTAACATTTTCTTTGTTTTGTAGGTTTTTGTTTTATTGTGGTTTCTCACTTTGTTGTGGTTTCAGGAAACATTGCTCGCAGAAGAGTGTTCCCTGTCAACAGAATCAAGTTCAGCAAGACTTGAATGAAGTAAGGACCCAAATGGCTAATGAGAGGGTTGAGATGAGGAATCAGATGACCCAATTCATGACTGTAATGACTAGCTTAGCTCAGAGCCAAGAAAGGCTAAGGGAGTTGGTGGAAAGACAAACTCCTGAAGAGCACCATCCAGGTACAGGAGCTACCAGTAACAATGATCACGTGCAGCCTCGCACTGATCCACCGGAGTTTGGGCCTCATCTAAACCCAGATATCAATGCCATAAGGAATACTCAGGGTAACACTGTTGGAGGTAGGATCTTGCAAGAGGATCCTCAAGAAGAGCAGTTTACAGTTGTTAGGGCTGGGGACGAAGTTTACGACCGTAGGCTGGATGAAATTGTAGAGAAGCTGAGGTCTCTTGAATCCCAGAATTCCCTAGGATTTGATGTAATGGACATGGGACTGGTGGAAGGGGTGAGAATTACTCACAAGTTCAACAGGGGCATACACCATGGACGAAAAGCTGTGGATGTTTTACTTCGAGGATAGTCTAACAGGGGCATCCCGAGAATGGTATTCCCACCTGACTAGAGCCACAGTAAGGAACTGGAAAGACTTGGCCGAAGCTTTTATCCGTCAGTATCAGTACAACTTGGACATGGCTCCAAACAGGACCCTTCTAATGGGAATGTCTCAATCTTCCCGTGAAAGATTTAGGGAATATGCCCAAAGGTGGAGGTAACTTGTTGCTGCACTACAACCCCCCATGTCTGAAAGGGAGATGGCAGACATGTTCATGAATACTCTTCAAGGAACATATATTGACAGACTGGTTGCATTCTCTTCCACCAGCTTTGCAGATGTGGTGATAGCTGGGGAAAGAATAGAGAGCCTACTAAAGATAGGAAAGATCTCTGATAACAGTGCTAGTTCAAGCAGTGCAAGGAAGCCATTTGCTGGGCCCCGTAGATCTGGTGAGACAAATTCTGTACACATGGGAAGAGGGAGACCCTAATACTTTCACAGGACAGTTGCTGCTGTTACTATCCCTGCTCCACCTCCTCAGTATACTCAATAACCACAACACTTTCTGCAACAACAACACTTTCTGCAACAACAACAGTTTCCGCAACAGTGATCATACAACAATAACAACAACAATCAACAACAACGCCCGTTTCAACAGCGGCCATCTCAGGTCAATAGGGTAATTGACCCCATTCCCATGCCATATGCTACACTCCTACCACAACTCCTAAAACTCAATCTTGTTGAGTTTAGGACATTGGCTCCACCTGATCCTCAAAACCTTCCTAGAAACTATGATGTCAATTCTAGGTGTGCTTTTCATTCCAACGCACCTGGTCACTCTACGGAAAAATGCAGAGCTCTGCATATGAAGGTTCAGGATCTGGTAGATTCAAAAGCCCTGAACTTTGCACCTCCTCCAAATGTGATGAAAAATCCTATGCCAAGCCACAGTGGGCGAAGGATTAATGCTGTAGAGGATGGCTCACCTGTGAGTTTAATAGAAGACATTTCATACATTCAAACACCCTTGGCAGAGGTTAAAGCCCAGCTTTTAAAGGGCCAAGTGTTTCCAGGTTGTGAGGCCTGTTGTGAATCATGCAAACTTTCTGAGAATGGGTGTGCCGGCTTGAGGAAAGGCATCAATGATTTGATTAAAGAAGGCATTCTGCAAATTACAACCATAGCATCTACAACACCAACAACTCTTTTGTCAACAACAAGTGAAGCTCCTACAAATGCAACAACCATCTTTCCAAGTTTTTCTTCTACAACTGCAACAACCATTGTTCCAACCGATTCAGCTATAACTTCAGCAATCATTCCATCTGTCACATCAACACACAAAAATTCATTTGCACCAGCTACTACAACTTCAACCACCAACAGTGATGTTTCAACTATCACAATTTATTATGACCCGACAACGGTCTCGAATCCTAACAACTTTCAATAACATCAACAACAGTCTCAACAAAGCTTCAATTCACCTTCACCTGCATCCACCCGAGGACCTGTAACACTCTTTTATGATCCACAGACTATTGTAGTCCCAACAACTGCAGCAATAAGCCCAGTCACTATCATGGTGCCCGGGCCGATCCCATATGACAAAGATAGTGTTATACCATGGCATTATGGTGCTGATCTATACTGCAACAGAGAGAAAGTCCTTCTTGATTCTCCAGTTCTCACTCCCCAAGTGGACAATGTTGGGGGAGGCGGAGGCTTCACCCGAAGCGGACGTCTCTTTGCATCACAAGTCCCGAGAACCAACACTAAGGCAGAGGCTGTCGCCAAAGCCAAGGGGAAAAGTGTGATACTGGAAGAATATGCACCAAAAGAAACTCATAAGTCATCCTTAGATCAAGATGTGGATGAGTTTATGAGAATCATTAAAAGAAGTGACTATAAAGTTGTGGACCAACTCCACCAGACTCCTTCAAAGATCTCAATCCTATCACTGCTGTTGTGTTTCGAAGCCCATCGGGATGCACTTCTCAAAGTTTTGCACGCTGCCTACTGTAACACGGTGGGAGAACTGACTTTAGTTATGTTGCGGATAGCAAGAGTCGCCACCGACTTTTATTTTATCCAAAGGAAAGGCATAAAAGAATAGGAAAGACCTTTTAAAAGATTTTTGGGTCCGGGGGGTAGGTTATGTAAAGGGAAGGTGTTAGCACCCTTTACATCCATGGTTATCCATGGGCTCTTAGTTACTTAGCTCACTTTGAATTGTTTTTGAAAATGTGAAGTGTGTGAATAAAAATTTTCATAAGAGTTTGATAATGATCCATGTACGGATGCGTAAAAAACTTGTGTTTGAAAATTGTTTGAGATTGTGAAGTGTTTGAAAAGTTTGAATAGTGAGCAAGTAACTATGAGGAACCTACCCTAAAGTTTAAGTCTTTCTGTTCTTTATCCTTTAAATGGTAAGACTATCCCTATTATTAAGGCATAGGTAGTCATTACCTTGGATGTGAGGGACATATGAGGGACATATGAGGGACATATGAGGGACATCTGTTTAATGAAGGCAACTGTAGGGTATATTAAGCAATTTGGAGGGACTGTCATCATTATTCGAAAGGGACAAGATCATATTGAAAGCTAACCATTTAAGGGACTTGATGACTTTTCTTTTAAGGGACTTTGCTTTATACACCCCACTTGACCTTTTTGAATAGGCAACATTGAGAGGCAACCCTAGAAAGTGAGATGGCGATCAAAGATCGACTTACGTGTGTGAGTGTTTAATTTAATTTATCTTTTAATTAAAATGATCTAAATTCAATTTTAAAATATAATACATGTTTACACTCCCTATTTTTACTAACCATAGCATGAAAATTAAATATTTACAAAAAATTACACCAAGGAGCAATTACAATAATAATAAGCAATTAAAAATAAATAGCAAGAATAAATAAATAAGCAAAATATAAATAATAAGTAAAATAAATAAATAAGCAATAATAAATATGATAGGGGTTAGTAATAATAATTAAAAATAAACAAGGTTAGTGAAATAATAATAATAAACATAATTAAAAAATAAATGAATTAGTAATAAGCATGATTAGTAATAATAATAAACAAAATAAAATTTTAATGGCTTAAATAGAAAAATAAGAACAATTAATCATAAAATCTAAAATTATAAACAAATTAAATAAATTATGAACATATTATGAGAAATTAATAAATTTGCAATTTTAGAAATTATTTGCATATATAATTAATTATAAACAATGATATAATATTTATATATTAAAATGGGATTAATTATAATTATATTAAATAAAACATATACATAATAATTATATTTACAAAAATTAATTATATTAAATAAAATATGTACATAATAATTATATTTACAAAAATTAGAAAATAAAATTAGGTTTTTAATAATTGTTTAGAAAAGATAAACTTAGGGTTTATAAAATTAGGGTTTGTTAGAAAAATATTTAAGAGTTTATAATCTAATATATAAAATTATTTTAATAATATATATATATATATATATATATATATATATATATATATATATATATATATATATATATTATAATTTAAATACATAATAAAAAAATAATTTTGAATTAAGAAAAATAATTTTTGAATATTAGAAAACATTGAATATACATTTATAAAATTATTTAATTATATATGATTATTAATAAAACCTAAATCAATTAAACAAAAATAAAAATAGAAAAAAATAACAAAACTTACCTGGATGGGGTTTGAACCCATGACATTCTGCCTACCAGCAACAACAACAACCACCAGGCTACCATATGCACAGGTGAAAGAAAAGGGAGAGGAATTCGTTTTATGTGTTCAATCCTAAAAAATCAAAAAATAGGAAAACAAGCAAAAGGCCTGGGGGATCGAACCCAGGACCTTTCAAGTATCACATAAGTACATTGCCAATCCTGCTGGGTGAGCGAACCTGTTTATAATCTCACTACAAATCATAATATATTAAGAATGATAATTATATATAAAACCAAGAAAAAAAAAGATGAAGTCAGGATTCGAACCCCTGACCATAGGCAATACATGTGCATATCACACCACTGGGCCATCAGCCTGCGTGTGTCAATATAATAGCCATAATAATATAAAAAATAAAACCAAATTTTGAATTTGAATTTTGGCGCCAGGGGATCATCTTCAACCTTGGAATTTCGCAGGTTTTCCTGCGAAAATTCCTGCGAATTTTTTCACGAATCTTCTTGCGTATTTTTTCGCAGGAAATCAAAAACGTTGAGTACCTACAAAATACGTAACAATCGTTCCAATTGAGCACACAAATGATTTACCCAGGTCCTATACAATTCAAATACATCAATCAAAGTCATTTATATAATCTTAATCAAGAAGCCCCAAAAACTTGACCGAAACCCTAATCATGGCCAAATCCGTATTAGGTGATGAAGCTTCAAGAAACCTGTCCAGAATCAGTCTATAGCTCATCACAAACAATAATTTTAAGTCAAAATTCATTGAAAACAAACCAATATTCAGAATCAAAAATAAGAAAAAATATGAATGTTGAAGATCGGTTTATGCATATGGATGGCTTTTAGATGATGCACTGCAATGGGATATCATCAAGGGTCCTCAGGGATCATGAATCAACCTTCAAAACGTGTTGGTATGGCCTGTAAATAGCAAACCGAATTTGCAAATTTCTCAAGAAAATTGAGTTTGAAGAATGCCTCTCTTGTGCAAAGTTTTCGTCCTTTTCAATGGCTGCACTCTTAGGTATATATAAGGAGTGTAATTAGGTCAGAAAAGTTGGGCCTTATTCATGGATTTGAAGTTGCTTGATATCAAAGAAATCTCATCACCATAATTGTCCAAAAATCCAATATTCTCTTGCTCCTTTTGTCTTACACGAATTTGGACAATATATAATCATGTTAAATGACTTTAATGATTTTCTAGAAGAAGAATCATGTCCAAACTTTGATTTTTAGATTTTATTTTAATTTAATTTGATTTAAAATGAATAAAATTGAAATAAATATCAAATAAAATATAAAAAATCAGAATTTCTTGTCATTGGGTCGTGCATGAGGTTGTTGTATGGATTGGGTCATTATTTGGCAAGCCCATTTGAAAAAAATTGGTTTTAGACCTCCTTTTTCTTCATGAACCAACCCAAAATTTCCCAACTTTGCAAGGGCACATATCCTTCAATTTTAATGTTATGAGGGTGTTCTTGGACATTTTGGAAAGCTTGAAGAGTCCTCTAACCAACCCCACTGGTTTCGTGTCCATATCATTTACCAATCTCAAGTTATGCCCTTTTGAAGTTATTGACTTTTTGTTGACTTTCAAAAGGACCTATAATGTCTTAGCTCATACCTTCCAAATGAAGCATTTTTGGGCTTGACTTGTGAGACACAAAGTTGTAGAGAATTCAATTTCCTTCAAAATGAACTTTGAGTGGAGACTTGGTGATGAAGTATGTGAAAGTTATGGCTGGTCAAAATTCAGTTGACTTTTACTGAGAAAACCCTAATTTAGAAACTCCTGATTCTTGATGATCTGAAATCTCCTTGATGAATCATGATCAACCCTTGATAAAATGATGAATTTTACTTCATATACTTGATGTTGGCAAAAACAATCATGAAGTTTGACTTTGGTTTGACCACAATTGACCTCAGTTTGACTTTTTAACTACTTTGACTGATTTTGACTTATCTGATCATCTGACTGAGCAAACTTTTGAGAAAAGTCTTGAAACTTGTCATGGGGTTTCTTACACACATATAAGATGTTATGAATCTCACTTGAAGTCTTGGAAGTCCATTTAGCCTGATTAAAGTCAAAACCCTAGTTTTGGATGCACTGCTTAGGAGATGCACTTTCTGAGGGAATTGTCAACTCTTCTGACCAATTGTGAACCTTGTGAACCATCATAAAATGTCTTGTGAATCTCATGGGAAGTATTGTGAACCTTGTGACCCTTGTGAACTTCATAAAGTGACTTGTAGACTTCATGAACCTCATGAAAGGTCTTGTAAGCATTGTGAATCTTGTGAACCTTGTGAACCTTCATGAAATGACTTGTAGACTTCATGAGCCTCATGGAAGGTATTGAAAGCATTGGGAATCTTGTGAACCTTGTGAACCTTCATGAAATGACTCGTAGACTTCATGAACCTCATGAAAGGTCTTATAAACATTGTGAAGCTTGTGAACCTTGTGAACCTTCTTAGTACACAAAGTCTTGTATTGTGAGGGCAAATTTTGAGGTGCAACAGCTGCCCCTGTTCAATTTTCTGAAACCTGAGGGGTTAGATTGGTATATTTGCCAGTCGTGACCTGGAAGGTTGAAGGGGATTGAACACAAAAGCCCAAAAATTTGCACTCACCAGTGCGTAGAGTGGTATTGATGACTGGTTGTATATGCTTGAGTGGGCTTAAAGATGCCACTTGGAGAAAAGTTCTTAGATACATTTCTTGGAGGATAAAGCAGTCCAAAGTATGAAGGTATAATGATAGCTTTCAGGAGGATAAAGCAGTCCTGAAGTAATGATGATAGCTGTCAGGAGGATGGAGCAGTCCTGAAGTATTGATGTGCTTTCAGGAGGATAAAGCAGTCCTGATGAGATAATAAGCTTTCAGGAGGATGAAGCAGTCCTGATGTAATGATATGTTTTCAAGAGGATGAAGCAGTCTTGAGAGGTTGATAATATGCTTTCAGGAGGATGAAGCAATCCTGAGGTAATGATGATAGCTGTCAAGAGGATAAAGCAACCCTGAGGTAATAATGTGATTTCAGGAGGATAAAGCAATCCTGAGGTATAAGAAGCTGTCAGGAGGATAAAGCAACCCTGAGGTATCAATAAGCTGTCAGGAGGATGAAGCATTCCTGATGTAATAGGAGCTTTCAGGAGGATGAAGCAATCCTGAGGTAATGATGATAACTGTCAGGAGGATAAAGCAGCCCTGAGGTAATAATGTGATTTCAGGAGGATAAAGCAATCCTGAGGTATGAGAAGATGTCAGGAGGATAAAGCAGCCCTGAGGTAATAATGTGATTTCAGGAGGATAAAGCAATCCTGATGTATGAGAAGCTGTCAGGAGGATGAAGCAGTCCTGAGGTAATAATATAATTTCAGGAGGATAAAGCAATCCTGAGGTATGAGAAGCTGTCAGGAGGATGAAGCAGTCCTGAGGTAATAATATGATTTCAGGAGGATAAAGCAATCCTAAGGTATGAGAAGCTGTCAGGAGGATAAAGCGATCCTGAGGGATGATAACTTTCAGGAGGATAAAGCAATCCTGATAATCATAAGTCTGTTTGCTGGATAATTAACCTGAAAACAAGGTAGCATTCTATATAATAATATTAGTTTATGCATTATGTATGCATGCATGATATGATGCACTTAGGTAATGTACTATGTATCTATGGATATGTATGTTATGGTATGTTGTAAATGATGTATGTATGATATGATGTTGCCGGAAGCGTCTGGATATCTTCGTATAACAACTGCTGGCCAGGGAAAATAAATTCCGATTCGTTGTTGAAGAATATGAGGAACTCGTTCCCGTCTTGCTTGATAGTATATTATACATAACCTTCCGTATGCTGGGGATAGCAAGGTATATATAACCTCTCGTCTGCTGGGCATAGCAAGGTATATATAACCTCTCGTCTGCTGGGGATAGCAAGGTATATATAGCCTCCGTCTTCGTTTGATAGTAGGGTAGATATAACCTCCCGTCTTCGTTCGATAGTAGGGTAGATATAACCTCCCGTCTTCGTTCGTCGTACCCTTATTGGAAAGTAAATTCCCGTATATCCGTATGAGGATAAAAGAGATGGATATAAATTCCAGGGGAGATGAGACTTTATGAAGATGGATTCGTCCTACTGAGGGTTTGTAGCTGTTTTGTAGAGATGAACCGGTGAAGCTTTGTTGAAATCCTTCCCTCGTTCGTCCTTAGTAAATACTATTACTGCATTTTCATGCATTTCTGGTAAACATCAATCATATTAAGCATACATGCATTTCTGGTAAACATCGATCATATTCAAAAGCATACATACATTCAGGCACAACCAATGGATGATCCGCTTATGTAAATAGGGTAAAAGTAAATCTGGATTCAGAGGGAAAAGTAAAGCTGAATTTGAAAATAGAATCGTTTCAACTTCGAGAGTGTATAACCAACTGGATTTAGAGCTCTTGAAATTTTTAACTTTCCTGAATACCCTCCCAGAAATTCCCATAGTTGGATCGAAGACATGATACTGACACCATCTGATACTACTGGCGTAGACCATTAATTCCCACAATGACTTCTGCTGATAACTCCAAATCAAGGTAATATAACGAGAGGAATGTATCTTCAAATTGTAATGGACCATATACGCTCCGGCTACTAGATTTGAAAAGAAAGCATTGCCCCTTGATTGAGAATGAATTGTCCCAAAAGGGAAGTATCTGAATGTAGTTACCTCAGGAGAACTAAGCAGAATGCCCCATAATAATATGCCCTTGACATCATGAACTTTGCAGTGTTACCCTTGGTAATTCAAATATATGAGAAGAGCTGCCCCTGGCTATTAAGCACTGTTGGATCTGGAACTGATTGCCCCGAATGATTTGAACAGTAACTTGGTATGCCCCATTGATTAGGAAACAATGGCCATGCTCTTGGCATTATGACTTCTGTAATGTTACCCTTGGCACTTCAGATAGATGAGGAGATCTGCCTCTGGCTGCTTAAACATAGTTGAATCTTGTCCTGCTTACCCCAAATGTGTTAGGCAATATCATGGCATGCCCCCTTGATTGGGAGATAATGACTATGCCGCTTTGTGTACATGGGTTTTGATCCAGGAAGCAACTTTGTTTATCGGAAGGACTTTGAACATTCATCCTGTAAGTTTCTCTATTTATCAAACACTCAGGTATATGCAAACGAATGTTTTCAAAAATGCAATGCTTATGTCTGTCTTGAAATTTTGAAAAAGAGTTTTTTTTTTTTTTTTTAGAAGAAACATATTTTGTGAAAACTGTGATATTAACTCAAGTTTTATAATAAGCCCTAAAGGAGTCAGGATACCTTTTTTGTAGCAGTACGCTTTCGAACTAACCATGCTTCAGTTAGGACTTTTAAAGGGTTATAACGTGGCCTGGTTCATGGTTTAAGAAACAAAGGATAAAGGCTCAAATTTTATTTGTACCCAACCCAATCTCTATGATGTTCTTCAGTCCTATACTCAGTTAACTTATGCATTGAGGTTCAAATGAGTTTGGAATTGTAACACTGACATTTGTGATGGTTCAGAAACCCAAAATTTATTTGAACATTCAGTCATCTTTCTTTGTTGAGGATTCATAGTGACCTCTTTTTTTTTGACTTTATTATCCCTTCTTTTTTCCTGAACTGCTTATTTCAAGGTTACAGTCAGCGGGATGTCTTTATGTTTTACTAAGTCTCCTTCATAGGTTTTGACTTAGCAAGACTGTTCTTTTGCTGGATATTGACTGTCAAATTTAATGATTACAGGGAACCATCATTAGTTGTGTACAACACAGATAATTTGGCATAATTGAGTTAACCGAGTAACTACCCTGCCCCGGGTTATGAATAAGGGTTTTAATTTGTGCGAGAATAAAAACTCCTACTTCATAGGCTCAAAAGGGTTAACTAGGGATTAACTTCCTTATATATCCACTGTTTAGGAATTGAAACAATGCTTGTACATCGTCAGCATAGTCTGTTCAAAAGCATACTGCATAAGATTATGGTATTGTTTTCGTCATCCTCCCTCTACAGGCTTATAGGTTTATCAGGAGTTAAATATCACAAGATAGAAATATGACACATACTTTAATTTATAGAGGAACGAATGGATTAATTCAAGACAAACATATGCAATGCATTAATGAAAACAAAAGTTTAACATAATAGTAAGTGTTCAAACAAATAAAAGAAATTACAAATGAAAATTCAAATGTTGTCCCATCCAGTTGGTTGAATGTCCTCAATTGCAATCTGTGAACTTTGAGGAGCAGTATACTTCACCATGAAATCAAATTTACCACTTGGATGTCCCAGGGTGCCCCATATCTCAACAGGCATAGGTATTCTTCCTTTCTTGTTACTTTGGGCTACTTGTCTTGCAGCTTCGGTGTTTGATGGATGATAGTAAAATTCAACTTGACCTTCTGGAGTAACCTCTAGGATTCCTTCGTCAATCAGATCTTGAATCTTCTTATTCAATGCCCAACAGTTATTAGTATCATGTCCAGGACTGTTGGAGTGATACTTACACCTTGCCTTGGGATTATAGCGAGGAGAAGAGGTGTTAGGATTTTTAGGAGAATTTTCCAAGGAAATTAGCTTCATCTCCAACAGGCATTGCAAAACTTGTGACATTGGCGTGCTGAACTTGATAAATTTCCTTCTACATTCCTTGTGTTGAAGTAGATTAACCTTATCAGGTCTTTCTTCTTCAACTGAAGAACAATCAATGGCAACCTGTTTCTTACCCTCTGTTATCCTCATTTTCCTTTCATCCAAATCAGCTTGTTTTAATGGAGGTTGACTGACAATTAGATCCCTGACTCTATCACTTTGAAGTTTGTGGACAAAGGTTCTCAGCTCTTCTTTCCCCTGAGCTAAACTTTGAATAAGAGCCACCTGATCATTCATCTGGGTCCTCATTCCTGTCATCTCAGCTTGTAGTTGTTTCATCTGATTATCCTTGTTGTCCTCAGGATTCTTCTTCTTAGCCAGCAGTGTCTTCAATTCATCCTGCCCCTTGGTCAGGTTCAGGATCAGCTCTTGGAACTGTGCATTTTGTGCCTGGAGATCCTTAACTGTTTGTTCAAGAGCCATTGCTGAAATAAACAGCGAGAAGATGAGAAACCTGTGCACAATTATAAACCTGTGATGCAATGAAATGATATGTGAATGCATATGCAATGTTTTCAAGGACCGCAGGATTTAAATTTGCTTAAACAAACAAGAAGGTAAACTTTTATTAGTAATAAATTTGTTTTGCCTTTTAGGCTTACAAAAAATGAAATGAAATAAGTACAAAAGATGGGGTTTTAAGTCTCCCATGGACGTTTCCTCTTTGTGTTGAGGTATGAGTTGAGGTTCCGTTCCTCGTGAAGTTGCTTTGTTAGTTCCAGGATTCTTTCTTGGCTTGCTTTGTAATGAACCTCGAAAGTATCCCTTTGCTCCTTCAGTTGGATCCATGATCTCTGCAAGTCTTCCATATCAGTAGGCATGTCTGGGTGAAGGATGGTGTAAGCTGTGTCTCCTTCAGCAACAGGTTCCATGGTAACTGGTAGGACGGCAGGATATGGCATCATGAGGGTCTGAGCACGAGATCGTACCCATCTAAGATAAGCTTTCATAGGAATAGTATACTTAGGCTCCAGTGTCTTGATGTCAACCCTGTTTACTTTTCCCCAGGCTCGTATGAATCTCTGACGGTAACCTTGAAGATCGTTGTTGTAGTCAAACACAATGCTCTGAATCAACATGTCATGTGGACCATCACTCCGAGCATAACCAAACTGTCGTAAAGCTAGAGAGGGGTTGTAGGTGATGCCTCCTCTTATGCCTAGAAGTGGCACATTAGGAAACTCCCCACAACGGTCAATGATGGTGACATTCTCCATAGATCTGGAGCACCAATGGATATCTGAGTGAGAAAGTGACATGATCATTTTGGACCATCTAAACCCTTGCTCATTCTTCATTACTGAGCGAGGAAGGTGAGAAATAAACCACCTAGAGAGCAAAGGTATGCAGCACATCAAAGTTCCTCTTGCTCTTGTAGTACGGGTGTGAAGAGAATGCAGGATGTCTCCAAGTAACGTAGGTACTGGATTGTGACTCAGGAATATATTGATGGCATGAACGTCTATGAATTGATCTGGATTGGGGAACAATACTAAGCCATAAATCAGAAAGGCTAAGATCTCCTCAAAAGCATCATGACTCATAGCCTTCAAGAACATTTGAGCCTTCTCTATCAACACTTTAGCAAGAATACCCTTGACTCCGCTTCTCGTTTCTAGAACAATGTCAGACTTCTTCTGGTGTAGAGCTGCAGCAATAACCTCTGGTTTAAGTTCCTTCTCCAAGCCTGTGAAGGGTCTTTGATCAAGAACAGGTATACCTAGAAGTTTAGAGAACTCCTCCATGGTTGGAACCAGCTGGTAGTCTGGGAATGTAAAACAGTGGTGCTTAGGGTCAAAGAACTGAAACAGGACACTCATCATGTCTTCCTTGAACCCTGAAGTGACTAGGTCCAGTAGGTGACCATGTCTCTTGTTGAACTGGGAATGATCAGGCACTTGAGAAACCAGCTCTTTAAGCTTGGGAGGTATCCCTACAAAGTTGATCCTGATGGTGTTTCTACGAGCAGAAGCCATGACCTGCAACAAAGAACAAAGATAAATCCTTTGGTCCTTGAAATGATTAGTGAAAATGTTGTGCTTATGATGCATGATGATGTCATGATGTTATGCTCAATCACAAACATGTGGCATACACAAACAAGTCACACAATAGCCCTAGGTTTAAAGGCTTGCATGAGGTTCAAAGGTAAGTACCCTCCCCTGAAGTTAGTTGTTTCATCCTGTCCTACAAAAGTAACCAGGTTCTAAGGGATCTCAATATCATTGATCCTTCACAAGGGTGGTTGTTCTTTAGGCAACTTACTTGCCAACCAAAACCCTCCAAGTTTAGAATCTCAATGAGCGTAGTATCGAGTGTCAACCAACTTCAGTCTGCACCAAAGCCGGTTACCTCACTACCTTCTAAAGGCCAAGGTGGGATAACTAGGGTTCTAAAAGTTAGTTAGTGCATTGACAACATATGGCAGCCTCATATTATCCTCAACTTGACTTAAGGAACATAAGCACCAACCAAGAAGTCGCACTAACTATGGCCACCAGATCAACTGTATCGATATACGTCGTACAGTTTCCTTAGTCTATTGCCATTTACCTATGGTACACTAGATCCGGGTTAGGACCTTTCACACATAAGAGCACCCCCAACAAGATAATATAAAGCAAACAAGGCAAACAATTTAAAGTGATCTAATTCCTAAGGGTACCCCTCTTAAATTGTTATCCCCAGCAGAGTCGCCAGTTCTGTAACACGGTGGGAGAACTGACTTTAGTTATGTTGCGGATAGCAAGAGTCACCACCGACTTTTATTTTATCCAAAGGAAAGGCATAAAAGAACAGGAAAGACCTTTTAAAAGATTTTTGGGTCCGGGGGGTAGGTTATGTAAAGGGAAGGTGTTAGCACCCTTTACATCCATGGTTATCCATGGGCTCTTAGTTACTTAGCTCACTTTGAATTGTTTTTGAAAATGTGAAGTGTGTGAATAAAAATTTTCATAAGAGTTTGATAATGATCCATGTACGGATGCGTAAAAAACTTGTGTTTGAAAATTGTTTGAGATTGTGAAGTGTTTGAAAAGTTTGAATAGTGAGCAAGTAACTATGAGGAACCTACCCTAAAGTTTAAGTCTTTCTGTTCTTTATCCTTTAAATGGTAAGACTATCCCTATTATTAAGGCATAGGTAGTCATTACCTTGGATGTGAGGGACATATGAGGGACATTTGTTTAATGAAGGCAACTGTAGGGTGTATTAAGCAATTTGGAGGGACTGTCATCATTATTCGAAAGGGACAAGATCATATTGAAAGGCAACCATTTAAGGGACTTGATGACTTTTCTTTTAAGGGACTTTGCTTTATACACCCCACTTGACCTTTTTGAATAGGCAACATTGAGAGGCAACCCAAGAAAGTGAGATGGCGATCAAAGATCGACTTACGTGTGTGAGTGTTTAATTTAATTTATCTTTTAATTAAAATGATCTAAATTCAATTTTAAAATATAATACATGTTTACACTCCCTATTTTTACTAACCATAGCATGAAAATTAAATATTTACAAAAAATTACACCAAGGAGCAATTACAATAATAATAAGCAATTAAAAATAAATAGCAAGAATAAATAAATAAGCAAAATATAAATAATAAGTAAAATAAATAAATAAGCAATAATAAATATGATAGGGGTTAGTAATAATAATTAAAAATAAACAAGGTTAGTGAAATAATAATAATAAACATAATTAAAAAATAAATGAATTAGTAATAAGCATGATTAGTAATAATAATAAACAAAATAAAATTTTAATGGCTTAAATAGAAAAATAAGAACAATTAATCATAAAATCTAAAATTATAAACAAATTAAATAAATTATGAACATATTATGAGAAATTAATAAATTTGCAATTTTAGAAATTATTTGCATATATAATTAATTATAAACAATGATATAATATTTATATATTAAAATGGGATTAATTATAATTATATTAAATAAAACATATACATAATAATTATATTTACAAAAATTAATTATATTAAATAAAATATGTACATAATAATTATATTTACAAAAATTAGAAAATTAAATTAGGTTTTTAATAATTGTTTAGAAAAGATAAACTTAGGGTTTACAAAATTAGGGTTTGTTAGAAAAATATTTAAGAGTTTATAATCTAATATATAAAATTATTTTAATAAATATATATATATATATATATTATAATTTAAATACATAATAAAAAAATAATTTTGAATTAAGAAAAATAATTTTTGAATATTAGAAAACATTGAATATACATTTATAAAATTATTTAATTATATATGATTATTAATAAAACCTAAATCAATTAAACAAAAATAAAAATAGAAAAAAATAACAAAACTTACCTGGCTGGGGTTTGAACCCATGACATTCTGCCTACCAGCAACAACAACAACCACCAGGCTACCATGCGCACAGGTGAAAGAAAAGGGAGAGGAATTCGTTTTATGTGTTCAATCCTAAAAAATCAAAAAATAGGAAAACAAGCAAAAGGCCTGGGGGATCGAACCCAGGACCTTTCAAGTATCACATAAGTACATTGCCAATCCTGCTGGGTGAGCGAACCTGTTTATAATCTCACTACAAATCATAATATATTAAGAATGATAATTATATATAAATCCTAGAAAAAAAAGATGAAGTCAGGATTCGAACCCCTGACCATAGGCAATACATGCGCATATCACACCACTAGGCCATCAGCCTGCGTGTGTCAATATAATAGCCATAATAATATAAAAAATAAAACCAAATTTTGAATTTGAATTTTGGCGCCAGGGGATCATCTTCAACCTTGGAATTTCGCAGGTTTTCCTGCGAAAATTCCTGCGAATTTTTTCACGAATCTTCTTGCGTATTTTTTCGCAGGAAATCAAAAACGTTGAGTACCTACAAAATACGTAACAATCGTTCCAATTGAGCACACAAATGATTTACCCAGGTCCTATACAATTCAAATACATCAATCAAAGTCATTTATATAATCTTAATCAAGAAGCCCCAAAAACTTGACCGAAACCCTAATCATGGCCAAATCCGTATTAGGTGATGAAGCTTCAAGAAACCTGTCCAGAATCAGTCTATAGCTCATCACAAACAATAATTTTAAGTCAAAATTCATTGAAAACAAACCAATATTCAAAATCGAAAATAAGAAAAAATATGAATGTTGAAGATCGGTTTATGCATATGGATGGCTTTTAGATGATGCACTGCAATGGGATAGCATCAAGGGTCCTCAGGGATCATGAATCAACCTTCAAAACGTGTTGGTATGGCCTGTAAATAGCAAACCGAATTTGCAAATTTCTCAAGAAAATTGAGTTTGAAGAATGCCTCTCTTGTGCAAAGTTTTAGTCCTTTTCAATGGCTGCACTCTTAGGTATATATAAGGAGTGTAATTAGGCCAGAAAAGTTGGGCCTTATTCATGGATTTGAAGTTGCTTGATATCAAAGAAATCTCATCACCATAATTGTACAAAAATCCAATATTCTCTTGCTCCTTTTGTCTTACACGAATTTGGACAATATATAATCATGTTAAATGACTTTAATGATTTTCTAGAAGAAGAATCATGTCCAAACTTTGATTTTTAGATTTTATTTTAATTTGATTTAAAATGAATAAAATTCAAATAAATATCAAATAAAATATAAAAAATCAGAATTTCTTGTCATTGGGTCGTGCATGAGGTTGTTGTATGGATTGGGTCATTATTTGGCAAGCCCATTTGAAAAAAATTGGTTAAGACCTCCTTTTTCTTCATGAACCAACCCAAAATTTCCCAACTTTGCAAGGGCACATATCCTTCAATTTTAATGGTATGAGGGTGTTCTTGGACATTTTGGAAAGCTTGAAGAGTCCTCTAACCAACCCCACTGGTTTCATGTCCATATCATTTACCAATCTCAAGTTATGCCCTTTTGAAGTTGTTGACTTTTTGTTGACTTTCAAAAGGACCTATAATGTCTTAGGTCATACCTTCCAAATGAAGCATTTTTGGGCTTGGCTTGTGAGACACAAAGTTGTAGAGAATTCAATTTCCTTCAAAATGAGCTTTGAGTGGAGACTTGGTGATGAAGTATGTGAAAGTTATGGCTGGTCAAAATTCAGTTGACTTTTACTAAGAAAACCCTAATTTAGAAACTCCTGATTCTTGATGATCTGAAATCTCCTTGATGAATCATGATCAACCCTTGATAAAATGATGAATTTTACTTCATATAATTGATGTTGGCAAAAAAATCATGAATTTTGACTTTGGTTTGACCACAATTGACCTCAGTTTGACTTTTTAACTGCTTTGACTGATTTTGACTTATCTGATCATCTGACTGAGCAAACTTTTGAGAAAAGTCTTGAAACTTGTCATGGGGTTTCTTACACACATATAAGATGTTATGAAGCTCACTTGAAGTCTTGGAAGTCCATTTAGCCTGATTAAAGTCAAAACCCTAGTTTTGGATGCACTGTTTAGGAGATGCACTGTCTGAGGGAATTGTCAACTCTTCTGACCAATTGTGAACCTTGTGAACCATCATAAAATGTCTTGTGAATCTCATGGGAAGTATTGTGAACCTTGTGAACCTTGTGAACTTCATAAAGTGACTTGTAGACTTCATGAACCTCGTGAAAGGTCTTGTAAGCATTGTGAATCTTGTGAACCTTCATGAAATGACTTGTAGACTTCATGAGCCTCATGGAAGGTATTGAAAGCATTGGGAATCTTGTGAACCTTGTGAACCTTCATGAAATGACTTGTATACTTCATGAACCTCATGAAAGGTCTTATAAACATTGTGAAGCTTGTGAACCTTCTTAGTACACAAAGTCTTGTATTGTGAGGGCAAATTTTGGGGTGCAACACCTACGTGCCAGAAGAGATCACTGTGAATCAGCTGGAAATAGTAGTATCAAATATCAACACTAGCCATGGGCTAGGTTTTACTGATGCTGATTTGACAACAAAGGGACGTCTCCACAACAAAGCCTTGCATATAACCTTGGAGTGCAAAGGAGCTGTCTTATCTCATGTGCTTGTAGACATTGGGTCCTCGCTCAATGTCCTACCCAAGAAAGCCCTTGTCAAGCTAGAGTATGATGGGATAGCTCTCCGGTCAAGTAACCTTGTGGTTAGGGCTTTTGACGGCTCCAAGATATCTGTTCTGGGAGAGGTGGAGTTGCCAGTGATAATCGGTCCACAAGTCTTTAAGACCATTTTCTATGTGATGGACATACAGCCGGCATACAGCTGTTTGCTAGGTCGACCATGGATTCATGTCGTAGGCACAGTAACGTCGACCCTTCACCATAAACTGAAGTATGAATGGGAAGGACATATTATCACCATCTGTGGTGAGGAAGACATATTTGTTAGCCAACTGGCTAATTACAAATATATTGAGATGGATGGTGAAATGCACGAGACAATGAGCCAAGGGTTTGAGGCCCTAAATGTCAATGAGGCTACTGGAGTATTGGCTGCATCCCAGGAGGACAGGATGGGTACTTCAATCATCTCTTATCAGCAAGCCTGGAAGGTTGTTGAGGAAGGTACTGCTCAAGGCTGGGGCAAGCTGCTGCCAGTGGAAAAGAAGGAAGATAGATTCGGTTTGGGTTACAGACCATTCTGACAAGATCAATCAGAGGCTTCCAAAGAGCCCAAATTTGTCAGTGGGGGGATGCTCACCCTAGATGCTGTTAACAATCTGGAAGACAAGGAGGAAAGCGATTGCAACCTGGAGAGATGGATACGTCCAAGGATCTCGGGGAACCAAGTCCTTAACTGGTCTTCCCAGGAAATTATAAGGGTTACTCCTGCACAGTAATTATTAGTTCCTATCTTTTTAGCATGCATCAAGTCCTGCATCTTGCCCAAGGTGTCAGGATTCATTTTGTAATAAGGCCATATTATAATTTTGTGCAAATGATTAATCAATGAATATTGGACATCTTTTGCAAACGAGTCTCTTTTTCGCTCATTGTCTTTTCATTTTTCACTTTTGTACAAAACAATAAAATGGAAATGTTTTCAAAATAAATAACTTCATTTTCACTTTTTTCTAAACAAGATTAAAACTGATCACTAAAACGAACAAATCTCAACCCTTGCAGAGATTATCCTCCAGATTGCACCGACAATGGCACTGCTATGACCTTGTATGACTTCGACAATCCAATTAATCAAGCTGATGAAGGGGTTGAAGAAGACTATGAGTTACCGGAAGAGTTAGCCAGGTTGTTGAGGCAAGAAGAGAAGGTGATTACTCCTCATCAGGAGGAGGTTGAGACAGTTAATCTTGGTACTGAAGAAGACTTGAAGGAAGTGAAGATTGGGGCCAGTCTGCAAGATTGAGTGAAGGAACAACTTATTGATATGCTTCGAGAATACATTGACGTCTTTGCTTGGTACTATCAAGATATGTCGGGTCTGGATATTGATATCATTATGCACAAGCTGCCTTTGAAGGAAGATTTCCCTCCAGTAAAACAGAAGCTACATCGTACTCATCCAGATATGGCCATGAAGATTAAGGAAGAAGTACAAAAATAGTGGGACGCCGGTTTCCTTGTTGTGACTAGTTACCCGCCGTGGGTCGCTAACATTGTACCAGTGCCTAAGAAGGATGGCAAAGTACGGATGTGTGTGGATTACCGGGATCTGAACAGAGCTAGCCCGAAGGATGATTTCCCATTACCTCACATTGATGTATTGGTCGACAACAAAGCTCAGTTCTCGGTGTTTTCCTTCATTGATGGTTTTTTCGGGTATAATCAGATCAGAATGTCACCCGAATATATAGAGAAGACTACCTTCATCACACCTTGGGGAACTTTCTGTTACAAGGTAATGCCTTTTGGACTGAAGAATGCCAGTGCTACTTATCAACGGGATATGGTAACGTTATTCCATGATATGATCCACAAGGAAATTGAATGTTATGTGGATGACATGATTGCCAAGTCCCTCACTGAAGAAGACCATCTGGTAAATCTGCTGAAGTTGTTCAAGCGTCTGAGAAAATATCAGTTGAAGCTAAACCCCAACAAGTGCACATTCGGGGTACGTTCCGGTAAGCTGCTGGGATTTATTGTAAGTGAAAAGGGAATTGAAGTGGACCCTGACAAAGTCAAATCCATTCAGGAGATGCCTGCACCTAGGACTGAAAAGGAAGTTCGGGGGTTCTTAGGTAGATTGAACTACATATCAAGGTTCATATCTCATCTTACTGCAACCTGTGAGCCTTTGTTCAAACTTCTAAGAAAGGAACAAACAGTCAGGTGGAACGAAGATTGTCAGAAGGCTTTTGACAAAATCAAGGAATACTTACAAGAACCTCCCATTCTTATGCCTCCAATTGAAGGAAGACCTCTAATAATGTACCTGATAGTATTAGAAGGATCAATAGGGTGTGTGTTGGGCCAGCATGACGAGTCTGGTCGAAAAGAGTATGCAATTTACTACCTAAGAAAAAAGTTTACCGACTGTGAACAATGTTATTCACTGCTCGAGAAAACTTGTTGTGCTTTAGTGTGGGCTGCTCGCCGACTAAGACAGTATATGTTGACTCACACTACCTTGTTGATCTCAAAGATGGACCCAGTCAAGTACATATTTGAGAAGCCAACACTTACCGGAAGGGTTGCAATATGGCAAATGATTCTGACAGAGTATGACATTCAGTACACATCTCAAAAAGCCATCAAGGGCAGTGTACTGTCTGACTATCTAGCTGAGCAACCCATTGATGATTACCAGCCAATGAGATTTGACTTCCCCGATGAAGATATCATGTTCCTAAAAGCAAAAGATCATGAAGATCCTGTTCACACTGAAGGGCCTGACCCAGAAGAAGAATGGACACTGATGTTTGATGGGGTTGTTAACATGAATGGTCGTGGAGTTGGTGCAGTGCTTATTACACCTAAAAGAGTTCACATGCCTTTCTCGGCAAAATTCACTTTTGCATGCACTAATAACGAAGCTGAATATGAAGCCTGTATCATGGGACTTGAGGAAGCCATTGACCTCAAGATCAAGACGTTAACTGTATTCGGAGATTCAGCTCTGGTAATCAATCTGACCAACGGCAAATGGTACACTCACCAGGAGCATCTGATCCCATACCGTGACTATACGAGGAGATTATTGACTTTCTTCACGATAGTCAAACTTGAGTACATCCCTCGAGACGAGAATCAGTTTGCAGATGCTTTAGCTACCATTTCCTCCATGATCAAGGTTCAAACTACCAATTATGTGCCTCAGATTTTGGTATCCAGACTCGACCGACCAACATATGTATTCTCTGTGGACATGGCTAAATATGACAAGCCTTGGTTCCATGACATCAAATTCTTCTTAGAGGATCAAACATACCCACCTGGGGCATCATCCAATAATAAGAAGACATTAAGAAGACTGGCTGGTAGTTTCTTCCTAAATGCTGATGGTTCGTTATACAAGAGAAACTTTGACATTGTGCTTCTCAGAAGTGTTGATAAGAAAGAAGCAAAATTGCTGATGCATGAGGTGCATGAAGGATCTTTCGGTACCCATGGTGGAGGACATGCAAACGTCACCAGACAAGTGGTAGCCAGATTCCTGAAAAGAGACATCATCTGTCGGTATGGAGTACCCGAGCGAATCATTAATGATAATGGTTCCAATTTGTACAACAAAATGATGGCAGAACTGTGCCGGGACTTCAAAATCCAACATCACAATTCTTCTCCTTACAGACCAAAGATGAATGGCGTTGTTGAGGCAGCTAACAAAAATATCAAGAAGATTGTGCAGAAGATGGTGGTTACTTACAAAGACTGGCATGAAATGCTACCGTTTGCCTTGCATGGGTACCGTACCTTAATTAGAATGTCTACTGGGGCAACACCTTATCAACCCTTGTATGGTATGGAAGTTGTCCTACCTGTTAAAGTTGAGCTACCCTCCTTACGGGTACTGATGGACGTCAAGCTGAATGAAGCAGAATGGGTCCGTTCTCGGTACAATCAACTGAATCTGATCGAAGAAAAGAGATTAGCTGCAATTTGTCATGGGCAGTTATATCATAAAAGAATGAAGAAAGCCTTCGATCAGAAAGTCAGGCTTCGGGAATACCAAGTGGGAGATCTGGTGCTGAAAAGACTTCTTCCTCCTCATACAGACCACAGGGGCAAGTGGACTCCAAATTACGATGGTCTGTTCATAGTAAAGAAGGTTTTCTCTGGTGGAGCACTGATGCTCCCTACTATGGATGGTGAAGATTTCTTATCCCTTGTGAATTCAGATGTAGTTAAAAAATACTTCGCATAAAATGACCCGCTGGACATAAAAACAGAATGTAAGTCCAGGCAAAAATAGGGCATCCCGGCGAGTCAAAAACAGAATAAAAAGACTCGGGCAAAAGTAAGGGAAAATAAAAAAAATGTACACCCGCTGAGTTGAAAAGTCGCATTGGACAGCTCAGGAAAAAATGGGTATCCCGGTGGATTGAAAACCCGAAAGGGCGATCCACGCAAAATAAGGGAATAAGCGAACAACTGCATTCTGAATTCGTCTGTATCACTTACAACATGGCAAGCTTCTAAAGATTAAAGCATCGGTCAGAATCAACCTTCTCCAGAAAGCAAGATTAGAAGAATGTCAAGGTCATGTGGGTCATATCAAAAGAGACTCACTGAAGCGTCACCAACATTGCCAGCACTTTTACTTTTTCAATTTGTAACAATCTCCTCATTTCAGGGGATCTATTTTTTTGGCTGTATTTGCAAATTCAAGGCACCCAGATTAATAAAATCAGAGTTTTCAGTCACACTTCGTCTTGTACATTTTTGTTTCGTTTGCAAAATGTCCAATATCCATGATATAATATTTGCATAAAACAAATGTGCCTTTCTAATTGAGTGCTTGCAGGGAATGTATTTACTCTCAGGAATATCTAACTCCTATGACGGAATCCGATAAGGGATACCTCGGGATACTCGTGCGTTTCTTTGTCTTAACAGGTTGCAGGTATTCAAATACATAGCATGGGGCATGCCAAGCATCACTTCCCTATCACATCTTCTCCAAGCAGCATCTGAAATGCTTTTTTCCCAATAGAGTTATCAAAGCCTCCTCGTACTCAGCTTAAGTTTATTCAGCATTAGCATCCCCAGCCGGGATCCCCACAAAGAACTCTAGGAAGATCGTTCAGTTATCTTTTCTCCCCCAAACAGAGTGCCAGGTCTCTCAAAGACAAAAAGGGAACCATCTCCCCGCAGAGTTCCAGCTTCTCCCCAGAAGAGCAATGCCTGAAATTCTCACAAGAAAGTGATAGAAGCTTCTTCCTCCCCAGCTGGGTTTCTCATTACAAAGATAGGTCTATCAGTGATCTATTTCCCCAAGCGGAGTTATATATCTTATCAGATCTACCAATGATCTTCCCCAACTGGGATGTTCCTTCAAGCAGATCAGCCAGAGATCTTCACAGCAGTGGGATCCGAGTTCCGGATTGGTTTTCTTTTTGCATAATCATAGCATTCGCATCATTTTTCCCCACAGAGCATAGCATTCCGTCTAATACGGAGCATTACGGAAAAAATCAAACATTTGCATGATCACAAGTTAGGTTCGAACCAGTCACCTGTAAATACCAACAATACCTCATCAGCAATATACAAAATACATCCCTTGCACATAAAAGCCAAAGCGTCCCCTTTGTACTCTCAAGCATAAATACATGTTCATATATACTCTTTCGACACTCGTCCGTGTCATTCCCCTGCAGATAAGCCACAACACCCTCTTTGCATTCCTGCATATATCCTCTTGGCACCCGTCCGTGTCACAACTCCCCAGCACAGTTGCCGAAGCGCTTGTTATAATACACTCTTGTTGACACCCGTCCGTGTCATCCTATCCCCCACAGGTCACCAGATTACACTTATAAGTTCATAACTTGTATACTTACTCTTCTGGCACTCGCTCGTGTCACCCTTACCCAGCAAGTTGAACACTCGTTCGTGTCTTGCTCATACTTCACAATACTTGTTCATACATATACAGATACTCGTCCGTATCTTATATATATATATATATATATATATATATATATATATATATATTATTCCCCACATATTCAACACTCGTCATTGTTCTTTGTTAACCAGTTGGTACCTGTCTGTACCATCATCTCTGAACATGCGTCAGCGTTTGTTTCTACCGATACTCGTCTGTATCACGGTCTTAAGGATGCTCGTCCGCATCTTTAATCTATACACAACGTCAAACACTTATACCTTTGCTTCTTAAGCGTAAGCAATCGTCCGTGTTTACCATTCCCCAGTAAAAGTAACTTTTCTTCTATCTGACATTTGTCCTATGTCATGATACTTTCGGCAGCCGTACCCTGCCAGGTGTTCGTCCTTCACCTATGGATGACTCCCCCTCATCCTTTCCCCAGCGGAGTCTCCATAATTAGAACCCCTTTCTATCTGGAATTCGTCCTATGTTGTGATATTTAGCAGTCGTCCCCTGCTAGGTGATCATCCTTCACCTTTTTGATGATCGTCCTTCATCATTTTATCCGATGGCCGTCCCCATCGTTGATCTTGTTATTTGACATTCGTCCTATGTCATGAAAAACCCCGAGAGCAGCCGTACCCTGCTAGGTGATCGTCCTTCACCTCTTGATGATCGTCCTTCATCATGCTTATCCGATGGCCGTCCCCATCGTCGACCCTTTTCTATCCGACATTCGTCCTATGTCGTGATAAAGAGCAGCCGTCCCCTGCTAGGTGATCGTCCTTCACCTTTGATGACCGTCCCTCATCATTATTTCATTTATTCTTTGAACCGATGGTCGTCCCCGTCGTTGTTTACCTTACTTTGCAAACCTGATGGTCGTCCCCATCATTGCCTTTAATTTAATCCCCAGAAAACCTTGTTACTTTGCTTAATGGTCGTCCCCATCATAATCTCTTTATTTCCCCAGCATGTCGGCCGTCCCCGTCATTGCTTTATCCCCAGCAGTCATCCTCTGCTCGATGGTCATCCTCCATTGCCCGCATTTGATAATCATACTATACTTTCTTTTACAATTTTATATCCCTTTTCTTCTTCTCCCCAGCGAGTGCATATTTCAGACTGTCTTTGGTATTCAACCACAAGTTATCTTGTTTGTCTGTTAAGCTAGGCGCTTACACCCTGCACAGCTAACTCATGCTTGAATAGGGGCAGTTGTAAACACCCAAAATTTTCCCTCACCAAGTTCACACCATGGCTTGTGATCTTTCATGTTTGCATTAGTTTAAGCATATCATATCATATTGCCTTTTTTGCTTCACTGCATTAGTTCAAGTTCATCTGCATCTAGGGTTTGTGGTCTGAGCAATCCAAGGATCCATCTGAGCCACTCCAAAGATCTCCAATCATTCCAAGAGGGTCCATGTGTGTTCAATCATCATATTATATCCCTCAAATATCAAGTAAGTCAAGTAATCACAAGAACTTGGAAAGCATGGAAGCTGAGTTAGGGTTTCACTGCACAGATGACCTGAAATTAGGGTTTTGGTTTCAGAGGCCATAACTCCAATTTTTTTGGTCATTATTGTTTATAATGGTCTCAATATTTTATAAGGATCATATTTACCAAGTTTGATGAAGAAATTCATTATGGAAGTCATATGTTCACTGGGTAACTTCTTGAGCAAGTCAGAGCAAAATTAGGGCATCTGAGGCCCCCAACATGGGAACCAAAGTGGATTTTTCATCAAATTGAAGTCATATGATCTTTATTTGATCATTGAAGTGCTTGGATATTCACAAAATTGAATAAAATTGAGCTAAACCAAAAGATGCCAAAAATGGAAATGACTTGTAATGGAAACTTTCCATTTTGGGAAAGTTTTTCAACCTCCTCTTTCTCAACCAAAAATGCTTCAAATGAAAAATTGTTAGTCATGAAAGTTGTAGATTGGATCATTCCTTTTCCAAAAAGTACAAGAACAAGTTCTAATTCATTATGGAACTCAAGTTATGATCTTTCAAAGTTGGCAAAAATCCTATAATTTTCAAGAATGCACCAAAGAGGGATTTTTGCAAAACCACTTGCCAAGCCATTTTGTGACCTCTAATACACTTCTATGCATCACACAAATATAGTGCATTGCCTAAAAATTAGAATTGGCCCAAGAATCATCTCATTTCATGCCTTGCACATCAAGAAATTCAAAAGGGACCCAAACTCTTCAAATTTGCAAAAGGGCACAAAACCTCTCATAAACTTACTGAATCACCACAAAACCAATTCCATGGCTCTCCTTGATCTTTGCTGAGCCAGGACAAGCCAAAAGCCAGCTTCAACATGAGCCCATACCTCAAGTACAAGTTATGTTGACATTTTGGCAACTTGCCCATACCAATCACCACAGTCCACAACAACTCCTCTGACCTATCAAGCATTGTTTTGTGGGCAAAATGCAGCTCATAACACAACACACACAAGCCTAACACTTCAGAATCATCAAGTTCCCAAAAATCACCCCAAGAGCAAAAACTTTCGAAACTCACAGCACACACACTCAAACTTCAAACTTCCTTCATCAATCAACTCAGCATCACCAAAAGGATCATTTCCCACCCTTCATCGCAACCTAAAAGCCCCTAAAACTGAAACACAATTTCTGGCCAGTTGAAGTGCAATCACAAAATCCAACCATTATAAACTCCTTCCAAGCATCAAAGCTTCATCAAGAGGTCAAGAGGAGTGGTTTTGCACAAGAGAGGAGGTCCAAAAGCTCCAAAATGAGAAAGCTCAAGCTCAGGTAACCTCTTCAAACTTTTTTCCAGAAATGCAATTTTAAGTTCTTAGATTGTTCTTTATGCTTTGCTGATCACCATGATATATTTATTTTTTAAAATGGTTGCGAAATGAGCATGTACTGACTGTCTGAAAGTTTCACCATTTTTTATTTCTTCTTCGAATCTTGAGTTTCAGCCATGAGAAATTAGTTTTGAGGGTGGATTCAAGTTTAGGGAGAGGAGAGGAGTTGATCTGGAGCTTTAGAGCTCCAGAAATGGCCTAGGGAAGAAGTTGGATTGAAGGTCTCGCCGGAGAAGACGACCGGGAGTCTTCTCCGGCCACCTGAAACTGATTAGGGTTAATGACGTGTTTAGGGCTAAGTTTGAATTTGGGTCGTTGGATATGGATTAGGGTTAGGCTATGGAGGGCTCAGATCAACTCATTAAGTTTAAATCTTGTGTAATTAATTAATTAAGTTTAACTTAGTTTGAATTGTGGCTGTTGAGATGCGCGCGTGGTCTTCCCTCCAAACCCCAGCTTGAATCTGAGCCCTTGGATCAGCTGACTTTTATTTAAATCCATTTTTAATTCATTTTATTGCATTTATTTTGTACAATTAATTTAAAATACTTAGAAAATTCCAAAAATATTTTTCTTCTGCATTTTGATTTCAAATATTTTTCTTCACCCAAAAACATTTTTATTTTTATTTTTTGCATTAAAAAACCATTTTAAAAATATTTAAATGTTTATTTTAATTAATTAATGGAAATTAATTAATTAAAATATCAGTTAGGTTTCTGAAAATTCCAAAAAAATCCACATTTCATCTTAGGACATTTAGAAACATTGTCAAACCATTCATACAAATTTCTTTTTGGTTTTGATTCAACTTTGACATTTTTCTTCAATTTAGGGTTCATAAAAATCCCATTTTTGAACCCTAACTTCAAGAATTCTTTTCTGCCTAACCATGAAGGGTTTGACATTGGTTCTTTTGGTATTGATCTTCATATAGCATGTAGTGTCTAGCATATTTTTGTCACAAATTTATCTTGCATTTTCCATTTGATTTGCATTTTCCCTCATAAGTACCTTAAAACCCTAGATAAATTAGAAAAATCACAACTTTCTTTAGGTTGAGAGTTATGCCTCCTCCTTTGGGGTGTGATATCATATGGGGTTAGGGTTCCTTTGAGTTCATTTGCAATTTTTTATCTTATGTTTTGCTTCTGTTTTTGACTTTTGCATCTCATGTTTCCTTAAAACCCTAATTTCTCATGTTCATTTGCATACATCTTGCATATGCATCCATTCATGAACTTTCCATGACATTTCATGCATTCACATGTCATCTTAGACATCTTAGGACATATTAGAATCATGCTTGATCATTTCTTCATTCATTTTCCATGATGTGCATTCATTTCATTCCAAGAACTTTCATGAACTTTCAAACTCCAAAGCATGCATCCTTTGCATTCCATCTCTTGTATGAACATTCATAACACTTGTCATGCTTTTGCATCATCTCATAGCATCATTTGCATCATGTATTTGCTTCTGGTTTTTGTTTTACTTTTGCATATGCTTCATTTTCATTTCATTTCTTTCCTTTATGCTAATCTTTTTAGGTGGTAAGTAATGTGAGAAGTGAATTTGCCTTCACTTCTCATTTCTCTTCTCATCCCTCTTATGCATTATTGCTTCATTTTTCTTTTCTTTAGATTGAGCTTGCTCATTCATGTTCATCATTCACCTTCTTTCTCCAAGTTACTTATCTTCTTCAGTGAAGTAAGTAACTTGTTTCTTCTGCTTCTCCTCCTTTCATCTGCTTCTTCCATTGGTGGCTTCTCTGAAGATCTCTTGCAAGCCTTACAAACCATAGGAACATCCAAGCATGACAATAATTAGGGTTTTGATTAGTCCCCCCTTTTAGCTTCTACCTTTGTGTCTTCTTTGTGTCTCTCTTCTCATCTCATCATTAGAGACTAAACCTTTAAGGTTTTAAGGCTTTGTGATTAGGGTTATGCCTGCATCCTTCTCTTAGGATGGAGTGTATAACTATAATCCTAAGTGTTAAACCCTTAATTTGTTTAAACCTCTTAATCAATCCATCTTAATAATCACTAAGACATTAACTTGTAACTTGGGCCTTGCATTAGGGTTCTAATTCTTCCTTTATTGGTTAAGAAGGACTAACCCTAGTGTCAATGGACAAGTCCCCCTCAAGTTGTCTTACAAACCATAAAATTAACTTCTTAATCTCACCCTTAATTAAAATCCATTTAAATAAAGGTTTGTTTTGTCATGAGGTTAATCCCTAATCATGGATTTAGTTGAGGTATCTTCCTCAGCTTAAGTGTGCTCATCTATTATCCTTCTATTAGGATGGTGTAATGGGTCCACTAAATCCTTGATTATGGCTTAAACTCATTACTTAACACTAAACAAAAACTCAAAAACATCTAAATAATCACAAGTAGGTTAATGATCCTAATCCTACATCATGGTAATTAAGTTTGAGGTGCTTACCTCATACTTAAGGTATTCTCATTATCCCTAATCAAAGGGAGGATATGATGAGTTTACTAACCCTTGGTTTAGGCTAAAGCTCATTAACTTATGACAAACAGAAAAAAAGCAATAAAATTTTGAAAACACAAAAACAAACAATAATCGTAGCCTTCGGGATTCTTTTCTCATCACCTTCATTCATAAACGAGAACTTGCTTCTTCCATCTAATGCAAGACAGTTAGCACTCGAGCCAGACGAGTCATATACTTAAGCATAGACAAACAAGAAGTTCATCAGTCAATTTATCTTTCAGTCTCTTTGAGTCGAACTACGGTGTTCTGACTTCCTCATTGCACGAGAGGATACATAGGCATAACTTAACAGTTATCGAACAAAAGTCTTTGTGTCTTCCCCTTCTTTCAGCATTCTTTAAAAGCCTCATTCTTGAGCACCTCACTTCATTTTTCTGCACTAACACTTGTATATTCTTTTCCAGCTTTTGCACACAAATAGCACTGACACTACCGCTTTAAACACAAACTTTTAAGCGTGGATCCCGTCGAGTACGACGGACAATCTGGGTGCTAATACCTTCCCAGGTTGTAACCAACCCCCTTTCTCAGTTTCTCTGGTTCGCAATCGTCTTATCCATATCATTCTAGGATTATGCAGCATTACCTTTCCTTCGGGATAAAAATGCCTAGCTGGCGACTCTATTCAGTTCATTTCATCTTCTCCTCTCGCCGATCGTCCGCGTCTGTACCCTATCTGACCCGGGTGTCTTTTAGTGGGAGCGACAGTATGGCATGGAGGCAGTCTTGCCTATTGAGGTAGAAATTCCTTCATTGCGTGTGATGATGGACGTGAAGCTTGATGAGGCTGAGTGGGTACGTGCCCGATACAATCAATCGTGTCTAATTGAGGAAAAGAGATTAGCGGCTATCTGTCATGTTTAGCTTTATCAGAGGAGAATGAAGCGAGCATTCGACCAACGAGTATGTACTCGGGAGTATCAAGTAGGCGAGCTTGTGCTCAAGAGGATCGTTCCTCCAGGTTCACATCACAGGGGCAAGTGGACCCCAAACTACGAAGGCCCATTCATAGTGAAGAAATTTTTCTCAGGTGGGGCGCTGATGCTCACCACTATGGATGGAGAAGATTTCCAGTCTCTTGTTAACTCGGACGCAGTTAAAAAATACTTCACATAAAAAGACCCGCTGGACACAAAAACAGAATTAAAGTCCAGGAAAGAAAAGGGAATCCCAGCGAGCTAAAAACAGAATAAAAAGCTCAGGAAATAGTTAGGGAAATAAATGAAAAAAATGTACACCCGCTGAGCTGAAAAGCCACATCGGACAGCTAGGCAAAAAAGGGTATCCCGGTGGATTGAAAACCCGAAAGGGCGATCCACGCAAAACAAGAGAATAAGCGAACAACTGCGGTCCGGGTAATCTGAACCAAATCACCGTTTCAAGCAGTCTGACAATATTAAAAGGATAGGAATCAGTCCCCTCAACTTCTTCAAAAAGCAAAGGCAAGAACAGAAAGTTTTGAAGACATGCTGGTCATAGCATGAAGGAAACTCATTGGAATATCGTGTACATTGCCATTAGGATAGTTTATTTTCTCAATTTTTTAGTAGCTACCTCTTTCCAGGTAGTTGGTTCTTGATGTAAAGCTTTGCCTATTCAGAGGCCATTCAATAAATGAATATTCAGTCATAAAAGCTGTGTTGCATGGTGTTTACTTTGTTTGCAAAAATGTCCTTAATTTTTGGTAAAAAGAGCATTGCATTTGAAACATGTTGATTTTTCTGGAAAAAATTGACATAGCAGGGAAACAATAAAAAATCTGAGTGTCGGGTAACAATGGATGAACAGATCATACCATGCGAATCCCTGGGGCACATGTGTGTATATTGTTGTTGCAGGTTTTTCAGGGCGATATTGCACTTCCCCAAGCAGAGAATGCTCCCCGAGTGAGCCATAGCAGTGAAATCCCTAGCAGAATTTCAAATATAATCAAAGATGGTGCACTCCCCAAGTGGTATTCCGTCACAAGAAAGATGTGTTTTCCCCAGTAGAGTTCCGATGGAATTTTCCCCAGCTAAGTTAGAGCTAGTGGAATTCTCAACAGAGTTTTCAGGCCCAACCGAAGAGAGTTGTGGTGGTCAGAAATTTTTCCCCAGCAAAGACAATTTGACTGAATATTCTCCGGCCGGGTTAGGAGGTTGTCTCTTCCTCGAAGTCCATGATGGGTATGCAATCATCATGAAATATCCCCAGCGGGTCCACCAACTTATTTTTGGCTAGTGTGACAGGGTACTGCAGACATTTGCTTATCAATCTATTTTGGCCAGGAGATCTTGATTATTTCCCCAGCGGAGTTCCAGGGTGATCGAACAATTTTTCCCCCAGCAAGAGTCATTTAACCAAGCAGTATCCCCAGTAAGCAACCGAATTCCTGTTTCCCCATAGAGTTAGAATTGTCAGAATTCTCTCCCTGACAAGAGTTATTTAACCGAGCGGTTTCTCCAGCAGGTAGTGCTTGTTTCCCCAGTGAAGTCCCCATCTAGGGTCTGACCAAGCATCTTCCTCAGCCGAGATTGAAGATGGCTATCCCCACAGAGCTCCTAATTGAGATTCACTCCAGCCGCTGGAGTATTCCCTAGAGAAGTCGTTAATCTATTTTGGTCATAAGATGCTACAAACCGTCATTCATCTCCCCAGTCAGATTTAGGCATCGTCAATGCCTTTGACCAGAGTTCCCCTGTAGAGTCGGGATTATTTGTTGCCAATCAGGGCTTTTCAAAGTGTGCTCGTCTGCATTTCCTGGCACTCGTCTATGTTGGGCATCTGTTTTTTGCTCGTCTGCATCTCCTGACACTCGTCTGTGTTTGACATATGTCTACTACTCGTCTGCATTCTCCAGCACTCATCTGTGTTTGACATCCATTTATTGTTGCATCCGCATTACCCCAGCACTTGTCTGTGTTCGCATTCTGCCTGTTGCTCGTATGCTTTCTCCAGCACTCGTTTGTGTTTGATATTTGACGGTTGCTCGTCTCTAGCTTGTAAGCTCTCCTCAGCACTCACTCGTTTGTGAAGTATTATCCCCGGTAGAGTCGTGTTTATTACTGGAATGTCATTGGTTGTTTGCTCCCCCCAGCAGTCGCCTATGATTAGTAAATACTGATGCTCGTCTGCATTTCTCAGCACACGTCTGTGTGTAACCATTGTTTGATGCTCCCCAGCACTCGTCTGTGTTTGAAATCTATTATTGCTCGTCCGCAATTCCCAGCACTCGTCTGTGTTTGTTATTCGTTGGATGCTCGTCTGTATCATCCTTTCCACTCGTCTGTGTTAGCTTATATCCATATAAATGCCGATTTGATAGTTGCTCGGGTACTCGTCTGTATCTCTTCTCCAAATGCTTGTCTGTGTTAGATTTCTGGTATTCGTCTGTATCAGTGGCTGGTATTCGTCTGTATCATCGCCTGAAGCACTCGTTTGTGTTTCTTAGATCATCGTCTGATATTCGTCTGCATCATCGACTTAGGGCACTTGTCTGTGTTCTCTTGATGATCGTCCAATGCTCGTCTGTATTGAATGGGTTTGAAGTCCTGACGGAGGGAATAAACGTCAAAATGGTTACCGGTCCTGGCGTAACAGGTTTATCTGAAGGAGGTTCGTTTGTCTCAAGCACCACTTATCTACGCAAGATTTGTGAAGAGGGTTCGTCAAATCCTATTGTTGCACCTGGCGTAACAGGTTTGCTCAAAGAAGACTCGTCTGTCTTATCCCATATAACCACAGATAATATATGAAGAGGGTTCGTCTATCCTGATTATGCATGTCTATCCCACAGACTTAAGTGCATCATCGGTCCTGGCGTAACAGGTTTATCTGAAGGAGGTTCGTCTGTCTCAGATCATATATTTTGCAAAATGTATGAGGGCTCGTATGTCCAGCACCTGGCGTAACAGGTTCATTTGAAGAGGGCTCGTATGTCCAGCACCTGGCGTAACAGGTTTGTTCGAAGAAGACTCGTCTGTCTAGGTTTTTTCTATCCGAAGTAACAATTCAACTTGGAAGGAGCCTGTCTGCTTTCTCCCCACTTCAGTCGCCAAAGCGTCATTTGGCTGGGTTTATTTCCCATTGCTTGCATTCTCCAGCATAGTTCAAATTTTAGGTCTTCTTGGTATTCAACCACAGTTCATCTTGAACGATCGATAGTCGTGCTACCGTCCTTTTCAGATTAACAGTTTCTTGAATAGGGGCAGCTGTAACACCCTAAATTTACCCTCTCCTGTTTAGCATTATCATATCATAATCATCATCAGCATGTCATGTCCTTAGCATATTGCATAGAAAAATGAAGCATGGCACTCGCATATTCCGGCATAAGGCATGTGATCAATCATCAGGGAAATTCAAAGCTCACAAGGCAGGTTACAAGGTTGACGTCAGGGTCAAAGCCTAAAGAAAGGATTGGGGATCAAAATCAAATCAAAACGGTTGGCACCGGCTTATTCTTGAAGGTTCCCACCAAAAGGAGGGAAATTCAAAATTCACTAGCGTTAACCGGTTAACGGATTGGTTAACCGGTTAACGGCCACGAATTTTGAAATTCCAGTAGCAATTCAGCATGTGTGATTTTTGGTCCAATTTCCATTTTTTGATTTTTATTCATTTTGATTTAATTTGAAATTAAAAGGAAGGATCTAGAGCACTTGTCCAAGCCTAATCCCATTGCAAAGTCTTAATCACACTACCCAAACCATAATTTTGGATCCCAAGCCTAATTTCTGGGCCCCAAACCTAAACCATATTTAATCATTTCTCTCCAAACCAAAGGGACCTCTCCCTCATTTTTCACTCTCATTTTCTGAATTTTCACTCCTCTCACTCACAATTCTCTCATTTTTCTCTCCTAATTTTCCAAATCACTCAAAGTTCCTCTTTGAAGATCACATAACCTTGTCTTGAGGTGTGTAGATCTTGGAACTAGACCTCCATCCATAGCTTCATTGCATCTTTTTGCTGGTTTAATTGGTGATTCAGATCTGGTTTTGGATCTAGAAGTGCTTTTGGATCCAAAATTCTACATCAAGAGCTTGTTCTTGCATTTATTTTGCACGGAGAGTGAAGCTTAGCATCGGATCTTCAAAGCTTTGCGCGAGATCTATCGTTTTCAGCTCGATCAATAATTACCAAAGCATACCTCAGCTTTGTAGGTTGGTTACTTTCAGATCTAGCTCTGTTTTTGCTTATTTGCATGCTTGCGTTTTAGATCCGCCATGTGCTTGTGTATTTGCTTGTGTTGATTGAGTTGATTGATTGATTTGTGACCGGATCCATGTATTAATGTTCATAAGCTTGATGATGCCATTTAATGTGAATTGATACATTATTTTCATGTTCATATGCTTGCTGGTCTGGTACAGGATTATTTGATTAAGTTGGTGGCAAGCTGATTTTTCTGCAGGATTGCTGCTGTTTTAACAGCGTTAACCGGTTCACGGATTGGTTAACCGGTTAAAGCACCTGAATTGTGCTGTGTTTATGCAGGTTTTGACATGGTTAACCGGTTAACGCTTTGGTTAACCGGTTAACACTGAAGCAGTGAGCCTTTTTTGCCTTATTTCAAGCATGTTTGATCCTCTTACTTGTTCTAAATGCCATGGATCATTATGTGATCATTGAATATGATTGTTTGGGTGATTTCATTGCTGATTGATGCATGCTTCCGTGTTCAAGACACGTAAATGCTTGTTTCTGCTATGTTTGGCATGATTGTTTGATCTTGGTTGGTATGAACTTTGAGCATGTCATTGCCATGATTCTAGTGATGAGCATGTGCTGGATTTTGCTAACACTTGCAGGGGCTAATGGTAAGAAAAGTGTGGATGTTCATCCACATTTCAACTCTTCATCCTTCTCTCTTTTTTTAGTGCTTTCTCCTTTTGCTTTTGATGTGCATTATGCCATCATGTGTTGCAATTATTTTCTTCCCCCCTTTAGGAGCAACTTATCTCCTTTAGAGGAGTAAGTTTCTTGCTGGCTCTTGCTTAATCTTCTTCTTGCTCTTATTTTGTTTCTTTCCTTCCTTTTTTCTTCGTTAGGATAGTTGAAACCTCACTAACCTTAGGACCACTCTTTTGCATGATAACATTAGGATTAGTCTTTCCCCTTTTTAGACTTTTACCCTTTTGCTCCTTTGGTTTCTTTCTCTTCTCATCTCAAAACAAAAAAAAAACTAAAAAACATTAATAAAAAGAAGTGACTTCTTGTGTAATAGCCTTATTCCATGGGGCATATGTATTCATTCCATCTTGGAATAGTGTATTTGTCTAGCATGATACACAAGTCGGATCAAGAATTCATCTTCATCAAGAAAAACCCTAAAAAACACTTCTCCATTTTAATCACTAAAACACCTGATAAATTCAACAAGTCAATGAAATTAGACCCTCGCCTTTGGAAACAAGTCTTGGATACGTTCTCCTTGCTTGGTGTGCTTGTTCTATTATTCCATTTTGGAATGTAGTAGCAAGTACACATTCCATGGAAAAGAGCTTGAGTTCATTCTTTTGTGCCACACCATTAAAAAGCTCTAAAAACGCAAACAAACAATAATCGTCTTTCCTTCGAGAATTCTTTTCTCATCTCCTTCGCTCCGTCCGCGAACTCGCTTCTTCTTGTCAGTTTGCAAGACGGTTACGCACTCTACGTCCGAGCCTGCAACACCTGAGCATTGACATAGGCAGTTCAAGCCTTAAGACACAAGCAATCTTTTCTACCCCTAGTTAGGGGAACTACGGCGTCTCTGATCCTCATTTTCCCGATGAGGTACGTAGGCAGCGGGGTAGCGCCCGTTCGAGCATAATCTTTATTTTCCCTACATTTTTCCTCTTGGTTTTCTTTTCAGTTCTTTTCCCCTTTTCGTTTCATTTTCAGTTTCGCAGCAGTTTTCATCCCCTCACCCTTTGAAACTTTTTCTTTGCAAGCGTGGATCCCGTCGGGTACGGCGGACGATCTGGGGTGCTAATACCTTCCCAGGTCGTAACCGACTCCCGAGCTCAGTTTCTTTGGTTCGCGGGACCTTTGTCCTTCCTTTTCTTTTCTTCTGGTTTGTGCAGCATTACCATTCCCGTTCCTTTGGGATAAAAATGCCTGACTGGCGACTCTTTTCTTTTCCGCGCCACTTTCGCGTTTGTACCAGGATGGAAATCCGGGGAGCGACAATTATGCAATGCAAATGTGTTATGAGATGATGCAAAGTCATACAAGATGCATATGAATGATCATACAAGGATGAGATACAATGGAAGCATGTTTAGAAGCATGAAAACACATGGATGTTCATGAAATGTAATGGATGCAAAGCATACAAAATGATCCAACAATGATCAAGCAATGTTTCAAACATGTCCTAAGATGTCTAATATGACATACAAAAGAATGGAATGGCATGACAAGTTCATAAGTTCATGATATGCAAAGAAGAATACAAATGAAGATGCAAAATTAGGGTTTTAAGGCAACATGAGATGCATATGACCAAAATAGAAGCATTCACCATGATATAAAAAAATTGAAATTGAGCTCAAACAAACCCTAAACCTATATAAGATCACACCCCAAAGGAGAAGGTCAGAAGCCAATCCTAGTGAAAGTTATGAAATTTCTAAGTTAAGAAGGGTTTTTGGGTGCTTCTAAAGGGAAAATGCAAATCAAATTTAAAATTCAAGATAAAATTATGATATAAATAACCTAGAAACTATATGCAATATGCGAGACAATGCAAAAAGAATCAAGTTCAAACTCATCATGGTTAGGCAGAAATGAATTTTTCAAGTTAGGGTTAAAAAATGTGAAATTTAAGAACCCTAATTCAAAGAAAATTGTGAAAATGTGATCAAACCTAAAAAGAAATTTGTATGGTGAGTTTGAAAATGTTTCTAAATGTTTAAGAATGCTTCATGAATTTTTTGGTTATTTTTAGAAACCTAAATTCATATTTAATTAATTAAAATCAATTAATTAAATAAAACATTTAAATATTTTAAAAATACTTTTTTAATGTAAAAATTAAAATAAAAAATGTTTTCAGGTTAAGAAAAATATTTGAAACAAAAATGCAAAGTTTGAGATTTTTTCAATGGTTTTTGCTATTTTAAATAAAATGGACAAAAGAAATGTAATAAAATGAAAATAAAATGAATTAAATGGAAAGTAATCTGATCCAAAGGCTGGGATTCAAACTGGGGAGGAAAGGGTTGACTGCGCGCGCAGATGGAGGGATGAGATTCATTCTGGGAGTAAGTTTCGAAGGAATGAAGATTTTGGGGATTTTTTGGCAATCTGAGTTGTGGGATGGTTCAGGCCAATGTGTGTTATGGAATGAGTTGCATAATGTTAGTATAGGCCAATGGGAGTGATCAGAAAGTTGTTGTGGCACAGGCTGTTTGGTATGGGAGGTATTTGCAAAAAGTCAACATTGTGTACCATGAGGTATGGGCATGGTTCAGAGCTGGCTTGAAGGGGTGTCTGGCCTCAACATGGTTCATGGAGAGCCTTTGGATCATTTTTGTGCAGCTGGATGGCCTTGATCAAGAGTTTTCATAGTTTATGCAATGTGACAACTTTGAAATTTCTTGAGAAAATGGCCATGAAAACTTGTGATAAAAGGCATGATTCTGATCCAAATGTGTTACACTATGTTGGTATAATGTTTAGAAGTTGATTAGAGGTCATGAAATGGCTTGGCAAGTGAATTTGCAAAATTCCCTCTTTGGTGCATACTTGAAAATTATAGGATTTTTGCCAACTTTGAAAGGCCATATCTTGAGTTCTAGGATGAATCAAGACATGTTATTGTACTTTTTGAAAATGGGAAGACATAATCTACAACTTTCATGCCCAAGTATTTTTCATTTGAAGCATTTTTGGTCATGAAAGAATAGGTTGAATATATTTCCCAAAATGGAAAGTTTCCTTTACAAGACATTTCCAAAAATAGCAAGTTTGCATTTGGCTCAAAATTCTTCAACTTTGTGAACTTCCAACCACTTCAATGATCAAATAAAGATCATAGAGACTTAAAATGATGATGATGACCCTTTGGTACCCTTGATGGAGGCCTCAGATGCCCTGATTTTGACTTTACTTGCTCAAGAAGTTACCCAATGATCAGATGACTTCCAGAGTGAATTTCTTCATAAAATTTGGTACACATGATCCTTATAACATATTAAGACCATTAGAAACAAGAATGACCAAAAAATTGGGATTAAGGCCTCTGAAACCAAAACCCTAATTTTAGGTCATCTGTGCAGGAAATCTCCAGTCTGCCTCTATGCCTTTGCCATGCTTTGTGATCCTTTGACTTTTATGAACTTTGGGGAGCATATTATGAACATGGAACACACATGGACCCTTTTGGAAAGCTTCAAGACCAATGGGATGGCTAAGATCACTTCTTGGATTGCTCAGATCACAAACCCTAGATGCAAATGAAATGAATTATGCAGTGGGATATGATATGCTTATGCAAATGCAAAAAAAATGAAAGATCACAAACCATGGTGTGAGAAAAAGTGAGGGCAAATTTGGGGTGTTTACAGCTACCTATAATTTTTATTTTATTTTTTGTATCACTTTAGAGTGCGCTTTTGGGAGAAAGTGCTCTCTATTGTGGACCTTAGAGAGCGCTTTTAAGAGAAAGCGTTCTCTAAAGTGTACCTATAATTTTAATGATTTTTTTCAAAATATCTCATTTCTTCCATTTTTATACGCAGAATCTGTAAATTCCTTTTTTAGGCAGTATACCAGTATAAAACAATTATACCAGTATAATTCACGTTATTATAAACCATTCCAAACAATTTTCAAACCATTTCATCATTTATATAAACCAACTCATTTCAAACTAATATAAACAATCTCAATATTATCGGTATTTATCACCGGAAACTATATATATATATATATATATATATATATATATATATATATATATATATATATATACGTTAAACCAATTCATTTCTATCCATTCCAAACCAATTCATTTACAACACAAGTCATGTACATATATACCACAATATTAACCTATTTATACCTTAAATTATCCGTTTTTCTATAATAAATTCACTCAATTCCTCCATAATTTCACCAATTTTTGCGGCCGTATAATGAGGACACGTGAATTCTTCAAAGTACTACATAACAAAACAAAATATGCATTAATTAGTTAATATCCGATAATATGCATAATATACGATATTAAAATAAATTCTAAGTTATAAATCTATACATAGCTGATTAAGAATCTCTAATTGATCCAATTGAATGATTTCTCTCATTAACCTCAAAATGTAGTACCCGCAGTCTATGTCATTTTTCTGTCGAGGACACTACATATAGACAAACAAATTTGTGTTATCAAGTAGCATCACTAATAAGTAACATTGTGAAAATTTAATTAATTACCTACACATGGATCCATGGAATAGTTTTTGCTTTAGCCCATGCAACTCGATAATCACTTTGTGATCGGTACACTAGTATATATCTATCAAAGAAAAACGTAAATTTAGAACAATCTCACATATATAATTAAATATACAAATACACACGAATTTTTCGAACAATCTCACTTACGTATCAACCACTTCCTTCATACTCGGATATGTTGACCAATCATGCTCCATTGAATTCAAATAATAGACCACTTCTCTTGAAGGATTAATGGCAACCAACAACCAGTGTCCATTGTATAATATAACAAAAGTTTAGATGGATAACTTATACACAAAAGATACAAAGATTAGAATGAAATTAAAATGACAATCTTAATTGTGTCCAGTATTATACGGTAAAAAAATACAAAGTTTATGTATTGGATGCCATGTATTTTTCAACTAAGTATTGTCTTATAGTATCCGCATTCAAACCAATTGTCGTACAGTTGACACTAGTGGAAGCAAGGAAACGGAATCGGTTTAACAATTCCGACCCGCGCATGAGTTTGTCATACAAGTACCTTAAATAAAAACAAATAATAGACATTAGACTATTTTCATTGAAATGTTCCAATAAATTGTTCAAGTAAATAAATAATATATTGATCGGAGTACCAGATGTAGGCATGCATAACATTGATGCCTAATGTTTGATGCTTGAGAATCTGCCCAATGTCCTCTATTCTGATTATCTCCGAATGAGGAAAACCAAAAACACCTTCATCCAAGTCTATTTGATGAATACAACCTTACATCACATTTGATACTGACACAAGTGTATCAAGACACGACCAAAAGTGAGTTGCATCAGTTCTTATTGTAGGAACATTTTTCTTGCTCTCGACCTGTTGTGAAACTTGAGCAGGAGGAACTTTTGAAGCTTGAGCAGGAGGAACTTGTGAAGCTTGAGCAGAAGGAACCTAACAATCATATATGATAGGTAAAGTAGAAAATCATAAAACTTTTGAATCTAGATCATAGAATAACACTTTAAATGTACCTCTCTTTTTTGTGATGCAACAGACTCTTTTTTCCGGAAAAATCCTTTTAGATGGGGGTTTTATAGGAGTCTAAAATTACCATAAGTTGTCATATATATTTTAAATTATATATTAATATAATTTATATATATTAATTAATATATTTTAAATTATATATTAATATAATTTGTATATATTAATTAATATATATTAAATTATATCTTAGTTTAATTTGAATATATTAATTAATATATATTTTAAATTATATATTTATACAATTTGTATATATTAATTAATATATTTTAAATTATATATTAATATAATTTGTATATATTAATTAATATATATTAAATTATAAATAATATAATTTGTATATATTAATTAATATATATTAAATTATATATTAATATAATTTGAATATATTAATTAATATATTTTATTAAAAAACCTTAGAGAGCGTTTTCTCTAGAAAGCGCTTTCTAAGGTCTTTTGATAGTTTTACCTTAGAAGGCGCGTTTTAATAAAAGTGCTTTCTAAGGTAGAAAATATAAAAAAAAATGAGTTGGCATATATATTTTAAATTATATATTAATATAATTTTTATATATTAATTAATATATATTAAATTATATATTATTATTATTTGAATATATTAATTAATATATATTTTAAATTATATATTTATATAATTTGTATATATTAAATAATATATTTTAAATTATATATTAATATAATTTGTATATATTAATTAATATATTTTAAATTATATATTAATATAATTTGTACATATTAATTAATATATATTAAATTATATATTAATATAATTTGAATATATTAATTAATATATATTAAATTATATATTAATATAATTTGTATATATTAATTAATATATATTAAATTATATATTAATATAATTTGAATATATTAATTAATATATTTTATTAAATAAGCTTAGAGAGTGCATTCTCAAGAAAGCATTTTATAAGGTCTTTTGATAGTTTTACCTTAGAGGGCGCTTTTTAATAAAAGCGCTTTCTAAGGTAGAAAATATAAAAAAAAAAATTAAAATGAGTCTGGAGCAAGGGGTTTTCGAACCCCAAACTCACAGCATACACATAAACCTCCTTGACCAAAGGTACTACGCCCTCATCCATTAATTATATTCACATTAAATATATATAACATAAGTTATCATATATATTTTAAATTATATATTAATATAATTTGTATATATTAATTAATATATTTTAAATTATATATTAATATAATTTGTATATATTAATTAATATATATATATTAAATTATATATTAATATAATTTGAATATATTAATTAATATATATTTTAAATTATATATTAATATAATTTGTATATATTAATTAATATATTTTAAATTATATATTAATATAATTTGTATATATTAATTAATATATATTAAATTATATATTAATATAATTTGAATATATTAATTAATATATATTAAATTATATATTGATATAATTTGTAAATATTAATAAATATATATTAAATTATATATATTTATTAAGATAAACCTCATTGATCAGCGGTACTACACCCTCATCCATTTATTAAATTCACATTATATATATATAATATAAGTTTACATATATATTTAATTAAAATAATTTCTATATATTAATTAGTATATTTTAAATTATATATTAATATAATTTCTATATATCAATTAATATATTTTGAGATATATATTAATATAATTTCTATATATTAACTAATATATTTTAAATTATATATTAGTATAATTTCTATATATTAATTAATATATTTTAAATTATATATTAATATAATTTCTATATATTAATTAATATATTTTAAATTATATATTAATATAATTTCTATATATCAATTGATATATTTTAAATTATATATTAAATATTTAAATTTATTATTTGAATATATTATTTAAATATATTATTTTAATATTTTAAAATAATATTTTAATATATTAATATAATTTTAAATATATTAATTATATTTTGATAAATTAATAAAATTTTATATATTAATTAATATATTTTATATATTTAAATATATTAATGAATACAATATTTAAATATATTATTTGAATATATTTTAAAAATATTTCTATATATTATTTAAATACATTATTTGCATATATTAAAAAAATATTTGAATATATTATTTGGATATATTATTTGAATATAATTTATATATATTTGAATATATTATTTAAATATATTATTTGAATATATTAAAAAAATATTTTGACATATTAATATAATTTTAAATATATGAATTATATTTTGATATATTAATATAATTTTAAATATATTTTAATTTATATATTAATATAGTTTTAATATATTTAAATATAATTTTAATACATTAAAATGTTTGTATTTAAAACATATATTTGAATATTTATAAATATAATTTAAAATAAATTAAAATTTAATTTAATTTGATTTAAATATATTAAATATAATTTGATATATTAATATAATTTAAAATTCCTTTTCCTACCTAAAGGGTGTGGGTTCGATACCCCATTTTGACATATTTTGTGATATTTTACATGGTTCAGTATATTTGTACCAAAAACGAAAGACATCGCTTTTGTAACAAAGCGCTCTTATAGGTCTTTTGTAAAATAATTTAAAATAAAGTGATTTCTTAATTTACACTTTAGAAATCGCTTAAGGTGAAAGCGCTCTCTAAAGTGGTCACCTTAGAAAGCGTTGTCTAATGTGCTCTTTAGATAGTGTTTTTTTAGCGAATTTTCAATTGACCTATAGCAGCGCTTTGCTTTAAAAGCGTTGTCTTTTGTGCGTTGCGAAATGCCATTTTTGGTGTAGTGTATTAGGATCTTTGGTTGAGTCTTTGCTAACTTTGTTGGAAGAAGCCATTTTTTTATTGAGTGTTTGAAGAAAATCTGGGTTTTTCTTTGAGTTAGGAAGTTGAAGAGAGAGAAAATGCTTGGGAAAAATTCAGAGAGCGTAAAAGAGGAAAATGACTAAGTTTGGGATATTTTATAGTGTACTCAAGTGCAAAGGGTGTTTCAAATCACCATTAATGACTGACAATGAGTGGGACATGTGTTCCTCCAAGGTTGCATTGATGGGACAGTGACAGTTAATGCCTAGCCTCCATGATCTTCTAGAGTCTATGAAGTGTGATGATGATAAGAGATTCTTGCGTACATTGAGGAGACGTTTCAAAAACTGCCATAATGACCATGATGTCATGAGTCTGCTGAAGGAAATTAACGGTTTTTGTAATGTTGGAGTATGAGTGACATCGAAGACATGCAAGGGCTATTGGAGGCGTCGAATATTGTTATAAAAAAATGCAATTTTCCTCGTTAGTGTCGAAAATGAAATTTTTTGAGGATAATCTTTTAGCTCCTAATTTCGACGCATAGTTTGGACTGTTGGAAATATTCAAGGAAAGAGGATTTTTGTGAAATATTGAAAGACTTCGACAAAGGAGATATTATGTAATCTAGTCGAAAGAGTCTTCGTAAAAGAGGGAGATACTATGAGTGAGATGTTATATGGACTTAGAAAATATTTGAATATCTTATTCGATAGAGACACTGCTGAAGGTGTCTTCGGTGAAGAATTCAAATTCAAATAAATTAGGGAACTTTTGTTCTTATCCAGTTTAGAAGGAGACACGTGGAACACGTTCAAAGGTCGAAGACATGCAGAATATCACCTGTCTTGTTCTAGTTTATAGGTCGTTATAGGAAGTTATTTTCGATTAGTATAAATAAGAGGTCTTTATGGAGATATCGTGTGCATTCAGTTGTGTACAAATTACTCAAATTGCTCAAAGTATCAACGTAGAGAAACAAGTGTGTGAGAAATGCACGTTGATGTAACACCATTTTTACATTCAATGCAATTTAATAAGTCTTTATAACCAAGAGTTTATCTTTTATTTGCACAAGTTATTTTTTGCATTTTACCGCTTTTCGACCTTAGTTTATTTACATTCAATTCTACTTACATTTTGAAAACAAACTACTTTAATCATAAGCATTGTCGAAGTATTCATTGTTTTTTCAAATTTTATATAAAATCAAATAGCACATGTCTTAAGATTAATCTTGTCGATTATGTGAGTAACTACAATTTTTCTATTTATAAGACCAACGATTGTTTATCAAATTTTCACTAGAAACAAATATATTGTTAAAGAGTTAGTTAACTAACACTATAAATTTCTATACTATACATGCGACACACAATATCACAACGTGAGCTATCATCTCCATGTATAAATATTATAATTTTCAACTATTGCAAGTAATGAAAAACAACTTTCTTTTCATTTTGTGTTCACCATAGTTGTACTCTCTCATCATAATACGTAGAATGATATGCATTCTTGAATTCTAGAATCCGAATTAAACCAACTATGACACAATGTGAGGGAGAAGAGGAATTTAATGATATACACGGTGTTTATAAAACATGCTTCAAATTATAGAAATCGAACAATATTTCTAACGATTTAAAGAATTTCTGAAAAATATTAGAGATAAAAGATTTCACTTTAAATAAATAAGTGAAATTTTACTTTATCACCTAAACATAAAATTGAACATAAAACAATAATGGCTAGCTATCCACTCCTTTTCATTTTTGCATTAATTAGTTAAGCTAAAGCAATGAAATTCGAAGCATATAATGATTCGGTTGATGTTTGATGCTTGAGAATCTGCTCAATGTCCTCTATTCTGATTATCTCCGAATGAGGAAAACCAAAAACAACTTCATCCAAGTCTATTTGATGAATTCAACCTTACATCACATTTGATACTGATACAATTGTATCAAGACACGACCAAAAGTGAGTTGCATCAGTTCTTATTGCAGGAACATTTTTCTTGCTCTCGACCTGTTGTGAAGCTTGAGCAGGAGGAACTTTTGAAGCTTGAGCAGGAGGAACTTGTGAAGCTTGAGCAGAAGGAACCTAACAATCATATAAGTTAGGTAAAGTAGAAAATCATAAAACTTTTGAATCTAGTTCATAGAATAACACTTTAAATGTACCTCTCTTTTTTGTGATGCAACAAACTCTTTTTTCCGGAAAAATACTTTTAGATGGGGGTTTTGTAGGAGTCTAAAATTACCATAAGTTGTCATATATATTTTAAATTATATATTAATATAATTTATATATATTAATTAATATATTTTAAATTATATATTAATATAATTTGTATATATTAATTAATATATATTAAATTATATCTTAATATAATTTGAATATATTAATTAATATATATTTTAAATTATATATTTATACAATTTGTATATATTAATTAATATATTATAAATTATATATTAATATAATTTATATATATTAATTAATATATATTAAATTATATATAATATAATTTGTATATATTAATTAATATATATTAAATTATATATTAATATAATTTGAATATATTAATTAATATATTTTATTAAAAAACCATAGAGAGCATTTTCTCAAGAAAGCGCTTTCTAAGGTCTTTTGATAGTTTTACCTTAGAAGGCGCGTTTTAATAAAAGCGCTTTCTAAGGTAGAAAATATAAAAAAATGAGTTGTCATATATATATTTTAAATTATATATTAATATAATTTTTATATATTAATTAATATATATTAAATTATATATTAATATAATTTGAATATATTAATTAATATATATTTTAAATTATATATTAATATAATTTGTATATATTAATTAATATATTTTAAATTATATATTAATATAGTTTGTATATATTAATTAATATATTTTAAATTATATATTAATATAATTTGTATATATTAATTAATATATATTAAATTATATATTAATATAATTTGAATATATTAATTAATATATATTAAATTATATTTTAATATAATTTGTATATATTAATTAATATATATTAAATTATATATTAATATAATTTGATTATATTAATTAATATATTTTATTAAATAAGCTTAGAGAGTGCATCTCAAGAAAGCGTTTTATAAGGTCTTTTGATAGTTTTACCTTAGAGGGCATTTTTTAATAAAAACGCTTTCTAAGGTAGAAAATATAAAAAAAATTAAAATGAGTCTGGGGCAAGGGGTTTTCGAACCCCAAACTCACAGCATTCACATAAACCTCCTTGACCAAAGGTACTACGCCCTCATCCATTAATTATATTCCCATTAAATATATATAACATAAGTTATCATACATATTTTAAATTATATATTAATATAATTTGTATATATTAATTAATATATTTTAAAAAATATATTAATATAATTTGTATATATTAATTAATATATATATTAAATTATATATTAATATAATTTGAATATATTAATTAATATATATTTTAAATATATTATTTTAATATCTTCAAATAATATTTTGATATATTAATATAATTTAAAATATATTAATTATATTTTGATAAATTAATAAAAATTTATATAATAATTAATATATTTTATATATTTAAATATATTAATGAATACATTATTTAAATATATTATTTGAATTTATTAAAAAAATATTTGTATATATTTGAATATATTATTTAAATACATTATTTGAATATATTAAAAAAATATTTGAATATATTATTTGGATATATTATTTGAATATAATTTATATATATTTGAATATATTATTTAAATATATTATTTGAATATATTAAAAAATTATTTTGACATATTAATATAATTTTAAATATATGAATTATATTTTGATATATTAATATAATTTTATATATTTTAAATTATATATTAATATAGTTTTAATATATTTAAATATAATTTTAATACATTAAAATTTTTGTATTTAAAACATATATTTGAATAATTATAAATATAATTTAAAATAAATTAAAATTTAATTTAATTTGATTTAAATATATTAAATATAATTTGATATATTAATATAATTTAAAATTCCTTTCCCTACCTAATGGGTGTGGGTTCGATACCCAATTTTGACATATTTTGTGATATTTTACATGGTTCAGTATATTTGTACCAAAAACGAAAGACATCGCTTTTGTAACAAAGCGCTCTTATAGGTCTTTTGTAAAATAATTTAAAATAAAGTGATTTCTTAATTTACACTTTAGAAATCGCTTAAGGTGAAAGCGCTCTCTAAAGTGGTCACCTTAGAAAGCGCTGTCTAATGTGCCCTTTAGATAGTGTTTTTTTTAGCGAATTTTCAATTGACCTATAGCAGCACTTTGCTTTAAAAGCGTTGTCTTTTGTGCGTTGCGAAATGCCATTTTTGGCGTAGTGTCTTGGGATCTTTGGTTGAGTCTTTGCTAACTTTGTTGGAAGAAGCCATTTTTTTTTATTGAGTGTTTGAAGAAAATCTGGGTTTTTCTTTGAGTTAGGAAGTTGAAGAGAGAGAAAATGCTTGGGAAAAATTCAGAGAGCGTAAAATAGGAAAATGACTAGGTTTGGGATATTTTATAGTGTACTCAAGTGCAAAGGGTGTTTCAAATCACCATTAATGACTGACAATGAGTGGGACATGTGTTCCTCCAAGGTTGCATTGATGGGACAGTGACAGTTAATGCCTAGCCTCCATGATCTTCTAGAGTCTATGAAGTGTGATGATGATAAGAGATTCTTGCGTGCATTGAGGAGACGTTTCAAAAACTGCCATAATGACCATGATGTCATGAGTCTGCTGAAGGAAATTAACGGTTTTTGTAATGTTGGAGTATGAGTGACATCGAAGTCATGCAAGGGCTATTGGAGGCGTCGGATATTGTTATCAAAAAATGCATTTTTCCTCGTTAGTGTCGAAAATGAAATTTTTTGGGGATAATTTTTTAGCTCCTAATTTCGACGCATAGTTTGGACTATTGGAAATATTCAAGGAAAGAGGATTTTTGTGAAATATTGAAAGACTTCGACAAAGAAGTTATTATGCAATCTAGTCGAAAGAGTCTTCGCAAAAGAGGGAGATACTATGAGTGAGATGTTATATGGACTTAGAAAATATTTGAATATCTTATTCGATAGAGACACTGCTGAAGGTGTCTTCGGTGAAGAATTCAAATTCAAATAAATTAGGGAACTTTTGTTCTTATCCAGTTTAGAAGGAGACACGTGGAACACGTTCAAAGGTCGAAGACATGCAGAATATCACCTGTCTTGTTCTAGTTTATAGGTCGTTATAGGAAGTTATTTTCGATTAGTATAAATAAGAGGTCTTTATGGAGATATCGTGTGCATTCAGTTGTGTACAAATTACTCAAATTGCTCAAAGTATCAACGTAGAGAAACAAGTGTGTGAGAAATGCACGTTGATGTAACACCATTTTTACATTCAATGCAATTTAATAAGTCTTTATAACCAAGAGTTTATCTTTTATTTGCACAAGTTATTTTTTGCATTTTACCGCTTTTCGACCTTAGTTTATTTACATTCAATTCTACTTACATTTTGAAAACAAACTACTTTAATCATAAGCATTGTCGAAGTATTCATTGTTTTTTCAAATTTTATATAAAATCAAATAGCACATGTCTTAAGATTAATCTTGTCGATTATGTGAGTAACTACAATTTTTCTATTTATAAGACCAACGATTGTTTATCAAATTTTCACTAGAAACAAATATATTGTTAAAGAGTTAGTTAACTAACACTATAAATTTCTATACTATACATGCGACACACAATATCACAACGTGAGCTATCATCTCCATGTATAAATATTATAATTTTCAACTATTGCAAGTAATGAAAAACAACTTTCTTTTCATTTTGTGTTCACCATAGTTGTACTCTCTCATCATAATACGTAGAATGATATGCATTCTTGAATTCTAGAATCCGAATTAAACCAACTATGACACAATGTGAGGGAGAAGAGGAATTTAATGATATACACGGTGTTTATAAAACATGCTTCAAATTATAGAAATCGAACAATATTTCTAACGATTTAAAGAATTTCTGAAAAATATTAGAGATAAAAGATTTCACTTTAAATAAATAAGTGAAATTTTACTTTATCACCTAAACATAAAATTGAACATAAAACAATAATGGCTAGCTATCCACTCCTTTTCATTTTTGCATTAATTAGTTAAGCTAAAGCAATGAAATTCGAAGCATATAATGATTCGGTTGATGTTTGATGCTTGAGAATCTGCTCAATGTCCTCTATTCTGATTATCTCCGAATGAGGAAAACCAAAAACAACTTCATCCAAGTCTATTTGATGAATTCAACCTTACATCACATTTGATACTGATACAATTGTATCAAGACACGACCAAAAGTGAGTTGCATCAGTTCTTATTGCAGGAACATTTTTCTTGCTCTCGACCTGTTGTGAAGCTTGAGCAGGAGGAACTTTTGAAGCTTGAGCAGGAGGAACTTGTGAAGCTTGAGCAGAAGGAACCTAACAATCATATAAGTTAGGTAAAGTAGAAAATCATAAAACTTTTGAATCTAGTTCATAGAATAACACTTTAAATGTACCTCTCTTTTTTGTGATGCAACAAACTCTTTTTTCCGGAAAAATACTTTTAGATGGGGGTTTTGTAGGAGTCTAAAATTACCATAAGTTGTCATATATATTTTAAATTATATATTAATATAATTTATATATATTAATTAATATATTTTAAATTATATATTAATATAATTTGTATATATTAATTAATATATATTAAATTATATCTTAATATAATTTGAATATATTAATTAATATATATTTTAAATTATATATTTATACAATTTGTATATATTAATTAATATATTATAAATTATATATTAATATAATTTATATATATTAATTAATATATATTAAATTATATATAATATAATTTGTATATATTAATTAATATATATTAAATTATATATTAATATAATTTGAATATATTAATTAATATATTTTATTAAAAAACCATAGAGAGCATTTTCTCAAGAAAGCGCTTTCTAAGGTCTTTTGATAGTTTTACCTTAGAAGGCGCGTTTTAATAAAAGCGCTTTCTAAGGTAGAAAATATAAAAAAATGAGTTGTCATATATATATTTTAAATTATATATTAATAGAATTTTTATATATTAATTAATATATATTAAATTATATATTAATATAATTTGAATATATTAATTAATATATATTTTAAATTATATATTAATATAATTTGTATATATTAATTAATATATTTTAAATTATATATTAATATAGTTTGTATATATTAATTAATATATTTTAAATTATATATTAATATAATTTGTATATATTAATTAATATATATTAAATTATATATTAATATAATTTGAATATATTAATTAATATATATTAAATTATATTTTAATATAATTTGTATATATTAATTAATATATATTAAATTATATATTAATATAATTTGATTATATTAATTAATATATTTTATTAAATAAGCTTAGAGAGTGCATCTCAAGAAAGCGTTTTATAAGGTCTTTTGATAGTTTTACCTTAGAGGGCATTTTTTAATAAAAACGCTTTCTAAGGTAGAAAATATAAAAAAAAATTAAAATGAGTCTGGGGCAAGGGGTTTTCGAACCCCAAACTCACAGCATTCACATAAACCTCCTTGACCAAAGGTACTACGCCCTCATCCATTAATTATATTCACATTAAATATATATAACATAAGTTATCATACATATTTTAAATTATATATTAATATAATTTGTATATATTAATTAATATATTTTAAAATATATATTAATATAATTTGTATATATTAATTAATATATATATTAAATTATATATTAATATAATTTGAATATATTAATTAATATATATTTTAAATATATTATTTTAATATCTTCAAATAATATTTTGATATATTAATATAATTTAAAATATATTAATTATATTTTGATAAATTAATAAAAATTTATATAATAATTAATATATTTTATATATTTAAATATATTAATGAATACATTATTTAAATATATTATTTGAATTTATTAAAAAAATATTTGTATATATTTGAATATATTATTTAAATACATTATTTGAATATATTAAAAAAATATTTGAATATATTATTTGGATATATTATTTGAATATAATTTATATATATTTGAATATATTATTTAAATATATTATTTGAATATATTAAAAAATTATTTTGACATATTAATATAATTTTAAATATATGAATTATATTTTGATATATTAATATAATTTTATATATTTTAAATTATATATTAATATAGTTTTAATATATTTAAATATAATTTTAATACATTAAAATTTTTGTATTTAAAACATATATTTGAATAATTATAAATATAATTTAAAATAAATTAAAATTTAATTTAATTTGATTTAAATATATTAAATATAATTTGATATATTAATATAATTTAAAATTCCTTTCCCTACCTAATGGGTGTGGGTTCGATACCCAATTTTGACATATTTTGTGATATTTTACATGGTTCAGTATATTTGTACCAAAAACGAAAGACATCGCTTTTGTAACAAAGCGCTCTTATAGGTCTTTTGTAAAATAATTTAAAATAAAGTGATTTCTTAATTTACACTTTAGAAATCGCTTAAGGTGAAAGCGCTCTCTAAAGTGGTCACCTTAGAAAGCGCTGTCTAATGTGCCCTTTAGATAGTGTTTTTTTTAGCGAATTTTCAATTGACCTATAGCAGCACTTTGCTTTAAAAGCGTTGTCTTTTGTGCGTTGCGAAATGCCATTTTTGGCGTAGTGTCTTGGGATCTTTGGTTGAGTCTTTGCTAACTTTGTTGGAAGAAGCCATTTTTTTTTATTGAGTGTTTGAAGAAAATCTGGGTTTTTCTTTGAGTTAGGAAGTTGAAGAGAGAGAAAATGCTTGGGAAAAATTCAGAGAGCGTAAAATAGGAAAATGACTAGGTTTGGGATATTTTATAGTGTACTCAAGTGCAAAGGGTGTTTCAAATCACCATTAATGACTGACAATGAGTGGGACATGTGTTCCTCCAAGGTTGCATTGATGGGACAGTGACAGTTAATGCCTAGCCTCCATGATCTTCTAGAGTCTATGAAGTGTGATGATGATAAGAGATTCTTGCGTGCATTGAGGAGACGTTTCAAAAACTGCCATAATGACCATGATGTCATGAGTCTGCTGAAGGAAATTAACGGTTTTTGTAATGTTGGAGTATGAGTGACATCGAAGTCATGCAAGGGCTATTGGAGGCGTCGGATATTGTTATCAAAAAATGCATTTTTCCTCATTAGTGTCGAAAATGAAATTTTTTGGGGATAATTTTTTAGCTCCTAATTTCGACGCATAGTTTGGACTTTTGGAAATATTCAAGGAAAGAGGATTTTTGTGAAATATTGAAAGACTTCGACAAAGAAGTTATTTTGCAATCTAGTCGAAAGAGTCTTCGTAAAAGAGGGAGATACTATGAGTGAGATGTTATATGGACTTAGAAAATATTTGAATATCTTATTCGACAGAGACACTGCTGAAGGTGTCTTCGATGAAGAATTCAAATTCAAATAAATTAGGGAACTTTTGTTCTTATCCAGTTTAGAAGGAGACACGTGGAACACGTTCAAAGGTCGAAGACATGCAGAATATCACCTGTCTTGTTCTAGTTTGTAGGTCGTTATAGGAAGTTATTTTCGATTAGTATAAATAAGAGGTCCTTATGATGAGATATCATGTGCATTCAGTTGTGTACAAATTACTCAAATTGCTCAAAGTATCAACGTAGAGAAACAAGTGCGTGAGAAATGTACGTTGATGTAACACCATATTTACATTCAATGCAATTTAATAAGTCATTTTAATCAAGAGTTTATCTTTTATTTGCACAAGTTATTTTCTGCATTTTACCGTTTTTTCGACCTCAGTTTATTTACATTCAATTCTACTTACATTTTGAAAACAAACTACTTTAATCATGAGCATTGTCGAAGTATTCATTGTTTTTTCAAATTTATATAAAATCAAGTATCACATTTCTTAAGATTAATCTTGTCGATAATGTGAGTAACTAAAATTTTTCTATTTAAAAGACCAACGATTGTTTACCAATTTTTCACCGTAAAACAGATATATTATTACAGAGTTAGTTAACTAACACTATAAATTTCTATACTATACATGCGACATACAATATCACAACGTGAGCTATCATCTCCATGTATAAATATTATAATTTTCAACTATTGCAAGTAATGAAAAACAACTTTCTTTTCATTTTGTGTTCATCATAATACGTAGAATGATATGCATGCTTGAATTCTAGAATCCGAATTAAACCACTATGACACAATGTGAGGGAGAAGAGGAATTTAATGATATACACGGTGTTTATAAACATGCTTCAAATTATAGAAATCGAACAATATTTCTAACGATTTAAAGAATTTCTAAAAAATATTAGAGATAAAAGATTTCACTTTAAATAAATAAGTGAAATTTTACTTTATCACCTAAACATAAAATTGAACATAAAACAATAATGGCTAGCTATATAATGATTCGGTTGATGTTTCTTTCTGCAAATAAGCCACCAAAATAAATTTTCTTTTTCTACACCACATAGCTATGATCAACCAAAGTTGTAGCCTCATGAGTTCCTATTCCATCAAATGTCCAAACATGTTCATGTCATAACATGTGCTTGGTCAACAAATCATAAGTATATAGCATTCAAATTCAGATAATAATCAATAATAAGATTAATAATTTCAATAAATAATAATAGTAATGATAAAATAAACAAGTATAGGGAGGCAAAAGGGTAACTCCACAAGCACAAAACATGTAGCTAGGCAGTAAATTGGAGTAAATGTTTGAATGAATATAATTAAAGGATGTTATAAAATCTCGTCAGAAACAAACAATGATGGCAAAGACCCAACAATAATGGTTTACCTTCTCTTCCCTTAATAACCATTTTACTTTTACCCTGCAAATTGAGTCACCCCTATTTAATAACTCATTCAAGTTTTGGCCTTCATGATTTAAAGGGAAAGAGGTTAATTTTTTTTAATAGTTTCATTCATAAATGTCTATGACAATGGCCTTCATGATTTAAAGGGAAAGAGGTTAATTTTTTTTAATAGTTTCATTCATAAATGTCTATGACAATGGCATGGTAAAGAGTTTTACTATAATTACTAACATTGTTTTAGCTTTAAAAAAATAGATTTTTTTATTTTTATTTTTAAAAATGGATTTTGTAAAACCATTTTTCAAAATATTACAAATTTTTTTATATTCATTTTTTATAAATTGTAAAACTAATTTTGACATCGTACACCATAAATATACATTATTGAAGATCAAAATATAGTCGAAATCACAATTTTTGAACAAAATTGTATTTTAAAAATAATTTTTATAAAAATCTATTTGAAATATCTTCAAAATTAAGTGATTTTTGAAATTTTGATATTCAATTTTTTTTTTCTGATAAGATGATGAAATATATAAATTAACATTTTAAGAATAACTATTCAAACAAAATTTTTATTTGAAACTTTTATGAAAAGTTTCTTTGTAAATTTTCTTTTCACAAAATTATGTTATACTATAAAAATTATTTTAAAAAAAACTCAAACAAACGGGTCCTATATTGGTCCCTATGAAATGAATTTTAAAGTTTGATCTTTAAAAACATTATTTCTTTAAGGCATGACAATAGAGGAGATCGGAGACGGATTTTATCTTCCTATATTCAAATATGAATCCTTGAACAATTTAGTTCTCAACCCCAATTTTAATCAGAGGTGAAAAATTCAAATTAAAATTCATCTTAAACAGATTCACTAGTTGAATTAAGTTTATTAATAAATATTTATTTTTCCAACATCAAATTACATTATTATTATTATTAATAAAATAAAACAATCTTAAAAATTTTAAAGATACATTTTAAATAGTAAATTACAAATTAAAATTTTAAAACATTGATCATATATTTATATTTTAAATTATCAAAGTTAAATAATAAAATACATAATAAAATAAACACATCCAGAATGAGTATTAATATCTCCATTACTAAATCTATTCTCATATTTTATAATCGAAAAAATCCAAATCCAATTCCAAACTAAATTTAAACAGATTTTACCATTCAACTCAAGACGAATTCAGGCTAATCTTTACGAATACGGGCTAGTTTTCATGCCTAATTTCTTTGTATTATTTTAAAACATAATACTTGTAAATGAATAGTAAAAACTTAAAAGAAAATAGTTGCATGGGCAGAGAAAATAACTAGCACTCATGAATAGCCATGATGATATTACAATGTCTATAATTACAATTATGCAGAGTGGTAATGACCCATCTTTATTTTTACCAAAAGGAAATTAAAAGAGAAAAAAGAGCAGGAGATGATTGCATCACCTAGTGAGAAGCAAAGTAGAAACTCATTTTTTTGGACCAATACACGTGAAAGCCTTTGAAATTTTATCCCATGGTTGAGCGTGTGATATTATTAGCAAGAGAAAGATTCTAAGGTGGTGCCCACCCACATTATCTATTTCTGTTTTTAAGGGATTAACTATTTCTTTATCTTTATGATTCATTGTTAGACAATATGATCAAACAATATTATTTGTGGCAAATATTTGGGTTACCATTGAGTGTCTTGTATCCCTAAAATACCACATTTTTCATCTTCACTCTTTTTGTTTTTTTACAAAAAGAAATGAAATTTGATTGATTGTTTTAATTAAAAATATATATTTTAGTTCATTGTTAATTAATTAAACCATGTTTTCATTAGTATTTGAGCTAAGTTTTATTAAGTAATTAATTGTTTTAGTAATAAAATTATACACTTAAAATAAATATTTAGTTATTATGATTTGATTTTATATTCCGTCAAAGACCTGTTATAAGAGCAACCAACAATCCTGTCTAAGCTCATTTAAATAATAGCACTTTAAGAGGTAATGTATTAGTAGACTCTTATTCTTGAACACCACACAGAAGTATTGTCTTTCTTATTTCATCTCAATCGTTGCTCTCTATTCAACAAAGGTTATGTAACACCTCATTTTTAAATTATTTATTGTCGTGTATTTTTGATGAATTATTGACCTTGTTTAAGATATGTGTGCTTATATGTTTTTGTGTAGAGTCCTAGTGGGGACGAATAGATTTAAGGTGTGATTAGTATCGGTGAGGTGTAGTAATAATAATATGGCCCAATTAGATATTATTATTATTATTATTATGAGTATTATAATTATTTTAATTTAATTAAAATAAAGGGTTGAATTAATAAAAGATTATGGTGAGGGTAATAATGGAAATTAAGCTTAATCTGAAAAATTAGGAGAGGTTTAGTCATAACAACAATTTTGGGAAATCAAGAGGGAGAACTAGGAAGAGGAAGAACATTTGATAGGGCATTATTCAAAGAGCAAATTCGCAGGAATTTCATCAAGAATTTGAGATAAGGGGAGAAAAGGGTTCATAATTGGTGATAATAACATGATAGGTTAGTGAGGGGTCCTTTCCCTCGTAGGATTTTTTGTGTATGATGTTGTTTGTTGATTATGTTGCCATGTTGATTTGTTGTTGTGAAATCGATTTGAGTTAATTGATTCCTTGCATGAATTATTGTTGTTGTTATTTTGTAAAATCTGTGGTGTATGCAAATCTTGAGTTGTTATTGATGATGAGTGACAATTTTAGATCTAGAAACTTATGAAACTGGATTAGGAATGTTAGATGAAAGATTAACATGAATAAGGGTGTAAAATTGATGTAGAAACCATGCTAGGACTGGTATGGAGTGTGAAAACGAGACTCACAGTGAACAGATTTAGACAGAGGGGGAAATGTGAGAATTTGCTGGTATTCTGCCCATACACGTAAAAGAGAAGCCATACGCGTATGGAATAGCATGGAATTACGCCATTATGCGTAATAGAGGGGCATTACGCGTAGGAGAAACTTTTTGGCACGACCATCTGCCCAAATGAGTAGGATATGCATAAGAAGTTTGTGTAATACGTGTATGAGAGGGTGTTACCCGTATTAAGTTGGGCTGAGGAGAATTTCAAGAAGAAAAGGGCTCAACCCATACGCGTATAAGGCTAAGGCCTGGGGCAATACGCGTATGGTGGGCATAAGACCTTGGGAGCGTGGAAGCTGGAAAATACGTGTATGCCCTTGTGCAATACGCGTATGACCATTAGTGTGGTGCAATTTTGGTATTTCACGATGTTTGCCCCGATTTCGCGTCTGATGGTGATTTCCTTGATCTGGAGGGTTAAAATAGGTATTAGGAATCATTTAATCAAAGATTAATGATGGAAAATAATTAATGATGGAACTTAGGTGGATTAATTAGATGATTAACTACTTAAGGTGAGGTATTGTTGGTGATTTTGTAGACTTGTATGTTGCGTATGTGATCAGATGGATCGTGAAGATGTATAACGATGTGTTTATACATGTTTGTGTGCATAGTCATTGTCATGCATACATTGAGGCATTATTCGTGATTATTGTTGGAGTTGAATCGTTGTCGGATGGACGTATACGATTCATCCATACTCTATTGTAGAAAGTGTTAGAGATAAATCATTGTCGGATGGGTGTATGTAATTTATTCGGATTCTGTATGAATCAAGTTCGGTTGAATGAACTAAGGTAAATTGGTACCACATGTATTGTGTCATTGTTGTGTCACATTGCATATTAATTGTTAATTAATCATGAATCATGTTGTTGATTATTTTTGTATTTATTGATTGTGTGAGATACTATATATCCTTGAAATGTTTTATACACCGTTAATTATGGAATGTGTTTCTCACCCCTTTGTTGTTGTTGTATATGTGCTTCCTTGGAAGTACAAATAATCCAGGTACTTGAGTGTGTGTGGACTGCATGTTGCTTGTTCGAGTCATAGGATTACTCTGATACGTAACACGAGATTTGTGGCTTATTTTGATGTTTTAAATATTTTCATTATTTTGTTACATATCAAACTTTTATTAAAAACTTGTATATCAAGAGATGTTGAAGAATATTGTTGATGTTGAATAATTAATAATTTTTTCGATGTTTTAATGAAGAAAGTTGTTGTTGTTATTATTGTTGATGTGACATTCCACTTTGGATAAAACTCTGATTTTATGCGTTAAACTATTATTTTATAAAATGGGAAAGTGGGGTGTTACAATTGGTATCAGAGCAAGTCGGTCCAACCGACAAGATGTAGTATTTGAGTCAGTCCTTAGAATATGAGTTATTGATGTGTTCTAAACTTGTGTGTTTGTTGAACCAGTATGGCAGGAAGGAATGATGTTGTTCTTGTTGCTTCTATGTAAGCCATGGTACAGGCTGTAGAGAACATTGGTCCATTTGTTGGGAATGTTGAGTTTCGTGACTTGGATCAATTTAGGAGTAACAAGCCGCCTACGTATGAAGGGGTATCCTTGATCCAGAGGATGAACAGAAATGGTTGAAGGTTGTTGAGAAAATCTTTAGGACCATGGGTTATAGTGATGCTTAGAAGGTAAGGTTTGGTACTCAAATGTTGGAAGAGGAAGCTAAACTGGTGGGACAACAGTCGTCAAAGGTTGGAAGTTGCAGGTACTGGTATTACTTGGGATGTGTTTCGAGATGAGTTTCTGGAGAAGTATTTTCCAGAGGATATTCGTAGTGCTAGAGAGGTAAAAAATTTAGAGTTAAAGCAGGATATCATGACTATGGATGAATATGCTGCTCGGTTTGAAGAGTTGGTACAGTATTGTGCTAACTACAATACTGAAAATGTTATGACTTCAAAGTGTCTGAAGTTTGAGAATGGGATGTGTCCCGAGATCAAACAGGGCATTGCTTGTCAGAAAATCGGGAACTATCCAAAACCGGTGAGCTGAAACAGAATCTATGATAATGATGACAGGGCTCAAATTGCTCACTACAAGGTTGTGATTGACCGAAAGGGTAAAAAGATATTTGGGGGTACTCCTTATTGTGCTTCGGCTGATAAAAGGAAACAGAAAGTTGCTTTTGAAAAGAAGCCAAGTGGGGGAGGGGTAAATCCCAATCCTACGAAATGTTTCAGAGTGGGGGCACTGGTCATCGTGTTAATACCTGTCAAAATGAATTGAAGAAGTGCTTCAAGTGTGGACGAACATGACATGTGGTAGCGGGCTGCAGAGCTACTATGCCTACATGTTTCAACTATGGTGAGCATGGTATCATTAGTACAAGTTGTTAGAAGCCAAAGAAGTCTCATGCTAGTGGAAAGGTTTTTGTCTTGGTGGGAGCCCAATACACTAAAGAGGAACGTTCTATCAAAGGTACTTGTTTTATTAATGATACTCCTTTGATTGCTATCATTGATACGAGTGCAAACCACTCGTTTGTTTTTGTTGATTGTGTGAAGAGGTTAGGAATTGTACCGTCTACTTTAGATCAGAAGATGACTATTGAAACTCCATCTATTGGTTTTGTGGTTACCTCTTTAGTGTGCTTAAAGTGTTTGTTAACCATTTTTTATATAGAGATTTCAAAGTGGACTTAATTTGTTTATCGCTCGGTAATCTGGATGTTATTTTGGGGATGGGTTGGTTGGAATTCAACTGGGTCTATATTGATTGCTTCAGGAAGAAGTTGTTATTTCTTACTCCTAAAGAGGAAGCGTTGGCAAATTCGTTATCTACTAAAGAATTAAGGACATTGTTGGAGGATGAGGCTAAGATGTTTGTAATGTTTGCATCTTTATCTGTTGAAACAAAGTATCAGTTAGTGAGTTTCTAATAGTGAATGAATTTCCTGAAGTGTTTCCTAAAGATACTACAAATTACCTCCGATGAGAGAAGTTGAATTTACTATTGATCTTGTTCTTGGTATGAGGCTTATTTCTATGGCACCGTATAGGATGTTTGCATCAAAGTTGTCTGAATTGAAATCTCAGATTGGAGAGTTTCTTGATAAGAAGTTTATTAGGCCAAGTGTGTCGCCGTGGGGAGCTCCAGTGTTGTTGGTAAAGAAGAATGATGGTAGTATGCGTTTGTGAATTGATTACCGTGAGTTGAATAAAGTGACCATTAAGAATAAGTATCTGCTTCCGAGAATTGATGACTTAATGGATCAGCTAGTTAGGGCTCATATTTTTAGTAAGATTGATCTGAGGTTAGGTTACCATCAGATTCGAGTGAAGGAAAATGATATTCAGAAGACCGCATTTAAGACTTGTTGTGGACATTATGAATAAGTTAGGATGCCTTTCGGAGTATCTAATACGCCAGGTGTATTCATGGAGTATATGAACTGTAACTTCCATTCTTATCTGGAACATTTCATAATGGTATTTATTGATGATATTCTGATTTATTCTAAAATTGAAGATGATCACAAAGAGCATTTGAGGATTGGATTGCAGGTATTGAAGGATAACATATTGTTTGCTCAAATATCAAAGTTTGAGTTTTGGCTTAAGAATGTGAGTTTCTTGGGTCATATGATTTATGGTGATGGTATAGCAGTGGATCCAGCTAAAGTAAGTGTTGTGTTACAGTGGGAATCTCCTAAGACAGTAACGGAGATTAGAAGCTTTTTGGGTTTGGTAGGTTATTACAGAAGATTCATTGAAGGGTTTTCTAATTTGACGTTGTCATTGACTCAATTGAATAAGAAAGAGTCAAGCTTTTATTTGGGATGCGACATGTGAAGAAAGTTTTGAAGAATTGAAAAATAAATTGACTACGGCATCAATGTTGGTTTTGCCTAGTCTTGGTGAACCTTTTGTTGTGTATTGTGATGCGTCTAAGAGGAGATTAGGCGGAGTATTGATGCAAGATGGTAAAGTGGTGGCATATGCTTCAAGACAATTGTGAGTGCATGAGAGGAATTATCCTACACATGATCTTGAATTAGCTACAGTGATTTTTTCATTAATGATTTGGAGGCACTATTTGTATGGGTCAAGATTTGAAGTATTTAGTGATCATAAGAGTTTGAAGTATTTGTTCGATCAGAAAGGATTGAATATGAGGCAGAGAAAATGGTTGCAATTTTTGAAAGACTATGACTTTAACCTGAGCTATCATCCGAGTAAATCTAATGTAGTAGCAGATGCTTTAAGTCGGAAGACAATTCATATGTATGTATTGATGGTGAAAGAAATGGAGTTAATTGAACTGTTTCGAGATTTGAGTATGGTTTGTGAGACGACACCTGAGAGTGTTAGACTTGGAATGATAAAGGTGAAAAATGACTTTTTGGATGTGATTAAAGAAAATCAGAATTTGGTCAAACAATGTTGAATTGAAGAAGGCTATTTTAGAAGAGAGTCACCGGAGTAGCTTGAGTATTCATCCGGGATCTACAAAAATGTATCAAGGCTTGAAGAAATTGTTTTGGTGGTTTGGTATGAAAAGATATATAGCACAATTTGTGTATGCTTGTTTGCTATGTTAGAAGTCAAAAGTGGAACATCAGAAACCTTCGGGGATGATGCAACCGTTGGAGATTCCATAATGGAATAGGGACAATATTACTATGGACTTTGTTACTAGTTTTCCAAATACGGCAAGAGGCTTTGATGCTATTTGGGTAGTTGTGGATCAGTTTATGAAATCCGCGTATTTTATACCTATTAACATGAGTTTTTCGTTGATGTAGTTGGAAGAGATTTATATTAGGATGATTGTGAAGTTGCATGGTGTTTCAGTGAGAATAATGTCGGATAGAGATCCGAGGGCCACTTCATAATTTTGGAAGAGTTTGCAGGAGGCCTTGGGTTCTAAGTTGAAATTGAGTTCGGCTTATCATCCGCAGACGGATGGTCAGTCAGAGAGGACTATTCAGACATTAGAAGATTTGTTGAGACCTTATGTGTTGGAACACGATGGTGCGTGTGAAGCACCCCAAAATTTTCCCTCTCATTTCATCTAGTATATCATTTACATACATTGCATTGCATTCATATCATAGAAAGTTGAAGCATACATTCATTAGTGGAAGCATAAGGTGTGTGATCAGTTGATTTGAAAAGTTGTGATCATTCAAAGTCAAAGAACTAGAGCCAAGGTTCTCTCAACAAGCCTCAAGGGTTTATCATAGCTCATATCACTTTATTTGATTTCTCAAACCATTGGAAGATGAGGATTGATCAAGAAGTGAAGCAGTGCATCACCTCATATGCAAAACAGTTCAAAATTAGGGTTTTTGATTCAAGAGACTTCCTGATGAAATTTTGGCTTAAACTTGATCTCAAGGGTTTCTATATACTATCAAGTGTCTACGGATAGAAGATTGTCTATTGGATTATTTCATAAGGTTTCCAATTGATTAGTTACTTGAGAATCAAGAAATTGGGGAAAAGTCAATTATGCTGATGAAAAAGTCAAATCTTGACTTTTTCAGGTCAAAATCATGTTCCACAAGTTAAATATGTTCAATGGTTGAAATTTGATCAAGAAAAAGTCAAGAGATTCATGGAAAAATCAAGAAATCACAAAACTGTTCAAAATAGAAACTTAGGGTTTCTAAATAAGGCAACTTTTGACTATTTTGCACCTCACTTTCAAGCATTCTTTCTTCAAGATACATGCTTCAAACTTCAGGCCTAACTTGAGCCAATTAAAGAGCACATCTTGAGCTTTAAATCCATAACAATAACATCTCCATTGGATAAAAATTGAGAGAGATATGATCAATCAAAGTTTGACAAAACTTGGGCAACTTTGCCAAGAAACCAAGTCATTGGATCAATGGTTTGAAAGTTATGAAGAGTCAATGCAGGGTTCCAAGCTGGTCATCCCATATACCTATTGCCCAAGACACGTCAATGTCTGCCTGGCCATGCATGCAGTCATGATACACCATAAATTGAAGTAATGTTGTTGTATTTCCATCCATTTTGTTAACTATTTGATGAATACTTTTGATCTGAAGGTGATATATATAATCTTGTTATTTATGATATCGGTATATATCTTTTTACTTTTATGGCTTTTATGAATTTATTTTCATCACATGTTTATTAAATTTGGATTTTCATTTAAAAATTCTTTTTAAACATTGTGCTTTGAGAATTTATATGTAAAGTAAATTAAAATTAGGAATGTATTTAGGCTTAACAATCGCTTTTACCATTGAAATACTAATGTTGTTGTATTGGTTAATTATTACAAAACAACATTTAAACAATAAATATTTTTTTCACTTTCTTATTTTTTTTCCACTTTGGTATATATGACTATTTTCCTTTTGCAGACAATCGTGTCTTTATTTCCCGAAGATAATGGACAATTTTCTACAAATGAAAAAAGAACATTATAGTATCAATTGTTCTTAATTATATTGTAATCATCAAAATTCTATAAATAGAAGTTATTGTTATTTAAACCATATTTGATTCAACAAAATCTTTATGGGGGCCATAGAAGATGTGCTCATTAAGATTGACGAGTTTATATTTCTGATGAATTTTGTGGTGCTAGAGATGACAAAAGATGATGAACTTCTATCGATTCTTGGAAGACCATTCTTGTTAACAAGAAGATGTATGATAAATCTAAAAGATGATACCCTAACTCTTAAATTGCACAATTATGTGGTATAAAGCATAAAGAAGACAACGAAAATTGTCACTAATCGATATGAACAATGATCTAGTTGAAGATACATTTCAAGACTAGATTCCACAACTTCCCTTTTGTTAGAATTAGAGTTTGACCTAACTCACCCTACAAAACCGGTTGGTAAGGTGGGGAATGTCACTCTATTTAAACCCTTCGTGAGTTATTTATTTAGCCAATGTGGGACTTGGGTTTTTCCCAATATACCCCTTTGCTCCAAACACATCTTGGGCTTGGTGCGCATATTAAATTGGTGGATGGCCTGAATCGATAGACTCTTGATACCATGTTAGAATTACAATTTGACCTAACTCACCCTACAAAACCGGTTGGTAAGGTGGGAAATGTCACTTTATTTAAACCCTTTGTGAGTTATTTATTTAGCCAATGTGGGACTTGGGGTTTTTCCAATACATTTGAACGAATGATGAACATGTCATTAGAAATGGTCAAAGAAATCAATGACTAACAAGAAGTTGAAGAGACAACCTTGTTAGAACTTATAAGCCACAACTCCAAGCCACAACTCCGTACCTATGTCACAAGGATACAAAGTGGAAAGAATTGATGCCTAGAAATGATATCCACTAGAGAATAAACTAGTGAGCTTAAAAAACTACATGCACACATTTTTTTATAAGCAATATTGATATATAAGAGAAGAAAAATTAGTTCTACAACCAAATACAAAATTTTAATAAAAAGAGATAAAATTAGAGGAAATGTCCCTAAAATAAACAAATATCAAAAGGATGACACATCCAATAAAAAAAAGGGACAAATACTATAACCTTCACCCTACAAAAAATCAAGCAGATGATGCATCCTATCAAATAAACAAAATACAAATAAATATATATATATATATATATATATATATATATATATATATATATATATATATATATATATATATATATATATATATTGAAGGGGCGTAAAACACAAGGAATGGGGGTTGGAATTGGGTTTTCAATAACTAATAAAAATGACTTTTAAGAGACCTTAATTTATCCTGGTTCGTTTGAACTCAAACTACATCCAGTCCACCTGCCAACGTGATTTTGCCTCTATCAATGAGGTCTTAATCCACTATTCAATATTTGAATACACACACTGACCTACAGTCAATGTCCTCTTGAGTCTTCTGACTGAAACTAGTCACTCAAGGTATTTAACTTATCTTTTACAATAACAATAAAATAGTAACTAGCTTGCTTCTAATAAAGCTATAATCACAATGTGATTTGTTACAAGAATGTATGGCGCAAATGAATAAGTTGTATCTCGTAGAAGCCAGAGCTTTTACTCTTCAATATGATTCCTTTATATAATGCTTGAGTGATAAGACCGTTGGGGACATCTTGAGCCAATTATGGATATTAGTTAATACCATAAAAACCTTCCATAATCAAAGATATTTGTTTCCAGCATTAATTCATATATTCTTTAATTAAGGCTTTAATGAAAGAATCACCATCTTCTAGACATGAATCAGAGTGAATTAATTCTTGGTACGCAGCTTTTAATAATGCCTTTAATGAGAGATTCTCTTTAACTTATATAGCTTCTATTTGATAGCGCAAGTCTTCTTCTATTTGAAGGAAACCTTCTTTCCAATAACTTCCTTTTTAAGAACTTCTACAATACATAATTAAGTAAGTTATTCTCAACATGAATTAGAACTTCTATTCTTGCATAATAATAATAGTTATCATCAAAACTCTTAGAGGATTAGAATCAAATTTGTTCTAACAATATCCCCCTTTTTGATGATGACAAAACATTTATTTTGATTTAAGAATAGATTTAAAAGGATTAGAAGGACTCCCTTTGATTTATGGGAATTATCCTTTCATCAGAAGTTCTTTGCTTTAGCTCCCCCTGAGTTGATTACTTAACCTGTTTCTATTTAGAATAACAACTCAAACAGTTTTATCAAAACATTAATATGTTATAGGTTAATCTTGATAAACTGCTATAGATCAAAATCTTCTACGTTTCTCCCCCTTTTTGTCATTAATCAAAAATTAAAAGAAATTGCAGAAGTAAAACATGAATATAAAGAAACAAAAAAAGAGCAAGGTCTTCATTAATAAACAGTAAGGCCAGAAGCAAACAAAAACAGATGATCAAAAACAAACAAGAAAATAGATCTAAAAGAAAAGCAAGAAACAAATTCAGGGAATGGGGTTCATCTTAGTAACTAATCCTTCTAGAAGGGACTTGATTTCAGAAGATGACTCCACTTGCTTGCCAATAATAGTCTTCAGTTCAGCCTTAGTTTCATCTTGCTTGTCCAACCTCTGCTTGACCATTTCATTTTCCTTCTTCAATTCTTCTAGGGTCTTCAGCACAAGAGATGTTGGTAGAGTTTCTTCAGTAGTAGCAGCAACTTGATCTTCAGAGTTTTCTTCAGCAGAAGGTACTGGAACAAATTCATTTTCCTGAACTTCTTCAGAAGGAACTAAAACCATCTGAAGATCATAGTATGATTCCTTTGGTTCTGGTTCAGTCCAGGGTTTGTCATCCAGAAGTAGAGGTTTGTTCTTTTCAATGCTAGAGACCACTTCTTTGAGATACTCGTAGAAGTTCTGGTGAGCGATATCATAGCAGATATCTTTAAGCTTTTTGGTCTCCATGTTGAACCATTTTTTGAATGTTGCCCATAGAGAGTCAGAAGCAGCGAGATCAGGAAGCTTTGAGCAGGATACCTTTAGATTCTCAAGTCTAATTTTAATTTCTGCTTCAAAAGCTACCAGAAGTGAATCCATGTGTGTTTTGGTGGGTTTAGGTTTTGGAGCAGGAATAACAATTTTGTTTGTGACAGAAGATAATTTTTGGAGAGCCTCTATGTCAATGGAGGTTCTAAGTGGGTCTTCTGGTTCAGAGTTTTCTGGAGGAGTATCTGGAATTGTGATGAATGTGGGTGAGTTTGGTTGAGTGGATTCATAGGAGGACAAAGATTTTTCTCTTATTTGTGATAGGTCAAAAACAAGTGTGTTTAAGTCAACGTGCATAGGTTGGAAGGCACTGGTTTGTTGTGTTTCAGAAGTTTGAATAGGAATATTTTGGTGAGATTCAAATGGTTGGAATGCATCAATGTCAGATAGAAAATTTTGAAGTTCTTTATGTGTTTCAACAAATTGGGGTGTGTTTATATCTGAAGGTGGAGTTGGATCAATGGGGATGTCAAAATCATCAAGAGTTTGTGGTTGATTGGGTTCAATTTCTGGTTGATTTAGTGGTGGTATGAAAGAAGTTGTGGCAGCAGGTTTGGGTATCATAGACGGAGCTGGATCAGAAGAAATGTTAGGTTCAGAAGAAGGGATGGGTTCAGAAGGAGTTAGTTCAGAAGGTGTTGGTTCAGACATGACCACTTTTACAGCTTTTACAACAGAAGCGTAATCAGATTGGGAAGATGAAGAGTTACCTTTCTTTTTGACTGTTTTAGCAGCCTTCTGAGAAGTTCCTTCCCCAGCTTTCCTCTTCTTGTTCTTCTTTAAGATAACTTCTGAGATTTATCTTCCTAGAGGTATCCAATTGTCACTCCATGGATTTCCATCCTGGTACAAATGCGAAAGTGGCGCGGAAAGAGGTAGAGTCGCCAGCAAGGCATTTTATCCCGAAGGAACGAGAATGGTAATGCTGCACAAACCAGAAGAAAGAAAAGGAAGGAACACGGGTCCTGTGAACCAAAGAAACTGAGTTCGGGAGTCGGTTACGACCTGGGAAGGTATTAGCACCCCAGATCGCCTGCCGTACCCGACGGGATCTACGCTTGCAAAGAAATCTGTTTCAAAGGGTGACGAAATGAAAGTCGCTGCGAAGAAAAGGAACTGAACTGGATAAAAGAAAAGAAAAAGGGAACTGAAAAAAGAAATGAAAAGGAAAAATGTAGGGAATATAAAGATTGTGCTCGAACGGGCCCTACCCCGCTGCCTACGTACCTCATCTTGACAATGAGGATCAGAGTCGCCGTAGTTCCCCTAACTAGGGGTGGAAAAGATTGCTTGTGTCTTAAGGCTTGAACTGCCTATGTCAATGCTCAGGTGTTGCAGGCTCATACGACGAGTGCGTTACCATCTTGCAAAGTGACAAGTAGGAGCAAGTTCGCGTACAGAGCGAATGAGATGAGAAAAGAATTCCCGAAGGAGAGACACTTATTGTTTGTTTGTGTTTTTTAGAAGTTTTTTAGGAGTGTGGCACAAGGAAGTGAACTCAAGCTCTTTTTCATGGAATGTGTATTTGCTACTACATTCCAAGATGGAATAATAGAACAAACACACTCAAGTAAGGAGAAGATCCCCAAAACTTGGTTCCAGAGATTATGGCCTAAGCTCACTAACTCGTTGAATTTATTAAGTGTTTTTTGTAATTGAAATGAAGAAGTCTTTTTTTTAATGATTTTCTTGATGAAGTTGGTCTCATGATCAGACTTGTGCATCATGATGAACAAGCTTGTACTATCCCAAGATGGGAAAACTACAAGTGTTTCATGGAATAAGGCTATTGCACATGAGCCCACTTCAATCCTTATTAAATGTTTTTTTATGCTTTTTGTTTTTGAGATGAGAAGATAAGAGAAACAAAAGGATCTTAAAGGTAAAAGTCTAATGGGGGACTAACACCTAATTGTTATCATGCATAGAAAATCCTAGGTTAGTGAGGTTTACTATCATAAAGTAGGAAGAGATAAGAATAGAAAGAGGAGAAAGAAGAAAAGGAGAAGAAAGCTAGAGAGGAGAAAGAGAACCACATGATGGCACAAAGCACACCAAACATCACAAAGCAAACACAAAGCAAAAGAGGAAAGATGAAGATTTGAAATGTGGATAAACATCCACACTTCTCTTACCATGAGCCCCTGAAATGTTAGCAAAAATCCAGCAAATTGATCAACACAATCATGGAATTAACATGCTCAAAGGTTCTAGCAAAAAAGGATCAAACAACATGCCAAGCATTGCAAATGCACGACTTACACGTCGAAAACATGAAAGCGTACATCAACCAGCAAGCAAATCACCCTAAAATAGCATGTTCAATGATCATACAATGATCCATGGCAATGAAAACAAGCAAGGGGATCAAACAAGTTCAAAATAGCCCCAAAATGTCATTCTGCTTCAGTGTTAACCGGTTAACCAAATGCGTTAACCGGTTAACTAGTTCAAACCTGCACAAAATACGCATAAAACAGGTGTGTTAACCGGTTAACCAAATGCGTTATCCGGTTAACTCTGTTAAAACAGCAGCAAATCCTGCAAAAACAACAGCTCAAACCAGCTTATTCAAATAATCTTACACCAGACCAGCAATCAATTATACATGGAAAAATTAGATCAATTCACATTAATCTATATCATTAAGCTCATGAACATTAACATTCGGATCCGGTTACAAATAAACCAATCAATTCATGCAACACAAGAAAATACACAAACACATGGTGGATCTAAAGCACAAGCATGCAAATAAGCTAAAAACAGAGCTAGATATGAAATTAACCAACCTACAAAGCTGAGATATGCCTTGGTAAATGTTGTTTGAGCTGGAAATGAGAGATATTGCGGAAAACTTAGAAGCTCCGGTGCTAATCTTCACACTCCATGCAAAATAAATGCAAGCAAAAGGTCTTGATGCAGAATTTTGACTCCACAAGCACTTCTAATCTCGAAACTAGATCTGAACCAAGTAATAAACCAGCAAAATGATGCAAAGAAGCTATGGATGGAGGTCTAGTTCCAAGATCTACACACTTTAATGCAAAGTTATGTGATCTTCAAAGAGGAACTTTGAGTGATTTGGAAAATGGGGAGAAAAAAGTGAGAGAATGGTGAGAGAGCTCAAAATTCAGAAAATGAGAAGTGAAAATTGTTAGAGAGAGCCTCTTGGTTTGGAGGGAAATGGAATAAATATGGTTTAGGTTTGGGGCCCAAAATTTTGGTTTGGGATCCAAAAATATGGCTTGGCATTGGCTTAGAAAGTGATTAGGATTTAGCATTGGAATTAGGCTTGGACAAATGCTCTAGATCCTTCTCCATAATTCCCAATTAATTCAAATGAATAAAAATCAGAAAATTGGAAAATGGAGCCAAAACACACATGCTGAACTTGTTGTTGGAATTCAAATTTCGCAGCCATTAACCGGTTAACCAAATGCGTTAACCGGTTAACGCAGGGAAAATTTGAATTCCCCTCCTTTTGGTGGGAAACCTCAAGAATAACCCGACGCCAACCGTTTCAAGTTGATTTTGATCCTCATCCTTTTTTAGGGTCTTGAAAATGATACAGAGCTTGTGCAAAATGATCCTGTGAGATTCTTGCCAGGTCACCACGCTCTATATTTTGACTTGTAGTGCTTCAAATTTCTCGGATGGTTGATCATATGCCTTATGCTAGAATATGTGAGTGCTATGCTTCATTTTTCTATGCAAAATGCTAAGGATATGACATGATTATGATGATTATGATATGATGATGCTAAAAAAGAAGAGGGCAAATTTGGGGTGTTACAGCTGCCCCTATTCAAGCAACTGTTCATCTGAAAAGGACGGTAGCACAGGCTATCGACCATTCAAGATGAACTGTGGTTGAATACTAAGAAAACCTGAAATTTGTACTCTGCTGGAGAATGCAAGCAACGGGAAATAAACCCAACCAAATGACGCTTTGGTGACTGAAGTGGGGAGAAAGCAGACGAGCTCTTTTCGAGTTGAACTGTTACGCCAGATAAGGAAAACTTAGACAGACGAGTCTTCTTCGAACAAACCTGTCACGCCAGGTGCTGGACATACGAGCCCTCTTCATACAAACCTGTTACGCTAGGAACTGGACATACGAGCCCTCTTCATACATTTTTACAAACATATATGACTTGAGACATATGAATCTCCTTCAGATAACCCGTTACGCCAGGACCGGTGATGCACTTAAGTCTGTGGGATAGACATGCATAGTCAGGATAGACGAACCCTCTTCATATATCCTCCGCAGATATATGGTCTAAGACAAACAAGTCTTATTCGAGCAAACCTATTACGCCAGGTGCGACATTAGGATTTTATGAACCCTCTTCACAAATCTTGCGTAGATAAGTGATGCCTGAGACAGACGAACTTCCTTCGGACAACTTGTTACGCCAGGACCGGTAACCATTTTGACATTTAATCCCACCGTCAGGACTTCAAACCTCTTCAACATAGACGAGTGTTGGATGATCATCAAGAGAATACAGACGAGTGTCATAAGTCAATGATACAAACGAATATCAGATGATGATCTAAGAAACACAGACGAGCGCTTCAGGCAATGATACAGACGAATATCAGCCACTGATACAGACGAATACCGGAACCCCAACACAGACGAGCATTTGGAGTAGAAATACAAACAAGCACCAGAAATCCAACACAGACGAGCAATTGGAGTAGTAATACAGACAAGTACCAGAAATCCAACACATACGAGCAATTGGAGTAGCAATGCAGACGAGTACCATAGATCCAACACAAACGAGCAATTGGAGTAGCAATACAGACGAGTACCAGAGTGATTATCAAATCAACACATATGGATATAAGCTAACACAGACGAGTGTGAGGGATGATACAAACGAGTATCCAAGCAATGCAAATGAGCTTCAAACGGATAACAAACACAGACGAGCGTTGGGGAATGCAGACGAGTAACACATAAGTTCAAACACAGACGAGTGTCAAATGGATGTTACACACAGACGAGTGTTAGGAATTGTAGATGAGCGACAGCATCTACCAACCATGGGCGACTGCTGGGGAAAGCAAACGAGCAATAACGAAGTGTGAACACAGACGAGTGCTGGGGTAATGCTGACGAGCAACTATCAAACATCAAACACAGACGAACAACTACCAAATCAAACACAGACGAGTGTTGGTAAATACATGCGAGCACAAAAACGGATATCCAACGCAGACGAGTGCTCAGAAATGCAGACGAGCACAAAACAGAATGCCCTGATTGGCAACAAAAATCCTGACTCTGCAGGGGAACCTGGTCAAGAGGCCTTGACGGTGTCTAACTCCGACTGGGGATGAATAACTGTTTGTATCATCACATTGACCACAGATAACTTGGTGACTTCTCTAGGGAATATCTCGATGATGGGAGTGAAACCCAAACATGAACTCTGTGGGAAATCGGGCATTCAGCTGCCTGCTGGGCATACTTCACTTGTGGATAATCCACTTGGGGACAACCAACTCTTCATACAGTCTTAAAAATCTCTTGGGAATCAATTTCATTTCATCTGATCGGCCTCAGTTGGGGAGTATTCTTCCTGAGAAAATGTGATAACATCCTGCAAAACCTGCAATAGAAAACACACATGTGCCCCGGGGACTTGCATGGTATGATCTGTTCATCCATCGCCACCCGGCACTCAAAGGTTTTTTTTAAATATTCCCTACAATGTCATTTTTTTTATAGAAAAAATCAACATGTTTCAAATGCAATATTCTTTTTGCCAAAAATTCAGGACATTTTTGCAAACAAAATAAACACAACACAACTTTTTGACGGAATCCTCATTTATTGAGAAACCTCTGAATATGCAAAATTTTACATCCGAAAGCAACCACCTGGAAAGAGGTAGCTACCATAAAATTGAGAAAATAAACTATCCTAATGGCAATGGGCACGACATCCCAATGATTTTCCTTCTTGCTATGACCAACATGTCTTCAAAACTTTCCTTTCTTGCCTTTGCTTTTTGAAAAGACGAGAGGACTGATTCCTATCCTTCCGATATTGTCCGGCTGTACGAAACGATGATTTAGTTCAGATTACCCGGATCGCAGTTGTTCTCTTATTCCCTTGTTTTGCGTGGATCGCCCTTTTGGGTTTTCAATCCACCGGGATACCCTTTTTTTCCTGAGCAGTCCGATGTGGCTTTTCAAGAAGAAACTAGCAGAAAGTCGTCTTAAGGTCTTCTTGTCGTTGGATGATGCCCCAATTGGGTATTCTTGTCTTTCCAGGAAAAGCTTAATATCAAAGTACCAAGGTTTCTCATCAGACACTGCGTCTACAGAGAAAGCATAAGCTGGTGCGTCAAGCCGGGAAATGTCAATCTTGGGTATATAATTCCAACACAAGACTTTGATGGACGAAGAAAGAGTAGTCAATGCATCGGAAAATTGATTCTCATCTCGTGGTATATACTGAAGCTTAACCGTTGTGAAGAACATCAACAGTCTTCTGGCATAATCCCTATAAGGAATTAAATGTTCTTGATGTGTATACCACTTGCTGGTAATTTGATTGATAACGAGGGCTGAATCTCTCAATATATCGAGGGTCTTAATCCGAAGATTAATAGTCTCCTCTATTCCCATTATGCACGCCTCGTATTCCACTTCATTATTGGTGCAGCCAAAATTAATTCTGGCAGCGAAGGGAAAGTGAACACCTTCAGGAGTGATAAGAACAACACCAACTCCACGTCCGTTGATATTGACCGCCCCATCAAACATCAACTTCCATTTGGATTCAGGGTCTGGCCCCTCCTCCGGAAGTGGTTCCTCGCAATCTTTTGCTTTGAGGTGCATGATGTCCTCATCAGGGAAATCAAATTTCATCGGCTGATAATCGTCTTCCAGTGGCTGCTGTGCAAGGTAATCTGACAATACACTTCCTTTGATGGCTTTCTGGGAAGTATATTGTATGTCATACTCTGTTAAGATCATTTGCCACCTTGCAACCCTTCCGGTTAACGCTGGTTTCTCGAAAATATACTTGACAGGATCCATTTTTGAGATTAGCAGTGTGGTATGGGTCAACATATACTGTCTCAGTCGGAGAGCAGCCCATACCAATGCGCAGCAAGGTTTCTCGAGCAGTGAGTAACGAGATTCACAGTCGGTAAAATTTTTGCTAAGGTAGTAAATAGCATACTCTTTTCAACCAGACTCGTCATGTTGGCCTATAACACACCCCATTGACCCCTCTAGCATAGTCAAGTACAAGATAAGTGGCCGTCCTGGAACTAGAGGCATTAGAATCGGAGGTGTCTGCAAATATTCTTTTATCCTTTCAAAGGCTCTTTGACAGTCCTCATTCCACCTGACCCTTTGTTCTTTTCTTAACAATTTGAATATTGGCTCACACGTGGCAGTTAGATGAGATATAAACCGTGAAATGTAGTTCAATCTCCCTAAAAACCCGCACACTTCTTTTTCTGTCTTCGGTGCAGGCATATCTTGTATTGCTTTTACTTTTGCAGGATCCACCTTGATTCCTTTCTGGCTAACAATAAAACCCAGTAATTTTCCGGAACACACTCTGAAAGTACACTTGTTTGGATTCAACCTCAATTTATACTTTATCAATCTATCAAACAGCATTTTGAGATTGACCAGATGCTCCTCTTCGTCTCGGGACTTGGCAATCATGTCGTCCACATAGCATTCAATTTCCTTGTGTATCATGTCGTGGAACAATGTGACCATAGCCCGCTGATACGTTGCCCCGGTGTTCTTCAATCCAAAGGGGATAACCTTGTAACAGAATGTACCCCACGGGGTAATGAACGTTGTTTTCTCCATGTCTTCCGGTGCCATCTTAATCTGGTTATACCCGGAGAAGCCATCCATGAAAGAAAATACCGAGAACTGAGCGGTGTTATCTACCATCACATCAATGTGAGGTAATGGAAAGTCATCCTTTGGACTTGCTCTGTTTAGATCTCGATAATCAACGCACATCCGAACTTTGTCTCTTTCTTTGGTACAGGCACAATGTTAGCTACCCAAGGTGGGTAACTAGTTACGGCAAGGAATCTGGCATCCCACTGCTTCTGAACTTCCTCCTTGATCTTCATCGCCATATCAGGACGAGTTCTTCTTAGCTTTTGCTTCACTGGAGGACAGTCTTCTCTTAGTGGCAGCTTGTGCACAACAATGTCAGTATCTAGTCCTGGCATATCTTGATACGACCAGGCAAAGATATCCACATATTCACGTAGCATACCAATCAACTCCATCTTTACCTCGACCTGCAGACTGGCCCCAATCTTTATCTCTCTCTTTACCTCTTCAGTCCCGATGTTGATGATCTCTATCTCTTCCTGATGAGGCTGAATGACCCTTTCTTCTTGTTTCAACAACCTGACCAATTCTCCGGGGAGTTCACAGTCTTCCTCGACCCCTTCATCAGCGTGGTAGATAGGATTGTCGAAGTCATGCATGGTCATAGCAGGAACGTTATCACTAGAATCCGTATGATCAACACTGCACAGATGATGTGCTTATTTCAGAATCTGTTTTTTCTTCTAAAAGAAACGCAAACACACAAACACAAGAAAAGGAAAAACATTGCCATTTTATTTTTTTTGTGAAAAAAATTTAAAACGAAAGAAAGAGAACATAATTTGCTTGAAAAATGTCCTTTATTTCATGGAAAAAATAAATGAATTAAAAGCATGGTGGCCCTACAAATGGATCCGTGCACCTTGGGCAGAGTGCAGGATTGATATGCAGCATGATAAAAAGGAAACAAGTAAATTACTTTGATTGCCAAGTAACTTGAACGAAATCCTCGGCAGACCAGTTCCGGAGCTCCTCCCCAGGTGCACATGGGTGAATCCAGCTATCCCAGTCGCAGTCATTGTCCCCTTCTTCACTTGTCGCACAGATGTTGTTGCGATCGAGCATTCCGACACTTGTGAAAGTTATGGCCTTACTACCTTGAGGCTAGTTGGACCCACCAGGCTGGTAACCAAGACCAAACTTGTCGTCTTTCTTTTCCAACTCCAGCAACTTGCCCCAGCCCTGGGAACTTCCGGATTGGACTACTTCCTTGGCTTGCTTATAGGAGTAGATAGAGGTCCCTTCCTTCTCGTTGTTCCGATCTACCGGAGCCAAGGTACTAACATTGACTGCTTCAAAGGCTTGACACAACGTTTCATGAATTTCTCCGTCCATTTCCACGTACTTGAAAGTTGACAGATGACTTACAAAAATATCCTCTTCTCCACACACAGTGATCATCTGACCATCTACCACATACTTCAGCTTCTGATGCAACGTGGATGTCACTGCGCCTGCAGCATGGATCCAGGGACGTCCTATCAAGCAACTGTAAGCAGGTTGAATATCCATGACATAGAACGTGCTCTTGAACACTTGAGATCCTATCTTCATAGGTAGCTCAATCTCCCCGAACACATACCTCCGGGACCCATCAAAGGCTTTCACGATTAAATCACTGGGTCGCAAAACAATGCCATCAATATTCAACTTCATCAAGGACTTCTTAGGGAGCACATTGAGAGAAGAGCATGTATCAACCAGGACATGTAACAGGACGACATCCTTACACTCCATGGTGATGTGCAGGGCTTTGTTGTGATTGCGGCCTTCAGAAGTAAGATCTCTATCCATGAAGCCCAACCCATGGCTGGCATTCACGCTGCCTACCACAACCTCTAACTGATTAATAGTTATCTCCTGTGGTACATATGCCATATGTAAAACTTTCAGTAGAGCTTCCCTATGAGCTGGAGAACACATTAACAATGACAGGATAGATATCTTGGATGGAGTTTGATTCAGCTAATCAACCACTTTATTGTCACTCTTCTTTATTATCCTCATAAACTCCTCGACTTCCTTATCAAAAGTACCTTGCCCGACAGCAGAAGTTGTCACTTCTTCGGTCGCTATTTGTTTTCCTTTAGCCTTTGCAGCAGCTTCAGCTTCAGGATCTCCTCTAAGAGCTTGAGGAGCAAAAAGACGCTTGCTTCTTGTAAATCCACCAACTCCTCTGACATTCATCACAGTCGGGTCAATTGTCACTGCTTTACTTTCCACCTTCTGACCTTCTACATACACGTCCGAGCCATAATGCCACGGGATGGCCTTGTCATCGGCATAAGGAACTGGTCCTGGAACAGTAATGGTAACAGGACTAACCTCTGGAACATAGATAGTCACAGGCTCTCTCCAGACAGGAACCTCAGCAGGATCAAAATAGATTGCCACTGTAGACACACAATCACTTCTATCATTAACTCTGTTAAACTGTAGCAACCCCTCGTCAATCAGATGTTGTAACCCAACCTTCACGTCCTCACATCCATTAACTGAACTCAAACACCCTTCACAGTCATAACCACACCCTGGGAATACTTGTCCTTTCAACAGTCTGTCTTTCACAACCAACAATGAAGTCTTCACCTCCTCCACATTCAAAATCAAGCTTAACCTCTCACCACCGTCCACAACATTTATCCTTGCCCCTCCATGGTTTGGAATGGGATTTGATGTAACATTAGGAGGCGGTGCAAAGTTAATCGCCTTTGAATCGATCAAGTCTTGAACCTTATGCTACAATGCCCTGCATTTCTCTGTTGAATGCCCGGGGGCTCCTGAATGAAACGCGCATCTTGCGTTAGCATCATACCCCACTGGAAGCTCTCCAGGTGGAGGTGGTGCTAATTTCCTCAATTGAACCAAGTTCAAATCTAGCAACCTTTGAAGCAGTGTTGTTTATGTCATTGGAATGGCTTCAAGCACCCTGCTAACTGGACGAGCTTGTCTCGGTTGATAGGGTCTTTGTTGATAATTATTGCGCGGCGGTTTTTGTTGTTGTTGTTGTGGTTGAGTTTGTTGCACAAGACTTGCTGGAATAGTGACAACTGCCACTTGCTCATAGGATCCTCTGTATCCCCGGCCCCATCCTCGGCTATACACAACATTAGTTTCTCCCTCTCTTCTTCTCGGAGGTCCATTAAAAGCTTTTCTTACACCGCTTGAGCTACCCACACCGGTGTCCTGAATCTTCTCCGTCTTCAAAAGAGTTTCAACCCTCTCTCCTGCTATCACAATGTCATTGAACTTTGTTGCTTAACAAGATGCCAGCCTCTCGATAAACACACCCTGTAGCATTCCCATGAACATATCCGCCATTTCACTTTCCAACAAGGGAGGTTGTACTCTAGCAGCAAGCTGACGCTACCTCTGAGCGTACTCCTTGAACCCTTCCTTAGCATTCTGAGACATGGTCTGCAATTGGGTACGATTTGGAGCCATATCCAAATTGTACTGATACTGTTTCACAAATGCCTCTACTAAATCCTTCCAGCTTCGAATATTAACCCTGCTCATCTTCATGTACCACTCCAAGGAGGCCTCCACAAGGCTGTCCTGGAAGTAATACATCCACAGCTTCTCATCATCTTTATGTGCAGCAATTCTTCCGACAAAAGACTGAAGGTGAGTCTTCGGACAAGTCGTGCCGTTGTACTTATCGAAAGTAGGAACCTTGAACTTGTAGGGAATTCTAACCCCTGGTACCAAGCCCAAGTCATTGATATCAAACCCCCAGAGAACTCTGAGATTGAATGGCACGAATTTGCTCAGCCATCTCTTCAAATTTTCTATTCATGTCAATTCCTTGGCCTTCTGCCTCATCCAGCAAAGTAAACTATTCATCTTGCCCATCCATCTACACGTTATTCATTCCATCATTGACAATAGTAACCCCTGGTTGCACCACAGGGATCTCTACTTGACGGGCGCCAGCCCCATTGCGATTACCTCCATCTGCTGCCCCATTGTTCCTGGCCTGATTGTTTTCCACCATCTCGCGCAAGCGCTCCTGAGTTTGACCCATCCCAGCCATAAGGATCATGAAGTTGTCCATTCCTATTCTTAGGTCAGCCAGATCTGCTTGCATCTATTCCATTGCTCTCTGTCTGTTCACTTTTGTAGGGTATCTGTGCACGGTTGGCTGCTTCTGAACCTTCTTAGGAGCTATAGTGCCTGAAATGACATAAACGTTAGAAAGCTGATGAACTACCTGCAAAACAGCAAACACATTATATGCATGCAATGTAACTATTCATGCTTCCAAGTTTAGGCATTTATATGCCCCAATTCTGGTATTTGCTCCAGATAGCCCCTTTGAGCATTAATTTTCAAATTCTCCCTTTGAAAAGTGTTCAGATCTCAGCAGTCTTCAAATAAACAAGCTTTGCATACTCAGAAATGGTAATTGGGATTTAACATCGCATAATATGGATAACCCACTGGCAGCCATAGTTAGAGCACAAACAAATTCCCCGAAGGGTTACAAGTCAATACATGAACAAAAAGATAAAGCCAGACTCCTACAACAAGCATGTAGGTAGTCTGAACAACAACAAATTAAAATCCTAGACTAAAGGAAAGACTCCTCAGGTTCTTCTTCTGTAGCCATCACTTTTGTCCGGTTCTTCTTCACGCCTGCTCTCAGCTTAAGCTCTGCAATCTATTTCAATGCCTCCTCCAAGGCCATCTGGATCTGTGCCAACTGTTGAGTCTTCTCTCTTCGTATTTTGTGAACTTGTTCTACTTCTTCTTTCTTGAAGGCCATCTGTACCTCGAAAAACTCTTCCTTTTCCTTATACTTCTTCTGCTCCTGTTTCCTTTGGCCCTGTAACCAAGCAATGGACTGGCGAGCTTCTTTAATAGTCTTCAAAGTCTTTTTATGCTCCGCTTCTATTTTTGATTCCATTAGACCCAATCTCTGAAAGTCAGCCTCTCTTCCAGCAAACTCCTTTTCTTTAGCTTCTAAGGTAACCTGCATCCTCTGTAGCTTTTCCTCTGCTTCATTCTTAGCACGATTGGCAAGGTGGTACAGGTTAACCATTTCAGCATTCTCTACCCGGACCTCGTGCAACTGAGCTTCTAACTTCTTATATTCTTCAAGAGAAACAGTACTCTGACATGGCACCTCTTTGGGATACAATGGAGCTTCCACTAAAAATGGCATGAGCACTTCCTCTACACGCTTCTGCAACCATGTAGCAAAAGGAGCATATGTCTTGGGATCTGCCCTTCCAAAATCCTTCTTTCCTTTCTTCACCCTGTGAGCCCAAGCCTGAGATGCTTGTATGACCAACTCTTTATTTCCCTCCACATAAAGGTACAAAGACTCAACTAATTCTTCCATACTTGGTGGATCCCTCAGAGGATAGCCAAATTGTTTCCTGGCTAAGACTGGATGGTAACTGATCACACCCTTTCTCCATAGCAAAGGCACATTGGTAAATCTTCCACAACTAACCAGTAACTCCTTCCCCAACAAATCCCTGTTATAACCCCAAGCTATATCCTCAGAAGTTGGTCCCATTAGCCTCCTGGACCACCTCCACTCATCTCTCATCTCTTTGAAAGGGCCTGACTTTGGCAACTGCTTAGCAAACCAATCAGCAAATAATGGAGCACAACAACTCACTGGTCCACCTCTGCCTTTTTCATTCCGGTAGTGAACATTGTAGTAGAAATCCCCCAACAATATTGGTACAGGATTACCTTTAGCAAAAATGGAGATCACCTCCAAACTCACAAACTCCTTTTTCTCCCGTGAAAAGACTAGATCCATATACCATCAGGGCCACCACAACACCAAAATCCCCCCACTTACTCTCTTTGGCATACTCTTCAGCTTCTGGTATAAGCACATCCCAAGGAAGTCCTCTGCCCTCACTGTCTTTCAAAGCTTTCTTGACCTTAGCAACTGGTATACGACAAACTCTGGATATGTCTTCTTCCTTGAGAACTATCTCTGATCCATAGTAAGGCGAAGTATCTCTGACAGGAATACCCAAAATACTAGAAATCTCCTCCAAGGTAGGAGCCAAAATATAATCTGGAAATACAAAACACCGCAACAAGGGATCATAGAACTGAAGCAAAGTGTGCAAGCTATCTTTCTGGTCTGCAGTAGGTTTATCCATGTACCTCAAAATCTGACCATACCTCTTTCTATAGTTCCCTAAAACCTGATCATTCACCAGCCCTGCTAGTCTCTGAACACTCTTGACTTCGTGTTGGAGAAAAGTATAATGGACATTTTTCTTTCTTGTAAGTTTCTTAACTTCTGCCATCTGGAAAACTTACAATTACCAGAACTGGGTGCTAAACTGTAAACAAAACCTGAAAATGGAAACACAAATAGTTAATGCGAGTATGATGCGATGCAAATGCAATGCAGGCATATGATCAATCTGGACACATATGGATACTGGATATTAGGACCCCAAGTGACTGAAAACCAAGATTCTCTGAGCCATAACCAACTGATAGAAATCCTCATAACCAAAAGATCAAGAAATCCAGAACCATAAGAACCAAATCATAACAAAGACCACACTGATAATGAGGGTATGTAGAGGCCAAGGGTTCCTGCAAACCTGTAAACCCCTCCCAATCTCACTGGTGTGCTCCCGGTCAAACATCACGGACTCTCAAAGTCGAATAGCAATAATACGTTCATTATTTCCAAGAAATGGCTCATGACCAAATCAGGGAATCGGTTTGGCATTATGTACTACTCAGGGAGGCCACAACTGAGTCCGGGAAAACAAGGTCATAACTATCAAGGTTATGAAATGAAAGAGGAGATCCCCAAATCAAGAAATTTCCAAGACAGTCGCAAATCTGGGCATGGAACTCACTATTACCCCCATGAAAAGATCTCATGAGGCCAAAGTGGAACCACTCTAAGTCCTAGGGTGCACTCGAGCCTTGGTAATAAGCTCATCTCACAGTAACAGTATCACCCAAGTCCTAATAAACAGAAAAATCCAGTCCAGACAGTCCAGTATATATATATATATATATATATATATATATATATATATAATGCATGAAATGAAAGCCGCTGCGAAGAAAAGGAACTGAACTAGATAAAAGAAAAGAAAAAGGGAACTGAATAAATAAATGAAAAGAAAAAATGTAGGGAAAATAAAGATTGTGCTCGAACGGGCCCTACCCCGCTGCCTACGTACCTCATCTGGACAATGAGGATCAGAGTCACCGTAGTTCCCCTAACTAGGGGTGGAAAAGATTGCTTGTGTCTTAAGGCTTGAATTGCCTATGTCTATGCTCAGGTGTTGCAGGCTCGGACGACGAGTGTGTTACCGTCTTGCAAAGTGACAAGTAGGAGAAAGTTCACGTACGGAGCGAAGGAGATGAGAAAAGAATTCCTGAAGGAGAGATGCTTATTGTTTGTTTGTGTTTTTTAGAAGTTTTTTAGGAGTGTGGCACAAGGAAGTGAACTCAAGCTCTTTTCCATGGAATGTTTACTTGCTACTACATTCCAAGATGGAATAATAGAACAAACACACTCAAGTAAGGAGAAGATCCCCAAAACTTGGTTCCAGAGATTAGGGCCTAAGCTCACTAACTCGTTGAATTTATTAAGTGTTTTTTGTAATTGAAATGAAGAAGTCTTTTTTTTATTATTTTCTTGATGAAGTTGGTCTCATGATCAGAATTGTGCATCATGATGAACAAGCTTGTACTATCCCAAGATGGGAAAACTACAAGTGTTTCATGGAATAAGGCTATTGCACATGAGCCCACTTCAATCCTTATTAAATGTTTTTTTATGCTTTTTATTTTTGAGATGAGAAGAGAAGAGAAACAAAAGGATCTTAAAGGTAAAAGTCTAATGGGGGACTAACACCTAATTGTTATCATGCATAGAAAATCCTAGGTTAGTGAGGTTTACTATCCTAAAGGAGGAAGAGATAAGAATAGAAAGAGGAGAAAGAAGAAAAGGAGAAGAAAGCTAGAGAGGAGAAAGAGAACCACATGATGGCACAAAGCACACCAAACATCACAAAGCAAACGCAAAGCAAAAGAGGAAAGATGAAGAGTTGAAATGTGGATAAACATCCACACTTCTCTTACCATGAGCCCCTGAAATGTTAGCAAAAATCCAGCAAATTGATCAACACAATCATGGAATTAACATGCTCAAAGGTTCTAGCAAACAAGGATCAAACAACATGCCAAGCATTGCAAATGCACGACTTACGCGTCGAAAACATGAAAGCATACATCATCCAGCAAGAAAATCACCCTAAAATAGCATGTTCAATGATCATACAATGATCCATGGAAATTAAAACAAGCAAGGGGATCAAACAAGCTCAAAATAGCCCCAAAAAGTCATTCTGCTTCAGTGTTAACCGGTTAACCAAATGCGTTAACCGGTTAACCAGTTCAAACCTGTACACAATACGCATAAAATAGGTGTGTTAACCGGTTAACCAAATGCGTTAACCTGTTAACACTTTTAAAATAGCAGCAAATCCTGCAAAAACAGCAGCTCAAACCAGCTTATTCAAATAATCTCACACCAGACCAGCAATCAATTATACATGGAAAAATTAGATCAATTCACATTAATCCATATCATTAAGCTCATGAACATTAACATTCGGATCCGATTACAAATCAAACAATCAATTCATGCAACACAAGCAAATACACAAGCACATGGTGGATCTAAAGCACAAGCATGCAAATAAGCTAAAAACAGAGCTAGATCTGAAATTAACCAACCTACAAAGCTGAGATATGCTTTGGTAAATGTTGTTTGAGCTGGAAATGAGAGATATCACGGAAAACTTAGAAGATCCGGTGCTAATCTTCACACTCCATGCAAAATAAATGCAAGCAAAAGGTTTTGATGCAGAATTTTGACTCCACAAGCACTTCTAATCTCCAAACTAGATCTGAACCAAGTAATAAACCAGCAAAATGATTCAAAGAAGCTATGGATGGAGGTCTAGTTCCAAGATCTACACACTTTAATGCAAAGTTATGTGATCTTCAAAGAGGAACTTTGAGTGATTTGGAAAATAGGGAGAAAAAAGTGAGAGATTGGTGAGAGAGTTCAAAATTCAGAAAATGAGAAGTGAAAATTGTTAGAGAGGGCCTCTTGGTTTGGAGGGAAATGGATTAAATATGGTTTAGGTTTGGGGCCCAAAATTTTGGTTTGGGATCCAAAAATATGGCTTGGCATTGGCTTAGAAAGTGATTAGGATTTAGCATTGGAATTAGGCTTGACAAATGCTCTAGATCCTTCTCTATAATTCCCAATTAATTCAAATGAATAAAAATCAGAAAATTGGAAAATGGAGCCAAAACACACATGCTGAACATGCTGCAGGAATTCAAATTTCGCAGCCGTTAACCGGTTAACCAAATGCGTTAACCGGTTAAGCAGGGAAAATTTGAATTCCCCTCCTTTTGGTGGGAAACCTCAAGAATAACCCGACGCCAACCGTTTCAAGCTGATTTTGATCCTCATCCTTTTTTAGGGTCTTGAAGATGATACAGAGCTTGTGCAAAATGATCCTGTGAGATTCTTGCCAGGTCACCACGCTCTTGATTTTGACTTGTAGTGCTTCAAATTTCTCGGATGTTTGATCATATGCCTTATGCTAGAACATGCAAGTGCTATGCTTCATTTTTCTATGCAAAATGCTAATGATATGACATGCTTATGATGATTATGATATGATGATGCTAAAAAAGAAGAGGGAAAATTTGGGGTGTTACACCAATCCCTCTTGGTATTTTCTCCTTCTCTGGTTTCCTTGACACTATTTTTCAGATGGTTGAAGAGAGAATGTGCTAGATTGACTTTCTTCTTCTTGGATATGAAATAAAGAAAAAACTGCTGATCCATATTTATATAATCAGGAGAGTTTGTTGCTTTCCTGTGACATATGCTTCCTAGAATGATTTTTGCGCAAATCCTCAGATGATCCTTCAGATTTTTGATTTTGTTTGAAGGTTGTCCATGGGTGAAAACCTCTTTAGCCACCAGTTTTGTGTCTGAGAGTTTATCCATTTCACTACACTTGATTCCATTACCATCAAATTGTATGAGTATTGCAATATGATCTTCTGAGATGATTATCCTTTTTCCCCAGAACGTAAGAGGTAACATGGGAACCACTGAATCATCATACTTTCCATTATTTTCATTTTTATTTCATTTTTATTCCATTTCTTTTGTCCAATTTATTTAAAATAGCAAAAAAACATTAAAAAATCTCAATCTCTGCATTTTTGATTAAAATATTTTTCTTAACCTAAATCAATTTTTATTTTATTTTTTGCATTAAAAAATTATTTTTAAAATATTTAAAAGTTTTATTTAATTAATTAATTTCTTTTAATTAATTAAATATGCATTTAGGTTTGATCACATTTTCACAATTTTCTTTGAATTAGGGTTCTTAAATTTCACATTTTTTAACCCTAACTTGAAAAATTCATTTCTGCCTAACCATGATGAGTTTGAACTTGGTTTTTCTTGCATTGTTTCACAAATTGCATATAGTTTCTAGTATATTTGTCTCATATTTTTATCTTGCATTTTCAATTTGATTTGCATTTTCCCTTTAGATGTACCCAAAAACCCTAGTTAACTTAGAAATTTCATAACTTTCACTAGGATTGGCTTCTGACCTTCTCCTTTGGGATGTGATCTTGTATAGGTTTAGGGTTTATTTGTACCCAATTTTAATTTTTTATCATGGTGAATGCTTCTGTTTTGGTCATATGCATCTCATGTTGCCTTAAAACCCTAATTTTGCATCTTCATTTGCATTCTTCTTTGCATATCATGAACTTGTGAACTTTTCATGCCATTCCCTTCTTTTGTATGTCATCTTAGACATCTTAGGAAATGTTTGAAACATTTCTTGATCATTGGTGCATCATTTTTGTATGCTTTGCATCCATTACATTTCATGAACATCCATGTGTTTTCATGCTTCTAAACATGCTTCCATTGCATCTCATCCTTTTATGATCATTCATATGCATATTGTATGATTTTGCATCATCTCATAACACATTTGCATTGACCAATCACTTCTGGTTTCGATCTTTGCATCTTTGTTCATCTCATTTGCTTTTGCTTTATGTCTTATACATTCATACTAACATTTCATGGGCTTATTGTAAGTTGTTTGGGATGTGGATTTGCCTTCACATCTCACCTCTTATTTCCTTTAAATTTGCATATTTTTACTTGGTTTGAAGTGAACTTGCTTCACTTATGTTCTCTCCTTCTTACTTTCTTCCTTTTAAGTTACTTATCATCTTCAGGAAGTAAGTAACTTATTTTTTCTCTCCTTCTCTTTTCATCCGCTTCTTCCTTGGTGGCCTTGAAGATCTTTTCTCTTAAGCCTCATAAACCATAGGATAGCAAGCATGATAATTTTTAGGGTTTTATAGCCCCCCTTAGTCTTTTAACTTTGAGTCTCCTTGAGTCTCTCTTCTCATCTCTTAATCAGAGGCTAAACTCTTAAAGCTTTAGGACTTTGAATTAGGGTTATGCCTGCATCCTTATCTTATGATGGAGTGTATAACTCTAATCATTAGTGTTAAAACTTTAATTTGTTTACAACTCTTAATCAAAACACATTAATAATCACTAAGACTTTATCTTGTAACTTGGGCCTTACATTAGGTTTCTATCTCTTCCTTATGGTTAAGAGGGACTAACCCAAGTGTTTAATGGACAAGTCCCCCTCAAGTTGTCTTACAAACCATAAAATCCACTTCTTAATCTCATCCTTTAATTAAAATCCATTTAATAAAGGCTTGTTATATAATGAATTTAATCCCTAACCTTGGATTAAGTTGAGGTATCTTCCTCAGCTTAAGTGTTCTCATCTATCATCCTTCTATTAGGATGGTGTAATAAGTTCACTATTCTATGATTAGAGATTAAACTCATTACTTAACACTAAACAAAAACCAAAAACATCTTAATAATCACAAGTAGGTTAATAATCTTAATCCTACATCATCATGGTAATTAAGTTGATATTCTTATCTCATACTTAAGTATGCTCATTATCTCTAATCAGGGAGGATATAATGAGTTTACAAACCCTTTGATTTAGGCTTAAGCTCATTATCTTATGCAAAACACCAAAAACAATAAAAAACTGAAAACACAAAAAACAAACAATAATCGTCTCCTCTGGGATTCTTTTCTCATCACACTCACTCTATAAACGAGAACTCGCTTCTTCCATCTAATGCAAGTCAGTTAGCACTCGAGCCAGATGAGTCATACACTTGAGCATAGGCAAGCAAGCAGTTCACAATCAATTTATTTTCAGTCTCTTTGAGTCGAACTACGGTGTTCTGACTTCGTCATTGCACGAGAGGATACGTAGGCATAACTTAACAGTTATCGAAGAAAAGTCTCTTTGTCATCCCCCTCTTTCAACATTCTTTTTTTAAGCCTCAGTTCCTGAGCAATTCACTCCTTTTGCACTAACACCTGTACTTTCTTTCCCTAGCTTTTGCACACAGATAGCACATGCACCTACCCCTTTTAAACACAATCTTGTAAGCGTGGGTCCCGTCGAATACGACAGACGATCTGAGTGCTAATACCTACCCAGGTCGTAACCAACCCCTTTTCTCAGTTTCTCTAGTTAGAAACCGTCTTATTCATCTCTTTCCAGGTTTATGCAGCATTACCTTTCCTTCGGGATAAAAATGCCTAGCTGAGGACTCTATTCAACCCTTTCTCCTTCGCCGACGGTTCGCGTTTGCACCGGGACGTATGTCCGGGGAGCGACAACTTGGCAACTCTACTGAGGATGTATCTTTGCAACCAGGGCTTCTGATTCTTTTTGTGGGTTTCTCCTAGCGCTTGTTTGATTTGTGTTTATGGGAGTGTTATGTGTGCTTTTTGTTTATTGCTTTATTTATTGCTTTATGTACAACTTTATTTATTGCTTTCATTTACTGTTTTGTACATTTCATATTATTGTCATCATATCATGTGCTGGATTTGTTTGTTTACCTTGGTGGGAGGGGTATTTCATTGAGCAGGGTTCCACACCTGGAGCCTAAGTGACACATAGGATTATAGTGGATTCATATTCTTTCCCATTCCATTTCGGTCTGGTTCGGGAACATGAAAACACGATTCAGACGTGGGTTTCTTCTTGAGAACTCTGTGCTACGGATTTCCTGTAGTGCTAGGGCTATCTGGGAAGCCTGCTAAGTCTGGATGACCTTTTTAGAAGACCTTCAACATCTGAGGTGAATTAGAGGAGGATTCTTTATGATTAGGGTAAACACTGTACCTCCGGGTTAGAAGTGTTTACACTTCTCATAATAGATCCAAGTCTGAGGATCGTTATTCTAGAACAATACCTGTGAGTGGGTTGGGATGTTTGTAGGTTTGTAGGAACCCTTGGCCTCAACACACCCTGTTACTGATGTTGTTTTAAGGTTACACTATTTTGGACTGATTCTATGAAACCCTGGACTTGTGACTCTTTATTTGAGTCCCCCACCTGGTTACTGGTTCTCTAGCCTTCATCTGGATTTCTGAACATTCATGGACCCTATCAAAGCAAATAACAGATCCAGCACCTGATCACAAACTGTTGCATATCATTATGCATACATCATTTTGCATCATTTAACATTTGTCTATTTGTTCTACAGGGTATCCACATCTTCTTGGGTTTGGTTTTGACTGTTCTTCTGCTCAGCCATCTTCATCAGTTATCTTCATCAGAGATCTTCTTTAGCTGATATCTCCTCCAGTTGTCTTCATCAGTTATTTCCTTCAGTTATCTTCATCAGCACCCATTATCAGTATGGATTCATATAGGAAGAGCAACATCACTTACCATTTCTTTGAGCCCTCTCTAGCAGGCATCAGATAGATTCAGGCACTTATCACTCCTGATCATGTTCCTTTATTTAGAGAACATTATGGTGGTATTATGGACATGATCATGGATTTGGATGCATCACAGAGGAGCATGATTCACACTTGCCTTTAGTTCTATGACCCTCCTCTCAGATGTTTCACTTTCCAAGACTTTCAGATGGGTCCTTTGTTAGAAGAGTTTTCCATGTTGTTAGGTGTCCATATCAGAAGAGGAATCCCTTTCAACCCTAAGATGATCGCTCCTAGGAATGAAGACATAGTTAGGGCTCTGCACTTGGAAGCCACCATCATTGATCAGCATATGACCACCAAGGCTGGAATTCCAGGCCTCCATTTGGACTTCTTGATCACTCAGGCCACCAACCATATCTTCCTACTGAAGAATCCAGTTCCTACCTTGCTAGAAGATTTCTACTACTCAGTACATCAGAGAAATGAGAAACATAGGGGAAGATTAGTCAGATGTTATACACCTCTCTTCTACTGTTGGTTATTGAGACACCTGCCAAAGACAGAAGCTTTCCTGAATACTCATCAGTCAAGAAATTGGGCTAAGAGAATGATTGCTCTCACTTCAGAAGACATCAGGTGGTGTACTCAGAGCACCAAGGGCAGGGACATAATTACAAGCTGTGGGCAGTATCCCAATGTACCTCTTATTGGAGTGAAGGATTGCATCAACTACAATCCTTTGCTTTTCAAAAGGCAGCTAGGGTATGCCTTAGTATATCCACCAAGAGAGCAGGACTTATCGAAGACCCTTTACTGTGATGTTCAGAAAAATCATGCCATCATCCGACAAGCAGTCTGGGCTTGGGATAACATACAGACAAAAGGGACTGCTATTCTTGGTAAGTGCAACAACATAACTTCCGCTCAGTACATTGATTGGTCTCTCATCAGAGGATAGATCACCTGCATGCCATTCACTATGGAAGATGTGCCAGGACCATCAACAGTAGAACCTGTAGCTACAGTCAGTTTAGAGGAATTTGATAAGCTGAAAGAGAGGAATACCCAGCTTTCTGAAGCTCTAAAAAAGACCCTTTGGGAAAGGAATGATGGTCGTCTGGATATTGAAAGGTTAGAGAGGCTCCGGATCGAGCATATGACAAGATAGAAAAGACATAGGACTTCATCAAAAAAGCCCGAGAAGGGGAGTTGGTATTGAAGAATGCTTGCAAAGAAGCTAAGATTCAGAAAGCCAGAGTTGAGAACTACTTGGAAGAGAGTCAGGATAGGTGGATCAGGATCACTGAGGCTCGTTTGCAAGAAGATCAGAAGACACGGGCTAGGATAGAGCAATTGGAAGCTAATGAGAAAAAGAGTCAGGAAGCCTTGTTAGCAGCACATAAAGAAATCTCCGAGTTGAAACTCCGGGCGGGGTTGAAGAGATCAAAAGGCCAAGGCAAGTACCAGAAGTTGACAAGTGCCATTGCCATAAGGAACCTTCTTATCAGGACCATCACAGAGCATCCAGTTAGACTAGTGACTGATGCTCTTCTGAAAGAAGTCAAGGAGGATGACTTTGGGATGGATGTTTGATTTCTCTGTAATTGTATTTTATTTTGTTTGTACTTTATTTCTCATGGTGATTTTATTGTATTTCTCGACCTGATTGTATTTTGACCCACCATGGGAACTTGTTGTAATCATAAACTATGTATCTTTTGCATTTGTAATGTATGGTTTATGTATTACTTGGATTTTCTCTTGGGCTTCATTTCTCTTCAACATCTTCATTCCTAGAGGTCTGGAAGGTCAAAACCAAAGAACCAAACCAGATACCCTTGGAAGACAAATAGACATATTACATTGCATACTAACCTCATTCTTTGTTTTGCAGGTGTTTTTATTGTTGTTTTCTCACTTTGCCGTTGTTTCAGGAAACATTGCTCGTAGGAGGGTTTTCCCCATCAATAGAGCTCACCGGTATCCAACCAAAAACAACCTTCTGAGCTTATAGATGGACCATGTTCAACAAGATTTGACTGACGTGAGGACTCAGATGGCTATGAAAGAACTAATATGAGGGGTCAGATGAACCAGTTCATGGCAGTGATGAATGGGTTGGCTCAGAGCCAAGAAAGATTAAGAGAGTTAATCGAGCGACAAACTCTAGAAGAGAATCATCCAGGTACGGGAGGTACTAGTAACAATGATCACGGGCAGCCACGAACAGATCCGCCAGAGTTTGGGCCTCACCTTAATCCTGAAGCCAATGCTATCAGAAATACCCAAGGAAACACTAGAGGTTGTGCCTTGCAAGAGGACCCTCAAGAGTAACAATTTACAGTAATTGGTGTTGGGGATGAAGTCTATGATCGTCGTCTGGATGAATTAGTGGAAAAGCTAAGATATTTGGAGTCCCAAAACTCTTTGGGATTTGATGTAATGGACATGGGTTTAGTTGAGGGAGTCAGGATTCCTCACAAATTCACGCCTCCATGCTTTGAGAGATATAATGGTACCTCTTGTCCACGTACTCACATACAGTCCTTTCTGGGGAGACTGAAAGCTTATACCATGGACGAAAAATTATGGATGTTCTACTTCGAAGACAGTCTGACCGGGGCATCCCATGAATGGTATTCTCACCTGTCCAAAGCAACAGTCATAAACTAGAAGGATTTGGATGAGGCTTTCATATGCCAGTATCAATATAACTTGGACATGGCTCCCAACAGGACCCTCCTGATGGGTATGTCTCAATCATCAAGAGAAAGCTTCAGGGAGTATGCCCAAAGGTGGAGACAACTTGTTGGTGCTGTCCAGCTTCCGATGTCTAAGAGAGAAATGGCCGACATGTTTATGAACATGTTGCAAGGAACATACATTGATAGACTTGCTGCTTTCTCGTCCACCAGCTTTGCGGATGTAGTTATAGGTGGTGAGAGAATTGAGAGTCTTTTGAAGATGGGAAAAATTTCAGACAATGGTGCTAGTTCCAACAATGCCACGAAACCCTTCTCGGGACCTCGAAGGATAGGTGAGACCAACTCAGTACATATGGGAAGAGGTAGGCCTCAGTACATGCCAAGATCAGTAGTTGCTGTCACCATTCTGTCGCTCCCCGGATTTCCATCCTGGTACAAATGAGAAAGTGGCGCAGAAAAGAGGTAGAGTCGCCAGCCAGACATTTTTATCCCGAAGGAACGGGAATGGTAATGCTGCACAAACCAGAAGAAAATTAAAGGAAGGACACGGGTTCTGCGAACCAAAGAGACTGAGTCCGGGAGTCGGTTACGACCTAGGAAGGTATTAGCACCAAGATCGTCCGCCGTACCCGACGGGATCCACGCTTGCAAAGAAATATGTTTCAAAGGGTGAAGAAATGAAAGCTGCTGCAAAACTGAAACTGAAACTGGATAAGAAAGAAAAGAAAGGGGGAAAATGTAGGGAAAATAAAAAAGTGTGCTCGAACGGGCCCTACCCCGCTGCCTACGTACCTCATCTGGACAATGAGGATCAGAGTTGTCGTAGTTCCCCTAACTAGGGGTGGAAAGGATTGCTTGTGTATTAAGGCTTGAACTGCCTATGTCAATGCTCAGGTGTTGCAGGCTTGGACGACGAGTGCGTTACCGTCTTGCAAAGTGACAAGTAGTAGCAAGTTCGTACGTAAGGAGTGAGTGAGATGAGAAAAGAAGTCCCGAAGGAGAGACGCTTATTGTTTGTCCAGTGTTTTTTTATGAGTTTTCTATGAGTGTGGCACAAGGAATTGAACCCAAGCTCTTTTCCATGGAATATGTACTTGCTACTACATTCTAAGATGGAATAATAGAACAAGCACACTCAAGTAAGGATAAGATCCCCAAAACTTGGTTCCAGAGATTAGGGTCTAAGCTCAATAACTCGTTGAATTTATTAAGTGTTTTTGTAATCAAAATGAAGAAGTGTGTTTTATGATTTTCTTGATGAAGATGGTCTCATGATCAGACTTGTGCATCATGATGAACAAGCTTGTACCATCCCAAGATGGGAAAACTACAAGTGCTTCATGGAATAAGGCTATTGCACAGGAGACCACTTCAATCCTTATTAAATGCTTTTTATGGTTTTTGTTTTGAGATGAGAAGAGAAAAGAACCAAATATCTCAAAAGGTAAAAGTCTAATGGGGAAAGTATAATCCTAAAGTTATCATGCAAAGGTGGTCCTAAGGTTAGTGAGGTTTACTACCCTAAAAAAGGAAGAGATAAGAAAAGAAAGAAAATAATGAAGAAGGGAAGAAGAAAGGATGGCCTAAGCCCCTCAAACACAAATAAGAGAATATAAATAAAGAAAAGATAAAGGATAAGAATTGGAGATGTGGGAATCACATCCACACCTCTCACTTACCAGAGCCCCTGAAATGGTTAGTAACATAAGCAAGCATCATGACAAAAGAAAATGAGAACAAATGAAACAACAAATGGGCATAAGATCAAACCAAAGCACACAACCAGAATGGGAATTTCAATTACAAGTCAAGATCAAACACACAACACAAGAATGAGAAAGGGACTATACAGTTCAACATGAAGCATTATGGATTATCATGACAAAGCAAAACAAACACGAGATAACACAAAGCAAACCAAGCAAACAAGCATCACAAACTTCAAGACCAAAACCCTAACATGTCAAGAATGTGCCTAAGTAACACAAGAGATGAAAAGTAGAAGCATACAAACTTAAACATTCTCATCATGAGAAGCAAAGAAGCATAAGGAGTGAGGTGAACATGTACATAAGTATATGAACTTCAAAGGCAAGCAACCACAAAACTTCTCAAAGTACAAACATCCATCCAAGACCAGAGAGGTATCCTTATCCTAAAAGGGCCTAAAAAACCTAAGGGAGTTGGCACCAAGTGCCCTCCTAACCTAAGGACTAATCATATGACCAAAAAAGATGCAAAAGAAGATAAGCAAAGAACAAAATTCAAATCAAATCAAGCATTCTTCCAAAAATTCCACAGACTTGCACAAAGACTCTTCAAACATCTAATATTAACATGCCAAAAGAAAAGGATCAAAATCAGAAGCTAAGTAGGTCAAATATAAGTCTAAACATGGATTAGGGTTAGGAAACTTCATGCACAAGTTAAGAATAAAAAATAATCAAGCATACTTCTAAAACTCAGGAGAAAAATCATCAACAAACTACATTTTAATGTGAATCCAGGGCAAAAAGAATCAATTCAAAATTCAAATTTATGATCAAGATATAAATTGTACAAGACAACATTCTTTAAAAGTGAATAAAAAACAATTAATAAAAGAAGAAATTAATTCCAGCGTGGAAAATGAAAATAAATGGAAAATAAAAATGTCAAAAATTAAAGAAAACTCAAAATATCATACATGAAATTTTTTGGAATTTTTATGAACTTATTTCTATTTGTTAAAATTAAAAATCAAACTGAAATGAAATGAAAAATAAAATAAAAGAATTAAATGAGCCAGGGGTGTGATCAGTAAGAAACTCGGTTCAAATTGGTTTGGGCTTATTGGAACAGGGGTGCGAAAAGAAAACAAAGACCAATGGATTCTCAGTCAAACAAAAATTAAAAAGTACGCATATCCACAGGCTCACAAACAAAGTCATCAGATCCAAGGGCTTGTGTGTGAAGTCAGCAAGACTTGGTGGTAAGTAAATCCAACGCATCACATTTAAACTCACTAATTAAATGAAATCTGATGGCTATGCTTTAAAGTTATTAAAATCCTGATTAATTAAATAAATAAAACATAATTAAATTAATTAAACACGACCCAACGGCCAGGATCAAATCTGGAAACGCATAAACCCTAATTAGCCCTAAGATAAACCCTACCGGCCGGAGAAGCGCCGGTCATCTTCTCCGGCCAACCAAAAGTTGCAGAAACGCAAAACACCACCAAACTCCATGATCCAGCTATCAAAATGATCCTTACATCATGTACATCACGAATATATCATCAAAAATCATTTATCTAACACACACAAACCAAATCGAAGAAGATAAGTTTGGATTTAAAACTTTCAGATCCTCTGTTTGACCTCATTTCAACACCATTTCAAAAACAAAATACATCATCAAACTCAGGGCAACATGCAGATCACAATGCACACAAGATAATTCAAATCCAGGACAATGAATTTTGGAGCATACCTGAGTTTGTAGACCTTCAAATTTCACCAAGAAAACCAATCTCCAGCTCCAGATGAACTTCTTGTGACCTCTATTCACAAAATAAATGTGAAGGAAACCATAGAGCAGCTTGAATCTTGCTCTTCGAATGAAACTGAGCTGAGATTAGACTGGTGCAAAAAATCCTATATTGCTCAAAGTAAGGATTGATCTGTGATCTATGAAGCTTCAAGAAGAAGAATATGAAGTTTGTTTGGTGAATGAGTGCCTGGATGATGAGATTCGAAGGAAAATGCAGTGAGAGCAAGAACTTGAGAATGGGAAAATGGTGTGGATCTCAGGTGAAATAAAACCCTAGCCAGCTTATAAAGGGTGCATGCTTTCAGTGTTTTGAAATGTAAAGGGAATGCACGTGAGGATCATGAGGGAGGATCAATTTGCAAAAAATGCAAGAGTGGTGTGATAGAGTCATTTGCTCGTGCTCTCCCTCCACCATTTGCACATGCTGATCCCTTTTGATTTGTCCACTCACCCATGGTGTAATCCTGGCCCTTAGATGCTTGATTCATGCTTTTCATATGATCATGACTTTTTTGCATTTTATGAAATACACCACATCCCATGCACGAATTCTTCACTTTATCTTGAGCCAAATGCTTATCATGTCATGAATAATGATGTAGTGACTTTACTTTGCACATAAAATTGCTTGGAATTGAGATACATGAGTTTTTGCTCTTGGTGGAAACTTGAGTTTTAAGGTAAACCCTAAAAAATAAGTGAACTTTCGAAGACCATAACTTTTGATCCATGAAGGCTATGAAAATGTACTTGTACTTTCTGAAAATGGGAGAATCTACCCTATAACTTTCATGTTTGTTGGAAATTCAAATGAGATCATTTTCACCATGAAAGAAGCCTTTGAAAATTAGGGCAAAAGTTTCTAAAAATGGAAAGTTCCATAACAAACCATATGCCAAAAAAGGAAAGTTCTTCAAAACCCTTTGATTCTTGATCCTTGACTTTGCCAAATCTCTTCTAAGGTCATAAGGACATCCCTTGACTTGGAAAATGGGGTTGGACCCCTTGAATTCTCACAGTTGACTTTTGAAATGCACAGTTGACCAATTTCTTCTTATGCAAGCAACTGATGAAATAACTGCCTTCCTCAAGGAATTTTATCACCAAATTTCATCCCTAGGATCCTCTTATCATATGAAATACTTTTCCCACATGCAATGGCCAAAGTCATAAAGAATTCCTGCTTGAAAGTGAAACCCTAATTTGGGAACCATTGTGTAGGAGCTTGCCCTAGCTTGGATTCCCTGATGATCTCCCAACCTTCTGGGCTCTTGTAAAGGATCTTGAACTTGTGAGTGTCATGTAGACTCTCCATGGGACTTGGACAAGTCCATTGGGCCTCTTGCTATAGCTTGTAATGCCTCAAATCCACCAATTGTTGATCATATGCCTAATGCTAGAACATGAGAATGTTATGCTTTACTTTTCCATGCAAAGATGCCAAGGATATGATGTGCTTATGATGATTATGATATGATGATGATGCTTAAAAAGAAGAGGGAAAATTTGGGGTGTTACACATTCCAACTCCAGCACCTCAACAACAGTATCCTCCACAACCACAACACTTCCCACCGCAACAACAATTTCCTTAACAGAGATCTTACAACAATAACAATCAGCAACAACGTCCGTTTCAACAGAGGGCTTCATAAATCAACAGGGTTATTGATCCCATTCTGATGCCCTACGCTGCCTTACTTCCACAATTATTAAAACTCAACCTGATCGAATTAAGGACTCTGGCTCCACCAGATCCCCATAATCTTCCAAGAAACTATGATGTTAATCCAGATGTGCCTTCCACTCCAATGCACCTGGCCATACAATAGTGAAGGGTAGAGCTTTACACATGAAGGTTCAAGATTTGATTGATTCTAAGGCAGTCAACTTTGCACCTCCTCCAAATGTTACCAAGAATCCCATGCCGTGTCATGGTGGGCCTAGGATAAATTCCATTGAGGAGGATCAACCGACGAACAAAATTGACATTGTTGTAAGTATTCAAACACCCCTGGCCGAGGTTAATGCCCAGCTTTTGAAATGCCAAGTGTTCCCGGGTTGTGAGGCCCATTGCGAAGATTGAAAGATTTCTTTCAACGGTTGTGAAAATTTGAAGACTAATATCAACAATCTTATCCAAGAAGGCACTTTACAGATCACTTCAACAGTTCTAGCTCCTACAACATCAACAACCATTCCTTCTACAACACCAGCACACATCATTCCATCAGATGTATCAAGTATCACTCCTACAACTTCAACAACAATCATTCCAATGGATTCTTCTACAACATCAACAATCATCCCTGCTTCAACCTCAACGGACATCAGTTCAACACGTCCTTCTACAACAATAGCAGCCGTTAAAGAAGACATTTCCACAGTTACCATTTACTATGATCCGGCAACAATCCACGTTCCAAATTCTTTCAACAACTCACATCAACCTCAACAACCTTCATCACCAGCACCATCTCTGTTCATACCTCCTGTTACAATTTATTATGAACTTCAGACTGTCTCAACTCCTTCTTCTGCAGCAATCAGTCCGGTTACAATCATGGTCCCAGGACCAGTTCCATATGACAACAGCAGTGTCGTACCTTGGCACTATAGCTCAAATTTATATTGTGATGGAAAGAGAGTCACTCTAGAAACTCCTACACCACAGATTGATAATGTGGGGGGAGGCAGAGGCTTCACTCGAAGCGGACGTCTCTTTGCCTCACAATTCCTAAGAACTAATGCTGAAGCAGAAGCTGCTGCCAAGGCTAAGGGCAAGAGTGTGGTGCCTGAAGAGCCTATTGCCAAAGAAACTCAAAAGACATCCTTTAACCAGGATGTGGACAAGTTCATGAGAATAATCAAGAAGAGTGACTATAAGATTGTGGACCAGCTCCATCAGACACCCTCTAAAATCTCTATTCTATCACTGCTAATGTGTTCCGAAGCTCACATGAATGTACTTCTCAAAGTCCTGCACGCAACTTACGTGCCAGAAGAGATTACAGTTAATCAGCTAGAGATGGTGGTTTCTAATGTCAATACTAGTCATGGACTAGGGTTCACTGATGCTGATCTAACTATGGAGGGCCGTAACCATAATAAGGCTTTGCATATCACCTTGGAGTGTAAGGGTGTTGTTCTCTCTCATGTCTTGGTTGACACTGGGTCCTCACTCAATGTTCTTCCAAAGAAAGCCTTGGTCAAGATGGAATATGATGGTCTTGCACTGCGTCCAAATAACCTGGTGGTGAGAGCCTTTGAAAGTTCTAAAAGATCGGTTCTTGGGGAAATTGAGCTTCCTGTGGTGATTGGCCCACAGATCTTCAAAACTATCTTCTACGTGATGGACATTCAGCCTGCCTATAGCTGTTTGTTGGGTCGGCCATGGATTCACGCCGCTGGCACTGTGACGTCGACCCTTCACCAGAAGTTATAATATGAATGGGAGGGCCAAGTTATCACAATCCGTGGAGAGGAGGATATCTTCGTCAGTCATCTAGCTACTTACAAATATATTGAGATGGACGGAGAGATCCATGAAACAATGAGCCAAGGGTTTGAGGCCCTCAATGTCAATGAAGCAACAGCTGAAGTGTCTGGTACTTTGATCACTTCTTATAAGCAAGATCGGGAGGTTGTTGAAGATGGGAATGCCCAGGGCTGGGGCAAGCTGCTACAAGTTCAGGTCAAGGAAGACAAGTTTGGGTTGGGTTACAAACCATCCCGACAGGTCCAAGAGGAGGCTGCTGAAGCTCCCAAGTTTATCAGTGGGGGTATGCTGACCCCAGATGCAATCAACAATGTGGAAGACGAGGCTGAAAGCGACTTAAACCTAGAAGGGCGGATTCGTCCAAGGGTCCCAGGCCAGCAAGTCCTCAACTGGTCTTCCCAGGAAATTATAAGGATTACTTCTGCAGAGTAATTATTATTTCCTGTTTAAGCATGCATCGTGTCTTGCATCTTGCCCAAGGTGCCAGGACTCATTTTGTAATAGGGCCATATTTTTATTTTGTGCAAATGAATGATTAATGAACAAATGGACATCTTTTGCAAACGATATTTTTTATCGCTCACTGCCTTTGATTTTTGTTATTTTCGCACAAAACAAATGGCAATGTTTTTCAATAATAACTCCATTCACATTTTTTAAAATAAAATAAAATCAATCACTAAAATGAACAAATCTCAACCCTTGTAGAGATAATCCTCCAGATTGCATCGACAACAACACCGCTATGACCTTGTATGACTTCGACAATCTGATTAATCAAGCAGATGAAGGGGTTGATGAAGACTATTATTTTCCTGAAGAGGTGGCGAGTTTGTTGAGACAAGAGGAAAAAGTGATTGCTCCTCATCAGGAGGAGGTTGAAACTGTCAATCTTGGTACCGAGGAAGAAGTGAAAGAGGTGAAGATCGGGGCCAGTCTGCAAGCTCGAGTGAAATAGCAGCTCATCAGTATGCTTCGGGAATATGTTGACGTCTTTGCTTGGTACTATCAAGATATGCCAGGTCTGGATACGAATTATGTCATGCATAGACTGCCATTAAAAGAAGATTGTCTACCTGTTAAACAGAAGCTACGCCGTACTCGCCCAAATATGGCCATGAAAATCAAAGAAAAGTACAAAAGCAGTGGGACGCCGGTTTTCTTGTTGTAACTAGTTACCCGCCGTGGGTTGCTAACATTGTACCCGTACCTAAGAAGGATGGAAAGGTGTGTATGTGTGTGGATTACCGGGACCTGAACAGAGCTAGCCCGAAAGATGATTTCCCATTACCTCACATTGATGTATTGGTGGATAACACGGCTCAGTTCTCAATATTTTCTTTTATGGACGGATTTTTGGGATATAATCAGATTAAGATGTCACCTGAAGACATGGAGAAGACAACTTTCATCACACCTTGGGGCACGTTTTGTTACAAGTTAATGTCGTTTGGTCTGAAGAACGCTGGTGCAACATATCAATGGGCTATGGTAACATTATTCCACGATATGATCCACAAAGAAATCGAGTGCTTAGTGGATGATATGATTGCCAAGTCCCTTACAGAAGAAGATCATCTGGTGAATCTACTGAAATTATTCAAGCGCCTGAGGAAGTATCAGTTGAAGTTGAACCCCAACAAATGCACATTTGGGGTGCGTTCCGGTAAGCTGCGGGGTTTTATTGTAAGTGAAAAAGGAATTGAGGTTGATCCCGACAAAGTGAAAGCCATTCAGGAGATGCCTGCACCTAAGACTGAGAAAGAAGTTCGAGGGTTCCTAGGAAGATTGAACTACATCTCAAGGTTCATATCTCATCTCACTGCAACCTGCGAACCCTTGTTCAAATTATTAAGAAAAGAGCAAACAGTCAGGTGGAACGATGATTGTCAAAGAGCTTTTGATAAGATCAAGGAATATCTGCAAGAACCTCCAATTCGCATGCCTCCAGTCGAAGGAAGACCTCTAATCATGTATCTGACAGTATTAGAAGAGTCAATGGGGTGTGTGTTGGGCTAGCATGACGAGTCTGGTCAAAAAGAGTATGCAATATACTACCGAAGAAAAAAGTTTACCGACTGTGAACAATGCTATTCACTGCTCGAGAAAACTTGTTGTGCTTTAGCGTGGGCTGTTCGCCGACTAAGACAATATATGTTTACTCATACTACCTTATTGATCTTAAAGATGGATCTAGTCAAGTACATATTTGAGAAGCCAACACTTACCGGGAGGTTTGCAAGATGGCAAATGATTCTAATAGAGAATGACATTCAGTACACCTCTCAAAAGGCCATCAAGGGCAGTGTATTGTCTGACTATCTGGTTGAGCAACCCATTGATGATTATCAGCCTATAAGATTTGACTTCCCTGATGAAGACATCATGTTATTGAAAGCAAAAGATTTTGAAGAGCCTATTCATAATGAAGGGCCTGACCCAGAAGAAGCATGGACTATGATGTTCGATGGTGTAGTTAATTGCAATGGTCGTGGGGTTGGTGCAGTACTTATCACACCTAAAGGAATTCATATGCCTTTCTCAGCAAAACTCACCTTTGCCTGCACTAACAATGAAGTGGAATATGAAGCTTGTATCATAGGTCTTGAGGAAGTCGTTGACCTCAGGATAAAAGGTTTGAATGTATTCGGAGATTCAACTCTAGTAATCAACCAGACCAACGGCAAGTGGTACACTCATCAGGAGCATCTGATTCCCTAATGTGACTATACGAGGAGATTGTTGACCTTCTTCACAATATTCAAGCTTGAATACATCCCTCGAGATGAGAATCAGTTTGCAGACGCTTTGGCTACCATTTCATCCATGATCAAATTACAAGCTGCTAACTATGTACCTAGGATTCTGGTATCCAGACTAGACAGACCGACATATGTATTCTCTGTGGACACTGTCACTGACAATAAGCCTTGGTACCATGACATCAAATGCTTCTTGGAAACTCAGACATACCCACCTGGGGAATCTTCAAATGATAAGAAGACATTAAGAAGGCTATCCGGCAGTTTCTTCCTCAATAATGATGGCTCTTTGTACAAGCAAAACTTCGACATGGTCCTGCTCAGATGTGTTGACAAGAAGGAAGCAGACCTCCTGATGCACAAAGTACATGAAGGTTCTTTCAGTACCCATGCCGGAGGACATGCAATGGCAAAGAAGTTATTAAGATCGGGTTACTATTGGATCACAATGGATGCAGACTATTGTGCCTATGCCAGAAAATGCCACAAATGCAAGATCTACGCAGATAAAGTGCATGTGCCTTCGAATCATTTGAATGTAATGTCTTGACCTTGGCCCTTCGCCATGTGGGGCATTGATATGATTGGAAAGATTGAACCGACTGCTTCAAATGGTCACAAATTCATCCTGGTAGCCATTGATTACTTCACCAAATGGGTTGAAGTAGCTTCATATGCAAACGTCACCAGACAAGTGGTAGCTAGATTTCTGAAAAGGGATATCATTTGTCGATATGGAGTTCCCGAGCGAATCATTACTAATAATGGTTCCAATTTGAACAACAAGATGATGGCAGAACTTTGTCGGGACTTCAAAATTCAACATCACAACTCTTCTCCTGATAGGCCAAAGATAATGGCGCTGTTGAGACAGCTAACAAGAATATTAAGAAGATTGTGCAAAAGATGGTAGTCACCTACAAAGACTGGAAAAAAATGATACCATTTTCCTTGCATGGGTACTGAAACTCTATCAGAACATCTACTAGGGCAACACCTTATCAGCTTGTGTATGGTATGGAAGCTGTCCTACCTGTTGAAGTTGAACTATCCTCCTTACATGTTATGATGGATGTGAAACTGGATGAAGCAGAATTGGTCCGGTCTCGATACAACCAACTGAATTTGATTGAAGAAAAGAGATTAGCAGCCATCTGTCATGGGCAGTTGTATCAGAAACGAATGTAGAAAGCCTTCGATCAGAAAGTCAGATCTCAGGAATATCAAGTGGGAGAGCTTGTTCTGAAAAGACTTCTTCCTCCTCATACAGACCACAGAGGCAAATGGAAGCTGAACTACGAAGGCCCATTCATAGTAAAGAATGTTTTATCTGGTGGGGCACTGATGCTCACTACTATGGATGGTGAAGACTTCCTATCTCCTATGAATTCAGATGTAGTTAAAAAATACTTCGCCTAAAAGACCCGCTGGACATAAAAACAGAATGTAAGTCCAGGCAAAAATATGGCATCCCGACGAGTCAAAAAGAAAATAAAAGACTCGGGAAAAAATAAGGATAAATTGAAAAAATGTACACCCGCTGAGTTGAAAAGCCACATCGGACAGCTCAGGCAAAAATGGGTATCCCGGTGGATCGAAAACCCGAAAGGGCGATCCACGCAAAATTAGGGAAAAAGCAAACAACTGCATTCTGAATTCGTCTGTTCGCTCACAACATGGCCAGCTTCGAAAGGATAAAGCATCGGGCATAATCAATCTTCTTCATAAAGCAGGATAACAAGAACGACAGGGTCATACGGGTCATAGCAAAGGAAGCTCACTGGAGCGTCATCTTCTACATTGCCAACACTTTTATTTTCTCAATTTACAGCAATCTCCTCCTTTCAGGGGATTCACTTCTTTGACTGTACTTGCCTATTCATGACACACAAATCAATAAAATCAGAATATTTAGTCACACTTTGTTTTGTACATTTTTGTTTCGTTTGCAAAATGTCCAAAGTTCATAATACAATACTTGCATGAAAACATATGAGCCATTTTAATAAATGCTTGCAGAAAATATGTTACTCTCAGACAAATCTAACTCCTATGACAGAATCCGGTTGACGATACCTCAGGACACTTGTGTGTTTTCCTTTGTCTTAACAGGTTGCAGGTACTCAAGGCAGACAATCTTTCACAACATGGGGCATATCAAGTATTATTCCCCAGCCATGCCAACAATCACATCATCAACCAGACTCCTTGACAAGAAGTATTTCCTTGCAAAGTTTTTATCCCCCCAGAGGATCCCTTAAGGAATTCATCAATCCCCAGCATATCGCTGGGACGAAGGAGTGGCAACAGATTACCTCCATGAAGTTATCTCCTCCCCAAGCAGGATCTCCCGAGAAACGCCTGACGGCTTTTCCCCAGCAAAGTGGTCAGGAACTTTCTATTCCCCGTCAGAGTTGCCATTCTTTCCCCAGTAGAGCAATGCCTGAAATACTTCCCCAACGGAGTTGCTGATGTAACAGCCCAGGCCCCTCGTAAGGCAATCCCGACACTGCCACCTCACGATCTTCTCTACCCCCCTCACCAGTAGAGTTTTTTCCTTCAGTGGGAATCGAACCCTGTACCCTGGGGTTCAAATACTTGTTCAATCCATTCCAGCTACCAATTGAGCTAGTAGCTCAAGTGGTAATGGGAATGGATTGAACAAGTACTTGAACCCCAGGGTACAGGGTTCGATTCCCACGGAAGGCAAAAACTCTACTAGTGATGGGGGTAGAGATGTTCGTGAGGTGGCAGTGCCGAGATTGCCTTGCGAGGGGCCCGGGCTGTTACAATTTGGTAGTGGGAATGGATTGAACATGTATTTGAACCCCATGGTACATGGTTCGATTCCCACGAAAGGAAAAAACTCTACTAGAGAGGAGGGTAGAGAAGATCGTGAGGTGGCAGTGCCAGGATTGCCTTGCGAGGGGCCCGGTCTGTTACAAAAAAAGGCGCCTTCTTTTGTAACAGCCCGAGCCCCTCGCAAGGCAATCCTGGCACTTCCACCTCACGATCTTCTCTACCCCCCTCACTAGTAGAATTTTTGCCTTCCGTGGGAATTGAACCCTGTACCCTAGGGTTCAAGTACTTGTTCAATCCATTCCCACTACCAATTAAGCTAGTAGCTCAAGTGGTAGTGGGAATGGATTGAACAAGTACTTGAACCCTAGGGTACAGGGTTCGATTCCCACGGAAGGCAAAAACTCTACTAGTGAGGGGGGTAGAGAAGATCGTGAGGTGGCAGTGCCGGGATTGCCTTGCGAGGAGCCCAGGCTGTTACAACTGAAACTTCCTCGTCCCCAACGGAGTTCTCCCTCCGGATAGATAGACCATAGATCTTTCTCCTCGCGGGATCCGGATCTTGGATCGGTTTTCTCATTTGCATAATCATAACATTCACATCATTTTCCTCAAAAATAAGCGCAGTATTCCGTCTAAAATGGAGCATTATGGCAAAAATCAAACATTTGCATGATCATAAGCCAGGTTCGAGCCAGTCACCTGCAAATATCAATATCACTTCATCAGCAATATATAAAACTCATATCCCCTGCAGATAAAGGACAAGACATCCCCTTTGCACTATCAAACACAAATTCCTGTTTATATTTATTCATGCTCTTTTTGACACTCGTCCGTGTCATCTTTCCCTAGTAAAGTCGCTATAAATCCTTCAGAATTCTCAAACATTTGTTCATACTAGTACATATTCTTTGTTGACACTTGCCCGTGTCATACGTCCCCAACAAGTCAAAACACTCGTCCGTATCTTACACATATTTCCCCAGCAGATCAATACTTGTACATACTTATACAGGAGTCTTTGATACTCGTCCGTATCTTATATATATCACCTCCTCAGCCGTTCAACACTCGTCTATGTTCCTTGCTAACCGATTGATACTTGTCTGTATCATCACCCTTAAACACGTGTCAGCGTTTGTTTATACCGATACTCGTCTGTATCGTGGTTCTAAGGATGCTCATCCGCATCTTTAGTCTATACACACTGTCAAACACTTATACCTTTTACTTTAAAGCGTAAGCACTCGTCCGTGTTTACATCCCCACAAAGACAAAACAACTTTTTCTATCCGGCATTCGTCCTATGTCGTGATTTTTTGGCAGCCGTCCCCTGCTAGGTGATCGTCCTTCCCCTATGGATGACCATCCCTCATCCTTTCCCCTAGTGGAATGCCCATTGTTGGAACCTTCTATCCGGAATTCGTCCTATGTTGAGATAAAGAGCAGCCGTACCCTGCTAGATAATCGTCCTTCACCTTATGATGACCGTCCCTCATCATTTATCCGATGGCCGTCCCCATCGTTGATCCTTTTATCCGGCATTCGTCCTATGTTGAGATAATCCCCAAGAGCAGCTGTCCCCTGCTAGGTGATCATCATTCACCTCTTGATGATCGTCCTTCATCATGCTTATTCGATGGCCATTACCATCGTTGATTTTTTCTATCCGACATTCGTCATATATCGTGATATTTTTAGCAGCCGTCCCCTGCTAGGTGATCGTCCTTCACCTCTTGATGATCGTCCTTCATCATGCTTATTCGATGGTCGTCCCCATCGTTGATCTTTTCTATCCGACACTCGTCCTATGTCGTGATATTTTCAGCAGCCGTCCCCTGCTAGGTGATCGTCCTTCACCTTTTGTTGACCGTCCCTCATCATTATTTCATTTATTCTTTTACCCGATGGCCGTCCCCGTTGATCACACTAAAATTCACCGTATTTCTGACTCCGATTTCGCATGCATTCTTAGCTTTTATTTTTATTTTGTTATGTTATTACTTTGCTTTCCTTTGTTTTCAGATTTTTTATGTAATCGGGGCTTAAATCGAGAAAAGGAGCGAAAAAGGAGTGGAAATGGACGAAAATCTAGAAATTCAGCTTTTTACACTTACGGCATCCACCGTGGCGGGCGCCATGGGGTCTGCCATGACGTGGCTGTCGCTCCCGACAAATGAAATGGATCAGATGAAGGTACAAACGCGAACGGTCGGCGAAGGGAATAGTGAGAACACACAGCCGTGAACTCACTGGAGATGAATAGAGTCGCCAGCTAGGCATTTTTATCCCGGAGGAAAGGTAATGCTGCATAGGCCTAGAAAGAGATGGATAAGACGGTTTGCGAACCAAAGAGACTGAGAAAGGGGGTTGGTTACAACCTGGGAAGGTATCAGCACCCAGATTGTCCGCCGTACTCGACGGGATCCACGCTTGAAAGATTTGCGTTTTAAAGGGGTAGTGTCAGTGCAATCTGTGTGTAAAAGAGCTGGAAAAGAATGTACAGGTGTCAGTGTAAAGTGTATAAGTGATGTGAAGTGTATAAGAGAAGTGTCAGTGTAAAAAAAGGAAGAGAAAGAGGTGAAATGCTCATGATAATGAGGCTAAGGGAAAGATGCTGGAAAGAGGGGGAATATGCAGAGACTTTTGTTCGATAACTGTTAAGTTATGCCTACGTATCCTCTCATGCAATGAGGAAGTCAGAACACCGTAGTTCGACCCAAAGAGACTGAAAGATGAATTGACTTGTGAACTGCTTGCTTGCCTATGCTCAAGTGTATGACCTGTCTGGCTCAGGTGCAAACTGTCTTGCATTAGACGGAAGAAGCAAGTTCTCGGTTGTGAGTGAATGAGATGAGAAAAGCATCCCGAAGGAGACGATTATTGTTTGTTTTTGAGTTTTCAGTCTTTTATTGCTTTTGAAAGCTTGTCATAAGTTAATGAGCTTAAGCCTAAACCAATGGGTTTAGTAAACTCATCACATCTTCCCTCTGATTAGGGGTAATGAGAATACCTTAAGTGTGAAGTCAGATTCTCACACTTAATTACCTTTGGTTTAGGATTAAGATCATTAACCTACTTGTGATTATTTAGATGTTTTTGTGTTTTTGTTTAGTGTTGAGTAATGAGGTTAAGCCATAATCAGGGATTAAACAGACTCATTATACCATCCTAATAGAAGGATAATAGATGAGAATGTTTAAGCTGAGGAGAGCTCCTCAACTTAATCCATGATTTGGGATTAAACTCATGACAAAACAAGCCTTTGATTAAGTGGATTTTATTTAATGATATGATGATGAAGTGAGTTTTATGATTTGTAAGACAACTTGAGAGAGACTTGTCCATTAACACTAGGGTTAGTCCTTCTTAACCAATTAAGGAAGAATTAGAACCCTAATGCAAGGCCCAAGTTACAAGTGTGATGTCTTGATGATTTATTAAGTGAATTGATTAAGAGATTTAAACACATTAAGGGTTTAACACTTAGGATTAAAGTTATACACTCCATCCTAAGAGAAGGATGCAGGCATAAGCTTAATCACAAAGCCTTAAAGCCTTTAGGGTTTAGTCCCTGTTTATGAGGTGAGAAGAGAGGACTCAAAGAGATGACACAAAAGTAAAATCTAAGAGGGGGAGACTAAACAAAACCCTAATCATTGTCATGCTTGGTTGTTCCTAGGGTTTGTGAGGTTTATCAAGAATAATCTTCAAAGGAGCCACCAGGAAGCAGATGAACAGGATCAAGAGAAGCAAAGTGACTTGCTTCATTCAAAAAGTCAAGTCACTTGAAGAAAGAAAGTGGGAGGAACAAGAATGAGTAAGCTCAATCTCAAACACATGTAGAAATGTAGCAATGGATGCAAGAGAGATGAAAAGAAAAGTTATGAGAAGTGAAGGCAAATTCACCTCTCAACATTACTTACCACCTGAAATGTTAGAAAAGAAATGCAATGCAAAGCCAAATGAGATAAGATGACATGATGAGAACAAAACCAGAAGCATGTTGATGATGATAATGATGCTGTGAAGTGATACAAACATGAGGCAGCACATGGAAATGTTCATACAAGATCATGGATGCAAATGATGCAAGTTAGGAACCATGATCATACATGAAAAGTTATGAAGCATACATGGCATACAACATGGCAAACACATGGTGCAATGATCAAACATGCTTTCTATATGTCTTAAGATGTCAAATGAACCAAATGAATGCTTGAAATGTCATGGCAAGTCATGTTATGCAAGAGAATGCAAGAAGGATGCAAATGAAAGCCCAAATTAGGGTTTATGATCAATGCACCAAACAAAAACCAAAATCAGAAGCAAACATCAAGATAAAAAATTGAAAATGCCACCCAAAGAAACCCTAAACCTATGCTAAACCAAAGTCCAAAGGGTAGGTCTCAACTCTTAACCAAACTCAAGTTATGATTTTTACAAGTTATTAGGGTTTTTAGGGTTCCTAAACAAAAGAAATGTCAAACAATTTGAAAATGCAAGATCAAATCATGGCCATTTAATCCTAGAAACTACATACTAAACACAATGCAATGCAAGAAGAACCAATGTCCAACTCTTCATAGATAGGCAGAAATGAATTTTTGAACTTAGGATCAAATTAATGCATAAAAATGATTTTTATTCAATGAAAAATTCTCAAAATGCATCAAGATCAAAAAAGAAATTTGATTTGAAGGTTGGACAATGTTTCTAAATGTCTTAGAACCTTTCATGAATTTTTTGGTGATTTTTAAATACCTAAAAGTATTTTTATTAAATTAATTTTCATTAATCAATTAAAAATAATCTTTTAAATATTTAAAAATACTTTTTTAATGATAAAAAATAAAATGAAATTATTTTTGTGTCATGAAAAATAATAAAACTTCAGAGAAAAAGTTTCATAATTTTTTAAGACTTTTTACTATTTTAAATTAATTGTGCAAATTAAATGGAAAAGAAATGAAATTAAAATAAACAAAATGAAAGGTAATCAGAAGGGAGGGCCAGGATTGAGTCTGAGTTTGAATATGTTGACCACGCGCGCTATCCAAGGGTCCAGGTTGTCTCTGAGTTAATTAATTTAATTATGAATTAATTAAACTAATGAAAAGAATTAGGGCTAATCAAACGAATCTGGGCCTTTCACTCACGCGCGAAGTCAACCAGTCAACGGCAATCCACGGTCCAAATTCAAACTAGGGTTAACGACAGGATTAGGGCACAAATCACTTTCAGGCTGCCGGAGAAGACTTCCGGTCGTCTTCTCCGGCCAGCATCTCCCCTGAAAATCCTCAAAACTCTAAAAAACTAACTAAAATGAAATCTAAGAACTGGGAAATGATCCCCACTCACTCACGAACCAAAACCCCTAATCAAAGCAAATTTATACTTCCTAACAAGGCTGAATCGAAGCAAGAAAGAATTAGGGCACGCAAGTTTCAGAGAGCAATTAAACTCTCATTTCATCACCATTTGCAAAACCAAAGGCATATTCATGATCAGGAAGACACAAAGAACAAGTTTAGAACAAAAGAAATGATTTCTGGAAAAATATTTCTTGAGCTACCTGAGATTCGAAGCTTTCACTCTGATGACTTTCTGGCCACTTCTCTTGGTGAAATCCACTCCTTATGACCTCCTAATGATGCTTGAATGCTTGGAAGAAATTTATGTTGGCTGGATGAAGAGTTTGATCAGTTTCTGCTCCAAGCTCAGTTGAGAATGTCAATGGTGATTCAGGCTGTTTCTGGCAATGGTGAGAGGTTATTTGTGGTCTGGGTGATGGATAAAGAAGGTCTATGGAGTTTGTTTTGATGTTTGTGAGCTGTGGTGAGAGTTTCGAAGGAAACTGCAACTTGGGGTGAAAATGGTGAAGTGAGGTTACAGCTTGTTTCAGGCCTGGTTCTTGGTTGCTTTGAGCTCAATGAAGCATGGTGAGTTGATTGGTGAAGATGGTTTTGATGTTCTGAGTTTGTGGGGGCAGATTCGAAGGAATATGCAAAATGGTGTGTTTTGGTGTACGTGATAGTGTCAAGTGTTTCAGCCTTGCTTGGTGTATGAAATGGCTTGCAAATGAAAAGTATAAACTAATCCAATTGGCTGGATGATGTGACATGGCCTGCTGTGATAGGTAAGTTTGCTTTTGCTCAAAGTCCACCTTTTGTGTAAGAGAAGTATGGTGTGGTGCTAGCTTGGTACAAGGGCTAGGGGCTGCGCAGCATGGTGAGGGGAAAGGCTAGCAAAAGTCAGCATCCAAGGTTGCAAGTTGTAGGAAGTGTGATCATGAGTTTTGCAAATTGTTGCTTTATGGTTCACATGTGATTTCCTTATCCCACAAGCCAAAATACATGAGCATTCTTGGTTCAATTCTGATTTTTATGACTTATAGAATGTTTGTGTCATGGTTTGAAATGAACTAGAGGTTACAAAAGGCATTGGTTCATGGTTTTGCAAAATTCTCATTTGAGGCATGCCTTGAAAATCAATGATTTTTGCCAACTTTGTCACACCATAACTGTTGACCCAAGAAGAGTTTGATCATGTTCTTGTACTTTTTGAAAAGGGAAAGATGTAATCTACAACTTTCATGACCAAAGTTTTTCCATTTGAAGCATTTTTGGACCAAGAATCAAGGCTTGAAAAATGACCAAAAATGGAGCATTCTTGAAAAGTCAACTATGCCCAAAAAGTCAACATTTGCCAAAACTCCAAATTCTTGATTTTTGTGAACTTAAACCTTCTTCCATGATCAAATAAAGATCATATACACTCAAAATGATGAAGATCAACCATTGGTTGGGTCATTGGGGGCCTCAGATGCCCTGATTTTGCACTGACTTGTCCAGAAAGTCAACCCTTGATCAGATGACTTCCCCATGGAATTTCTTCATGAAAATTAATATGCATACTCCTTATACCATATAGAGACCAATGGAAACAAGAATGACCAAAAATTTTGAGGTTATGGCCTCTGAAACCAAAACCCTAGTTTTAGGTCAACTGTGCAGTCAAACCTGGCTCTGCATCCATTCAAACCCTAGTTCTTGTGATTCTTTTGAAATCTTGACCTTGAGAGGATGTAATATGATAGATGAACACACATGGATCCCCTTGAAGTGATTGGTGGCCTTTGGAGTGGCTCAAGAAGCTCTTGGATTGCTCAGGTCACAAACCCTAGATGCAGGTGACTTAGTGAATCAAAAGTGAGATATGAGATGATATGATTGAATCTATGCACATGAAATGATCACAAGCCATGGTGTGAATGGGTGAGGGCAAATTTGGGGTGTTTACAGCTGCCCCTATTCAAACATGAGTTAGCTGTGCAGGTTGTAAGCGACGACTTAACAGGCAAACAAGATAACTTGTGGTTGAATACCAAAGACAGTCCAAAATTTGCACTCACAGAATGAAGAAGAAAAGGGATATAGATTGTAAAAGGAAAATAAAGTATATTGTAAAACGGGTGATAGAGCAATGACGGGGACGGCCGACATGCTGGGAAAAGTGTAGGAAATAAAACAATGACGGGGACGGCCGACATGCTGGGGATAAAAGGTAAAGCCAAGACGGGGACGGCCGACTAGCTGGGAACAATAAGAAATTATGATGGGGACGGCCATCACTGCAAAAATCTCTGGGGATTAATGAAACATGACGGGGACGGCCATCAAGTTCATAAAGCAAGGTAACCGACGATGGGGACGGCCATCGGGCTAAAAGAAAAGGAAAAGGGACCACGACGGGGACGGCCACCGGGTTAAAGAATAAATGAAATAAACAGATGATGGGGTACGGCCATCAAAGGTGAAGGACGATCACCTAGCAGGGGACGGCTGCTCTGTTGGGGAATAAAGGAATTATGATGGGGACGACCATCAAAGGTGGAGGACGACCACCTGGCAGGGTACGGCTGCCGAAAATATCAACGATGGGGACGGCCATCGGATAGAAAAGGTCAACGATGGGGACGGCCATCGGACGAGCATGATGGAGGACGACCATCAAGAAGTGGAGGACGACCACTCAGCAGGGTACGGCTGCTCTCGAGGTTTATCATGACATAGGACGAATGCCAGATAACCAAAATCAACAATGGGGACGGCCATTGGATAAAATTGACGAAGGACGATCATCAACAGGTGGAGGACGACCACCTAGCAGGGGACGGCTGCTAAATATCGACGATGGGGACGACCATCGGATGAGCATGATGGAGGACGACCATCAAGAAGTGGAGGACGACCACTCAGCAGGGTACGGCTGCTCTCAGGGTTTATCATGGCACAGGACGGGTGTCAGATAAAAAAAGAAATGCTTACTTGGCGATCTACTGGGGATACAGTAAACACGGACGAGTGTTTACAACCAAGGAAAGAATGTATAAGTGTTTAGATGTTAGTGTATAGATTAAAGATGCGGACGAGCATCCTTAAGACTATGATACGGACGAGTATCAGGTAGAAACAAACTGACACGTGTTCAGAGATGATGATACGGACGAGTATCAACTGGTTAACAGAGAACACGGACGAGTATTGAATCTGAAAGAACTCTTCTGGGGATAGTAGATACAGACGAGTATCTTTATTCAAGAAGATACAAGTGTTTGACACGGTGTATGGATTAAAGATGCGGACGAGCATCCTTAAGGTTATGATACGGACGAGTATCATGTAGAAACAAACGCTTGACGCATGTTCTGAGATGATGGTACGGACGAGTACCAACGGGTTAACAAAGAACAAGGACTAGTGTCGAATCTGAGGGGATATAAAAGGTATATACAAGATACGGACGAGTATCTGAGTAGTATGAGTAGTTAACTGCTGGGGAGTGCGACACGGACGAGTGTCAAAAAAGGAGAAGAGTGTAATATAAACAAGTATCTGATACACAAAGTCTAGGCGACTGCGCTGGGGATATGACACGGACGAGTGCCAAGAAAGTGTATATAAGTATATGTGAGTACAAAGAGGATGTCTTTGGCTTTCTGCTGGGATATAACACGGACGGGTGTCAAAAGGAGTATATACTGGTGTTTGTGATTTGTGAGGCAACTGCTTTTGCTGGGAACTCTGGTGGGGATTTTTCTTCCGTATGTTGATGAACTGTAATCATTCACAGGTGTTGATTCAGAACATGGCTTATGATTATGCTATGCGTTGGATTTTTGCCGTAATGCTCCGTGTTAGACGGAATGCTACGCTTTGTGGGTGAATATGATGCAAATGCCATGATTATACAAAGATACCAAAACCGGGATTCGGATCCCGTTGCTGCGAAGATCTTTGATCGATCTGCTGAAACAGGCATCCCAGCTGGAGATGAGATCACTGGTAGATCCGTCATGAGGTGATGTCTGCTTGGGGATCTAGGTCACTGATTGACATATCCTTGTAATATAGGACCCAGTTGGGGTTTGTAGAAGCCTTCTTCGCTCTGTTGTGATCTTCTATGCGCTGCTCTCCTGGATAGAGGCTGGGGATTCTGTGGGGAGATGATTCCCTGACTCCTGTATTTTTACTGAGGAAGAATGATTGGTACTATGGCTGGGGAGAGTTGTTGGTAACTCAGCTGGGGAGAGTAATGAGAGGCAAACTCAGCTGGGGAGAAGGCACCTTGAGTGCTAAGACTGTTTGTTGATTTGCCAACTTGCTGGGATGTAACTTGCATGCCCCAGGTTGCGTCCTGGATACCTGCAATCCTGCAAAGATAAGGAAACGCACAAAAGGTCCCGAGTTATCCTTTACTGGATTCCGTCATAGGAGTTAAGCATTCTCAAGAGTAAGTATATTCCCTGCAAGCATGTGTTTCTATTTTTAGTGAAAAACATCTGTACTTATGCAATTAGTTTTTTAGAGACATCAGACATTCTTTGCAAATAAAAAAAATGTATAAGACGAGACATGACTGAAAAATCTGATTTTATTAATTCATGTGCCCTGAATTGGCAAGATACAGTCAAAGAAACAAATCTCCTAAAAGGAGGAGACTGTTACAAATTGAGAAACAAAGTGCTGGCGATGTTGACGACGCTTTCAAAGGAGCTTCCTCTTCTGCTATGACTCGTATGACAATGACGTTCTTCTCGCCTTGCTTTCTGAAGAAGGCTGATTCTGATTGAAGCTTGATCCTTTTGAAGCTCTCCGAGTTGCAAGTGATACAGACGAATTCAGAATTCAGTTGTTCGCTTATTCCCTTATTTTGCATGGATTGCCCTTTCGGGTTTTCAATCCATCGGGATACCCATTTTTGCCTGAGTTGTCCGATGTGGCTTTTCAACTCAGCGGGTGTACATTTTTATTTATTTTCCCTTATTTTTGCCCGAGTCTTTTATTCTGTTTTTGATTCGCCGGGATGCCCTATTTTTGCCTGGACTTACATTCTATTTTTATGTCCAGCGGGTCATTTTTATGCGAAGTATTTTTTAACTGCATCTGAATTCACAAGGGACGGGAAATCTTCACCATCCATGGTGCTGAGCATCAGTGCTCCACCAGAGAAAACTTTCTTTACAACAAACGGTCCTTCATAATTAGGAGTCCACTTGCCCCTGTGGTCTGTATGAGGAGGGAGGATTCTTTTCAGCACAAGATCTCCTACTTGGTACTCTCGGTGCCTGACTTTCTGATCGAAGGCTCTCTTCATTCTTTTCTGATATAGCTGCCCATGACAGATTGCAGCCAATCTTTTCTCTTCGATCAAACTCAGTTGCTCGTATCGGGCCCTAGCCCATTCTGCTTCGTTCAGCTTAACATCCATCAATACCCGCAGAGAGGGTAGTTCAACTTCAACCGGTAGGACTGCTTCCATACCATACACAAGTTGATACGGTGTTACCCCAGTGGATGTCCTGATTGACGTGCGGTACCCATGCAAGGCGAACGGTAGCAATTCATGCCAGTCTTTGTAGGTGACTACCATCTTCTGCACAATCTTCTTGATATTTTTATTTGCTGCCTCAACAGCGCCGTTCATCTTTGGCCTGTAAGGAGAAGAATTGTGGTGTTGGATCTTGAAGTCCCGGCATAACTCAGCCATCATCTTATTGTTTAAGTTGGAACCATTATCAGTAATGATTCGCTCGGGAACTCGTATCGACAGATGATATCTCTCTTCATAAATCTGGCTACCACTTGTCTTGTAACATTTGCATAGGAGGCGGCTTCGACCCACTTAGTGAAATAATCAATGGCGACCAGGATGAATCTGTGGCCATTTGAAGCGGTTGGCTCGATCTTGCCAATCATATCAATGCCCCACATGGCAAAGGGCCATGGTGAAGACATGATGTTCAGAGGATTGGGAGGCACATGCACCTTATCTGCATAGATCTGGCATTTATGGCATTTTCTGGCATAAGCACAACAGTCTGCATCCATGGTGATCCAGTAATAACCTGATCTTAACAACTTTTTAGCCATGGCATGCCCTCCGGCATGGGTACCAAATGATCCTTCGTGCACTTCATGCATCAACAAACCTGCTTCCGTCTTGTCAACACATCTGAGGAGTACCATATCAAAGTTCCTTTTGTATAAAGATCCATCAGTGTTCAGAAAGAAACTCCCAACAAGCCTCCTCAAAGTCTTCTTATCATTGGAAGATGCCCCAGGTGGGTATGTTTGATCCTCTAAGAAGCACTTAATGTCATGGAACCAAGGCTTATCATCTTTAACAACATCTGCTGCAAATACATATGCTGGTCTATCAAGTCTGGACACTGAAATCTGGGGTACAAAGTTAGCAGCTTGAACTTTGATCATGGATGAAATGGTAGCAAGAGCATCTGCAAATTGGTTCTCGTCCCGAGGGATATACTCAAGCTTGACTGTTGTGAAGAAAGTCAATAACCTCCTTGTATAATCCCTGTAAGGTATCAGATGATCCTGGTGGGTGTACCATTTGCCGTTGGTTTGATTGACTACCAAAGCTGAATCTCCGAATACAGTTAAAGTCTTCATCCTGAGGTCAATGGCTTCCTCAAGACCCATAATGCAAGCTTCGTATTCAGCTTCGTTGTTAGTGCAGTTGAAAGTGAGTTTGGCCGAGAAAGGCATGTGAACTCCCTTAGGTGTAATGAGTACTGCACCAACACCACGACCATTCATGTTAACAGCCCCATCAAACATCATAGTCCATTCTTCTTCCGGGTCGGGCCCTTCAGTGTGAATAGGCTCTTCATGATCTTTTGCTTTAATGAACATGATGTCTTCATCAGGGAAGTCAAATCTCATAGGCTGGTAGTCATCAATGGGTTGCTCAGCAAGATATTCAGATAGTACACTGCCCTTGATGGCTTTCTGAGAGGTGTACTGGATGTCGTATTCTGTGAGAATCATCTGCCATCTCGCAACCCGTCCGGTAAGGGCTGGCTTCTCGAAAATATACTTGACTGGGTCCATCTTTGAGATCAATAAGGTGGTATGGGTCAACATATACTGTCTTAGTCGGCGAGCAGCCCACGCTAAAGCACAGCAAGTCTTCTCGAGCAGTGAATAACGTTGTTCACAGTCGGTAAACTTTTTGCTTAGGTAGTATATTGCATACTCTTTTCGACCAGACTCGTCATGCTGGCCCAGCACACACCCCATTGACTCTTCTAATACTGTCAAGTACATTATCAGAGGTCTTCCTTCAACTGGTGGCATAAGGATTGGAGGTTCTTGCAGATATTCCTTGATCTTGTCAAAAGCCTTCTGGCAGTCTTCGCTCCACCTGACCGTCTGTTCTTTTCTTAATAGCTTGAACAAGGGTTCACAGGTTGCTGTCAGGTGAGATATGAACCTTGAAATGTAGTTCAATCGACCTAAGAACCCTCGAACTTCTTTCTCTGTTTTCGGTGCAGGCATCTCTTGAATAGCTTTGACCTTATCAGGGTCAACTTCAATCCCTTTTTCGCTTACAATAAAACCCAGCAGCTTACCGGATCGCACCCCGAATGTGCATTTATTGGGGTTCAGCTTTAGTTGGTACTTCCTCAGACGCTTGAACAATTTGAGCAGATTTACCAGATGTTCTTCTTCAGTGAGGGACTTGGCAATCATATCATCCACATAGCATTCTATTTCTTTATGAATCATATCGTGGAATAATGTTACCATAGCCCGTTGATATGTTGCGCCGGCATTCTTGAGCCCAAATGGCATTACCTTGTAGCAGAACGTGCCCCAGGGTGTGATGAAGGTTGTCTTCTCCATGTCTTCAGGTGACATTTTGATCTGATTGTATCCTGAAAATCCGTCCATGAAGGAGAATACCGAGAACTGAGCCGTATTATCAACCAGTACATCAATGTGAGGTAATGGGAAATCATCCTTCGGGCTGGCTCTGTTCAGATCCCGGTAGTCGACACACATCCTTACTTTGCCGTCTTTCTTAGGCACAGGCACAATATTAGCAACCCACGGTGGATAGCTAGTCACAACGAGGAACCCGGCGTCCCACTACTTTTGTACCTCTTCCTTGATTTTCATAGCCATGTCTGGACGAGTACGGCGCAGTTTCTGTTTGACCGGTGGGCACTCTTCTCTCAAAGGCAGCTTGTGTACAACAATGTCGGTATCCAACCCTGGCATGTCTTGATACGACCAAGCAAACACGTCCACATACTCTTGAAGCAGATCAATCAGTTGTCTCTTCACTGAGTCTTGCAGGCAGGCCCCGATTTTAACTTCTTTCACGTCTTCATCCGTACCAAGATTGATCACTTCAACCTCCTCCTGGTGAGGAGTAATAACCTTTTCCTCTTGTCTTAACAACCTGGCTAGCTCTTCAGGAAGCTCATATTCTTCATCAACCCCTTCATCAGCTTGATTGATTGGATTGTCAAAGTCATACAAAGTCATAGCCGTGCTGTTGTCGGTGCTGTCTGGAAGGCACTCTCTGCAAGGGTTAAGTTTGTTCATTTTAGTGATCTGATTTTAATCTTTATTTAGAAAAGTGAGATGAAGTTGTCATTTTGAAAACACCGCCATTTATTTTTTGTACAAAAAGAAAAAAGGAAAAACAGTGAACGAAAAGAAAAAGACTCGTTTGCAAAAAGATGTCTGATATTTCATTAATTGATCTTTTTTGCACAAAAAGTACAGATGGCCCGATTACAAAATGAGTCTTGTCATCTTGGGCAAGATGCAAGACTTTGATGCATGCTATAAAAATACAGGAAATAATAATTACTCTGCATGAGTAACTCTTATAATTTCCTGGGAAGACCAGTTCGAGACACTGCTCCCCGGGATCTTTGGACGAATCCAGCTTTCCAGGTTGCACTCCTCTTCCAGCTCGTCTTCCAGACAATTGATAGCATCAGGGGTAAGCATCCCCCCACTCACAAAATTGGGCTCTTTCGCAGCCGCCGCTTGATCTTGTTGAGTTGGTTTGTAACCCAACCCAAATCTGTCTTCTTTCTTCTCCACCGGTAGTAGCTTGCCCCAGCCTTGGGCAGTTCCTTCCTCAACAACCTTCCGGGCTTGTTGGTATGATGATATTGAAGTACCAGATACAGCAGATGTCTCATTCACATTCAAGGCTTCAAACCCCTGGCTCATTGTTTCATGGATCTCCCCATCCATTTCAATGTACTTATAGGTTGCCAGGTGGCTGACAAAAATATCCTCCTCTCCGCAGATTGTAACGATTTGACCCTCCCACTCATATTTTAACTTCTGGTGAAGGGTAGAGGTCACGGCGCCAGCAGCGTGAATCCATGGCCTACCCAACAAACAGCTGTAGGCAGGCTGAATGTCCATCACATAGAAGATAGTTTTAAAGGTCTGCGGGCCAATCGTTATGGGCAGTTCAATTTCTCCCAGAACCGATCTCTTTGAACCATCAAAGGCTCTTACCACCAGGTTGCTGGGTCTCAATGCCAAACCGTCATATTCTAGCTTCACTAGAGCCTTTTTAGGTAGGACATTAAGGGATGACCCCGTGTCTACCAGCACATGGGAAAGGACAGCACCTTTGCATTCCATGGTTATGTGCAAGGCTTTGTTATGGTTGCGGCCTTCCGTTGTCAAATCAGTATTGGTGAACCCTAGTCCGTGACTAGCATTAACATTTCCAACTACAGCTTCCAGCTGATTGACAGTGATCTCTTCAGGCACGTAAGCTGCGTGCAAGACTTTGAGTAGTGCATTCCGATGGGCTTCGGAGCACATAAGCAATGATAGGATTGAGATCTTGGAAGGCGTCTGATGAAGCTGATCCACTATCTTATAATCACTCTTTTTGATGATTCGCATGAACTCATCAACCTCTTGATCGAATGGCGTCTTCAAAGCTTCCTTAACAGCTTGATCTTCCTGCACAGGGCTCTTCCCTTTTGCCTTGGCAGCAGCTTCTGCTTCGGCAGTGGGTCTCTGAATTTGTGGAGCGAAAAGACGTCCGCTTCGAGTGAAGCCTCCGCCTCCGCCCACATTGTCAATTTGTAGTGCATGGGTTGATGATTCAAAAGTGATTCTTTGTCCCTCACAGTACAAGTCAGAGCCGTAATGCCAGGGGATGGCATTACTGCTTTCATAAGGTACGGGTCCAGGCACCGTGATAGTGACTGGACTGACTGCAACTGTTGAAGGAACTGTAATAGTCTGTGGATCGTAATAAATTGTAACTGGTGCCCTAATGGGAGCAGCACCTTCTGAGTTGTAGGCGGAGTTGTTTTCAGGATCGTAGAATATGGTGACAGTTGAGACATCTTCATGATTTGTTGCTGGTGTTGTAGGAGATAATGGTGGGAGAAAGGATGTTGTCGTTGTAGGAGGTTCAAAATGGAGTGAAGCTGGAGTTGTAGAAGGAACATTCATTGATATCTGATCAGTTGAAACGACAGATGAAGTGCTCGTTGATGAAACCGAAGAATTGTTAGGAACAATAGTTGCTGCAGTTGTAGGAGGTTCTGAAACCGTTGCTGATGAGATTGCTGGATTTATCGGAAATGATGTGGTGATCTGAAGCTGGCCACTCTGAATTAGGCCATCTATGCCATTCCTCAAATTATCGCACCCATTTACAGAGATATTGCAGTAAGCACAACCCAACTCACACCCCGGGAACATTTGACATTCCAGGAGTTGAGCCTTGATTTCTACCAACGGTGTCCGGATCTGACCCACGCTGGTTATTAAATAATACGGCTTTTCTTCTTCAATAGCGTTAATTCTAGGACCACCGTGGTTTGGCATTGGGTTCTTATTTACATTGGGTGGTGGTGCGAAATTCAGAGCCTTGGAGTCTACCAGGTCTTGTACCTTCATATGCAGAGCTCTGCACTTTTCTGTACTGTGGCCAGGTGCGTTTGAATGGAAGGCACACCTAGCGTTGGAGTCATAATTCCTGGGTAGACTGTTGGGATCTGGAGGTGCCAGCGTTCTTAGCTCAACTAGGTTGAGTTTCAGAAGCTGTGGCAGCAATGTAGCATATGGCATGGGGATCGGATCGATCACTCTGTTAACTTAAGATGGCCTCTGTTGGAATGGCCTTTGCTGACTGTTGTTGTTGGTGTTGCTGTTGTTGTAATTTCTTGGAGGATACTGATTTTGTTGGTGGTACTGAGGTTGTTGCTGATAGTTTTGCTGAGGGGGTTGATAGACTGGTTGTGGATGAGCCGGAGCAGGGATGGTGACTGCAGCCACAGATCTGTGAACATATTGGGGCCTACCCCTGTTGGTGTGGATGGCATTGGTCTCGCCAGTTCTCCTCGGGCCTGCAAAAGGCTTTCTTGTACTACTGGATGAGCTTGCACCATTGTCTGAGATCTTACCCATTTTCAATAGGCTTTCAATTCTCTCCCCGGCTATGACTACATCTGCAAAGCTGGTAGATGAGAAGGCAGCTAGCCTATCAATATAGGTTCCCTGAAGGGTATTCATGAACATATCAGCCATCTCTCTTTCAGACATAGGTGGCTGGACAGCAGCAGCAAGCTGTCTCCATCTTTGAGCATATTCTCTGAAGCTCTCTCTAGATGACTGTGACATTCCCATTAGGAGAGTCCTGTTGGGTGCCATATCTAAGTTATACTGATACTGTCTGATGAAGGCCTCTGCCAGGTCCTTCCAGCATCTAATAGTTTCCCTTGTCAAGTGAGAGTACCATTCTCTTGACGCTCCAGTCAAGCTGTCTTCGAAATAGAACATCCAGAGCTTCTCATCCATTGTATAGGCCTTCAGCCTCCCCAGAAATGATTGCAAATGAGTCCGAGGACATGAAGTCCCGTTGTATTTTTCAAAGCAAGGAGGCTTGAACTTATGGGGGATCCTGACCCCGTCTACCAAGCCCATGTCCATGACGTCGAAGCCCAAAGAGTTTTGAGATTCTAAGGACCTCAACTTCTCAGCTATCTCATCCAATCTCCTATCATAAGCTTCCTCCCCAGCACCCATTACTGTAAACTGATCCTCTTGGGGGTCTTCTTGAAGTACCCTAGCTGCGGTGGCAGTCCCTTGAACATTTGCAGGAATATTGACCTCAGGATGGAGGTGTGGTCCAAATACCGGAGGGTTGACATGAGGTTGTACCCTTTCATTGTTACTGGTACCGGCAGTCCCTATATGTGGATCCTCTTGATTTTGCCTTTCCACCATGGCTCTCAATCTTTCCTGGCTCTGAGCCATGTTGTTCATAACTTCCATAAACTGAGTCATTTGATTCCTCATCTCTAGCCTTTCATTTGCCATTTGATTTCTGACCTCAGTAAGGTCCTGCTGCATCTGATCCATTTGAATTCCCGGAAGGTTGTTTCGGGTTGGATAACGGTGCGGACGGTTGAGGGGAAATACCCGACGCCTAGCAATAGTTCCTGAGGCATCACAACAGAGGTTAGCAACAATAAAACAAAACCTACAAAACAAACAAAGGGTTAACATGCAATGCAGTTATGCTTATTTGCTCTCAAGGTATCCGGTTTGGCATTCAGTTTTGACCCTTCCAGACCCTTGAAGATATTGTTGCTGTTGCTTGAAGAAAACTCAGATGAAGCAGACTAACACAAATATATTACAGAAGGTGAAATAATACAACTTGTTCATTTTACAACACAAGCCCTCTAAGGGGTCAAAATACAGTACAAGAAAATAAAAGTACATGGAAAGAAAGCAACAACAAACAAATGGTCAAACACCAAGACCAAACTCATCCTCACGAACTTCCTTGAGAAGTGCTTCGGTCACAGGATCAGCCGGACGCTCCGTGAGATTCCTGATGAGGAGATTCCGGGTCGTAACAGCTGCTGTTAGCTTCTTGTGCTGAGTTTGGTCCTTTGACCTCTTCACCCCTGCTTTGATCTTCAGCTCTGATATCTCCCTCTGGGCTGCTGCCAGGGCTTCTTGTTGTTCTTTTGCACTAGCTTCCAGTTGCTCCATCTTGTCTTGAACTCTCTTGTCTTCCAGAGTACGAGCCTCGGTGATCCTGACCCACCGAGCCTGACTCTCCTTCAGATACAAGTCTGTCCTTGCTCTCTGGAACTGGGCTTCTTTGCAAGCATTTTTCAGAATTTGTTCTCCAGCTTTAGACTTTTTGATATAATCCCCAGACTTCTCAATCTTAGTCAGGTGCTCCACTCTCAACTTCTCCAATCTCTCAATCTCCCTCATACCTTCACTCCTCTCCCGGAGGGTCTTCTGCAAAGCCTGGGTTAGCTTCTCATTCCTTTCTTTCAAGCTCTCAAACTCTTCCAAACTGACAGTGGCAGGTGGTGCTGAAGATGATTCAGGCATATCTTCTATAGTGAAGGGCAACCCAGAGAATTGGGCCCTGGCACGGGACCACTCATAATATTGTGCTGATGCCACATTGTTGCACTTCCCCAAAATGGTTATTCCCTTGGTTTGAACACTATCCCAGGCCCAGGCAGCCTGCCTAACAACGGTCAAATTAATCTTGTTCTCACAATAGAGAGTCTCAACCAAGTCCTGTGCCTTAGGAGTATGGACCAGTGCATAGCCCAGTTGCCTTCTGAACAGCAGAGGATTGTAATTGATACTACCCTTAACTCCTATTAAAGGCACATTGGGAAAATGCCCACAGCTGGTGATGATATCCCTGCCCTTGGTGCTCTGAGTGCACCATCTGACGTCAGCTGAAGTTAGAACAGTGAGTCTCTTAGCCCAGTTGCTCTGCTGATGAGGGTTCAGAAATGCATCTGTCCTGGGTAGATGCCTGAGAAGCCAAGTGTGGAACAATGGAGCACAACACCTCACTAATCTCCCCCTCTGCTTTTCATTTCTCTGATGCACTGAGTAATAGAGATCCCCTAATAAAGTTGGCACTGGGTTCTTCAAGATGAATAGATGGATTGCATTCTTACTGATGAATCGAGGCTCATCTGCAAACAATACAATTCCATATATGCTCAAGGCCAGTAAAGCACAAACAGCTTTCCACTCTCCTAGAGAAGCTTTCAGGGTAGCTTGAGAGATTAAGAAATCCAGATGAAAGCCAGGGATCCCAGCTTTAGAAGTCATATGCTGCTCAATCAGGACAGGCTCCAGATGCAGAGCCTTTGCTACTTCTCCATTGCTAGGAAAGACCATCTCTGAGTTGAAAGGGATTCCACCCTTGATAGGCAAACCAACCAATGATGAGTATTCTTCTAATAGAGGGCCCAGCTGAAAGTCTTGGAAAGTGAAACATCTCAGTGGGGGATCATAGAACTGAATGCAGGTGTGGATCAGGCTTCTCTGTGATGGGTCCAGATCCATAACCATATCAAGTATATCTCCATAACTTTCCCTGAACAAAGGTATGTGATCCGGAGTGATCAAGGTCTGAATCCTCCTGATATCTGATAGCTCTGGCTGGAAGAAGTGATAGGTGATGTTGCTCTTTTTAGGAGCCATGATGCTGAGACTGAGTAGAGACAGGTGCTGATGATAATACTGAAGGAGTGGGCCACTGACTGGCTGGTGCAGGTGATAACTGAAGCAGATAGCTGATGAAGACAAGTCAATACTGAAGATGGGGTCAAAACCAAAACCAAATGGAAATGGATACCCTGAAACACAAATAAGCAAATGTCAATATGATGCAATGATTATGTATGCAAATGAAATGCAGGGGCCTGTGACTGAGCTGGATCTGATCAAAATGCCCTGATATAGGTCCAAGTGTGCTCAAGAATTCCAGTTGGAGGTCTATAAATCCAGTAACCAAGGTGGGGGACTCAAATAAAGAGCCACATGTCCAGGGTTTTAGAATCACAAGAACTGTCCCAAATTGGAGTATTCTTAAACAATCAAAGCAACAAGGTATTCTGAGGTCAAGGTACCTGCAAACCTGTAAACAGCCCAACCCCCTCACAGGTGGTGTTCTAGAACAAGGATCCTCAGACTTGGATCAGTTATGATAAGTGTAAACACTCCTAACCCGGAGGTACAGTGTTTACAATAACCATAAAAGTTCCTCCTCTAATTCACCTCAGTTTCTGAAGGTCAATACTAAAAGGTCATCCAGACTTAGCAGGCTTCCCAGATAGCCCTAGCACTGCAGGAAATATGCAACACAGAGTTCTCAAGAAGAAACCCATATCTGAACCGTGTTTCATATTCCCGCACCAGACCGAAATGGAATGGGAAAGAATATGATTCACTCTAGCCTAGGTGTCACTCAGGTCCCAGGTATAGGACCTTAACTCTCAATGAATCACCCACCCACCAAAACAAAAAACCAGATCCAGCCAGCAACATGACAGTATGATGTAAACAAAAGCAGTAAAGAAAGCAGTAAAGCAACTGTTCATAAAATAAAACATATACAAACACAAATAAACACAAAACACCCCAGTAAACACAAATCAATCAAGCGCTAGGAGGAACCCACAAAAAGAACCAGAAGCCCTGGTTGCAATATAAGGTTCCCCAGCAGAGTCGCCAAGCTGTCGCTCCCGACAAATGAAATGGATCAGATGAAGGTACAGACGCGAACGGTCGGCGAAGGGAATAGTGAGAACACACAGCCGTGAACTCACTGGAGATGAATAGAGTCGCCAGCTAGGCATTTTTATCCCGGAGGAAAGGCAATGCTGCATAGGCCTAGAAAGAGATGGATAAGACGGTTTGCGAACCAAAGAGACTGAGAAAGGGGGTTGGTTACAACCTGGGAAGGTATCAGCACCCAGATTGTCCGCCGTACTCGACGGGATCCACGCTTGAAAGATTTGCGTTTTAAAGGGGTAGTGTCAGTGCAATCTGTGTGTAAAAGAGCTGGAAAAGAATGTACAGGTGTCAGTGTAAAGTGTATAAGTGATGTGAAGTGTATAAGAGAAGTGTCAGTGTAAAAAAAGGAAGAGAAAGAGGTGAAATGCTCATGATAATGAGGCTAAGGGAAAGATGCTGGAAAGAGGGGGAATATGCAGAGACTTTTGTTCGATAACTGTTAAGTTATGCCTACGTATCCTCTCGTGCAATGAGGAAGTCAGAACACCGTAGTTCGACCCAAAGAGACTGAAAGATGAATTGACTTGTGAACTGCTTGCTTGCCTATGCTCAAGTGTATGACCTGTCTGGCTCAGGTGCAAACTGTCTTGCATTAGACGGAAGAAGCAAGTTCTCGGTTGTGAGTGAATGAGATGAGAAAAGCATCCCGAAGGAGACGATTATTGTTTGTTTTTGAGTTTTCAGTCTTTTATTGCTTTTGAAAGCTTGTCATAAGTTAATGAGCTTAAGCCTAAACCAATGGGTTTAGTAAACTCATCACATCTTCCCTCTGATTAGGGGTAATGAGAATACCTTAAGTGTGAAGTCGGATTCTCACACTTAATTACCTTTGGTGTAGGATTAAGATCATTAACCTACTTGTGATTATTTAGATGTTTTTGTGTTTTTGTTTAGTGTTGAGTAATGAGGTTAAGCCATAATCAGGGATTAAACAGACTCATTATACCATCCTAATAGAAGGATAATAGATGAGAATGTTTAAGCTGAGGAGAGCTCCTCAACTTAATCCATGATTTGGGATTAAACTCATGACAAAACAAGCCTTTGATTAAGTGGATTTTATTTAATGATATGATGATGAAGTGAGTTTTATGATTTGTAAGACAACTTGAGAGAGACTTGTCCATTAACACTAGGGTTAGTCCTTCTTAACCAATTAAGGAAGAATTAGAACCCTAATGCAAGGCCCAAGTTACAAGTGTGATGTCTTGATGATTTATTAAGTGAATTGATTAAGAGATTTAAACACATTAAGGTTTTAACACTTAGGATTAAAGTTATACACTCCATCCTAAGAGAAGGATGCAGGCATAAGCTTAATCACAAAGCCTTAAAGCCTTTAGGGTTTAGTCCCTGTTTATGAGGTGAGAAGAGAGGACTCAAAGAGATGACACAAAAGTAAAATCTAAGAGGGGGAGACTAAACAAAACCCTAATCATTGTCATGCTTGGTTGTTCCTAGGGTTTGTGAGGTTTATCAAGAATAATCTTCAAAGGAGCCACCAGGAAGCAGATGAACAGGATCAAGAGAAGCAAAGTGACTTGCTTCATTCAAAAAGTCAAGTCACTTGAAGAAAGAAAGTGGGAGGAACAAGAATGAGTAAGCTCAATCTCAAACACATGTAGAAATGCAGCAATGGATGCAAGAGAGATGAAAAGAAAAGTTATGAGAAGTGAAGGCAAATTCACCTCTCAACATTACTTACCACCTGAAATGTTAGAAAAGAAATGCAATGCAAAGCCAAATGAGATAAGATGACATGATGAGAACAAAACCAGAAGCATGTTGATGATGATAATGATGCTGTGAAGTGATACAAACATGAGGCAGCACATGGAAATGTTCATACAAGATCATGGATGCAAATGATGCAAGTTAGGAACCATGATCATACATGAAAAGTTATGAAGCATACATGGCATACAACATGGCAAACACATGGTGCAATGATCAAACATGCTTTCTATATGTCTTAAGATGTCAAATGAACCAAATGAATGCTTGAAATGTCATGGCAAGTCATGTTATGCAAGAGAATGCAAGAAGGATGCAAATGAAAGCCCAAATTAGGGTTTATGATCAATGCACCAAACAAAAACCAAAATCAGAAGCAAACATCAAGATAAAAAATTGAAAATGCCACCCAAAGAAACCCTAAACCTATACTAAACCAAAGTCCAAAGGGGAGGTCTCAACTCTTAACCAAACTCAAGTTATGATTTTTACAAGTTATTAGGGTTTTTAGGGTTCCTAAACAAAAGAAATGTCAAACAATTTGAAAATGCAAGATCAAATCATGGCCATTTAATCCTAGAAACTACATACTAAACACAATGCAATGCAAGAAGAACCAATGTCCAACTCTTCATAGATAGGCAGAAATGAATTTTTGAACTTAGGATCAAATTAATGCATAAAAATGATTTTTATTCAATGAAAAATTCTCAAAATGCATCAAGATCAAAAAAGAAATTTGATTTGAAGGTTGGACAATGTTTCTAAATGTCTTAGAACCTTTCATGAATTTTTTGGTGATTTTTAAATACCTAAAAGTATTTTTATTAAATTAATTTTCATTAATCAATTAAAAATAATCTTTTAAATATTTAAAAATACTTTTTTAATGATAAAAAATAAAATGAAATTATTTTTGTGTCATGAAAAATAATAAAACTTCAGAGAAAAAGTTTCATAATTTTTTAAGACTTTTTACTATTTTAAATTAATTGTGCAAATTAAATGGAAAAGAAATGAAATTAAAATAAACAAAATGAAAGGTAATCAGAAGGGAGGGCCAGGATTGAGTCTAAGTTTGAATATGTTGACCACGCGCGCTATCCAAGGGTCCAGGTTGTCTCTGAGTTAATTAATTTAATTATGAATTAATTAAACTAATGAAAAGAATTAGGGCTAATCAAACGAATCTGGGCCTTTCACTCACGCGCGAAGTCAACCAGTCAACGGCAATCCACGGTCCAAATTCAAACTAGGGTTAACGACAGGATTAGGGCACAAATCACTTTCAGGCTGCCGGAGAAGACTTCCGGTCGTCTTCTCCGGCCAGCATCTCCCCTGAAAATCCTCAAAACTCTAAAAAACTAACTAAAATGAAATCTAAGAACTGGGAAATGATCCCCACTCACTCACGAACCAAAACCCCTAATCAAAGCAAATTTATACTTCCTAACAAGGCTGAATCGAAGCAAGAAAGAATTAGGGCACGCAAGTTTCAGAGAGCAATTAAACTCTCATTTCATCACCATTTGCAAAACCAAAGGCATATTCATGATCAAGAAGACACAAAGAACAAGTTTAGAACAAAAGAAATGATTTCTGGAAAAATATTTCTTGAGCTACCTGAGATTCGAAGCTTTCACTCTGATGACTTTCTGGACACTTCTCTTGGTGAAATCCACTCCTTATGACCTCCTGATGATGCTTGAATGCTTGGAAGAAATTTATGTTGGCTGGATGAAGAGTTTATTCAGTTTCTGCTCCAAGCTCAGTTGAGAATGTCAATGGTGATTCAGGCTGTTTCTGGCAATGGTGAGAGGTTATTTGTGGTCTGGGTGATGGATAAAGAAGGTCTATGGAGTTTGTTTTGATGTTTGTGAGCTGTGGTGAGAGTTTCGAAGGAAACTGCAACTTGGGGTGAAAATGGTGAAGTGAGGTTACAGCTTGTTTCAGGCCTGGTTCTTGGTTGCTTTGAGCTCAATGAAGCATGGTGAGTTGATTGGTGAAGATGGTTTTGATGTTCTGAGTTTGTGGGGGCAGATTCGAAGGAATATGCAAAATGGTGTGTTTTGGTGTACGTGATAGTGTCAAGTGTTTCAGCCTTGCTTGGTGTATGAAATGGCTTGCAAATGAAAAGTATAAACTAATCCAATTGGCTGGATGATGTGACATGGCCTGCTGTGATAGGTAAGTTTGCTTTTGCTCAAAGTCCACCTTTTGTGTAAGAGAAGTATGGTGTGGTGCTAGCTTGGTACAAGGGCTAGGGGCTGCGCAGCATGGTGAGGGGAAAGGCTAGCCAAAGTCAGCATCCAAGGTTGCAAGTTGTAGGAAGTGTGATCATGAGTTTTGCAAATTGTTGCTTTATGGTTCACATGTGATTTCCTTATCCCACAAGCCAAAATACATGAGCATTCTTGGTTCAATTCTGATTTTTATGACTTATAGAATGTTTGTGTCATGGTTTGAAATGAACTAGAGGTTACAAAAGGCATTGGTTCATGGTTTTGCAAAATTCTCATTTGAGGCATGCCTTGAAAATCAATGATTTTTGCCAACTTTGTCACACCATAACTTTTGACCCAAGAAGAGTTTGATCATGTTCTTGTACTTTTTGAAAAGGGAAAGATGTAATCTACAACTTTCATGACCAAAGTTTTTCCATTTGAAGCATTTTTGGACCAAGAATCAAGGCTTGAAAAATGACCAAAAATGGAGCATTCTTGAAAAGTCAACTATGCCCAAAAAGTCAACATTTGCCAAAACTCCAAATTCTTGATTTTTGTGAACTTCAACCTTCTTCCATGATCAAATAAAGATCATATACACTCAAAATGATGAAGATCAACCATTGGTTGGGTCATTGGGGGCCTCAGATGCCCTGATTTTGCACTGACTTGTCCAGAAAGTCAACCCTTGATCAGATGACTTCCCCATGGAATTTCTTCATGAAAATTAATATGCATACTCCTTATACCATATAGAGACCAATGGAAACAAGAATGACCAAAAATTTTGAGGTTATGGCCTCTGAAACCAAAACCCTAGTTTTAGGTCAACTGTGCAGTCAAACCTGGCTCTGCATCCATTCAAACCCTAGTTCTTGTGATTCTTTTGAAATCTTGACCTTGAGAGGATGTAATATGATAGATGAACACACATGGATCCCCTTGAAGTGATTGGTGGCCTTTGGAGTGGCTCAAGAAGCTCTTGGATTGCTCAGGTCACAAACCCTAGATGCAGGTGACTTAGTGAATCAAAAGTGAGATATGAGATGATATGATTGAATCTATGCACATGAAATGATCACAAGCCATGGTGTGAATGGGTGAGGGAAAATTTGGGGTGTTTACAGCGGCCACGTCTCAAGACCACTCCACAACTGCCAAGACCCACGATCCCCACTCTTCCATTCCCTATCAGTCTCATGGCGGGCGCCATGACCTTGTGGCGGGCGCCACAAGGCAAAAACAGTTCCCTCCACTTTTTAGTGGATGGGGCATCCTGGTTTTTTCCTGCATTTAGTTTTCCTATAAATAGGACTTTAGTTTTTCGTTTTTCTTCATCCAAACTTAGAATCTCTTAGGCATATATCAGTTTTAAAGCATTTATCATTCCACATCGGGGGGTTTCTGCAATCGAGTGATCGAGTCTGTAATCTGTCTGTGTGATCGAGTTTTGGAGCACTCTGGAGGAAGTTAATCCTGCCGCCATTTTAATTCCAGTTCGTATTTTACTTTTCTGCATTGCTTTACTTTCATTTATTATCCATACTCATACTTTATTTTATTTATTTCTTGCACTCGCTTTACTTTATTTATTTCCCGCACTCGCACTATTTTCATTTATTTTCTGCACTCGCTTTACTTTATTTATTTCCCGCACTCGCACTACTTTCGTTTATTTTCCGCACTCGCACTAAATTACTTTATTTCTCGCACTCGCACTACTTTTATTTACTTTCCGCACTCGCACTAAATTACTTTTATGAAAAATTATAAAAAGAACTTTTACTTTACCATGTCTAACTAAATATATAAAGGTTAGAATGTAAGGATCGTAATTAAACCAGTAATCCGTACAATTGTTCGTGGAAACACTTAAGGGCTATTTTATCTTTCAATTCATGTAATTGATTTTAACTATTTCAAAAACAGCCAAAAGCACTTTGTCTAGTTCATTAGGAGTTTTTAGATTAAAAAGAAAAGAGATTTTAAAACGATTTTCGGACGCGTTAGGAAGTTTAGAGTCTGGTTCGTAAGAAACTCTTTTTGCTAAGAAATCCAGGTTAAGATACTTTTCAACTTAGTTAAGACACTATATTTCTTAAAAATAAGTTTACTACTCTAACGCAGTACGCACCTTTTTATCCGTGACAATAGGAGGGGTTGATTAGAGAGTACAACTCGGTTCTGAATACGCGAAAGCGACATTTCTTGTTAAATTAGTTCTTTTCAATGGAGAAAACATTGCCCATAAGTAGTTCTATTAACAAGTATTGGATTATCCATTGATTACGTGAATTACATTCAAGCCTGTCTTTTATTTATTGTTTAAAATTATTATTTTATTTACCATTGCGCCCTTCTTAAAACCCTTATATTTAGTTGCCTTAGATACACACCATAACAACAGGTACGATAGATTGACACTTGGTCTCTGTGGATTCGACAATCTTTTATATTACTCTGACGTGTTCATACACTTGCGAAAAACACGCATCAAGTTTTTGGCGCCGTTGTCGGGGACCAATGTCGTCAAATTTCATACCCTGTAGTTATATCGTTTAGACTAAGGTTGTTACCCACCGGTCAATGCGAAATACTCGCAGTGCCGGAAGTTTAGTAGACCCCCTAGCTGAACCTGAACATTACGCTCGCGCATGTTTGTTTTTCCATAGGAATAGGAAAGCTATGGCCGAAGATCAAAACCGAAGACCTCTTAAGGACTTCTCCCACCCATCAAATGAGGAACCTAGTTCTAGTATAGTAAACCCCGCTATCCCAGCCAATAATTTTGAACTTAAACCATCCCTGCTGCAATTAGTGCAACAGAGACAATTTGTAGGTCTTGCTACTGAGAATCCAAACCAACATTTAAAAAACTTTCTTCAGTTAGCAGACACCTTTAAAACCAATGGAGCTTCTCCTGAGGAGATACTCTTAAGATTATTTCCCTTTTCCCTCAGAGATAAAGCTCTATCATGGTTAGATTCCCTTCCACCCAATTCAATAACAACTTGGGATGACCTTAGAAAAGTTTTTCTTGCTAGATATTTTCCCCCAAGTAAGACCGCTCTTCTTCGAAACCTAATAACCAGATTTACCCAACACCAAGGAGAGTCGTTATTCGAAGCCTGGGAGAGATATAAAGAGCTATTAAGAGCATGCCCAAATCATGGCTTAGAGAATTGGCTAATCATTCAAACCTTCTATAATGGACTTCATTATAACACTAAGATGACCATCGACGCTGCCGCTGGTGGCGCACTGATGAACAAACCTTACCCTGAAGCTAGTGCCCTTATTGAGGATATGGCCCAAAACCATCAATCATGGGGAGTAGAACGAGCGACAGTGGAAAAGAAGGAAGCCCAAGGAGGAATACATGAGCTAAGCTCTATGGACATGATGCAGGCTAAAATGGACGCATTGGCCCTTAGGGTCGAACATATGTGTACAACTCCGAATACTGTAGCTGCAGTTTCGCCGAGTTGTGAGATATGTGGGACGCAAGGACACCAATCCGCCGAATGCAATCTGTTGAATGAGACCAACACTGAGCAAGTGAACTACACCCAAGGGAACCCATTTTCAAACACATATAACCCTGGATGGAGGAATCACCCAAACTTCTCCTACAAAAATAATAACCCTCTTCAAAATACCACACCTCCGAGACAACAAGGTTACCAAGCCCCAAGAACAAATCAACCTATGCAACCTGTACCACCAAAACCGAGCCTTGAGAAAATTATGGAAAATTTTATCACCGCTCAAACACAACAAAACAAAGAGTTCATGAACCAAAACGTCCATGTTAACGAACTGATTACCCAGTTAGGAACCAAGGTTGATCAAATTATTACTCATAATAAGATGCTTGAAACCCAGATCTCTCAGGTAGCTTTACACCAAGCCCCACAGACTACACCTGGAGGACAGTTCCCTGGACAACCTCAACAAAACCCGAAAGGGCAAGCTAATGCCATTACTCTACGAAGTGGACCCGCTTATAAGGAACCTTTGAACCCTAGATTAAGTGAGCCCGAAACTTCTGAGAAGAATGAGGAGAAGGAACCAGAGGAGTCTGAAACCCCGGAAAGTCAAGAAAAAGGAGAAGAACCTAAAAATAAAACCTATGTACCACCACCGCCATACAAACCACCAATACCTTACCCTCAAAGATTAAGGAAAACCCAAATCAATAATCAATATCAACAATTTGTTAAGGTTATAGAAAAACATCACGTAGAAATCCCCTTTACAGAAGCCATCACCCAAATACCTTCTTACGCTAAGTTTCTCAAAGACATACTTACAAATAAACGTAGACTTGAAGATCCGAAACCCGTGGAATGTAATTCTATTTCCGAAAATAGGTTAGCAAAGAAAGATAAAGATCCCGGAAATTTTTCCATTCCTTGTGTTTTGGGGAATCAGATCATCGAAAAAGCTTTTCTAGACTTAGGAGCTAGTGTAAGCTTAATGCCTTTAGCAGTTTGTGAGAGATTAAACTTAGGAGAATTACAACCTACTAAGATGTCACTTCAATTAGCCGATAGATCCATTAAATACCCTATAGGCATACTTGAAGACGTCCCTGTTAGGATAAGTCAGCTGTTTATAGCTACTGATTTTGTTGTCATGGACATTAAAGAAGATGACGACATACCAATCCCCCTAGGTAGACCGTTCTTATCGACTTCTGGAGCCGTAATAGATGTTAAAAAAGGGAAACTAACCTTTGAGGTAGGTGACGAGAAGATCGAATTTATACTTTCAAAATTTCTTATGGCACCTGTAATAGGAGATGCTTGTTATGCCTTAGATATCATCGAAGAATGCATTAGGGAATTAGAACAAGAAGAAGAAACTGAATCTATAAAATTGCCATCGACCCTTATTTTGGAAGATTACAATTATAAAAGACCTTACATTGATGATAACCTTCACGAATGTTTATCTCTTACCCCAGATCCTATGCCTTGCCCTATGAAACCAACCGTAAAACTTAAGGAACTTCCTAAAAACCTGAGATATGAATTTCTCGATGAAGAAATGAACCGTCCAGTTATAGTCAGTGCTACCTTAAACCAAGAAGAAACCAACCAATTGTTAGAAGTTTTACGAAGGTACCCCTCAGCCTTAGGATATAAGATCTCTGATCTAAAAGGAATAAGCCCATCCGTATGCATGCATCAGATTTTGCTTGAAGAAGATTCAAAACCCTCCAAAGAACAGCAACGAAGAATAAATCCTATAATGAGTACTGTAGTTAAGACTGAAGTTCTTAAGTTACTAGAGGCAGGTATAATATATCAGATCTCGGACAGTAAATGGGTGAGTCCTGTGCATGTAGTACCTAAAAAGGGAGGCATCACAGTCGTGCAAAACGAGAAGGGCGAACCTGTAGCAAAAAGAACCGATGGAGGTTGGCGTATGTGCATAGATTATAGAAAATTAAATAAAGAAACTAGGAAGGACCATTTCCCATTACCATTCATAGACCAAATGTTGGAGCGCCTAGCCAGACACTCTTACTTTTGTTACCTAGATGGATATTCAGGATTCTTCCAAATACCTATTCACCCCGAAGATCAAGAAAAAACTACCTTTACATGCCCAGTTGGAACTTTTGCCTATAGAAGAATGCCTTTTGGACTCTGTAATGCTCCTGCCACTTTCCAACGCTGCATGATGTCTATCTTTGCAGACTATTTAGATGGAATCATGGAAGTATTTATGGACGATTTCTTAGTTTGTGGATCTGATTTCAAACATTGTCTTATCAACCTTGAGAAAATTCTAGAAAGATGTGTGGAGGTAAACCTTGTGCTAAATTGGGAAAAATGTCATTTCATGGTCACCGAAGGAATTGTTTTAGGACATATAGGTTCCGAAAAAGGTATAGAGGTAGATAAAGCTAAAATAGAAGTCATAGAGAATCTAAAACCGCCGAAGACTATCAGGGAGATAAGAAGTTTTCTTGGACATGCAGGATTTTACCGACGTTTTATCAAGGACTTCTCCAAAATAACAAAACCCTTAACTGGTCTTTTAATGAAAGATGCTGAATTCATCTTCGATGAAAAATGTACTGAAGCATTTAATCTTCTGAAGCAATCTCTGATTTCAGCACCAATAATGAAACCCCCTGATTGGTCAGAATCGTTTGAGATAATGTGTGACGCTAGTGACTATGCTGTTGGAGCCGTTCTTGGTCAGAGAAAAGATAAAAAGCTACACGTAATTTATTATGCCAGTAGAACCCTAGATGCTGCTCAGCTCAACTACGCAACAACCGAAAAAGAGTTCCTAGCTGTAGTTTTTGCCATAGACAAATTTAGATCTTATCTAGTAGGTGCCAAAATTATAGTTTACACCGACCATGCTGCCATTCGTTACTTACTGAGTAAAAAGGATGCCAAACCTAGGTTACTTCGATGGATTCTATTACTGCAAGAGTTTGATTTGGATATCCGTGATAAGAAAGGCACTGATAATGTAGTAGCTGATCACCTTTCTAGGCTAGAATACCTGAAACCTGACTCAATGCCCATAAATGACGATTTTGCCTATGATAGACTGATAGCCCAACTAGAAACTATCGAGGATGATAACCCAGACCTACATAAGTATTCTAATAAATCCTTAGCTATAAGTAATGTACCTTGGTATGCAGACTTTTTTAATTATCTAGCCGCTGATATCATACCCCCTAATCTAAACTACCACCGGAAAAAGAAGTTCTATAGTGATGTGAGAAACTTCTATTGGGATGAACCGTTTCTTTTCTAGAGAGGTAAAGATGGCATTTTCCGCCGTTGTGTTCCAGAAGAAGAGGTACATAATATAATTGAGCATTGTCACTCTGCACCCTATGGTGGACATGCAAGCACATCTAAGACCTACGCCAAGATTCTTCAAGCTGGCCTATTCTGGCCTACTATGTGGCGTGATGTCCATGCTTTCATTGTCAAGTGTGACAGATGCCAACGCACAGGAAATATTTCAAGACGTAATGAAATTCCGCTAAGAAATATCCAAGAAGTAGAACTCTTCGACATATGGGGTATAGACTTTATGGGACCGTTCCCACCATCTTTTGGAAATCAGTACATCTTAGTAGCTGTTGACTACGTGTCTAAATGGATTGAAGTTATCTCCGCACCCACGAATGACACCAGAGTAGTCATCAAATTATTCAAAAACTATATATTTCCCAAGTTTGGAACCCCCCGTTTAGTCATAAGTGATGGAGGATCACACTTCATATCGAGAATATTTGATAAACTTTTAAGCAAGTATGGAGTTAAGCATAGAGTAGCAACACCATACCACCCACAGACCAATGGACAAGTGGAAGTATCTAATAGGGAGATCAAACAGATTCTTGAGAAGGCTGTCTCTATATCCAGAAAAGATTGGTCACAGAAACTTCAAGAAGCATTATGGGCCTATAGAACCGCTTTCAAAACCCCTATAGGAACAACCCCTTATCAACTGGTCTATTGAAAATTATGTCACTTACCTTTTGAATTGGAGCATAAGGCCTTTTGGGCCATCAAAACTTTAAATTTGGGTTACTTGACTGCTGGTGAGAAACATATCCTTGATATCCATAAGTTAGAAGAGCTCAGACAATTCGCCTACGAAAATGCCATCATATACAAAGAAAGAACAAAATCTTGGCATGACAAAAGAATCATAAGAAGAGACTTCAAAATAGGCGATCCTGTTCTCTTATTCGATTCTAGGTTACGACTTTTTCCAGGGAAGCTTCGTTCGAGATGGACTGGCCCTTTCGAAGTATCTAAGATCCTAAGATCCGGTGTTATTGAAATCAAGAACCAAACATGTAAACCGTTCATCGTCAATGGACAGAGGTTGAAGCCCTACGAAGGAGGTGACATCCCAACAACATACACCTGCCATACTCTGAGTGATCCACCATATCCTTCAAATGATGTGTAAAATCCGGTCGTCGAGCTAATGACGTTAAACAAGCGCTGCATGGGAGGCAACTCATGGTTTTCTTATTTACGTACTTTTATCCTTTATTTTAATTTGTTTACTTTATTATTATGCCAGGACTAACGATTGAATGTTTTATGTGCTTTCAGGACTTGTTTGCTAACCTTGTACAGAATGCAGAACCCCGATGACATGCACGTGGCCTTTAGAGACGACGCACAGAGAGAGCGTTACTGTGTCCACATGAGACGCCCTATGGCTCCTACCAGGTACCCTGACCATGACTGCATGGATACCTTGGGGATAGAGCCAAGCGTCAGATTCTTATGCCATCAACTCCAGTGGGTCCAGTTTGACGACAGGAACAACACTTACAGGAACTTGACTCTAGAGTTCCTCAGCTCGTTTCATTATGACCCCTGGGATGGACCCGATGGACACGCTGTTTTCAGGTTGTTCGGGATTGACTACTCCTTCTCTCAAAAAGAGTTTGGTGATTTACTAGGTTTTCAGACTACTCCTGATGCTATTCCAGAGACACTGATGGGGTATTTTATGAGCAGAGAAGTGGAAAAGTTTTGGTCTAAAATATCAGGTGGAGGGAGCTAAGATCCTTCCACCCAATTTTCTCAGGTAATCCATAACCCTATGTTAAGGTACTTCCAGATGATTCTAGCACATTCTTTCCTAGGTTTTCCAGATACAGAGACTCTGCTAAGTGAAGAGGAGATTTTCCTACTGTTTTGTGCGACTCAGTCTCGCTCAGTTGCTTGTGGCAACTTTCTGTTGAAGGGCCTTGCTAGTGTTGCCAGATCATCTGTAGGCATCATACATGTCGGTGGGATTGTTACACAGATAGCTACTGCATTGGGTTTGTCTCGCAAATTATTGCACCTCAGGACCTTCTGCTGTTATACCACCCTGGATGTTGACTTCTGTCTTGACAGAGGACTGATGAGGAGGGCCTCGTTTGAGCCCAACATGTTTAGATTACTGATCGACGGAGAAGTGATACATTACTTTACATTACCAGACCCGCTGATGACCAGTGTCCATGATCCTGCTAATTGGAGTTATGCTCTAGAGGGTTATGGAGAGACTGTCGAAGAGCTGAAATCGCCTCCCGCCGCTGAGTACACTCCTACACCTCTTACTCCCCGAATCACTGTTATGTCTAACAATATGTCTATTCAGGTTTCTGATCTCACTCATGCCTCAGAGGCCGATGCTCTATATCAGGAGATTGAAGAGCTTCGGAGGGAGATAGCTGAGATTCGTGGATCAAACCAGGAGGAGAAGCCTACCACATGATTCGTTCTACACTGACGATATTACCCTGGTATTTAATTTCTTTTTTTCATGCTTTATTTTATTTCTCGCATCTCCAGACATATCTTACATTATTGCATCTATTATATTTTCTTTTTCTCATGTACTTTGAATTTATCTTATATATACATATTATTTCATGCACTTATGTCGATTTTTCTCTTTTCTTTTTGATTTTTAATTATATTATTTTTTGTCAAGCAAGAAAAAAAAATAAGACAAAAATATTTTCATTTTTGTCTTCATAAAAAATATGCAAGCCTCATGCCTTATAAAAGAGAAGAAAACACTATCCAGACCCCCCAGAGACCGAAGGTGCAAAGAGGGCCCAGAGGAGGATTTAAAAAATCCAAGGCCCATCAGAAATTAGACTTGTGGTGGGCGCCACAGGCCCATGGCGGGCGCCATGGCGTTCTCCCCTATTTCGGGGCTGAACACTCATTTTCACCATTTTCTCACCTTCCATCTCCAAAAACCCATTTTTGCAACTTTCAAAAACCTCATTGAACCCCATTAAAGCTCCCCCATTTCCAAAATACCCACCATCCATAAAACCTATCCAAAATCCATTTTCATTTTCATCCACCACAAACCATAAAAATCAAACCTTTATCATTTCTCTCATAAACCATTTTCTACCATTTTTCACTTCCTTAGGAGCAACAACAATGGAGTTCAATGGATTTCTTTTTCGTGATGGAAGATCGGGTGATAGGCAAAGGAAAATTATTCAGAGGCTTCAGAGTTGAGAAATTCTCTCGACTAGGTACGTCGATGATAACTGTCTGTATGCTTTGGGTATTTATCATAGTGTTTTTAATTTATTAGATTTCTTAGGCTTGCATAATATTTTCGTTAATCAGGAACTTACCTATGAGAGGCTGACAGTTGAGTTTTTAAGTTCATTGATATACACTGTCAGTCCTAACACTGCTAGCACAGTCGGTACTGCTAATTTTAGACTGTTTGGAATTGAATATGAATTCAGTACCAACGAGCTAGCAGGCTTGTTAGGAATCCCTCATAGGGAAGGTGCGATTTGTGAGGCACCTTTGGATGCGGAATGGTCGGCCGTGGTATTTTCCTTCTGGCAAAGGCTTTCAAGTACTTCAATAAGTTCTTTTGAAGGAATACTTGCGTCAACCATTCACAAACCGACCATAAGAGTTTTCAGATATCTTTTGGCATGTACTATTTTTGGCCGGGAGAGTCCAAACAAGGTAAATGCTAGAGAACTCCTATTTTTGCAAGGATGCCTCACTAGTACCCATATTAATCCGGTCCCGTTTATGCTTGCACACATGGCTTTACTTACTAATAAAACAGGACCGATTGTTTTCGGAGGGCTTGTTACGTCTATTGTTCGGGCTCTTGGCCTGAACGATGAGATAGCTACACTTGAACCACTACCTCCTCGCACAATTAATTTAAAATTTCTGAAAGACATGAAATTATGCCGAACGAGGAGAGAAGGTGGTTATGAGTTGATGGTTCATGGGGTAGCTATCCCATCTATTGCTTTACCTTACAGTAGACGTATTGATGTACGTAATGAAAGGAACTGGACCTATGATCTGAATGCACCACCTGTTTTGGGTCCACTTCCTCCTAATATTCCCGATAGGGAGGCACATGACACTGATGAAGAGTATGATCGGAGATAGCAGTCTCCCATACCTCACATGCCCCCCATCGTCCTTCACAGTCACACACCGCACCATCTTCCTCTAACCCTGTTGCAGGTGCTGCTCCTGGATTCTATGTCACCGAGGAGATGTGGCATGATATGACAGCTAGAGAGGAAAGGCGAGATGGCCTTCTCTCTACTATTTCACAACAACTGACAGACAACATGAGCTTCATGCAACAATCGCGATTGGTTTCGGATCGTGCTTACAACAATGTTTGTCGTACCTTGAACGATATCTCATTAGAGCAGGACCGTCAGAGAGAGTTCAACCGCCGGCACTACCAGCTTATGGAGGCCACTCAGGGTTCCATCTTAGGTAACCTTCGAGAGGTCCGGGATGCCCAGGCTGCCTTATCGGTACGATTTGACCGGAGGGACCAGCATCGTAGTAGATCCCGTCGTTCCAGACCATCACAGCAGGACGACGAGGGCACCAGTGCTCCTCCTCAGTAGTTTTTTTTAGGTTACCCTCCTTATCTTATTTCGAAACATTGGGGACAATGTTCGATTTAAGTGTGGGAGGGGATTTTATTGCTTTCTGTCATTTCCCTTTTTAGTTATTTATTTCATTTCAGTTATTTCCCTTTTCAGTAAGTTATTTAGTTTAATTTTCTTAGATAATGCATGAGTCTGACGAGTCACCAGTATAGTGTATTTTTAGTACATCCTCATTTTTTCCCATTTCCTTAGCCTTACCAGAAAAATTTTAAAAAGAAAACAATGTTGTTTCACATGTTTTTGGGCTTTGAGACAGGTTTAGATTAGGATGTGGTGACTTAGGTCAACTTTTTGAAACATCAGCACCATTTTAGCACCATAGACCTCTTGAATATAGGAATCACTCCTAAACCCCACCACCATGGCCTTTATTATCATTCAAAAAATTGTCCTAAGTAGTTTATTTTAGCAGTCAGCTCCGGCCTAAGAATGCTCTACATAGGGGGCCGATGAACATAAGTGAATGATCCGGTGCTAATAAAAAATAAAATTAAAAAAAAAAGAAAAAGAAAAGGGCAAACTCTGGGATAGGTGACCCTCACAAAGTCATTTAAACCGAAAAAAGAGAAGAAACAAATTTTGCCACAAAAAGAAAAAAATTGCAAGTCAACTATTGTTAGTTGGTTCAGAGGTATCTGGCACTGAACTTGGTAGGGCGGATTACGATCCGATCCCCCGCAACTACAATTAGGTCAAATAAAACTGGTTTACACATGCTTATGTGCCATAAACCTTATGTTATGGATCAGAATCACTAACCGGTCACTCTACTATGAAGCATGTACGAATAACGGGCTTAATGTGATTGCGCCTGAATGAAAAGGACACAAAAAGATGAAAAGACAGGCCTAGGTATTGTGGGATGACATGGAGTGGTTAATATAAGATTGAAGTTTGTGTCTGTGTTATTATGGTACCCTTGGTTCACTTAGTTAGTACCTGTCACTGCATCCTGACTTGAACTTAGAAGCCCTTTAGCCCGAAGACACGTCTTAACACCATTTTTTCTTGAGCTTTAATGTTTGCTTGAGGACAAGCAAAGGTCTAAGTGTGGGAGAATTTGATCACACTAAAATTCACCGTATTTCTGACTCCGATTTCGCATGCATTCTTAGCTTTTATTGTTATTTTGTTATGTTATTACTTTTCTTTCCTTTGTTTTCAGGTTTTTTATGTAATCGGGGCTTAAATCGAGAAAAGGAGCGAAAAAGGAGTGGAAACGGACGAAAACCTAGAAATTCAGCGTTTTACAGTTACGGCATCCACCGTGGCGGGCGCCATGGGGTCTGCCATGACGTGGCCACGTCTCAAGACCACTCCACATCTGCCAAGACCCACGATCCCCACTCTTCCATTTCCTATCAGTCTCATGACGGGCGCCATGACCTTGTGGCGGGCGCCACAAGGCAAAAACAGTTCCCTCCACTTTTTAGTGGAGGGGGCATCCTGGTCTTTTCCTGCATTTAGTTTTCCTATAAATAGGACTTTAGATTTTCATTTTTCTTCATCCAAACTTAGAATCTCTTAGGCATATATCAGTTTTAAAGCAGTTATCATTCCACATCGGGGTGTTTCTGCAATTGAGTGATCGAGTTTGTAATCTGTCTGTGTGATCGAGTTTTGGAGCACTCTGGAGGAAGTTAATCCTGCCGCCATTTTAATTCCAGTTCGTATTTTACTTTTCTGCATTGCTTTAGTTTCATTTATTATCCGCACTCGCACTTTATTTTATTTATTTCCTGCACTCGCTTTACTTTATTTATTTCCCGCACTCGCACTACTTTCGTTTATTTTCTGCACTCGCTTTACTTTATTTATTTCCCGCACTCGCACTACTTTCGTTTATTTTCCGCACTCACACTAAATTACTTTATTTCTCGCACTCGCACTACTTTTATTTACTTTCCGCACTCGCACTAAATTACTTTTATGAAAAATTATAATAAGAACTTTTACTTTACCATGTCTAACTAAATCTATAAAGGTTAGAATGTAAGGATCGTAATTAAACCAGTAATCCGTACAATTGTTCGTGGAAACACTTAAGGGCTATTTTATCTTTCAATTCATGTAATTGTTTTTAACTATTTCAAATACAGCCAAAAGCACTTTGTCTAGTTCATTAGGAGTTTTTAGATTAAAAAGAAAAGAGATTTTAAAATGATTTTCGGACGCGTTAGGAAGTTTAGAGTCTGGTTTGTAAGAACCTCTTTTTGCTAAGAAATCACGGTTAAGATACTTTTCAACTTAGTTAAGACACTATATTTCTTAAAAATAAGTTTACTACTCTAACGCAGTATGCACCTTTTTATCCGTGACAATAGGAGGGGTTGATTAGAGAGTACAACTCGGTTCTGAATACGCGAAAGCGACAGTTCCTGTTAAATTAGTTCTTTTCAAAGGAGAAAACATTACCCATAAGTAGTTCTATTAACAAGTATTGGATTATCCATTGATTACGTGAATTACATTCAAGCCTGTCTTTTATTTATTGTTTAAAATTATTATTTTATTTACCATTGCACCCTTCTTAAAACCCTTATATTTAGTTTCCTTAGATACACACCATAACAACAGGTACGATAGATTGACACTTGGTCTCTGTGGATTCGACAATCTTTTATATTACTCTGACGTGTTCGTACACTTGCGAAAAACACGCATCACCCGTCGCGGTTTATTTACCCATTAACCTGATGGTCGTCCCCATCAGTGCTTTCCTCATTTCTTTAATCCCCAGTGAGTTTTATGTCTTTACCCAATGGTCGTCTCCATCGTGGTATTTTCCTTTATCCTGATGATCGTCCTTCATCAGTTTACCCGATGGTCGTCCCCGTCGCGGTCTCTTTATTTCCCAGCATGATGGTCGTCCCCGTCATTCCTTTACTTACTGTTTTTTCATCCCCAACAGTCGTCCTCTTCTCGATGGTCGTCCTCCATTGCTCTCATTTGATACTCATACTATACTATCCTTTACAATTTATATCCATTTTCTTCTTCTCCCCAGTGAGTGCACATTTCAGACCGTCTTTGGTATTCAACCACAAGTTATCTTGTTTGTTTGTTCAGCCATGCGCTTAAACCCTGCACAGCTAACTCATGCTTGAATAGGGGCAGCTGTAAAGACCCCAAATTTTCCCTCACCTTTTCTCACACCATGGCTTGTGATCTTTCATTTTTGCATTAGCATAAGCATATCATATCCCACTACATAGTTCATTTCATCTGCATCTAGGGTTTGTGATCTGAGCAATCCAAGAAGTGATCTGAGCCATCCCAATGGTCTTTAAGCTTTCCAAGAGGGTCCATGTGTGTTCCATGATCATAATATGCTCCCCAAAGTTCATAAAAGTCAAGGGATCACAAAGAATGGCAAAGACATAGAGGCAGACTGAAGATTTCTTGCACAGATGACCTAAAATTAGGGTTTTGGTTTCTGAGGCCTTAATCCCAAATTATTTGATCATTCTTGTTTCTAATGGTCTTAATATGTTATAAGGGTCATGTGTACCAAGTTTGATGAAGAAATTCACTATGGAAGTCATCTGATCATTGGGTAACTTCTTGAGCAAGTAAGGACAAAATCAGGGCATCTGAGGCCTTCATCAAGGGTACCAAAGGGTCATCATCATCATTTTGGGTCTCTATGATATTTATTTGATCATTGAAGTGGTTGGAAGTTCATAAAGTTGAAGAATTTTGAGCCAAATGCAAACTTGCTATTTTTGGAAAGGACCTGTAATGGAAACTTTCCATTTTGGGAAAGATATTCAACCTATTCTTTCATGACCAAAAATTCTTCAAATGAAAAATCGTAGGACATGAAAGTTGTAGATTATGTCTTCCCATTTTCAAAAAGTACAAGAACATGTCTTGATTCATCCTAGAACTCAAGATATGGCCTTTCAAATTTGGCAAAAATCATATAATTTTCAAGTGTGCACCAAAGAGGGAATTTTGCAAATTCACTTGCCAAGCCATTTCATGACCTGTAATCAACTTCTAAAAATCATACCAACATAGTGCAACACATTTGGATCATAATCATGCCTTGTATCACAAGTTTTCATGGCCAATTTCTCAAGAAATTTCAAAGTTGTCAAAATGCATAAAGCTTGCAAACACTTGATCAAGGCCATCCAGCTGCACTCTATTGATCCAAGGGCCATCCCTGAACTCAGCTGAGGCCAAGACATCCCTTGAAACAACTCTGAACCATGCCCATACCTTAAGTACACAATGTTGACATTTTTGCAACTTGGCCCATACCAATCACACTATGCCACCACCCACTTTTTGATCACTCCCATTGGCCTATACTAACCTTATGCAACTCATTTCATAACACACACAAGACTGAATCATTCCACAAGCTCAGATTTCCAAAAATCCCCAAAACCTTCAAGCTTTCGAATCTCTCAACATAGCCATCAAAACTCAAAACTTTCTTCACCAATCATCTCCACATAACCTATAGAACACAAACCAACCATTAAAATGGCCTGAAAACCCCTCAATCTCAAACACGATTTTTGCCTTAGCAGAACTGGAACACACAAACCAGCCACCATAAACTTGTTCTAAGCTCCTCAATAGCATTAGGGTGACAATTGGATTTGATTTGCACAAGGGAGGAGGCCAGAAAGCTCAAAACTACAAAGCTTCATCTCAGGTAACCACCTTCAAACATTTTCCAGAACTCTCTTTTTAAGTTACAATATCAATCTACATGCTTCCCTGATCATGCTGATGTCTTTACTTTTGAAAATGATTGAGAAATGAGTGTGTATGCTTGCTCTGAAACTTTGCCCGTATTTTTTTGTTTGCTTCGATTAAGTTGATTCATGAAAAATAAATGAGTTTTGATGTTTGATTTGTGTTATGTGATGTTCAATGATCATTTATGGAGATTTTGGTGTGTTTTCATAGCCTAGGGAGGGAGTTAGGGTGAGAGAGCTGCCGGAGAAGATGACCGAAGGTCTTCTCCGACAACCTGAAAGTCATTAGGGCTAAAACCTAATTAATTCCTCAGTTTGAATTTGGACCCTTTGATCTTGTGTTAGCGCGTTTTTGGATGACTCAGATTGCTTCATTAAACCCTAATCCATTTTTATTAAATTAATTAGGATTAATTAATTAAATCAGCTCAGATTAGATCCTGGCCCTTTATTCACGTGTGCAATTAACCCCTTTCCCCTCAGTTTAAATCTCAACCACTGAATCATCATACTTTCCATTATTTTCATTTTATTTCATTTTTATTCCATTACTTTTGTCCAATTTATTTAAAATAGCAAAAAAACATTAAAAAATCTCAAACTTTGCATTTTTTATTCAAATATTTTTCTTAACCTAAAAACAATTTTATTTTATTTTTTGCATTAAAAAAGCATTTTAAAAATATTTAAGTGTTTTATTTAATTAATTAATTGATTTTAATTAATTAAATATGCATTTAGGTTTCTAAAAATCACCAAAAATATCATAAAGCATTCTTAAACATTTAGAAACATTTTCAAACTCACCATAGAAATTTCTTTTTAGGTTTGATCACATTTTCACAATTTTCTTTGAATTAGGGTTCTTAAATTTCACATTTCTTAACCCTAACTTGAAAAATTCATTTCTGCCTAACCATGATGAGTTTGAACTTGGTTCTTCTTACATTGTTTCACATATTTCTTATAGTTTCTAGGATAATTGTCTAATATTTTTATATTGCATTTTCAATTTTATTTGCATTTTCCCTTTAGAAGTACCCAAAAACCCTAGTTAACTTAGAAATTTCATAACTTTCACTAGGATTGGCTTCTGACCTTCTCCTTTGGGATGTGATCTTTTATAGGTTTAGGGTTTGTTTGTGCCCAATTTCAATTTTTTATCATAGTGAATGCTTCTGTTTTGGTCATATGCATCTCATGTTGCCTTAAAACCCTAATTTTGCATCTTCATTTGCATTCTTCTTTGCATATCATGAACTTGTGAACTTGTCATGACATTCCCTTCTTTTGTATGTCATCTTAGACATCTTAAGACAGGTTTGAAACATTGCTTGATCATTGGTGCATCATTTTTTTATGCTTTGCATCCATTACATTTCATGAACATCCATGTGTTTTCATGCTTCTAAACATTCTTCCATTGCATCTCATCCTTGTATGATCATTCATATGCATCTTATGCATTCATACAAACATTTCAGGGGCTTATGGTAAGTTGTTTGGGATGTGGATTTGCCTTCACATCTCACCTCTTCTTTCCTTTGAATTTGCATATTTTTAATTGTCTTTGAAGTGAACTTTCCTCACTTATGTTCTCTCCTTTTTACTTTCTTCCTTTTAAATTACTTGTCTTCTTCATGAAGTAGGTAACTTATTCTTTCTCTCCTTCTCTTTTCATCTGCTTCTTCCTTGGTGGCCTTAAAGATCTTTTCTCTTAAGCATCATAAACCATAGGATATCCAAGAATGATAATTTTTAGGGTTGTATAGTCCCCCTTAGTCTTTTACCTTTGAGTCTCCTTGAGTCACTCTTCTCATCTCTTAATCAGAGGCTAAACTCTTAAAGCTTTAGGACTTTGAATTAGGGTTATGCCTGCATCCTTATCTTAGGATGGAGTGTATAACTCTAATCCTTATTGTTAAACCTTTAATTTTTTTACACCTTTTAATCAAAAGACATTAATAATCACTAAGACTTTATCTTGTAACTTGGGCCTTACATTAGGGTTATATCTCTTCCTTATGGTTAAGAGGGACTAACCCTAGTGTTTAATGGACAAGTCCCCCTCAATTTGTCTTACAAACCATAAAATCCACTTCTTAATCTCATCCTTTAATTAAAATCCATTTAATAAAGGTTTGTTATATAATGAATTTAATCCCTAATCATGGATTAAGTTGAGGTATCTTCCTCAGCTTAAGTGTTCTCATCTATCATCCTTCTATTAGGATGGTGTAATGAATTGACTAGTCTGTGATTAGAGATTAAACTCATTACTTAACACTATACAAAAACCAAAAACATCTTAATAATCACAAGTAGGTTAATGATTACATCATCATGGTAATTAAGTTGAGATGCTTATCACATACTTAAGTATGCTCATTATCCCTAATCAGGGAGGATATAATGAGTTTACAAACCCTTTGATTTAGGCATAAGCTCATTATCTTATGCAAAACACCAAAAAAATAAAAACTGAAAAACACAAAAAAAAACAATAATCGTCTCCTCCGGGATTCTTTTCTTACCACACTCCCTCTATAAACGAGAACTCGCTTCTTCCGTCTAATGTTGGACAATTAGAACTCGAGCCAGACGAGTCATATACTTGAGCATAGGCAAGCAAGCAGTTCACAGTCAATTTATTTTCAGTCTCTTTGAGTCAAACTACGGTGTTATGACTTCCTCATTGCACGAGAGGATACTTAGGCATAACTTAACAGTTATCGAACAAAAGTCTTTTTGTCATCCCCCTTTTTCAACATTCTACTTTTAAGCCTCAGTTCCTGAGAAATTCACACCTTTTGCATTAACACCTGTACTTTCTTTCCCTAGCTTTTGCACACAAATAACACATGCACCTACCCCTTTTAAACACAATCTTTTAAGAGTGGATCCCGTCGAGTACGACGGACGATCTGGGTGTTAATACCTTCCCAGGTCGTAATCAACCCCCTTTCTCATTTTCTCTGGTTCGCAACCGTCTTATCCATCTCTTTCCAGGTTTATGCAGCATTACCTTTTCTTCGGGATAAAAATGCCTAGCTGGAGACTCTATTCAACCCTTTCTCCTTCGCCGACGGTTCGCGTTTGCACCGGGACATAATTCCGGGGAGCGACAGGAGGCACTTGTGCCATCATATTAGGATCCGACGTTGCATATTGACATCATCCTAGACATCCCTATGACTTTTATGAAGTATGTGTTTACTTGTTGACTTGCATTGATGAATGTTTTCCAAGCATGAACCCCATATGACCTAATTTCACCTCATCTCTTCTTCTAACTTTATTATGTGCCATCCATGTTCAAATGTGACTATTTGTGCATCTTATATGCATCTTAACATATTGATACACCTCTAACTTTGGTCCATACTCATCTCACAACATTCTTGTATTCTTTTCTCATTTCATTAAGTGACATTGTTTCATGAACACATGTTTGCATCTTCATCTCACTTCCTCCTCATTCCATCTCTTATGCTTCAATACCATAACTCATGACTTGCATGACATTTCATTGACATTATGTAGAATTCATAAAGATGTTTAACTTCTGAATTTGTCATTACTTATTGAATTTTGACTTGTTTGCCTTACTTGATCACTTTTTTCCATCTCACTCCTTCTTTGGTGCATTGTTGGATGTTTGTGGGACTTGTCCCATTTCTTTATGCTTGAGTTTGTATGACTAAACTTAGAGGTCTTTTGTGACTTATAGGTTCTTACTTGTCTGAGTTTTAGGGCTTAGACCTTTATTCTCTCTTGTCTTGTGCTTGTTTAATTTCCATTTTCCTTTTTGTAAATACTTCTAACCTTGCAGGGGCTTTGGTAAGTTTGAGAGGTCTGGATGTTGCTTCCATATCTCAACTTCTTCTTTCATCTTCTTTTAAGTTTCTTGCTTTTTTTTGTGACGTGGTTAGGCCATCTATGTTTAATTCCTCTTCATCCCCTCTAAGATCCACTTATCTTCCCTTGATAAGTAAGTTGAACCATTTGCTCCTTTTTTCTCCTTCTTCTTCTTTCCTTCTTTCCTTCTTCTTTATTAGGATAGAACTTAAACCTCACTAACCTAGGTATCACATGCATGATAACTCTTAAGATTGTTAGTCACCCATTAGTATTTTACCTTTATCACTCTTTCTCTCTCCCTCTCTCTCTCTCATCTCTAAACAAAAACAACCCAAAAATGATCTAATAATGGTTGAAGTGACCTTGTGTGTATAAACTTATTCCATGGGGAATTTATATTCATCCTATATTGGGATACTGCAAACTTGTATAGCATGATGTGCAAGTCTAATCATAAGATCACCTTCACAATGAAAAAGATTAAAAGACACTTATTCACTTCAAATCACAAAACACTTAATAAATTCAATGAGTTAGTGTACTTAGGCCCTAATCTTTGGAACCAAGTCTTGGGGATCTTCTCCTTACTTGGGTGTGCTTCTTCCTCATTCCATCTTGGAATGAAGTAATAAGTACACATTCCATGGAAAAGGACTCGAATACACTTTCACATGCCAAACACAAAGAAAAAGCTTCTAAAAACATTGAACAAAGAATAAGCGTCTTTCCTTTGGGAATTCATCCCTCATCTCACTCATTCTCAGTGTAAGAACTTGCTCCTACTTATCTTTTTGAAAGACGGTAACGTACTCGTGCCAGACGAGCCTTCAACACATGAGCATAGACATAAGCAGTTCCATCTTTACAAAATACAAACAATTTTCCTCCCTATTTAGGGGAACTATGTCATCTCTGATCCTCATTTCCCGATGAGGTACATATGCAGTGGGGTAGGGCCCATTCGAACACTCTTTTATTTTCTCTACATTTCCCCCTTACTTTTCTTTTCTTTTCCAATCCCAGTCTCAGTTTTTGTAGAACCCTGTCTCTTTGGTTCGAGACCTTGTCCTTTCCTTTATTCTCTTTGGTTTGTGCAACATTACCATTCCTTTGGGATAAAAATGCCTGGCTGGCGACTCTACCTTCTCTGCTCCACTTTCGTGTTTGTACCAGGATGGAAATCCAGGGAGCGACAATGTTGATGCATAATCTTATGAATATTGTTTACATGTCATTTGTGGTTCAATATTTGTGGCATGCAATCTTGATACTTGTTCATGCTTAATTCTTTATTAATGTTCCTATTCATCCATGTTTGATTGTGGTGCATTCTTGATGCTTATTGTTTGATGCCTGTTCATGTTCATTCTTTCATGTTATTATGTACTGACCTTTTACACCTATTATGGCCTAAAAGTATGAGCTATTATGTTGCCTTATCATTTTTTATCCATTTTACACCTGCTGCTATTTTGAAGAGTAGTTGTTATATGCTGTTTATCTTGGTTGCTGGCCATTATTATTGTGCAGGGGCTGGAGTGTTGTTGTAGCTGTTGTTTTGAGTTTTTTTTTCTTTCATTTTTGCTTTCCTTTTGGAGAATGGAGAGTCACTCAACTTTGCTTCGTAGTTGAGTTCACAGCATCATTCTTTTCTTGTGGTTGATGAATAGTCACTCAACTTTACTTCGTAGTTGAGATCTCGACATTGTTTGTTACTTTTTCTTTTCTTTTATTATGAATGAAGAGTCACTTATTTTAGTTTTCTAATATGAGATGATAACATCATTCAGTTTTGTGTATTTGTTCTTTCGTTTGCATGTTCCATTAGGATCACCTTGTCCAACTTAATTTTTGATTAAGCTTAGAGTAGACTAAACTTCAGGTTAGAATCCGTTGCATGATAACATTAGGTAGAATTTCCCTTTCTTTATTCTCAACTATATGATCACCTTTGAATGACAACTTTTAGGAATAAGTCTCCCTTAGTGTTTTCTCTTAAACCTTTGAGTCTCTCTTCTCTCTCTTGAACAAAGCAAAAACACTTGATAATGAGAGAGAGAGTCTCTCATAAACCTGTCAAGGGTGCTTTGTGTAAGTCCCGTCTCGCGGCGATGTGCAAAGTATTCACTCATATGTCATAGTATTTAGTGCTATACACATTACAAAAAAAAATCAAAACACTTCTTTAAAAGAATTGAACCAAGCTTCAATTGTCTTCCCTTCTCATCTCATTTCTCTTCTTGATGTATGCATATGTTAAGTCTGTTTTACCACAAACATGTATACTCGTAACTCTCCATTCAACGAGTGGCAACACCTAATTGCTAGAGTGCGACCTTAACATCAATCACTTACAAACCACAAAAAACCTTTGCAACACGTGGTTAGAAAAACTACACATGCTTCGATTATCATTCCCAATGGAGATACGTACGCATGAGACACAATTTCTTGGCGAGTACACTTCCCCCAATCCTTCTTTCTTTTCAAAATTGCGTTGACTTTGATTCTTATTCCCGATGAGATACATAGGCATGTGATGCGAGATCCTTGCGAGTCCTCTTCCTTCCCTTCTTCCCTCGTTCTCCTTCTTTTCGTGTTAGCATTAGAGCTTTAGATTTTCTTTCACCCTTTGATCAGAGCAGCAAATATGGATCCCATCGAGTACGGTGGATGTGGAGGGATTCAAATACCTTATTTTCGCGTAATTAACTCACGAGCCCCGACTTGGTTGCGATGACCTTGTATTTCATTTTCTTTAATTTTTCTTCAACCGTTTCCTTTCCTCGTTGGGATAAATAATCATTGGTTGTGACTCTATTTTTTTAGTCGGTTATTTTTCATGTTGCGAAAGTTGGAGACTCTGGTTCCCTATGTGATTCAATCCTAGCGCTTGTTTTTTTCTCTTCACTGGGTGTTTATCTTTATAATTTTATTTGCTTTATATGCTTTATTTATTTGTTCTTTCGAATTTATTTTATTGCATTACTGTCATATATATACTTAACTATGATGGATATTTTGTTTGCAGGTGGGTGTTTTGAGAGATAAGCCCACTACACAGGCTTGATTATACATATATGATTAGAGTGGAAAGTCATATTGGCTTGTGTAGCGTCTCGATACGTTGAGTTAACATGATGCCTATATTCAGATGAGGTTTTCATGGGAGAATTCTTCCGTGTGGGTCTTCCACATATGGTAGAGTTATCTCATAGAGATACGTCGACTCTAGAGACTATTCCTGAGGACTCAGTAGAGGCACCCCTCTAAAGGGGTAATAATGTCGAACCATAAATGGTGAACATATTATTGCTTCTTGACCCGAGGATCCGAAGCTAGGAACTTTCATATGGAGACCTTTTTTAGGGATATCAGTGGAGGCCTCCTCGATTGGTAATAATGTCAAACCAGAAGTGGTGAACATATTATTACTTCTTAACCTGAGGACCCGAAGCTGAGAACTTTCATTGGCTTGACCTTTTTAGGAGAATCAGTGGATGCCTCTTAGATTGGTAATAATGCCAAACCATAAATGGTGAACATATTATTGTTTCTCGACCTGAGAATCAAAGAAGCTGAGGAACTCGTGTTCCAGAACCCCCTGTTAGAGGGAAGTGCTTTTGACATGAATTTTGACCTTCAACCTACCGGGTTTTCTGGTTTTCTTATCAAAGTGAACTTTTGATCCTGGTATTTTCAGCCGATTATATTCAGCCAATCTAGTTAACAGCACAACAATGTACAAATATATGTGGCAACCTTGATCCCATTTCTCTGCATACATGACATCATATCATTTCAACACACATTTCTGTTATTCCCAAGGATCTTGGTTTTGAGACTTGTTATTGAGCATTCCATTTAGTTCTTGTGGTTCTTTTGTTTAAACTTGAATCAAAGTAAGTAAATTCCCTGGAAATTACTGAACATATCATTTACATATGCTTATGAATACATGCATTCATAACAGGTACTCGAAGATGAGGATTCTTATTTTTGACTTTGTCTTCTCTTCAGAACTGCCGACTTGACTCCTCCCACTATTCAATTTACAACAATCAAAGTTCAGTTATGGAACAACTTCGTGAGGATTTGACTGAAATGAAGAACCAGACGGGGAAATTCATGGTGGATACGTAAGCCTTGTCTCAGGGTCAAAAATTATTGAGGGAAAAAGTTCATCAATTGAAGACTCCGGTGAGTGTGGTTATAGAGATCTTGTAGAGAAAACAGAGGAAGGAAGGAAATCCTCTACCCGTTTCTACAACATAAGTTATTACTCCTCCCCTCTTTGGGATCTACTCAAGATCATGATTTTCCTCGTGGATCTCCTCCACAACCTGGGGCTCAAGAACCTCCCTGTCAGCAACCACTTCCCGCTATCCCAGAGAATCCTATGGGCAAGGAAAGTGAACAAAGGTCAAGGGAGCCTACAAAGAAATTTAATCCCATCCCAATGTCATATGTCCATTTTCTTCAACACCAGCTCAAGATCTATCTCTTTGAACTTGTTACTTTAGGACCACCTCCAACAAAGCTTCCTTTGGGCTATAATACTAATGCTAGATGTGATTTACATTTCGGGGCACCCGGTCATAGCATGGAAAATTTTAAGGCATTCAAACACAAATTTCAATAGCTCATTGACTCGAAGGCAATATAGTTCCCCTGTTGGCACGAACATACATAGTATTCCCATTTCGGCTGCTGCAAAAGAAATGGGTATTCCAATAATTTCTCGGGTATCCTCCTCAGTTCATAGGTTTTGAGTTCTATAACCTCTATGTCAACAACTTTAGCCTATTTATCGGCCAAGTATAAAGAGGAAAACATATGGACAAATTGGAGGTCCAAATCAGTATCAGCAAGAGAACTTCTCTTTGAAGAGACCATTGAGATCAAGAAGGCCTGAGAGAATGTTTTCTCCTATTCCTATTTGTAAACACACCAAATTTTCCCTCACTCATTTCACACCAAGGCTTGTGATCTTTCATTTTTGCATAAGCTACCACATATTGCATATTTGTTTCATCTGCATAGTTCAAATTCATCTGCATCTGGGGTTTGTGATCTGAACAATCCAAGATTCCATATGAGCCACTCCAAAGGCCACAAAGCATTCCAAGAGGGTCCATGTGTGTTCTATCATCATATTATATCCCTTAAAGTTCATGGAATTCAAGAAATCACAAGAACTAGCAAGGCAGGGAAGCAGAGCTAGGGTTTTCACTACACAGATGACCCAAATTAGGGTTTTGGTTTCAGAGGCCTCAACTCCAAATTTTTGGACCATTCTTGTTTCTAATGTTCTTAAGGTGTTATAAGGGTCATATGTACCAAGTTTGATGAAGAAATTCATTGTGGAAGTCATTTGTTCACTGGGTAACGTTTTGAGCAAGTCAGAGCAAAATTAGGGCATCTGAGGCCCCCAACAATGGAACCAAAGGGGTATTTTCATCAAATTGAAGTTTTATGATCTTTATTTGATCATTGAAGTGCTTGTAAGTTCACAAAATTGAAGAAATTTGAGCTAAACCAAAAGTCTCCAAAAATGGAAATGACTTGTAATGGAAACTTTCCATTTTGGGAAAGTTTTTCAACCTCCTCCTTCTTGATAAAAAATGCTTCAAATAAAAAATTCTTGGTCATGAAAGTTGTAGATTGGGTCTTTCCTTTTTCAAAAAGTACAAGAACATGTTCTAATTCATTATGGAACTCAAGTTATGATCCTTCAAAGTTGGCAAAAATCCTATAATTTTCAAGAATGCACCAAAGAGGAGTTTTTGCAAAACCACTTGCCAAGGAATCTAATGACTTCTAACATGCTCAAATGTGACATAACATGATCAAGCAACTTCAAAATATCAGAATTGGCCCAAGAATTATGCATTTTCATGCCTTGAACTTCAAGAAAATCCAAAGGGGCCAAGACTTCCCAAAATTGCAAAATGGTATAGATCTTACCATACACTTGTGCCAACATGCAAAATCTGTTTCCATGGTCCTCCTTGAACTCAGCTGAGGCCAGACACCCCTTTGCAACTAAACCTGCCATGACCCATACCTCAAGTACAACCAAACTTGACCTTTTGCAAATGAAGCCATACCAATCAGCATAGCCCACAACAACTCTTCTGACCTATCACAGCTTCACATACATTCCCTAAGGATCAAATTTCATAACATCTTGGAGCTTGAATCATCCCATACATTCAGATTCACAAAATCCTCAAGAAACTTCATTTCTTTGAAACTCCAAAACCAGCCATCAAAACTTTAAGCAAACTTACCAATCACCTCCATACATCCTCCAGATCATTTCCCAACCATTAAACAAGCCTGAAACATCAAGAATCAAAAACACGATTTCACCTCCCTCTGAACTGAAACTTCAAAAGCAGCCCAAATAAATTCATTCCAAGCATCAAAGCATCCTCAAGAGGTCCATAGGAGTTGATTGACACCAAGGAGAGACCCAGATAGCTCAGATTGAGAAAGCTCAAGCTCAGGTATCACCAAGAACAAATTTTCCAAAACTTGTATTTTTTGTTATAGAAATGTTCTTCATGCTTCACTGATCACACTGCACCTCTTACTTTTGAAAATGGTTGAATATTGAGTCTGTATCGTGCTTCTGAAACTTTTGCAGTTTTTATGTTTTGATTCGAATTTTGTGTTTGATGCAATATAAATGTGGTTTGAGGGTTGATTCTTGTTTAGAATGATTAGGAGAGTGGATCTGGAAAGTTAGAGCTCCTAATTTGGCCTAGGGAAGAAGTTGGGATTTTGGTCTTACCGGAGAAGATGACCGGAGCTTGCTCCGGTCACCTGAAAGTCATTAGGGTTTGTAATTAGGGTTTAGTTGCCCAGCTTGAATTATGGCCGTAGGATTGTGATTAGCGTGTAAATGTGTGGCCTGAATAATTTCAGTTAACCCTAATTCTCAATTAATTAAATTAATCAAATAATTAGCTCAGTTTGAATCTCCACCCTTGGATCTGGCGCGCAATCAATTCCCTCCCTTTTTCTTATGAACCTGGACCACTGGATCATCATACTTCCTCTTTTATTCATTTTTATTTCATTTTTATTCATTTTCTTGCATATTTATTTTAAAATATTTAGAAAAATTCCAAAAATATTTCCTTTTGTATTTTTGTTTCAAATATTTTTCTTAATCAGAAAATGATTTTTACTTTATTTTTTGCATAAAAAAAGTATTTTTAAAATATTTAAATGTTTATTTTAATTAATTAATTGAATTTAATTAATTAAAATAGAATTTAGGTTTCTAAAAATTACCAAAACATTCACGTTGCATCTTAACACATTTAGAAACATTTTCAAACCCCTCATACAAATTTCTTTTACGTATTGATCATCATTTGACAATTTTCTTTGAATTTAGGGTTCATAAAATCACATTTTTAACCCTAACCTTTGAAAATTCTTTTCTGCCTAACCATGAAGAGTTTGAAGTTGGTTCTTTTTGAATTGTTTTACACATATCATGTAGTATCTAGGATATTTTTGGCATAAGTTTATCTTGAATTTTCAATTTGTTTGGCATTTTACCTTGAAGATCACCCAAAAAACCCTAGAAAATTAGGAAATTCATAACTCCTTCTAGGTTTAGCTTCTAACCTCCCCCTTTGGATGGTAAACTAATATAGATTTAGGTTTCCTTTGAGTGCACTTTCAATTTTTTATAATTTCATTTGCTTCTGTCTTTTCCATTTGCATCTCATCCTTTCATGTAACCCTAATTTTGCATCTTCACTTACATCTTACATTGCATTGCATGAACATATGAACTTGCCATGCCATTCTGAGCATTTGTATGCCATCTTAGACATCTTAAGACATTGCTTGATCATTTATTCATGCATTTGCTATGCTTTGCATCCATTTCATTCCATAAACATCCATGTGTTTACATGCTTCCTACATGCTTCATTTGCATTCATTCTCTTGTATGATCACACACATGCATCTTGTATGCCTTTGCATCATATCATAGCATCATTTACATCATGTACATGCTTCTGGTTTTGGTCTTTGCCCTTGCATATACATTGTTTCATTTCATTTCTTTCCTTATGCATCTTGTGCTAACTTTTCAGGTTAATGGTAAGTTTGTCTGGGAGGTGGATTTTCCTTCACCTCCCACCTATTCCCATCATTTCATATTGCATCCTTGCTGCATTTTGTTTGTCTCTGAGTGGGCTTGCTCACTTGTGTTTTTCTTCCTTTCTTCCTTTAAGTTACTTATCTTCTTAGGAAGTAAGTAACTTATTCTTCTTCTTCTGCTTCCTTCTCTTTTCATCTTGCTTCTCCTTGGTGGCTTCCTTGAATACTTCTCCTTTTAAGCCTCACAAACCCTAGGACTTCCAAGCATGATAACTTTATAGGACTTAATAGATTCCCTTAGACCTTTTTTCCTTTGAGTCTTCTTTGTGTCTCTCTTCTCATCTCATAATTAAAGAATAAACCTTTAAGGTTTTAGGACTTTCGAATTAGGGTTATGTCTGCATCCTTCTCTTAGGATGGAGTGTATAACTTTAATCCTAAGTGTTAAACCCTTAATCTGTTTAAACCTCTTAATCAATCCATCTAATAATACAAAAGACATTAACTTGTAACTTGGGCCTTACATTAGGGTTCTAATTCTTCCTTTATGGTTAAGAAGGACTACCCTAGTGTTTAATGGACAAGTCTTCCTCAAGTTGTCTTACAAATCATAAAACTCACTTCTTAATCTTACCACCTTTAATTAAAATCCATTTAATAAAGGCTTGTTTTGTCATGAATTTAATCCCTAACCATGGATTTAGTTGAGGAGTATTCCTTAGCATAAGTGTTCTCATCAATTATCCTTCTATTAGGATGGTATAATGAGTTCACTAATCTGTGATTAGAGATTAAACTCATTACTTAACACTAAACAAAACCAAAAAAAAAACATCTAAATATCACAAGTAGGTTTATGATCTTAATCCTACATCATTATGGTAATTAAGTTGAGATGCTTGTCTCATACTTAAGTATGCTCATTATCCCTAATCAGGGAGGATATAATGAGTTTACAACCTTTGATTTAGACTTAAACTCATTAACTTATGACAAACTCCAAAGTCAATAACAAAACTAAAAACACAAAAACAAACAATAATCGTCTCCTTCGAGATTCTTTTCTCATCACACTCATTCATAAACGAGAACTCGCTTCTTCCGTCTAATGCAAAATAGTTAGCTCTCGAGCCAGACGAGTCATACACTTGAGCATAGGCAAGCAAGCAATTCACAGTCAATTTATCTTTCAGTCTCTTTGAGTCGAACTACGGTGTTCTGACTTCCTCATTGCACGAGCGGATACGTAGGCATAACTTAACTGTTATCGAACAAATGTCTCTATGTCTTCCCCCTCTTTCAGCATTCTCTTTTAAGCCTCATTCCTGAGCATTTCACTTCTCTTTTGCACTAACTCCTGTACATCCCTCTTCCAGCTTTTGCACACAGATAACACATACACCTACCCCTTTTAAGAACAAACTTTTAAGCGTGGATCCCGTCGAGTACGACGGACAATCTGGTTGCTAATACCTTCCCAGGTTGTAACCAACCCCCTTTCTTAGTTTCTCTGGTTCGCGACCTTCTTATCCATCTTTTTCTAGGTTTATGCAACATTACCTTTCCTTCGGGATAAAAATTCCTAGCTGGCGATTCGATTCAACTTCACCTTCATTTTCTCCTTTCTCCGACCGTTCGCGTCTATACCCTATCTGACAAGGTGTCTTTTTGGGGAGCGACACTATTCCTCGTAGCCAACTGCCTGCTTATTTACTCCAAGTTTCTTTGGTTCAGCTAATAGAGGTTAAGCCTGCTCCGAGCATTTTCCCTTGGGATTATAAAACGAATTCTAGGTATGCGTACCACTCAAGAATTCTTAGACATTCAACTGAGAATTGCAAAGGGAACAAAGTGCAATATCTGATCGACTCAATGGTAATAAATTTTACCCCAGTCGGGTTGTGTATATGTTGAAGTCGGATTGCAAAGAAATATCTAGAAGCAACAAGTCTGGCGGGAGTCAGACTTCCTCAACAATGACAATCATTTTGTTTCTCTACTGCATTTTCATTTGTAGTTTTTATTGTTTGTTAAAACATTTGTGTGCATGTTGAACTTGTTCCTTCTTTAATGTTAATCTTAATACAAATCCATTCGTGTTCACTCTTAAATATTTATGTGCATTGCAATACCAATTTTCTTGCTTAAACTCTTTGAGGGAGGATGATGAAGTGAAAACACAAAATTCTCTGATTGTATGTTTTTGAATAAATCCATACTGATGATGCACATGCATTGTTTCAAATCCCCAAACACCGGATATATAAGGGAGATACACCCTTTCTAACCCTTATGAGCCTTGAAGTAGGAGTTTCTTTTCACATGAAAAACCCAAACATTTAACCCAGGGGCATGGTAGTCGTCAGTTAATTTGACCAAGTGTTCAAATTTCAAAAGGAATATGCATCCCAGGATATATTACCTTTCATTCCACCAAATCAAAAGGTCAAGGAACGTGAAACTACAATGGTTATCCCTCATCAACCAAAGAATGAGGCAGTTACAACCCTTTCATCAAGACAAACTAGTGTCACACGATTTGTTCAAAAAAAAAGAAGAGAAAAAAATCAATAGAAAAAGAAAAGAAAGAAAAAGCCCGCTAAGTCGAAAGCTTGAAAACAAGTGGCTTAGAAAAAAATTAGGGCATCCCACTGGACTTCAAAATCAAAAAATAATTCAGAAGAATCAATCATGGCAAAATTTAGGGATAAACAAAAGAATGAAAAAGAAGCAAAAAGAGAAAAGGATTACAAAAGAAAAAACTTGAATCAAGAATAATTCATATGACTATAAAACACCAAGACAAAGAGGTGTCTAAATCCAAACAAAAATCGCAATGGTTTCTTAACCATCACAAAACCATTTTGAGAGATTACCGTTTGTGCTAGATTAGCTGAATATAGAACTGGAGAACAATAAGGAGAATGGGTGGGTACAAATAAACTTTGAGCCTTAAATCCTTTTTTGTGAAACCATGAACCATGCCACAATATAACCCACATAAGTCTTAATTGAAAGAGAGTTTATTTCAAATGTGTACTTTAACGAGATAACATTCCTGACTCCCATGAGTTATGCTAGTAGACCTTTGTTGGTATTGAATGTGCATGCTGTCTTTCATTCAAAAATCAACGTTTCACCCTAACTAGTGATTCGTTCACATGGTTTTGTGACATTTTTTCAGTAAAAGACTTCAATATTAACATGTGTGTTTCATTAGAATAATCAATTTTAGAATAAATATTTTTTACTTACATACATTTCTTTAACATCAAAGAAGCTTACATAATGAACATCAGTTAAGACGCTTAATCACACCAAGTTGAGGGACCCAAAGATCCGAAGGACAGTTATATCATGGGGTATGTTACCAAGAGACTCTTTTGACAAGGGGTGTTCCTAGCAAGTTGTGTCAAGATGTAGCTAAACTAGGGAAATCAAGTCGAGATCCAACAAATCTCTCCAAGAGAAGTTAGTCTGGGGGTAGATCGGTCTGTCAGGGGTAAAGCCACTTCAAAGCTTATACTGAGGTAGCCCACCTCAAGAGCACGAGAAGTTATCCTCTGCAAAATACAGTTGGTCAGAGGTATCTCTCTAAGATTCAGAATATTAGGGCAATATATCTCTATGATATGAGTTTTTTAATATTCTCAAGGCTCATTGCATTCTTTTGTAGATTATGCAGTCTATGGTAGTTATCTCGAGATCAGATGAATCTCTCCAAGAGTTTGAAGACACTGGGGCATTTTGGATGCCAAATTTTCTGTAAAATCCTCTTGAGATGTTTTTTTCATAGACCATGCAGTTTGAGGCACAATTTTAGGAGTAAAGGAATTGTTATTCACTCATGATAATCAGTAGGCAATTGTTGAGCTCTAAAGCTTGAAGCACCAAGGAAATTCTCAGGATTAATGTCTAGTATATGTTTCCCGACAGGGTATTGGAAATTTTATTCTTTCCTGAGCAGAGAAGATTCTATGGTTATAGTTTCTCCCCAAGAAAAATTTATTCTATGGTTATAGTTTTTCCCCAAGAATATTTGATTTAGATGATGCTTTTCCAGCAAGGTCATCATTCCTTAGTTCAAAGTCGGTTTTGTAGTTTAGAGCCCGTGTCTTATTGGCATTCTCCCCAACATAGGTATTAATTTTCTATAGATTCGAAAGATCAGATCAGTGGTCATTTCCTCAGCAGACTTTCCTGTTATTTTCCCTAGTAGGGGATTCTCCTTGCACATATCATATAGTAATCATCATTACATAGAATCCTCAAAAGAGTAGCATTTCCATTGAAATTGAGCATTAAGCTATATAAAAAATCCTGCATATGCATACGAAGCTTAAGCCAGTTTTGGCACCTTGCGCGAAAGCCTAAAATTTTATGTCTTCAATAAGACTAAAGAATCCCCTGAAAAAATTCCTAGCCCATTTCCCCAACAGACACTTCAATCAGTACCCGAGTTTCACCTCTTCTTACCAACAAAGTCTCATCTTTCGGTTTGTATATCTTTTAATCCTACTCCCCAACGGTAACTTTCCTTAGAAAACCATTCCCGACAGGTTTTCCTTTAGCCATTACTGTCAGGTACTTTAAATTTTGAACCTTAGTTGTTCCTGACAGGTGTTTAGTTCAAACGTTCCATAAAAAAACCATTCCTAGTAGATTTTCCTTTAGCCATTCCCGATAGGTGCATTAAATTATGAACCTTAGTCATTTCCAAAAGGTGTTTAGGTCAAACTTTCCTTAGGAAACAATTCCCAATAGGTCTTCCTTAGCCATTCCTGGTAGACACTTTAAGTATTGAACCTTAGTCGTTCCAAATAGATATTTAGGTCAAACTATCCTTAGAAAACCATTCCTGATAGGTTTTCCTTTAGACATTCCCGGTAGGCGCTTTAAGACATGAACCTTAGCGATTCCTGATAGGTTTTTAGGTCAATCTTACCTTAGAAAACCATTCCTGATAGGTTTACTTTAGCCATTCCTAATGGGCGCTATTCCCGATAGGTGTTTAGGCAACCTTACCTTAGAAAACCATTCCTGATAGGTTTTATTTAGCCATTCCCGACTGGTGTTTAGGTCAAACTTTCCTTAGAAAACTGTTTTTGATTGGTTTTCTTTAGCCATTTTCGATAGGCGCTTTGAGTCTTGAACCTTAGCCATTCTCTATTGGTGTTTAGGTTAAGCTTACCTTAGAAAACCATTCCCGATAGGTTTTCCTTAGCCATTCTTGATAGGCTATTTAAGTTTTGAACCTTAGTTATTCCTGATAGGTGTTTAGGTCATGCTTACATGAGAAACTAATCCCGATATGTTTTCCTTAGCCATTCTTGATAGACGCTTTAAGTCTTGGTCTTTAGCCATTCCCGATAGGTGTTTAGGTCAAGCTTACCTTAGAAAACCATTCCTGATAGGTTCTTTATGTCTTGAACCTAAGCCATTCCTGACAATGTTTAGGTTAAGCTTACGTTAGAAAATCGTTCCCGATAGGTTTTCTTTAGCCATTCCAGAAAGGTGTTTTAAGTCTTGAACCTTATCCATTCCTGATAGGTGTTTAGGTCAAACTTTCCAAAGAAAACCTTTTCCGATAGGTTTTCTTTAGCCATTCTCGATAGGCGCTTTAAGTTTTGAACCTTAGTCATTCTCAATAGGTGTTTAGGTCAAACGTTCCTTAGAAAACCACTCCCGATAGGTTTTCCTTAGCCATTCCCGATAGGAACTTTATGGTTTGAACCTTAGTCGTTCCGAATAGGTGTTTAAGTCAAAATTTCCTTAGAAAAAAATTCTCGATAGTTTTTCCGTTAGCCATTCTCGATAGACGCTTAAGTTTTGAGCCATATCCATTCCCAATAGGTGTTTAGGTCAAACTTTCCTTATAAAATCATTCCCGATAGGTTTTCCTTTAGCCATTCCCGATAGGCTCTTTAAGTTTTGTACCATAGTTGGTCCCGACAGTTTTTAGGTATCAAAATTTCCCTTAAGTTCTAGATCTTATCCTTAGTCATTCTCGACAGACACCTTAGGTTCCTAACCTTATCATTAGTCGTTCCTTATAGACACCTTAAGTTCCCGACCTTATCTTTAGTCATTTCTGACAGACACCTTAGGTCCCTGATCTTTATCCTTAGTAATTCCTGACAGGAACTCTTAAGTACCAAAGCTCCTTTCTCCAAAGATATTTTCCACAATTGATCCATTGTATCTTATCCCTAGTCGATTCATTTACCTTTTTCCCTGCTATTTTTTCATAACTTTCACCAGGCATTCTTACCTCTTTTTCTTTTACCCATAGAGTCTAAATTTTCTGGTTCTTCTGTTATTCAATCCCTCTATACCTTGAATGTTTGAAAGTTGCTGCTATCATCCCTTTAGGTCTAAAGTTGATTGAATATGAGCAATTGTAGCACCCCAAAATTTACCCTCACATTTTGTCATATGCTTCACATACATGCGCATTTCTTTTAGGTCATAATAATTCATGCATTGCATTGAATTTCTGAGGCATGGGTTTAAGATGATTTTCATAGTTCAAATGGTTTTATTCCAAAATTTTCTCAGTAGCAAGTATCACAGGCTCCGATACTTATTTTGCCTAATGATTCAATACCAGAAAGTTTTCACTATAGTGGGTTCTTTTGGGTGTCAGAGGGAATTCATATTTTAGTTCAGGTGTTATTTAGTGGAAAAATCAATTAATGAGTTCCAAAAGCCAAAGCATGCTCAAAACATATAACATTGGTGGATTTTTCGAGTTTCCCTCCAAAAGGCACAAAACAAACTTTTGAGGTTTTAATCGAATAACACATATTAGTTAATTGGTTAACAGGCGTGCATTTTTTCATATAAGTTAAAATTTCATCACTGTATCAATTTTCATTTCAATTCATTTTGATTTGCATTTGTGAGAAGGATCTAAAACCATTTCCAAGCCACTTTCCAAAGCTAACTCCAAATTAAATTAAAGAGCTAATTACAACCCACACTCCAAGCCTCATTTTCATTCCAAACCTAAGTCATATTTAATCATTTTCACTCCAAACATCACCATTCTAACTCTCATAATTTCATTTCCCTCTTAATTTTTAAAGTTTTCTCTTACTTTTCTCTCGCATTCCAAAATCCTCACAAAAGCTCCATAACCAAAAAGCTTCACAAATTATGCATTGAAATTTGTGAATCCTTAAGTAAAACCTCCATTACATCATCCTCCATTAATTAATTATGTTGTAGAAGTGCTTTGGATCTTTTTCAAGTTCTTGGAATCATTTCTTCAAGAGTTTTTGGCTTATTTTTGGAGTTTTGCTTGGATCTTCATTTTCTATTGCTAATGCTTTTTTGATCTTTGAGTTTCTCGTTGATTGAGCATCAAGTTCTATTTGAAACACTCACCAAATCAAATCTCAGCTTTTGAAGGTTGGTGATTCCTAGATCTACTTATTGATTTAACTTATTTTGCATTTTTACAATGTAGATCAATTGGTTTTTGGTGTGAATTAATCTATTGATTGATTTAATTATTGATCTTAATGTTGATGGATTCAATTGGTGTTTAATTATTGTTACTTAGGTAATTTTTGTGATTAATAGTTGCTGAAAAATGCTTTTTATGCCGAGTTTTTGCTTTTGTTTTTGCTGGTTAACGGGTTAACTAGATTTTAGGCAAAATTGGTTAATAGGTTAACCAACGCTGTTTTTTACTGCTATTTTATAGTGCTAATTGATTAACATGAAGAGGCTTCCTTGTCTTGTTTTATGCATTTTACACATGCTGTTATGTTGAATAGTAGTTGTTATATGTTGTTTGGCTTGGTTGCTGGTCATTATTATTGTGTAGTGGCTGGAGCGCTGTTGTAGCTACTGTTCTGTGTATTTTTTCTTTTATTTTTTAGAACAAAGAGTCATTCAACTTTACTTCGTAGTTGAGATTACGATATCATTCTTTTCTTGTAGTTGATGAAGAGTCACTCAATTTTGTTTCGTAGTTGGGATCATGACATCACCCATTCCATTTTCTTTTCTTTAGTAATGAATGAAGAGTCACTCGATTTAGTTTTCTAATATGAGATCACGACATCACCCATTCCATTTTCTTTTGTGCTTTGGTTTGCATGTTCCCTTAGGATCACATATTCTAACTTAATTTTTAATTAAGCTTGGAGTAGGATAGACTTTAGGTTAGAATCCTTTGCATGCTAACATTAGTTAGATTTTCCCTTTCTTCATCCTCAACTATAGGATCGACTTTGCATGACAACTTTTAGAATTGAGTGTCCCTTAGTATTTTCTTTTAAACCTTTTAGTCTCTCTTGAACAAAGCAAAACTACATAATAATGGTATATGTGTATAGCGTATCACGAGCCTTTAGTACAAGAGAAATGATGAGAGGGAGTTTCTCCTAAACTTGTTTAGGGTGCTTAATGTCATAGTCTTTAGTGCTATACACATTACAAACAAAACAAATAAAAACTCTTCTTTAAAAGACTTGAACCAAGCTTCAACCGTATTCTCTTCTCATATCATTTATCTTCTTGACGTAAGGACATGTTAATTCATTCAACTGCTAATAGGTATACGCGTAAGTCTCCATGCAATGAGAGGTAACTTCTAATTGGTAGAACACGACCTTAGCTTCTTTCACTTAAAAAATACAAAACACATTTGCAACATGTGGTTAACCAAACTATGAATGCTCTGATTCTCATTCCTAATGGAGATACATAGGCACGAGATGTGATGTCTTGACAAGGATGTAACACCCAACTTTTAATTTATTTAATCGTCGCGTATTTTTGGCGATTATTGACCGTTTTTAAGGTGTGTGCTTAGATGTTTCGGGTTAGAGTCCTAGTGGGATAGGTAGACTTGAGGTGTTGTTAGTATTAGTGAGATGTGTAGTAATAATAATGTGGCCCAATTAAATATTATTCCTACTATTATTATTATTGTTTTAATATTAATATTAATAATATTATTATTATTAATATTATTAGTAATTCTTTTAATTAAAATCAAGGGATGACTTAGTAAAAGATTGTGAGGGTAATAAGGGAATTATGCATTAATCTGAAAAAATTAGGAAGGGTTTAGGCATAACAACATTTGTTGCCAAGAGAGAGAGCTGGGAAGAGGAAGAACATCTGCTAGGGCATTCTCTAGAGACCATTTTCACAAGATTTTTGTCAAGAATTTGAGGTAAGGGGGAGAAAGGGTTCAAAATTGGTGATAATAACATGATAGGGTAGTGAGGGGTCTTTTCCCTTGTGGGATTTTATATGTATGATGTTGTTTTATGATTTTGTTTCTATGTGGATATGTTGTTGTAAAATCAATTTGAATCAATTAATTTTTTGTATGAAATATTATTGTTGTTGTTCTGTATAATCTGTGGTGTATACATATCTGGTGTTGTTGTAGATGATGAGTGACGAATCTAGATCTAGAAAGTGATAAAAGTGGACTAGTAATGATAGATGATAGATTAACATGATTGAAGATTGTAAGGTTGATATAGAAACCATTATAGGATTAATATGGGGTGTAGAAGTGAGACCCATAGTGAAAAAATTTGGACTGAAGAAGAAAATATGGAAATTTGGGGGTTTTATGCCCATACGCGTATCAGTGAGGTTGTATGCGTATGAAAGGGTGTGCCAAGATGCCATTATGTGTAACAGGGGCAATTAGGCATATGGTGAACCTTGGTGGCACAACCATCTGGACAAATGTGTAGATTACGCATAAGAGGGATGGTTAATACGCGTATGGATGAGTGATATACGTATTGAATCATGTTGAGTGGGTTTTCACAGGGATTTTGGTTTGACCATATGCGAAAGGGGCTGTCCATACGCGTATTAGGCTGAGGCCGGGGGAGTGATACACGTAGTGGTGGTGTAAGGGCGTGGGTGTGTGGGTTCTAGGCAATATGCGTATGCCTTATGCATTACGCGTATTGCCAGTGGCGTGGTGCGATTTTGATGTTTTTGCGATGTTTGTCCCGTTTTCGCGTCTAATGGTGATTATCCTTATCTGAGGTGTTGGAGTAAGCATTAGGACTTATTTAATCGAATATTTGGGATGGAAAATAATTGATAACAAATTTTAGGTGGATTAATTAGACGATTAATTCTTAAGTTGTGAGGTACTTTTGTTGATTATGTGGATTTTATGTCGCATATGTGATCATATGGATCATGAAGATGTATAACTATGTGTTTATACATGTTTTGTGTGTACATTGAGGTATTATTGGTGGGATGAATCATTTTCGGATGGGCGTATGTGATTCATCACAACTCTATTTTGGAGAGTGTCGAAGATAAATCATTGTCGGATGGGTGTATGTGATTTATCCAGATTCTTTTAAGAATCAAGTTCGATTGAATGAACTATGGTGATTTGGTACCACATGTATTATGTCGTTGTTGAGTCACATTGCATATTAATTATTGTTAAATCATGAGTCATGTTGCTAATTATTGTTGTGGATGTTGTTGTGTATGTTGATTACGTGAGATACTACTCCTTGAATTGTATCATACACATTTAATTATTAAATGTGTTTCTTACCCCATTATTATTGTTGTTATTGTTGATGTATCTGTGCTTCCTTGGAAGTACATATAATCCAGTTACTTGAGTGTGCATGGACTGCATGTTCCCTGTTCGAGTCATAGGATCACTCTGATACGTAACATGGGATTTGTGGATTATTTTTTATGTTTTACTTATTTGTCATATTTTGTTACGTATCACACTTTTGTTGAAAATTTGTAAACCATGAGATATTGATGAGTTTTATAGATGTTGGCAATTTGCCATGAGTTGAATAATTCATATTTTTTCGCTTTTAATAAAGAAGGTTTTGTTGTTATTATTGATGATGTGGCATTCTACTTTGGATTAAAACTCTGATTTTACACATTATTTTATTATTTTCTAAAATGGGAAAGTGGGGTGTTACAATTGGTATTAGAGCAGGTCGTTCCAACCGGCCAGATGTAGTAGTTAAGTATGTCGTTAGAATAAGAGTTGTTGGTGTGTTCTAACCTTGCGTGTTTGTTGATCAGTATGGTAGGAAGGAATGATGTTGCTCTTGATGCTGCTATGGAAGCCATGGAACAGGCTGAGAAAACATCAGTCCAGTTGTTGGGAATGCTCAGTTTCGTGACTTGGACCAGTTCATGAGACACAAGCCGCCTACATTTTGTAATACCCCAAAATTTGCCCTTTCATTTTTATGGCATTTAACTCGTCGCATTGCATATCCGCACATACATTGCATAAATAAAATGATAAAACATAAAATTATTCATGCAACATTAGTTAGGAGAGCCTGCAACATTCGTTCAAGGCGAGCCTGCAACACCTGAGCATAGGCTTAAGCAGTTCAATTTGTAAAAAACACAAACAAGTTCCCTCCTTAGTTAGGAGAACAACGTCGACTCTAATCCTTATTTTCTCGATGAGGTACGTAGGCAGTGGGGTAGGGCCCATTCAAGCACATTCTTTATTTTCCTTACATTTTCCCCCTTTCTTTTCGATCTCTTTTTCCAATTCCCTTATCTCATTCCAGTTCAAGTTAGCGGTTTTTATTCAGCAACTGTTTTATTCATTAACCTTTTAAACATACTAACAAGCATAGATCCCATCGGGTACGTTGGACGGTCAGGGGTACTAATACCTTCCCAGGTCGTAACCGACTCCCGAACCCAGATCATTGGTTCGCAGGACCTTGTCATTTCCTTTTCTCTTATGTTTATGCATCATTACCTTTCCCATTTATTCGGGATAAAAATTTATGGTTGGTGACTCTATCTTTTCCGCGCCACTTTCGCGTTTGTACTAGGATTAAAATCCCGGGACCGACACGTATGAAGGGGGTATCCTTGACTCTGAGGCTGCACAGAAATGGCTGAATGCAATTGAGAAAATCTTGAAGACCATGGGTTGCAGTGATGCTCAGAAGGTGAGGCTTGGTAATCACACATTGGAAAACGAAGCTGAAGTCTGGTAGGAAAACAATTGCCAGAGGTTGGAAGCTGTAGGTACTGGTATTACTTGGGTTGTGTTTCAAGCTGAATTTCTAGAGATGTATTTTCTAGATGATATTCGCAGTGCGAGAGAGGTACATTCTTTGGAGTTGAATTAGGGTAGAATGATTGTGGGTGAATATACTACTCGGTTTGAAGAGTTTGGAGCAGTATTGCACTAATTATTGTACTGAAGATGCTATGAATTCAAAGTGTCTGAAGTTTGAGAGTGGGCTGCGTCCCGAGATAAAACAAGGCATTGCTTGTCAGAAAACCAGGAACTATCCAGAAATGATGACCAGAAGTAGAATCTATAATAATGATAACATGGCTCAGATTACACACTACAAGGTTGTGAGTGATCGAAAGGTTAAGCAGAGGTTTGAGGGTACTCCTTATAATGCTTCGGCTGAAAAAGGGAAATAAAAAGTTGTTGTTGACAAGAACCCAAGTGGGGGAGGGATAAACCCAAATCCTACGAAATGTTTCAAATGTGGTAGCACGAGTCATCGTGCTAATGCATGTCAAAATGAAGAGAAGAATTACTTCAAGGGTAGGAGAATAGGACTTGTAGTGGCAGACTGCATAGCCACTATGCCTACCTATTTCAACTGTGGTGAACATGGTCATATCAATACAAAATTCGAAGAAATCCCAAGCTATTGGAAAGTTGTTTTCTTTGATGGGAGCCCAATCCAGTAATGAGGAACGTTTTGTCAAAGGTACTTGTTTTGTTAATGATAATCCTTTGATTGCTACCATTGATATGGGTGTAACCCACTCGATTATTTCTTTTGATTATGTGAATAGCTTAGGAATTGTGATGTCTACTTTAGATTGGAGAATGACGATTGAAACTCCATCTATTGGTTATGTGGTTACGTCTTTAGTGTGCTTGAAGTGTCTGTTGACCATTTTTTATAAAGATTTCATAGTGGACTTGATTTGTTTGCCACTTGATAATATGGATAGTATTTTGGGGATGAACTAGTTGTAATTTAACCGGGTCTATATTGATTTCTTTAAGAAGAAGTCATTGTTTCTCACTCCTGAAGAGGAAGCGTTGGCAGATTCTTTATCTACTAAAGTGTTGAGGACATTGTTGGAGGATGAGGCTAAGATGTTTGCAGTATTTGCATCTTTATCTGTTGAAAGCAAAATATCAGTTAGTGAGTTGCCATTACTGAATGAATTTCCTGAAGTGTTTCCTGACGATATTACAGAATTACCTCCGACAAGAGAATTTGACTTTACTATTGATCTTGTTACTGGTACGAGGCATATCTCTATGGCACCGTACAATATAACTGCATCAAAGTTGGCAGAATTGAAATCCCAAATTGGAGAATTGCTTGATAAAAGTTTATTATGCCAAGTGTGTCGCCATGGGGAGCTCCAGTGTTGTTCGTAAAGAAGAAGGATGGTAGTATGTGTTTTATGCATTGATTACCGTCAGTTGAATAAAGTGATCATTAAGAATAAGTATCCACTTATGAGAATTGATTACTTAATGGGTCAACTAGTTAGGGCTCGTATTTTTAGTAAGATTGATCTGAGGTCAAGTTACAATAAGATTCTACTGAAGGAAGATGATATTCAAAAGACCACATTTAGGAATCGTTATGGACATTATGAATATGCTATGATGCCTTTCGGAGTGTCTAATGTGTCAGGTGTGTTCATAGATGTCGCTCCCACCAAATGACACCCGGCCAAGAGGGGTACAGACGCGAACGGTCGGAGAAAGGAGAAGGAACACACATGAGTGAACTCAAGAGAAAAGAGTCGCCAACTAGGCATTTTTACCCCGAAGGAAAGGTAATGCTGCATAAACCTAGAAAGATATGGATAAGACGGCCACGAACCAGAGAAACTGAGAAAGGGGGTTGGTTACAACCTGGGAAGTTATTAGCACCCAGATTGTCCGTCGTACTCAACGGGATCCATGCTTAAAAGATTTGTGTTTAAAAGGGGTAGTGTCAGTGTACTCTGTGTATCAAAGCTGGAAAGAATGCAAGTGTCAGTGCTGGAAGAAAGTGTGAAGTGAAATGAAAGGGTGTCAGTGTAAGAACAAGAGTGAAATGCTCAAGATAAAGAGGCTATAGGATAAAGCTGAAAGAGGGGGGATATACAGAGACTTTTGTTCGATAACCATTAAGTTATGCCTACATATCCTCTCGTGCAATGAGGAAGTCAGAACACCGTAGTTTGACTCAAAGAGACTGAAAGGTAAATTGACTGATGAATTTCTTGCTTGTCTATGCTCAAGTGTATGACCTGTCTGGCTCAAGTGCTAACTGTCTTGCATTAGACGGAAGAAGCAAGTTCTCGTTTGTGAGTGAATGAGGTGAGAAAAAGAATCCCGGAGGAGACGATTATTGTTTTTTTTTAGTTTTCAATCTTTTATTGCTTTTTGAATTTTTCATAAGTTAATGAGCTTAAGCCTAAACCAAAGGTTAGTAAACTCATCACATCCTCCCTCTGATTAGGGGTAATGAGAATACCTTAAGTATGAAGTAAACACCTCATACTTAATCACCATGATGTAGTATTAATATCATTAACCTACTTGTATTTATTTAGATGTTTTTTGGTGTTTTTGTTTAGTGTTAATTAATGAGTTTAAGCCATAATCAAAGATTTAATGGACCCATTACACCATCCTAATAGAAGGATAATAGATGAGAACATTTAAGCTGAGAAAGGCTCCTCAGCTTAATCCATGATTAAGGATTAACCTCATGACAAAACAAAGCCTTTATTAAAGTGGATTTTAGTTAATGATATGGTTAAGAAGTGATTTTTATGTTTTGTGAGACAACTTGAGGGGGACTTGTCCATTAACACTAGGGTTAGTCCTTCTTAACCAATTAAGGAAGAATTAGAACCCTAATGCAAGGCCCAAGTTACAAGCTTGATGTCTTAATGATTATTGAGTGGATTGATTAAAGGAATTAAACACATTAAGGGATTAACACTTAGGATTAAAGTTATACACTCCATCCTAATAGAAGGATGCAAGCATAAACTTAATCACAAAGCCTTAAAACCTTTAAGGTTTAATCCTTGATTATGAGATGAGAAGAGAAGACACAAAGAGATGACACAAAGGTAAAACTAATGGGGGACTAATCAAACCCTAATTGTTATCATGCTTGGTTGTTCCTAGGGTTTATGAGGCTTGCAAAAGATCTTCAAGGGAGAAGCCACCAAGGAAGAAACAGAATGAAGGAAGGAGAAGCAAGAAACAGGACAACTTACTTCACTTGAGAAGATAAGTTGCTTGAAGAAAAAAGAGGGGAAGGAACATGAATGAGCAAGCTCACTCTAATTCACAAGTAAAATGCAGAAATGATGCATAAGAGAGATGAGAAGAGATTTATGAGAAGTGAAGGCAAATTCACTTCTCAATGACTTACCACCTGAAAAGTTAGTAACAAGAAATGAAATGAAATGAAAATGAGATAAAATGCAATGATGAAAACCAAAACCAGAAGCATAAACATGATATTAATGATGCTAAGAGATAATGCACACACATGTCAAGAATTGTGGATGATCATACAAGGATGAGGATGCAAATGAAGCATGTTTTGAACCATGAAGGTTCATGAAAGTTTATGAAATGGAATGAATACAAAACATGGCAAATGAATGATGCAATGATCAAACATGATTCTAATGTGTCCTAATATGTCTCATGTGTCATGTGGATGCACAAAATCTAATGGCAAGTTCATGTATGCAAGTAAATGAGAGATGAATGCAAATGAAAGCCAAAATTAGGGTTTATGCACAAGACACAAAGCAAAAATCCAAAATCAGAAGCAAATGACAAGACAAAAAATTGAAAATGGGATCAAAAGAACCCTAACCCTACACAAGTTCACTGCCCAAAGGAGGGGACCTAACTCTTAACCTAATGGGAGCTATGATTTTCTCCAGTTAACTAGGGTTTCAAGGCTCCTCAAAAGGAAAAATGCACATCAAATTGAAAATGAAAGATAAATTTAACCCAATTTTAACCTAGAGACTAAATGACATTAAGAATGCAATGCAAAAAGAACCAACATCAAACTCCTCATGGTTAGGCAGAATGAATTTTTCTAAGTTAAGACAAAAATATTGACTTTTAAGGACTTTAATTCCAAAGAAAAATGTCAATATATGTTAAGAACCAAAAAGAAATTTGTTTGAAGAGTTTGATAATGTTTCTAAATGTATTAAAATGCAATGTAAATTTTTTGTGATTTTTAGAAACCTAAATGTTATTTTAATTAATTAATTTTCATTAACTAATTAAAATAAACATTTAAATATTTTTAAAATACGAAAATTATGCAAAAAATAAAATAAAAATTATTTTCTGGATGAGAAAAATAATTAAAGTCATGATGCAAAAAATGAAATTTTTTGAATTCATTTTGCTATTTTAAAATAAATATGCAAAACAAATGAGAAAATATGAAATTAAATGGAAATTAATTGGAAAGTAAGCCAATCTAGAGGTCAGGATTTGAAGCTGAGACGCGGGAGTTGACTGGCGCGTGTTTCAGTGGCTGGGATTGATTCTGGAAAATTCAAATTTTAATCCTAATTAATTAATGCTAATGACTAAATTAGGGCTAAATCACAAAATCCAAGCCGTTCACAGCGCACGGGAAGGCCAGATCAAGGGTCCAAATTCAAACTTGACTTAATGACAAGATTAGGGCATAACCACCTTCAGCGACCGGAACAGTGTTCCGGTCTTCTTCTCCGACGACCCCAAAACCCTATCCCTCTCTTTAAGCACCTAAAACAAAATCTCTCTGCCCAGAATCAAACCCCACACATCACTGAATCAAAATCCCCAAACCAAAACCATTTTTCATTCATCAACAAGGCAAATCGAAACAAAATAATTTTAGGTCAGAAACTTTCAGACACTCCATACATACTCAATATTCCACCATTTTGAAAAGTAAATACATCAGAATCATCAGCACATCATAAGGATTCGATTGAGAACTTAAAAACAAGGTTCTGAGAAAAAAGTTCTTGAGCTATACCTGAGATGGAACCTTCTGGTTATGGGCTTCCTGTCCTTTCCTTTGCTGCAAATCCACATCTTTGAACCCCCTGATGATGAAATGAAGCTTAGAATGAGTTTGTATGGCCTGGTTTGAAGGTTTTGGTTCTGGTGTAGCAGATTTGGAGGGTTGAGTATATGATGCTTCAGGCTGTTTCAATGCTTGGTTCTTGATCCATGGGTGATTTGTGACTTATTGGTGAAGAAATAATGAAGGTTTTGTGGCTGTGGGAGAAGTTTCGAAGAGGAGAAGTTTTTTACAGTTTTTGGGAATCCTGGCTTATGGGAGGTTGCAAGCTTGTGTGTGTTGTGTTTTGGAATGCTTGAGGTCCACATATGAGGCTCTAATTGGGCAGAGGGTTGGTAGTGGCACAGTTTGATTGGCATGGGCAAAATGCAAAAAGTCAAGATTTTGTGTACCATAGGTATGGCTCGGGTCAGAGGAGATCTTAGGGCTTGTCTTGCTTCAGCTTGAGTCAAGGAAGGCCTTTGGATCTGATTTTGTGAGCTGGATGGTCTTGATCAAGAGTTTTCAATGTTCTTGCATGTTTCCCTCTTTGAATTTTCTTATGAACCAAGGCAAAGAATATTGTGAATTCTTGGACAAAATGCAGCAAAATGAACCATATGAATTTGCTAGAATACTTTGAGATCAATTAGTGTCCAATTCAAGCATTAAAAGTTCCTTTTGCAAAAAAATCAATTTTGAAGATTCATGAGAAAATGCCTTATGTAACTTGTAATTCAAGGCATAGAAATGAGAAATCCTTTGGGAAAATCTGAATTATGGACCATGAATGATGTTTGTGTGATGATTAGAAGTTGATTAGAAGTCACATTTGGCTTTGGCAAGTGTATTTGCAAGTTTCCTCTTTGGCACAAAAGTGGAAATTAAGTGATTTTGTCCAACTTTGCAAGGCCATAACTTTTGTTCTAAAATGAATTAGAATGAGTTCTTGTACCTTTTGAAAATGGGAGGATCCAATCTACAACTTTCATGACCAATAATATTCCATTTGAAGCATTTTTGAATCAAAAAGAGGAGGTTGAAAAACTTTCCCAAAATGGCAAGTTTTCATTACAAGTTGTCGCTCCCGAAGATTTGCATCCTGGTACAAGCGCGAACGGTCGGCGAAGGGAAAAGTGAGAACACACAGCCGTGAACTCACTGGAGATGAATAGAGTCGCCAGCTGGGCATTTTTATCCCGGAGGAAAGGCAATGCTGCATAAGCCTAGAAAAAGAAGGATAAGACGGTATGCGAACCAGAGAGACTGAGAAAGGGGGTTGGTTACAACCTGGGAAGGTATTAGCACCCAGATTGTCCGTCGTACTCGACGGGATCCACGCTTAAAAGATTTGTGTTTTAAAAGGGGTAGTGTCAGTGCAATTTGTGTGTAAAAGAGCTGGAAAGAATGTGCAGGTGCCAGTGTAAAAGGAGTGAAGTGTGTAAATGATGTGTCAGTGTAAGAGTGAAATGCTCATGATAATGAGGCTTAAAGAATGAGGCTAGAAAGAGGGGGAATATACAGAGACTTTTGTTCGATAACTGTTAAGTTATGCCTACGTATCCTCTCGTGCAATGAGGAAGTCAGAACACCGTAGTTCGACCCAAAGAGACTGAAAGATGAGTTGACTTGTGAACTGCTTACTTGCCTATGCTCAAGTGTATGATCTGTCTGGCCCAGATGCAAACTGTCTTGCATTAGACGGGAGAAGCGAGTTCTCGTTTGTGAGTGAGTGTGATGAGAAAAGAATCCCGGAGGAGACGATTATTGTTTGTTTTTGTGTTTTCAGTCTTTTATTGCCTTTTTTGATGTTTGTCATAAGTTGATGAGCTTAGGCCTAAACCAATGGGTTAGTAAACTCATCACATCCTCCCTCTGATTAGGGGTAATGAGGGTACCTTAAGTGTGAAGTCGGATTCTCACACTTAATCACCTTTGATGTAGGATTAAGATCATTAACCTACTTGTGATTATTTAGATGTTTTTGGTGTTTTTGTTTAGTGTTGAGTAATGAGGTTAAGCCATAATCAAAGATTAAACAGACTCATTACACCATCCTAAAAGAAGGATAATAGATGAGAGTGTTTAAGCTGAGGAAAGCTCCTCAACTTAATCCATGATTAGGGATTAAACTCATGACAGAACAAGCCTTTGATTAAGTGGATTTTATTAATGATATGATGATGAAGTGAATTTTATGATTTGCAAGACAACTTGAGGGGGACTTGTCCATTAACTCTAGGGTTAGTCCTTCTTAACCAGTTAAGGAAGAATTAGAACCCTAATGCAAGGCCCAAGTTACAAGTGTGATGTCTTGATGCTTATTAAGTGAATTGATTAAGAGATTTAAACAACTTAAGGGTTTAATACTTAGGATTAAAGTTATACACTCCATCCTAAGAGAAGGATGCAGGCATAACCCTAATCACAAAGTCTTAAAACCTTTAGGGTTTAGTCTCTGATTATGAGGTGAGAAGAGAAGACTCAAAGAGAGACACAAAGGTAAAAACTATGAAGGGGGACTAATCAAAACCCTAATTCATTATCATGCTTGGTTGGTCCTAAGGTTTGTGAGGTTTGCAAGAACAATCTTCAAAGGAGCCACCAGGAAGCAGATGAACAGGATCAAGAGAAGCAAAGTGACTTGCTTCATTCAAGAAGTCAAGTCACTTGAAGAAAGAAAGTAAGAAGAAGAAGAATGAGCAAGCTCAAACTCAAGCACATATAAGAATGCAGCAATGTATGCAAGAGAGGTGAAAAGAAAAGTTATGAGAAGTGAAGGCAAATTCACTTCCCAAGTTACTTACCACCTGAAATGTTAGAAAGAAATGCAATGCAGTGCTAAATGGGATGAAATGATATGATGAAAAACAAAACCAGAAGCATGTTGATGATGATAATGATGTTATGGTATGCTGCAAACATGAGGCAAGACATGGAGATGTTCATACAAGATTATGAATGCAAATGATGCAAGCTAAGGAGCATGGACAAGCATGAAATGCTATGAAGTATACAAGGCAAATGACATGGCAATCATGAGATGCAATGATCAAAGATGCTTCATACATGTCTTGAGATGTCAAATGAATCAAGAGAATGCACAAAATGCAATGACAAGCCATGTTATGCAAGAGAATGCAAGAGGGATGCAAGAGAAGGCCCAAATTAGGGTTCATGGATCAAACATCAAACAAAAACCCAAAACAGAAGCAAACCCTAAGATAAAAAATGGAAAATGGCACCCAAAGAAACCCTAGACCTATAACAAACCACTGCCCAAAGGGGAGCTCTCAACTCTCAACCAAACTCAAGATATGAATTTTGCAAGTTATTAGGGTTTTTTAGGGTTCTTAACAAAACAAATGCCAATCAATTTGAAAATGCAAGAACAAATCATGGCCTTTTTATCCTTGAAAACACATGCTAAACAAAAGACAATGCAAGAAGAATCAATGTCTCAACCTTCACCAATAGGCAGAAATGAATTTTTGAATCCATGATCAAAATAATGCATAAAAAAGGATTTAATTTAATGAAAAATTCTTAAAGTGCATCAAGATCAAAAAAGAAATTTGGTTTGAAGGTTGGACAATGTTTCTAAATGTCTTAGAACATTTCATGAATTTTTTGGTGATTTTTAAATACCTAAAAGTATTTTTAATTAATTAATTCCCATTAATCAATTAAAAATAATCTTTTAAATATTTAAAGATACTTTTTTAATGATAAAAAATAAAATAAAAATATTTTTGTGTCATAAAAATTAATAAAACCTTAAGGAAAAAGTTTCATAATTTTTATGAATTTTTACCTATTTTAAATTAATTGTGCAAAATAAATGAAAGAAAATGAATTAAAAAGGAATTAAAATAAAAGTAAACAGGATGGATGGATGAGATTGCTCCTGAGTTCAAAGGCATTGACTGCGCGCCAGAATGAAAGGCCTAGATTCAAACTTCTAAAACTTAATTAATTAATTTAATTAAACCTGATTATGAATTAATGATGCAATCCAGACCACACACACGCGCGCGGGAAAGATGATCCAATGGTCCACGTTTGAACTTTGCCCTAATTAATTACACTTAACCCTAATCACTTTCAGGCTGCCGGAGAAGACTTCCGGTCGTCTTCTCCGGCCAGCCCTCACCTGAGAATCCTCAAACTTCCTAAAAACGTAACATAAATGAAATCTAAGACCAGAGAAATGTTCCTCTCCTCCTCACGAATCAAACCCCTAACCTAAAACAAATTTATATTACCTAAACAAGCTGAATCGAAGAGGGAAAGTTCTAGGTCACGCAAGCTTCAGTCACGAATTAAACACTCAAATCAACACCATTTTCGAAACCAAAGGTACCAGAATGATCAGGCAAGCATGAAGAACAAGTTTGTAACAATAAAAGTCACTTCTGGAAAAATTAATTTCAGGTTACCTGAGATTTGAAGCTTTCAGTTTAGGAACTTTCTGGCCACCTCTCTTTGTGCAAACCACTCCACTTGATCCCCCAAAGATGCTTGAATGCTCAAAATGAGTTTGTGTTGGCTGGATAAGGAGATTCGAATGGAACTGCTTCAAGCTCAGTCAACAATGGCTATGGTGATTTTGGCACTTTCAGGTCATGGTGATGGGTTGTTTGAGGTCCATACAATGTGTAGAGAAGACCTGTGGTGTTGGTTTGTGTGTTTGTGAGCTAGGATGGAAGATTCGAAAGTTTTTGCAAACTGAAGTGAGAAATGGCAGTGGGGTTTCTTGGCTGTTTCAGGCTTGGGCTTTGGGTGCTGGATGGTCTATGAAGTGTGTGGAGTTGAATGATGAAGAAAGTTTTAGTGTTTGATGGCTGTGTTAAAGGATTCGAAGCAAGCTGCAGTTAGGAGTGTTTTTGTGAATGTGATGAATGGTTCTGTTTCAGCCTTGGTCCTTGATGTCTTTAGCTTGTAAATTGATAACATATTTTAATCCAAGTGGCCAGAGGATGTGACTTGTGCAGCTGTGATAGGTAAGTTTGCTTTTGCATAAAAGGTCAACTTTGTGTAAGATAGGGCATGGGCAAGGTCTAGGCAAGTACAAGGCATGGCTGGCGCAGCAAAGGTGAGGGAGAGGCCTAGCAAAGCTCAGCAGCCAATGCACCAAGTTGTAGGAAGTGATCATGAGTGTTTTGCAAGTTGGTTGGCTTATGTTTCACATGTGATCCTTTGCATAACCAAACATGAAACCAAGGGCAAACTTAGTTCAAATCTGATTTTTGTAACTTAGAGAATGTTTACATGTTGATTTGAGATGAACTAGAGGCTGCAATGTGTTTTGATCCAAGACTTTGCAAAATTTCCACTTGGTGCATAACTTGAAAATAAGTGATTTTTGGCAACTTTGCATGGTCATAACTTTTGATCCAAGAAGAATTTGATCATGTTCTTGTACTTTTTGAAAAGGGAAAGATGAGATCTACAACTTTCATGACCAAAGTTTTTCCATTTGAAGCCTTTTTGGATCATGAATCAAGGCTTGAAAATTGACCTAAAATGGTGCATTCTTGAAAAGTCAACTATGCCCAAAAAGTCAACATTTGCAAAAACTCCAAATTCTTGATTTTTATGAACTTCAACCTTCTTCCATGATCAAATAAAGATCATATACACTCAAAATGATGAAGATCACCCATTGGTTGGGTCATTGGGGGCCTCAGATGCCCTGATTTTGCACTGACTTGTCTGAAAAGTCAACTCTTGATCAGATGACTTCCCCATGGAATTTCTTCATGAAAATTGATATGCACACTCCCTATACCATATAGAGATCAATGGAAACAAGAATGACCAAAAAATTTGGAGTTATGGCCTCTGAAACCAAAACCCTAATTTTCAGTCAACTGTGCAGTTCATCCTGGCTCTGCATCCACTCAAACCCTAGTTCTTGTGATTCCTCTGCAATTTGGACTTTGTGAGGATGTAACATGATACAAGAACACACATGGACCTCTTTGAGTTGATTGGTGGCCTCTGGAATGGCTCAAGAAGCATTGGGATTGCTCAGATCACAAACCCTAAGTGCAGATGGCTTAGAAGCTATGCAGTGAATCCAAAATGAGATGTGAGATGATATGATTGTGTTTATGCATATGAGATGATCACAAGCCATGGTGTGAATGGGTGAGGGCAAATTTGGGGTGTTTACAGCTGCCCCTATTCAAACATGAGTTAGCTGTGCAGGATGTAAGCGACGGCTTAACAGGCAAACAAGATAACTTGTGGTTGAATACCAAAGACAATCCAAAATTTGCACTTACAAAATGAAGAAGAAAAGGGATATAGATTGTAAAAGCAAAATAAAGTATATTGTAAAGTATGGGCGACGGAGGACGACCGTCGAGCAGAGGACGACTGCTGGGTAAAGAGCAATGACGGGGACGGCCGACATGCTGGGGATAAAGGGTAAAGCTAAGACGGGGACGGCCGACTAGCTGGGGAAAATAAAATCATGATGGGGACGGCCATCACGATAAAACTGTAAAATTTCTGAGGATTAATGAAACATGACGGGGACGGCCATCAAGTTCATAAAGGTCAAGTAACCAACGATGGGGACGGCCATCGGGCTAAAAAGGAAAAGGGACCACGACGGGGACGGCCATCGGGTTAAAGAAAAAGGGACCACGACGGGGACGGCCATCGGGTTAAAGAATAAATGAAATAAACAGCTGATGGGGTACGGCCATCAAAGGTGAAGGACGATCACCTAGCAGGGGACGGCTGCTCTGTTGGGAATAAAAAGGTAAATATGATGGGGACGGCCATCAAAGGTGGAGGACGACCACCTGGCAGGGTACGGCTGCCGAAAATATCAACGATGGGGACGGCCATCGGATAGAAAAGGTCAACGATGGGGACGGCCATCGGACGAGCATGATGGAGGACGACCATCAAGAAGTGGAGGACGACCACTCAGCAGGGTACGGCTGCTCTCAGGGTTTCTCATAACACAGGACGAGTGTTAGATAACCAAAATCAACAATGGGGACGGCCATTGGATAAAGTGATGAAGGACGATCATCAAAAGGTGGAGGACGACCACCTAGCAGGGGACGGCTGCTAAAAACAACGATGGGGACGGCCATCGGATGAGCATGATGGAGGACGACCATCAAGAAGTGGAGGACGACCACTCAGCAGGGGACGGCTGCTCTCAGGGTTTATCATAACTCAGGACGAGTGTTAAATCAAAAGGAAATTTGTTGGTGATCTACTGGGGAGGTAGTAAACACGGACGAGCGTTTACATCCAAGAAACAAAAGGTATAAGTATTTGGTATTGTGTATAGATTAAAGGTGCGGACGAACGTCCTTAAGACTGTGATACGGACGAGTATCATGTAGAAACAAACTGACACATGCTCAGAGATGATGATACGGACGAGTATCAACTGGTTAACAAAGAACACGGACAAGTGTTGCATCTGAAAGGACTCTTCTGGGGAATAGTAGACACGGACGAGTATCTATATTCAAGAAGACGCAAGTGTTTGACACGGTGTATGGATTAAAGATGCGGACGAGCATCCTTATGACTATGATACGGACGAGTATCATGTAGAAACAAACACTAGACGCAATGTTCTGAGATGATGGTACAGACGAGTACCAACTGGTTAACAAAGAACAAGGACTACTGCCGAATCTGTGGGGATATGAGTGATGACGTATACAAGATACGGACGAGTATCTGTATAAACGTACCATGAGTAGTGAGTATTGTATTGTATAGATGAGTATTTATCTGCTGGGGAGAGTGACACGGACGAGTGTCAAAAGAGAAAAGTATAATATTAACAAGTGTATGGGTTGATGAAAGTGTACGCGACTGTGCTGGGGATATGACACGGACAGGTGTCAAGAAAAATGTATATATAAGTGCATGCGAGTGCAAAGAGGATGTCTTTGGCTTTCTGCTGGGATATGACACGGACGGGTGTCAGGACGTATCTGTAGTACGGGTGATTTGTTTGTAAAGGGTGTTCAGGCGACTTTACTGGGGAAAGATGACGCGGACGGGTGCCAAAAGGTGTATATACGGGTGTTCGTGATTTGTGAGGCAACTGCTTTTGCTGGGACTCTGATGGGGACTCTTGGGGAAAGTAATCTGTATTCTGATAAATGGTTACTAATCACAAGCGTTCAATTCACAACATGACTTATGATTATGCCATGCATTTGATTTTTGCCGTAATGCTCCGTGTTAGACGGAATGCTACGCTTTGTGGGTGAATATGACGCGAATGCTATGATTGTGCAAAGGGGCACGGATCCGGGATTCGGATCCCATTGCTGCGAAGATCTCTGGATGATCTGCTTGAAATGGACATCCCAGCTGGGTATGAGATCACTGGTAAATCTAATGATGTATCTGCTTGGGGATATAGGTCACTGGTTGACATATCCTTATAATACGGGACCCAGCTGGGGTTTGTAGAAGCTTCCTGTACTCTGTTGTGATTTCTTCGTGCGTTGCTCTTCTGGATAGTGGCTAAAGATTCTGTGGGGAGATGATTCCCTGATTTCTGCATTCTGCTGAGGAAGAAAGGCAACTCGGCTGGGGATAGCAACAAGAGGCAACTCCGCTGGGGATAGGGCATTCAGATGCTGAGATTGAGTGTATGTTGATTTGGCAACTTTACTGGGGAAAGCAATGGGGAGCTACTCAGCTGGGGATAGGGCATCTCGGATGCTGATATCTTTTGTTGATTTGCCAGCTTGCTGGGATGTACCTTACATGCCCCAAGTTGCGTTCTGGGTACCTGCAATCCTGCAATGATAAGGAAACGTATAAAAGGTCCCGAGGTATCCCTTACTGGATTCCGTCATAGGAGTTAAGTACTTTCGAGGATAATCACATTCCCTGTAAGCATGTGTTTTTATTTTTAGAGAAAGGCATCTGTACTTATGCAATTGCATTTTTAGAGATATCAGACAACTCTTTGCAAAACATAAATGTAAAAGACGAGACATGACTGAAAAATCTGATTTTATTAATTCATGTGCCCTGAATTGGCAAGATACAGTCAAAGAAACATATCTCCTGAAATGAGGAGATTGTTACAAATTGAGAAACAAAGTGTTGGCAGTGTTGATGACGCTTTGAGAAGCTTCCTCTTCTGCTATGACTCGTATGACAATGACGTTCTTCTCGTCTTGCTTTCTGGAGAGAGTTGATTCTGATTGAAGCTTGATCCTTTGGAAGCTTACCAAGTTGCAGGTGATACAGACGAACTCAGAATGCAGTTGTTCGCTTATTCCCTTATTTTGCATGGATCGCCCTTTCGGGTTTTCAATCCATCAGGATACCCATTTTTGCCTGAGCTGTCCAATGCGGCTTTTCAACTCAGCGGGTGTACATTTTTTTGTTTATTTTCCCTTACTTTTGCCCGAGTCTCTTATTCTGTTTTTGACTCGCCGGGATGCCCTATTTTTGCCTGGACTTACATTCTGTTTTTATGTCCAGCGGGTCATTTTATGCGAAGTATTTTTTAACTGCATCTGAATTCACAGGGGACGGGAAATCTTCACCATCCATGGTGCTGAGCATCAGTGCTCCGCCGGAGAAAACTTTCTTTACAACAAATGGTCCTTCGTAATTTGGAGTCCATTTACCCCTGTGGTCTGTATGAGGAGGAAGGATTCTTTTCAACACGAGATCCCCTACTTGGTACTCTCGGTGCCTGACTTTCTGATCGAAGGCCTTCTTCATTCTCTTCTGATATAACTGTCCATGGCAGATTGCAGCCAATCTCTTCTCTTCGATCAGACTCAGTTGTTCGTATCGGGACCGAACCCAATCTGCTTCACTCAGTTTAACATCCATCAATACCCGTAGAGAGGGTAATTCAACTTCAACAGGTAGGACTGCTTCCATACCATATACAAGTTGGTACGGTGTTGCCCCAGTGGACGTTCTGATTGACGTGCGGTACCCATGCAAAGCAAATGGTAGCATTTCGTGCCAGTCTTTGTAGGTGATTACCATCTTCTGCACAATCTTCTTGATATTCTTATTTGCCGCCTCAACAGCACCATTCATCTTTGGCCTGTAAGGAGAAGAATTGTGATGTTGGATCTTGAAGTCCCGGCATAGCTCTGCCATCATCTTGTTGTTCAAGTTGGAACCATTATCAGTAATGATTCGCTCGGGCACTCCATACCGACAGATGATATCTCTCTTCAGAAATCGGGCTACCACTTGTCTTGTAACATTGGCGTAGGAGGCTGCTTCAACCCACTTGGTGAAATAATCAATGGCGACCAGGATGAATCTGTGACCATTCGAAGCAGTTGGCTCAATCTTGCCAATCATATCAATGCCCCACATAGCAAAGGGCCATGGTGAAGACATGATATTCAAAGGATTGGGAGGCACATGCACCTTATCTGCGTAGATCTGGCATTTATGGCATTTTCTGGCGTAAGCACAACAGTCTGCATCCATTGTGATCCAGTAATAGCCTGATCTTAACAACTTTTTAGCCATGGCATGCCCTCCTGCATGGGTACCAAAAGATCCTTCGTGCACTTCATGCATCAACAAATCTGCTTCCGTCTTGTCAACACATCTGAGGAGTACCATGTCAAAGTTCCTCTTGTATAAAGACCCATCAGCGTTCAGAAAGAAACTACCAGCAAGCCTTCTCAAAGTCTTCTTATCATTGGAAGATGCCCCAGATGGGTATGTTTGGTCCTCCAAGAAGCACTTAATGTCATGGAACCAAGGCTTATCATCTTTTACAACATCCGCTGCAAATACATATGCTGGTCTATCAAGTCTAGATACTGAAATCTGAGGTTCAAAGTTAGCCGTTTGAACTTTGATCATGGATGAAATGGTAGCAAGAGCATCTGCAAACTGATTCTCGTCCCGAGGGATATACTCAAGCTTGACTGTTGTAAAGAAAGTCAGTAACCTTCTCGTATAATCCCTGTAAGGTATCAGATGATCTTGGTGGGTGTACCATTTCCCGTTGGTTTGATTGACTACCAAAGCTGAATCTCCGAATACGGTCAATGTCTTGATCCTGAGGTCAATGGCTTCCTCAAGACCCATAATGCAAGCTTCGTATTCAGCTTCGTTGTTAGTGCAGTTGAAAGTGAGTTTTGCCGAGAAAGGCATGTGAACTCCTTTGGGTGTAATGAGTACTGCACCAACACCACGGCCATTCATGTTAACAGCCCCGTCAAACATCATGGTCCATTCTTCTTCTGGGTCGGGCCCTTCAGTGTGAATAGGCTCTTCATGATCTTTTGATTTAATGAACATGATGTCTTCATCAGGGAAGTCAAACCTCATTGGCTGGTAATCGTCAATGGGTTGCTCAGCAAGATATTCAGATAGTACACTGCCCTTGATGGCTTTCTGAGATGTGTACTGTATATCGTATTCTGTGAGAATCATCTGCCATCTTGCAACCCGTCCGGTAAGAGCTGGCTTCTCGAAAATGTACTTGACTGGATCCATTTTTGAGATTAATAAGGTAGTGTGGGTCAACATATACTGTCTCAGTCGGCGAGCAGCCCACGCTAAAGCACAGCAAGTTTTCTCGAGCAGTGAATAACGCTGTTCACAGTCGGTAAACTTTTTGCTTAGGTAGTATATTGCATACTCTTTTCGACCAGACTCGTCATGCTGGCCCAGCACACACCCCATTGACTCTTCTAATACTGTCAAGTACATGATCAGAGGTCTTCCTTCAACTGGAGGCATGAGGATTGGAGGTTCTTGCAGATATTCCTTGATCTTGTCAAAAGCCTTCTGGCAATCTTCGTTCCACCTGACCGTTTGTTCTTTTCTTAGCAGCTTGAACAAGGGTTCACAGGTTGCTGTAAGGTGAGATATGAACCTTGAAATGTAGTTCAATCGACCTAAGAACCCTCGAACCTCTTTCTCAGTTTTCGGTGCAGGCATTTCTTGTATAGCCTTGACTTTATCAGGGTCAACCTCAATCCCTTTCTCGCTTACAATAAAGCCCAGCAATTTACCGGATCGCACCCCGAATGTGCATTTGTTGGGGTTCAGCTTCAATTGGTATTTCCTCAGACGCTTGAACAACTTCAGCAGATTCACCAGATGATCTTCCTCTGTAAGGGACTTGGCGATCATATCATCCACATAACATTCTATTTCTTTGTGGATCATATCGTGGAACAATGTCACCATAGCCCGTTGATATGTTGCACCAGCATTCTTCAGTCCAAATGGCATCACTTTGTAACAGAACGTGCCCCAAGGTGTGATGAATGTTGTCTTCTCCATGTCTTCAGGTGACATCTTGATCTGATTATATCCTGAAAATCCATCCATGAAGGAGAATACCGAGAACTGAGCCGTGTTATCCACCAATACGTCAATGTGAGGTAATGGGAAGTCATCTTTCGGGCTGGCTCTGTTCAGATCCCGGTAGTCAACACACATTCTTACTTTGCCATCCTTCTTAGGCACAGGCACAATATTAGCAACCCACGGCGGGTAGCTAGTCACAGCAAGGAACCCGGCGTCCCATTGCTTCTGTACCTCTTCTTTGATCTTCATAGCCATGTCTGGGCGAGTTCGGCGCAGCTTTTGTTTGACTGGAGGGCATTCTTCCCTCAGAGGCAGCTTGTGCACAACAATATCGGTGTCCAACCCTGGCATGTCTTGATACGACCAAGCAAACACATCCACATACTCTTGAAGTAGATCTATCAGTTGCTTCTTCACTGAGTCTTGCAGGCAGGCCCCGATCTTGACTTCTTTCACATTTTCCTCTGTACCAAGATTGATCACTTCAACCTCCTCCTGGTGAGGGGTAATGACCCTTTCCTCTTGTCTTAACAACCTGGCTAGTTCTTCAGGAAGCTCGTATTCTTCTTCAACCCCTTCATCAGCTTGATTGATCGGATTGTCAAAGTCATACGATGTCGTAGCCGTGCTGTTGTCGGTGCAGTCTGGAAGGCACTCTCTGCAAGGGTTAAGTTGGTTCATTTTAGTGATTGATTTTAATCTTATTTAGAAAAGTGAAATGAAGTTGTCATTTTGAAAAACACTGCCATTTATTTTTGTACAAAAAGAAAAATGGAAAAACAGTGAACATAAAAGAAAAAGACTCGTTTGCAAAAAGATCGTCTGACATTTCATTACTTTAATCTTGTTTGCACAAAAGTACAGATGGCCCTGATTACAAAATGAGTCTTGTCATCTTGGGCAAGATGCAAGACTTTGATGCATGCTTATAAAAAATACAGGAAATAATAATTACTCTGCTCGAGTAACACTTATAATTCCCTGGGAAGACCAGTTCGAGACACTGCTCCCTGGGATCTTCGGACGAATCCAATTCTCCAGGTTGCGCTCCTCTTCCAGCTCGTCTTCCAGACAGTTGATAGCATCGGGGGTAAGCATTCCCCCACTGACAAAACCAGGCTCTCCAACAGCCTTCACTTGATGTTGAGTTGGTCTGTAACCCAACCCAAATTTGTCCTTCTTTTCCTCCACAGCTAAAACCTTGCCCCAGCCTAGGGCCGTTCCTTCCTCAACAACCTTCCGGGCTTGTTGGTATGACGACATGGAGATCCCCGAAACAGCAGATGCTTCATTTACATTCAAGGCTTCAAAACCTTGGCTCATGGTTTCAACGATTTCTCCATCCATTTCAATATACTTGTAAGCAGCCAGATGGCTAACAAATATATCCTCCTCCCCGCAGATTGTGACAACTTGGCCTTCCCACTCATATTTTAACTTTTGGTGAAGGGTAGACGTTATTGCGCCGGCGGCGTGAATCCAGGGTCTACCCAACAAACAGCTGTAGGCGGGCTGAATGTCCATCACATAAAAGATAGTTTTAAAGGTCTGCGGGCCAATTGTCACGGGCAGCTCAATCTCTCCCAGAACCGATCTCTTCGAGCCATCAAAAGCTCTAACCACCAGGTTGCTGGGTCTCAATGCCAGTCCATCATATTCAAGCTTCATCAGAGCCTTCTTTGGTAAGACATTCAGGGATGATCCTGTGTCCACCAGCACATGTGAAAGGACAGCTCCTTTGCATTCCATGGTTATGTGCAAGGCTTTGTTGTGATTGCGGCCATCCACTGTCAGGTCAGAATTGGTAAACCCTAGCCCATTGCTAGCAGTAACATTTCCAACAACGGTTTCCAATTGGTTGACAGTAATCTCCTCGGGCACGTAAGCTGCGTGCAGTACTTTCAGTAGTGCATTCCGATGGGCTTCGGAGCACATAAGCAGAGAGAGGATGGAGATTTTGGATGGCGTTTGATGAAGCTGATCCACAAACTTATAATCACTCTTTTTAATGATTCGCATAAACTCATCAACTTCCTGATCAAATGGAGTCTTCAGGGCTTCTTTGGCAGCTGGATCTTCCTGCACCGGGCCTTTTCCTTTTGCCTTGGCAGCAGCTTCTGCTTCGGCGGTAGGTTTTTGAACTTGTGAGGCGAAGAGGCGTCCGCTTCGAGTGAAGCCTCCGCCTCCCCCCACATTATCTACTTGGGGTGCAGGTGTTGTTGTTTCCAGAGTGATTCTTTTCCCTTCACAGTACACGTCAGAGCCGTAGTGCCAAGGGATGGCCCTATTGCTTTCGTATGGTATTGGTCCAGGCACCGTGACAGTGACTGGACTGATTGCTGCTGCTGAAGGGACTGTTATTGTTTGTGGATCATAAAAGATTGTAACTGGTGCTCTGGCAGGAGCGGCACCTTCTGAATGGTAGGCGGAATTATTTTCAGGATCGTAGAATATGGTAACAGTGGAGACATCTTCGTGATTGATTGCTGGTGTTGTAGGTGGTTCTGTTGGAAGGACTGTTGTTGTCGCTGATGGAGAGTCGAAATGGACTGAAGCTGAAGTTGTAGCAGGAGAAACTGTTGTAAACTGATCATTTGGAAGAACTGATGAAGTACTTGTTGATGGTGCTGACGAATTGACGGGAACAATAGTTGCTGTAGTTGTAGGAGGGTCTGAAACTGTTGTTGATGAAGTTGCTTGATTTGCCGGAAATGATGTAGTGATCTGTAGGAGGCCAATCTGAATAAGGCTGTCAATGTCGTTCCTCAGGTCCTTGCACCCATTCCATGAAATATTGCAGTAGGGGCACCCTAGTTCACACCCCGGAAATATATTGTTTTCACGGAGTTGAGCTTTGATTTCCACCAATGGCGTCCTGATCTGATCCACACTAGTTATCAGATAAGACGGTTGGTCTTCTTCAATAGCATTAATACGGGGACCACCATGGTGTGGCATTGGGTTTTTGTTGACATTGGGCGGAGGCGCAAAATTCAAAGCCTTGGAGTCTACTAAGTCTTGTACCTTCATATGCAGAGCCCTGCATTTTTCTGTACTGTGACCAGGTGCGTTCGAATGAAAAGCACACCTAGCGTTGGAGTCATAGTTTCTTGGTAGACTGTTGGGGTCCGGAGGTGCCAACGTTCTTAGCTCAACCAGGTTGAGTTTCAGAAGCTGTGGCAGAAAAGCAGCGTACGGCATTGGAATTGGGTCGATCACTCTGTTAGCTTGGGAGGGCCTCTGTTGAAATGGCCTCTGTTGATTGTTGTTGCTATTGTTGTTGTTGTAGTTGTTTCTTGGAGGATATTGATTCTGCTGATGATACTGAGGTCGTTGTTGGAAATTTTGTTGAGGAGGTTGATAGACCGGCTGAGGATGAGCTGGAGCAGGGATTGTGACTGCTGCTATTGTTCTGGGAACATAATGGGGCCTGCCCCTGTTGGTGTGAATGGCATTGGTCTCGCCAGTTCTTCTCGGGCCAGCAAAAGGCTTTCTTGTACCACTGGACGAGCTTGCACCATTATCAGATATTTTGCCCATTTTCAACAGGCTTTCAATTCTCTCCCCAGCTATGACAACATCTGCGAAGCTGGTGGAAGAGAAAGCGGCCAACCTGTCAATATACGTTCCCTGGAGAGTGTTCATAAACATGTCTGCCATTTCTCTCTCAGACATAGGGGGTTGAACAGCAGCAGCCAATTGCCTCCACCTTTGGGCATATTCCCGGAAACTTTCCCTTGACGACTGCGACATTCCCATTAGGAGAGTCCTGTTAGGTGCCATGTCTAAATTGTATTGATACTGTCGGATGAAGGCTTCTGCCAGGTCCTTCCAGCATCTTACAGTTGCCCTTGTCAAGTGGGAATACCATTCCCTCGATGCTCCTGTCAAACTGTCTTCGAAGTAGAACATCCAAAGCTTCTCATCCATTGTATAGGCCTTCAGCCTTCCCAGAAATGATTGCAGATGAGTCCGGGGGCACGAAGTCCCATTATACTTTTCGAAACAAGGAGGTTTGAACTTATGAGGGATCCTGACCCCATCAACCAAACCCATGTCCATGACGTCGAAGCCCAAAGAATTTTGAGATTCTAAAGACCTTAACTTCTCAGCTATTTCATCCAATCTCCTATCATAAGTATCCTCTCCAGCACCCATTACTGTAAATTGGTCCTCCTGAGGATCTTCTTGAAGTACTCTGGCCGCAGTAGCTGTTCCTTGGATGTTGGCAGGAATATTAATCTCAGGATGTAGATGTGGACCAAACACAGGGGGATTCACATGTGGTTGCACCCTTTCATTGTTACTGGTGCCTGCAGTTCCTACATGAGGCTCCTCTGGATTTTGCCTCTCAACTATAGCCCTCAGTCTCTCCTGGCTCTGAGCCATGTTGTTCATAACCTCCATGAACTGCGTCATCTGTGTTCTCATCTCCAATCTTTCGTTGGCCATCTGGTTTCTGACCTCCGTAAGGTCTTGTTGCATCTGATCCATCTGGATTCCCGGAAGGTTGTTTCTAGTTGGGTACCTGTGAGGCCTGTTGAGAGGAAATACCCGGCGGCGAGCAATAATTCCTGAGATTCACAACAGAGGTTAGCAACAACAAAACAAAAACCTACAAAACAAACAAAAGGGTTAGCATGCAATGCAGTTATGCTTATTTGTTCTCAAGGTATCCGGTTTGGTTTTCAGTTTTGACCCTTCCAGATCCTTGAAGGTGATGCTGTTGAAGTTGCTTTTGATGTGAACCCAGATAGAAACCAACACAAATATATTACAAAGGGTGAAATAATACAACTTGTTCATTTTACAACACAAGCCTTCAAAGGGGTCAAAATACATCACAAAAAAGCAAAAGTACATGGAAAAGGAATAACAACAAGCAAATGATCAAACTCCAAGGCCAAACTCATCCTCACGAACTTCCTTAAGAAGTGCTTCGGTCACAGGATCAGCCGGACGCTCTGTGAGATTCCTGATGAGAAGATTTCTTGTTGCAACAGCTGCAGTCAATTTCTTATTCTGACTTTGATCTTTGGACTTCTTCAATCCTGCTTTGATTTTCAGCTCTGATATTTCCTCCTGGGCTGCTGCCAGGGCTTTTTCCATCTGCTCCATCTTGTCCTGAACTCTCTTGTCTTCTAGAGTACGGGCCTCAGTGATCCGGACCCACCTGGCCTGACTCTCTTTCAAATACAAGTCTGTTCTTGCTTTTTGGAACTGGGCTTCTTTACAAGCATTCTTCAGAATCTGCTCACCAGCTTTAGACTTGTTGATATAATCTCCAGACTTCTCAATCTTGGTCAAGTGTTCCACTCTCAACTTCTCCAATCTCTCAATCTCCCTCACACCTTCACTCCTCTCTCTGAGGGTCTTCTGCAAAGCCTGGGCTAGCTTCTCATTTCTTTCCTTCAAGCTTTCAAACTCCTCCAAACTGATAGTGGCAGGAGGTGGTGCTGAAGATGACTCAGGCATGTCTTCTATGGTGAAGGGCATTCCAGAGAATTGGGCCCTGGCATAGGACCACTCATAATATTAGACTGATGCCACATTATTGCACTTCCCCAGAATGGTGATTCCCTTGGTTTGAACATGATCCCAGGCCCAGGCAGCCTGCCTAACAACAGTCAAACTGATCTTGTTCTCACAATAGAGAGTTTCCACCAAGTCCTGTGCTTTGGGAGTATGGACTAGAGCATATCCCAGCTGTCTCCTGAACAGCAGAGGGTTGTAATTAATACTTCCCTTGACTCCTATTAAAGGCACATTGGGAAAGTTCCCACAGCTTGTGATGATATCTCTGCCCTTGGTGCTCTGAGTGCACCATCTGATATCTGCTGAAGTGAGAGTAGTGAGTCTCTTAGCCCAGTTGCTTTGCTGATGAGGATTGAGGAATGCATCTGTCCTGGGTAGATGCTTGAGAAGCCAAGCATGGAATAATGGAGCACAAATTCTTACTAATCTCCCCCTCTGCTTCTCATTTCTCTGATGCACTGAGTAATAAAGATCACCCAGCAAAGTTGGCACTGGGTTCTTCAGGATGAACAGGTGGATTGCATTCTTGCTGATGAATCGAGGCTCATCTGCAAACAACACAATTCCAAATACACTTAAGGCCAACAGAGCACAAACAGCTTTCCACTCCCCCAGGGAGGCCTTCAGACTAGCTTGAGAAATTAGGAAGTCCAGATGAAAACCAGGGATCCCCGCTTTAGAGGTCATGTGTTGCTCAATCAAAACAGGCTCCAGATGTAAAGCTTTTGCTATCTCTCCATTGCTGGGAAAGACCATTTCAGGGTTGAAAGGGATTTCTCTTTTGATGGGCAGACCAGTCAATGATGAGTATTCTTCCAGGAGAGGACCCAACTGAAAGTCTCTAAAGGTGAAACACCTCAATGGAGGGTCATAGAACTGAATGCAGGTATGGATGAGGCTCCTCTGAGATGGGTCCAGATCCATGACCATGTCCAGTATATCTCCATAACTCTCCCTGAACAAGGGTATGTGCTCTGGAGTGATCAGGGTTTGGATCCTCCTGATGTCTGACAAGTCTGGTTGGAAGAAATGATAAGTGATGTTGCTTTTCTTTGGAGCCATGATGCTGAAGACTAAGTAGAATAAGTGCTGATGAAGATGCTGAGGAGAGGGCCACTGACTGGCTAGTGCAAGTAACTGAAGTATGTGGCTGATAGGCTGAAGCAAGTGCTGGTGGAGATAAGTCAATACTGCAGATGGGGTCAAAACCAAAACCAAAGATGAAGGTGGATACCCTGAAACACAAATAAGCACATGTTAATATGATGCAATGAGTATGTATGCAAATGATATGCAAGGGTCTGTGACTGAGCTGGATCTGATTAACTGCCTTGGTATAGATCCATGTGTGTTCAAGAATTCCAGATGGAGGTCTATAAATCCAGTAACCAGGGTGGGGGGACTCAAATAAAGAGCCACAAGTCCAGGGTTTTAGAATCACAAGAACTGTCCAACATGGGGTATTCTTAACAAAGTCAAAGTAACAGGGTATTCTGAGGTCAAGGTACCTGCAAACCTGTAAACAGCCCAACCCCCTCACAGGTGGTGATCTAGAACAAGGATCCTCAGACTTGGATTAGTTATGAGAAGTGTAAACACTTCTAACCCGGAGGTACAGTGTTTACAATAACCATAACAATTCCTCCTCTAATTCACCTCAGTTTCTGAAGGTCAAAACTAAAAGGTCATCCAGACTTAGCAGGCTTCCCAGATCCCCCTAGTACTGCAGGAAATCTGCAACACAGAGTTCTCAAGAAGAAACCCATATCTGAACCGTGTTTCATATTCCCGCACCAGACCGAAATGGAATGGGAAAGAATATGATTCACTCTAGCCTAGGTGTCACTCAGGTCCCAGGTATAGGACCTTAACTCTCAATGGAACACCCACCCACCAAAGAAAAACCAGATCCAGCCAACACAGTATGACAGTATGGAAAATATAAAGCTATAAAGAAAGCAATAAATCAACTGTACATAAAGCAATAAACAAAAATAAATACAAGCACAAATAAGCACATAACACCCCAGTAAACACAAATCAAACAAGCGCTAGGAGGAACCCACAAAAAGAACCAGAAGCCCTGGTTGCAGTATAAGGTTTCCCCAGCAGAGTCGCCAAGCTGTCGCTCCCGAAGATTTGCATCCTGGTACAAGCGCGAACGGTCGGCGAAGGTAAAAGTGAGAACACACAGCCGTGAACTCACTGGAGATGAATAGAGTCGCCAGCTGGGCATTTTTATCCCGGAGGAAAGGCAATGCTGCATAAGCCTAGAAAAAGAAGGATAGGACGGTATGCGAACCAGAGAGACTGAGAAAGGGGGTTGGTTACAACCTGGGAAGGTATTAGCACCCAGATTGTCCGTCGTACTCGACGGGATCCACGCTTAAAAGATTTGTGTTTTAAAAGGGGTAGTGTCAGTGCAATTTGTGTGTAAAAGAGCTGGAAAGAATGTGCAGGTGCCAGTGTAAAAGGAGTGAAGTGTGTAAATGATGTGTCAGTGTAAGAGTGAAATGCTCATGATAATGAGGCTTAAAGAATGAGGCTAGAAAGAGGGGGAATATACAGAGACTTTTGTTCGATAACTGTTAAGTTATGCCTACGTATCCTCTCGTGCAATAAGGAAGTCAGAACACCGTAGTTCGACCCAAAGAGACTGAAAGATGAGTTGACTTGTGAACTGCTTACTTGCCTATGCTCAAGTGTATGATCTGTCTGGCCCAGATGCAAACTGTCTTGCATTAGACGGGAGAAGCGAGTTCTCGTTTGTGAGTGAGTGTGATGAGAAAAGAATCCCGGAGGAGACGATTATTGTTTGTTTTTGTGTTTTCAGTCTTTTATTGCCTTTTTTGATGTTTGTCATAAGTTGATGAGCTTAGGCCTAAACCAATGGGTTAGTAAACTCATCACATCCTCCCTCTGATTAGGGGTAATGAGGGTACCTTAAGTGTGAAGTCGGATTCTCACACTTAATCACCTTTGATGTAGGATTAAGATCATTAACCTACTTGTGATTATTTAGATGTTTTTGGTGTTTTTGTTTAGTGTTGAGTAATGAGGTTAAGCCATAATCAAAGATTAAACAGACTCATTACACCATCCTAAAAGAAGGATAATAGATGAGAGTGTTTAAGCTGAGGAAAGCTCCTCAACTTAATCCATGATTAGGGATTAAACTCATGACAGAACAAGCCTTTGATTAAGTGGATTTTATTAATGATATGATGATGAAGTGAATTTTATGATTTGCAAGACAACTTGAGGGGGACTTGTCCATTAACTCTAGGGTTAGTCCTTCTTAACCAGTTAAGGAAGAATTAGAACCCTAATGCAAGGCCCAAGTTACAAGTGTGATGTCTTGATACTTATTAAGTGAATTGATTAAGAGATTTAAACAACTTAAGGGTTTAATACTTAGGATTAAAGTTATACACTCCATCCTAAGAGAAGGATGCAGGCATAACCCTAATCACAAAGTCTTAAAACCTTTAGGGTTTAGTCTCTGATTATGAGGTGAGAAGAGAAGACTCAAAGAGAGACACAAAGGTAAAAACTATGAAGGGGGACTAATCAAAACCCTAATTCATTATCATGCTTGGTTGGTCCTAAGGTTTGTGAGGTTTGCAAGAACAATCTTCAAAGGAGCCACCAGGAAGCAGATGAACAGGATCAAGAGAAGCAAAGTGACTTGCTTCATTCAAGAAGTCAAGTCACTTGAAGAAAGAAAGTAAGAAGAAGAAGAATGAGCAAGCTCAAACTCAAGCACATATAAGAATGCAGCAATGTATGCAAGAGAGGTGAAAAGAAAAGTTATGAGAAGTGAAGGCAAATTCACTTCCCAAGTTACTTACCACCTGAAATGTTAGAAAGAAATGCAATGCAGTGCTAAATGGGATGAAATGATATGATGAAAAACAAAACCAGAAGCATGTTGATGATGATAATGATGTTATGGTATGCTGCAAACATGAGGCAAGACATGGAGATGTTCATACAAGATTATGAATGCAAATGATGCAAGCTAAGGAGCATGGACAAGCATGAAATGCTATGAAGTATACAAGGCAAATGACATGGCAATCATGAGATGCAATGATCAAAGATGCTTCATACATGTCTTGAGATGTCAAATGAATCAAGAGAATGCACAAAATGCAATGACAAGCCATGTTATGCAAGAGAATGCAAGAGGGATGCAAGAGAAGGCCCAAATTAGGGTTCATGGATCAAACATCAAACAAAAACCCAAAACAGAAGCAAACCCTAAGATAAAAAATGGAAAATGGCACCCAAAGAAACCCTAGACCTATAACAAACCACTGCCCAAAGGGGAGCTCTCAACTCTCAACCAAACTCAAGATATGAATTTTGCAAGTTATTAGGGTTTTTTAGGGTTCTTAACAAAACAAATGCCAATCAATTTGAAAATGCAAGAACAAATCATGGCCTTTTTATCCTTGAAAACACATGCTAAACAAAAGACAATGCAAGAAGAATCAATGTCTCAACCTTCACCAATAGGCAGAAATGAATTTTTGAATCCATGATCAAAATAATGCATAAAAAAGGATTTAATTTAATGAAAAATTCTTAAAGTGCATCAAGATCAAAAAAGAAATTTGGTTTGAAGGTTGGACAATGTTTCTAAATGTCTTAGAACATTTCATGAATTTTTTGGTGATTTTTAAATACCTAAAAGTATTTTTAATTAATTAATTCCCATTAATCAATTAAAAATAATCTTTTAAATATTTAAAGATACTTTTTTAATGATAAAAAATAAAATAAAAATATTTTTGTGTCATAAAAATTAATAAAACCTTAAGGAAAAAGTTTCATAATTTTTATGAATTTTTACCTATTTTAAATTAATTGTGCAAAATAAATGAAAGAAAATGAATTAAAAAGGAATTAAAATAAAAGTAAACAGGATGGATGGATGAGATTGCTCCTGAGTTCAAAGGCATTGACTGCGCGCCAGAATGAAAGGCCTAGATTCAAACTTCTAAAACTTAATTAATTAATTTAATTAAACCTGATTATGAATTAATGATGCAATCCAGACCACACACACGCGCGCGGGAAAGATGATCCAATGGTCCACGTTTGAACTTTGCCCTAATTAATTACACTTAACCCTAATCACTTTCAGGCTGCCGGAGAAGACTTCCGGTCGTCTTCTCCGGCCAGCCCTCACCTGAGAATCCTCAAACTTCCTAAAAACGTAACATAAATGAAATCTAAGACCAGAGAAATGTTCCTCTCCTCCTCACGAATCAAACCCCTAACCTAAAACAAATTTATATTACCTAAACAAGCTGAATCGAAGAGGGAAAGTTCTAGGTCACGCAAGCTTCAGTCACGAATTAAACACTCAAATCAACACCATTTTCGAAACCAAAGGTACCAGAATGATCAGGCAAGCATGAAGAACAAGTTTGTAACAATAAAAGTCACTTCTGGAAAAATTAATTTCAGGTTACCTGAGATTTGAAGCTTTCAGTTTAGGAACTTTCTGGCCACCTCTCTTTGTGCAAACCACTCCACTTGATCCCCCAAAGATGCTTGAATGCTCAAAATGAGTTTGTGTTGGCTGGATAAGGAGATTCGAATGGAACTGCTTCAAGCTCAGTCAACAATGGCTATGGTGATTTTGGCACTTTCAGGTCATGGTGATGGGTTGTTTGAGGTCCATAAAATGTGTAGAGAAGACCTGTGGTGTTGGTTTGTGTGTTTGTGAGCTAGGATGGAAGATTCGAAAGTTTTTGCAAACTGAAGTGAGAAATGGCAGTGGGGTTTCTTGGCTGTTTCAGGCTTGGGCTTTGGGTGCTGGATGGTCTATGAAGTGTGTGGAGTTGAATGATGAAGAAAGTTTTAGTGTTTGATGGCTGTGTTAAAGGATTCGAAGCAAGCTGCAGTTAGGAGTGTTTTTGTGAATGTGATGAATGGTTCTGTTTCAGCCTTGGTCCTTGATGTCTTTAGCTTGTAAATTGATAACATATTTTAATCCAAGTGGCCAGAGGATGTGACTTGTGCAGCTGTGATAGGTAAGTTTGCTTTTGCATAAAAGGTCAACTTTGTGTAAGATAGGGCATGGGCAAGGTCTAGGCAAGTACAAGGCATGGCTGGCGCAACAAAGGTGAGGGAGAGGCCTAGCAAAGCTCAGCAGCCAATGCACCAAGTTGTAGGAAGTGATCATGAGTGTTTTGCAAGTTGGTTGGCTTATGTTTCACATGTGATCCTTTGCATAACCAAACATGAAACCAAGGGCAAACTTAGTTCAAATCTGATTTTTGTAACTTAGAGAATGTTTACATGTTGATTTGAGATGAACTAGAGGCTGCAATGTGTTTTGATCCAAGACTTTGCAAAATTTCCACTTGGTGCATAACTTGAAAATAAGTGATTTTTGGCAACTTTGCATGGTCATAACTTTTGATCCAAGAAGAATTTGATCATGTTCTTGTACTTTTTGAAAAGGGAAAGATGAGATCTACAACTTTCATGACCAAAGTTTTTCCATTTGAAGCCTTTTTGGATCATGAATCAAGGCTTGAAAATTGACCTAAAATGGTGCATTCTTGAAAAGTCAACTATGCCCAAAAAGTCAACATTTGCAAAAACTCCAAATTCTTGATTTTTATGAACTTCAACCTTCTTCCATGATCAAATAAAGATCATATACACTCAAAATGATGAAGATCACCCATTGGTTGGGTCATTGGGGGCCTCAGATGCCCTGATTTTGCACTGACTTGTCTGAAAAGTCAACTCTTGATCAGATGACTTCCCCATGGAATTTCTTCATGAAAATTGATATGCACACTCCCTATACCATATAGAGATCAATGGAAACAAGAATGACCAAAAAATTTGGAGTTATGGCCTCTGAAACCAAAACCCTAATTTTCAGTCAACTGTGCAGTTCATCCTGGCTCTGCATCCACTCAAACCCTAGTTCTTGTGATTCCTCTGCAATTTGGACTTTGTGAGGATGTAACATGATACAAGAACACACATGGACCTCTTTGAGTTGATTGGTGGCCTCTGGAATGGCTCAAGAAGCATTGGGATTGCTCAGATCACAAACCCTAAGTGCAGATGGCTTAGAAGCTATGCAGTGAATCCAAAATGAGATGTGAGATGATATGATTGTGTTTATGCATATGAGATGATCACAAGCCATGGTGTGAATGGGTGAGGGCAAATTTGGGGTGTTTACACAAGTCACTTTCCCAAAATGGCAATTTTGCAAATGGCTTGAAATTCTTTAATTTTGTGAACCTCTAACCTCTTCTAAGATCAAATAAAGATCATATGTACTCAAAATGATGGAGAAGACCCTTTGGTTGGGCAATTGGGGGCCTCAGATGCCCTGATTTTGCACTGACTTGCTCAAGAAGTCATCTTGTGATCAGATGCCTTCCCCATTGAATTTCTTCATGAAAATTGGTATGCATGATCCTCATATCATATAGAGACCAATACAAACTAGAATGACCAAAAAAATTGGAGTTATGGCCTCTGAAACCAAAACCCTAATTTCAGGTCATCTGTGCAGTTAAACCTGACTCTGCTTCCATGCCTTTCTCAATTCTTGTGATTCTCTGATTTCCTTGATCTCTGGAGGATATAATATGATGCTTGAACATACATGGACCCTCTTGAGATGATTGAAAGGCCTTTGGAGTGGCTCAGATAGCCTTTGGATTGCTTAGATCACAAACCCTAGATGCAGATGACTTTGAACCAATGCAATGAAGCAAAAATGTAATATGAGATGCTATGGTTGAATCTATGCAAATGAAAAGAATCACAAGCCATGGTGTGAATGAGTGAGGGCAAATTTGGGGTGTTTACAGCTGCCCCTATTCAAACATGAGTTAGCTGTGCAGGATGTAAGCAACGTCTTAAAAGGAAAACAAGATAACTTGTGGTTGAATACCAAAGACAGTCCAAAATTTGCACTCACTGAATGAAGAAGAAAAGGAATATAGATTGCAAAAGGAAGTGAAATATGATTATAAAGTGCGGGCGACGGAGGACGACCGTCGAGCAGAGGACGACTGCTGGGGATAAAGCAATGACGGTGACGACCGACATGCTGGGGAAATAAAGAGATTATGGTGGGGACGACCATCAAATAAAGTTATAAGACTCTCTGGGGATTAAAGTTAAATAATGGGGACGACCATCGGGTTGAAGGAATAAATGATGAGGAACGGTCATCAAAGGTGAAGGACGATCACCTAGTAGGGTACAGCTGCTCTGTTGGGGACAAAGATGAGGGACGGTCATCTAAGGTGAAGGACGATCACCTGGCAGGGTACGTCTGCCAAAAATATCACGACATAGGACGAATGTCGGATGAAAAGGTCGACGATGGGGACGGCCATCGGATAAGCATTGATGAAGGACGATCATCAAGAGGTGAAGGACGATCACCTAGCAGGGTAAGGCTGCTCTCAGGGTTTATCATGACATAGGACGAATGTCAGATAAAAAGATCGACGATGGGTGGCCATCGGATAAAGTAATGAAGGACGATCATCAGAAAGGCAAAGGATGATCACCTAGCAGGGGACGACTGTTAAAATACTATGACATATGACGAATGTCGGATAGGAAAGGGTTCCAATAATGGAGACTCCGCTGGGGATGATGAAGGACGATCATCAAAAAGGTGAAGGACGATCACCTAGCAGGGTATGGCTGCCGGAAGTATCATGACATAGGACGAATGTCAGATAAAAGAGAAATTTTGCTAGGGACTCTTTTGGGGAATGGTAGATACATACGAGTGTCTAAATTCAAGAAAAAGGTATAAGTGTTTGATACTGTGTATAGATTAAAGATGCGGACGAGCATCCTTAAGACTATGATACGGACGAGTATCGGTAGAAACAAACGCTGACGCATGTTCAGAGATGATGGTATGAATGAGTACCAACTGGTTAACAAAGGACATGGACGAGTGTCGACTCTGAGGGGATTTAAGTGGTATATACGAGATACAGAAAAGTATCTGAAATAAGTAAACATGAGTGAGACGCCGACGAGTTTTCAACTTGCTGGGGAGAGCACGACACAGACGGGTGTCAGAAGAAGTGTATTATAAACAAGTATTTGGTTCCCAAAGTGTTTAGGCAACTATGCTGGGGAAGGTGACACGGACGGGTGTCAAAAGAGTGTATAAATATCTGTTTGTGGGGAATATTCTGGCGACTTTACTGGGGAATGATGACACGAACGAGTGCCAAAGAGTGTGTATCTGTATTTGTGAGTGCAAAGTGGATGCTTTGGCTTTCTGTCGGGGGGGTTTGGGAAATATTTTGTATATTGTTGATGGAATGTCAGTATTTACAAGTGTTTGGTTCGACACATGGCTCATGATTATGCAATATGTTTGATTTTTGCCGTAATGCTCCGTATTAGACGGAATGCTATGCTCTTGGGAAAAATGATGAGAATGCTATGATTATGCAAAGATACCGATCCGGGATTCGGATCCCGTTGCGGTGAAGATCTTAGGCTGATCTGCTTGAAGTGATATCCCAACTGGGGAGGAGATCATTGGTAGATCTGATATATATGACTTTGCTTGGGGAATAGATTCCTGATAAACCTATCTTGGTAAAGAGGAGCCCAGCTGGGGTCTGCGGGAACTTCCGTCACTTTGTTGTGAGATCTTCAGGCATTGCTCTTCTGGATAGAGGCTGGTGTCGCTCCCACCTGATGACACACATGTCAGAAGGGGTACAGACGCAAACGGTCGGCGAAAGGAGAGGGAATGAATAGAGTCGCCAGCTAGGCATTTTTATCCTGAAGGAAAGGTAATGCTGCATAAACCTGGGAAAAAGATGGATAAGACGGTCGCGAACCAGAGAAATTGAGAAAGGGGGTTGGTTAAAACCTGGGAAGGTATTAGCACCCAGATTGTCCGTCGTACTCGACGGGATCCACGCTTAAAAGATTTGTGTTTAAAGGGGTAGTGTCAGTGCAATTTGTGTATCAAAGCTGGAAAAGAATACAAGTGTCAGTGTAAAAGAGATGTGAAATGTATAAGAGAAGTGTCAGTGTAGGAAAAGAAAGTGAAGCTCAAGACTATGAGGCTTAAAGAATGATGCTGGAAGGAAGGGGAATATACAGAGACTTTTGTTCGATAACCGTTAAGTTATGCCTACGTATCCTCTCGTACAATGAGGAAGTCAGAACACCGTAGTTCGACTCAAAGAGACTGAAAGATAAATTGACTTGTGAACTGCTTATTTGCCTATGCTCAAGTGTATGACCTGTCTGGCTCAGGTGCAAACTGTCTTGCATTAGACGGAAGAAGCGAGTTCTCGTTTGTGAGTGAATGAGGTGAATAAAGAATCCCGGAGGAGACGATTATTGTTTGTTTTGGTGTTTTCAATCTTTTATTTGCTTTTTGGAGTTTGTCATAAGAAAATGAGCTTAAGCCTAAACCAAGGGTTAGTAAACTCATCACATCCTCCCTCCGATCAAGGGTAATGAGAATACCTTAAGTATGAAATAAGCACCTCACACTTAATCACCATGATGTAGGATTAAGATCATTAACCTACTTGTAATTATTTAGATGTTTTTGATGTTTTTGTTTAGTGTTGAGTAATGAATTTAAGCCATAATCAAGGATTTAATGGACTCATTACACCATCCTAATAGAAGGATAATAGATGAGAACACTTAAGCTGAGGAAGGCTCCTCAACTTAATCCATGATTAGGGATTAACCTCATGACAAAACAAAGCCTTTATTAAAGTGGATTTTAGTTAATGGTAAGATTAAGAAATGGATTTTATGATTTGTAAGACAACTTGAGGGGGACTTGTCCATTAACACTAGGGTTAGTCCTTCTTAACCAGTTAAGGAAGAATTAGAACCCTAATGCAAGGCTCAAGTTACAAGCTTGATGTCTTAGTGACTATTAAATGGGTTCATTAAAGGATTTAAACACATTAAGGGGTTAACACTTAGGATTAAAGTTATACACTCCATCCTAATAGAAGGATGCAGGCATAACCCTAATCACAAAGCCTTAAAACCTTTAAGGTTTAGTCCTTGATTATGAGATGAGAAGAGAAGACTCAAAGATGACACAAAGGTAAGAATAATGGGGGGGACTAATCAAACCCTAATTGTGTTCATGCTTGGTTATTCCTAGGGTTTATGAGGCTTGCAAAAGATATTCAAGAGAAAAGCCACCAAGGAAGAAGCAGATGAAAGGAGAAAGAAGCAGAAGAAGCAAGACAACTTACTTCACTTAAGAGGATAAGTTGCTTGAAGAAAGAAAAAGGGGAGGGAACATGAATGAGCATGCTCACTCTAATACACAAGTAAAATGCAGAAATGAATGCATAAGAGAGATGATAAGAGATTGTGAGAAGTGAAGGCAAATTCACTTCTCAAACACTTACCACATGAAAAGTTAGCAACAAGAAAATGAAATGACATGAAAATGAGATGAAATGCAATGATGCAAACCAAATTCAGAAGCATAAACATGATGTTAATGATGCTAAGAGGTGATGCAAATACATGTCAAGAGTTGTGGATGATTATACAAGGATGTGGATGCAAATGAAGCATGTTTTGAACCATGAAAGTTCATGAAAGTTTATGAAATGATATGAATGCACAACATGGAAAATGAATGAGGAAATGATCAAACATGAGTCTAATGTATCCTAAGATTTCTCATATGTCATGTGAATGCACAAAATCTCATGGCAAGTTCATGTATGCAAGCAAATGAGAGATGGATGCAAATGAAAGCCAAAATTAGGGCTTACATACAATATGCAATGCAAAATTCAAAATCAGAAGCAAATGTCAAGATAAAAAATTGAAAATGGGATCAAAGGAACCCTAACCCTACACAAGTTCACTGCCCAAAGGAGGGGACCCAACTCTTAACCTAATGGGAGCTATGATTTTCTCAAGCTTGCTAGGGTTTTAAGGCACCTCAAAAGGAAAAATGCACATTAAATTGAAAATGAAAGATAAATTCAAACCAATTTTACCCTAGAAACTACATGATATGAAGAATGAAATGCAAGAAGAACCATCATCAAACTCTTCATGGTTAGGCAGAATGAAGTTTTCTAAGTTAGAACAAAAATATTGCCTTTTAAGAACTTTAATTCCAAAGAAAAATGTCAAAATAGGTCAAGAACCAAAAAGAAATTTTTTTGAAGAGTTTGATAATGTTTCTAAATGTATTAAAATGCAATGTGAATTTTCTTGTGATTTTTAAATACCTAAATGTATTTTTAATTAATTAATTTCCATTAACTAATTAAAAATAAACATTTAAATGATTTAAAAATAATTTTTTATGCAAAAAATAAAAATAAAAATATTTTCAGAAAGAGAAAAATATTTTAAGGTTGGATGCAAAAAAGTGAGATTTTTTAGAAATGATTTACTATTTTAAATAAAATAAGCAAAACAAATGAAAAAAAGGAAAATAAAATTGAATTAAATGGGAGGTATGCTGATCTGAGAGTCAGGATTTGAACTGGGGTGGACAAAGTTGACTGCGCGCGCTAACCAACGGCTGGGATTCACTCTAGTTTAATTAACCTAATTATAATTAATTAAAATAATAAAATCAGATTAGGGCTTAATGAATTGATCTGGGCCGCTCAAAAACTAAACTAATCCACATCGAATGGCTACGAATCCATCTGGCAAATTAATTAGGGTTAGGACTTAATGACTTTCAGGTGACCGGAGAGGAGCTCCGGTCATCTTCTCCGGCGGGTCGAAACCCTAAATATCTCTACAAGCCACCCCAACTTAAATTAACTGCCCAGAAATGATCCCCCAACCAAACTAAACCTAAATCACCCATCAAACACCATTTATCACGCATGAACAAGGAGAATCGAAGCCATTCATTTTCACGGGTGAAATTTCAGAAGGTCACAAAATGCTCATTTTCACACCATTTTCAAATCTAAAAGCATCAGAGTGATCCCCATGACATGTATTTTAATTTTGTAACAAAAAATCTAAGCTCTGAAAAGTTTTATTTTTGAAGTTACCTGAGGTGATGAACTGCAAATGTGTGCTTCCAGAGCCTCCCCTTCGTGCAAAGAGTCTCTTCTGACCCTCCTGAAGCTAGTGGGATGCTTCAAAACCCTTGAGGTTGTCTGGTTTGAATGTTTCAGTTCTGGTATAGCTGAAATGGAGGTTTGTGTGTGTGATGTTTCAGGCTGTTTTGAGGGTTGATTCTTGTTCTATGGATGATGTGTGACTTAATGGTGAAGGAAAATTTGAAGTTTGCTTGCTGGTTTGAGGGAATCGAAGAAGGGAAGGTTTTTGCAAGTTTTGTGCAATCTGATGGTGTATGAGGTCTGAGCTTGTGTGAAGCTTGTTTTATGATCCTTATACAAATCCTAAGTTATTGGAATGAGTCAGAAGACTTGACATGCACTGTGGGAATGGCATGTGGCAATTGGCCAAAAAGTCAATGTTAGGTGTACTTCAAGCATGGGTTGTGGCAGAGGCTATTTTAGGGCTGCTCTGGGTTCAGCCGCCTTCAAGGATGGCCATGGGATGAATTGATGTGATCTGAAATGGATGAAGGGTGAGATGCCATAGGTTTTGCCTTTTTGCAACTTGTTTCATTTTGTGATTTTTGGTCATGGACATGTGACATTCCTTGCTGAATTCTTGTTGTGAAATGCTACATGATGTTATGGTAATGCATTGAGATCAGTTAGAGACCACACAAACCCTTGGGAATCATTTTTGCAAGAATTCCTCCTTTTGAACTTTATGGAAAATGGCTTATGATTAACTTGGAATTCAAGCATGAAAGCGAGAAATTTCTTGGGCAAATCTGAATTATGGACCATGAATGATGTTTGTGTGATGATTAGAAGTTGATTTAAAGTCACATTTGGCTTTGGCAAGTGTTTTTGCAAGTTTCCTCTTTGGCACAAAAATGAAAATTTAGTGATTTTGTCCAACTTTGCAAGGCCATAACTTTTGATCTAAAATGAATTAGAATGAGTTCTTGTACTTTTTGAAAATGGGAGGATCCAATCTACAACTTTCATGTCCAAAGATTTTCCATTTGAAGCATTTTTGGATCAAAAAGAGGAGGTTGAAAAACTTTCCCAAAATGGCAAGTTTTCATTACAAGTCACTTTCCCACAATGGCAACTTTGCAAATGGCTTGAAATTATTCAATTTTGTGAGCTCTTGACATCTTCTAAGATCAAATAAAGATCATACACATTCAAAATGATGGAGAAGACCCTTTGCTGGGTGACTGGGGGCCTCAGATGCCCTGATTTTGCATTGACTTGCTCAAGAAGTTATCTTGTAATCAGATGCCTTCCCCATTGAATTTCTTCATGAAAATTGGTATGCATGATCCTTATATCACATAGAGACCATTAGAAACAAGAATGACCAAAAAATTTGGAGTTATGGCCTCTGAAACCAAAACCCTAATTTTAGGTCATCTGTGAAGTTAAGCTTGGCTCTGCTTCCATGCCTTTCTTAGTTCTTGTGATTCTATGACTTCCTTGACCTTGGGAGGACATAATATGATGCTTGAACATACATGGACCCTCTTGAGATGATGGAATACCCTTGGAGTGGCTCAGATGGCTCAGGGATGGCTCAGATCATAAACCCTAGATGCAGATGACTTAGAACCAATGCAGTGAAGCAAAAATGTAATATGAAATGATATGATTGAACTAATGAAAATGAAAAGAATCACAAGCCATGGTGTGAATGAGTGAGGGCAAATTTGGGGTGTTTACAGCTGCCCCTATTCAAACATGAGTTAGCTGTGAAGGATGTAAGCAACGGCTTAACAGGCAAACAAGATAACTTGTGGTTGAATACCAAAGACAGTCCGAAATTTGCACTCACTGAATGAAGAAGAAAATGGATATAGATTGTAAAAGGAAGTAAAGTATAATTAAAAGTGCGGCCTACGGAGGACGACTGCTGGGGATAAAGCAATGACGGGGACGGCCGACATGCTGGGGAAATAAAGGGGATCATGATGGGGACGACCATCAAATAAAGTTATAATACTTTCTGGGGATTAAAGGTAAATGATGGGGACGACCATCGGGTTGAAGAAATAAATGATGAGGAACGGTCATCAAAGGTGAAGGACGATCACCTAGCAGGGGACGGCTGCTTTGTTTGGGATAAGGATGAGGGACGGTCATCCAAGGTGAAGGACGATCACCTGGCAGGGTACGGCTGCCGAAAGTGTCACGACATAGGACGAATGTCGGATGAGAAGGTCGACGATGGGGACGGCCATCAGATAAGCATGATGAAGGACGGTCATCAACAGGTGAAGGACGATCACCTAGCAGGGTACGGCTGCTCTCGGGGTTTATCATGACATAGGACGAATGTCAGATAACATAATCAACGATGGGGACGGCCATCGGATAAAATGATGAAGGACGATCATCAAGAGGTGAAGGACGATCACCTAGCAGGGGACGGCTGCTAAAAATATCACGACATAGGACGAATGTCGGATTGGAAGGGGTTCTTATGAATAGAGACTCCGCTGGGGATGATGAAGGACGATCATCAAAAAGGTGAAGGACGATCACCTGGCAGGGTACGGCTGCCGAAAGGTATCATGACATAGGACGAATGTCAGATAGAAAGGAAATAGTTTATGCGGGATTTGCCGGGGACTCTTTTGGGGAATAGTAGACACAGACGAGTGTCTAATTTCAAGAAGATATAAGTGTTTGACACGGTGTATAGATTAAAGACGCGGACGAGCATCCTTAAGACTATGATACGGACGAGTATCAGTAGAAACAAACGCTGATGCATGTTCAGAGATGATGATACGGACGAGTATCAACTGGTTAATAAAGATCATGGACGAGTGTTGACTCTGAGGGGATTTAAGTGGCGTATACAAGATACAGACGAGTATCTGTATGAGTAAAAAGTGATGAGTGAGACATAGACGAGTGTCCAACTTGTTGTGGAGAGCACGACACGGACGGGTGTCGGAAGAAGTGTATTATAAACAAGTATTTGGTTTACTATGCTGGGGAAGGTGATATGGACGGGTGTCAGGGGATTGTGTAGATATATGTAAATATGTGTTTGTGAGTGCAAAGGGGACGCTTTGGCTTTCTGCTGGGGATATGACACAGACGAGTGTCAAGAAGCATCTGTAATGTATAAACACCGGTTTGTAGAGAGCGCTCGAGCGACTTTACTAGGGAATGATGACACGGACGAGTGCCAAAAGGAGCATGTATCTGTATTTGTGAGTGTAAATGAAATGCTTTAATATTCTGACGGGGAGTTTGAGAAGTATTTCGTGTATTTGCAAACGGGGTGTTGGTATACACAGCTGTTTGATTCAAAACACGGCTTGTGATTATACAATATGTTTGATTTTTTCCGTAATGCTCCGTATTAGACGGAATGCTACGCTCTGGGGGGAAAATATGATGTGAATGCTATGATTATGCAAAGATACCGATCTAGGATTCGGATCCCGTTGCTGTGGAGATCTCTGGCTGATCTGCTTGAAGTGGATATCCCAGCTGGGGATGAGATCATTGGTAGATCTGATAAAATGATCTTCTTGGGGAAACAGGTCACTGATTGACCTATCTTTGGTGATGATGAGCCCAGCTGGGGTCTGCGGGAGCTTTCGTCACTCTGTTGTGAGAACTTCAGGCATTGCTCTTCTGGATAGAGGCTGAAACTTTGCGGGGAGATGGTTCCCTTCCTGACACTTGGCTGAGGAGGAATGATGATTGGCAACTCCACTGGGGATAAAGCATCTCTGGTGCTATTTGGAAGACGTGCCGAGTAAGTAATGATTTGGCAGCTTGCTGGGGAGACGCTTTCATGCCCCATGCTGCGCTTTGAATACCTGCAATCCTATCATGACAAAGAAACGTACAAGGATCCCTAGGTATCCCTGACTGGATTCCATCATAGGAATTTAGACACTCCTGGAGCGAATATATTTCCTGTAAGCATGTATTTTTAGAAAGGAAGCATTTGCATTTGTGCAGTCACTATATTAAGGACATCGGACATTTTTTGCAAATGAAAATAGAATGTATGAGATGAAACATGACTGAAAATCCGATTTTATTAATTTATGTGCCCTGAATTGGCAAGATACAGTCAAAGAAACGGATCCCCTGAAATCAGGAGATTGTTACAAATTGAGAAACAAAAAAGATGCTGGCAATGTTGATGACGCTTCAAGGAGCTTCCTTTTGCTATGACCCGTATGACACTTGACGCTCTTCTCGTCCCTGCTTTCTGAAGAAGGCTGATTCTGACCGATGCTCGAACCTTTCGAAGCTTGCCGTGTTGTAAGCAATACAGACGAATTCAGAATACAGTTGTTCGCTCATTCCCTTATTTTGTGCGGATCGCCCTTTCGGGTTTTCAATCCACCGGGATACCCATTTTTGCGTGAGTTGTACAATGCGGCTTTTCAACTCAGCGGGTGTACATTTTTTTTTATTTTCCCTTACTTTTGCCCGAGTCTTTTATTCTGTTTTTGACTCGCCGGGATGCCCTATTTTTGCCTGGACTTACATTCTGTTTTTATGTCCAGCGGGTCATTTTATGCGAAGTATCTTTTATGTCCAGCGGGTCATTTTATGCGAAGTATTCTTGTTAGCTGCCTCTACAGCACCATTCATCTTTGGCCTGTAAGGAGAAGAATTGTGGTGTTGGATCTTGAAGTCCCGGCACAGCTCGGCCATCATTTTGTTGTTTAAATTGGAACCATTATCGGTAATGATTCGTTCGGGAATTCCGTACCGACAGATGATGTCTCTCTTCAGAAATCGGGCTACCACTTGCCTTGTAACATTTTCATATGAAGCTGCTTCAACCCACTTGGTAAAATAGTCAATAGCTACCAGGATGAATCTGTGGCCATTTAAAGCGGTCGGTTCAATCTTGCCTATCATATCAATGCCCCACATGGCAAAGGGCCAGGGTGAAGACATCACATTCAGAGGATTCGGAGGCACATGCACTTTATCCGCGTAAATCTGGAATTTATGGCATTTCCTGGCATAAGCACAACAGTCTGCGTCCATTGTGATCCAGTAATAGCCTGATCTTAGCAACCTTTTAGCCATGGCATGTCCTCCTGCATGGGTACCAAAGGATCCTTCGTGCACTTCGTGCATCAACAGGTCTGCTTCTGCCTTATCAACGCATCTGAGAAGTACCATATCAAAGTTTCTCTTGTACAAGGAACCATCAGCATTCAGGAAGAAGCTACCAGCTAGCCTTCTTAACGTCTTATTATCATTGGAAGATGCCCTAGGTGGGTATATCTGATCCTCCAAGAAGCACTTAATGTCATAGAACCAAGGTTTATCATCTTTAACCACATCTGCTGAGAATACGTATGCTGGTCTGTCAAGTCTGGATACTGAAATCTGAGGCACAAAGATGGCAGCTTGAACTTTGATCATGAATGAAATGGTAGCCAGAGCATCTGCAAACTGATTTTCATCTCGAGGGATATACTCAAGCTTGACTGTTGTGAAGAAAGTCAATAACCTCCTTGTATAATCCCGGTAAGGTATCAGATGATCTTGGTGGGTGTACCATTTGCCGTTGGTTTGATTGATTACCAGAGCTGAATCTCCGAATACTGTCAAAGTCTTGATCCTGAGGTCAATGGCTTCCTCAAGACCCATAATACAAGCTTCGTATTCAACTTCGTTGTTAGTGCATTTAAAGGTGAGCTTTGACGAGAAAGGCATGTGAACTCCTTTAGGTGTAATGAGTACTGCACCAACACCACGACCATTCATATTAATAGCCCCGTCAAACATCATAGTCCATTCTTCCTCTGGATCAGGCCCTTCAGTGTCAATAGGCTCTTCATGATCCCTTGCTTTTATGAACATGATGTCTTCATCGGGGAAGTCAAATATCATAGGCTGGTAATCATCAATGGGTTGCTCAGCAAGGTAATCAGACAATACACTGCCTTTGATGGCCTTTTGAGATGTGTACTGAATGTCATACTCTGTGAGGATCATTTGCCATCTTGCAACCCGTCCGGTAAGTGCTGACTTCTCAAAAATGTACTTGACTGGGTCCATCTTGGATATCAATAAAGTGGTGTCGGTCAACATATACTGTCTTAGTCGGTGAGCAGCCCACGCTAAAGCACAACAAGTTTTCTCGAGCAATGAATAACGTTGTTCATAGTCGGTAAACGTTTTGCTTAGGTAGTATATTGCATACTCTTTTCAACCAGACTCGTCATGCTGACCTAGCACACACCCCATTGACTCTTCTAATACTGTCAGGTACATGATTAGAGGTCTTCCTTCAACTGGAGGCATAAGGATCGGGGGCTCTTGTAAGTATTCCTTGATTTTGTCAAAAGCCTTCTGGCAGTCTTCGTTCCACCTGACCGTTTGTTCTTTTCTTAACAGCTTGAACAAAGGCTCACAGGTTGCTGTAAGGTGAGATATGAACCGTGAAATGTAGTTCAATCTACCTAGAAACCCCTGAATTTATTTCTCAGTCTTTGTCGTAGGCATTTCTTGAATGGCTTTGACTTTATCGGGGTCAACTTCAATCCCTTTCTCACTTACAATAAAGCCCAACAGTTTACCGGATCGCACCCCGAATGTGCACTTGTTGGGGTTTAACTTCAATTGGTACTTCCTCAGACGCTTGAATAACTTCAACAGATTTACCAGGTGGTCTTCTTCTGTGAGGGACTTGGCAATCATGTCATCCACATAACATTCAATTTCTTTGTGGATCATGTCATGGAATAATGTTACCATAGCCCGTTGATAAGTGGCACCAGGATTCTTCAGTCCGAATGGCATCACCTTATAACAGAATGTGCCCCAGGGTGTGATGAAAGTTGTCTTCTCCATGTCTTCAGGCGATATTTTGATCTGATTATATCCTGAAAATCCATCCATGAAGGAGAACACCGAGAACTGAGCCGTATTGTCGACCAATACATCAATGTAAGGTAAAGGGAAGTAATCCTTCGGGCTGGCTCTGTTCAGATCCCGGTAATCCACACACATCCTCACCTTGCCATCCTTCTTAGGCACAGGTACAATGTTAGCAACCCACAGCGGGTAACTAGTTACAGCAAGGAACTCGGCGTCCCACTACTTTTGTACCTCTTCTTTTATCTTCATTGCCATATCTGGGCGAGTACGGCGCAACTTCTGTTTTACCGGCGGGCAGTCTTCTTTCAGAGGCAGCTTGTGCATGACAATGTCGGTGTCCAACCCTGGCATATCCTGATAAGATCAAGCAAAAACATCCACATATTCCCGAAGCATATCAATCAGCTGCTTTTTTACTGAATCTTGCTGGCAGGCCCCGATCTCAACTTCTTTCAATTCTTCTTCCGTACCAAGATTAACCGTTTCAACTTCCTCCTGATGAGGAGTGAAAACCTTCTCCTCTTGTCTTAACAATTTGGCTAGCTCTTCAGGTAGCTCATAATCTTCTTCAACCCCTTCATCAGCTTGATTGATTGGATTGTCAAAGTCATACGAAGTCATAGCAGTGTTGTTGTCGGTGCAGTCTAAAAGGCACTTTCTGCAAGGGTTTAGATTGGTTTATTTTAGTGATCAGTTTTATCTTATTTTAGAAAAAAGTGAAAATGAAGTTATTTATTCTGAAAAACATTGCCATTTTATTTTTGTACAAAAAGAAAAATGAAAAACAGTGAGCGGAAAAGAAAAGACTCATTTGCAAAAGATGTCCTGATATTCATTAATTGATCTTTGCACAAAATATAAGATGGCCCGATTACAAAATGAGTCCTGACATCTTGGGAAAGATGCAGGACTTGATGCATGCTTTAAAATATAGGAAATAATAATTACTCTGCAGGAGTAACTCTTATAATTTCCTGGGAAGACCAGTTTGAGACATGGCTCCCCGGGGTCCTTGGACGTATCCAGCTTTCCAGGTTGCGCTCGCCTTCCAACTCATCTTCCAAGCCATTCATAGCATCCGGGGTGAGCATCCCCCAACTAATCAAATTGGGCTTCGTTGCAGCCTCTGGTTGATCTTGTTGAGTTGGTCTGTAACCCAACCCAAACCGGTCTTCTTTCTTTTCCACGGGCAGCAACTTGCCCCAGGCTTGGGCGGTACCTTCCTCAACAACCTTCCGGGCTTGCTGATATGACATGATGGAAGTTCCCAGTACAACTGATGCTTCATTGATGTTCAAGGCCTCAAACCCCTGACTCATGGTTTCATGGATCTCCCCATCCATCTCAATGTTCTTATACGTAGCCAGCTGGCTAACAAAGATGTCCTCCTCCCCACAGATGGTGATGATCTGGCCTTCCCACTCGAATTTTAACTTCTGGTGAAGGGTAGACGTAACAGCGCCAGCGGCGTGGATCCAGGGTCTACCCAACAGACAGCTGTAGGTCGGCTGTATGTCCATCACAAAGAAGGTAGTTTTGATGTTCTGTGGGCCAATCATCACAGGCAGATCAATCTCCCTAAGCACTGATCTTTTAGAGCCATCAAATGCTCTCACCACCAAATTACTCGGACGCAATGCCAAGCCATCATACTCCAGCTTCACTAAGGCTTTCTTTGGTAGAACAGTGAGTGATGACCCAGTGTTTACCAATACATGAGACAGAACAGCACCGTTGCATTCCAAGGTGATATGCAAAGCCTTGTTATGGTTGCGTCCCTCAGTTGTTAAGTCAGCATTGGTAAAGCCCAGTCCATGAATGGTTATGACATTTGCAACCACAGTTTCTAGCTGATTAACAGTAATCTCCTCCGGCACGTATGCTGCGTGCAGGACTTTCAACAATGCGTTCCTGTGAGTTTCGGAACACATCAACAGTGATAATATGGAGATTTTGGAGGGCGTTTGGTGAAGCTGGTCCACCACCTTGTAATTACTCCTTTTTATGATTCTCATGAACTCGTCTACATCTTGTTCAAAAGATGTCTTCTGAGTATCTTTGATAGTCGGCGCTTCAGATACCACACTCTTCCCTTTTGCTTTGGCAGCAGCTTCTGCTTCAACATTAGGTCTTTGTGTTTGTGAGGAAAAAAGGCGTCCGCTTCAGGTGAATCCTACGCCTCCCCCAACATTATCAATTTGTGGAGAAGAGGTTGATGAATCCAGAGTGATTTTCTCCCCGTTGCAGTAGAGATCAGAGCCATAATGCCAAGGTATGGCATTACTGCTTTCATAAGGAACTGGTCCAGGCACCGTAATGGTGACCGGACTGATTGCTGCAGAGGAACGTAATGTGGTGGTGTGCGGATCATAGTAAATTGTGACTGGTGATCTGGCAGGAGGTGCCACGGTTTGTTGTTGGAAATTGCTGCTGGGAGGAATTTTTGATGGGTCATAGTAGATTATAACTGTTGAGACATCTTCATTAATTTTTGCTGGCGTTGTAGTAGATTCTTTTGATAAAATGGATGCTGATGTTGTAGAAGAAACAATTGTTGAATTTTGACTTATTGAAGTGATGGACGGAGTAATTGCTGGTGACGTTGATGAATCGATAGGAATGATCGTTGTTGCTGTTGTAGGAGAATTTGTTGCTGAAGGGATGATTGTTGATGTTGTAGGAATATCTGGGATTGTTGTTGAAGGAATTGCTGGATTTGTAGGCGCCGTTGTTGAAATCTGAAGGATACCATCCTTGATAAGACCATCTATGCCGCTTCTCAACCTTTCACATTCATTGACTGCAATGTTGCAATACCCACAGCCGAGCTCACACCCGGGGAACACTTGGCATTCTAAAAGCTGAGCTTTAATTTCAACCAAAGGTGTTCGAATTTGTGCAACACTGGTGATCAAGGTGGATGGTTTGTCTTCCTCAATGGCATTAATCCTAGGCCCGCCATGATTAGGCATAGGATTTCTGTTGACGTTCGGAGGAGGTGCAAAGTTGAGGGCTTTAGAATCAACCAAATCCTGAACCTTCATCTGTAATGCTCTGCACTTCTCAGTATTGTGACCAGGCGCGTTGGAGTGAAAGGCACGCCTGGCATTGACATCATAGTTCTTTGGGAGGTTGAGAGGATCTGGTGGTGCCAACGTCCTTAACTCAACCAAGTTAAGCTTCAGGAGTTGTGGCAATAAGGCAGCATAAGGCATAGGGATAGGGTCAATCACCCTATTTGCCTGTGATGGTCTTTGTTGAAAAGGACGCTGTTGTTGGTTGTTGTTGTTGTTGTAGGTTCTCTGTTGCGGATAATGGACTTGTTGTTGTTACTGCGGTTGTTGTTGTTGAGGATATGCTGATTGCTGAGGAATCAGAGCTGGAATGGTGACTGCTGCTACTGATCGGTGAACATACTGAGGTCTGCCCCTGCTTGTATGAATGTAATTTGTCTCACCAGCTCTTCGGGGTCCCACAAAAGGCTTCCTGGGATTATTGGATGAACTTGCACCACTGTTAGAAATTTTGCCCATTTTTAAAAGGCTTTCAATCCTTTCCCCAACTATGACTACGTCAGCAAAACTGGTAGAGGAAAAGGCAGTCAGTCTATCAATATATGCTCCTTGCAAAGTATTCATGAACATGTCAGCCATTTCCCTCTCTGACATGGGTGGTTGGACAGCAGCAGCAAGTTGTCTCCACCTTTGGGCATATTCCCTAAAGCTTTCTCTGGAAGACTGAGACATTCCCATTAGAAGGGTCCTGTTAGGAGCCATGTCCAGATTGTATTGATATTGCCTGATGAAGGCTTCAGCTAAGTCCTTCCAGCATCTAATGGTAGCTCTGGTCAAGTGTGAATACTACTCTCTTGAAGCCCCAGTCAGACTGTCTTCAAAGTAGAACATCCACAACTTTTCGTCCATAGTATAAGCTTTAAGTCTTCCCAGGAAAGACTGCAGGTGAGGTCGTGGACAAGAGGTTCCATTGTATTTCTCAAAGTACGGGGGTTTCAATTTGTGGGGAATTCTCACCCCATCCACTAGCCCCATGTCCATCACATCAAAGCCTAAGGAATTCTGAGACTCCAAAGATCTCAACTTCTCAGCAATATCATCCAATCTCCTGTCATAGACTTCATCTCCAGCTCCCATAACAGTAAACTGCTCTTCTTGGGGATCCTCTTGCAAGGTTCTCCCCCCAGCAGTATTTCCTTGCACATTTTTCGGGATGTTGACTTCCGGATCCAGATGAGGTCCAAATACTGGTGGATTAATACGAGGCTGGCCTTGTTCATTGTTACTAGTCCCTCCAGTTCCAAGATGAGGTTCCTCGGGAGTTTGTATTTCCACCAATTCCCTTAACCTTTCTTGACTCTGGGCTAAGCCAGTCATTACTGCCATGAATTGAGTCATTTGATTTCTCATCTCCACTCTTTCATTAGCCATCTGATTTCTGACCTCAGTCAGGTCCTGTTGTACTTGTTCCATCTGAATACCTGGAAGATTGTTGCGAGTAGGGTACCGGTGCGTGCGATTGACAGGGAACACTCGGCGACGAGCAATGTTTCCTGAATTATAACAAAATTAGAAACAAAAATAACAAATCCTACAAAACAAACAAAAGTTAGTATGCAATGCAATATGCCTATTTGTTTTCCAAGGTATCTGGTTTGGTTCTTGGTTTTGACCTTTCCCGACCTCGAGGAAGATGCTTTGATGTTGTTTAGAGAAAAGCCCAAATGGAAACAAACTTAAATATATTACAAAAGGTGAACAATACATAGTTTGTTTTACAACACATGCCCCTGGAGGGTCAAAATACAAAAAAGAGAAAAGTACATCAAATGGAAATGAACAACAAGCAAAGAAGTCAAACATCCAATCCAAACTCATCCTCCTTGACCTCCTTCAGGAGTGCCTCAGTCACTGGACCAGCCTGATGCTCTGTAATGGTCCTAATGAGAAGGTTTCTGGTAGCAATGGCAGTGGTCAGCTTTTTATGCCTGTCTTGGTCTTTTGATCTCTTCAATCCAGCTCTGAGCTTCAACTCTGAAATCTCCTTCTGGGCTGCCAGCAAAGCTTCCTGCTGCTTCTTCTCATTGGCCTCTAACTGTTCAATCTTGGATTGAGTTTTCTGGTCTTCTTGTGTTCGGGCTTCAGTGATCCTGACCCACCTAGCCTGACTTTCTTGCAGATAGAGCTCAGTCCTAGCCTTCTTAATCTTGGCCTCTTTACAGGCATTCTTCAATATCTGCTCCCCAACTCTTGCTTTCCTGATGTAGTCCTCTGTCTTCTCAATTTTGGTGACATGCTCCACCCTGAGCTTTTCCAATCCCTCAATATCCAGAAGATCATCACTTCTTTCCCACAGAGTCTTCTTCAAAGCTTGAGATAAGTTCTCATTCCTTTCCTTCAGCTTCTCAAATTCTTGTAGGCTAACAGTTGCTGCAGGTTGTACTGTTGAGGGTCCAGGTATGTCCTCCAAGGTGAAAGGCATTCCAGTAATCCGAGCTCTAGTACGGGACCATTCATAGTACTGAGCTGAAGAAACATTATTGCATCTTACAAGAATAGCCATCCCTTTTGTTTGGATGTTGTCCCAAGCCCAGGATGCTTGCCTGACAATAGCTGAATTAGGTTTCACTTCACAATACAGGGTCTCAGCTAAATCTTGCACTCTAGGAGGGTGAACCAAAGCATAGCCCAGTTGTCTCTTAAACAGCAAAGGATTGTAGTTGATGCAACCCTTCACTCCTATTAGAGGTATATTTGGGTATTATCCACAACTGGTGATAATGTCCTTGCCCTTGGTGCTCTGGGTGCACCATCTAATATTATCTGAGGTCAAAGCAATGAGCCTCTTTGCCCAATTCTTCTGTTGGTGAGGGTTCAGGAAGGCATCTGACTTAGGCAAGTGTCTGAGCAGCCAGGTGTGAAACAAAGGAGCACAACATCTTACCAACTTCCCTCTTTGTTTCTCATTCCTTTGATGAATGGAGTAATAAAAATCTCCCAGCAATGTGGGCACTGGGTTCTTCAGAAGAAACAGATGGATGGCATTCTTGCTGACAAATTTAGGCTCATCTGCAAACAGTATGGCCCCATATATGCTGAGGGCTAACAGTGCACAGATTGCCCTCCATTCTCCCAATGAGGCCTTCAGGATGGCCTTAGAAATCAAGAAATCCAAGTGCAAACCAGGGATCCCAGCTTTTGTTGTCATATTTTGCTCAATCAAAGCAGGCTCCAAGTACAGTGCTTTTGCTACTTCTCCATTGCTGGGAGCTGGCATTTCTAGATTGAAGGGGATGCCACCTCTGATAGGTACCCTAATCAATGAAGAAAACTCTTCCAACAGAGGCCCTAGCTGAAAGTCTGGAAATGTGAAACATCTCAAAGGAGGGTCATAAAACTGCAAGCATGTGTGGATCATGCTCCTCTGAGAAGGGTCAAGGTCCATAACCATATCCAAGATACCTCCATAATGCTCTCTAAACAAAGGGGTGTGGTCAGGTGTGATAAGTGACTGGACCTGCCTGATACCAGTCAGCATAGGCTCAATGAAATGGTAGGATATGTTGCTATTCCTGGGAGTAGTCATGAATGCTGAAGAGGATGAAGATAGGTGTTGATGAAGATCACAGACTGATACTGGAAGTGAGCCACTGACAGGCTGATGCTGGTGATGATGAAGATAGCTGAAACAGGTAACTGGTGAAGCAGAGGTTTATGCAGAAGAAGGGGTCAAAAACCAAACCAGATATAACGTGGATACCCTGAAAAACAAATAAGCAAATGTTAAATGATGCAATGATGAAGTATGCAAATGATATGCAAGGGTTTGTGATCAAGCTGGATCTGATTATCTGTCTTGATATAAAGCCCATGTATGTTCAAAGAAGGTCCAGATGGAGGTTCAGAAATCCAGTAACCAAGGTGGGGGACTCAAATAAAGAGTCACATGTACAGGGTTAATCACAAAAACTGTCCAAAATGAGGTACTCTTAAACCAGATAGTAACAGGGTATGATGTGGCCAAGGGTACCTGCAAACCTGTAAACAGCCCAACCCCCTCACAGGTAGTGTTCTAAAACAAGGATCCTCAGACTTGGATCAGTTATGAGAAGTGTAAACACTTCTAACCCGGAGGTACAGTGTCTACAATAACCATAAAAGATCCTTCTCTAATTCACCTCAGCTTCTGAAGGTCATAATAAAGGTCATCCAGACTTAGCAGGCTTCCCAGATAGCCCTAGCACTACAGGAAATCTATAGCACAGTGTTCTCAAAAAGAAACCCACATCTGAACCGTGTTTCATATTCCCGCACCAGACCGAAATGGAATGGGAAAGAACATGAACCACTCTAGCCTAGGTGTCACTCAGGTCCCAGGTATAGGACCTCAAACTCTCAATGGAACCCCACCCACCAAAACAGAAGCCAGATCCAGCAATCATAATGACAATATGAAATATGAAAAACTGTAAAGGAAAGCAATAAATAAAGTTGTACATAAAGTAATAAATAAAGAAAAACAAATAAACACACAATAGCACCAAACACCCCCAGTAAACACAAATCAAACAAGCGCTAGGAGGAACCCACAAAAAGAACCAGAAGCCTTGGTTGCAATATAAGGCTCCCCAGCAGAGTCGCCAAGCTGTCGCTCCCACCTGATGACACACATGTCAGAAGGGGTACAGACGCGAACGGTCGGCGAAAGGAGAGGAAATGAATAGAGTCGCCAGCTAGGAATTTTTATCCCGAAGAAAAGGTAATGCTGCATAAACCTGGGAAAAAGATGGATAAGACGGTCGCGAACCAGAGAAACTGAGAAAGGGGGTTGGTTACAACCTGGGAAGGTATTAGCACCCAGATTGTCCGTCGTACTCGACGGGATCCACGCTTAAAAGATTTGTGTTTAAAGGGGTAGTGTCAGTGCAATCTGTGTATCAAAGCTGGAAAAGAATACAAGTGTCAGTGTAAATGAGATGTGAAATGTATAAGAGAAGTGTCAGTGTAGGAAAAGAAAGTGAAGCTCAAGACTATGAGGCTTAAAGAATGATGCTGGAAGGAAGGGGAATATACAGAGACTTTTGTTCGATAACCATTAAGTTATGCCTACGTATCCTCTAGTGCAATGAGGAAGTCAGAACACCGTAGTTCGACTCAAAGAGACTGAAAGATAAATTGACTTGTGAACTGCTTATTTGCATATGCTTAAGTGTATGACCTGTCTGGCTCAGGTGCAAACTGTCTTGCATTAGACGGAAGAAGCGAGTTCTCGTTTGTGAGTAAATGAGGTGAGAAAAGAATCCCGGAGGAGACGATTATTGTTTGGTTTGGTGTTTTCAATCTTTTATTTGCTTTTTGGAGTTTGTCATAAGAAAATGAGCTTAAGCCTAAACCAAGGGTTAGTAAACTCATCACATCCTCGCTCCGATCAAGGGTAATGAGAATACCTTAAGTATGAAATAAGCACCTCACACTTAATCACCATGATGTAGGATTAAGATCATTAACCTACTTGTAATTATTTAGATGTTTTTGATGTTTTTGTTTAGTGTTGAGTAATGAATTTAAGCCATAATCAAGGACTTAATCGACTCATTACACCATCCTAATAGAAGGATAATAGATGAGAACACTTAAGCTGAGGAAGGCTCCTCAACTTAATCCATGATTAGGGATTAACCTCATGACAAAACAAAGCCTTTATTAAAGTAGATTTTAGTTAATGGTAAGATTAAGAAATGGATTTTATGATTTGTAAGACAACTTGAGGGGGACTTGTCCATTAACACTAGGGTTAGTCCTTCTTAACCAGTTAAGGAAGAATTAGAACCCTAATGCAAGGCTCAAGTTACAAGCTTGATGTCTTAGTGATTATTAAATGGGTTGATTAAAGGATTTAAACACATTAAGGGTTTAACACTTAGGATTAAAGTTATACACTCCATCCTAATAGAAGGATGCAGGCATAACCCTAATCACAAAGCCTTAAAACCTTTAAGGTTTAAACCTTGATTATGAGATGAGAAGAGAAGACTCAAAGATGACACAAAGGTAAGACTAATGGGGAGGACTAATCAAACCCTAATTGTGATCATGCTTGGTTATTCCTAGGGTTTATGAGGCTTGCAAAAGATCTTCAAGAGAAAAGCCACCAAGGAAGAAGCAGATGAAAGGAGAAAGAAGCCGAAGAAGCAAGACAACTTACTTCACTTAAGAGGATAAGTTGCTTGAAGAAAGAAAAAGGGTAGGGAACATGAATAAGCATGCTCACTCTAACACAAAAGTAAAATGCTGAAATGAATGCATAAGAGAGATGAGAAGAGATTGTGAGAAGTGAAGACAAATTCACTTCTTAAACACTTACCACCTGAAAAGTTAGCAACAAGAAAATGAAATGACATGAAATGCAATAATGCAAACCAAAGTCAGAAGCACAAACATGATGTTAATGATGCTAAGAGATGATTCAAATACATGTCAAGAGTTGTGGATGATTATACAAGGATGTGGATGCAAATGAAGCATGTTTTGAACCATGAAAGTTCATGAAAGTTTATGAAATGATATGAATGCACAACATGGAAAATGAATGAGGAAATGATCAAACATGAGTCTAATGTATCCTAAGATTTCTCATATGTCATGTGAATGCACAAAATCGCATGGCAAGTTCATGTATGCAAGCAAATGAGAGATGGATGCAAATGAAAGCCAAAATTAGGGTTTACATACAATATGCAATGCAAAATTCAAAATCAGAAGCAAATGTCAAGATAAAAAATTGAAAATGGGATCAAAAGAACCCTAACCCTACACAAGTTCACTTCCCAAAGGAGGGGACCCAACTCTTAACCTAATGGGAGCTATGATTTTCTCAAGCTTGCTAGGGTTTTAAGGCACCTCAAAAGGAAAAATGCACATTAAATTGAAAATGAAAGATAAATTCAAACCAATTTTACCCTAGAAACTACATGATATGAAGAATGCAATGCAAGAAGAACCATCATCAAACTCTTCATGGTTAGGCATAATGAAGTTTTCTAATTTATAACAAAAATATTGCCTTTTAAGAACTTTAATTCCAAAGAAAAATGTCAAAATAGGTCAAGAACCAAAAAGAAATTTGTTTGAAGAGTTTGATAATGTTTCTAAATGTATTAAAATGCAAAGTGAATTTTTTTGTGATTTTTAAATACCTAAATGTATTTTTAATTAATTAATTTCCATTAACTAATTAAAAATAAACATTTAAATGATTTAAAAATAATTTTTTATGCAAAAAATAAAAAAAAAATATTTTCAGAAAGAGAAAAATATTGTAAGGTTGGATGCAAAAAATGAGATTTTTTAGAAATGATTTACTATTTTAAATAAAATAAGCAAAACAAATGAAAAAAAGGAAAATAAAATTGAATTAAATGGGAGGTATGCTGATCTGAGAGTCAGGATTTGAACTGGGGTGGACAAAGTTGACTGCGAGCGCTAACCAACGGCTGGGATTCACTCTAGTTTAATTAACCTAATTATAATTAATTAAAATAATAAAATCAGATTAGGGCTTAATAAATTGATCTGGGCCGCTCAAAACTAAACTAATCCACATCCAATGGCTACGAATCCATCTGGCAAATTAATTAGGGTTAGGACTTAATGACTTTCAGGTGACCGGAGAGGAGCTCCGGTCATCTTCTCCGGCGGGTCGAAACCCTAAATATCTCTACAAGCCACCCCAACTTAAATTAACTGCCCAGAAATGATCCCCCAACCAAACTAAACCTAAATCACCCATCAAACACCATTTATCACGCATGAACAAGGAGAATCGAAGCCATTCATTTTCACGGGTGAAATTTCAGAAGGTCACAAAATGCTCATTTTCACACCATTTTCAAATCTAAAAGCATCAGAGTGATCCCCATGACATGTATTTTCATTTTGTAACAAAAAAACTAAGCTCTGAAAAGTTTAATTTTTGAAGTTACCTGAGGTGATGAACTGCAAATGTGTGCTTCCAGAGCCTCCCCTTCGTGCAAAGAGTCTCTTCTGACCCTCCTGAAGCTAGTGGGATGCTTCAAAACCCTTGAGGTTGGCTGGTTTGAATGTTTCAGTTCTAGTATAGCTGAAATGGAGGTTTGTGTGTGTGTGATGTTTCAGGCTGTTTTGAGGGTTGATTCTTGTTCTATGGATGATGTGTGACTTATTGGTGAAGGAAAATTTGAAGTTTGCTGGCTGGTTTGAGGGAATCAAAGAAGGGAAGGTTTTTGCAAGTTTTGTGCAATCTGATGGTGTATGAGGTCTGAGCTTGTGTGAAGCTTGTTTTATGATCCTTATACAAATCCTAAGTTATTGGAATGAGTCAGAAGACTTGACATGCACTGTGGGAATGGCATGGGGCAATTGGCCAAAAAGTCAATGTTAGGTGTACTTCAAGCATGGGCTGTGGCAGAGGCTATTTTAGGGCTGCTCTGGGTTCACCTGCCTTCAAGGATGGCCATGGGATGAATTGATGTGATCTGAAATGGATGAAGGGTGAGATGCCATAGGTTTTGCCTTTTTGCAACTTGTTTCATTTTGTGATTTTTGGTCATGGACATGTGACATTCCTTGCTGAATTCTTGTTGTGAAATGCTACATGATGTTATGGTAATGCATTGAGATCAGTTAGAGACCACACAAACCCTTGGGAATCATTTTTGCAAGAATTCCTCCTTTTGAACTTTATGGAAAATGGCTTATGATTAACTTGGAATTCAAGCATGAAAGTGAGAAATTTCTTGGGCAAATCTGAATTATGGACCATGAATGATGTATGTGCGATGATTAGAAGTTGATTTAAAGTCACATTTGGCTTTGGCAAGTGTTTTTGCAAGTTTCCTCTTTGGCACAAAAATGAAAATTTAGTGATTTTGTCCAACTTTGCAAGGCCATAACTTTTGATCTAAAATGAATTAGAATGAGTTCTTGTACTTTTTGAAAATGGGAGGATCCAATCTACAACTTTCATGACCAAAGATTTTCCATTTGAAGCATTTTTGGATCAAAAAGAGGAGGTTGAAAAACTTTCCCAAAATGGCAAGTTTTCATTACAAGTCACTTTCCCACAATGGCAACTTTGCAAATGGCTTGAAATTCTTCAATTTTGTGAGCTCTTGACATCTTCTAAGATCAAATAAAGATCATACACATTCAAAATGATGGAGAAGACCCTTTGATTGGGTGACTGGGGGCCTCAGATGCCCTGATTTTGCATTGACTTTCTCAAGAAGTTATCTTGTGATCAGATGCCTTCCCCATTGAATTTCTTCATGAAAATTGGTATGCATGATCCTCATATCACATAGAGACCATTAGAAACAAGAATGACCAAAAAAATTGGAGTTATGGCCTATGAAACCAAAACCCTAATTTTAGGTCATCTGTGCAGTTAAGCTTGGCTCTGCTTCCATGCCTTTCTCAGTTCTTGTGATTATCTGACTTCCTTGACCTTGGGAGGACATAATATGATGCTTGAACATACATGGACCCTCTTGAGATGATGGAATACCCTTGGAGTGGCTCAGATGGCTCAGGGATGGCTCAGATCACAAACCCTAGATGCAGATGACTTAGAACCAATGCAGTGAAGGAAAAATGTAATATGAAATGATATGATTGAACTTATGCAAATGAAAAGAATCACAAACCATGGTGTGAATGAGTGAGGGAAAATTTGGGGTGTTTACAGCTGGGACTCTGCGGGGAGATGGTTCCCTGCCTGACACCTGGCTGAGGAGGAATGATGACTGGCAACTCAGCTGGGGATAAAGCATCTCTGGTGCTATTTTTGGAAGACGTGCCGAGTAAGTAATGGTTTGGCAGCTTGCTGGGGAGGAGCTTTCATGCTCCATGGCGCTTTGAATACCTGCAATCCTGTTATGACAAAGAAATGTACAAGTATCCCGAGGCATCCCTTACTGGATTCCATCATAGGAGTTTAGACACTCCCGGGAGTAATATATTTCCTGTAAGCATGTGATTAAAAGAGGTGCATCTGTACTTATACAATCAATGTTATGAAGACATTGGACATTTTTTGCAAACGAAAATAAAATGTACGAGACGAAATATGACTGAAAATCTGATTTTATTAATTTGTGTGCCTTGAATTTGGCAAATACAGTCAAAGAAACAAATCCCCTGAAAAGAGGAGATTGTTACAAAATTGAGAAACAAAAAGGTGCTGGCAATGTTGATGACGCTTTTGTGAGCTTCCCTTTTGCTATGACTTGTATGACATTGACGTTCTTCTCATCCCGCTTTTGAAGAGGGCTGATTCTGAACGAAGCTTGAACCTCTCGGAGCTTACCATGTCGTAAGTGATACAAACGAATTCCGAATGCAGTTGTTCGCTTATTCCCTTATTTTGCGTGGATCGCCCTTTCAGGTTTTCAATCCACCGGGATACCCATATTTGCCTGAGCCGTCCAATGTGGCTTTTCAACTCAGCGGGTGTACACATTTTTTATTTATTTTCCCTTATTTTTTCCCGAGTCTTTTATTCTGTTTTTGACTCGCCGGGATGCCCTATTTTTGCCTAGACTTACATTCTGTTTTTATGTCCAGCGGGTCATTTTATGCGAAGTATTTTTTAACTGCGTCTGAATTCACAGGGGACAGGAAGTCTTCACCATCCATAGTACTGAGCATCAGTGCTCCGCCAGAGAAAACTTTCTTTACTATGAATGGACCATCATAATTCGGAGTCCACATGCCCCTGTGGTCTGTATGAGGAGGGAGGAGCCTCTTCAGCACAAGATCTCCTACTTGATATTCTCGAAGCCTGACTTTCTGATCGAAGGCTTTCTTCATTCTCTTCTGATACAGCTGCCCATGACATATTGCAGCCAATCTCTTCTCTTCAATCAGATTCAGCTATTTGTACCGGGATCGGACCCATTCTGCTTCACTCAGTTTAACATCCATTAGTACCCGCAAGAAGGGTAGTTCGACTTCAACAGGTAGGACTGCCTCCATACCATACACAAGCTGATATGGTGTTGCCCTAGTGGATGTTCTGATTGACGTTCGGTACCCATGCAAGGCAAATGGTAGCATTTCATGCCAGTCTTTGTAGGTGACCACCATCTTTTGCACAATCTTCTTAATGTTTTTATTAGCTGCCTCAACAGCGCCATTCATCTTTGGCCTGTAAGGAGAAGAATTGTGGTGTTGGATTTTGAAGTCTCGGCATAACTTCGTCATCATCTTGTTGTTCAAGTTGGAACCATTATCAGTAATGATTCGCTCGGGCACTCCATACCGACAGATGATGTCTCTCTTTAGGAATCGGGCTACCACTTGCCTGGTAACATTTGCATAAGAAGCTGCTTCAACCCACTTGGTAAAATAGTCAATGGCTACCAAGATGAATCTGTGGCCATTTGTAGCAGTCGGTTCAATCTTGCCAATCATATCAATGCCCCACATGGCAAAGGGCCAGGGTGAAGACATCACATTCAAAGGATTGGGAGGCACATGCACTTTATCCGCATAGATCTGGCATTTATGGCATTTTCTGGCGTAGGCACAACAGTCTGCATCCATTATGATCCAGTAATAGCCTGATCTTAATAACTTTTTAGCCATTGCATGCCCTCCAGCATGGGTACCAAAGGATCCTTCGTGCATCAACAAGTCTGCTTCCGTCTTATCAACACATCTGAGAAGTACCATATCAAAGTTTCTCTTATACAAGGAACCATCAGCATTCAGGAAGAAGCTGCCAGCCAGCCTTCTTAATGTCTTCTTATCATTTGAAGATTCCCTAGGTGGGTATTTTTGATCCTCCAAGATGCATTTGATGTCGTGAAACCAAGGCTTATCATCTTTAACAACATCTGCTGAGAATACGCATGCTGGCCTGTCAAGTCTAGATACTGAAATTCGAGGCACAAAGTTGGCAGCTTGAACTTTTATCATGGATGAAATGGTAGCCAGAGCATCTGCAAACTGATTTTCATCTCGGGGAATATACTCAAGCTTGACCGTTGTGAAGAAAGTCAGTAATCTCCTTGTATAATCCTGGTATGGAATCAGATGATCTTGGTGGGTATACCATTTGCTGTTGGTTTGATTGATTACTAAAGCTGAATCTCCGAATACTGTCAAAGTCTTGATCCTGAGGTCAATGGCTTCCTCAAGACCCATAATACAAGCTTCGTATTCAGCTACGTTGTTAGTGCAATTAAAGGTGAGCTTTGCCAAGAAAGGCATGTGAACTATTTTAGGTGTAATGAGTACTGCACCAACCCCACAACCATTCATATTAACAGCCCCATAAAACATCATTGTCCATTCTTCATCTGGGTCAGGCCCTTTAGTGTGAACAGGATCTTCATGATCTTTTGCTTTTATGAACATGATGTCTTCATCAGGGAAGTCAAATCTCATAGGTTGGTAATCATCGATGGGTTGCTGAGCAAGATAATCAGACAATACACTATCTTTGATGGCCTTTTGGGATGTGTACTGAATGTCATATTCTGTGAGGATCATTTGCCATCTTGCAACCCGTCCGATAAGTGATGGCTTCTCAAAAATGTACTTAACTGGATCCATCTTGGATATCAATAAGGTAGTGTGGGTTAACATATACTGTCTCAGTCGGCGAGCAGCCCACGCTGAAGCACAACAAGTTTTCTCGAGCAGTGAATAACGTTGTTCACAGTCGGTAAACTTTTTGCTTAGGTAGTATATTGCATACTCTTTTCGACCAGACTCATCATGCTGGCCCAACACACACCCCATTGACTCTTCTAATACTGTCAAGTACAATATTAGAGGTCTTCCTTCAACTGGAGGCATAAGGATCAGAGGCTCTTATAAGTATTCTTTGATTTTGTCAAAAGCCCTTTGGCAGTCTTCATTCCACCTGACTGTTTGTTCTTTTCTTAACAGCTTGAACAAAGGCTCACAGGTTGCGGTAAGGTGAGATATGAACCGTGAAATGTAGTTCAATCTACCTAGAAACCCCCGAACTTCCTTCTCAGTCTTCGGTGCAGGCATTTCTTGAATGGCTTTGACTTTATCAGGGTCAACTTCAATCCCTTTCTCACTTACAATAAATCCCAGCAGCTTACCGGATCGCACCCCGAATGTGCATTAGTTGGGGTTTAACTTCAATTGGTACTTTCTCAGACGCTTGAATAGCTTCAGTAGGTTCACCAGGTGGTCTTCTTCTGTAAGGGACTTGGCAATCATGTCATCCACATAACATTTAATTTCTTTATGGATCATGTCATGGAATAATGTTATCATAGCCCGTTGATAGGTGGCACCAGCATTCTTCAGTCCGAATGGCATCACCTTGTAACAGAATGTGCCCCAGGGTGTGATGAAAGTTGTCTTCTCCATGTCTTCAGGTGACATCTTGATCAGATTGTATCTTGAAAATCCATCCATGAAGGAGAACACCGAGAACTGAGCCGTATTATCCACCAATACATCAATGTGAGGTAGAGGGAAGTCATCTTTCGGGCTGGCTCTGTTCAGATCCCGGTAATCCACACACATCCTCACTTTTCCATCTTTTTTAGGCACAGGTACGATATTAGCGACCCACGGCGGATAGCTAGTCACAGCAAGGAAACCGGCGTCCCACTACTTTTGTACCTCTTCTTTTATCTTCATTGCCATATTTGGGCGAGTACGGCGCAACTTTTGTTTTACCGGCGGGCAGTCTTCTTTCAGAGGTAGGTTGTGCATGACAATGTCGGTGTCCAACCCTGGCATATCCTGATAAGACCAAGCAAAAACATCCACATATTCCCGAAGCATGTCAATCAGTTGCTCTTTCACTGAATCTTGCAGGCAGGCCCCAATCTTGACTTCTTTCAAATCTTCTTCCGTACCAAGATTAATCGTTTCAACTTCCTCCTGATGAGGAGTGATAACCTTCTCCTCTTGTCTCAACAACCTGGCTAGCTCTTCAGGTAGCTCATAATCTTCTTCAACCCCTTCATCGGCTTGATTAATCGGATTGTCAATGTCATAGCAGTGTTGTTGTCGGTGCAGTCTGGAGGGCACTCTCTGCAAGGGTTTAGATTTGTTCATTTTAGTGATCAGTTTTATCTTATTTAGAAAGAGTGAAAATGAAGTTATTTATTTTGAAAAACATTGCCATTTTATTTTTGTACAAAAAATGAAAAATGAAAAACAGTGAGCGAAAAAGGAAAGACTCATTTGCAAAAGATGTCCTGATATTCATTAATTGCTCTTTGCACAAAATACAAGATGGCCAGATTACAAAATGAATCTTGAAATCTTGGGCAAGATGCAAGACTTGATGCATGCTTTAAAATACAGGAAATAATAATTACTCTGCAGGAGTAACTCTTATAATTTCCTGGGAAGACCAGTTTGATACATGGCTCCCCGGGATCCTTGGACGTATCCAGCTTTCCAGGTTGCGCTCGTCTTCTGACTCATCTTCCAAATTATTCACATCATCCGGGGTGAGCATCCCCCCGCTGACAAACTTGGGCTCTTTTGCAGCCTCTGGTTGATCTTGTTGAGTTGGTTTGTAACCCAACCCGAATCGGTCCTCTTTCTTCTCCACGGGCAGCAGCTTGCCCTAGCCTTGGGCGGTACCTTCTTCAACAACCTTTCGGGCTTGCTGATACGAGGTGATGGAAGTTCCAAGCACAGCAGATGCTTCATTGATATTCAAGGCCTCAAACCCCTGACTCATGGTTTCATGGATCTCCCCATCCATTTCTATGTACTTATACGTAGCCAGCTGGCTAACAAAGATGTCCTCCTCCCCACAGATGGTGATTATTTGGCCTTCCCACTCGAATTTTAACTTCTGGTGAAGGGTAGACGTAACAGCACCAGCGGCGTGGATCCAGGGTCTACCCAGCAGACAGCTGTAGGCCGGATGTATGTCCATCACAAAGAAGGTAGTTTTGAAGGTCTGCGGGCCAATCAACACAAGCAGATCAATCTTCCCAAGCACTGATCTTTTAGAGCCATCAAATGCTCTCACCACCAAATTACTCGGACGCAATGCCAAGCCATCATACTCCAGCTTCACTAAGGCCTTCTTTGGTAGAACATTGAGTGATGACCCGGTGTCCACCAGTACATGAGATAGAACAACACCCTTGCATTCCAAGGTGATATGCAAAGCCTTTTTATAGTTGCGTCCCTCTGTTGTTAGGTCAGCATTGGTAAAGCCCAGTCCATGACTGGTGTTGACATTTGCAACCACAGTTTCTAGCTGATTAACAGTAATCTCCTCCGGCACGTATGCTGCGTGCAGGACTTTCAGCAATGCATTCCTGTGAGCTTCGGAACACATCAACAGTGATAATATGGAGATTTTGGAGGGTGTTTGGTGAAGCTGGTCCACCACCTTGTAATCACTCCTTTTTATGATTCTCATGAACTCGTCTACATCTTGTTCAAAACATGTCTTCTGAGTGTCTTTGGCAGTTGGCTCTTCAGATACCACATTCTTTCCTTTTGCTTTGGCAGCAGCTTCTGCTTCAACATTAGGTCTTTGTGTTTGTGAGGCAAAAAGGCGTCCGCTTCTGGTGAAGCCTCCGCCTCCCCCAACATTATCAACTTGTGGAGAAGAGGTCGATGAATCCAGAGTGATTTTCTCCCCGTTGCAGTAGAGATCAGAGCCATAATGCCAAGGTATGGCATTATTGCTTTCGTAAGGAACTGGCCCAGACACTATGATAGTGACCAGACTGATAGCAGCTGCAGAGGGGACACAATGGTGTGTGGATCGTAGTATATGGTAACTGGTGCTCTGGCAGGAGTGACATTTTGTTGGTTGTTGGCAGGAGCATTTGCAGGGTCATAGTATATGGTAACCGTTGAGACGCTTTCATCAATTGTTGTTGATGTTGTAGAAGACACTATTGATTGGATGGGTGTTGTAATTGTAGTAGGAATGGTAACTGAACTTTCGTCCGTCGAAGTGATTGATTGGGCAGTTGTTGGAGTTGTAGTAGAATCCGTTGGAACAATGGTTGCTGACATTGTAGGAGTATCTGTGATTGCCGGTGGAGGAATTGTTGGATTTGTAGGCGCCATTGTCGAAATCTGAAGGATACCATCCTTAATAAGACCATCTATATCGCTTCTCAGCCTTTCACACCCATTGACTGCAATGTTGCAATACCCACAGCCGAGCTCACACCCGGGGAACACTTGGCATTCTAAAAGCTGAGCTTTAATTTCAACGAAAGGTGTTCGAATTTGTGCAACACTGGTGATTAGGGTGGATGGTTTGCCTTCCTCAATGGCATTAATTCTAGGCCTGTTGTGACTAGGCATTGGATTCCTTGTGACATTCGGAGGAGGTGCAAAGTTGAGAGCTTTTGAGTCCACCAGGTCTTGGACTTTCATTTGTAGGGCCCTGCATTTTTCAGTGTTATGCCCTGGTGCGTTTGAGTGAAATGCACACCTGGCATTGGCGTCATAGTTCTTTGGCATGTTGGAAGGATCTGGAGGTGCCAATGTCCTTAACTCAACCAGGTTGAGCTTCAGGAGTTGTGGCAAGAGTGCAGCATACGGCATTGGGATTGGGTCAATTACCCTGTTTGCCTGTGATGGTCTTTGTTAGAAAGGACGCTGTTGTTGGTTGTTGTTGCTGTTGTTGTAGGTTCTCTGTTGCGGATACTGAACTTGTTGTTGATATTGTGGTTGTTGTTGTTGAGGATACAATGGTTGTTGAGGAATTGGAGCTGGGATGGTGACAGCTGCTATTGACCGGTGAGCATATTGAGGCCTGCCCCTGCTTGCATGAATGGAATTTGTTTCACCGGCCCTCCGGGGTCCCACAAAAGGCTTCCTGGGATTACTGGATGAACTTGCACCACTGTCAGAAATCTTTCCCATCTTCAAAAGGCTTTCAATCCTTTCACCAGCTATGACAACATCAGCAAAGCTGGTAGAGGAGAAGGCAACCAATCTATCAATATAGGTTCCTTGCAAAGTATTCATGAACATGTCAGCCATTTCTCTTTCTGACATGGGTGGTTGGACAGCAGCAACAAGCTGTCTCCACCTTTGGGCATATTCCCTGAAGATTTCTCGGGAAGATTGAGACATTCCCATTAGGAGGGTCCTGTTAGGAGCCATGTCCAAATTGTATTGATATTTCCTGATGAAGGCTTCAGCTAAGTCCTTCAAGCATCTAATGGTAGCTCTGGTCAAGTGTGAATACCACTCTCTTGAAGCCCCAGTCAGACTGTCTTCAAAGTAGAACATCCACAGCTTTTCATCCATAGTATAAGCTTTAAGTCTTCCCAGGAAAGACTGCAGGTGAGTTCGTGGACATGAGGTTCCATTGTATTTCTCAAAGCACGGGGGTTTGAATTTGTGGGGAATTCTCACCCCATCTACTAGTCCCATATCCATCACATCGAAGCCTAAGGAATTCTGAGACTCCAAAGATCTTAACTTCTCAGCAATTTCATCCAATCTCCTGTCATAAACTTCATCTCCAGCTCCCATAACAGTAAACTGTTCTTCTTGGGGATCCTCTTGCAAGATTCTCCCTCCAGCAGTATTACCTTGTACATTCCTCGGGATGTTAGCTTTTGGATCCATATGAGGTCCAAATACTGGTGGGTCAGTACGAGGCTGGCCCCGTTCATTGTTACTAGTCCCTCCTGTACCAAGATGAGGTTCCTCGGGAGTTTGTCTTTCCACTAGTTCCCTTAACCTTTCTTGACTCTGGGCCAAGCCAGTCATCACAGCCATGAATTGAGTCATTTGATTTCTCATCTCCACTATTTCATTAGCCATCTGATTTCTGACCTCAGTCAGATCCTGCTGTACTTGTTCCATTTGAATGCCGAGAAGGTTGTTGCGAGTAGGGTACCGGTGCGCGCGGTTGACAGGGAACACTCGGCGACGAGAAATGTTTCCTGAGATCACAACAAATTTAGAAACAATAATAATAAAACCTACAAAACAAAACAAAAGTTAGTATGCAATGCAGTATGCTTATTTGTTTTCCAGGGTATCCGGTTTGGTTCTTGGTGTTGACCTTTCCAGACCTCGAGGAAGATGCTTGATGTTGTTGAGAGAAAAGCCCAAAATGAAAACAAACTAGAATATATTACAAATGGTGAATCAATACATAGATTGTTTTACAATACATGCCCCTGGAGGGTCAAAATACAATAAAAGGAAAAGTACATTAAATGGAAATAAAAACAAGCAAAGAATCAGACATCCAGTCCAAACTCATCCTTTTTGACCTCCTTCAGGAGTGCCTCAGCTACTGGACCAGCTGGGTGCTCTGTAATGGTCCTAATGAGGAGGTTCCTGGTAGCAATGGCAGTGGTCAGCTTCTTATGCTTGTCCTGGTCTTTTGATCTCTTCAATCCTGCTCTAAGCTTCAACTCTGAAATCTCCTTCTGGGATGCCAACAAAGTGTCCTGCTGCTTCTTCTCATTGGCCTCTAACTGTTCAATCTTGGCTTGAGTCATCTGGTCCTCTTGTGTACGGGCTTCGGTGATCCTGACCCACCTAGCCTGACTTTCTTGCAGATAGAGCTCAGTCCTAGCCTTCTGAATCTTGGCTTCTTTACAGGCATTCTTCAATATTTGTTCCCCAGCTCTTGCTTTCCTTATGTAATCCTCTGTCTTCTCAATTTTGGCAAGATGCTCCACCCTAAGCTTCTCCAACCTCTCAATGTCCAGACGACCATCACTCCTCTCCCAAAGAGTCTTCTTCAAAGCTTGAGATAAGTTCTCATTCCTTTCTTTCAGCTTCTCCAATTCTTCTAAGCTGACAGTTGCTGCAGGTTGTGCTGTAGAGGGTCCAGGTATGTCCTCCAAGGTGAAAGGCATTCCAGTAATCCGAGCTCTTGTACGGGACCAGTCATAGTACTGAGCTGAAGCAACATTATTACACCTTCCAAGAATAGCCATCCCTTTTGTCTGGATGTTATCCCAAGCCCGGGATGCTTGTCTGACAGTAGTTGAATTAGGTTTTACTTCACAATACAAGGTCTCAGCTTAATCTTGCACTCTAGGAGGGTGAACCAAAGCCTAGCCCAGTTGTCTTTTAAACAACAAAGGATTGTAGTTGATGCAACCCTTCACTCCTATCAGAGGTACATTTGGGTATTGTCCACAGCTGGTGATAATGTCCTTGCCCTTGGTGCTCTGGGTGCACCATCTAATATCATCTGAAGTCAAAGCAATGAGCCTCTTAGCCCAATTCTTCTGTTGGTGGGGATTCAGGAAGGCATCTGACTTAGGCAGGTGTCTGAGCAGCCAGGTGTAAAACAAAGGAGCACAACATCTCACCAACTTCCCCCTTTGTTTCTCATTCCTCTGATGAATGGAATAATAGAAATCTCCCAGCAATGTGGGTACTGGGTTCTTCAGAAGAAACAAATGGATGGCATTCTTGCTGACAAATTTGGGCTCATCTGCAAACAGTATAACCCCATATATGCTGAGGGCTAACAGTGCACAGACTGCCCTCCACTCTCCTAATGAGGCTTTCAGGATGGCCTGAGAAATCAAGAAGTCCAAGTGCAAACCAGGGATCCCAGCTTTTGTTGTCATATTTTGCTCAATCAAAGCAGGCTCCAAGTACAGTGCTTTTGCTACTTCTCCATTGCTGGGAGCTGACATTTCTGGGTTGAAGGGGATTCCACCCCTGATAGGTACCCCAATCAAAGAAGAAAAATCCTCCAGCAGAGGCCCTAGCTGGAAGTCTGGAAAGGTGAAACATTTCAAGGGAGGGTCATAAAACTGTAAGCATGTGTGGACCATGCTTCTCTGAGAAGGGTCAAGGTCCATAACCATATCTAAGATTCCTCCATAGTGCTCCCTGAACAGTGGGATATGATCTGGTCTGATAAGTGACTGGACCTTCCTGATACCAGTCAACACAGGCTCAAAGAAATGGTAGGATATGTTGCTCTTCCTGGGAGTAGTCATAGATGCTGCTGAAGAAGCTGAAGATTGGTACTGATGAAAATCACAGACTGATGCTGGAAATGAGCCACTGACAGGCTGATGCTGGTGATGATGTAGATAACTGAAGCAGATAACTGATGAAGACAACTGAAGCAGAGGTCTATGCAGAAGAAGGGGTCAAAACCAAACCAGATATGATATGGATACCCTGAAAAGCAAATAAACAAATGTTAAATGATGCAATGATGATATATGCAAATGATATGCAAGGGTTTGTGATTAAACTGAATATGATTATCTGTCTTGATATAAGGCCCATGTATGTTCAAGAAGTCCAGATGGAGGTTCAGAAATCCAGTAATCAAGGTGGGGAACTCAAATAAAGAGTCACATGTCCATTGTCTAATCACAAGAACTGTCCAAAATGAGGTACTCTTAAACCAAATAGTAACAGGGTATGATGTGGTCAAGGGTACCTGCAAACCTTTAAACAGCCCAACCCCCTCACAGGTAGTGTTCTAGAACAAGGATCCTCAGACTTGGATCAATTATGAGAAGTGTAAACACTTCTAACCTGTAGGTACAGTGTTTACAATAACCATAAAAGATCCTCCTCTAATTCACCTCAGATTCTGAACGTCATAATAAAGGTCATCCAGACTTAGCAGGCTTCCCAGATAGCCCTAGCACTACAGGAAATCTGTAGCACAAAGTTCTCAAGAAGAAACCCACATCTGAACCGTGTTTCATATTCCCGCACCAGACCGAAATGGAATGGGAAAGAACATGAACCACTCTATACTAGGTGTCACTCAGGTCCCAGGTATAGGACCTCAAACTCTTAATGGAACCCCACCCACCAAAACAGAAGCCAGATCCAGCAATGATAATGACAGTATGAAATATGAAAAACTGTAAAGGAAAGCAATAAATAAAGCTGTACATAAAGCAATAAATAAAGCACATAAATAAACACAATTAGCACATAACACCCCAGTAAACACAAATCAAACAAGCGCTAGGAGGAACCCACAAAAAGAACCAGAAGCCCTGGTTACAGTATAAAGTTCCCCAGTAGAGTCGCCAAGCTGTCGCTCCCACCAAATGACACCCGGCCAAGAGGGGTACAGACGCGAACGGTCGGCGAAAGGAGAAGGAACACACATGGGTGAACTTAAGAGAAAAGAGTCGCCAGCTAGGCATTTTTATCCCGAAGGAAAGGTAATGCTGCATAAACCTAGAAAGATATGGATAAGACGGTCGCGAACCAGAGAAACTGAGAAAGGGGGTTGGTTACAACCTGGGAAGGTATTAGCACCCAGATTGTCTATCGTACTCGACGGGATCTACGCTTAAAAGTTTTTTGTTTAAAAGGGGTAGTGTCAGTGTACTCTGTGTATCAAAGCTGGAAAGAATGCAAGTGTCAGTGCTGGAAGAAAGTGTGAAGTGAAATGAAAGGGTGTCAGTGTAAAAACAAGAGTGAAATTCTCAAGATAAAGAGGCTAAAGGATAAAGCTGAAAGAGGGGGGATATATAGAGACTTTTGTTCGATAACCGTTAAGTTATGCCTACGTATCCTCTCGTGCAATGAGGAAATCAGAACACCGTAGTTCGACTCAAAGAGACTGAAAGGTAAATTGACTGATGAATTGCTTGTTTGTCTATGCTCAAGTGTATGACCTGTCTGGCTCAGGTGCTAACTGTCTTGCATTAGACGGAAGAAGCAAGTTCTCGTTTGTGAGTGAATGAGGTGAGAAAAAGAATCCCGGAGGAGACGATTATTGTTTTTTTTTTTGAGTTTTCAATCTTTTATTGCTTTTTGAATTTGTCATAAGTTAATGAGCTTAAGCCTAAACCAAAGGTTAGTAAACTAATCACATCCTCCCTCTGATTAGGGGTAATGAGAATACCTTAAGTATGAAGTAAACACCTCATACTTAATCACCATGATGTAGGATTAATATCATTAACCTACTTGTATTTATTTAGATGTTTTTTGGTGTTTTTTTTTAGTGTTAAGTAATGAGTTTAACCCATAATCAAAGATTTAATGGACCCATTACACCATCCTAATAGAAGGATAATAGATGAGAACATTTAAGCTGAGATAGGCTCCTTAGCTTAATCCATGATAAGGGATTAACCTCATGACAAAACAAAGCATTTATTAAAGTGGATTTTAGTTAATGATATTGTTAAGAAGTGATTTTTATGGTTTGTGAGACAACTTGAGGGGGACTTGTCCATTAACATTAGGGTTAGTCCTTCTTAACCAATTAAGGAAGAATTAGAACCCTAATGCAAGGCCCAAGTTACAAGCTTGATGTCTTAATGATTATTGAGTGGATTGATTAAAGGAATTAAAAACATTAAGGGTTTAACACTTAGGATTAAAGTTATACACTCCATCCTAATAGAAGGATGCAGGCATAAACTTAATCACAAAGCCTTAAAACCTTTAAGGTTTAATCCTTGATTATGAGATGAGAAGAGAAGACACAAAGAGATGACACAAAGGTAAAACTAATGGGGGACTAATCAAACCCTAATTGTTATCATGCTTGGTTGTTCCTAGGGTTTATGAGGCTTGCAAAATATCTTCAAGGGAGAAGCCACCAGGGAAGAAACAAAATGAAGGAAGGAGAAGCAAGAAACAGGACAACTTACTTCACTTGAGAAGATAAGTTGCTTGAAGAAAGAAGAGGGGAAGGAACATGAATGATCAAGCTCACTCTAATTCACAAGTAAAATGCAGAAATGATGCATAAGAGAGATGAGAAGAGATTTATGAGAAGTGAAGGCAAATTCACTTCTCAATGACTTACCACCTGAAAAGTTAGTAACATGAAATGAAATGAAATGAAAATGAGATGAAATGCAATGATGCAAACCAAAACCTGAAGCATAAACATGATGTTAATGATGCTAAGAGATAATGCACACACATGTCAAGAATTGTGGATGATCATACAAGGATGAGGATGCAAATGAAGCATGTTTTGAACCATGAAGGTTCATGAAAGTTTATGAAATGGAATGAATGAAAAACATGGCAAATGAATGATGCAATGATCAAACATGATTCTAATGTGTCCTAAGATGTCTCATGTGTCATGTGGATGCACAAAATCTCATGGAAAGTTCATGTATGCAAGCAAATGAGAGATGAATGCAAATGAAAGCCAAATTTATGGTTTATGCACAAGACACAAAGAAAAAATCCAAAATCAGAAGCAAATGACAAGACAAAAAATTGAAAATGGGATCAAAGGAACCCTAACCCTACACAAGTTCACTTCCCAAAGGAGGGGACCTAACTCTTAACCTAATGGGAGCTATGATTTTCTCAAGTTAACTAGGGTTTCAAGGCTCCTCAAAAGGAAAAATGCACATCAAATTGAAAATGAAAGACAAATTCAACCCAATTTTAACCTAGAGACTACATGAAATGAAGAATGCAATGCAAAAAGAACCAACATCAAACTCCTCATGGTTAGGAAGAATGCATTTTTCTAAGTTAAGACAAAAATATTGACTTTTAAGGACTTTAATTCCAAAGAAAAATGTCAAAAAATGTCAAGAACCAAAAAGAAATTTGTTTGAAGAGTTTGATAATGTTTCTAAATGTATTAAAATGCAATGTAAATTTTTTTGTGATTTTTAGAAACCTAAATGTTATTTTAATTAATTAATTCTCATTAACTAATTAAAATAAACATTTAAATATTTTTAAAATACGAAAATTATGCAAAAAATAAAATAAAAATTATTTTCTGGATGAGAAAAATAATTAAAGTCATGATGCAAAAAAAGAAAATTTTTGAATGCATTTTACTATTTTAAAATAAATATGCAAAACAAATGAGAAAATATGAAATTAAATGGAAATTAAATGGAAAGTAAGCCAATCTAGTGGTCAGGATTTGAAGCTGAGATGCGGGAGTTGACTGACGCGCGTTTCAGTGGCTGGGATTGATTTTGGCAAATTCAAATTTTAATCCTAATTAATTAATGCTAATGACTAAATTAAGGCTAAATCACAAAATCCAGGCCGTTCACAGCGCGCGGGAAGGCCAAATCAAGGGTCCAAATTCAAACTTGACTTAATGACAAGATTAGGGCATAACCACCTTCAGGCGAGTGGAACAGTGTTCCGGTCGTCTTCTTCGACGACCCCAAAACCCTATCCCTCTCTTTAAGCACCTAAAACAAAATCTCTCTGCCCAGAATCAAACCCCCCACATCACTAAATCAAAATCCCCAAACAAAAACCATTTTTCATTCATCAACAAGGCAAATCGAAACAAAATAATTTTAGGTCAGAAACTTTCAGACACTCCATACATACTCATTATTCCACCATTTTGAAAAGTAAATACATCAGAATCATCAGGACATCATAAGGATTCGATTGAGAACTTAAAAACAAGGTTCTGAGAAAAAATTTCTTGAGCTATACCTGAGATGGAACCTTCTGGTTCTGGGCTTCCTGTCCTTTCCTTTGCTGCAAATCCACTTCTTTGAACCCCCTGATGATGAAATGAAGCTTAGAATGAGTTTGTATGGCCTGGTTTGAAGGTTTTGGTTCTGGTGTAGCAGATTTAGAGGGTTGAGTATATGATGTTTCAGGCTGTTTCAATGCTTGGTTCTTGATCCATGGGTGATTTGTGACTTATTGGTGAAGAAATAATGGAGGTTTTGTGGCTGTGGTAGAAGTTTCTAAGAGGAGAATTTTTTGACAGTTTTTGGGAATCCTGGCTTATGGGAGGTTGCAAGCTTGTGTGTGTTGTGTTTTAGAATGCTTGAGGTCCACATATGAGGCTCTGATTGGGCAGAGGGTTGGTAGTGGCACAGTTTTTATTGGCATGGGCAAAATGCAAAAAGTCAAGATTTTGTGTACCATAGGTATGGCTCGGGTCAGAGGAGATCTTAGGGCTTGTCCTGCTTCAGCTTGAGTCAAGGAAGGCCTTTGGATCTGATTTTGTGAGCTGGATGGTCTTTATCAAGAGTTTTCAATGTTCTTGCATGTTTCCCTCTTTGAATTTTCTTATGAACCAAGGCAAAGAATCTTGTGAATTCTTGGAAAAAATGCAGCAAAATGAACCATATGAAGTTGCTAGAATACTTTGAGATCAATTAGTGTCCAATTCAAGCATTAAAAGTTCCTTTTGCAAAAAATTCAATTTTGAAGATTCATGAGAAAATGCCTTATGTAACTTGTAATTCAAGGCATAGAAATGAGAAATCCTTTGGGAAAATCTGAATTATGGACCATGAATGATGTTTGTGTGATGATTAGAAGTTGATTTGAAGTCACATTTGGCTTTGGCAAGTGTATTTGCAAGTTTCCTCTTTGGCACTAAAGTGGAAATTAAGTGATTTTGTCCAACTTTGCAAGGCCATAACTTTTGTTCTAAAATGAATTAGAATGAGTTCTTGTACCTTTTGAAAATGGGAGGATCTAATCTACAACTTTCATGACCAAGAATTTTCCATTTGAAGCTTTTTTGAATCAAAAAGAGGAGGTTGAAAAACTTTCCCAAAATGACAAGTTTTCATTACAAATCACTTTCCCAAAATGGCAATTTTGCAAATGGCTTGAAATTCTTCAATTTTGTGAACCTCTAACCTCTTCTAAGATCAAATAAAGATCATATGTACTCAAAATGATGGAGAAGACCCTTTGGTTGGGCAATTGGGGGCCTCAGATGCCCTGATTTTGCACTAACTTGCTCAAGAAGTCATCTTGTGATCAGATGCCTTCCCCATTGAATTTCTTCATGAAAATTGGTATGCATGATCCTCATATCATATAGAGACCAATAGAAACAAGAATGACCAAAAAAATTGGAGTTATGGCCTCTGAAACCAAAACCCTAATTTCAGGTCATCTGTGTAGTTAAACCTGGCTCTGCTTCCATGCCTTTCTCAGTTCTTGTGATTCTCTGATTTCCTTGATCTCTGGAGGATATAATATGATGCTTGAACATACATGGACCCTCTTGAGATGATTGAAAGGCCTTTGGAGTGGCTCAGATAGCCCTTGGATTGCTTAGATCACAAACCCTAGATGCAGATGACTTTGATCCAATGCAATGAAGCAAAAATGTAATATGAGATGCTATGGTTGAATCTATGCAAATGAAAAGAATCACAAGCCATGGTGTGAATGAGTGATGGAAAATTTGGGGTGTTTACAATGGAGTACATGAATTGAATCTTTCAATCTTATCTGGATCAGTTTATTATGATATTTATTGATGATATCTTGATTTATTCTAAGACTGAAGAAGATTACAAAGAGCATTTGAGGATTGTATTGCAGGTATTAAAGGATAATAAGTTGTTTTCTATGTTATCAAAGTGTGAATTTTTGCTTAAGAATGTGATTTTCTTAGGTCATGTGATTTATGGTGATGGTATAATTGTGGATCCATCTAAAGTAAGTGCAGTGTTGCAGTGGAAACCTCCAAAGACAGTAATGGAAATTAGAAGCTTCTTAGGTTTAGTAGGCTATTATAGAAGATTTATTGAGGGGTTTTCTAATTTGGTGTTACCATTGACTCAATTGACTAGAAAGAGCCAAACTTTTATTTGGGATGCGACATGTGATGAAAGTTTCAAAGAACTGAAAAAGAAATTGACTACAACACCAATGTTGGTTTTACCAAGTCCTGATGAACCTTTTGTTATGCATTGTGATGCGTCTAAGATGGAATTAGGTGGAGGCATATGCTTCATGATAATTGAGGGTGCATGAGAGGAATTATCCTACTCACGATCTTGAATTAGCTGAGTGGTTTTTCTACTAAAAATTTGGAGGCACTATTTGTATGGATAAAGATTTGAAGTATTTAGTGATCATAAGAGTTTGAAGTATTTGTTCGACCAGAAAGAACTGAATATGAGGCAGATAAGATGGTTGGAATTTATGAAATACTATGATTTTAATTTGAGTTATCATCCAAGCAAGGCTAATGTAGTAGAAGATGATTTAAGTCGTAAGATAATTCATATGTCGGCATTAATGGTGAAAGAAATGGAACTAAATGGATAGTTTCGAGATTCTAGTATGGTTTGTGAGACGACACCTGAGAGTGTTAGACTTGGAATGCTAAAGGTTAACAATGAAATTTTGGATGTTATTAAAGAAAAAATGAGGCTTGATATGAAGCTAGTATATTTGATACCTATAGGAGGAAGTGATCTTGACGGTGATTTCAAGGTGGATAATTCAGGTGTGTTGAGATTCTGGGGCAGAATTTGTTTGCCAGACAATGCAGAATTGAAGAAGGCGATTTTAGAAGAGAGTTACCAGAGTAGTTTGAGTATTCATCCGGGAGCTATGAAATTGTATCATGACTTGAAGAAGGTTTTTTGGTGGTTTGGTATGAAAAGAGATATAACACAGTTTGGTATGTTAGAAGTCAAAAATGGAACATCAGAAACCTTTGGGGATGATGCAACCGTTGGAGATTCCAGAATGGAAAGGGAAAGTATTGATATGGACTTTGTTACTAGTTTACCAAATACAACAAGAGGATTTGATGTTATTTGGGTGGTTATAGACCGGCTTACGAAATCCTCACATTTTATACCCATTAGCAAGAGTTTTCCATTGACAAAATTGGAGGATATTTATATCAGGATAATTGTGAAGTTAGATGGTGTTCCTTAGATCATAGTGTCAGATAGAGATCTGAGGTTTACTTTAGAATTTTGGAAAAGTTTGCAGGAGGTTTTGGGTTCTAAGTTGAACTTGGGTTCGGCTTAACATCCGCAGACGGACGGTTAGTCGGAGAGAACTATTCAGTCATTAGAAGATTTGTTGAGAACTTGTATGTTGGAACAAGGAGGTGTGTGGGATACTCATTTGCCATTGATTGAGTTCACGTACAAAAATAGCTTCGATTCTAATATTGGAATGACGCCATTTAAAGTCTTGTATGGTATCAGGTATAGGACGCCCCTGTGTTGGTACGAAACTAGTGAGAATGTGGTGCTTGGACCTGAAATTGTGCCAAAAACTACTGCGAAAATTCAGTTGATTTGTGAGAAATTTAAAGCTTCTCAAAGTAGCTAGAAGAGCTATCATGATAATCAGAGAAAAGAATTGGAATTGAATGAAGGTGATCATGTGTTTTTAAGGGTCAACCCAATGACGGGAATTGGACGTGCCTTGAAATTGAAGAAGTTGGATCCTAAGTTTATTGGACCGTATAATATTTTGCAAAAAGTTGGTACCATGGCGTAGAGGGTGGCATTACCACCAGAGATTTCGAACTTGCATGACGTGTTTCATGTGTCACAACTTTGAAAGTATGTGATTGACCCATCTCATGTTATTCTGAGGGATGATGTGCATGCTAGAGATAATCTTATCGTGGAAGCAATAATGATAAGAATTGAGGATCGCAAGATGAAGCAATTTAGAGGTAGAGAAATTCCTCTAGTGAGAGTAGATTGGGGAGGAGCTGCTGGTGGAAGTGTGACCTGGGAGCTGGAACTCAGGATGCGAGAGTCATATCTGAAAAATTTCTCATCGGGTATATTTTTTAGGACAAAAATATTTTAAGTGGGGGAAAGTTGTAACACCCCATTTTTAATAATTTATTGTCGTGTATTTTTGGTGTATTGTTGACCTTGTTTAAGGTGTGTGCCTAGATGTCTTAGTGTAGTGTTCTAATGGGACAGGTAGAATTATGGTGTGGTTAGTAATAGTGGATTGTGAGAATAATAATATTTCCAATTAATTATTATTATTATTATATTAATAATATTAGTAATTAGAATTATTATTATTATTATTATTATTTCAGTTAAATAAATTATAAGGGTGATTTGGTAAAATATTATGGTGAGGGTATTAGGGAGATTAAGATTAATCAGAAAAATTAAGAGAAGATTAGGCATAACAATTCTGGGAGAACAAGGGAGAGCTAGGAAGAGGAAGATCACTGCTACGTGGAGCATTTTCGTAGGAATTTTCTTCAATATTTGAGGTAAGGGGGAAGAAAGGGATTCTTATTAGGTGATATTAACATGATGGGGTAGTGAGAGGTCCTTTCCCTCGTAGTTGTTTCTGTATATGATGATGTATGATGAAATTGTGGCTTGTATAACTGTTGTTGTGGATTCAACCTGATCTCATTGATTTTGTATCTGCAATATTGTTGTTGTTGATTTTGTATATTGTATTGTATGAGCAGATTTGTGTTGTTGCAGAATGATAGTGATGAATCTAGACCTAGAATTGATAGAGCTGAATTTAGTAACACTAGATGAAAGAATAATATGATTGAGAGGTTAAAATTGGTGTAGAAACCCTCTTAGGACTAGAATGGAGTGTGAAAACAAGAATCATAGGAGATAGAATCAGAATGAAGAGGGAAAACATAAGATTTGGTGAGTCTTTGTCAATATGTGTAACATGTGTGTATTACACATATGGAGTGGAACAAGGACTGGGCATTACGCATAATGCCAGGGTATTACACGTATGAAGAGTGAGTTTGCATGACCATCTATCCATTTTAGTAAGATACATGTAGGAAAGCTTGGCAATATGCATATGAGGGGGCCATACGCGTATTTGCCTGAGAGAGGGGAGTGATACACATATTGAAGGCATATGAAGGATGCAAGAGCTGGTCCATAAGCGTATGGCCTTGTGTAATATGCGTATGACCAGGCTTGTAAGGAAAAAATTGATGTTTTGCGATATCTGTCCCGATTTTGTATCTGATATTGATTCGCTTGATCTGAAGCAATAATATAGATCTCAGGACTTAATTAATCGAGGATTGGTGATGAGAAATTGGTTGGTGATGAAAATTTGGTGAATTTAACTATACGATTAATTACTTAAGTAGCGTGATTAATATTTTTGTGATTGTGTGGATCTTATGTTGCATATGTGATCGGATGGATCGTGTAAATGTTTAATGTGGTGTTTATCCATGTTGTGTGCATAGTCATTGTCATGCATACATCGAGGTAATATTGGTGGGATGACTCGTTGTCAGATGGCCGTATGCAATTCATTCGTACTCCGTTGTGGATAATGTTGGAGATAAATCATTGCCAGATGGGCGTATGTGATTTATCTAGATTCTTTATGAATCGAGTTCTATTGAATGGACTTGGTTGAACCGGTACCACATGCATTCTGTCATTGATGAGTCATATTGCATAATTATTGTTGTTGTGAATCATGAATCGTTGTTGCATAATTATTGTTATGATGTTTATGTACATGTCAATTGTGTGAGAAACTACCCTTGAATTGTTTTATACACAGTTAATATTTGAATGCGTTTCTCACCCCTTTGTTGTTGTTGTATATGTGCTTCCTTGGAAGTACAATTAATCCAGATATTTGAGTGTGCGTAGACTTCGGCTTGCTTGTTCGAGTCATAGGACTGCTCTGATACGTAACACGGGATAGGGGATTTTTTGATCTTCTATTTATTTTCGTTTTGGTTACATATCGTATTTACTTTATTGGAAACTTTATAAACCAAGAAATATTGTTGAATATTGTTGATGTTTGGAAATTTTCCATAAGATGAATAATTTAGTTTTTTCTTCTGTTTAAATAAAGGTGTTTTGCTGGTGTAATACCCTAATTTTTGCATAATATTTCTTCGCATTTTTCATCTGCATCTTGCAATACAAACAAGATCACACTGGTTTCTCGGTTTTTTTCTCAGGTGTACGTTTATGCCTCACGGGGGATTACCATAGCTTTTATTTGTTTTATTTTCTTATGTTTACTAACCACTAATTAAAATCCAAAAATATGTTTGTTTTCTTTTGTTAATCATTTTCCAGGTCAAAAAATGCCCAAAATAGCAGTCCCGCAACTCGAAGGAATTTCATAGATAACAGTCGAAGTTGATCCGCAATTAATTCAAATTTTATCCAATCAAGGATTTCCTAATTTAATTGATTTATTCAAGGAATTACAAGGTTCGTGTGTTTATTTCCATTCCTTCTTCGACATGCAAGAGAATCGAGGCAAAACAATCAAGCAGTCAAAATAAAACAAATTATTCAAAATTTGACCTGGTTAACCGGTTAACCAAATGTGTTAACCGATTAACCAATGAAAAATTTGAATTTTTTGTTCAAATTTTATCACATCTTAACCATTGATCTCATTAGAATATTCTAGATCCATTTCCCTCTTAATTCTCTACATCACTTTGATCATTTCCCACCATAAACCCTCACTAATCACCACTCTTTTACATTTCGCATCAAATTTGAATTTCCAAAGCTAATTTTGAATTTCCAAAGCAAGTTCCATTCCACCAAATTCCCATACCTAGACTCTTTAAATAGAGACCTTTTCTCATTCAATTCTCAAGCTTTTGATAGCCAACAAATCTCTTGCAAAATATCATTCCAAACCCCAAAAATCACGAAAGCACTTTTTTTCCTATTTTGAAAGTTATCAAGAATTCACCTTGAATTCTTGACCAACATTGAGCTAAAATTTCATCATTTTCTATTTTGTTCATCAATTTTAGTAGATCAAGCTTGATATTGGATCAATTTGAAGAGTGCTCTTGGTAATTCCTATTCTTCCATGGTTCTACCTTCATCATCAACATTCAAGATGTAGATCTTTGGTTACTTTGGTTGTTGATATTATGGATAATAAATTATTTTTTGATTGCATAGATTTCACTAGTTTTTAATTTTAAAATTCGTGCCAATTCAGTTCATGATCATGTAATTTTTGGAAGTGTTTTTTGAAAGAGGATCATGCTGAATTTTGGCTATTTTTCTACTACTAGTTCAGTGTTAACCGGTTAACCATTTTCAGTACAAAATGGGTAACTGGTCACTAGTGTTATTTTGCTCCAGAATTTGAAAATTTGTTGTGTTAACCGATTAACCATTTGGGTTAACTGATTAACACTTCTCCAAAATCTGTTTTTGGCTTGTTTTTTTACTTGATCTTGGTTGCTTTTGCTTCTTCTTCTTCATCCTTCTTATTTTTACCTTGGGAGACATTTTTGGGACAGATTTCTCTTTAATTTCAATGGAATTTGAGTGTATATTAGAGTGGTTAATATTCATTAGTCCAAATCTACCTCTAAGTGAATTATTTAATTCACTTTAGGTACTTTGCATTAGTGAGATATTTTCATACTTGAATCCACCAAGATGGGTGATTGAACTTAAAGATGAAAGAATACCATAAGTGAAACTCAATTTAGTATTCATCTTTATTTTCGTGCAGTATTGCTTTCGGATGGCAATCTACATATTGTTTATCTCGCATGCATTAGCACAAATATCGTTCACCTTAATTGGTGTTGGCCTGTCTCATTTGTAGGGTAATTACTCTGTAAATTACTCGGTTATTGCTTAGCATAGACCTAAATGTGTCCCGAATTTGGAATAAAAATCCAATTGGATACTTGCACTTTCGTGTACCGGACCTCGTGTTGGTCGCTTAATCCCAAAGTGTTTGATCTCTTTGCGTTAAGACCCAAGACTTGTGAAGTTTGATGCCTAGTTTCTTTGGGTCTCCCAATATTCTTTCAAACTTCATTGAATTTGGTTCTAATCGCCTTGATTAATCACTATAGTGTAACATACTAAGCAGAACCGATTGCCTTTCGATTTTGGAATTAAATGCCTTGTTACTTTCTTTGGTTGTGGATGATTAAGTTCACCATACCATTATTATGTATACTATTATTATTACTACTACTTCTACTGCTATACTAACATTTTAATTTCTTTCTTTCACCTTTATCTCCTTTATTTTTACTATGCTTTATATTTATTTATCATCCATTATCATGTTTATAATCTTGTTATTATTATTGTGTTGATTTATGATTTGTCCATTTAGACACAAAAATATTAATAAAGGATTAAACCTCTAAATAACTTATGATCTTGATCTTGAACTATTGGTTATTATCCTTTGCATTAGAATTGGAGTTTTGGAATTAGAATCTAGGACACTTTCCCTTTGCTTTGATCTTCATGGAGATGGTAGCTTTGCCTTTATTTGGCCATTTACTAGCTTATAAGGATGGAATTCTTATGATCATAAATTGAAAGCATCATCAAGTTTGGTTAGATCTTTCCTCCTTTATCTCTTTTATTTTCTTTTTAGGATGGTCTCTTTATCTCACCCCCTTCTTAAATTTTCAAAACTCCTCCCTTTTTTCAAAAACTTCTTTGTTTTCAAACTTAAAATCGCTTTCATAATCAAACCTTGACTTAGGTCAAGTGAATTTTACCTTTTCTTTTATTCTCTTAATAAATGTTAAACCATATAAGTATATTAAAACATTTTCAAAAGACCATAAAAAATACAAAACTCATCAAATATTTTTGTGCCTTTGTTCCCTTTTTCCTTTTAACATTTTCTTTACATGTTTAGATATGATTCATTATTTCTAGCGGAATTATTCGCTAAAGAATGACGACTTATCTGTACATTTTGAAATCAATCTAACACACTAATTTTTTCTATATTTGTACCACAAACTACTGGGTTTTGATCTCGTATTTCACTTTGTGGGTACTGTTGCACCCTAATTTTTGCCCTAAGCTTTCTTTGCATTGTCATCTGCATCTTGCATACAAACAACATCGCACTGTTTGCTCGGTTCTTCTCGGGTTAGGTTTATGCCTTACAGGGGATCATCGTCGTCTTTAATTACTTTATTTGTTTGTGTTTACTAATAATTAATCAAAAAAAAATATTTTGTTTCCTTTTGCTAACCTTTTTCAGGAAGAGGAACCATGTGAAAAATACCAAAAATAGCAGTCCTGCAGCTCGAGTAAATTTCACAGACAAAAGTCGAAGATGATCCGCATATAATTCAAAATTATCAGATCAAGGATTTCCCAAGTTAATTGATTCATTCAAAGGATTTCCAAGGTTCATGTGTTTACTTATTCGACGTACAAGAAGAATCGGGCCGAAACAACCAAGCAACCATGTTTGAATAACAAATTTTCAAATTTCAGCTTGTTTAACCGGTTATACAAATGGTTAATCGGTTAACCAGTGCGAAATTTGAATTTTTTATTTAAATTCAACACCCTTAGATCATTGATTTAATTGGAATATTCTAGATCCATTGGTTTCTGATTTCTCTACATCTCTTTGATATTTTCCTACCATAAACCCTCATTAATCACCACTCTTTTCCATTTTTCACCAAATTTTCAATTACCAAATCTAAATTCAAATTACCAAAGCAAGCTCCATTCCACCATATTTCCATACCTAAGGCCTTTAAATAGGACCACAATTTCATTCATTCCATAAGCTTTTGATAGCCACAAAACCTCTTGCAAAATACTCCCCCAACACCAAAATTCTCAAAAACTCACTTTCTTTCTTTTGAAGTTATCAAGAATTCACATTGAATTCTTGATTAACTTGAGCTAAAACTTCATCCTTTCATTCCTTTGTTCATCAATTTCAGTAGATTTAAGCTTGTGTTGGTCCAATTTGAAGAAGTGACTTTGGTAATTCCTCTTCCTCCATAAACCCATATTCACCATCAACATTCAAGATGTAGATCCTTGGTGCCTTTGTTTCTAGATCTTTTGGATCTTTATTTTTTGTTTGATTGCAGGGATTCCACTGTATTTTGGTTTTAAAATTCGTGCAAATTCAGATCATGATCATCCAATGTTTGAGAAAAGGTTTCAAAATGGATCATGCTGAATTTTCTATATTTTTCAGCTTCTGGTACAATGTTAACCAGTTAACCATCTTCAAAACAGTGTAGATTATTCAAAATTTGCTTGCATTAACCGGTTAACCAATTGGTTAATCGGTTAACACAAGACAGAATGGTGTTTTTGGCGTGTTTCAAGCCCCTCTTTGGTTCCTCTTTCTTCTTCTTCCTCCTTTTTATTTTTACCTTGGGAATCACTTTTAGGAGTGATTTCTCCTTAATTTCAATGAAATTTGGGTGTAGATTAGAGTAGTTAATGTTCATTAATTCAAAACTACCTTTAAGTGGATTATTCAATTCATTTAAGGTACTTTGCATTAGTGATACATTTTCATGCTTGAATCCACCAAGAAGAGTGATTGAACTTAAGGATGGAAGAATACCATAAGTGCGGCTCAACTTGGTATTCACCTTTAGTTTTATGCAGTATCGCGTCCAGATAATGATTTACATATCGTTTATCTCGCATGCATTAGTACTAACATTATGCACCTTAATTGGTGGTGGCCGGCCTCATTTGAAGGGTAATTACTTCGTAAATGACTCGGTGATTGCTTAACATTGACCTAAATGTGTCCCGACTTCGGAATAAAAATCTAATTGGGTACTTGCACTTTCGTGGACCGGATCTCTTGTTGATAGCGTAATCCCAAAGTGGTTAATCATATTTCATTAAGAATCGAGACTTATGAGTGTTTGATGCATAGGCGCTTTGGGTCTCCCATCGCCTTTCAAATTTCATTGAATTCGGTTCGATTTGCCTTGATTAATCGCTATAGTGTAAGATGCTAAGTGGATCCGATTGCCTTTCGGTTTTGGTTTCTTTTTTGGTTGTGGTTGATTAAGTTCACCATACCATTATTATGTAAATATTATTATACTACTAATATTATTAATATTTTAGATTCTTGCACTTTAATTTCTTTTTGTTACTAACATTTAATTTCTTGCACTTTTATTGCCTTTATTCTATTTTTCTTTATTCATCCATATCATGTTTATTATTTGTTCTTATTATTTTAATTTTTGATTTCCCTTTTGTCCATTGGGCACTAAAAAATATTAATAAAGGATTAAACTTCTAAAAGACTTGTGACTTTAATTTGTAGAATTTTGGTTACTATCCTTGGCATTGAAATGGAGATTTCTGGACTTAGATTTTAGGATCCCTTCCCCTTGCCTTGATCTTCATTAAGTTGGATTTAGCCTTTATTTGGCCATTTGCTAGCTCATAAGGATGGAACTTTCATGCTCATAATTTGGAATGTCATCAAGTTTGGTTAGATCATTCTTCCCTTATCTCTTTATTTTCTTTTTTTAGGATATTTCCTTCATCTCCTCCCATTCTTCAATTTTCAAAACCTTCTCCCTTTTTCAAGGGATTCCTTCTTTTTAAATCATCACCTCTTTAAAAAAACAAAACCTTGACTTTTGTCAAGTGGCTTTTACGTTGTTTTTTTTAATTTTAAAAATCAATGAATTTAATCATGTTGACCTTAATTCAAAAATAAAAAGAATCAAATTCATTCAATTTGTTTTGTGCCTTTGTGCACTTTTTTTTATTTTCTTTTAAAGAGTGCCGATTATGAGTCATTATTCTTTAGTCGGGTGCAAGTCTCTCAATCTCCATGGTTGTAGTTTGATGTAATTGAGTCTCTTTGTCATTCGTGGGGGTTTAGTGGCATACTCGTTGATTTTATCCGAGTTGGCGCCCTCCCCATAATGATGTATGAGTCCATGCTTTCATTATCATGGTAGTTTGTTTGGCCTTCCACTTGAAGATGACAAATTCTCTTCACTTAATAAAATGAATCATAACCCACCCTTTTCACTATTTGTACCATGAACTACGGGTTTTTGATCTCGCATTGCACTTTGTGGGTACGTAGGCATGAGGCATTAAACCTATACAAACACAAAAATATAAAAAATGATTCTTTCTCTCACCTCTCCACTCTCATTTGTGCAAACCATTTTCAAACCAAAAGCAGTAATTTTTAAAAGGGCTCCCGATGAGTACCACGGACATTTTGGGTGCTTAAAACCTTCCCATTGTGTAACCTATCCCCTTACCTGTTTCTCTGTTGTGTTTCTTTAGCTTTTTTGCTTTTAGATTCATTAGGATTTATTCGCTCTTTTTTCCTTTTCCTCTTGGAATAAAATAAAAGCACGGTGGCAACTATGTTTACTTTGAGTTAAGTTAACCAATAGCTTACACTCATGTTTTTCCTGCTATAGAAAAGTGGCGACTCTGCTGGGTAGTAATCTCTAAGTGGATTCGGCCTAATTTGATTTATTTATTGCTTTGGTTTGATTTGTTTGTTATTTGTTTGTTCTGTTTCGGTTTTGGTGATCCTCTGTGAGTGAGATAGATTCTAACCCGGATCTGAGTTGAACTTATGATAGGACGGCGATATTCGAAGTGATAAGCGATGGAGTAGTCCAAAGCTATATCAATTTGATAATCTCCACTCGGTTAGGCTCTCTTGGATTATCAATGCCATGATGAGTAATCATACGTGGCATTATTTTCCAACCTTTAGCTGATAGTACTGAGGACCATAGAACCCTTAACTCATCCCAGCCAATTTAGGAACATAGTGCGGAAACCATCCGGGTGTAAACCTAAGGTGGTTGTCACGTGATACTACACTCGTACGAGGTTTATTTTAAGAATGTTATCGGTTGGGGAGTAATCCAACGTACCGATAATATTCTAAAGATGGTTGTTAACTCCGGGCACCTCTATTAGCACCCTTTTGGTTTTCTGCAAGTACAATGAAGACAAAACTTTAGTACTTACCTATGTGGGTTGGTGTTCTATTGTCTTGACTTCATGCTCGTGACTCGGAACCTAAACCCGTGTGGTTTTTGTGATCTTGTTTATGGTTGTTGCATACATGCACTCATGCATTCATGAGCATTGTTTTTGAGATTTCAAGGGACTCATAAGGAACTTTTGCAAAATTTCAGATGTTTATGGTTATGAATTTTGAAAGGAGGAATACAAAGAAGTACACCTTCGAGAATCCTAATATAGTGGAGTTGAGAAAGCTAGGAGCATTGGTGGTTGACACCCAGGAGTTCCAGAAGCGTTATGGAAAACTCTTGTTTATTTTGGATACCGATGTACCAGAGGGATTCTCCCTACCTTAGCTCAGTTTTATGATCCATTGCATCACTGTTTCACCTTTCCTGATTATCAGCTTGTGCCGACCTTGGAGGAGTACTCTCATTGGATGGGTCTACCTATTTTGGACAAGGAATTTCTTTTTAGTGGTTTAGAGAAGGAGCTTACGACCAAAGTCATCGCCAAAGCCCTTTTTCTCAAGGAGTTCGATCTTAATGGAAAGTTTCTTCCAAAAGGGAGTGTATGTGGTATTAATGTTAAGTTCTTGATGGGGAAAGCTTCTAATTCACTTACTTTGGGTCATAAGGATGCATTTGAAGCTATTCTTGCTTTGCTCATTTATGGGATTGTCTTGTTTCCTAACTTAGATGGTATTGTGGATGAGAATGCCATTCACATTTTCTTGAAGAAGAATATGATACCTACTTTGCTTGGAGACATGTATCATGCTTTTCATTATAGGACCTCCAAAGATGATGGAGAGATTGTGTGTTGTGCGCCTCTTCTCTACAAGTGGTTTATTTCACACCTACCAAAGTCCGATGCCTTCAAGGATAATAGAGAGAAGCGAAGATGGTATCAAAGGATTATGTCACTTTCTCATAAGGATATAACTTGGTATTGTTCCCATTATGATACTGGAGTACTTATTGTTAGTTTTGGAGAATTTACTAATGTACCTCTTCTTGGTACACGTGGGGGAATTAGTTACAACCCTATTCTTGCTAGGCGACAATTGAGATATTGTTTGAAGGACATACCAAACAACCTTTCTTTATCCCGTTTCTTCTTTCTTAATGGTGCATATCATGTAGAAATGAAGAAAAGGATTGCTCATTCTTGGCATGCGGTTCATCGAAAAGAGAAGGGTCAATTAGGAAGACAACACCTTGCTCCCTCCGAGTGTTACATTCAGTGGGTTCGATCTAGGGCTTCTAAGCTCAAGATGCCTTATCCACCCGAGGAGCCTTTGTTTCCTATACTACCATTGTCCACTTTTCTTCCTCCTATTGATGAGAAAGTTGCTCTTCAAGAAGAATTGGAGAAGATGAGGAAAGAGAAAGAAGAATGGCTACTTGAGAAGATGATGATGCAAGAGCAACTGAAGGAGAAGGATGATCTCATTTAGTTACTTGAGCGGCGTGTTACGAAGAGGCCAAGAGAGGATTTATCTTCCTCTAGTACTCCATCTACCATTCCTCCTACATCTGGTGCTTGGAAGACCATTGTTGACCAGTTGGTGAAGGATAAGGAAGACATGGAGAATCGGTACAAGAAAGAGATTAAGAGGATTCGTATGAAGTACCAGCCAGGATTCAGATCTTCTTCGGATGTGATCCCCTAGGCCTAGTTTACTTTTCTCTCATGTATTAGGATTGTTGAGGCTTGTACCTCACTTGTAAACCTTACTTTGATTTTAATGAGAATGAGTTTTTAAGTACTTCAAAAAGTGTTTCTTTATAAATATTGCAATTTATCTTATGGTCCTTTGAAATCTTTGCATTTGCATACGCATACCATGCATCATACCCGCATTTGTCTTGATTTTTGAGTGTTGTCCAGGGATATTATGTTGTTTCTTGGTCTTCATTCAGTTCTCCTGTCAAGCTGACTCACAAAGTTGATACTCGAGCTAATCGGAAGAAGATATCGTAAACCTTACAACAAGAGAATCGCGAGCTACGCGAAGAAGTTGCATATCTGAGGGAATGCTTGGAAAGAGTTACTGCCATGATGGAAACCTTGGTGGCTACTCAGAATCAGCCACCTCCTCCTAATTCTCCTGTTCAAAATACAGTCATCTCTGAGATTGTCAATGCATCAATTCCTGCTGAAACTGTCCTTTCTCCTCGTTATCGCATGCCTGCTAGCACACCGTGGAGCATGCCAGTTGATTTCATTCCTGCTGGTTGTCATCATCCTCTTCCTGAGACTGCTGCATTTAATACTCTTCCGCCAGTGATGACTACTGCACCGCCTGTGATGCACACTACTCCGCACCATGATGAAGTGATTTACCATGCTGAGCCCAGTGAAGGCGCTGGTGTGATTGAAAGACTTGATGATTTTCAAGGTCGTTTTGCTGAGATATAGAAGGAGATAAGAGCCTTGAAGCATAAGAATTTGTTTTAGATAAGATGCTTACGATCTCTGTTTGGTCCCTAATGTCAAAGTTCCGTACAAGTTCAGGTTGCCTGAGTTCGAGAAGTATAAGGGAAACACTTGTCCTCTGAGTCATTTGACAATGTATGCTAGAAAGATGTCTGCTCAGACAGACAATGATAAGCTGATGATTCATTATTTCCAGGATAGTTTGACTGGTGCAGCCATGAGATGGTATATGAGTTTGGATAATAGCCAAATCATGACTTTCAATGATTTGGGAGAGGCTTTTGTTAGCCAATACAAGTATAATGTTGACATGGCACCAGATAGAGATCAACTCCGTGTTATGTTCCAGAAGGACAAAGAAACTTTCAAAGAGTATGCACAGAGATGGCGCGAGCTAGCAGCTCAGATTGTTCCTCCTCTAGAAGAGAAAGAAATGACGAAGATCTTTTTGAAGACTTTAGGTTCTTTCTACTATGAGAAGATGATAGCAAGTGCTCCTTCTGATTTCACTGAAATGGTGAGTATGGGGATGCGTTTAGAAGAAGGTGTCCGTGAGGGACGGTTGAGCCAAGAGAGTAGTAATGGCTCGAGCTCTAGGAGGTTCAACTTTGGTAAAAAGAAAGAAGGTGAGACTAATGTTGTGTCTCGTGAAAGTTACAGAAGACCTCGTGGTCATGAGAATCGTCATCAGCAGCATGTAGCTTCTATAACTCCGATGATTAATGTAATTCCAACTGTGTTAGTAGCTCCAAAGTATCAGTCTCGTTATCAACAGCTTTCTGTGCAACAAGGGGGTAATCAACAGGTTCGTGCTAAGCTGAGTTTTGATCCCATCCCGATGTTGTATGCGGATATTCTTCCATCTCTGATTGCGAAGAATCTTGTGCAAACGCGTTCTCCGCCTCCAGTTCCAGAGACCATCCCATAGTGGTATAAGCCAGAGGCTCACTGTGCTTTTCATCAAGGTACCCGCGGCACGATGTTGAAAAATGTTATCCATTGAAGTTTGAAGTGCAGAAATTGATAAAGTGAAATATTCTATCCTTCAATGATGTTAATCCAAATGTGAAGAGAAATCCGCTGCCGAAGCATGGTAATACGTCTGGGAATATGGTGGATGGTTGTCCTGGTTTGTTCAAGATCTATGAGGTCCGCCATATTCGAAGGTATTTGGTTGAAATGCATGCTTTCTTAAGTAAATATCATGATATTCATCACAATTATGTTGGTTGTTGTATTTGTTCGGTGAACCCTCGTGGTTGTGTGATTGTTAAGAGAGACATTCAAAAGATGATGGATGATTAGTTGATTGAAGTGACAGCAAAAAGAGATGAGTATGAAAATGAAGTGAATGTTATTGTGCCTCAGTTCAATATTCCTGAGAAGGTGGTTATTTCTTTTGATAGCCGCAGATATGCTGTTACACCCTTGGTGACCAATTTGCCTGGTCCAATGCCATATGAGTCTGATAAAGTTGTTCCGTATCAGTATAATGCTACAATGATAGAAAATGGTAAGGAGGTTACTATTACTTCTCCAAGGTCTGTGGTTAGCATTGCTGATGTGACAAAGGTTACTCGAAGTGGTAGAGTTTATGATTCGGATCCTCCGAAGAGAGTTGAAGATACAAGTGCGAGTAAACAAATTATGGATGCTGTTTCCCGATTAGGCCAATTTGGTGATAGTGAAGATGAGGTGTTAAAATTGATAAAGAAGAGCGAGTACAACGTTATTGAGCAGTTGTTGAATACTTCGTCGAAGATATCAGTTTTATCACACTTGATGTGCTCTGAGGCTCATAGGTAATCTTTGCAGAAAATTCTTGATCAAGCTTATGTTGACCATGATGTGACTGTTGATCATTTTAATAGTATTGTGGATAATATCACATCATGCAACAATCTGAGTTTCTGTGATGATGATTTGCCTGAAGAAGAAAGGAACCGTAATTTGGCTCTGCATATCTCAGTGAACTGTCAGGAAGATGATATGTCTAAAGTGCTGGTTGATACTGGGTCTTCTCTGAATGTGATGCCGAAGTCGACTTTGTCAAGGCTGGCGTACCAAGGTGCTCCCATGAGGCATAGTGGGATTATTGTGAAAGCATTTGATGGGTCGAAGAAAACTGTGATTGGTAAAGTTGATCTTCCTATTTTGATTGGACCATTTATATTCCAAATTACTTTTCAGGTAATGGATATACGTCCCGCTTACAGTTGTCTCCTTGGAAGACCCTGGATTCATGAGGCAGGAGTTGTGACATCTACTCTCCATCAGAAGCTGAAGTTTGTGAAAGGTGGGAAATTAGTGACTATTGGCGGTGAACATGCGATGCTAGTGAGCAATTTTTCATCTTTCTCCTATATTGATGTTGAAGAAGAGGTGGGAACTTCATTTCAGGCTCTTTCTGTTGTTGATAATGTTGCTAATAAGAATGTCATGCCTATGTCTTCTCTCAAGGATGCTCTGCGTGTACTCGAAATTGGTCGATCTGACGGTTGGGGACGAATTATTAATGCTATTAACAACAAAGAAGGATTTGGTATCGGCTTTGCACCAGGTGTGGCTCTCAATGACCCGAAGACTATTCAGGAAGGATTCCGAAGTGATGGGTTTATCAACGATCATTCCGCTGCTGCCATCATTGAAGATGATGAAGATGAAGAAGTGCCTAACTTTGTTACGCACGGAAAGATTTACAAGAACTGGATTTTTGTTGATGTTCCTTCTATTGTTCATGCTTCAAAGTAGTTTGTTTTATCTTCTTTCAAAAAATCCTTTCACTTGGCCCAAGGTGAAAGTGATGTTTGTCGGGCTTTGTTTCAAATTTTATCATCATCAATAAAATGTTATTTTGTAATTTCCATATGTGTTTTTCCTTTTTGCTTTATTCTGAAAAATGGTAACCTAAAAAAACCCAAAAATAAAAATAATAATTGTTTATCTGCATAATGTTTGCAATTTTTTTTCATACTCTGAAATAAAAATAAAATCATTGTGCAGATTGATTGATAAACCCATTGAAAACAATGATCTTATGCCCACTCCCAATTTTGAATTCCCTGTGTTCGAAGCTGAGGAAGAAGATGTTGAAGAGATTCCTGATGAGATTTCTCGGTTGCTTGAGCACGAGGAGAAGGTTATTCAGCCTCATGGAGAGTCTATAGAGATAGTCAACTTGGGTTCTGAAGATGATAAGAAAGAAGTCAAAGTTGGAGCATTGCTTGGTCCTGATGTTAAGAAAAGGATTGTAAAGCTTCTTAGAGAGTATGTTGATGTATTTTCTTGGTCTTATCAAGACATGCCAGGTCTTGATACTGATATTGTGGAGCATAGATTGCCGCTGAAGCCCGAGTGTTCATATGTGAAGCAAAAGTTGAGAAGAACTCATCCTGATATGGTAGTAAAGATCAAAGAGGAGGTTCAAAAGCAGATTGATGCAGGTTTTCTTGTGCCATATAATTATCCTCAATGTGTAGCCAATATTGTGTCAGTTCCAAAGAAAGACGGAAAAGTCCGAATGTGTGTTGATTACAAAGATTTGAATAAAGTCAGTCCAAAAGATGATTTTCGATTGCCACACATTGATGTGTTGGTAGATAATACAGCTAAGTTTGATGTGTTCGCTTTTATGGACGGATTTTCAGGTTATAATCAAATAAATATGGCATCCGAGGACATGGAAAATACCACATTTATTACACCATGGGGAACATTATGCTACAGAGTGATGCCCTTTGGATTGAAGAATGCTGGTGCGACATACCAAAGAGCTATGACCACACTTTTCCATGATATGATGCACAAAGAAATTGAGGTATATGTTGATGATATGAACGCTAAGTCAAGGACTGAAGAGGATCATTTTGAACAGTTGCTGAAATTGTTTCAGAGGTTAAGGAAGTTTAAGCTTCGTTTGAATCCGAACAAGTGCCCATTTGGTGTACGTTCTGGAAAGTTGTTAGGTTTCATTGTCAGCCAAAGAGGCATTGAAGTTGATCCTGATAAAGTGAAAGCTATTTGTAAAATGCCTGCTCCAAGAACTGAAAAGCAAGTAAGAGGATTCTTGGGCCGTTTGAATTATATTTCGAGGTTTATCTCTCACATGACTGCCACATGTGCTCCGATTTTCCAGTTGCTTCAAAAAGGCAAAGGTTATGTCTGGACAAATGATTTTCAGAAAGAGTTTGAAAGTATCAAAGAATATTTACTTGAACCTCCTATTTTGTCTCCTCCGATGGAAGGTAGACTATTGATCATGTACTTGACTGTGTTGGAAGATCCGATGGGTTGTGTGCTTGGTCAGCAAGATGAATTTGGAAGAAAAGAATATGCAATTTACTACTTGAGTAAGAAATTCACTGATTGTGAGTCTCGGTACTCCATGCTTGAAAAAACTTGTTGTGCCTTAGCTTGGGATGCAAAGCGTCTTCGTTAGTATATGTTGAATCATACAACTTGGTTGATCTCAAAAATGGATCCGATCAAGTATATATTTGAAAAGCCTGCTTTGATTGGAAGGATTGCTCGTTGGAAAATGTTGTTGTCGGAATATGATATCGAGTACCGAGCTCAAAAAGCTATAAAATGTAGTATCTTGGCTGACCATTTTGCACATCAACCGATTGATGATTACCAGCTTATCAAGTCTGATTTCCCAGATGAGGATGTGATGTATTTGAAAATGATAGATTGTGATTTACCTTTGATTGAGGAAGGGCCGGAGCCTGGATCTCGATGGGGTTTAGTTTTTGATGGTGCTGTGAATGCACGCGGAAGAGGAATTGGGGCAATGATCATTACTCCCCATGGTTCACATATTCCTTTTGTTGCGAGGTTGACTTTTCCTTGTACCAATAATGAAGTTGAGTATGAAGCTTGTATTATGGGTCTTGAGGAAGCTATTGATCTGAGGATTAAGCATTTTGATGTGTATGGAGATTCCGCCTTGGTAATCAATCAATTCAAGGGTAAGTGGATAACTCATCAACCCCACTTGATCCCTTATAGAGATTATGCCAGGAGGATAACAACTTTCTTCACTAAAGTTGAGTTTCATTATGTGCCTCGCGATGAAAAATAGATGGCAGATGCTTTGGCAACTATAGCTTCTATGATAAAGGTGCACCAGTGGAATGATGTTCCCATGATCAGAGTGATGCGATTTGAGAGACCAGCTCATATGTTTGCAGTTGAAGAGGTCCATGATGACAAGCCTTGGTATCTTGATATTAAATGTTTTCTTCAAAGTCAGAAACACCCACTTGGGGCATCCGGTAAAGATAAGAGGAATTTGAGGAGATTAGTAGGCAATTTCTTCCTGAATGGATATGTGCTTTATAAGAGGAATTTTGACATGGTCTTGCTCAGATGCGTGGATAGACACGAAGCAGACATGTTAATGAAAGAAATTCATGAAGGATCTTTTGGTACTCATGCTAATGGGCATGCAATGGCTAAAAAGATGTTGAGAGCAGGTTACTATTGGCTGACAATGTAATCTGATTGTTGCAAATATGTGAAAAAGTGCCATAAGTGCCAAGTGTATGATGATAAGATTCATGTGCCACCAACTCATCTCAATGTAATTTCTTCCCTATGGCCTTTCTCTATGTGGGGAATTGATATGATTGGTATGATTGAACCCAAGGCTTCAAATGGACATCGTTTTATTCTTGTGGCAATTGACTACTTCACTAAGTGGGTGGAAGCGGCATCGTATGCTAATGTGACCAAGCAAGTTGTGGTTCGGTTTATCAAGAATAACATTATTTGCATATATGGTGTTCCGAATAGAATCATTACTGATAATGGTTCGAACTCAAATAATAAGATGATGAAAGAGCTTTGTGAAGAATTCAAGATTCAACACCATAATTCTTCTCCTTATAGACCGAAGATGAATGGGGATGTTGAAGCTGCGAATAAGAACATTAAGAAGATCATTCAGAAGATGGTTGTGACATACAAGGACTGGCATGAGATGATCCCTTTTGCTTTGCATGGGTATCTTACATTTGTCCGCACTTTAACAGGGGCAACCCATTTCTCACTTGTTTATGGTAAAGAAGTAGTGCTCCCCGTCGAGGTTGAGATCCCATCAACGAGAGTTCTGATTGAAGCCAAGTTGACTGAGGATGAATGGTGTCATAATAGATTTGATCAGTTGAATTTGATTGAGGAAAAGATAATAATAGCTTTGTGTCATGGTCGGTTGTACCAGCAAAGAATGAAGAAAGCTTTTGACAAGAAGGTCAAACCTCGTGTATTCAGAGAAGGTGACCTCGTGCTCAAAAAGATCCAATCTTTCATTACAGATTCTCGGGGCAAGTGGACTCCGAACTATGATGGCCCATATGTTGTCAAGAAAGCCTTCTCTGGCAGTTCATTAATTTTTGCAACTATGGATGGTGAGGATATCACCCGTATTGTGAATGCAGATGCAGTCAAGAAATACTTCGCCTAAAAAAACAAAAGAACAGCTCGCTAAGTTGAAAACCCGAAAGGGCGACTTAGGCAAAAATAAGCATCTCGGTGGATTGAAAACCCGAAAGGGCGGTCCAGGCAAAAATTAGAGACATAAACAGAAATAATTATCCCGGTAGATTGAAAACCCGAAAGGGAAATCTAGGCAAACGTTAGGGATCATGGCAAGTAACTCCATCAACAGATTGGATCACTTGTAACGACCGGGGATTTAAGATTCTATCCCTTAGAAGAATTGCCCATCAAAGATTTTTATTCACTCATCCTTGACTGAAGTTTTGGACATAGTGGAGTTCAAAGTTGATAGGGAGAATAGTTATCATTGTATTTCAATGTAGCCCTTTTCCATGTATTTACCATTTTTCAAACATGTAATGATCTATGGAGTCCCGCCATTTGCTGACTACCATTCTATCAATAAATTTGAGCTTTTATCCAATTGTTTGAAACTCTTTATATTGTTTCTGTTTACAAAATTTCAATTTATTGTTGATGATGATTTTTGAAAAAAATTTAATAAATTTAATCTTTGAAGATTATAAAAACATTTTCTCTTGATTTGTGAACAAATAAAGGATATCAATAGTGATTCTAGGGATGGTAAAGTCCGGATGTGTGTAACTTGTCTCTCCCAAAGAAGGGTTTGATCCGTTTGTGTCCTCAAAGAATTTTTGATTGGTCCTGGAATTTCGATGTTAATGATGTTTTTTTCTCCAGCAATCAGCATGAGCAAGGATTGTAAATACTCTTAATTTTGTTCCTTTCCCCTAGAAGAGTTGTTGGAAAAAATTTCCTATAAAATCCCCAGCTGAGTTTTGATCTCTTCCTTAGCAGTTTACCCTTGACTTGAAAATTCTTGGAAGCCTCCGGCCTAGTATTTGCCCCTCAGCATAAGTTGGTTGCATCCCTCAGCAGAAGTATTGGTATATTAATCAGTTTAGAGGTTTTCTTTCACCTGTTGATGATTATTGATTTAAAATCCCTCGTAACTGTGATTTGATATGATGTTAACTTCAGGTATCCCTCTGTGGGTCGAAAAGTCCAAACGGTCAGTGATGAAAGATCTTTATAGATCCCCAGTAAGTCTGCGTGTGATGGCTTCCAGCAGATTTCTATTTTTGATCTTTGGTAAGTATTACACTCTTTCCCCAAGTAGAGCAAGAGTAGCGTAACTCATTCCCCAAGCTTAGCAAGAGTGGCATGACTCTTTCCCCGAATGGAGCAGAAATAGTACGATGTTTATTCTGTGCATGAGTTTGATTAATAACATTTTTGTCCCCATCATGGATCGTGGAGGTTTTCCCCATCCCGACAAATTTTTACTTCTCCTCAGAAAGGTGGTATTCCTATGCAGAGTTGATGATTGATGTTTGATACTCCAGTAGGTGTAAACACCCCAAATTTGCCCTCACCCATTCACACCATGGCTTGTGATCATTTCATATGCATAAATACAATCATATCCCCTCATATCCCATTTTTGATTCACTGCATAGTTCCTAAGTCATCTGCACCTAGGGTTTGTGATCTGAGCAACCCAAGAGCCCCTTGAGCCACTCCAGAGGCAATCAATCACTCCAAAGGGATCCATATGTGTTCAAGTATCATATTACATCCTCTCAAAGTCAACAATTCCAAAGAATCACAAGAACTAGGGTTTGAATGGATGCAGAGCCAAGTTTGACTGCACAGTTGACCTAAAAATTAGGGTTTTGGTTTCAGAGGCCATAACTCCAATTTTTTTGGTCATTCTTGTTTCCATTGGTCTCTATATGGTATAGGGAGTATGCATATCAATTTTCATGAAGAAATTCCTTGGGGAAGTCATCTGATCAAGAGTTGACTTTTCAGACAAGTCAGTGCAAAATCAGGGCATCTGAGGCCCCCAATGACCCAACCAATGGGTGATCTTCATCATTTTGAGTGTATATGATCTTTATTTGATCATGGAAGAAGGTTGAAGTTCATAGAAATCAAGAATTTGGAAGTTTTGCAAATGTTGACTTTTTGGGCATAGTTGACTTTTCAAGAATGCTTCATTTTAGGTCATTTTTCAAGCCTTGATTCTTGATCCAAAAATGATTCAAATGGAAAAACTTTGGTCATGAAAGTTGTATATTACATCTTTCCCTTTTCAAAAAGTACAAGAACATGATCAAATTCTTTTTGGATCAAAAGTTATGGTGTGACAAAGTTGGCAAAAATCATTGATTTTCAAGGCATGCTTCAAATGAGAATTTTGCAAGATCATGAACCAAAGCCAATTATGACTTCTAATTCACTTCAAACCAGTATACAAACATTCCATATGTCCCAAAAATCAGAATTGAACCAAAAATCACATGTTCATGGTTCATGTAACAAGACTTTTTTTCATGAAGTTCAAAAAGGTGACAACTTGCAAAACCATCATGATGCTTCTCTCCACTTGATGCATTGGCTGCTGGACCTTCCCAACATCACACACACACCATGCTGCAACAGAACCATGTCTTGTACTAGCCTAGATCATGAGCCATACTTCTCTTACACAAAAGGTGGACTTTGAGCAAAAGCAAACTTACCAATCACTATAGGCCAGGTCACATCATCTGACCTATAGGATTAAAATACAATATCCTTTGGCAAGCAAAATATATCAAGAGGCCAAGCTGAAACAAGACATAACAACATATACACCAAAACACTCCCTTTTGCAAATTGCTTCGAATCTCTCTGCCCAGCTCACAAACATCAAAACCATCTTCACCAATCAACTCACCATGCTTCATTGAGCTCAAAGCAACCAAGAACCAGGCCTGAAACAAGCTGTAACCTCACTTCACCATTTTCACCCCAAGTTGCAGTTTCCTTCGAAACTCTCACCACAGCTCACAAACATCAAAACAAACTCCATAGACCTTCTTTATCCATCACCCAGACCACAAATAACCTCTCACCATTGCCAGAAACAGCCTGAATCACCATTGACATTCTCAACTGAGCTTGGAGCAGAAACTGATCAAACTCTTCATCTAGCCAACATAAATTTCTTCCAAGCATTCAAGCATCATCAGGAGGTCATAAGGAGTGGATTTCACCAAGAGAAGTGGCCAGAAAGTCATCAGAGTGAAAGCTTCGAATCTCAGGTAGCTCAAGAAATATTTTTCCAGAAATCATTTCTTTTGTTCTAAACTTGTTCTTTGTGTCTTCCTGATCATGAATATGCCTTTGGTTTTGCAAATGGTGATGAAATGAGAGTTTAATTGCTCTCTGAAACTTGCGTGCCCTAATTCTTTCTTGCTTCGATTCAGCCTTGTTAGGAAGTATAAATTTGCTTTGATTAGGGGTTTTGGTTCGTGAGTGAGTGGGGATCATTTCCCAGTTTTTAGATTTCATTTTAGTTAGGTTTTTGGAGTTTTGAGGATTTTCAGGGGAGATGCTGGCCGGAGAAGACGACCGGAAGTCTTCTCCGGCAGCCTGAAAGTGATTTGTGCCCTAATCCTGTCATTAACCCTAGTTTGAATTTGGACCGTGGATTGCCGTTGACTGGTTGACTTCGCGCGTGAGTGAAAGGCCCAGATTCGTTTGATTAGCCCTAATTCTTTTCATTAGTTTAATTAATTCATAATTAAATTAATTAACTCAGAGACAACCTGGACCCTTGGATAGCGCGCGTGGTCAACATATTCAAACTCAGACTCAATCCTGGCCCTCCCTTCTGATTACCTTTCATTTTGTTTATTTTAATTTCATTTCTTTTCCATTTAATTTGCACAATTAATTTAAAATAGTAAAAAGTCTTAAAAAATTATGAAACTTTTTCTCTGAAGTTTTATTATTTTTCATGACACAAAAATAATTTCATTTTATTTTTTATCATTAAAAAAGTATTTTTAAATATTTAAAAGATTATTTTTAATTGATTAATGAAAATTAATTTAATAAAAATACTTTTAGGTATTTAAAAATCACCAAAAAATTCATGAAAGGTTCTAAGACATTTAGAAACATTGTCCAACCTTCAAATCAAATTTCTTTTTTGATCTTGATGCATTTTGAGAATTTTTCATTGAATAAAAATCATTTTTATGCATTAATTTGATCCTAAGTTCAAAAATTCATTTCTGCCTATCTATGAAGAGTTGGACATTGGTTCTTCTTGCATTGCATTGTGTTTAGTATGTAGTTTCTAGGATTAAATGGCCATGATTTGATCTTGCATTTTCAAATTGTTTGACATTTCTTTTGTTTAGGAACCCTAAAAACCCTAATAACTTGTAAAAATCATAACTTGAGTTTGGTTAAGAGTTGAGACCTCCCCTTTGGACTTTGGTTTATTATAGGGTAAGGGATCCTTTGTGTGGCATTTTCCATTTCTTTATCTTAGGGTTTGCTTCTGTTTTTGGTTTTTGTTTGATGTTTGATTCATAAACCCTAATTTGAGCTTTCATTTGCATACCTCTTGCATTCTCTTGCATAACATGACTTGCCTTAGCATTTTATGCATCCATTTGATTCATTTGACATCATAAGACATATAGAAAGCATGTTTGATCATTGCATCATGCATTTGCCATGTTGTATGCCATGTATGCTTCATAACTTTCCATGTTTGTTCATGTTCCTTAACTTGCATCATTTGCATCCATGATCTTGTATGAACATCTCCATGCCTTGCCTCATGTTTGTAGCACCTCATAGCATCATTTTCATCATCAACATGCTTCTGGTTTTGGTTTGCATCATGTCATTCCATCTCATTTTGCATTGCATTGCATTTCTTCCTAACATTTCAGGTGGTAAGTAAACTTGAGAAGTGAATTTGCCTTCACTTCTCATGACTTTTCTTTTCATCTCTCTTGCATCCATTGCTGCATTTTTTATATGTGTTTGAGTTTGAGCTTGCTCATTCTTCCTCTTCCCACTTTCTTTCTTCAAGTGACTTGACTTTTTGAATGAAGCAAGTCACTTTGCTTCTCTTGATCCTGTTCATCTGCTTCCTGGTGGCTCCTTTGAAGATTATTCTTGATAAACCTCACAAACCCTAGGAACAACCAAGCATGACAATGATTAGGGTTTTGTTTAGTCTCCCCCTCTTAGATTTTACTTTTGTGTCATCTCTTTGAGTCCTCTCTTCTCACCTCATAAACAGGGACTAAACCCTAAAGGCTTTAAGGCTTTGTGATTAAGCTTATGCCTGCATCCTTCTCTTAGGATGGAGTGTATAACTTTAATCCTAAGTGTTAAACCCTTAATGTGTTTAAATCTCTTAATCAATTCACTTAATAAATCATCAAGACATCACACTTGTAACTTGGGCCTTGCATTAGGGTTCTAATTCTTCCTTAATTGGTTAAGAAGGACTAACCCTAGTGTTAATGGACAAGTCTCTCTCAAGTTGTCTTACAAATCATAAAACTCACTTCATCATCATATCATTAAATAAAATCCACTTAATCAAAGGCTTGTTTTGTCATGAGTTTAATCCCAAATCATGGATTAAGTTGAGGAGCTCTCCTCAGCTTAAACATTCTCATCTATTATCCTTCTATTAGGATGGTATAATGAGTCTGTTTAATCCCTGATTATGGCTTAACCTCATTACTCAACACCAAACAAAAACACCAAAAACATCTAAATAATCACAAATAGGTTAATGATCTTAATCCTACACCAAAGGTGATTAAGTGTGAGAATCTGACTTCACACTTAAGGTATTCTCATTACCCCTAATCAGAGGGAAGATGTGATGAGTTTACTAAACCCATTGGTTTAGGCTTAAGCTCATTAACTTATGACAAGCTTTCAAAAGCAATAAAAGACTGAAAACTCAAAAACAAACAATAATCGTCTCCTTCGGGATGCTTTTCTCATCTCATTCACTCACAACCGAGAACTTGCTTCTTCCGTCTAATGCAAGACAGTTTGCACCTGAGCCAGACAGGTCATACACTTGAGCATAGGCAAGCAAGCAGTTCACAAGTCAATTCATCTTTCAGTCTCTTTGGGTCGAACTACGGTGTTCTGACTTCCTCATTGCACGAGAGGATACGTAGGCATAACTTAACAGTTATCGAACAAAAGTCTCTGTATATTCCCCCTCTTCCTAGCCTCATTCTTTTAGCCTCATGATCTTGAGCATTTCACTCCTGTTCTTACACTGACACTTCACTTATATACTTCACTTTTCTCTTACACTGACACCTGTACATTTTGTTTTCCGGCTCTTTTACACACAAATTGCACTGACACTACCCCTTTAAAACACAAATCTTTCAAGCGTGGATCCCGTCGAGTACGGCGGACAATCTGGGTGCTAATACCTTCCCAGGTTGTAACCAACCCCCTTTCTCAGTCTCTTTGGTTCGCAAACCGTCTTATCCATCTCTTTCTAGGCCTATGCAGCATTGCCTTTCCTCCGGGATAAAAATGCCTAGCTGGCGACTCTATTCATCTCCAGTGAGTTCACGGCTGTGTGTTCTCACTATTCCCTTCGCCGACCGTTCGCGTCTGTACCTTCATCTGATCTATTTCATTTGTCGGGAGCGACAGCTTGGCGACTCTGCTGGGGACCCTTATACTGCAACCAGGGCTTCTGGTTCTTTTTGTGGGTTCCTCCTAGCGCTTGTTTGATTTGTGTTTACTGGGATGTTATGTGCTATTTGTGCTTGTATATTTATTTTGTTTATTATGTACAGTTGCTTTACTGCTTTCTTTATTGCTTTTGTATATATCATACTGTCATGCTGTCTGGCTGGATCTGGTTTTGCTTTGGTGGGTGGGTGTTTCATTGAGAGTTAAGGTCCTATACCTGGGACCTGAGTGACACCTAGGCTAGAGTGAATCATATTCTTTCCCATTCCATTTCGGTCTGGTGCGGGAGTATGAAACACGGTTCAGATATGGGTTTCTTCTTGAGAACTCTGTGTTGCAGATTTCCTGCAGTGCTAGGGCTATCTGGGAAGCCTGCTAAGTCTGGATGACCTTTTAGTATTGACCTTCAGAAACTGAGGTGAATTAGAGGAGGAACTTTTATGGCTATTGTAAACACTGTACCTCCGGGTTAGAAGTGTTTACACTTCTCATAACTGATCCAAGTCTGAGGATCCTTGTTTTAGAACACCACCTGTGAGGGGGTTGGGCTGTTTACAGGTTTGCAGGTACCTTGACCTCAGAATACCTTGTTGCTTGGATTGTTTAAGAATACTCCAATTTGGGACAGTTCTTGTGATTCTAAAACCCTGGACATGTGGCTCTTTATTTGAGTCCCCCACCTTGGTTACTGGATTTATAGACCTCATATGGAATTCTTGAGCACACTTGGACCTATATCAGAGTTTTGATCAGATCCAGCTCAGTCACAGACCCTTGCACATCATTTGCATACATAATCATTGCATCATATTGACATTTGCTTATTTGTGTTTCAGGGTATCCATTTTCATCTGGTTTTGGTTTTGACCCCATCTTCGGTATTGACTTGTCTTCATCAGCTATCTGCTTCAGTTACCACCTGCACCAGCCAGTCAGTGGCCCACTTCTTCAGTATTATCATCAGCACCTGTCTCTACTCAGTCTCAGCATCATGGCTCCTAAAAAGAGCAACATCACCTATCACTTCTTCCAGCCAGAGTTATCAGACATCAGGAGGATTCAAACCCTGATCACTCCAGATCACATACCATTGTTCAGGGAAAGCTATGGAGATATACTTGATATGGTTATGGATCTAGACCCATCACAGAGAAGCCTGATCCACACCTGCATTCAGTTTTATGATCCCCCACTAAGATGTTTCACTTTCCAAGACTTTCAGTTGGGCCCTCTATTAGAAGAATACTCATCATTGGTTGGTTTGCCCATCAAAGGTGGAATCCCGTTCAACCCTGAGATGGTCTTTCCTGCTAATGGAGAAGTAGCAAAGGCTTTGCATCTGGAACCTGTCCTGATTGAGCAGCATATGACCTCTAAAGCTGGAATCCCTGGCTTCCATCTGGATTTCTTGATCTCTCAAGCTACCCTGAAAGCTTCTCTAGGAGAGTGGAAAGCTGTTTGTGCCTTGTTGGCTTTGAGCATATATGGAATTGTGTTGTTTGCAGATGAGCCTCGATTCATTAGCAGGAATGCAATCCATCTGTTCATCTTGAAGAACCCAGTGCCAACTTTATTGGGGGATCTTTACTACTCAGTGCATCAGAGAAATGAAAAGCAGAGGGGGAGATTAGTGAGGTGTTGTGCTCCATTGTTCCACACTTGGCTTCTCAGGCATCTACCCAGGACAGATGCATTTTTAAACCCTCATCAGCAAAGCAACTGGGCTAAGAGACTCACTGTTCTAACTTCAGCTGACATCAGATGGTGCACTCAGAGCACCAAAGGCAGGGATATCATCACCAGCTGTGGGCATTTTCCCAATGTGCCTTTAATAGGAGTTAAGGGTAGTATCAATTACAATCCCCTGCTGTTCAGAAGGCAACTGGGCTATGCACTGGTCCACACTCCTAAGGCACAGGACTTGGTTGAGACTCTCTATTGTGAGAACAAGATTAATTTGGCTATTGTTAGGCAGGCTGCTTGGGCCTGGGATAATGTTCAAACCAAGGGAATAACCATTTTGGGGAAGTGCAATAATGTGGCATCAGCACAATATTATGAGTGGTCCCGTGCCAGGGCCCAATTCTCTGGGATTCCCTTTACCATAGAAGACATGCCTGAGTCATCTTCAGCACCACCCCCCGCCACTATCAGTTTGGAGGAGTTTGAGAGCTTGAAGGAAAGAAATGAGAAGCTAACCCAGGCTTTGCAGAAAACCCTCCGGGAGAGGAGTGAAGGTATGAGGGAGATTGAGAGGTTGGAGAAGTTGAGAGTAGAGCATCTGATTAAGATTGAGAAGTCTGGGGATTACATTAAGAAGTCTAAGGCCGGAGAACAAATTCTGAAGAATGCTTGCAAAGAAGCCCAGTTCCAGAGAGCAAGGACAGACTTGTATTTGAAGGAGAGTCAAGCCCGGTGGGTCAGGATCACCGAGGCTCGTACCCTGGAAGACAAGAGAGTTCAAGACAAGATGGAGCAACTGGAAGCTAGTGCAAAAGAACAGCAAGAGACCCTGGCAGCAGCCCAGAGGGAGATATCAGAGCTGAAGATCAAAGCAGGAGTGAAGAGGTCAAAGGACCAAACTCAGCACAAGAAGCTCACAGCAGCTGTTACGACCCGGAATCTCCTCATCAGGAATCTCACGGAGCGTCCGACTGATCCTGTGACCGAAGCACTTCTCAAGGAAGTTCGTGAGGATGAGTTTGGTCTTGGTGTTTGACCATTTGTTTGTTGTTGCTTTCTTCCCATGTACTTTTATTTTCTTGTAATGTATTTTGACCCCTTAGAGGGCTTGTGTTGTAAAATGAACAAGTTGTATTATTTCACCTTCTGTAATATATTTGTGTTAGTCTGCTTCATCTGAGTTTTCTTCAAGCAACAGCAACAATATCTTCAAGGGTCTGGAAGGGTCAAAACTGAATGCCAAACCGGATACCTTGAGAGCAAATAAGCATAACTGCATTGCATGCTAACCCTTTGTTTGTTTTGTAGGTTTTGTTTTATTGTTGCTAACCTCTGTTGTGATGCCTCAGGAACTATTGCTAGGCGCCGGGTATTTCCCCTCAACCGTCCGCACCGTTATCCAACCCGAAACAACCTTCCGGGAATTCAAATGGATCAGATGCAGCAGGACCTTACTGAGGTCAGAAATCAAATGGAAAATGAAAGGCTAGAGATGAGGAATCAAATGACTCAGTTTATGGAAGTTATGAACAACATGGCTCAGAGCCAGGAAAGATTGAGAGCCATGGTGGAAAGGCAAAATCAAGAGGATCCACATATAGGGACTGCCGGTACCAGTAACAATGAAAGGGTACAACCTCATGTCAACCCTCCGGTATTTGGACCACACCTCCATCCTGAGGTCAATATTCCTACAAATGTTCAAGGGACTGCCACCGCAGCTAGGGTACTTCAAGAAGACCCCCAAGAGGATCAGTTTACAGTAATGGGTGCTGGGGAGGAAGCTTATGATAGGAGATTGGATGAGATAGCTGAGAAGTTGAGGTCCTTAGAATCTCAAAACTCTTTGGGCTTCGACGTCATGGACATGGGCTTGGTAGACGGGGTCAGGATCCCCCATAAGTTCAAGCCTCCTTGCTTTGAAAAATACAACGGGACTTCATGTCCTCGGACTCATTTGCAATCATTTCTGGGGAGGCTGAAGGCCTATACAATGGATGAGAAGCTCTGGATGTTCTATTTCGAAGACAGCTTGACTGGAGCGTCAAGAGAATGGTACTCTCACTTGACAAGGGCAACTATTAGATGCTGGAAGGACCTGGCAGAGGCCTTCATCAGACAATATCAGTATAACTTAGATATGGCACCCAACAGGACTCTCCTAATGGGAATGTCACGGTCATCTAGAGAGAGCTTCAGAGAATATGCTCAAAGATGGAGACAGCTTGCTGCTGTTGTCCAGCCACCTATGTCTGAAAGAGAGATGGCTGATATGTTCATGAATACCCTTCAGGGAACCTATATTGATAGGCTAGCTGCCTTCTCATCTACCAGCTTTGCAGATGTAGTCATAGCCGGGGAGAGAATTGAAAGCCTATTGAAAATGGGTAAGATCTCAGACAATGGTGCAAGCTCATCCAATAGTACAAGAAAGCCTTTTGCAGGCCCGAGGAGAACTGGCGAGACCAATGCCATCCACACCAACAGGGGTAGGCCCCAATATGTTCACAGATTTGTGGCTGCAGTCACCATCCCTGCTCCGGCTCATCCACAACCAGTCTATCAACCCCCTCAGCAAAACTATCAGCAACAACCTCAGTACCACCAACAAAATCAGTATCCTCCAAGAAATTACAACAACAGCAACACCAACAACAACAGTCAGCAAAGGCCATTCCAACAGAGGCCATCTCAAGTTAACAGAGTGATCGATCCGATCCCCATGCCATATGCTACATTGCTGCCACAGCTTCTGAAACTCAACCTAGTTGAGCTAAGAACGCTGGCACCTCCAGATCCCAACAGTCTACCCAGGAATTATGACTCCAACGCTAGGTGTGCCTTCCATTCAAACGCACCTGGCCACAGTACAGAAAAGTGCAGAGCTCTGCATATGAAGGTACAAGACCTGGTAGACTCCAAGGCTCTGAATTTCGCACCACCACCCAATGTAAATAAGAACCCAATGCCAAACCACGGTGGTCCTAGAATTAACGCTATTGAAGAAGAAAAGCCGTATTATTTAATAACCAGCGTGGGTCAGATCCGGACACCGTTGGTAGAAATCAAGGCTCAACTCCTGGAATGTCAAATGTTCCCGGGGTGTGAGTTGGGTTGTGCTTACTGCAATATCTCTGTAAATGGGTGCGATAATTTGAGGAATGGCATAGATGGCCTAATTCAGAGTGGCCAGCTTCAGATCACCACATCATTTCCGATAAATCCAGCAATCTCATCAGCAACGGTTTCAGAACCTCCTACAACTGCAGCAACTATTGTTCCTAACAATTCTTCGGTTTCATCAACGAGCACTTCATCTGTCGTTTCAACTGATCAGATATCAATGAATGTTCCTTCTACAACTCCAGCTTCACTCCATTTTGAACCTCCTACAACGACAACATCCTTTCTCCCACCATTATCTCCTACAACACCAGCAACAAATCATGAAGATGTCTCAACTGTCACCATATTCTACGATCCTGAAAACAACTCCGCCTACAACTCAGAAGGTGCTGCTCCCATTAGGGCACCAGTTACAATTTATTACGATCCACAGACTATTACAGTTCCTTCAACAGTTGCAGTCAGTCCAGTCACTATCATGGTGCCTGGACCCGTACCTTATGAAAGCAGTAATGCCATCCCCTGGCATTACGGCTCTGACTTGTACTGTGAGGGACAAAGAATCACTTTTGAATCATCAACCCCTGCACTACAAATTGACAATGTGGGCGGAGGCGGAGGCTTCACTCGAAGCGGACGTCTTTTCGCTCCACAAATTCAGAGACCCACTGCCGAAGCAGAAGCTGCTGCCAAGGCAAAAGGGAAGAGCCCTGTGCAGGAAGATCAAGCTGTTAAGGAAGCTTTGAAGACGCCATTCGATCAAGAGGTTGATGAGTTCATGCGAATCATCAAAAAGAGTGATTATAAGATAGTGGATCAGCTTCATCAGACGCCTTCCAAGATCTCAATCCTATCATTGCTTATGTGCTCCGAAGCCCATCGGAATGCACTACTCAAAGTCTTGCACGCAGCTTACGTGCCTGAAGAGATCACTGTCAATCAGCTGGAAGCTGTAGTTGGAAATGTTAATGCTAGTCACGGACTAGGGTTCACCAATACTGATTTGACAACGGAAGGCCGCAACCATAACAAAGCCTTGCACATAACCATGGAATGCAAAGGTGCTGTCCTTTCCCATGTGCTGGTAGACACGGGGTCATCCCTTAATGTCCTACCTAAAAAGGCTCTGGTGAAGCTAGAATATGACGGATTGGCATTGAGACCCAGCAACCTGGTGGTAAGAGCCTTTGATGGTTCAAAGAGATCGGTTCTGGGAGAAATTGAACTGCCCATAACGATTGGCCCGCAGACCTTTAAAACTATCTTCTATGTGATGGACATTCAGCCTGCCTACAGCTGTTTGTTGGGTAGGCCATGGATTCACGCTGCTGGCGCCGTGACCTCTACCCTTCACCAGAAGTTAAAATATGATTGGGAGGGTCAAATCGTTACAATCTGCGGAGAGGAGGATATTTTTGTCAGCCACCTGGCAACCTATAAGTACATTGAAATGGATGGGGAGATCCATGAAACAATGAGCCAGGGGTTTGAAGCCTTGAATGTGAATGAGACATCTGCTGTATCTGGTACTTCAATATCATCATACCAACAAGCCCGGAAGGTTGTTGAGGAAGGAACTGCCCAAGGCTGGGGCAAGCTACTACCGGTGGAGAAGAAAGAAGACAGATTTGGGTTGGGTTACAAACCAACTCAACAAGATCAAGCGGCGGCTGCGAAAGAGCCCAATTTTGTGAGTGGGGGGATGCTTACCCCTGATGCTATCAATTGTCTGGAAGACGAGCTGGAAGAGGAGCGCAACCTGGAAAGCTGGATTCGTCCAAAGATCCCGGGGAGCAGTGTCTCGAACTGGTCTTCCCGGGAAATTATAAGAGTTACTCATGCAGAGTAATTATTATTTCCTGTATTTTTATAGCATGCATCAAAGTCTTGCATCTTGCCCAAGATGACAAGACTCATTTTGTAATCGGGCCATCTGTACTTTTTGTGCAAAAAAAGATCAATTAATGAAATATCAGACATCTTTTTGCAAACGAGTCTTTTTCTTTTCGTTCACTGTTTTTCCTTTTTTCTTTTTGTACAAAAAATAAATGGCGGTGTTTTCAAAATGACAACTTCATCTCACTTTTCTAAATAAAGATTAAAATCAGATCACTAAAATGAACAAACTTAACCCTTGCAGAGAGTTCCTTCCAGACAGCACCGACAACAGCACGGCTATGACTTCGTATGACTTTGACAATCCAATCAATCAAGCTGATGAAGGGGTTGATGAAGAATATGAGCTTCCTGAAGAGCTAGCCAGGTTGTTAAGACAAGAGGAAAAGGTTATTACTCCTCACCAGGAGGAGGTTGAAGTGATCAATCTTGGTACGGATGAAGACGTGAAAGAAGTTAGAATCGGGGCCTGCCTGCAAGACTCAGTAAAAGGACAGCTGATTGACCTGCTTCAAGAGTATGTAGATGTGTTTGCTTGGTCTTACCAAGATATGCCAGGGTTGGATACCGATATTGTCGTGCACAAGCTGCCTTTGAGAGAAGAATGCCCGCCAGTTAAACAGAAACTGCGCCGTACTCGTCCAGACATGGCAATGAAAATCAAAGAAGAGGTACAAAAGCAATGGGACGCCGGGTTCCTTGCTGTGACTAGCTATCCACCGTGGGTTGCTAATATTGTGCCTGTGCCTAAGAAGGACGGCAAAGTAAGGATGTGCGTTGACTACCGGGATCTGAACAGAGCCAGCCCGAAGGATGATTTCCCTCTACCTCACATCGATGTATTGGTGGATAATACGGCTCAGTTCTCGGTATTCTCCTTCATGGACGGATTTTCAGGATACAATCAGATCAAAATGTCACCTGAAGACATGGAGAAGACAACCTTCATCACACCCTGGGGCACGTTCTGCTACAAGGTAATGCCATTTGGGCTCAAGAATGCCGGCGCAACATATCAACGGGCTATGGTAACATTATTCCACGATATGATTCATAAAGAAATAGAATGCTATGTGGATGATATGATTGCCAAGTCCCTCACTGAAGAAGAACATCTGGTAAATCTGCTCAAATTGTTCAAGCGTCTGAGGAAGTACCAACTAAAGCTGAACCCCAATAAATGCACATTCGGGGTGCGATCCGGTAAGCTGTTGGGTTTTATTGTAAGCGAGAAAGGGATTGAAGTTGACCCTGATAAGGTCAAAGCTATTCAAGAGATGCCTGCACCGAAAACAGAGAAAGAAGTTTGAGGGTTCTTAGGTCGATTGAACTACATTTCAAGGTTCATATCTCACCTGACAGCAACCTGTGAACCCTTGTTCAAGCTATTAAGAAAAGAACAGACGGTCAGGTGGAGCGAAGACTGCCAGAAGGCTTTTGACAAGATCAAGGAATATCTGCAAGAACCTCCAATCCTTATGCCACCAGTTGAAGGAAGACCTCTGATAATGTACTTGACAGTATTAGAAGAGTCAATGGGGTGTGTGCTGGGCCAGCATGACGAGTCTGGTCGAAAAGAGTATGCAATATACTACCTAAGCAAAAAGTTTACCGACTGTGAACAACGTTATTCACTGCTCGAGAAGACTTGCTGTGCTTTAGCGTGGGCTGCTCGCCGACTAAGACAGTATATGTTGACCCATACCACCTTATTGATCTCAAAGATGGACCCGGTTAAGTACATATTTGAGAAGCCAGCTCTTACCGGACGGGTTGCAAGATGGCAGATGATCCTTACAGAATATGACATACAGTACACATCTCAGAAAGCCATCAAGGGCAGTGTACTATCTGAATATCTTGCTGAGCAACCCATTGATGACTACCAGCCTATGAGATTTGACTTCCCTGATGAAGACATCATGTTCATTAAATCAAAAGATCATGAGGAGCCTGTTCACACTGAAGGGCCTGACCCGGAAGAAGAATGGACTATGATGTTTGATGGGGCTGTTAACATGAATGGTCGTGGTGTTGGTGCAGTACTCATTACACCCAAAGGAGTTCACATGCCTTTCTCGGCAAAACTCACTTTCAACCGCACTAACAACGAAGCTGAATACGAAGCTTGCATTATGGGTCTTGAGGAAGCCATTGACCTCAGGATCAAAACATTGACCCTATTCGGAGATTCAGCTTTGGTAATCAATCAGACCAACGGAAAATGGTACACCCACCAGGATCATCTGATACCTTACAGGGATTATACAAGAAGGTTATTGACGTTCTTCACAACAGTCAAGCTTGAGTATATCCCTCGGGACGAGAATCAATTTGCAGATGCTCTTGCCACCATTTCATCCATGATCAAAGTTCAAGCTGCTAACTTTGTACCTCAGATTTCAGTGTCGAGACTTGATAGACCAGCATATGTATTTGCGGCAGAAGGTGTCAAAGATGATAAGCCTTGGTTTCATGACATTAAATGCTTCTTGGAGGATCAGACATACCCACCTGGGGCATCTTCCAATGATAAGAAGACTTTGAGAAGGCTTGCTGGTAGTTTCTTTCTGAACACTGATGGATCTTTATACAAAAGGAACTTTGATATGGTACTCCTCAGATGTGTCGACAAAACGGAAGCAGGTTTGTTGATGCATGAAGTGCACGAAGGATCGTTTGGTACCCATGCCGGAGGGCATGCCATGGCTAAAAAGTTGTTAAGATCAGGTTATTACTGGATCACCATGGATGCAGACTGTTGTGCTTATGCCAGAAAATGCCATAAATGCCAGATCTATGCAGATAAGGTGCATGTGCCTCCCAATCCTCTGAACATCATGTCTTCACCATGGCCCTTTGCCATGTGGGGCATTGATATGATTGGCAAGATCGAGCCAACCGCTTCAAATGGACACAGATTCATCCTGGTCGCCATTGATTATTTCACTAAGTGGGTCGAAGCCGCCTCCTATGCAAATGTTACAAGACAAGTGGTAGCCAAATTTCTGAAGAGAGGTATCATCTGTCGATACGGAGTTCCCGAGCGAATCATTACTGATAATGGTTCCAACTTAAACAACAAAATGATGGCAGAGCTATGCCGGGACTTCAAAATCCAACATCACAATTCTTCTCCTTACAGGCAAAAAAGGAATGGCGCTGTTGAGGCAGCTAATAAGAATATCAAGAAGATTGTGCAGAAGATGGTAGTCACATACAAAGATTGGCATGAAATGCTACCATTTGCCTTGCATGGGTACCGCACGTCAATCAGAACGTCCACTGGGGCAACTCCGTATCAGCTTGTGTATGGTATGGAGGCAGTCCTACCTGTTGAAGTTGAATTACCCTCTCTGCGGGTACTGATGGATATTAAACTGAGTGAAGCAGAATGGGTTCGGGCCCGATACGAACAACTGAGTCTGACCGAAGAGAAAAGATTGGCTGCAATCTGTCATGGGCAGTTATATCAGAGAAGAATGAAGAAAGCCTTCGATCAGAAAGTCAGGCACCGAGAGTACCAAGTGGGAGACCTCGTGCTGAAGAGAATCCTCCCTCCTCATACAGACCACAGGGGCAAGTGGACTCCGAACTATGAAGGACCATTTGTTGTAAAGAAAGTTTTCTCTGGTGGAGCACTGATGCTCGGCACCATGGATGGCGAAGATTTCCCGTCCCCTGTGAATTCAGATGCAGTTAAAAAATACTTCGCATAAAAATGACCCGCTGGACATAAAAACAGAATGTAAGTCCAGGCAAAAATAGGGCATCCCGGCGAGTCAAAAACAGAATGAAAGACTCGGGCAAAAATAAGGGAAAATAAATAAAAATTTACACCCGCTGAGTTGAAAAGCCGCATTGGACAACTCAGGCAAAAATGGGTATCCCGATGGATTGAAAACCCGAAAGGGCGATCCATGCAAAATAAGGGAATAAGCGAACAACTGCATTCTGAATTCGTCTGTATAATCTACGACTTGGCAAATTTCGAAAAGATCAAGCTTCAATCAGAATCAACATTCTTCAAAAAGCAAGATGAGAAGAACGTCAAAAGTCATACGAGTCATAGTGAAGAGGAAGCTCCTCAAAACGTCGTCAACATCGCCAGCACTTTGTTTCTCAATTTGTAACAATCTCCTTATTTTAGGAGATTTGTTTCCTTGACTGTATCTTGCCAATTCAGGGCACAAGAATTAATAAAATCAGATTTTTCAGTCATGTTTCGTCTTGTACATATTTCGTTTGCAAAGAATGTCTGATGTCTCTAAAACTAAGTGCATAAGTACAGATGTTTTTCACTAAAAATAGAAACACATGCTTGCAGGGAATATGCTTACTCTTGAGAATGCTTAACTCCTATGACGGAATCCAGTAAAGGATACCTCGGGACCCTTTTGTGCGTTTCCTTATCTTTGCAGGACTGCAGGTATCCAGAACGCAACCTGGGGCATGCAAGTTACATCCCAGCAAGCTGGCAAATCAACATCCAATTTTAGCACCCGAAGTGCTCTCTCCCCAGCTAAGTTGCCTCTCATGACATCCCCAGCGGAGTTGCCAGCCATTACTTATCTCCATCAGAGTTGTTAAACATCCTAGAAGGCACCTACATCCCCGACTGAGTCAAGGATCCCTCTTTCTCCCCAGCCGAGTTGCCGTCTCGCCCTCAGCCGAGTACAAAGTCAGGGAACCATCTCCCCACAGAGTTCCAGCCTCTATCCAGAAGAGCAGCGCATAGAAGATCACAACAGAGTGAAGAAAGCTTCTACAAACCCCAGCTGGATCTCTCATTTATAAGGATAGGCCTATCAGTGTCCCGCATCCCCAAGCAAACATCGTCTTATTGGATCTACCAATGATCTCATCCCCAGCTGGGATGTCCATTTCAAGCAGATCGGCCAGAGATCTTCGTAGCAACGGGATCCAAGTCCCGGTTTGGTATCTTTGCACAATCATAGCATTCGCATCATATTCACCCACAAAGCGTAGCATTCCGTCTAATGCGGAGCATTACGGCAAAAATCAAACATATAGCATAATCACAAGCCATGTTTTAAATCAACACCTGTGAATGATTACAGTTCACCAACGTACATAAGAAAAATTCCCACCAGAGTTACCAGCAAAAGCAGTTGCCTCACAAATCACAAACACCAGTATATGCACCTCTTGACACCCGTCCGTGTCATCACTCCCCCAGTAAAGTTGCCTGAATATATTTTACAAACAAGATCACCCGTACTACAGATACTTCCTGACGCCCGTCCGTGTCAAATCACCAGCAGGAAGCCAAAGACATCCTTTTTGCACTCACATATACTTATATACACTTTCTTGGCACCCGTCCGTGTCGTATCCCCAGCGCAGTCACCTACACTTTGTATATCAAATATTTGTTCATACTATACTCTTCTCCTTTTGACACTCGTCCGTGTCACTCTCCCCAGCAGTTAACTACTCATACTACTCAGATACTCGTCCGTATCTTGTATATACCTTTTTATATCCCCTCAGATTCGACACTAGTCCTTGTTCTTTGTTAACCCGTTGGTACTCGTCCGTACCATCATCTCAGAACATGCGTCAAGCGTTTGTTTCTACATGATACTCGTCTGTATCATAACCTTAAGGATGCTCGTCCACATCTTTAATCCATACACCGTGTCAAACACTTTTGTCTTCTTGAATAAAGATACTCGTCTGTATCTACTATCCCCAGAAGAGTTCTTTCAGATTCGACACTCGTTCGTGTTCTCTGTTAACCAGTTGATACTCGTCCGTATCATCATCTCGGAACATGTGTCAGTTTGTTTCTACCCGATACTCGTCCGTATCGTAGTCTTAGGGATGCTCGTCCGCATCTTTAATCTATACCAAACACTCTTTGTTTTTGGGATGTGAACACTCGTCCATGTTTACTATTCCCCAGTAGATCGCAAACAAATTTTCCTTTTTTATCTGACACTCGTCCTGTGTCATGATAAACCTGAGAGCAGCCGTACCCTGCTGAGTGGTCGTCCTCCACTTCTTGATGGTCGTCCTCCATCATGCTCATCCGATGGCAGTCCCCATCGTTGATATTTAGCAGCCGTCCCCTGCTAGGTGTTCGTCCTCCACCTTTCGATGATTTTCCTTCATCATTTTATCCAATGGCCGTCCCCATTGTTGATTTTGGTTATCTGGCATTCGTCCTATGTCATGAGAAACCTCGAGAGCAGCCGTACCCTGCTGAGTGGTCGTCCTCCACTTCTTGATGGTCGTCCTCCATCATGCTCGTCCGATGGCCGTCCCCATCGTTGACCCTTTTTATCCGATGGCCGTCCCCATCGTTGATATTTTCGGCAGCCGTACCCTGCCAGGTGGTCGTCCTCCACCTTTGATGGCCGTCCCCATCATAATTCCTTTATTACCCAACAGAGCAGCCGTCCCCTGCTAGGTGATCGTCCTTCACCTTTGATGGCCGTACCCCATCATCTGTTTATTTCATTTATTCTTTAACCCGATGGCCGTCCCCGTCGTGGTCCCTTTTCCTTTTCTTTTAGCCCGATGGCCGTCCCCATCGTCGATTACCTTGCTTTATGAACTTGATGGCCGTCCCCGTCATGTTTCATTAACTCCCAGAAATTTTACAGCTTTATCCTGATGGCCGTCCCCATCATAATTTGATTTTACCCAGCTAGTCGGCCGTCCCCGTCTTGGCTTTACCTTTTCTCAGCATGTCGGCCGTCCCGTCATTGCTCTTTACCCAGCAGTCGTCCTCTGCTCGACGGTCGTCCTCCGTCGCCCACACTTTACAATATACTTTATTTTCCTTTTACAATCTATATCCCTTTTCTTCTTCATTCCGTGAGTGCAAATTTTGGACTGTCTTTGGTATTCAACCACAAGTTATCTTGTTTGCCTGTTAAGCCGTCGCTTACAACCTGCACAGCTAACTCATGTTTGAATAGGGGCAGCTGTAAACACCCCAAATTTGCCCTCACCCATTCACACCATGGCTTGTGATCATTTCATATGCATAAATACAATCATATCCCCTCATATCCCATTTTTGATTCACTGCATAGTTCCTAAGTCATCTGCACCTAGGGTTTGTGATCTGAGCAACCCAAGAGCCCCTTGAGCCACTCCAGAGGCAATCAATCACTCCAAAGGGATCCATATGTGTTCAAGTATCATATTACATCCTCTCAAAGTCAACAATTCCAAAGAATCACAAGAACTAGGGTTTGAATGGATGCAGAGCCAAGTTTGACTGCACAGTTGACTTAAAAATTAGGGTTTTGGTTTCAGAGGCCATAACTCCAATTTTTTTGGTCATTCTTTTTTCCATTGGTCTCTATATGGTATAGGGAGTATGCATATCAATTTTCATGAAGAAATTCCTTGGGGAAGTCATCTGATCAAGAGTTGACTTTTCAGACAAGTCAGTGCAAAATCAGGGCATCTGAGGCCCCCAATGACCCAACCAATGGGTGATCTTCATCATTTTGAGTGTATATGATCTTTATTTGATCATGGAAGAAGGTTGAAGTTCATAGAAATCAAGAATTTGGAAGTTTTGCAAATGTTGACTTTTGGGGCATAGTTGACTTTTCAAGAATGCTTCATTTTAGGTCATTTTTCAAGCCTTGATTCTTGATCCAAAAATGCTTCAAATGGAAAAACTTTGGTCATGAAAGTTGTAGATTACATCTTTCCCTTTTCAAAAAGTACAAGAACATGATCAAATTCTTTTTGGATCAAAAGTTATGGTGTGACAAAGTTGGCAAAAATCATTGATTTTCAAGGCATGCTTCAAATGAGAATTTTGCAAGATCATGAACCAAAGCCAATTATGACTTCTAATTCACTTCAAACCAGTATACAAACATTCCATATGTCCCAAAAATCAGAATTGAACCAAAAATCACATGTTCATGGTTCATGTAACAAGACTTTTTTTCATGAAGTTCAAAAAGGTGACAACTTGCAAAACCATCATGATGCTTCTCTCCACTTGATGCATTGGCTGCTGGACCTTCCCAACATCACACACACACCATGCTGCAACAGAACCATGTCTTGTACTAGCCTAGATCATGAGCCATACTTCTCTTACACAAAAGGTGGACTTTGAGCAAAAGCAAACTTACCAATCACTATAGGCCAGGTCACATCATCTGACCTATAGGATTAAAATACAATATCCTTTGGCAAGCAAAATATATCAAGAGGCCAAGCTGAAACAAGACATAACAACATATACACCAAAACACTCCCTTTTGCAAATTGCTTCGAATCTCTCTGCCCAGCTCACAAACATCAAAACCATCTTCACCAATCAACTCACCATGCTTCATTGAGCTCAAAGCAACCAAGAACCAGGCCTGAAACAAGCTGTAACCTCACTTCACCATTTTCACCCCAAGTTGCAGTTTCCTTCGAAACTCTCACCACAGCTCACAAACATCAAAACAAACTCCATAGACCTTCTTTATCCATCACCCAGACCACAAATAACCTCTCACCATTGCCAGAAACAGCCTGAATCACCATTGACATTCTCAACTGAGCTTGGAGCAGAAACTGATCAAACTCTTCATCCAGCCAACATAAATTTCTTCCAAGCATTCAAGCATCATCAGGAGGTCATAAGGAGTGGATTTCACCAAGAGAAGTGGCCAGAAAGTCATCAGAGTGAAAGCTTCGAATCTCAGGTAGCTCAAGAAATATTTTTCCAGAAATCATTTCTTTTGTTCTAAACTTGTTCTTTGTGTCTTCCTGATCATGAATATGCCTTTGGTTTTGCAAATGGTGATGAAATGAGAGTTTAATTGCTCTCTGAAACTTGCGTGCCCTAATTCTTTCTTGCTTCGATTCAGCCTTGTTAGGAAGTATAAATTTGCTTTGATTAGGGGTTTTGGTTCGTGAGTGAGTGGGGATCATTTCCCAGTTTTTAGATTTCATTTTAGTTAGGTTTTTGGAGTTTTGAGGATTTTCAGGGGAGATGCTGGCCGGAGAAGACGACCGGAAGTCTTCTCCGGCAGCCTGAAAGTGATTTGTGCCCTAATCCTGTCATTAACCCTAGTTTGAATTTGGACCGTGGATTGCCGTTGACTGGTTGACTTCGCGCATGAGTGAAAGGCCCAGATTCGTTTGATTAGCCCTAATTCTTTTCATTAGTTTAATTAATTCATAATTAATTTAATTAACTCAGAGACAACCTGGACCCTTGGATAGCGCGCGTGGTCAACATATTCAAACTCAGACTCAATCCTGGCCCTCCCTTCTGATTACCTTTCATTTTGTTTATTTTAATTTCATTTCTTTTCCATTTAATTTGCACAATTAATTTAAAATAGTAAAAAGTCTTAAAAAATTATGAAACTTTTTCTCTGAAGTTTTATTATTTTTCATGACACAAAAATAATTTCATTTTATTTTTTATCATTAAAAAAGTATTTTTAAATATTTAAAAGATTATTTTTAATTGATTAATGAAAATTAATTTAATAAAAATACTTTTAGGTATTTAAAAATCACCAAAAAATTCATGAAAGGTTCTAAGACATTTAGAAACATTGTCCAACCTTCAAATCAAATTTCTTTTTTGATCTTGATGCGTTTTGAGAATTTTTCATTGAATAAAAATCATTTTTATGCATTAATTTGATCCTAAGTTCAAAAATTCATTTCTGCCTATCTATGAAGAGTTGGACATTGGTTCTTCTTGCATTGCATTGTGTTTAGTATGTAGTTTTTAGGATTAAATGGCCATGATTTGATCTTGCATTTTCAAATTGTTTGACATTTCTTTTGTTTAGGAACCCTAAAAACCCTAATAACTTGTAAAAATCATAACTTGAGTTTGGTTAAGAGTTGAGACCTCCCCTTTGGACTTTGGTTTAGTATAGGGTAAGGGATCCTTTGTGTGGAATTTTCCATTTTTTTATCTTAGGGTTTGCTTCTGTTTTTGGTTTTTGTTTGATGTTTGATTCATAAACCCTAATTTGAGCTTTCATTTGCATACCTCTTGCATTCTCTTGCATAACATGACTTGCCTTAGCATTTTATGCATCCATTTGATTCATTTGACATCATAAGACATATAGAAAGCATGTTTGATCATTGCATCATGCATTTGCCATGTTGTATGCCATGTATGCTTCATAACTTTCCATGTTTGTTCATGTTCCTTAACTTGCATCATTTGCATCCATGATCTTGTATGAACATCTCCATGCCTTGCCTCATGTTTGTAGCACCTCATAGCATCATTTTCATCATCAACATGCTTCTGGTTTTGGTTTGCATCATGTCATTCCATCTCATTTTGCATTGCATTGCATTTCTTCCTAACATTTCAGGTGGTAAGTAAACTTGAGAAGTGAATTTGCCTTCACTTCTCATGACTTTTCTTTTCATCTCTCTTGCATCCATTGCTGCATTTTTTATATGTGTTTGAGTTTGAGCTTGCTCATTCTTCCTCTTCCCGCTTTCTTTCTTCAAGTGACTTGACTTTTTGAATGAAGCAAGTCACTTTGCTTCTCTTGATCCTGTTCATCTGCTTCCTGGTGGCTCCTTTGAAGATTATTCTTGATAAACCTCACAAACCCTAGGAACAACCAAGCATGACAATGATTAGGGTTTTGTTTAGTCTCCCCCTCTTAGATTTTACTTTTGTGTCATCTCTTTGAGTCCTCTCTTCTCACCTCATAAACAGGGACTAAACCCTAAAGGCTTTAAGGCTTTGTGATTAAGCTTATGCCTGCATCCTTCTCTTAGGATGGAGTGTATAACTTTAATCCTAAGTGTTAAACCCTTAATGTGTTTAAATCTCTTAATCAATTCACTTAATAAATCATCAAGACATCACACTTGTAACTTGGGCCTTGCATTAGGGTTCTAATTCTTCCTTAATTGGTTAAGAAGGACTAACCCTAGTGTTAATGGACAAGTCTCTCTCAAGTTGTCTTACAAATCATAAAACTCACTTCATCATCATATCATTAAATAAAATTCACTTAATCAAAGGCTTGTTTTGTCATGAGTTTAATCCCAAATCATGGATTAAGTTGAGGAGCTCTCCTCAGCTTAAACATTCTCATCTATTATCCTTCTATTAGGATGGTATAATGAGTCTGTTTAATCCCTGATTATGGCTTAACCTCATTACTCAACACTAAACAAAAACACCAAAAACATCTAAATAATCACAAATAGGTTAATGATCTTAATCCTACACCAAAGGTGATTAAGTGTGAGAATCTGACTTCACACTTAAGGTATTCTCATTACCCCTAATCAGAGGGAAGATGTGATGAGTTTACTAAACCCATTGGTTTAGGCTTAAGCTCATTAACTTATGACAAGCTTTCAAAAGCAATAAAAGACTGAAAACTCAAAAACAAACAATAATCGTCTCCTTCGGGATGCTTTTCTCATCTCATTCACTCACAACTGAGAACTTGCTTCTTCCGTCTAATGCAAGACAGTTTGCACCTGAGCCAGACAGGTCATACACTTGAGCATAGGCAAGCAAGCAGTTCACAAGTCAATTCATCTTTCAGTCTCTTTGGGTCGAACTACGGTGTTCTGACTTCCTCATTGCACGAGAGGATACGTAGGCATAACTTAACAGTTATCGAACAAAAGTCTCTGTATATTCCCCCTCTTCCTAGCCTCATTCTTTTAGCCTCATGATCTTGAGCATTTCACTCCTGTTCTTACACTGACACTTCACTTATATACTTCACTTTTCTCTTACACTGACACCTGTACATTTTGTTTTCCGGCTCTTTTACACACAAATTGCACTGACACTACCCCTTTAAAACACAAATCTTTCAAGCGTGGATCCCGTCGAGTACGGCGGACAATCTGGGTGCTAATACCTTCCCAGGTTGTAACCAACCCCCTTTCTCAGTCTCTTTGGTTCACAAACCGTCTTATCCATCTCTTTCTAGGCCTATGCAGCATTGCCTTTCCTCCGGGATAAAAATGCCTAGCTGGCGACTCTATTCATCTCTAGTGAGTTCACGGCTGTGTGTTCTCACTATTCCCTTCGCCGACCGTTCGCGTCTGTACCTTCATCTGATCTATTTCATTTGTCGGGAGCGACAGTAGGCTATGCTTTACTTCGTCTCCTCATACAGAGTTATGTAGATATTCGTCCCCATCAGAGTTTAACAGGGACATTTCCCTTTTCTCCCAGAGTATGGAAGATTTTGAGTTGTTGAGATATCTCCGACATGTTATACTCTCAGAGTGGAATTTTCTGATGTTATCCTTTTATGGATCCTTGAAGATTGCGTTGTGGACTGGATCCCTAGCAGTTGTTTTCCCCAGTCTGAGTTATGCCTTGTAGTAGGATTTTATTCCTTTGATGTTTTTTGATATTCCCCTGCAGGATTTCGAATCGAACCTCCAGCATGGTCCCCGACCTAATTGCCCTAGTTAGCCGAGTATCTGGTTGTTGTGATGTTTATGTCACCCGTTGCTTATCTTTATGTCTATTTTGTCAGCATATTCATACCCATGAGAATAACATATTTTGCTTGCATTCTTGCATTTATCTTTGTTCCCCGCTCTTTGGTGTGATTGTTCCCCCACAGAGTTTGTGTGTGGTTTTCCTCTCAAGTTTAGAGTGTCAACCCTTAAGCAGAAAATGTTTATCCTTTTTATTTCCCCACTGAGTTTTTTTCTCGTGGATGATTTTTGATTCAGTTTCCTCCCCAGTTTATTATCTGGATGGAACTTCCCCATTTGAGATATTTCCTCCTCGGGATGAGTCTTGTTTGACTATTTCTCTCCAATTTGTTCTTGGATTGAATTTTGGTCCTCTTTGTGAGTAATGTTTTCCTTGGAATTAAGTTATTATTTTTTGATAGTGGGCAATGTTTTCTCCAACTTGAGTATATTACTTTGTAATTAAGCTATCAATTTTTCGATAGTGGGTAATATTACCAAATTAATCAAGCTCTCTTGCTTGTACTCCTACCAAGTAAATTCGGTAGTTGAAAGTTCTTCGTTTTACCCAGTAAAAAGGTAATAGAAGTTGTTCCCCTTTGTTGTAATCCTACCCAGTAAATCAGGTAGTTGAGAATTTCTCTACCTAGTAAAAGGTAGTGGAGGTTATCCCTCGTTGGTTTTGCTCTTATTCAGTAAATCGATAGTCGAGTCCTTTGTTTTCCTACCCAGTAAACCGGTAGTTGATGGTTCTATTCCGACTCGGTATTCCTCCATTTTTGGACTCAAATACTTTGATTGGTTATTGTTCCCTAGAAGAGTGTTTACTCTTTCCCGATGAACCCTGATTATATCATAATTTCTTTCCCCATGTGGAGTCGGTTATCCAGTGATTTATTTTCCTGGTAACTCTTTTGGTGTCTTTTGTTTTACCCAGCGAGATATTTCTTCTGTGTCTCCAAGCTTTTGCTTTCCTCTGGCGGTCGTGATTTCCCCACAGAGTTCTTGGGTTTGCATCTCATATTCATATCATATCATGTTCTCTTAGGACAAAAATTTGGGTTTTCTGTATTTAAGTCTCTCCTATCTTGCAGAGATGAAGATGTCAATCTTCATATCTTCAAATTGAAGAAACATAAATAGGGGCAGCTGTTGCACCCTAATTTTTGCCCTAAGTTTTCGTTGCATTGTCATCTGCATCTTGCATACAAACAAGATCGCATTGGTTGCTCGGTTCTTCTCGGGTTAGGTTTATGCCTCACAGGGGAACACCGTCGTCTTTAATTACTTTATTTGTTTATGTTTACTAACCATTAATCAAAAAAAATATTTTGTCTCCTTTTGCTAACCTTTATCCGGAAGAGGAACCATGTGAAAAATACCAAAAATAGTAGTCCTGCAGCTCGAGTAAATTTCACAGACAAAAGTCGAAGATGATCCGCAAATAATTCAAAATTATCAGATCAAGGATTTCCCAAGTTAATTGATTTATTCAAAGGATTTCCAAGGTTCATGTGTTTACTTATTCGACGTACAAGATGAATCGGGCCGAAACAACCAAGCAACCATGTTTGAATAACAAATTTTGAAATTTCAGCTTGGTTAACTGGTTAACTAAATGGTTAACTGGTTAACCAGTGTGAAATTTGAATTTCTTATTCAAATTCAGCACCCTTAGATCATTGATTTAATTGGAATATTCTAGATCCATTGGTTTCTGATTTCTCTACATCACTTTGATCATTTCCTACCATAAACCCTCATTAATCACCACTCTTTTCCATTTCCCACCAAAATTTCAATTACCAAACCTAAATTCAAATTACCAAAGTAAGCTCCATTCCACAAAATTTCCATACCTAAGGCCTTTAAAAAGGACCACAATTGCATTCATTCCATAAGCTTTTGAGAGCCACAAAACCTCTTGCAAAATACTCCCCCAACACCAAAATTCTCAAAAGCTCACTTTCTTTCTTAGTAAGTTATCAAGAATTCACATTAAATTCTTGATTAACTTGAGCTAAACCTTCATCCTTTCATTTCTTTGTTCATCAATTTCAGTAGATCTAAGCTTATGTTGGTCCAATTTGAAGAAGTGACTTTGGTAATTCCTCTTCCTCCATAAACCCATATTCACCATCAATATTCAAGATGTAAATCCTTGGGGCCTTTGTTTCTAGATCTTTTGGATCTTTATTTGTTGTTTGATTGCAGGGATTCCACTGTATTTTGGTTTTAAAATTCGTGCAAATTCAGATCATGATCATCCAATATTTGAGAAAAGGTTTCAAAATGGATCATGCTGAATTTTCTGCATTTTTCAGCTTCTGGTACAGCGTTAACCGGTTAACCATTTGGTTAACCGGTTAGCCATCCTCAAAAAAGCGCAGATTATTCAAAATCTTCTCGCGTTAACCGGTTAACCAATTGGTTAACTGGTTAACACAAGTCAAAATGGTGTTTTTGGCTTGTTTCAAGCCCCTTTTTGGTTCCTCTTTCTTCTTCTTCTTACTTCTTTTTATTTTTACCTTAGGAAGCACTTTTGGTCGTGATTTCTCCTTAATTTCAATGAACTTTGGGTGTAGATTAGAGTAGTTGATCTTCATTAATTCAAAACTACCTTTAAGTGGATTATTCAATTCATTTAAGGTACTTTGAATTAGTGATACATTTCCATGTTTGAATCCACCAAGAAGAGTGATTGAACTTAAGGATGGAAGAATACCATAAGTGCGGCTAAATTTGGTATTCACCTTTAGTTTTGTGCGGTATCGCGTCCGGATAACGATTTACATATCGTTTATCTCGCATGCATTAGCACTAACATTATGCACCTTAATTGGTTGTGGCCGGCCTCATTTGTAGGGTAATTACTTCGTAAATTACTCGGTGATTGCTTAACATAGACCTAATTGTGTCCCGACTTCGGAATAAAAATCTAATTGGGTACTTTCACTTTCGTGGACCGGATCTCTTGTTGATCGCGTAATCCCAAAGTGGTTAATCATATTGCATTAAGAATCGAGACTTATGAATGTTTTATGCGTAGGCGATTTGGGTCTTCTAATCGCCTTTCAAATTTCATTGAATTCGGTTCAATTTGCCTTGATTAATCACTATAGTGTAAGATGCTAAGCGGATCCGGTTGCCTTTCGGTTTTGCTTACTTTTTTTGTTGTGGTTGATTAAGTTCAGCATACCATTATTATGTAAATATTATTATACTACTAATACTATTAATATTTTAGATTCTTGCACTTTAATTTCTTTTTGTTACTAACATTTAATTTCTTGCACTTTTATTGCCTTTATTCTATTTTTCTTTATTCATCCATATCATGTTTATTATTTTTTCTTATTATTTTAATTGTTGATTTCCCTTTTGACCATTTGGGCACCAAAAAATATTAATAAAGGATTAAACTTCTAAAAGACTTGTGACTTTAATTTGTGGACTTTTGGTTACTATCATTGGCATTGGAATGGAGATTTTTGGACTTAGATTTTAGGATCCCTTCCCCTTGCTTTGATCTTCATGAAGTTGGATTTAGCCTTTATTTGGCCATTTGCTAGCTCATAAGGATGGAACTCTCATGCTCATAATTTGGAATGTCATCAAGTTTGGTTAGATTTTTCTTCCCTTAGCTCTTTATTTTCTTTATTTAGGATAGTCCCTTCATCTCCCCCCATTCTTCAAATTTCAAAACCTTCTCCCTTTTTCAAAGGATTCCTTCTTTTTAAATCATCACCTCTTTAAAAAAACAAACCATTGACTTTTGTCAAGTGGCTTTTACCTTTGTTTTCTTTTCTTTTAAAATCAATGAATTTAATCATGTTGACCTTAATTCAAAAATAAAAAGAATCAAACTCATTCAATTTGTTTTGTGCCTTTGTGCACTTTTGTTCATTTTCTTTTAAAGAGTGTCGATTATGAGTCGTTATTCTTTAGTCGGGTGCAATCTCTTAATCTCCATGGTTGTAGTTTGATCTAATTGAGTCTCTTTGTCATTTGTGGGGGTTTAGTGGCATACTCGTTTATTTTATCCGAGTTGGCACCCTCCCCATAATGATGTATGAGTCCATGCTTTCATTCTCATGGTAGTTTGTTTGGCCATCCACTTGAAGATGACAAATTCTCTTCACTTAATAAAATGAATCATAACCCACCATTTTCACTATTTGTACCACGAACTACGGGGTTTTGATCTTGCATTGCACTTTGTGAGTACGTAGGCATGAGGCATTAAACCTCTCCAAACACAAAAATATAAAAAATGATTCTTTCTCTCACCTCTCCACTCTCATTTTTGTAAACCATTTTCAAACCAAAAGCAGTAAATTTTTCAAAGGGCTCCCGTGGAGTACCACAAACATTTTGGGTGCGTAAAACCTTCCCATTGTGTAACCTATCCTCTTACTTGTTTCTCTGTTGTGTTTCTTTAGCTTTTTTGCTTTTAGATTCATTAGGATTTATTCTCTCTTTTTTCCTTTTTCTCTTGGAATAAAATAAAAGCGCGGTGGAGACTCTGTTTACTTTGAGTTAAGTTAACCAATAGGTTACAATCATGTTTTTACCGCTACAGGTATGTAGGCATGAAGTGGTAAACCTCTCCAAACACAAAAAATATTAAAATTAAATCTTTTCTCATCCCTCCACACTCTTTTACAAACAATTTTCAAACCAAAATTAATAAAATTTTCAAAGGGCTCCCGTGGAGTACCACAGACATTTTGGGTGCATAAAACCTTCACATTTTGTAACCTATCCCCTTACCTGATTCTCTGCTTGTTTCTTTAGCTTTTTGCTTTTAGATTCATTAGTATTTTTTTACTCCTTTTTCCTTTTCCACTTGGAATAAAATAAAAAGCATGGTGGCGGCTCTGTTTATTATGAGTTAAGTTTGTTGCATTTATTAATTCAGTGTCACCCTTAGGGATTCGATGGGCTTAACATCCCAACCCATGGCGCTTAATTGGCGCAGGCCCTTGAGGGCTCTATACTATAAGGAAATAAAGTTGCGCCTTCACTAACATCAATTGCTTTTAGTGCAGTGGTAAGTGCTTGATCCTACAAGTGGTATCAGAGCTAGGTTATGGGTTCGAATCCCCCCGGCTGACAGTGGGGGGGATATTGTTGGATTTATTAATTCAGCGTCACCTTAGGGATTCGATGGGCTTAGCATCCCAACCCATGGCGCTTAATAGGCGCAGCCCCTTGAGGGCTCTATACTATAAGGAAATAAAGTTGCACCTTCACTAATAGCAATTGCTTTTAGTGCAGTGGTAAGCGCTTGATCCTACAAAGTTAACCAATAGCTTACATTCATGATTTTACCACTACAGGAAAGAGGCGACTCTGTTAGGGAGTAAACCCTAAGTGGATTCAGCCTACTTTGATTTATTTACTTTTTTTGTATGATTTTCTTCTTATTGTTTGTTCTGTTTCAGTTTTGGCGATCCTCTGTGAGTGAGATAGATTCTATACCTGGATCTGAGTGAACGTATGATAGGACGGTGATATTCTAAGTGATATGCGGCAGAGTAGTCCAAAGCGATATCAAGGTGATAATCTCCACTCAGTTAGGCTCTCTCGGATTACTAATGACATGACGAGTACTCGTATCATGGCATTGCTTCCGACCTTGAGCTAATCATACTGAGGACTGTAGAACCCTTAACCCATCCGAGCGAATTTAGGAAAGTAGTGCGGAAGTTATCCAGGTGTAAACCTGAGGTGGTTGCCACACGATACTACACTCGGATGAGGTCCTCTTAAGTAGATTATTGGTTAGGGAGTAGTACAATGTACCGATTATAACCAAAGGATGGGTGCTAACTCTGGGCACCTTTGTTAGAACCCTTTTGGTTTTCTGCAGGTACAATGAAGACAAAACCTTAGTACATACCTGTGTGGGTTTTTTCTTATACTATTGACTTCATGCTCGTGACTCAGAACCTAAACCAGTGTGATTTGTGTGGTCTTGTTTGTGGTTGTTGCATACATGAACTCATGCATACATGTTGTCACTCCCGGGATTTTCATCCTAGTACAAACGCGAAAGTGGCGCGGAAAAGGTAGAGTCTCCAGCCAGACATTTTTATCCTGAATGAATGGGAAAGGTAATGATGCACAAAACAAGGAGAAAGGGAAAGAACAAGTTCTTGTGAACCAAAGAACTGGGTTCTGGAGTCGGTTACAACCCGGGAAGGTATTAGCACCCCAGACCGTCCTCCGTACCCGACGGGATCCACGCTTGCTTGTATTGTTTCAAAGGGTGAGAAATAAGAGTTGTTACTAAATAAAACCTCTAACTGGAATGGAAATCAGAAAGGGAACTAGAAAAAGAGAACGAAAAGGGAAAATGTAGGGAAAATAAAGAGTGTGCTCGAACGGGCCCTACCCTGCTGCCTACGTACTTCATTGGGAAAATGAGAATCAGAGTCGACATAGTTCTCCTAACTAAGGCGGGAACTTGTTTTGTGTTTTTTATGGCTTGAATTGCTTATATCTATACCCAGGTGTTTCAGGCTCGTTTGGTACGAGTGCGTTACCGTATTGCAAAGAGAAATATCGAAGCAAGTTCTTGTTAAGAGTGAACGAGGTGAGAAGAGAATTCACGTAGGAAAAGATGAGTGTTGTTTGTTTACTATCTTTTAAAGAAGTGTTTTTTGAGTTTGTTGTTTGTGAAACATTCTCATACTAAGACTTATTCATCGTGGTAGATGCCTTACACCTTGGCCCAAAACAGGACGCGTATAAGTAACCCACGACAAAGTCTCCTGTCATATGAGAACACTCAACCTTTATTTGGTGTTTTATTATTTTTATTTATGAGATGAGAAAGAAGGATTCAAATTGTAAAAGGACAAACTAAGGGGGAATAAGACACAACCCTAAGTTGTTTATTGCATGGGATGTCCTATGGTTAGTATGGTCTTCTAATCCTAATGAGAAAAGGAAGAGAAAGAAAGAGAATTAGAACTCAACTTACTTTCTAAGGAAGTTAAGTTGTTCTAAGAAAGGGGAAAGCCTAAACAAGAAAAGCACAAAATGCTAATGCATACACAACTTGAAAGCATAAATAGGTGAGGGAGATGTATACAACCAAGGCTTACCTCAACCTCCCTACAAAACAAAGGATAGCTTTACAAAGCATAATGAAGAACATAAAGCATGGAAAAAGCTTAATTAAAGCTCACACTAGCTAAATAAGCACAAAAGGCTCCCTAGGATTAAGACCTAAAACTAAAGCATCCTATATGATAAGAGACTTCTAAAGTCAGTAGCTAATCCTTATTAAAGCAATCTATAGTTACAAGATCAAATCATCACAATCTATGTCCTAATGAGGTACTAAATCCTAAAGGAATTTAAGATGAAGTTAAATGAAGAAAGTTTAATGAAAGTGCAATGAAAACTTGAATGAGGTCAAGGATGAATGTTAAAACCAGAACCTAACACTAAATGAACGTGTCTCAATATGTGAGCCAAAGTGGGAAGAAAGAGATTCAAGTGAGAGATATTTGAACATAAGATTGAGGGATGAAAGAATGAGAATTGAACATGTGATTTCTAAAGAAGAAAAAATTCAAACATGATCAATGATACTTGAACTTACCATACAAAAACTAGGGGCTTAATAAAAAGTTAAGATGGATTTAAAACTAAAATATTAGCCACAAAAGAACTATAATTGATTGTATTAGGGTTAAGGAGCAAACAAACTTGATTTAGAAGTCTTATGTACCAAATAAAACCAAAATGAAGCATAAAGACTTATGACTTGAAATGAAGACATGAAAATGGATGTGGGAAACTTATCAGATGTATAAGAATGATATAACATGACTATCATACTCACAAAGTTGATTTAGAAGTGTGAAGAAGGGAGAAGAATTAGAATTAGGTCAATGGTGGCATACATGAACACAAGTGAAGCTTATAGACCAAGTAAACCAAAAATTCAAAGTGTGATGCCCTATAATGGATGAAAATGATCTAAAGACATCAAATGGGACTCTAGGAACTCAAATTGAGAACCTCAAATGAATGGCATTTTGTTCAAAGGGAATGAAAGGGATGGAAAAATAAGGACCAACAAGTGACTTATAACACAAGGTACCTAAAAAATACTAAATGACATGTAAAAATTATGAGAATTGACATTCAAGATCTTGAACCAGGGGCTAACACGTTTCTAAGAGATCTCACAAAAATTTGGAATTTAACTCAATCAAATAAAGGCACCAAGTTGATTAGGGTTTTGAAGGATAATGCTCAAAGAATGGACACACAAAGGGACTAACCCAGACCTTAAAAATAATTCAAAAATATTTTTATGGACCTTAATGTGTCCTCTGGATAAGGCAAAAAGAATGGGATAAATATCAATTTTTGTTTAGGAGAAATTAAATGAAAAAGGATCATTGGTCAGAAATGAAGAAATTCTAAAAGAAAATAAAAATAAAATTAATTCTAGACAAAAAATGATGAAAATGGAATTAAAAAATATGAAAAATTTGGAAAAATGTTGAATATAATCCATAAATTATTTGGGAATTTTTTTATGGTGATTTCGTATTTTTATAAAATAAAAATTGAAAAGGAAAATAAATGAAAAATAAAATGAAAATGAAAATGTGGAAGGGGTGTGAATAGAAGAAATTTGTGTACAAAGTGGTTGGGCATGTGCAAAGAGGGGTGTCTAAAGCAATGAGAAGCCCAATCCATGGTGCACTGTGTTCACAAGACTTATGTTGGATTTCAGTCAACAAATTGACCTAATCAGGACCCTAGGATTCATCCAACACACGCTAATAGGGTCAAAGTAACTGAATTAGGTGGCTAAAAAGTGAGGACACATGGCATGATGGTGGAAGACACGCACATAACTACTCCGGCTATACAAAATTGGCACATGATTTGCAAATGTTTCATTAATGTGTTGGCAACATGATGAACACACGATTGAAATGATCCAAGGGCTGTGTTTTAAAGCTGAGATTAAATGCTAGGGCACTGTTGCAGTCACCCGAGAAGATTCCGGTCATTTTCTCCGGTGAAGCTCCAGTTAGGGCTTAGTCAAATCCTAATAAAAATGAAATCTAAAGCCATCAATGTGTTACTCTCACTGAATAGGTTACAAATCAATGCTTTGTTTTCATTTTTATCCATAATTAAGCCAAATTGAATCAATCAACTTCCACCTACAAAACTGCATCTAAGCATCTAAGATGCATATCAACTAGCCAAATGATTCATTGTTTCTATTAAGCTCAAAGCAACATAAAACACACAAGCAAATCATGAAACCAAGCCATGAGTATTGAGATGAAACCTGTTATGCAATGCTTGATTTTGTTGAAGAAAACCAGAGAGTAGGATCCTCTTGTGTTCTATCCTTGATACTGATCCTTGATTGAGTGAAATAGACCCTCACAGTGCTTAAATCTTTGTTGAATTGAAGAAAATGCAGAGATAATGCAGAAGTGAGTTCTTGGAGATTCAAGCCAATGCATCCATGGAAATTGCTCACAAGATGAGGATGATGATGAATAATGGAAGAAGGGAGAATGTTGATGAAGAACCAGAAGAGTAGAAAGCAAAATGCAGAGGAAACTTTTCAATATGCAGAGAGAAATTTTAGAGCATTCGAAGTGTGATCTTTAGTGTGATTCGAGCAAATGATGATGGTAGTTACAATTAAGTTAGAAGAGCCTCTTATAGGTGTGGTTAGAAGTTAACTAACTCAGTTGATTGTTACACCTAGGGTTAAAGTTAACTTGAGGGTGGATGAGGCAAGTGAGGGTGTGATGTGCAATGGAGTGAAGCTGAGTTTGTTTTGCTCGAATATAATCATATGCTATGAGGAACATATCTATTATGGTGAGGTTGATGAGACGGGAGGTGAAACTGGCCAATGCATATCATGTACAATGCCTCTCATGTTAGGATTTTTCATGATGTGCATGGCATCTAATGTACACATGCATATAGGTGATGAATTGCACCCTTTAAGTGATGAAGCCTTGTGATCTACATGCTAACTGATGCATTCAAGCTTGGTTGAGTTGAATTGAACACTTATATCATTTCCTTAGATAACAAGTAACCAGATGAAAAGTTATGATCTTCCATGGAGTGAATCTTCAAGAACAAAGCATCAAACCATGAAGTTCTTGTGCTTAATTTAAAGAGACCACTTCATACAACATAATTAATGTTCACACCAAGATGAGAGGGTGTTTGGAACTCACTCAAAATGACCATTGAACATTATATCACCTTGCTGCATTCTTGGCCTTCATGAGATGAGATTGCCTAGCAAGATGCCTAAGGCAATTTCAGTTTTCACGGTCCTTACTTTGACCCATCCCATGACCATGATAAATTGATCAAATAAAAAATGTCCAACATTAATCTTGAAGAAAACATGGAGATGAAAAACTTTCATGTTGGAAGATTTTTCATTTGAGGTCATCTTGATGGACAAAAATGACCATACTTGTGACACACCACCTATTTGATAGAAGTCCTTTCCTTGCGCGCGCAGGATGCAAGGCATGACTTGGTTTTTGCCCTAGTTTGCTCAAACTTTGATTGATCATAACTTCTTCATTTTTAATGCTATGAACATGTTACACCTATGGATTTGAAGCTTAGGATGCTCTCTTTCAAACAGCCCAAGTGCAATTTTCATTTGAATTTTATTTTTGGGAGTAGGCCTCTCTTGAACTTGGCTGCAAAATGGCCAAAACTTGCCATTTTTGGAAACCCTAAATTTCCAAAAATGGTAAGTCTTGATTTTCTTGATTTCTAAGGATCCCTCAATCATTTCTTGATCAAATTTGGTCCTGGAATCCTTGTAACTTCAATTTCATGAATTTGACCTTAAAAAGTCAGGATTTGACTTTTTCCTCAGTCTGGTTGACTTTTCCCCAATTTCTTGATTTTCATGTAACTGATCAATTGAAGACCCTCTGCAATGATTCAATGGATGAAATTTAAACCTTAGACACTTAATATCATGTGAAAAATAATGAGATAAAGTTTGAACCAACATTTCATTGGGAAGCACATTTAATCAGAAACCCTAATTTCATCCCCTTTTGTTAGGAGGTGTTGCACTGTTTGAATTGCTTGATCAATCATTTCTTTTTGAGACTTGGGGAACCCAATGAGATCTTGTGTGATGTTGTGAACCCTTTGAACAATCTTGAGAAGCTATGTGACCCTATAATTTCCTTTGGATAACCATCAATTTCTTCAGTCATTGATCACAAGCCTTATGCCTCAAATATGATTGTCATGATGCAATGCTTTGTTCCATGACATGGAATTGTATATGAAATGTGATATGCTAAATGCCATGAAAATAAGAGGGGAAATTTTGGAGTGTTACACCTGCCCCTATTCAATAATCTATAGATCTGAATGGGTGATAGTAGTGATTGAATACCCGAGTAACCCGGAAAATTTGTACTCTGCAAGAAATGAAATAACTCAATCTCTCAAACATATTAGTGATACAAGGCCCAACCGAAGGCTGGATCGAGAAAAGTAAGACCATGCCGAAGGTGGACTTTCAAATAATGAAACTATGCTGAAGGTAGACTCAAAAAAATATGTGAAACCAAGCCGAAGGTAGAGTCGTAAACGTAAGACTAAGCCGGAGGTAGGCTTACGAAGATTCGAGAACAAGCCGACAGTAAACTCGAAAAAGTAAGACCAAGCCGATGGTGGACTTATAAAGAATGAGACTAAGCCGAAGGTAGACTCAAACATATAATGAGACTAAGCCGAAGGTAGATTCAAACGAAGAATGTGACTAAGCCGAAGGTAGACTCAAACAAATAATGAGACTAAGCCGAAGGTAGACTCAAACAAAGATTTGAAACCAAGCCGAAGGTGGAGTCGTAAACGTAAGACTAAGCCGAAGGTAGACTTACGAAGATTCGAGAACAAGCCGAAGGTGAACTCAAAAAAGTAAGACCAAGCCGAAGGTGGACTTACAAAGAATGAGACTAAGTTGAAGGTAGACTCAAACAAAGATACAAAACCAAGCCGAAGGTGGAGTCGTAAACGTAAGACTAAGCCAAAGGTAGACTTAGGAAGATTCGAGAACAAGCCGAAGGTGAACTCGAAAAAGTAAGACCAAGTTGAAGGTGGACTTACAAAGATTGAGACTAAGCCGAAGGTAGACTCAAACAATGATACGAAATCCATCCGAAGATGGAGTCGTAAACGTAAGACTAATCCCTAGGTAAACTTACGAAGATTCGAGAATAAGCCAAAGGTGAACTCGAAAAAGTAAGACCAAGCCAAAGGTGGACTTACAAAGAATGAGACTAAGTCGAAGGTAGACTCAAAAAAAGATACGAAACCAAGCCGAAGGTGGAGTTGTAAACGTAACACTAAGCCGAAGGTAAACTTACGAAGATTCGAGAACAAGCCGAAGGTGAACTCGAAAAAGTAAGACCAAGCTGAAGGTGGACTTACAAAGAATGTCATAAAAGATGACTCTGTAGGGGACAACAAGTATCTGAAGGCAAGATCAACAAATCCCTGATCCATTGACTATACTTGAAATTCTGTCCGATAATGTATTCGGGGTATTCTCTGTAGGGATGTTTTGGCCCGATTAAAGAATCAATGTTTCAGACTCCTATAAAAAGCACCCAAATCTAGCCTATGCACATGTTTGAATTTTTCCCTGGCGTAATGCTCCATAGTAACGGAAATTCTACTCTTTAAAGGATGCAAATGTAATGATGATTACTAGACGCAAATGCAAGGGGGTCTCTTGAAGAGGAGATAACAGGCATATCATGTAGCTTTATTGTGTAGAAATAATCACTGCATTGATTTTATGAATCTCTGTGGGGAAGAGCAACTCTGCAAGGGATAGTGTTAATGATACGCTGGCTCTGAACTACCGCCCTTGCCAAAAATAAATTGGTCTTTTAAATTGGAGAGCCAAGACCCTGTTGGGGATGAAATTGATCTGGGAGGTACGCTACCCCTAGAACTCCGTTGGGGAAGTTATATCCTTTTGATTCGCCCGGGGGATCAAATGTGTGAGTGCTCTACTGAGGAAGTAACCTGCTGGGGAATTTCTCAGATATACAATCTTCTGCTTAGGGAAGAGATGCCAACAAGGATTGGACTTCAATTAGTGACTTCACCAGGGAAAAATACGAACGACCATTGTGTAAGAAAGAAAACCCTTAGGTTCCTCCCCATCTTCACCTCTGCTAGGGAATGATGAATTCTCCCATACTTCTGGGGATATGATGACTCTAGTTGGGGATATTTCTTCATTGAGTGACAAATCTCAACTTGGGGAGAACATCATCATCTTTCTGTTGTCCTGCTGGAGAAGATTTCCATTTCCAAACCTGTTGGGGGTAATGAAAAAAATATCAAATAGGACCTTCCTGAGTAATCTTGCTCAATAACCTGCTGATGAAGGCTTCCTGATGTTCTGTGATGGAAATGGCTTTGCTAGCAACACCTATACCGGCATGAACATAATTAATAGTTCTTGTGAAATGAAGATTTAGTTTAGCCTGCATGCCCCAGGTTTATGGTAATAATCACCATCCCCAGTCACCCAACGCATCAGATATGTGTCAAAAAAATTTACTCTTCTGCATGTGTTATAGAGTATTCATATATTCGCAACGTAATATCACCATTTGTTAGACGTTTTTTTTGCAATTAATCAAGGGTAAATGAAAAACAAAAACATATAGAAACACATTCGAATAAAATTTCACTTTTATTGATTTGAAAAATGGCCATGAATAGGCATTACACGGGGAAGCAATCCCTGGAAAGAGGAAACTGCACAAAAGGAAAATAACTTATCCTAATGGCAATGTGAAAAAAAGATCTCATCAAGCTCCGACCTGGCTATGACTTGGATGTCCTCAAGAATCTTCGCATGCTTAGCTTTTGAGGAAAACTATTGAATCGATCTTCAACCCTTGGATCACCTTTGATTGCAAATGACGAATCACAAATCTCGCAGATAGCAGTCGTTCGTTTTAGTCCCTCTTTTGCGTGGATCGCCCTTTCGGGTTTTCAGTCCACCGGGATACCCTTTTTGGCATGAGTTGTCCAATGTGGCTTTTCAGCTCAACGGGTGTACATTTTTCTCAAAATATTTCCCTAATTTTTTCCCGAGCCTTTTATTCTGTTTTTTGCTAGTCGGTGATCCCCTTATTTTTCCTGGACTCTTATTTTGTTTTTTGTCCAGTGGGTCTCTTTATACAAAGTATTTTATAACTGCGTATGCGTTGATAGGGGATTGGAAGTCTTCACCATCCATGGTGGTTAACATCAAGGCTCCGCCCGAGAGGACCTTTTTAACCACAAATGGACCTTCATAGTTGGGTGTCCACTTGCCCCTGTAATCTGTTAGAGGAGGAAGAATCCTTTTTAACACTAGATTATCGGGTATGTACCGTTGAGGGCGTACTTTCTGGTCAAAAGCTTGTTTCATTCGTCGTTGATACAATTGTACATGGCTTACAGCCGTTAGGAGTTTCTCCTCAATGAGGCTTAGCTGATTGTATCTGGATCGGAGCCACTCAGCTTCGTCAAGCTGGACATCCATCATTATTCTCAGTGTAGGGATCTCGACTTCCACTGGTAGGAATTCCTCCATACCATATACAAGTGAGAACGGGGCTGCCCCTGTAGAAGTGCTCACTAACGTCTGATACCCATGAAATGCAAACAGTAGGATCTCATGCAAATCTTTGTATGTCACAACCATCTTTTGAACGATCTTCCTGATGTTCTTGTTGGCCGCCTCGACAGTGCCATTCATCTTTGGGCGATACGGCGAAGAGTTGTGATGTTCAATCTTCAAATCCCGATATAGATCTGCCATCATCTTATTGTTGAGATTAGAACCATTGTCAATAATGATTCTTTCAGGAATTCCATACCAGCAAATGATATCCCTTTTGATGAACCGGGCTACCACTTGTTTCGTGATGTTGGCATAAGATGTAGCTTCGACCCACTTCGTGAAATAGTCTATGGCAACTAGAATGAAGCAGTGTCCGTTAAAAGCAGTTGGTTCAATCTTTCCAATCATATCAATGCCCCACGTGGCGAAGGGCCAAGGTGAAGACATGACACTCAAATGATTTGGAGGTACATGAACCTTATCAGCATATATTTGACACTTGTGGCACTTGCAGGAGTATTTACAACAATAGGATTCCATGGTGATCCAATAATACCCCGATCTGAGAAGTCTCTTTGCCATAGCATGCCCTCCAGCATGGGTACCGAAGGAGCCTTTGTGAACTTCTTGCATCAATAGGTATGCTTCGTGTCTATCCATGCATCTGAGCAAGACCATGACGAAGTTTCGTATGTAGAGCCCATCATCTTGATTTAAGAAGAACCTGTATGCCAACCTCCTAAGGGTCTTCTTGTCTTTACTGGATGCCCCTACCGGTTATTCCCGAGACTTCAGAAAGTGCTTGATATCGTAATACCATGGTTTGTCATCGTTAACATTGTCAACTGCAAACATATATGTTGGTCTTTCGAGACGAGACACGTCAATTCTAGGCGCATAGTTCTCTTGGTGAACCTTGATCATGGAAGATAAGGTTGTCAGGGCATCCGCAAATTGATTCTCATCCCGAGGTATGTACTACAACTTGACCTTTGCAAAGAAAGTTAACAACCTTCTAGTATAGTCCCTGTAAGGAATCAGATGAGGTTGATGAACCATCCATTTTCCATTAAGTTGGTTGATAACCAAAGCCGAATCACCGAAGATTTCGAGGTTCTTGATTCTCAAACAATTTGCTTCCTCAATCCCCTTTATGCAGGCTTCATACTCTTCCTCATTGTTAGTGCATTCGAATATCATACGAGCGATGAAGGGCATATGAATCCCTTCCGGCGAGATAATAACGACACCAACTCGGCTTCCGTTCATCTTAATGGCTCCGTCAAACATCAAACTCCATTTGGATTCGGTGTCTAGCCCCTCATCTGGGAATGGTTCTTCACAGTTTTTCGACTTAAGGAATATGATGTCCTCATCTTGAAACTCGAACCTCATTGGCTGGTAATCCTCAAGTGGCTGCTGGGCCAAATAATCCGACAATACACTTCCCTTGATAGCTTTTTATGAAGTGTAATGGATATCATATTCTGTCAGAATCATTTGCCATCGGTCTACTCTTCCGGTTAGAGCTGGCTTTTCAAATATGTATTTTACGGGTTCCATCTTGGATATCAACAGAGTGGTATGATTCAGCATGTATTGTCTTAGTCGGCAAGCAAACCATGCCAAAGCGTAGCAAGTGATTACTCACTACTCAATTCATGGTTACTCACTACTCAAGAAAACTTGCTACTCTTTGGCATGGTTTGCTCACCGACTAAGACAATACATGCTGACTCACAATGTTCATGCTGACTCATACCCATGCACATTCTGACTTTACCGTCCTTTTTAGGGACTGGCACAATGTTCACAACCCATGGGGGATAACTTGTCACAGCCAAGAATCTGACGTCAAACTGCTTTTGAACTTCTTCTTTGATTTTGATAGCCATGTCAGGTCGATTTCTTCTTAGCTTCTGCTTCACTAATGGGCAGTCTTCTCTGAGTGGAAGCTTATGCATTACGATATCAGTAACCAACCCTAGCATGTCCTAGTTAGACCAGGCGAAGATGTCAACATATTCTCGGAGCATGGAGATCAATCGACTCATGACAGGTTCTTCCAACGCGGCCCCGATCTTCATTTCTTTCTTGTCTTCTTCAGTACCCAAGTTTTCCACCTCAATGGCTTCCTCGTGTGGCTGAATCATCTTCTCCTCTTGCTTGAGCAATCTGGCTAATTCTTTGGGTTGTTAACAATATTCTTCACCTTCCTCATCGGCTAGGTAAATCGGATTGTCGAAGTCATACTGAGCCATATCAAGGTAGTCATTGATAAGGCCCAATGAAGAGCATCTGCATCAATGATGATTCATGCTAGATTTTAGAAATGATGGGAGACATGGAAAAACATTTCCATTTATTATTATTATTTTTTAAAACGAAAATAAAAATGAAAGACAAGGAACAACATGAATGAATGCAAAAACATCCACTTTATTAATGATTATGATATTTCATCATGAACAATAAACCCGTACAATGAGTTTTTATGCCTCGGGCAAGGCATATAGCTTGCATATAAGAGAAAAGAAACATAAAACTATCACTCTTCTAGTTTAGTGACGGAGATGAGCGATTCAGCCGACCATTTGTTAAGTTGCATCCCTGGGACACAGGGATTAATCTACTCATCGAGTTCACAATCATTATCCATCGTTTCTTCCTGCATCGCACAAACGTTTCCATGATCTAACCATCCCACACTGTTGAAGGTCATTGGGCCTTTCCGAACTCTAGCGATTTGCCCTGGTGTTGACTGACCAGGTTTCTATCTAACCCCGAACATATCCTTCTTCTCCGGGATCTCAATAACCTTGCCCCGACCTTCATTTGCACCTGATTCCACAACTCTTAGGGCTTGCTTGTAGGAGGTTATTGACACTTCTTCCCCACACATTGTCACAATCTGTCCTTCCTAGACAAACTTAAGCTTTTGGTGAAGGGTAGATGACACTGCGTCTGCTGCGTGTATCCAAGGTCGCCCTAACAAACAGTTGTAGGCTAGTTCGATATCCATGACGTAAAAAGTAGTATTGAATACAAGTGGTCATACCTTGATTGGCAGTTTCACCTCTCCAAATACTGACCTCATCGAGTCGTCGAATGCTTGGACGACCAAATCACATGGCTTAAGCATAACCCCATCGTAATCCAGTTTCATCATTGCTTTCTTAGGAAGTACATTCAATGATGACCCTATGTATACAAGCACATGAGAGAGCACATCTCCCTTACATTCCATGGAAATTTGTAGAGCGCGGTTGTGGATGTGTCGTTCAGTTATCAGGTCCATATCCGTAAATACCAAACCATGGTTGGCATTTACACTTGAATTTACCGTCTCTAGCTAATTTACGAATATTTCTTGTGGTACATATGCATTGTTTAAGATTTTCAATAAAGTCTTTTGGTGCGAGTCTGAACACATCAACAGGGATAAGATTGAAATCTTAAAAGGAGTTTGTTGTAAGTGATAAAAAATTTGTAATCACTCTTCTTGATTATTCTCAAAAATCCTTCTGCATCCTTGTCAAAGGTGATATCAGGCTCTGGAGTTGACACAGGAGCATCATTTTTCATACGTTGCTTGCCCCTTGCCCTGGTTTGAGCTTCAATATTGTCTTTTGGTGGTAACACATTGTTTCTCAATGTTTCTGGTGCGAACAGTCTTCCACTTCTAGTGAATCCTCTGACCCCAACATTCTCAACTTGATTCAGAGATGAACGGGATGCAGCCATGTTTTTCTTCTGACCATTGTAATAAACCTCTCCTCCATAATTCTATGGGATAACTTTATCACTCTGGTACATAAATGGTCCGGAAGTAGTAATGGTTACTAGTGCCACCTTAGCTGGTGCAAGAACTTGCGCTGGATTATAATAAATCATAGCAGTTGATACTTCGTCCTCTTTCATGATCTTATCAAACTGTATACTTCCTTCATCCATCATTATTTGTATTCTTGATCTTAACCAATCACAACCATCGACAAAATTGACACAATCTGAACAACCTTCTCACAATCTGGGAATACGTTTTTCTCAGCCAGGCAAGCCTTTACAGCCAACAATGAATTTTTCAGAGCATTAACATCAGATACTAGGTTCAAACATTCACCGCTATCAACAACTCCTACGGTCCTTCCGTGATTAGGCATGGGATTTTATAGTACATTCGGGGTTGTGACCTGGAGCTCTGGAATGGAACTCACAATGAGCATTAGCGTCATAGCCCTCAGGAATCTACCCTGGCTGCGGAGGCCGCAAAGTTCTTAACTGAATCATCTGTAGTTGAAGGAGATTTTGTAAGGGTTGAGAATAGAACATTGGTGGGACCTCGAAATGTATGTCAGCCACCTAAGGCCTTGGTTGGTATCCTTGTCAGGGCCCTCTTTACTGTTATTGAGGTTGTTGGACATTTTGTTGACTAATAGTAATGGGAATAGTAACAGAGGCTGCCTGACAATATGAGCTTTGGATTCCTCTTATCTTCTGAGCATATATCGCCCCGACTTCTCCTTCCCTTCGCTTCACGAAAGGCTTTTTGGCCTCGAATGTTGACACTTTGCCCCTCTGAATATTTCCTTGTTTCATCCAACTCTCGATTCTATCGCCTGTTAAGATGATATCTAAAAAAATGCTAGAGGAACAACCTGCCAGTCTTTCCAAGAAATTCCCGGGGAGCGTATCCATGAAAAGGACAACCATCTCTCTTTCCAGCAACTGTGGTTGTACTCTGGATACGACCTCACGCCACCTCTGTGCATAGTCTTTAAAGCTTTCAGAACTCTTCTGAGATATGCTTTAAAGTTGAGTCCGGCTGGGAGCCATGTCGATGTTATATTAGTATTCCTTGAGAAAGGCTTCCCCAAGCTCCTTCCAATTGCGGACATAATTCTTTTCCAATTTCATGTACCACTCAAGCGAGCCCCCAGACAGGCTGTCCTGGAAGTAGTACATCTAAAGCTTCTCGTCTTTGGTATGTGCAACGATTTTGCGATAAAAGGCTTGCAAGTGAGTCTTTGGGCAAGAGTTGTCGTTATACTTGTCAAAGCCTAGAGGTCTGAACTTTGGAGGGATAACCACCCTGTGAGCAATTCTCTCTTTTGGATTAGTTTTGCATGATAGCAAATTTCTATGCCTTTTGCTTCGTGTGCATTAATATAACTTTGTATTTTGACTTATCATCGGCACATATCATAAAAAATAGCTTAAAAACAATTTTAATCTTGTATGTACCGATACATGTTGGCTTGCATCGATACATGTCTTTTAAAAGCACAAAAATTGGTTTTTGTACTGTATGTATCAATACATACGATTGTTGTATCGATTCATGCTTCCTTTATATTTCTGGAAACAAACTATGTATCGATTCATTAGCATAATCCATCGATACATGCAATATTTTAGTTTCTGGAAATTAGCCTTGTATCGATACATTCGTATCATGCATCGATTCATGCTGATGTTATTTCTCTAAATTTTTATATTGGTTCAGTATGTATCGATGCATACCTCCATGTATTAATACATAGCAGTTGGAAAATTCACATGCATCGATACATGCGTGTCTTATATCGATTAATAAGTTTGTTTCTGTTCTAACAACTTCTGTTATGTGTATATAAGCTCCTGTCCAGTCAGTTTTTAGCATGGGACACAAGTCAACAAATTGAAAGTCTAGAATTGGAGAACACATAGTCAAAGAGAGGTTTGAATGTGAAATCAATCGGTTATCCGTATTCGAATTCTGAAAGAGACTTCATCTTCATCATCTTCTCAATCTCCTTAACATCAACATATAATCATTATTGTTCTTCGGATTAACGGATCAACGAGATAACGTTCAGTGGTACGATCGTGGATCTAGCTGAGTTGAAGATTGGAAGGGGATTTCGAGGAAAAACATCTGGTTTTTCCTTTAAGAACGAACGTGTTCTTGAGGGTTTATGAGTCACGTTTACAAAACAGATTTAGCCACAGTGTAAGGTTTGGAAATCGGGTTATTTCGCAAACAGAATGTGGAACCGGTGAATTGTTTGTAATAGTTGCAGGAAAGTCTTGATCGTGCTTGATCAAGTGAAGGTTCATACAATAGGAAGATATTTATGTTTAGATTTCTGGTTTTTGTATTGCAACCTTGTAAAAGACAGAATCAACATTATTGATATAAAAGTTCTCAATTTCGTTTTGAAATTGAGAGGGAGACGTACCCACACGCGAGGACGAACGTGGGGAACTTCCTTACCAAATTTCTGAGTATTGTATACTCTCTCTAACTCTATTTACGTTTTCATTTGTTTTGATTCATTGGAAATAACCTTTAGTGATAAGTGCATTCAATTGTTTATCATTTTGTGTGTTCTAGTCTTTGTCATCTCAATACCAAATCCAGCACTGTATCGCATGTCCGGTTTTCTAGTGGTCGGTTCATAATAGACGGAAGTCGATTTGGGACCATAGTTTTCCGCTAATTTTCAAAAACTCTGAAAAGTTTTATTAAAACCTTGTTGTAAACACCCCAAATTTACCCTCACTCATTTCACCATGGCTTGTGATTCTTTTCCTTTGCATAAGTTCAATCATATCATCTCATATTACATATTTGCTTCGTTGCATGGTTTCAAAGTCATCTGCATCTAGGGTTTGTGATCTGGGCAATCCCTGAGCTATCTGAGCCATTGCAAAGGTATTCAATCATCCCAAGGAGGTCCATGTATGTTCAAGCATCATATTATATCCTCCCAAGATCAAGAAAGTCAGAAAATCACAAGAACTGAGAAAGGCATGGAAGCAGAGCCAAGCTTAACTGCACAGATGACCTAAAATTAGGGTTTTGGTTTCAGAGGCCATAACCCCAATTTTTTGGTCATTCTTGTTTCTATTGGTCTTTATATTTTATGAGGATCATGCATTCCAATTTTCATGAAGAAATTCAATGGGGAAGGCATCTGATCAATGGATGACTTCTTGAGCAAGTCAGTGCAAAATCAGGGCATCTGAGGCCCCCAATCATCCAACCAAAGGGTCTTCTCCATCATTTTGGGTGTGTATGATCTTTATTTGATCTTAGGAGAAGTTAGAAGTTCACAAAATTGAGGAATTTCAAGCCATTTGTAAAGTTGCCATTTTGGGAAAGTGACTTGTAATGAAAACTTGCCATTTTGGGAAAGTTTTTCAACCCCCTCTTTTTGATTCAAAAATGCTTCAAATGAAAAATTCATGGTCATGAAAGTTGTAAATTGGATCATTCCCTTTTCAAAAAGTACAAGAACTTGATCTAATTCATCATAGAACTCAAGTTATGGCCTTGCAAAGTTGGGGAAAATCACAAAATTTCACTTATGCACCAAAGAGGGAAGTTTGCAAAAACACTTGCCAAAGCCAAATGTGACCTCAATTTGACTTCTAACCATTACACAAACATTACATATGACCTATAATTCAGAATTGCCCAAAGAAATTCCAAGTTTCATGCCTTGAACTTTACAAAATCCAAAAGGGGCCAAAACTTCATGAATTTGCAAAATGGATAAAAACCTCTCACACTCTTGCTGAATCACCACAAAACCTTTTCCATGGTTATCCTTGAACCAAGCTGACTCAAGCCATGCCTTGAAACAACCACTGAACTAGCCCATACCTCAAGTACACCAACTCTTGACATTTTGGCAACTTGCCCATACCAATCAACATAGGCCAGCACCCACCCTCTGACCTATCCCAACATGATATGTGTACCAAAAGCAAGCCATTCCATAAGAGAACACAGGCTGAAACCTCCAAGAAAACAGCATACACAGAATCCCCAATATTTGCAAAAGCTATCGAATCTCATAACTCAGCCAACAAACATCAAAACTTCTTCCACCATTCAACTACACAATCCTCACTGATCATTTCCCACCCTTCATTGTGCCCTAAAACACCCAGAATCAAAAAACACGATTTCAACATTCCATGAACTGAGCTTCTGCCAACTTTATTTTGAGGCCATTTAAACTCCAACCAAGCATCACAAGCTCTTGAGGGGAGTCATTGGAGTGGATTTGAAGCAAAGAACTGGACAGAAAGCTCCTAGTTTGAAAGATCAACTTCAGGTAGCCATGGCATTTATTTTTCCAGAACCTTCATTTTATGTTATAGAATGATTCTATGTGTTCCCCTGATTGCCATGATGTGTTTGGTTTCAAAAATAGTTGAGAAATAAGCATTTCATAAGCTTCTGAAATTTTTGCCATGTTTTCCGTCTTGCTTCGATTCATGTTCTTGATGTTGAGTAAATGAATTTTGATGGCTGATTCTTATTGGGGTTGAAGTGAGGATCATTTCTAGAGCTTTAGGGGTCTTGGGGTTGCGTATTGAGTGAGATAGCTTGAGAGAGTAGCCGGAGAAGATGACCGGAACACTGTTCCGGTCACCTGAAAGTGTTTAGGGTTCAGATTAGGGCTTAATGACGTAATTAGCATAGTTTAAATGTGAGCCGTCCATTTGCGCGCGCTGGTCAATTCCATCCCCTTTTTATTTGAATCTGGGCCACTGGATCAGAATACTTCCATTAATTAATATTTTTATTTCATTTTAATTACATTTCTTTCTACATTTTATTAAAAAATAGTAAAACACTTCTAAAAAATTTCATGTTTTGCATCATGACTTAAAATATTTTTTTCACTCTGAAAATAATTTTTATTTTATTTTTTGCATAAAATTCGTATTTTTAAAATATTTAAATGTTTATTTTAATTGATTATTGGTAATTAATTAATTAAAATAGCATTTAAGTTTCTAAAAATCACCAAAAAAATCACATTGCATCTTGATACATTTAGAAACATTATCAAACCCTTAAAACAAATTTCTTTTTTGTTCTTGACCTATTTTGACATTTTTCTTTGGATTTAGGGTTCTCAAAAGTCAATATTTTTGCCCTAACTTAGGAAAATTCATTCTGCCTAACCTTGAAGAGTTTGATGATGATTCTTTTTGCATTGCATTCCTCATGTCTTGTAGTTTCTAAGATAAAATTGGTTTGAATTTATCTTTCATTTTCATTTTTTTTGGCATTTTTCATTGTGAGGTATCCTAAAACCCTAGCCAACTTGAAAAAAGCATAACTTCTTTAGCGTTAAGAGTTAGTTCTCCCCCTTTGGGCAGTGAACTTGTATAGGTTTAGGGTACCTTTGATCCCATTTTCAATTTTTTTATCTTGTCATTTGCTTCTGATTTTGAATTTTGCTTTGTGTCTTGTGCATAAACCCTAATTTGTATCTTCATTTGCATTCATTCTTCATATGCTTGCATACATAAACTTGCCATGACATTTTATGCATTCACTTGACTCATAAGACATCCTAAGACACATTAGAATCATGTTTGATCATTTCTTCATCCATTTTCCATGTTATGCCTTCATTTCATTCCATATGCATTCACGATCTTTCATGCCTCCTTTCATGCTTCATTTGCATCTTCATCATTTATATGATCATCCACATCTTATGACATACATTTTTATCATCTTTTAGCATCATTTAAATCTTAATATGCTTCTGAATTTGGCTTTCATCTTCGCATTTCATCTCATTTTCATTTCATTTCATTGCTTATTACTAACGTTTCAGGTGGTAAGTGTTTGAGAAGTGAATTTGCCTTCACTTCTCACAATCTCTTCTCATCTCTCTTATGCATCATTTCTGCATTTTACTTTTGTATTAGAGTGAGCTTGCTCATCCATGTTCCATCTTCACTTTCTTTCTTAAAGCAACTTATCTTCTTAAGTGAAGTAAGTTGTCTTGCTTCTTTCTGCTTCTCCTCCTTCCATCTTTGCTTCTTCCTTGGTGGCTTATCTTGAAGATCTTCTTTCAAGCCTCATAAACCCTAGGAACAACCAAGCATGATCACAATTAGGGTTTGATTAGTCCCCCCGTTAGTTTTACCTTTGTGTCATCTTTGAGTCTTCTCTTCTCATCTCTTAATCAGGGATTAAACCATTAAGGCTTTAAGGCTTTGTGATTAGGGTTATGCCTGTATCCTTCTATTAGGATGGAGTGTATAACTTTAATCCTAAGTGTTAAACCCTTAATGTGTTTAAATCCTTTAATCAATCCATCTAATAATCACTAAGACATCAAGCTTGTAACTTGGAACTTGCATTAGGGTTCTAATTCTTCCTTAATTGGTTAAGAAGGACTAACCCTACTGTTAATGGACAAGTCCCCCTCAAGTTGTCTTACAAATCATAAAACTCATTTCTTAATCTTACCCTTAATTAAAATCCATTTAATAAAGGTTTGTTTTGTCATGAGGTTAATCCCTAACCATGGATTAAGTTGAGGTATCTTCCTCAGCTTAAATGCTCTCATCTATCATCCTTCTATTAGGATGGTGTAATGGGTCCATTAAATCTTTGATTGTGGCTTAAACTCATTACTTAAAACTAAACAAAAACTCCAAAAACATCTAAATAAATGCAAGTAGGCTAATGATCTTAATCCTACATCATCGTGATTAAGTGTGGGGTGCTTACTTCACACTTAAGGTATTCTCATTACCCCTAATCAGAGGGAGGATGTGATGAGTTTACTAACCCTTGGTTTAGGCCTAAGCTCATTTTCTTATGACAAATATTAAAAAAAGCAATAAAAGATTGAAAACACCAAAAACAAACAATAATCGTCTCCTCCGGGATTCTTTTCTCATCATCTTCACTCACAAACGAGAACTTACTTCTTCCGTCTAATGCAAGACAGTTTGCACCTGAGCCAGACAGGTCATACACTTGAGCATAGACAAGTAAGCAGTTCACAAGTCAATTTATCTTTCAGTCTCTTTGAGTCGAACTACGGCGTTCTGACTTCCTCATTGCACGAGAGGATACGTTGGAATAACTTAACAGTTATCGAACAAAAGTCTTTATATATCCCCCCTCATTCCAGCATTATTCTTTAAGCCTCATAGTCTTGAGCTTCGCACTCTTTCCTTACACTGACACTCTTTTATTTCATTTCACACTTCTTTTACACTGACACTTGCATTCTTTTTCAGCTTTTGCACACAAAATAGCACTGACACTACCCCTTTAAACACAAATATTTCGAGCGTGGATCCCGTCGAGTACGAAGGACAACCTGGGTGCTAATACCTTCCCAGGTTGTAACCAACCCCTTTCCTCAGTTTCTCTGGTTCGCGACCGTCTTATCCATCTTTTCTTAGGTTTATGCAGCATTACCTTTCCTTCGGGATAAAAATACCTAGCTGGTGACTCTTTTCAGTTCATCTTCATGTTCTCTCTTTCGCCGACCGTTCGCGTCTGTACCCCTTCTGGCCCTGTGTCATTGGGTGGGAGCGACACTTGTGAACAAGGAGGTGATCTATTCACCACCCCTCTCGATGACTAGCCAGACCGTCTAACAAGTGGTATCAGAGCATCAGTTCGATGGTGCTTTGTGGCTTGGCTTCCTGTAACGAAATGGATTCTTACCCAAAGGGGGCGTACAATAGAGCACATGTTTTCAACGTTGAAAACTATGGTTACTGGAAAGACTGCATGCGAATTCACATAAATTTTGTGGATAAGCGAGTATAGACTGCCATTCAAAATGGTCCTTTTCAAATTACCATGACGAATGCGACAGGCGCCATAGTTCTTAAACCTGGAGATGATTGGGATGCGAAAGATGAGAAAAAGTGGTCGAGTGATTGGAGAGCTAGAAATATGCTAATTTCAGCACTTAGTGCTGATGAGTATTTTCGAGTATCCCATTGATCGACAGCTAAAGAAATGTGGGATGCTTTATAAATTGCCCATGAGGGTACTACTAAAGTAAAACAGTCCCGTATTAACACACTTAATCTAGAGTTCGAACTCTTTCGCATGAAACAAGGAGAATCTATCTCCGACATGAAAAAGAGGTTTGCTTATCTCATCAATCGTTTGAATGCACTTGGAAAACCTGTTTCTAATGAAATAGCTACTAATAAAATTTTGAGATGTCTTAGAAGGGAATGGCAACCTAAAGTAACAGCTATTAAGGAAGCCAACGATCTCACAACACTCACAACTACAACTTTATTTGGTAAGCTAGAAGAACATCAGCAAGAACTTGAAAGTCTTGAAAAGTTTGAGAACAAGAGTAAAAAAGGAAAGGAGAAGAATAAAGACAAAGAGGGTGAGAAGAAGCCAATAACTCTTAGGGACTCTAACTCAAAGTCCTCACAAAAGGAGCAAAGCAACAATGACTCAAGTAATGACGAAGATTCCGGTGATGAGGAAATGGGACTTTTTGTTAGGAGATACAATAGATTCATTCGAAATAATGGAATCAAGCATTCCGACAAAAGCCTCATGAATTTTAGAAGACAATCATTTGACTCAAAACAGGAAGAGAGCAAGAAGAATAAAGGAAAGGGAACTTGTTTTAATTGTGGTAAATCTGGACATTACAAGACGAAATGTCCTATGAAGAAAAGGATAAAGGAAAAGCTCCTCCAAAAAGTCACACTAAACAAAGAATAACTTATATTGCTTGGGAAAGTGATAGTGATTCATCAAGCACACAAAGTTCAAATGATAGTGATGAAACCGCAAATTTGTGTCTTATGGCTCACACCAATCACCATTCCTACCACAAGAAGAAAAACCATGATAAAAAGGTAAAACAAGCAAACTATAATAACTTCCCCTCTATGTCATTTTCTGAACTGAGAATAGCTTTTGCAAAACTGCATAACAAAGCTTTAGATGCTTTTAAAAGACTATCTTCAGATAAACATATTTTCTCTTTTTTGGAAGGCAAAGTACAATATGCTGAAAAAGATTTAGAAAGATTGAAAGCTAGTATTGCAGAAAATTCAAAAGACATTGATATTAATGGATGTAATAAACTTAGGTATTGTGAATCTTGTCTCATTTGGCAATGAGAGGTTAACACTCTTAAGGTCAAGTTGAAAAAATATTTACAACCTAAGATTACTTACACCGTTGATTCAAGGTTGTTTAAAAAGTCATTAAATCCACCATATGCAAAATACTCTTTTATACCAAAGGATTTAATGAACAAAAATAAACAACGACATCATCATGGTTCTTGTCATTATTGTTGTCATGTTGGCCACACCATTGAAAAGTGCAAGTTTATGAGATTTCTTGTTCCTAAAGGCATTTATCAATGGAAGCCTAAAGGCAACCATGTTACCACTTACCCTCATGGACCCAATGAAAATTGGGTACCTATTTCCCTCTTTTGATATTGTAGGATGAGTTTCTTGCATCCGTAGATAGAAGATGGTTTCTTGATAGCGGGTGTTCAAGGCATATGACGGGTGACATATCGCTTTTTATTAACTTCAAAGCAAAGAAGAAGGGGTATGGTACTTATGGAGACAATAATAAAGGAGCAATACTCGGCAAAGGTAGTGTAGGTAATCCATCTACCACTACTATTTCTGATGTCCATCTTGTAGAGGGACTTAAACACAATTTGTTAAGCATTAGTCAATTGTGCGACAAAGGTTACAAGGTTTCTTTCACAAACACTTGCTGCATAATTGAACATGCTGAACAAAATGTTGTGTTTAAGGGTGTAAGAGTAAACAATATCTATATGCTTGATCTTTTGGATGTATCTTTAACAAGCACTAAATGTCTAGTCACCTTGAATGATGATTCTTGGCTTTGGCATAGACGTTTAGCGCGTTTTAGAGGAATTGGCAAGAACAATACTAAATGAGGGTGGATTACCAAAGTACTTTTGGGCTGATGCAATTAGCACAGCTTGTTATGTTTTAAACAGGATTCTAATTCGCCCTATTTTAAACAAAACTCCTTATGAGATTTTAAAAGGAAGAAAGCCAAACTTGTCGCATCTTCACGTATTCGATTGTAAGTACTTTATTTTGAATAATGGTAAAGAAAATATTGGGAAGTTTGATGCAAAAGTTGATGAAGGTATTTTTCTTGGATACTCTCAATCAAGTAAAGCATATAGAATATATAATAAGCGTTTACTTTCTATTGAAGAATCTGTCCATGTTTCTTTTGATGAGTCTTATCCGAAAAGTGTCGGAAAAGTTATGTCTTTTGATGATGCAGGAGTATCTACAGAAGAGATACTCAAGGAAGCCGTAACTAAGATTGATAAATCCACAACAACTACCAAAGAAAAGGAGGAAGATACTAGTCCTGAAAAATATAAGGAAGAAGGGAGAACTGAGGTGAACAACCTTCCACCTGCTTGGAGATCTTCAAAAGACCATCCCATTGATAACATTTTGGGAGACATTTCAAAGGGAGTATTAACTCGTTCTAAAATAAGTAATTTTTGTTCTCACTTTGCTTTTGTTTCACAAGTAGAACCAAAGAATTCCAAAGAGGCCTTGATTGATGAATTTTGGCTAATGGCCATGCAAGAAGAGCTTAATCAATTTAAAATAAATGACATTTGGGAACTTGTTCCTCGTCCGCGAGATCATCATATCATAGGTACTAAATGGATTTTTAGGAATAAGCTTGATGAAAACAGAGTGATAACTAGGAACAAGGCACGTTTAGTAGCACAAGGGTATAACCAAGAGGAGGGCATAGATTATGAGGAAACTTATGCTCCAGTTGCTCGCCTTGAAGATATATGTCTCTTGCTTGCCTATGCGTGTTCTATGAATTTCAAGCTTTACCAAATGGATGTAAAGAGTGCGTTTCTAAATGGTGTCATAAACGAAGAGGTATATGTCTCACAACCTCCTGGTTTTGAAAATTCTGAATATCTAGATCATGTTTACAAATTAAAACGCGATTTTTATGGCCTTAAGCAAGCCCCTACGGTTTGGTATGAAAGTCTAAGCAATTTTTTACTTGAGCATGGATATTCAAGAGGTAAAGTGGATAATACACTTTTCTGTAAACATAAAGGAAAGCACATTCTTTTAGTTCAAGTTTATGTAGACGATATACTTTTTGGTTCAACTAACATACACTTGGTCGAAGAGTTTTCTAGTGTTATGCAGGGTGAGTTTGAGATGAGTCTCATGGGGGAGCTAATTTACTTCCTAGGTCTCCAAATAAAACAGCTTGATGAAGGTACAACAGTATGTCAAACAAAATACTGCATAGAATTGCTCAAGCGCTTTGGAATGAATGACTCAAAATCAATTGATACCCCTATGCCTACAAATGGTAACTTGGATAAAGATGAACACGGTAAGAGTGTTGATGTGAAAAAGTATAGAGGTATGATTGGATCTCTTTTGTATCTTACTGCTTCTAGACCGGATATCATGTTTAGTGTTTGTATGTGTGCACGATATCAATCAAATCCTAAGGAGTCTCACTTAAAAGCTGTCAAGCGTATATTCAGATACCTTCATGGAACATCTAAATACAGGCTTTGGTACTCCAAAGGAAGTGATTGTAGCTTAGTAGGTTACTCCGATTCTGATTTTGCTTGCTGTAAATCAGATAGGAAAAACACTAGTGGTACTTGTCACTTGTTTTCATATTCTTTAGTAAGTTGGCATAGCAAAAAGAATGTATTTGTGGCATTATCTACTGCAGAGGCTGAATATGTTGCAGCCGGTAGTTGTTGCGCTCAGATTTTGTGGCTAAAACAACAACTACAAGACTTTGATATTCAACTTAAACGTATTCCAATAAAGTGTGACAACACTAGTGCCATTAATCTCACTAAGAATCATGTTTTACACTCACGAACTAAACATATTGAGATTAGACATCAATATCTTTGCGATCATGTTAAAAAAGGAGACGTTGTATTTTAGCATGTTGATACTAAAAACCAACTTGCTGAAATTTTCACTAAACCCCTAGAAACGGAACCATTCTTCAACATTCGTCGTGAATTAGGGATTTTAGATCTCTCATCATTAGTCTCTTAAGTTCAGTTGATTTTTTTTCTATGTTTCATCGTGTATGTTGAGATTTGATTGTAGACTTCACTCAAACTTCATGAGATTACATCAATGGAGGTAATATTGTTCCTCTCTATATCTTGTTGAAATTGTGTAATTAATGTTTGTTAGAAAAAAATGTTTTCGTCTATTTGTACTTCTTTACATATGAATGTTTGAGCATTACTAATTGTTGTGAATTATACTTGAGCATCATTAAAATGACATGATTCATACTGCATCTTAAATGGTTTGTTCAAAAATTACTTAAATATGTGATTTAGCATCAGTATGTATTGATACATCAGACTTATGTATTGATACATCAGGTTTATGCATTGATACACCAGCTTATGTATTGATACATTCATCCTTTGTATCGATAAATTTCGTGTCTTGTGTCGACACATGTGTCTTTTTCTTTTCAATTTTTCAAAAATGTTATAGTGTGTATTGATACAATCGTGCTTTGTATCGATACATAGCATTTTTTTGGGAGATATTCGCAAAATGAATCGATACATACTGGTATGCATCGATGCATACTGATTCAATTTCTTTAAATTCGCAAAATGTATCGATACATACTGGTATGCATCGATGCATACTGGTATGCATCGATGCATACTGATTAAAATTCCTTTTATTTAATTTTTTGTATCGACACATCATCATTCATTTATGTTATTTGCAGCAGTTATACACATCTCTTTTCATTTCATATCTGTCATTACATACTCTTAACCCTAAAAGTAACCCCCTCTTCATCTTCAAAACCCTAATTTCATCACCATGCCTCCAAGAACAATCCTTCCTCGGTCAAAAGGTAAAGACAAAGCAAAAGAGCATGTTGGTTCTTCCCATCAATCTCTTCCTACTCCAGAAATTCCTCCAATTGCTCTATTTATCCTTCATCCTTCCTTGGCTTCTGAGTTTGAAGAAAATTTCAAGACAAGTTTAGTCATGAAACCCCATGTCTTCAATACGGATGATGCTCTTACTTTGTTTCTGAATGAAGTTGTTGATCTGCTAAATGAACAATCTATTGGAATTAAAACCTATTCCTTTGAGGCTGTTGATTGGGACACGCTGTTCCAAATTCCATTTTCGTGTTCAGATTTGAATTCTTGGCATGATCAGAAGTTCGACACTACGTTTCAACTAAAAGATTATGTTCGCTCTATACTAAAATTGGAAAGGCCTTTAGGTGAGCATGAGCAAATATCTTCTGGAATGATTAAGAGTGTTCCTAGAATTTTGCATTGGATTGTCTCACATATTCTGCGTCCACGGTCTGGTGGACATTCTCGTTTGGACAGGCCAGACATACATCTTTTGTATCTACTGCAGAAAAAGGTTAATTTGAATTGGCCAAATTATTTTGTGAAGCGCATGTTTCTAGACACGCAATAGTTCGAAGAACATCACTCTTGGTTATGCTGCTCAGATTATGAGGATCATCAAATATTGGAAAGTTGTCCTGCCTCTTGTTCCTCTTATATCTCCCTCCATTGCTCAAGAATTCAATAGTGCTACTCTATCTCACATGGGATACCGGTGGGACTTGGAGCGTCGTTGTTATTACTTTTTCGAAAGAGGATCCAGAACAAAAGTTTACAATTTTGATGTACCTTCTGAACAAATTTTTATGGCTGACGATCCAAGAGATGAAGAAATGGAGGATGTCAATGAAGAAAATGCTCCTGACACAAATGCTAATACTACTTGGGGTGAGTGGGTGCCAAAATGGTGGTCTCCTACTAACTATGAACCTGAACCTACGGTTCCTCCATTTTCTGCTGCTCAATCATCTTCTACACCTCCTGCATATCTTACTCAAATGTTTGAGCAAATGGATATTGCAAATCAGGCCCGTCACGAAGAAGCTCTTACTTGGCATGTTCAACAAATAGAGTGGCACAACGAGCACCGTGAGTGGCATGATGAACACACTCGTATGTACCACAACCAACACTCATGGCACACGGACTAGGTCAAATGGCATCAAGTCTTCTACAATGAGATGTCGGGCTTTATGGATGATTGTCGTGCACATCCAGGCATTATGGAAAGATTTTGAAGTACTAAGGTTCAGAATCTGTTCAGGCATTACAACTTCATGGGGCAAAATCCAGATGAGATGCCTCATCCACCTCCTCCACCAAGTTTCAGAGATAATGATAGAGCTGATGAGAAGTCTTATAGAGGCTATAATCCTCATTAAACCAGCATTATATCTCTGCATTGCATCATCATCATATGATATTTATGTTTCTTAAGTTTCTTTTGGTCTAATGCTTAAATTTTGTATGTTTTCTTTGTTATTCATAACTCTTCTAAGTACTTCAATTCTTATCTTTTTGCTTCATTGTATTGTTTGCCCTTTTTTTTTGTCAAGCTCCATTTTTTGTGTATTTTTAGCTTATATATATTAATCTTGCTGGTTATTGCTAAATTCTTCTTCGCCTAGACTGTTTTTCTCTTCTTTTTGATGTTGACAAAGGGGGAGAAATGGATGTTGAAATTCTGGGATCAGGTACGTGATGTCGAATGAGATGTTTAAACACTTGAAGACTTAACAAAAACTTAAAGTGCATGTAAAGTAAACAACACAGGAAATTGTTAACCCAGTTCAGTGTATCTCCACACTTACATCTGGGGGCTACCAAGCCAGGAAGGAAATCCAATATAAGTAATATTAATTCTAGACTTAAACCACTCAGTTTAATCTTCACTTAATATCTACCCAAGGCAATTTCTACCTAAGACACAACTTAGATATGAGTACCAACTCACTCCCCCTCAATCACACAATGATATGTTTACAAGTTTAATAAAATTGAAGTCACACTTCAAACACAACAGCTTGATTTTACTTCACAGTTTCAATCAAGACACAATACACTTTTGCTTAAAAGTTCATAAAGTGATACCCATATAAAACCTGCTATTAAAACACAAACACCCTATTTAGTCTTCTTAATTTCGTACTCTATTCTGAGAGTTTCTGTTGCTTAAATAGATGCTTGGATTTTGGGATTTTTGTAGGTTATCCAATCCTGATACGCATGTTGCTATCACCTTGAATTAGGGTTTGTTACTTCCTTGATTCTAGGTGAGTCAGTTCTTCTGTTTATACTGAAATCATATAACCAATATCCCTACAGATGCGCCTTCTACTGTTTTATCCAATCACAGTTCATTCTAGATAAATTCCCTGAATTTACTCAGTTCTGTTTAAGCATTATTTAATTCTGGTAGCAGGTTTGAGATGTCACAACATCTGGTGTGACATCCTGAAATCTGAACTTACTTCATTAACTTATACAATGTCACAACTTCTGGTGTGACATCCTGAATTAAGTTCATTAACTTATACTGTGTTTGATAATGTCACAACATCTGATGTGACATCCTGAACTAAGTTCAACACTTCTTGTTGGTCCAAAAATTCTGCCAATTCTAAACATCTACAAACTCCCATTTGGCTAATTTTTGGCTAACACAATCTTCTGGTTTTATCAGAGTGCAGCAGAGTTTCATTTATCAGAGTGCAGCAGTTATTTTCTATTGAGTCATGTGTGAGTTTAGCCCCCCTCAACCCTGTATGTGTTCTGACTTGTTCAACAGAAATTTTTCATTAAAACCAACTTAGTTCAGAAGCAGACATTAAACAGACAAAAGGTATTTTTCATTAATTAGTAAGCTGCAACAGACATTGTTGTTGTTCTGTTCTCTTCTCCCCCTTGTTAGACATAAATTGGGGCCAAATTACATAGTCAGAGAAATACAAAATTACAAAACCAAAATACAATGCTGAAGCAGACAATACACATTCCTCACACACATTTTTCACTCAGAATCTTCATATTCAGTGTCTTCCTCTTCTTCAGATTCATCATCAGAGTCAGCAGCCTTCTGAGCACTCTCTTCCATTTCCAGCCTTTGAATAATCTCCTCAAGCTTCTGCTTCCTGGCATCCAGCTCTTTGCAGGTGTTCTTCAGTTCAGCAATCAAAGCAGCTTTGGATATTGGAGTCTTTGCTTTTGGAGGTCCAGCAGATGTCCCAGTGGGAGCTTCAACATCAGTAGCATGATGACTTAAGAACAACTTGTAGTGGAAGGCCAGAGGACTTTCTCTTTTGCATATTGAATCCTTCTCAGTGAGGATACCTGGATACTGAATGATTATGATTCCACATAGCAGAGATGGAAAGGCAATAGGCAGCTTTATTGCAGATGTCCCAGCATGCTTCAGTGTTTGATCAAATATGTAAGCCCCAAAGTCCAGCTTTGTTTGGGTGCCCACAGCATAAATAAATCTGCCCAATCCAGTTGCTATTGAAGAGGTATGATTGGTAGGGACCCAGTTTACAATACCAATCCTATGCAGCATTGTATACTTCCTTGTTAGCAAGCTAACAGAAAGTTTGCCCTTGACTGGCCAAGTCTTGACTTGATTGGCAGTGATGACCTTGCAAATCTGGTTGTCTGTCTTTCCCAGCTCATTAGGTCCATCAGATTCTCTCCCTAGGTAATTGTTGATAACCCTAGGAGATAATTCCACACATCTCCCTCTTACATAGACTTTTCTGAATTCATCTGATTTACCATCAGCACAGTCCTCTTGAAGGTTGACAATAAATTCCTTGACTAGCAGCTCATAGCAAGGTGAAAAGTTTGACACTGTTTTGAATAAGCCAGCAGAAGAAATTAGGTCAATTACCTCAGTGCACTCAAGTGCATTGCTGCCCAGCTCTCTTTCAAGTGCTACCCTTCTTTGGTATACAAATTTCCATCTGCTCACACTTGACACATGATGGAATGAAACATTGTCCAAAGGAGCTTCTGGAACAGCAGAGGTGGACCTTGAGGGTGCTGGTTTCTTCTTTGATTGGGATGTTGGAACATCCTCTTCATCATCTGAATCTGGTGGAGTAACAGCTTTCCTCTTTTGTGTACTTACTTTGCTCCATTGTTTAGTAGGACCAAATACCACTTTGGCCTTGTCTTTCTTTGGAGTAGGCTGCTTCTTTTCAGGAGTTGAATGTCCTGCAGTCTTCTTTTCTTTCCTATCCCTAAGCCTTTTGGGTATGCTAGGGTCCACATAAGCAATGATCTCTGTGTCAGAGTCATTGTCTATGTCTTCAACAGGAGGAGGTTGGGTAGTCTCCTCTTCAGCAGGTGGATCAACAGAAGCTTGGTCATCAAAGGCTTCATCATCATCATTAGTTGAGGCCTTGTTCTGGTCCTCAGATGTTTCAACATCTATTGGGACATCCTGTTGAGCAGGAGTGTCCTCTTCAGCCTTATTGCTCTGTTCTTCTTGTGGAGCTGGCATGGTGTTCAGGGGAACAGATATACCTATTGCACCCCAAAATTTTCCCTCCACAAGACAAGTTATTATATACTAAGAGGCTCACAAGGTTCACAAGGTTCACAAGACATCTCATGAGGTTCACAAGGTTCACAGAGTTCACAATTAGTCAAAAAGTTTGACAAATCCCTCAGACAATGCATCCTCCTAAGCAATGCATCCTAAACTAGGGTTTTGATTTTAATCAGGCTAAATGAACTTCCAAGAATTCAAGTGAGCTTCATAACATCTTATATGTGTAAAGGTATCCCCATGACAAGCTTCAAGACTTTCCCAAAAGATTTTCTTAGTCAGATGGTCAGATAGGTTAAAATCAGTCAAAGTAGTTAAAAAGTCAAACTGAGGTCAACTGTGGTCAAACCAAAGTCAAACTTCATGATTTTTTGCCAACATCAAGTATATGAAGTAAAATTCATCATTTGATCAAGGGTTGATCATGATTCATCAAGGTGATTTAAGATCATCAAGAATCAGGAGTTTCTAAATTAGGGTTTTCACAGGAAAAGTCAACTGAACTTTGACCAGCCATAACTTTCACATGCTTCATCAAAAATTTTCCATCCAAAGCTCATTTTGAAGGAAATTGAATTCTCTACAACTTTATGTCTCACAAGCCAAGCCCAAAAATGCTTCATTTGGAAGGTATGAGCTAAGACATTATAGGTCCTTTTGAAAGTCAACAAAAAGTCAACAACTTCCAAAGAGCATAACTTGAGAATGGTAAAAGATATGGACATGAGACCAATGAGGTTGGTTATAGGACTATTTAAGCTTTCCAAAATGTCCAATAACACCCTCATAGCATTAAAATTGAAGGATTTGTGCCCTTGCAAAGTTGGGAAATTTTAGGGAAGTTTATGAAGCAAATAAGGCCTTAAATCAAATTTTTGCTAAATGAGCCCACCAAATTGCCATCCCATCTTTACAAAAACACCAAGAACGACCCAACCCACCTATTTTATGATTTTTTATTTTTTATATCATATTTATTTGAATTTTATTCATTAAAATACAATTTAAATTGAAATAAAATATAAAATCATATATTTAAAAAGGGATTTTGCTTCTAGAAAGTCATAAATATTATTTGGATCAGATTGATACACAAGTTATGAGGATTGTCCCTAAATAGCAATGTTAGATCAAATAAAAATCAAATTTCATGACATCTTTTTCAATATTCAAACATCCAAAAAGTTCAAAGAATCATAACATTTTTTGACCTAATTTCATCCACTACATATACATGAACTCATCACAACCTCAAACACGAATTTTTGCAGCCTCTTACACAACTTTCAAACTTCACAAAAACCATAAAAATTCAATTTTCGGTTTCCATATTTCAAGAGGTTTTAAGGTATTTTGAGGACATAAGAATGTTCATTAAGCTTCATTGAGTCGAAACCAATCCTCATTCGTATCCAAATCATTGCATATTGCTTAAACCGAATCTGTTTTGTTCTTGGTTTTGAAATTTTCTATTATCACTATTTATGCATTGCACGCTAATTTTGTTTGTTGATTCATGGTTAGTTGAAGCTTGTGATGGATTATGGGCAAAAATCTTGGAGAAACAATGGTTAAATCGTTAGATGCCATTCTAGGGTTTATACCTTATAATTTAGGGTTTTCTAATTTAATGGATATTAATTTATTTTGAAACCACAGATCAATTCAGTGAAGTGTATGGATCATGTTTGTGTCAACAATTTGATGAAATCATATGTATTTGGCCATGTATGAATTTCGCAGGTTCAAGAACGCAAAAGAATTCGCAGGAAAATCCCTGGATAAATTCGCAGGAAAACCTGCGAATCCTGAGGAAGAAGATGATGAAGTTGGCGCGAATTTGATATTTGAAATTTGTTTTGTTTATATAATATATTGTTGCTATTTGTTTATCACAAACGCTGCAATAGCTCAGCTGGTAAGCATGTGCGCGTATGAAGACCAAGACAGGGGTTCGAATCCCACCTCCAATATTTTTTTTGCTTTATTTCCTTTATGTTTTTCAGGCTTAACATATAAAGATTGGTTCTCATCCATTGTTCATCAGCACGCGCTGGCCTGGTGGACAGCTTGTTGGTCTTAGAGATACAAAGCCTAGGGCCTGGGTTCGAATCCCAGCCCCAGGTAAGTTCTTTTTCTCATTATTTTTTCATTTATTTTGTTTTATTTATATCATATTTGATTAATTTAATTAGTAATAATAAATGTTTAAAATAAAATAGTTATATTATTTTCTTATATACTTCAAAAACTTGTATTTTTAAAAACAATTCAAACTTTATTAATAAATTTGTTTATATTTATTGTATATTAGTAATATTGTATGTATTTTTTTTAGATAAATAATTTAATTAGGTTTAGATTAACCCTAATATTTTTATATATATAAAAACCTAATTTTCTTTATAAACCCTAATTATGTTATAAATCTTAACTTATTTTTTCTAAAATTTAAAGTTGTATATATTTATTTTATAATTTATTTATATTATTATTGTGTTAAGTTTAGATTAAATAATTAACCCTAATTTATTTTTCTTAAAAACAATTCAAAACCCTAATTTTATTTTATGTTTTTTAATTTCTTATGCTTTTTGTAATTATAATTCTTAAAATATTTCTAATATGTATATATATAATTAATTTATTAAACTATTAATCATATTCATTAGTATATAATTATTATTATTTATTTCTTTTTTCTTAAAAATTCTTAAAAATAATTATTTGTTTAAATTTTAACTTTTAATTTATTTTTGTATATTATATTGTTATACTAACCTTCTTATATTTATTTTGTTTATTATTACTAACCCATTTATTTATTTATTTATTGCTTATTTATTTAAATTATTTTATTATTATAATGTAATTGTACACATTATGTAATAGTTGTAGAATTTCTTATTATTTATTTTTAATTGCCATGGTTAGTAAAATAGGGAGTGCAAATATGTTTGTATTTAAAATTGAATTTACATCACTAATTTGTAAGATAAATACTTGGAACTTGTACACGCACACACGTAAGTCGATCTTGGATCGCCATCTCACATTCTTAAGGATACCTCTCATGTTGCCTAAAGAAAAAGGTCAAGTAAGGTGTATGAAGCAAAGTATCTTCATTTATTTATATCATCTAGTCCCTTAAAAGATAAAAAGATCAAGTCCCTTCATGGTTGCCTTCGTAAATGATCTTGTCCCTTTCGAATAAAGATGATAAGTCCCTTCGAATTTCTAAATACACCTTACAGTTGCCTAATCACAGATGTCCCTTCACTTGTCCCTCACACATCTAAGATAATGACTACATATTCCTTAATAATAGGGATAGTCTTACCATTTAAAGGATATTTAAGAACAAAAAAGATTTAACTTAGGGTAGGTTTCTCTTATGTACTTGCTCACCTTTTCAAAACATTTCAAAAACACTTCACATTTCAAACAATTTTCAAAACAAAGGCTTTGTATATATCCGTACATGGATCATTATAAAGTACTTAAGAAAATTTCTAATCACACACTACACATTTCAAAAACATTTTAAAGTGAGCTAAGTAACTAAGAGCCCATGGATAACCATGGATGTAAAGGGTGCTAACACCTTCCCTTTACATAACCTACCCCCTGAACCCAAAAATATTTTAAGGTCTTTCCTGTTCTTTTATGCCCTTTACTTTGGATAAAATAAAAGTCGGTGGCGACTCTTGCTATCCACAACATTTAACTAAAAGTCAGTTCTCCCACCGTGTTACAGAACTGGCGACTCTGCTGGGGATTTAATAAAAGAGGGGTACCCTTAGGAATTAGATCACTTTAAAATTTTTTGCCTTGTTTGCTTTATACTTATCTGCTGGGTGCTCTTATGTGTGAAAGATCCTAACCCGGATCTAGCGTACCTTAGGTAAATGGGAATTGACCAAGGAAACTGTACGGCGTATACCGATATGGTTGATCTGGTGGCCATAGTTAGTGTGACTTCTTGGTTGGTGCTTATGTTCCTTAAGTCAAGTTGAGGATAATATGAGGCTGCCATACGTTGTCAATGCACTAACTAACTTTTAGAACCCTAGTTATCCCATCTTGGCCTTTAGAAAAGTAGTGAGATAACCGGCTTTGGTGCAGACTGAAGTTGGTTGATACTCGATACTACACTCATTGAGATCTTAAACTTGGAGGGTTTTGGTTGGAAAGTAAGTTTCCTACTGAACAACCACCCTTGTGAAGGATCAATGATATTGAGATCCCTCAGAACCTGGTTACTTTATAGGACAGGATGAACCAACTAAACCTCAGGGGAGGTTACTTACCTTTAAACCTCATGCAAACCTTCAAACCTAGGGCTATTGTGTGACTTGTTTGTGTGTGCCACATGTTTGTGATTGAGCATAACATCATAGCATCATCATGCATCATAAGCATAGCATTTTCACTAACCATTTCAAGGACCAAAGGATTTATCTTTGTTCTTTGTTGCAGGTCATCGTTTCTGCTCGTAGGAATACTATCAGGATCAACTTTGTAGGAATACCTCCTAAGCTTAAGGAATTGGTCTCTCAAGTTTATGAAAACTCCCAGTTCATCAAGAGACATGGTCAGCTACTGGATCTAGTCACTTCAGGGTTCAATGAAGACATGATGAGTGTCCTGTTTCAGTTCTTTGATCCTAAGCACCATTGCTTCACGTTCCCTGACTATTAACTAGTTCCTACAATGGAAGAGTTCTCCAAACTTCTGGGTATACCTGTACTTGATCAGAAACCATTCACAGGCTTGGAAAAAGAGCATAAACCTGAGGTCATTGCTGCAGCCCTACATTTGAAGAAATCAGACATTGTCTTGGAAACAAGGAGTGGAGTTAAGGGTATTCTTGCTAAGGTGTTGATAGAGAAGGCTCAAGTGCTCTTGAAGGCTATGAGCTATGATTCTTTTGAGGAGATCTTAGCCTTGTTGATTTATGGCTTAGTGTTGTTCCCCAATCCTGATCAGTTCATAGACGTTCATGCCATCAACATATTCCTGAGTCACAATCCAGTGCCTACATTGCTTGGAGACATCCTACATTCTCTTCATACCCGTACCACAGGGGCACGAGGAACTTTGATGTGTTGCATACCTTTGCTATCTAGGTGATTTATTTCTCACCTTCCTTGATCAGTGATGAAGAATGAACAAGGGTTCAGGTGGTCCAAGAGAATCATGTCACTCTCTCATTCAGATATTCATTGGTGCTCTAGATCTATGGAGAGTGTTACTATCATTGACCGTTGTGGGGAGTTTCCTAATGTGCCACTTCTAGGCATAAGAGGAGGCATTACTTACAACCCTTCCTTAGCTTTACGACAGTTTGGTTATGCTCGGAGTGATGGTCCTCATGACATGTTGATTCAGGGTATTGTGTTTGACTACGACAACGATCTGCAAGGTTACCGTCAAAAGTTCATACGAGCATGGGGTAAAGTGTACAAGGTTGACAGCAATACTCTGGAGCCCAAGTACACTATTCCTATGGAAGCTTATCTCAGATGGGTGCGATCTCGTGCTCAGACTCTTATAATGCCATATCCTGCCATCCTTCCAATTACCATGGAGCCTGTTGCTGAAGGAGATACTTCTTATACCATCCTTCACCCAGACATGCCCACTGACATGGAAGACTTACAGAGGTCCTGGATCCAGTTGAAGGAGCAACGGGATACTTTTAAGACTCATTACAAAGCAAGTCAAGAGAGGATCCTGGAGCTAACAAAGCAACTTCACGAGGAGCGGAATCTCAACTCATACCTCAACACAAAGAGGAAACGTCCATGGGAGACTTAAAACCCCATTTCTTGTATTTATTTCATTTTCATTGTAAGCCCAAGGGGCAAACAAATTCATTACTAATAAAAGTTTACTTTCTTGATTGTTTAAGCAAATTTAAATCCTGCGGTCCTTGAAAACATTTCATACGCATTTATACACCATATCATTGCATCATAGGTTTCTTAGGTACAAGTATCTTATCTTCTCGCTGTTTATTTCAGCAGAAATGGCTCTTGAACAGACTATCAAAGATCTCCTGGCTCAGAATGCACAATTCCAAGAGATGATTCTGAACTTGTCCAAGGGACAAGATGAGTTGAAGACATTGCTGGATAAGAAGAAGAATCCTGAGGACAACAAGGATGATCAGCTGGAACAACTACAAGCTGAGATGACAGAAATGAGGACCCAAATGAATGACCAGGTGTAAACACCCCAAATTTGCCATCACCCATTCACACCATGGCTTGTGATCTTTTCATTTGCATAAGTTCAATCATAGCATCTCATACCACATTTTTGATTCACTGCATTGATTCAAAGCCATCTGCATCTAGGGTTTGTGATCTGAGCCATCCCTGAGCCATTTGAGCCACTCCAAAGGTATTCAATTATCTCAAAGGGGTCCATGTATGTTCAAGCATCATATTATAAGGTCAAGGAAGTCAAAGAATCACAAGAACAGAGAAAGGCATGGAAGCAGAGCCAGGTTTAACTGCACAGATGACCTAAAATTAGGGTTTTGGTTTCAGAGGCCATAACTCCAAATTTCTTGTTCATTATTGTTCCTATTGGTCTCTATATGTTATGAGGATCATGCGTATCAATTTTCATGAAGAAATTCAATGGGGAAGGCCTCTGATCAAGAGATGACTTCTTGAGCAAGTCAGTGCAAAATCAGGGCATCTGAGGCCCCCAGTGACCCAACCAAAGGGTGTTCTCCATCATTTTGAATGTGTATGATCTTTATTTGATCATAGAAGATGTTAGAAGTTCACAAAATTGGAAAATTTCAAGTCATTTGCAAAGTTGCCTTTTTGGGAAAGTGACTTATATTGTAAACTTGCCATTTTGGGAAAGTTTTTCAACCTTCTCTTTTTGATTCAAAAATGCTTCAAATGAGAAAACTTTGGTCATGAAAGTTGTAGAATGGATCCTCCCATTTTCCAAAAGTACAAGAAATCATTCTAATTCATTTTGGATCAAAAGTTATGGCTTGTCAAAGTTGGATAAAATCATTGAAATTTCACTTATGCACCAAAGGAGGAAAGTTGCAAAACTCCATGCCAAGGCCAATTGTGACTTCAAGTCAACTTCTAAGAACTACACAAGCATAACACATGACCTAAAAATCAGAATGCACCAAAGAATCTCCAAGTCTCATCCACTTGCCTCAGTTCACAAAATCTGATCCATAAGCAATCATTGATCTCAGCTGAACCAAGCCATGCCCCTAAACCAGCCTGCCATGACCCATACCTCAAAGGACACCTAACATTGACTTTTGGCAAAAGGGACCATACCAATCAACATAGGCCAGCAACAACTCTCTGACCTATCCCAACTTGATACATGGACCAAAAGCAACTCAACACACCACACAACACAGGCTGAAACCTCCCACAAGTCAGCACTCTCCAAAATCCCTCTTTATGCATTTTTCTTCGAATCTTAATACACAAGCCATAAACTTCAAAACAAACTTCATAGAATCACTCACCATGATCCTCTGATCATTTCCCAACCATCATTTGATCCTGAAACCATCCCAAATAGAAATACGATTTTTCACTCCCCTTGGTCAGAACTTCATCAATCTCATAAACCAGCCATAAGAAATTCCAAACAAGCATTGCAAACTTCTCAGGAGGTTCATTAAAGGCATCTTGGACCAAAGAAGCAGCCAGAAAGCTCCAAAAGCAAAAGCTCCAGTTCAGGTGAGCTCAAGAACATTTTTTCAAGAACTTTGATTTCTTGTTATAGAATGATTCAATGAGTTGCACTGATCATCTTGATGTGTTTGGTTTCGAAAATGGCCAAGAAATAAGCATGTACCGACTGTCTGAAACTTTGCCCGTAAAAATGATTTTGTTTGTTTCTCTTGATTCATGAAATATAAATGATTTTTTTGTGGGGTTTATGCTTAATGATGTTCATGGGTTGATTCTGGAGAGTTTGATGAAGTTTTGATGCGTATTGAGTGAGATAGAAAAATGATTGGCCGGAGAAGATGACCGGAACACTGTTCCGGTCATCTGAAAGTCATTAGGGCTCAGGATTAGGGTTAATGACATAATTACGTGAGTTTGAATTCTGGCCGTCAATTAGCGCGCGTAGTCAATTCCCGCTTCCCTGAGTTTGAACCACAGCCCTTGGATTGTTTGACTTTCTCATTTTTCATTTAAATTCATTTTTATCTTATTTGTTTTATATTTAACTTTCACGAATTTTATAAAATAGCAAAACATATTGAAAAATTCTGATTTTTTTTGTCAAACATTTCATTAATTTCCAGAACCCACAAATATTTTTATTTTTATTTTTTGCATTAAAAATTATTTTTAAATCATTTAAATGTTTATTTTTAATTAATTAATGGAAATTAATTAATTAAAATGCATTTAGGTATTTAAAAATCACCAAAAAATTCACATTGCATTTTAAAACATTTAGAAACATTATCCAACTCTCAAAACAAATTTCTTTTTGGTCCTTGATGCATTTTGACAATTTTCATTGGAATTAAATTTGTTTAAAGGCAATATTTTGGTCCTAACTTGAAAAAATTCATTCTTCCTAACCATGATGAGATTGATAATGGTTCTTCTTGCATTGCATTCTTCATAGCATGTAGTTTTTAAGGTAAAATTGGTTTGCATTTATCTTTCATTTTCAATTTAATGAGAATTTTTCCTTTTGAGGTGCCTTGAAACCCTTGTTGACTTTGGAAATTCATAACTCCCATTAGGTTAAGAGTTAGGTCCCCTCCTTTGGGAAGTGAACTTGTGTAGGGTTAGGGTTCCTTTGATCCCATTTTCAAATTTTTATCATGACATTTGCTTCTGATTTTGAGTTTTGTGTTGTATGTTATGCATAAACCCTAATTTGTGCCTTCACTTGTATCCATCTCTCATATGCTTGCATTCAAGGACTTACCATGACATTTTGTGCATCCACATGATTCATAATGCATCTTAGGACATATTAGAATCATGTTTGATCATTGCATCATCCATTTGACATGTCATACTTTCATATCATTTCATAAACTTTCATGAACTTTCATGGTTCAAGGCATGCTCCATATGCATCCATTCTCTTGTATGCTCACATATATGCATCTTGTATGACTTTGCACCATCTCTTGACATCATTTGCATCATGTGTATGTTTCTGAATTTGGCCTTTGCCCATCCATATGCATTGTTTCATCTCATTTCTTCCCTTATGCATCTTGTACTAACTTTTCAGGTTAATGGTAAGTTTGTTTGGGAAGTGGATTTGCCTTCACCTCCTACCTCTTCTCACCTTATCATTTTACATCCTTGCTGCATTCTCACTTGTCTTTGAGTGAGCTTGTTCACTTGTGCCTCTCCTCCCTCTTTTTTCTTCTCATCTCATCCCTTTTCTATCCTGCTTCTCCTTTGTGGCTTCCTTGAAGATTTCTCCTCTTAAGCCTCACAAACCCTAGGACTTCAAAGCATGATAACATTTTAGGATTGTTTAGTCCCCCTTAGACTCTTTCCTTTGAGTTTTCTTTGATTCTTCTCTTCTCATCTCATAATCAAGGACTAAACCCTAAAGGTTTTAAGGCTTTGTGATTAAGCTTATTCCTGCATCCTTCTATTAGGATGGATTGTATAACTTTAATCCTAAGTGTTAAACCCTTAATGTGTTTAATTCCTTTAATCAATCCATCTAATAATCACTAAGACTATAACTTGTAACTTGGGCCTTGCATTAGGGTTCTAATTCTTCCTTAATTGGTTAAGAAGGACTAGCCCTAGTGTTAATGGACAAGTCCCCCTCAAGTTGTCTTACAAATCATAAAATTCATTTCTTAATCTTACCATTAACTAAAATCCACTTTAATAAAGGATTTGTTTTGTCATGAGGTTAATCCCCAATCATGGATTAAGTTGAGGAGCTTTCCTCAGCTTAAATGTTCTCATCTATTATCCTTCTATTAGGATGGTGTAATGGGTCCATTAAATCCTTGATTATGGCTTAAACTCATTACTTAACACTAAACAAAAACATCAAAAACATCTAAATAATTACAAGTAGGTTAATGACCTTAATCCTACATCATGGTGATTAAGTGTGAGGTGCTTACTTCATACTTAAGGTATTCTCATTACCCCTAATCAAAGGGAGGATGTGATGAGTTTACTAACCCTTGGTTTAGGCTTAAGTTCATTAACTTGTGACAAACACCAAAAAAAATAAAAGACTGAAAACCCAAAAACAAACAATAATCGTCTCCTCCGGGATTCTCTTCTCATCATCCTCACTCACAAACGAGAACTCGCTTCTTCCGTCTAATGCAAGACAGTTTGCACCTGAGCCAGACAGGTCATACACTTGAGCATATACATGTAAGCAGTTCGCAAGTCAATTTATATTTCAGTCTCTTTGAGTCGAACTACGGTGTTCTGACTTCCTCATTGCACGAGAGGATACGTAGGCATAACTTAATAGTTATCGAACAAAAGTCTCTGTATATTCCCCCTCCTTCCAGTATTATTCTTTTAGCCTCCTTATCTTGAGCATTTCATTCTTGTTCTTATACTGACACTTCTTCATCTCACTTCACATTTCTTTTACACTGACACTTGCATTCTTTCCAGCTTTGATACACAAATTGCATTGACACTACCCCTTTAAAACACAAATCTTTTAAGCGTGGATCCCGTCGAGTACGACGGACAATCTGGGTGCTAATACCTTCCCAGGTTGTAACCAACCCCCTTTCTCAGTTTCTCTGGTTCGCAACCGTCTTATCTATATCTTTTCTTAGGTTTATGCAGCATTACCTTTCCTTCGGGATAAAAATGCCTAGCTGGCGACTCTATTCCTTCTCTTTCGCCGATCGTTCGCGTCTGTACCCCTCTTGGCCATGTGTCATTTGGTGGGAGCGACAGCTTGGCGACTCTGCTGGGGACCCTTATACTGTAACCAGGGCTTCTGGTTCCTTTTGTGGGTTCCTCCTAGCGCTTGTTTAATTTGTGTTTATTGGGGTGTTATGTGTTAATTGTGTTTATTTGCTTTGTTTATTGCTTTATGTACAGTCTTGTTTATTACTTTCTTTACAGTTTTATGCATCATACTGTCATATTATCATTGCTGGATCTGGTTTCTGTTATGATGGGTGGGGTTTCATTGAGAGTTTAAGGTCCTATACCTGGGACCTGAGTGACACCTAGGCTAGAGTTGTTCATGTTCTTTCCCATTCCATTTCGGTCTGGTGCGGGAATGTGAAACACAGTTCAGATGTGGGTTTCTTCTTGAGAACTCTGTGCTACAGATTTCCTGTAGTGCTAGGGCTATCTAGGAAGCCTGCTAAGTCTGGATGACCTTTATTATGACCTTCAGAAGCTGAGGTGAATTAGAGGAGGATCTTTTATGGTTATTGTAAACATTGTACCTCCGGGTTTGAAGTGTTTACACTTCTCATAACTGATCCAAGTCTAAAGATCCTTGTTTTAGAACACTACATGTTAGGGGGTTGGGCTTTTTACAGGTTTGCAGGTACCCTTGGCCACATCATACCCTGTTACTTGTTTTTTTTAAGAATACCTCATTTTGGACAGTTCTTGTGATTAACCCTGCACATGTGACTCTTTATTTGAGTCCCCCACCTTGGTTACTGGATTTCTGAACCTCCATCTGGACTTCTTGAACATACATGGACTTATATCAAGACAGATAATCAGATCCAGCTTGATCACAAACCCTTGCATATCATTTGAATACATCATCATTGCATCATTTAAGATTTGTTTATTTGTTTTTCAGGGTATCCACATTACATCTGGTTTGGTTTTGACCCCTTCTTCTGCATAAGACCTCTGCTTCATCAGTTACCTGCTTCAGCTTTTCTCACCATCACCAGCATCAGCCTATCAGTGGCTCATCTCCTGTATCAGTCTTGATCTTCATCAGTACTTATCTTCAGCTCTTCATCAGCACTCATGACCACTCCCAGGAAGAGCAACATATCCTACCATTTCTTTGAGCCTGTGTTGACTGGTATCAGGCAGGTCCAGTCACTTATCACACCTAACCATATCCCTTTGTTTAGAGAGCATTATGGAGGTATCCTGGATATGGTTATGGACCTAGACCCTTCTCAGAGGAGCATGATCCACACCTGCCTACAGTTTTATGACCCTCCTTTGAGATGCTTCACATTCTCAGACTTTCAGCTAGGACCTCTGCTGGAGGAGTTTTCATCACTGATTGGAGTACCTGTCAGGGGTGGAGTCCCCTTCAACCCAGAGATGACTTCTCCCAGCAATGGAGAAGTAGCAAAAGCACTGTACCTGGAACCTGCCTTGATTGAGCAAAATATGACAACAAAGGCTGGGATCCCTGGCTTGCACTTAGACTTCTTGATTTCTCAGGCCATCCCGAAGGTTTCCTTGGGAGAGTGGAGGGCAGTCTGTGCATTGTTAGCCCTCAGCATATATGGGGTTATACTGTTTGCAGATGAGCCCAAATTTATCAGCAAGAATGCCATTCATCTTTTCCTTCTGAGGAACCCAGTACCCACATTGCTGGGATATTTCTATTACTCCATTCATCAAAGGAATGAGAAATAAAGAGGGAAGTTGGTAAGATGATGTGCTCCTCTGTTTCACACCTGGCTGCTCAAACACCTGCCTAAGTCAGATGCATTCCTGAATCCCCACCAACAGAAGAATTGGGCCAAGAGGCTCATTGCTTTGACTTCAGACGATATCAGATGGTGCACCCAGAGCACCAAAGGCAAAGACATTATCACCAGCTGTGGGCAATACCCAAATGTACCTCTGATAGGAGTAAAGGGTTGCATCAACTACAATCCTTTGTTGTTCAAGAGACAACTGGGCTATGCTTTGGTTCACCCTCCTAGAGTGCAAGATTTAGCTGAGACCCTGTATTGTGAAGTAAAACCTAATTCAGCTGTTGTCAGACAAGCATCCTGGGCTTGGGACACCATCCAGACAAAAGGGATGACTATTCTTGGAAGGTGCAATAATGTTGCTTTAGCTCAGTACTATGATTGGTCTCATGCCAGAACTCAGATTACTGGAATTCCTTTCACCATTGAGGATACACCTGGACCATCTACAGTACAACCTGCAGCCACTGTCAGCCTGGAAGAATTTGAGAAGCTGAAGGAAAGGAATGAGAATTTGTCTCGAGCTTTGAAGAAGACTCTTTGGGAAAGGAGTGATGGGCGTCTGGACATTGAAAGGTTGGAGAAGCTTAGGGTGGAGCATCTGGCCAAGATTGAAAAGACGGAGGACTACATCAGAAAAGCAAGAGCTGGGGAACAAATATTGAAGAATGCCTGTAAAGAGGCCAAGCTTCAGAAGGCTAGGATTGAGCTCTATCTGCAAGAAAGTCGGGCTAGGTGGGTCAGGATCACTGAAGCCCGGACACAAGAAGATTAGAGAACTCAAGCCAAGATTGAACAGTTAGAGGCCAATGAAAAGAAGCAGCAGGAAGCTTTGTTGGTAGCCCAGAAGGAGATTTCAGAGTTGAAGCTTAGGGCTGGATTGAAGAGATCAAAGGACCAGGACAGGCACAAGAAGCTGACCACTGCCATTGCCACCAGGAACCTCCTCATTAGGACCATTACAGAGCATCCAGTTGGTCCAGTGACTGAGGCACTTCTGAAGGAGGTTAAGGAGGATGAGTTTGGACTGGATGTCTGACTTTTTTGATTGTTGTTGTTTTCATTTGATGTACTTTTCTTTTGTGTTGTATTTTGACCCTTCAGGGGCATGTGTTGTAAAAAACAGACTATGTATTATTCATCATTTGTAATATATTTTATTTTGTTTCCATTTGGGTTTCTTTTCTCAACAACATCAACGCATCTTCCTCGAGGTCTGGAAAGGTCAAAACCAAGAGCCAAGCCGGATACCTTGGAAAACAAATAAGTATATTGCATTGCATACTAACCTTGTTTTGTTTTTGTAGGTTTTATATTTATTTGTTTCTAACTCTGTTGCGATCTCAGGAAACATTGCTCGCAGAAGAGTATTCCTTGTCAATCGTGCGCACCGGTACCCTACTCGCAACAATCTTCCTGGTATCCAAATGGAGCAAGTACAGCAGGACCTGACTGAGGTCAGGACTCAGATGGCTAATGAAAGGGTGGAGATGAGAAACCAAATAACCCAATTCATGAATGTAATGACTGGCTTGGCCCAGAGTCAAGAGAGGTTAAGAGCATTGGTGGAAAGACAAACCCCCGAGGAACCTCATCCTGGAACTGGAGGAACTAGTAATAATGAGAGGGGTCAGCCTCATGTTAATCCACCAGTATTTGGACCTCATCTAGATCCGGAAGTCAACATCCCGGGAAATGTGCAAGGAAATACTGCTGGGGGGAGAATATTGCAAGAGGATCCCCAGGAAGAGCAATTCACTGTTATGGGAGCAGGAGATGAAGTCTATGACCGGAGATTAGATGAAATTGCTGAGAAATTGAGATCTTTGGAGTCTCAGAACTCCTTGGGCTTCGATGTAATGGATATGGGGCTAGTGGATGGGGTGAGAATTCCCCACAAATTCAAACCCCCGTACTTTGAGAAATACAATGGAACCTCTTGTCCGCGAACTCACCTGCAGTCCTTCCTAGGAAGACTTAAAGCATATACCATGGATGAAAAGCTGTGGATGTTCTACTTTGAAGACAGTTTGACTGGGGCTTCAAGAGAGTGGTATTCACACCTAACCAGAGCTACTGTTAGATGCTGGAAGGACATAGCTGAAGCCTTCATCAGACAATATCAATATAACCTGGACATGGCTCCTAACAGGACCCTTCTGATGGGAATGTCCCAGTCCTCTAGAGAAAGCTTCAGGGAAAATGCCCAAAGGTGGAGACAGCTTGCTGCTACTGTTCAACCACCCATGTAGGAAAGAGAAATGGCCGACATGTTCATGAATACTTTGCAAGGAACATATATTGATAGATTGGCGGCCTTTTTTCTACCAGCTTTGCAGACGTAGTTATAGCTGGTGAAAGAATTGAAAGTCTATTAAAAATGGGCAAAATTTCTGATAATGGTGCAAGTTCGTCCAGTAATCCCAGGAAGCCTTTTTTGGGACCCCGAAGAACTGGTGAGACAAATTCCATTCATGCCGGCAGGGGAAGACCTCAGTATGTTCACAGATCAGTAGCAGCTGTCACTATTCCAGCTCCGATTCCTCAGCAATCAGCATATCAACAACAACAGCAACCACATTATCAACAGCAAGTTCAGTATCCGCAACAGAGAACCTACAACAACAACAATAGCAATCAACAACAACGACCATTCCAACAAAGACCATTACAGGAAAACAGGGTGATTGACCCTATCCCTTTGCCTTATGCTGCCTTATTGCCACAACTCCTGAAGCTTAACTTGGTTGAGTTAAGGAAATTGGCACCTCCAGATCCCCTCAACAAAAATCCTATGCCTAATCATGGCGGGCCGAGGATTAATGTCGTTGAGGAAGACAAGCCATCTACCTTGATCACCAGTGTTGCACAAATTCGAACACCTCTGGTCGAAATTAAATCTCAGCTTCTAGAGTACCAAGTGTTCCCCGGGTGTGAACTCGGTTGTGGGTATTGCAACATTGCGGTCAACGGGTGTGAAAATTTGAGAAGTGGCATAGATGGTCTTATTAAGGATGGAATCCTTCAGATCTCAACAACGGCGCCTACAAATCCAGCAATTCCTTTGACAACAATTCCTGATTCTTCTACAACAGCAGCAACAATCATTCCTACCGATTCATCAATATCATCAGCAATGGCTCCGTCCATCACTTCAACAAGTCAGATTTCAACAACCATTTCTTCTACAACATCAGCATCCATTTTATCAGCATAATCTTCTACAACGCCAGCAAAAATTAACGAAGATGTCTCAGCAGTTACAATCTACTATGACCCATCAAATGTTCCTCCTAGCAACAATTTCCAGCAACAAACAGTGGCACCTCCTACCAGGTCCCCAGTCACAATTTACTATGATCCGCACACCATTACAGTACCCTCCTCTACAGCAGTCAGTCCAGTCACCATTACGGTGCCTGGACCCGTTCCTTATGAAAGCAGTAATGCCATACCTTGGCATTACGGCTCTGATCTCTACTGCAACGGGGAGAAAATCACTCTGGATTCATCAACCTCTTCTCCACAAATTGATAATGTTGGGGGAGGCAGAGGTTTCACCAGAAGCGGACGCCTTTTTGCCTCACAAATGCAAAGGAAAGAGTGTGGTACTCAAAGAGTCAGCTGTCAAAGAAACTCAGAAGACATCTTTTGAACAAGATGTAGACGAATTTATGAGAATCATAAAGAGAAGTGATTACAAGGTGGTGGATCAGCTTCACCAAACTCCCTCAAAAATCTCCATATTATCCCTGTTGATGTGTTCTGAAGCTCACAGGAATGCATTATTGAAAGTCATGCACGCAGCATACGTGCCATAGGAGATTACCGTTAATCAGCTAGAAACCGTGGTGGAAAATGTCAATACCAGTCATGGACTGGGCTTCACCAATACTGACTTAACAACAGAGGGACGTAACCACAACAAGGATTTACATATCACCTTGGAATGCAAGGGTGTTGTTCTATCTCATGTACTGGTGGACACTGGGTCATCACTCAATGTTCTACCAAAGAAAGCCTTAGTGAAGCTGGAGTATGATGGCTTGGCACTGCGTCCGAGTAATTTGGTGGTGAGAGCATTTGATGGCTCTAAAATATCAGTGCTTGGGGAGATTGATCTGCCTGTGATGATTGGCCCGCAGACCTTCAAAACTACCTTCTATGTGATGGACATTCAGCCGACCTACAGCTGTCTATTGGGTAGACCCTAGATCCACGCCGCTGGCGCTGTTACGTCTACCCTTCACCAGAAGTTGAAATTCGAGTGGGAAGGCCAGATCATCACCATCTGTGGGGAGGAAGACATTTTTGTTAGCCATCAGGCTACGTATAAGTACATTGAGATGGATGGAGAAATCCATGAAACCATGAGCCAAGGGTTTGAGGCCCTGAACATTAATGAAGCATATGCTGTACTGGGAACCTCCATAACGTCGTATCAGCAAGCCCGAATGGTTGTTGAGGAAGGTACCGCCCAAGGCTGGGGCAAGCTGTTGCCCGTGGAAAAGAAGGAAGACAGATTTGGGTTGGGTTACAAACCAACTCAACAAGATCAATCAGAGGCTGCAAAAGAGCCCAATTTTGTCAGCGGGGGAATGCTCACCCCGGATGCTGTGAACAATTTGGAAGACGAGGAGGAAAGCGACCGCAACCTGGAGAGCTGGATACGTCCAAGGATCCCGGGGAGCCAAGTCCTTAACTGGTCTTCCCAGGAAATTATAAGGGTTACTCCTGCAGAGTAATTATTATTTCCTGTATTTTAAAGCATGCATCAAGTCTTGCATCTTGCCCAAGATGCCAAGACTCATTTTGTAATCGGGCCATCTTGTAATTTTGTGCAAATGGATTAATCAATGAATATCGGACATCTTTTGCAAACGAGTCTCTTTTTCTCTCACTGTCTTTTCATTTTCCTTTTTGTACAAAAATAAAATGGCAATGTGTTTCAAAATAAATTACTTCATTTTCATTTTTACTAAACAAGATTAAAATTGATCACTAAAATAAACCAATCTAAACCCTTGCAGAAGGTGCCTTTCAGACTGCATCGACAACAACACTGCTATGGCTTCGTATGACTTTGACAATCCAATCAATCAAGCTGATGAAGGGGTTGAAGAAGATTATGAGCTACCTGAAGAGCTAGCCAGGTTGTTAAGACAAGAGGAGAAGGTTATCACTCCCCATCAGGAGGAGATTGAAACGGTTAATCTTGGTACGGAAGAAGACGTAAAAGAAGTTAAGATCGGGGCCCGCCTGCAAGATTCAGTAAAAGAACAACTGATTGACATGCTTCGGGAATACGTGGATGTTTTTTCCTGGTCTTATCAGGATATGCCAGGGTTGGATACCGACATTGTCATGCACAAGCTACCTCTGAAGGAAGATTGCCCACCAGTAAAACAGAAACTGCGTCGTACTCGTCCAGATATGGCAATGAAGATAAAAGAAGAGGTACAAAAGCAGTGGGACGCCGGTTTCCTTGTTGTGACTAGCTATCCACCGTGGGTTGCTAATATTGTACCTGTACCTAAGAAAGACGGCAAGGTGAGGATGTGTGTGGATTACCGGGACCTGAACAGAGCCAGCCCGAAAGATGACTTCCCTTTACCTCACATTGATGTATTGGTTGATAATATGGCTCAGTTCTCGGTATTCTCCTTCATGGACAGATTTTCAGGATACAATCCGATCAAGATGTCACCTGAAGACATGGAGAAGACAACTTTCATCACACCCTGGGGCACATTCTGTTATAAGGTGATGCCATTCGGACTGAAGAATGCTGGTGCCACATATCAATGGGCTATGGTAACATTATTCCATGACATGATCCACAAAGAAATTGAATGTTATGTGGATGCCATGATTGCCAAGTCCCTCACAAAAGAAGACCACCTGGTAAATCTTTTGAAGCTATTCAAGCGTTTGAGGAAGTACCAACTGAAGTTAAACCCCAACAAATGCACATTCGGGGTGCGATCCGGTAAACTGCTGGGATTTATTGTGAGTGAGAAAGGGATTGAAGTTGACCCTGACAAAGTCAAAGCCATTCAGGAAATGCCTGCACCAAAGTCAAAAAAAGAAGTTCGGGGGTTTCTAGGTAGATTGAACTACATTTCACGGTTCATATCTCACCTTACAGCAACCTGTGAACCCTTGTTCAAATTGTTAAGAAAAGAACAAACGGTCAGGTGGAACGAAGATTGCCAGAGGGCTTTTGACAAAATCAAGGAGTACTTTCAAGAGCCTCCAATCCTTATGCCTCCAGTTGAAGGAAGACCTCTAATACTGTACTTGACAGTATTAGAAGAGTTAATGGGGTGTGTGTTGGGTCAGCATGACGAGTCCGATCGAAAAGAGTATGCAATTTACTACCTAAGCAAAAAGTTTACCGACTGTGAACAACGTTATTCACTGCTCGAGAAAACTTGTTGTGCTTTAACGTGGGCTGCTCGCCGACTAAGACAGTATATATTGACCCACACTACCTTATTGATCTCAAAGATGGATCCAGTTATGTACATTTTTGAGAAGCCAGCACTTACCGGACGGGCTGCAAGATGGCAAATGATCCTCACAGAATATGATATTCAGTACACATCTCAGAAGGCCATCAAAGGTAGTGTATTGTCTGATTACCTTGCTGAGCAACCCATTGATGATTACCAGCCTATGAGATTTGACTTCCCCGATGAAGACGTCATGTTCATAAAAGCAAAAGATCATGAAGAGCCTATTCACACTGAAGGGCCTGACCCGGAAGAGGAATGGATTATGATGTTTGATGGGGCTATTAATATGAATGGTCGTGGTGTTGGGGCAGTACTCATTACACCTAAGGGAGTTCACATGCCTTTCTCGGCAAAGCTCACCTTCAACTGCACTAACAACGAAGCTGAATACGAAGCTTGTATTATGGGTCTTGAGGAAGCCATTGACCTCAGGATTAAGACTTTGACTGTGTTCGGGGATTCAGCTCTGGTAATTAATCAAACAAACGGAAAATGGTACACCCACCAAGATCATCTGATACCTTACCGGGATTATACAAGAAGGTTATTGACTTTCTTCACAACGGCCAAGCTTTAGTTTATCCTTCGAGACGAAAATCAGTTTGCGGATGCTCTGGCTACCATTTCATCCATGATCAAAGTTCAAGCTGCCAACTTTGTGCCTCGAATTGCAGTGTCCAGACTTGACAGACCAGCATATGTGTTCTCAGCAGATGTTGTTAAAGATGATAAGCCTTGGTTCCATGATATCAAATGCTTCTTAGAGGATCAAACATACCCATCTGGGGCATCTTCCAATGACAAGAAGACATTGAGAAGGCTAGCTGGTAGTTTCTTCCTGAATACTGATGGTTCCCTGTACAAGAGAAACTTTGATATGGTACTCCTCAGATGCGTTGATAGGGCAGAAGCAGATTCGTTGATGCACGAGGTGCACGAAGGATCCTTTGGTACCCATGCAGGAGGGTATGCTATGGCTAAAAAGCTGTTAAGATCAGGCTATTACTGGATCACAATGGATGCTGACTGTTGTGCCTATGCCAGAAAGTGCCATAAATGCTAGATTTACGCAGATAAAGTGCATGTGCCTCCAAATCCCCTGAATGTGATGTCTTCACCCTGACCCTTTGCCATGTGGGGCATTGATATGATTGGCAAGATCGAACCAACTGCTTCAAACGGCCACAGATTCATCCTGGTTGCTATTGACTATTTCACCAAGTGGGTTGAAGAAGCTTCATATGCAAATGTTACAAGGCAAGTGGTAGCCCGATTTCTAAAGAGAGACATCATCTGTCGGTATGGAGTGCCCGAGCGAATCATTACTGATAATGGTTCCAACTGGAACAATAAAATGATGGCAGAATTATGCCGGGACTTCAAGATCCAACACCATAATTCTTCTCCTTACAGTCCAAAGATGAATGGCGTTGTTGAGGCAGCTAACAAGAATATCAAGAAGATTGTGTAGAAGATGGTAGTCACCTACAAAGACTGGCATGAAATGCTACCATTTGCCTTGCATGGGTACCGTACATCAATCAGAACATCCACTGGGGCAACACCGTATCAGCTTGTGTATGGTATGGAGGCAGTCCTACCAGTTGAAGTTGAATTACCCTCCTTACGGGTACTAATGGATGTTAAGCTAAATGAAGCAGAGTGGGTCCGATCCCGATACGAACAACTGAATCTGATTGAAGAGAAGAGATTGGCTGCAATCTGTCATGGGCAGCTGTATCAGAAAAGAATGAAGAAAGCCTTCGATCAGAAAGTCAGGCTTCGAGAGTACCAAGTAGGAGATCTTGTGCTGAAAAGACTCCTCCCTCCTCATACGGACCACAGGGGCAAGTGGACTCCGAATTATGATGGTCCGTTCATAGTAAAGAAAGTTTTCTCGGGTGGAGCACTGATGCTCAGTACTATGGATGGTGAAGACTTCCTGTCCCCTGTAAATTCAAATGCAGTTAAAAAATACTTCGCATAAAATGACCCGCTGGACATAAAAACAGAATGTAAGTCCAGGCAAAAATAGGGCATCCCGGCGAGTCAAAAACAGAATAAAGGACTCAGGCAAAAATAAGGGAAAATAAATTTTTAAAAAAAAATGTGTACACCCGCTGAGTTGAAAAGCCGCATTGGACAACTCAGGCAAAAATGGGTATCCCGGTGGATTGAAAACCCGAAAGGGCGATCCACGCAAAATAAGGGAATAAGCGAATAACTGCATCCTGAATTCATCTACAACATGGTAAGCTTCGAAAGGTCCGAGCTGCGGTCAGAATCAGCCTTCTTCAGAAAGCAAGGTGAGAAGAACGTCAAAAGTCATAGGAGTCATAGCAAAAGGGAAGCTCCTTGAAGCGTCATCAGCATTGCCAGCATCTTTTTGTTTCTCAATTTGTAACGATTTCCTCATTTCAGGGGATCCGTTTCTTTGACTGTATCTTGCCAATTCAGGGCACACGAATTAATAAAATTAGATTTTCAGTCATGTTTCATCTCGTACACTTTATTTTCGTTTGCAAAAATGTCCGATGTCATTAAGATATTGATTGCATAAATACAGATGCTCCCCTCAAAAAATACGTGCTTACGGGAAATATACTTACTCCCGGAAATGTCTAAATTCCTATGATGGAATCCAGTAAGGGATACCTCGGGATACTTGTGCGTTTCTTTGTCTTTACAGGATTGCAGGTATCCAAAACGCAACATGGAGCATGAAAGCTTCTCCCCAGTAGGCTGCCAAATCATTGTTTCCTCAACACACCTTCCAAAACAGCACCAGAGGTGCTTTCTCCCCATCAGAGTTGTCAGGCATCACATCTCCAGCATTTCCTTCAAAATAGTACCAGAAGGTGTTCATATCCCCAGTTGAGTTGTCAAGTATCATCCTCAGCAGGATCCCCACAGAAATCTCTAGGAAGATCTTTCAGTGATCTTTCTTCTTCCCCAGCCAAGTGTTAGACAGGGAACTATCTCCCCACAGAGTTTCAGCCTCTATTCAGAAGAGCAACGCCTGGAGATCTCACAACAGAGTGACAAAAGTTCCACAAACCCCAGCTGGGTCCCTCATTACTTAGATAGATCTATCAGTGATCTATTTCCCCAAGCAGAGTCATACATGTCGGATCCACCAATGATCTCATCCCCAGCTGGAATATCCACTTCATGCAGATCATCCAGAGATCTTTACAGCAGCAGGATCCGAATCCCGGATCGGTATCTTTGCATAATCATAGCATCCGCATCATATCTTCCCACAGAGCGTAGCATTCCGTTTAATACGGAGCATTACGGTAAAAATCAAACATATTGCATAATCATGAGCCATGTTCTGAATCAAACACTTGTAAATACTGACAATCCATCAACAATATACAGAATATTTCCTAATTCCCCACCAGAGAGCCAAAGCATTTCCTTTACACTCACAAATACAGGTACACACTCCTTTTGGCACCCGTCTGTGTCATCATTCCCCAGTAAAGTCGCCCAAACAGATACTTATTTTACAGATACTTCCTGACACTCGTCTGTGTCATACCCCCAGTAGAAAGCCAAAGCGTCCCCTTTGCACTCACTAACACAGATACATATATATACAACTTCCTTGACACTCGTCCGTGTCACCCCCCCAGCATAGTGCCTAAATACTTTGCAAACCAAATACTTGTTTATAATACACCTTTTCCCGACACCCGTCCGTGTCATGCTCTCCACAGCAAGTTAAACACTCGTCTATGTCTCACTCTTACTTTTTACTCATACAGATATTCGTCCGTATCTTGTATATACCACGTAAATCCCCTCAGAATCAACACTCGTCCGTGTTCTTTGTTAACCAGTTGGTACTCGTTCGTATCATCATCTCTGAACGTGCGTCAAGTGTTTGTTTCTACTGATACTCGTCCGTATCATAGTCTTAAGGATGCTCGTCCGCATCTTTAATCCATACACCTTGTCAAACACTTATACCTTCTCTTTCTTGAAATTAGACACTCGTCTGTGTCTACCATTCCCCAGAAGAGTCCCCGACAAATCCCACAGAACTATTTCTTTTCTATCTGACATTCGTCCTATGTCATGATACCCTTCGGCAGCCGTACCCTGCTAGGTGATCGTCCTTCACCTTTTTGATGATCGTCCTTCATCACCCCCAGTGGAGTCTCTATTCATTAGAACCCCTTCCTATCCGACATTCGTCCTATGTCGTGATATTTTCAGCATCCGTCCCCTGCTAGGTGATCGTCCTTCACCTCTTGATGATCATCCTTCATCATCCTATCCGATGGTCGTCACCATCGTTGATCTTGTTATCTGGCATTCGTCCTATGTCATGATAAACCCTGAGAGCAGCCGTACCCTGCTAGGTGATCGTCCTTCACCTCTTGATGATCGTCCTTCATCATGCTTATCCAATGGCCGCCCCCATCGTCGACTTTTTCTATCCGACATACTTTCGGCAGCCGTCCCCTGCCAGGTGATCGTCCTTCACCTTAGATGACCGTCCGTCATCTTATCCCCAACAGAGCAGCCGTCCCCTGCTAGGTGATCGTCCTTCACCTTTGATGACCATTCCTCATCATTTATTTCTTCAGCCCGATGGTCGTCCCCATCATTTACCTATAATCCCCAGAAAGTCTTATTTCTTTACTTGATTTCCGTCCCCATCATAATCTCTTATATCCCCAGCATGTCGGCCATCCCCGTCATTGCTTCATCCCCAGTAGTCGTCCTCTGCTCGACGGTCGTCCTCCATCGCCCGCACTTTATAATTATACTTTACTTCCTTTTACAATCTATATCCCTTTTCTTTTTCATTCAGTGAGTGCAAATTTTGGACTGTCTTTGGTATTCAACCACAAGTTATCTTGTTTGAATGATAAGCCGTCCCTTACATCCTGCACAGCTAACTCATGTTTGAATAAGGGCATCTATAAACAACCCAAATTTGCCCTCACCCATTCACACCAATTCTTGTGATCTTCTCATTTGCATAAGTTCAATCATAGCATCTCATACCACAATTTTGATTCACTGCATTGATTCAAAGCCATCTGCATCTAGGGTTTGTGATCTGAGTCATCCCTGAGCCATTTGAGCCACTCCAAAGGTCTTCAATTATCTCAAAGGGGTCCATGTATGTTCAAGCATCATATTATAAGGTCAAGGAAGTCAAAGAATCACAAGAACTGAGAAAGGCATGGAAGCAGAGCCAGGTTTAACTGCACAGATGACCTAAAATTAGGGTTTTGGTTTCAGAGGCCATAACTCCAAATTTCTTGGTCATTCTTGTTCCTATTGGTCTCTATATGTTATGAGGATCATGCATATCAATTTTCATGAATAAATTCAATGGGGAAGGCATCTGATCAAGAGATGACTTCTTGAGCAAGTCAGTGCAAAATCAGGGCATCTGAGGCCCCCAGTGACCCAACCAAAGGGTGTTCTCCATCATTTTGAATGTGTATGATCTTTATTTGATCATAGAAGATGTTAGAAGTTCACAAAATTGGAAAATTTCAAGTCATTTGCAAAGTTGCCTTTTTGGGAAAGTGACTTATATTGTAAACTTGCCATTTTGGGAAAGTTTTTCAACCTTCTCTTTTTGATTCAAAAATGCTTCAAATGAGAAAACTTTGGTCATGAAAGTTGTAGAATAGATCCTCCCATTTTCAAAAAGTATAAGAACTCATTCTAATTCATTTTGGATCAAAAGTTATGGCTTGTCAAAGTTGGATAAAATCATTGAAATTTCACTTATGCACCAAAGGAGGAAAGTTGCAAAACTCCATGCCAAGGCCAATTGTGACTTCAAGTCAACTTCTAAGCACTACACAAGCATAACACATGACCTAAAAATCAGAATGCACCAAAGAATCTCCAAGTTTCATGACTTATGCTTCAAGAAATCACAAAGGGGCAAAAGTTGTACCAATTTGCAAAATGACCCAAAGCTTCTCATCCACTTGCCTCAGTTCACAAAATCTGATCCATAAGCAATCCTTGATCTCAGCTGAACCAAGCCATGCCCCTAAACCAGCCTGCCATGACCCATACCTCAAAGGACACCTAACATTGACTTTTGGCAAAAGGGACCATACCAATCAACATAGGCCAGCAACAACTCTCTGACCTATCCCAACTTGATACATGGACCAAAAGCAACTCAACACACCACACAACACAGGCTGAAACCTCCCACAAGTCAGCACTCTCCAAAATCCCTCTTTATGCATTTTTCTTCGAATCTTAATACACAAGCCATAAACTTCAAAACAAACTTCATAGAATCACTCACCATGATCCTCTGATCATTTCCCAACCATCATTTGATCCTGAAACCATCCCAAATAGAAATACGATTTTTCACTCCCCTTGGTCAGAACTTCATCAATCTCATAAACCAGCCATAAGAAATTCCAAACTGAAGGTGGCAAAACACAAGGAAGGGGGGTTGGAATTGGGTTTTCTGGAATAATTAAAATTAACTTCTAATGACACGTTTACTTTATCCTGGTTCGTTTGAACTCAAACTACATCCAGTCCACCCGCCAAGGTGATTTTGCCTCTACTGAGGTCTTAATCCACTATTCAATAAGAATACACACAAAGACCTATAATCAATGTCTTCTTGAGTCTTCTGACTAAACTTAGTCACTCAAGGAAAAAATTAATTATTACAAGAATAATAATAAAGACGTAACTGAAAATGCTTCTAGATAAGCAGGTATCACTTAGTGATAGTTACAACAATAAGCACAAGATAAAATGACTAGCTTGAATATATGAGATACGTTGTAATGCGTTGCGTTCGTTGCTCATTTCTTCAAATGATGTCCTTTATATATAGTTCTTGATAAAGTAGCCGTTGGAGACATCTTGAACCAAATTAGGATATACTTTAATACCTTAAATTCTTTCCATAAGAAGAGATACATGTCTTAGTATATTAAAGAGCATATTCTTTAATTAAAGTCTTTTAATAAGGATACCAGCATCTTCTAAGCGGAAATCAGAGATAATGAATAAGAGATGCGCAGCCAATAAATGTGTCATTTAATGCTGGATTCTTCTTTGAGCGTATCTTCTATAATGGTTCTCCTTAGCTTGTACGGATTACTTAAATAAGATTTACTTCTACATAAAATAAGTATATTCATTAGAACTTCTAATATGAAGGACTTTGTTATCATCAAAACACTTAGAGGTTCAGAACCATATTTGTTCTAACAATCTCCCCCTTTTTGATGATGACAAAACATTTTACTTTAAGAGAATAAAGTTTAATGAATTTAAGTGAACTCCCTTAGATTAGAAGAGAAACTTCTTTCAGATGTTCTATGATCCTTAGCTCCCCCTGAGTTGATTACTTGACCTGTTTCTTTCCATGGTAATAACTCAAATAATTTTATCAGAATATGTAAGAGGCAGATTATGGTAAACTGCTATGGATCAGAATCATTTACGTTTCTCCCCCTTTTTGTCATAATCAAAAAGATGTAGAGCAAGAGAGAAAAGAAAGTATAAACCAAAACCAATTGATATAAAGTACTAGAAGCAAATGCAAAAACCAGTAGAAGTTCAAAGAGTGATGCATAAACAGAAGTTAAAATGGCAAAAAAAATTAATGCAGAAGAAAAGAAAAATCAGGTGTTCATCTTAGTGACTAAAGTCTCCAGCAAGGATTTAATGTCTGATGAAGATTCCACTTGCTTGGTGAGTAGAGTCTTCATTTCAGCAGTTGTTTCTTCTTGCTTGTCTAGACGTTCTTTCACTAGTTGATTTTCCTTCTTCAATTCTTGCAGAGTTTGTAGAACAAAATTTGTTTCCAGAGGTTCTTCAGTTTGTGGAGCAGCTTGATTATCAGGACCATCAGCATTGTCTTCTACAGAAGATACTAAAACCATCTGAAGTGCTGAGAGTTTATCCAGAGGTTCTGATTCTTTCCAGGGCTTGTTGTCCAGCAAAAGTGGTTTAGTTTGTGCAACATTTGAGACTACTGCTTGAAGGTACTCACAGAAGTTCTGATGAGCAACATCATAGCAGATGTCTTTGAGTCTTTTGGACTCAGCATTAAACCATTTTCTGAGGTCAGCCCATAGAAAATCAGACGCAGCAGGATCAGTAAGCTCTGCACAAGCAGTCTTCAGATCTTCTAATTTTAATTTCAAAACTGTTTCGAAAGCCAGCAGTAAAGTGGAAATGTCTGATTTTGATGGTTTAGGTTTTGGGACGGGAATAGCTCTTTTGTTGGATACAGAGGAAAGTTTTTGGAGTGCTTCAAAGTCAATTGTAGTTCTAAGGGGATTTTCATTTTCAATCAAAGTTTCTTCGGGTGAATCAGGAATGTTTATGATAGAAGGTGAATTTTGGGGTGTTGAAATGTTATGGGAAATTGAGGCAGCATCTGAGTCTTGATAGTGTTCAAGATCAAGATCAAGAGCAGCTTTCAAGGCAGATTGTGTTTCATTTGTAGGGGAACAGTCAATATCAGAAGGTGGAGTGTCATCAATTGGTATGTCAAAATCAGCAAAAGTTTGGGGTTGGTGGTTTTCTGTTTCTGTCTCTGGTGGATATAATGTGGATAGGATGGATGCAACAGCAGAAGTTGCAGGAACTTCAGTTTGAATGGGACTAATATTCTGAGGTGGTTCAGGATCAGGAATTTGTTCAGAAGGGATATCAGTAGAAGATGGTTGGCTAGAAGGTTGTTCAGACACTTCTACAGTTACAGCTTCTACTACAGTAATGGAATCAGGATTAGAAGCAGAAGACTTACCTGTTGTCTTAGATGATTTTTGCATCTTCTGAGAAGGGTCTTCAGCAGTCTTCCTTTTCTTTAATCTGAGAGAGGCAACATCTGGAATTTGTTGTTGGAGTTCTTTTGGGTTGAAATCAGGTACCGTACCTTGACGCTTGCAGATATCCATATAGTTGAGAACAACATCTGCTGGTGTATCAGAGGAAAAGAGAGGAAAGCCTTCCAGAGGGATTCTTCTGGTGCTGATAACTTCTCTAGATTGAAGAGTGGGTTCTTGCTGAATAGATGTGATGAACTTCATCTTCTTCAGGTTTTTAGCATTCAAGGGTTTTCCAACGTCTGTTTCCAAAAGTTCAGTTTGTTTTAATTCTGCTAGGAAGTCCACTAGCTTGTTCTGACAGAGAATATCAGAAATTAATCGTCCAAAAGGAATCCAATCCCGTTTGGTCTTCTCCCCATCCCTTGTTTCTTTCACAGCAACTCTGAGATTCTGAAAGAGTGTGTGGGCAAGATTGATTTTCTTTTGCTTGGAGATGAAGTAAATGAGGAATTGTTGATCCAGATTGATGTAGTCTGGAGAATTGGTAGGTTTCATGTGACAGATTGTCCCAAGAATTATTTTTGCCCAAATACGCAGAGGAGTCTTTAGGTCTTTGATCTTATTTGATGGTTTACCAGAGGTGAAAATTTCTTTAGCAATCACAACAGCATCAGATACTCTATCCATATCACTACATTTGATACCATTGCCATCAGTTTCAAAGAGTTTGGCAATGTGATCTTCAGAGATGATAATCTGTTTACCAAGCACATAAGAGGTAACCTGTGCGTCATTTGAATAGGCATACATCCAAAATTCTTTAACCAGTTTAGGGAAGACTGGTCCCATTAGCCTGTCAAAGTATTTGTCCCAGCCCTGAGCTTCAACCTGAGGGAGGAGGTCAAAACCATTTTCCTTCAAGCTTGCGAAATCCACGAACAACTCACACAGTACTTCCAGTTTATCAGCAGGAATGGAAAGAGTCTTTGAGGGTTCAACATAGTGATCATCAGAGAAATCTTTGCGTTGAGATGATGAAGCCATTTAGTTACTAAGATGAACTGTTAGGGTTTAGGGTTTTTAGAGAACAAAATGAGGAAGCACAAGAGACTGAGAAAAATTCAAAGAGAGTAAGATGCGGGTAAAATTTGAAAATGAGAAATACACTTGACATTTATAAAAAATTAAAGCAATTAATTAATTGAGAAATTAGTGGGAAACAATTAAGTTTGAAAACATAATGATTAACAACATTAAATGTGCTGACATGGGGTAAAGCGTAAACGATTCTGGAACAGTTACCCAAGAGATTTTCTTGCCTTTTTGGTGTCAAACCTAGCCGTATCAGATTCCAGAATCTCAACAGTTATCCTTCTGAGCGAACAGTTGCCAAGGCACGTTCTGTCACTCTGTAGAATTTGGACACGTGTTTTGATTCTGATGGAAGTCCTTAGAGCTTTGTTGACAGTTGTTTGATATGAAGATCTGCAAGTTAATCTTTTGAACAGAAGTTCTAAGAGTAAAAAGTTAGAGCATAGAATCTTCTGAGATAATCATATAAAAGATAAATATCAGAACTTCGAGAGATAAAACATATGATTAAGTCATTTTCATTCTGGACATAATTTCATGCTAAGGTTGGTTAGAATGAAATTAAATCTATCTTCAGAGAGGGGTTTTGTAAAAATATCAGCCCATTGGTGATTTGTGTCTATAAATTTTAACATTAAAATTCCCTTCTGAGTATAGTCCCTAATGAAGTGATGTTTAACTTCTATGTGTTTAGCTCTAGAATGTAAAATGGGATTTTTAGAGAGACAAATAGCAGAAGTATTGTCACAGAGGATTGGAATGTTACTCTCATAGATATTGAAATCTTCAAGCTGATTTTTCATCCAGAGCATCTGAGTATTGCATCCAGCAGCTGCAATGTATTCAGCTTCTGCAGTTGATAATGCTATGGTTGGTTGTCTTTTGCTAGACCAAGAGATTAGATTGTCTCCTAGAAATTGACAACTTCCAGAAGTACTTTTTCTTTCTGTTCTGTCTCCAGCAAAGTCAGCGTCACAATATCCTACAAGTTTATACTTTTCTGATCTTCTGTAATACAGACCAAGATTAGTAGTACCTTTCAGATATCTAAAGATTCTCTTAACTGCTGTTAAGTGAGTTTCTCTAGGATCTGATTGGAATCTAGCACATAAACATACACTGTATAGAATGTCTGGTCTAGAAGCAGTAAGATAGAGAAGTGATCCAATCATACCTCTGTAGAGCTTCTGATCTACTTTCTTACTTACCTCTTCTTTCTCCAAGATACACGTAGGATGCATGGGAGTTTTGGATATTGAGCTTTCTGATAAATCAAATTTCTTCAGAAGTTCTTTTACATATTTGCTTTGATGGATATATGTTCCTTCAGATGTTTGATTTATTTGAATTCCCAGAAAGAACTTTAATTCTCCCATCATGCTCATTTCAAATTCTGCCTGCATAGATTTAGCAAATTCCTTTCCCAAGGCACTTTTAGTGGAACCAAAAATTATATCATCTACATAAATTTGACATATCAGAAGATCATTTTTAATGTTTTTACTGAAAAGAGTTGTATCCACTTTCCCTCTGATGAATTTATTTTCCAGTAGAAAATTACTTAACCTTTCATACCAAGCTCTGGGAGCTTGTTTTAAACCATATAAAGATTTTTTGAGTTTGTAAACATGTTCTGGAAATTTTGTATTTTCAAAACCAGGGGGTTGGTGTACATACACTTCTTCATCAATATAACCATTTAAAAATGCACTTTTGACATCCATTTGATATAGAATGATATTGTGATTTACAACAAATGATATTAGAAGTCTTATTGATTCTAACCTGGCGACTGGTGCATAGGTTTCTGTATAGTCAATTCCTTCTTGTTGACTATAACCTTGTGCAACCAGTCTTGCTTTGTTTCTGACAACTTCTCCTTGCTCATTGAGTTTGTTTCTGAATACCCATTTGGTGCCAATGATGTTGAATCCTCTGGGTCTAGGAACTAGATCCCACACATCATTTCTGGTGAATTGATTAAGTTCTTCTTGCATAGCCAGAATCCAATCATTTTCTGATAGAGCTTCTTCTACAGAAGATGGTTCAATCAGAGAGACAAGTCCTAGTAGCGTCTCTTCAGAGTTTTTGAATGAGGATCTTGTTCTGATTGGTTCATCTTTCTTTCCCAAGATTTTATCTTCTGGGTGATTAATATTGCTTCTGGAAAGCTTCTTCTGGATGGGTTCTTCAGGTGTTGATGGAGCAGTTGTATTGTTTTGAACTTTAGAAGATTGATCTTTAGAAGTTCTGTTTGTAGAGATTTCTACTTCTATATCTGCAGTAAATTCATTCTGCTTTGGTTTTTCAGAACCAAGCTTATCATCAAATCTGACATGAATTGATTCTATCACAATACGTGTTTCTGTATTGTATACTCTGTATCCCTTAGAACGTTCAGAGTATCCTAACATATAACACTTTTGTGCCTTAGAATCAAATTTATTCAGAGTATCAAGAGTGTTTAACATAAAACAAATACATCCAAAAGGATGAAAATAAGAAATGTTGGGCTTTCTGTTCTTCCACAATTCATAAGGAGTCTTTTCAAGAATAGGTCTTATAGAGATTCTATTCTGAATGTAACATGCTGTATTTACTGCTTCTGCCCAAAAATGTTTAGCCATATTAGTCTCATTGATCATGGTTCTGGCCATCTCTTGTAAAGTTCTATTTTTACGTTCTACAACCCCATTTTGTTGTGGAGTTCTAGGACAGGAAAAATCATGAGAGATGCCATTTTCATTAAAAAATGATTCTAATTGTTTATTTTCAAATTCTCCACCATGATCACTTCTGACTTTTATGATCTTTGATTCTTTTTCATTTTGAACTTGTTTGCAGAAGTTAGAAAATACAGCAATTGACTCATCCTTGTGTCTAAGAAACTTTACCCATGTCCATCTGCTGAAGTCATCTACGATCACCAATCCATACTTCTTGCCACTGACAGAAGCAGTTTTCACTGGTCCAAATAAGTCAATATGCAGAAGTTCTAATGGTCTAGAGGAAGATACAACATTTTTAGCTTTGAATCCAGTTTTTGAAAATTTGCCTTTCTGACATGCTTCACATAGAGCTTCTGAGTTGAACTTCAAATTTGGAAGTCCTCTGACTAGATTGAGTTTGTTAAGTTGAGATAATCTTCTCATATTAACATGTCCCAATCTTCTGTGCCAGACCCATTGCTCAGTTTCCACAGACATTAGACATTTTACATTTTGAATTTTTAATTCTGAGAGCTTTATTTTATAAATGTTGTTCTTTCTCTTTCCACTAAAAAGGATTGTTCCATCTTTCTGACTAACAGCTTTACAGAACTTTTGATTAAAGATTATGTCATAGCCATTATCACTTAATTGACTTATGGATAATAAATTATGCATTAATCCTTCTACAAGTAGAACATTAGATATAGAAGGAAGATTTCCATTACCAATAGTTCCGGAGCCAATAATTCTTCCTTTTTGATTGCCCCCAAAACCTACGTGGCCTCCATCTTTTAATTCAAGACTTTGGAACATATGCTTTCTTCCCGTCATGTGACGTGAGCATCCAGAGTCCAGGTACCATGATTGGTGTTTCAGTTTTGCTGTTAAAGACATCTGCAACATACACAATTTTATCCTTGGGTACCCATATTCTTCTGGGTCCTTGTTTGTTAGATTTTACAAACTTCTGATTTATTTTGGGTTTTAAATCAGAACTTGTAGAGCAAGATGACTCACTAGTGTATATAAGATCATGATTATGACCGTAGGTGAAATGAGAACTTAGAGGGGTATTAGTATTTATGACAATGTCATCAATATTTTTTAGTTTCAGAGTTTCATTATTTTTCACATAGCCTATGCCTCTTCTTTCATTTCTGCTAACACCATAGATCATAGAAGCAATCTTACTTCTATCTAAGCTTTTAGTAAGAAATTGTTGAAAACTATAATCATATTGTTTTATGATATTATCAGAATTGATTAGATCTTCTAATTCAGATTTCTTCTGAGCTTTGATCTTCTCAAAAGAGTTTTTACATTCAAAGAGATTTTCTTTCAGCTCAGAGTTTTCTGTTTTTAGTTTTCTAACATCTTCTAATTCAGACACTAGACTTTGTTTAACGTCTTTGTATTTGAATTGAAGCTTCTGATATTTTTCAAGAATTTCTGAAAGACTAGCTTCTAACTCAGATCTAGAGAATTTAGAAAATACCTCTTCTGAGTCTGATTCTAACTCTGATTCTGATGAGTGATCATCTTCTGGTATATTTTCCATTAATGCAATATTAGCTTGTTCATCTTCAGAATCTGACTCTGCTTCAGATGATTCAGAATCATCCCATGTTGCCATGAGACTCTTTTTCTTTTCTTTGCTGAATATGTTTCTGGGTTTGTCTTTCTGAAGTTTTGGACATTCACTTTTATAGTGTCCTGGTTCTTTGCATTCGTAGCACACAACTTCTTTGCTTCTGGGTTTCTTGTGACTGGATGTTGATTCAGAATAATTGTTTGATCTTCTGGTATTTCTGAACTTCTTCTGACGATGCTTCCAGAGTTGTTGAACTCTTCTTGACAGGAGAGATAATTCATCTTCTTCTGATGAGCATCCAGAGCTTTCTTCTTCTTCTGCCTGTAAAGCTTTAGAGACATGTTTGTTAGATTTAAGAGCTACAGTCTTACCTTTCTTCTGGGGCTCATCTTTTTCTAATTCAATCTCATGACTTCTCAAGGAGCTGATCAGTTCTTCTAAGGAAATTTCATTCAGATTTTTTGATAATTTTAAAGCAGTGACCATGGGTCTCCAGGCTTTTGGTAAACTTCTGATGATTTTCTTCACATGATCTGCTGTTGAGTAGCCTTTGTCCAGAACTTTTAGTCCAGCAACCAGAATTTGGAACCTTGAAAACATTTTTTCAATGGTTTCATCTTCTTCCATCTTGAAAGCTTCATACTTCTGGATGAGAGCTAGAGCTTTGGTCTCCTTGACTTGAGAGTTGCCTTCATGTGTCATCCTTAGAGAATCAAACATGTGTTTGGCTGAATCCCTGTTTGTGATCTTCTCATATTCTGTGTATGAGATGGCGCTTAGAAGTATAGTCCTAGCTTTGTGATGATTTCTGAATTCCTTCTTCTGTTGAACTGTCATATTTTTTCTTTCAATCTTCTGACCATCTTCTCCAACAGGATGAATATATCCATCTGTCACCATGTCCCAGAGATCTCCATCTAGAGCTTGAAAGAAACTCTCTAGAACATCCTTCCAGTAGTCAAAGTTGTCACCATTGAACATTGGTGGTTTAGCATTGATCTTGTCATTCTGATAGTCATTGTTAATTCCAGTTTCTGCCATGTGTTTATCTTCTGGATCTTTTACTGACACGGTTAAGTGTAATACTCAGAACCTAGCGCTCTGATACCAATTGAAGGTGGCAAAACACAAGGAAGGGGGGTTGGAATTGGGTTTTCTGGAATAATTAAAATTAACTTCTAATGACACGTTTACTTTATCCTGGTTCGTTTGAACTCAAACTACATCCAGTCCACCCGCCAAGGTGATTTTGCCTCTACTGAGGTCTTAATCCACTATTCAATAAGAATACACACAAAGACCTATAATCAATGTCTTCTTGAGTCTTCTGACTAAACTTAGTCACTCAAGGAAAAAATTAATTATTACAAGAATAATAATAAAGACGTAACTGAAAATGCTTCTAGATAAGCAGGTATCACTTAGTGATAGTTACAACAATAAGCACAAGATAAAATGACTAGCTTGAATATATGAGATACGTTGTAATGTGTTGCGTTCGTTGCTCATTTCTTCAAATGATGTCCTTTATATATAGTTCTTGATAAAGTAGCCGTTGGAGACATCTTGAACCAAATTAGGATATACTTTAATACCTTAAATTCTTTCCATAAGAAGAGATACTTGTCTTAGTATATTAAAGAGCATATTCTTTAATTAATGTCTTTTAATAAGGATACCAGCATCTTCTAAGCGGAAATCAGAGATAATGAATAAGAGATGCGCAGCCAATAAATGTGTCATTTAATGCTGGATTCTTCTTTGAGCGTATCTTCTATAATGGTTCTCCTTAGCTTGTACGGATTACTTAAATAAGATTTACTTCTACATAAAATAAGTATATTCATTAGAACTTCTAATATGAAGGACTTTGTTATCATCAAAACACTTAGAGGTTCAGAACCATATTTGTTCTAACACAAACAAGCATTGCAAACTTCTCAGGAGGTTCATTAAAGGCATCTTGGACCAAAGAAGCAGCCAGAAAGCTCCAAAAGGAAAAGCTCCAGTTCAGGTGAGCTCAAGAACATTTTTTCCAGAACTTTGATTTCTTGTTATAGAATGATTCTATGAGTTGCACTGATCATCTTGATGTGTTTGGTTTCGAAAATGGCCAAGAAATAAGCATGTACCGACTGTCTGAAACTTTGCCCGTAAAAATGATTTTCTTTGTTTCTCTTGATTCATGAAATATAAATGATTTTTTTTGTGGGGTTTATGCTTAATGATGTTCATGGGTTGATTCTGGAGAGTTTGATGAAGTTTTGATGCGTATTGAGTGAGATAGAAAAATGATTGGCCGGAGAAGATGACCGGAACACTGTTCCGGTCATCTGAGAGTCATTAGGGCTCAGGATTAGGGTTAATGACATAATTACGTGAGTTTGAATTCTGGCCGTCCATTAGCGCGCGTAGTCAATTCCCGCTTCCCTGAGTTTGAACCACAGCCCTTGGATTGTTTGACTTTCTCATTTTTCATTTAAATTCATTTTTATCTTATTTGTTTTATATTTAACTTTCACGAATTTTAAAAAATAGCAAAACATATTGAAAAATTCTGATTTCTTTTGTCAAATATTTCATTAATTTTCAGAACACAAAAATATTTTTATTTTTATTTTTTTCATTAAAAATTATTTTTAAATCATTTAAATGTTTATTTTTAATTAATTAATGGAAATTAATTAATTAAAAATTCATTTAGGTATTTAAAAATCACCAAAAAATTCACATTGCATTTTAAAACATTTAGAAACATTATCCAACTCTCAAAACAAATTTCTTTTTGGTCCTTGATGCATTTTGACAATTTTCATTGGAATTAAATTTGTTTAAAGGCAATATTTTGGTCCTAACTTGAAAAAATTCATTCTGCCTAACCATGATGAGCTTGATAATGGTTCTTCTTGCATTGTATTCTTCATAGAATTTAGTTTTTAGGGTAAAATTGGTTTGCATTTATCTTTCATTTTCAATTTAATGAGCATTTTTCCTTTTGAGGTGCCTTGAAACCCTTGTTGACTTTGGAAAATCATAACTCCCATTAGGTTAAGAGTTAGGTCCCCTCCTTTGGGCAGTGAACTTATGTAGGGTTAGGGTTCCTTTGATCCCATTTTCAAATTTTTATCATGACATTTGCTTCTGATTTTGAGTTTTGTGTTGTATGTTATGCATAAACCCTAATTTGTGCCTTCACTTGTATCCATCTCTCATATGCTTGCATTAAAGGACTTACCATGACATTTTGTGCATCCACATGATTCATAATGCATCTTAGGACATATTAGAATCATTTTTGATCATTGCATCATCCATTTGACATGTCATACTTTCATATCATTTCATAAACTTTCATGAACTTTCATGGTTCAAGGCATGCTCCATATGCATCCATTCTCTTGTATGCTCACATATATGCATCTTGTATGACTTTGCACCATCTCTTGATATCATTTTCATCATGTGTATGTTTCTGAATTTGGCCTTTTCCCATCCATATGCATTGTTTCATCTCATTCTTCCCTTATGCATCTTGTACTAACTTTTCAGGTTAATGGTAAGTTTTTTTGGGAAGTGGATTTGCCTTCACCTCCTACCTCTTCTCACCTTATCATTTTACATCCTTTCTGAATTCTTACTTGTATTTGAGTGAGATTGTTCACTTGTGCCTCTCCTCCCTCTTTTATCTTCTCATCTCATCCCTTTTCTATCCTGCTTCTCCTAGGTGGCTTCCTTGAAGATTTCTCCTCTTAAGCCTCACAAACCCTAGGACTTCAAAGCATGATAACATTTTAGGATTGTTTAGTCCCCCTTAGACTCTTTCCTTTGAGTTTTCTTTGATTCTTCTCTTCTCATCTCATAATCAAGGACTAAACCCTAAAGGTTTTAAGGCTTTGTGATTAAGCTTATGTCTGCATCCTTCTATTAGGATGGAGTGTATAACTTTAATCCTAAGTGTTAAACCCTTAATGTGTTTAATTCCTTTAATCAATCCATGTAATAATCACTAAGACTATAACTTGTAACTTAGGCCTTGCATTAGGGTTCTAATTCTTCCTTAATTGGTTAAGAAGGACTAGCCCTAGTGTTAATGGACAAGTCCCCCTCAAGTTGTCTTACAAATCATAAAATTCATTTCTTAATCTTACCATTAACTAAAATCCACTTTAATAAAGGCTTTGTTTTGTCATGAGGTTAATCCCTAATCATGGATTAAGTTGAGGAGCTTTCCTTAGCTTAAATGTTCTCATCTATTATCCTTCTATTAGGATGGTGTAATGGGTCCATTAAATCATTGATTATGGCTTAAACTCATTACTTAACACTAAACAAAAACATCAAAAACATCTAAATAATTACAAGTAGGTTAATGACCTTAATCCTACATCATGGTGATTAAGTGTGAGGTGCTTACTTCATACTTAAGGTATTCTCATTACCCCTAATCAAAGGGAGGATGTGATGAGTTTACTAACCCTTGGTTTAGGCTTAAGTTCATTAACTTGTGACAAACACCAAAAACAATAAAAGACTGAAAACCCAAAAACAAACAATAATCGTCTCCTCCGGGACTCTCTTCTCATCATCCTCACTCACAAATGAGAACTCGCTTCTTCCGTCTAATGCAAGACAGTTTGCACCTGAGCCAGACAGGTCATACACTTGAGCATAGACAAGTAAGAAGTTCGCAAGTCAATTTATCTTTAAGTCTCTTTGAGTCGAACTACGGTGTTCTGACTTCCTCATTGCACGAGAGGATACGTAGGCATAACTCAACAGTTATCGAACAAAAGTCTCTGTATATTCCCCCTCAACACAAGGAATGTAGAGACAGGTTGCCATTGATTGTTCTTCAGTTGAAGAAGAAAGACCTGATAAGGTTAATCCACCTCAACACAAGGAATGTAGAAGGCAGTTTATCAAGTTCAGCACTCCAATGTCACAAGTTCTGCAATGCTTGTTAGAGATGAAACTAATTTCTTTGAAAAGTCCTCCTCAAAATCCTAATACTGCCTCTCCTCACTATAATTCCAAGGCAAGGTGTGAGTATCACTCCAACAGTCCTGGACATGATACTAATAACTGTTGGGCATTGAAGAAAAAGATTCAAGACCTGATTGGCGAAGGAATCCTAGAGGTTACTCCTGAAGGTCAAGTTGAGTTCTACTATCGTCCATCAAACACCGAAGCTGCAAGACAAGTGGCCCAAGGTAGCAAGAAAGGAAGCCTACCTATTCCTGTTGAGATATGGGGCACCTTGGGACATCCAAGTGGTAAATTTGATTTCACGGTGAAGTATACTGCTCCACAAAGTTCACAGATTGCAATTGAATACATTCAGCCAACTGGATGGGACAACATATGAGTTTTCATTTGTAATTTCTTCTATTTGTTTAAACACTTACTATTATGTTAAACTTTTGTTTTCATTAATGCATTGCATATGTTTGTCTTGAAATAATCCATTCGTTTCACTATGTTTTGAAGTATATTTCATATTTCTATTTTGTGATATTTAACTCCTGATAAAGCTATAAGCCTGTAGAGGGAGGATGACGAAAACAATACCATAATATTAGGCAGTATGCTTTTGAACAGACTATGCTGACGATGTACAGGCATTGTTTCAATTCCTAAACAGTGGAGATATAAGGAAGTTAATCCCTAGTCAACCCTTTTGAGCCTATGAAGTAGGAGTTTTTATTCACGCACAAATTAAAACCCTTATTCATAACCCGGGGACGGGTAGTTACTCGGTTAACTCAAATATGCCAATTATTTGTGTTGTACACAACTAATGATGGTTCTCTGTAATCATTAAACCTGATAGTCAATATCCAGCAAAAGAAAAGCTTACTAAGTCAAAACCTATGAAGGATACTTAGTAAAACATTAAGACATCCCGCTGACTGTAACCTTGAAATAAACAGTTCAGGCAAAAAGGAAGGGATAATAAAGCAAAAAAAAAAGAAAAATAAAAAAAGAGGTCACTATAGATCCTCAACAAAGAAAAATGACTGAATGTTCAAATAAATTTTTGGTTTATGAACCATCACAAATGTCAGTGTTACAATACCAAATTCCTTTGAGCCTCAATGCATAAGTTAACTGAGCATAGGATTGAAGAACATCATGGAGATTGGGTTGGGTACAAATAAAATTTGAGCCTTTATCCTTTGTTTCTTAAACCGTGAACCAGGCCACGTTACAACCCTTTAAAAGTCCTAACTGAAGCATGGTTAGTTCGAAATCGTACTGCTACAAAAAGGTATCCTGACTCCTTTAGGGCTTATTATAAAACTTGATTAATATCACAGTTTTCATAAAAATTGTTTTTCTAAAATAACTTTTTTTCAAAACTTCAAGACAGACATAATCATTGCATTTTTGAATATATTTGCTTGCATATACTTGAGTGTTTGATAAACAGAGAAACTTACAGGATGAATGTTCAAAGTCCTTCCGATAAACAAAGTTGCTTCTTGGATCAAAGTCCATGTATACAAAGGAGCATAGTCATTATCTCCCAATCAAGGGGGCAGGCCATGATACTTCCTAACTCATTTGGGGCAATCAGGACAGGATTCAACTATGTTACCAAGGGTAACATTACAGAGTTCATAATGCCAGGGGCATAGTCACTGTTTCCCAATCAAGGGGGCATACCAAGTTACTGTTCAATTCATTCGGGGCAATCAGGTCCAGATTCAACAGTGCTTAATAGCCAGGGGCAGCTTTCCTCATCTATCTAAATTACCAAGGGTAACATTACGAAGTTCATGATGTCAGGGGCATATTATTGTGGGGCATTCTGCTTATTTCTCTTGAGGTAACTGCATTCAGATACTTCCATTATGGGACAATTCATCCCCAACCAAGGGGCAATGCTCTCTTTTCAAATCTAGTATCCGGAGCGTATGTGGTCCATCACAATTTGAAGACACGTTCCTCTCATTGTATTACCTTGATTCTCAGCAGAAGCCATGGTGGAAATTAATTGTCTACGCCAGTAGTATCAGATGGTGTCAGTATCATGTCTTCAGATCCAGCAATGAGGATTTCTGGGAAGGTATTCAGGAAAGTTAAGAATTTCAAGAGCTCTAAATCCAATTGGTTATACACTCTCGAAATTGAAACGATTCTGTTTTCAAGTTCAGCTTTACTATTCCCTCTGAATCCAGATTTACTTTTACCCTATTTACATAAGCGGAACATCCATTGGTTTACCAGAAATGCATAAAATGCTTTTGAATATGATTGATGTTTACCAGAAATGCATAAAAATGCAGTAATAGTATTTACTAAGGACGAACGAGGGAAGGAATGCAACGAAGCTTCGCCGGTTCATCCCCACAAGACAACTACAAATCTCCAGTAGGGAAAATCTATCATTATAGATAATTCGAGTTACATCTCCCCTTTGAATTTATGTCCATCTCTTTTATCCTCAGTCGGGATACTCAGTAACTTATTCCTTCAATAAAAGTACGACGAGCGAAGACGGGAGGTTATAAATACTATACTATCAAACAAAACGGGAACAAGTTCCTCATATTCTTCAGCAACGATCGAGATTTATTTTCTCTAGCCAGCAGTTGTTATACAAAGATATCCAGACGCTTCAGGCTGCATGATTCATACATACATCATTTACATTATACCATAACATACATATCCATAAGTACATAATACATTTACTTAGGTGCATCAAACTATGCATGCATACATATTGCATAAACTAATAGTCTCTTTGCAGGATGGTTATATGCAGGAAAAACAATATCCACAACTTACAACGGGTTAGAAATGATCCATACATTTGCTCAAGATGTCTCTGAATAGCAGGCAAACGGTCCGTAAAAAGATCCATTCCCTAGTTCAAGATATTTTTCAGAAGAACAAATCCTGACGTTCTTTTGAGCCTTAAGAATGAATCCTGACGTTCTTTTGGACCCTTGAATAGCAGGCAAACGGTCTGTAAAAAGATCCATTCCCTGGTTCAAGACATTTTTCAGAAGAACAAATCCTGACGTTCTTTTGACCCTTAAGAACAAATCCTGACGTTCTTTTGGACCCTTGAATAGCAGGCAAACGGTCTGTAAGAAGATCCATTCCCTGGTTCAAGATATTTTTCAGAAGAACAAATCCTGACGTTCTTTTGACCCTTAAGAACAAATCCTGACGTTCTTTTGACCCTTAAGAACAAATCTTGACGTTCTTTTGGACCCTTGAATAGCAGGAAAACGGTCTGTAAGAAGATCCATTCCCTGGTTCAAGATATTTTTCAGAAGAACAAATCCTGACGTTCTTTTGACCCTTAAGAACAAATCCTGACGTTCTTTTGGCCCTTAAATAGAAGGAAAACGGTCTGTAAAAAGATCCATTCCCTGGTTCAAGATATTTTTCAGAAGAATAAATCCTGACATTCTTTTGACCCTGAAGAACAAATCCTGACGTTCTTTTGACCCTGAAGAACAAATCCTGACGTTCTTTTGACCTTGGAGAATAGGAAAACGGTCTGTACAAGGATCCATTCCCTAATCCAAAATACTTCCAGAAGAGATAATTATCACAAGATTCATTTCTACTGTTCCATTCAACAGTTCAAATCATGTTGCATAAACGATTCAGAAACGGCCTATACAAAGACCTAGTACTGATATCCAGTATCAACATAAATACATCATCACATCCTGATATTTTAGATGGCATCTCTAAGCCCATCTCCAGTTACTCCTGATGGCATCTCTAAGCCCATCTCTAGTTCATCCTGATGGCATCTCTAAGCCCATCTCCAGTTCTTCCATGTGGCATCTTCAAGCCCACTCAAGCATATACAAATAATCATCAGTAATATTCTATGCACTGGTGAGTGCAAATTTTTGGGCTTTTATGTTCAATCCCCTTCAACCTTCCAGGTCATGACTGGCACATAAACAATCTAACCCCTCAGGTTTCAGAAAATTGAACAGGGGCAGCTGTTGCACCCAAATTTTGCCCTCCAAAAGACAATTCATTGTATACTAAGAGGCTCACAAGGTTCACAAGGTTTACAAGACATATCATGAGGTTCACAAGGTTCACAAAGTTCACAATTAGTCAGAAAGTTTGACAAATCCCTCAGACAATGCATCCTCCTAAGCAATGCATCCTAAACTAGGGTTTTGATTTTAATCAGGATAAATGAACTTCCAAGACTTCAAGTGAGCTTCATAACATCTTATATGTGTACAACAATCCCCATGACAAGCTTCAAGACTTTCCCAAAAGATTTGCTTAGTCAGATGGTCAGATAGGTTAAAATCAGTCAAAGTAGTTAAAAAGTCAAACTGAGGTCAAACCAAAGTCAAACTTCATGATTTTTTGCCAACATCAAGTATATGAAGTAAAATTCATCATTTGATCAAGGTTTGATCATGATTCATCAAGGAGATTTCAGATCATCAAGAATCAGGAGTTTCTAAATTAGGGTTTTCACAGGAAAAGTCAACTGAACTTTGACCAGCCACAACTTTCACATGCTTCATCAAAAATTTTCCATCCAAAACTCATTTTTAAGGAAATTGAATTCTCTACAACTTTGTGTCTCACAAGCCAAGCCCAAAAATGCTTCATTTGGAAGGTATGAGCTAAGACATTATAGGTCGTTTTGAAAGTCAACAAAAAGTCAACAACTTCAAAAGAGCATAACTTGAGAATGGTAAAAGATATGGACATGAGACCAATGAGGTTTGTTAGAGGACTCTTTAAGCTTTCCAAAATGTCCAAGAACACCCTCATAGCATTAAAATTGAAGGATTTGTGCACTTGCAAAGTTGGGAAATTTTAGGGAAGTTTATGAAGCAAATAAGGCCTTAAATCAAATTTTTGCTTAATGAGCCCACCAAATTGCCATCCCATCTTTACAAAAACACCAAGCACGACCCAACCCACCTATTGTATGATTTTTTATTTTTTATTTCATATTTATTTGAATTTTATTCATTAAAATACAATTTAAATTGAAATAAAATATAAAATCATATATTTAAAAAGGGATTTTGCTTCTAGAAAGTCATAAACATTATTTGGATGAGATTGATACACAAGTTATGAGGATTGTACCAAAATAGCAATGTTAGATCAAATAAAAATCAAATTTCATGACATATCTTTTTCAATATTCAAACATCCAAAAAGTCCAAAGAATCATAACATTTTTTGACCTAATTTCATCCACTACATATACATGAACTCATCACAACCTCAAACACGAATTTTTGCAGCCTCTTACACAACTTTCAAACTTCACAAAAACCATAAAAATTCAATTTTCGGTTTCCATATTTCAAGAGGTTTTAAGGTATTTTGAGGACATAAGAATGTTCATTAAGCTTCATTGAGTCGAAACCAATCCTCATTCGCATCCAAATCATTGCATATTGCTTAAACCGAAACTGTTTTGTTCTTGGTTTTGAAATTTTCGATTCTCACTATTTATGCATTGCACACTAATTTTGTTTGTTGATTCATGGTTAGTTGAAGCTTGTGATGGATTCTGGGCAAAAATCTTGGAGAAACAGTGGTTAAATCGTTAGATGCCATTATAGGGTTTATACCTTATAATTTAGGGTTTTCTAATTTAATGGATATTAATTTATTTTGAAACCACAGATCAATTCAGTGAAGTGTATGTATCATGTTTGTGTCAACAATTTGATGAAATCATATGTATTTGGCCATGTATGAATTTCGCAGGTTCAAGAACGCAAAAGAATTCGCAGGAAAATCCCTGGATAAATTCGCAGGAAAACCTGCGAATCCTGAGGAAGAAGATGATGAAGTTGGCGCGAATTTGATATTTGAAAATTGTTTTGTTTATATAATATATTGTTGCTATTTTTTTATCACAAACGCTGCAATAGCTCAGCTGGTAAGCATGTGCGCGTATGAAGACCAAGGCAGGGGTTCGAATCCCACCTCCAATATTTTTTTTGCTTTATTTCCTTTATGTTTTTCAGGCTTAACATATAAAGATTGGTTCTCATCCATTGTTCATCAGCACGCGCTGGCCTGGTGGACAGCTTGTTGGTCTTAGAGATGCAAAGCCTAGGGCCTGGGTTCGAATCCCAGCCCTAGGTAAGTTCTTTTTCTCATTATTTTTTCATTTATTTTGTTTTATTTATATCATATTTGATTAATTTAATTAGTAATAATAAATGTTTAAAATAAAATAGTTATATTATTTTCTTATATAATTCAAAAACTTGTATTTTTAAAAACAATTCAAACTTTATTAATAAATTTGTTTATATTTATTGTATATTAGTAATATTGTATGTATTTTTTTTAGATAAATAATTTAATTAGGTTTAGATTAACCCTAATATTTTTATATATATAAAAACCTAATTTTCTTTATAAACCCTAATTATGTTATAAATCTTAACTTATTTTTTCTAAAATTTAAAGTTGTATATATTTATTTTATAATTTGTTTATATTATTATTGTATTAAGTTTAGATTAAATAATTAACCCTAATTTATTTTTCTTAAAAACAATTCAAAACCCTAATTTTATTTTATGTTTTTTAATTTCTTATGCTTTTTGTAATTATAATTCTTAAAATATTTCTAATATGTATATATATATATATATATATATATATATATATATATATATATATATATATATATATATATATATATATATATATATATAAAATTAATTTATTAAACTATTAATCATATTCATTAGTATATAATTATTATTATTTATTTCTTTTTTCTTAAAAATTCTTAAAAATAATTATTTGTTTAAATTTTAACTTTTAATTTATTTTTGTATATTATATTGTTATACTAACCTTCTTATATTTATTTTGTTTATTATTACTAACCCATTTATTTATTTATTTATTGCTTATTTATTTAAATTATTTTATTATTATAATGTAATTGTACACATTATGTAATAGTTGTAGAATTTCTTATTATTTATTTTTAATTGCCATGGTTAGTAAAATAGGGAGTGCAAATATGTTTGTATTTAAAATTGAATTTAGATCACTAATTTGTAAGATAAATACTTGGAATTTGTACACGCACACACGTAAGTCGATCTTGGATCGTCATCTCACATTCTTAAGGATACCTCTCATGTTGCCTAAAGAAAAAGGTCAAGTAAGGTGTATGAAGCAAAGTCCCTTCATTTATTTATATCATCTAGTCCTTTAAAAGATAAAAAGATCAAGTCCCTTCATGGTTGCCTTCGTAAATGATCTTGTCCCTTTCGAATAAAGATGATAAGTCCCTTCGAATTGCTAAATACACCTTAAAGTTGCCTAATCACAGATGTTCCTTCACTTGTCCCTCACACATCCAAGGTAATGACTACCTATTCCTTAATAATAGGGATAGTCTTACCATTTAAAGGATATTTAAGAACAGAAAAGATTTAACTTAGGGTAGGTTTCTCTTATGTACTTGCTCACCTTTTCAAAACATTTCAAAAACACCTCACATTTCAAACAATTTTCAAAACAAAGGCTTTGTATATATCCGTACATGGATCATTATAAAGTACTTAAGAAAATTTCTAATCACACACTACATATTTCAAAAACATTTTAAAGTGAGCTAAGTAACTAAGAGCCCATGGATAACCATGGATGTAAAGGGTGCTAACACCTTCCCTTTACATAACCTACCCCCCGAACCCAAAAATCTTATAAGGTATTTCCTGTTCTTTTATGCCCTTTCCTTTGGATAAAATAAAAGTCGGTGGCGACTCTTGCTATCCGCAACATTTAACTAAAAGTCAGTTCTCCCACCGTGTTACAATACCACTCACAACTCTTTGTTCATATAGAATCCTGGTCACAAGATCCTTAATAGAAGCATCCACATATTCAGAGGCTTTGGGGGTGGTGTTTGAGGATGAAGGAACCCCTTTTCTTTTTCTGAACACAAGTTCCTTTGCTCTTCTCACTCTTGGAGTTCTAGGCTTTTGAGCAAGAGGAACACTTCCTCTGATTTCGTCCATGGGAGTAGTATCCATTGGAACCATTCAGATTGGGGTTGCATGTACCACATCTTCTTGGTTGAGGTTTTCATCAGTGAGGTTAGGGTTTTGATGTTGAGACATTTTCGAAAGTGGTGGAAGAAGAGTTTAGGTTTGATTGATTTTGATGAGCTCTGAAAATCAGCTATAGCATGCAATTTATTTTGAGAGGATGGTGAGAAGATGAATAGCTGAGAGCAAGCTGAAGCTTTTATAAGAGCCGTTACTTGGAGAATTTTAAGGAGTGGAATACACAGAGTTCTTGACCAGACTGGTGTTGCCATCTGGTGATCATGCCACACGATGTCATATGACATGTTGGCACTTCTCCATAACTACTATATTTCACATAAGCAGATTCCCAATTTACCCCTTAGGTTTTCAAATTGGGTAGCATCCAAAGCTTTAGTAAATATATCTGCCAATTGCAGATCTGTGGCTACATGTTCCAATAAGATCACCTTCTCTTCCACAAGATCTCTGATAAAATGATGCCTTGTATCAATGTGCTTGGTCCTGCTATGTTGGATAGGATTCTTTGATATGTTGATGGCACTTAAATTATCACAATACAATGTCATGACATCTTGTGGGACATTGTACTCTGTGAGCATTTGCTGTGAACAACTGCTTCTAGCTGCAATATATTCAGCTTCAGCAGTGGATAAGGATACACAATTTTGTTTCTTACTGAACCAAGAAATCAAATTGTTTCCTAGAAAGAAGCATCCTCCCGATGTGCTCTTTCTATCATCAACACTTCCAGCCCAATCAGCATCACAAAAGCCAGTGAGAATTGATTCACATCCATGGGAGTACATTATGCCATAGTCACAAGTACCATTGACATATTTCAGAATTCTCTTGACCTGGTTTAGATGGATAACTTTTAGATCAGCTTGATATCTTGCACATACACCTACTGCAAAGGCAATATCTGGTCTGCTAGCAGTCAGATATAAGAGGCTTCCAATCATGCTTCTGTATAAGCTTTGGTCTACATTCTCACCCTTGTCATCCATTGTTAGCTTTAAATGAGTGGGGGCAGGTGTTCTTTTGTGAGTAGCATTGTCCATCCCAAATTTCTTGACAATGTTCTTAGCATACTTGCTTTGGGAAATGAACATGGAGTCCTCCATTTGCTTGATTTGCAGTCCAAGAAAGTAGGTTAGTTCTCCTACTAGGCTCATCTCAAATTCAGATTCCATTTGAGTGACAAAATGTTTAACCATCTTGTCTGACATCCCACCAAAGACAATGTCATCTAGATATATTTGAGCAATCATGACACTTCCTTCTTCATCCTTCACAAACAAGGTTTTGTCTATTCCACCTTTCATGTACCCTTGTTTTATGAGAAAAGTAGTCATCCTTTCATACCATGCTCTTGGGGCTTGCTTCAGACCATAAAGAGCCTTCCTTAGTTTGTATACATGATCTGGACAACTTGGATCAACAAATCCCTTAGGCTTCTCCACATATACCTCCTCATTAAGATATCCATTTAGAAAGGCACTTTTCACATCCATTTGAAATAGCTTGAACTTCAAGATACATGCAATTCCTAAAAGTAGTCTGATTGATTCAAGCCTTGCTACTGGTGCAAAGGTTTCGTCAAAGTCTACTCCCTCAATTTGTGTGTATCCTTGAGCTACAAGTCTAACCTTGTTCTTTGTAACAACTCCCTGCTCATTTGACTTGTTCTTATACACCCATTTTGTGCCAATCACATTTATGTCATCAGGTCTAGGAACAAGATCCCACACTTCATTCCTTATGAACTGACCTAATTCTTCTTGCATAACACAAATCCAGTACTCATCATTAAGAGCTTCCTTGATGTTTTTAGGTTCTATTTTTGAAACAAAACAAGAATCTGAAATCACCTCTCTTGATCTAGTGCTTACACCACTGTTGGGATCACCAATTATCAAATCTTTGGGATGATCCTTCTGGATTCTGATGGAGGGAGGTTTGCTGGATTGTTCTGTCCTTGCCTCAGTTTGAGTGAAGTCAGGATAATCACTCTTTATTTCAGCTTCAGTCTGACTGTCAGCAGATGTTCCAACATCATCTGCAACATCTGCAGGGGCATCATCAATTATCACATTTATGGACTCCATGATAACCTTTGTTCTGGAGTTAAATACCATATAGGCTCGCTATTTATGGAGTATCCAAGGAAAATACCTTCATCACTTTTAGGATCCATCTTTCTTCTTTGCTCCCTATCAGCAAGAATGTAAGAATTACTTCCAAACACATGGAAGTACTTAACTGTAGGTTTTCTGCCCTTCCAGACTTCATAGATGGTGGACAAGGTTCCTTTCCTTAGAGTGACTCTATTATGAATGTAACAAGCTGTGTTCATAGCTTCAGCCCAGAAGTACAATGGTAACTTTTTAGCATGAATCATAGCTCTTGCTGATTCTTGGATAGTTCTGTTCTTTCTCTCAACAATCCCATTCTGTTGAGGGGTGATAGGAGAAGAATACTCATGATTGATTCCCTCTAAAGAACAGAAATCTGAGAATTTTTGGATTCTCAAATTCCTTTCCATGGTCACTACTTATTCTGACTACACAGCTTGCTTTTTCTCTTTGTATTCTTTGGCACAAATCTTTGAATACATCAAACACATCAGACTTTTCTTTGATGAAGTTTATCCATGTATACCTTGAAAAGTCATCTACCACCACATAGGCATACCTTTTACCACCAAGGCTTTCAACCTGCATTGGTCCCATAAGATCCATATGCAATAATTCCAAAACTTTGGAAGTTGTAAGATGTTGGAGCTTTAGATGGGACATCTTGGTTTGCTTGCCTATTTGACATTCACCACATACTTTTCCTTCATCAATCTTCAGTTTAGGAATACCTCTCATAGCTTCCATAGATATGATTTTCTTTATACCTCTGAAATGAAGATGACCCAGTCTTTGGTGCCATAGCTTCACTTCTTCTTCTTTTGCTAAAGAGCAAGTTGAAGTGAGACTGAAATCTTGAGGTTCCCACATATAACAGTTGTCTTTAGATCTGGCTCCTCTCATGACAACCTTCTGTTCTTCATTAGACACTATGCATTCAATCTTGGTAAAGTTTACACTGTAACCTTGATCACATAATTGACTTATGCTGATCAAGTTAGCAGTCAATCCTTTTACCAGCAGTACATCATCTAGTCTTGGTACATTTTGACAGTCCAAGGTCCCAAATCCCTTGATTTCTCCTTTAGCTCCATCTCCAAAGGTTACATATCTGGATGAATGTGACTTTAAGCCTACCAGCAGATTTTTCAATCCAGTCATGTGCCTTGAGCATCCACTGTCAAAGTACCAATCTTCTTTAGCTGATACTCTTAGAGATGTATGAGCTATATATGCAACACCCTTCTTTGACCATTTTTACTTGCAGTGAGGTTTCCTTTGATGCCTCTGCCCTGTGTAGTGTCTATCTTTAGAGCTCCAAGGTTGTTTGTTGAACTTGTTCTTGGGCATGTATATTTGATCAGCATGAAGACTAGCTTTAGGTACCCATATTTTCTTGATGACTTCTGTCTTCTACTTATGGGGTTGCTGATATCTTTGATGTTGATGTCTATGCAACACTTTCTTGGTAACCTCTATCTTCTGCTTAGGGGGTTGCTGATACATCTGATTTGGATATCCATGCAACTTGTAGCAATAAGGTTTGATGTGAACAAACCTTCCACAATGATGACATCTCCATCTTTGATACTTCTTTTTCATTATGTTCTTTTCATGATGTTGAGACATCTGTTGGGACATCTTGTTTGACTTTATGGGATTTGAAGTAGTTTTGCTAGTGCTAGCCTCAACCTGTTGAGCTTTGTTAAATCCCAGTCCAGTTCTATCACCTGAATGCTTATTGTTGTTGAGAATGACATCCAGTGTGTTTGAGCTCCTGTTCAGCATTCTAACAGATTTAGACATATGTTCCAACTTGGAGTTGAGAAGACTTACTTCACTTTTCAAAGTGTCAATGGTTTCTAGATTACTTGTCTTTTCAACCTTTAATGCCTCAATCTGCTTCTTCTGCTTTATAATCTCCATGCATACTTCAGTGCTCCTTTTACACAGCTCTCTGTATGATTTTTCAAGCTCTTCAAAAGTATGCTCCTCATCACTGCATCCACTTTCAGATTCACATACTCCAGCTAGAGCAGTGATGTGCTTTGCTGATTCTTCTTCTGAATCACATCCTGAGTCTTCATCAGACCAGGTCACAGAGAGACCTTTCTTCTGCTTCTTTAGATAGGTAGGGCATTCATTTCTGATGTGTCCATATCCTTCACATCCATGACATTTAATCCCTTTTTCTTGATTTGTCTTTTCATCATAATATGACCTTCTATTAGCATCATAAGGTCTTTTATTCTCAGAAGAATTTGAGTTTCTTCCACTTGATTTGGACTTGTTATCCATTCTTTTGAGAAGCTTGTTGAATTGTCTTCCAAGCATAGCAATTGTTTCTGATAAATTTTCTTCAGGGCCTGCTTCATGATTTTCTTCTTCTTTATCAGTATTTGAAACCAAGGCAATGCTTTTGTTCTTCTTTACAATTGTATCATTCATTCCCATCTCAAATGTTTGAAGGGAACCAATGAGCTCTTCAACCTTAATTTTGCATATGTCTTGAGCTTCTTCAATTGCTGTAACCTTCATGTCAAATCTTTTTGGTAAAGATCTGAGAATCTTTCTTACCAGCTTTTCATCACTCATCTATTCTCCCAAAGCACCAGAAGTATTAGCTATTTCTAAGATGTTCATGTAAAAGTCATGAATTGTCTCATCTTCCTTCATTCTCAAGTTTTCAAACTTGGTGGTGAGAAGTTGAAGTCTTGACATCTTCACCTTTGATGTTCCTTCATGAGTTGTTTTAAGAGTGTCCCAAACATCTTTGGCCAGCTCACAGTGATGCACAAGTCTGAATATGTTCCTATCAATGCCATTGAATAGGGCATTTAAGGCCTTGGAATTACCAAGTGCTGAATCTTCTTCCTCCTTGCTCCATTATTCTTCAGGTTTCAACACTTTTGCCCCATCCTTGTTGTCTTGGACAGGGTGCTCCCATCCTTTATTGACTGCTTTCCAAGCCCTATTATCAAGTGATTTTAAGAATGCTACCATTCTTGGCTTCGAGTAGTCATAGTTTGATCCATCCAATATAGGTGGTCTATTGACAGATCCTACATCTCTGTCCATGTTCCCAAAATTTGCTGTCCCTAGATCTCACCAAGTTAAACAGGCAGGGTGCCTGCTCTGATGCCAATTGAAATTCTGGGATCAGGTACGTGATGTCGAATGAGATGTTTAAACACTTGAAGACTTAACAAAAACTTAAAGTGCAGGTAAAGTAAACAACACAGGAAATTGTTAACCCAGTTCAGTGTATCTTCACACTTACATTTGGGGGCTACCAAGCCAGGAAGGAAATCCAATATAAGTAATATTAATTCTAGACTTAAACCACTCAGTTTAATCTTCACTTAATATCTACCCAAGGAAATTTCTACCTAAGAAACAACTTAGATATGAGTACCAACTCACTCCCCCTCAATCACACAGTGATATGTTTACAAGTTTAATAAAATTGAAGTCACACTTCAAACACAACAGCTTGATTTTACTTCACAGTTTCAATCAAGACACAATACACTTTTGCTTAAAAGCTCATAAAGTGATACACATATAAAACCTACTATTAAAACACAAACACCCTATTTAGTCTTCTTAATTTCGTACTCTATTCTGAGAGTTTCTGTTGCTTAAATAGATGCTTGGATTTTGGGCTTTCTGTAGGTTATCCAATCCTGATACGCATGCTGCTATCACCTTGAATTAGGGTTTGTTACTTCCTTGATTCTAGGTGAGTCAGTTCTTCTATTTATACTGAAATCATATAACCAATCTCCCTACAAATGCGCCTTCTACTGTTTTATCCAATCACAGTTCATTCCAGATAAATTCCCTGAATTTACTCAGTTCTGTTTAAGCATTATTTAATTCTGGTAGCAGGTTTGAGATGTCACAACATCTGGTGTGACATCCTGAAATCTGAAATTACTTCATTAACTTATACAATGTCACAACATCTGGTGTGACATCCTGAATTAAGTTCATTAACTTATACTCTGTTTGATAATATCACAACATCTGATGTGACATCCTGAACTAAGTTCAATACTTCTTGTTGGTCCAAAAATTCTGCCAATTCTAAACATCTACAGATGTGATAGTTGACAATAATGCACAAACTCAGGGGGAGAGTTTTTTTCACATCTTTCAAAATTTTCCATCATCAAAAAGGGGGAGTTTGTGAGAAATTCTCTCTTTTGGATTAGTTTTGCATGATAGCAAATTTTTATGCCTTTTGCTTCTTGTGCATTAATATAACTTTGTATTTTGACTTATCATTGGCACATATGATAAAAAAATAGCTTAAAACCAATTTTAATCTTGTATGTATCGATACATGTTGGCTTGCATCGATACATGTCTTTTAAAAGCACTAAAATTGTTTTTTGTACTGTATGTATCGATACATACGATTGTTGTATCGATTCATGCTTCCTTTATATTTCTGGAAACAAACTATGTATCGATTCATTTGCATAATGCATCGATACATGCTATATTTTAGTTTCTGGAAATTAACCTTGTATCGATACATTCGTATCATGCATCGATTCATGCTGATGTTATTTCTCTGAATTTTTATATTGGTTCAGTATGTATCGATGCATACCTCCATGTATTGATACATAGCAGTTGGAAAATTCACATGCATCGATACATACGTGTCTTGTATCGATTCATAAGTTTGTTTGTGTTCTAACAACTTCTGTTATGTGTATATAAGCTCCTGTCAAGTCAGTGTTTAGCACGGGACACAAATCAACAAATTGAAAGTGTAGAATTGAAGAACACACAATCAAAGAGAGGTTTGAATGTGCAATCAATCGGTTAACGGATCAACGAAATAACGTTTAGTGGTACGATCATGGATCTAGCTGAGTTGAATATTGGAAGGGGATTTCGAGGAAAAACCATCTGGTTTGTCCTTCAAGAACGGAAGTGTTCTTGAGGTTTTGTGAGTCACATTTACAGAACAGATTCAGCCGCAGTGTAAGGTTTGGAAATCGGGTTATTTCGCAAACAGATCGTGGAACCGGTGAATTGTTTGTAATACTTGCAGGAAAGTCTTGATCATGCTTGATCAAGTGAAGGTTCAATAGGAACCTTGTAACCTTGTATTGCAACCTTGTAAAAGACAGAATCAGCATTATTGATATAAAAGTTCTCAATTTTGGTTTGAAATTGAGAGGGAGACGTACCAAATCTCTGAGTATTGTATTCTCTCTTTAACTCTATTTACGTTTTCATTTGTTTTTATTCATTGGAAATAACCTTTAGTGATAAGTTCATTCAATTGTTTATCATTTCGTGTGTTCCAGTCTTTGTCATCTCAATATCAAATCCAACACTGTATCGCATGTCCAGTTTTCTAGTGGCCTGTTCAGAATAGACGGAAGTCGATTCGGGACCATAGTTTTCCGCTAATTTTCAAAAACTCTTAAAAGTTATATTAAAACCTTGTGAACAAGGAGGTGATCTATTCACCCCCCTCTCGATCACTAGCCAAACCGTCTAACACACCCTTGAAACTAGGACCATATCAGAAACATCGATGTCGAGAGTATCTTTGCATTCTAAGGCCTTCACCTTCTCAACTAGCATTTGAAATTCTTGATTATTAGCTCCAATACAAAATCCCGTATCCTTGTTGACCAGGGTGAACTGATCCTCTTGACGGTCTTGTACGAGGACAGGAGTAGGGCCACCAGTTTTTGGAGTTGGAGGTCCATCTTCTCTGTTGTTGATTGGGTTTCCTTGAATGTCCAAGGTGACCACCAGAGGATCTTTTTGTGGGGGGTTAAGCCTTTGAATAGCATCACTCATCTCTTGCTGCCCTAGAGTTATACCCTGCATCTTTGTCATGAGCTCTCCCATCCGGGTGCGATGTTTTTTCAGCTCGGTTTGTACTATATCCATGACGTGTGTCGCTCCCACCAAATGAGGCTAAGTCAGATGGGGTACAGACGCGAACGGTCGGCGAAGGGAACAGTGAGAACACACAGCCGTGAACTCACTGGAGATTGAAAAGAGTCGCCAGCTAGGCATTTTTATCCCGGAGGAAAGGCAATGCTGCATAGACCTAGAAAGATATGGATAAGACGGTTGCGAACCAGAGAGACTGAGAAAGGGGGTTGGTTACAACCTGGGAAGGTATTAGCACCCAGATTGTCCGCCGTACTCGACGGGATCCACGCTTAAAAGATTTGTGTTTTAAAGGGGTAGTGTCAGTGCAATCTGTGTATAAAGAGCTGGAAAAGGATGTACATGTGTCAGTGTAAAAGAAGTGTGAAGTGTATAAATGATGTGTCAGTGTAAGGATGAGAGTATGCTCATGATCATGAGGCTAAGAGAATGATGCTGAAAGAGGGGGAATATACAGAGACTTTTGTTCGATAACTGTTAAGTTATGCCTACGTATCCTCTCGTGCAATGAGGAAGTCAGAACACCGTAGTTCGACCCAAAGAGACTGAAAGATGAATTGACTTGTGAACTGCTTACTTGCCTATGCTCAAGTGTATGATCTGTCTGGCACAGATGCAAACTGTCTTGCATTAGACGGAAGAAGCAAGTTCTCGTTTGTGAGTGAGTGAGATGAGAAAAGAATCCCGAAGGAGACGATTATTGTTTGTTTTTTTGTATTTTCAGTCTTTTATTGCTTTTGAAAGTTTGTCATAAGTTAATGAGCTTAAGCCTAAACCAATGGATTTAGTAAACTCATCACATCTTCCCTCTGATTAGGGGTAATGAGAGTACCTTAAGTGTGAAGTCAGCTTCTCACACTTAATCACCTTTGGTGCAGGATTAATATCATTAACCTACTTGTGATTATTTAGATGTTTTTGTTGTTTTTGTTTAGTGTTGAGTAATGAGATTAAGCCATAATCAGGGATTAAACAGACTCATTACACCATCCTAATAGAAGGATAATAGATGAGAAGGTTTAAGCTGAGGAAAACTCCTCAACTTAATCCATGATTAGGGATTAAACTCATGACAAAACAAGCCTTTGATTAAGTGGATTTTACTTAATGATGTGATGAAGAAGTGAGTTTTATGATTTGTAAGACAACTTGAGGGGGACTTGTCCATTAACACTAGGGTTAGTCCTTCTTAACCAATTAAGGAAGAATTAGAACCCTAATGCAAGGCCCAAGTTACAAGTGTGATGTCTTGATACTTATTAGATGGATTGATTAAAGGAGTTAAACACATTAAGGGTCTAACACTTAGGATTAAAGTTATACACTCCATCCTAAGAGAAAGATGCAGGCATAAGCTTAATCACAAAGCCTTAAAGCCTTTAGGGTTTAGTCCCTGATTATGAGGTGAGAAGAGAAGACTCAAAGAGACACAAAGGTGAAAACTAAAAAGGGGGACTAATCAAAACCCTAATCATTGTCATGCTTGGTTGTTCCTAAGGTTTGTGAGGTTTTCAAGAACAATCTTCAATGGAACCACCAGGAAGCAGATGAAAGGATCAAGAGAAGCAAAGTGACTTGCTTCATTCAAGAAGTCAAGTCACTTGAAGGAAGAAAGTGGGAAGAAGAAGAATGAGCAAACTCAAACTCAAACACATATAAAAATGCAGCAATGGATGCAAGAGAGATGAAAAGAAAAGTTGTGAGAAGTGAAGGCAAATCCACTTCCCAAAATCACTTACCACCTGAAATGTTAGAAAAGAAGTGCAATGCAATGCAAAATGGGATGGAATGACATGATGCAAACCAAAACCAGAAGCACATACATGATGCTAATGATGCTATGAGATGCTACAAATATGAGGCAGCACATGGAAATAATCATACAAGTTCATGAATGCAAATGAAGCAGGTTAAGAACCCTGAAAACACATGAAAAGTTATGAAGTGCACATGGCATACAACATGGCAAATACATGATGCAATAATCAAACATGCTTTCTATATGTCTTATGATGTCAAATGAATCACATGGAAGCATGGAATGTCATGGCAAGTCATGTTATGCAAGAGAATGCAAGATGGATGCATATGGAAGCCCAAATTAGGGTTTATGAATCAAACATCAAACACAAACCAAAACCAGAAGCAAACCCTAAGATAAAAAATGGAAAATGCCACACAAAGGACCCCTAATCCCATACTAAACCAATGCCCAAAGGAGAGGTCTCAACCCCTAACCAAATTCAAGTTATGGTTTTTACAAGTTTCTAGGGTTTTTAGGGTTTCTAAACAAAAGAAATGCCAAACAAATTGAAAATGAAAGATCAAATCATGCCAATTTAATCTTACAAACTTCATGCTAAACACAATGCAATGCCAAAAGAATCAATGTCCAACTCCTCATGGATAGGCATAAATGATTTTTTGAACTATGGATCAAATTAATTCACAAAAACAAATTTAATTCAATGAAAAATTCTCAGAATACATCAAGATCAAAAAAAGAAATTTGGTTTGAAGGTTAGACAATGTTTCTAAATGTCTTAGAACATTTCATGAATTTTTTGGTGATTTTTAAATACCTAAAAGTATTTTTAATAAATTAATTCTCATTAATCAATTAAAAATAAACTTTTAATTATTTAAAAATACATTTTAAATGCTAAAAATGAAAATAAAAATATTTTTGTGTCATAAAAATTAATGAAATCCAGGATAAAAAATTTCATAATTTTTAGACAAGTTTTGCTATTTTAAATAAATTGCACAAGTAAAATAAAAAGAAATGCAATAAAAAATTGAAATAAAAGAAAGTAATCAGAAGGAGAGGTTGAGATTCATTCTGGGTTCAAAGGGTTTGAATAGGCGCGCATCTGGACGGCCCAAATTCAAACCTCCCTAATTCTAATTAATTAAACATTAATCCATAATTAAATCTTAATGAAACGATCCTGGCCCTCCAATCACGCGCGGGAAACGCAATCCATTGGCCCACGTTCAAACCTGGTGCCCTAACCCTAATTAGCAGTTAATGACTTTCAGGCTGCCGGAGAAGACTTCCGGTCGTCTTCTCCGGCCAGCACCTTCCCTGAAAAATGCTAACTTTCACCCTAGCTCACTAAAACCTAATTTTCTTGCCCAGAAATCAACCCCACACATCATGGAACAAGAATCCACAGCCAAAACAAATTTATTTTACATAACAAAGCTGAATCGAAGCAAAAGGGGTTTAGGTCAAAAATTTTCAGAAACACCATACATGCTCAAAACTCAATGATTTTCGAAACCAAACACATCATCATGACCAGTGGAACATAGAGAACCAATTAAGAACTTAAAAATGAGTTCCTGGGAAAAATGTTCATGAAGCTCACCTGAACTGGAGCTTTGATCTCTGGCACCTTCTGGCTAGTTCTTTGGCTCAAACAGGTCCCAATGATCCCCCTTTGAAGCTTTGGATACTTGGTTGGAGTTTAAACAACCTCCTGAGTGAGTTTGCAGAAGCTCTGACCAAAGGGAGTGTGAAAATCGTGTTTGTGATATGGAGGGTCTTAGGCCAAAACAAGGGTTGGTTTCTGGTCCATGGAGCAAGGTGAGTTGATTGGTGAAACTTGTTTGGATGTTTGTGAGTTGAGCAGAGAGATTCGAATGGTTTTGCTCTTGGGAGTGAGAATGGAGAAGTGGTGTTCTTGCTTGGTTCAGGCCCAAGTCTTGTTGGTTTAGGCTCAGTGTGACAAGGTGAGAATGATGGTAAGACTTGCTTGAATGTTTGTGATGTGTGGAGGCAGATTCGAAGAGAAATGCAAATGGGGTGTTTTTTGTGAATGTCCTCTTCTGGCCTGTTTCAGCTTGGCTTCTTGATATCTTTGGCTTGCAAATGGATAACATAAAATAATCCTATAGGTCAGATGATTTGACCTGGCCTTTATTGATTGGTAAGTTCACTTTTGCCAAAAGTCCACTCTTTGTGTAAGGAAGGTATGGCTTGGTTCTAGGCTTGGTACAAGGGCTAGGGCTAGCGCAGCATGGTGAGGTGAGATGCTATGGCTGGTTCAGCATCCAAGAAATCAAGTGGGTGAGATGTGATGATAGTTTTTGCAAGTTGGTCACCTTTGGAAACTTCATGAAAATGCCTTGTTACACAAACCATGAACATGAGAAACTTTGGTCCAATTCTGATTTTTAGAACTCATGTGATGTTTGTACATTGGTTTGAAGTGAACTAGAAGTTACAAATGGTCTTGGTTCATGATTTTGCAAATTTCTCATTTGAGGCATGTCTTGAAAATTAGTGATTTTGGCCAACTTTGTCACACCATAACTTTTGATCCAAGAAGAATTAGATCATGTTCTTGTACTTTTTGAAAAGGGAAAAATGTGTTCTACAACTTTCATGACCAAAGTTTTCCCATTTGAAGCATTTTTGGATCAAGAATCAAGGCTTGAAAAATGACCTAAAATGACATGTTCTTGAAAAGTCAACTATGCCCTAAAAAGTCAACTTTGCAAAAACTTCAAATTCTTGATTTTTGTGAACTTCAACCTTCTTCTATGATCAAATAAAGATCAAAAACACTCAAAATGATGAAGATCACCCCTTGGTTGGGTCATTGGGGGCCCCAGATGCCCTGATTTTATACTGACTTATCTGAAAAGTCAACCCTTGATCAGATGACTTCCCCATGGAATTTCTTCATGAAAATTGATATGAATACTCCCTATACCATATAGAGACCAATGGAAACAAGAATGACCAAAAAATTTGGAGTTATGGCCTCTGAAACCAAAACCCTAATTTTAGGTCAACTGTGCAGTCAAGCCTGGCTCTGCTTCCGTACCAAACCCAATTCTTGTGATTCTCTGGCATTCTTGACTTTGAGAGGATATAATATGATGCTTGAACACATATGGATCCCTTTGAAGTGATTGATGGCCTTTGGAGTGGCTCAAAAAGTTCTTGGATTGCTCAGATCACAAACCCTAGATGCAGATGACTTAGAATCTATGCAGTGAATTAAAACTGTGATATGAGATGCTATGATTGAGTTTATGCATATGAAATGGTCACAAGCCATGGTGTGAATGGGTGAGGGCAAATTTGGGGTGTTTACAGCTGCCCCTATTCAAACATGAGTTAGCTGTGCAGGATGTAAGCAACGGCTTAACAGGCAAACAAGATAACTTGTGGTTGAATACCAAAGACAGTCCAAAATTTGCACTCATAGAATGAAGAAGAAAAGGGATATATATTGTAAAGGAAAGTAAAGTATATTGTAAAGTGCGGGCGACGGAGGACGACCGCCGAGCAGAGGACGACTGCTTGGTAAAGAGAAATGACGGGGACGGCCGACATGCTGGGAAGGTGCTGAAAATAAAGCAATGACGGGGACGGCCGACATGCTGGGGATAAAAGGTAAAGCCAAGACGGGGACGGCCGACTAGCTGGGGAAAGTAAGAGATTATGATGGGGACGGCCATCAAGATAAAGTAAAGATTCTCTGGGGATTAATGAAACATGACGGGGACGGCCATCAAGTTCATAAAGCGAGGTAAACAACGATGGGGACGGCCATCGGGTTAAAAGGAAAGGAAAAGGGACCACGACGGGGACGACCATCGGGTTAAAGAAATAAATGAAATAAATAGATGATGGGGGACGGCCATCAAAGGTGAAGGACGATCACCTAGCAGGGGACGACTGCTCTGTTGGGGAGTAAAGGAATTATGATGGGGACGGCCATCAAAGGTGGAGGACGATCACCTGGCAGGGTACGACTGCCGAAAATATCGCGACATAGGACGAATGACGGATAAAAGGTCAACGACGGGGACGGCCATCGGACGAGCATGATGGAGGATGACCATCAAGAGGTGGAGGACGACCACCTAGCAGGGGACGACTGCTCTCAGGGTTTGTCATGACATAGAATGAATGTCAGATAACCAAAATCAACAATGGGGACGTCCATTGGATAAAATGATGAAGGACGATCATCAAGAGGTGGAGGACGACCACCTAGCAGGGGACGGCTGCTAAAATCAACGATGGGGACGGCCATCGGATGAGCATGACGGAGGACGACCATCAAGAGGTGGAGGACGACCACCTAGCAGGGGACGGCTGCTCTCAGGGTTTGTCATGACATAGAATGAATGTCAGATAACCAAAATCAACAATGGGGACGGCCATTGGATAAAATGATGAAGGACGATCATCAAGAGGTGGAGGACGACCACCTAGCAGGGGACGGCTGCTAAAATCAATGATGGGGACGGCCATCGGATGAGCATGACGGAGGACGACCATCAAGAGGTGGAGGACGACCACCTAGCAGGGGACGGCTGCTCTCCGGGTTTATCATGACACAGGACGAGTGTTAGATAAGAAGGAAAATTTGCTCTGTTGGCAATTTACTGGGGAGTGGTAAACACGGACGAGTGTTTATATCCAAGAAACAAAAGGTATAAGTGTCTGGTATTGTGTATAGATTAAAGATGCGGACGAGCATCCTTAAGACTACGATACGGACGAGTATCGGGTAGAAACAAATACTGATGCGTGTTCAAAGATGATGATACGGACGAGTATCAACCGGTTAACAGAGAACACGGACGAGTGTTGAATCTGAGAGGACTCTTCTGGGGAAAAGTAGACACAGGCGAGTGTCTAAATTCGAGAAAACAAAAGTGTTTGACACGGTGTATGGATTAAAGGTGCGGACGAGCATCCTTAAGACTATGATACGGACGAGTATCATGTAGAAACAAACTCTAGACGCATGCTCTGAGATGATGGTACGGACGAGTACCAACGGGTTAACAAAGAACAAGGACTAATGTCGAATCTGTGGGGATATATAAGTATATACAAGATACGGACGAGTATCTGTGTAGGTATGAGTGGTATGAGTATACATAGATGGGTGTTTATCTGCTGGGGAGAGTGACACGGACGAGTGTCAAGAGAGAAAAGTATATCAACAAGTATATAAAAGTGTAGATGACTGTGCTGGGGATATGACACAGACGGGTGTCAAGGAATTGTATATAGGTATATGTGAGTGCAAAGAGGATGTCTTTGGCTTTCTGCTGGGGTGATTTGACACGGACGGGTGTCGGGAAGTATCTGTAATACGGGTGATCTTGTTTGTAAGGAGTGTTTAGGCGACTTTACTGGGGAAGTGATGACACGGACGGGTGTCCAAAATGAGTATATACTGGTGTTTGTGAATGTGAGGCAGCTGCTTTCGCTGGGACTCTGGTGGGGACTCTGGGGGAAAGTATTCTGCATTCTGATGAATGGTTACTAGTCACAAGTGCTGATTCAAAACATGGCTTATGATTATGCTATGTGTTGGATTTTTGCCGTAATGCTCCGTATTATACGGAATGCTACGCTTCGTGGGGTGAATATGATGCGAATGCCATGTTTATGCAAAGATACCAAACCGAGATCTGGGTCTCGTTGCTGCGAAGATCTTTGGTTGATCTGTGTGAAATGAGCATCCCAGCTGGGGACGAGATCATTGGTAGATCTGACGAGATGCTATCTGCTTGGGGATATGGGTCATTGATAGACCTATCCTTATAAATGAGAGACCCAGCTGGGGTTTGTAGAAGCTTTCTTCACTCTGTTGTGATCTTCATGCGTGACTCTTCTGGATAGAGGCTGGAACTCTGTGGGGGGATGGTTCCCTGACTTTTGCATTCAGCTGAGGGCGAGATGGCAACTCGGCTGGGGAGAAAGAGAGGGATCACTGAAAGACCTCCCTAGAAATTCTGTTACAGTAGCTTCTTGACTCAACCGGGGATATGGGCATCTTCTGTGATACCTGCCCATTCTGATGGGGATAAGTAATAAGTGGCCAACTCAGCCGGGAGGAGTCATGAAAGGCAACTCGGCTGGGGAGAGAGCACTTCGGGTGCTAAAATTGAGTGTTGATTTGCCAGCTTGCTGGGATAAAGTTTCCATGCCCCAAGTTGCATTCTGGATACCTGCAATCCTGAAAAAAGATAGAGAAACGCGCAAGGTAATCTCGAGGTATCCCTTACTGGATTCCGTCATAGGAGTTAGGATACTTCTGAGAGTAAGTATATTTCCTGCAAGCACGTTTTTTTATTTGAAGATAAACATCTGTATTCTTATGCAACCAGTTTTTTAGACATCAGACATTTTTTTTTGCAAATAAAATGTACAAAACGAGACATGACTGAAAATCTGGTTTAATTAATTCATATGCCCTGAATTGGCGAGATACAGTCAAAGGAACAAATCCCCTGAAATGAGGAGATTGTTACAAATTGAGAAACAAAACGCTGGCAGTGTTGATGACGCTTTAAGGAGCTTCCTCTTCACTATGACTCGTATGACTTTTGACGTTCTTCTCATCTTGCTTTCTGAAGAATGTTGATTCTGATTGAAACTCGATCCTTTCGAAGCTTACCAAGTTGTAGGTGATACTGACGAATTCAGAATGCAGTTGTTCGCTTATTCCCTTATTTTGCATGGATCGCCCTTTCGGGTTTTCAATCCATCGGGATACCCATTTTTTGCCTGAGCTGTCCAATGCGGCTTTTCAACTCAGCGGGTGTACATTTTTGTTTATTTTCCCTTATTTTTGCCCGAATCTTTTATTCTGTTTTTGACTCGCCGGGATGCCCTATTTTTGCCTGGACTTACATTCTGTTTTTGTGTCCAGCGGGTCATTTTTATGCGAAGTATTTTTTAACTGCATCTGAATTCACAGGGGACGGGAAGTTTTCACCATCCATGGTGCTGAGCATCAGTGCTCCACCAGAGAAAACTTTCTTTACCAAGAATGGTCCTTCGTAGTTTGGGGTCCATTTGCCCCTGTGGTCTGTATGAGGAGGGAGGATTCTCTTCAGCACAAGATCTCCTACTTGGTACTCTCGGTGCCTGACTTTCTGATCAAAGGCTTTCTTCATTCTTTTCTGATATAACTGCCCATGACAGATTGCAGCCAATCTCTTCTCTTCAATCAGACTCAGTTGTTCGAATCGGGCCCTAACCCATTCTGCTTCACTCAGTTTAACATCCATTAGTACCCGTAGAGAGGGTAATTCAACTTCAACCGGTAGGACTGCTTCCATACCATACACAAGTTGATACGGTGTTGCCCCAGTGGATGTTCTGATTGACGTACGGTACCCATGCAAGGCAAACGGTAACATTTCATGCCAGTCTTTGTAAGTGACTACCATCTTCTGCACAATCTTCTTGATATTCTTATTTGCTGCCTCAACAGCGCCGTTCATCTTTGGCCTGTAAGGAGAAGAATTGTGATGTTGGATCTTGAAGTCCCGGCACAGCTCTGCCATCATTTTGTTGTTTAAGTTGGAACCATTATCAGTAATGATTCGCTCGGGCACTCCATACCGGCATATGATATCTCTTTTCAGAAATCTGGCTACCACTTGTCTCGTAACATTTGCATATGAGGCTGCTTCAACCCACTTGGTGAAATAATCAATGGCGACCAGGATGAATCTGTGGCCATTTGAAGCAGTTGGCTCAATCTTGCCAATCATATCAATGCCCCACATAGCAAAGGGCCAGGGTGAAGACATCATGTTCAAAGGACTGGGAGGCACATGCACCTTATCTGCATAGATCTGGCATTTATGGCATTTTCTGGCATAAGCACAACAGTCAGCATCCATTGTGATCCAGTAGTAGCCTGACCTCAGCAACTTCTTGGCCATGGCATGCCCTCCTGCATGGGTACCAAAGGATCCTTCGTGCACTTCATGCATCAACAAGTCTGCTTCTGTCTTATCAACACATCTGAGGAGTACCATATCATAGTTCCTTTTGTACAGGGAACCATCAGTGTTCAGGAAGAAACTACCAGCAAGCCTTCTCAAAGTCTTCTTATCATTGGAAGATACCCCAGGTGGGCATGTCTGATCCTCCAAGAAGCACTTAATGTCATGGAACCAAGGCTTATCATATTTGACAATGTCTGTTGCGAACACATATGCTGGTCTGTCGAGTCTGGATACTGAAATCTGAGGTACAAAGTTAGCAGCTTGAACCTTGATCATGGATGAAATGGTAGCAAGAGCATCTGCGAACTGATTCTCGTCCCGAGGGATATACTCAAGCTTGACCGTTGTAAAGAAAGTCAGTAACCTCCTTGTATAATCCCTGTAAGGTATCAGATGATCCTGGTGGGTGTACCATTTGCCGTTGGTTTGATTGATTACCAAAGCTGAATCTCCAAATACGGTCAATGTCTTGATCCTGAGGTCAATGGCTTCCTCAAGACCCATGATGCAAGCTTCGTATTCAGCTTCGTTGTTAGTGCAGTTGAAAGTGAGCTTTGCCGAGAAAGGCATGTGAACTCCTTTAGGTGTAATGAGTACTGCACCAACACCACGACCATTCATGTTGACAGCCCCATCGAACATCATAGTCCATTCTTCTTCCGGGTCAGGCCCTTCAGTGTGAACAGGCTCTTCATGATCTTTTGCTTTTATGAACATGATGTCCTCATCAGGGAAGTCAAATCTCATAGGCTGGTAATCATCAATGGGTTGCTCAGCAAGATATTTAGATAGTACACTGCCCTTGATGGCTTTCTGAGATGTGTACTGGATGTCATATTCTGTGAGAATCATTTGCCATCTTGCAACCCGTCCGGTAAGAGCTGGCTTCTCGAAAATGTACTTGACAGGGTCCATCTTTGAGATTAACAAGGTAGTGTGGGTCAACATATACTGTCTCAGTCGGCGAGCAGCCCACGCTAAAGCACAGCAAGTTTTCTCGAGCAGTGAATAACGTTGTTCACAGTCGGTAAACTTTTTGCTTAGGTAGTATATCGCATACTCTTTTCGACCAGACTCGTCATGCTGGCCCAACACGCACCCCATTGACTCTTCTAATACTGTCAAGTACATGATTAAAGGTTTTCCTTCAACTGGAGGCATAAGGATTGGAGGTTCTTGTAAGTATTCTTTGATCTTGTCAAAAGCCCTTTGGCAATCTTCATTCCACCTGACCGTTTGTTCTTTTCTTAACAGCTTGAACAAGGGTTCGCAGGTAGCCGTAAGGTGAGATATGAACCGTGAAATGTAGTTCAATCGACCTAAGAACCCTCGAACTTCTTTCTCAGTTTTCGGTGCAGGCATCTCTTGGATGGCTTTGACTTTATCAGGGTCAACTTCAATCCCTTTCTCGCTTACAATAAAACCCAGCAGCTTACCAGATCGCACCCCGAATGTGCACTTGTTGGGGTTCAACTTCAGTTGGTACTTCCTCAGACGCTTGAACAACTTGAGCAAGTTTACCAGGTGATCTTCTTCAGTAAGGGACTTGGCAATCATGTCATCCACATAACATTCTATCTCTTTATGAATCATATCGTGGAATAATGTTACCATAGCCCGTTGATATGTCGCACCAGCATTCTTGAGCCCAAATGGAATTACCTTGTAGCAGAACGTGCCCCAGGGTGTGATGAAGGTTGTCTTCTCCATGTCTTCAGGTGACATCTTAATCTGGTTGTATCCTGAAAATCCGTCCATGAAGGAGAATACCGAGAACTGAGCCGTGTTATCGACCAATACATCAATGTGAGGTAATGGGAAGTCATCTTTCGGGCTAGCTCTGTTCAGATCCCGGTAGTCAACACACATTCTTACTTTGCCGTCCTTCTTAGGCACAGGCACAATATTAGCAACCCACGGTGGATAACTAGTTACAGCAAGGAACCCGGCGTCCCATTGCTTTTGCACCTCTTCCTTGATCTTCATTGCCATGTCTGGGCGAGTACGGCGCAGTTTCTGTTTAACCGGTGGGCATTCTTCTCTTAAAGGTAGCTTGTGCACAACAATATCGGTATCCAACCCTGGCATATCTTGGTAAGACCAAGCAAACACGTCCACATATTCTCGAAGCAGGTCAATCAGTTGTCCCTTCACTGAGTCTTGCAGGCAGGCCCCGATTTTAACCTCTTTCACGTCTTCATCTGTACCAAGATTAATCACTTCAACCTCCTCCTGGTGAGGAGTACTAACCTTTTCCTCTTGTCTTAGCAGCCTGGCTAGCTCTTCAGGAAGCTCATACTCTTCTTCAACCCCTTCATCGGCTTGATTGATTGGATTGTCAAAGTCATACGAAGTCATAGTCGTGCCGTTGTCGGTGCTGTCTGGAAGGCACTCTCTGCAAGGGTTCAGTTTGTTCATTTTAGTGATTTGATTTTAGTCTTGTTTTAGAAAAGTTAAATAAAGTTGTCATTTTGAAAACACTGCCATTTATTTTTTGTACAAAAAGAAAAATGGAAAAACAGTGAGCGGAAAGGAAAAAGACTCATTTGCAAAAAGATGTCTGATATTTCATTGATTAATCTTGTTGCCCAAAAAGTACAGATGGCCCGATTACAAAATGAGTCTTGTCATCTTGGGCAAGATGCAAGACTTTGATGCATGCTATAAAAATACAGGAAATAATAATTACTCTGCATGAGTAACTCTTATAATTTCCTGGGAAGACCAGTTCAAGATACTGCTCCCCGGGATCTTTGGACGAATCCAGCTTTCCAGGTTGCGTTCTTCTTCCAGCTCGTCTTCCAGACAGTTGATAGCATCAGGGGTGAGCATCCCCCCACTCACAAAGTTGGGCTCTTTCGCAGCCGCTGCTTGATCTTGTTGAGTTGGTCTGTAACCCAATCCAAAACTGTCCTCTTTCTTCTCCACCGATAGCAGTTTTCCCCAGCCTTGGGCGTTTCCTCCCTCAACAACCTTCCGGGCTTGTTGGTATGATGATATTGAAGTACCAGGCACAGCAGATGTTTCATTGATGTTCAAGGCCTCGAACCCCTGACTCATCGTTTCATGGATCTCCCCATCCATCTCAATATACTTATAGGTAGCCAGGTGGCTGACAAAAATATCCTCCTCTCCACAGATTGTAACGATTTGGCCCTCCCACTCATATTTTAACTTCTGGTGAAGGGTAGAGGTCACGGCGCCAGCGGCGTGAATCCATGGCCTACCCAATAGACAGCTGTAGGCAGGCTGTATATCCATCACGTAGAAGGTCGTTTTAAAGGTCTGCGGGCCAATCGTTATGGGCAATTCAATTTCTCCCATAACCGATCTCTTCGAACCATCAAAGGCTCTCACCACCAGGTTGCTGGGTCTCAACGCCAATCCGTCATATTCTAGCTTCACCAGGGCCTTTTTAGGTAAGACATTGAGGGATGACCCCGTGTCTACCAGCACATGGGAAAGGACAGCACCTTTACATTCCATGGTTATGTGCAAGGCCTTGTTATGGTTGCGGCCTTCCGTTGTCAAATCAGTATTGGTGAACCCTAGTCCGTGACTAGCATTAACATTTCCAACTACAGCTTCTAGCTGATTGACAGTGATCTCTTCAGGCACGTAAGCTGCGTGCAAGACTTTGAGTAGTGCGTTCCGATGGGCCTCGGAGCACATAAGCAATGATAGGATTGAGATCTTGGAGGGCGTCTGATGAAGCTGATCCACTATTTTATAATCACTCTTTTTGATGATTCGCATGAACTCATCAACCTCTTGATCGAAGGGTGTTTTCAAGGCTCCTTTAACAGTCTGCTCTTCCTGCACCAACCTTTTTCCTTTTGCTTTAGCAGCAGCTTCTGCTTCGGCAGTGGGTCTCTGAATTTGTGGAGCGAAAAGACGTCCGCTTCGAGTGAAGCCTCCGCCTCCTCCCACATTGTCAATTTGTGGTGCAGGGGTTGATGATTCGAAAGTGATTCTTTGTCCTTCACAGTACAGGTCAGAGCCGTAATGCCAGGGGATAGCATTACTGCTTTCATAAGGTACTGGTCCAGGCACCGTGATAGTGACTGGACTGATTGCAGCTGCGGAAGGAACTGTGATAGTCTGTGGATCGTAATAAATTGTGACCGGTGCTCTGATGGGAGCAGCACTTTCTGAGTTGTAGGCAGAGTTGCTTTCAGGATCATAGAATATTGTGACAGTTGAGACATCTTCATGATTTGTTGCTGGTGTTGTAGGAGACATTGTTGGAAGAATGGATGTTGTTGTTGTAGGAGTTTCAAAATGAAGTGGTGATGGAGTTGTAGAAGAAAAATTTGTTGATAACTGATCAGTTGAGATAATAGATGAAGTACTTGTTGATGAAGCCGAAGAATCGTCCGGAACAATGGTTGTTGCAGTTGTAGGAGGTTCTGGAGTTGTTGCTGTCGAGATTGCCGGGTTTGTTGGAAATGATGTGGTGATCTGAAGTTGGCCACTCTGAATGAGACCATCTATGCCATTCCTCAGGTTATCGCACCCATTGACTGAAATATTGCAGTAAGCACAACCCAACTCACACCCCGGGAACATTTGACATTCGAGGAGCTGAGCCTTAATTTCTACCAACGGTGTCCGGATCTGCCCCACACTGGTTATTAAATAAGATGGCTTGTCTTCTTCAATAGCGTTAATTCTGGGACCACCATGATTTGGCATGGGGTTCTTATTGACATTGGGTGGTGGTGCGAAATTCAGAGCTTTCGAGTCTACCAGGTCTTGTACCTTCATGTGCAGGGCTCTGCACTTTTCTATACTGTGGCCAGGTGCGTTGGAATGAAAAGCACACCTAGCGTTGGAGTCATAATTCCTGGGTAGACTGTTGGGATCCGGAGGTGCCAATGTCCTTAGCTCAACTAGGTTGAGTTTCAGGAGTTGTGGCAGCAATGTAGCATATGGCATAGGGATCGGATCGATTACCCTGTTGGCTTGAGAAGGCCTCTGCTAGAATGGCCTTTGCTGGTTGTTGTTGTTGGTGTTGCTGTTGTTGTAATTTCTCGGAGGATACTGATTCTGTTGGTGGTACTGAGGTTGTGGCTGATAGTTTTGTTGTGGAGGTTGATAAACTGGCTGAGGATGAGCTGGAGCGGGGATGGTGACTGCTGCCACTGATCTGTGAACATATTGGGGCCTGCCCCTGTTGGTGTGGATGGCATTGGTCTCGCCAGTTCTTCTCGGGCCTGCAAAAGGCTTCCTTGTGCTACTGGACGAGCTTGCACCATTGTCTGAGATCTTGCCCATCTTCAATAGGCTTTCAATTCTCTCCCCGGCTATGACAACATCCGCAAAGCTGGTGGAAGAGAAAGCAGCCAGCCTGTCAATATAAGTCCCCTGAAGGGTGTTCATAAACATATCTGCCATTTCCATCTCAGACATAGGTGGCTGAACAGCAGCAGCCAGTTGCCTCCATCTCTGGGCATATTCTCGGAAACTTTCCCTTGACGACTGTGACATTCCCATTAGGAGGGTCCTGTTGGGTGCCATGTCTAAGTTATACTGATACTGTCTGATGAAGGCCTCTGCCAGGTCCTTCCAGCATCTGATAGTTGCCCTTGTCAAGTGAGAGTACCATTCTCTTGAAGCTCCTGTCAAGCTGTCCTTGAAATAGAACATCCAGAGCTTCTCATCCATAGTGTAGGCCTTCAACCTTCCCAGAAATGATTGTAAATGAGTCCGGGGGCATGAAGTCCCGTTGTACTTTTCAAAACAAGGAGGCTTGAACTTATGGGGGATCCTAACCCCGTCTACCAAGCCCATATCCATGACGTCGAATCCCAAAGAGTTTTGAGACTCTAAGGACCTCAACTTCTCAGCTATCTCATCCAACCTTCTATCATAAGCCTCTTCCCCAGCACCCATTACTGTGAATTGATCCTCCTGGGGGTCTTCTTGAAGTACCCTGGCTGCAGTGGCAGTCCCTTGAACATTTGCAGGGATGTTGACCTCAGGATGGAGATGTGGTCCAAATACAGGAGGATTGACATGAGGTTGGACCCTTTCATTGTTGCTGGTGCCGGCAGTCCCTATATGTGGATCTTCTTGATTCTGCCTTTCCACCATGGCCCTTAATCTTTCCTGGCTCTGAGCCATGTTGTTCATTACTTCCATAAACTGCGTCATTTGATTCCTCATTTCTAGCCTTTCGTTTGCCATTTGATTTCTGACCTCAGTAAGGTCCTGCTGCATCTGATCCATTTGAATGCCCGGAAGGTTGCTACGGGTCGGATAACGGTGCGGACGGTTGAGGGGAAATAATCGGCGCCGAGCAATAGTTCCTGAACATCACAACAGAGTTAGTGGCAATAAAACAAAAACCTACAAAACAAACAAAAGTGTTAGCATGCAATGCAGTATGCTTATTTGTTTTCAAGGTATCCGGCTTGGCATTCAGTTTTGACCCTTCCAGACCCTTGAAGATGCTGTTGATGTTGCTTTTGAAGTGAAACTTGGATGGAACAAACTAATACATATATTACAAAAGCAAAAGGGTACATAGTTTGTTTACAAATACAAGCCCTCTGAGGGGTCAAAATACATTACAGGAAAATAAAAGTACATGGAATGAAAACAACAACAAACAAATGGTCAAACACCAAGACCAAACTCATCCTCACGAACTTCCTTGAGAAGTGCTTCGGTCACAGGATCAGCCGGACGCTCCGTGAGATTCCTGATGAGGAGATTCCGGGTCGTAACAGCTGCTGTTAGCTTCCTGTGCTGGCTCTGGTCCTTTGACCTCTTCACTCCAGCCTTGATCTTCAGCTCTGATATCTCCCTCTGGGCTGCCGCCAGGGCTTCTTGCTGTTCTTTTGCACTAGCTTCCAGTTGCTCCATCTTGTCTTGAACTCTCTTGTCCTCTAGAGTACGAGCCTCGGTGATCCTGACCCACCTAGCCTGACTCTCTTTCAGGTACAAGTCTGTCCTTGCTCTCTGGAACTGGGCTTCTTTGCAAGCACTTTTCAGAATTTGTTCTCTAGCTTTGGACTTCTTGATATAATCCCCAGACTTCTCAATCTTAACCAGATGCTCCACTCTTAACTTCTCTAGCCTCTCAATCTCCATCCTACCCTCACTCCTCTCCCGGAGGGTCTTCTGCAAAGCCTGGGTTAACTTCTCATTTCTTTCCTTCAAGCTCTCAAACTCCTCCAAACTGATAGTGGCAGGGGGTGGTGCTGAAGATGACTCAGGCATGTCTTCTATAGTAAAGGGCATCCCAGAGAATTGAGCCCTGGCACGGGACCATTCATAATATTGTGCTGAAGCCACATTGCTGCACTTCCCCAAAATGGTTATTCCCTTGGTTTGAACATTGTCCCAGGCCCAGGCTGCCTGCCTAACAATAGCCAGATTAATTTTGTTCTCGCAATAAAGAATCTCCACCAAGTCCTGTGCCTTAGGAGTGTGGACCAGTGCATAGCCCAGTTGCCTTCTGAACAGCAGAGGGTTGTAATTAATACTTCCCTTAACTCCTATTAGGGGCACATTGGGAAAATGCCCACAGCTGGTGATGATATCCCTGCCCTTGGTGCTTTCGGTGCACCATCTGATATCGGCTGAAGTTAGAGCAGTGAGTCTCTTAGCCCAGTTTTTCTGCTGATGAGGGTTCAAAAATGCATCTGTCCTGGGTAGATGCCTGAGAAGCCAAGTGTGGAATAATGGAGCACAACACCTCACTAATCTTCCCCTCTGCTTTTCATTCCTCTGATGCACTGAATAGTAGAGATCCCCCAATAAAGTGGGCACTGGGTTCTTCAAGATGAAAAGATGAATTGCATTCTTGCTAATGAATCGAGGCTCATCTGCAAACAACACAATTCCATATATACTCAAGGCCAACAAAGCACAGACAGCTTTCCACTCTCCTAAAGAAGCTTTCAGGGTAGCTTGAGAGATCAAGAAATCTAGATGGAGGCCAGGGATTCCAGCTTTGGAAGTCATATGCTGCTCAATCAGGACAGGTTCCAGATGCAAAGCCTTTGCTACTTCTCCATTACCAGGAAAGACCATCTCAGGGTTGAAAGGGATTCCACCCCTGATAGGCAGACCAACCAATGATGAGTATTCTTCCAATAGAGGGCCTAGCTGAAAGTCCTGAAAAGTGAAGCATCTCAGTGGGGGATCATAGAACTGAATGCAAGTGTGGATCAGGCTTCTCTGTGAAGGGTCCAGATCCATAACCATATCAAGTATATCTCCGTAGTGTTCCCTGAACAATGGTATGTGATCTGGAGTGATCAGGGTCTGAATCCTCCTGATGTCAGATAGCTCTGGCTGGAAGAAGTGGTAGGTGATGTTGCTCTTTTTAGGAGCCATGATGCTGAAGATGAGTGGAGACAGGTGTTGATGATAACACTGAAGAATGAACCACTGATTGGCTGGTGCAGATAACTGAAGTAGATAGCTGAAGCAAATGCTGATGAAGATAGGTCAGTACTGGAGGTGGGGTCAAAACCAGAACCAAATGAAGATGGATACCCTGAAACACAAATAAGCAAATGTCAATATGATGCAATGTTTATGTATGCAAATGAAATGCAAGGGTCTGTGACTGAGCTGGATCTGATCAAGAGCTCTGATATAAGTCCAGGACATATTCAAGAATACCAGATGGAGGTCTATAAATCCAGTAACCAAGGTGGGGGGCTCAAATAAAAAGCCACATATCCAGGGTTTAAGAATCACAAGAACTGTTCCAACATGGAGTATTCTTAATCAAGTCAAAGTAACAGGGTATTCTGAGGTCAAGGTACCTGCAAACCTGTAAACAGCCCAACCCCCTCACAGATGGTGTTCTAAAACAAGGATCCTCAGACTTGGATCAGTTATGAGAAGTGTAAACACTTCTAACCCGGAGGTACAGGGTTTACAATAACCATAAAAGTTCCTCCTCTAATTCACCTCAGTTTCTAAAGGTCAATACTAAAAGGTCATCCAGACTTAGCAGGCTTCCCAGATAGCCCTAGCATTGCAGGAAATCTGCAACACAAAGTTCTCAAGAAGAAACCCATATCTGAACCGTGTTTCATATTCCCGCACCAGACCGAGATGGAATGGGAAAGAATATGAACCACTCTAGCCTAGGTGTCACTCAGATCCCAGGTATAGGATCTTAACTCTCAGTGGAACACCCACCCACCAAAGCAAACAAACAGATCCAGCCAGCAGCACAGTATGACAATTATGATATAATGCAGAGCTATAAAGAAAGTAGTAAACAACTGTACATAAAGTAAAAAATAAATACAAGTATACCAACACAAATAAGCACATAACACCCCAGTAAACACAAATCAATCAAGCGCTAGGAGGAACCCATAAAAAGAACCAGAAGCCCTGGTTGCAGTATAAGGTTCCCCAGCAGAGTCGCCAAGCTGTCGCTCCCACCAAATGAGGCTAAGTCAGATAGGGTACAGACGCGAACGGTCGACGAAGGGAACAGTGAGAACACACAGCCGTGAACTCACTGGAGATTGAAAAGAGTCGCCAGCTAGGCATTTTTATCCCGGAGGAAAGGCAATGCTGCATAGACCTAGAAAGATATGGATAAGACGGTTGCGAACCAGAGAGACTGAGAAAGGGGGTTGGTTACAACCTGGGAAGGTATTAGCACCCAGATTGTCCGCCGTACTCGACGGGATCCACGCTTAAAAGATTTGTGTTTTAAAGGGGTAGTGTCAGTGCAATCTGTGTATAAAGAGCTGGAAAAGGATGTACAGGTGTCAGTGTAAAAGAAGTGTGAAGTGTATAAATGATGTGTCAGTGTAAGGATGAGAGTATGCTCATGATCATGAGGCTAAGAGAATGATGCTGAAAGAGGGGGAATATACAGAGACTTTTGTTCGATAACTGTTAAGTTATGCCTACGTATCCTCTCGTGCAATGAGGAAGTCAGAACACCGTAGTTCGACCCAAAGAGACTGAAAGATGAATTGACTTGTGAACTGCTTACTTGCCTATGCTCAAGTGTATGATCTGTCTGGCACAGATGCAAACTGTCTTGCATTAGACGGAAGAAGCAAGTTCTCGTTTGTGAGTGAGTGAGATGAGAAAAGAATCCCGAAGGAGACGATTATTGTTTGTTTTTTTGTATTTTCAGTCTTTTATTGCTTTTGAAAGTTTGTCATAAGTTAATGAGCTTAAGCCTAAACCAATGGATTTAGTAAACTCATCACATCTTCCCTCTGATTAGGGGTAATGAGAGTACCTTAAGTGTGAAGTCAGCTTCTCACACTTAATCACCTTTGGTGCAGGATTAATATCATTAACCTACTTGTGATTATTTAGATGTTTTTGTTGTTTTTGTTTAGTGTTGAGTAATGAGATTAAGCCATAATCAGGGATTAAACAGACTCATTACACCATCCTAATAGAAGGATAATAGATGAGAAGGTTTAAGCTGAGGAAAACTCCTCAACTTAATCCATGATTAGGGATTAAACTCATGACAAAACAAGCCTTTGATTAAGTGGATTTTACTTAATGATGTGATGAAGAAGTGAGTTTTATGATTTGTAAGACAACTTGAGGGGGACTTGTCCATTAACACTAGGGTTAGTCCTTCTTAACCAATTAAGGAAGAATTAGAACCCTAATGCAAGGCCCAAGTTACAAGTGTGATGTCTTGATACTTATTAGATGGATTGATTAAAGGAGTTAAACACATTAAGGGTCTAACACTTAGGATTAAAGTTATACACTCCATCCTAAGAGAAAGATGCAGGCATAAGCTTAATCACAAAGCCTTAAAGCCTTTAGGGTTTAGTCCCTGATTATGAGGTGAGAAGAGAAGACTCAAAGAGACACAAAGGTGAAAACTAAAAAGGGGGACTAATCAAAACCCTAATCATTGTCATGCTTGGTTGTTCCTAAGGTTTGTGAGGTTTTCAAGAACAATCTTCAATGGAACCACCAGGAAGCAGATGAAAGGATCAAGAGAAGCAAAGTGACTTGCTTCATTCAAGAAGTCAAGTCACTTGAAGGAAGAAAGTGGGAAGAAGAAGAATGAGCAAACTCAAACTCAAACACATATAAAAATGCAGCAATGGATGCAAGAGAGATGAAAAGAAAAGTTGTGAGAAGTGAAGGCAAATCCACTTCCCAAAATCACTTACCACCTGAAATGTTAGAAAAGAAGTGCAATGCAATGCAAAATGGGATGGAATGACATGATGCAAACCAAAACCAGAAGCACATACATGATGCTAATGATGCTATGAGATGCTACAAATATGAGGCAGCACATGGAAATAATCATACAAGTTCATGAATGCAAATGAAGCAGGTTAAGAACCCTGAAAACACATGAAAAGTTATGAAGTGCACATGGCATACAACATGGCAAATACATGATGCAATAATCAAACATGCTTTCTATATGTCTTATGATGTCAAATGAATCACATGGAAGCATGGAATGTCATGGCAAGTCATGTTATGCAAGAGAATGCAAGATGGATGCATATGGAAGCCCAAATTAGGGTTTATGAATCAAACATCAAACACAAACCAAAACCAGAAGCAAACCCTAAGATAAAAAATGGAAAATGCCACACAAAGGACCCCTAATCCCATACTAAACCAATGCCCAAAGGAGAGGTCTCAACCCCTAACCAAATTCAAGTTATGGTTTTTACAAGTTTCTAGGGTTTTTAGGGTTTCTAAACAAAAGAAATGCCAAACAAATTGAAAATGAAAGATCAAATCATGCCAATTTAATCTTACAAACTTCATGCTAAACACAATGCAATGCAAAAAGAATCAATGTCCAACTCCTCATGGATAGGCAGAAATGATTTTTTGAACTATGGATCAAATTAATGCACAAAAACAAATTTAATTCAATGAAAAATTCTCAGAATACATCAAGATCAAAAAAAGAAATTTGGTTTGAAGGTTAGACAATGTTTCTAAATGTCTTAGAACATTTCATGAATTTTTTGGTGATTTTTAAATACCTAAAAGTATTTTTAATAAATTAAAAATAAACTTTTAATTATTTAAAAATACATTTTAAATGCTAAAAATGAAAATAAAAATATTGTTGTGTCATAAAAATTAATGAAATCCAGGATAAAAAATTTCATAATTTTTAGACAAGTTTTGCTATTTTAAATAAATTGCACAAGTAAAATAAAAAGAAATGCAATAAAAAATTGAAATAAAAGAAAGTAATCAGAAGGAGAGGTTGAGATTCATTCTGGGTTCAAAGGGTTTGACTGGGCGCGCATCTGGACGGCCCAGATTCAAACCTCCCTAATTCTAATTAATTAAACATTAATCCATAATTAAATCTTAATGAAACGATCCTGGCCCTCCAATCACGCGCGGGAAACGCAAGCCATTGGCCCACGTTCAAACCTGGTGCCCTAACCCTAATTAGCAGTTAATGACTTTCAGGCTGCCGGAGAAGACTTCCGGTCGTCTTCTCCGGCCAGCACCTTCCCTGAAAAATGCTAACTTTCACCCTAGCTCACTAAAACCTAATTTTCTTGCCCAGAAATCAACCCCACACATCATGGAACAAGAATCCACAGCCAAAACAAATTTATTTTACATAACAAAGCTGAATCGAAGCAAAAGGGGTTTAGGTCAAAAATTTTCAGAAACACCATACATGCTCAAAACTCAATGATTTTCGAAACCAAACACATCATCATGACCAGTGGAACATAGAGAACCAATTAAGAACTTAAAAATGAGTTCCTGGGAAAAATGTTCATGAAGCTCACCTGAACTGGAGCTTTGATCTCTGGCACCTTCTGGCTAGTTCTTTGGCTCAAACAGGTCCCAATGATCCCCCTTTGAAGCTTTGGATACTTGGTTGGAGTTTAAACAACCTCCTGAGTGAGTTTGCAGAAGCTCTGACCAAAGGGAGTGTGAAAATCGTGTTTGTGATATGGAGGGTCTTAGGCCAAAACAAGGGTTGGTTTCTGGTCCATGGAGCAAGGTGAGTTGATTGGTGAAACTTGATTGGATGTTTGTGAGTTGAGCAGAGAGATTCGAATGGTTTTGCTCTTGGGAGTGAGAATGGAGAAGTGGTGTTCTTGCTTGGTTCAGGCCCAAGTCTTGTTGGTTTAGGCTCAGTGTGACAAGGTGAGAATGATGGTAAGACTTGCTTGAATGTTTGTGATGTGTGGAGGCAGATTCGAAGAGAAATGCAAATGGGGTGTTTTTTGTGAATGTCCTCTTCTGGCCTGTTTCAGCTTGGCTTCTTGATATCTTTGGCTTGCAAATGGATAACATAAAATAATCCTATAGGTCAGATGATTTGACCTGGCCTTTATTGATTGGTAAGTTCACTTTTGCCAAAAGTCCACTCTTTGTGTAAGGAAGGTATGGCTTGGTTCTAGGCTTGGTACAAGGGCTAGGGCTGGCGCAGCATGGTGAGGTGAGATGCTATGGCTGGTTCAGCATCCAAGAAATCAAGTGGGTGAGATGTGATGATAGTTTTTGCAAGTTGGTCACCTTTGGAAACTTCATGAAAATGCCTTGTTACACAAACCATGAACATGAGAAACTTTGGTCCAATTCTGATTTTTAGAACTCATGTGATGTTTGTACATTGGTTTGAAGTGAACTAGAAGTTACAAATGGTCTTGGTTCATGATTTTGCAAATTTCTCATTTGAGGCATGTCTTGAAAATTAGTGATTTTGGCCAACTTTGTCACACCATAACTTTTGATCCAAGAAGAATTAGATCATGTTCTTGTACTTTTTGAAAAGGGAAAAATGTGTTCTACAACTTTCATGACCAAAGTTTTCCCATTTGAAGCATTTTTGGATCAAGAATCAAGGCTTGAAAAATGACCTAAAATGACATGTTCTTGAAAAGTCAACTATGCCCTAAAAAGTCAACTTTGCAAAAACTTCAAATTCTTGATTTTTGTGAACTTCAACCTTCTTCTATGATCAAATAAAGATCAAAAACACTCAAAATGATGCAGATCACCCCTTGGTTGGGTCATTGGGGGCCCCAGATGCCCTGATTTTATACTGACTTGTCTGAAAAGTCAACCCTTGATCAGATGACTTCCCCATGGAATTTCTTCATGAAAATTGATATGCATACTCCCTATACCATATAGAGACAAATGAAAACAAGAATGACCAAAAAATTTGGAGTTATGGCCTCTGAAACCAAAACCCTAATTTTAGGTCAACTGTGCAGTCAAGCCTGGCTCTACTTCCGTACCAAACCCAATTCTTGTGATTCTCTGGCATTCTTGACTTTGAGAGGATATAATATGATGCTTGAACACATATGGATCCCTTTGAAGTGATTGATGGCCTTTGGAGTGGCTCAAAAAGTTCTTGGATTGCTCAGATCACAAACCCTAGATGCAGATGACTTAGAATCTATGCAGTGAATTAAAACTGTGATATGAGATGCTATGATTGAGTTTATGCATATGAAATGGTCACAAGCCATGGTGTGAATGGGTGAGGGCAAATTTGGGGTGTTTACAACGTGCCTTTGATTACGGCAAGTAGCGTACTAGTGTGAAGGGATATCGTGCCTAAGAAGATTAGTCTTTGAGGCTCTCGCAATCTTTCCTGAAAATGAATATAAGTTAAGAAACCCGGATAACCTGTAAAAAGAAAAAATGCAAATGACTTGAATGCATGTAATGCTATATTCTTTTCATTCTCAAGGTTTATTTTTTATTATTATTATTATTTTTTATTCCCATTCCGGTATTTGAGAATTCAGATAGCCTTTTCAGATTTTAGAGAAGAAGACCCCGCATGACGTTCATATAAGATGACAATCATGGAAAAATGATGCTTAGTACCCCATGTCAGTGCAAAAGATAACAACCAGAGATTCCAACCAAGTCGAACATATCATAAACTGAGATCTGAAGATAACAACGTCCCAGAAGGGTTCCAATTCATACATCAAGAGAATATCTAGGTAAAGTAAAGAGGAATCCCACAACAAGCCTGTGGGTAGTCCAGGTACAAGAGTACGAGACTAAACCTGAGGAAGCGTCATGTCTTTCATCCTCCAACTAAGACGTTTGACATCCTGGAACAACTGGGCTACATCTAGATGATTCGGCTCCTGGATAAGCTTCTAGATAAGAAGATCCCTTAGATCAAAGGAAGCATTTTATTCAAACATTTGTTGTAGGAATACCTCTTCCCTTTTGTCGCTCCTGAAAAAAAGACACTAGGTCCCACAGTGCAGACGTGAACAGTCGGTAAAAGAGAATGAGGTTGAATTGAATAGAGTCGCCAGCTAGGAATTTTTATCTCGAAGGAAAGGTAATGCTGCATAAACCTGGAAAGAGATGGATAAGACGGTTGTGAACCAGAGAAACTGAGAAAGGGGGTTGGTTACGACCTAGGAAGGTATTAGCACCCAGATCGGCCGTCGTACTCGACGGGATCCATGCTTACAAGATTGTGTTTAAAAGGGGTAAGTGTATGTGCTATCTGTGTGCAAAAGCTAGGGGAATAAAGAACATGTGTCAGTGCAAAAGGTGTGAATTGCTCGGGAACTGAGGCTTTAGAAAAAATGCTGAAAGAGGGGGATGACAAAGAGACTTTTGTTCGATAACTGTTAAGTTATGCCTACGTATCCTCGCGTGCAATGAGGAAGTCAGAACACCGTAGTTCGACTCAAAGAGACTGAAAAAAGATTGATTGTGAACTGCTTGCTTATCTATGCTCAAGTATATGACTCGTCTGGCTCGAGTGCTAACTGTCTTGCATTAGACGGAAAAAGCGAGTTCTCGTTTGTGAATGAGTGTGATGAGAAAGGAATCCCGGAGGAGATGATTATTGTTTGTTTTTGTGCTTTCAGTTTTTTATTGTTTTTGGTGTTTTGCATAGGATTATGAGCTTAAGCCTAAATCAAGGGTTGTAAACTCATTATATCCTCCCTGATTAGGGATAATGAGCCTACTTAAGTATGAGATAAGCATCTCAACTTAATTACCATGATGATGTAGGATTAAGATCATTAACCTACTTGTGATTATTTAGATGTTTTTGGGTTTTCGTTTAGTGTTAAGTAATGAGTTTAATCTCTAATCACAGATTAATGAACTCATTACACCATCCTAATAGAAGGATGATAGATAAGAACACTTAAGCTGAAGAAGATACCTCAACTTAATCCATCGTTAGGGACTAAATCCATTAGATAAAAAGCCTTTATTAAATGGATTTTAATTAAATGGGTGAGATTAAGAAGTGGATTTTATGGTTTGTAAGACCACTTGAGGTAGACTTGTCCATTAAACACTAGGGTTAGTCCCTCATAACCATAAGGAAGAGATGGAACCCTAATGTAAGGCCCAAGTTACAAGATAAAGTCTTAGTGATTATTAGTGTATTTTGATTAAGAGGTGTAAACAAATTAAAGGTTTAACACTAAGGATTAAAGTTATACACTCCCTCCTAAGATAAGGATGCAGGCATAACCCTAATTCAAAATTCTAAAGCTTTAAGAGATTAGCCTCTGATTAAGAGATGAGAAGAGAGACTCAAGGAGACTCAGAGGTAAAAGATTAAGGGGGACTATACACAACCCTAAAATTTATCATGCTTGGATATCCTATGGTTTGTGAGGCTTAAGATAAAGGATCTTCAAGAAGGCCACCATGGAAGAATCAGATGAAAATAGAAGGAGGAAGAAGAATAAGTTACTTACTTCCTGAAGAAGATAAGTAATTTAAAAGAAAGAAAGTAAGAAGGAGGGAGCATAAGTGAAGCAAATTCACTTCAAAGACAAATAAGAATGCATATGAGGGGAAGAGAAAAGGTGGGAGGTGAAGGCAAATCCACCTCCCAGATAACTCACCAAAAGGTTCCTGAAATGTTAGTATGAATGCATAAGACATAAAGAAATAGGAAATGAGATGAAATGAGATGCAAAGACCCAAGTCAGAAGTGAATATGCAATGCAATGTGTTATGAGATGATGAAAAGTCATACATGATGCATATGAATGTTCATACAAAGATGAGATGTCATGGAAGCATGTTTAGAAGCATGAAAACACATGGATGTTTATGAAATGTAATGAATGAAAAACATAGCAAATGAATGAAGAAATGATCATGCAATGTTCAAGCATTATTTAAGATGTCTAAGATTTCATACAAATGCTTGAAATGTCATGGCAAGTTCATATGATTGAGATATGTAAAGATGAATGCAAATGAGCATGAGAAATTAGGGTTTTAAGACAATATGAGATGCATATGACCAAAACAGAAGCATGCATCATGAAAAAAAATTGAAATTGAACTCAAACAAAGGAGAAAGTTAGAAGCCAATCCTAATGAAAGTTATGAAATTTCTAAGTTAGCTAGGGTTTTTGGGTGCTTCTAAAGGGAAAATGAAAATCAAATTGAAAATGCAAGATAAAAATATGAGATAAATAACTTAGAAACTATGTGCAATATGCGAAACAATGCTAGAAGAACCAAGTTCAAACTCATCATGGTTAGGCAGAAATGAATTTTTCAAGTTAGGGTTAAAAAATGTGATTTTTAAGAACCCTAATTCAAAGAAAATTGTGAAAATGTGATCAAACCTAAAAGGAAATTTGTGTGGTGAGTTTGAAAATGTTTCTAAATGTATTGGAATGTGTCGCTCCCCCGAAAAGACACCGGGTCAAATAGGGTACATACGCGAACGGTCGGAGAAAGGAGAAAATGAAATGAATAGAGTCGCCAGCTAGGCATTTTTATCCTGAATGAAAGGTAATGATGCATAAACCTAGAAAGATATGGATAAGACGGTAGCGAACCAGAGAAACTGAGAAAGGGGGTTGGTTACAACCTGGGAAGGTATTAGCACCTAGATTGTCCGTCGTACTCGACGGGATCCACGCTTAAAAGATTGTGTTTAAAGGGGTAGGTTTATGTGTTGTCTGTGTGCAAAAGCTGGAAAAGAGATATACAAGTGTTAGCGCAAAAAGAAGTGAAATGCTCAGGACTAAGGCTTAGAAAAGAATGCTGAAAGAGGGGGATGACAAAGAGACTTTTTCTTCAATCAGATTCAGTTGATTGTATCGCGATCGGACCTATTCTTCTTTATCTAGTTTCACATCCATCATTACCCGTAAGGAGGGTAGTTCAAATTCAACAGGTAGGACAGCTTCCATACCATACACCAGCTGATAAGGTGTTGCCCCAGTAGATGTTCTGATAGAGGTTCGGTACCCATTGAAGGAAAATGGTAGCATCTCATGCCAATCTTTGTAGGTAACTACCATCTTTTGTACAATCTTCTTGATATTATTGTTAGCGGCCTCAACAACGCCATTCATCTTTTTCCTGTAAGGAGAAGAGTTGTGATGTTGAATCTTAAAGTCCCGGCAAAGTTCCTCCATCATCTTGTTGTTCAAATTAGAACCATAATCAGTAATGATTCGCTCGGGAACTCCATATCGACAGATGATATCCCTTTTCAGAAATCGAGCTACCACTTGCCTTGTGACATTTGCATATGAAGCTGCTTCAACCCATTTGGTGAAGTAATCAATAGCTACCAGGATGAATCTGTGACCATTTGAAGCAGTCAGTTAAATCTTTCCAATCATATCAATGCCCCACATGGAAAAGGGCCAAGGTGAAGACATTACATTCAAAGGATTCAGAGGCACATGCACTTTATCTGCGTAGATCTGGCATTTGTGGCATTTTCTGGCATAGGCACAACAGTCTGCATCCATTGTGATCCAGTAGTAACCTGATCTTAACAATTTCTTTGCCATTGCATGTTCTCCGGCATCAGTACCGAAAGAACCTTCATGTACTTCGTGCATCAGTAAGTCTGTTTCCTTCTTGTAAACATATCTGAGTAAGACCATGTCGGAGTTTTTCTTGTACAAGGAACCATCAGTATTAAGGAAGAAACTACCTGATAGCCTTCTTAATGTCTTCTTATCATTAGACGATACCCCAGGTGGGTATGCCTGAGTTTCCAAGAAGCATTTGATGTCATGGTGCCAAGGCTTGTTATTAGTGACGGTTGCCACAGAGAATACATATGCCGGTCTGTCCAATCTGGATACCAAGATCCGAGGTACATAATTGGCAGCTTGTACTTTGATCATGGATGAAATGGTAGCCAAAGCGTCTGCAAACTGATTCTCATCTCGAGGGATGTATTCAAGCTTAACTGTTGTGAAGAAGGTCAACAATTTCATCGTATAGTCATGGTAGGGAATCAGATGCTCCTGATGAGTGTACCACTTGCCGTTGGTCTGGTTGATTACCAAAGCTGAATCTCCGAATACATTCAAGGTTTTGATACAAGCTTCGTATTCTGCTTCGTTGTTAGTGCAGGAAAAGGTGAGTTTTGCTGAGAAAGACAAATGAACTCCTTTGAGTGTAATAAGCACTGCACCAACCCCACGACCGTTGTAAATTAACTGCCCGGTCAAACATCATAGTCCATGCTTCTTCTGGGTCTGGCAATTCAGTGTGAACAGGCTCTTCATCAGGGAAGTCAAATCTCATAGGCTGGTAATCGTCAAAGGGTTTCTCAGCCAGATAGTCAGACAATACACTGCCCTTGATGGTCTTTAGAGAGGTGTACTGAATGTCATATTATGTTAGAATCATTTGCCACCTGGAAACCCTTCTGGTAAGTGCTGACTTCTCAAATATGTACTTGACTGGGTCCATCTTTGAGATCAACATGGTAGTATGAGTCAACATATATTGTCTTAGTCGGCGAGCAGCCCACGCTAAAGCACAACAAATTTTCTCGAGCAGTGAATAACGTTGTTCACAGTCGGTAAACTTTTTGCTTAGGTAGTATATTGCATACTCTTTTCGACCAGACTCGTCATGCTGGCCCAACACACACCCCATTGACTCTTCTAATATTGTCAGGTACATGATTAGAGGTCTTCCTTCGATTGGAGGCATGAGAATTGGAGGTTCTTGCAAATATTCTTTGATCTTGTCAAAAGCTCTCTGACATTCATCGTTCCACCTGACTGTTTGTTCTTTTCTTAACAGCTTAAACAAGGGTTCACAGGTTGAAGTGAGATGAGATATGAACCTTGAGATGTAGTTCAATCTACCTAGGAACCCTCGAACTTCTTTCTCAGTCTTAGGTGTGGACATTTCCTAAGTAGCTTTCACTTTATCGGGATCAACCTCAATTCCTTTTTCACTCACAATAAAACCCAACAGCTTACCAGAATGCACCCCGAATGTGCATTTGTTGGGGTTCAACTTCAACTGATAATTTCTCAGACGCTTGAATAGCTTCAATAGATTCACCAAATGCTATTTCTCTGTAAGGGACTTGGCAATCATATCATCCACATATCACTCGATTTCTTTATGGATCATATCATGGAATAATGTTACCATATCCCGTTGATATGTTGCACCAGCATTCTTCAGACCAAACGACATTACCTTGTAGCAGAATGTACCCCAAGGTGTGATGAAATTTGTCTTCTCCATGTCTTCAGGTGACACCTTAATCTGATTATATCCAGAAAATCCGTCCATGAAAGAAAATACCGAGAACTGAGCTGTTTTATCCACCAATACATCAATGTGAGGTAATGGGAAATCATCCTTCGGGGTTGCTCTATTCAGATCCCGGTAATCCACACACATACGCACCTTGCCATCCTTCTTAGGAACGGGTACAATGTTAGCAACCCACGACGGGTAACTAGTTACAGCAAGAAAGTCGGCGTCCCACTACTTTTGTACTTCTTCTTTAAACTTCATGGCCATGTCTGGGAGAGTACGGTGCAAATTCTGTTTGACCGGCGGACAATCTTCTTTTAGTGGCATACTGTGCATTAAAATATCTGTATCTAGACCTGGCATATCTTGATAGGACCAAGCAAAGACGTCAACATATTCCCGAAGCATACTGATGAGTTGTTCTTTCACTGGAGCTTGCAGACTGGCCCCGATCTTCACCTCTTTCACATCTTCCTCGGTACCAATATTAATGGTCTCAACCTCCTCCTTATGAGGGGCAATCAATATTTCCTCTTGTCTCAACAAACTAGCCAACTCTTCAGGAAAATCATAGTCTTCATCAACCCCTTCATCTGCTTGATTAATCGGATTGTCGAAGTCATACGAGGCCATAGCAGTGTTGTTGTCGGTGCAATCTGGAGGATTATCTCTGCAAGGGTTGAGATTTGTTCATTTTAGTGGTTGATTTTATTCTTGCTTAGGAAAAATTTGAATGAAGTCATTTATTGAAAAAACATTGCCATTTATTGTTTTGTGTGAATATAACAAAAATGAAAGACAATGAGCGAAAAACAGATCGTTTGCAAAAGATGTCCATTTGTTCATTAAACATTCATTTGCACAAAATACAAATATGAACCTATTACAAAATGATACCTGACACCTTGGGCAAGATGCAGGACTTGATGCATGCTTAAACAGGAAATAAAAATTACTCTGTAGAAGTAATCCTTATAATTTCCTGGGAAGACCAGTTAAGGACTTGCTGGCCTGGGACCCTTGGACGAATCCAACTTTCCAGGTTGAAGTCACTTTCAGCCTCGTCTTCCACATTGTTGATTGCATTCGGGGTTAGCATTCCCCCACTGATAAACTTAGGAGCTTCAGCAGCCTCCTCTTGGACCTGTCGGGATGGTTTGTAACCCAACGCGAACTTGTCTTCCTTGATCTGAACTTGCAGCAGCTTGCCCCAACCCTGGGAATTCTCATCTTCAACAACCTTCCGAGCTTGCTTATAAGAGGAGATCGAAGTACCAGACACTTCAGTTGTTGTTTCATTGACATTGTGGGCCTCAAACCCTTGGCTCATTGTCTCATGGATCTCTCCGTCCATATCAATATACTTGTAAGTAGCTAGATGACTGACAAAGATATCCTTCTCCCCACATATTGTGATAACTTCTCCCTCCCATTTGTATTTAAACTTCTGGTGAAGGGTTGACGTTACAGCGCCAGCGGCATGAATCCATGGTCGACCTAACAAACAACTATAGGCATGATGAATGTCCATCACGTAGAAGATAGTTTTGAAGATCCGTGGGCCAATCACCACAGGCAGCTCAATTTCCCAAAGAATCGATCTTTTAGAACCGTCAAAGGCTCTCACTACCAGGTTACTTGGACGCAGTGCAAAACCATCATATTCCATCTTGACCAAGGGTTTCTTTGGAAGAACATTGAGTGAGGACCCAGTGTCAACCAAGACATGAGAGAGAACAACACCTTTACACTCCAAGGTGATATGCAAAGCCTTATTATGGTTACGACCCTCCGTAGTTAGATCAGCATCAGTGAACCCTAGTCCATGACTAGTATTGACATTAGAAACCACCGTTTCTAGCTGATTAACTATAATCTCTTCTGGCACGTAAGTTGCGTGCAGGACTTTGAAAAGTGCATTCCTGTGAGCTTCGAAACACATTAACAGTGATAAAATAGAGATTTTGGAGGGTGTCTGATGGAGCTGGTCCACAACCTTATAGTCACTCTTCTTGATTATTCTCATGAACTCGTCTACATCCTGGTCAAAGGATTTCTTTTGAGCTTCCTTGGCAATAGGTTCTTCAGGCACCACACTCTTTCCCTTAGCCTTGGCAGCAGCTTCTGCTTCAGCATTGGTTCTTGGGAATTGTGAGGCAAAGAGACGTCCGCTTCGAGTGAAGCCTACGCCTCCCCCCACATTATCAATCTGTGGTGTAGAAGTTTCAATATTGACTTTCTTTCCGTCGCAATATAAATCTGAGCCATAGTGGCAAGGCAAGGCACTGCTGCTATCGTATGGAACTGGTCCTGGTACTGTGATAGTAACCAGACTGATTGTTGTGGAAGAAGGAGTTGAGACAGTCTGAGGTTCATAATAAATTGTGAAAGGAGGTCTGACTAGAGATGGTGCTGGTGATGAAGGTTGCTGATGTTGATGGAGATGTTGATGTGAGTTATTGAAAGAATCTGGAACGTGGATTGTTGTCGGATCATAGTAAATGGTAACTGTGGAAATGTCTTCATTGATGGTTGTTGTTGTTGTAGAAGGATGTGTTGAACTGATGTCTGTTGAAGTTGAAGAAGGGATTATTGTTGATGTTGTAGAAGAATCTGTTGGAATGATTATTGTTGAAGTTGTAGGAGTGATATCTGTTACATCTGATGGAATGACATGTGCTGGAGTTGTAGGAGGAATGGTTGTTGATGTTGTAGGAGTTGGGACTGTTGAAGCAATCTGTAAAGTGCCTTCCTTGATAAGATTGTTGATGCCGGTCTTCAAATTTGCACAACCGTTGATAGAAATCTTGCAGGCTTCACAATGGGCCTCACAACCCGGGAACACTTGGCACTTTAAAAGCTGGGCTTTAACCTTAGCCAGAGGTTTTTGAATACTTGCAACATTGTCAATTTGGTTCATTGGTTGATCCTCCTCAATGGCATTTATCCTAGGCCCACCATGGCTAGGCATAGGATTCTTGGTAACAATTGGAGGGGGTGCAAAGTTTAGAGCTTTGGAATCAACTAAGTCCTGAACTTTCATGTGTAAGGCTCTGCACTTCTCTTTTGTATGGCCAGGTGGGTTGGAGTGGAAGGAACATCTGGCATTAACATCATAGTTTCTTGGAAGATTCTGGGGATCTGGTGGGGCCAGAGTCCTCAATTCAATCAGATTGAGCTTTAATGATTGGGGGAGTAAGGCAACATAGGGCATCGGAATGGGATCGATAACCCTATTGATTTGTGAAGTACTCTGTTGAAACGGACGTTGTTGTTGATTGTTATTGTTGTAAGATCTCTGTTGAGGAAATTGTTGTTGCAGTGGGAAGTGTTGTGGCTGTGGAGGATACTATTGTTGAGGTGTTGGAGCTGGAATGGTAACAACAGCTACTGATCCTGGCATGTATTGAGGCCTACCTTTTCCTGTATGCACTGATTTGGTGTTTCCTGTCCTACGAGGTCCTGCGAAAGGTTTCCTTGCATTGCTGGAACTAGCACCGTTGTCTGAAATATTGCCCATATTCAAAAGACTCTAAATTCTCTCTCCAGCTATAACTACATCCGCAAAGCTGGTAGACGAGAAAGTAGTAAGCCTGCCAATGTATGTCCCCTGTAGGGTGTTCATGAACATGTCGGCCATTTCTCTTTCCGACATAGGAGGTTGGACAGCAACATCAAGCTGTCTCCATCTTTGGGCATATTCCCTGAAGCTTTCTCTTGAAGATTGAGACATACCCATTAGGAGAGTCCTGTTGGGAGCCATGTCCAAGTTATATTGATACTGGCGTATGAAAGCTTCGGCCAAATCCTTCCAGTTTCTGATTATTGCTCTGGATAGGTGAGAATACCATTCATGGGATGCCCCGGTCAGACTGTCTTCGAAGTAGAACATCCACAACTTTTCATCCATGGTATAAGCTTTTAGTCTCCCCAGAAAGGACTGTAGGTGAGTACGTGGGCAAGAGGTACCATTATATCTCTCAAAGCATGGAGGCTTGAATTTGTGAGGAATCCTGACTCCCTCAACTAAACCCATGTCCATTACATCAAATCCCAAAGAGTTTTGGGACTCTAGAGATATCAGCTTCTCCGCAATTTCGTCCAGACGAAGATCATAGGCTTAATCCCCAGCACCAATTACTGTAAATTGTTCCTCTTGGGGGTCCTCTTGCAAGGTACGACCTCCAGTGTTTCCTTGGGTATTTATGATAGCATTGACTTCAGGATTGAGGTGAGGCCCAAACTCTGGCGGTTCTGTTCGTGGGTGTCTGTGATCATTGTTACTAGTACCTCATGTACATGGATGATTCTTTTCTGGAGTTTGCCGCTCGACCAACTCTCTTAATCTTTCTTGACTTTGGGCCAACCTAGTCATTACTGCCATGAACTGGTTCATCTGAGCCCTCATCCCAGCCCTCTCATTATCCATCTGAGTTCTTACGTCAGTCAAATATTGCTGAACTTGGTCCATCTGTAAGATCAGAAGGTTGTTTCTTGTAGGATACCGGTGAACTCTGTTTATGGGGAAAACCATCGTACGAGCAATGTTTCCTGAAACACACAACAAAGTGAGAAATAACAACAAAAACACCTACAAAACAAAGAATGAGGTTAGTATGCAATGCAATATGTCTATTTGTCTTCCAAGGGTATCCGGTTTGGTTCTTTGGTTTTGACCTTCCAGACCTCTGGGAATGAAGATGTTGAAGAGAAATGAAGCCCAAAAGATAATCCAGGTAACACATAAACCATATATTACAAATGCAAAAGATACATAGTTATGATTATAACAAGTTCCCATGATGGGTCAAAATACAACCAATTCGAGAATTACAACAAAATTGCCATGAGAAATAAAGTACAACCAAAATAAAATACAAATACAAAGAAATCAAACATCCAGCCCAAAGTCATCCTCTTTGACTTCCTTCAGGAGAGCATCAGTCAATGGTCCAACTAGATGCTCTGTGATGGTCCTGATAAGAAGGTTCCTGGTGGCAATGGCACCTGTCAACTTCTGGTACTTGTCTTGGTCTTTTGATCTCTTCAACCCCGCTCGGAATTTCAACTCTGAGATTTCTTTTTGTGCTGCTAATAAGGCCTCCTAACTCTTCTTCTCATTAGCTTCCAGTTGCTCTATCCTAGCCTGTGTCTTCTGATCTTCTTGCGAACGAGCTTCAGTAATTCTGATCCACCTAGCCTGACTCTCTTCCAAGTAGTTCTCAGCTCTGGCTTTCTGAATCTTAGCTTCTTTGCAAGAATTCTTCAATACCAACTCCCCTGCTCGGGCTTTTCTGATGTAATCGTCAGTCTTCTCTATCTTGGTCACATGCTCGATACAGAGCTTCTCTAACCTCTCATTGTCCAAACGACTATCATTCCTCTCCCAGAGGGTCTTCTTTAGAGCTTTAGAAAGCTGAGCATTCCTCTCTTTCAGCTTCTCAAACTCCTCTAAAATGACTGTAGCTACATGCTCTACTGCTGATGGCCCTGGCACATCCTCCAAGGTGAATGGCATGCTGGTGATCTGTCCTCTGATGCGAGACCAATCAATGTATTGAGCTGAAGCTATGTTATTACACTTGCCAAGAATAGAAGTCCCTTTTGTCTGTATGTTATCCCAAGTCCAGGCTACTTGTCGGATGATGGCATGATTATTCTGAACAGTAAAGGGTATCTACTAAATCCTGCTCTCTTGGTGGATGTACTAAGGCATACCCTAGCTGCCTTTTGAAAAGCAAAGGATTGTAGTTGATGCAACCCTTCACTCCAATAAGAGGTACATTGGGATACTGCCCACAGCTTGTAATCATGTCCCTGGCCTTGGTGCTCTGAGTACATCACCTGATGTCTTCTGATGTAAGGGCAATCATTCTCTTATCCCATTTTCTTGACTGATGAGAAAGCTTTTGTCTTTGGCAGGTGGCTTAATAACCAACAGTAGAAGAGAGGTGCACAATATCTGACTAGTCTTCCCCTCTGTTTCTCATTTCTCTGATGCACTGAGTAGTAGAAATCTCCTAGAAAGGTAGGAAATGGATTCTTCAGTAGGAAGATATGGATAGCATTATTTCTTAAAAACTTAGGCTCGTCTATAAACAAGATGATTCCATATATACTAAGAGCCAGGAGAGCACAAACAGTTTCCCACTTCCCTGCTACAGCATGACTGGTGGCCTGAGTGATCAAGAAGTCCAAATGGAGGTCTGGGATTCCAGCCTTGGTGGTCATATGCTGATCAATGATGGTGGTTTCCAATTACAGAGCCTTAGCTATGTCTTCATTCCTAGGAGCAGTCATCTCAGGGTTGAAAGGGATTCCTCTCCTGATGGGGACACCCAACAACATGGAAAACTCTTCCAACAAAGGACCCGTCTGAAAGTCTGGGAAACTGAAACATCTGAGAGGAGGCTCATAGAACTTAAGGCAAGTGTGAATCATGCTCCTCTGTGATGCATCCAAGTCTATGATCATGTCCATAATACCACCATAATGTTCTCTGAATAAAGGAACATGATCAGGAGTGATAAGTGCCTGAATCTGTCTGATGCCTGCTAGAGAGGGCTCAAAGAAATGGTAAGTGATGTTGTTCTTCCTGGATGAGTCCATACTAACAATGGATGCTGATGAAGATAACTGAGGAGAAATACTGATGAAGACAACTGGAGAAGATATCAGCTGAAGAAGATCTCTGAGGAAGATAACTGATGAGGATGGCTGAGCATAAGAATAGTCAAAACCAAACCAAAGATGATGTGGATACCCTATAAAACAAATAGACAAATATTAAAATGATGCAAAATGATGTATGCATAATGATATGCAAGGGTTTGTGATCAGGTGCTGGACTTGTCATTTGCTTTGGTAGGGTCCATGAGTGTTCATAAGTCCGGATGAGGGTCTGAGAACCAGTAACCAGGTGGGGGACTCAAATAAAGAGTCACAAGACCAGGGTTTCATAGAATCAGTCCAAAATAGTGTAACCTTAAAACAATATTAGTAACAGGGTATGTTGAGGCCAAGGGTTCCAACAAACCTGTAAACATCCCAACCCACTCACAGGTATTGTTCTAGAACAAGGATCCTCAAACTTGGATCTATTATGAGAAGTGTAAACACTTCTAACCCAGAGGTACAATGTTTACATTAATCATAAAGGACCCTCCTTTAATTCACCTCAGATGCTGAAGGTCATCTAAAAAGGTCATCCAGACTTAGCAGGCTTCCCAAATAGCCCTAGTACTACAGGAAATCTGTAGCACAAAGTTCTCAAGAAGAAACCCATGTCTGGACCGTGTTTCATATTCCCGCACCAGACCGAAATGGAATGGGAAAGAATATGAAGCCACTCTAAACCTATGTGTCACTCAGGCTCCCGGTGTGGAACATTACTCACTGAAATATCCCTCCCACCAAGGTAAACCAACAAATCCAACACATGATATGATGACAATAATAAATGAAATGGATAAAACAGTAAATGAAAGCAATAAATAAAGCTGTACAGAAAGCAATAAATAAAGCAATAAATAGAAAGCACACATAACACCCCCATAAACACAAATCAAACAAGCGCTAGGAGTAACCCACAAAAAGAACCAGAAGCCCTGGTTGCAAGAGAAGTCACCAGCAGAGTCGCCTAGTTGTCGCTCCCGAAAAAAAGGCACTAGGTCCCACGGTGCAGACACGAATGGTCGGCGAAAGAGAATGAGGTTGAATTAAATAGAGTCGCCAGCTAGGCATTTTTATCCCGAAGGAAAGGTAATGCTGCATAAACCTGGAAAGAGATGGATACGACGGCTGGGAACCAGAGAAACTGAGAAATGGGGTTGGTTACAACCTGGGAAGGTATTAGCACCCAGATCGTCCATCGTACTCGACGGGATCCACGCTTACAAGATTGTGTTTAAAAGGGGTAAGTGTATGTGTTATCTGTGTGAAAAATCTAGGGGAATAAAGAACAGGTGTCAGTGCAGAAGGTGTGAATTGCTCAGGAACTGGGGCTTTAGAAAGAATGCTGAAAGAGGGGGTGACAATAGGACTTTTGTTCGATAACTGTTAAGTTATGCCTACTTATCCTCGCGTGCAATGAGGAAGTCAGAACACCGTAGTTCGACTCAAAGAGACTGAAAAAAGATTGACTGTGAACTACTAGCTTGTCTATGCTCAAGTGTATGACTCGTCTGGCTCGAGTGCTAACTGTCTTGCATTAGACGGAAGAAGCTAGTTCTCGTTTGTGAATGAGTATGATGAGAAAAGAATCCCGGAGGAGTTGTTTATTGTTTGTTTTTTTGCATTCAGTTTTTTATTGTTTTTGGTGTTTTGCATAGGATTATGAGCTTAAGCCTAAATCAAGGGTTGTAAACTCATTATATCCTCCCTGATTAGGGATAATTAGCCTACTTAAGTATGAGATAAGCATCTAACCTTAATTACCATGATGATGTAGGATTAAGATCATTAACCTACTTAAGATTATTTAGATGTTTTTGGGTTTTTGTTTAATGTTAACTAATGAGTTTAATCTCTAATCACAGATTAATGAACTCATTACACCATCCTAATAGAAGGATGATAGATGAGAACACGTAAGCTGAAGAAGATACCTTAACTTAATCCATGGTTAGGGACTAAATCCATTAGATAACAAGCCTTTATTAAATGGATTTTAATTAAAGGGATGAGATTAAGAAGTGGATTTTATGGTTTGTAAGACCACTTGAGGGGGACTTGTCCATTAAACACTAAGGTTAGTCCCTCTTAACCATAAGGAAGAGATGGAACCCTAATGTAAGGCCCGAGTTACAAGATAAAGTATTAGTGATTATTAGTGTTTTTTGATTAAGAAGTGTAAAAAAATTAAAGGTTTAAGACTAAGGATTAAAGTTATACATTCCATCCTAAGATAAGGATGCAGGCATAACCCTAATTCAAAGTCCTACAGCTTTAAGAGTTTAGCCTCTGATTAAGAGATGAGAAGAGAGACTCAAGGAAACTCAAAGGTAATAGATTAAGGGGGACTATACACAACCCTAAAAGTTATCATGCTTGGATATCCTATGATTTGTGAGGCTTAAGAGAAAGGATCTTCAAGAAGGCCACCATGGAAGAAGCAGATGAAAAGAGAAGGGGGAAGAAGAATAAGTTACTTACTTCCTGAAGAAGATAAGTAACTTAAAAGAAAGAAAGTAAGAAGGAGGGAGCATGAGTGAAGCAAATTCACTTCAAAGACAAATAAGAATGCGTATGAGGGGAAGAGAAAAGATGGGAGGTGAAGGCAAATCCATCTCCCAGATAACTCACCAAAAGGTTCCTAAAATGTTATTATGAATGCATAAGACATAAAGCAAAAGGAAATGAGATGAAATGAGATACAAAGACCCAAGTCAGAAGTGAATATGCAATGCAATGTGTTATGAGATGATGAAAAGTCATACATGATGCATATGAATGTTCATACAAAGATGAGATGTCATGGAAGCATGTTTAGAAGCATGAAAACACATGGATGTTTATGAAATGTAATGAATGAAAAACATAGCAAATGAATGAAGAAATGATCATGCAATGTTCAAGCATTATTTAAGATGTCTAAGATGTCATACAAATGCTTGAAATGTCATGGCAAGTTCATATGATTAAGATATGTAAAGATGAATGCAAATGAGCATGAGAAATTAGGGTTTTAAGACAATATGAGATGCATATGACCAAAACAGAAGCATGCATCATGATAAAAAATTGAAATTGAACTCAAACAAAGGAGAAAGTTAGAAGCCAATCCTAATGAAAGTTATGAAATTTCTAAGTTAGCTAGGGTTTTTGGGTGCTTCTAAAGGGAAAATGAAAATCAAATTGAAAATGCAAGATAAAAATATGAGATAAATAACCTAGAAACTATGTGCAATATGTGAAACAATGCTAGAAGAACCAAGTTCAAACTCATCATGGTTAGGCAGAAATGAATTTTTCAAGTTAGGGTTAAAAAATGTGATTTTTAAGAACCCTAATTCAAAGAAAATTGTGAAAATGTGATCAAACCTAAAAGGAAATTTGTGTGGTGAGTTTGAAAATGTTTCTAAATGTATTGGAATGTGTCGCTCCCCCGAAAAGACACCGGGTCAAATAGGGTACAGACGCGAACGGTCGGAGAAAGGAGAAAATTAAATGATTAGAGTCGCCAGCTAGGCATTTTTATCCCGAATGAAAGGTAATGATGCATAAACCTAGAAAGATATGGATAAGACGGTAGCGAACCAGAGAAACTGAGAAAGGGGGTTGGTTACAACCTGGGAAGGTATTAGCACCTAGATTATCCGTCGTACTCGACGGGATCCACGCTTAAAAGATTGTGTTTAAAGGGGTAGGTTTATGTGTTATCTGTGTGCAAAAGCTGGAACAGAGATATACAAGTGTTAGCGCAAAAAGAAGTGAAATGCTCAGGACTAAGGCTTAGAAAAGAATGCTGAAAGAGGGGGATGACAAAGAGACTTTTGTTCAATTAAAGTTAAGTTATGCCTACGTATCCTATCGTGCAATGAGGAAGTCAGAACACCGTAGTTCGACTCAAAGAGACTGAAAGATAAATTGACTGTGAACGTTTTTCTTGCATATGCTCAAATGTATGACTCGTCTGGCTCGGGTGCTAACTGTCTTGCATTAGACGGAAGAAAAAAGTTCTCGTTTATGAATGAGTGTGGTGAGAAGAGAATCCCGGAGGAGACGATTATTGTTTGTTTTTGTGTTTTTAGTATTTTATTGTTTTTGGTGTTTTGCATAAGTTAATGAGCTTAAGCCTAAATCAAAGGTTGTAAACTCATTATATCCTCCCTGATTAGGGATAATGAGCCTACTTAAGTATGAGATAAGCATCTCAACTTAATTACCATGATGATGTAGGATTAAGATCATTAACCTACTTGTGATTAATTAGATGTTTTGGGATTTTTGTCTAGTGTTAAGTAATGAATTTAATCTCTAATCACAGATTAGTGAACTCATTACACCATCCTAATAGAAGGATAATAGATGAGCACACTTAAGCTGAGGAAGATACCTCAACTTAATCCATGGTTAGTGATTAAATTCATTATATAACAAGCCTTTATTAAGTGGATTTTAATTAAGGGATGAGATTAAGAATGGATTTTATGGTTTGTAAGATATCTTGAGGAGGACTTGTCCATTAAACACTAGGGTTAGTCCTTCTTAACCATAAAGGAAGAATTAGAACCCTAACGTAAGACCCAAGTTACAAGATGAAGTCTTAGTGATTATTAAGATGATTTTATTAAGAGGTTTAAACAAATTAAAGGTTTAACACTTAGGATTAAAGTTATACACTCCATCCTAAGAGAAGGATGCAGGCATAACCCTAATCCCAAAGTCCTAAAACTTTAAAAGTTTTGTCTCTGATTATGGAGATGAGAAGAGAGACTCAAGGAGACTCAAAGGTAATAACTAAGGGGGACTAATCACAACCCTAATTATTATCATGCTTGGATGTTCCTATGGTTTTTAAGGCTTAAGAGAGATCTTCAAGGAAGCCACCAATGGATGAAGCAGATGAAAGGAGGAAGAAGCAGAAGAATAAGTTACTTACTTCACTGAAGAAGATAAGTAACTTAAAGAAAGAAAGTGAGAGAGATGGAACACAAGTGAACAGGTTCACTTAAAAGACAAAAAAAATGCATATGGAAGAGATGAAAATAAGTGAGAAGTGAAGGCAAATCCACTTCTCAAAGTAACTTACCACCTGAAAATGTTAGCATGAATGCATAAAGTACAAAGCAAAAAGAAATGAAATGAAATGATCAAAGTCAGAAGTGTTTATGCAATGTTAATGTCATGTGAGATGATGCAAAGGCATGCAAAATGCATATGTATGATCATACAAAGATGAGATGCAAAGGAAGTATGCTTTGATGTTTGAAAACACATGAAAGTTAATGAAATGAAATGAATGCAAATCATGGCAAATGAATGAAGAAATGATTTAGGAAGGTTATAACATGTCCTAAGATGTCTAAGATGACTTATGAATGCAATAAATGTCATGTAAAGTTCATGTATGGATGCATATGCAAGATGAATGCAAATGAACACATAAAATTAGGGTTTTATGGACAAGCAAGATGCAAATGAACAAAACAGAAGCATATGACATGATAAAAAATTGAAACCAAGCTCAAATGAACCCTAATCCTATACTAGGTCACACCCAAAAGAAGAAGGTCAGAAGCATAACCAATCATAAGTTATGAATTTCCTAAGTTTTCTAGTGTTTTTGGGTGGTTCAAAGGGAAAAATGCAAATCAAATTGAAAATTCAAGATAAATTCATGAGGAAAATGTCCTATAAACTACATGTAATATGCAACACAATTAAAAAAGAATCATCTTCAAACTCTTCTTGGTTAGGCATAAATGATTTTTTAAAGTTAGGGTTCAAAAAATGAAATTTAATGACCCTTAATTCAAAGAAAATTCACAAATAATGATCAAACCTAAAAATAAATTTGTGTGAAGAGTTTGAAAATGTTTCTAAATGCATTGGGATGATTCATGATTTTTTTGGTGATTTTTAGAAACCTAAATGTATTTTTAATTAATTAAAAGACTTTAATTAATTGATAATAACATTTAAATATTTCAAAAATACTTTTTTATGCAAAAAATAAAATAAAAATCATTTTTGGAATGATAAAAATATGTAAAGCAGAAATGCAAAGTTTCATATTTTTTGAAAGTGTTTTAATATTTTAAATAAATTATGTAAAAGAAATGAAAAGAAATGAATTAAAAAGGAATTAAAGTGAAAGTAATCTGATCCAGTGGCTGAGATTTGAACTGAGGGAAAAGAGGTTGATTGCGCGTGTGATCTAAGGGCTAAGATTTATTTTGGCATTTTAAATTAATTAATCCTAATTAATCTAATTAATTATAAATTAGGGTTTTAATGAAATGATCCGTGCCATTCAAAAACGCGCTAAGCAAGATCCAAGGGCCTGAATTCAAACTGGGGAGATTAACCCTAATCCTAACCCTAAACATTTTCAGGTGACCGGAGCAAGCTCCGGTCATCTTCTCCGGCGAACCAAAATTGCTATCTCTCTCCCTAGGCTATGAGAACCTCCAGAACTCCCCAGAATCACTCCCCAAACATCAATAAATAAGAATCAGCCATCAAAAACAATTTATCATTCACCAAAAACAAGATTCGAAGCAAATCGTGAAACTGAACAAAACTTTCAGAAGTTCAATACATGCTAATTTCTCAATCGTTTTCAAAACAAAACATATCAGGGTGTCCAGTGAAACATGTAGATTCATTTAGAAACTTAAAATGCAAGTTTTGGAAAAAAAGTTCATGAAGCTACCTGAGTTGAAGCTTTGTGTTCTTGAGCTTTCTGGCCTTCCTCTTGGTGCAACACCACTCCTATTATTTTGACTGGTTTGAGAGGTTTGGTTCTGATAACTCAAAAATCGTGTTTGTGTTGTGGAGTGTTTTAGGCCATTGTAATGGTTGATTTCTGATCCTTATGATGTGTATGATTGAATGGTGCAAAGAGTTTTGAGGTTTAATGGTTGTGCTGAGAGATTCGAAGATATGAAAGTTTTGGGGATTTTTGTGAAACTCAGCTTGTGGAATGATTCAGGCTTGTGTGTTATGTGAAATGAGGTCCATAAGGTTAGTATAGGCCAATGAGAGTGTTCAGAAAGTGGGTGGTGGCATAGTGTGATTGGTATGGGCCAAGTTGCAAAAATGTCAACATTGTGTACTTGAGGTATGGGCATGGTGCAGATCTGATTTCTTGGGATGTCTGGCCTCAGCTGACTTTGTGGAGAGCCATGGAATTGGTTTTGATGTGCTGGATGGCTTGGATGAAGAGTTATCACATGTTTTGCAAAATTCCCTCTTGAAGTTTCTTGGATCATAAGTCATGGAAACCCTAAGTTCAATGCACAATTCTGATCCTTTGAGGTTTGTTTGAAATATTGTGAAGTGTTTGTGCATATTTGAAGTCATTAGAATACTTGAATATACCAATTTGCAAAATCCCTCTTTGACATGAAACTTGAAATTTTAGGATTTTTGCCAACTTTGAAAGGCCATATCTTGAGTTCTAGGATGAATCAAGACATGGTCTTGTACTTTTTGAAAAGGTAAAGACCTAATCTACAACTTTCATGACCAATAATTTTTCATTTGAAGCATTTTTGATTAAGAAAGAGGAGGTTGAAAAACTTTCCCAAAATGGAAAGTTTCCATTACAAGTCATTTCCATTTTTGGCAAATTTGCAAATGGCTCAAAATTCTTCAATCTTGTGAACTTCCAACCTCTTCTAAGATCAGATAAAGATCATAGAACTTCAATTTGATGAAAATACCCCTTTGGTTCCATTGTTTGGGGCCTCAGATGCCCTGATTTTGACTTAACTTGCTCAAGAAGTTACCCAGTGAACAAATGACTTCCACAATGAATTTCTCCATCAAACTTGGTACACATGATACTTATAACATATTAAGAACATTATAAACAATAATGGCCCAAAAATTTGGAGTTAAGGCCTCTGAAACCAAAACCCTAATTTTGGTCATCTGTGTAGTGAAAACCCTAGCTCTGCTTCCATGCCTTGCCAGTTCTTGTGATTTCTTGACTTCCATGAACTTTGAGGAGCATAATATGATGATAGAACACACATGGACCCTCTTGGAAAGCTTTGAGGCCTTTGGGATGGCTCGGATGGATCCTTGGATTGCTCAGATCACAAACTGTAGATGCAGATGAACTTGAACTAATGCAGTGAAACAAATATGCAATATGATATGTAATGCTTATGCTTATGCAAAAATGAAAGATCACAAGCCATGATGTGATATGAGTGAGGGCAAATTTGGGGTGTTTACAGAATGCTTCATGAATTTTTTGGTGATTTTAAGAAACCTAAATGCATATTTAATTAATTAAAATCAATTAATTAATTAAATAAAACAATTATACATTTTAAAAATACTTTTTTAATGCGAAAAATAAAATAAAAAATGTTTTTAGGTTAAGAAAAATATTTAAAACAGAAATGCAAAGTTTGAGATTTTTTTTATGATTTTTACTATTTTAAATAAAATGGACAAAAGAAATGCAAGAAAAATTAAATTAAATTAAAATAAATGAAATTCAAACGATCCAGTGGTCCAGATTTGAACTGGGGGGGAGGGGTTGACTGTGCGCGTAATCCTAAGGCTAAGATTCAATCTGGCTAATTAAACCGATTAATTTAATTAATTATAATTAGGGCTTAAGTGAAATGATCTGAACCACTCAAACGCGCGTGAAGCAAGATCCAATGGCCTACATTTAAACTGAAATGATTAATCCTAATCATAAACCCTAAGCCCTTTCAGGTGACCGGAGCGGCCAACCCTTCAACCTAACTTCTTCCCTAGGCTACCCCAAACCCCTTAAAGCTCCAGAATCAATCCTCTAACATCCCTAAGCATGAATCCAGCATCAAACAACATTTATGTTCCACCAAAATCATGAATCGAAGAAAAATGGAAAAATACACAAACCTTTCAGAAACTAAATACATGCTTGATACTCAACCATTTTAAAAAGTAAAGACGTCAACATGATCAGGGAAGCATGTAGTTTGATATTGTAACTTAAAAAGAGAGTTCTGGAAAAAAAGTTCTTGATGATACCTGAGATGAAGCTTTCTCAATCTGAGCTTTCTGGACCTCTCCTTGGTGCAAAACCACTTCAATGATCTCCCTTGTGCTTCTGAAAGGCTTAGAACAAGTTTAAATGGCTTAGTTTTAATGTTTCGGTTTTGAATATGCAGAAATCGTGTTTGTGTTTGGGCTTGTTTCAGGCCATTGCAAGGGGTGGGAAATGATCCTTATGTGATGTGGAGTTGAATGGTGAAAGAAATTTTGAGTTTTAGTGGCTGAGGAGTGAGTTTCGAAAGCTTGAAGGTTTTTGGGATTTTTGAGCAATCTCATTTGTGTGATGTTTCAAGCTTGTGTGTTGTATGAAATGAGGTCCATAAGGTTAGTATAGGCCAATGAGAGTGATCGGAAAGTGGGTGGTGGCATAGTGTGATTGGTATGGGCCAAGTTGCAAAAATGTCAACATTGTGTACTTGAGGTATGGGCATGGTTCAGAGTTGGCTTTTGGGGTGTCTTGGCCTCAGCTTGATTCATGGATGGCCCTAGGATGAAGTTTATGCAGCTGGAAAACTTGGATCAAGAGATGTCATAGGTTTTGCAAAGTTTATGCATTTTGACAACTTTGAACATTTTGTGAAAATGAGGCATGGTTTCTTGTGATCCAAGGCACAATTCTGGTCCAAATGTGTTGCATTATGTTTGTATGATGTTTTAAAGTCAATTAGAGGTCATGAAATTGCTTGGCAAGTGAATTTGCAAAATTGCCTCTTTGGTGCACACTTGAAAATTATAGGATTTTTGCCAACTTTGAAAGGCCATATCTTGAGTTCTAGGATGAATCAAGACATGTTCTTGTACTGTTTGAAAATGGGAAGACATGATCTACAACTTTTATGTCCAAGAATTTTTCATTTGAAGTATTTTTGGTCATGAAAGGATTGGTTGAATATCTTTCCCAAAATGGAAAGTTTCCATTACAAGTCCTTTCCAAAAATAGAAAGTTTGCATTTGGCTCAAAATTATTCAACTTTGTAAACTTCCAACCACTTCAATGATTAAATAAAGATCATAGATACTCAAAATGATGATGATGACCCTTTGGTACCCTTGAGGGAGGCCTCAGATGCCCTGATTTTGACTTTACTTGCTCAAGAAGTTACCTAATGATCATATGACTTCCACAGTGAATTTCTTCATAAAATTTGCTACACATGATCCTCATAACATATTAAGACCATTAGAAACAAGAATGACCAAAATATTTGGGATTAAGGCCTCTAAAACCAAAACCCTAATTTTAGGTCATCTGTGCAGGAAATCTTCTGTCTGCCTCTATGCCTTTGCCATGCTTTGTGGTCCCTTGACTTTTATGAACTTTGGAGAGCATATTAAGATCATGGAACACATATGGACCCTCTTGGAAAGCTTCAAGACCATTGGGATAGCTCAGATCACTTCTTGGATAACTCATATCACAAACCTAGCTATGCAGTTATGCAGATGAAACAAATACGCAATGTGAGATGATATGCTTATGCAATGCAATATTAAAAGATCATAAGCCATGGTGTGAGAAAAAGTAAGGCTTGGCTCAGTCTTGACTTTCTTAACATCGGCTCAAAGCATCAGCCATGGTGTGATTCTTTTTATATTGCATAAGTTCAATCATATCATGTCATATTACATTTTTGCTTCACTGCATTGGTTCAAAGTCATCTGCGTCCAGGGTTTGTGATTTGAGCAATCCCTGAGCTATCTGAGCCACTCCAAAGGTCTTCAATCTTCTCAAAAGGGTCCATGTATGTTCAAGCATCATATTATATCCTCCCAAGATCAAGAAAGCTAGAAAATCACAAGAACTGAGGAAGGCATAGAAGCAGAGCCAGGCTTAACTTCACAGATGACCTAAAATTAGGGTTTTGGTTTCAGAGGCCATAACTCCAAATTTTTTGGTCCTTCTTGTTTCTATTGGTCTCTATATGATATAAAGATCATGCATACCAATTTTCTTTGGAATTAGGGTTCTTAAAAGTCAATATTTTTTCCCTAACTTAGAAAAATCCTTTCTGCCTAACCATGAGGAGTTTGATGATGGTTCTTCTTGCATTGCATTCCTCATGTCATGTAGTTTCTAGGATAAAATTGGTTTGAATTTATCTTTAATTTTCAATTTGTTTTGCATTTTTCATTATAAGGTACCTATAAACCCTAGCAAACTTGAGAAAATCATAACTTCCATTAGGTTAAGATTTAGGTCTCCTCCTTTGGGCAGTGAACTCGTGTAGGGTTAGGGTTCCTTTGATCCCATTTTCAATTTTTTATCTTGTCATTTGCTTCTGATTTTGAATTTTGCTTTGTACCTTGTGCATAAACCCTAATTTTTGCTTTCATTTGCATTCATCTCTCATATGCTTGCATACAAGAACTTGCCATGACATTTTATGCATTCACATGACTTCTAAGACATCTTAGGACATATTAGAATCATGTTTGATCATTGCATCATTCATTTGCCATGTTATGCATTCATTTCATTTCATAAACTTTCATGAACTTTCATGGTTCAAAACATGCTTCATTTGCATCCTCATCCTTGTATGGTCATCCAAACTCTTGACATTTGTTTGCATTATCTCTTAGCATCATTAACATCATGTTTATGCTTCTGGTTTTGGTTTGCATCATTGCATTCATTTAATGTTCACATCATTTCATTTCTTTTTGCTAACTTTTCAGGTGGTAAGTATTTGAGAAGTGAATTTGCCTTCACTTCTCATAATCTCTTCTCATCTCTCTTATGCATCCTTGCTGCATTTTACTTTTGTATTAGAGTGAGCTTGCTCATTCATGCTCCCTCCTCTCTCTCTTTCTTCAAGCAACCTATCTTCTTAAGTGAAGTAAGTTGTCTTGCTTCTTTCTGCTTAATCTCCTTTCATCTGCTTCTTCCTTGGTGGCTTTTCTCTTGAAGATCTTTTGCAAGCCTCATAAACCCTAGGAACCCCCAAGCATGATCACAATTAGGGTTTGATTAGTCCCCCCATTAGCTTTTCCTTTGTGTCATCTTTGTGTCTTCTCTTCTCATCTCTTAATCAAGGACTAAACCCTTAAGGCTTTAAGGTTTTGTGATTAGGGTTATGCCTGTATCCTTCTATTAGGATGGAGTGTATAACTTTAATCCTAAGTGTTAAACCCTTAATGTGTTTAAATCCTTTAATAAATCCATCCTAATAATCACTAAGACATCAATCTTGTAACTTGGGCCTTGCATTAGGGTTCTAATTCTTCCTTAACTGGTTAAGAAGGACTAACCCTAGTGTTAATGGACAAGTCCCCCTCAAGTTGTCTTACAAACCATAAAATCCATTTCTTAACCTTATCATTAACTAAAATCCACTTAATAAAGGCTTTGTTTTGTCATGAGGTTAATCCCTAACCATGGATTAAGTTGAGGAGTCTTCCTCAGCTTAAATGTTCTCATCTATTATCCTTCTATTAGGATGGTGTAATGAGTCCATCAAATCCTTGATTATGGCTTAAACTCATTACTTAACACTAAACAAAAACTCCTAAAACATCTAAATAATTACAAGTAGGTTAATTATATTAATCCTACATCATGGTGATGAAGTGTGAGGTGCTTACTTCATACTTAAGGTATCCTTATTACCCCTAATCAGAGGGAAGATGTGATGAGTTTACTAACCCTTGGTTTAGGCTTAAGCTCATTAACTTATGAAAAACACCAAAAAGCAATAAAAGATTGAAAACACAAAAACAAATAATAATCGTCTCCTCCGGGATTCTTTTCTCACCTCATTCACTCACAAACGAGGAATCGCTTCTTCCGTCTAATGCAAGACAGTTTGCACCTGAGCCAGACAGGTCATACACTTGAGCATAGACAATTAAGCAGTTCACAAGTCAACTTATCTTTTAGTTTCTTTGAGTCAAACTACGGTGTTCTGACTTCCTCATTGCACGAGAGGATACGTAGGCATAACTTAACATTTATCGAACAAAAGTCTCTGTCAATTCCCCCCCTCTTCCAGCATTTTTTTAAGCCTCATTGTCTTGAGCATTTCCTTCTTTCTTTACACTGACACTTCTTTTATTCACTTCACATTTCTTTTACACTGACACTTGTATTCTTTCCTGCTTTGATAGACAGATTGCACTGACACTACCCCTTTAAAAAACAAATCTTTTGAGCGTGGATCCCGTCGAGTACGAAGGACAATCTGGGTGCTAATACCTTCCCAGGTTGTAACCAACCCCCTTTCTCAGTTTCTCTGGTTCGCAACCGTCTTATCCATCTTTTCTTAGGTTTATGCAGCATTACCTTTCCTTCGGGATAAAAATGTCTAGCTAGCGACTCTTTTCATTCTTTCCTCTTTCGCCGACCGTTCGCGTATGTACCCCTCTTGGCCCGGATGTCATTTGGTGGGAGCGACAGCTTGGAGACTCTGCTGGGGAACCTTATATTGTAACCAGGGCTTCTGGTTCTTTTTTGTGGGTTCCTCCTAGCTCTTGTTTGATTTGTGTTTACTGGGGTGTTATGTGCCATTTGAGTTTATTTATTTGCTTTATTTATTGCTTTATATACAGCTTTATTTATTGCCTTCCTTTACAGTTTTCATATTTCATACTGTCATTATCATTGCTGGATCTGGTTTCTGTTTTGGTGGGTGGGGTTCCATTGAGAGTTTAAGGTCCTATACCTGGGACCTGAGTGACACCTAGGCTAGAGTGGTTCATGTTCTTTCCCATTCCATTTCGTTCTGGTGCGGGAATATGAAACACGGTTCAGATGTGGGTTTCTTCTTGAGAACTCTGTGCTACAGATTTCCTGTAGTGCTAGGGCTATCTGGGAAGCCTGCTAAGTCTGGATGACCTTTACTATAACCTTTAGAATCTGAGGTGAATTAGAGGAGGATCTTTTATGGTTATTGTAAACATTGTACCTCCAGGGTTAGAAGTGCTTACACTTCTCATAACTGATCCAAGTCTGAGGATCCTTGTTCTAGAACACTACTTGTGAGGGGGTTGGGTTGTTTACAGGTTTGCAGGAACCCTTAGCCACATCATACCCTGTTACTATCTTGTTTAAGAATACCTCATTTTGGACAGTTCTTGTGATTAAACCTTGGATATGTGACTCTTTATTTGAGTCCCCCACCTTGGTTACTGGATTTCTAAGCCTTCATCTGGACCTTTGAACATACATGGACTTATATCAAGACAGATAATAAGATCCAGCTTGATCACAAACCCTTGCATATCATTTTCATATATCATCATTGCATCATTTAACATTTGTTTATTTTCTTTTCAGGGTATCCATTTCATTGTATCTTGGTTTTGGTTTTGACCCCTTCTTCTGCATAGACCTCTGCTTCAGTTGTCTTCATCAGTTATCTGCTTCAGCTATCTCCATCCTCACCAGCATCAATCTGTCAGTGGCTCATTTCCAGCAACAGTCTGTGATCTTCATCAGCACCTATCTTCAGTTTCTTCAGTAGCACTCATGACTACTCCCAGGAAGAGCAACATATCCTACCATTTCTATGAGCCTGTGTTGACTGGTATCAGGCAGGTCCAGTCACTCATCACACCTGATTACATCCCTTTGTTTAGAGAGCATTATGGAGGAATCCTGGATATGGTTATGGACCTTCACCCCTCTCAGAGAAGCATGATCCACACATGCTTACAGTTTTATGACCCTCCTTTGAGATGTTTCACATTTCCAGACTTCCAGTTAGGGCCTCTACTGGAAGAATTCTCTCTGTTGATTGGTGTACCTGTCAGAGGTGGGATCCCTTTCAACCCAGAGATGCCAGCTCCCAGAAATGAAGAGATAGCAAAGGCACTGTACTTGGAGCCTACCCTGATTGAGCAAAGCATGACAACAAAAGCTGGGATTCCTGGTTTGCATTTGGACTTCTTGATTTCTCAGGCCATCCTGAAAGCTTCATTGGGAGAATGGAGAGCAGTCTGTGCACTGTTAGCCCTCAGTATATATGGGGCTATACTGTTTGCAGATGAGCCCAAATTTGTCAGCAAGAATGCAATCCATTTGTTTCTTCTGAAGAACCCAGTGCCCACATTGCTAGGAGATTTTTACTACTCCATTCATCAGAGGAATGAGAAACAAAGGGGGAAGTTGGTAAGATGTTGTGCTCCTTTGTTTTACACCTGGATGCTCAGACACCTGCCTAAGTATGATGCCTTCCTGAATCCCCACCAACAGAATAATTGGGCCAAGAGGCTCATTGGCTTGACTTCAGATGATATTAGATGGTGCACCCAGAGCACCAAAGGCAAGGACATTATCACCAGCTGTGGACAATACCCAAACGTACCTCTGATAGGAGTAAAGGGTTGCATCAACTACAATCCTTTGCTGTTTAAGAGACAACTGGGCTATGCTTTGGTTCACCCTCCCAGAGGACAAGATTTAGCTGAGACCCTGTATTGTGAAGTGAAGCCTAATTCAGCTGCTGTCAGACAAATATCCTGGGCTTGGGACAACATCCAGACAAAAGGAATGGCTATTCTTGGAATATGTAATAATGTTGCTTCAGCTCAGTACTATGATTGGTCCCGTACTAGAGCTCAAATTACCGGAATGCCTTTTATCTTGGAAGACATGCCTGGACCATCCACAGTACAACCAGCAGCAACTATCAGCCTAGAGGAATTTGAGAAGCTGAAGGAAAGGAATGAGAACTTATCTCAAGCCTTGAAGAAGACTCTTTCGGAAAGAAGTGATGGTCGTATGGATATTGAGAGATTGGAAAAGCTTAGGGTGGAGCATCTCACCAAAATTGAGAAGACAGAGGACTATATCAGGAAAGCAAGAGCTGGAGAACAAATATTGAAGAATGCCTGTAAAGAGGCCAAGATTCAGAAGGCTAGGACTGAGCTCTATCTGCAAGAGAGTCAGGCTAGGTGGGTCAGAATCACTGAGGCCCGTACACAAGAGAACCAGAAGACTCAAGCCAAGATTGAACAGCTAGAGGCCAATGAGAAGAAATAGCAGGAAGCTTTATTGGCAGCCTAGAAGGAGATTTCAGAGTTGAAGCTCAAAGCAGGAGTGAAGAGATTAAAGGACCAGGACAGAGCACCCGGCTGGCCCAGTGACTCAGGAACTCCTGAAGGAGGTCAAAGAGGATGAGTTTGGACTGGATGTCTGATTCTTTGTTTGTTGTTATTTCCATTTGATGTACTTTTCCTTTTATTGTATTTTGACCCTCCATGGGCGTGTGTTGTAAAATAGACTATGTATTGTTCACCATTTGTAATATATTCTAGTGTGTTTTCATTTGGGTTTTTCTCTTAACAACATCAAGCATCTTCCTCGAGGTCTGGAAAGGTCAAAACCAAGAACCAAACCGGATGCCTTGGAAAACAAATAAGCATATTGCATTGCATACTAACTTTGTCTTTTGTTTTCTAGGTTTTGTAATTATTATTGTTTCTAACTTTGATGTGATCTCAGGAAACATTGCTCGTCGCCGAGTGTTCCCTGTCAACCGCACGCACCGATACCCGACTCGCAACAACCTTCCCGATATTCAAATGGAACAAGTACAGCAGGATCTGACTGAGGTCAGAAATCAAATGACCAATGAGAGATTGGAGATGAGAAATCAGATGTCTCAATTCATGGAAGTGATGACTGGCTTAGCCCAGAGTCAAGAAAGGTTAAGAGAGCTGGTTGAAAGACAAGCTCCTGAGGAGCCTCATCTTGGAACAGGAGGAACTAGCAACAATGAGCGGGGCCATCCTCGTATTGACCCACCAGTATTTGGACCTCATCTGGATCCAGAAGTTAACATCCCGAGAAATGTGCAAGGTAATACTGTTGGGGGGAGAATCTTGCAAGAGGATCCCCAAGAAGAACAGTTTACTGTTATGAGGGCTGGAGATGAAGTATATAACCGAAGATTGGACGAAATTGCTGAGAAATTAAGATCTTTGGAGTCTCAGAATTCTTTGGGCTTCGATGTGATGGACATGGGCTAGTGGATGGGGTGAGAATCCCCCACAAATTCAAACCCCCATGCTTTGAAAAGTACAATGGTACCTCCTGTCCTCGCACTCACCTGTAGTCTTTCCTGGGAAGACTCAAAGCTTATACTATGGATGAAAAGTTGTGGATGTTCTACTTTGAAGACAGTCTGACTGGAGCTTCAAGAAAGTGGTACTCACATTTATCTAGGGCCACCATAAGATACTGGAAAGATTTGGCTGAAGCTTTCATCAGACAATATCAGTACAACCTGGACATGGCTCCCAATAGGACCCTTCTAATGGGCATGTCACAATCTTCTAGAGAGAGCTTCAGGGAATATGCCCAAAGGTGGAGACAGCTTGCTGCTGCTGTCCAACCACCCATGTCAGAGAGGGAAATGGCTGACATGTTCATGAATACATTGCAATGGACTTACATTGATAGATTGGCTGCCTTCTCCTCTACCAGTTTTGCAGATGTGGTCATAGCTGGTGAAAGGATTGAAAGCCTCTTAAAAATGGGCAAAATTTCCGACAGTGGTGCAAGTTCATCCAATAATCCCAGAAAGCCTTTTGTGGGACCCCGAAGAGCTGGTGAGACAAATTCCATTCATGCAAGCAGTGGAAGGCCTCAGTATGTTCACCGGTCAGTAGCAGCAGTTACCATTCCATCTCCGATTCCTCAACAATCAGCATATCCTCAACAACAACAACCACAATATCCACAACAAGTTCATTATCCGCAACAGAGAACATACAACAACAACAATAACAACCAACAACAGCGTCCTTTCCAACAAAGACCATCACAGGCAAACAGGGTAATTGACCCAATCCCAATGCCGTATGCTGCACTCTTGCCACAACTCCTGAAGCTCAACCTGGTTGAGTTAAGGACATTGGCACCTCTAGATCCCACGAATTTGCCAAAGAATTATGATGAAAATGCCAGGTGTGCATTTCATTCAAACGCATCGGGGCATAATACTGAAAAATGCAGGGCCTTACAGATGAAAGTCCAAGACCTGGTGGACTCAAAAGCTCTCAACTTTGCACCTCCTCCAAATGTCACAAGGAATCCAATGCCTGGTCACAACGAGCCTAGGATTAATGCTATTAAGGATGGAAAACCATCCACCTTAATCACCAGTGTTGCACAAATTCGAACACCTTTGGTTGAAATCAAAGCTCAGCTTTTAGAATGCCAAGTGTTCCCCGGGTGTGAGCTCGGCTGTGAGTATTGCAATATTGCAGTCAATGGGTGTGAAAGGTTGAGAAACGGCATAGATGGTCTTATTAAGGATGGTATCCTTCAGATTACGACAACAGCGCCTACAACTCCAACAACCCCTTCATCAACAATCCCAGATACTCCTACAACGTCAGCGACCATTGTTCCAACGGATTCTACTACAACTCCAACAACCGCTCAATCAATCATTTCAATGGATACAAGTTCAGTCACCATTCCTGCTACAACTTCAATCCCCGTCCAGTCAACAGTACCTTCTACAACATTAGCAGCAATTGATGAAAGCATCTCAACGGTTACAATATACTACGATCCCGCAAACGTTCCTTCCAATAACTCACAACAAAATGCTACTCCTGTCAGAGCTCCGGTTACCATATATTATGATCCACACACCATTGTGGTCCCTTTTGTAGCTGCTATCAGTCCGGTCACTATCACAGTGCCTGGGCCAGTTCCTTACGAAAGCAATAATGCCATCCCTTGGCACTATGGCTCAGATCTATACTGCGAGGGGCATAAAATCACTTTAGAATCATCAACTTCTTCACCTCAGATAGACAATGTGGGGGGAGGCGGAGGCTTCACTAGAAGCGGAAGTCTCTTTGCCTCGCAAATTCCAAGACCCATTGCCGAAGCAGAAGCTGCTGCCAAGGAAAAAGGAAAGAGTATGGTGCAAGAAGAACAAGTTGTCAAAGAAGCTTTGAAGACTCCTTTTGATCAAGAGGTTGATGAATTCATGAGAATCATAAAGAAGAGCGATTATAAGGTGGTAGACCAGCTTCGCCAAACACCTTCCAAAATCTCCATACTATCGTTGCTAATGTGCTCCGAGGCTCATCGGAACGCATTATTAAAAGTCCTGCACGCAACATATGTGCCGGAGGAGATTACCGTCAATCAGTTAGAGGCTGTGGTGGGAAATGTCAACGTTAGTAATGGACTAGGATTTACCAACACTGATCTAACAACGGAAGGTCGCAATCACAACAAGGCTTTGCACATTACCTTGGAGTGCAAGGGTGCAGTTATTTCCCACGTACTGGTAGACACAGGGTCATCCCTCAATGTCCTGCCCAAGAAAGCCCTTGTGAAGCTGGAATATGACGGATTGGCACTACGCCCAAGTAACTTGGTAGTGAGAGCCTTTGACGGTTCTAAAAGATCAGTTCTGGGAGAGATAGAATTACCAATAATGATTGGCCCACAAGTTTTCAAAACGACCTTCTTTGTGATGGATATACAGCCTGCCTACAGCTGTCTATTGGGTAGACCATGGATACACGCCGCTGGCGCCGTGACATCACCCCTTCACCAGAAGTTAAAATTTGAGTGGGAGGGCCAAGTCATTACCATTTGTGGGGAGGAGGATATTTTTGTTAGCCAGCTGGCTACTTTTAAATACATTGAAATGGATGGGGAGATCCATGAAACCATGAGCCAAGGGTTTGAGGCCCTTAATATCAATGAAGCATCTGTTGTGCTTGGGACCTCCATCACATCATATCAGCAAGCCCGGAAGGTTGTTGAGGAGGGTACTGCTCAAGGTTGGGGAAAGCTGCTGCTAGTTGAGAAGAAAGAAGACCGATTCGGGTTGGGTTACAGACCAACTCGACAAGATCAACCAGAGGCTGCAAAGGAGTCCAAGTTTGTCCGCAGGGGGATGCTCACCCCGAATGCTGTGAATAGCTTGCAAGATGAGCCAGAAGACGAGCGCAACCTGGAAAGCTAGATACGTCCAAGGATCCCGGGGAACCATGTCTCAAACTGGTCTTCCCAGGAAATTATAAGGGTTACTCCTGCAGAGTAATTATTATTTCCTGTGTTTTTAAAGCATGCATCATGTCCTGCATCTTGCCCAAGATGTCAGGACTCATTTTGTAATCGGGCCATCTTGTATTTTGTGCAAAGATCAATTAATATATATCAGGACATCTTTTGCAAATGAGTCTTTTCTTTTCTTTCTCCGCTCACTGTTTTTTCATTTTTCATTTTTTGTACAAAAATAAAATGGCAATGTTTTCCAAAATAATAACTTCATTTTCACTCTTTCTAAGCAAGATAAAATTGATCACTAAAATGAACAAATCTAAACCCTTGTAGAGAGTGCCCTCCAGACTGCACCGACAACAACACTGCTGTGACTTCGTATGACTTTGACAATCCGATTAATCAAGCCGATGAAGGGTGTAAACACCCCAAATTTGCCCTCACCCATTTCACACCATGGCTTGTGATCATTTCATATGCATAAACTCAATCATACCATCTCATATCACATTTTTGATTCACTGCATAACTTCTAAGTCATCTGCATCTAGGGTTTGTGATCTGAGCAATCCAAGAGCTTCTTGAGCCACTCCAAAGGCCATAAATCACTTCAAAGGGGTCCATGTGTGTTCAAGCATCATATTATATCCTCTCAAAGTCAATAATGCCAAAGAATCACAAGAACTGGGATTGGCATGGATGCAGAGCCAGGTGTGACTGCACAGATGACCTAAAATTAGGGTTTTGGTTTCAGAGGCCATAACTCCAATTTTTTTGGTCATTCTTGTTTCTATTGGTCTCTATATGGTATAGGGAGTATGCATATCAATTTTCATGAAGAAATTCCATGGGGAAGTCATCTGATCAAGAGTTGACTTTTCAAGCAAGTCAGTGCAAAATCAGGGCATCTGAGGCCCCCAATGACCCAACCAAAGGGCATTCTTCATCATTTTGATTGTATATGATCTTTATTTGATCATGGAAGATGTTGGAAGTTCACAAAATTCAAGAATTTAAAGTCTTTTGCAAAGTTGACTTTTTGGGCAAGTTTGACTTTTAATGAAATTGTCATTTTAGGCAAGTTTTGACTTTCAAAGAAGCTTCAAATGGAAAAACTTTGGTCATGAAAGTTGTAGAATGGATCATTCCCTTTTCAAAAAGTACAAGAACATGACCTAATTCATTTTGGATCAAAAGTTATGGCTTGTCAAAGTTGGCAAAAATCACTAAATTTCAAGTTATGCACCAAAGAGGCAAAGTTGCAAATTCACCTCTCAAGGCAAAGTGGGCTGTCAAATGCATTTCTAAACTTCACCATATGATCATACAACACATAAAAATCAGAATGGGCCAAGAGATCATTCACTTTTGTGGCCTTTGGAGCAAGACTTTTTCATGAAAAGCAAAGGCAAGGCAAGTTGCAAAACTCATGATGGCTTCTCATCCACTTGCTGGCTAGCTTGCTGATCAATCCTAGGCCCTTCCTCACATCATGCTGCACAGCACACTCTCCTTGTACTTAGCTAGCAAGTAGCCCATGCCCTTCTTACACAACTTTGACAAATTGGCAAAAGCACCCATACCAATCAATAAAGCACATGTCACTTCATCTGACCAATGGCATTTGTTTATACAAAGAAAATGCAAGCCAAACACAACAAGAAGCAAGCCTGAAACCATCCATAGCACAACATTCTCATTTTCACCCTCTTGAGCAAAAGCATTCGAAACTCATCACACAACTCACAAACACTCAAACAAACTTCACAAAAAATCTCAACACTCTTCCCTGATCACAAAGCACCCATCAAAACAGCCTGAAAGCCACTGAATCAAAAACACGATCACCACACCACCTTGAACAGAACTTCTGCCATCTCTCAAATCAGCCAAAATAAACTTGCTCTAAGCCTTTCAGAAGCACAAAGGAGGTCATAGGAGTGGTTTTGCACAAGAGAAGGGGTCAGAAAGCTCCAAACTGAAAAGCTTCAAACTCAGGTAGCTTCATGAATTTTTTTTCCAGAACCCGTATTTTAAGTTGCTAAATGAATCTACATGCTTCACTGATCATGCTGGTATGTTTTGTTTCGAAAATGATTGAGTATTAAGTATGTATGTTGCTTCTGAAACTTTTCTGACCTAAATGCATTTTGATTCGACTCATGGATTTGATGATGGATAAATGATTTTTGATGGCTGATTCTTGTTGGGGTTGGGGAGAGGATCATTTCTGGAGAGTTTTAGGGCTTGGGGATGTGTATTAAGGGAGATAGCTTGAATGGCTGGCCGAAGAAGACGACCGGAACAGTGTTCCGGTCGCCTGAAAGTGATTAGGGCACAATTAATTAGGGTTAATCATAATTAGCCAAGTTTGAATGCCAGCCCTTGGATGTGGCGCCAAGTCAAACGCGCGCGTGTTTCATTTGAATGTTGACCCTTGATTCTGATTACTTCTCATTAATTCAATTTTATTTTCTTTTTATTTCATTTATTTTCTCCATTTTATTTAAAATAGTAAAACAATTTTAAAAATTCTGAAAATTTTTGTACAAACTTTTATTAATTTTCAGAAACCAAAAACATTTTTATTTTTATTTTTTGCATTAAAAAATATTTTTAAATCATTTAAAAGTTTATTCTTAATTAATTAATGAGATTTAATTAATTAAAAATACTTTTAGGTATTTAAAAATCACCAAAAAATTCATGAAACACTTAAAACCATTTAGAAACATTGTCCAACCCTCAAACCAAATTTCTTTTTTGATCTTGATGCATTTTTATAATTTTCCATGGAATTAATTCATTTTCAAAGCATTATTTTGATCCAAACTTCCAAAAATCATTTCTGCCTAACCATTGAGAGTTGGACTTTGATTCTTCTTGCATTGCATTGTGTTTAGCATGTAGTTTGTGAGATTAAATTGGTTTGATTTGATCTTTCATTTTCCATTTGTTTGGCATTTTTCTTGTTAAGGTACCTTAAAACCCTAGAAAACTTAGAAAATTCATAACCCTAATTAGGTTAAGAGTTGGAACCTCTCCTTTGGGCAGTGAGTTAGTATAGGATTAGGGTTCCTTTGAATGCATTTTCAATTTTTTATCTTGATGTTTGCTTCTGATTTTGGTTTTTGTTTGAGGCATTGATCATAAACCCTAATTTGAGCTTCTTTTTTTCATTCATCTTGTATTTGCATTCATACCTTGACACCATGGTATTTTATGCATCCTCATGGCATATAAGACATCTTAGGACATATTAGAATCATGTTTGATCATTACATCATTCATTTGCCATGTTATACATTCTTTCCATTTCATAAACTTTCATGAATCTTTATGGTTCAAAGCATGCTTCATTTGCATCCTCATCCTTGTGTGATCATCCTCATCTCTTGTCATGTGTTTGCATAATCTCTTAGCATCATTAACATCATTTTTATGCTTCTGACTTTGGTTTGCATCATTGCATTTCACCTCATTCTCATTGCATTCCATTTCCTTTTGCTAACTTTTCAGGTGGTAAGTTGTTTTGAGAGGTGAATTTGCCTTCACTTCTCACAATCTCTGTTCATCTCTCTTATGCATCATTGCTGCATTTTATATTTGTATTAGAGTGAGCTTGCTCATTCATGCTCTCTCCCACTTTCTTTCTTCAAGAAACTTGTCTTCTTAAGTGAAGCAAGTTGTCTTGCTTCTCTCTGCTTCTTTCTCCTTTCATCTGCTTCTTTCCTTGGTGGCTCTTTGAAGACTCTTTATCTCTCAAGCCTCACTAACCCTAGGATCTCCAAGTATGATAACAATTAGGGTTTGATTATTCCCCCCATTAGTTTTTCTCCTTTGTGTCATCTTTGAGTTTTCTCTTCTCACCTCATAATCAGAGACTAAACCCTAAAGGCTTTAAGGCTTTGTGATTAAGCTTATGCCTGCATCCTTCTATTAGGATGGAGTGTATAACTTTAATCCTAAGTGTTAAACCCTTAATGTGTTTAAATCCTTTAATCAATTCATCTAATAATCACTAAGACATCAAGCTTGTAACTTGGGCCTTGCATTAGGGTTCTAATTCTTCCTTAACTGGTTAAGAAGGACTAACCCTAGTGTTAATGGACAAGTCCCCCTCAAGTTGTCTTATAAAACCTAAAATTCACTTCATCATCTTACCATTACCTAAAATCCACTTAATAAAGGCTTTGTTTTGTCATGAGTTTAATTCCTAATCATGGATTAAGTTGAGGAGCTTTCCTCAGCTTAAACATTCTCATCTATTATCCTTCTATTAGGATGGTGTAATGAGTCTGTTTAATCCCTGATTATGGCTTAATCTCATTACTTAACACTAAACAAAAACAACAAAAACATCTAATTAATCACAAGTAGGTTAATGATCTTAAACCTACACCAAAGGTGTTTAAGTGTGAGAAGTTGACTTCACACTTAAGGCATTCTCATTACCCCTAATCAGAGGGAAGATGTGATGAGTTTACTAACCCATTGGTTTAGGCTTAAGCTCATTAACTTATGACAAATTTTCAAAAGCAATAAAAGACTGAATGCACAAAAACAAACAATAATCGTCTCCTCCGGGATTCTTTTCTCATCATCTTCACTCACAAACGAGAACTCGCTTCTTCCGTCTAATGCAAGACAGTTTGCACCTGAGCCAGACAGGTCATACACTTGAGCATAGGCAAGTAAGCAGTTCATCAGTCAATTTACCTTTCAGTCTTTTTGGGTCGAACTACGGTGTTCTGACTTCCTCATTGCACGAGAGGATACGTAGGCATAACTTAACAGTTATCGAACAAAAGTCTCTGTACATTTCCCCTCTTTCCAGCTCCATTCTTTAGCCTCATGATCTTGAGCATCTTATTCCTGTTCTTACACTGACACTGTATATATCACACTTTGCACTCCTTTTACACTGACACCTGTACATCCTTTTCCAGCTCTTTTTACACAAATAGCACTGACACTACCCCTTTAAAACACAAATCTTTTAAGCGTGGATCCCGTCGAGTACGACGGACAATCTGGGTGCTAATACCTTCCCAGGTTGTAACCAACCCCCTTTCCCAGTCTCTCTGGTTCGCAACCGTCTTATCCATATCTTTCTAGGTCTAAGCAGCATTGCCTTTCCTCCGGGATAAAAATGCCTAGCTGGAGACTCTTTTCACTCCCTGTGAGTTCACTCCTGTGTGTCCTCGCACCTCCTCTCGCCGACCGTTCGCGTCTGTACCTCATTTGGGCCATTCCCATTTATCGGGAGCGACAGCTTGGCGACTCTGCTGGGGACCCTTATACTGCAACCAGGGCTTCTGGTTCTTTTTGTGGGTTCATCCTAGCGCTTGATTGATTTTTTTTTACTGGGGTGTTATGTGCTAATTGTGTTTGTATATTTGTTTTTATTTTTGCTTTATGTACAGTTGTTTTATTGCTTTCTTTATAGCTTTATATACATCATATTGTCATACTATTCTGGCTGGATCTGTTGTTTCTGTTTTGGTGGGTGGGTGTTCTATTGAGAGTTGAGGTCCTATACCTGGGGACCTGAGTGACACCTAGGCTAGAGTGGTTCATGTTCTTTCCCATTCCATTTCGGTCTGGTGGGGGAATATGAAACACGGTTCAGATATGGGTTTCTTCTTGTGAACTCTGTGCTGCAGATTTCCTGTAGTGCTAGGGCTATCTGGGAAGCCTGCTAAGTCTGGATGACCTTTAGTATTGACCTTCAGAAACTGAGGTGAATTAGAGGAGGGTCTTTTATGGTTATTGTAAACACTGTACCTCCGGGTTGGAAGTGTTTACACTTCTCATAAATGATCCAAGTCTGAGGATCCTTGTTTTAGAACACCACCTGTGAGGGGGTTGGGCTGTTTACAGGTTTGCAGGTACCCTTGACCTCAGCATACCCTGTTACTATGTTCTGATTAAGAATACTCCACTTTGGGACAGTTCTTGTGATTTTAACCCTGGACATGTGGCTCTTTATTTGAGTCCCCCACATTGGTTACTGGACTTATGAACCTCCATCTGGATTTCTTGAACATACCTGGACTTATATCAGAGCACTTGATCAGATCCAGCTCAGTCACAAACCCTTGCATATCATTTGCATACATCATCATTGCATCATTTTAACATTTGCTTATTTGTTTTTCAGGGTATCCACATCACATATTTTGGCTTGGTTTTGACCCCATCATCAGCATAGACCTATCCTCATCAGTATCTACTTCAGCTATCAGCTACCTGCTTCAGCCACCAGTCTCAGCCTGTCAGAGGCCCATCTTCAGTGTTATTCTCAGCATCTGTCTCAGCTCTTCTTCAGCAACATGGCACCCAAGAAGAGTAATATCTCCTACCATTTCTTTGAACCTGAGTTGGCTAACATCAGGAAGATTCAGACCCTGATTACTCCAGACCATATACCACTATTCAGAGAACACTATGGAGGCATACTTGATGTGGTTATGGATTTGGACCCTTCACAGAGGAGCTTGATTCATACTTGCCTGCAGTTCTATGACCCCCCTCTGAGGTGCTTTACCTTTCAGGATTTCCAGTTAGGGCCTTTATTAGAGGAGTATTCATCATTGGTTGGTGTACCTATCAGAGGTGGAGTCCCATTCAACCCTGAGATGACTTTCCCCAGTAATGAAGAGATAGCAAAGGCATTACATCTGGAACCAGTTCTGATTGGGCAGAATATGACTACCAAGGCTGGAATCTCTGGCCTACATTTGGATTTCTTGACTTCTCAAGCTACTCTGAAGGCCTCCTCAGGGGAATGGAAGGCAGTCTGTGCTTTATTGGCCCTTAGCATATATGGGGTCATTTTATTTGCAGATGAGCCTAAGTTTGTTAGCAAGAATGCAATCCATCTTTTCATCCTAAGGAACCCAGTTCCCACCTTACTGGGATATTTCTACTACTCTGTTCACCAAAGGAATGAAAAGCAAAGAGGAAGATTAGTGAGGTGCTGTGCTCCCCTGTTCCATACCTGGCTGCTCAGACATTTGCCTAAGGCTGATGCATTTCTGAATCCTCATCAGCAGAGGAACTGGGCTAGGAGACTCACTGCTTTAACTTCAGCTGATATCTGGTGGTGCACTCAAAGCACAAAAGGCAGGGATATCATTACCAGTTGTGGGCAGTTTCCCAATGTACCCCTGATAGGAGTTAAGGGTTGCATCAACTATAACCCTCTGCTATTCAAAAGACAACTGGGCTATGCATTGGTCAACACTCCTAAGGCACAAGACTTGGCTGAGACTCTTTACTGTGAGATTAAACCTAATTTGGCTATTGTCAGGCAAGCAGCCTTGGCTTGGGACAATGTCCAGACTAAAGGAGTAACCATTCTTGGGAAATGCAACAATGTGGCCTCAGCACAGTACTATGAGTGGTCCCATGCCAGGGCACAAATTTCTGGGATGCCCTTCACCATTGAGGATGCACCAGGGCCATCCACAGCACCTCCTGCCACTGTCAGCTTAGAGGAGTTTGAGAATTTGAAAGAGAGAAATGAGAAGCTGACTCAGACTCTACAGAAGACCCTCTGGGAGAGGAGTGATGGTCGGCTGGACATCGAAAGGTTAGAAAAGCTAAACGTGGAGCATCTAGCTAGGATTGAGAAGTCAGAGGACTATATCAAGAAGTCTAGGGCTGGAGAACAGATCTTGAAGAATGCCTGCAAGGAAGCTCAGTTCCAGAAAACCAGGACTGATTTGTATCTGAAGGAGAGTCAAGCTAGGTGGGTCAGGATTACCGAAGCTCGTACTCTGGAAGATAAGAGGACTCAGGACAAGATTGAGCAGTTGGAGGCAAATGCAAAGGAGCAACAGGAAGCCCTGTTAGCAACCCAAAGAGAGATCTCAGAGTTGAAGATCAGAGCTGGAGTGAAGAGGTCAAAGGACCAGAGTCAACACAAGAAGCTAGCTGCAGCTGTTACTACCAGAAATCTCCTTATCAGGAATCTCACAGAGCGTCCAGCTGATCTTGTGACTGAAGCACTTCTCAAGGAAGTTCAGGAGGATGAGTTTGGTCTTAGTATCTGACTTTTGCTTGTTGTTGCTTTCATTTCATGTACTTTTATTTTCTTATGTTGTATTTTGACCCCTCAGAGGGCATGATTTGTAAGAAACAAACTATGTATCATTTGCTTTTTGTAATATATGTATCAGTTTGTTCCATCTGAGTTTCTTTCAAGCAACATCAACAACATCTTCAATGGTCTGGAAAGGTCAAAACCAAGTGCCAAGCCGGATACCTTGGAAACAAATAAGCATACTGCATTGCATGCTAACCTTTGTTTGTTTTGTAGGTTTGTTTTGTTTTTGTTACTAACTCTGTTGTGATCTCAGGAACTATTGCTCGACGACGGGTGTTCCCACTCAACCGTCCACACAGATATCCGACCCGTAACAACCTTCCGGGTATACAGATGGACCAGGTACAACAGGACCTTACAGAGGTCAGGAACCAAATGGCCAATGAGAGATTGGAAATGAGGGCTCAGATGACACAATTTATGGAGGTGATGAATAATATGGCTCAAAGCCAAGAGAGATTAAGAGCAATGGTAGAGAGGCAGAATCAGGAAGACCCCCATCTAGGGACTGCAGGGACAAGCAACAATGAGAGGGTTCAGCCTCACGTCAACCCACCTGTATTTGGACCCCACTTTCATCCAGAGATCACATCCCTGCTAATGTACAAGGGAACGCTACCACAGGCAGAGTGCTGCAAGAAGACCCCCAGGAAGATCAGTTCACAGTGATGGGAGCTGGGGATGAAGCCTATGACAGAAGGCTATATGAAATTGCTGAAAAATTAAGGTCCTTGGAGTCTCAAAACTCCTTGGGTTTTGATGTTATGGACATGGGCTTAGTGGACGGGGTCAGGATTCCCCACAAATTTAAACCACCGTGCTTTGAGAAGTACAACGGGACTTCCTGCCCACGGACCCACTTACAATCCTTTCTGGGGAGGCTGAAGGCATATACCATGGACGAAAAGCTATGGATGTTTTATTTTGAGGATAGCTTAACAGGAGCTTCAAGGGAATGGTACTCTCATCTGACCAGAGCAACCATCAGGTGCTGGAAGGACTTGGCTGAGGCCTTTATCAGACAATACCAGTATAACTTGGATATGGCTCCCAACAGGACCCTCCTGATAGGAATGTCACAGTCATCCAGGGAAAGCTTCCGGGAGTACGCCCAGAGGTGGAGACAGCTTGCTGCTGCTGTCCAGCCACCCATGTCAGAAAGGGAGATGGCTGATATGTTTATGAACACCCTCCAAGGGACATACATTGATAGGCTAGCTGCCTTTTCTTCTACCAGCTTTGCAGATGTCGTTATAGCTGGAGAAAGAATTGAGAGCCTATTAAAGATGGGCAAAATTTCCGACAACGGTGCCAGCTCATCCAGCAACACAAGGAAGCCTTTTGTGGGCCCAAGAAGATCTGGAGAGACCAATGCTATCGATACCAGCAGGGGCAGACCCCAATATGTTCATAGGTATATGGCAGCAGTCACCATTCCTGCTCCAATTCATCCACAACCAGCTTATCAACCACAACAACAAAATTATCAGCAACAAACTCAGTATCCTCCTCAAAGAAATTACAACAACACCAGCAACAACAATCAGCAAAGACCGTTCCAACAGAGACCTTCTCAGGCCAATAGGGTAATCGATCCGATCCCTATGCCTTATGCCACGTTATTGCCACAACTCCTAAAACTCAACCTGGTTGAGCTAAGGACATTGGCACCTCCGGATCCTGCCAGTCTACCCATAAATTATGATGCCAGCGCCAGATGTGCTTTTCATTCGAATGCACCCGGCCACAGTACAGAGAAGTGCAGAGCTTTGCACATGAAGGTACAAGACCTGGTAGACTCCAAAGCTCTGAACTTTGCACCACCACCAAATGTTAACAAGAACTCTATGCCACACCATGGTGGCCCCAGAATCAACGCTATTGAGGAAGACAAGCCGTCTTACTTGATAACCAGTGTGGGTCAGATTCGGACACCCTTGGTAGAGATCAAATCTCAACTCCTTGAATGTCAAATATTCCCGGGATGTGAACTAGGGTGTGCTTATTGCAACATTTCAGTGAATGGTTGTGATAACTTGAGAGATGGCATAGATGGTCTCATCCAGAGTGGCCTGCTTCAAATCACAACATCAATACCTACCAATCCAGCAATCCCCTTAACAACAGTCCCCGAGTCTTCTACAAATACAACAACCATTGTTCCAAGCAACTCTTCAATCTCATCAACAAATGTTTCATCTGTTACTTCAACGGACCAAATATCAGCAAACACCCCTTCTACAACTTCAACACCCCTTCATTCAGAATCTCCTACAACAGCAACACCCACCCATCCAACAATGTTTCCTACAACTTCAGCAGCAAATGTCTCAACGATTACAATTTATTATGATCCTGATAATGATTCTGCCTACAACTCACAAAATGCCACTCCTATCAGAGCACCAGTCATAATATACTATGATCCACAAACTATCATGGTCCCTTCTGCAGCTGCCATCAGTCCAGTCACTATCACAGTGCCTGGGCCAGTACCTTATGAAAGCAGTAATATCATCCCTTGGCATTACGACTCTGATCTATACTGCGAAGGACGGAAAATCACTCTTGAATCAACAACTTCTTCACCACAAATAGACAATGTGGGAGGAGGAGGAGGCTTCACTCGAAGCGGACGTCTCTTTGCCCCACAAATTCAAAGACCCAGCGCTGAAGCAGAAGCTGCTGCCAAGGCAAAAGGGAAAAGCCTGGTGCAAGAAGAGCAAATTGTTAAAGAAGCTTTGAAAACACCTTTTGATCAAGAAGTTGATGAATTCATGAGAATCATCAAGAAAAGTGATTACAAGATAGTGGACCAGCTTCACCAGACGCCTTCCAAGATCTCTATTCTATCATTGCTTATGTGCTCCGAGGCTCATCGGAACGCACTATTAAAAGTCTTGCACGCAGCTTATGTTCCAGAAGAGATCACCGTCAATCAATTGGAAGCTGTGGTTGGAAATGTTAATGCTAGTCATGGACTAGGGTTCACCAACACTGATTTGACTACGGAAGGCCGCAATCATAACAAGGCTTTGCACATTACCATGGAATGTAAAGGTGTAGTTCTTTCCCATGTGCTGGTAGACACAGGTGTAAACACCCCAAATTTTCCCTCACCCATTCACACCATGGCTTGTGATAATTTCATATGCATAAACACAATCATAACATCTCATACCACAATTTTGAGTCTTTGCATTGGTTCTAAGTCATCTGCATCTAGGGTTTGTGATCTGAACAATCCAAGAGCCTCTTGAGCCACTCCAAAAGTCATCAATCACTTCAAAGGGGTCTATATGTGTTCAAGAATCATATCACATCTTCTCAAAGTCAAGAATGCCAAAGAATCACAAGAACTGGGATTGGTATGGAAGCAGAGCCAGGTTTAACTACACAGATGACCTAAAATTAGGGTTTTGGTTTCAGAGGCCATAACTTCAAATTTTTTGGTCATTCTTGTTTCTATTGGTCTTTATATGGTATAGGGAGTATGCATATCAATTTTCATGAAGAAATTCCATGGGGAAGTCATCTGATCAAGAGTTGACTTTTCAGACAAGTCAGTGCAAAATCAGGGCATCTGAGGCCCCCAATGACCCAACCAAGGGGTGATCTTCATCATTTTGGGTGCATATGATCTTCATTTGATCATGGAAGAAGGTTGAAGTTCACAAAATTCAGGAATTACAAGTTTTTGCAAGGTTGACTTTTTAGGACAAGGTTGACTTTTAATGAAATGTCATTTTATGCAACTTTTTCAACCCTTACTTTTTGATCCAAAAATGCTTCAAATGGAAAAACTTTGGTCATGAAAGTTGTAGATTGGATCTTTCCCTTTTCAAAAAGTACAAGAACATGACCTAATTCATTTTGTATCAAAAGTTATGGTGCATCAAAGTTGGCTAAAATCATTAAATTTCAAGTTATGCACCAAATGAGAAGTTTGCAAAATCTTGTACCAAAGGAATTTGTGACTCCTAATTGATGTCTAATCCTTATACCAACATAACACAAGTCTTAAAGTTCAGATTGAACCAAAGGAATCACATGTTTGCATGGTTTGTGAAGCAAGATTTTTCCATGAGAACTAAAAGGAACCAAGTTGCAAAACCAATGATAACATCTCACCCACTTGCTGCCTAGCCTGCTGACCAATCCTAGCCTTTCTCCCTCACCTTGCTGCGCAGCCCACACCATTTGTACTTGGCTGAAACATGACCCATGCCTCTCTTACAAGAAGTTGACATTTTGGCAAAAGCTACTACACCTATCAAAAAAGGGCAGGTCACATCCTCTGACCAATCAGCATTGTTTATACAAACAAATGGCAAGCCAAGCAACATAACACAAGAGCCTGAAACCAGCAAGAACATCACTTTCTCATTTTCACTCCCTTGAGCAAAACTCTTCGAAACTCAGCATACAAGCCACAAACATATAAACAAACTTCACAGACCTTCTCAACTCATCATCCTGATCACAAAGAACCCCTCACCATTGCCAGAAACAGCCTGAATCCAAAACACGATTCCCACCTGAGTTTGAACAGAACTTGTTCAAACTCTCAAACCAGCCAACATAAACTCTTGCTAAGCATTCAGACATCATCAAGGGACCAAAGGGGTTGGTTTGCATCAAAGGAAGAGGTCAGAAAGTTGCAGAACTGAAAGCTTCAAAACTCAGGTAGCTCAAGAACTTTTTTTCCAGAAATGAATTTTTAAGTTCTCAATAGCTTCTGCATGCTTCCCTGATCATGAATATGTCATTGGTTTTGAAAATGGTGAGGAAATGAGAGTTTAATCATGTTCTGAAATTTTTGCCCTAGAAACTATTTTGATTCGATTCCCTCTGATTATGAATGATAAATGATGTTTGAGTGAGGGGTTTGATTCGTTTTAGGGTGGGGATGATTTCTGGATAGTTAGTTTTCATTTTCGTAACGTGTAGAAGGATTTAGCATTTTGACTCGCCGGAGAAGATGACCGGAACCACTGTTCCGGTCATCTGAAAGTAATTAGGGTTTGCTTAATTAGGGCTAAGTGTAATTAAGTCAGTTTGAATGTGAGCCGTCCAAACCCGCGCGCAGTCAACTCCCGCCCTTGCCAGTTTGAATTTCGTCCATTGGATCTGATTACTTTCTATTTTTCAATTTAAAATTCATTTTATTTTCATATTATTTCATTTGTTTTCCACAATTTATTTAAAATAGCAAAAATACATTAAAAAATCTAAAATTTTTTGTACAAGTTATTATTTAATTTCAGAACACAAAAATATTTTTATTTTAATTTTTAGCATTAAAAAAGTATTTTTAAATATTTAAAAGTTTCTTTTTAATTAATTAATGAGAATTAATTAATTAAAAATACTTTTAGGTATTTAAAAATCACCAAAAAATTCATGAAACCTTTAAAAACATTTCGAAACATTGTCCAACCCTCAAACCAAATTTATTTTTTGATCTTGATGCATTTTGAGAATTTTTCATGGAATTAAAATCATTTTTATGCATTATTTTGATCCAAACTTCCAAAAATCATTTCTGCCTAACCCTAAATAGTTGGACCTTGATTCTTTTTGCATTGCATTGTGTTTAGCATGTAGTTTGTGAGATTAAATGGCCATGATTTGATCTTTCATTTTCAATTTGTTTGATAATTTTCTTGTTAAGAAACCCTAAAACCCTAGAAAACTTAGAAAAATCATATCTTGAATTAGGTTAAGAGTTGAGACCTCTCCTTTGGGCAGTGAGTTAGTATAGGTTTAGGGATCCTTTGAGTGCATTTTCAATTTTTTGGTAATGTTGTTTGCTTCTGATTTTGGTTTTTGTTTGTTGTATTGTTCATAAACCCTAATTTGGGCTTTCATATGCATCCATCTTGCATTTGCATTCATGCCTTAACTTGCCATGAAATTTTATGCATCCATGTGACTCATTTAACATCATAAGACATATTGAAAGCATGTTTGATCATTGCATCTTTCATTTTCCATGTTGTATGCCATATGCATCTCATAACTTTTCATGAATGTTCATGTGTCTTAACTTGCTTCATTTGCATTCATAAGCTTGCATGATCATCCCCATGTGTTGTTTCATGTTTGTAGCATCTCATAGCATTATTAACATCATGTATATGCTTCTGGTTTGGTTTTTCATCATACCATTTCATCTCATTTTGCATTGCATTGCATTTTCTTTTCTAACTTTTCAGGTGGTAAGTGACTTTGAGAAGTGAATTTGCCTTCACTTCTCATAACTTCTCTTCATCTCTTTTATGCATCCTTGCTGCATTTTTGTATGTGTTTGAGTTTGAGCTTGCTCATTCTTCTTCTTCCCACTTTCTTTCTCCAAGTGACTTGTCTTCTTAAATGAAGCAAGTTACTTTGCTTCTCCTAATCCTTTCATCTGTTTCCTGGTGGTTCCATTGAAGATCTTTCTTGTAAACTTCACAAACCTTAAGAACAACCAAGCATGACAATGATTAGGGTTTTGATTAGTCCCCCATTTAGATTCTACCTTTGAGTCTCTTTGAGTCTTCTCTTCTTATCTCATAATCAGGGACTAAACCATAAAGGCTTTAAGGCTTTGTGATTAAGCTTATGCCTGCATCCTTCTATTAGGATGGAGTGTATAACTTTAATCCTAAGTGTTAAACCCTTAATGTGTTTAAATCCTTTAATCAATCCACTTAATAAGTATCAAGACATCACACTTGTAACTTGGGCCTTGCATTAGGGTTCTAATTCTTCCTTAATTGGTTAAGAAGGACTAACCCTAGTGTTAATGGACAAGTCCCCCTCAGGTTGTCTTACCAATCATAAAATTCACTTCTTCATCTCATCATTAAATAAAATCCACTTAATCAAAGGCTTGTTTTGTCATGAGTTTAATCCCTAATCATGGATTAAGTTGAGGAGTCTTCCTCAGCTTAAACATTCTCATCTATTATCCTTCTATTAGGATGGTGTAATGAGTCTGTTTAATCCCTGATTATGGCTTAATCTCATTACTCAACACTAAACAAAAACAACAAAAACATCTAAATAATCACAAGTAGGTTAATGATCTTAATCCTATACCATGGTGATTAAGTGTGAGAAGCTGACTTCACACTTAAGGTATTCTCATTACCCCTAATCAGAGGGAAGATGTGATGAGTTTACTAACCCATTGGTTTAGGCTTAAGCTCATTATCCTATGGCAAACTTCCAAAAGCAGTAAAAGACTGAAAACACAAAAAACAAACAATAATCGTCTCCTTCGGGATTCTTTTCTCATCTCATTCACTCACAAACGAGAACTTGCTTCTTCCGTCTAATGCAAGACAGTTTGCACCTGAGCCAAACAAGTCATACACTTGAGCATAGACAAGCAAGCAGTTCACAAGTCAATTCATCTTTCAGTCTCTTTGGGTCGAACTACGGTGTTCTGACTTCCTCATTGCACGAGAGGATACGTAGGCATAACTTAACGGTTATCGAACAAAAGTCTCTGTATGTTCCCCCTCTTCCAACATCATTCTCTTAGCCTCATTATCATGAGCATTTCACTCTTGTCCTTACACTGACACTGTACATTTATACACATCACATTTCTTTACACTGACACCTGTACATCCTCTTCCAGCTATTTTTATACATAAATTGCACTGACACTACCCCTTTAAAACACAAATCTTTTAAGCGTGGATCCCGTCGAGTACGGAGGACAATATGGGTGCTAATACCTTCCCAGGTTGTAACCAACCCCCTTTCTCAGTCTCTCTGGTTCGCAACCGTCTTATCCATATCTTCTAGGTCTATGCAGCATTGCCTTTCCTCCAGGATAAAAATGCCTAGCTGGCGACTCTTTTCATCTCCAGTGAGTCCACTGTTGTGTGTTCTCATTGTCCCTCTCGCCGACCGTTCGCGTCTGTACCTTTATTTGGGCCAGTCCCATTTATAGGGAGCAACAACAGGGTCATCCCTCAATGTCTTACCTAAAAAAGCTCTTGTGAAGCTGGAGTATGAAGGATTGGCATTACGGCCCAGCAACTTGGTAGTGAGAGCCTTTGACGGCCCTAAGAGATCAGTTCTGGGGGAAATTGAGTTGCCTATAACGATTGGCCCGCAAACTTTCAAAACGACCTTCTACGTGATGGACATTCAGCCTGCCTACAGCTATTTGTTGGGTAGACCATGGATTCATGCCGCTGGCGCAGTTACGTCTACCCTTCACCAGAAGTTAAAATTCGAGTGGGAGGGCCAAGTCGTTACTATTTGTGGAGAAGAAGATATTTTTGTTAGCCATCTGGCTACATACAAATACATTAAGATGGATGGGGAGATCCACGAAACGATGAGTCAAGGGTTTGAGGCCTTGAACATAAATGAAACATCTGCTGTACTTGGAACCTCAATGACATCTTATCAACAAGCCCGGAAGGTTGTTGAAGAAGGGACTGCCCAAGGCTGGGGAAAATTGTTACCTGTGGAGAAGAAAGAGGATAGATTTGGGTTGGGTTACAAACCAACTCAACAAGATCAAGCAGAGGCTACTAAGAAGCCCAACTTTGTTAGTGGGGGAATGCTCACCCCTAATGCTGTCAACAATTTGGAAGACGAGGATGAAAGCGACCGCAACCTGGAGAGTTGAATCCGTCCAAAGATCCCGGGAAGCAGTATCTCAAACTGGTCTTCCCATGAAATTATAAGAGTTACTCCTGCAGAGTAATTATTATTTCCTGTATTTTTTAAGCATGCATCAAGTCTTGCATCTTGCCTAAGATGACAAGACTCATTTTGTAATCGGGCCATCTGTAATTTTTGTGCAACAAGATTAATCAATGAAATATCAGACATCTTTTGCAAATGAGTCTTTTTCTTTTCCGCTCACTGTTTTTCCATTTTTCTTTTTGTACAAAAAAATAAGTGGCAATGTTTTCAAAATGACAACTTTATTTCACTTTTCTAAACAATATTAAAATCAATCACTAAAATGAACAAACTGAACCCTTGCAGAGTGTGCCTTCCAGACTGCACCGACAACAGCACGGCTATGACTTCGTATGACTTTGACAATCCAATCAATCGAGCTGATGAAGGGGTTGAAGAAGATTACGAGCTTCCTGAAGAGCTAGCCAGATTGTTGAGACAAGAGGAGAAGGTTATCACTCCTCATCAGGAGGAGGTAGAGACGATCAATCTTGGTATAGATGAAGACGTGAAAGAAGTTAAAATCGGGGCCTGCTTACAAGACTCAGTGAAGAGACAACTGATTGACCTGCTTCAAGAATATGTGGACGTGTTTTCTTGGTCTTATCAAGATATGCCAGGGTTGGACACCGACATTGTTATGCATAAGCTGCCTTTAAGAGAAGAATGCCCGCCAGTTAAACAGAAACTGCGCCGTACTCGCCCAGACATGGCAATGAAAATCAAGGAAGAGGTACAAAAGCAATGGGATGCTGGGTTCCTTGCTGTAACTAGCTATCCACCGTGGGTTGCTAATATAGTACCTGTGCCTAAGAAAGACGGCAAAGTAAGGATGTGTGTTGACTACCGGGATCTGAATAGAGCCAGCCCGAAAGATGACTTCCCATTACCTCACATCGATGTATTTGTGGATAACACGGCTCAGTTCTCGGTATTCTCCTTCATGGACGGATTTTCAGGATATAATCAGATCAAGATGTCACCTGAAGACATGCAGAAGACAACCTTCATCACACCCTGGGGCACGTTCTGTTACAAGGTGATGCCGTTCGGATTGAAGAACGCTGGTGCAACATATCAACGGGCTATGATGACATTATTCCACGATATGATCAATAAGGAAATCGAATGTTATGTGGATGATATGATTGCAAAGTCCCTCACTGAAGAAGACCACCTGGTAAATCTGCTAAAGCTATTCAAGCGTCTGAGGAAGTACCAACTAAAGTTGAACCCCAACAAGTACACATTCGGGGTGCGATCGGGTAAGCTGCTGGGTTTCATTGTGAGTGAGAAAGGGATTGAAGTTGACCCTGATAAAGTCAAAGCCATTCAAGAAATGCCTGCACCGAAGTCAGAAAAAGAAGTTCGAGGGTTTCTAGGTAGATTGAACTACATCTCAAGGTTCATATCTCACCTTACAGCAACCTGTGAACCTTTGTTCAAATTGTTGAGAAAAGAACAGACGGTCAGGTGGAACGAAGACTGCCAGAAGGCTTTTGACAAGATCAAAGAATACTTGCAAGAACCTTCAATCCTTATGCCGCTAGTTGAAGGAAGACCTCTAATCATGTATTTGACAGTTTTAGAAGAGTCGATGGGGTGTGTGCTGGGCCAGCATGACGAGTCTGGTCGAAAAGAGTATGCAATATACTACCTGAGCAAAAAGTTTACCGACTGTGAACAACGTTATTCACTGCTCGAGAAAACTTGCTGTGCTTTAGCGTGGGCTGCTCGCCGACTGAGACAGTATATGCTGACCCACACCACTTTGTTGATCTCCAAAATGGACCCAGTTAAGTACATATTCGAGAAGCCAGCGCTTACCGGACGGGTTGCAAGATGGCAAATGATCCTCACAGAATATGACATCCAGTACACTTCTCAGAAAGCCATCAAGGGCAGTGTATTGTCTGAATATCTTACTGAGCAACCTATTGATGATTACCAGCCTATGAGATTTGACTTCCCTGATGAAGACATCATGTTCATAAAAGCAAAAGATCATGAAGAGCCTGTTCACACTGAAGGGCCTGACCCGGAAGAAGAATGGACTATGATGTTTGATGGGGCTGTTAGTATGAATGGTCGTGGTGTTGGCGCAGTACTTATTACACCTAAGGGAGTTCACATGCCTTTCTCGGCAAAACTCACCTTTAACTGCACTAACAACGAAGCTGAATACGAAGCTTGCATCATGGGTCTTGAGGAAGCCATTGACCTCAGGATCAAGACTTTAACTGTATTCGGAGATTCAGCTCTGGTAGTCAATCAGACCAACGGCAAATGGTACACACACCAAGATCATCTGATACCTTACAGGGATTATACAAGGAGGTTATTGACTTTCTTTACAACAGTCAAGCTTGAGTATATCCCTCGGGATGAGAATCAGTTTGCAGATGCTCTGGCTACCATTTCATCCATGATCAAAGTTCAAGCCGCCAACTTTGTACCTCAAATCTCAGTGTCCAGACTTGACAAACCAGCATATGTGTTCGCAGCAGACATTGTCAAAGACGATAAGCCTTGGTTCCATGACATTAAGTGCTTCTTGGAGGACCAAACTTACCCACCTGGGGCATCTTCCAATGATAAGAAGACTTTGAGAAGGCTTGCTGGTAGTTTCTTTCTGAACACTGATGGTTCCCTGTACAAAAGAAACTTTGATATGGTACTCCTCAGATGCGTTGATAAGACGGAAGCAGACTTGTTAATGCATGAAGTGCACGAAGGATCCTTTGGTACCCATGCAGGAGGGCATGCCATGGCAAAGAAGTTGCTAAGATCAGGTTATTACTGGATCACAATGGATGCAGACTGTTGCGCCTACGCCAGAAAATGCCATAAATGCCAGATTTATGCGGATAAGGTGCATGTGCCTCCCAATCCTCTGAATGTGATGTCTTCACCTTGGCCCTTTGCTATGTGGGGCATTGACATGATTGGCAACATTGAGCCAACTGCTTCGAATGGCCATAAATTCATCCTGGTAGCCATTGACTATTTCACCAAGTGGGTTGAAGCAGCTTCATATGCAAATGTTACAAGGCAGGTGGTAGCTCGATTTCTGAAGAGAGATATCATCTGTCGATACGGAGTTCCCGAGCGAATCATTACTGATAATGGTTCCAACTTGAACAACAAAATGATGGCAGAGTTGTGCCGGGACTTCAAGATCTAACACCACAATTCTTCTCCTTATAGGCCAAAGATGAACGACGCTGTTGAGGCAGCAAATAAAAATATCAAGAAGATTGTGCAGAAGATGGTAGTCACCTACAAAGACTGGCATGAAATGCTACCGTTTGCCTTGCATGGGTACCGCACGTCAATCAGAACATCTACTGGGGCAACACCGTATCAGCTTGTGTATGGTATGGAAGCAGTCCTACCAGTTGAAGTTGAATTACCCTCTCTAAGGGTACTGATGGATGTTAAGCTGAACGAAGCAGAATGGGTCCGGTCTCGGCACGAACAACTGAGTCTGATTGAAGAGAAAAGATTGGCTGCAATCTGTCATGGGCAGTTGTATCAGAAAAGAATGAAGAAAGCTTTTGATCAGAAAGTTAGGCACCGAGAGTACCAAGTAGGAGATCTCGTGCTGAAAAGAATCCTCCCTCCTCATACAGACCACAGGGGCAAGTGGACTCCGAATTATGAAGGACCATTTGTAGTAAAGAAAGTTTTCTCTGGTGGAGCACTGATGCTCAGCACTATGGATGGTGAAGACTTCCCATCCCCTGTGAATTCAGATGCAGTTAAAAAATACTTCGCATAAAACGACCCGCTGGACATAAAACAGAATGTAAGTCCAGGAAAAAATAGGGCATCCCGGCGAGTCAAAAACAGAATAAAAGACTTGGGCAAAAATAAGGGAAAATAAACAAAAAAACGTACACCCGCTGAGTTGAAAAGCCGCACTGGACAACTCTGGCAAGAATGGGTATCCCGATGGATTGAAAACCCGAAAGGGCGATCCATGCAAAATAAGGGAATAAGCGAACAACTGCATTCTGAATTCTCCTGTATCACCTACAACTTGGTAAGCTTCGAAAGGATCAAGCTTCTGTCAGAATCAACCTTCTTCAGAAAGCAGGACGAGAAGAATATCAAATGTCATACAAGTCATAGCAAGAGGGAAGCTTCTTGGAGCGTCGACAACATTGCCAGCCTTTTGTTTCTCATTTTGTAACAATCTCCTCATTTCAGGGGATTTGTTTCCTTGACTGTATATTGCCAATTCAGGGCACACAAATTAATAAAATCAGATTTTCGGTCATGTTTTGTCTTGTACATTTTTTATTTTGCAAAAAATGTCTGATGTCTTAAGAAGAACTGATTGCATGAATACATATGCTTACCTTCAAAATAAAAGTTACGTGCTTGCAGGAAATATACTTACTCTCAAAAGTATCTAAACTCCTATGACGGAATCCAGTGAAGGATACCTCGGGATTACTTGTGCGTTTACCTATCTTTGCAGGATTGCAGGTATTCAAAACACAACTTGGGGCATGAAAGCTTCTCCCCAGCAAGCTGACAAATCAACACTCAGTCTCAGCACTCAAAATGTTTTCTCCCCAGCTGAGTTGCCAGGCATCACCTCTCCAACAGGGCAGTACCAGAAGGTGCCCATACCTCCAGCAGAGTTCTAGGAAGGAACTTCTAGGAAGATCTTTCAGTGATCTTTCTTCTTCCCCAGCCGAGTTGCCAATCATTCTTCCTCAGCCAAGTACAAAAGCCATGGAACCATCTCCCCACAGAGTTTCAGCCTCTATCCAAGAGAGCAACGCAGGAAGGAATCACAACAGAGTGAAGAAAGCTTCTACAAACCCCAGCTGGGTCCCTCATTATCAAGATGGGTCTATCAGTGACCTATTCCCCCAAGCAGATATCATCTCACCAGATCTAACAATGATCTCATCCCCGGCTGGGATGTCCCTTTCAAGCAAATCGGCCAGAGATCTTCGGAGCAACGGGATTCGAATCCCGGTTTGGTATCTTTGCATAATCATGGCATTCGCATCATATTCACCCCACAAAGCGTAACATTCCGTCTAATACGGGGCATTATGACAAAAATCAAACATACTGCATAACCATAAGCCATGGTCTGAATCAAACACTTGTGAATAATGACAATCCATCAACATACAGAAAACTCCCCCCAAAATCCCCAGCGGAGATTCCCCAGCAAACACAGTTGCCTTGCATTCCCAAACATCAATATATACTCCTTGTGGCACCCGTCCGTGTCATATCCCCAGCAGAAAGCCAAAGACATCCCTTTTGCACTCACAAATACTCATGTATATACTTTTCTCCTTTTGACATTCGTCCGTGTCATTCTCCCCAACAGTTAAATACTCATCTATACACCACTCATACTTATACAGATACTCGTCCGTATCTTGTATACACTATCCCCGCAGATTCAACACTAGTCCTTGTTCTTTGTTAACCAGGTGTACTCTTCCGTACCATCATCTCAGAACATGTGTCAAGCGTTTGTTTCTATCTAATACTCGTCCGTATCATAGTCTTAAGGATGCTCGTCCGCATCTTTAATCCATACACTGTGTCAAACACTCTTGTGTCTTCCTGGATATAGATACTCGCCTGTGTCTACTATTCCCCAGAAGAGTCCTCTCAGATTCAACACTCGTCCGTGTTCTCTGTTAACCAGTTGATACTCGTCCTTATCATCATCTCTGAACACGTGTCAGTATTTGTTTCTACCTGATACTCGTCCGTATCGTAGTCTTAAGGATGCTCGTCTGCATTCATAATCTATACACAACATCTAAACACTTATACCTTTTATTTCTTGGATGTAAACACTCGTCCATGTTTACTATTCCCCAGTAAAGTAAAATTTCTTTTTTATCTGACATTCGTCCTATGTCATGATAAACCCTGAGAGCAGCCGTACCCTGCTAGGTGGTCGTCCTCCACCTCTTGATGGTCGTCCTCCATCATGCTCATCCGATGGCGGTCCCCATCGTTGATTTTCTATCCGACATTCGTCCTATGTCGTGATATTTAGCAGCCGTCCCCTGCTAGGTGGTCGTCCTCCACCTTTTGATGATCGTCCTTCATCATTTTATCCAATGGTCGTCCCCATTGTTGATTTTGGTTATCTGGCATTCGTCCTATGTCATGACAAACCTTGAGAGCAGCCGTCCCCTTCTAGGTGGTCGTCCTCCACCTCTTGATGGTCGTCCTCCATCATGCTCATCTGATGGCCGTCCCCATCGTTGACCTTTTATCCGGCATTCGTGCTATGTCGCGATATTTTCGGCAGCCGTACCCTGCCAGGTGGTCGTCCTCCACCTTAGATGACTGTCCCTCATCTTATCCCCAACAGAGCAGCCGTCCCCTGCTAGGTGATCGTCCTTCACCTTTGATGACCGTACCTCATCATCTGTTTATTTCATTTATTCTTTAACCCGATGGCCGTCCCCGTCGTGGTCCCTTTTACTTTCCCTGATGATCGTCCTTCATCAGTTTAGCCCGATGGCCGTCCCCATCGTTGGTTACCTTACCTTTTGAACTTGATAGCCGTCCCCGTCATGTTTCATTAATCCCCAGAGAATTTTACAACTTTATCTTGATGGCCGTCCCCATCATAATTCTTTTATCCCTAGCATGTCGGCCGTCCCCGTCATTGCTTCATTTCCCGCACTTTTCCCAGCATGTCGGCCGTCCCCGTCATTGCTCTTTACCCAACAGTCGTCCTCTGCTCGACGGTCGTCCTCCGTCGCCCACACTTTACAATATACTTTATTTTCTTTTACAATATATATCCCTTTTCTTCTTCATTCTGTGAGTGCAAATTTTGGACTGTCTTTGGTATTCAACCACAAGTTATCTCGCTTGCCTGTTAAGCTGTTGCTTACATCCTGCACAGCTAACTCATGTTTGAATAGGGGCAGCTGTAAACACCCCAAATTTGCCCTCACCCATTTCACACCATGGTTTGTGATCATTTCATATGCATAAACTCAATCATACCATCTCATATCACATTTTTTATTCACTGCATAGCTTCTAAGTCATCTGCATCTAGGGTTTTTGATCTGAGCAATCCAAGAGCTTCTTGAGCCACTCCAAAGTCCATCAATCACTTCAAAGGGGTCCATGTGTGTTCAAGCATCATATTATATCCTCTCAAAGTCAAGAATGCCAAATAATCACAAGAACTGGGATTGGCATGGATGTAGAGCCAGGTGTGACTGCACAGATGACCTAAAATTAGGGTTTTGGTTTCAGAGGCCATAACTTCAATTTTTTTGGTCATTATTGTTTCTATTGGTCTCTATATGGTATAGGGAGTATGCATATCAATTTTCATGAAGATATTCCATGGGGAAGTCATCTGATCAAGAGTTGACTTTTCAAGCAAGTCAGTGCAAAATCAGGGCATCTGAGGCCCCCAATGACCCAACCAAAGGGCATTCTTCATCATTTTGATTGTATATGATCTTTATTTGATCATGGAAGATGTTGGAAGTTCACAAAATTCAAGAATTTCAAGTCTTTTTCAAAGTTGACTTTTTGGGCAAGTTTGACTTTTAATGAAATTGTCATTTTAGGCAACTTTTTCAACCTTTACTTTTTGATTCAAAGAAGCTTCAAATGGAAACACTTTGGTCATGAAAGTTGTAGAATGGATCATTCCATTTTCAAAAAGTACAAGAACATGACCTAATTCATTTTGAATCAAAAGTTATGGCTTGTCAAAGTTGGCAAAAATCACTAAATTTCAAGTTATGCACCAAAGAGGCAAAGTTGCAAATTCACCTCTCAAGGCAAAGTGGGCTGTCAAATGCATTTCTAAACTTCACCATATGATCATAAAACACATAAAAATCAGAATGGGCCAAGAGATCATTCACTTTTGTGGCCTTTGGAGCAAGACTTTTTCATGAAAAGCAAAGGCAAGGCAAGTTGCAAAACTCATGATGGCTTCTCATCCACTTGCTGGCTAGCTTGCTGATCAATCCTAGGCCCTTCCTCACATCATGCTGCGCAGCACACTCTCCTTGTACTTAGCTAGCAAGTAGCCCATGCCCTTCTTACACAACTTTGACAAATTGGCAAAAGCACCCATACCAATCAATAAAGCACATGTCACTTCATCTGACCAATGGCATTTGTTTATACAAAGAAAATGCAAGCCAAACACAACAAGAAGCAAGCCTGAAACCATCCATAGCACATCATTCTCAGTTTCACCCTCTTGAGCAAAAGCATTCGAAACTCATCACACAACTCACAAACACTCAAACAAACTTCACAAACAATCTCAACACTCTTCCCTGATCACAAAGCACCCATCAAAACAGCCTGAAAGCCACTGAATCAAAAACACGATCACCACACCACCTTGAACAGAACTTCTGCCATCTCTCAAATCAGCCAAAATAAACTTGCTCTAAGCCTTTCAGAAGCACAAGGGAGGTTATAGGAGTGGTTTTGCACAAGAGAAGGGGTCAGAAAGCTCCAAACTGAAAAGCTTCAAACTCAGGTAGCTTCATGAAATTTTTTTCCAGAACCTGTATTTTAAGTTTCTAAATGAATCTACATGCTTCACTGATCATGCTGGTATGTTTTGTTTCGAAAATGATTGAGTATTAAGTATGTATGTTGCTTCTGAAACTTTTCTGACCTAAATGCATTTTGATTCGATTCATGGATTTGATGATGGATAAATGATTTTTGATGGCTGATTCTTGTTGGGGTTGGGGAGAGGATCATTTCTGGAGAGTTTTAGGGCTTGGGGATGTGTATTAAGGGAGATAGCTTGAATGGCTGGCCAGAGAAGACGACCGGAACAGTGTTCCGGTCGCCTGAAAGTGATTAGGGCACAATTAATTAGGGTTAATCATAATTAGCCAAGTTTGAATGCTAGCCCTTGGATGTGGCGCCAAGTCAAACGCGCGCGTGTTTCATTTGAATGCTGACCCTCGATTCTGATTACTTCTCATTAATTCAATTTTACTTTCTTTTTATTTCATTTATTTTCTCCATTTTATTTAAAATAGTAAAACAATTTTAAAAATTCTGAAAATTTTTGTACAAACTTTTATTAATTTTCAGAAACCAAAAACATTTTTATTTTTATTTTTTGCATTAAAAAATATTTTTAAATCATTTAAAAGTTTATTCTTAATTAATTAATGAGATTTAATTAATTAAAAATACTTTTAGGTATTTAAAAATCACCAAAAAATTCATGAAACATTTAAAACCATTTAGAAACATTGTCCAACCCTCAAACCAAATTTCTTTTTTGATCTTGATGCATTTTTATAATTTTCCATGGAATTAATTCATTTTCAAAGCATTATTTTGATCCAAACTTCCAAAAATCATTTCTGCCTAACCATTGAGAGTTGGACTTTGATCTTTCATTTTCCATTTGTTTGGCATTTTTCTTGGTAAGGTACCTTAAAACCCTAGAAAACTTAGAAAATTCATAACCCTAATTAGGTTAAGAGTTGGAACCTCTCCTTTGGGCAGTGAGTTAGTATAGGATTAGGGTTCCTTTGAATGCATTTTCAATTTTTTATCTTGATGTTTGCTTCTGATTTTGGTTTTTGTTTGAGGCATTGATCATAAACCCTAATTTGAGCTTCTTTTTTGCATTCATCTTGTATTTGCATTCATACCTTGACACCATGGTATTTTATGCATCCTCTTGGCATATAAGACATCTTAGGACATATTAGAATCATGTTTGATCATTGCATCATTCATTTTCCATGTTATACATTCTTTCCATTTCATAAACTTTCATGAATCTTTAAGGTTCAAAGCATGCTTCATTTGCATCCTCATCCTTGTGTGATCATCCTCATCTATTGTCATGTGTTTGAATCATCTCTTAGCATCATTAACATCATGTTTATGCTTCTGACTTTGGTTTGCATCATTGCATTTCACCTCATTCTCATTGCATTCCATTTCCTTTTGCTAACTTTTCAGGTGGTAAGTTGTTTTGAGAGGTGAATTTGCCTTCACTTCTCACAATCTCTCTTCATCTCTCTTATGCATCATTGCTGCATTTTATCTTTGTATTAGAGTGAGCTTGCTCATTCATGCTCTCTCCCACTTTCTTTCTTCAAGCAACTTGTCTTCTTAAGTGAAGCAAGTTGTCTTGCTTCTCTCTGCTTCTTTCTCCTTTCATCTGCTTCTTTCCTTGGAGGCTCTTTGAAGACTCTTTATCTCTTAAGCCTCACTAACCCTAGGATGTCCAAGTATGATAACAATTAGGGTTTGATTAGTCCCCCCATTAGTTTTTCTCCTTTGTGTCATCTTTGAGTTTTCTCTTCTCACCTCATAATCAGGGACTAAACCCTAAAGGCTTTAAGGCTTTGTGATTAAGCTTATGCCTGCATCCTTCTATTAGGATGGAGTGTATAACTTTAATCCTAAGTGTTAAACCCTTAATGTGTTTAAATCCTTTAATCAATTCATCTAATAATAACTAAGACATCAAGCTTGTAACTTGGGCCTTGCATTAGGGTTCTAATTCTTCCTTAACTGGTTAAGAAGGACTAACCCTAGTGTTAATGGACAAGTCCCCCTCAAGTTGTCTTATAAACCCTAAAATTCACTTCATCATCTTACCATTACCTAAAATCCACTTAATAAAGGCTTTGTTTTGTCATGAGTTTAATTCCTAATCATGGATTAAGTTGAGGAGCTTTCCTCAGCTTAAACATTCTCATCTATTATCCTTCTATTAGGATGGTGTAATGAGTCTGTTTAATCCCTGATTATGGCTTAATCTCATTACTTAACACTAAACAAAAACAACAAAAACATCTAATTAATCACAAGTAGGTTAATGATCTTAAACCTACACCAAATGTGTTTAAGTGTGAGAAGCTGACTTCACACTTAAGGCATTCTCATTACCCCTAATCAGAGGGAAGATGTGATGAGTTTACTAACCCATTGGTTTAGGCTTAAGCTCATTAACTTATGACAAATTTTCAAAAGCAATAAAAGACTGAAAGCACAAAAACAAACAATAATCGTCTCCTCCGGGATTCTTTTCTCATCATCTTCACTCACAAACTAGAACTCTCTTCTTCCGTCTAATGCAAGACAGTTTGCACCTGAGCCAGACAGGTCATACACTTGAGCATAGGCAAGTAAGCAGTTCATCAGTCAATTTACCTTTCAGTCTTTTTGGGTCGAACTACGGTGTTCTGACTTCCTCATTGCACGAGAGGATACGTAGGCATAACTTAACAGTTATCGAACAAAAGTCTCTGTACATTTCCCCTCTTTCCAGCTCCATTCTTTAGCCTCATGATCTTGAGCATCTTATTCCTGTTCTTACACTGACACTGTATATATCACACTTTGCACTCCTTTTATACTAACACCTGTACATCCTTTTCCGGCTCTTTTTACAAAAATAGCACTGACACTACCCCTTTAAAACACAAATCTTTTAAGCGTGGATCCCGTCGAGTACGACGGACAATCTGGGTGCTAATACCTTCCCAGGTTTTAACCAACCCCCTTTCTCAGTCTCTCTGGTTCGCAACCGTCTTATCCATATCTTTCTAGGTCTATGCAGCATTGCCTTTCCTCCGGGATAAAAATGCCTAGCTGGCGACTCTTTTCACTCCCTGTGAGTTCACTCCTGTGTGTCCTCGCACCTCCTCTCGCCGACCGTTCGCGTCTGTACCTCATTTGGGCCATTCCCATTTATCGGGAGCGACAAAGGGGTTGAAGAAGATTATGAGCTACCTGAAGAGCTAGCCAGGTTGTTGAGACAAGAGGAAAAGGTTATCACTCCTCATCAGGAGGAGGTCGAAACGGTTAATCTTGGTACAGAAGAAGACGTGAAAGAAGTTAAGATCGGGGCCTGCCTGCAAGATTCAGTGAAAGAGAAACTGATTGACATGCTTCGGGAGTATGTAGATGTTTTTGCTTGGTCTTATCAGGATATGCCAGGGTTGGACACCGACATTGTTATGCACAAGCTGCCTCTAAAAGAGGACTGTCCGCTGGTAAAACAGAAGTTGCGCCATACTCGCCCAGATATGGCAATGAAGATAAAGGAAGAGGTACAAAAATAGTGGGACGCCGGTTTCCTTGCTGTGACTAGTTACCTGCCGTGGGTTGCTAACATTGTACCTGTGCCTAAGAAGGATGGCAAGGTGAGGGTGTGTGTGGATTACCGGGATCTGAATAGAGCCAGCCTGAAAGATGACTTCCCTTTACCTCACATTGATGTATTGGTTGATAATACAGCTCAATTCTCGGTGTTCTCCTTCATGGACGGATTTTCAGGATACAATCAGATCAAAATGTCACCTGAAGACATGGAGAAGACAACTTTCATCACACCCTGGGGCACATTCTGTTATAAGGTGATGCCATTCGGATTGAAGAATGCGGGTGCCACTTATCAACGGGCTATGGTAACATTATTCCATGACATGATCCATAAGGAAATCGAATGTTATGTGGATGACATGATTGCCAAATCCCTCACAGAAGAAGACCACCTGGTGAATTTATTGAAGCTATTCAAGCGTCTGAGGAAGTACCAATTGAAGTTAAACCCCAACAAATGCACATTTGGGGTGCGATCCGGCAAGCTGCTGGGATTTATCGTAAGTGAGAAAGGGATTGAAGTTGACCCTGATAAAGTCAAAGCCATTCAAGAAATGCCTGCACCGAAGACTGAGAAAGAAGTTTGAGGGTTCCTGGGTAGATTGAACTACATTTCAAGGTTCATATCTCATCTTACAGCGACCTGTGAACCTTTATTCAAGTTGTTAAGAAAAGAACAAACGGTCAGGTGGAACGAAGACTGCTAAAGGGCTTTTGACAAAATCAAGGAATACTTACAAGAGCCTCCGATCCTTATGCCTCCAGTTGAATGAAGACCTCTAATCATGTACTTGACAGTATTAGAAGAGTCAATGGGGTGTGTGCTGGGCCAGCATGACGAGTCTGGCCGAAAAGAGTATGCAATATACTACCTGAGCAAAACGTTTACCGACTGTGAACAACGATATTCACTGCTCGAGAACACTTGATGTGCTTTAGCGTGGGCTGCTCGCCGACTAAGGCAGTATATGTTGACCCACACTACCTTATTGATTTCAAAGATGGACCCAGTTAAGTACATATTTAAGAAGCCAGCGCTTACCGCACGGGTTGCAAGATGGCAAATGATTCTCACAGAATATGACATTCAGTACACATCTCAAAAGGCCATCAAAGGCAGTGTATTGTCTGATTATCTCACTGAGCAACCCATTGATGATTACCAGCCTATGAGATTTGACTTCCCCAATGAAGACATCATGCTCATAAAAGCAAAAGATCATGAAGAGCCCGTTCACACTGAAGGGCCTGACCCAGAAGAAGAATGAACTATGATGTTTGATGGGGCTGTTAATATGAATGATCGTGGTGTTGGTGCAGTACTCATTACACCTAAAGGAGTTCACATGTCTTTCTCGGCAAAACTCACTTTTAACTGCACTAACAACGAAGCTGAATAGGAAGCTTGCATTATGGGTCTTGAGGAAGCCATTGACCTCAGGATAAAGACTTTGACTGTATTCAGAGATTCAGCTTTGGTAATTAATCAAACCAACGGCAAATGGTACACTCACCAGGATCATCTGATACCCTACCGGGATTATACAAGGAGGTTATTGACTTTCTTCACTATGGTCAAGCTTTAGTATATCCCTCGAGATGAAAATTAGGTTGCAGATGCTCTGGCTATCATTTCATCCATGATCAAAGTTCAAGCTGCCAACTTTGTACCTCGGATTTCAGTATCCAGACTTGACAGACCAGCATACGTGTTTTCAGCAGATCTTGCAAAAGATGATAAGCCTTGGTTTCACGACATCAAATGCTTCTTGGAGGATCAAACATACCCACCTGGGGCATCTTCCAATGATAAGAAAACATTAAGAAGGCTGGCTGGTAGCTTCTTCCTGAATGCTGATGGTTCCTTGTACAAGCGGAACTTTGATATGGTACTCCTCAGATGTGTTGATAGGGCAGAAGCAGACTTATTGATGCACGAGATGCACGAAGGATCTTTCGGTACCCATGCCGGAGGGCATGCCATGGCTAAAAAGTTGCTAAGATCAGGCTATTACTGGAACACAATGGATGCAGACTGTTGTGCTTATGCCAGAAAGTGTCATAAATGCCAGATTTATGCAGATAAAGTGCATGTGCCTCCAAATCCTTTGAATGTGATGTCTTCACCTTGGCCCTTTGCCATGTGGGGCATTGATATGATTGGCAAGATTGAACCGACCGCTTCAAATGGCCACAGATTCATCCTGGTAGCCATTGAATATTTTACCAAGTGGGTCAAAGCGGCTTCGTATGTGAATGTTACCAGGCAAGTGGTAGCCCGATTCCTGAAGAGAGACATCATCTGTCGATATGGAGTGCCCGAGCGAATCATTACTCATAATGGTTCCAATTTGAACAATAAAATGATGGCAGAACTATGCCGGGACTTCAGAATCCAACACCACAATTCTTCTCCTTACAGGCCAAAGATGAATGGCGCTGTGGAGGCAGCTAACAAGAATATCAAGAAGATTGTGGAAAAGATGGTGGTCACCTATAAATACTGGCATGAAATGCTACCATTTGCCTTGCATGGGTACCGTACGTCAATCAAAACATCCACTGGGGCAACGCCGTATCAGCTTGTTTATGGTATGGAGGCAGTCCTACCTGTTGAAGTTGAATTACCCTCCTTAAGAGTACTGATGGACATCAAGTTAAATGAAGCAGAGTGGGTCCGATCCCGGTAAAAACAACTGAATCTGATCGAAGAGAAGAGGTTAGCTGCGATCTGTCATGGGCAGTTGTATCAGAAAAGAATGAAGAAAGCCTTCGATCATAAAGTCAGGCTTCGGGAATACCAAGTAGGAGATCTTGTGCTTAAAAGACTCCTCCCTCCTCATACAGACCACAGGGGCAAGTGGAGTCCGAATTACGCTGGTCGGTTCATGGTAAAGAAAGTTTTCTCTGGTGGAGCACTGATGCTCAGTACTATGGATGTAAAAATGACCCGCTGGACATAAAAACAGGATGTAAGTCTAGGCAAAAATAGGGTATCCCGGCGAGTCAAAAACAGAATAAAAGACTCGGGAAAAAATAAGGGAAAATTAATAAAAATGTACACCCGCTGAGTTGAAAAGCCACATTGGACAACTCAGGCAAAAATGGGTATCCCGGTGGATTGAAAACCCGAAAGGGCGATCCACGCAAAATAAGGGGATAAGCGAACAACTGCATTCTGAATTCATCTGTATCACTTACAACACGACAAGCTTCGAAAGGTTAAAGCATCGGCCAAAATCAGCCTTCTTCAAAAAGCAAGATGAGAAGAGCATCAATGTCATACGGGTCATAGCAAAAGGGAAGCTCATTGAAGCGTCATCAAAATTGCCATCATCTTTTTGTTTCTCAATTTTGTAACAATCTCCTCATTTCAGGGGATCTGTTTCTTTGACTGTATTTGCCAATTCAAGGCACGCAAATTAATAAAATCAGATTTTCAGTCACGTTTCATCTCGTACATTTTATTTTCATTTGCGAAAATGTTTGATGTCCTCAATATAATGATTACATAAATACAGATGCGTCTTTTCTAAAATTACATGCTTACAGGAAATATATTCGCTCCAGGAGTGTCTAAATTCCTGTGATGGAATCCAGTAACGGATACCTCGGGATACTTGTATGTTTCTTTGTCATAACAGGATTGCAGGTAGTCAAAGTACAACATGGGGCATGAAAGCTTCTCCCCAGCAAGCTGCCAAATCACTATTTACTCATCCCATCTCCCAAATAGCATCAAGGGTGCCCTCTCCCCAGCTGAGTTGCTAGACATCATCATCCTCAATAGGATCTCCGCAAAAATCTCTAGGAAGGTCGTTCAGTGATCATTCCCCCTCAGCCAAGTGTTAGACAGGGAACCATATCCCCGCAGAGTCTCAACCTCTATCCAGAAGAGCAATATCTGAAGATCTCACAACAAAGTGACGCAAGCTTCCACAGACCCTAGCTAGGCTCCTCATCACCAAGAATAGGTCTATCAGTGACTTATTCCCCCAAACAGAGTCATATATATCAGATCTACCAATGATCTCATCCCCAGCTGGGATATCACTTCAAGCAGATCAGCCAGAGATCTTCACTGCAACGGGATCCGAATCCCGGATCGGTATCTTTGCACAATCAGAGCATTCACATCATATCTCCTCCCAGAGCGTAGCATTCCGTCTAATACGGAGCATTACGGCAAAAATCAAACATATTTCATAGTCACAAGCCATGATTGAATCAATCCCCTGTGAATACTGACATACCATCAACAACATACAGGATACCACTCAAATTCCCCAGCAGAAAGCCAAAGCGTCCCCTTTGCACTCACAAAAACATATTAATACACTCTCCCGACACCCATCCGTGTCACCTATCCCCAGCACAGTTGCCCAAAACCTTGCTTATTATATCTTCCGACACCCGTCCGTGTCATCCTATCTCGCGGAGCATCAGAATATCTATTTGTACACTTTCTCTTATGATACTCATCTGTATCATGCTCTCCCCAGCAAGTTGAACACTCGTCTGTGTCTTACTCATACCTTTTTACTTATATAGATACTTGTCTGTATCTTGTATATTCCTATTTTCCCCTCAGAGACAACACTCGTCTGTGTTCTTTGTTAACCAGTTGATACTCGTCCGTATCATCATCTCTGAGCATGCGTCAGCATTTGTTTCTATTGATGCTTGTCCGTATCATAGTTTTAAGGACGTTCATACGCATATTTAATCTATACACAGCGTCAAATACTTATACCTTTTTCTTGAAATTAGACACTTTTCTGTGTCTACCCTTCCCCAGAAGAATCCCTAGCAAAATTTCTCTTTTATCTGACATTCGTCCTATGTCATGATACTTCCGGCAGCCGTACCCTGCCAGGTGATCGTCCTTCACCTTTTGATGATCGTCCTTCGTCATTCCTCCAGCGAAGTCTCCACTATTGGAACCCTCTTTTATCCGACATTCGTCCTATGTCGTGATATTTTTAGCAGCTGTCCCCTGCTGGGTGATCGTCCTTCACCCTTTTGATGACCGTCCTTCATCATTTTTATCCGATGGCCATCCCCATCGATGATCTTGTTATCTGACATTCGTCCTATGTGATGATAAACCCCGAGAGCAGCCGCACCCTGCTAGGTGTTCATCCTTCACCCCTTGATGATCGTCCTTCGTCATGTTTATCCGATGGCCATCGCCATCGTGGACCTTTCCTATCCGACATTCGTCCTATGTCGTGATACTTTCGGCAACCGTACCTTGCCAGGTGATCGTCCTTCACCTTAGATGACCGTCCCTCATCTTATCCCCGATAGAGCAGCCGTACCCTGCTAGGTGATCGTCCTTCACCTTTGATGGCCGTCCCCATCATAATCTCTTTATATCCCTAGCATGTCGGTCGTCCCCGTCATTGCTTCATCCCCAGTAGTCATCCTCTGCTCGATGGTCGTCCTCCATCGCCCGCACTTTATAAACATACTTTACTTCCTTTTACAATATATATCCCTTTTCTTCTTCATAACCAGTGAGCGCAAAATTTGGACTGTCTTTGGTATTCAACCACAAGTTATCTTGTTTGTCTGTTAAGCCGTCGCTTACATCCTACACAGCTAACTCATGCTTGAATAGGGGCAGCTGTAAACACCCCAAATTTTCCCTCACTCATTTCACCATGGCTTGTGATTCTTTTTATATTGCATAAGTTCAATCATATCATCTCATATTACATTTTTGCTTCACTACATTGGTTCAAAGTCATCTGAATCCAGGGTTTGTGATTTGAGCAATCCCTGAGCTATCTGAGCCACTCCAAAGGTCTTCAATCTTCTCAAAAGGGTCCATGTATGTTCAATCATCATATTATATCCTCCCAAGATCAAGAAAGCCAGAAAATCACAAGTACTGAGGAAGGCATAGAAGCAGAGCCAGGCTTAACTTCACAGATGACCTAAAATTAGGGTTTTGGTTTCAGAGGCCATAACTCCAAATTTTTTGGTCATTCTTGTTTCTATTGGTCTCTATATGATATAAAGATCATGCATACCAATTTTCATGGAAAAATTCAATGGGGAAGGCATCTGATCAATAGATGACTTCTTGAACAAGTCAGTGCAAAATCAGGGCATCTGAGGCCCCCAATCACCCAACCAAAGGGTCTTCTCCATCATTTTGGATGTACATTATCTTTATTTGATCTTTAAAGAAGGTAGAAGTTCACAAAATTGAAGGATTTCAAGCCATTTGCAAAATTGCCATTTTGGGAAAGTTACTTGTAATGTAGACTTGCCATTTTGGGAAAGTTTTTCAAACTCCTTTTTTTGATTCAAAAATGCTTCAAATGAAAAATTCCTGGTCATGAAAGTTGTAGATTGGATCCTCCCATTTTCAAAAAGTACAAGAACTTGACCTAATTCATCATTAAACTCAAGTTATGGTCTTGCAAAGTTGGGAAAAATCACTTAAAATTCACTTTTACACCAAAGAGGCATTTTGCAAAATGGCATGATAAAGCATTCTAAATGCTTCTAATGTGCATAAACACTTCACAACATGTCAAATGGACCTCTAAGGATCATATTGGTGCTTTGAATCATTCCATTTCATGCCTTAAACTTCAAGAAATTCAAAAGGGGCCAAAGTTGTACAAAATTGTAAAATGATCCAAATCTCTTCATCCACTTGAGCCAGCTCACCAAATCATTTTACATGGACCTCCTTGAAGTTGGCTGACTCGAGCCATTCCCCTAAACTAGCCTTCCATGAGCCCATACCTCAAGTACACAAGTTGTTGACATTTTTGCAACTTGCCCATACCAATCAACCTAGGCCAGCACCCACCCTCTGACCTATCCAAACATGATATGTGTACCAAAAGCAACCAAACACACAAGAGAACACAAGCTGAAACCTCCAAGAACACAACACACTCAAAAGATCCCCAAATTTGCAAAAGCCTTCGAATCTCTTAACTCAACCATCAAACCTTCAAACTTTTTCCACCATTTAACTCCATAAACATCACTGATCATTTCCCACCCTTCATTTTGCCCTAAGAACTTCAGAATCAAAAACACAATTTCAACATTTCATGAACTGAACTTCTGCCAACTTCCTTCTGAGGCCATTTAAACTCCAACCAAGCATCACAATCTCTTGGGGGGAATCATTGGAGTGGATTTGAAGCAAAGAACTGGCCAGAAAGCTCCTGTTTCGAAAGCTCAACTTCAGGTAGCCATGGCATTTATTTTTCCAGAACTCTCATTTTATGTTATAGAATGATTCTACATGTTTCACTGATCAACATGATGTCTTTACTTTTGAGAATAATTGTGAATTAAGCATTTCATAAGCTTCTGAAATTTTTGCCATGTTTTCCGTTTTGCTTTGATTCGTGCTTTTGATGATGAACAAATGATTTTTGGTGGTTGATTCTTGTTGGGGTTGAGGAGAGGATCATTTCTGGAGCTTTAGGGGTCTTGGGGTTGCATATTGAGGGAGATTGAGTGAGGGGTTAGCCGGAGAAGATGACCGGAACACTGTTCCGGTCTCCTGAAAGTAATTAGGGTTCAGATTAGGGTTAATGACATAATTAGCGTAGTTTGAATTTGGGTCGTCCATTTGCGCGTGCTGGTCAATTCCCTCCCCTTTTTATTTGAATCTGGGCCTTTGGATCTGCTGACTTTCATTTTAATTCATTTTAATTTCATTTTAATTACATTTCTTTCCACATTTTATTTAAAATATTAAAACACTTCTAAAAAATCTCATTTTTTTGCATCATGGCTTAAAATATTTTTCTCATTCTGAAAATAATTTTTATTTTATTTTATACATAATTTTCGTATTTTTAAAATATTTAAATGTTTATTTTAATTAGTTAATGAGAATTAATTAATTAAAATGCCATTTAAGTTTCTAAAAATCACCAAAAAAATCACATTGCATCTTGATACATTTAGAAACATTATCAAACTCTTCACACAAATTTCTTTTTGGTTCTTGACCTATTTTGACATTTTTCTTTGGAATTAGGATTCTTAAAAGTCAATATTTTTGCCCTAACTTAGAAAAATCCTTTCTGCCTAACCATGAGGAGTTTGATGATGGTTTTTCTTGCATTGCATTCCTCATGTCATGTAGTTTCTAGGATAAAATTGGTTTGAATTTATCTTTCATTTTCAATTTGTATTGCATTTTTCATTATAAGGTACCTATAAACCCTAGCAAACTTGAGAAAATCATAACTTCCATTAGGTTAAGATTTAGGTCTCCTCCTTTGGGAAGTGAACTTGTGTAGGGTTAGGGTTCCTTTGATCCCATTTTCAATTTTTTATATTGTCATTTGCTTCTGATTTTGAATTTTTCTTTGTACCTTGTGCATAAACCCTAATTTTTGCTTTCATTTGCATTCATCTCTCATATGCTTGCATACATGAACTTGCCATGACATTTTATGCATTCACATGACTTCTAAGACATCTTAGGACATATTAGAATCATGTTTGATCATTGCATCATTCATTTGCCATGTTATGCATTCATTTCATTTCACAAACTTTCATGAACTTTCATGGTTCAAAACATGCTTCATTTGCATCCTCATCCTTGTATGGTGTCGCTCCCGATAGATGGGACTGGCCCAAATAAAGGTACAGACGCGAACGGTCGGCGAGAGGGACAGTGAGAACACACAGCCGTGAACTCACTAGAGATGAATAGAGTCGCCAGCTAGGCATTTTTATCCCGGAGGAAAGGCAATGCTGCATAGACCTGGAAAAAGATGGATAAGACGGTTGCGAACCAGAGAGACTGAGAAAGGGGGTTGGTTACAACCTGGGAAGGTATTAGCACCCAGATTGTCCGCCGTACTCGACGGGATCCACGCTTAGAAGATTTGTGTTTTAAAGGGGTAGTGTCAGTGCAATCTGTGTATAAAATAGCTGGAAAAAGATGTACAGGTGTCAGTGTAAAGGAAGTGTGAAGTGTGATATATACAGTGTCAGTGTAAGGATAAGAGTGAAATGCTCAAGATCATGAGGCTAAAAGAATGAGGCTAGAAAGAGGGGGAATATACAGAGACTTTTGTTCGATAACTGTTAAGTTATGCCTACGTATCCTCTCGTGCAATGAGGAAGTCAGAACACCGTAGTTCGACCCAAAGAGACTGAAAGGTGAATTGACTGGTGAACTGCTTACTTGTCTATGCTCAAGTGTATGACCTGTCTGGCTTAGGTGCTAACTGTCTTGCATTAGACGGAAGAAGCAAATTCTCGTTTGTGAGTGAATGAGATGAGAAAAGAATCCCGAAGGAGACGATTATTGTTTGTTATGGTGTTTTCAGTCTTTTATTGCTTTTGAAAGTTTGTCATAAGTTAATGAGCTTAAGCTTAAACCAATGGATTAGTAAACTCATCACATCTTCCCTCTGATTAGGGGTAATGAGAGTACCTTAAGTGTGAAGTTAGATTCTCACACTTAATCACCTTTGGTGCAGGGTTAAGATCATTAACCTACTTGTGATTATTTTGATGTTTTTGTTGTTTTTGTTTAGTGTTAAGTAATGAGGTTAAGCCATAATCAAGGATTAAACAGACTCATTACACAATCCTAATAGAAGGATAATAGATGAGAATGTTTAAGCTGAGGAAAGCTCCTAAACTTAATCCATGATTAGGGATTAAACTCATGACAAAACAAGCCCTTATTAAGTGGATTTTATTTAATGATATGATGATGAAGTGTTTTTTAGGGTTTGTAAGACAACTTGAGGGGGACTTGTCCATTAACACTAGGGTTAGTCCTTCTTAACCAGTTAACGAAGAATTAGAACCCTAATGCAAGGCCCAAGTTACAAGTGTGAAGTCTTGATGATTATTGTGTGAATTAATTAGAGGATTTAAACACATTAAGGGTTCAACACTTAGGATTAAAGTTATACACTCCATCCTAATATAAGGATGCAGGCATAAGCTTAATCACAAAGCCTTAAAGCCTTTAGGGTTTAGTCCCTGATTATGAGGTGAGAAGAGAAGACTCAATGAGACACAAAGGTAAAACTAAGTGGGGGACTAATCAAAACCCTAACCATTGTCATGCTTGGTTGTTCCTAAGGTTTGTGAGGTTTACAAGAGAAGTCTTCAATGGAACCACCAGGAAGCAGATGAAAGGATCAGGAGAAGCAAAGTAACTTGCTTCATTCAAGAAGTCAAGTCACTTGAAGAAAGAAGGTAAGGAGCAAAATAATGAGCAAGCTCAAACTCAAACACACATAAAAAATGCAGCATGGATGCAAGAGAGGGATGAGAAGAAAGTATGAGAAGTGAAGGCAAATCCACTTCTCAAAGTTACTTACCACCTGAAAAGTTAGAAAAGGAATGCAATGCAATGCCAAATGGAATGAAATGGCATGATGAGAAACAAAACCAGAAGCACATACATGATGCTAATGATGCTATGAGATGCTACAAACATGAAACAACACATGGGGATGATCATACAAGCTTATGAATGCAAATGAAGCAAGTTAAGACACATGAACATACATGAAAAGTTATGAAATGCAAATGGCATACAACATGGAAAATGCAAGATGCAATGATCAAAAATGCTTCTAATATGTCCTAAGATGTGTCATGGATCAAATGGATGCATAAAATGTCATGGTAAGTCAAGGTATGAATGCAAATGCAAGATGGATGCATATGGAAGCCCAAATTAGGGTTTATGATCAATGCACCAAACAAAAACCAAAACCAGATGCAAACATCAAGATAAAAAATTGAAAATTCACTCAAAGGATCCCTAATCCTATACTAACTCACTGCCCAAAGGAGAGGTTCCAACTCTTAACCTAATTCAAGTCATGATTTTCCTAAGTTTTCTAGGGTTTTAGGATTCCTTAACAAGAAAATTACCAAACAAATTGAAAATGAAAGATCAAATCATGGCCGTTTAATCTCACAAACTACATGCTAAACACAATGCAATGCAAAAATAATCAAGGTCCAACTCTTTAGGGTTAGGCAGAAATGATTTTTGGAAGTTTGGATCAAAATAATGCATCAAAATGATTTTAATTCCATGAAAAATTCTCAAAATGCATCAAGATCAAAAAATAAATTTGGTTTGAGGGTTGGAAAATGTTCCTAAATGTTTTTAAAGGTTTCATGAATTTTTTGGTGATTTTTAAATACTTAAAAGTATTTTTAATTAATTAATTCTCATTAATTAATTAAAAAGAAACTTTTAAATATTTAAAAATACTTTTTTAATGATAAAAATAAAAATAAAAATATTTTTGTGTTCTGAAATTAAATAATAACTTGTATAAAAAATTTCAGATTTTTTAAAGTGTTTTTGCTATTTTTAATAAATTATAGAAAACAAATGAATTAATATGAAAATAAAATGAATTTTTAAACTGAAAAAGAAAAGTAATCCAATCTGAAGGCCCAGATTCAAACTCAAACACGCGCGCATTGACTTGGCGCCAGATCCCACGGCCAGCATTCAAACTCACTAACCCTAATTAATTAACCCTAATCCAGCCGTTAATGACCCTCAGGTGACCGGAACAGTGTTCCGGTCATCTTCTCCGATCACCCAAAAATCCAATCTCCCTCCCCAGGCCATTTTAGAAGCTCTAACTCTCCAGAAATCATCTACTACTCACCCTAAACACGAATCCAGCATAAAATCATGTTTAAACTCAAACACAAACACGAATCGAATCAAAGAAGTTTTTAGGTCAAACTTTCAGAACACCATAACATGCTTATTTCTTGCTCATTTTCAAAAGTAAATAGATCCCCATGATCAGTGCAACATACAAAACAAGATTCTAACAAGAAAATCGAGTTCTGGAAAAAAAGTTCATGAAGCTACCTGAGATTGAGCTTTCGATTCAGGTGCTTTCTGGCTGCTTCTTTGGCTCAAACAAGTCCCAATGATCCTTCTTAGAAGCTTTTGACCCTTAGTTGGAGTTTATGTAGCCTCTAGAGAAAGTTGGCAGAAGCTCAGGCCAAGGGAATGTGAAATTCGTATTTTTGTTTCAAGGGGTTTCAGGCCATGATGATGGGTGGTTTGTGATCTGGAAGATGAGTTGAGTTGATCTATGAAGTTTGTTTGTGTGTTTTTGAGCTGTGTGATGAGTTTAGAAGGAAAATGCAAGTTGGAGTGAGTTTGTGGATGCTGAGTTGTGGTGAGTTTCAGGCTGGCCTCTTGTGATGTTTAGCTTGCATTTGATTTGTATAAACTAATCCCATTGGTCAGATGACATGACATGTCCTTTTGTGATAGGTATGGTTGCTTTTGCCAAAATGTCAACTTTTGTGTAAGGAGGGCATGGGCAACTTCTAGCCAAGTACATGGAGAGTGGGCTGCGCAGAAAGGTGAGGGAGAAAGGCTAGGATTGGTCAGCAGGCTAGGCAACAAGTGGATGAGAAGTTATCATTGGTTTTGCAACTTGCTTGCTTTTAGTTCTCATGAAAAGATCTTGTCTCACAAGCCATGTAACATGTGATCCCTTTGGTTCAATCTGAACTTTAAGACTTGTATGATGTTTGTATAAGGATTAAACATCAATTAGAAGTTACAAATTGCCTTGGTACAAGATTTTGCAAGTTTCCCATTTGGTGCACAACTTGAAATTTAGTGATTTTTGCCAACTTTGATGCACCATAACTTTTGATCCAAAATGAATTAGGTCATGTTATTGTACTTTTTGAAAAGGGAAAGATCTAATCTACAACTTTCATGACCAAAGTTTTTCCATTTGAAGCATTTTTGGATCAAAAAGTAAGGGTTGAAAAGTTGCCTAAAATGACAAATTCTCTAAAAGTCAACCTTGTCCCAAAAAGTCAACTCTGCAAAAACTTGTAATTCTTGAATTTTGTAAACTTCCAACTTCTTCTATGATCAAATAAAGATCATATACACTCAAAATGATGAAGATCACCCCTTGGTTGGGTCATTGTGGGCCTCAGATGCCTTGATTTTGCACTGACTTGTCCAGAAAGTCAACTCTTGATCAGATGACTTCCCCATGGAATTTCTTCATGAAAATTGATATGCATACTACCTATACCATATAGATACCAATAGAAACAAGAATGACCAAAAATTTTGAAGTTATGGCCTCTGAAACCAAAACCCTAATTTTAGGTCATCTGTGCAGTCAAGCCTGGCTCTGCTTCTACACCATTCTAAGATCTTGTGATTCTTTGGCATTCTTGACTTTGAGAGGATGTAATATGATACTTGAACACACATGGACCCCTTTGAAGTGATTGATGACCCTTGGAGTGGCTCAAGAGGCTCTTGGATTGCTCAGATCACAAACCCTAGATGCAGATGACTTAGAACCAATGCAAAGACTCAAAATTGTGGTATGAGATGTTATGATTGTGTTTATGCATATGAAATGATCACAAGCCATGGTGTGAATGGGTGAGGGCAAATTTGGGGTGTTTACAGCTGCCCCTATTCAAACATGAGTTAGCTGTGCAGGATGTAAGCGAAGGGTTATCAGGCAAACAAGATAACTTGTGGTTGAATACCAAAGACAGTCCAAAATTTGCACTCACAAAATGAAGAAGAAAAGGGATATAGATTGTAAAGGAAAATAAAGTATATTGTAAAGTATAGGCGACGGAGGACGACCGTCAAGCAGAGGACGACTGCTGGGTAAAGGGCAATGACGGGGACGGCCGACATGGTGGGAAAAGTGCGGAAAATAAAGCAATGACGGGGACGGCCGACATGCTGGGGATAAAAGAATTATGATGGGGACGGCCATCAAGATAAAGCTGCAAAATTCTCTGGGGATTCATGAAACATGACGGGGACGGCCATCAAGTTCACAAAGCAAAATAACCAGCGATGGGGACGGCCATCGGGCTAAAAAGAAAAGGGACCACGACGGGGATGGCCATCGGGTTAAAGAATAAATGAAATAAACAGATGATGAGGTACGGTCATCAAAGGTGAAGGACGATCACCTAGCAGGGGACGGCTGCTCTGTTGGGTTAAGATGAGGGACGGTCATCTAAGGTGGAGGACGACCACCAGGCAGGGTACGGCTGCCGAAAATATCGCGACATAGGACGAATGCCGGATAAAAGGTCAACGATGGGGACGGCCATCGGACGAGCCTGATGGAGGACGACCATCAGGAGGTGGAGGACGACCACCTAGCAGGGGACGGCTGCTCTCAAGGTTTATCATGACATAGGACGAATGTCAGATAACCAAAATCAACAATGGGGACGGCCATTAGATAAAATGATGAAGGACGATCATCAAAAGGTGGAGGACGACCACCTAGCAGGGGACGGCTGCTAAATATCACAACATAGGACGAATGTCGGATAGAAAATCAACGATAGGGACGGCCATCGGATGAGCATGATGGAAGACGACCATCAAGAGGTGGAGGACGACCACCTAGCAGGGTACGGCTGCTCTCAGGGTTTATCATGACACAGGACGAATGTCAGATAAAAAGGAAAATTTGTTTGTTGGCGATCTACTGGGGGATAGTAAACACGGACGAGTATTTACATCCAAGAAACAAAAGGTATAAGTGTTTAGATGTTGTGTATAGGTTAAAGATGCGGACGAGCATCCTTAAGACTACGATACAGACGAGTATCGGGTAGAAACAAATACTGACTCGTGTTCAGAGATGATGATACGGACTAGTATCAACGGGTTAACAGAGAACACGGATGAGTGTTGAATCTGAGAGGATTCTTCTGGGGAATAGTAGACACAGGCGAGTATCTATATTCAAGAAGACAAAAGTGTTTGACACAATGTATGGATTAAAGATGCGGACGAGCATCCTTAAGACTATGATACGGACGAGTATCATGTAGAAATAAACTCTTGACGCATGTTCTGGGATGATGGTACGGACGAATACCAACGAGTTAACAAAGAACAAGGACTAGTGTTGAATCTATGGGGATATAAGTGGTATATACAAGATACGGACGAGTATCAGTATAAGTGTGAGTGGTGTATAGATGAGTGTTTAACTGCTGGGGAGAGTGACACGGGCGAGTGTCAAAAGGAGAAGAGTGAACAAGTATCTGGTATACAAAGTGTAGGCGACTGCGCTGGGGATATGACACGGACGGGTGTCAAAGGATCGTCATATGTAAGTGTATGTGAGGCAACTGCTTTTGCTGGGGAATCTCCGCTGGGGATTTGGGGGAAGTATCCTGTATATTGTCGGATGGTCATTATTCACAAGTGTTGATTCAAAACATGGCTTATGATTATGCTATATGTTTGATTTTTGCCGTAATTCTCCGTTTTAGATGGAATGCTATGCTTTATGGGTGAATATGATGTGAATGCTATGATTATGCAAAAGGTACCAAACCGGGACTCGGATCCCGTCGCTACGAAGATCTTCGACCGATCTTGTTTGAAATAGACATCCCAGCTGGGGGTGAGGTCACTGGTGGATCTGATGAGATGCTATTTCCTGGGGATACAGGTCATTGATAGACCCATCCTCGTACTGGGGACCCAGCTGGGGTTTGTAGAAGTTTTCTTTACTCTGTTGTGATTCTCCATGCTGCTCTTTCTGGGTAGAGGCTGAGACTCTGTGGGGAGAGGGCTCCTTGACTTTTGTATTTTGGCTGAGGATGAAATGGCAACTCGACTGGGGAGAAGTAATAGGTGGAAAATCAGCTGGGGACCAGGCACTTTGGGTGCTAAGGTTGATTTGTCAGCTTGCCGGAGTGAAGCTTTCGTGCCCCAAGTTGCATTCTGGATACCTGCAATCCTGCGAAGATAGGGAAACACACAAGTAATCCCGAGGTATCCTTTACTGGATTCCGTCATAGGAGTTTAGACACTTCTGAGAGTAAGTATATCCCCTGCAAGCATGTGTTTTTATTGTATCTTTTGAAGATGGGCATCTGTATTTATGCAATCAGTTTTTTTTCTTAAGACATCAGACATTTTTTGCAAATAAAAAATGTTCAAAACGAAACATGACTGAAAATCTGATTTTATTAATTCATGTGCCCTGAATTGGCAAGATACAGTCAAAGAAACAGATCTCCTGAAATGAGGAGATTGTTACAAATTGAGAAACAAAATGCTGGCAATGTTGTCGACGCTTTAAGGGGCTTCCTCTTTTACTATGACTCGTATGACTTTTGACGTTCTTCTCGTCTTGCTTTCTGAAGAAGGCTGATTCTGATTGACGCTTGATCCTTTCGAAACTTACCAAGTTGTAAGTGATACAGACGAATTCAGAGTGCAGTTGTTCGCTTATTCCCTTATTTTGCATGGATCGCCCTTTCGGGTTTTCAATCCATCGGGATACCCATTTTTGCCTGAGCTGTCCAATGCGGCTTTTCAACTCAGCGGGTGTACGTTTTTTATTTTATTTTCCCTTATTTTTTCCCGAGTCTTTTATTCTGTTTTTGACTCGCCGGGATGCCCTATTTTTGCCTGGACTTACATTCTGTTTTTGTGTCCAGCGGGTCATTTTTATGCGAAGTATTTTTTAACTGCATCTGAATTCACAGGGGACGGAAAATCTTCACCATCCATGGTGCTGAGCATCAGTGCTCCACCAGAGAAAACTTTCTTTACTACAAATGGTCCTTCATAGTTTGGAGTCCACTTGCCCCTGTGGTCTGTATGAGGAGGGAGGATTCTCTTCAGCACAAGATCTCCTACTTGGTACCCTCGGTGCCTGACTTTCTGATCGAAGGCTCTCTTCATTCTTTTCTGATATAGCTGCCCATGGCAGATTGCAGCCAATCTTTTCTCTTCAATCAGACTCAGTTGTTCGTATCGGGACCTGACCCATTCTGCTTCGTTCAGCTTAACATCCATCAATACCCGTAGGGAGGGTAATTCAAATTCAACAAGTAGGACTGCTTCCATACCATACACAAGCTGATACGGTGTTGCCCCAGTGGACGTTCTGATTGACGTGCGGTACCCATGCAAGGCAAGCGGTAGCATTTCATGCCAGTCTTTGTATGTGACTACCATCTTCTGCACAATCTTCTTGATATTCTTATTAGCTGCCTCAACAGCGCCATTCATCTTTGGCCTGTAAGGAGAAGAATTGTGGTGTTGGATCTTGAAGTCCCGGCACAGCTCTGCCATCATTTTGTTATTCAAATTGGAACCATTTTCAGTAATGATTTGCTCGGGAACTCCATATCGACAGATGATATCTCTCTTCAGAAATCTGGCTACCACTTGTCTTGTAACATTTGCATATGAGGCTGCTTCGACCCACTTGGTAAAATAATCAATGGCGACCTAGATGAATCTGTGGCCATTCGAAGCAGTTGGCTCGATCTTGCCAATCATATCAATGCCCCACATAGCAAAGGGCCATGGCGAATACATTATGTTCAAAGGATTGGGAGGCACATGCACCTTATCTGCATAGATCTGGCATTTATGGCACTTTCTGGCATAAGCACAACAGTCTGCATCCATTGTGATCCAGTAATAACCTGATCTTAGCAGTTTCTTGGCCATTGCATGTCCTCCGGCATGGGTACCAAAGGATCCTTCGTGCACTTCATGCATACACAAATCTGCTTCCGTCTTGTCAACACATCTGAGGAGTACCATATCAAAGTTCCTTTTATATAAAGACCCATCAGTGTTCAGAAAGAAACTACCAGCAAGCCTTCTCAAAGTCTTCTTATCATTGGAAGATGCCCTAGGTGGGTATGTTTGATCCTCCAAGAAGCATTTAATGTCATGGAACCAAGGCTTATCATCTGTGACAACATCTGCTGCAAATACATATGCTGGTCTGTCGAGTCGGGACACTGAAATCTGAGGTACAAAGTTAGCAGCCTGAACTTTGATCATTGATGAAATGGTAGCCAGAGCATCTGCGAACTGATTCTCGTCCCGAGGGATATACTCAAGCTTGACCGTTGTGAAAAAAGTCAATAGCCTTCTTGTATAATCTCTTTAAGGTATCAGATGATCCTGGTGGGTGTACCATTTGCCATTGGTTTGATTAACTACCAGAGCTGAATGGCTTCCATTTGCCAGTCAACGTCTTGATCCTGAGGTCAATGGCTTCCTCGAGACCCATAATGCAAGCTTCGTATTCAGCTTCGTTGTTAGTGCAGTTGAAAGTGAGTTTTGCCGAGAAAGGCATGTGAACTCCTTTGGGCGTAATGAGTACTGCACCAACACCACGACCATTCATGTTAACAGCCCCATCGAACATCATAGTCCATTCTTCTTCCGGGTCAGGCCCTTCAGTGTGAACAGGCTCTTCATGATCTTTTGCTTTTATGAACATGATGTCTTCATCGGGGAAGTCAAATCTCATAGGCTGGTAATCATCAATAGGTTGCTCGGCAAGATATTCAGACAATACACTGCCCTTGATGGCTTTCTGAGATGTGTATTGGATGTCATACTCTGTGAGAATCATTTTCCATCTTGCAACCCGTCCGGTAAGTGCTGGTTTCTCAAATATGTACTTGACTGGGTCCATCTTTGAAATCAATAGAGTAGTGTGGGTCAACATATACTGTCTCAGTCGGCGAGCAGCCCACGCTAAAGCACAGCAAGTTTTCTCGAGCAGTGAATAACGTTGTTCACAGTCGGTAAACTTTTTGCTCAGGTAGTAAATTGCATACTCTTTTCGACCAGACTCGTCATGCTGGCCCAGCACACACCCCATTGACTCTTCTAATACTGTTAAGTACATTATCAGAGGTCTTCCTTCGACTGGAGGCATAAGGATTGGTGGTTCTTGCAAGTACTCCTTGATCTTGTCAAAAGCCTTCTGGCAGTCTTCATTCCACCTGACCGTTTATGTTTTCGGTGCAGGCATCTCCTGAATAGCTTTGACTTTATCAGGGTCAACTTCAATCCCTTTCTCACTTACAATAAATCCCAGCAGCTTACCAGATCGCACCCCGAACGTGCACTTGTTGGGGTTCAGCTTCAATTGGTATTTCCTCAGACGCTTGAACAGTTTTAGCAGATTTACCAGGTGGTCTTCTTCAGTAAGGGACTTGGCAATCATGTCATCCACATAACATTCTATCTCTTTATGGATCATATCGTGGAATAATGTCACCATAGCCCGTTGATATGTTGCACCAGCATTCTTTAGTCCAAATGGCATCACCTTGTAGCAGAACGTTCCCCAGGGTGTGATGAAGGTTGTCTTCTCCATGTCTTCAGGTGACATCTTAATCTGATTATATCCTGAAAATCCATCCATGAAGGAGAATACCGAGAACTGAGCCGTATTATCCACCAATACATCAATGTGAGGTAATGGGAAGTCATCCTTCGGGCTAGCTCTGTTCAGATCCCGGTAGTCAACACACATTCTTACTTTGCCGTCTTTCTTAGGCACAGGTACTATGTTAGCAACCCACGGTGGATAGCTAGTTACGGCAAGGAACCCGGCGTCCCATTGCTTTTGTACCTCTTCTTTGATTTTCATTTCCATGTCTGGGCGAGTGCGACGCAATTTCTGTTTAACCGGCGGGCATTCTTCTCTTAAAGGCAGCTTGTGCACAACAATGTCGGTGTCCAACCCTGGCATATCTTGATAAGACCAAGCAAACACGTCCACATACTCTTGAAGCAGGTCAATTAGTTGTCTCTTCACTGAGTCTTGTAGGCAGGCCCCGATTTTAACTTCTTTCACGTCTTCATTTGTACCAAGATTGATCGTTTCAACCTCCTCCTGGTGAGGAGTAATAACCTTTTCCTCTTGTCTTAACAACCTGGCTAGCTCTTCAGGAAGCTCATACTCTTCTTCAACCCCTTCATCAGCTTGATTGATTGGATTGTCAAAGTCATACGAAGTCATAGCCGTGCTGTTGTCGGTGCAGTCTGGAAGGCACTCTCTGCAAGGGTTCAGTTTGTTCATTTTTGTGATTTGATTTTAACCTTGTTTAGAAAAGTGAAATAAAGCTGTCATTTTGAAAACACTGCCATTTATTTTTTGTACAAAAAGAAAAAAAATGGGAAAACAGTGAACGGAAAAGAAAAAAGACTCATTTGCAAAAGATGTCTGATATTTCATTGATTAATCTTGTTGCACAAAAATTACAGATGGCCCGATTACAAAATGAGTCTTGTCATCTTGGGCAAGATGCAAGACTTTGATGCATGCTATAAAAATACAGGAAATAATAATTACTCTGCATGAGTAACTCTTATAATTTCCTGGGAAGACCAGTTTGAGATACTGCTCCCCGGGATCTTTGGACGAATCCAACTCTCCAGGTTGCGGTCGCTTTCATCCTCGTCTTCCAGATTGTTGACAGCATCAGGGGTGAGCATCCCCCCACTAACAAAGTTGGGCTCCTTAGCAGCCTCTACTTGATCTTGTTGAGTTGGTTTGTAACCCAACCCAAATCTATCCTCTTTCTTCTCCACCGGTAACAGTTTGCCCCAGCCTTGGGCAGTTCCCTCTTCAACAACCTTCCGGGCTTATTGGTATGATGTCATTGAGGTTCCAGGTACAGCAGAAGTTTCATTTATGTTCAAGGCCTCAAACCCTTGACTCATCGTTTCGTGGATCTCCCCATCCATCTCAATGTATTTGTAGGTAGCCAGGTGGCTAACAAAAATATCCTCCTCTCCACAGATAGTAACGACTTGGCCCTCCCACTCGAATTTTAACTTCTGGTTAAGGGTTGAGGTCACGGCGCCGGCGGCGTGAATCCATGGTCTACCCAATAGACAGCTGTAGGCAGGCTGTATATCCATCACGTAGAAGGTCGTTTTGAAAGTTTGTGGGCCAATCGTTATAGGCAACTCAATTTCCCCCAGAACTGATCTCTTAGAACCGTCAAAGGCTCTCACTACCAGGTTGCTGGGACGTAATGCCAATCCGTCATACTCTAGCTTCACAAGGGCTTTTTTAGGTAAGACATTAAGGGATGACCCCGTGTCTACCAGCACATGGGAAAGGACTGCACCTTTACATTCCATTGTAATGTGTAAAGCCTTGTTATGATTGCGGCCTTCCGTAGTCAAATCAGTGTTGGTGAACCCTAGTCCATGACTAGCATTAACATTTCCAACCATAGCTTCCAACTGATTGACGGTGATCTCGTCAGGCACATAAGCTGCGTGCAAGACCTTTAGTAGTGCATTCCGATGAGCTTCGGAGCACATAAGCAATGATAGAATAGAGATCTTGGAAGGCGTCTGGTGAAGCTGGTCCACTATTTTGTAATCACTTTTCTTGATGATTCTCATGAATTCATCAACTTCTTGATCAAAAGGTGTTTTTAAAGCTTCCCTAACAATCTGCTCTTCCTGCACCAAGCTTTTCCCTTTTGCCTTGGCAGCAGCTTCTGCTTCGGCAGTGGGTCTTTGAATTTGTGGAGCAAAGAGACGTCCGCTTCGGGTGAAGCCTCCGCCTCCTCCCACATTGTCTATTTGTGGTGCAGGGGTTGATGATTCAAGGGTGATTTTCTGTCCTCCGCAGTATAGATCAGAGTTGTAATGCCAGGGGATAGCATTACTGCTTTCATAAGGTACTGGCCCAGGCACCGTGATGGTGACTGGACTGATGGCAGCTGCAGAAGGGACTGTGATAGTCTGTGGATCATAGTATATCGTGACTGGTGCTCTGATGGGAGTAGCACTTTGTGAGTTGTAAGCAGAATCATTTTCAGGATCATAATAAATCGTAACTGTGGAGACATTTGCTGCTGAAGTTGTAGGAGACATTGTTGGAAGGATAGGTGTTGTTGTTGTAGGAGTTTCTGGATGAAGTGGTGCTGAAGTTGTAGAAGGGATGTTTGCTGATATCTGGTCCGTTGAAGTAACAGATGAAGCATTTGTTGATGAAATTGAAGAGTTGCTTGGAACAATGGTTGTTGCATTTGTAGAAGACACGGGAACTGTTGCTGATGAGATTGCTGGATTGGTTGGAATTGATGTTGTAATTTGAAGCCGGCCACTCTGGATGAGACCATCTATGCCATCCCTCAAGTTATCACACCCATTCACTGAAATGTTGCAGTAAGCACACCCTAGCTCACACCCCGGGAACATTTGACATTCGAGGAGTTGAGCCTTAATTTCTACCAACGGTGTTCGAATCTGACCCACACTGGTTATTAAATAAGACGGCTTGTCTTCTTCAATAGCATTGATTCTGGGACCCCCATGGTGCGGCATAGGGTTTTTGTTAACATTCGGTGGTGGTGCGAAATTCAGGGCCTTAGAGTCTACCAGGTCTTGTACCTTCATGTGCAAGGCTCTGCACTTCTCTGTACTATGGCCAGGTGCATTTGAATGAAAAGCACATCTGGCGTTGGAGTCATAATTCCTGGGTAGACTATTAGGATCTGGAGGTGCCAACGTCCTTAGCTCAACTAGGTTGAGTTTCAGGAGTTGTGGCAATAATGTTGCATAAGGCATAGGGATCGGATCGATCACCCTATTGGCCTGAGAAGGTCTCTGTTGGAATGGTCTTTGCTGATTGTTGTTGTTGGTGTTGTTGTAGTTTCTCGGAGGATACTGAGTTTGTTGCTGGTACTGAGGTTGTTGCTGATAATTTTGTTGCGGTGGTTGATAAGTTGGTTGTGGGTGAGCTGGAGCGGGAATGGTGACTGCTGCCACAGACCTATGAACATATTGGGGCCTGCCTCTGCTGGCATGGATAGCATTGGTCTCACCAGTTCTTCTTGGGCCTACAAAAGGTTTCCTTGTATTGCTGGACGAGCTGGCACCGTTGTCAGAAATTTTGCCCATCTTTAACAGGCTCTCAATTCTCTCCCCGGCTATGACAACATCTGCAAAGCTAGTGGAAGAGAAAGCAGCTATCCTGTCAATGTATGTTCCTTGGAGGGTGTTCATAAACATATCTGCCATCTCCCTCTCTGACATAGGTGGCTGAACAGCAGCAGCCAATTGCCTCCATCTCTGGGCATACTCTCGGAAACATTCTCTAGACGACTGTGACATTCCCATTAGGAGGGTCCTGTTGGGTGCCATATCCAAGTTATACTGGTATTGTCTGATGAAGGCCTCTGCCAAGTCCTTCCAACACCTGATAGTTGCTCTAGTCATATGGGAGTACCATTCCCTTGACGCTCCAGTTAAGCTATCCTCAAAATAAAACATCCATAGCTTCTCGTCCATGGTATATGCTTTCAACCTCCCCAGAAAGGATTGCAAGTGGGTCCGTGGGCAGGAAGTCCCATTGTATTTTTCAAAACAAGGAGGCTTAAACTTATGGGGAATCCTGACCCCGTCTACCAAGCCCATGTCCATAACATCGAAACCCAAAGAGTTTTGAGACTCCAAGGATCTTAATTTCTCAGCTATCTCATCCAGCCTTCTGTCATAAGCTTCCTCCCCAGCACCCATTACTGTGAACTGATCCTCCTGGGGGTCTTCTTGCAGCACTCTGCCTGCAGTGGCAGTCCCTTGTACATTGGCAGGGATGTTGATCTCTGGATGAAGGTGGGGTCCAAATACAGGGGGGTTGACATGAGGTTGGACCCTCTCATTGTTGCTTGTGCCAGCAGTCCCTATATGGGGATCTTCCTGATTCTGCCTTTCCACCATTGCTCTCAATCTTTCTTGGCTCTGAGCCATGTTGTTCATCACTTCCATAAACTGCGTCATCTCAGTTCTCATTTCCAATCTTTCGTTTGCCATTTGGTTTCTGACCTCTGCAAGGTCCTGTTGTACCTGATCCATTTGTATGCCCGGAAGGTTGTTACGGGTTGGATATCGGTGTGGACGGTTGAGTGGAAATACCCGGCGTCGAGCAATAGTTCCTGAACATCACAACAGAGTTAGGAACAATAAAACAAAAAACCTACAAAACAAACAAAGGGTTAACATGCAATGCAGTATGCTTATTTGTTTTCAAGGTATCCGGCTTGGCATTCAGTTTTGACCCTTCCAGACCCTTGAAGATGCTGTTGATGTTGCTTTTGAAGTAAACTCGGATGGAACAAACTGATACATATATTACAAAAGGCAAAAGATACATAATTCGTTCTTTACAAAACATGCCCTCTGAGGGGTCAAAATACACCACAAGAAAATAAAAATACATAAAATGAAAGCAACAACAAGCAAATGGTCAAACACCAAGACCAAACTCATCCTCCTGAACTTCCTTGAGAAGTGCTTCAGTCACAGGATCAGCTGGACGCTCCGTGAGATTCCTGATAAGGAGGTTCCGGGTAGTAACAGCTGCAGTTAGCTTCTTGTGTTGACTCTAGTCTTTTGACCTCTTCACTCCAGCTCTGATCTTCAGCTCTGATATTTCCCTCTGGGCTGCTGCCAGGGCTTCCTGCTGCTCTTTTGCACTAGCTTCCAGCTGCTCTATCTTGTCTTGGACCCTCTTATCCTCCAGAGTACGAGCTTCGGTGATCCTGACCCACCTAGCTTGACTCTCCTTCAGATACAAGTCTGTCTTGGCTTTCTGGAATTGGGCTTCCTTGCAGGCATTCTTCAAGATCTGTTCCCCAGCCCTAGACTTCTTGATATAATCCTCAGACTTCTCAATTTTAGCCAGATGCTCCACCCTCAACTTCTCTAACCTCTCAATATCCAACCTACCATCACTCCTCTCCCAGAGGGTTTTCTGCAAAGCCTGAGTCAACTTCTCATTTCTCTCTTTCAAGCTCTCAAACTCCTCTAAGCTAACTGTGGCAGGAGGTGGTGCTGAGGATGACCCAGACATATCCTCCATGGTAAAGGGAATCCCAGAAAATTGAGCCCTGGCATGGGACCACTCATAATATTGTGCTGATGCCACATTGTTGCACTTTCCCAGAATGGTCACTCCTTTAGTTTGAACATTGTCCCAGGCCCAGGCTGCCTGCCTAACAATAGCCAGATTAGGCTTGTTCTCACAGTAAAGAGTCTCAGCCAAATCTTGTGCCTTAGGAGTGTGGACCAATGCATATCCCAGTTGTCTTTTGAACAGCAGAGGGTTGTAATTAATGCAACCCTTAACTCCTATCAGGGGCACATTGGGAAATTGCCCACAGCTGGTAATGACATCCCTGCCCTTTGTGCTTTGAGTGCACCACCTGATATCAGCTGAAGTCAAAGCAGTGAGTCTTCTAGCCCAGTTTCTCTGCTGATGAGGATTCAAAAATGCATCTGTCTTGGGCAAATGCTTGAGAAGCCAAGTATGGAACAAAGGAGCACAACACCTCACTAATCTCCCCCTCTGCTTTTCATTCCTCTGGTGCACTGAATAGTAAAAATCCCCCAAAAAAATGAGCACTGGGTTCCTCAGGATGAAAAGATGGATTGCATTCTTGCTAATGAATCTAGGCTCATCAGCAAATAATATGATCCCATATATGCTCAAGGCCAATAAAGCACAGACTACTTTCCACTCTCCCAAAGAAGCTTTCAGGGTAGCTTGAGAGATCAAGAAATCCAGATGCAAGCCAGAGATTCCAGCCTTAGTAGTCATATGCTGCCCAATCAGAACTGATTCCAGATGCAATGCCTTTGCTACTTCTTCATTACCAGGAAATACCATCTCAGGGTTGAAGGGGACTCCACCCCTGATAGGTATACCAACCAATGATGAGTATTCTTCCAATAAAGGGCCCAACTGAAAGTCCTGAAAATTGAAACACCTCAGTGGGGGATCATAAAACTGAAGGCAAGTATGAATCAGGCTCCTCTGTGAAGGGTCCAAATCCATAACCACATCAAGTATGTCTCCATAGTGTTCCCTGAACAGTGGTATATGGTCTGGAGTAAACAGGGTCTGAATCCTCCTGATGTCAGCTAGCTCAGGCTGGAAAAAGTGGTAGGAGATGTTACTCTTTTTAGGTGCCATGATGTTGAGGATGAGTTGAGACAGGTGCTGATGATAATAATGAAAGATGGGCCACTGATTGGCTGGTGCAGGTGACTGAAGCAGATGGCTGATAGCTGAAGCAGATGCTGATGAAGAGTCTATACTGATGATGGGGTCAAAACCAAGCCAAAAATGAAGATGGATACCCTGAAAGACAAATAAACAAATGTCAAAATGATGCAATGAGGATGTATGCAAATGATATGCAAGGGTTTGTGACTGAGCTGGATCTGATCAAATGCTCTGATATAAGTCCAGGTATATTCAAGAAATCCAGATGGAGGTCTATAAGTCCAGTAACCAAGGTGGGGGGCTCAAATAAAGAGCCATATGTCTAGGGTTTAGAATCACAAGAACTGTTCCAACATGGAGTATTCTTAATCAAATCAAAGTAACAGGGTATGCTGAGGCCAAGGGTACCTGCAAACCTGTAAACAGCCCAACCCCCTCACAGGTGGTGTTCTAAAACAAGGATCCTCAGACTTGGATCAGTTATGAGAAGTGTAAACACTTCTAACCCAGAGGTACAGTGTTTACAATAACCATAAAAGTTCCTCCTCTAATTCACCTCAGTTTCTGAAGGTCAATACTAAAGGTCATCCAGACTTAGCAGGCTTCCCAGTTAGCCCTAGTATTGCAGGAAATCTGCAACACAGAGTTCTCAAGAAGAAACCCATATCTGAACCGTGTTTCATATTCCCGCACCAGACCGAGATGGAATGGGAAAGAATATGAACCACTCTAGCCTAGTTGTCTCTCAGGTCCCAGGTATAGGACCTCAACTCTCAATAGAACACCCACCCACCAAAGCAAACAAACAGATCCAGCCAGCAGCACAGTATGATAATATGATATAATGCAAAGCTATACAGAAAGTAGTAAAACAACTGTACATAAAGCAAAAATAAATGCAAATATACAAACACAAATAACACATAACACCCCAGTAAACACAAATCAATCAAGCGCTAGGAGGAACCCACAAAAAGAACCAGAAGCCCTGGTTGCAGTATAAGGTTCCCCAGCAGAGTCGCCAAGCTGTCGCTCCCGATAGATGGGACTGGCCCAAATAAAGGTACAGACGCGAACGGTCGGCGAGAGGGACAGTGAGAACACACAGCCGTGAACTCACTGGAGATGAATAGAGTCGTAAGCTAGGCATTTTTATCCCGGAGGAAAGGCAATGTTGCATAGACCTGGAAAAAGATGGATAAGACGGTTGCGAACCAGAGAGACTGAGAAAGGGGGTTGGTTACAACCTGGGAAGGTATTAGCACCCAGATTGTCCTCCGTACTCGACGGGATCCACGCTTAGAAGATTTGTGTTTTAAAGGGGTAGTGTCAGTGCAATCTTTGTATAAAATAGCTGGAAAAAGATGTACAGGTGTCAGTGTAAAGGAAGTGTGAAGTGTGATATATACAGTGTCAGTGTAAGGATAAGAGTGAAATGCTCAAGATCATGAGGCTAAAAGAATAAGGCTAGAAAGAGGGGGAATATACAGAGACTTTTGTTCGATAACTGTTAAGTTATCCCTACGTATCCTCTCGTGCAATGAGGAAGTCAGAACACCGTAGTTCGACCCAAAGAGACTGAAAGGTGAATTGACTGGTGAACTGCTTACTTGTCTATGCTCAAGTGTATGACCTGTCTGGCTCAGGTGCTAACTGTCTTGCATTAGACGGAAGAAGCAAATTCTCGTTTGTGAGTGAATGAGATGAGAAAAGAATCCCGAAGGATACGATTATTGTTTGTTATGGTGTTTTCAGTCTTTTATTGCTTTTGAAAGTTTGTCATAAGTTAATGAGCTTAAGCTTAAACCAATGGATTAGTAAACTCATCACATCTTCCCTCTGATTAGGGGTAATGAGAGTACCTTAAGTGTGAAGTCAGATTCTCACACTTAATCACCTTTGGTGCAGGGTTAAGATCATTAACCTACTTGTGATTATTTTGATGTTTTTGTTGTTTTTGTTTAGTGTTAAGTAATGAGGTTAAGCCATAATCAAGGATTAAACAGACTCATTACACCATCCTAATAGAAGGATAATAGATGAGAATGTTTAAGCTGAGGAAAGCTCCTCAACTTAATCCATGATTAGGGATTAAACTCATGACAAAACAAGCCCTTATTAAGTGGATTTTATTTAATGATATGATGATGAAGTGTTTTTTAGGGTTTGTAAGACAACTTGAGGGGGACTTGTCCATTAACACTAGGGTTAGTCCTTCTTAACCAGTTAAGGAAGAATTAGAACCCTAATGCAAGGCCCAAGTTACAAGTGTGAAGTCTTGATGATTATTGTGTGAATTAATTAGAGGATTTAAACACATTAAGGGTTCAACACTTAGGATTAAAGTTATACACTCCATCCTAATAGAAGGATGCAGGCATAAGCTTAATCACAAAGCCTTAAAGCCTTTAGGGGTTAGTCCTTGATTATGAGGTGAGAAGAGAAGACTCAATGAGACTAAAACCAAGGTAAAACTAAGTGGGAGACTAATCAAAACCCTAACCATTGTCATGCCTGGTTGTTCCTAAGGTTTGTGAGGTTTACAAGAGAAGTCTTCAATGGAACCACCAGGAAGCAGATGAAAGGATCAGGAGAAGCAAAGTAACTTGCTTCATTCAAGAAGTCAAGTCACTTGAAGAAAGAAGGTAAGGAGCAAAAGAATGAGCAAGCTCAAACTCAAACACACATAAAAAATGCAGCATGGATGCAAGAGAGGGATGAGAAGAAAGTATGAGAAGTGAAGGCAAATCCACTTCTCAAAGTTACTTACCACCTGAAAAGTTAGAAAAGGAATGCAATGCAATGCCAAATGGAATGAAATGGCATGATGAGAAACAAAACCAGAAGCACATACATGATGCTAATGATTCTATGAGATGCTACAAACATGAAACAACACATGGGGATGATCATACAAGCTTATGAATGCAAATGAAGCAAGTTAAGACACATGAACATACATGAAAAGTTATGAAATGCAAATGGCATACAACATGGCAAATGCAAGATGCAATGATCAAACATGCTTCTAATATGTCCTAAGATGTGTCATGGATCAAATGGATGCATAAAATGTCATGGTAAGTCAAGGTATGAATGCAAATGCAAGATGGATGCATATGGAAGCCCAAATTAGGGTTTATGATCAATGCACCAAACAAAAACCAAAACCAGAAGCAAACATCAAGATAAAAAATTGAAAATTCACTCAAAGGATCCCTAATCCTATACTAACTCACTGCCCAAAGGAGAGGTTCCAACTCTTAACCTAATTCAAGTCATGATTTTCCTAAGTTTTCTAGGGTTTTAGGGTTCCTTAACAAGAAAATTACCAAACAAATTGAAAATGAAAGATCAAATCATGGCCATTTAATCTCACAAACTACATGCTAAACACAATGCAATGCAAAAAGAATCAAGGTCCAACTCTTTAGGGTTAGGCAGAAATGATTTTTGGAAGTTTGGATCAAAATAATGCATCAAAATGATTTTAATTCCATGAAAAATTCTCAAAATGCATCAAGATCAAAAAATAAATTTGGTTTGAGGGTTGGACAATGTTCCTAAATGTTTTTAAAGGTTTCATGAATTTTTTGGTGATTTTTAAATACTTAAAAGTATTTTTAATTAATTAATTCTCATTAATTAATTAAAAAGAAACTTTTAAATATTTAAAAATACTTTTTTAATGCTAAAAATAAAAATAAAAATATTTTTGTGTTCTGAAATTAAATAATAACTTGTATAAAAAATTTCAGATTTTTTAAAGTGTTTTTGCTATTTTTAATAAATTATAGAAAACAAATGAATTAATATGAAAATAAAATGAATTTTTAAACTGAAAAAGAAAAGTAATCCAATCTGAAGGCCCAGATTCAAACTCAAACACGCGCGCATTGACTTGGCGCCAGATCCCACGGCCAGCATTCAAACTCACTAACCCTAATTAATTAACCCTAATCCAGCCGTTAATGACCCTCAGGTGACCGGAACAGTGTTCCGGTCATCTTCTCCGATCACCCAAAAATCCAATCTCCCTCCCCAGGCCATTTTAGAAGCTCTAACTCTCCAGAAATCATCTACTACTCACCCTAAACACGAATCCAGCACAAAATCATGTTTAAACTCAAACACAAACACGAATCGAATCAAAGAAGTTTTTAGGTCAAACTTTCAGAACACCATAACATGCTTATTTCTTGCTCATTTTCAAAAGTAAATAGATCCCCATGATCAGTGCAACATACAAAACAAGATTCTAACAAGAAAATAGAGTTCTGGAAAAAAAGTTCATGAAGCTACCTGAGATTGAACTTTCGATTCAGGTGCTTTCTGGCTGCTTCTTTGGCTCAAACAAGTCCCAATGATCCTTCTTAGAAGCTTTTGACCCTTAGTTGGAGTTTATGTAGCCTCTAGAGAAAGTTGGTAGAAGCTCAGGCCAAGGGAATGTGAAATTCGTATTTTTGTTTCAAGGGGTTTCAGGCCATGATGATGGGTGGTTTGTGATCTGGAAGATGAGTTGAGTTGATCTATGAAGTTTGTTTGGGTGTTTTTGAGCTGTGTGATGAGTTTCGAAGGAAAATGCAAGTTGGAGTGAGTTTGTGGATGCTGAGTTGTGGTGAGTTTCAGGCTGGCCTCTTGTGATGTTTAGCTTGCATTTGATTTGTATAAACTAATCCCATTGGTCAGATGACATGACATGTCCTTTTGTGATAGGTATGGTTGCTTTTGCCAAAATGTCAACTTTTGTGTAAGGAGGGCATGGGCAACTTCTAGCCAAGTACATGGAGAGTGGGCTGCGGATCAAGGTGAGGGAGAAAGGCTAGGATTGGTCAGCAGGCTAGGCAACAAGTGGATGAGAAGTTATCATTGGTTTTGCAACTTGCTTGCTTTTAGTTCTCATGAAAAGATCTTGTCTCACAAGCCATGTAACATGTGATCCCTTTGGTTCAATCTGAAATTTAAGACTTGTATGATGTTTGTATAAGGATTAAACATCAATTAGAAGTTACAAATTGCCTTGGTACAAGATTTTGCAAGTTTCCCATTTGGTGCACAACTTGAAATTTAGTGATTTTTGCCAACTTTGATGCACCATAACTTTTGATCCAAAATGAATTAGGTCATGTTCATGTACTTTTTGAAAAGGGAAAGATCTAATCTACAACTTTCATGACCAAAGTTTTTCCATTTGAAGCATTTTTGGATCAAAAAGTAAGGGTTGAAAAGTTGCCTAAAATGACAAATTCTCTAAAAGTCAACCTTGTCCCAAAAAGTCAACTCTGCAAAAACTTGTAATTCTTGAATTTTGTAAACTTACAACTTCTTCTATGATCAAATAAAGATCATATACACTCAAAATGATGAAGATCACCCCTTGGTTGGGTCATTGGGGGCCTCAGATGCCTTGATTTTGCACTGACTTGTCCAGAAAGTCAACTCTTGATCAGATGACTTCCCCATGGAATTTCTTCATGAAAATTGATATGCATACTCCCTATACCATATAGAGACCAATAGAAACAAGAATGACCAAAAATTTTGAAGTTATGGCCTCTGAAACCAAAACCCTAATTTTAGGTCATCTGTGCAGTCAAGCCTGGCTCTGCTTCTACACCATTCTAAGATCTTGTGATTCTTTGGCATTCTTGACTTTGAGAGGATGTAATATGATACTTGAACACACATGGACCCCTTTGAAGTGATTGATGACCCTTGGAGTGGCTCAAGAGGCTCTTGGATTGCTCAGATCACAAACCCTAGATGCAGATGACTTAGAACCAATGCAAAGACTCAAAATTCTGGTATGAGATGTTATGATTGTGTTTATGCATATGAAATGATCACAAGCCATGGTGTGAATGGGTGAGGGCAAATTTGGGGTGTTTACATATGGTCATCCACAACTCTTGACATGTGTTTGCATTATCTCTTAGCATCATTAACATCATGTTTATGCTTCTGGTTTTGGTTTGCATCATTGCATTCATTTCATGTTCACTTCATTTCATTTCTTTTTGCTAACTTTTCAGGTGGTAAGTATTTGAGAATTGAATTTGCCTTCACTTCTCATAATCTCTTCTCATCTCTCTTATGCATCCTTGCTGCATTTTAATTTTGTATTAGAGTGAGCTTGCTCATTCATGCTCCCTCCTCTCTCTCTTTCTTCAAGCAACCTATCTTCTTAAGTGAAGTATGTTGTCTTGCTTCTTTCTGCTTAATCTCCTTTCATCTGCTTCTTCCTTGGTGGCTTTTCTATTGAAGATCTTTTGCAAGCCTCATAAACCCTAGGAACCCCCAAGCATGATCACAATTAGGGTTTGATTAGTCCCCCCATTAGCTTTTACTTTGTGTCATCTTTGTGTCTTCTCTTCTCATCTCTTAATCAAGGACTAAACCCTTAAGGCTTTAAGGCTTTGTGATTAGGGTTATGCCTGTATCCTTCTATTAGGATGGAGTGTATAATTTAATCCTAAGTGTTAAACCCTTAATGTGTTTAAATCCTTTAATAAATCCATCCTAATAATCACTAAGACATCAATCTTGTAACTTGGGTCTTGCATAGGGTTCTAATTCTTCCTTAACTGGTTAAGAAGGACTAACCCTAGTTTTAATGGACAAGTCCCCCTCAAGTTGTCTTACAAACCATAAAATCCATTTATTAACCTTATCATTAACTAAAATCCACTTAATAAAGGCTTTGTTTTGTCATGAGGTTAATCCATAACCATGGATTAAGTTGAGGATTCTTCCTCAGCTTAAATGTTCTCATCTATTATCCTTCTATTAGGATGGTATAATGAGTCCATTAAATCCTTGATTATGGCTTAAACTCATTACTTAACACTAAACAAAAACTCCTAAAACATCTAAATAATTACAAGTAGGTTAATGATCTTAATCCTACATCATGGTGATGAAGTGTGAGGTGCTTACTTCATACTTAAGGTATCCTCATTACCCCTAATCAGAGGGAAGATGTGATGAGTTTACAAACCCTTGGTTTAGGCTTAAGCTCATTAACTTATGAAAAACACCAAAAAGCAATAAAAGATTGAAAACACAAAAACAAACAATAATCGTCTCCTCCGAGATTTTTTTCTCACCTCATTCACTCACAAACGAGAACTCACTTCTTCTGTCTAATGCAAGACAGTTTGCACCTGAGCCAGACAGGTCATACACTTGAGCGTAGACAAGTAAGCAGTTCACAAGTCAACTTATCTTTTAGTCTCTTTGAGTCGAACTACGGTGTTCTGACTTCCTCATTGCACGAGAGGATACGTAGGCATAACTTAACATTTATCGAACAAAAGTCTTTGTCAATTCCCCCCCTCTTCCAGCATTTTTTTAAGCCTCATTGTCTTGAGCATTTCCTTCTTTCTTTACACTGGCACTTCTTTTATTCACTTCACATTTCTTTTACACTGACACTTGCATTCTTTCTAGCTTTGATACACAGATTGCACTGACACTACCCCTTTAAAACACAAATCTTTTGAGCGTGGATCCCGTCGAGTACGAAGGACAATCTGGGTGCTAATACCTTCCTAGGTTGTAACCAACCCCCTTTCTCAGTTTCTCTGGTTCGCAACCGTCTTATCCATCTTTTCTTAGGTTTATGCAGCATTACCTTTCCTTCGGGATAAAAATGCCTAGCTGGCGACTCTTTTCATTCTTTCCTCTTTCACCGACCGTTCGCGTTTGTACCCCTCTTGGCCCGGATGTCATTTGGTGGGAGCGACACTCTTCTACCTCCTTCTGGATGTCTTAAGCTGCTTGTTGACTCTTTTCCACCTTCTGGAGTTAATCTCTTCGTTGTTCATGGGCTTTCTGGAGCAGCTCTCCCTTCTCATTCAGAGTCTCTTGAAGGCTCTTGATCTTCAGCTTATACCCAATCTCCATCTCTTTCTGCTTTCTTAGATGGTCCTCCCACTTATATTGCCAGAGGTTCAAAACTTCGTGGGTTTCAGGCAACGTTCTCTTTTTGAAGTATAGCTCTCGTTCTTCGAAGTCCTGCTGTTTAAGCCTGACTATATCTTCAGCTTGATGAGCTCTCTCTTCTAGTTTCTGGTATTGAATCATCAACTTCTGGCAAGAATTGTCATCCTCTTGATTTTATTCTCTAAATTGTAGGGCCATAGCTTCCAACTTCTGGTAGTCCTCTAATGGCACAATTGTAGGAGGTGGAACTGGTGCAGAGAAAGGGATTAGGGACACTTGAGCTTTATCCCTTATCCAGGCTTCGAACTCGAGGAATATTTGATTTTTGCTTTTACCTAAGCATGATGTTCCTTTCCTTCTGATCAATTTCCAGGAGCCTGCAACTTTCTTAACCAACGAAAGATTATCCTTCATCGAGAAATAGAAGGTTTGGAATAACTTTGATTCATCAGGGACCTCTTTGAGAGCGTATCCCATCTGTCTTCTTACAAGAACATGGTTGTAATTGATACCCCCTAATACTCCTAACACAGGTACGTTGAGATATTTTTTGTATCTAGAGATGAAGTTCTTCCCTTTCATCCTCAAGGTAAACCATCTAATGTCTCTGGCAGACAGTGTACTTAGTTTCTGGGCCCAAATAGTATTGGGATCAGTGAAGACCTCAGTGGTAGGTAGGTGTCTCACAAACCATTTGTAGAATAGGGGAGCACAACACCTAACTAAACCACCCAGCTTCTTGTCATTCTTGTAATACACTGAATAATATAGGTCACCCAAGAGAGTGGGTATCGGATTCTTCAACACAAACAAATGAATGATGTTTATGTCCATAAATTTATCCATATCAGCAAACAGGATGATCCCATAAATGGACAATGCTAGGATGGCACAAACTGAATACCACTGATTTTCCACAGCAAGTTCTCCAGATCTTCTAACTAGAAACTCCAAAAGGAAAGCCAAGTACCCCAATTTTAGTAGAAGTTAGACTATCAAATACCTCCGACGAGCCCAAATAAAGAGCTTTGGCGATGTTAGAATGAGAGGATGTTTGGAACTCACTCAAAATGACCATTGAACATTATATCACCTTGCTACATTCTTAGCCTACATGAGATAAGTTTGCCTAGCAAGATGCCCAAGGCAATTTCAGTTTTCACAACCCTTAATTTGACCCATCCTATGACCATGATAAATTGATTAAATAAAAAAATGTCCAACATAAATCTTGAAGAAAACATGGAGATGAACAACTTTTATGTTGGAATATTTTTTATTTGAGGTCCTCTTGATGGAGTAAAATGACCATACTTACTACACACCACTTGTTTGATAGAAGTCCTTGCCTGGCGCACGCATGATGCAAGGAATGACTTGGTTTTTTCCCTAGTTTGCCCTAGTTTGCTCAAACTTTGATTGATCATAACTTCTTCAATTTTAATGATATGAACGTGTTCCACCTATAGATTTGAATCTTAGGATTCCCTCTTTCAAACAGCCCACGTAGAATTTTCATTTGACTTTTATATTTGGAGTAGGCCTCTCTTGAACTTGGCATCAAAATGGCCAAAACTTGGCATTTTTGGAAACCCTAAATTTCCAAAAATGGCAAGTCTTGATTTTCTTGATTTCTAAGGATCCCTCCACCATTTATTGATCAAATTTCGTCCATGGAATCCTTGTAACCTAAATTTAATGAATTTGACCTCAAAAAGTCAGGAGTTGACTTTTCCTCAGCCTGGTTGACTTTTCCCCAATTGCTTGATTTTCAAGTAACTGATCAATTGAAGACTCTCTGCAATGATTCAATGGATGAGATTTCAAACTTAGACACTTAATATCATGTATAAAACAATGAGACCAAGTTTGAACCAAAATTTCATTGGGAAGCACATTTAAATAGAAACCTTAATTTCATCCCCTTTTGTTAGGAAGTGTTGCACTGTTTGAATTGCTTGATTAATCCATTTCTTTCTGAGACTTGGGGAACCCAATGAGATCTTGTGAGATGTTGTGAACCCTTTGAAAAATGTTTAGAAGTCATGTGATCCTTTGATTTCCTTTGGATGACCATCGATTTCTTCAGTCATTGATCACAAGCCTTATGCCTCAGCTATGATTGTCAGGATGTAATGCTTTGTCCCATGACGTGGAATTGTGTATGCAATGTGATATGCTAAATGCCATGAAAATAAGAGGGAAAATTTTTAGGTGTTACACATGTGCATTGTTCTCAAGATTTCAAGGGACTTATAGGAACTTTTTCCAATATTTCAGATGTCTTTGTCTTTGATCATGAAAAGAAGTTTTCAATATTTCAAAATGTATTATCATTGCAATTTACCTTATAGTCCCTTGAAATATTTGCATTTTCATACGCATAACATGCATCATGCTTGCATTGGTCTTGCTTTTTGAGATTTTTCTTGGGGTCTTATGTTATTTCTTGGTCTTCATCTTCTTCTCTTGTCAAGCTGACTCACCAGATTGGTACTCAAGCTAATCAAAGAAAGATGTTGAAAGCCTTACAACAATAGAATCGTAAGTTGTGCGAGGATGTTTCTGCCACCCCCTCCTCATGATTTTCTGATATAGCTCACAGTCATCTTTGAGATTGTCACTACATTGATTCCTGCTGAAACTGTTATTTCCCCTAGCTACAGCAGGCCTGCTAGCACACCGTTGGGTATGCCGGTTGATTTTGTTCCTACTGAGTATCATCCTCCTCCTCCTAAGACTGTTGCATTTGCTACTCTTCAGTCGGTGATGACTACTGCACCGCCTATGATGCATACTACTCCACACCTTGATGAAATGATTTACCATGATGAGCCTAGTGAAGGCACTGGTGTAATTGAAAGGCTTGATGACTTTCAGGGCCATTTTTCTAAAATGCAGAAAGAGATGAAAGCTTTAAGGCATAAGGATTTGTTTTGTAAAGATGCTTATGATCTCTGCTTGGTTCCCAATGTCAAGGTTCTGCACAAATTAAAGCTACCTGAATTTGAGAAGTATAAGGGCAATACTTGTCCTCTGAGTCACTTGACTATGTACGCAAGAAAGATGTATGCTAGGACAGATAATGATCAGCTATTGATTCATTATTTCCAGGACAATATGACTAGTGCAACTATGAGATGGAATATAAGTTTGGATAACATCTAAATCAAGACTTTCAATGATTTGGGAGAGGCCTTTGTTAGGCAATACAAGTAGAATGTTGATATGGCGCCGGACAGAGATCAGCTCCGTGCTATGTCCCAAAAGGACAAAGAAACTTTCAAAGAGTATGCGCAGAGATGGCGAGAACTTCCAGCGCATATTGTTCCTCCTTTGGAAGAGAAAGAGATGACAAAGATCTTTTTGAAGACTTTAGGTTCTTTCTATTATGAGAAGATGATTGTAAGTGCTCCATTTGATTTCACTGAAATGGTGAATATAGGGATGTGACTATAAGAAGGTGTCTGTGAGGAACGGTTGAGAAAGGAAAGTAGTAGTGGCTCAAGTTCTAATAGGTTCAACTTTGGTAAGAAGAAAGAAGGTGAGACTGATATCGTGTCTCGTGAAAGTTAAAAGAGACCTCGTGGTTTTGAGAATCGTCATCAACATCATGTAACTTATGTAACTCCGATGATTAATGTGACTCGAACTGTTTTGGTAGCTCCAAAAGTATTTGTCTCATTATCAACAACCTTATGTTCAACAGGGTGGTAATCAACAGGGTTGTGCTAAGCCAAGCTTTGATCCTACTCCAATGTTGTATGCAAATTTTCTTCCATTTTTGATTGAAAAGAATCTTGTGCAAACACGTTCTTTACCTTCAGTTCTAGAGGTTATTCCATGGTGGTATAAGCTAGAGGCTCACTGTGTTTTTCATCAAGGTGCCCCGGGGCACGATATTGAGAACTGTTATCAATTGAAGTCATTTGTGCAGAAATCTATAAGGAACAATGTTTTGTCTTTCAATGATGTTAATCTGAATTTGAAGATGTCGCTCCCTGGATTTCCATCTTGGTACAAATGCGAAAGTGGCACGGAAAAGGGTAGAGTTGCCAGCCATGCATTTTTATCCCGAAGGAACGGGAATGGTAATGATGTACAAACTGGTGAGAAGAAAAGGAAGGACACGGGTCCTGCGAACCAAAGAATCTGGGTTCGGGAATTGGTTACGACCTAGGAAGATATTAGCACCCCAGATTGTCCTCCGTACCCGACGAGATCCACTCTTGCAAAGAAACTGTTTCAAAGGGTGAAAGAATGAAGTTGTTATAAAGAAAAGGAACTGAACTGGATAAGAAAAGAAAAGGGGAAAATGTAGAGAAAATAAAAGAGTTCTCGAACCGGCCCTACCCTACTACCTATGTACCTCATTTGGACATGAGGATCAGAGTCGTCGTAGTTCCCCTAACTAGGGGTGGAAAGATTGCTTGTGTCTTAAGGCTTGAACTGCTTATGCCAATGCTCATGTGTTGTAGGCTCGTCTGGCACGAGTGCGTTACCGTCTTGCAAAGAGACAGGTAGGAGAAAGTTCTTATGTTGTGAGTGAAGGTGATGAGAAAAGGAGTCCCGAATGAGAGACGTTTATTGTTTGTTTGTGTTTTTTAGAAGTTTTTTATTAGTGTGGCACAAGGAACTGAAAGAAAATCCTTTTCTAAGGAATGTGTCCTTATTACCACATCCCTAAACAAAAAGAATAACAAGTCCACCAAGAACGAAGAAGACCCTCAAACTTGTTTCCTAAGATTGGAGTTTAAATTCACTAACTTGTTGAAATTATTAAGTGTTTTTTGGATCAAATGAAGAAATGTTTTTTATGCTCTTCTTTATGAAGGTAGTCTCATGATTGAAGTTTTGCATCACAGATAAACTTATGCCACCACCAAGATGGGGTGAAGAAGAGTATCCATGGAATAAGGCTATAACACAAGAGACCACTTCAATCCTTATTAAATTGCTTTTTTATGTTTTTGTATGAATATGAGAAGAGAAGAGAACCAAAGAAGCAAAAGGTAAACAACTAAGGGAATCTAACCATCCTAGAAGTTATCATGTAAAGGGTTGGTCCTAGGTTAGTGAGGTTTGAAGTCTATCCTAATGAAGAAGAAGGAATGAAAAAGAAAGAAAAAATAAGAATGAGATTCAACTTGCTTCTCTTGAAGAAGTAAAGTTGAACTCAAAAGGAAAAGAAAAGAAGTGAAGTGATGGCCTAAAGCACGTCTCAAAGAAAATAAGAAAGCATTAAAAGAGAAGAGAAAACAAAATATTAAATATGGAAAACAACCACACTTCACTTACCATTGCACCTACATGGTTAGAAGTATACTCCAATTATAAAAATCCAACAAATTGATCAAGCATTATCATGTCATCAAAATCACATAATCAACATACTCAAAGCTTCAAGCAAACAAAATCACCAAATATGCCAAATATTGGAAACTTACAAAATCACGTGTCGAGGAAACACAAACATACATCAATCAACATACAAATCACTCTAAACAAGCCTATAAAATGGTAACATACTAATCCATGGTGAATAAAGAAGATATGGAAAGCAAATAAATCCACAACAATTCAAAAAATCCACTCTGCTTCAGTGTTAACCAGTTAACTCCAGGCGTTAACCGGTTAACGGACCTCAACCTGCAGCAAAAAGTCAGTAAAACAACGCGTTATCTGGTTAACCTATGGCGTTAACCGGTTAATACTGAACGAACAACAACAAATTCTACAGAAAAAGTCAGTTTCCAAACCAGCTTATTTCAATAATCTTCCAGCAACTCAGTAGCAAAAAGCACTTCCAAGCAACAATTTAAATCTGAACCAGTAGCAAAAACCAGAAAAAAGGATGTATAGAAAGCAATGGATGAATGTCTAGTTCCAAGATCAACAAATTTCACTGCAAAATTTGATGATCTTCAAAGAAGAGGAACTTTGAGTGATGAAGGTTTGAAGAGGAATGAGAGAAAATGTGAGAGAGTTCTGAAAATTCAGAAATGAAAAGTATGAATTATGAGAGTTTGTGTTGGTTTGTAAGGAAATGGGATATATAGCATTTAGGTTTGGGGCCCAAAAATGTGGTTTGGAGTTAGCTTAGAAAGGTGATTAGGAGTTGGCTTTGGAATTAGGTTTGGTAAGCATTCTAGATCCTTTCCCACAATATTCAAATAATTGGAGTGAATTAAAATATGAAAATTGGAATTGGAGCCAAAAATATGCATGCCTTTCTTGCTGCAGAAATTCAAAATTCGTAGCCATTAACCGGTTAACCCATGGCGTTAACCGGTTAACGCAGGCCAAATTTGAATTTTTCCCTCCCTTAGGTGGGAAACTCCAAGAATGCATCTGCGCCATCCATTTTGAGTTGATCGTGATTCTCATTCCTTTTAAAACTTTGATAATGACTTTGAGCTTGTAAAATTGTGAGAATATTTTGTGAGCTTCTTGCAACACCACTTGGCTTATTTTGTCTTTGAATAATCAAATCCGCTGGATAACTGATCATATGCCCTATGCTTGTAACTATGAATGTCATGGATTATTTTTCTATGAAATATGCTAGGATATGTAAATGACATGATGTGCTTTATGATATGCAAATAATGAGAAAAAAGAGTGATCAAATTTTGGGGTGTTACAGCTGCCCCTATTCAAGCATTTGTTAATATGATAGGGACGAAAGCTCTTGTTGTCGACCATTCGAGATGAATTGAGGTTGAATACCAAAATAATCCCGAAATTTGCACTCTGATGAGAAAAGAAACTGGGAAATAATCCCAACCAAAGAATAGCTCCTGCAAACCCTGGAAAGGTGACCATTAACCAATGAACCAAGAAGATATCGTTTAAACGATGCCAGGGGACTATTGGCTCGCCACATCGATGGTGGACTTTGCAACTTGTTGAAATAAGCGAGACTAAGAGACATTTAGATTAAACTGTGTGTTTGAAAAGCACTACGGAGACATTATTATATATAGATAAATTACAACTAATTACATGATATAGTCGATGTGGGACTATTCTATATACAAATATTCTTAACACTATATATAAATATATATATATATATAAATATATATATATATATATATATATATTTACATATATCAACACTCCCCCTCAAGCTTGAGCATATAAATCAAATACACTAAGCTTGTTACATATATAGTTAGTTCTAGGGCTTCGTAGAGATTTTGTAAACACATATAAATCCCATGTACCACTGCTTTGAAGAGCACACATTTAATCAATCATTTCTTGCCTCCACTCAGGGTTAGATAATGCTTCACCTGGAGTTTTAGGAATAGAAACAGAAGACAAGGAAGATAAACAAGTAAACTGCAAAGGGGAAAGACGATGATAACATAAATTAATATAATATGGAGAGGGATTTTGTGTTTGCCGTATACCTTTTTGAAGGGCAATCGGAAGATCAGAATCAGGTTGCAGGATCAGATCCGGTGATGGCGAGAGCGTCGGAGGAGAGTCTGTATTGACATCAGGGACATGTACAACTTCAGAGACAGGTACGACTTCAGGGATAGGTACTATAGACGTTGGGTGACAACACTGATATGTTTGAAGTGGGCGAGGTGTGATAGGATCAACCGTAGGGGTACCTAGTGGATCAGGTTCACTAGAATAAATGGGAATAATGACAGATGGGACGCCCGAAGGAGGTGTGGGAATACTTTCCCGTAGAGGTTCCGTAGTCACTTGGTTGGACTCGAAATATGGAACAGACTCGAAGAACGTAACATCGGCGGATACGAGGTATCGTTGTAGAGTATGAGAGTAGCAATGATAACCCTTTTGGGATCGATGATAGCCAAGAAAGACACACTTTAGTGATCGAGCTGATAGTTTATCAAGACCAGGAGAGAGATTGTGTACAAAATACGTAGACCCGAAGACTCGAGGAAGAATTAGGTGAAGTGGAGATTTTGAAAACAGGATTGAATAAGGGATTTTATTATTAAGGACAGATGAGGGCATGCGATTTATGAGGTAACATGCTGTGAGCACCGCATCACCCCAAAATCGGAGAGGAACATTACCATGGAGAAGTAGGGTTTGAGTGTTTTCTACGAGGTGCCGATGTTTGCGTTCGGCTATCCTGTTTTGTTGGGGTGTATGAGGGCAAGATATTTGGTGTAAAATACTATTGGATGACATAAAAGTTTGAAATTGTTGGGATAAATACTCACGTGCATTGTCACTTCTTAAGGTACGAATAGGAAAACCAAATTGGTTCTTATTTCTCGATAAAATTTTTCAAAAATGGAAAACAATTTAGATCTGTTCTTCATTAAAAATAACCATATGCAATGTAAAAAATCATCAATAAAAGTTACAAAATACCTAGAATCAAAAGTTGACACAGTACGCGAGGGACCCCAAACATCGGAGTGAACTAAAGCAAAAGGGGACGCGGCCCGTTTATTGACTCGATCGGAAAATTGACTACGAGTATGTTTCCCTAACTGACAAGACTCACAATGTAAAGTGGATAATTTAGTTAAACTGGGAACCAACCTTTGTAGCTTGGGAAGACCTGGATGAGCTAACTGCACATGTATAATGAGAGGAGAATCTATGGTGGAGCATGTGGTAGATGACAAAGAGAAGTAGTAGAGGCCTTGAGACTCACATCCGACGCCAATCGTCTGTCCCGAACTCTGATCCTGCAAAGTGACATTACTATTAGTAAAGGTGATAAAACAATTAAGGGAACGGGTTAAACGACTGACTGACAGCAAATTAAATGGGCAATTAGGTACATATAGAATAGAAGTAATAGAGAGAGATGGTAAAATTTGAACAGTACCAATCCATTGGGATCGAGTTTGAGAACTATTTGCGGCAGTTATAGTGGGTAAGAAACCAAAGGTAGAGAGGGAAGAAAAAATACCTTTATTACCAGTAACATGATCAGACGCACCAGAATTGAGGACCTAAGTACCAAGAGGAGATGGGTGAGAGGAGAAAACAGATGAATTACCAGTGTGTGCAATCGAAGCCGTGGAACCAGAGGACTGATTAGTCTGACACCACCTGAGAAAATCCTCATAGCCTGGAGTAGGGTTCTAAAAAGAAGGTGAAGTTTGCATAATGTATGGGTTATCACTTTGAGCTGCATTTACCTGACGTGGGGGTTTGCCATGTAGCTTCCAACAACGGTTGATAGTATGCCCAAGCCGGTTACAATGGTCACACTTGGGACGAGGTTTGGAGTTGGATAACCCTCCTCGAGGGAGATTCTGATTGTTGCCAAGAGATGCAAGGGCAGCAATGTCACCTGATGTCGGAGAAACAATAGATGGAGGGGTAACTGAACCAAACACATGAGGTGTAGCCAAGCGCAACAATTGCTCACTAACTACATCATAGTTAGGAACAATAGTACCTGATAAAATCTGGTTACGAATGGAGTCGAGTTTGGATGTTAGTCCTTTAAGTACCATGACCATGAAAAATTTACTCTGTTGTTCGGCATGAGTTGTTGCATCTTTTGTGTACGGCATGAGGGTTGTGTAACTAGCTTTCAAGGCATCAAGCTTACTCAGATAGGTTTGCATATCCATATTCTCTAACTTCAGTGTGTCGAGTTTGAGGATGACACTATATAGACAATGAACATCGTTGGAGAAGACTTTCTTGGCCTTTTCCCAAACCTCATTGCAAGTGGAAAAGGCTTGATATTGCGCTTGGAGGTTAGGTGCTATGGAGAACCATAACACGGTAAGCAGAGAGGCATCAGTTTTCTTCCATTTAGCGAGTTTGGCGGCGACAACATTAGTCAATTTTGTGGTTAGGTGATCTTCATATCCCTGACCATGAAACCACATATCGACAGCACGAGCCCATATGTTATAGTTTGTTGATCCAATTAGTTTTTCACATGGCTTAGTGACATAAAAAACTGAGTGAAGTCAGGGTTGTTTGCACTGGAGCACCGTTTTCCGTGAGTCAGAAAGTAAAACAGAAGCCGGATCTGAAACGGATAGGGAGAGGCGAGTAGAACGACGAAAAAATGGTCGGAATCAGACACCGGACACGCGGGGCTGCAGCGAAAGAAAAGGGCGACGACCGGATCGGTGGAAGGTGAGTTGACGGGACAAAGCAATGACTAAGAGGAGTCCGTTGACACTGGATGAACGCGAACTAATTAAAAGGAGTCCATTGACACAGGACATACGCGAACTCAACAAAAGGAGTTCGTTGACACTAGAAAAACGTGAAATGAGCAAAAGGAGTCCGTTGACATTGGAAAAAGGCGAACTGAGCAAAAGGAGTCCGTTGACACTGGACAAACGCGAACTGAGCAAAAGGAGTCCGTTGACACTGGACAAACGCGAACTAAGAAAAAGGAGTTCATTGACACTAGACAAATGCGAACTGAGAAAAAGGAGTCCGTTGACACTAGACAAATTCGAATTGAGCAAAAGGAGAGTATGTTGACACTGGAAAAACACACGTCTGAATAAGAATGGTCCGTTGACACTGGACAAACGTGTACTGAATGAGAGGAGTCTGTTTATACTGGACAATCACAAGAGGAGTTCGTTGGCATTAAACAACGCGAATAACATAAGATTCGCTGTAGAGAGTAACAACTCTACAAAGGGAGAATATTGTTTGTAACCCTGCTGAGAATGAGAACATTCTGACTAATGTTCTGCTGAAGAAAAGACATCAAGATATTCTTACAATACTTGATCTTAACTGAGGAATGAAAACATCATATGCATTAATGTGTCATACTAGCAAAAAATAAGTTGGCGACCTCTTCGGTGAATATTTCAATGATGGTTGACTTCCGATCATGAAACTCTGTGGGGAATAACAATTCTTCCAACTCGACTGGGGAAACAAACTTTCAAGATCTGATTAGGGATAGAATTCTGACAATTCTAATTTTGTGGAGAATTAAGCATTCATCTTCTTGTCGGGAATAGCCCACTTTGATACAATGACTCTGCTTGGAGGTGAGAACTATTCAACTTACTTAATGTTCTGCTGGAGATACCACCCTACTCTGACTCAGTTGGGGAATGTTCTTTCTCACACTCTACTGAGGATGTTGTGATTCATCTTCCTATAGGAAGTAGAAATTGTAAAGTATCTCTTGCTGGGGAGAACACTCTGCTTGGGAAATGTCGTCAGGTAACATCTCCTTGTTGGCTGCCAACCTGCAACAACAGAGTACACACGTATGCCCTGGGAAATTGCATGGTACGAGTTAATCATCCCATTTCACCTGACATTCAAAGTGATTTTAAATGCTTTCCCCTTTGCACGTCATTTATAAAGCCACCAAGTTTAAATGCAGTGTTCTTTTATCAAAAATTCAGGACATTTTTGCAAACAAAGCAAGTAAAACAAAACAAAGATAAAGCTTTTTTAACTGAATATTCCTTTTATTGATGAGCCTATTAGTAGGCGAAAATTTACATTAGGAAGCAATCCTTGGAAATAGGTAATCACCGTAAATTGAGAAAAGAAACTATTCTAATGGCAATGTGTGCAACATTTCAATGAGTTTCCTTTCTGCTATGACCAGAATGTCTTCAAGATTTTCCATTCCTGCTTTTGCTTTTCTGAAGAAGAAGATTGGACCGATCCCTACCCTTATGAGATTTCCAGGTTATGTGAGACGATGACGTGGTATAGATTACCCAGATCACATTCATTCGCTTATTCCCTTTTTTTTGCAAGGATCGCCATTTCGGGTTTTTAATCCACCGGGTTATCCTTTTTTGCCTGAGTTGTCCAATATGGCTTTTCAACTCAATGGATGTACATTCTTTTCATTTATTTCCCTAACTTTTGCCCGATCTTTTTATTCTGTTTTTAGCTCACTGGGATGCCCATTTTTTGCTTGGACATTTTATTCTGTTTTTGTCCAGCGGTTCTTTTTATGCAGAGTATTTTTTAAATGCGTATGAGTTAACAGGGGACTGAAAGTCTCCGCCATCCATAATAGAGAGCATCAATGCTCCACTAGAGAAAACTTTCTTTACTATGAATGGGCCTTCATAATTCGGAGTCCACTTTCCCCTGTAATCTAAACCTGGAGGAATAATTCTCTTGAGTATAACCTCACCAACTTGTTACTCCCGAGTGCGTACTCACTGATCGAATGCCCGCTTCATTATCCTCTGATAATGCTGACCATGACATACAACTTCTAATCTCTTTTCCTCAATTAAGCATAACTGATTATATCGGGCACGCTCCCATTCAGCCTCATTGAGCTTGACGTCCATCATCACACGCAAAGAAGGAATTTCCACCTCAACAGGTAAGACTGCCTCCATACCATATACCAAGGAAAAGGGAGTTGCCCTGGTAGACGTCCCGACTAACATACGGTACCCATGCAAAGAAAACGGTAACATCTCATGCCAATCTTTATAGGTGACGACCATTTTCTGCACAATCTTATTAATATTCTTGTTTGCTGCCTCAATCGTACCATTCATCTTTGGCCGGTAAGGAGAAGAATTGTGGTTTTGAATCTTGAAGTCCCGACATAGTTCTACCATCATTTTGTTGTTTAGATTGGAACCATTATCAGTAATGATTCGCTCAGGAACTCCATATCTGTAGATGATATCTTTCTTCAGAAATCTGGCCACCACCTGCTAGGTGACATTGGCATAAGACGTTGCTTCGACCCATTTGGTGAAGTAATCGATTGCGACCAATATAAAACGATGGCCATTCTAAGAAGTAGGCTATATCTTTCCGATCATGTCAATGCCCCACATGGAAAAAGGTCAAGGAGATGACATGACGTTTAGCGGGCTTGGAGGAACATGCACTTTGTCTGCATAAATATGGAATTTGTGACATTTTCGGGCGTATGAACAACAATCTACATCCATTATTAACCATTAATACCCCGATCTCAATAACGTCCTAGCCATTGCATGTCCTCCTACATGGGTACCAAAAGATCCCTCGTGGACTTCCTGCATTAACATGTTTGCTTCCTGTTTATCCAAACATCTGAGCAGGATCATGTCGAAGTTCCTCTTGTACAGAACACCGTCAGTGTTCAAGAAGAAACTAGCAACAAGTCGCCTTAAGATATTCTTGTCATTGGAAGATACCTCTGATGGATACTCTTTACTTTCCAGGAAATTCTTAATGTCATAATACCAAGTTTAATCGTCAAATACTGCGTCAACATAGAACACATAAGCAGGTACATCAAGCCTAGAGATGTCAATCCTGGGAACATAATTCCAACACATCACTCTGATAGACGAAGAGAGGATAGACAATGCATTGGCAAATTGATTTTCATCGCGTGGTATATATTGAAGCTTCATTGTTGTGAAGAATGTCAACAATCTTCTAGCATAATCCCTGTAACGAATTAAATGATATTGGTTTGTATACCACTTTTTGCTAATTTGATTAATTATGAGGGCTGAGTCTCCGAATATATCGAGGGTTTTAATCCTAAGATTAATAGCCTCCTCTATTCCCATTATGCACGCCTCGTATTCCGCCTCATTGTTGGTGCAACCGAAAGTAATTCTGTCAGCGAAGGTAAAGAGAACACCTTCAGGAGTAATTAGAACAACACCAACTCCGCGTCCATTGATATTGACTGCCCCATCAAACATCAACTTCCATTTGGATTCAGGGTCTGGCCCCTCCTCCGGAAGTGGTTCCTCGCAATCTGTTGCTTTGAGGTACATGATGTCCTCATCAGGGAAGTCAAACCTCATTGGTTGATAATCATCTTCAATGGGTTGTTGCGCAAGATAGTCTGAAAGTATGCTTCCTTTGATGGCTTTCTGGGAAGTGTATTGAATGTCGTACTTTATCAGCACCATCTTCCATCGTGCAACCCTTTTAGTTAACGCTGGTTTCTCAAATATGTACTTGACAGGATCCATTTTTGAAATTAACAGGGTAGTGTGAGTCAACATGTATTGTCTCAATCGGCGAGCAACCCATGCCAAAGCGCAATAAGTTTTCTCGAGCAATGAATAACAGGATTCACAATCGGTAAACTTTTTTCTACGGTAGTATATTGCATGCTCTTTTCGACCAGACTCGTCATGTTGGACTATAACACACCCTATTGTCCCTGCTAGCACAGTCAAATACATGATGAGGGGTCTCCCCGAAACCGGAGGCATTAGGATTGGAGGTTCCTGCAAGTATTCTTGAATCTTTTCAAATGCTCTTTGAGAATCTTCGTTCCACCTGACCGCCTTCTCTTTTCTTAGCAGTTTGAATATTGGTTCACATGTGGCTCTGAGGTGAGATATGAACCGAGCAATTTAGTTCAATCTACCCAGGAAACCACGCACTTCTTTTCCTTTTCGCGGTGCAGGCATATCTTGTATAGCTTTAACTTTTGCAGGATCTACCTCAATCCCTCTTTGACTTACAATGAAACCCAACAGTTTTCCAGAACGCACCCCAAAGGTGCACTTGTTAGAATTTAATCCCAGATGATACTTTCTTTGTCGTTCAAACAGCTTCTTGAGGTTAACCAAATGCTCTTCTTTGTCTCGGGACTTGGCGATCATGTCGTCCACATAACATTCAATCTCTTTATGGATCATATCATGAAACAGAGTCACCATTACCTGCTGATAGGTTTCCCCAACGTTCTTCAAACCAAAAGGCATGACCTTGTAGCAAAACGTACCCCATGGGGTAATAAACGTTGTCTTCTCCATGTCTTTCGGAGCCATCTTAATCTGGTTATAACCGGAGAAGCCATCCATGAAGGAAAATACCGAGAATTGAGTCGTATTATCAACCAATACATCAATGTGAGGTAATGGGAAATCATCTTTTGGGCTTGCTCTATTCAAATCCTGGTAATCAACGCACATCTGGACCTTGCCGTCTTTCGTCGGTACTGGCACAATATTAGCTACCCACGGTGGATAACTAGTTATAGTAAGAAACCCGACGTCCCACTGTTTTTGAACCTCTTCTTTAATCTTTATCGCAAGGTCAGGATGGGTTTGTCAAAGCTTTTGCATAACAGGAGGGAAGTCTTCCCTCAGTGATAGCTTATGCACAACAATGTTGGTATCCAGACCTTGCATATCTTGATATGACCAAGCAAAGATATCTACATACTCTCGAAGCATGTCAATTAACTCTTCTTTTACTCCGGCCTGCAGACTGGCCCCAATCTTAATTTCCATCTTTGCATCTTTTGTTCCAATGTTGATGATCTAAATCTCTTCTTGGTGAGGTTGAATCACAATTTCCTCCTGTCTCAATAGCTTGGCCATTTCTTCAGGGATTTCACAGTCTTCCTCAACCCATTCATCAGCTTGGTAGACTGGATTATCGAAATCATACTCGGTCATAGCAGAAGAGTTATCAAAGAAATATGAATGATTGGTTCTGCACAAGTGATGTGCTTATTTCAGAATCTGCTTTTTTATGAAAACAACAAGACAAAACAAAAGAAAAGAAAAGCATTGCCATTTTTATTGATTTTTGTGAAAAATTTGAAAAGAAGGACAGGGAACACAATTTGAATGAAAAAATGTCCTTTATTCATGATAAAATTAATCGCATAAGATATAAGGTGGACCTACAATGGATCCATACACCTTGGGGATAATGTAGGACTTAGCATGCATATGATAAATGGGTAAACAAAAAAAATTACTCTGGCTGACAAGTAACTTGGATGAAATCCTCTACAAACCAGTTCTGAAGCTCTTCCCCTGGAACGTATGGGCACACCCAGTTGTCCAGATCGCAATCACTGTCAACATCATCATCCACAACACACACTTAGTTAGGATCAATCTTCCAGCACTAGTGAAGCTCATTGCATGGCTTCCTTGAGACCACCCAGCTTGCCCCGGTTGATATCCAAAGCCAAATTTGTCATCTTTCTTCTCAACCTCCAACTGTTTTCCCCAACCCTGGGCTTGTCCTGATTGCACTACCTATTTAGCCTGCTTGTAAGAATATATGAGAGTCCCTACCCTCCCACTGCTCTTGATTGTGGAAGTAGGAGCTACCGTACTAACATTCACAGCTTCGAAGGCCTGGTACAACATTTCGTGAATCTCACCATCCATCTCAACATATTTAAACGTGGACAAGTGGCTAACAAAAATGTCTTTCTCCCCACATACGGTGACCACTTGACCATCCACCACATAGTTCAATTTTTGGTGAAGATTAGACGTCACAACGCCTACAGAATGAATCCATGGGCGACCCAGTAAGCAGTTTTATGCAAGTTGTATGTCCATGACGTAAAAGGTACTTCTGAACACTTGTGACCCAATTTTCAAAAGTAACTCCACTTCTCCGAAAACTGATATCTTGGAACCGTCAAAGGCCCTCACAAATAAATCACTTGGCCTGAGAATTATACCCTTTACATCCAACTTCATTAAAACTTTCTTTGGGAGCACATTCAGAAAACTTTCTTTGTGACCCTATGTCCATGACGTAAAAGGTGCGTATGTGTGTTGATTATCGGGATCTGAACAGAGCAAGCCCGAAAGATGACTTCTCTTTACCTCACATTGATGTATTGGTAGACAACACAACCCATTTCTCAGTATTTTCCTTCATGGACGGATTTTCTGGAGATCAAGATGTCACCTGAAGACATGGAGAAGACAACCTTCATCACACCATGGGGGACGTTCTGCTACAAAGTAATGTTGTTTGGTTTAAAGAACGCCGGTGCAACATATCAACAAGCTATGGTAACATTATTCCACGACATGATCCATAAGGAAATTGAGTGCTACGTGGATGACATGATTGCCAAGTCCCTCACAGAAGAAGAGCATTTGATAAACTTTTTGAAACTTTTCAAGCATCTGAGGAAATATCAGTTAAGGTTAAACCCCAACAAATGCACATTCGGGGTACGTTCTGGTAAGTTGTTGGGTTTTATTGTAAGTGGAAAAGGAATTGAGATTGATCCCGACAAAGTCAAAGCAATTCAGGAAATTCCTGCACCTAAGACTAAGAAAGAAGTTCGAGGGTTTTTAGGTAGATTGAACTAAATTTCAATGTTCATATCTCATCTCACTGCAACCTATGAGCCCTTGTTCAAACTGCTAAGAAAAGAACAAACAATTAGGTGGAACGATGATTGTCAAAGAGCTTTTGACAAGATCAAGGAGTATTTGCAAGAACCTCCAACTCTCATGCCTCCAGTTGAAGGAAGACCTCTAATAATGTACCTGACAGTATTAGATGAATCAATGGGGTGTGTGTTGGGCCAACATGATGAGTCTGGTCGAAAAGAGTATACAATATACTACCTAAGCAAAATTTTTACTGAATGTGAACAACGTTATTCACTGCTCGAGAAAACTTGATGTGCTTTAGCGTGGGCTGCTCGCCGACTAAGACAATATATGTTGACTCATACTACCTTGTTGATCTCAAAGATGGACCCAGGCAAGTACATATTTGATAAGCCAACACTTACTGGAAGGGTTGCAAGATGGCAAATGATTCTAACAAAATATGATATTCAGTACATTTCTCAAAAAGCCATCAATGGCAGTGTATTGTCTGACTATCTGGCTGAGCAACTCATTGATGACTACCAGCCTATGAGATTTGATTTCCCTGATGAAGACATCATATTCTTAAACTCAAAAGATTTTGAAGAGCCTATTCACACTAAAGGGCCTGATCCAGAAGAAGCATGGACTATGATGTTTGATGGGGCAGTTAATTGTAACGGTCGTGGGGTTGGTGCAGTGCTTATTACACCCAAAGGAGTTCATATGACTTTCTCAGCAAAGCTTACCTTTTCCTGCACTAACAACGAAGCAGAATACGAAGCTTGTATCATGGGTCTCGAGGAAGCCATTGAACTCAGGATCAAAACATTGAATGTATTCGGAGATTCAGCTTTGGTGATCAACCAAACTAACAACAAGTGGTATACTCATCAAGAGCATCTGGTTCCATACCGTGACTTTACGAGGAGATTATTGACTTTATTCAAAACAATCAAGCTTTAATACATCCCTCGAGATGAGAATCAGTTTGCATATTCCTTGGCCACCATTTCATCTATGATCAAAGTACAAACTGCCAACTATGTGCCTCGAATTTTAGTATCCAGACTGGACCGACCGGCGTATGTATTCTCTGTGGACACTATTTCTAACGACAAACCTTGGTTACACGACATCAAATGCTTCTTGGAGGCTCATACATACCCACCTGTGGCATCGTCTAATGATAAGAAGACGTTGAGAAGGCTAGCCGGCAGTTTCTTCCTCAATACTGATGGCTCCCTATACATGTGAAACTTCGACATGGTCTTGCTCAGATGTGTTGACAAGAAGGAAGCAGACCTACTAATGCACGAATTACATGAAGGTTCTTTCGGTAACCATGCCGAAGGACATGCAATGGTGAAGAAATTGTTGAGATCAGGTTACTATTGGATCACAATGGATGCAGACTGTTGTGCATATGCCAGAAAGGGCCATAAATTCCAGATCTATGCAGATAAAGTGCATGTGCCTCCCAATCCTTTGAATATATTGTCTTCACCCTGGCCCTTTGACATGTAGGGCATTAATATGATTGGAAAGATCGAGCCAACTGCTTCAAATGGTCACAGATTAATCCTGGTTGCCATTGATTACTTCACCAAATGGGTTGAAGCAGTTTCGTATGCAAATGTCACCAAGCATGTGTGTCGCTCCCACCTGATGGCACATTGCTAAGAGGGGTACAAACGCGAACGGTCGGTGAAAAAGAGAGAACACAAGGGTGAACTGAAAAGAGTCGCCAACTAGGCATTTTTATTCCGAAGGAAAGGTAATGCTGCATAAACCTGAGAAAAGATGGACAAGACGGTCGCGAACCAGAGAAACTGAGAAAGGGGATTGGTTACAACCTGGGAAGGTATTAGCACCCAGATTGTCCGCCGTACTCGACGGGATCCACGCTTGAAAGTTTGTGCTTAAAGGGGTAGTATCAGTGCTATCTGTGTATCAAAGCTGGAAAAGAATGCAAGTGTCAGTGTAAAAGAAATGTGGAGTGAAATGAAATAGTGTCAGTGTGGGGAAGGAATGCAAAGCTCAAGACTATGAGGCTAAAATAATGCTGGAAGAGGGGGGAATGTACAGAGACTTTTGTTCGATAATTGTTAAGTTATGCCTACGTATCCTCTCGTGCAATGAGGAAGTCAGAACACCGTAGTTCGACTCAAAGAGACTGAAAGATAAATTAACTGAGGAACTGCTTACTTATCTATGCTCAAGTGTATGACCTGTCTGGCTCAGGTGCTAACTGTCTTACATTAGACGGAAGAAGCAAGTCCCTGTTTATGAGTGAAGATGATGAGAAAGGAATCCCGAAGGAGACGATTATTGTTTGTTTTTGTGTTTTCAATATTTTATTGATTTTTGTGTTTGTCATAAGAAAACGAGCTTAAGTCTAAACCAAGGGTTAGTAAACTCATCACATCCTCCCTCTGACTAGGGGTAATGAGAATGCCTTAAGTATGAAGTAAACACCTCACACTTAGCCACCTTGATGCAGGATTAAGATCATTAACCTATTTGAATTTATTTGGATGTTTTTGGTATTTTGTTTAGTGTTAAGTAATGAGTTTAAGCCATAATCGAGGATTTAATGGACCCATTACACCATCCTAATAGAAGGATAATAGATGAGAACATTTAAGCTGAGGAAGGCTCCTCAACTTAATCCATGATTAGGGATTAACCTCATGAAAAAACAAAGCCTTTATCAAAGTGGATTTTAGTTAATGGTAATGTTAAGAAGTGAATTCTATGGTTTGTAAGACAACTTGGGGAGGACTTGTCCATTAACACTAGGGTTAGTCCTTCTTAACCAATTAAGGAAGAATTAGAACCCTAATGTAAGGCCCAAGTTACAAGCTTGATGTCTTAGTGATTATTAAGTGGATTGATTAAAGGATTTAAACACATTAAGGGTTTAACACTTAGGATTAAAGTTATACACTCCATCCTAATAGAAGTATACAGGCATAAACCTAATCACAAAGTCTTAAAACCTTTAAGGTTTAGTCCCTGATTAAGAGATGAGGAGAGAAGAAACAAAGATGACACAAAGGTAAAACTAATGGGGGGACTAATCAAACCCTAATTGTGATCATGCTTGGGTATTACTAGGGTTTATGAAGCTTGCAAGAAGATCTTCAAGGAGAAGCCACCATGGAAGAAGCAGGGTGAAAGGAAAAGAAGCAGCAAGAAGCAAGACAACTTACTTCACTTAAGAAGATAAGTTGCTTGAAGAAAGAAGGTGAGGAGGGAACATGAATGAGCAAGCTCACTCTAGTACAAAGGTAAAATGCAGCAATGGATGCATAAAAGGGATGAGAAGAGATTATGAGAAGTGAAGGCAAATTCACTTCTCAAACACTTATCACCTGAAAAGTTAGCAAAGGAAATGAAATGAAATAAAAATGAGATAAATGCAAGGATGCAAACCAAAATCAGAAGCATATTCATGATGCAAATAAGGCTATGGGATGATGCAAAAGCATACCAAGAGATGTGGATGATCATACAAAGGATGGGAATGCAAATGAGACATGTAAGAATCATGAAAGTTCATGGGTGCATATGACATAAAATGAAAACAAAAGCATGGCAAATGGATGATGCAATGATCAAACATGATTCTAGTATATCCTAAGATGTCTCATATGTCATGTGGATGCACAAAAAGTCATGGCAAGTTCATGTATGCAAGCTTATGAAGAATGAATGCAAATGAAGGCAATGATTAAGGGTTTACATATAATATGTGATGCAAAATTCAATACCAGAAGCAAGACATGAGATAAAAAATTGAAAATGGAATCAAAGGTTCCCTAAACCCATACAAGTTCACTTCCCAAAGGGGAAGGTCAGAAGCTAAACCCTAAAGGACTTATGATTTTCCTAAATTTCAAGGGTTTATAGGGTGATCCTAAAGGTAAAATGCCAAACAATTTGAAAATTCAAGATAAAAATGAAACAAAAATGTTTTTAGAAGCTTGAAAGTATGCCTAACACAATGCAAAAAGAACCCTTCACAAACTCAACTTGGATCAAAAGTTATGAATTTTTGAAGTTAGGGTTAAAAATATTCAAATTAAAGAACCCTAATTCAAATGAAAATTGTCAAAGTGTGATCAAAACCAAAAAGAAATTTTCTTTGTGAGTTTGTAAATGTCCCTAAATGTTTTAAAATGCTCTTTGAATTTTTTTGTGATTTTTAAATACCTAAATGTATTTTTAATTAATTAATTTCCATTAACTAATTAAAAATAAACATTTAAATGATTTAAAAATAATTTTTAATGCAAAAAATAAAATAAAAATTATTTTCAGAATGAGAAAAATATTTAAAGTCATGATGCAAAAAATAAAATTTTTTGAAAGTGTTTTGCTATTTTAAATAAAATGAACAAAGAAATGCAAAATAAAAATGAAATAAAATCAATTTTAATGAGAAGTATGCAGATCCTAAGGCCAGGATTTAAAACGGGGACGCGGGAATTGACTTGCGCCTTATCCTGTGGTCCAAATTCAAACTGAGCTAATCCTATTTAATTAAATAAATAATCCTAATTAATTACAAAAGATGCAATCCTGACCACTCAACACGCGCGGGAAGCCCAGATCAAAGGGCTCAGGTTTAAACTCAGCCTAATCACACAATTAGCCCTAATTGTGCCCTAACCACTCTCAGGTGACCGGAACAGGGTTCTGGTCATCTTCTCCGGCCATCCTCTCTTGCTAACTCACTCAAATCGTAAAATTAAACCACCAAACTCTCCAGAAATGATCCCCACCCTATTCAAAACAAGATTCAGCCATCAAACAACATTTATTTCACATGAACACACAGATTCGAAGCAAAACGGAAAATTGTTCAGAAAATTCAGAAGCTTCATACATGCTTAAAACTCAATCATTTTCAAAACCAAAAGGTGTAGTGTGATCAGTGAAGCATGTAGAACAATCTAAGAACTTAAAAAATCATTTCTGGAAAATTTGTTCTTGATGTTACCTGAAATGGAGCTTTCGAAAATGGAACTGTCTGGACCTTTCCTTTGTGATTTTCTCCTTCTTTTGACTCCCTCTTGCTTCTGGGATACTTGGATGAAGCTTTTGTGGGCTCCTTTGGAAGTTTGCTGAAGTTCAGTTCAATGAGGGGCCAGAATCGTGTTTTTGATTTGGAGTGTTTCAGGTTGTTTAAAGGGGTGGGAAATGATCAGTGGATCATGGTGAGTTGTTCTATGGAATTTGTTTTTATGTTTGTGGCTTGTATGATCAGTTTCGAAGAGAAATGCAAAGAGGGGAGTTTTGGTGAATGCTGAGATGTGGGAGGATTCAGCTTGTCTTGTTGTGTGTGTTTTGTTGCTTTTGGTCCACATAACATGTTCTGATTGGGTAAAGAGTTGTTGTGGAACAGTTTGATTGGTATGGCTCAATTTGCATAAAGTCAACAAAGTTGTCCTTAGAGGTATGGGCTCATGGCAGGCCAAGGACAAGGGCATGTCCTATGCAGCTGGCTTTAGGGAGGTCCATGGAATTCAGATTTTGTAGCTAGCACAAGTGGATGTCAAGATTTGGGGCATTTTGCAATTTGTGAAGGTTTTGGCCCCTTTTGAAATACTTGATGATCAAGGCATGAAACTTGAGAATTATTTTTGCAATTATGAATTATAGGTCATGTATGATGTTTGTGTAATGGTTAGAAGTCACTTTGAGGTCACAAATTGCCTTGGTATGAGTTTTTGCAAGTTTCCCTCTTTGGTACATAAGTGAAATTTTGTGATTTTTCCCAACTTTGCAAAGCCATAACTTGAGTTCTATGATGAATTAGATCAAGTTCTTGTACTTTTTGAAAAGGGAATGATCCAATCTACAACTTTCATGACCAAGAATTTTTCATTTGAAGCATTTTTGAATCAAAAAGAGGAGGTTGAAAAACTTTCCCAAAATGGCAAGTTTCCATTACAAGTCACTTTCCCAAAATGGTAACTTTGCAAATGGCTTGGAATTCTTCAATTTTGTGAACTTCTAACTTCTTCTAAGATCAAATAAATATCATATACACCCAAAATGATGGAGAAGACCCTTTGGTTGGATGATTGAGGGCCTCAGATGCCCTGATTTTGCACTGACTTGCTCAAGAAGTCATCTATTGATCAGATGCCTTCCCCATTGAATTTCTTCATGAAAATTGGTATGCATGATCCTTATATCATATATAGACCAATAGAATCAAGAATGACCAAAAAAAATTGGATTCATGGCCTCTGAAACCGAAACCCTAATTTTAAGTCATCTGTGCCGTTAAGCTTGGCTCTGCTTCCATGCCTTTCTCAGTTCTTGTGATTTTCTGACTTCCTTTATCTTGGGAGGATATAATATGATACTTGAACATATAAGGACCCTCTTGAGATGATTGAAGACCTTTGGAGTGGCTCAGATGACCCTTGGTTTGCTCAGATCACAAACCCTATGTGCAGATGACTTTGAACCAATGCAGTGAAGCAAAAGGGCAACATGATATGATATGATTGAATCAATGCAAATGAAAAGATCATAAGCCATGGTGTGAAATTTGTGAGGGCAAATTTGGGGTGTTTACAGCTGCCCCTATTCAAACATGAGTTAGCAGTAGAGGATGTAAGCATCGGGCTTAATAGGCAAACAAGATAACTTGTGGTTGAATACCAAAGACAGTCCAAAATTTGCACTCACTGAATGAAGAAGAAAAGGGATATAGATTGTAAAAGGAAGTAAAGTATGATCATAAAGTGCGGGCGACGGAGGACGACCGTCGAGCAGAGGATGACTGCTGGGGATAAAGCAATGACGGGGACGGCCGACATGCTGGGGTGATGGAAGTATCATGATGGGGAAGGCCATCAGGTTTATAAAGTAATGGGTAAACAGCGATGGGGACGGCCACCGAGTTAATGAAATCAAAGGTGAAGGGCGATCACCTAGTAGGGAACGGCTGCTCTGTTTGGGATAAGGATGAGGGACAGTCATCTAAGGTGAAGGACGATCACCTGGCAAGGTACGGTTGCCAAAAGTATCATGACATAGGACGAATGCCGGATAGAAAAGGTCGACGATGGGGACGGCCATCGGATAAGCATGATGAAGGACAATCATCAAGAGGCGAAGGACGATCACCTAGCAGGGTACGGCTGCTTTCGGGATTTATCATGACATAGGACGAATGTCAGATAACAAGATCAATGACGGGAACGGCCATCAGATAAAATGATGAAGGACGATCATCAAGAGGTGAAGGACGATCACCTAGCAGGGTACGGCTTCTAAAATATCACGACATAGGACGAACGTAGGATAGAAAGGAAATAATTTATTGGGATTCGCTGGGGATTCTTTTGGGGAATGGTAGACACAAACGAGTGTCTAAATTCAAAAAAAGAAAAGGTATAAGTGTTTGACACTGTGTATAGATTAAAGATGCGGACGAGTATTGGTAGAAACAAACGCTGACGCGTGTTCAGAGATGATGATACGGACGAGTACCAACTGGTTAACAAAGAACACGGACGAGTGTCGAATCTGCGGAAGATAAGTAGTGTATACAAGATACGGACGAGTGTCTATATGAGTAAAAAGTAAGCACGAGTGAGACACAGATGAGTGTTCAACTTGCTGGAGAGAGCATGATACAGATGAGTATCATAAAAGGAAGTGTAAGAGTTGAACTTATAAATGTAAGAGATATTATGAAGATATGTGGGGATAAGATGACACGGACGGGTGTCGGAAGAAGTGTGTTATAAACAAGTGTTTGATTTTCAATAAGCGTTTTGGTTGCCATGCTAAGGAGTGGTGACATGGACGAGTGTCCAAAGGGTGTATAGATATCTGTTTGTGGTTTATATCTGTAGGGAAGTGATACGACACGGACGAGTGTCGGAAAAAAAAGGTATATATGTGTATTAGTGAGTGCAAAGGGGATGCTTTGTCTTTCCGCTATGATTGTGAGTCTTTGTATATATATATGGCTGATGGAATATTGGTATAAACAGGTGTTTGATTCAAAACATGGCCTATGATTATGCAATATGTTTGACTTTTTGTCGTAATGCTCCGTATTAAACGGAATGCTACGCTCTGGGGGGAAAATATGATGTGAATGCTATGATTATACAAAGATACTGATCCGGGATTCGGATCCTGTTGCTGCAGAGATCTCCGACTGATCTGCTTTGGAAGAAAATCCCAGCTGGGGATGAGATCATTGGTAGATCTGATACAGGTGATTTTGCTTGGAGAAAATAGGGCACTGATAGACCTATCTTGGTAATGAGGAGCCCAGATTGGGACTGTGGAGGCTTTCGTCACTTTGTTGTGAGATCTTCGGACATTGTTCTTCTGGATAGAGGCTGGAGCTCTGCGGGGAGATGGTTCCATGTCTTTGCACTTGGCTGGGGAGGAACGATCACTGAACGACCTTCCTAGTGATTTTTGTAGAGGCCCTGCTGAGGATGATGGACTTAGCTGGGGAAATGAGCCCCTCCTGATGTTGTCATGGAGAAAGTGCTGAGGAAATACTGATTTGGCATCCTGCTGGGGAGAAGCTTTCATGCCCCGCGTTGCACTTTGAATACCTGCAATCCTGTTATGACAAAGAAACATACAAGTGCCCCGAGGTGACACTTATTGGGTTCTATCATAGGAGTTTAGACACTCCTAGTAGTAAGAAGTATATTTCCTGCAAGCATATATTTTTAGTAAGGCACATCTGTCTTTTATGCAAGCATTATATCAAGGATATCAGACATTTTTGTAAATAAAATAAAATGTACGAGACGAAATGTGACTGAAAATCTGGTTTTATTAATTTGGGGTGCCCTGAATTGGCAAGTACAGTCAAAGAAACAAATCCCCTGAAATGAGGAGATTGTTACAAATTGAGAAACAAAAGGGTGCTGTCAATGTTGATGACGCTTCAGTGTGCTTTCCTTTTGCCATGACTTGTATGACATTGACGTTCTTCTCATCTTGCTTTTGAAGAAGGTTGATTCTGACTGATGCTTTAACCTTTTGAAGCTTGCCATGTTGTAAGTGATACAGACGAATTCATAATACAGTTGTTCGCTTATTCCCTTATTTTGCGTGGATCGCCTTTTGGGGTTTTCAATCCACCGGGATACCCATTTTTGCCTGAGCTGTCCAATGTGGCTTTTCAACTCAGCGGGTGTACATTTTTTTTCCCTTATTTTTTCCCGAGTCTTTTATTTTGTTTTTGACTCGTCGGGATGCCCTATTTTTGCCTGGACTTACATTCTGTTTTTATGTCCAGCGGGTCATTTTATGCGAAGTATTTTTTAACTGCATCTGATTTCACAGGGGACAGGAAGTCTTCACCATCCATAGTACTGAGCATCAGTGCTCCGCCAGAGAATACTTTCTTTACTATGAACGGACCATCGTAATTCGGAGTCCACTTTCCCCTGTGGTCCGTATGAGGAGGAAGGAGTCTTTTCAGCACTAGATCTCCTACTTGGCATTCCCGAAGCCTGACTTTCTGATCGAAGGCTTTATTCATTCTTTTCTGGTATAGCTGCCCATGACAAATTGCAGTTAATATTTTCTCTTTAATCAGACTTAGTTGTTCGTATCGGGATCGGACCCATTCTGCTTCGTTCAATTTGACATCCATCAATACCCGCAAGGAAGGCAATTCAACTTCAACCGGTAGGACTGCCTCCATACCATACACATGTTGATATGGTGTTGCCCCAGTGGATGTTCTGATTGATGTACGGTACCCATGCAAAGCAAATGGTAGCATTTCATGCCAGTCTTTGTAGGTGACCACCATCTTCTGCACAATCTTCTTGATATTCTTGTTAGCTGCCTCAACAGCGCCATTCATCTTTGGCCTGTAAGGAGAAGAATTGTGATGTTGGATCTTGAAGTCCCAGCATAGTTTTGCCATAATTTTTTTGTTAAGTTGGAACCATTATCAGTAATGATTCGCTCGGGCACTCCATACCGACAGATGATGTCTCTCTTCAGGAATCGGGCTACCACTTGCCTGGTGATGTTTGCATATGAAGTTGCTTCCACCCATTTGGTAAAATATTCAATGGATACCAGGACGAATCTGTGGCCATTTGAAGCAGTCGGTTCAATCTTGCCAATCATATCAATGCCCCACATGGCGAAGGGCCAAGGTGAAGACATCACATTCAGAGGATTTGGAGGCACATGCACTTTATCTGCATAAATCTGGCATTTATGGCATTTCCTGGCATAAGCACAACAGTCTGCATCCATTGTGATCCAGTAGTAGCCTGATCTTAACAACTTTTTAGCCATAGAATGCCCTCCAGCATGGGTACCAAAAGATCCTGCGTGCACCTCGTGCATCAACAAGTCTACTTATGTCTTATCAACACATCCGAGAAGTAGCATATCCAAGTTTCTCTTGTACAAGGAACCATCAACATTCAAGAAGAAACTACCAGCTAACCTTCTTAGTGTCTTCTTGTCATTGGATGATGCCCCATGTGGATATGTTTGATCCTCTAAGAAGCGTTTGATGTCATAGAACCAAGGCTTATCATCTTTAGCAATGTCTACTGAGAATACGTATGCTGGTCTGTCAAGTATGGATACTGAAATCCGAGGCACAAAGTTGGAAGCTTGGACTTTGATCATGGATGAAATAGTAGCCAGAGCATCTGCAAACTGATTTTCATCTCGAGGGATATACTCAAGCTTGACTGTTGTGAAGAATGTGAGTAATCTACTCGTATGATCCCGGTAAGGTATCAGATGCTCCTGGTGAGTATACCATTTGTCGTTGGTTTGATTGATTACCATAGCTAAATCTCCGAATACAGTTAAAGTCTTGATCCTGAGGTCAATGGCTTCCTCAAGACCCATGATACAGGCTTCGTATTCAGCTTTGTTGTTAGTGCAGTTAAAGGTGAGTTTTTCTGAGAAAGGCATGTGAACTCCCTTAGGTGTAATGAGAACTGCACCAACACCATGACCATTCATATTAACGGCCCCATCAAACATCATAGTCCATTCCTCTTCCGGGTCAGGCCCTTAAGTATGAATAGGCTCTTCATGATCTTTTGGTTTTATGAACATGATTTCTTCATCAGGGAAGTCAAATCTCATTGGCTGGTAATCATCAATGGGTTGCTCAGCAAGATAATCAGACAATACACTGCCCTTGATGGCTTTCTGAGATGTGTATTGAATATCATATTCTGTGAGAATCATTTTCCATCTCGCAACCCGTCCAGTAAGTGCTGGCTTCTCGAATATGTACTTGAATGTATCCATCTTTGAGATTAATAAGGTAGTGTGGGTCAACATATACTGCCTTAGTCGGCGAGCAGCCCATGCTAAAGCACAACAAGTTTTCTCGAGCAGTGAATAACGTTGTTCACAATCGGTAAACTTTTTGCTTAGGTAGTATATTGCGTACTCTTTTCAACCAGAATCGTCATGCTGGCCCAACACACACCCTATTGACCCTTCTAATACTGTCAAGTACATTATTAGAGGTCTTCCTTCAACTGGAGGCATAAGAATTGGAGGCTCCTGTAAGTATTCCTTGATCTTGTCAAAAGCCCTCTGGCAATCTTCATTCCACCTGACAGTTTGTTCTTTTCTTAACAGCTTGAACAAAGGTTCACAGGTTGCTGTAAGGTGAGATATGAACCTTGAAATATAGTTCAATCTACCTAGGAACCCTCGAACTTCTTTTTCAGTTTTTGGTGCAAGCATTTCTTGAATGGCTTTGACTTTGTCAGGGTCGACTTCAATTCCTTTCTCGCTTACAATAAATCCCAACAGCTTACCGGACCGCACTCTGAATGTGCATTTGTTGGGGTTTAACTTCAATTGGTACTTCCTCAGACGTTTGAACATCTTTAACAAATTCACCAGGTGGTCTTCTTCTGTGAGGGACTTGGCAATCATGTCATCCACATAACATTCAATTTCTTTATGGATCATGTCATGGAATAATGTTACCATAGCCCATTGATAAGTGGCACCAGCATTCTTCAGTCCGAATGGCATTACCTTATAACAGAATGTGCCCCAGGGTGTGATGAAAGTTGTCTTCTCCATGTCTTCAGGTGACATTTTGATCTGATTATATCCTGAAAATCCATCCATGAAGGAGAACACCGAGAACTGAGCCGTATTGTCAACCAATACATCAATGTGAGGTAAAGGGAAGTCATCTTTCGGGTTGGCTCTGTTCAGATCCCGGTAATCCACACACATCCTCACCTTGCCATCCTTCTTAGGCACAGGTACAATGTTAGCGACCCACGACGGGTAACTAGTTAAAGCAAGGAAACCGGCGTCCCATTGTTTCTGTACCTCCTCTTTTATCTTCATGGCCATATCCGGACGAGTACGGCGTTGCTTCTGTTTTACTGGCAGACAGTCTTCTTTCAGAGGCAGCTTGTGCATAACAATATCAGTGTCCAACCCTGGCATATCCTGATAAGACCAAGAAAAAACATTCACATACTCCCGGAGCATGTCAATAAGTTGCTCTTTTACTGAATTTTGCAGACAGGCCCCGATCTTAACTTCTTTCAGGTCTTCTTTTGTACCAAGATTAACCATTTAAACCTCCTCCTGATGAGGAGTTATAACCTTCTCCTCTTGTCTTAACAACCTGTCTAGTTCTTCAGGTAGCTCATAATCTTCTTCAACCCCTTCATCAGCTTGATTAGTCAGATTGTCAAATTCATACGAGGTCATAGTAGTGTTGTTGTCGGTGTAGTCTGGAGGGCACTCTCTGCAAGGGTTTAGATTTGTTCATTTTAGTGATCAGTTTCATCTTGCTTAGAAAAAGTGAAAATGAAGTTATTATTTTTTTGAAAAACATTGCCATTTTATTTTTGTACAAAAAATGAAAAATGAAAACAGTGAGCGGAAAAGAAAAGAATCATTTGCAAAAGATGTCCTGATATTCATTAATTAATCGTTTGCACAAAATACAAGATGACCCGATTACAAAATGAGCCCTGACATCTTGGGCAAGATGCAGGACTTGATGCATGCTTAAAGATAGGAAATAATAATTACTCTGCAGGAGTAACTCATATAATTTCCTGGGAAGACCAGTTTGAGACTCGGTTTCCCGGGATCCTTGGACATATCCAGTTTTCCAGGTTGCGTTCGTCCTCTTCCTCGTCTTCCAAACTATTCACAGCATCCGGGGTGAGCATTCCCCCGCTGACAAACCTGGGCTTCAGTGCAGCCTTTGGTTGATCTTGTTGAGTTGGTTTGTAACCCAACCCGAATCGGTCTTCTTTCTTTTCAACTGGTAGCAGCTTTCCCCAGCCTTGGGAGGTACCCTCCTCAACAACCTTCTGGGCCTGTTGATACGATGTGATGGAAGTCCCAGACACAACAGATGCTTCATTGATGTTCAAGGCTTCAAACCCCTGACTCATGGTCTCATGGATCTCCCCATCCATTTCTATGTACTTATACGTAGCCAGCTGGCTAACAAAGATGTCCTCCTCCCCACAGATGGTGATGATCTGGCCTTCCCACTCGAATTTTAACTTCTGGTGAAGGGTAGATGTAACAGCGCCGACGGCGTGGATCCAAGGTCTACCCAACAGACAACTGTAGGCCGGCTGTATGTCCATCACAAAGAAGGTAGTTTTGAAGGTCTGCGGGCCAATCAACACAGGCAGATCAATCTCCCCAAGCACTGATCTTTTAGAGCCATCAAATTCTCTCACCACCAAATTACTCGGACGCAATGCCAAGCCATCATATTCCAGCTTCACTAAGGCTTTCTTTGGTAGAACATTGAGTGAAGACCCAGTGTCCACCAGTACATGAGATAGAACAGCACCTTTGCATTCCAAGGTGATATGCAAAGCCTTGTTGTGGTTGCGTCCCTTTGTTGTTAAGTCAGCATTGGTAAATTCCAGTCCATGACTGGTGTTGATATTTGCAACCAAGGTCTCTAGCTGATTGACAGTAATCTCCTCCGGCATGTATGTTGCGTGCAGGACTTTCAACAATGCGTTCCTGTGAGCTTCGAAACACATCAACAGTGATAATATGGAGATTTTGGAGGGTGTTTGGTGAAGCTGGTCCACCACCTTTTAATCACTCCTTTTTATGATTCTCATGAACTCATCTACATCTTCTTCAAAAGATGTCTTCTGAGTGTCTTTGGCAGTTGGTTCTTCAGATACCACGTTCTTTCCTTTTGCCTTGGCAGCAACTTTTGCTTCAGCATTAGGTCTTTGTGTTTGTGAGGCAAAAAGGCGTCCGCTTCTGGTGAAGCCTCCGCCTTCCCCAACATTATCAATTTGTGGTGAAGAGGTTGATGAATCCAGAGTGATTTTCTCCCCATTGCAGTAAAGATCAGAGCCATAATGCCAAGGTATGGCATTACTGATTTCATAAGGAACGGGCCTTGGTACCGTGATGGTAACTGCGCTGATTGCTGCAGAGGCAGGTACCGTAATGGTATGAGGATCATAGTAGATAGTGACTGGTGATCTGGAAGGAGGTGCCAAAATTTGTTGTTGGAAATTGCTGCTGGGAGGAACATTTGATGGGTCATAGTAAATTGTAACTGTTGAGACATCTTCATTAACTTTTGTTGGCGTTGTAGAAGATTCTTTTGGTAAAATGGATGCTGATGTTGTAGAAGCAACAATTGTTGAATTTTGACTTGATGACATGGTGGACGAAGTAATTGCTGGTGATGTTGATGAATCTGTAGGAATGATTGTTGTTGCTGTTGTAGGAGAATTTGCGGCAGAAGGAATGATTGTTGATGTTGTAGGAGACTCTATTGTTGTGGAGACAAGAGTTGTTGTCGAAGCTGTTGAAGTAATTTGTAAAATCCCATCTTGGATAAGGCCATCTATGCCAATCCTTAACTTCTCACAACCGTTATTAGCTGTCTTACACAATTTACAACAGGTCCCACAGCCCCGGAACACTTGGCATCTTAAAAGTTGAACTTTGACCTCAGCCAGTGGTGTTTGAATCTGTGTAACATTATCAATTAATGTAGAGGGTTGGTCATCTTCAATGGCAATAATCATAGGCCCACCGTGATTAGGCATAGGATTTCTGTTGACGTTCGGAGGAGGTGCGAAGTTGAGGGCTTTAGAATCAACCAAATCCTGAACCTTCATCTGTAATGCTCTACACTTCTTGGTATTGTGACCAGGTGCATTGGAGTGGAAGGAACACCTGGCATTGACATCATAATTATTTGGGAGATTAAGAGGATCTGGTGGTGCCAATGTCCTTAACTCAACCAGGTTGAGCTTCAGGAGTTGTGGCAATAAGGCAGCATAAGGCATGGGGATAGGGTCAATCACCCTATTCACCTGAGATGGTCTCTGTTGGAAGGGACGCTGCTGTTGGTTGCTATTGTTGCTGTTGTAGGTTCTCTGTTGCGGGAAATGAGATGATTGTTGATAGTGAGGTTGTTGTTGTTGTTGAGGATACAATGGTTGTTGTGGAACGGGAGATGGGATAATAACAGCTGCTACTGATCTGTGAGAATACTGGGGCCTGCCCCTGCTTGAATGAATGGAATTTGTTTCACCTGCCCTTCGGGGTCCCACAAAAGGTTTTCTGGGATTGCTGGAGGAACTTTCACCACTGTAGGAGATTTTTCCCATCTTCAATAGGCTCTCAATTCTCTCACCAGCTATGACCACATCAGCAAAACTGGTAGAGGAGAAAGCAGCAAGCCTATCAATATAAGTCCCTTGCAATGTTTCCATCTTTGAGCATAATCTCGGAAGCTCTCTCTGGAAGACTGAGACATGCCCATTAGAAGAGTTCTATCTGGAGCCATGTCCAAGTTGTACTGATATTGTCGGATGAAGGTCTCGGCTAAGTCCTTCCAACATCTTATGGTGGCCCTAGTCAAATGCGAATACCATTCTCTCGAAGCTCCAGTCAGACTGTCCTCGAAGTAGAACATCCATAACTTTTCATCCATGGTATAAGCCTTGAGCTTTCCCAAGAAAGATTGCAATTGAATACGTGGACAGGAGGTACCATTATACTTCTCAAAGCATGGGGGTTTGAATTTGTGGGGAATTCTCACCCCATCTACTAGGCCCATGTCCATCACATCGAAGCCCAAAGAATTCTGAGAATCCAAAGATCTTTTCTTTTCAGCAATCTCATCCAATCTTCTATCTTATACCTCATCTCCAGCCCCTATAAAAGTAAACTGTTCTTCTTGGGGATCCCCTTGCAGGATTCTGCCCCCAACAATATTAACTTGAACATTCCTCGGGATGTTAACTTCTGGATTCAAATGAGGTCCATACTCTGGTGGATCAATACGAGGCTGCCCCCATTCATTGTTGCTAGTTCCCCCTGTTCCCAGATGAGGCTCTTCAGGAGTTTGTCTTTCCACCAGCTCTCTCAACCTTTCTTGAGTCTGGGCTAAGCCAGTCATCACTGCCATAAACTGAGACATCTGATTTCTCATTTCTACTCTCTCATTGGCCATCTAATTTTTGACCTCAGTCAGGTCCTGCTGTACTTGTTCCATTTGAATGCCGGGAAGGTTGTTACGAGTTGGGTACCGGTGTGTGCGGTTGACAGGGAACACTCGACGACGAGCAAAGTTTCCTGAGATCACAACAAAGTTAGAAATAAAATAACAAGTAAAAACCTACAAAACAAAGAACAAGTTAGTATGCAATGCAGTATGCTTATTTGTTTTCCAGGGTATCCGATTTGGTTCTTGGTTTTGACCTTTCCAGACCTCGGGGAAGATGCTTGATGTTGTTGAGAGAAAACCCAAACGAAAAACAAACTAAAATATATTACAAATGATGAACAATACATAGTTTGTTTTACAATACATTCCCATGGAGGGTCAAAATACAACAAAAATAGGAAAAGTACATCAAATGGAAACAAACAACAAGTAAAGTGTCAGACATCCAGTCCAAACTCATCTTCCCTGACCTCCTTCAGGAGTGCCTCAGTCACTGGACCAACTGGGTGCTCCGTAATGGTCCTAATGAGGAGGTTCCTGGTAGCAATGGCAGTGGTCAGCTTCTTATGCTTGTCCTGGTCTTTTGATCTCTTCAATCCTGCTCTGAGCTTCAACTCTGATATCTCTTTCTGAGCTGCCAACAAAGCTTCCTGCTGCTTCTTCTCACTGGCCTCTAGCTGTTCGATCTTGGCTTGAGTCTTCTGATCTTCTTGTGTACGGGCTTCGGTGATCCTGAACCATCTAGCCTGGCTCTCTTGCAGATAGTGCTCAGCCCTAGCTTTTTGAATCTTGGCCTCCTTGCAGGCATTCTTCAATATCTGTTCCCCAGCCCTTGCTTTCCTTATGTAGTCTTCTGTCTTTTCAATTTTGGCAAGGTGCTCAACCCTGAGCTTCTCCAATCTCTCAATGTCCAGGCGACCATCACTTCTTTCCCAAAGAGTCTTCTTCAAGGCCTGAGATAGCTGCTCATTCCTTTCCTTCAACTTCTCAAATTCCTCCAGGCTAACTGTTGATGCAGGCTGTGCTGTAGAAGGTCCAGGTATGTCTTCCAAGGTGAAAGGAATTCTGGTAATCTGAGCTCTAGTACGAGACCAGTCTATCTACTGAGCTGAAGCAAAATTGTTACATCTTCCAAGAATAGCTGCCCCTTTTGTCTGGATGTTGTCCCAAGCCCAGGATGCTTGTCTGATAACAGCTGAATTTGGTTGCACTTCACAATATAGGGTCTCAGCTAAATCCTGTCCTCTGGGAGGGTGAACCAAGGCATATCCCAATTTTCTCTTAAACAGTAAAGGATTGTAATTGATGCAACCCTTTACTCCTATCAGAGGCACATTTGGGTATTGTCCACAGCTGGTGATAATGTCATTTCCCTTGGTGCTCTGGGTGCACCATCTGATATCATCTGAAGTTAAGGCAATGAACCTCTTGGCCCAATTCTTTTGCTGATGTGGGTTTAAGAAGGCATCTGATTTAGGCAGGTGTCTGAGCAGCCAGGAGTAAAACAAAGGAGCACAACATCTCACCAACTTCCCCCTTTGTTTCTCATTCCTCTGATGAATGGAGTAATAAAAGTCCCCTAGCAATGTAGGCACTAGGTTCCTCAGAAGAAAAAATGGATGGCATTCTTGCTGACAAATTTAGGCTCATCTGCAAACAATATAGCCCCATATATGCTGAGGGCTAATAATGCACAAACTGCCTTCCACTCTCCCAATGAAGCCTTCAGGATGGCCTGAGAAATCAAGAAGTCCAAATGCAAACCGGGAATCCCAGTTTTTGTTGTCATACATTGCTCAATAAGGGTAGGCTCCAAGTACAGTGCCCTTGCTATCTCTTCACTTCTAGGAGCAGTCATCTCTGGGTTGATGGGGATTCCACCTCTGATAGGCACTCCAAACAACAAAGAGAATTCTTCCAACAGAGGTCCCATCTGAAAGTCTGGAAAGGTGAAACATCTCAGTGGTGGGTCATAAAACTGCAAGCATGTGTCGATCATGCTCCTCTGAGAAGGATCAAGGTCCATAACCATATCCAAGATACCCCCATAGTGCTCTCTAAACAGTGGGATGTGGTCGGGGGTGATGAGTGACTGGACCTTCTTGATACCAGTCAACACAGGCTCAAAAAAGTGATAGGATATGTTGCCCTTCCTGGGAGTAGTCATGAGTGTTGCTGAAGAAGCTGAAGATAAGTGCTGATGAAGATCACATACTAAGGCTGGAAATAAATCTCTAACAGGTTGATGCTGGTGGTGATGGAGATAACTGAAGCAGATAACTGATGAACGCAGCTGAAGCAGAGGTCTAAGCAGAAGAAGGGGTCAAAACCAAAACCAAGATACAATGAAGTGGATACCCTGAAAAACAAATGTCAAATGATGCAATGATGATATATGCAAATGATATGCAAGAGTTTGTGATCAAGCTGGATCTGATTATCTGTCTTGAAAAAAAAAGTCCAGATGGGGGTTTAGAAATCCAGTAACCAGGGTGGGGGACTCAAATAAAGAGTCACATGTCCAGGGTTAATCACAAGAACTGTCCAAAGTGGAGTACTCTTAAACAATACATTAACAGGGTATGATGTTGCCAAGGGTTCCTGCAAACCTGTAAACAACCCATCCCTCTCACATGTAATGTTCTAGAACAAGGATCCTCAGACTTGGATCAGTGATGCGTGTTTTTCGCAAGTGTATGAACACGTCAGAGTAATATAAAAGATTGTTGAATCCACAGAGACCAAGTGTCAATCTATCGTACCTGTTGTTATGGTGTGTATCTAAGGCAACTAAATATAAGGGTTTTAATAAGGGTGCAATGGTTAATAAAATAATAATTTTAAATAATAAATAAAGACAGGCTCGAATGTAATTCACGTAATCAATGATAATCCAGTATTTGTTAATGGAACTACTTATGGGCAATGTTTTGTCCTTTGAAAAGAACTAATTTAACAGGAACTGTCGCTTTCGCGTATTCAGAACCGAGTTGTACTCTCTAATCAACCCCTCCTATTGTCACGGATAAAAAGGTGCGTACTGTGTTAGAGTAGTAAACCTATTTTTAAGAAATGTAGTATCTTAACTAAGTTGAAAAGTATTTTAACCTGGACTTCTTAGCAAAAAGAGGTTCTTATGAACCAGACTCTAAACTTCATAACGCGTCCGAAAATCGTTTTAAAATCTCTTTTCTTTTTAATCTAAAAACTCCTAATAAACTAGACAAAGCGCTTTTGGCTGTATTTGAAATAGTTAAAAACAATTACTTGAATTGAAAGATAAAATAGCCCTTAGGTGTTTCCACGAACAATTATACGGATTACTGGTTCAATTACGATCCTTACATTCTAACCTTTATGGAATTAGTTAGACATGATAAAGTAAAGATTCTTTTTATAATTTTTCATAAAAGTAATTTAGTGCGAGTGCGGAAAGTAAATGAATTTAGTGCGAGTGCGAGAAATAAAGTAATTTAAAGCGAGTGCGAGAAATAAAGGAATTTAAAGCGAGTGCGGGTAATAAAGGAAAGTAAAGCGAGTGCGGGAAATAAACAAAATAAAGTGCGAGTGCGGATAATAAAGAAAGTAAAGCAGTGCGAGAAATAAATAAAAGTAAAGCAATGCGGAAAGATAAAATATGAACTGGAATTAAAATGGCGGCAGGATTAACTTCCTCCAGAGTGCTCCAAAACTCGATCACACAGACAGATTATAGACTCGATCACTCGATTGCAGAAACACCCCGATGTGGAATGGTAACTGCTTTGAAACTGATATATGCCTAGAGAAATCTATGTTTGGATGAAGAAAAACGAAAATCTAAGGTCCTATTTATAGGAAAACTGAAAGCATGAAAAGACTGGGATGCCCCTCCACTAAAAAGTGGAGGTTACTGAAATTTGCCTTGTGGCGCCCGCCACAAGGTCATGGCGCCCGCCATGGTGTCTACAGGGGATTGGAGAGTGGGGATCGTGGGTCTTGGAGGTTGAGGAGTGGTCTTGAGACGTGGCCACGTCATGGCTAACCCCATGGCGCCCGCCACGGTGGGTGCCGTAAGTGCAAAACGCTGAATTTCTAGGTTTTCGTCCGTTTTCACTCCTTTTTCGCTCCTTTTCTCGATTCAAGCCCCGATTATTATAAAAACCTGAAAACATAAGAAAACAAAGTAATAACAAAACAAAACAACGATAAAAGCTAAGAATGCATGCGAAATCAGAGTCAGAAACACGGTGAAATTTAGTGTGATCAAATTCTCCCACACTTAAACCTTTGCTTGTCCTCAAGCAAACATTAAAGCTTAAGAAAATATGGTGTCAACACGTGTCTTTGGGCTAAAGGGCTTCTAAGTTCAAGTCAGGATGCAGTGACAGATACTAACTAAGTGAACCAAGGGTACCATAGTAACACAAACACAAACTTCAATCCTATATTAACCACTCCATATCAGCCCACAATACCTAGGCCTATCTTCTCATCTTTTTGTGTCCTTTTCATTCAGGCGCAATTACATTAAGCCCGTTATCCGTACATGCTTCATAGTAGAGTGACCGGTTAGTGATTCTGATCCATAACATAAGGTTTCTGGCACATAAGCATGTGTAAACCTGTTTTTATTTCGCCTAAATGTAGCTGCGGGGGATCGGATCGTAATCCGCCCTACCAAGTTCAGTGCCAGATACCTCTGAACCAACTAACAATAGGTGACTTGCAATTTTTTTCTTTTTGTGGCAAAAATTTTTTCTTCTCTTTTTTCGGTTTAAATGACTTTGTGAGGGTCACCTATACCAGAGTTTGCCTTTTTTCTTTTTTATTAGCACTGGATCATTCACTTATGTTCATCGGCCCCCTACGTAGAGCATGCTTAGGCCGGAGCTGACTGCTAGGATAAACTACTTAGGACAATTTTTTAAATGATAATAAAGGCCATGGTGGTGGGGTTTAGGAGTGATTCCTATATTCAAGAGGTCTATGGTGCTAAAAATGGTTCTGATGTTTCAAAAATTTGACCTAAGTCACCACATCCTAATCTAAACCTGTCTCAAATCCCAAAAAACATGTGAAACAACATTATTTTCTTTTTAAAATTTTTCTGGTAAGGCTAAGGAAATGGGAAAAAATGAAGATGTACTAAAAATACACTATACTGGTGACTCGTCAGACTCATGCATTATCTAAGAAAAATAAATTACTGAAAAGGGAAATAACTGAAAGGAAATAATTAACTAAAAAGGGAAATGACAGAAAGCAATAAAATCCCCTCCCACACTTAAATCGAACATTGTCCCCAATGTTTCGAAATAAGATAAGGGGGGTAACCTGAAAAAGACTACTGAGGAGGAGCACTGGTGCCCTCGCCGTCCTGCTGTGATGGTCGGGAACGACGGGATCTACTACGATGCTGGTCCCTCCGGTCGAGTCGTGCTGATAAAGCAGCCTGAGCACTCCGGACCTCTCGAAGGTTACCTAAGATGGAACCTTGAGTGGCCTCTACAAGCTGGTAGTGTCGGCTGTTGAACTCTCTCTGACGGTTCTGCTCTAATGAGATATCGTTCAAGGTACGACAAACGTTGCTATAAGCACGATCCGAAACCAATCGCGATTGTTGCATGAAGCTCATGTTGTCCGTCAGCTGTTGTGAAATAGTAGAGAGAAGGCCATCACGCCTTTCCTCTCTAGCTGTCATATCACGCCACATCTCCTCGGTGACATAGAATCCAGGAGCAGTACCTGCAACAGGGTTAGAGGAAGATGGTGCGGTGTGTGACTATGAAGGATGATGGGGGGACATGTGAGGTATGGGAGACTGCTCTCTCCGATCATACTCTTCATCAGTGTCATGTGCCTCCCCATCGGGAATATTAGGAGGAAGTGTTCCCAAAACACGTGGAGCATTAAGATCATAGGTCCAGTTCCTTTCATCACGTACATCAGTACGTCTACTGCATGGTAAAGCAACAGATGGGATAGCTACCCCATGAACCATCAACTCATAACCACCTTCTCTCCTCGTTCGGCACAATTTCATGTCTTTCAGAAATTTTAAGTTAATTGTGCGAGGAGGTAGTGGTTCAAGTGTAGCTATCTCATTGTTCAGGCCAAGAGCCCGAGCAATAGACGTAACAAGCCCGCCAAAAACAATCGGTCCTGTTTTATTAGTAAATAAAGTCATATGGGCAAGCATAAACGGGACCGGATTGATGTGGGTTCTAGTGAGGCATCCTTGCAAAAATAGGAGTTCACGAGCATTTACCTTGTTTGGACTTTCCCGGCCAAAAATAGTACATGCCAAAAGAAGTCTAAAAACTCTTATGGCCGGGTTGTGAATGGTCGACGCAAGTATACCTTCAAAAGAATTAATTGAAGTACTTGAAAGCCTTTGCCAGAAGGTAAATACCTCGGCCGACCATTTCGCATCCAAATGTGCCTCACAAATCGCACCTTCCCTATGAGGGATTCCTAACAAACCTGCTAGCTCGTTGGTACTGAATTCATATTCAATTCTAAACAGTCTAAAAATAACAGTACCAACAGTGCTAGCAGTGTTAGGACTGACAGTGTATATCAAAGAACTCAAAAACTCAGTTGTCAGTTTCTCATAGGTAGGTTCCTGATTAATGAAAATATTATGCAAGCCTAGAAATTCTAATAAATTAAAAACACTATGATAAATACCCAAAGCATACAGACAGTTATCGTCGACGTACCTAGTCGAGAAAATTTCTCAACTTTGAAGCCTCTGAATAATTTTCCGTTGCCTATCGCCCGGTCTTCCATCACGAAGAAGAAATCCATTGAACTCCATTGTTGATAGCTCCTTAGGTAGTGAAAATGGTAGAAAAGTGGTTTATGAGGGGAATGATAAAGTTTTGATTTTTATGGTTTTTGGTGGATGAAAATGAAAATGGATGTTGGATATGTTTTATGGATGAAGGGTATTTTGGAAATGGGGGAGCTTTAATGGGGTTCAAGGAGGTTTTGGAAGGTTGCAAAAATGGGTTTTTGATGAAGAAAGGGATGAAAATGGTGGAAATGGGGATTCAGCCCCGTATATGTTGTTGGTACGGTGTGGCGCCCGCCACAGGGCCTATGGCGCCCGCCACAAGGCCAATTCCTGGGCCTTGGGTTTTTTGAATCCTCCTTTTGGGCCTTCCTTGCACCTTTGGTCTTCGGGGGGGGGGGGGGGGTCTGGATAGCGTTTTCTTCTTCTTTTCAAAGCATGAGGCTTGCATATTTTTTTTTGTGAAGACAAAAATGAAAATATTTTTGTCTTATATTTTTTTTCTTTGCACGACAAAAATAAAATAATTAAAAATCAAAAAAGAAAAAGAAAAATTAACATTAGTGCATAATATGTATATATATGAGGAATTCAAAGTACATGAAAATATAATAGATGCAAAAAAGTAATATATGTCTGGAAATGCGATAAATAAAATAAAGTGTAAAAAGGAAATTAAATACTATGGTAGCGCTGTCAGTGTAGAATGAGTCATGTGGTAGGCTTCTTTTCCTGGCTTGATCCACGAATCTCAGCTATCTCCCTCCGAAGCTCTTCAATCGCCTGATATAGAGCATCGGCCTCTGAGGCATGAGTGAGATCAGAAACCTGCATCTGTAACTCTAAGTCTGCCACTTCCTGCTTGAGCAGGGAAGTCTCCTTACGGAGCTCATAAATCTGTGTTTGTAGGTCAGGTGGCTGTAGAGACATATTGTTAGACATAACAGTGATTCGGGGAGTAAGAGGTGTAGGAGTGTACTCAGCGGCGGGAGGCGATTTCGGCTCTTCGACAGTCTCTCCATAACCCTCTAGAGCATAACTCCAATTTGCAGGATCATGGACACTGGTCATCAGCGGATATGGTAATGTAAAGTAGTGTATCGCTTCGCCGTCGATCAGTAATTTAAACATGTTGGGCTCAAAAGAAGCCCTCCTCATCAGTCCTCTATCAAGACAAAAATCAATATCCAGGGTGGTGTAGCAGCAGAAGGTCCTGAGGTGCAATAACTTGCGAGACAAACCCAATGCAGTAGCTATCTGTGTAACAATCCCACCGACATGTATGATGCATACGGATGATATGGCAACACTAGCAAGGCCCTTCAACAGAAAGTTGCCACAAGCAACTGAGCGAGACTGAGTCGCACAAAACAATAGGAAAATCTCCTCTTCACTTAGCAGGGTCTCCATATCTGGCAAACCTAGGAAAGAATGTGCTAGAATCATCTGGAAGTACCTCAATGCAGGGTTGTGGATTACCTGAGAAAACTGGGTAGAAGGATCTTGGCTCCCTCCACCTGATATTTTAGTCCAAAACTTTTCCACTTCTCTTCTCATAAAATACCCCATCGGTGTCTCTGGAATAGCATCAGGAGTAGTCTGGAAACCTAGCAAATCACCAAACTCTCTGTGAGAGAATGAGTAGTCAATCTCGAACAACCTGAAAACAGCGAGTCCATCGGGTCCAGCCCAAGGGTCATGATGAAACGAGCTGAGGAACTCAAGAGTCAAGTTCCTATAAGTGTTGTTCCTGTAGTCAAACTGGCCCCAATGGAGTTGATGGCATAAAAATCTGACGCTTGGCTCTATCCCCAAGGCATCCATGCAGTCATGGTCAGGGTACCTGGTAGGAGCCATAGGGCGTCTCATGTGGACATGGTAACGCTCTCTCTGTGCGTCGTCTCTAAAGGCCACGTGCATGTCATCAGGGTTCTGCATCCTGTACAAGGTTAGCAAACATGTCCTGAAAGCACATAAAACATTCAATCGTTAGTCCTGACATAGTAATAAAATAAACAAATTTAAATTAAAGTAAAAAATAAATAAATAAAAAGTATATAAATAAGAAAACCATGGGTTGCCTCCCATGCAGCGCTTATTTAACGTCATTAGCTCGACGACCGATATTTAAACATCATTGGAAAGATATGGTGGATCACTCAGAGTATGGAAGGTGTATGTTGTTGGGATGTCACCTCCTTCGTAGGGCTTCAACCTCTGTCCATTGACGATGAACGGTTTACATGTTTGGTTCTTGATTTCAATAGCACCGGATCTTAGGATCTTAGATACTTCGAAAGGGCCAGTCCATCTCGAACGAAGTTTTCCTGGAAAAAGTCGTAACCTAGAATCGAACAGGAGAACATGATCGCCTATCTTGAAGTCTCTTCTTATGATTCTTTTGTCATGCCAAGCTTTTGTTCTTTCTTTGTATATGATGGCATTTTCGTAGGCAGATTGTCTGAGCTCTTCTAATTTGTGGATATCAAGGATACGTTTCTCACCAGCTGTCAAGTAATCCAAATTCAAAGTTTTGATGGCCCAATAGGCCTTATGCTCCAATTCAAAAGGTAAGTGATATGATTTTCCATAGACCAGTTGATAAGGGGTTGTTCATATAGGAGTTTTGAAAGCGGTTCTATAGGCCCATAATGCTTCTTGAAGTTTCTGTGACCAATCCTTTCTAGATATAGAGACAGTCTTCTCGAGGATTTGTTTTATCTCCCTATTAGATACTTCCACTTGTCCATTGGTCTGTGGGTGGTATGGTGTTGCTACTCTATGCTTAACTCCATACTTGCTTAAAAGTTTATCAAATATTCTCGATATGAAGTGTGATCCTCCATCACTTATGACTAAACGGGGGGTTCCAAACCTGGGAAATATATAATTTTTGAATAATTTGATGACTACTCTGGTGTCGTTTGTGGGTGCGGCGATGGCTTCAATCCATTTAGACACGTAGTCAACGGCTACTAAGATGTACTGATTTCCAAAAGATGGTGGGAACGGTCCCATAAAGTCTATGCCCCATACGTCGAAGAGTTCTACTTCTTGGATATTTCTTAACGGCATTTCAGTACGTCTTGAAATATTTCCTGTGCGTTGGCATCTATCACACTTGACAATGAAAGCATGGACATCACGCCACATAGTAGGCCAGAATAGGCCAGCTTGAAGAATCTTGGCGTAGGTCTTAGATGTGCTTGCATGTCCACCATAGGGTGCAGAGTGACAATGCTCAATTATATTATTTATCTCTTCTTCTGGAACACAACGGTGGAAAATGCCATCTTTACCTCTCTTGAAAAGAAATGGTTCGTCCCAATAGAAGTTTCTCACATCACTATAGAACTTCTTCTTCCGGTGGTAGTTTAGATCAGGGGGTATGATGTCAGCGGCTAGGTAATTAACAAAGTCTGCATACCAAGGTGCATTACTTATAGCTAAGGACTGGTTAGGATGCTCATGAGGGTCTGGGTTATCATCTTCAATAACTTCTAGTTGGGCTATCAGTCTATCATAGGCAAAATCGTCATTTATGGGTACTGAATCAGGTTTCAGGTATTCTAGCCTAGATAGGTGATCAGCTACCACATTATCAGTGCCTTTCTTGTCACGGATATCCAAATCAAACTCTTGCAGTAATAGAATCCATCGAAGTAACCTAGGTTTGGCATCCTTTTTGCTTAGTAAGTAACGAATGGCAGCATGGTCGGTATAAACTATAATCTTGGCTCCTACTAGATAAGATCTAAATTTGTCTATTGCGAAAACTACAGCTAGGAGCTCTTTTTCGGTTGTTGCGTAGTTGAGCTTTGCAGCGTCTAGGGTTCTACTGGCATAATAAATTACGTGTAACTTCTTGTCTTTTCTCTGACCTAGAACGGCTCCAACAGCATAATCACTGGCGTCACACATTATCTCAAACGGTTCTGACCAATCACGGGGTTTCATTATAGGTGCTGAAATCAGAGCTTGCTTCAGAAGATTAAATGCTTCAGTACATTTTTCATCGAAGATAAATTCAGTATCTTTCATTAAAAGACCAGTTAAGGGCTTTGTTATTTTGGAGAAATCCTTGATAAAACGTCGGTAAAATCCGGCATGTCCAAGAAAACTTCTTATCTCCCTGATAGTCTTCGGCGGTTTTAGATTCTCTATGACTTCTATTTTTGCTTTATCTACCTCTATACCTTTTTCGGAAACTATATGTCCTAAAACAATCCCTTCGGTGACCATGAAATGACATTTTTCCCAATTTAGCACAAGGTTTACCTCCACACATCTCTCCAGGATTTTCTCAAGGTTGACAAGACAATTTTTGAAATCTGATCCACAAACTGAGAAATCGTCCATAAATACTTCCATAATTCCATCTAAATAATCAGCAAAGATAGACATCATGCAGCGTTGGAAAGTGGCAGGAGCATTACAAAGTCCAAAAGGCATTCTTCTATAGGCAAAAGTTCCAACTGGGCATGTAAAGGTAGTTTTTTCTTGATCTTCGGGGTGAATAGGTATTTGGAAGAATCCTGAATATCCATCTAAGTAACAAAAGTAAAAGTGTCTGGCTAGGCGCTCCAACATTTGGTCTATGAATGGTAATGGGAAATGGTCCTTCCTAGTTGCTTTATTTAATTTTCTATAATCTATGCACATACGCCAACCTCCATCGGTTCTTTTTGCTACAGGTTCGCCCTTCTCGTTTTGCACGACTGTGATGCCTCCCTTTTTAGGTACTACATGCACAGGACTCACCCATTTACTGTTCGAGATCTGATATATTATACCTGCCTCTAGTAACTTAAGAACTTCGGTCTTAACTACAGTACTCATTATAGGATTTATTCTTCGTTGGTGTTCTCTGGAAGGTTTTGAATCTTCTTCAAGCAAAATCCGATGCATGCATACGGATGGGCTTATTCCTTTTAGATCAGAGATCTTATATCCTAAGGCTGAGGGGTACCTACGTAAAACTTCTAATAATTGATCGGTTTCTTCTTCTTGTTCTAATTCCCTAATGCATTCTTCGATGATATCTAAGGCATAACAAGCATCTCCTATCACAGGTGCCATAAGAAATTTTGACAATATAAATTCTATCTTCTCGTCACCTACCTCAAAAGTTAGTTTTCCTTTTATAACATCTATTACGGCTCCAGCAGTTGATAAGAACGGTCTACCTAGGAGGATTGGTATGTCGTCATCTTCTTTAATGTCCATGACAACAAAATCAGTAGGTATAAACAGCTGACCTATCCTAACAGGGACGTCTTCAAGTATGCCTATAGGGTATTTAACGGATCTATCGGCTAATTGAAGTGACATCTTAGTAGGTTGTAATTCTCCTAAGTTTAATCTCTCACAAACTGCTAAAGGCATTAAGCTCACACTAGCTCCTAAGTCTAGAAAATCTTTTTCGATGACATGATTCCCCAAAATACAAGGAATGGAAAAATTTCCGGGATCTTTATCTTTCTTTGCTAACCTATTTTCGGAAATAGAATTACATTCCACGGGTTTCGGATCTTCAAGTCTACGTTTATTCGTAAGTATGTCTTTAAGAAACTTAGCGTAAGAAGGTATTTGGGTGATGGCTTCTGTAAAGGGGATTTCTACGTGAAGTTTTTCTATAACCTTAACTAATTTTTGATATTGATTATCAATTTGGCTTTTCTTTAATCTTTGAGGGTAAGGTATTGGTGGTTTGTATGGCGTTGGTGGTACATAGGTTTTATTTTTAGGTTCTTCTCCTTTTTCTTGACTTTCCGGGGTTTCAGGCTCCTCTGGTTCCCTCTCCTCATTCCTCTCAGAAGTTTCGGGCTCACTTAATCTAGGGTTTAAAGGTTCCTTATAAGCGGTTCCACTTCGTAGAGTAATGGCATTTGCTTGCCCTTTCGGGTTTTGTTGAGGTTGTCCAGGGAACTGTCCTCCAGGTGTAGTCTGAGGGGCTTGGTTTAACGCTACCTGAGAGATCTGGGTTTCAAGCATCTTATTATGAGTAATAATTTGATCAACCTTGGTTCCTAACTGGGTAATTAGTTCGTTAACATGGATGTTTTGGTTCATGAACTCTTTGTTTTGTTGTTTTTGAGCAGCGATAAAATCTTCTACAACTTCATCAAAGCTCGGGCCTGGTGGTACAGGTTGCATAGGTTGATTTGTTCTTGGGGCTTGGTAACCTTGTTGTCTCGGAGGTGCGGTATTTTGAATAGGGTTATTATTTTTGTAGGAGAAGTTTGGGTGATTCCTCCATCCAGGGTTATATGTGTTTGAAAATGGGTTCCCTTGGGTATAGTTTACTTGCTCAGTGTTGGTCTCATTTAACAGATTGCATTCGGCGGATTGGTGTCCTTGCGTTCCACATATCTCACAACTCGGCGGAACTGCGGCTACAGTATTCGGATTTGTACACATATGTTCGACTCTAAGGGCCAACGTGTCCATTTTAGCTTGCATCATGTCTATAGAGCTTAGCTCATGTATTCCTCCTTGGGCTTCCTTCTTTTCCTCTGTCGCTCGTTCTACTCCCCATGATTGATGGTTTTGGGCCATATCCTCGATAAGGGCACTAGCTTCAGGGTAAGGTTTGTTCATCAGTGCGCCACCAGCGGCAACGTCGATGGTCATTTTAGTGTTATAATGAAGTCCATTATAGAAGGTTTGGATGATTAGCCAATTTTCTAAGCCATGATGTGGGCATGCTCTCAATAGTTCTTTATATCTCTCCCAGGCTTCGAACAACGACTCTCCTTGGTGTTGGGTAAATCTAGTTATTAGGTTCCGAAGAAGAGCAGTCTTACTTGGGGGAAAATATCTAGCAAGGAAAACTTTCCTAAGGTCATCCCAAGTTGTTATTGAATTGGGTGGAAGGGAATCTAACCATGATAGAGCTTTATCTCTGAGGGAAAAGGGAAATAATCTTAAGCGTATTGCCTCAGGAGAAGCTCCATTGGTTTTAAAGGTGTCTGCTAACTGAAGAAAGTTTTTTAAATGTTGGTTTGGGTTATCAGTAGCGAGACCTGCGAATTGTCTCTGTTGCACTAATTGCAGCAGGGATGGTTTAAGTTCAAAATTATTGGCTGGGATAGCGGGGTTTACTATACTGGAACTAGGTTCCTCGTTTGATGGTTGGGAGAAGTCCTTAAGAGGTCTTCGGTTTTGATCTTCGGCCATAACTTTCCTATTCCTATGGAAAAACAAACGTGCGCGAGCGTAACGTTCAGGTTCAGCTAGAGGGTCTACTAAACTTCCGGCACTGCGAGTCTTTCGCATTGACCGGTGGGTAACAACCTTAGTCTAAACGGTATAACTACAGGGTAATGAAATTTGATGATATTGGTCCCCGGCAACGGCGCCAAAAACTTGATGCGTGTTTTTCGCAAGTGTACGAACACGTCAGAGTAATATAAAAGATTGTCGAATCCACAGAGACCAAGTGTCAATCTATCGTACCTGTTGTTATGGTGTGTATCTAAGGCAACTAAATATAAGGGTTTTAATAAGGGTGCAATGGTTAATAAAATAATAATTTTAAATAATAAATAAAGACAGGCTCGAATGTAATTCACGTAATCAATGATAATCCAGTATTTGTTAATGGAACTACTTATGGGCAATGTTTTCTCCTTTGAAAAGAACTAATTTAACAGGAACTGTCGCTTTCGCGTATTCAGAACCGAGTTGTACTCTCTAATCAACCCCTCCTATTGTCACGGATAAAAAGGTGCGTACTGCGTTAGAGTAGTAAACCTATTTTTAAGAAATGTAGTATCTTAACTAAGTTGAAAAGTATTTTAACCTGGACTTCTTAGCAAAAAGAGGTTCTTATGAACCAGACTCTAAACTTCATAACGCGTCCGAAAATCGTTTTAAAATCTCCTTTCTTTTTAATCTAAAAACTCCTAATAAACTAGACAAAGCGCTTTTGGCTGTATTTGAAATAGTTAAAAATAATTACTTGAATTGAAAGATAAAATAGCCCTTAGGTGTTTCCACGAACAATTATACGGATTACTGGTTCAATTACGATCCTTACATTCTAACCTTTATGGAATTAGTTAGACATGATAAAGTAAAGATTCTTTTTATAATTTTTCATAAAAGTAATTTAGTGCGAGTGCGGAAAGTAAATGAATTTAGTGCGAGTGCGAGAAATAAAGTAATTTAAAGCGAGTGCGAGAAATAAAGGAATTTAAAGCGAGTGCGGGTAATAAAGGAAAGTAAAGCGAGTGCGGGAAATAAACAAAATAAAGTGCGAGTGCGGATAATAAAGAAAGTAAAGCAGTGCGAGAAATAAATAAAAGTAAAGCAATGCGGAAAGATAAAATACGAACTGGAATTAAAATGGCGGCAGGATTAACTTCCTCCAGAGTGCTCCAAAACTCGATCACACAGACAGATTACAGACTCGATCACTCGATTGCAGAAACACCCCGATATGGAATGGTAACTGCTTTGAAACTGATATATGCCTAGAGAAATCTAAGTTTGGATGAAGAAAAACGAAAATCTAAGGTCCTATATATAGGAAAACTGAAAGCATGAAAAGACTGGGATGCCCCTCCACTAAAAAGTGGAGGTTATTGAAATTTGCCTTGTGGCGCCCGCCACAAGGTCATGGCGCCCGCCATGGTGTCTACAGGGGATTGGAGAGTGGGGATCGTGGGTCTTGGAGGTTGAGGAGTGGTCTTGAGACGTGGCCACGTCATGGCTAACCCCATGGCGCCCGCCACGGTGGGTGCCGTAAGTGCAAAACGCTGAATTTCTAGGTTTTCGTCCGTTTTCACTCCTTTATCGCTTCTTTACTCGATTCAAGCCCCGATTATTATAAAAACCTGAAAACATAAGAAAACAAAGTAATAACAAAACAAAACAACGATAAAAGCTAAGAATGCATGCGAAATCGGAGTCAGAAACACGGTGAAATTTAGTGTGATCAATCAGTTATGAGAAGTGTAAACACTTCTAACCCGGAGGTACAGTGTTTACAATAACCATACAAGATCCTCCTCTAATTCACCTCAGCTTCTGAAGGTCATAATAAAGACCATTCAGACTTAGCAGGCTTCCCAGATAGCCCTAGTACTATAGGAAATCTGTAGCACAGAGTTCTCAAGAAGAAACCCACATCTGAACCGTGTTTAATATTCCCGCACCAGACCGAAATGGAATGGGAAAGAACATGAACCACTCTAGCCTAGGTGTCACTCAGGTCCCAGGTATAGGACCTTAATCTCTCAATGGAACCCCACCCACCAAAACAGAAGACCAGATCCAGCAATGACAGTATGAAATATGCATAAGACTGTAAAGAAAATCAATAAATAAAGTTGTACATAAAGCAATAAATAAAGCAAAATAAATAAACACACATAGCACATAACACCCCAATAAACACAAATCAAACAAGCGCTAGGAGGAACCCACAAAAAGAACAAGAAGCCCTGGTTGCAATATAAGCCTCCCCAGCAGAGTTGCCAAGTTGTCGCTCCCACCTGATGGCACATTGCTAAGAGGGGTACAGACGCGAACGGTCGGCGAAAAAGAGAGAACACAAGGGTGAACTGAAAAGAGTCGCCAGCTAGGCATTTTTATCCCTAAGGAAAGGTAATGCTGCATAAACCTGAGAAAATATGGACAAGACGGTCGCGAACCATAGAAACTGAGAAAGGGGGTTGGTTACAAGCTGGGAAGGTATTAGCACCCAGATTGTCCGCCGTACTCGACGGGATCCATGCTTGAAAGTTTGTGCTTAAAGGGGTAGTATCAATGCTATCTGTGTATCAAAGCTTGAAAAGATATACACTCCATCCTAATAGAAGGATACAGACATAAACCTAATCACAAAGTCTTAAAACCTTTAAGGTTTAGTCCCTGATTAAGAGATGAGGAGAGAAGACACAAAGATGACACAAAGGTAAAAATAATGGGGGGACTAATCAAACCCTAATTGTGATCATGCTTGGGTATTCCTAGGGTTTATGAAGCTTGCAAGAAGATCTTCAAGGAAAATCCACCATGGAAGAAGCAGGATGGAAGGAAAAGAAGCAGCAAGAAGCAAGACAACTTACTTCACTTAAGAAGATAAGTTGCTTGAAGAAAGAAGGTGAGGAGGGAACATGAATGAGCAAGCTCACTCTAGTACAAAGGTAAAATGCAGCAATGGATGCATAAAAGGGATGAGAAGAGATTATGAGAAGTGAAGGCAAATTCACTTCTCAAACACTTACCACCTGAAAAGTTAGCAAAGGAAATGAAATGAAATGAAAATGAGATAAATGCAAGGATGCAAACCAAAATCAGAAGCATATTCATGATGCAAATGATGATATGGGATGATGCAAAAGCATACCAAGAGTTGTGGATGATCATACAAAGGATGGGAATGCAAATGAGACATGTAAGAATCATGAAAGTTCATGGGTGCATATGACATAAAATGAAAACAAAAGCATGGCAAATGGATGATGCAATGATCAAACATGATTCTAATATGTCCTAAGATGTCTCATATATCATGTGGATGCACAAAAAGTCATGGCAAGTTCATGTATGCAAGCTTATGAAGAATGAATGCAAATGAAGGCAAAGATTAAGGGTTTACATATAATATGTGATGCAAAATTCAAAACCAGAAGCAAGACATGAGATAAAAAATTTAAAATGGAATAAAAGGTTCCCTAAACCCATACAAGTTCACTTCCCAAAGGGGAAGGTCAGAAGCTAAACCCTAAAGGACTTATGATTTTCCTAAATTTCTAGGGTTTATAGGGTGATCCTAAAGGTAAAATGCCAAACAATTTGAAAATGCAAGATAAAAATGAAACAAAAATGTTTTTAGAAGCATGAAAGTATGCCTAACACAATGCAAAAAGAACCATTCACAAACTCAACTTGGATCAAAAGTTATGAATTTTTGAAGTTAGGGTTAAAAATATTCAAATTAAAGAACCCTAATTCAAATGAAAATTGTCAAAGTGTGATCAAAACCAAAAATAAATTTGCTTTGTGAGTTTGTAAATGTTCCTAAATGTTTTAAAATGCTCTATGAATTTTTTTGTGATTTTTAAATACCTAAATGTATTTTTAATTAATTAATTTCCATTAACTAATTAAAAATAAACATTTAAATGATTTAAATATAATTTTTAATGCAAAAAATAAAATAAAAATTATTTTCAGAATGAGAAAAATATTTAAAGTCATGATGCAAAAAATAAAAATTTTTGAAAGTGTTTTGCTATTTTAAATAAAATGAACAAAGAAATGCAAAATAAAAATGAAATAAAATCAATTTTAATGAGAAGTATGCAGATCCTAAGGCCAGGATTTAAACTGGGGACGCGGGAATTGACTTGTGCCTTATCCTGTGGTCCAAATTCAAATTGAGCTAATCCTATTAAATTAAATAAATAATCCTAATTAATTACTAAAGATGCAATCCTGACCACTCAACAAGCACGGGAAGCCTAGATCAAAGGGCTCAGGTTTAAACTCAGCCTAATCACACAATTAGCCTTAATTGTGCCCTAACCACTCTAAAATGACCGGACCATTGTTCTGGTCATCTTCTCCGGCCACCCTCTCTTGCTAACTCACTCAAATCGTAAAATTAAACCACCAAACTCTCCAGAAATGATCCCCACCCTATTCTAAACAAGATTCAGTCATCAAAAAACATTTATTTCACATGAACACACAGATTCGAAGCAAAACGGAAAATTGTTCAGAAAATTCAGAAGCTTCATACATGCTTAAAACTCAATCATTTTCAAAACCAAAAGGTGCAGTGTGATCAGTGAAGCATGTAGAACAATCTAAGAACTTAAAAAATCATTTCTGGAAAATTTGTTCTTGATGTTACCTGAAATGGAGCTTTTGAAAATGGCACTGTCTGGACCTTTCCTTTGTGCTTTTCTCCTTCTTTTGACTCCCTCTTGCTTATGGGATACTTGGATGAAGCTTTTGTGGGCTCCTTTGGAAGTTTGTTGATGTTCAGTTCAAGGAGGGGCCAGAATCGTGTTTTTGATTTGGAGTGTTTCAGGTTGTTTAAAGGGGTGGGAAATGATCAGTGGATCATGTTGAGTTGTTCTATGGAATTTGTTTTGATGTTTGTGGCTTGTATGATCAGTTTCGAAGAGAAATGCAAAGATGGGAGTTTTGGTGAATGTTGAGTTGTGGGAGGATTCAGCTTGTGTTGTTGTGTGTGTTTTGTTGCTTTTGGTCCACATAACATGTTCTGATTGGGCAGAGAGTTGTTGTGGAGCAGTTTGATTGGTATGGCTCAATTTGCATAAAGTCAACAAAGTTGTCCTTGGAGGTATGGGCTCATGGCAGGCCAAGGACAAGGGCATGTCCTGCGCAGCTGGCTTTAGGGAGGTCCATGGAATTCAGATTTTGTAGCTAGCACAAGTGGATGTCATGATTTGGGGCATTTTGCAATTTGTGATGGTTTTGGCCTCTTTTGAAATACTTGATGATCAAGGCATGAAACTTGAGAATTCTTTGGGAAATTTTGAATTATAGGTCATGTATGATTTTTGTGTAATGGTTAGAAGTCACATTGAGGTCACAAATTTCCTTGGTATTAGTTCTTGCAAGTTTCCCTCTTTGGTACATAAGTGAAATTTTGTGATTTTTCCCAACTTTGCAAAGCCATAAATTGAGTTCTATGATGAATTAGATCAAGTTCTTGTACTTTTTGAAAATGGAATGATCCAATCTACAACTTTCATGACCAAGAAATTTTCATTTGAAGCATTTTTGAATTAAAAAGAGGAGGTTGAAAAACTTTCCCAAAATGGCAAGTTTGCATTACAAGTCACTTTCCCAAAATGGCAAATTTGCAAATGGCTTGGAATTCTTCAATTTTGTGAACTTCTAACTTCTTCTAAGATCAAATAAAGATCATATACACCCAAAATGATGGAGAAGACCCTTTGGTTGGATGATTGAGGGCCTCAGATACCCTGATTTTGCACTGACTTGCTCAAGAAGTCATCTATTGATCAGATGCCTTCCCCATTGAATTTCTTCATGAAAATTGGTATGCATGATCCTTATATCATATAGAGACCAATAGAATCAATAATGACCAAAAACATTTGGAGTCATGGCCTCTGAAATCAAAACCCTAATTTTAAGTCATCTGTGCAGTTAAGCTTGGCTCTGCTTCCATGCCTTTCTCAGTTCTTGTGATTTTCTGACTTCCTTGATCTTGGGAGGATATAATATGATACTTGAACATATAAGGACCCTCTTGAGATGATTGAAGACCTTTGGAGTGGCTCAGATGACCCTTGGTTTGCTCAGATCACAAACCCTATGTGTAGATGACTTTGAACCAATGCAGTGAAGCAAAAGGGCAACATGATATGATATGATTGAATCAATGCAAATGAAAAGATCACAGGCCATGGTGTGAACTTGGTGAGGGCAAATTTAGGGTGTTTACAATGTGGTAACCCAATTTCTGAAATGGGATATCATTTGTCGATATGGAGTTTCCAAGCGAATCATTACTGATAATGGTTCAAACCTTAACAACAAAAGGATGATAGAACTATGTCGGGATTTCAAGATCCAACATCACAACTCTTCTCCTTACAGGCCAAAGATGAATGCCGTTGTTGAGGCGGCTAACAAGAACATTAAGAAGATTGTGCAAAAGATGGTAGTCACATACAAAGACTGGCATGAAATGTTACCATTTGCCTTGCATGGGTATTGAACTTCCATCAGAACGTCTATCGGGGCAACACCTTATGAGCTTGTGTGTGGTATGGAGGAAATCCTACTTGTTGAAGTTGAATTACCCTCCTTGAGGGTAATGATGGATGTAAAAATGGACGAAGCAGAATGGGTCCGATCTCGTTATAACCAACTGAGCCTGATTGAAGAAAAGAGATTAGCAGCTATCTGTCATGGTCAGTTATATCAGAAACGGATGAAGAAAACCTTTGATCAAAAAGTCAGGCCTCGGGAGTATCAAGTGGGAGAGCTTGTACTGAAAATAATCCTTCCTCCTCATACAAACCACAGGGGCAAATGGACACCAAACTATGAAGGTCCCTATGTGATAACTAAAGTCTTCTCGGGCGGAGCACTGATGCTCGCAACCATGGATGGTGAAGACTTCTCGTCTCTTGTGAATTCAGATGCAGTTAAAAAAATACTTCGCATAAATGACCCGCTGGACATAAAAACAGAATGTAAGTCCAGGAAAAAAAAAGGGCATCTCGGCGAGTCAAAAATAGAATAAAAGACTTGGGAAAAAACAAGGGAAAAATTGTAAAAAAATGTACACCCGCTGAGTTGAAAAGCCACATCGGACAGCTCAGGCAAAAAAGGGTATTCCGGTGGATTGAAAACCTGAAAGGGCGATCCATGCAAAATCAGAGAATGAGCATACAACTGCATTCTGAATTCGTCTGTATCACTCATATAACATGGCAAGCTTCGAAAGGACAAAGCGTCGGTCAGAATCAACTTTCTTTAGAAAGCAAGATAAAAAGAGCGTTCAGGTCATACAGGTCATAGCAAAAGGAAGATTGAAGCATCAACTTCAACATTTCTGAATAAGACTTTTATTTTCTCAATTTGGTAGCAATCTCCTCATTTCAGGGATTAGCTTCTTCACTGTACTTGCCTATTCAGGGCACACAAATAAATAAAGTCAAATATTCGTTCACACTTTGTTTTGTACCTTTTTGTTTTGTTTGCAAAATGTCCAAAGTTCATAATACAATATTTGCATGAAAACATATAAGCCATTTTCAATAAATTCTTGCAGGAAATATGTGCTCTTAAGCGAACCTAACTCCCATGACGAAATCTGGTTGAGGATACCTTAGGGCACTTGTGTGTTTCCTTTGTTTAACAGGTTGCAGGCACTCAAGGCGGATAACCTTTCACAACATGGGGCATATCAGGCACTATATCCCCAGCCAAGATGATAGTTACATCATCAGAAGGATTACTTGACGAAAGTATTCCCCCGTGAATATTTTTATCTCCTCAGAGTATCCCCACAAAGCTGATCCTCCGACAGATTACTTCCCAGAAGTTCTCTCCTCCCCAAGAAGGATCTCCAAAGCAATGCCTGAATCACTTTTCCCCAGCGAGTTGTCAGATCTTCTCATCCCCATCATTGGATCCCCATAGAGTTCTTCCCCCAGAATTCTCCAGAAAGATCATGCAGTGATCCTTTCTCCCCACAGATTTCCCAATAATCCGTTCTCCTAGCAAATTTCAAATCCCGGATCTCGTTTCTCTCATTTTCATAATCATAGCATTCACATCATTACTCTCCAAACAGAGCGTAACATTCTGTCTAATACGGAGCATTACGGAAAAAATCAAACATTTGCATGATCATAAGCCAGGTTCGAGCCAGTCACCTGCAAATACCAAAATCACTCCTCCAGCAATACGTAAAAACTTATCCCTTGTAGATAAAAAGCCAAAATATCCTTTTGCACTCTCAATACAATTACTTGTACATACTTATACACAATCCTTCTGATACTCGTCCGTATCCTACTTACATAATTCTTTGATACTCGTTTGTGTCTTATGCATCTCCCCGACAGATCAACACTCGTCTGTGTTCTTTGTTCAAACAGTTGATACTCGTCCGTATCATCACTCCTTAAACATATGTCGTTGTTTGCTTCTATCGATACTCGTCTGTATCGTGGTTCTAAGGATGCTCGTTTGAACCTTAATCTATACACACTGTCGAAACACTTATACCATTTTAATTTTAGGGCTTAAACACTCGTCCGTGATTATCTATCCCCAGAAGTCGCCAACAAAACACCTTTCTGTCTGACATTCGTCCTATGTCGTGATATTTTCAACAGCCGTACCCTGCTAGGTGATCGTCCTTCACCTTTTGATGATCGTACCTCATCATATTATCCGATGGCCATCCCCATTGATGATCTTTTTATCCAGCATTCGTCCTATGTCAAAATAATCCCCAGCAGAGCAGTCGTCCCCTGCTAAGTGATCGTCCTCCACCTCTTGATGACCGTCCCTCATCATTTATTTTGATGACCGTCCCTCATCATGTTATCCGATGACCGTCCCCATCGTTGATCTTTCTATCTGGCATTCGTCCTATGTCGAGATAATCCCCAACAGAGCAGTTGTCCCCTGCTAGGTGATCGTTCTTCACCTCTTGATGACCGTCCCTCATCATTTATTTTGATGACCGTACCTCATCATGTTATTCGATGACTGTCCCCATCGTTGATCTTTCTATCCGACATTCGTCCTATGTCGTGGTCTTTTCAGCAGTCGTCCCCTGCTAGGTGATCGTCCTTCACCTTTTGATGATCGTCCCTCATCATTGATTTATTTATTTTTTACCCGATGGCCGTCCCCGTCGCGGTTTCTTTATCCTTTAGCCTGACGGTCATCCTCGTTGGTGCTTTTAAATCCCCGGTAAAGTCGCTTTTCTTTACACGATGGTCGTCCCTGTCGTGGATTCTTTATTTGCTAGCAGGATGGCCGCCCCCATCAATGCTTTTCTCACCACTATTATCCCCAGCAGTCGTCCTCTGCTCGATGGTCGTTGATCGGTGATTTCCAGTTATTATTTCAAGACATGTTAGTTGTTGTTTTTCTATGTTTTTTGTGCGTTTTCGAGTCATATGTTTACATTATTTCGTGTTATTCCATTATGTGGCAAGGATGTTACGTGTTATCTTTTATATCGTTGGTGCGTTTAATTTGGTTGTTTTAAATGTATTTTCAGGCAGATATCAAGTTGGTGATCAGATACGAAGGAAACAACGATTCGTGTGCAAAGAAATAGAGAAAAAGGGGGTCCAGAAGCCTGACACGGGTGCCTGTGTCACCTGAGACGGCCCGTGTCAGGATGGTTATGCAGAAATGAAGAATCCAGCAGTATGACACGGCCCGTGTCATAGTTCCCCATTGAAGGCACGTGTGTAAGAGTCCAGCAGCATGACACGGGTGCCCGTGTCACACGACACGGCCCGTGGCATGGCACCTGAATGCAAGATTTTTCTTTGGTCTCTTGTGCTTAGGGCATTTTGGACATTTCGCGTGTAATTTTGTAATCTGATACATTAGGATGATCGTAACCAGAAAAAAACACTTTGGAATATTGGGAATTATCACGCAAAAGAGAACAAAGGATTTTAGAGGAGAAGTCGGATCGATCAAACGTGGAAGCAATTGATGATCCAATCAATCCTTTTTATATTGTAATGTTTCTTTTCCTTATGTATTTGATTTTCATTGTTTGGATTATGAGTGGCTAAACCCCCGAATGCTAGGGGGTGTCCTGAAGTTATTGTAATGACATTGAACTTGATTTGATGAATTTCACTGCTTCTATATTCATTGTGTTGATTGATTGATTTTATTGTAAGAAAAAATCAATATTGGAAAATTAGATTTTTAATCATTGGTTGACAGATGGTAGGAATACCCTGTTACGTTTTTCAATCAAAATTTTTTATCGTATATCACCAAGGAATTGGGATATCATATTTAACCGTAAAAACTTTTGATATGCAAATGCTTGGTATTCATTCTATACGATCAAGGAATTGGGTATAGGAGGAATACCAAAGGGTTTTCTTTAAAGGAATTTGGAAAACTATTGTAATAAGGAGGTAATGATTTAGTTGCAGTGATATTTTAACGATTATAAACAATTAGTCATTATAAGAATTTTTCATACACCTTCCTTAGCATAATTCTCATATTTGTCATCCTTAGTAGTATTTTCCTAGATTTTATATTTACAAGTCTTTTGAGAAAATCTAAACAAACCCTTAGAAACTTTTGTTCAACTTGAAACAGTAAATAACTTAATTTGATACGCAGTCCTCGAGATCGATATTCGGGAATTTCCCTTAAGATTATTACAGTGGGCAAAAATAGTACACTTGCTATTTTCCCATCAAGTTTTTGGCACCGTTGTCGGGGTCTGTCAAAAAATTAAGTTAATTTTCTTATTTCAATTGAAATTTTGTTGCTCTGCGAATAAAATTTTATTGTATTCTCAGTTTATTATTTTAGTGTTATTGAAATTTTGTTATCTAACTTGTGTCTAACTGTTTATGCGAGGTCAGACCTCAGCTAAGTTTTCCTTTGACGCAGAACCAGAAAGAGCTTTGCACGAGAGACGCCGCAAGGCAAGAATTGATAGAATGGCAGCTACTGGTCCAAGTGTCCCGAATCAGGAAACTGAGGATGGCATATCTGTGCATTCGAAGCACAGTGACTCTGACTCAGACAGGGAGACAAATCCAGGATTTTATAACATGGCAGGAAACCAACCTCCTGTAGAAAGGTTGTTAGGTGACTATGGAGGGGCTAATGCCCAGCCTAACCGGATGACTATTGTTAACCAACCGGTGAATGTTTCTCACTTCCAATTACATTCGTCCACCATTCGCCAGTTGGAGAGCAAACCTTTCGTTGGAAGAATCAATGAGGATGCTAACAAGCATCTTCAGAGATTCCTGACTACCACTACATCTTTGAAGATTGAGGGTCATTTTGAGGAAGAAAAAAGACTTATGATGTTTCCTTTTACACTTACTCATGATGCAGAAGAGTGGTTCTACTCACTCCCAGCTGCTAGTATCACGACTTGGCTAGAGATGGAAACATCATTCCTCAACGAATATTTTCCTGCTTCAGTTTTCATCCGAAAAAGATACCATATTGTCAATTTTAAACAAAAAGAGGGTGAATCACTTGGAGATGCATATAAAAGATTCAAAAGGTGTTTGACCACGTGCCCTACTCATAATATGGATGCGACGGAGTAGATGCAAAACTTTGTGAATGGTTTGCGACTCAAGACAAAACAACTTATAGATACTACTGCAGGTGGCTCAACAAACTTTTCAACAGCCACTGGTATCAAAAGAATCATAGAAGTAATTTCTGTTAATGAACATCTTGAATTGTATGATCGCACTGTGAGTCAACCAGATGGTAAGATTGATTTAAAGCTGACAGAGCAAGTTGTGAAAATGGAAGATCAAATAACTGCAGAAGTTGAAAGAAGGCTGAAGAAAATGAATCTTAGCACACAAACAGTGGCTCAGGTGGAACCAGTTCAAGCTGTGATTTGTGAGATTTGTTGTGGACCACACTTTGCCATGCATTGTTTGGCAACTCAAGAAGAGGTTGAACAGATTAATATGTTGAGGCAGAACAATCTGTATGCCAACACGTATAATCCGGGGTGGAAAAATCACCCCAACTTCTCTTGGAAAGATCAACAAGGGAACATTCAAAAATCGGTTCAAGGCCAGCAACAATATTAGCCCTAGCAACAACAATACCATCCACCAGTTCCAAGAAAGGCTGATTGGGAAATTGCCATTGAAAAGATGGGGGCTCACAATTCTCAATTCCAAGAAGAAACAAGGAGTAACTTCAAGAATACTGGAGCCTCTGTCAAGAACCTTGAAGTGCAAATGAGTCAAATTTCCCAACACTTTGCTATTCCCCAAACACCAGGGGCTCTTCCAAGTGCAATTGTAACAAATCCAAGAGATAATCACAAAGTTAATGCAGTCACAACACGAAGAGGTAAAGATACTGAAGAGGTGAAAGATAATTCTGAGAGTGAAAATCAAATGATTGAAGTAGAACTGGAAATAAAAGAGAATGAAGTTGTTGAAGAAGAGGAAGAAGTAACCCCAGCACCGGAAATCAAAGAAAAAACGGTAGAACCAAAACTGGTGGTCAAACTTCCTTATCCAACAAGAAACAAAAAGAAAGGACAGCAGGAGAAGAATTTTGAGAAATTCCTAGAGTTGTTCAAGAAGCTGGAGGTGAATATTCCATTACTTGAAGCACTTGAGAAAATGCCCACCAATGCCAAATTCTTGAAAGATATCATTGCTAAATAGAGGACCATGGGAGTTGAACCTATTATTATAACCGAAACTTGTAGTGCTATTTTGCAGGGACTAAAGATTCCGGTGAAGAAAAAAGATAGAGGAGTTGTAACCATTCCATGCACTATTGGTGACCGGTCATTCAAGAGAGCTCTCATTGATTTGGGAGCGAGCATTAGTTTAATGCCTCTATCTATCTACAAAAAGTTGGGTATTGGTGTTGTTCAAGACACTCGGATGACTCTCCAGTTTGCAGACCATTCTGTCAGGCGGCCTTATGGAGTAGTCCATGATGTCCTGGTGAGAGTGGACAAGTTTGTGTTTCCGGTTGATTTCCTGATTCTTGAAATTCCTGAAGATGAAGAAATTCCATTAATTTTGGGCAGACCATTCTTAGAAATCGGGAGAGTTCTGATATATATGGAAGGGGGAACACTTACTTTGAAAGTGTATGATGAAGAGTTAAAAATTGATGTTAGGAACACTTTGTAGTATAAAGATGATGTTGGCACTAGTAGCAACATACAAGTGTTAGAACAAGTGGAAGCTAGTGAACATTTAGATAGTGTATCCCAATTGCCACTAGAGAGGGTACTAAGTATGTCTATTTTTGAAGATGATAAGGAAGTTGAAAGTAGTGATATGGAAGTGGTAGCAATTCTTGAAACTCAACCTATCCTAAAAAGAGTTAGAAATTCATCGGTGGGAAGAGCTAAGACAACCTATAGTGGTTGATGAAGGTGAAGACAAGCAGAAGAGATCAGAATTGAAACAACTACCTGAAAATATCAAATATGTCTTTCTCGACACTGAAGAAAAATGTCCCGCTATTATTAGCGCTAATTTAAAAAGTGTGCAAGAGGACAAGTTGATTGGAGTTCTTAAGAAATTTAAGGGAGCAATTGGATGGAAAATTGAAGACCTTAAAGGTATAAGTCCTACTGTGTGCATGCACAAAATACTCATGGAAGAGGATCACAAACCGGTTGTGCAGCCCCAAAGGAGATTGAACCCTGTGATGAAGGAGGTTGTGAGAAAGGAAGTTGTTAAGCTATTAGATGCAGGATTGATCTATCCTATATTAGATAGTGCTTGGGTGAGCCCGGTCCATGTGGTGCCCAAAAAGGGAGGAACAACCGTAATAACTAATGAAAAAAATGAGTTGATTCCTACTAGAACTGTTACTGGATGGAGAGTTTGCATTGATTATAGAAGATTGAACTTGGCTACGAGAAAAGATCATTTTCCATTGTCGTTCATTGATCAGATGTTGGAGAGACTAGCGGGGCATGATTACTATTGTTTTTTGGATGGTTACTCCGGATACAGTCAAATTGCAGTTGCACCAGTGGATCAAGAGAAGACGGTGTTTACATGTCCTTATGGTGTTTTTGCATATAGGAGGATGTCATTCGGGCTATGTAATTCCCCCGCTACATTCCAAAGATGCATGACATCCATTTTTGCTGATATGTTAGAGAAGCACATGGAAGTGTTCATGGATGATTTCTCCGTGTTTGGATCTTCATTTGATAATTGTTTAGCTAACCTTTCACTTGTTTTGCAGCGATGTCAGGAAAGTAATTTAATCCTTAACTAGGAAAAATGTCATTTTATTGTACGAGAAGGCATTGTTCTTGGGCACAAGATCTCACAAAAAGGGATCGAAGTTGATCAAGCGAAAGTGGAAGTAATCTCAAAGCTGCCACCGCCGATTAATGAGAAAGGTATAAGAAGCTTCTTAGGACATGCGGGTTTTTACCGTAGGTTCATAAGAGACTTCTCAAAGATAGCCAAACCTTTAACTACTCTGTTGGATAAAGATAAGGATTTTGTCTTTGATAAGAAGTGCACCGATGCTTTTGAGACACTTAAAAAAGAATTAGTGTCGACACCTATTGTTATTGCCCCCGATTGGTCTCTACCCTTTGAAATTATGTGCGATGCTAGTGATATTGCGGTTGGAGTTGTATTGGGGTAGTGTAGGAATAAGCTGCTGCATGTTATTTATTATGCTAGTCACGTTTTGAACCCTGCACAGATTAATTACGCGACTACCGAAAAGGAGTTGTTAGCTGTGGTTTATGCCTTTGATAAATTCAGGAAATATCTATTGGGTTCAAAAGTGATTGTTTATACTGACCATGCTGCTTTGAAATATCTTTTTTCCAAACAGGATTCAAAACCTAGGCTATTGAGGTGGATTTTACTCCTTCAAGAATTTGATGTCGAGATTCGTGATAAAAAAGGTTGTGAGAACACTGTAGCAGATCACCTGTCGCGAATATCACCGATTGAAGAAAATGAGGACAAGCGTCCTATAAAAGGATAAGTTCGCAGACAAACACATCCTATCTATGATTGGTGTTCCATGGTTTGCGGATTATGCGAACTATCTGGTCGGTGGTATTATACCTGACGATTTTGACACTAACAGAAGAAAAAAGTTTGTTCATGATTGCAGGTTTTATCTGTGGGATGATCCTTTTCTGTATAAAAGAGGAGTGGATGGTTTGGTCAGAAGGTGTGTACCCGAAGAAGAACAGAAAGATTTATTAAAAGCATGTCATGATTCCGAGTACAGAGATCATTTTAGTGGTGACAGGACAGCGGGTAAAGTCCTTCAATCAGGGTTATATTATCCTACATTATTCAAAGATGCTCAGCAGTTGGTAAAGGAGTGTGACAGATGTCAGAGGACCGGGAACATATCAAGAAGGAATCAAATGCCCCAAAACTCTATGCTTGAAGTAGAGTTATTTGATGGGTGGGGGATAGACTTTATGGGACCATTTCCTCAGTAATTCGGAAAGACATACATCTTGGTTATGGTGGATTACGTGTCAAAGTGGGTTGAAGCGGTGGCATTGCCCACCAACGATGCGAAAGTGGTTACCAAATTCTTAAAGGGTAATATATTCGCAAGATTTGGTGTACCAAGAGCTTTAATAAGTGATGGAGGAACCAATTTCCTAAATCACCTCATGGAGAGGCTTCTACAAAAGTATAACGTGAAACACCAGGTAGCCACTCCATACCATCTGCAAACAAGTGGCCAAATGGAGGTATCAAATAGACAACTCAAACAAATTCTGAAAAAGACAGTCAACTCGTCTCGAAAGGATTGGTCTATTAAGTTGGATGACGCTCTATGGGCATACCGAACGGCCTTCAAAACACCGATCGGCATGTCAACGTATCAATTGGTTTATGGAAAGGCATGTCATTTACCGTTGGAACTTGAACACAAGGCTTTCTGGGCTACTAAGTATTTGAATATGGACCTATCTAATGCCGAAAGATCTCGCATACTCCAACTGCATGAATTAGAGGAATTCCGGAACCGGGCATATGAGAATGCTAAGATGTACAAAGATCAAACAAAGAAATGGCATGATAAGAGAATTCAAACGAAAGAATTTTTTGAAGGACAACTTGTCTTACTATATAACTCAAGGCTGAAACTCTTTCCTGGGAAACTCAAATCTAAGTGGTCGGGACCGTTTGAGGTACATCGAATCTTCACGCATGGGGCAGTCGAGATAAAGAATCAATCTAACTGAGACATCTTCAAAGTGAACGGGCAAAGGTTGAAGCCTTATTTTCAAGGACAACCTAGAGATCATGCCAACGTCATTCGTCTTATCCGGTAGGACAAATGACCGTCGAGCCATGCGACGTTAAACGCAGCGCTGCGTGGGAGGCAACCCACAATGGTTTCATTTAATCTTTATTTGTTCATTTTGTAGGTAGGTCGAATAAACTTCTCACATAGTCTGTAGAGGAAAGACAAGAAAGAAAAATGGCCCAAATGGTGAAAAAAAAACGCATTTTTCGGAGAAATCAGGGCCCTGACATGGGTTCCCGTGTCACGTGACACGGCCCGTGTCAGGATGATAGGAGGATTTGAAGATGAGGCTATGTGGAAATCAGGGGTGCAACACGGGTGCCCGTGTTGCAGAGTCTAGGATTTCATTTCTCTATTAGCTTGAATTTTTGACATGCAGGGGCCTGACACGGGTGCCCGTGTTGCGCAACACGGCCTGTGTCAGGAGGGCGGATCCATTTTTTCAAAAAAAAATTATCCATTAAATGAGTGGGGCCCACAAATTTTTATCACTAAACCACTCATTTTCCCTTAGTTGTCATTTTTTAGATTTCTTTTCCACAAAAGCTTGCCTTCTTCTCCACTCTCTTCTTTTCTAAAACCCTAGCCTCCATTTTCACCACACCAAAAAACCTTCAATTTCTCTAACACCCATTCACCAAAATTCTATACTCACTTCACAAAAAGTGCTTCTCTCATCTTCCTTGTCACTCCTACGATGACTTTTTTTCCTAATTCAAATTTCGAAATCTGTCTGTTCATTTTTGCAGGAAGTTGAGAATGCCTCCAAGAAGGAACACTGGAAAGGTCGTGGCTGAGCCATCTCGCCCCCGGAAGATGGCACACCATATGGAAAATGCTCACGACATTTTGTTCGAGGAGCCGGAGCATCAACGGAAATACTCCGTATTGGTCAAGCGTAAGTTAATTCCGGCAAGGTATATCTATAATGACACGCTTGATAATTTAGGACTGAGATTCGAAGTACATAGGATGTTTCATACTTTAGGCATGCTTGAATTTATGCAATTTGAAGCGCCGACCTATGAGCGCATAACTTTCAAATTTTTGAGTTCATTGGAGTTTTAGTTGAAGCACAGGTGGATGGGTTCCGATGAGGAATATTTTGGAACATTAAGGTTCCGTCTGTTTAATACTACTCACTCATTATCCTTGGCGGAACTGGGAGAAGTCCTGAAGCTGCCTAGCTTCGGACCTGGAGCTCCCCCAACTACTTTTGCTGCAGGTGATTTCTGGAGAGCTATCACGGGAAATCCCGAGTATGTCGCAAAGGTGGCAAAGGCATCATGCATCCACAACCCATGCTTCAGATATGCACAGAAAGGCTTGTCATACACCTTGTTTTGTAGAGGGGATAGCACGGGTGTAGCAACTCAGAAAGAGTTATACCTGTTGTATGGCATGGCCAACAAAGAGCTGATCAATGTCGCGGCTTTTGTAGCTGACCATCTGAAAAGAGTGGCAAATGCTAACTCGGGAGAGATATCACTGGGAGGCATGATAACCCAAATTGCCGACCACTTTGGATATGGTGCTTTGCTGATGGAAGAACCTATTGTTACAGGTAAAACAAAAATTGACCTGGACACCCTCACAACACAAGGTATGATTAAGGTCTTTAATGATTATTACTCTTTGGTTAGCCGTAACCATCATTTGTTGGCATTACCTGCGCCTGATTTTATAAGCATTGAAAATGAGGCTAATTGGATATACGAGAGTCCTGTACAGGACGACGAAGTTGTTTTTGATGATGTTGCAGGTACAGATGAAGAAGAAGGTTATCAACCGGAGATGGCGCCTATGCCGCCAGTTGGTAACTCAGCCAATGCCAATCAAGGAACAGGTTCATCGTGGAGCATGGGTGAGAAGGATTGGGAATGGATGCAAAATGAAATGTGCTACCTCCGAAGTGAGCAAACTCGACAAGGAGAAGAGCAAACCCGACAAGGGAAAGAGCAAATCCGACAAGGCAAGCTTATCGGAGAAATGCATGAATGGTTGAAGCAGATGCATCTGCGAGACCAACCACCTCAGTAGGCTTCTATGAGTCCCTTATTCGCACTAGTTCTCCATCAATGGGGACACTGATGAGTTCTGGTGTGGGAGGGTTTATTTAGTTATTTTGTCGGTTTTATTTAGTTATTTTGTGTTATGTTTTTACCGTTTATTTTAATTGAGAGTCTGTACTGCTTGAATGAATAATTGGAATTCATTTGTGAAATCACCCCCTAGCTGGAAAAAAAATGATGATAATTTGTCTTGTGAGTGAGGTGAGGAAAAAGTGTAGAGGGTTAAGTGAAAAAGAATCGGGTGAAGAAATAGAAATATCTTGATGTGAAAGTATAATGCAAACACACTGAATCCGATGAGTAAGTAACAAGTCCTACATGTAGATTTGTGCCATGGAACTTAAATCTGAGAAGTACCCCTTATTAGTTTATCATGACAGTCAGACTTCCTTTATACTAGTTGTTATGCAAGGTTGATCGAAAAAAAATAAGAAAAGACACCGGAAAAAAAAGATAAATAAACAATCGATCCTTCTAAGTTGGGTAACCCTCACCCGGTTATTCAGCCTAACGGCGGTCAACCAACCTTGTGCATACAATGAAAAATCACAAAAAGCCTTAAAATGAGTGTCTGAATGAAAAGGGGGAAAATTGATAGGAAGACCTAAGCCCAAAGCATAGTCAGAGAGGTTACCGAAAAGAGGGTTGAGGTCCGTGGTGTTACCGCGGTTCGGTGTTTGTAAGATATTTTCATTGAGAGAGAAGTACTAAAAGTATCCGCCCGGTGATTTGGATCTTATCTGAAGCACGAGTATCCTCATTTCATCTCGAAAGTCATCAGTTACGAATGGTTAACTTGTGCAATTATGCAAGCTTTATACTTGAGGACAAGCAAAAATTCAAGTTCGGGGGAGTTTGATCGGTGATTTCCAGTTATTATTTCAAGACATGTTAGTTGTTGATTTTCAATGTTTTTTGTGCGTTTTTTAGTCGTATGTTTAGATTATTTCGTGTTATTCCGTTATGTGGCAAGGATGTTAAATGTTATCTTTTATATCGTTGGTGCGTTTAATTTGGTTGTTTTTAGTGTATTCTCAGGCAGATATCAAATCGGTGATCAGATACGAAGGAAACAGCGATTTGTGTGCGAAGAAATTGAGAAAAAGGGGGTCCAGAAGCCTGACACGGGTGCCCGTGTCACCTGACACGGCCCGTGTCAGGATGGCTATGGAGAAATGAAGAATCCAGTAGTATGACGCGGGTGCCCGTGTCACATGACCCGGCCCGTGTCACACGACCCGGCCCGTGTCATAGTTCCCCATTGAAGGCACGTGTGCAGGAGTCCAGCAGCATGACACGGGTGCCCGTGTCACACGACACGGCCCGTGTCATGGCACCTGAATGCAAGATTTTTCTTTGGTCTCTTGTGCTGAGGGCATTTTGGACGTTTCGCATGTAATTTTGTAATCTGATACATTAGGATGATCGTAACCAGAAAAAAAACACTTTGGAATATTGGGAATTATCACGCAAAGGAGAACAAAGGATTTTAGAGGAGATGTCGGATCGATCAAACGCGGAAGCAATTGATGATCCAATCAATCCTTTTTATATTGTAATGTTTCTTTTCCTTATGTATGTGATTTTCATTGTTTGGATTATGAGTGGCTAAACCCCCCAATGATAGGGGGTGTCCCTGGGTTATTGTAATGACATTGAACATGATTTGATGAATTTCACGGCTTCTATATTCATTGTGTTGATTGATTGATTTTATTGTAAGAAAAAATCAATATTGGAAAATTAGATTTTTAATCATTGGTTGACAGATGGTAGTAATACCCTGTTACGTTTTTCAATAAAAACTTTTTATCGTATATCACCAAGGAATTGGGATATCATATTTAACCGTAAAAAATTTCGATATGCAAATGCTTGGTATTCATTCTATACGATCAAGGAATTGGGTATAGGAGGAATACCAAAGGGTTTTCTTTAAAGGAATTTTGGAAAACTATTGTAATAAGGCGGTAATGATTTAGTTTCAGTGATATTTTAACGATTATAAACAATTAGTCATTATAAGAATTTCTCATACACCTTCCCTAGCATAATTCTCATAATTGTCATCCTTAGTAGTATTTTCCTAGATTTTATATTTATAAGTCTTTTGAGAAAATCTAAAATAACCCTTAGAAACTTTTGTTCAACTTGAAATAGTAAATAACTTAATTTGATACGCAATCCTCGAGATCGATATTTGGGGAATTTCCCTTAAGATTACTACAGTGGGCAAAAATAGTACACTTGCTATTTTCCCATCAGTCGTTCTCCGTCGATATCATTTGATATTCAGTCTATATTGTCTATTACAATTTATATCCCTTTTCTTCTTATAATAAAGAGTACAAATTTTGGACTATCTTGGTATTCAACCACAAGTTATCTTGTTTGTTTGTTAAGACTGGCGCTTACATCCTGCACAACTAACTCATGCTTGAATAGGGGCAGCTGTAAACACCCCAAATTTTCCCTCTCTTTTCTCTCCCACCTTGGCTTGTGATCCTCCATATTGCATTACATAAGCATACCACCTCACACTCCATAGTTATTTCACTGCATAAGTTGCACAACTAGGGTTTGTGATCAGATGAATCTTAGAAGTGGTCTGAGCTATCTCAGAGGCCATGAAGCATTCTAAGAGGGTCCATGAGTGTTCTATGATCATATTATGCCTCCAAGGGTTCTTTAAAGTCAAAAGATCACAAGGGATTGCAGAGCCACCCAGGCAGGCTCATGGTTCCCATACAGATGACCAGAAATTAGGGTTTTGGGTTTGAGGCCCTTACACTCAAAATTTTTGGCCATTCTTGATTCTATTGGTCTATATATTTTATAAGGAGCATGTGTATCAAATTTGAAGCAAAAAATCCTTATGGAAGTCATTTGATCAAATGGTAACTTGTTGTGCAAGAAAAGTCAGAATCAGGGCACCTGAGGCCACCAACAAGGGTTCCAAAGGGTCATCTTGATCAATTTGAGGTCATATGATCTTTATTTGATCTTAGTAATGTTTGGAAGTTCACAAGATTTAAGAATTTAGAGCCATATGAAAACTTTCCATTTTTGGACATGACTTGAAATGAAAACTTTCCATTTTGGAAAAGATCTTCAACCTCCTCTTTCTTGATCAAAAAGGTTTCAAATGAATTTTCTTCAAACATGAAAGTTGTAGGTTGGATCTTCCCATTTTCAAAAAGTACAAGAACTCCTCTTGGGAAAAATCTTGTAATTTCCAAGTTCATGTCAAAGAGGGAAATGTGCAAAATGGTATTCCAGGCCTTTATGTGACCTCTAATCCACTCAAATACATCATTCCATGAATAAAACAACTTCAAAAGATCATAATTGGGCCAAGAACCTAGGGTTTCCATGCCTTGCTTCTCAAGAAATGTCAAAGTTGTGAAATTGCAAAAACCATATAAACTCTTGAATCAAGCTGCACAACTCATGACATTTGATCCAAAGGCTCTCCTTGAAGCCAGTTGAAGCAGCCCAGGACCTCAAATCACTTATGCACCATGCCATACCTCAAGTACAAAAACTTTTGACTTTTGCATTTTAAACCATACCAATCCCACAACGCCACAACAACTCCTCTGACCAATGACAATTGTTTATAGAAACCCTAAGCTTCATAAAACACAATACTTCAAGCCTTGAAACAAGACACACACTCAAATTGCAAAAAATCCCTCAAAACTTCATCTCTTCGATTCTCTCAAACCAGACATCAAACTTCCAAATTTATTTCACCAATCAATCTCATATCATCCATAGAACAAGAATCAACCATCAAAATGGCCTGAAACACCACATATCAAAAACACGATTCTTGCTACATCAGAATTGGACCTCAAAAACCAGCCACTTTCAAAGCATTCTAAGCACTCCACTAGCTTCAGGAGGTCCAAAGAAGTTATTTTGCACAAGAGGAAGGTCCTGAAAGCTCCAGTTTGAAGAACTTCAGTTCAGGTATTCATCAAGAACAAATTTTCCAGAACCTCTTTTTCTTGTTATAAATTGATTCTACATGCTTTGTAGATCATTCTAATGTGTTTAGAATTGAAAATGGTTTAGAAATGAGCATGTATTGTTGTTCTGAAAGTTTGCCCGTGAAAATGTTTTTGCTTCGATTTGCTTGATTCATGAAATTCAAATTGTTTTTGGTGATTGATTTGAGTTGTGTGATGTTAGAGGATCATTTCTGGGCAGGTTTGATGCATTTTAATGACCCGTAGAAGAAGTTAGGTTTTGGGATGGCCAGAGAAGATGACCAGAGCTTATCTTCGGTCACCTGAAAATAATTAGGGTTTTGGTTGCCAGATTGAATGAGAGCCCTTGGATCTTGTTTAGGTTAAGTAGCGAACGATCCAGATTATTCACTTAACCCTTATTTTGATTAATTAACTTAATCAAAATTAATTAACTCAGTTTGAACCTCAGCCCTTAGATCATGCGTGAATCTCATTTTTAAACCTAGGCCCTTAGATCAGCCTACCCCAAGTCAAGCTGACCTTTCATCCTAGCCTTTGATCCATCTCATGTGCAATCCTGGCCCCCCATTCTAATTACTTTGCATTTTTATTTTCTTTTATTTCATTTATTTTCTTTCATTTATTTAAAATAGCAAAACATTTTCTAAAAATCTGATTTTTTGCATTCTTAATTTAAATAATTTTAAAAATCCAAAACATTTTTATTTTTAATTTTTGCATTAAAAATCTATTTTTAAATCATTTAATTGTATTATTTAATTAATTAATTCATTTCTGTAGATGTCTTGAATTGGCAGAATTTTTGACCAACAAGAAATATTGAATTCAGTTCAGAATGTCCTATAAAATGTTGGGACATTATCAAACAGAGTATATGAACTTATTTCAGGATGTCTCATCAGATGTTGGGACATTGTGTAAATGACTTAAGTTCAGTTTTTCAGGATGTCCCAACAGATGTTGAGACATCTCAAACCTGCTACCAGAATTACTTAATGTCTAACTGATCAGAGATATTTAAGGAGAGTTATCTGGAATTGATTATTGATGGATAAAAACAGAACAAGGCGCATCTGTAGGGAGTGTTATATTGAGGATTCAGATTAAAAACAGAAGACCTAATTCACCTAGAATCTAGGAAGTAACAAACCCTAATTCAAGGTGGAAGCTGCATGCGCATTAGGGCTGGATCATTCTACAAAAAGCCCAAAATTACAGATACCTATTTAATGAACAGAAACTCACAGAATTGAGTAAGAATTTCAGAAGACTAAATAGGGTGTCTAGTGTTTTAATAGCAGGTGTTTTATATTGTACCACTTTATGAGCTTTTAAGCAAAAGTGCATTTGTGACTTGATTGAAACTGTGAAGTAAGATCAAGCTGTTTTTTTTGTTTGAAGAATGTCTTCAATTTTATTAAACTTGTAAACTTAATCACTGTGTGATTGAGGGGGAGTGAGTAGGGTACTCTTATCTAAGTTGTGTGTTAGGTAGAAATTGCATTGGGTAGTTATTAAGTGATAGATTAAACAGGGTGGTTTAAGTCTAGAATTAATATTACTTATAATGGATTTCCTCCTGGCTTGGTAGCCTCCAGATGTAAGTGTGGTTATACACTGAACTGGGTTAACAAACTTCTGTGTTGTTTATTTTTCTTGCTATTTAAGTTTTGGTTAAGTCTGTCAAGTGTTGGGACATCTCTTAGGACATCTCATACCTGACCACAAAATTTCAATTGGTATCAGAGCAGGCACCCTGCCTGTTTATACTGGGTGAGATCTAGGGAATACAAATTCTGTAACATGGACAGAGATATAGGGTCAGTAAATAGACCACCTATTATGGATGGATCTAACTATGACTACTGGAAGCCAAGAATGATTGCATTCTTAAGATCACTTGACAACAGGGCATGGAGAGCAGTCAACATTGGATGGGATCATCCTGTCCAAGATACCAAAGATGGATCAAAAGTGCTGAAACCTGAAGAAGAATGGAGTAAGGAGGAAGAAGATTCAGCACTAGGCAACTCAAAGGCCTTAAATGCTCTATTCAATGGCATTGATAGGAACATCTTTAGACTTGTGCATCATTGTGAGCTAGCCAAAAATGTGTGGGATACTCTCAAAACAACTCATGAAGGAACATCAAAGGTGAAGATGTCAAGACTTCAACTTCTCACCACCAAGTTTGAAAACTTGAGAATGAAGGAAGATGAGACAGTTCATGAATTCTACATGAACATATTAGAAGTAGCTAATACTTCTGGAGCTTTGGAAAAGATGACTGATGAAAAGCTTGTAAGAAAAATCCTCAGATCTTTGCCAAAAAGATTTGACATGAAAGTCACAGCAATAGAAGAAGCTCAAGACATATTCTCTATGAAAGTTGAAGAACTCATTGGTTCCCTTCAAAATTTTGAGATGGGAATGAATGACACAAATGTTAAGAAGAACAAAAGCATAGCCTTGGTGACAAATACTGATGAAGTAGAAGATGATGAATCAGAAAATGATAAAAGCTTATCAGACAATCTTGCTATGCTTGGAAGACAATTCAAACAAATTCTCAGAGGAATGGAAGGCAAATCCAAACCCAGTGGAAGATACACAAACTCTTCTGAGAACAGGAGACCTTATGATGCTAACAGAAGGTCAAATTATGCTTAAAAGACCAGTCAAGAAAAAAGAGTCAAATGCCATGGATGTGAAGGATATGGACACATCAGGAATGAATGTCCTACCTACTTAAAAAGGCAAAAGAAAGGACTCTCTGTGACCTGGTCTGATGAAGACTCAGGAGGTGATTCAAAAGAAGAATCAGCTAAGCACATCACTGCTTTAGCTGGATTATGTGAGTCTGGAAGTGAATCCAGTGATGGAAAACTTACTTATGAAGAACTTGAGCAAGCATTCAAAGATCTATACAAAAGAAGCTCTGAAATATGCAGTGAGGTTATAAAGCTAAAGAAGCAGAATGAGGCATTAGAAGATGAAAAAGCAAGTGATCAAGAGATCATTGACACCTTGAAAAGTGAAGTAAGTCTCCTCAACTCCAAGTTGGAACATATGTCCAAATCTGTTAGAATGTTGAACAGCAGCTCAAATACACTGGATGCTATTCTCAACAACAATAAGCACTCAGGGGATAAAAGTGGACTGGGATTTAACAGAGTACATAAAGATGAAGCTAGCTCTAGCAAAACAACTTCAAAATCCATACAGTCAAACAAGATGTCCCAACAGATGCTTCAACATCAGGAAAAGAACACAAAGTCAAACATAATGTTCCAACAGATGTCTCAACATTCTGAAAAGAACAAAATGAAGAAGAAGTATCAAAGATGGAGATGCCATCACTGTGGAAGATTTGGACATATCAAACCTCATTGTTATAAGCTGCATGGATATCCAAATCAGATGTATCAGCAACCTTCCCAGAATAAAATAGAAGTTAACAAGAAAGTGCTGCATAAACATCAAAGAAATCAGCAACCTCCTAAGCAAAAGACAGAAGTCATCAAGAAGGTATGGAGGCCAAAAGCTAGCACTGAGGCTGATCAAAGCTACAAGAACAAGATCAACAATCAAGTTTGGAGATCAGCTGATGAACAACATACAGGGCAGAGGCATCAAAAGAAATCTCAACTCAAATGGTCAAAGAAAAGTACTGCATATATAGCACATACATCACTAAGAGTATCATCTAAAGAAGACTGGTACTTTGACAGTGGATGTTCAAGACACATGACTGGATTGAAGAATCTGCTAGTAAACACAAAGTCACATTCATCCAGGTATGTAACCTTTGGAGATGGAGCTAAAGGAGAAATCAAGGGAGTTGGGAACTTGGATTGTCAAGATGTTCCAAGACTAGATGATGTGCTGCTAGTTAAAGGTTTAACTTCTAACCTGATCAGCATAAGTCAACTATGTGATCAAGGGTACAGTGTAAACTTTACCAAAACTGAATGCATAGTGACTAACAAAGAACAAGAGGTTGTCATGAGAGGAGCCAGATCTAAAGACAACTGTTACATGTGGGAATCCCAAAACCTCAGTCTCACTTCAACTTGTGCTTTAGCTAAAGAAGAAGAGGTGAAACTATGGCACCAAAGACTAGGTCATCTTCATTTCAGAGGCATAAAGAAGATAATATCTATGGATGCTGTAAGAGGTATTCCTAAACTGAAGATTGATGATGGCAAAATATGTGGTGAATGTCAAATAGGCAAGCAAACCAAGATGTCCCATCCAAAGCTCCAACATCTGACAACTTCCAAAGTTTTGGAACTTTTGCATATGGATCTTATGGGACCTATGCAAGTTGAAAGCCTTGGTGGTAAGAGGTATGCCTATGTGGTGGTTGATGATTTTTCCAGATATACATGGATAAATTTCATCAAAGAAAAGTCTGATGTATTTGATGTATTCAAAGAATTATGCCAAAGATTACAAAGGGAAAAATCCAGCTGTGTGATCAGAATAAGAAGTGATCATGGAAAAGAATTTGAGAACCAAAAGTTCTTAGATTTCTGCTCTTCAGAAGGAATCAATCATGAATATTCTTCTCCTATCACTCCTCAAAAGAATGGGATTGTTGAGAGGAAGAATAGAACTATTCAAGAATCAGCAAGAGCTATGATCCATGCTAAAAAGTTACCTTTGTACTTCTGGGCTGAAGCTATGAACACTGCTTGTTACATCCATAACAGAGTTACTTTAAGGAAAGGAACTTTGTCCATAATATATGAAGTCTGGAAGGGCAGAAAACGTACAGTTAAGTACTTTCATGTGTTTGGAAGCAAATGTTATATTCTGGCAGATAGGGAGCAAAGGAGAAAAATGGATCCTAAAAGTGATGAAGGGATTTTCCTTGGATACTCTATAAACAGCAGAGCATATAGAGTATTTAATTCTAGAACCAAGGTTATCATGGAGTCCATAAATGTGATAATTGATGATGCTCCTACAGATGTCCCAGAAGATGTTGGAACATCTGCTGATATCAAGATTGAAGCTGAAGAAAAGAATGATCATGATAACTTCACTCAAAATGATACAAGGACAGAAGAATCCAGCAAACCTCCCTCCATCAGAATACAGAAGGATCATCCCAAAGATTTGATAATTGGTGATCCTAACAGAGGTGTGAGCACTAGATCAAGAGAAGTGATTTCAGGTTCTTGTTTTGTTTCTAAAATAGAACCTAAAAACATCAAGGAAGCTCTTACTGATGAATACTGGATTTGTGCTATGCAAGAGGAATTAGGTCAATTCACAAGGAATGAAGTGTGGAATCTTGTTCCTAGACCTGATGACATAAATTTGATTGGAACAAAATGGGTGTATAAGAACAAGTCAAATGAACAAGGAGTTGTTACAAAGAACAAAGCTAGACTTGTAGCTCAAGGATACACTCAAATTGAAGGAGTAGACTTTGATGAAACCTTTGCACCAGTAGCAAGGCTTGAATCAATCAGACTACTTTTGGGAATTGCTTGTATCTTAAAGTTCAAGCTATTTCAGATGGATGTGAAAAGTGCCTTTTTAAATGGTTATCTTAATGAAGAGGTATATGTAGAACAACCTAAAGGATTTTTTGATCCAAGCTGTCCAAATCATGTATACAAACTAAAGAAGGCACTTTATGGTCTGAAGCAAGCTCCAAGGGCATGGTATGAAAGACTGACTAAATTTCTTATCAAGCAAGGATACAGAAAAGGTGGAATTGACAAAACCTTGTTTGTTAAAGATGAAGAAGGAAATGTCATGATTGCTCAAATATATGTTAATGACATTGTTTTTGGTGGAATGTCTGACAGGATGGTCAAACATTTTGTCAAGCAGATGGAATCTGAATTTGAAATGAGCCTAGTAGGAGAGTTAACCTACTTTCTTGGTCTGCAAATAAAGCAAATGGAAGACTCAATGTTCATTTCCCAAAGCAAGTATACCAAGAACATAGTCAAGAAATTTGGAATGGAAAATGCTTCTCATAAGAGAACTCCTGCCCCCACACATTTAAAGCTGACTAAAGATGAAAAGGGTGAGAATGTAGATCAAAGCTTATACAGAAGCATGATTGGAAGCTTGTTATACTTGACTGCTAGCAGACCAGACATAGCATTTGCAGTAGGTGTATGTGCAAGATATCAAGCTGATCCAAAAGTCAGTCATCTCAATCAAGTCAAGAGAATTCTTAAATATGTTAATGGTACTTGTGACTATGGCATAATGTACTTTCATGGTTGCAAACCAATTCTCACTGGCTTCTGTGATGCTGATTGGGCTGGAAGTGCTGATGACAGAAAAAGCACTTCAGGAGGATGCTTCTTTCTAGGAAACAATTTGATTTCTTGGTTCAGTAAGAAACAAAATTGTGTATCCTAATCTACAGCTGAAGCTGAATATATAGCAGCTGGCAGCAGTTGTTCTCAGTTGGTTTGGATGAAGCAAATGCTCACTGAGTACAATGTCCCACAGGATGTCATGACATTGTACTGTGACAACTTAAGTGCAATAAACATATCAAAGAATCCTATCCAACATAGCAGGACCAAGCATATTGATATCAGACATCATTTCATCAGAGATCTTGTAGAAGAAAAGGTGATTTCATTGGAACATGTAGCTACAAATCTGCAGTTAGCTGATATCTTTACCAAAGCATTGGATGCTACACAATTTGAGAACTTAAGGGGCAAACTGGGAATCTGTTTATGTGATATTTAGAAGTTAATGAGATGTCCCAACATGTCATATGACATTGTATGGCATAAGTTCCAGATGGCAAAACCAATCTAGACAAGAACCTTGGGAATTCCATTCCTAATAATTTGCAATGTAACGGCTACTTATTTAGTAACTGCTTATAATCAGCTATCAAGATTCTCATCATACTATCACAAGCGAATCACATTAACTAGCTGTACTTCAGAAATCATCAACCCTAAAGCTCTTCATCCATCTTCCTTAACAATGTCTCAAAACCCTAACACTCCTGAAGAAGTTCTCAACAAAGAAGACGTAGTTCATGCAACTCCCATCTCTGTGGTACCAATGAAATCAACCCCATTGGACGAACTCAGAGGAAGTGCTTCTCATGCTAAAAAGCCAAGAACCCCTAAAAGAGCTAAAGATCAAGTCTGCAGCAAATCCAAAAGAGGCATTCCTTCTCCAGCAAACATGCCTCCAAAATCTTCTGACTATGTGGATGCTTCCATCAAGGAGATAGTCAACAAGATTCTTTTTGAACAGAGAGTGGTTAGTGGGATTTCTATTCCTCTGAACACCATGCCTGCACCTCAAGAAGAACAAGCTCAAGCTGCAGAGGACACTCCTGTTCAACAGGATGTCCCAATAGATGTTGGAACATCTGAAGATGAGAAAAAGAACTCAGCTGATGCTGATATTGAACAAACTGAGGGCCAGAAAAAGGCCTCAAATGAAAGTAATGAAGAAGTCTCTGAGGATCAGACCAAAGCCTCAAATGAAGATCAAATCTCTGCTGATCAACCAGCTGAAGAAGAGACTGCTCAATCTCCTCCAGTGGTGAACCTGGAACAGGACTCTGATATAGAGATTATAGCCTCTGTTAGACCTAGCATAGCCAAAAGGCCCAGGTCCAGGAAAGGAAAGATGCAAGCTGAACCTGAAATTCCTGAGAAGAAGAAAGCTACACCAAAGAAAGGCAAAGCTAAAGCTGCCTTTGGTCCAACAAAACAATGGAGTAAAGTCCAATCCTAGAAGAGGAAAGCTGTTACCCCATCAGACTCAGATGTTGAATCAGATGTCCCAACATCTCCTCCCAAGAAGAAACCAGCACCATCTAGGGCTTCAACTGCTGTTCCAGAAGCTCCCTTGGACAACATCTCATTTCATCTTGTCTCCAGTGTTAACAGATGGAAGTTTGTGTACCAAAGAAGGGTTGCCCTTGAAAGAGAACTGAGCAGTAATGCACTTGAGTGCACTGAACTGATTGATCTCATCTCTGCTGCAGGCCTCTTCAAAACAGTCTCAGATCTCTCTCCCTGCTATGAACTTCTTGTCAAAGAATTCATTGTTAATCTTCAGGAGGATTGTGCCAATGGTAAGTCCTCTGAATTTAGAAAAGTCTTTGTTAGAGGTAGGTGTGTAGAGTTCTCTCCTCAAATCATCAACCAATACCTAGGAAGAGAAACAGATGGACCAAATGAGCTAGGTAAAACAGATAACCAAGTCTGCAAGGTTATCACTACAAACCAGGTCAAGGCATGGCCTGTTAAAGGAAAGCTCTCAGTGAGCATGTTAACAAGAAAATATGCCATGCTGAACAGGATTGGTACAGCAAACTGGGTGCCTACCAACCACACATCTTCAATATCCACTGGTCTGGCCAGGTTTATCTATGCTGTGGGAACTCAGACTAAGCTAGATTATGGTGCTTACATTTTTGATCAGACCTTGAAGCATGCCAGCTCTTCTGCAACAAAGTTGCCAATAACTTTTCCCTCTCTGCTATGTGGTATAGTTCTAAGTCAATACCCTGGGATTCTCACTGAGAAGGACACAGTCTGCAAGAGAGAAAGCCCCCTGGCATTTCACTACAAACTGTTCCTCAGTCATCATGCAGCAGATATTGAAGCACCTTCTGGGACATCTGCAGGTCCTTCAATTTCTAAGACTCCAATCTCCAAGAAGGCATTAATTGCTGAACTCAAGAGCACTTGCAAAGAGCTTGAAGCTAGAAAGCAGAAACTTGAGGAAATCATTCAAAGGCTGGAGAGTGAAGGAGATCAGAAAGCTGCATCTGATGAAGAAACTGCCTCTGATGAAGAAACTGAAGCTGATGAAGAAACTGAAAGTGAGGAGTCTGAGTGATCATTGTATGTGAGGCAAATTGTAATGACAGCACTGCATTGTATTTCTGGATTAGTGTCTTTGGCCCCATAATTTGTGTCTAACAAGGGGGAGAACAACAACAACAAATTGTATTGCTGTTTAATTATGAATGAAAAATCTGTTTGTTTAAGTCTGAGCTGAATCAGTGTGTTTTGATAAATATTTCTGTTGCAACAAGACTGGATACATATATGTTTGAGGGGGAGTAATCTCAAATATGAATCAACAGAAAAGTAATGTTATACTCTGATAAAAAGAACTTCTGCTGCACTCTGAAAACCAGAAAAGATGTTAGCCAAAAAATAGCCAAAGGGGGAGTTTGTAGATGTCTTGAATTGGCAGAATTTTTGACCAACAAGAAATATTGAATTCAGTTCAGAATGTCCTATAAAATGTTGGGACATTATCAAACAGAGTATATGAACTTATTTCAGGATGTCTCATCAGATGTTGGGACATTGTGTAAATGACTTAAGTTCAGTTTTTCAGGATGTCCCAACAGATGTTGAGACATCTCAAACCTGCTACCAGAATTACTTAATGTCTAACTGATCAGAGATATTTAAGGAGAATTATCTGGAATTGATTATTGATGGATAAAAACAGAACAAGGCGCATCTGTAGGGAGTGTTATATTGAGGATTCAGATTAAAAACAGAAGACCTAATTCACCTAGAATCTAGGAAGTAACAAACCCTAATTCAAGGTGGAAGCTGCATGCGCATTAGGGCTGGATCATTCTACAGAAAGCCCAAAATTACAGATACCTATTTAATGAACAGAAACTCACAGAATTGAGTAAGAATTTCAGAAGACTAAATAGGGTGTCTAGTGTTTTAATAGCAGGTGTTTTATATTGTACCACTTTATGAGCTTTTAAGCAAAAGTGCATTTGTGACTTGATTGAAACTATGAAGTAAGATCAAGTTGTTTTTTTTGTTTGAAGAATGTCTTCAATTTTATTAAACTTGTAAACTTAATCACTGTGTGATTGAGGGGGAGTGAGTAGGGTACTCTAATCTAAGTTGTGTCTTAGGTAGAAATTGCATTGGGTAGTTATTAAGTGATAGATTAAACAGGGTGGTTTAAGTCTAGAATTAATATTACTTATAGTTGATTTCCTCCTGGCTTGGTAGCCTCCAGATGTAAGTGTGGTTATACACTGAGCTGGGTTAACAAACTTCTGTGTTGTTTATTTTTCTTGCTATTTAAGTTTTGGTTAAGTCTGCCAAGTGTTGGGACATCTCTTAGGACATCTCATACCTGACCACAGAATTTCAATTTCAATTAATAAAAAATACTTTAAGTATTTAAAAATCACCAAAAAATTCATGAAGAATTCTTACATATTTAGAAAAATTTACAAACTCATATTACAAATTTCTTTTAGGGTTTGATCATGTTTAGACAATTAACCATGAATTAGGGTTTCCAAATTTTCTATTTTTCTAACCCTAACTTCAAAGATTCATTTATGATCAACCAAGATGAGTTTGTACATGGTTCTTTTTGCATCCTTTCATACTTTGCATGTAGCATCTAGGGTATTTAACTCATATTTTTGCATTGCATTTTCTATTTGTTTGGTATTTTTCATGATGAAGTACCCAAAACCCTAGCCCAACTTAGAAAAACCATAACTTGACTTTGGTATAGCTTCTGACCTCCACCTTTGAGGAGTGATCTCATATGTGTTTAAGGTTTATTTGAGTGCAATTTAATTTTTTTATCATGAGTTTTGCTTCTGTTTTTGACCATATGCATCTCATACTTTCTTAAAACCCTAATTTGACATGTTCATTTGCATTCATCTTTGCTTACCTTCATCATGTGAATTTGTCATAACATCTCATGCATTTGTATGTCATCTTAGATACCTTAGGACATGTGTGGAAATTGGTTGATCATTGTTGCATCTGTTTGGTATGTTTTGCATTCATTACTTCTTATGTGTATTCATGTGATTTCAAGCTTCTAACATGCTTGTTTTTGCATCCATCACTTGTATGAGCATCCATAAACATTGTACTTGTCCTTGCATCATTTCATAACACATTTTAATTGTGTTTACACTTCTGGTTGGCATCATTGCATCTTCATCTTTGCTTCATTTCATCTTTTTTTTTTATCTTATGCATCCATACTAACCATTTCAGGGGCTTCAGGTAAGTTGTTTAGGATGTGGATTTGCCTCCACATACAATCTCTTCTTATCTTTTAATTTTCATCTTTATTTGTCTTTGAAGTGAGTTTGACTCACTTATGTCCTTTCTTGCTCCCTTTCATTCTCTTAGGTTACTTAACTTCTTCAGGAAGTAAGTAACCTATTCTCCTTCCTCTTCTCTTTTCATATGCTTTTTCTTCCTTGGTAGCCATCTGAAGATCTTTCTCTAAGCCTCACAAACCATAGGAATATCCAATCATGATAACTTTAGGGTTGTACATAGTCTCCCCTGGTTTTTTACCTTTGAGTCTCCTTGAGTCTCTGCTTCTCATCTCATAATCAAAGGCTAAACAGTTAATGTTTTGGGGCTCTATATTGGGGTTATACCTGTATCATTATCTTAGGATGGAGTGTACAACTTTAATACTTACTGTTAAAACTTTAAGTTGTTTACACCTCCTAATCAAAACACCTAATAATGATTAAGACTTAAGCTTGTAACTTGGGCCTTATATTAGGGTTACATCTCTGCCTGTTGGTTCAGAGGGACTAACCCTAGTGTTCAATGGACAAGTCCCCCTCAGGTTTAGTCTTAGAAACATAAAATTGACTTCTTAATCCCACCTTTAATTAAAATCCACTTTAATAAAGCATTGTTATATAATGAATTTAATCCCTAACCATGGATTAAGTTGAGGTATCTTCCTCATCTTAAGTGTCCTCATCTATCATCCTTCTCTTAGGATGGTGTAATGAGTTCACTAATCCCTGATTAGAGATTAAACTCATTACTTAACACAAAACTAAAATCCAAAAACTCTTAATAATCACAAGTAGGTTAATGATCTTAATCCTGCATCATTAGGGTATTTAAGTTGAGATTTCCATCTCATGCTTAAGTAGACTCATTATCCCTAATCAGGGATTATATAATGAGTTTACAAACCCTTGATTAAGGCTTAAGCTCATTATCCTATGCAAAACACCAAAAGCAATAAAAAACTAAAAACACAAAAACAAATAATAATCGTCTCCTCCGGGATTCTTTTCTCATCACACTCACTCTGAAAACGAGAACTCGCTTCTTCCGTCTAATGCAAGACAGTTAGCACTCGAGCCAGACGAGTCATACACTTGAGCATAGACAAGTAAGTAGTTCACAACAAAAACATCCCATTCTCTTTGAGTCGAACTACGGTGTTCTGACTTCCTCATTGCACGAGAGGATACGTAGGCATAACTTAACAGTTATCGAACAAAAATCTCTTTGTCTCCCCCCTCTCCTCTCCCCAGTTTCTTTTTCCTTAGTCTCAGTTCTGAGCACTCACTCTCTTCTTTGTGCTGACACTCTGTACATCCTTTTCCCCTAGCCTTTTATACACAGTTTAGCACATACATTACCCCCTTTTTAAAACACAATAAAGTAAGCATGGATCCTGTCGAGTACGACGAACGATCTGGGTGCTAATACCTTCCCAGGTTGTAACCAACCCTCTTTCTCACTTTCTTTGGTTTGCAACCGTCTTATCCATATATTTCCAGGTTTATGCAGCATTACCTTTCCTTCGGGATAAAAATGCCTAGTTGGCGACTCTATTCAACCTCAACCTCCAACATCGCCGACGGTTCGCGTTTGCACCGGGATGAAAATTGGTTGTGTGTTTTATTACCTTTCTTCTATGAAAGGATTTAGGAGTCGAATTGCACTAAAGACTATGGGTATAGGTGATTATTCCAAACCAAAAAGTAGGACGTCTTGCGACGGAAATAATCGGAGCAAGTAACAAAAGTTTGTAGTCCTCCTTTCTACCACTTAAGGCTCGTTGTGTATAATTCTTCTCATATTATTAATGTGTTTTATTTACCTATTGTCGCTCCCACTAAAATGAGGCTAAGTCAAATGGGGTACAGACGCGAACGGTCGGCGAAAAGAGAAATGAATGAAAAGAGTCGCCAGCTAGGCATTTTTATCCCTGAAGGAAAGGTAATGCTGCATAAACCTAAGAAAAGATGGATAAGACGGTTGCGAACCAGAGAGACTGAGAAAGGGGGTTGGTTACAACCTGGGAAGGTATTAGCACCCAGATTATCCGTCGTACTCGATGGGATCCACGCTTAAAAGATTTGTGTTTTAAAGGGGTAGTGTCAGTGCAATTTGTGTATCAAAGCTGGAAAGAATGCAAGTGTCAGTGTAAAAGAAATGTGAAGTGCATAAGAGAAGTGTCAGTGTAAGAACAAGAATGAAATGCTCAGGACTATGAGGCTTAAAGAATGAGGCTGGAAAAAGGGGGAATATACAGAGACTTTTGTTCGATAACTGTTAAGTTATGCCTACGTATCCTCTCGTGCAATGAGGAAGTCAGAACACCGTAGTTCGACTCAAAGAGACTGAAAGATAAATTGACTTGTGAACTGCTTACTTGCCTATGCTCAAGTGTATGACCTGTCTGGCTCAGGTGCAAACTGTCTTGCATTAGACGGAAGAAGCGAGTTCTCGTTTGTGAGTGAGTGAGGTGAGAAAAGAATCCCGGAGGAGAAGATTATTGTTTGTTTTTTTGAGTTTTCAATCTTTTATTGCTTTTTGAAGTTTGTCATAAGAAAATGAGCTTAAGCCTAAACCAAGGATTAGTAAACTCATCACATCTTCCCTCTGATTAGGGGTAACGAGAATACCTTAAGTGTGAAGTAAACACCTCATACTTAATCACCATGATGTAGGATTAAGATCATTAACCTACTTGTGATTATTAGATGTTTTTTTTGTTTTTGTTTAGTGTTAATGTAATGAGTTTAAGCCATAATCAAGGATTTAATGGACTCATTACACTATCCTAATAGAAGGATAATAGATGAGAACATTTAAGCTGAGGAAGGCTCCTCAACTTAATCCATGATTAGGGATTAACCTCATGACAAAACAAAGCCTTTATTCAAGTGGATTTTAGTTAATGTTAAGATTAAGAAGTGAGTTTTATGGTTGATAAGACAACTTGAGGGGGACTTGTCCATTAACACTAGGGTTAGTCCTTCTTAACCAATTAAGGAAGAATTAGAACCCTAATGCAAGGCCCAAGTTACAAGCTTGATGTCTTAGTGATTTATTAGATGGATTGATTAAAGGAGTTAAACACATTAAGGGTTTAACACTTAGGATTAAAGTTATACACTCCATCCTAATAGAAGGATGCAAGCATAAGCTTAATCACAAAGCCTTAAAACCTTTAGGGTTTAGTCCCTGATTATGAGATGAGAAGAGAAGACTCAAAGATGAAACAAAGGCAAAACTAAATGGGGGACTAATCAAACCCTAATTATTGTCATGCTTGGGTGTTCCTAGGGTTTATGAGGCTTAAGAGAGAAAGATCTTCAAAGAGCCACCAGGAAAGAAGCAGATGAAAGGAGGAAGAAGCAGAGAGAAGCAAGACAACTTGCTTCACTTAAGAAGACAAGTTGCTTGAAGAAAGAAGGTAGGAAAGAACATGAATGAGAAAGCTCACTCTAATACACAAGATAAAATGCATCAATGATGCATAAAAGAGATGAGAAGAGATTGTGAGAAGTGAAGGCAAATTCACTTCTCAATGGCTTACCACCTGAAAAGTTAGTAACAAGAAATGAAATGAAGTGAGAATGAGATGAAATGCATTGATGCAAACCAAAGTCAGAAGCATAAACATGATGTTAATGATTCTAAGAGATGATGCAAACACATGTCAAGAGTTGTGGATGATCATACAAGGGTGTGGATGCAAATGAAGCATGTTTTGAACCATGAAAGTTCATGAAAGTTTATGAAATGCAATGGATACATAACATGGCAAATGAAAGATGCAATGATCAAACATAATTCTAATATGTCCTAAGATGTCTTATATGTCCTATGGATGCACAAAATGTCATGACAAGTTCTTGAATGCAAGCATGTGAGAGATGGATGCAAAAGGAAAGCAAGAATTATGGTTTATGAACAACATGCAACACAAAAATTCAAAACCAGAAGCAAATGACATGACAAAAAATTGAAAATGGGATCAAAGGAATCCTAACCCAAAGGAGGAGACCTAAATCTAAACCTAATGGAAGTTATGATTTTCTCAAGTCATCTAGGGTTTCAAGGCACTTCAAAAGGAAAAAGGCTCATTAAATTGAAAATGAAAGATAAATTCAAACCAATTTTACCCTAAAACTACATGTTATGAAGGAAGCAATGCAAGAAGAACCATCATCAAACTCTTCATGGTTAGGCAGAATGGATTTTTTCAAGTTAGGATCAAAATATTGCCTTTAAACAAATTTAATTCCAATGGAAATTGTCAAAATAGGTCAAGGACCAAAAAGAAATTTGTTTTGAGAGTTTGATAATGTTTCTAAATGTTTTAAAGTGCAATGTGAATTTTTTTTTTGTTTTTTAAATACTTAAATGCATTTTTAATTAATTAATTTCCATTAACTAATTAAAAATAAACTTTTAAATGATTTAAAAATGATTTTTAATGCAAAAAATAAAAATAAAAATATTTTTGGGTTCTGAAAATTAATGAAATGTTTGACAAAAAATTTCAGAATTTTTTAATATGTTTTGCTATTTTTAAAAATTCGTGTAAATAAAATACAAACAAAATGAATTAAAATTAATAAAAAGGAAAAGTATGCCAAAGGGAAGGACCAGATTGAATCTGGGCTTAGGGGTGTTGACTTGGCGCCACATCCAAGGGCCCAAGTTAAAACTTCCATAATTATCCAATTAATCCCAAATTAAATTAAATAATGACTGATTAGGGCTAATGACCAGATCTCAACCATCCAATGCGCGCGGGAAAGACTAATCGCACGGCCTACATTCAAACTCCCCTTAATTACACAGTTAAACCTAATTAGGGCTAATCAAACTCAGACGGCCGGAACAGTGTTCCGTTCGTCTTCTCCGGCGAACCAAAAACCCTAGTTTCTTCTACAGGTTACCAAACACCCAATTTCTTCCACCAAAATGATCCTCTCATCAATCTAAACCTAAGACCTCATCCAAAATTTATTTATTTTTCCTCACAAGCCTGAATCGAAACAAAATGTGAAACACGGGCTAATGTTCAGAGGCTTCATACATGATGGTTACTTCACCATTTTCAAAAGTAAACACATATTCATGATCAGGAGAACACATAGCACCATAAAAGAACTTAAAAACTAGCTTCTGGGGAAAAAGTTCTTCATGTTACCTGAGATGAAGCCTCTCTGATTTTGAGCTTTCTGGACTTTTCCTTTGTCCAAGCCTGCTTCCCTGAACCTCCTGATGATGGAATGAAGCTTAGAAAACTTAGGGAGTGGTTGGTTTGAATGTTTCAGCTCTGGTATAGAAGAAATGGGAGTTTGTGTATGTGGGGATTCAAACAGTTTCAGGGGGTGCTTCTTGTTCTATGAGTGATTTGTGACTTGTTGGTGAAAGAAAAATGAAGGTTTGATGGCTGAGGAAGGAGTTTCGAAGAAGTGAAGTTTTGGACAGATTTTGTGCAAGCTGGATTGTGGGAGGTTTCTGGCTTGTGTGTGGCTTGCTTTATGATCCATAGCACATCCCTAAACTATTGGAAGAGGTCTGAGGAAGTGACTTGCACTGTGAGAATGGCATGGGGCAATTGGCCAAAAAGTCAATGTTAGGTGTACTTGAGGCATGGGCTGTGGAAGAGGCTATTTTAGGGTTGCTCTAGGCTCAGCTGCCTTCAAGGATGGCCATGGGATGAACTGATGTGAGCTGGAATGGATGAAGGGTGAGATCTCACATGTTTTGCAATTTTGTAACTTGTTACACTTTGTGATTTTTGGCCATGGACATGTGACATCTCTTGGGCAATATGCAGCAAAATTCACCATACAATGTTGCTATGATACTTTGATAATGATTAGAGACCAAACAAAACCAAAGGAACCCTTCTTGCAAGATTTCCATCTTTATGATTTTCATGAAAAATGGTTTATGATACTTGGACATCAAGGCATGAAAATGAGAAATTTCTTGGGCCAATCTGAATTTTAGGCATTGCATTGTGTTTGTATGAAGATTAGAAGTCACTTTGAAGTCACATTTTGCCTTGGCATGAGGTTTTGCAACTTTCCTCTTTTGGTGTAAAACATGAAATTATGTGATTTTTCCCAACTTTGCAAGGCCATAACTTTTGATCCAAAATGAATTAGAATGAGTTCTTATACTTTTTGAAAATGGGAGGATCCATTCTACAACTTTCATGACCAAAGTTTTCTCATTTGAAGCATTTTTGAATCAAAAAGAGAAGGTTGAAAAACTTTCCCAAAATGGCAAGTTTTCATTACAAGTCACTTTCCCAAAAAGGCAACTTTGCAAATGGCTTGAAATTCTTCAATTTTGTGAACTTCTAACCTCTTCTATGATCAAATAAAGATCATACTCATGCAAAATGATGGAGAACACCCTTTGGTTGTGTCATTGGGGCCTCAGCTGCACTGATTTTACACTAACTTGCTCAAGAAGTCATCTTGTGATCAGATGCCTTCCCCATGGAATTTCTTCATGAAAAATGATATGCATGATCCTCATAACATATAGAGACCAATAGAAACAAGAATGACCAAAAAATTTGGAGTTATGGCCTCTGAAACCAAAACCCTAATTTTAGGTCATCTGTGCAGTTAAGCCTGGCTCTGCTTCCATGCCTTTCTCAGTTCTTGTGATTCTTTGACTTCTTTGATCTTGAGGGGATATGATATGATGCTTGAACATACATGGACCCCTTTGAAGTGATTTAAGACCTTTGGAGTGGCTCAAATGGCTCAGGGATGGCTCAGATCACAAAACCTAGATGCAGATGACTTTGAATCAATGCAGTGAATCAAAAATGTGGTATGAGATGCTATGATTGAATTTATGAAAATGAAAAGATCACAAGCCATGGTGTGAATGGGTGAGGGAAAATTTGGGGTGTTTACAGCTGCCCCTATTCAAACATGAGTTAGCTGTGCGGGATGTAAGCAACGACTTAACAGGCAAACAAGATAACTTGTGGTTGAATACCAAAGACAGTCCAAAATTTGCACTCACAGATTGAAGAAGAAAAGGGATATAGATTGTAAGGGAAAATAAAGTATGTTTATAAAGTGCAGGAGACGGAGGACGACCGCCGAGCAGAGGACGACTGCTGGGGATGAATCAATGACGGGGGCGACCGACATGTCGGGGAAAATGCAGGAAATAAAACAATGACGGGGACGGCCGACAAGCTGGGGATATAAGAGATTATGATGGGGACGACCATCAGGTAAAGCTATAAGACTCTCTGGGGATTATAGGTAAATGATGGGGACGACCATCAAGATCAAGGCATAAATGAAATAAATGATGAGGTACGGTCATCAAAGGTGAAGGACGATCACCTAGCAGGGGACGACTGCTCTGTTGGGGATAAGATGAGGGACGGTCATCTAAGGTGAAGGACGATCACCTGGCAAGGTACGGTTGCCAAAAGTATCACGACATAGGACGAATGCCGGATAGAAAAGGTCGACGATTGGTACGGTCATCGGATCAGCATGATGAAGGACGATCATCAAGAGGTGAAGGACGATCACCTAGCAGGGTACGGCTGCTCTCGGGGTTTATCATGACATAGGACGAATGCCAGATAACAAGATCAACGATGGGGACGACCATCGGATAGAATGATGAAGGACGATCATTAAGAGGTGAAGGACGATCACCTAGCAGGGTACGGCTGCTGAAAATATCAAGACATAGGACGAATGTCGGATAGGAAGGGGTTCTAATGAATAGAAACTCCACTGGGGGTGATGAAGGAAGTTCGTCAAAAAGGTGAAGGACGATCACCTAGCAGGGTACGGCTGCCGAAGGGTATCATGGCATAGGACGAATGCCAGATAGAAAAGAAATAGCTCTCTGGGATTTGTCGGGGACTCTTCTGGGGAAGGGTAGACATAGACGAGTGTCTAAATTCAAGAAGACATAGGTGTCTGACACGGTGTATAGATTAAAGGTGCGGACGAGCATCCTTAAGACTATGATACAGACGAGTATCAATAGAAACAAACGCTTGACGCATGTTCAGAGATGATGATATGGACGAGTATCAAATGGTTAACAAAGAACACGGACGAGTGTCGAATCTAAGGGGATTTAAGTGGTATATACAAGATACGGACAAGTATCTGTATGAGTAAAAGTATGAGTGAGACACAGACGAGTGCTCAGCTTGCTAGGGAGAACACGACACGGACGAGCGTCGGGAAAAGTGTATTATAAGCAAGTATTTGGTTTACAAAGTGTTTAGGTAACTATGTTGGGGAAGGTGACACGGACGGGTGTCAAGGAATTGTATATATATATGTGTTTGTGAGTGCAAAGGAGACGTTTTGGCTTTCTGCTGGGGGGTATGACACAGACGAGTGTTAAGAAGCATCTGTAGTATAAGTGTCTGTTTTCTCGGGCAATTTTACTGGGGGAATGATGACACGGACGAGTGCCAAAAGGAGTGTGTATCTGTATCTGTAAGGGAAATGCTTTGGCTCTCTGGTGGGGAACTAGGGAAATATTCTGTATATTGTCGATGGATTGTCAGTATTCACAAGTGTTTGATTCAGAACATGGCTTATGATTATGCAATATGTTTGATTTTTGCTGTAATGCTCCATATTAGACGGAATGCTACGCTCTGTGGGAAAATATGATGTGAATGCTATGATTATGCAGAGATACCGATCCGGGGCTCGGATCTTGTTGCTATAGAGATCTCTGGCTGATCTGCTTGAAGTGGATATCCCAGCTGGTAATGAGATCATTGGTAGATCTGACATATCTGACTCTGCATGGGGAAATAGATCTCTGATAGACCTTCCTTAGTAATGAGGGACCCAGCTGGGGCCTGTAGAAGCTTTCTTTACTTTGTTGTGAGATCTTCAAGCATTACTCTTCTGGATAGAGGCTAAAATTCTGTGGGGAGATGGTTCCCTATCTAGCACTTGGCTGGAGAAGAAGAAAGATCACTAGAAGATCTTTCTAGAGATTTCTGTGGGGATACTGCTGAGGATGATACTTGACGACTCAGCCGGGGATGTGAACACCTTCAAGTGCTTTTCTTTGAAGGAAATGTTGGAGAAGTGATGCCTGGCACCTCTGATGGGGAGAAAGCATCTCTGGTGCTGTTTGGAGGGTGTGCTGAGGAAATAATGACTTGGCAGCCTACTGGGGAGAAGCTTTCATGCCCCCATGTTGCGTTTTGGATACCTGCAATCCTGTAAAGACAAAGAAACGCACAAGTACCCCGAGATATCCCTTACTGGATTCCATCATAGGAGTTTAGACACTCTCGGGAGTAAGTATATTTCCTGAAAGCACGTATTTATTATTTTTCTTTAAAAAAGGGGGGCATTTGTACTTATGCAATCAATATCTTAAAGACATCGGACATTTTTGCAAACGAAAAATAAAATGTACGAGACGAAACATGACTGAAAATCTGATTTTATTAATTCGTGTGCCCTGAATTGGCAAGATACAGTCAAAGAAACGGATCCCCTGAAATGAGGAAATCGTTACAAATTGAGAAACAAAAAATGCTGGCAATGTTGATGACGCTTCAAGGAGCTTCCCATTTGCTATGACTCGTATGACATTGACGTTCTTCTCATCTTGCTTTCTGAAGAAAGCTGATTCTGACCGACGCTCGAACCTTTCGGAGTTCACCTTGTTGCAAGTGATACAGATAAATTCAGAATGCAGTTGTTCGCTCATTCCCTTATTTTGCGTGGATCGCCCTTTCGGGTTTTCAATCCACCGGGATACCCATTTTTGCCTGAGTTGTCCAATGCGGCTTTTCAACTCAGCGGGTGTACATTTTTATTCTGTTTTTGACTCGCCGGGATGCCCTATTTTTGCATGGACTTACATTCTGTTTTTATGTCCAGCGGGTCATTTTATGCGAAGTATTTTTTAACTGCATCTGAATTCACAGGGGACAAGAAGTCTTCACCATCCATAGTACTGAGCATCAGTGCTCCACCCGAGAAAACTTTCTTTACTATGAACGGTCCATCATAATTCGGAGTCCACTTGCCCCTGTGGTCTGTATGAGGAGGGAGGAGTCTTTTCAGCACAAGATCTCTTACTTGGTATTCTCGAAGCCTGACTTTCTGATCGAAGGCTTTCTTCATCCTTTTCTGATACAGCTGACCATGACAAATGGCAGCCAATCTCTTCTCTTCAATCATATTCAGTTGTTCGTATCGGGATCGGACCCACTCTGCTTCATTTAGCTTAACATCCATTAGTACCCTCAAGGAAAGTAATTCAACTTCAACAAGTAGGACTGCCTCCATACCATACACAAGCTGATACGGTGTTGCCCCGGTGGATGTTCTGATTGACGTACGGTACCCATGTAAGGCAAATGGTAGCATTTCATGCCAGTCCTTGTAGGTGACCACCATCTTCTTTACAATCTTCTTGATATTCTTGTTAGCTGCCTCTACAACGCCATTCATCTTTGGCCTATAAGGAGAAGAATTGTGGTGTTGGATCTTGAAGTCCCGACATAGTTCTGCCATCATTTTGTTGTTCAAGTTGGAACCATTATCAGTAATGATTCGGTCGGGCACTCCATACCGACAGATGATGTCTCTCTTTAGAAATCGGGCTACTACCTGCCTTGTAACATTTGCATAAGAAGCTGCTTCAACCCACTTGGTGAAATAGTCAATGGCTACCAGGATGAATCTGTGGCCATTTGAAGAAGTTGGTTCAATTTTGCCAATCATGTCAATGCCCCACATAACAAAGGGCCAGGGTGAAGACATCACATTCAGAGGATTCGGAGGCACATGCACCTTATCCGCATAGAACTGGCATTTATGGCATTTTCTGGCATAGGCATAACAGTCTGCATCCATTGTGATCTAGTAATAGCCTGATCTTAGCAACGTTTTAGCCATGGCATGTCCTCCTTCATGGGTACCAAAGGATCCTTCGTGCACCTTGTGCATCAACAAGTCTGCTTCTGTCCTATCAACGCATCTGAGGAGTACCATATCAAAGTTTCTCTTGTAAAGGGAACCGTCAGTATTCAGGAAGAAACTACCAGCTAGCCTTTTTAACGTCTTCTTATCATTGGAAGATGCCCCAGGTGGGTATGTTTGATCCTCCAAGAAGCACTTAATGTCATGGAACCAAGGCTTATCATCTTTAACAACATCTGCTGAGAACACATATGCTGGTCTGTCAAGTCTGGACACTGAGATCCGAGGTACAAAGTTGGCAGCTTGAACATTGATCATGGATGAAATGGTAGCCAGAGCATCTGCAAACTGATTTTCGTCTCGAGGGATATACTCAAGCTTGACCGTTATGAAGAAAGTCAACAATCTCCTTGATTAATTACCAAAGCTGAATCTACGAACACAGTCAAAGTCTTGATCCTGAGGTCAATGGCTTCCTCAAGACCCATAATACAAGCTTCGTATTTAGCTTCGTTGTTAGTGCAGTTAAAGGTGAGTTTTGCCGAGAAAGGCATGTGAACTCCCTTAGGTTTAATGAGTACTGCACCAACACCACGACCATTCATATTAACAGCCCCATCAAACATCATAGTCCATTCTTCCTCTGGGTCAGGCCCTTCAGTGTGAACATGCTCTTCATGATCTTTTGCTTTTATGAACATGATGTCTTCATCAGGGAAGTCAAATCTAATGGGTTGGTAATCATCAATGGGTTGCTCAGCAAGATAATCAGACAATACACTACCTTTGATGGCTTTTTGAGATGTGTATTGAATGTCATATTCTGTGAGGATCATTTGCCATCTTGCAACCCGTCTGGTAAGTGCTGGCTTCTCAAAAATGTACTTAACTGGATCCATCTTTCAGATCAATAAAGTAGTGTGGGTCAACATATACTGCCTTAGTTGGCGAGCAGCCCACGCTAAAGCACAACAAGTTTTCTCGAACAGTGAATAACGTTGTTCACAGTCGGTAAACTTTTTGCTTAGGTAGTAAATTGCATACTCTTTTCGACCAGACTCGTCATGCTGGCCCAGCACACACCCCATTGACTCTTTTAATACTGTCAGGTACATGATTAGAGGTCTTCCTTCAACTGGAGGCATAAGGATTGGAGGATCTTGTAAATATTCCTTGATTTTGTCAAAAGCCCTCTGATAGTCTTCGTTCCACCTGACCGTTTGTTCTTTTCTTAACAGCTTGAACAAAGGTTCACAAGTTGCTGTAAGGTGAGATATGAACCTCGAAATGTAGTTCAATCTACCTAGAAACCCCCAAACTTCTTTTTCTGACTTCGGTGCAGGCATTTCTGGAATGGCTTTGACTTTATCAGCTTCAACTTCAATCCCTTTCTCACTTACAATAAATCCTAGCAGTTTACCAGATCGCACCCCGAATGTGCACTTGTTAGGGTTTAATTTCAACTAATACTTCCTCAGACGCTTGAATAACTTCAATAGATTTACCAGGTGGTCTTCTTCTGTGAGGGACTTGGCAATCATGTCATCCACATAACATTCAATTTCTTTATGGATCATGTCGTGGAATAATGTTACCATAGCCCGTTGATAAGTGGCACCAGCATTCTTCAGTCCGAATGGCATCACCTTATAACAGAACGTGCCCCAGGGTGTGATGAAAGTTGTCTTCTCCATGTCTTCGGGTGACATCTTGATCTGATTATATCCTGAAAATCCGTCCATGAAGGAGAATATCGAGAACTGAGCCGTATTATCAACCAATACATCAATGTGAGGTAAAGGGAAGTCATCTTTCGGGCTGGCTCTGTTCAGATCTCGGTAATCCACACACATCCTCACCTTGCCATCTTTCTTAGGCACAGGTACAATATTAGCAACCCACGGCGGATAGCTAGTCACAGCAAGGAAACCGGCGTCCCACTGCTTTTGTACCTCTTCTTTAATCTTCATTGCCATATCTGGGCGAGTACGGCGCAACTTCTGTTTTACTGGTGGGCAGTCCTCTTTCAAGGGCAGCTTGTGCATGACAATGTCGGTGTCCAACCCTGGCATATCCTGATAAGACCAAGCGAAAACATCCACATATTCCCGAAGCATGTCAATCAGTTGCTCTTTCACTGAATCTTGCAGGCAGGCCCCGATCTTAACCTCTTTCACATCTTCTTCCGTACCAAGATTAACTGTTTCAATCTCCTCCTGATGAGGAGTGATAACCTTCTCCTCTTGCCTTAACAACCTGGCTAGCTCTTCAGGTAGCTCATAATCTTCTTCAACCCCTTCATCAGCTTGATTGATTGGATTGTCGGAGTCATACGAAGTCATAGCAGTGTTGTTGTCGGTGCAGTCTGAATGGCACTCTCTGCAAGGGTTTAGATTGTTTATTTTAGTGATCAATTTTAATATTGTTTAGAAAAAGTGAAATGAAGTTATCATTTTGAAAAACATTGCCATTTTATTTTTGTACAAAAAGAAAAAACGAAAAACACTGAGCGGAAAAGAGAAAGACTCATTTGCAAAAGATGTCCGATATTCATTGATTAATCCATTTGCACAAAATTACAAGATGGCCCGATTACAAAATGAGTCTTGACATCTTGGGCAAGATGCAAGACTTGATGCATGCTTTAAAATACAGGAAATAATAATTACTCTGCAGGAGTAACCCTTATAATTTCCTGGGAAGACCAGTTAAGGACTTGGCTCCCCGGGATCCTTGGACGTATCCAGCTCTCCAGGTTGCGGTTGCTTTCCTCCTCGTCTTCCAAATTGTTTACAGCATCCGGGGTGAGCATTCCCCCGCTGACAAAATTGGGCTCTTTTGCAGCCTCTGATTGATCTTGTTGAGTTGGTTTGTAACCCAACCCAAATCGGTCTTCTTTCTTTTCCACGGGAAGCGGCTTGCCCCAGCCTTGGGCAATACCCTCTTCAACAACCTTCCGGGCTTGCTGATATGACGTTATGGAGGTTCCCAGTACAGCAGATGCTTCATTAATGTTCAGGGCCTCAAACCCTTGGCTCATAGTTTCATCGATCTCTCCATCCATTTCTATGTACTTGTACGTAGCCAGATGGCTAACAAAGATGTCTTCCTCCCCACAGATGGTGATGATCTGGCCTTCCCACTCGAATTTCAGCTTCTGGTGAAGGGTAGACGTAACAGCGCCAGCGGCGTGGATCTAGGGTCTACCCAACAGACAGTTGTAGGCCGACTGAATGTCCATCACATAGAAGGTAGTTTTGAAGGTCTGCGGGCCAATCATTACAGGCAGATCAATCTCTCCAAGTACTGACCTCTTAGATCCATCAAATGCTCTTACCACCAAATTACTCGGACGCAGTGCCAAGCCATCATACTCCAGCTTCACTAAGGCTTTCTTTGGTAGAACATTGAGTAATGACCCAGTGTCCACCAGTACATGAGATAGAACAGCACCCTTGCATTCCAAGGTGATATGCAAAGCCTTGTTGTGGTTGCGCCCCTCCGTTGTTAAGTCAACATTGGTAAAGCCCAGTCCATGACTGGTGTTGACATTTGCCACCACAGTTTCTAGCTGATTAACAGTAATCTCCTCTGGCACATATGTTGCGTGCAAGACTTTTAACAATGCGTTCCTGTGAGCTTCGGAACACATCAACAGTGATAATATGGAGATTTTTGAGGGAGTTTGGTGAAGCTGATCCACCACCTTGTAGTCACTCTGTTTTATGATTCTCATGAACTCGTCTACATCTTGTTCAAAAGATGTCTTCTGAGTTTCTTTGACAATTGGCTCTTCAGATACCACACTCTTTCCTTTTGCTTTGGCAGCAGCTTCTGCTTCAACATTAGGTTTCTGTATTTGTGAGGCAAAAAGGCGTCCGCTTCTGGTCAAGCCTCCACCTCCCCCAACATTATCAACTTGTGGAGAAGAGGTTGAAGAATCCAGAGTGATTTTCTCCCCATTGCAGTAAAGATCAGAGCCATAATGCCAAGGTATGGCATTACTGCTTTCATAAGGAACTGGCCTAGGCACCGTGATGGTAACTGGACTGACTGCTGCAGAGGAGGGTACTGTAATGGTGTGCGGATCATAGTAAATTGTGATTGGTGGCCTGGCAGGAAGTGCCACTGTTTGTTGTTGGAAATTGTTGCTGATAGGAACATTTGATGGATCATAGTAGATGGTGACTGCTGAGACATCTTCAGTAATTTATGTTGGCGTTGTAGAAGATTCTGCTGATAAAAAGGATGATGATGTTGTAGAAGAAATGGTTGTTGAAATCTGACTTGTTGAAGTGATGGACGGAGCCATTGCTGATGATATTGATGAATCGGTAGGAATGATTGTTGCTGCTGTTGTAGAAGAATCAGGAATTGTTGTTAAAGGAATTGCTTGATGTGTAGGCGCCATTGTTGAGATCTGAAGGATGCCATCCTTGATAAGACCATCTATGCCGCTTCTCAAATTATCACACCCGTTGACTGCAATGTTGCAATACCCACAACCGAGTTCACACTCGGGGAACACTTGGCACTCTAGAAGCTGAGCTTTAATTTCGACCAGAGGTGTTCGAATTTGTGCAACACTGGTGATCAAAGTAGATGGTTTGTCTTCCTCAATGGCATTAATCCTCGGCCCACCATGATTAGGCATAGGATTTCTGTTGACATTTGGAGGAGGTGCAGAGTTGAGGGCTTTAGAATCCACCAGATCTTGAACTTTCATTTGCAGGGTCCTGCACTTCTCAGTATTGTGACCAGGTGCATTGGAGTGGAAAGCACACCTGGCATTGACATCATAATTCTTTGGGAGATTGGAGGGATCTGGAGGCGCCAATGTCCTTAACTCAACCAAGTTAAGCTTCAGGAGTTGTGGCAATAAGGCAGCATAAGGCATAGGGATAAGGTCAATCACCCTGTTTGCCTGTGATGGTCTTTGCTGGAAGGGTCGTTGTTGTTGATTGCTATTGTTGCTTTTGTAGGTTCTCTGTTGCGGATATTGAACTTGCTGTTGATAATGTGGTTGTTGTTGTTGTAGATATGCTGGTTGCTGAGGAATCGGAGCTGGAATAGTGACAGTTGCTACTGATCTGTGAATATACTGAGGTCTGCCCCTGCTGGCTTGAATGGCATTTGTCTCTCCGGTCCTCCGGGGTCCCACAAAAGGCTTCCTGGAATTACTGGACGAACTTGCACCATTGTCAGAAATTTTACCCATTTTTAGAAGGCTTTCAATCCTTTCCCCAGCTATAACTACGTCAGCAAAACTGGTAGAAGAAAAGGCAGCCAGCCTATCGATATATGTTCCTCGCAAAGTATTCATGAACATGTCGGCCATTTCTCTTTCCGACATGGGTGGTTGGACAGCAGCAGCATGCTGTCTCCACCTCTGGGCATATTCTCTGAAGCTTTCTCTAGAAGACTAGGACATTCCCATCAGGATGGTCCTGTTAGGAGCCATGTCCAAGTTATATTGATATTGTCTGATGAAGGCTTCAGCTAAGTCCTTCCAGCATCTGATAGTAGCTCTGGTCAAGTGTGAATACCACTCTCTTGAAGCTCCAGTCAAGCCGTCTTCAAAGTAGAACATCCACAGCTTCTCATCCATGGTATATGCTTTAAGTCTTCCCAGAAAAGACTGCAGGTGAGTTCGTGGACAAGAGGTTCCATTGTATTTCTCAAAGCACAGGGGTTTGAATTAGTGGGGAATTCTCACCCCTCCACTAAACCCATATCCATTACATCGAAACCCAAGGAGTTTTGAGACTCCAAAGATCTCAACTTCTCAGCAATTTCATCAAACCTTCTATCATAGACTTCATCTCCAGCTCCCATGACAGTAAATTGCTCCTCCTGGGGATCCTCTTGTAAGATCCTTCCCCCAGCAGTATTTCCTTGCACATTTCCCGGGATGTTGACTTCCGGATCTAGATGAGGTCCAAATACTGGTGGATTAACATGAGGCTGACCCCTCTCATTATTACTAGTTCCTCCAGTTCCAGGATGAGGTTCCTCGGGGGTTTGTCTTTCTACCAATGCCCTTAACCTTTCCTGACTTTGGGCCAAGCCAGTCATTACATTCATGAATTGGGTCATTTGGTTTCTCATCTCCACTCTTTCATTAGCCATCTGAGTCCTAACCTCAGTCAGGTCCTGTTGTACTTGCTCCATCTGGATACCAGGAAGGTTATTGCGAGTAGGGTACCGGTGCGTACGGTTGACAGGGAACACTCTTCTGCGAGCAATATTTCCTGAGATGACAACAGAGTTAGAAATAAATAAATATAAAACCTACAAAAACAAAACAAGGTTAGTATGCAATGCAGTATGCTTATTTGTTTTCCAAGGTATCCGGCTTGGTTCTTGGTTTTGAGCTTTCCAGACCTCGAGGAAGATGCTTTGATGTTGTTGAGAAAAGAAATCCAAAATGGAAACAAACTAAAATATATTACAAATGATGGATAATACATAGTATGTTTTTACAACACATGCCCCCGAAGGGTCAAAATACAACAAAAAAGAAGAGTACATCAAATGAAAACAACAACAATCAAAAAGTCAGACATCTAGTCCAAACTCATCTTCCTTAACCTCCTTCAGAAGTGCCTCAGTCACTGGACCAGCTGGATGCTCTGTAATGGTCCTGATGAGGAGGTTCCTGGTGGCAATGGCAGTGGTCAGCTTCGTGTGCCTGTCCTGATCCTTTGATCTCTTTAATCCAGCTCTAAGCTTTAACTCTGAAATCTCCTTCTGGGCTGCCAACAAAGCTTCATGCTGCTTCTTTTCATTGGCCTCTAACTTCTCAATCTTGGCTTGAGTTTTCTTATCTTCCTGTGTCCGGGCCTCAGCGATTCTGACCCACCTAGCCTGACTTTCTTGTAGATAGAGCTCAGTCCTAGCCTTCTGAATCTTGGCCTCTTTACAGGAATTCTTCAATATTTGCTCCCCAGCTCTTGCTTTCCTTATGTAGTCCTCTGTCTTCTCAATCTTGGCCAGATGCTCCACCCTAAGCTTCTCCAACCTCTCAATGTCCAGACGACCATCACTCCTTTCCCAAAGAGTCTTCTTCAGAGCTTGAGACAGATTCTCATTCCTTTCCTTCAGTTTCTCAAATTCTTCCAGGCTGACAGTGGCTGCTGGCTGTACTGTAGATGGTCCAGGTGTGTCCTCCAAAGTGAAGGGCATTCCAGTAATCTGAGCTCTAGCATGGGACCAGTCATAGTACTGAGCTGAAGCAACATTATTACACCTCCCAAGAATAGCCATCCCTTTTGTCTTGATGTTGTCCCAAGCCCAGGATGCTTGTCTGACAACAGCTGAATTTGGCTTTACTTCACAATACAGGGTCTCAGCTAAATCTTGCACTCTAGGAGGGTGAACCAAAGCATAGCCCAGTTGCCTTTTAAACAGAAAAGGATTGTAGTTAATGCAACCCTTTACTCCTATCAGAGGTACATTTGGGTACTGCCCACAGCTGGTGATAATGTCTTTGCCCTTGGTGCTCTGGGTGCACCATCTGATGTCATCTGAAGTCAAAGCAATGAGCCTCTTGGCCCAATTCTTCTGTTGGTGGGGATTCAGGAAGGCATTTGTCTTAGGCAGGTGTCTGAGCAGCCAGGTGTGAAACAAAGGAGCACATCATCTCACTAACTCCCCCCTTTGTTTCTCATTCCTCTGATGGATGGAATAATAGAAATCTCCCAGCAAGGTGGGTACTGGGTTCCTCAGAAGGAAAAGATGAATGGCATTCTTGCTGACAAATTTGGGCTCATCTGCAAACAGTATAACCCCATATATGCTGAGGGCTAACAGTGCACAAACTGCCCTCCATTCTCCTAATGAAGCTTTCAGGATGGCCTGAGAAATCAAGAAGTCTAAGTGCAAACCAGGGATCCCAGCTTTTGTTGTCATATTTTGCTCAATCAAAGTAGGCTCTAAGTACAGTGCTTTTGCCATTTCTCCATTGCTGGGAGCTGGCATCTCTGGGTTGAAGGGGACCCCTCCCCTGACAGGTACTCCAATCAATGATGAAAACTCCTCCAGCAGAGGTCCTAGCTGAAAGTCGGGGAATGTGAAGCATCTCAAAGGAGGGTCATAATACTGTAGGCAAGTGTGGATCATGCTCCTCTGAGAAGGGTCAAGGTCCATAACCATATCCAGGATACCTCCATAATGCTCTCTGAATAATGGGATGTGGTCAGGTGTGATAAGTGACTGGACCTGCCTGATACCAGTCAACACAGGCTCAAAGAAATGGTATGATATGTTGCTCTTCATGGGAGTAGCTATGAATACTGCTGAAGAAACTGAAGATTGATACTGATGAAGGTCACAGACTGATGCTGGAAGTGAGCCACTGACAGGATGGTGCTGGTGATGATGAAGATAGCTGAAGCAGATAGCTGATGAAGCAAGGGTCTATGCAGAAGAAGGGGTCAAAACCAAACCAGATAAGATGGGGATACCCTGCAAAATAAATAAGCAAATGTTAAATGATGCAAATGATGAGTATGCAAATGATATGCAAGGGTTTGTGATCAAGCTGGATCTGATTATCTATCTTGATATTAGTCCTATGTATGTTCAAGAAGTCCAGATGGAGGCTCAGAAATCCAGTAACCAAGGTGGGGGACTCAAATAAAGAGTCACGTGTCCAGGGTTAATCACAAGAACTGTCTAAAGTGGAGTACTCTTAAACAAAACAAAAACAGGGTATGATGTGGCCATGGGTACCTGCAAACTTGTAAACAGCCCAACCCCCTCACAGGTAGTGTTCTAGAACAAGGATCCTCAGACTTGGATTAGTTATGAGAAGTGTAAACACTTCTAACCCGGAGGTACAGTGTTTACAATAACCATAAAAAATCCTCCTCTAATTCACCTCAGCTTCTGAAGGTCACAATAAAGGTCATCCAGACTTAGCAGGCTTCCCAGATAGCCCTAGCACTACAGGAAATCTGTAGCACAGAGTTCTCAAGAAGAAACCCACATCTGAACAGTGTTTCATATTCCCGCACCAGACCGAAATGGAATGGGAAAGAACATGAACCACTCTATCCTAGGTGTCACTCAGGTCCCAGGTATAGGACCTTAAACTCTCAATGGAATCCCCACCCATCAAAACAGATGCCAGATCCAGCAAAAATGACAGTATGACAGTATGATATATAAAACTGTAAAGAAAGCAATAAACAAGACTGTACATAAAGCAATAAATAAAGCAAATAAATAAACACAATTATCACATAACACCCCAGTAAACACAAATCAAACAAACACTAGGAGGAACCCACAAAAAGAACCAGAAGCCCTGGTTGCAATATAAGGTTCCCCAGCAGAGTCGCCAAGCTGTCGCTCCCACTAAAATGAGGCTAAGTCAAATGGGGTACAGACGCGAACGGTCGGCGAAAAGAGAAATGAATGAAAAGAGTCGCCAGCTATGCATTTTTATCCCTGAAGGAAAGGTAATGCTGCATAAACCTAAGAAAAGATGGATAAGACGGTTGCGAACCAGAGAGACTGAGAAAGGGGGTTGGTTACAACCTGGGAAGGTATTAGCACCCAGATTGTCCTTCGTACTCGACGGGATCAACGCTTAAAAGATTTGTGTTTTAAAGGGGTAGTGTCAGTGCAATTTGTGTATCAAAGCTGGAAAGAATGCAAGTGTCAGTGTAAAAGAAATGTGAAGTGCATAAGAGAAGTGTCAGTGTAAGAACAAGAATGAAATGCTCAGGACTATGAGGCTGGAAAAAGGGGGAATATACAAAGACTTTTGTTCGATAACTGTTAAGTTATGCCTACGTATCCTCTCGTGCAATGCGGAAGTCAGAACACCGTAGTTCGACTCAAAGAGACTGAAAGATAAATTGACTTGTGAACTGCTTACTTACCTATGCTCAAGTGTATGACCTGTCTGGCTCAGGTGCAAACTTTCTTGCATTAGACGGAAGAAGCGAGTTCTCGTTTGTGAGTGAGTGAGGTGAGAAAAGAATCCTGGAGGAGACGATTATTGTTTTTTTTTTTTTAGTTTTCAAGCTTTTATTGCTTATTGAAGTTTGTCATAAGAAAATGAGCTTAAGCCTAAACCAAGGATTAGTAAACTCATCACATCTTCCCTCTGATTAGGGGTAATAAGAATACCTTAAGTGTGAAGTAAACACCTCATACTTAATCACCATGATGTAGAATTAAGATCATTAACCTACTTGTGATTATTAGATGTTTTTGTTGTTTTTGTTTAGTGTTAATGTAATGAGTTTAAGCCATAATCAAGGATTTAATGGACTCATTACACTATCCTAATAGAAGGATAATAGATGAGAACATTTAAGCTGAGGAAGGCTCCTCAACTTAATCCATGATTAGGGATTAACCTCATGACAAAACAAAGCCTTTATTCAAGTGGATTTTAGTTAATGGTAAGATTAAGAAGTGAGTTTTATGGTTGATAAGACAACTTGTGGGGGACTTGTCCATTAACACTAGGGTTAGTCCTTCTTAACCAATTAAGGAAGAATTAGAACCCTAATGCAAGGCCCAAGTTACAAGCTTGATGTCTTAGTGATTTATTAGATGGATTGATTAAAGGAGTTAAACACATTAAGGGTTTAACACTTAGGATTAAAGTTATACACTCCATCCTAATAGAAGGATGCAGGCATAAGCTTAATCACAAAACCTTAAAACCTTTAGGGTTTAGTCCCTGATTATGAGATGAGAAGAGAAGACTCAAAGATGACACAAAGGAAAAACTAAATGGGGGACTAATCAAACCCTAATTATTGTCATGCTTGGGTGTTCCTAGGGTTTATGAGGCTTAAGAGAGAAAGATCTTCAAAGAGCCACCAGGAAAGAAGCAGATGAAAGGAGGAAGAAGCAGAGAGAAGCAAGACAACTTGCTTCACTTAAGAAGACAAGTTGCTTGAAGAAAGAAGGTAGGAAAGAAAATGAATGAGAAAGCTCACTCTAATACACAAGATAAAATGCAGCAATGATGCATAAAAGAGATGAGAAGAGATTGTGAGAAGTGAAGGCAAATTCACTTCTCAATGGCTTACCACCTGAAAAGTTAGTAACAAGAAATGAAATGAAGTGAGAATGAGATGAAATGCAATGATGCAAACCAAAGTCAGAAGCATAAACATGATGTTAATGATGCTAAGAGATGATGCAAACACATGTCAAGAGTTGTGGATGATCATACAAGGGTGTGGATGCAAATGAAGCATGTTTTGAACCATGAAAGTTCATGAAAGTTTATGAAATGCAATGGATACATAACATGGCAAATGAAAGATGAAATGATCAAACATAATTCTAATATGTCCTAAGATGTCTTATATGTCCTATGGATGCACAAAATGTCATGACAAGTTCTTAAATGCAAGCATGTGAGAGATGGATGCAAAAGGAAAGCAAGAATTAGGGTTTATGAACAACATGCAACACAAAAATTCAAAACCAGAAGCAAATGACATGACAAAAAATTGAAAATGGGATCAAAGGAACCCTAACCCTACACAACGTCACTGCCCAAAGGAGGAGACCTAAATCTAAACCTAATGGAAGTTATGATTTTCTCAAGTCATCTAGGGTTTCAAGGCACTTCAAAAGGAAAAATGCTCATTAAATTGAAAATGAAATATAAATTCAAACCAATTTTACCCTAAAAATTACATGTTATGAAGGATGCAATGCAAGAAGAACCATCATCAAACTCTTCATGGTTAGGCAGAATGGATTTTTTCAAATTAGGATCAAAATATTGCCTTTAAACAAATTTAATTCCAATGGAAATTGTCAAAATAGGTCAAGGACCAAAAAGAAATTTGTTTTGAGAGTTTGATAATGTTTCTAAATGTCTTAAAGTGCAATGTGATTTTTTTTGTGTTTTTTAAATACTTAAATGCATTTTTAATTAATTAATTTCCATTAACTAATTAAAAATAAACATTTAAATGATTTAAAAATGATTTTTAATGCAAAAAATAAAAATAAAAATATTTTTGGGTTCTGAAAATTTATGAAATGTTTGACAAAGAATTTCAGAATTTTTTAATATGTTTTGCTATTTTTAAAAATTCGTGTAAATAAAATACAAACAAAATGAATTAAAATTAATAAAAAGGAAAAGTATGCCAAAGGGAAGGACCATATTGAATCTGGGCTTAGGGGTGTTAGACTTGGCGCCACATCCAAGGGCCCAAGTTCAAAATTCCATAATTATCCAATTAATCCCAAATTAAATTAAATAATGACTGATTAGGGCTAATGACCAGATCTCAACCATCCAATGCGCGCGGGAAAGACTAATCGCACGGCCTACATTCAAACTCCCCGTAATTACACAGTTAAACCTAATTAGGGCTAATCAAACTCAGACGGCCGGAACAGTGTTCCGGTCGTCTTCTCCGGCGAACCAAAAACCCTAGTTTCTTCTACAGGTTACCAAACACCCAATTTCTTCCACCAAAATGTTCCTCTCATCAATCTAAACCTAAGCCCTCATCCAAAATTCATTTATTTTTCCTCACAAGGCTGAATCGAAACAAAATGTGAAACACGGGCAAATGTTCAGAGGCTTCATACATGATGGTTACTTCACCATTTTCAAAAGTAAACACATATTCATGATCAGGAGAACACATAGCACCATAAAAGAACTTAAAAACTAGCTTCTGGGAAAAAAGTTCTTCATGTTACCTGAGATGAAGCCTCTCTGATTTTGAGCTTTCTGGACTTTTCCTTTGTGCAAGCCTGCTTCCCTGAACCTCCTGATGATGGAATGAAGCTTAGAAAACTTGGGGAGTGGTTGGTTTGAATGTTTCAGCTCTGGTATAGCAGAAATGGGAGTTTGTGTATGTGGGGATTCAAGCTATTTCAGGGGGTGCTTCTTGTTCTATGAGTGATTTGTGACTTGTTGGTGAAATAAAAATGAAGGTTTGATGGCTGAGGAAGGAGTTTCGAAGAAGAGAAGTTTTGGACAGATTTTGTGCAAGCTGGATTGTGGGAGGTTTCTGGCGTGTGTGTGGCTTGCTTTATGATCCATAGCACATCCCTAAACTATTGGAAGAGGTCTGAGGAAGTGACTTGCACTATGGGAATGGCATGGGGCAATTGGCCAAAAAGTAAATGTTAGGTGTACTTGAGGCATGGGCTGTGGCAGAGGCTATTTTAGGGTTGCTCTGGGCTCAGCTGCCTTCAAGGATGGCCATGGGATGAACTGATGTGAGATGGAATGGATGAAGGGTGAGATCTCACATGTTTTGCAATTTTTCAACTTGTTACACTTTGTGATTTTTGGCCATGGACATGTGACATCTCATGGGAAATATGCAGCAAAATGCACCATACAATGTTGCTATGATACTTTGATAATGATTAGAGACCAAACAAAACCAAAGGAACCTTTCTTGCAAGATTTCCCTCTTTGTGATTTTCATGAAAAATGGTTTATGATACTTGGACTTCAAGGCATGAAAATGAGAAATTTCTTGGGCCAATCTGAATTTTAGGCATTGCATTGTGTTTGTATGAAGATTAGAAGTCACTTTGAAGTCAAATTTTGCCTTGGCATGATGTTTTGCAACTTTCCTCTTTTGGTGTAAAACATGAAATTATGTGATTTTTCCCAACTTTGCAAGGCCATAACTTTTGATCTAAAATGAATTAGAATGAGTTCTTGTACTTTTTGAAAATGGGAGGATCCATTCTACAACTTTCATGACCAAAGTTTTCTCATTTGAAGCATTTTTGAATCAAAAAGAGAAGGTTGAAAAACTTTCCCAAAATGGCAAATTTTCATTACAAGTCACTTTCCCAAAAAGGCAACTTTGCAAATGGCTTGAAATTCTTCAATTTTGTGAACTTCTAACCTCTTCTATGATCAAATAAAGATCATACTCATTCAAAATGATGGAGAACACCCTTTGGTTGGGTCATTGGGGCCTCAGATGCCCTGATTTTACACAGACTTGCTCAAGAAGTCATCTTGTGATCAGATGCCTTCCCTATGGAATTTCTTCATGAAAAATGATATGCATGATCCTCATAACATATAGAGACCAATAGAAACAAGAATGACCAAAAAATTTGGAGTTATGGCCTCTGAAACCAAAACGCTAATTTTAGGTCATCTGTGCAGTTAAGCCTGGCTCTGCTTCCATGTCTTTCTCAGTTCTTGTGATTCTTTGACTTCTTTGATCTTGAGAGGATATGATATGATGCTTTAACATACATGGACCCCTTTGAAGTGATTTAAGACCTTTGGAGTAGCTTAAATGGCTCATGGATGGCTCAGATCACAAAACCTAGATGCAGATGACTTTGAATCATTGCAGTGAATCAAAAATGTGGTATGAGATGCTATGATTGAATTTATGCAAATGAAAAGATCACCAGCCATGGTGTGAATGGGTGAGGTCAAATTTGGGGTGTTTACACCTACGACCACTTGACATTGGATCAAGGGTTTAGATATAAAAAGAAACATTTTGGTTTTTTGAGGTTAGGGGGTGAATGCAAATGGATTTTTATTTTGTGGTTTGATAGCGAGGCACATTGCACTCGGCTCGCAAGGTTAAGTGGATCTTAGTAAACGAAATGATAACTGAAAAATAAAGTGAAAGTGTGAGAATGCAACCACTTGGCGTTGGACCAAGGGTTCACGAACTAAAACGAGATCTAAACTAGTCCCTAAGGGTGCTCTTAGCGATCTAAACGATAAATGTGGAAAGATTAAATAACGTACATGAAATGGGAAAGAGATACAAAATAAATTACACGAGATTGCGAGAAATAAAAGGTCTCATTGTATTTTGCCCAAGAGAAAGCGTGTGTGTTGTGTCTTAACTATTCGGAGGCGTTGGACCTTTTTATTTGATCGGAGGCGTCAAAATGTGTCTCTTTAACTACCTTAGAACCGATTCAATATTTAGAACTGTTCTATGAGGAGTCAGGCGTTAATTTGTATTGAAGTGCAAAAATAAAATAAACTAAATAAAATAAAATGAAATGGAAAATAAAGAGGTCTTGTCATTTAATCGAGATGTCAAGTGGGCTTGCGACGAAACTCAAGATATTAGATGCTCATCGACCATAAAATAAAAATAAAGCGATTAAATAAAATAAACTAAACTAAACGACCTCATATTGATCAAACTTTACGGTTTAATGAAATCGAATATCATTTGACCGTTTAATATATCATCGGCCCTAACGAAAATTAAAATCAAATTAAAAATAAAGAAATTAAAGAAATTAAAAAATCTAAAAAGAAATAGGGTTTGCTGAAAATAAAATAAAAAACAAATTACTTCTAAAGAAAATATAACAATTAAGTAAAACCTTCTCTTTTATTATTAAACTAAAACAAAATGACAACCTAAATAAATAAAAAGGGTTTTGCGCAGATTCTGGGTGTTTGGACATGAAATATGTACGGGCTGAGCCACAAAACAAAAACCCTATTATGTTAATTAATTATAAAAAATTAAAAAACAATAAAAAAAGAAATAAAAGAGAAAAGTTCAGTGTAAAACGAAATCTTATTTCCATTTTTCATAGACAAACAAACAAAAACAACAATTATAAAACACGATTTGTAAAATAGCAGAAACCCACCCCCTTTAGAAAAGAACAAACTCAGCGGAGGCTATGCTTCAATGGATGGACACTCTGTCGTAGATCTCTCTCTCGGATATTTCGGTTCTCACGATTTCTAAGTGTGTTTACGGTTTGATGTCGGCGTCTTGGTTTCATGCTGATCTGTGGTTCAGATTTTGGGTTTGGATCGGTGGTTTGGGTGAGTTTGAAGGTGGTTTGCGGTTATTCTGTGAGGTGGTTGATTTCCGAGTTAAGGGTGGTGAGTAGTGGAAGGAAGGTTTGGCTATGTGTTTAATTTTGGATTATTGCGTTTGATGGAGGATGCAAAGGTTATGAGGGAGATGAAGGTTGAGTTTTGAGATGGTTGATGTTTGGTTTCGGAAGGATAGTTTTGAAGAAGGTGGCATTCAGATTCCCGCAGCTTCGCCTCAGGTTTGTTTTTCCGCGGTTCGCGTGGTCTGTTTCGTGAAGGTTTCAAATAGTTAGTGAGTTGTTCTTTGGTTTGTATTTTCTAGGCATTGTATGAAGATGTTTGGTTGATGCAGGGTATTTTGTTTTGAAACTGGTTTATGAAGAGTGGTTGAGCAAAGTTTTCAGGTTGAAATTAAAAGGGTGTAGGGATTTATTGGATAGATTTATGAAGAGTTAATAGTTTGTTTTTGTTTTCTCTTTTCGTTGAAGATTGATTTGTTGATTTTTTGCAGAATTTATATTGTGGTTGTTCAAGCTTAGAGAAGAATGAATGAAATGTTGATTAAATAGAGAGATTTCTAAGAGGGTAAGATTGGAAAATTTGTGACAAAAATATGGAATATTGGGGATAGGATCGTGTTGTGCAGGCTATGAAAAGTTTGTTGAAGGAGTGAGTGGTATTTGTGATTGTGCAGATAGTGGAGGAGATTTCCTTGTGTAAAAATTGGTTGTTAGTGTGCTGCAAAATTGTGTAGTGACTTGCATAAGGTGGGGTCAGTTGAAATATTTGGGAAATTAAAAAGAATGTGAGGTAATGTGTGTGTTGGTAATATTATCCGTAAATAAAAAATGGGGATTAGAGCACACTAATAAAATAATAATAATAATAATAATAATAATAATAAAGTATGAAAAATAATAGAAATAAGAAAAAAGATTTTTTTTTATTTTGTATAAAAGTAAATGGGCTTAAAAACGATGGGCCTAAAAAACAATTTTAAAATAAAAAGATAAAAGAAATAAAAAATAAAAGGGGATGGATTATGGAATCGACATATGGATGAACTCCCACTGATTTTACCAACACACACTCTCGACCTTGACAACATCAAACAAAATCTTACTGGATTTACTGAACAAACTGAAATAACATATTTTTGGATTTTTGAATATGGTTAGACAAAAATTTAAAAAAATGGTACAGATAGGACAAATTTGGGGGTATGACAGTTGCCCCTATCGAATTGGCTTAAACCGAGTAAGATGAACTGGCTCACGTTCATACTTCCAAAGTATAAGACAGTGTAATGACAAGAGCTGATGTTTAAAACTGGAAAGATGGATGACGCCAAAAGGTTGCAAGTGGACTGAAAAAATAAATAATCGCTATCACCAAAAGGATGATAAGGAGACCCTGACACTCGATCTTTGACGATCGATCTGGATGCTGAGTGACAGAAAATTAAATAATCTCTACCACCAAAAGGATGGTACGACGACCCCCGTCACCAAAGGAAATACTGAGTGACTGAAAATTAAAATAATCGTTACCACCAAAAGGATGGTATGACGACCCCCGTCACCAAAGGAAATACCGAGTGACTGAAAATTAAATAATCGTTACCACTAAAAGGATGGTATGACGACCCCCTCCACTAAAAGGAATACTGGGTGAATGAAAATTAAATATCGCTACTGTTGCACCCCAAACTTTGCCCTCCACTATTCAAGACAATATGTTCCAAGGTGTCCCAAGAGGTTCACAGGGTTCACAAAGTGTCTCAAGGTTCACAAGGTATCCTAAGAGGTTCACAAGGTTTACAATTAGTCAGAAAGTTTGACAATTCCCTTAGACAAAGCATCCTCCTAAGCAATGCACCCTAAACTAGGGTTTTGAATTTCATAAGGCTAAATGGACTTTAAAGGCCTCAAGTGAGCTTCATAACATCCTACATGTCTTCAAGAATCCCTATGTCAAGTTTCAAGGCTTTCCTAAAAAGTTTGCTCAGTCAGATGATCAGATAGGCTAAAATCAGTCAAAAAGTCAAACTGAGGTCAACTGTGGTCAAACCAAAGTCAAACTTCATGATTTTTTGCCAACATCAATTATATGAAGTAAACTTCATCATTTGATCAAGGGTTGATCATGATTCATCAAGGAGATTTCAGATCATCAAGAATCAGGAGTTTCTAAATTAGGGTTTTCATAGGAAAAGTCAACTGAACTTTGACCAGCCATAACTTTCACATGCTTCATCAAGAATTTTCCATCCAAAGCTCATTTTGAAGGAAATTGAATTCTCTACAACTTTGTGTCTCACAAGCCAAGCCCAAAAATGTTTCATTTGGAAGGTATGAGCTAAGACATTATAGGTCATTTTAAAAGTCAACAAAAAGTCAACATTTTCCAAAGGGCATAACTTGAGAATGGTAAAGGATATGGACATTAAACCAAAGAGGTTTGATAGAGGACTCTTTAAGCTTTCCAAAATGTCCAAGAACACCTCCATAGCCTTAAAATTGAGGGATTTGTGTCCTTTCAAATTTGGGAAATTTTTGAGGGGTTTATTGAGCAAATGGGATCTTAGAACCAATTCTTTCCACATGGGCTTGCATTTTTATGACCCAATCACTACCATGACATCATGCACGAACCAAAAATCATTTATTCAGATTTTTATTATTTTTATTTTATTTATTTTTATTTTATTCATTTTAAATCATTTTAAATCAAAATAAAATATGAAAACTCAATATTTGAATGAGATTCTTCTTCTAGAAAATCTTAAGAGTCATTTAAAGTTGATTGGAATCAAGCAAATTCGTACTAGCCTAAAATAGAAAGGTTTGGTGAGAGTTTTTTCAATATTTGAATCATATCTTTCTTCAATCTCAAGCTATCCAAAATCCCAAAAAATAGACAGGTTTTATGACCTAAATTCATTCACTATAAGACTATGAACATGATACAATACTAGAGGACGAAAAATTCTGCCTCCAAGAACACCATTGAATTCCAAATTTTCTCACAAAAAGTCACATTCGGTTTTTGACTTAGAGAGACTTTCAAGGCAAAACAAAGGTTGCTTTAGCTTCCTTGAGACTCGCTGATCATGTTTCGATCATCCCCAACATCAAAACCATTACAAAATGCATAAACTGAATCAATGTTATTGCACTTTTATGATTTTTTCGTTTTCTATTATTTGTGCATTATAAATTGTGTTTGATGATTGTTTTGTGTTTGTGATAAGCTCAGGAACGTTTCTGGACAATTTAATTAGAGTTTCATGGCCAAACCGTAAGGACACCATTGTTAGGGTTCCAAGCTTCGAATTAGGGTTTCACGATTAACCAAATATAAATGGATTCAAAGAACATGGATAGACTGTATGAATCATGAGGAATTCATTGGCATAGTTAATTTGATGAAATTGTACCATTTGATTGATGTTTGAATTTCGCAGGTCATGAACATGAAAGAATTCGTAAGAAAAATCGCAGTTGAATTCGTATGAATTTTCGCAGGAAAATTGGAGAAGATGAAGCAGCTTGGCGCTGAAAACCAAATTCAAAATTTAGTTTTAAAATAAAATTTTTTGTTGTTGATTCTATATTGAACGCGCCCCATGTGGCTCAGTTGGTTTGTGTGTTTGCTTGTGAATGTAATGGTCCTGGGTTCGAATCCCCCCCAGGCCATTTTGTTTTGTGTTTTATTTTGATTTTTGTAGGTTAATAATAAAATGATTTGTACCCAGCATATTGTCACCAAGACACGCTTGGCCTGGTGATGAGGTTGTTGGTCCAGCATGTGGGAAGCCTAGGGCCTGGGTTCGAATTCCAGCCCCAGGTATGTTACTTTTCTCATATTTTTTTCCATTTTTTTTGTTTTTTTATTTATATTATATTCATTTAATTAATTTCTTAAATAACAAATTTTTAATAAAATGTTTATATTATTTCTTATACAAAAAATTCATATTTTTAAAATTCAAACTTTATTTTCAATAATCAAATTATTATTTCATTATATGTTTATATTATTAATATTATATATATTTTGTAAATAAATTAATTGTGTAGAAAATTAATAATTAAAAAACCTAAAATGCCTAAACCCTAATTTTTTCTTAAATAATATGTAAACCCTAGTTTCTAAAACCTAATTTTATTAACCCTAATTTTTATTAACCTTAATATTTAACTTAATTTTGTTATAAACTATAATTAAATCACTTTTTTTATATGTAAATAAATTATTATTTGTTTATTATTATTAAAAACTTATTTTCTTAATTAATTCTTAAAAACTTTTTTTTCTAACATTAATTTGTCTTGCTAATTTTTATTCTATTATTTCTAACCTTTATTCTTATTTATTCTTATTACTAACATTTAAATTATTACTTATTTATTATTATATTTCTTGTTTCTATATCTCGATTATATTGTAATTATCCCGAAGCTTTGTAATAGTTTAGGTTTATATTTTTGCTTTATTTTTATTGTAAATATATGAACTGCATGGTTAGTAATTATAGGGTGTGAATAACATATTTGTAATTAAAATTAACTTAGAATAATTAACTTAAATATGATAAATATTTGAATACAAACACTCACACACGTAAGTCGATCTTTGATCGCCATCTTGCACTTTCTAGGGTTACCTCTCATGTTGCCTATTTCAAAAGGTCAAGTAAGGTGTCTTAAGCAAAGTCCCTTCACAAATATCATTAAGTCCCTTTAGTTTATAAGATCAAGTCCCTTCAAGGTTGCCTATGATAAATGATCTTGTCCCTTCGAATAAAAGATGATAAGTCCCTACGAATTGCTAAAGACACCTTGCAGTTGCCTATCTTCAGATGTCCCTACACATGTCCCTTAATCACATCCAAGGTAATGACTACCTATTCCTTAATAATAGGGATAGCCTTACCATTGAAAGAACATACGAGAACATGAAAGACTTAATCTAGGGTAGGTACCTCTTAGTTGCTTGCTCACACCTTTCAAAATACTCTTCACACCACACTTTTTTAAAACAAATTTTCAAAACAAGGCTTTGTATACATCCATACGAGGATCATTACAAAGTACTTAGAAAGTTTCTAATCACACACTACACCTTTCTCAAAACAATTCAAAGTGAGCTAAGTAACTAAGAGCCCATGGATAACCAAGGATATAAAGGGTGCTAACACCTTTCCTTTGTATAACCTACCCCCCGAACTCAAAATCTTTTTAAGGTCTTTCCTGTTCTTTTATGTCCTTTCCTTTTGGATAAAATAAAATTCGGTGGCGACTCTTGCTATCCGCAACATTTATAGAAAGTCAGTTCTCCCACCGTGTTACAGCTACCACCAAAAGGATGGTATGACGACCCCCTCCACCAAAAGGAATAACGGGTGAATGAAAATTAAATATCGCTACCACCAAAAGGATGGTATGACGATCCCAACACTCAATCTTCAACGATCGATCTGGATGTCGAGGGATAGAAAATAAAATAATCACTACCACCAAAAGGATAATAAGACGACCTGGTTGAGAAATGCTGGTATAAAGAGTAAAATTGCTTGGGGAAATCACCAAAATATTGAGAAAAATGATCCAATGGGGGACGACCACTGAATAAAACTTGGTAAAAACTTTGCTTGGAGAAATAAACTGAAAAACTGAGAAACAGAGTGTCGCTCCCGATAAGTGGGACTGGCCCAAATAAAGGTACAGACGCGAACGGTCGGCGAGAGGGACAATGAGAACACACAGCCGTGAACTCACTGTAGATGAATAGAGTCGCCAGCTAGGCATTTTTATCCCGGGGGAAAGGCAATGCTGCATAAACCTAGAAAGATACGGATAAGACGGTTGCGAACCAGAGAGACTGAGAAAGGGGGTTGGTTACAACCTGGGAAGGTATTAGCACCCAGATTGTCCGTCGTACTCAACGGGATCCACGCTTAAAATATTTGTGTTTTAAAGGGGTAGTGTCAGTGCAATCTGTGTGTAAAAGAGTTGGAAAACAAAATGTATAGGTGTCAGTGTAAGAGAAAAGTGAAGTGTACAAGTGAAGTGTCTGTGTGAGAAATGAAATGCTCAAGATCATGAGGCTTAAAGAATAATTGCTGGAAGGAGGGGGAATATACAGAGACTTTTTGTTCGATAACTGTTAAGTTATGCCTACGTATCCTCTCGTGCAATGAGGAAGTCAGAACACCGTAGTTCGACCCAAAGAGACTGAAAGATGAATTGACTTGTGAACTGCTTACTTGTCAATGCTCAAGTGTATGACCTGTCTGGCTCAGGTGCAAATTGACTTGCATTAGACGGAAGAAGAGAGTTCTCGTTTGTGAGTGAAGATGATGAGAAAAGAATCCCGGAGGAGACGATTATTGTTTGTTTTTGAGTTTTCAGTCTTTTATTGCTTTTGGATTTGTCATAAGTTAATGAGCTTAAGCCTAAACCAATGGATTTAGTAAACTCATCACATCTTCCCTCTGGTTAGGGGTAATGAGTGTACCTTAAGTGTGAAGTCAGATTCTCACACTTAAACACCTTTGGTGTAGGATTAAGATCATTAACCTACTTGTGATTATTTAGATGTTTTGTTGTTTTTGTTTAGTGTTGAGTAATGAGGTTAAGCCATAATCAAGGATTAAACAGACTCATTACACCATCCTAATAGAAGGATAATAGATGAGAATGTTTAAGCTGAAGAAAGCTCCTCAACTTAATCCATGATTAGGGATTAAACTCATGACAAAACAAGCCTTTGGTTAAGTGGATTTTACTTAATGATATGATGGTGAAGTGAATTTTATGATTTGCAAGACAACTTGAGGGGGACTTGTCCATTAACACCAGGGTTAGTCCTTCTTAACTAATTAAGGAAGAATTATAACCCTAATGCAAGGCCCAAGTTACAAGTGTGAAGTCTTGATGATTATTAAGTGAGTTGATTAGAGGATTTAAACACATTAAGGGTTTAACACTTAGGATTAAAGTTATACACTCCATCCTAATAGAAGGATGCAGGCATAAACTTAATCACTAAGCCTTAAAGCCTTTAGGGTTTAGTCCCTGATTATGAGGTGAGAAGAGAAGACTCAAAGAGACACAAAGGTAAAAATTAAGTGGGGGACTAATCAAAACCCTAATCATTGTCATGCTTGGTTGTTCCTAAGGTTTGTGAGGTTAACAAGAGAAAACTTCAATGGAACCACCAGGAAACAGATGAAAGATCAGGAGAAGCAAAGTAACTTGCTTCATTCAAGAAGTCAAGTCACTTGAAGAAAGAAAGTGAGAAGGAGGAGAATGAACAAGCTCAAACTCAAACACATGACAAAATGCAGCAAGGATGCATGAAAGAGATGAAGAGAAGTTATGAGAAGTGAAGGCAAATTCACTTCTCAAAGTCACTTACCACCTGAAAAGTTAAGAAAGAAAACACAATGCAATGCAAAATGAGATGAAATGGTATGATGAAAAACCAAACCAGAAGCACATACATGATGTTAATGATGCTATGAGATGCTACAAACCAGAAACAAAACATGTGGATGATCATACAAACTTATGGATGCAAATGAAGCAAGTTAAGACACATGAGCATACATGAAAAGTTATGAGATGCATATGGCATACAACATGGCAAATGAAAGATGCAATGATCAAACATGCTTTCAATATGTCTTATGATGTTAAATGAATCACATGGATGCATAAAAATATCATGGCAAGTCAAGGCATGAATGCAAATGCAAGATGGATGCATATGAAAGCCCAAATTAGGGTTTATGAACAATACAACAAACAAAAGCCAAAATCAGAAGCAAACAACATTACAAAAAAATTGAAAATGCACTCAAAGGACCCCTAATTCTATACTAACTCACTGCCCAAAGGAGAGGTCTCAACTCTTAACCTAGTTCAAGTTATGATTTTTTCTAAGTTTCCTAGGGTTTTAGGGTTCCTTAACAAGAAAATTATCAAACAAATTGAAAATGAAATATCAAATCATGGCCATTTAATCTCACAAACTACATGCTAAACACAATGCAATGCAAAAAGAATCAAGGTCCAACTCTTTAGGGTTAGGCAGAAATGATTTTTTGGAAGTTTGGATCAAAATAATGCATAAAAATGATTTTAATTCCATGGAAAATTCTCAAAATGCATCAAGATCAAAAAATAAATTTGGTTTGAGGGTTGGACAATGTTTCTAAATGTTTTTAAATGCTTCATGAATTTTTTGGTGATTTTTAAATACCTAAAAGCATTTTTAATTAACTAATTCTCATTAATTAATTAAAAAGAAACTTTTAAATATTTAAAAATACTTTTTTAATGCTAAAAATGAAAATAAAAATATTTTTGTGTTCTGAAATTAAATAATAACTTGTACAAAAAATTTCAGATTTTTTAATGTATTTTTGCTATTTTAAATAAATTGTACAAAAGAAATGGAAAGAAAATAAAATAAAACAAAATAAAATGAAAAGTAATCTGATCCAATGCATGAGATTCAAAGCTGGGAGGAGACCATTGACTTGGCGCGTGAATCAAAGGACAGGATGCATTCTGACTTAATTAGGTTTTACGAATTAATTAATTGGATTTAATTAAACTAATGGTGATTAGGGCTAATGAGGACACATCTGGGCCACACAAACGCGCGCCAGGTCAACCAAGTCAAGGCATCTAACGCACCAGATTCAAATGTCCATTAATTACAGGGATTAGGGTTAAGCACCTTCAGGTGACCGGAGGGGAGCTCCGGTCATCTTCACCGGCGGGTTGAAAACCCTAGATCATGATTCAGGCCACTATTCTTCAAATTAAACACAGCACAATGATCCTCTAACATCCTAGAATACAAATCCACCCTCAAACATCATTTAAACTCCAAGAATCATGCAAATCGAAGGAAACAAATTTCACGGGTGAAATTTCAGAGCATCAGTACAAACTCATTTTTTACTCATTTTCGATTCTAAGAACATCCTCATGACCAGCAAGACATAAGCTATCAATTTATAACGAAAAATGCAAGCTCTGAGAGAAAAAGTTCATGGCTATACCTGAGATGGAAGCTTCTGTTTCTGGGCTTTCTGAGCTATTCTTTGATGCAGACTCACTCCAAAGGTTCCCCTGGTGCTAATGGCAAGCTTGGATTGAGCTTAAACAAGCTATTTTGAGAGGTTCAAATATGATATATCAGAAAATGAGGTCTGTGTGTATGGTGTTTCAAGCTCTATCAATGGCTGATTCTGGTTCCTTTTTGTGTGTTTGATTTGTTGGTGAAGAAAAAATGGATGTTTGATGGCTGAAAAATGAGTTTCGAAAGAGGGAAGCTTCTTGACAGTTTTTGTGGGGACTGAGTTCTGGCTTGTCTCAAGGGCCAATGTTGTGCTATATCATTCCCACAATGTGTGAATAGGCTGAGGGCAGGTCAGTAGGGGTGGCTGTTTACTATTCCATGAGTATGGGAGTTTTGGCCAAAAAGTCAATGTGATTGGTACTTGCAGCATGGGCTATGGCAGCAGCAGTTTGAGGTCATGTCTGGCTTCAGCTTGGGTTAGGGACAGCCCTTGGATTGCTTGAGAGTGACTGCAACATATGGATCATGAGCTATGCTAGCTTTTGCAACTTGCCCACTTGTGCTTTCTTGAGATTTTATGCTATGTAAATGAAGCATTCCTTGCTGAATTTTGTTACATGATGTCTCAATTGGTCATGGCAATGCATAAAAATCAGTTGGTAATCACATGACCCCTTTGGAAAATGACTTTGCCAAAAATCCATCTTTTGCACTTGTAATGAAAAATGACTTAGAGATCTTTGAAAACCAAAGCAAGCAATGCAAAATTCCTTGGGCCAATTCTGTTTTTTAGGTCATGTATGATCATGTGATGAAGCTTTGAAGCCATTTTGAAGTCACTAGAATGCTTGGTACATGATTTTGCAAATTTCTCATTTGGTGCATAACTTGAAATTTAGTGATTTTTGCCAACTTTGATGAACCATAACTTTTGATCCAAAATGAATTAGGTCATGTTCTTGTACTTTTTGAAAATGGAAAGATCTAATCTACAACTTTCATGACCAAACTTTTTCCATTTGAAGCATTTTTGGATCAAAAAGTAAGGGTTGAAAAAGTTGCATAAAATGACATTTCATTAAAAGTCAACCTTGCCCTAAAAAGTCAACTTTGCAAAAACTTCAAGTTCTTGAATTTTGTGAACTTCAAACTTCTTCCATGATCAAATAAAGATCAAATACACTCAAAATGATGAAGATCACCCCTTGGTTGGGTCATTGGGGGCCTCAGATGCCCTGATTTTGCACTGACTTGTCCAGAAAGTCAACTCTTGATCAGATGACTTCCCCATGGAATTTATTCATAAAAATTGATATGCATACTCCCTATACCATATAGAGACCAATAGAAACAAGAATGACCAAAAATTTTGAAGTTATGGCCTCTGAAACCAAAACCCTAATTTTAGGTCATCTGTGCAGTCAAACCCTGCTCTGCCTCCATACCAATCCCAGTTCTTGTGATTCTTTGGCATTCTTGACTTTGAGAAGATGTAATATGATGCTTGAACACATATAGACCCCTTTGAAGTGATTTATGACTTTTGGAGTGGCTCAAGAAGCTCTTGGATTGCTCAGATCACAAACCCTAGATGCAGATGACTTAGAACCAATGCAAAGACTCAAAATTGTGGTATGAGATGTTATGATTGTGTTTATGCATATGAAATGATCACAAGCCATGGTGTGAATGGGTGAGGGAAAATTTGGGGTGTTTACAGTTGCTCCTATTCAAACATGAGTTAGCTGTGCAGGTTGTAAGCAACGACTTAACAGGCAAACAAGATAACTTGTGGTTGAATACCAAAGACAGTCCAAAATATGCACTCACAGAATGAACAAGAAAAGGGATATAGATTGTAAAAGAAAATAAAGTATATTGTAAAGTGTGGGCGACGGAGGACGACCTTCGAGCAGAGGACGACTGCTGGGTAAAGAGCAATGACGGGGACGACCGACATGCTAGGAAAAGTGTGTGAAGTAAAGCGATGACGGGGACGACCGACATGCTGGGGATAAAAAGGGGGTATGATGGGGACGACCATCAAAATAAAGTTGTAAGATTCTCTGGGGATTGGTGAAACATGACGGGGACGGCCATCAAGTTCATAAAGTAAAGTAACCAACGATGGGGACGGCCATCGGGCTAAAAAGAAAAGGAAAAGGGACCACGACGGGGACGACCATCGGGTTAAAGAATAAATGAAATAAACAGATGATGAGGTACGGTCATCAAAGGTGAAGGACGATCACCTAGCAAGGGACGGCTGCTCTGTTGGGTCAAGATGAGGGACGGTCATCTAAGGTGGAGGACGACCACCTGGCAGGGTACGACTGCCGAAAATATCGAGACATAGGACGAATGCCGGATAAAAGGTCAACGATGGGGATGGCCATCGGACGAGCATGATGGAGGACGACCATCAAGAGGTGGAGGACGACCACCAAGCAGGGGACGACTGCTCTCGAGGTTTATCATGACATAGGACGAATGTCAGATAACCAAAATCAACAATGGGGACGGCCATTGGATAAAATGATGAAGGACGATCATCAAGAGGTGGAGGACGACCACCTAGCAGGGGACGACTGCTAAAATATCAACGATGGGGACGGCCATCGGATGAGCATGATGGAGGACGACCATCAAGAGGTGGAGGACGACCACCTAGAAGGGGACGGCTGCTCTCAAGGTTTGTCATGACACAGGACGAGTGTCAGATAAAAGAGAAAATTTGTTTTGTTAGCGATCTACTGGGGAGTAGTAAACACGGACGAGTGTTTACATCCAAGAAACAAAAAGTATAAGTGTTCAGCTATTTGTGTATAGATTAAAGATGCGGACGAGCATCCCTAAGACTACGATACGGACGAGTATCGGGTAGAAACAAATAAATGACACGTGTTCAGAGGTGATGATACGGACGAGTATCAACTGGTTAACAGAGAACACGGACGAGTGTTGAATCTGAAGGGACTCTTCTGGGGAATAGTAGACACAGACGAGTGTCTATATTCAAGAAGACAAAAGTGTTTGTCACAGTGTATGGATTAAAGATGCGGACGAGCATCCTTAAGACTATGATACGGACGAGTATCATGTAGAAACAAACTCTCGACGCATGTTCTGAGATGATGGTACGGACGAGTACCAACGAGTCAACAAAGAACAAGGACTAGTGTTGGATATGTGGGGATATATAAGTGGTATATACAAGATACGGACGAGTATCTGTATAAGAGTGATTGGTATATAGATGAGTATTTAACTGCTGGGGAGAGTGACACGGACGAGTGTCAAAAGGAGAAGAGTGTAATATAAACAAATATCTGATATACAAAGTATAGATGACTGCGCTGGGGATATGACACGGACGGGTGTCAAACTATTGTTATATGTAAGTGTATGTGAGTGCAAAGAGGACGTCTTTGGCTTTCTGCTGGGTTATGACACAGATGGGTGTCAAAAAGCATCTGTAATACGAGTGTTATTGTTTGCACAGAGTGCTCGGGCGACTTTGCTGGGGAGTACCGACACGGACGGGTGCCAAAGAGAGTATATACCGGTGTTTGTGAACGTGAGGCAACTGATTTTGCCGGGGAATCTCCGTTGGGGATTTTGGAGGAAGTATTCTGTATATTGATGGATTGTCATTATTCACAAGTGTTGATTCAGAACATGGCTTATGATTATGCTATGTGTTGGATTTTTGCCGTAATGCTCCGTGTTAAAACGGAATGCTACGCTTTGTGGGTGAATATGATGCGAATGCTATGATTATGCAAAGATACCAAACCGGGATATTTGCAGCTGGGGATGAGATCATCCCAGCTGGGGATGAGATCATTGGTAGATGATATTTCTGATGAGATGATATTTGCTTGGGGATTCAGGTCACTGATAGACCTGTCTCAGCAATGAGGGACCCAGCTGGGGTTTGTGGAAGCTTTCGTTGCTCTGTTGTGATTCTTTATGCGCTGCTCTTTTGGATAGAGGCTGGAGCTCTGCGGGGAGATGGTTCCTTGATTTCTGTACTCGGCTGAGGAAGAAACAGCAACTCGGTTGGGGAGAAAACACTTTGAGTGTTAAGACTGAGCGTTGATTTGTCAGCTTGTTGGGATGAAGCTTTCACGCCCCGAGCTGCGTTCTGGATACCTGCAATCCTGAAAAGATAAAGAAACGCACAAGTAATCCCGAGGTATCCTTTACTGGATTCCGTCATAGGAGTTTAGACACTTCTGAAAGTAAGTATATTTCCTGCAAGCACGTTTTCATTTTAAGATAAACACCTGTATTCTATGCAATCAGTTTTTCTTTTAGACATCAGACATTTTTTGCAAATAAAATGTACAAGACGAGACATGACTGAAAATCTGATTTTATTAATTCATATGCCCTGAATTGGCGAGATACAGTCAAAGAAACAAATCCCCTGAAATGAGGAGATCGTTACAAATTGAGAAACAAAATGCTGGCAATGTTGATGACGCTTTAAGGAGTTTCCTCTTTACTATGACTCGTATGACTTTTGGTGTTCTTCTCATCTTGCTTTCTGAAGAATGTTGATTTTGATTGAAGCTTGATCCTTTCGAAGCTTACCAAGTTGTAAACGATACGGACGAATCCAGAATGCAGTTGTTCGCTTATTCCCTTATTTTGTATGGATCGGGTTTTCAATCCATCGGGATACCCATTTTTGCCTGAGCTGTCCAATGTGGCTTTTCAACTCAGCGGGTGTACATTTTTCATTTATTTTCCCTTATTTTTGCCCGAGTATTTTATTCTGTTTTTGACTCGCCGGGATGCCCTATTTTTGCCTGGACTTACATTCTGTTTTTATGTCCAGCGGGTCATTTTTTTTATGCGAAGTATTTTTTAACTGCATCTGAATTCACAGGGGACGGGAAGTCTTCACCATCCATAGTGCTGAGCATCAATGCTCCACCAGAGAAAACTTTCTTTACTACAAATGGTCCTTCATAATTTGGAGTCCACTTGCCCCTGTGGTCTGTATGAGGAGGGAGGATTCTCTTCAGCACAAGATCTCCTACTTGGTACTCTCGGTGCCTGAATTTCTGATCGAAGGCTCTCTTCATTCTTTTCTGATACAACTGCCCATGACAGATTGCAGCCAATCTCTTCTCTTCGATTAGACTCAGTTGTTCGTATCGGGCCCGAACCCATTCTGCTTCACTCAGTTTAACATCCATCAGTACCCGTAGAGAGGGTAATTCAACTTCGACAGGTAGGACTGCTTCCATACCATACACAAGTTGATACGGTGTTGCCCCAGTGGATGTTCTGATTGACGTGCGGTACCCATGCAAGGCAAATGGTAGTATTTCATGCCAGTCTTTGTAAGTGACTACCATCTTCTGCACAATCTTCTTGATATTTTTATTTGTCGCCTCAACAGCGCCGTTCATCTTCGGCCTGTAAGGAGAAGAATTGTGATGTTGAATTTTGAAGTCCCGGCATAGCTCTGCCATCATTTTGTTGTTCAAGTTGGAACCATTATCAGTAATGATTCGCTCGGGCACTTCATACCGACAGATGATATCTCTTTTCAGAAATCTGGCTACCACTTGTCTTGTAACATTGGCGTAGGAAGCTGCTTCGACCCACTTGGTGAAATAGTCAATGGCAACCAGGATGAACCTGTGGCCATTCGAAGCAGTTGGCTCAATCTTACCAATCATGTCAATGCCCCACATAGCAAAGGGCCAGGGTGAAGACATTACATTCAAAGGATTGGGAGGCACATGCACCTTATCTGCATAAATCTGGCATTTATGGCATTTTCTGGCATAGGTACAACAATCAGCATCCATTGTGATCCAGTAATAGCCTGATCTTAGCAACTTTTTAGCCATGGCATGTCCTCCCGCATGGGTACCAAAGGATCCTTCGTGCACTTCATGCATCAACAAGTCTGCTTCTGTTCTGTCGACGCATCTGAGGAGTACCATATCAAAGTTTCTCTTGTACAGGGAACCATCAGTGTTCAGGAAGAAACTACCAGCAAGCCTTCTCAAAGTCTTCTTATCATTGGATGATGCCCCAGGTGGGTATGTTTGGTCCTCCAAGAAGCACTTAATGTCATGGAACCAAGGCTTATCATCTTTAACAACATCTGCTGCAAATACATATGCTGGCCTGTCAAGTCTGGACACTGAGATCTGAGGTACGAAGTTGGCAGCCTGAACTTTGATCATGGACGAAATGGTAGCCAGAGCATCTGCAAACTGATTCTCGTCCCGAGGGATATACTCAAGCTTGACTGTTGTGAAGAAAGTCAATAACCTCCTTGTATAATCCCTGTAAGGTATCAGATGATCCTGGTGGGTGTACCATTTGCCGTTGGTTTGATTGACTACCAGAGCTGAATCTCCGAATACGGTCAATGTCTTGATCCTGAGGTCAATGGCTTCCTCAAGACCCATAATGCAAGCTTCGTATTCAGCTTCGTTGTTAGTGAAGTTAAATGTGAGTTTTGCCGAGAAAGGCATGTGAACTCCTTTGGGTGTAATGAGTACTGCACCAACACCATGACCATTCATATTAACAGCCCCATCAAACATCATAGTCCATTCTTCTTTCGGGTTGGGCCCTTCAGTGTGAACAGGCTCTTCATGATCTTTTGCTTTCATGAACATGATGTCTTCATCAGGGAAGTCAAATCTCATAGGCTGGTAATCATCAATGGGTTGCTCAGCAAGATATTCAGACAATACACTGCCCTTGATGGCTTTCTGAGAAGTGTATTGGATGTCATATTCTGTGAGGATCATTTGCCATCTTGCAACCTGTCCGGTAAGAGCTGGCTTCTCGAATATGTACTTAACTGGGTCCATTTTTGAGATCAATAAGGTAGTGTGGGTCAACATATACTGCCTCAGTCGGCGAGCAGCCCACGCTAAAGCACAGCAAGTTTTCTCCAGCAATGAATAACGTTGTTCACAGTCGGTAAACTTTTTGCTTAGGTAGTATATTGCATACTCTTTTCGACCAGACTCGTCATGTTGGCCCAGCACACACCCCGTTGACTCTTCTAATACTGTCAGGTACATTATCAGAGGTCTTCCTTCAACTGGAGGCATGAGAATTGGAGGTTCTTGTAAGTATTCTTTGATTTTGTCAAAGGCCTTCTGGCAGTCTTCGTTCCACCTGACCGTTTGTTCTTTTCTCAACAATTTGAACAAGGGTTCACAGGTTGCTGTAAGGTGAGATATGAACCTTGAGATGTAGTTCAATCGACCTAAGAACCCTCGAACTTCCTTCTCTGTCTTTGGTGCAGGCATCTCTTGAATGGCTTTGACTTTATCAGGGTCAACTTCAGTCCCTTTCTCGCTCACAATAAAACCCAGCAGCTTACCAGATCGTACCCCAAATGTGCACTTGTTGGGGTTCAACTTCAATTGGTACTTCCTCAGGCGCTTGAATAGCTTCAGCAGATTTACCAGCTGGTCTTCTTCAGTAAGGGACTTGGCAATCATGTCATCCACATAACATTCTATCTCTTTATGAATCATATCGTGGAATAATGTTACCATAGCCCGTTGATATGTCGCACCGGCATTCTTGAGCCCAAATGGCATTACCTTGTAGCAGAACGTGCCCCAGGGTGTGATGAAGGTTGTCTTCTCCATGTCTTCAGGTGACATTTTAATCTGATTGTATCCTGAAAATCCGTCCATGAAGGAGAATACCGAGAACTGAGCCGTATTATCCACCAATACATCAATGTGAGGTAAAGGGAAGTCATCTTTCGGGCTGGCTCTGTTCAGATCCCGGTAGTCAACACACATTCTTACTTTGTCGTCTTTCTTAGGCACAGGTAAAATATTAGCAACCCACGGCGGATAGCTAGTCACATCAAGGAACCCGGCGTCCCACTGCTTTTGCACCTCTTCTTTGATTTTCATAGCCATGTCTGGGCGAGTACGGCATAGCTTCTGTTTAACCGGCGGGCATTCTTCTCTCAAAGGCAGCTTGTGCACAACAATGTCGGTGTCCAACCCTGGCATATCTTGATAAGACCAAGCAAACACGTCCACATACTCTTGAAGCAGGTCAATCAGTTGTCTCTTCACCGAGTCTTGTAAGCAGGCCCCGATTTTAACTTCTTTCACATCTTCATCTGTACCAAGATTGATCGTTTCAACCCCCTCCTGGTGAGGAGTAATAACCTTTTCCTCTTTTCTTAACAACCTGGCTAGCTCTTCAGGAAGCTCATATTCTTCTTCAACCCCTTCATCAGCTTGATTGATCGGATTGTCAAAGTCATACGAAGTCATAGCCGTGCTGTTGTCGGTGCTGTCTGGAAGGCACACTCTGCAAGGGTTCAGTTTGTTCATTTTAGTGATTTGATTTTAATCTTGTTTAGAAAAGTGAAATAAAGTTGTCATTTTGAAAACATCGCCATTTATTTTTTGTACAAAAAGAAAAAAAATGGAAAAAACAGTGAGCGGAAAAGAAAAAAGACTCATTTGCAAAAAGATGTCTGATATTTCATTGATTAATCTTGTTGCACAAAAAGTACAGATGGCCCGATTACAAAATGAGTCTTGTCATCTTGGGCAAGATGCGAGACTTTGATGCATGCTATAAAAATACAGGAAATAATAATTACTCTGCATGAGTAACTCTTATAATTTCCTGGGAAGACCAGTTTGAGATACTGCTCCCCGGGATCTTTGGACGGATCCAACTCTCCAGGTTGCGGTCGCCTTCATCCTCGTCTTCCAAATTGTTGACAGCATCGGGGGTGAGCATCCCCCCACTAACAAAGTTGGGCTCTTTAGCAGCCTCTGCTTGATCTCGTTGAGTTGGTTTGTAACCCAACCCAAATCTATCCTCTTTCTTCTCCACCGGTAACAGTTTGCCCCAGCCTTGGGCATTTCCTTCTTCAACAACCTTCCGGGCTTGTTGATATGACGTCATTGAGGTTCCAGGTACAGCAGATGTTTCATTTATGTTCAAGGCCTCGAACCCTTGACTCATTGTTTCATGGATCTCCCCATCCATCTCAATGTACTTGTAGGTAGCCAGGTGGCTAACAAAAATATCCTCCTCTCCACAGATAGTAACGACTTGACCCTCCAACTCGAATTTTAACTTCTGGTGAAGGGTTGAGGTCACGGCACCAGCGGCGTGAATCCATGGCCTACCCAATAGACAGCTGTAGGCGGGCTGTATATCCATCACGTAGAAGGTCGTTTTGAAAGTTTGTGGGCCAATCGTTATAGGCAACTCAATTTCTCCCAGAATCGATCTCTTAGAACCATCAAAGGATCTCACTACCAGGTTGCTGGGCCGTAATGCCAATCCGTCATACTCTAGATTCACAAGGGCTTTTTTAGTTAAGACATTGAGGGATGACCCTGTGTCTACCAGCACATGGGAAAGAACTGCACCTTTACATTCCATGGTAATGTGCAAAACCTTGTTATGGTTGCGGCCTTCCGTAGTCAAATCAGTGTTGGTGAACCCTAGTCCATGACTAGCATTAACATTTCCTACCACATCTTCCAACTGATTGACTGTGATCTCTTCAGGCACATAAGCTGCGTGCAAGACTTTTAGTAGTGCGTTCCGATGGGCCTCGGAGCACATAAGCAATGATAGGATTGAGATCTTGGAAGGCGTCTGGTGAAGCTGATCCACTATTTTGTAATCACTTTTCTTGATGATTCTCATGAACTCATCAACTTCTTGATCAAAGGGTGTTTTCAAAGCTTCTTTAACAAGCTGCTCTTCCTGCACCAAGCTTTTCCCTTTTGCCTTGGCAGCAGCTTCTGCTTCGGCAGTGGGTCTTTGAATTTGTGGAGCAAAAAGACGTCCGCTTCGAGTGAAGCCTCCGCCTCCTCCCACATTATCTACTTGTGGTGCAGGGGTTGATGATTCAAAAGTGATTTTCTGTCCTTCGCAGTATAGATCAGAGCCGTAATGCCAGGGGATGGCATTACTGCTTTCATAAGGTACTGGCCCAGGCACCGTGATAGTGACTGGACTGATTGCAGCTGCGGAAGGGACTGTGATAGTCTGTGGATCATAATATATTGTGACTGGTGCTCTGATGGGAGTAGCACTTTGTGAGTTGTAGACGGAGTCATTTTCAGGATCATAATAAATCGTAACTGTTGAGACATCTTCATGGTTTGCTGCTGATGTTGTAGGAGACATTATTGGAAGGATGGGTGTTGTTGTTGTAGGAGATTCAAAATGAAGTGGTGCTGAAGTTGTAGAAGGAATGTTTGTTGATATCTGGTCAGTTGAAATGACAGATGAAACATTTGTTGATGAAGCCGAAGAGTTGTCGGGAACAATGGTTGTTGCAGTTGTAGGAGATACTGGAATTGTTGCTGATGGGATTGCTGGATTGGTTGGAATTGATGTTGTAATTTGAAGCAGGCCACTCTGGATGAGACCATCTATTCCATCTCTCAAGTTATCACATCCATTCACTGAAATGTTGCAATAAGCACACCCTAACTCACATCCCGGGAACATTTGACATTCGAGGAGTTGAGCCTTGATTTCTACCAACGGTGTCCGAATCTGACCCACACTGGTTATTAAATAAGACGGCTTGTATTCTTCAATAGCATTGATTCTGGGACCCCCGTGGTGCGGCATAGGGTTTTTGTTAACATTTGGTGGTGGTGCAAAATTCAGAGCCTTAGAGTCCACCAAGTCTTGTACCTTCATGTGCAAAGCTCTGCACTTCTCTGTACTGTGGCCAGGCGCATTTGAATGAAAAGCACATCTGGCGTTGGAGTCATAATTTCTGGGTAGACTATTAGGATCTGGAGGTGCCAACGTCCTTAGCTCAACTAGGTTGAGTTTCAGGAGTTGTGGCAGTAATGTGGCATATGGCATAGGGATCGGATCGATCACCCTATTGGCCTGAGATGGTCTCTGTTGGAATGGTCTTTGCTGATTGTTGTTGTAGGTGTTGTTGTAGCTTCTCGGAGGATACTGAGCTTGTTGCTGGTACTGAGGTTGTTGCTGATAGTTTTGTTGCGGTGGTGGATAAGTTGGCTGTGGATGAGCTGGAGCGGGAATGGTGACTGCTGCCACAGACCTGTGAACATATTGGGGTCTGCCCCTGTTGGTGTGGATAGAATTGGTCTCACCAGTTCTTCTTGGGCCCGCAAAAGGCTTTCTTGTGTTACTGGATGAGCTGGCACCGTTGTCAGAAATCTTGCCCATCTTTAACAGGCTCTCGATTCTTTCTCCAGCTATCACGACATCTGCAAAGCTGGTAGAGGAGAAAGCAGCCAGCCTGTCAATGTATGTTCCCTGGAGGGTGTTCATAAACATATCTGCCATCTCCCTCTCTGACATAGGTGGCTGAACAGCAGCAGCCAGTTGCCTCCATCTCTGGGCATACTCTCGGAAACTTTCTCTAGACGACTGTGACATTCCCATTAGGAGAGTCCTGTTGGGTGCCATATCCAAATTGTACTGGTATTGTCTGATAAAGGCTTCTGCCAGATCTTTCCAACACCTGATGGTCGCTCTAGTCAGATGGGAATACCATTCCCTTGACGCTCCAGTTAAGCTATCCTCAAAATAAAACATCCATAGCTTCTCGTCAATGGTATACGCTTTCAACCTTCCCAAAAAGGATTGTAAGTGGGTCCGTGGGCAGGAAGTCTCGTTGTATTTCTCAAAGCAAGGAGGCTTAAACTTATGGGGAATCCTGACCCCGTCTACCAAGCCCATGTCCATAACATCAAAACCCAAAGAGTTTTGAGACTCCAAGGATCTTAATTTCTCAGCTATCTCATCCAGCCTTCTGTCATAAGATTCCTCCCCAGCACCCATTACTGTGAACTGATCCTCCTGGGGGTCTTCTTGCAGCACCCTGCCTGCAGTGGCAGTCCCTTGAACATTAGCAGGAATGTTGACCTCTGGATGAAGGTGGGGGCCAAATACAGGGGGATTGACATGAGGTTGGACCCTCTCATTGTTGCTTGTGCCAGCAGTCCCTATATGGGGATCCTCTTGATTCTGCCTTTCCACCATTGCTCTCAATCTTTCTTGGCTCTGAGCCATGTTGTTCATCACTTCCATAAACTGCGTCATCTGAGTTCTCATTTCCAATCTTTCGTTTGCCATTTGGTTTCTGACCTCTGCAAGGTCCTGTTGTACCTGATCCATTTGTATGCCCGGAAGGTTGTTACGGGTTGGATATCAGTGTGGACGGTTGAGGGGAAATACCCGGCGCCGAGCAATAGTTCCTGAACATCACAACAGAGTTAGTAGCAATAAAACAAAAACCTACAAAACAAACAAAAGGTTAGCATGCAATGCAGTATGCTTATTTGTTTTCAAGGTATCCGGCTTGGCATTCAGTTTTGACCCTTCCAGACCCTTGAAGATGCTGTTGATGTTGCTTTTGGAGTAAATTCAGATGGAACAAACTGATACATATATTACAAAAGGCAAATGGTACATAGTTTGTTTACAAATACAAGACGTGCCCTCAGAGGGGTCAAAATACATCACAAGAAAATAAAAATACATAGAATGAAAGCAACAACAAGCAAATGGTCAAACACCAAGACCAAACTCATCCTCCTGAACTTCCTTGAGAAGTGCTTCAGTCACAGGATCAGCTGGACGCTCCGTGAGATTCCTGATAAGGAGGTTCCGGGTAGTAACAGCTGCAGTTAGCTTTTTGTGTTGACTCTGGTCCTTTGACCTTTTCACTCCAGCTCTGATCTTCAGCTCTGAGATCTCCCTCTGGGCTGCTGCCAGGGCTTCCTGCTGCTCTTTCGCACTAGCTTCCAGCTGCTCAATCTTGTCTTGGACCCTCTTATCCTCCAGAGTACGAGCTTCAGTGATCCTGACCCACCTAGCTTGACTCTCCTTCAGATACAAGTCAGTCCTGGCTTTCTGGAACTGGGCTTCCTTGCAAGCATTCTTCAGAATTTGTTCTCCAGCCCTAGACTTCTTGATGTAATCCTCAGACTTCTCAATTTTAGCCAGATGCTCTACTCTCAACTTTTCCAGCCTTTCAATATCCAACCTACCATCACTCCTCTCCCAGAGGGTCTTCTGCAAAGCCTGAGTCAACTTCTCATTTCTCTCCTTCAAGCTCTCAAACTCCTCTAAGCTAACAGTGGCAGGAGGTGGTGCTGAGGATGGTCCAGGCATATCCTCCATGGTAAAGGGCATTCCAGAGAACTGAGCCCTGGCATGGGACCACTCATAATATTGTGCTGATGCCACATTGTTGCACTTCCCCAGAATGGTTACTCCTTTAGTTTGAACATTATCCCAGGCCCAGGCTTCCTGCCTAACAATAGCCAGATTAGGCTTGTTCTCACAATAAAGAGTCTCAGCCAAGTCTTGTGCCTTAGGAGTGTGGACCAGTGCATAGCCCAGTTGTCTTTTGAACAGCAGAGGGTTGTAATTAATGCAACCCTTAACTCCTATCAGGGGTACATTGGGAAAATGCCCACAACTGGTGATGATATCCCTGCCCTTTGTGCTTTGAGTGCACCACCTGATATAAGCTGAAGTCAGAGCAGTGAGTCTTCTAGCCCAGTTCCTCTGCTGATGAGGATTCAAAAATGCATCTGTCTTGGGCAAATGCTTGAGAAGCCAAGTATGGAACAAAGGAGCACAGCACCTCACTAATCTTCCCCTCTGCTTTTCATTCCTCTGGTGCACTGAATAGTAGAAATCCCCCAATAAAGTGGGCACTGGGTTCTTCAGGATGAAAAGGTGGATTGCATTCTTGCTAATGAATCGAGGCTCATTTGCAAATAATACGATCCCATATATGCTCAGGGCCAATAAAGCACAGACTGCTTTCCACTCTCCCAAAGAAGCTTTCAGGGTAGCTTGAGAGATCAAGAAATCCAGATGCAGGCCAGAGATTCCAGCCTTAGTAGTCATATGCTGCCCAATCAGAACTGGTTCCAGATGCAATGCCTTTGCTACCTCTTCATTACCAGGAAAGACCATCTCAGGGTTGAAAGGGATTCCACCCCTGATAGGTATACCAACCAATGATGAGTATTCTTCCAATAAAGGGCCCAGCTGAAAGTCCTGAAAAGTGAAACACCTCGGTGGGGGATCATAAAACTGAAGGCAAGTATGAATCAGGCTCCTCTGTGAAGGGTCCAAATCCATAACCACATCAAGTATGTCTCCATAGTGTTCCCTGAACAGTGGTATATGATCTGGAGTGATCAGGGTCTGAATCCTCCTGATGTCAGCTAGCTCAGGCTGGAAGAAGTGGTAGGAGATGTTACTCTTTTTAGGTTCCATGATGTTGAGGATGAGTGGAGACAGGTGCTGATGATAACACTGAAAACGGGCCACTGACTGGTTGATGCAGGTGACTGAAGCAGATAGCTGATAGCTGAAGCAGATGCTGATAAAGATAGGTCAATACTGATGATGGGGTCAAAACCAAGCCAAAATGAAGATAGATACCCTGAAAAGCAAATAAACAAATGTCAAAATGATGCAATGAGGATGTATGCAAATGATATGCAAGGGTTTGTGACTGAGCTGGATCTGATCAAGTGCTTTGATATAAGTCCGGGTATATTCAAGAAATCCAGATGGAGGTCTATAGGTCCAGTAACCAAAGGTGGGGGACTCAAATAAAGAGCCACATGTCCAGGGTTTAGAATCACAAGAACTGTTCCAACATGGAGTATTCTTAATCAAATCAAAGTAACAAGGTATGCTGAGGCCAAGGGTACCTGCAAACCTGTAAACAGCCCAACCCCCTCACAGGTGGTGTTCTAAAACAAGGATCCTCAGACTTGGATCAGTTATGAGAAGTGTAAACACCTCTAACCCGGAGGTACAGTGTTTACAATAACCATAAAAGTTCCTCCTCTAATTCACCTCAGTTTCTGAAGGTCAATACTAAAAGGTCATCCAGACTTAGCAGGCTTCCCAGATAGCCCTAGTACTGCAGGAAATCTGCAACACAGAGTTCTCAAGAAGAAACCCATATCTGAACCGTGTTTCATATTTCCGCACCAGACCGAGATGGAATGGGAAATAATATGAACCACTCTAGCCTAGGTGTCACTCAGGTCCCAGGTATAGGACCTTAACTCTCAATGGAACACCCACCCACAAAAGCAAACAAACAGATCCAGCCAGCAGCACAGTATGACAGTATGATATAATGCAAAGCTATAAAGGAAGCAGTAAAGCAACTGTACATAAAGCAAAAATAAATACAAATATACAAACACAAATAAGCACATAACACCCCAGTAAACACAAATCAATCAAGCGCTAGGAGGAACCCACAAAAAGAACCAGAATCCCTGGTTGCAGTATAAGGGTCCCCAGCAGAGTCGCCAAGCTGTCGCTCCCGATAAGTGGGACTGGCCCAAATAAAGGTACAGACGCGAACGGTCGGCGAGAGGGACAATGAGAACACACAGCCGTGAAATCACTGGAGATGAATAGAGTTGCCAGCTAGGCATTTTTATCCCGGAGGAAAGGCAATGTTGCATAGACCTAGAAAGATACGGATAAGACGGTTGCGAACCAGAGAGACTGAGAAAGGGGGTTGGTTACAACCTGGGAAGGTATTAGCACCCAGATTGTCCGTCGTACTCGACGGGATCCACGCTTAAAAGATTTGTGTTTTAAAGGGGTAGTGTAAGTGCAATCTGTGTGTAAAAGAGCTGGAAAACAAAATGTACAGGTGTCAGTGTAAGAGAAAAGTGAAGTGTACAAGTGAAGTGTCTGTGTGAGAAATGAAATGATCAAGATCATGAGGCTTAAAGAATAATTGCTGGAAGGAGGGGGAATATACAGAGACTTTTTGTTCGATAACTGTTAAGTTATGCCTACGTATCCTCTCGTGCAATGAGGAAGTCAGAACACCGTAGTTCGACCCAAAGAGACTGAAAGATGAATTGACTTGTGAACTGCTTACTTGTCAATGCTCAAGTGTATGACCTGTCTGGCTCAGGTGCAAACAGTCTTGCATTAGACGGAAGAAGCGAGTTCTCGTTTGTGAGTGAAGATGATGAGAAAAGAATCCCGGAGGAGACGATTATTGTTTGTTTTTGAGTTTTCAGTCTTTTATTGCTTTTGGATTTGTCATAAGTTAATGAGCTTAAGCCTAAACCAATGGATTTAGTAAACTCATCACATCTTCCCTCTGGTTAGGGGTAATGAGAGTACCTTAAGTGTGAAGTCAGATTCTCACACTTAAACACCTTTGGTGTAGGATTAAGATCATTAACCTACTTGTGATTATTTAGATGTTTTGTTGTTTTTGTTTAGTGTTGAGTAATGAGGTTAAGCCATAATCAAGGATTAAACAGACTCATTACACCATCCTAATAGAAGGATAATAGATGAGAATGTTTAAGCTGAAGAAAGCTCCTCAACTTAATCCATGATTAGGGATTAAACTCGTGACAAAACAAGCCTTTGGTTAAGTGGATTTTACTTAATGATATGATGATGAAGTGAATTTTATGATTTGCAAGACAACTTGAGGGGGACTTGTCCATTAACACCAGGGTTAGTCCTTCTTAACCAATTAAGGAAGAATTATAACCCTAATGCAAGGCCCAAGTTACAAGTGTGAAGTCTTGATGATTATTAAGTGAGTTGATTAGAGGATTTAAACACATTAAGGGTTTAACACTTAGGATTAAAGTTATACACTCCATCCTAATAGAAGGATGCAGGCATAAACTTAATCACTAAGCCTTAAAGCCTTTAGGGTTTAGTCCCTGATTATGAGGTGAGAAGAGAAGACTCAAAGAGACACAAAGGTAAAAATTAAGTGGGGGACTAATCAAAACCCTAATCATTGTCATGCTTGGTTGTTCCTAAGGTTTGTGAGGTTAACAAGAGAAAACTTCAATGGAACCACCAGGAAACAGATGAAAGATCAGGAGAAGCAAAGTAACTTGCTTCATTCAAGAAGTCAAGTCACTTGAAGAAAGAAAGTGAGAAGGAGGAGAATGAACAAGCTCAAACTCAAACACATGACAAAATGCAGCAAGGATGCATGAAAGAGATGAAGAGAAGTTATGAGAAGTGAAGGCAAATTCACTTCTCAAAGTCACTTACCACCTGAAAAGTTAAGAAAGAAAACACAATGCAATGCAAAATGAGATGAAATGGTATGATGAAAAACCAAACCAGAAGCAAATACATGATGTTAATGATGCTATGAGATGCTACAAACCAGAAACAAAACATGTGGATGATCATACAAACTTATGGATGCAAATGAAGCAAGTTAAGACACATGAGCATACATGAAAAGTTATGAGATGCATATGGCATACAACATGGCAAATGAAAGATGCAATGATCAAACATGCTTTCAATATGTCTTATGATGTTAAATGAATCACATGGATGCATAAAAATATCATGGCAAGTCAAGGCATGAATGCAAATGCAAGATGGATGCATATGAAAGCCCAAATTAGGGTTTATGAACAATACAACAAACAAAAGCCAAAATCAGAAGCAAACAACATTACAAAAAAATTGAAAATGCACTCAAAGGACCCCTAATTCTATACTAACTCACTGCCCAAAGGAGAGGTCTCAACTCTTAACCTAGTTCAAGTTATGATTTTTTCTAAGTTTCCTAGGGTTTTAGGGTTCCTTAACAAGAAAATTATCAAACAAATTGAAAATGAAAGATCAAATCATGGCCATTTAATATCACAAACTACATGCTAAACACAATGCAATGCAAAAAGAATCAAGGTCCAACTCTTTAGGGTTAGGCAGAAATGATTTTTTGGAAGTTTGGATCAAAATAATGCATAAAAATGATTTTAATTCCATGGAAAATTCTCAAAATGCATCAAGATCAAAAAATAAATTTGGTTTGAGGGTTGGACAATGTTTCTAAATGTTTTTAAATGCTTCATGAATTTTTTGGTGATTTTTAAATACCTAAAAGCATTTTTAATTAATTAATTCTCATTAATTAATTAAAAAGAAACTTTTAAATATTTAAAAATACTTTTTTAATGCTAAAAATGAAAATAAAAATATTTTTGTGTTCTGAAATTAAATAATAACTTGTACAAAAAATTTCAGATTTTTTAATGTATTTTTGCTATTTTAAATAAATTGTACAAAAGAAATGGAAAGAAAATAAAATAAAACAAAATAAAATGAAAAGTAATCTGATCCAATGCATGAGATTCAAAGCTGGGAGGAGACCATTGACTTGGCGCGTGAATCAAAAGACAGGATGCATTCTGACTTAATTAGGTTTTACGAATTAATTAATTGGATTTAATTAAACTAATGGTGATTAGGGCTAATGAGGACACATCTGGGCCACACAAACGCGCGCCAGGTCAACCAAGTCAAGGCATCTAACGCACCAGATTCAAATGTCCATTAATTACAGGGATTAGGGTTAAGCACCTTCAGGTGACCGGAGGGGAACTCCGGTCATCTTCTCCGGCGGGTTGAAAACCCTAGATCATGATTCAGGCCACTATTCTTCAAATTAAACACAGCACAATGATCCTCTAACATCCTAGAATACAAATCCACCCTCAAACATCATTTAAACTCCAAGAATCATGCAAATCGAAGGAAACAAATTTCACGGGTGAAATTTCAGAGCATCAGTACAAACTCATTTTTTACTCATTTTCGATTCTAAGAACATCCTCATGACCAGCAAGACATAAGCTATCAATTTATAACGAAAAATGCAAGCTCTGAGAGAAAAAGTTCATGGCTATACCTGAGATGGAAGCTTCTGTTTCTGGGCTTTCTGAGCTATTCTTTGATGCAGACTCACTCCAAAGGTTCCCCTGGTGCTAATGGCAAGCTTGGATTGAGCTTAAACAAGATATTTTGAGAGGTTCAAATCTAATATATCAGAAAATGAGGTATGTGTGTATGGTGTTTCAAGCTCTATCAATGGCTGATTCTGGTTCCTTTTTGTGTGTTTGATTTGTTGGTGAAGAAAAAATGGATGTTTGATGGCTGAAAAATGAGTTTCGAAAGAGGGAAGCTTCTTGACAGTTTTTGTGGGGACTGAGTTCTGGCTTGTCTCAAGGGCCAATGCTGTGCTATATCATTCCCACAATGTGTGAATAGGCTGAGGGCAGGTCAGTAGGGGTGGCTGTTTACTATTCCATGAGTATGGGAGTTTTGGCCAAAAAGTCAATGTGATTGGTACTTGCAGCATGGGCTATGGCAGCAGCAGTTTGAGGTCATGTCTGGCTTCAGCTTGGGTTAGGGACAGCCCTTGGATTGCTTGAGAGTGACTGCAACATATGGATCATGAGCTATGCTAGCTTTTGCAACTTGCCCACTTGTGCTTTCTTGAGATTTTATGCTATGTACATGAAGCATTCCTTGCTGAATTTTGTTACATGATGTCTCAATTGGTCATGGCAATGCATAAAAATCAGTTGGTAATCACATGACCCCTTTGGAAAATGACTTTGCCAAAAATCCATCTTTTGCACTTGTAATGAAAAATGACTTAGAGATCTTTGAAAACCAAAGCAAGCAATGCAAAATTCCTTGGGCCAATTCTGTTTTTTAGGTCATGTATGATCATGTGATGAAGCTTTGAAGCCATTTTGAAGTCACTAGAATGCTTGGTACATGATTTTGCAAATTTCTCATTTGGTGCATAACTTGAAATTTAGTGATTTTTGCCAACTTTGATGAACCATAACTTTTGATCCAAAATGAATTAGGTCATGTTCTTGTACTTTTTGAAAAGGGAAAGATCTAATCTACAACTTTCATGACCAAAGTTTTTCCATTTGAAGCATTTTTGGATCAAAAAGTAAGGGTTGAAAAAGTTGCATAAAATGACATTTCATTAAAAGTCAACCTTGCCCTAAAAAGTCAACTTTGCAAAAACTTCAAGTTCTTGAATTTTGTGAACTTCAAACTTCTTCCATGATCAAATAAAGATCAAATACACTCAAAATGATGAAGATCACCCCTTGGTTGGGTCATTGGGGGCCTCAGATGCCCTGATTTTGCACTGACTTGTCCAGAAAGTCAACTCTTGATCAGATGACTTCCCCATGGAATTTCTTCATAAAAATTGATATGCATACTCCCTATACCATATAGAGACCAATAGAAACAAGAATGACCAAAAATTTTGAAGTTATGGCCTCTGAAACCAAAACCCTAATTTTAGGTCATCTGTGTAGTCAAACTTGGCTCTGCCTCCATACCAATCCCAGTTCTTGTGATTCTTTGGCATTCTTGACTTTGAGAAGATGTAATATGATGCTTGAACACATATAGACCCCTTTGAAGTGATTGATGACTTTTGGAGTGGCTCAAGAAGCTCTTGGATTGCTCAGATCACAAACCCTAGATGCAGATGACTTAGAACCAATGCAAAGACTCAAAATTGTGGTATGAGATGTTATGATTGTGTTTATGCATATGAAATGATCACAAGCCATGGTGTGAATGGGTGAGGGCAAATTTGGGGTGTTTACACAGAGCTTTATCAATGATAAAAAGTTCCATGGGCAACACCAACTGGACTTGCTGAGGAGAGGTCTAGAATCTTCGATCGATCCTAGATCTTGACTTATGCACGTATGCTTGTTTGTTTTTGAAATGGATTCCATAATGATGGAAATACGATGCAAATGTTTATGCAATGATATGAAAATAGAAATGTAAATGTTGGGGATATGAAAAGTTGTTTTGTTTATGTATGCCAAATGATGTTGATGATGCATAATGATGCATATGATGTGTTGATGTAAATGATGCATAATGATGCATATGAGTGATTGGAATGATGAAAGGTGCCAGCTTGGTGGACTTTGGTCTTATAGTTTCCAATAATGATAGGACTTTGAGTGGGTGGAGGGTTCGATTCCCCGACACACGATCTTCGACGATGTATTGTCAGAAGATGGATTTGAATGCTCTAAGTTTGGTCACTTGTTGACAAGCGAAGAGACTTGATTGACACCCTAAGATTGCTTTTGCTTTGAATGGTAACCAACATCTGGCAAGATTTTCTTGTTCAGCTGGGGAGTAGCGATAGGAAAATTTGCTCCTTGTTTTCTTTCCCCAAGCCTGTTGGGTATTTGAAAGAATTCTGATGGGGAAGCTTTGAGAGTGACCAAGCCATGATTTACCCCTATGTCTGGATTTGATATGCGTCTGCCCCTTATTGAAGATGATTTGCTCTTGATTGAGCTATTGAAGATGATTTTCCCCTTACTGAGCTGTTGAGGGTCTTGCCTCTGATTGAAATATTTTGAAGATTTCTTGATTCATGTTAGCACCAATGAAGTTCAAGTTCCTTTTTTGTTGCCCCTTGTTGGGATTTCTTTGATGTCAAGCACTGATTTGAAATTAAATTGTTTATACATAAATGGTAATGTTAATGCAATGTTCAGGCTAGTTTTGAAAGAGTTAATTTGTTAAAATGATTGTGGTTGTGTGACGAATGGACCGTTAGTCCAAACGAGGTGTTGATTTAGAAAGTGAGTGAAATTTTCAGCAAGAAGAATATGCTATCAAGATTGAAGATTAGAAGATATATGGGAGTCAGTTTACGCAACCTTGCTGGTAGCATGCTTTCAGAATAAATCGTGCCTCAATTAGGACTTTCGAGGGTTGTAACGTGGCCTGGTTCATGGTTTGAGAAACAAAGGATATACGGGTAAAATGATTTGTACCCACCCCTTCTTTGTAATGTTCTCCGGTCCTACGTTCAGTTAACTCTACACATGCACTCGTTTTGACATTGTAAGAGCGAAGATGAAGCTTTAAGGTTCGCTTGGAAATGGCAGTCATCTTATTTTGATGGATGTAGGTGACCTTTTGATTCTTGATTTGGTGGTCACAAGAACTTTGTTTTGTTTTTGCTGAGGATCTGAGATCCTCTTCTTGTTTTATTCTTCTTTTTTTTCCCGCTTAAATCTCCCTTTGGGTGCTCGATTTATCGGTTTTCTTGATTTCTTCTTTTTTGTTGCATTTTGTTGAATGTTGTGTCTGCTAAGTCATTTGTTGATGCTCCTCCGACGGGATATCTCATCTTTTAATTTGAAGGTGTAGTCAGGTTAACTGAAAAACTACCCTACCCCGGGTTAAGTGTAAGGGTTTGTATCCGAAAGAAACTCCTACTTCTAGGCTCAAAGTGGTTGACTAGGGATTAACTCATTATCTCTCCAGTGTTTGGGGATTTGAAAAAATGCCTGTACATCATTGACGAGGTTTTATCCGAAAGCATACCACAACAGTTATGGGTATTTAGTTTTCATCCTCCTCCCTCAAATCTTTGCTAAAGGGAAGTGAGGGAATATTTTTGTGATTTTGTGATAAATGATAAATGACGAGCGAATGTGAATAGACTAATTCAAAACATGAATAAAAATAATATTAACAAAACCAAATATGAACGACAATGTTCAAAGCAAATGGTACTTAAACAAACAATACAAAATAACAAGAATGCGAAAATGATAAATGGCATATGATGGCCTTGATTTGAGGAATGAACTTCTCTTGATTTGCCTTGCTTCAAAGTTGGAGACTATTCAGCTTGGTCTTCAGCAACCCCTTTAAAAGCTTTCACTTGCGGCCCCCGTGCGGCGGCATTGGATTGTTCTCGGCATTTGGATTCCTTTGAGTGAAGTTGAGATCCTTAGAGTCAACCAAGTATTGAACCATGTGCTTGAATGCTTTTTAGTTCTCAATTGTGTGACCTGGAGCACCTTTGTGAAACTCACAATGAGCATTGGCATCATAGTCTCGGGAGGTACCAGTTTGTCGTGGCATATCCCTCAAAGTGAGAGATCCATTTGCCATCAACCCATTAAAGATTTCTCCATATGACATAGGAAATGAATCAATGTTTATGTCAGGTCCCCTTTGTTGATTTGGAGGGCGTTGTTGAGGAGTGCGTTGCTGTTGTTGTTGACCAGGCTGTTGTGGATAAGCCGGTTGCTAGTATGGATTAGGTGCAACCATAGTAATTATAGGATATGGACATGGTTGGTAAGGCATCTGAGGAGGAAAAGGAGCTTGAATGGCCTGCTGATAAGGCATTGGAGGAATTGGCTAATAAGGCACAGAAGCATATTGCGAAGTAGCAACATATAGATACTGGTAGTAGGGGATTGAAGTAGGCACACTCTGTTGAGGTTTCCCACTTTTAGTAGAAATGGCATTTGTTTCGCCCTTCTTGTACCCGTTGAAAGGTTTTTTGACTCCAGTTTGGCTGCTAGAACCTCTTTGAATTTTTCCACTTTTCAGACCCTCTTTGATTCTTTCCCCGACAATCACCATGTCTGAGAAACCAGAAGACACACTACTTATTAGCTTTTTGTAGTATTTCCCTTGCCAAGTACCCATGAAGATATCAATCAGTTCACGTTCAACCAATGGCGGATGCACTCTGGAAGCTAACTCCCTCCAGCGTTGTGCGTACTCTTTGAAGGATTCGTTCTCCTTTTGAGCCATACTCTGAAGTTGAGTACGGTTAAGAGCTAAGTCAGTGTTGTAATTGTATTTATTTTTAAAGGTATCAGATAGATCAAGCCAAGTACACACATTGATGCGCTAAAGCTGCATGTACCATTCTAGAGACGCTCCAGACAGGCTGTATTGGAAGCAATGGATCATGAGCTTATCATATTTAGCATGAGCGACCATTTTTCTGCAATACACTCAAGTAGAGTTCAGGACAATTGAGGCCTTTGTATTTCTCAAATTCGGGTAGCCAGAACTTAGAAGGGATCACAACATCTGGAACTAAGCACATGTCTGAGGCACTCAAAGAGGTTGAATTGTGTCCTTCCGTGATTTGGAGTTTTTCAGCTAACTCGCGTCACATCTTCATAGCTTTGGATTCTTTAGCAACATGAGGGTTGGTGATTGGAACAACAATGTGCATCTTGTACTCAACTTGTTGATCCTCTTATGTAGGAGGAATCTGGACATGAGTTGGAATAGGTTGAGCTGGAGGAATAACACCAACAGTAACACCAGAGGTAGGTATTGGATGAGAAGCGACTTATTCAACAGTAGGAGTGAAGCCTAGAGGAAAACCATAGACCAAAGGATTTGGAACTGGAATTGAGTGTGTTGTGTGCGAGGTAGATCCTTGCACGAGAACATTGTTCCTTATGGCAGCAGCTTCGCGAAGTTCCTCCATTATGGCCAGGGCTTGTATATTCTCATAAATTTGGTTGATCTTGCTCTTGAACGAGTCAAACTCTTCCCTCATAGAAGCTTGCTCTTGTTTAATCTGATCCATCAGTCTTCTAGTGTTGGCTCGAGTTAGATACGGGCGTCGGGAAACCAGCTTGATTTACTGTAGGTGAATGATCAGAAAATGAGCTTACAGTTTTGGAATGAAATTCAAGATGAATAATTAATGCAAATGAAATGATATATAATGTCAGAATCTAGGATCACAATAACAGGGTCTGGTATTAATCCAGAATTTTGATAACAGGAACTCATGAGTCTGAGGTACAGATGAAGGTTACTCTGATCAGGAACTCATTGGGTAGACTCTAAGGTTTTAGGGACCCCAAAGTTATCAATTCATATGGTTGTTCATCACACACGCCATAAGCATGACAGTTTATTGACTCCCCCATGTGAATCTATTTTGGGTGAGACCTTCGTATCGACAACCCACAAGAGCAAATTTTCTCGGGAACCCATACTACGCAACCATCAACATGAGGTTTAAACAAAGGACTCAGAGTTATGGACTTTGCTCAATTGTTTGATGCATATGTCAGCTCTTGACAGTCAATCAACTCCATTGAGAAAGTCTATTATGAGTGAGATCTTCGTATCGACAACCCACGAGAGCAAATTTCTTGGGAGCCCATACTACGCGACCATCAATCGATGTTTTAACCAAAATGGTTCTAAAGGTCCTCAGATTCGATGACCCTAATTAAAACAACTGAGCACACATGCCAAGAGCTTGACGGTTGTCAGTATTATCATTAGAATCTACTCCAAGTGAGGTTTACGTATTGACAACCTACGATAGTGGTTACCTCAGGAGCCCATACTACACAACCTCGCTAACTTATGTTTGTACTCGTAAGCCCGGGTATAGAGCCTTTCCCTCAAGTTATTTTACGATCAAAACATCAATCCAAATTATAGTACCAAGGAGCCACAAGATATATAATATGGAATGAGATAAAGAAAGAGATAAAAATAAACGCGTAAGAATAAAAAAAGAAAACATCCAAACAAGCGTGGAAACCTATACTAGGCTTGACTCACATAGGGGTGAACCACTCCACAGCAGAGTCGCCAACTGTTGTACCTCGAAAAATACGTCCTCTCGATCTAAAGAGAGAACCGCACGCTGGGCAGACATGAGAGTCACCACCTAATTCTCATTCATTCCCGTAAGGGGAAAGGGAAGATATAAATAAAACCCATCTAAAGAGAGGATAAAGACAAAGGTCTCGCAAACATTGCCTGGGTTCGGAAGTCGGTTATGCAGGGGGAAGGTATTAAGACCCCCTACATCCATCGTACTCGATGGGAACCATATAATTTGTCACGCGCGAAAGGATTTCTATGCTTAATGAGTTACTTGCTAAGGGAAAAGAGATTATGTCATAAATTAGATTAATACTAGGTGCTCGGCAAAGAACGAGATCCTTGTACCTATGTACTCCCTCGTACAATGGGAAAGTCAGACCCTCGTAGTTCGGCCTACTACGGGTGATTGGTTGTGTGTTTTATTACCTTTCTTCTATGAAAGGATTTAGGAGTCGAATTGTACTATAGGCTTTGGGTAGAGGTGATTATTCCGAACCAATAAGTCGGATGTCTTGCGACGGAAATAATCGGAGTGAGTAACGAAAGCTCGTAGTACTCCTTTCTACCACTTAAGGCATGTGGCGTACAATTATTCTTGTATTATTAATGTGTTTTATTTACCTACGACCGCTTGACGTTGGATCAAGGGTTTGCATCTAAAAAGAAACATTTTGGTTTTTTGAGGTTAGGGGGTAAATGCAAATGGAGTTTTATTTTGTGGTTTGTTAGCGAAGGCACATTGCGCTCGGCTCGCAAGGTTAAGTGGATCTTAGTAAACGAAACGATAACTGAAAAATAAAGTGCAAGTGTGAGAGTGCAACCACTTGGCGTTGGACCAAGGGTTCATGAACTAAAACGATATCTAAACTAGTTCCTAAGGGTGCTCCTTGCGATCTAAACGATAAATGCGGAAATAGTAAATAACGTACATGAAATGGGAGAGGGATACAAAATAAATTACACGGGATTGCGAGAAATAAAAGGTCTCATTGTATTTTTCCCAATAGAAAGCTTGTGTGTGGTTTCTTAACTATTTGGAGGCGTTGGACCTTTTTATTTGATCAGAGGCGTCGAAATGTGGCTCTTTAACTACCTTAGAACCGATTCAATGTTTAAAAACGTTCTATGAGGAGTCGGGTGTTAATTTGTATTGAAGTGCAAAAATAAAATAAAATAAATAAAATAAAATGAAATTCAAAATAAAGAGGTCTCATCATTTAATAGAGATGTCAAGTCGGCTTGCGAAGAATCTCAAGATATTAGATGTTCATCGACCATAAAATAAAAATAAAGCAATTAAATAAAATAAACTAAACTAAATGGCCTCATATTGATCAAAATTTCTGATTTAATGAAATCGAATATAATTTGACCATTTAATATATCATCGGCCCTAACAAAATTTAAAATCAAATTAAAAATAAAGAAATTAAAAAATCTAAAAAGAAATAGGGTTTGCTAAAAATAACAAATAAAAACAAATTACTTCTAAATAAAATATAACAATTAAGTAAAATCTTCTCTTTTATTATTAAACCAAAACAAAATGACAACCTAAATAAAAAAAGGGTTTTGCGCAGATTCTGGGTGTTTGGATATGAAATACGTACGGGTTGAGCCCACAAAACAAAAAACCTATTATGTCAATTAATTAAAAAAAATAAAGAAAACAATAAAAAAGAAATAAAAGAGAAAAGTTCAATGTAAAACGAAATCTTGTTTCCATTTTTAATAGACAAACAAACAAAAATAACAATTATAAAACACAACTTGTAAAATAGCAGAAATCCACCCCCTTTAGAAAAGAACAAACTCAGCGGCGACTATGCTTCAACGGAGGGACACTCCGCCGCAGATCTCTTTCTCAGATATTTTGGTTCTCGCGATTTCTATGTGCGTTTATGGTTTGATGTCGGCGTCTCGGTTTTGTGTGGATATGCGGTTCAGATTTCGGGTTTGGATCTGTGGTTTGGGTGAGTTTGAAGGTGGTTTGCGGTTATTCAGTGAGGTGGTTGATTTCTGAGTTAAGGGTGGTGAGTAATGGAAGGAAGTTTTGGCTCTGTGTTTGATTTTGGATTGTTGCGTTTGATGGAGGATGCACATGTTATGAGGGAGATGAAGGTTGAGTTTGAGATGGTTGATGTTTGGTTTCAGAATGATGGTTTTGAAGAAGGTGGCGTTCAGATTCACGTAGCTTCGACTCAGGTTTGTTTTTTTGCGGTTCGTGTGGTATGTTTCGTGAAGGTTTCAAATCGGTAGTTAGTTGTTCGTTGGTTTGTGTTTTCTACGTATTGTATGAAGATGTTTGGTTGATGCGGGGTATTTTGTTTCGAAAATGGTTTATGAAGGGTGGTTGAGTAGAGTTTGCAGGTTGATATTAAAAGGGTGCAGGGATTTTATTGGGTGGATTTATGAAGAGTTATTTTTTTTTTTTGGTTTTCTCTTTTTGTTGAAGCTTGATTTGTTGATTTTTTGCAGAATTTTTATTGTGGTTGGTCAAGCTTAGAGAAAAATAAATGAAATGTTTATTAAATACAGAGATTTTAAAGAGGGTAAGATTGGAAAATTTGTGACAAAAATATGGAATATTGGGGATAGGACCGTGTTGTGCAGGCTGTGAAAAGTTTGTTGAAGGAGTGAGTGGTATATGCAATTTTGTAGATAGTATAGGAGATTGCCTTGTGTAAAAATTGGTTGTTAGTGTGCTGCAAAATTGGGTAGTGACTTGCATAAGGTGGGGTTAGTTAAAATATTTGGGAAATTAAAAAGAATGTGAGGTAATGTGTGTGCTGGTAATATTAATCGTAAATAAAAAATGGGGATTGGAGCACACTAATAAAATAATAATAATAATAATAATAATAATCATAATAATAATAAAAATAAAAATAATAATAAAAGTATGGAAAATAATAGAAATAAGAAAAAAGATTATTTTTTATTTTGTATAAAAGTAAATGGGCTTAAAAACGATGGGCCTAAAAAACAATTATAAAATAAAAAGATAAAAGAAATAAAAAAGAAAAGGGGATGGATTATGGAATCGACATATGGACGAACTCCCACTTATTTTACCAACACACACTCTCGACCTTGACAACATCAAACAAAACCTTACTCGATTTACTGAACAAACTGAAATAACATATTTTTGGATTTTTGAATATGGATGGACAGAAATATAAAAAAAATGGTACAAAACATAAGTCGATTCCAAACCTAAGTCAGTAATGTCAAATCCCAAAGAATTTTGAGATTGAATAGAACGAATCTGCTCAGCCATTTCCTCGAAACTAAGATTGACCTCAGCCCCCTGACCTTCCATGTCTTCCAGGATAGTAAACTGGTCATCTTGATTATCCATCTGATGTTGAGGAGCTCCTCCAGCATTAAAAATGACTTTAGGTTGGGGTTGAGGTTGAGGACCACCACCACCAAGAGCACCAATACCTCTGTTTCCATCCCGATTCCTATCAATCATCTCCCTCAGCCATTCTTGGTTCTGGTTTATACCAGTCACTAACATCATGAATTGGTCCATTCGGTTACGCAGCTCTGCCAGCTCAGTTTGCATTTGATCCATGATTCTGCTTCTGTTTTCTTTTGTGGGATACCTATGCACTCTTCGTGCAACAATAGTGCATGAAACAGAAGAGATGTTAAAGATCTGAGAATTATACTTGCAAAACAAACAAAGGGTGATATGTATGAAATGCAAAACTTGTGTTTTAATTATAAGGATATTCATGCCCCGGTTATGGTATCTATTAAAGAATCCATATGGCCTTTGAGGAAATTCCTTTTTGAGATTACTCTCTTCAAAGTTTCACACCTTTCCACAACCAATATTAAAGCACACAAAACTTAAAGGATCTGAAGTGACAACTGCATAAACACATGGCCCTAAGGCAAAAGTAAAACCCCCGTAGGGTTACAAGTCTTAAAAAACATCAAGCACACAAAAATAAATAATATTCCCATAACAAACATGTGGGTAATCTGAAATAGAAGAAGGAAAACAAACTAAATGTTTAAACTGCAAGAAGACTCTGGCCCTTCCTCTATGAAACACAGCTACATCCTAGCCCTCTTCACATCTACTCTCCTCCTAAGGTCTGCCATCTTCATGAGTTCTACATTCAGGCTTTGAGAAATTTCTTGCTGACCCCTATAGGCACTCTCCAGTTCTTCCATCTTAGAAGCGATCTGCAACTTTTATGTCTCTTCTCTCTTCTTGTACTCCTCTTAGTCTTGATTTCTTTGTTCTTGCATCCAGGTGATGGGTTGCTTGGCCTCCTAGAGGGTCTTCTTAGTCTTTCAGAAATCTTCTTCCCTTTTAATATCCATCAGTCCTCTCCTCTGAAAGTAGGCTTCTCTTTCTGCAAATTCTTTCTCCTTAGCTTCCTGAGCCACCTGTATTTTATGCAGCTTTTCCTCTACACCTTTATTGGAATGAGCCATTTGATCATATAAGCTAGTCATTTCTGCATTCTACACTTTTAACTCTCGCAACTGAGATTCCAGCCTTTGGTAATCTTCCTAGGGAACAGTAGCCTGCATAGAAACAATTTGGGGGGGGGGGGTTCACATCCTCGGGATATAATGGAGGCTCCACTGAGAAAGGCAATAATGTAATCCCCACACGTTCCTTCAACCAAGCTACAAAGGGTTCAAACATGTTTGGGTCTACCCTCCCAAATTCTTTCTTCCCTTTCTGAGTCTTGATAGCCCAAGCTTGAAATACCTTGACAACCATTTCCATATTCCCTTCAATAGGAAGATACAAAGATTCAGCCACTTCTTCCTCAGGCAAAGACTCTCTCAATGGATACCCAAGTTGTCTCCTAGCCAATACCGGGTTATAATTAATCAATCCCTTTCTTCCTATCAAGGGGACATTAGGGAAACCAGTGCACTTGACAATCATTTCCTTTCCTAATACATCTCTATTATAACCGCCAGCTATATCACCTGCAGTTAGCCCGATCAAACTCCAGGAACACTTCCATTCTCCTCGTAGTTCTTTAAATCGTCAAGACTTAGGCAACTGCTTAGCAAACCAGTCAACAAACAAAGGTGCACAACAGCTCACATGCCCTCCTTTTCTCTCGTTCCTATGGTGGACCCCATAATAGAAGTCACCCACCAAAGTAAGTATAGGGTTTCCTCTGAAGAAAATAGAGATAACTTATACACTGACATTCCCCTGATCACATGGAAACAAGCTAGTTCCATATATCAACAAAGCCAATTGTACATTGAACTCTGCCCACCGGCCTTCCTGTGCATGGACCAAAGCTTCTTGAATAAGTACATCACAAGACAACACATTTCCCTTGCTATTTCTCAACCCAAACTCTACTTTATTCAATGGTAGATGACATCTCCTGAAAATCTCTTCCTCTTGGAGAACCCTCCCAGAATTGTAGTAAGGTTGCCTCCCACTAAAAGGTATCTGCAACATGCTAGAGAACTCCTCCACATTGGGTGCCAATACATAATTAAGAAATACGAAATAACATAGTAGAGCATTATAAAACTATAGAAGGGTATGAAGATTACTTCTCTGCTCTTCTGTAGGCTGCGGAAAAATCTAGTGTACATTGTTCTTCCGAGGGATTGTAGTAATTTCTGCCATTTGGATGCAAGTAGCTAGAAGATACCAGAACCGGGTGTAAATAGAAATGCAACCTGAGAAATGAAAACACAAAAATGTTAATATGCTATGGCATGATGCAGATGCAATGCAAGGCACATATGATCAGTCTGGAACTGTCTAGAAACCAGATATCAGAACCAAGTGAACAGAAACCCCAAATCATCTAGATATCAACCCAAATAAGAACTCATATAGCAACAGATAAGTCAGATCAAGGATGAGAGCCAGATAAACTCAAGAACTCCAGGATCAAAGTAACCATATCAAAACACACAATACTGCACTAGTAATGAGGGTATGCGGAGGTCAAGGGTTCCTGTAAACCTGTAAACCCCTCCCAGTCTCACGGGTGTGCTCCGGCTCAAACATCACAGACTCTCAAAGCCGAATAACAATAATACGTTCACCATTTACGAGAAATAACTCATGACTAAATTAGGGAATCGATTAATAATTATGTACTACTCAGAGAGGTCTCAGCATGAGTCCAGGAAAAACAAGCATCCCTTATAAGTCCTCTGCTTCAAGCGCTGAAATCGAGAAACAATAGTACATTCATCCTGAAGGGTACAATACTATCGTCATATGACCAGATGCTTTAACTGAGTTCCTATAAGAGAACCAGGCCATCCTATGCGAGTTCCAATTGGGTCCTCGGGTGCGAATGGGTTTGCCACAGAAAGTGGTCTGCCATTGTCACCACTGGAGAGGGATATTTCCACACGGTTCTCAATGATCGGTCCCCAGCCGCACATAACTATCAAGGTCGTGTAATGAAGTAGAGAAAACCCTTATATCAAGACACTTCCAAGAAGTCGTGAATCTGGGTGTGAACGCACTAATAACCCTATGACTAGATGCCACAACGCTAAGTCCTATGGTGCACTCAAGCCGGGTATTTGGCTAACCTCATCTCACCACTCACAATAACCCCCAAGTCCCGCCAAACAGAAAACCAGTCCACACAATCCAGTATATATATATATATATATATATATATGATGCATGAAAATAAATACTGAAAAAATGTAAATAAAGCTGTAAATAAAACTGTAAATAAACAACAGTAAAATACACAGGCAACAACAAAAAATCAAACACCCAGTAAAACAGAAACACACAAGCGCTAGGAGAGACTCTCAAGGGGAACAAGAGAAACTCTGGTTAGTAAACATTCCCCAACAGAGTCGCCAGCTGTCGCTCCCTGGATTTCCATTTTAGTACAAACGCGAAAGTGGCGCGGAAAAGGGTAGAGTCGCCATCCAAACATTTTTATCCCGAAGGAACGGGAATGGTAATGCTGCACAAACCGAAGAAAAGAAAAGGAAGGACACAGGTCTTGCGAACCAAAGAATATGGGTTCGGGAGTCGGTTACGACCTGGAAAGGTATTAGCACCCAAAATCGTCCCCCGTACCCGACGAGATCCATGCTTGCAAAGAAATTGTTTCAAGGGTGAAAGAATGAAGATGCTACAAAGAAAAGGAACTAAATTGGATTAGAAAAGAAAAGAAAAGGGAAAATGTAGGGAAAATAAAAGAGTGCTCGAACGGGCCTTACCCCGCTGCCTGTGTACCTCATCTGGACATGAGGACCAGAGTCGTTGTAGTTTCCCTAACTAGGGGATGAAAGATTGCTTGTGTCTTAAGGCTTGAACTGCTTATGCCAATGCTCAGGTGTTGCAGGCTCGTCTGGCACGAGTAAGTTATCGGCTTTTAAAGAGACAAGTAGGAGCAAGTTCTTACATTGTGAGTGAAGGTGATGAGAAAAGAAGTCCCGAAGGAAAGACGTTTATTGTTTGTTTGTGTCTTTTAGAAGTTTTTTATGAGTGTGGCATAAGGAAGTGAAAGCAAATCCTTTTCTAAGGAATGTATCATTATTACCACATCCCTAAATAGAATGAGTAACAAGTCCACCAAGAATGAAGAAGATCCTCAAACTTGTTTCCTAAGATTGGGGTTTAAATTCACTAACTTGTTGAAATTATTAAGTGTTTTGTGGATTAAATGAAGAAATGTTTTTATACTCTTCTTTGTGAATGTAGTCTCATGATTGAACTTGTGCATCAAAGATAAACTTATGCCACCACCAAGTTAGGATGAAGAAGAGTATCCATGGAATAAGGCTATAACACAAGAGACCACTTCAATCCTTATTAAAGTGTTTTTTATGTTTTGTATGAAGATGAGAAGAGAAGAGAACCAAAGGAGCAAAAGGTAAACAACTAAGGGAATCTAACCATCCTAGAAGTTGTCATTCAAAGGGTTGGTCCTAGGTTAGTGAGGTTTGAAGTATATCATAATGAAGAAGAAGGAAAGAAAAAGAAAGAAAAAATAAGAAGAATGAGATTCAACTTGCTTCTCTTGAAGAAGTTAAGTTGAACTCAAAAGGAAAAGAAAGGAAGTGAAGTGATGGCCTAAAGCACATCTCAAAAACAAATAAGAAAGCATTAAAAGAGAAGAGAAAAAGATTTGAAATGTGGAAAACAACCACACTTCACTTACCATTGCACCTACATGGTTAGAAGCATACTCCAATTATAAAAATCTAGCAGAATGATCAAGCATTATCATGTCAACAAAATCACATAATCAACATACTCAAAGCTTCAAGCAAACAAAATCACCAAATATGCCAAATATTGGAAACATACAAACACACATGTCGAGGAAACACAAACATACATCAATCAGTATGCAAATCACTATAAACAAGCATATATAATGGTAACATACTAATCCATGGGGAATAAAGAAGATATGTAAAGCAAATAACTCCACAACAGCTCAAAAATTCCACTCTGCTTCAGTGTTAACTGGTTAACGGACCTCGACCTTCAGCAAAAAGTCGGTAAAACAACGCGTTAACCGGTTAACCTATAGCGTTAACCAGTTAACATTGAGCAAACAACAACAAATTCTGTAGAAAAAGTTAGTTTCCAAACCAGCTTATTTCAATAATCTTTGGCAACTCAGTAATCAATCGTGCACGAAAATAACAACAAATTCAACACTAATCAACACCAATAGATCTACAAACATCATCACATAGATTAATTCAAAAATCAACCAAACAACACAAGCACATTATGGATCTACATCATGAACATGCAAATAAGCTAAAAACAAAGGTAGATCTGAAATTAACTAACCTACAAAGCTGAGATTTGCTTTAGTGAGTGTTGTTCAATCTGAAAATGATGAATCTAGTAGAGAATTCCCAATATCCAATGTTCTTCTTCACACACAATGCAAAATAAATGAAAGTAGATGAACTTGATGCAAAAGCTTAATCCAAAATCACTTCCAAGCAAAAATTCAAATCTAAACCAGTAGCAAAAACCAGAAAAAAAGGATGTATAGAAAGTAATGAATGAAGGTCTAGTTCCAAGATCAACAAATTTCAGTGCAAAATTTGATGATCTTCAAAGAAGAGGAACTTTGAGTAATGAAGGTTTGAAGAGGAATGAGAGAAAATGTGAGAGAGTTCTAAAAATTCAGAAATGAAAAGTATGAATTATGAGAGTGTGTGTTGGTTTGGAGGGAAATGGATATATAGAATTTAGGTTTGGGGCCCAAAAATGTGGTTTGGAGTTAGCTTAGAAAGGTGATTAGGAGTTGGCTTTGGAATTAGGTTTGGTAAGAATTCTAGATCCTTCCCCACAATATTCAAATAATTTGAGTGAATTAAAATCTGAAAATTGGAATTGGAGCAAAAAATATGCATGCCTTTCTTGCTGCAGAAATTCTAAATTCATAGCCGTTAACCGGTTAACCCATAGCGTTAACCGGTTAACGCAGGCGAAATTTGAATTTTTTTTCCTCCCTTAGGTGGGAAACTCCAAGAATGCATCTGCACCATCCATTTTGAGTAGATCGTGATTCTCATTCCTTTTAAAACTTTGATAATGACTTTGAGCTTGTAAAATTGTGAGAATATTTTGTGAGCTTCTTGCAACACCACTTGGCTTATTTTTTCTTTGAAATATCAAATCCGCTAGATAACTGATCATATGCCCTATGCTTGTAACTATGAATTTAATGACTCATTTTTCTATGCCATATGCTAGGATATATAAATGACATGATGTGCTGTATGATATGCAAATAATGAGAAAAAAGAGTGATCAAATTTTTGGGTGTTACAGAAGACAAATCCACTTCCGAAACATGGCAATTCGTCTGTGATCATGGTAGGTGGTAACATGGAGGATCATTCTTTTTCTGCAGTCATAGAGGACGATTATGGTTTAGAAGATGATCATGGAGAAGAGATTCCATATGACCTTTGGGAACTGTATCTGGAAGACCCTGGATCTTATTCTGAAGGAGAAAATGCTTATGAGTCTTTTAGAACTTATCTGGAGGTCGGTGCCATCATTGAAGATGATGAATATGAAGAAATTCCTAATTTTGTTACGCACATAAAGATTTTCAAAAACTGGATTGTTTTTGATGTTCCTTCTGTTATTCATGATTCAAAGTAATTTGTTTTATTTCCTTTCAAAAATCCTTTCACTCTGCCCAAGGTGAAAGTGATGTTTGTCGGGCTTTGTTTCAAATTTTATCATCATCAATAAAATGTTATTTTGTTATTTCCATACGTATTTTTCCATTTTGCTTTATTCTGAAAAATGGTAACATAAAAAGCCTAAAAAATATAATCAATGTTTATCTGTATAATGCTTACACTTTTGCTCATACTCTAAAATTAAAATAAAATCATTGTGGAGATTGATTGATAAACCCATTGAAAACAATGATCCTTAGCCCACTCCCAACTTTGAATTCCCAGTGTTTGAAGTTGAGGAAGAGGATGTTGAAAAGATTCCTAATGAGATTTCTAGGTTGCTTGAGCACGAGGAGAGAGTTATTCAGCATCATGAAAAGTTATTGGAGATGGTCAACTTGGGTTCTGAAGATGATAAGAAAGAAGTCGAGATTGGAGATTTTCTTGGTCTTGGTGTTAAGAAGAGGGATGTAGAACTTCTTAGAGAGTATGTTGATGTATTTTCTTGGTCTTATCAGGACATACCAGGTCTTGATACTGATATTGTGGAGCATAGATTGTAGTTGAAGCCTGAATGTCCACCTGTGAAGAAAAAGTTGAGAAGAACTCATCCAGATATGGAAGTAAAGATTTAAGAGGAGGTTCAAAAGAAAATTAATGCAGGTTTTCTTGTGGCATCTAATTATCCTCAATGGGTGGCCAATATTGTGCCCGTTCAAAACAAAGACAGAAAAGTCCGAATGTGTGTTTATTACAGATATTTGAATAAAGCCAGTCCAAAAGATGATTTTCCATTACCACACATTGATGTGTTGGTAGATAATAAGACTAAGTTTGATGTGTTCTCCTTATGGACGAATTTTCCAATTATAATCAAATAAAGATGTCACCCAAGGACATGGAAAAGACCATATTTATAACTCCATGTGGAACATTCTGCTATAGATTGATTCCCTTTGGATTGACGAATGGTGGTGCGACATACCAAAGAGCTATGACTACTATTTTCCATGATATGATGCACAAAGAAATTGAGGTATATATTGACTATATGATTGCTAAGTCGAGGACTGAAGAAGATCATGTTGAACATTTGCTGAATTGTTTTTAGAGGTTTAGGAAGTTTAAGCTTCGTTGGAATCCGAACAAGTGGATGTTTGGTGTATGTTCTGGAAAGTTGTTAGGTTTTATTGTCATCCAAAAAGGCATTAAAGTTGATCCTGATAAAGTGAAAGCTATTCGGAAAATACTTGCTCCAAGAACTGAAAAACAAGTAAGAGGATTCTTGGGCCGTTTGAATTATATTTCGAGGTTTATCTCTCACATGACTGCCACATGTGCTTCGATCTTCAAGTTGCTTTGGAAAGACCAAGGTTGTGTCTGGACAGATGATTGTCAGAAGGAGTTTGAAAGTATCAACGAGTATCTGCTTGAACCTCATATCTTGTCTCCTCCAGTGGAAGGTAGACCATTGATTATGTATTTGATTGTGTTGGAAGATTCCATGAGTTGTGTGCTTGGTCAGCAAGATGAATCTGGAAGAAAAGAACATGAAATTTACTACTTGAGTAATAAATTCACTAATTTGAGTCTCGGTACTCCATGCTTGAAAAAAATTGTTGTGACTTAGCTTGGGCTGCAAAACGTCTTCTCCAGTATATGTTGAATCATACAACTTGGATGTGTATCCAAAATGGATTCGATCAAGTACATCTTTGAAAATCCTGCTTTGACTAGGAGCATTACTCGTTGGAAAATGTTGTTAATTGAATATTATATCGAGTATCGAGCTCAAAAACCTATAAAAGGTAGTATGTTGGCTTACCATTTGGCACATCAACCAATTGATGATTACCAGTCTATCAAGTTTGATTTCCCGGATGAGGATGTGATTTATTTGAAAATGATAGATTGTGATGAGCCTTTGATTGAGGAAGGGCCGCAGCCTGGATCTCAATGAGGACTATTTTTTGATGGTGTTGTGAATGCATGTAGAAAAGGAATTGGGGAAATCATCATTACTCCCCATGGTTCACATATTCCTTTTGCTGCAAGGTTGACTTTTCCTTTACCAATAATGAAGCTGAGTATGAACCTTGTATTTTGGGTCTTGAAGAAGCTATTGATTTGAGGATTAAGCATCTTGATGTGTATGGAGATTCTACCTTGGTAATTAATTAGATCCAGGGTAAGTGGGTAACTCATCAACCCTACTTGATTCCGTATAGAGATTATGCCAGGAGAATATCAACTTTCTTCACTAAAGTTGAGTTTTATTATGTGCCCCGCGATGAAAATCAGATGGCAAATGCTTTGGAAACTATAGCTTCTATGATAAAGGTTCACCAGTGGAATCATGTTCCCATGATTAGTGTGATATGGCTTGAAATACCAGATCATGTGTTTGAAGTTGAAGAGGTCCATGATGACAAGCCTTAGTATCATGATATTAAATGTTTCCTCCAGAGTCAGGAATACCGACCTAGGGTATCCAATAAAGATAAGAGGACTTTGAGGAGATTGGCAGGCAATTTCTTCCTGAATGGAAATGTTCTTTATAAGAGGAACTTTGACATGGTCTTGCTCAAATGCATGGATAGACACGAAGTAGACATGTTAATGAAAGAAATTCATGAAGGATCTTTTGGTACTCAATGCTAATGGGAATGTAATGGCAAAAAAGATGTTGATAGAAGGTTATTATTGTCTGACAATGGAATCTGATTGTTGTAAGTATGTGAAAAAATGCCATAAGTGCCAAGTGTATGCTGACAAGATTCATGTACCACCAACTCATCTCAATGTTATTTCTTCCCCGTGGCCTGTCTCTATGTGGGGAATTGATATGATTGGTATGATTGAACCCAAGGCTTCGAATGGACATCATTTTATTCTTGTGGCTATTGACTACTTCACCAAGTGGGTGGAAGCGTCATCATTTTCTAATGTGGCCAATCAAGCTGTGGTTCGATTTATCAAGAATAACATTATCTGCAAATATGGTGTTATGAATAAAATCATTATTGATAATGGTTCGAACTTCAATAACAAGATGATGAAAGAGCTTTGTGAAGAATTCAAAATTCAACACCATAATTCTTCTCCTTATAGACCGAATATGAATGGGGTTGTTGAAGCTACGATTAAGAACATTAAGAAGATCATTCAGAAGATGGTTGTGACATATAAGGAATGGCATGAGATGCTCCCTTTTGCTTTGCATGGGTATCGTACATTTGTCTGCACTTTAACAGGGGCAACCCCTTTCTCACTTGTTTATGGTACAAAAGCAGTGCTCCCCAACGAGGTTGAGATCCCATTAATGTGAGTTCTTATGGAAGCCAAGTTGACTGAGGATGAATGGTGTCAGAGTAGATTTGATCAGTTGAATTTGATTGAAGAAAAGAGAATAAAAGCTTTGTGTCATGGTCGGTGTCGCTCCCCGGATTTCCATCCTGGTACAAACGCGAATGTGGCGCGGAAAAGGTTAGAGTCTCCAGCCAGGCATTTTTATCCCGAAGGAACCGGAATGGTAATGCTGCACAAACCAGAAGAAAAGAAAGGAAGGATACGGGTCCTGCGAACCAAAGAGACTGAGTTCGGGAGTTGGTTACGACCTGGGAAGGTATTAGCACCCCAGATCGTCCTCCGTACCCGACGGGATCCACGCTTGCAAAGAAATTTGTTTCAAAGGGTGAGGGGATGAAAGCTGTTGCAAAGAAAATGATCTGGAACTGGAAAAGGAACGAAAAGGGAACTGAAAAAGAAATGAAAAGGAAAAAATGTAGGGAAAATAAAGATTGTGCTCGAATGGGCCCTACCCCGCTGCCTACGTACCTCATCTGGACAATGAAGATCAGAGTCGCGGTAGTTCCCCTAACTAGGGGTGGAAAATATTGCTTGTGTCTTAAGGCTTGAACTACCTATGTCAATGCTCAGGTGTTGTAGGCTCGGACGACGAGTGCGTTACCGTCTTGCAAAATGACAAGTAGGAGCAAGTTCACGTACAAAGCGAAAGAGGAGAGAAAAGAATTCCCGAAGGAAAGACGCTTATTGTTTGTTTGTGTTTTTTAGAGATTTTTATGAATGCGTCACAAGGAAGTGAACTCGAGCTCTTTTCCATGGAATGTGTACTTGTCACTACATTCCAAGATGGAATAATAGAACAAGCACACTCAAGTAAGGAGAAGATCCCCAAAACTTGATTCCAGAGATTAGGGCCTAAGCTCACTAACTCATTGAATTTATTAAGTGTTTTTTGTATTTTTGATGAAGAAGTGTGTTTTAAGATTTTCTTGATGAAGATGGTCTCATGATCAGACTTGTGCGTCATGATGAACAAGCTTGTACTATCCCAAGATGGGAAAACTACAAGTGTTTCATGGAATAAGGCTATTGCACAGGAAACCACTTCAATCCTTATTAAGGTGCTTTTTATGGTTTTTGTTTTGAGATGAGAAGAGAAGAGAACCAAAGAGTTCTTAAAGGTAAAATTCTAATGGGGGACTAGCACCTAATGTTATCATGCAAAGGAAATCCTAGGTTAGTGAGGTTTACTATCCTAAAGAAGAAAGAGATAAGAAGAAAAAGAAAAGAATGAAGAGGAGAAGAAGGAGAAAGGATGGCCTAAGCCCCAACAAACACAAATAAGAGAATATCAATAAAGAAAAGAGAAGAGATAAGAATTGGAGATGTGGGAATCATATCCACACCTCTCACTTACCAGAGCCCCTGAAATGGTTAGTAGCATAAGCAAATATCATGACAAAAGCAAATGAGAACAAATGAAACACCAAATGGGCATAAGATCAAACCAAAGCAACACAACCAGAAGTGGACTCCTAATTACAAATGCCAATTGCAAATACACAACACAAGAATGAGAAATGGACTATACAATTCAACCTAAAGCATTATGGGTTATCATGACAAAGTAAGACAAACATGAGATAACACAAAGCAAACTAAGCAAACCAACACCACAAACCTCAAGACCAGAATCCTAACATGTCAATAATGTGCATAAGTAACACAGGGGATGAAGAGTAGAGGTATACAAACTCAAGCATTAACATCATGAGAAGCAAAGAAGCATAAGAAGTGAGGTGAACATGTACATAAGTGAATGAACTTCAAAAGTAAACAACCACAAAATTTCTCAAGATACAAACATCACAACATGATTAGAGCGGTATCCACATCCTAAAAGGGGTCTAAACAACCTAAGGGGAATCGTACAAGGGCCCTCCTAACCTAAGGATTAATCACATGACCAAAACGGATGCAAAAGAGGATAAGCAAAGAACAAAATTCAAATCAAATCAAGCATACATCCAAAAATTCTACAAACTTGCACTAAGACTCTTCAAACATACCATATTAACATGCCAAAAGAAAAGAATCAAAATCAGAAGCTAAGCAAGTCAAATAAATGCCTAAACATGGATTAGGGTTATGAAACTTCATGCACAAGTTAAAGACCACAAATAATCAAGAAAGCTTCTAAAAATCAGAAGAAAAATCATCAACAAACTACATCTCAATATGAATCAATAGAAAAAAGAATCAATTTAAAATTCAAATTTATGATCAAGATAGAAATTGTACAAGATAACATGCTTCAAAAATGAATAAGAAACAAATAATAAAAGAGGAAATTAATTCCAGCGTGGAAAATGAAAATAAATGGAAAATAAAAATATCAAAAATTAAAGAAAATTCAAAATATCAGTCATGATTTTATTTGGAATTTTTATGAACCTCTAGCTATTTTAAATAATTAAAAATCAAGCTGACAAAAAATAAAAATAAAGATAAAGAAACAATGGGCCAGGGTGCACATAGCAAGGAATTCAGTTCAAATGCTTGGGCTCACAAAACAGGGGGTACGAATAGAAATTAAGCCCAATGGATTCTCAGTCAAACAAAAATGAGAAAGTACGCACATCTAAAGGCTCACAAACAAAGTCAACAGATCTAAGGGCTTATGTGAGAAGTCAGCAAGATTGGAAAGTATTCAGATCCAACGCACCACATTTAAATTCACTAATTAAATGAAATCTGACGGCCATGTTTTAAAGTTATGGAAATCCTGATTAACCTAGATCTAACAGCCAGGATCTAATCTGGACACACTAAAACCCTAATTAACCCTAACCTAAACCCTACCGGCCGGAGAAGCGTCGATCGTCTTCTTCGGTGAGCCCCAAGTTGCAGAACCCTAAACCTCCATGAAAACGAGCAAATCGCACATCAAAATGATTCTTGAACCAAGCACATCACAAATCAATCATCAAAATCACATAAACTAACACACATAAACTGAATCGAAGAGAAATAGTTTGGATCTTAAAAAATCAGATCCTCAGCTTGACCTCATTTCAACACCATTTCAAAAACAAATTACATTATCAGACTCAGGACCACACGCAGATCACAATGCACACAAGAGAATTCAATCCAGGACGATGAAATTTGGAGCATACCTGAGTTTGCAGATCTTAGAATTTCACCAAGAAAACCAATCTCCAGCTCCAGATGAACTTCTTGTGACCTATATTCACAAAATAAATGTGAAGGAAACCTTAGAGCAGCTTGAATCTTGCTCTATGAATGAAACTGAGTTGAGATTAGACTGGTGCAAAAATTCCTCTATTGCTCAAAGTAAGGATTGTTCTGTGATCTATGAAGCTTCAGGAAGAAGAATATGAAGTTTGTTTGCTGAATGAAAGCCTGGATGATGAAATTCGAAGGAAAATGCAGTGAGAGCAAGAACTTGAGAATGGTCAAATGGTGTGGATCTGAGGTGAAATAAAACCCTAGCCAGCTTATAAAGGGTGCATGCTTTCAGTGTTTTGAAATGCAAAGGGAATGCACGTGAGGATCATGAGGGAGGATCAATTTGCAAAAAATGCAAGAGTGGTTTGATGGAGTCATTTGCTCGTGCTATGCATTCCTTTCTTGCACATGTTCAACTCTCATCTAGCCCTTGATTCATAGCTAAAACCCTCCTGGCCCTTGGATATGAGAGTCATGCTTTGTGAATGATCATGCAATTTTGCATTTAGTGAAAAAACTCTCATTCCATACATGATTTTGGTGAGATTTCTTGAGCCAAATGACTTCCATGCTATGTATTATGGTAGAGTGACCTCAATTTGTCCATAAGTCAACTTGGAAATGAGCTATATGCCTTTTTGCATTTGGTAGAAACTTAGATTTTAAGGTAAACCCTAAAAACCAAGTGAACTTTCGAAGGCCATATCTCTTGATCCATGAGGGCTATGAAAATGCACTTGTACTTTTTAAAAATGGGAGAACCTACCCTAAAACTTTCATGTTTAATGGAAATTCATTTGAGATCATCTTCAACATGAAAGAAGGCTTTGAAAATTAGGGCAAAAGTTGCCAAAAATGGAAAATTTCATGACAAACCATATGCCAAAAATGGAAACTACTTCAAAACCCCCTGATTCTTGATCTTTGACTTTTCCAAAACTCTTATAAGGTCATAAGGACATCCCTTGACTTGAAAAATGGGGTTGGACCCCTTGGATTCTCACAGTTGACTTTTAGAATGCACAGTTGACTAATTTCTTCTCATGCAAGCAACTGATGAAATAGCTGCCTTCCACAAGGAATTTTCTCACCAAATTTCATCCCTAGGATCCTCTTATCATATAAGAGACTTTGCCCATATGAAATGGCCAAAGTCACAGAGAAATCATGCTTGAAAGTGAAACCCTAATTTGGGAACCATTGTGTAGGAGCTTGCCCTAGCTTGGATTCCCTGATGATCTCCCAACTCCTGGGCTTTTGTAAAGGATATTGAACTAGTGAATGTCATGTAGACTCTTCATGGGACTTGGACAAGTCCACTGGGCCTTTTGCTATAGCTTGTAATGCCTCAAATCCACCCATAGTTGATCATATGCCTAATGCTAGAACATGAGAATGTTATGCTTTACTTTTCCTATGCAAAGATGCTAAGGACATGACATGCTTATGATGATTATGATATGATGATGATGCTTAAAAAAGAAGAGGGCAAATTTGGGGCGTTACAACTGCCCCTATTCAAGCAACTGTTAATCTGAAAAGGACGGTAGCACGGGCTATCGACCGTTCAAGATGAACAGTTGTTGAATACCAAGAAAACCCTGAAATTCGCACTCTGAGGGAGAATGCAAGTGGGAAATAAACCCAACCAAAGGACGCTTTGGTGACTGAAGTGAGGAAAAAGAAGACAAGCTCCTTTCATCTTGAACTGTTACGCCAGATAAGGATACTTAGACAGACGAGTCTTCTTCGAACAAGCCTGTTGCGCCAGGTGTTGGACACCCGAGCCCTCATCACATATACTTGTTATGCCCGAAACTGGACATACGAGCCCTCACGCGTTTAGCAACATATAATCTGAGACGGACGAACCTCCTTTGGATAAACCTGTACGCCAGGACCGGTGATGCACTTAAGTCTGTGGGATAGACATACATAATCAGGATAGATGAACCCTTTTCATATGTTATCCGTGGACATATGGTCTGAGACAAACGAGCCTTCTTCAGATAACCTGTTACGCCAGGTGTGATATTAGGATTTGACGAACCCTCTTCACAAATCTTGCGTAGACAAGTGGTGCTTGAGACAGACGAACCTCTTCGGATATACCCGTTACGCCAGGACTGGTAACCATTTTGACATTTAATCCCACTGTCAGGACTTCAAACCTCCTCAATACAGACGAGTATTGGATTATCATCCAGAGAACACAGATGAGTGCCATAAGTCAATGATACAAACTAATATCAGCCGATGATCTAAGAAACACAGACGAGCGCTTCAAGCGATGATACAGACGAATATCAGCCACTTGTAGATACGACTACCAGAAACCCAACACAGACGAGCATTGGAGTAGCAATACAGACGAGTACCACAATGATTATCAAATCAACACAAATGAGCATGAGGGATGATACAGACGAGTATCCATCAATGCAAACGAGCTTTAAGCGGATGAAAAACGCAGACGAGCGTTGGAGAATGCATACGAGCATCACCTAAGTTCAAACACCGACGAGTGTCGAGCACCCAAAGGAAGTTACACACAAAAAAGTGCTGGGAAGTGCAGACGAGCAATAGCACCTACAAACCCTGGGCGACTGTTGGGGAAAGAAAACAAGCAATAACCAAGTGTGAATACAGACGAGTGTTGTGGAATGCAGACGAGCAACAAATAAATGCCTGATTTGCAACAAGAATCCCAGCTTTGCAGGAGAGAACCAGATCAAGAGGCTTTGACAATGCCTAAACCTGACTGGGGATGAATAACTGTTTGTATCACCATATTGGCCAAAAATTAATTGTCAACCTCACTGGTGATATTTCAATGATGGTTGTATCTCAATCATGAAACTCTGCGGGGGGAATGACGATCTTCCAGCACGGCTGGGGAGCAGCTTGGTCAAATAACCTTTGCTAGGGAAAGAGTTCTGATAGTTATAACTCTGTGGGGAAAATGCAACGCTTTCAGCTGCCTGCTGCGCATACTTCACCTATGGACAGATGCTCTGCTTGGGGATTCCACCTGACCTAATTCAACTGGGGAAAATCTGCTCGGGAAGTTGTGACACTGTCCTGCAAAACCTGCAACAACAGAATACACATATGTGCCCCGGGGACTTGCGTGGTATGATTTGTTCATCCATCGTCACCCGAAACTCAAAGATGGTTTTTAAATGCTTCCCTGCAATATCATTTTTTTATAGAAAACTTCACATGTTTCAAATGCAATGTTAATTTTACCAAAAATTCAGGACATTTTTGCAAACAAAATAAATGCAACACGGCTTTTTGACTGAATTTTCATTTATTGAGAGGCCTCTGAATAGGCAAATTTTTACATTAGGAAGCAACCACCTGGAAAGAGGTAGCTACCATAAAATTGAGAAAATAAACTATCCTAATGGCAATGGGCACGGCATCCCAATGAGTTTCCTTCTTGCTATGACCAGCATGTCTTCAAAACTTTTCATTCCTGCCTTTGATTTCTGAAAAGATGAGGGGACTAATTCCTATCCTTCTGATATTGTCCGGTTGTTCAAAATAATGATTTGATTCAGACTACCCGGATCGCAGTTGTTCGCTTATTCCCTCGTTTTGCGTGGATCGCCCTTTTGGGTTTTCAATCCACCGGGATACCCTTTTTTTTCTTGAGTTGTCCGATATGGCTTTTCAACTCAGCGAGTGTACATTTTTTTTTATTTTCCCTAACTTTTGCCCGAGCTTTTTATGCGAAGTATTTTTTAACTGCGTCCGAGTTAACAGGGGATTGGAAATCTTCTCCATCCATAGTGGTGAGCATCAGTGCTCCTCCCGAAAAAACTTTCTTCACTATGAATGGGCCTTTGTAGTTTGGGGTCCACTTGCCCCTGTGATCTGAACCTGGAGGAACGATCCTCTTGAGCACAAGCTCTCCTACTTGATACTCCTGAGTACGTACTCGTTGGTCGAATGCTCGCTTCATTCTCCTCTGATAAAGATGACCATGACAGATAGCCGCTAATCTCTTTTCCTCAATTAGACACAACTGATTGTATCGAGCACGTACCCACTCAGCCTCATCAAGCTTCACATCCATCATCACACGCAATGAAGGAATTTCTACCTCAACAGGCAAGACTGCCTCTATGCCATATACTAATGAGAAAGGAGTTGCCCCGGTTAACGTCCTGACTGACGTTCGGTATCCATGTAGCGCAAATGGTAACATCTCATGCCAATCCTTGTAAGCGACAATCATCTTTTGCACAATCTTCTTAATATTCTTATTAGCCGCCTCTACCGCATCATTCATCTTTGGTCGATAAAGAGAAGAATTATGATGCTGAATCTGGAAGTCCCGACACAATTCTGCAATCATCTTGTTATTCAAATTAGAACCATTGTCAGTAATGATTCGCTCGGGCACTCCATATCTGCAAATAATGTCTCTTTTTAAAAACCTGGCTACCACTTGACGAGTGACATTGGCATAAGACGCTGCTTCAACCCACTTAGTGAAGTAATCAATCGCGACCAAAATGAAACGATGACCATTTGAAGAAGTAGGCTCTATCTTCCCGATCATGTCAATGCCCCACATAGAAAAGGGCCAAGGAGATGACATGACGTTGAGCGGGCTAGGAGGAACATGCACCTTGTCTGCATAAATCTGGCACTTGTGGCACTTACGGGCATATGAACAACAATCTGCATCCATTGTTATCCAATAGTACCCCGATCTCAACAACTTCTAAGCCATTGCATGTCCTCCTGCATGAGTACCGAAAGATCCCTCGTGAACTTCTTGCATTAACATGCTTGCTTCGTGTCTATCCACGCATCTGAGAAAGACCATGTCAAAATTCCTCTTATACAAAACCCCATATGTATTCAAGAAGAAGCTAGCGGCAAGTCGTCTTAAGGTCTTCTTATCGTTGGATGATGCCCCAGCTGGGTATTCTTGTTTTTCCAGGAAGAGATTGATATCATAGTACCAAGGTTTCTCATCAGACACTGCGTCTACAGAGAAAGCATAAGCTGGTGCGTCAAGCCGGGAAATGTCAATCCTGGGTACATAGTTCCAACACAAGACTTTGAAGAACGAAGAAAGAGTAGCCAATGCGTCGGCAAATTGATTCGCATCTCGTGGTATATACTGAAGCTTAACCGTTGTGAAGAACATCAACAGTCTTCTGGCATAATCTCTATAAGGACTTAAGTGTTCTTGATGTGTATACCACTTTCCGGTAATCTGATGATAACGAGGGCTGAATCTCCAAATATATCGAGGGTCTTAATCCGAAGGGAAAGTGAACTCCTTCAGGAGTGATAAGAACAACACCAACTCCACGTCTGTTGATATTGACTGCCCCATCAAACATCAGCATCCATTTGGATTCAGGGTCTGGCCCTTCCTCCGGAAGTGGTTCCTCGCAATCTTTTGCTTTGAGGTACATGATGTCCTCATCAAGGAAATCAAATTTAGTCGGCTGATAGTCATCTTCAAGGGGCTGCTGTGCAAGATAATCTGACAATACACACCCTTTGATGGCTTTTTGGGAAGTATATTGTATATCATACTCTGTTAAAATCATTTTCCACCTTGCAACCCTTCCAGTCAACGCTGATTTCTCGAAAATATACTTGACAGGATCCATTTTTGAGATTAACAGTGTGGTATGGGTCAACATATACTGTCTCAGTCGGCGAGCAGCCCATACCAAAGCGCATCAAGTTTTCTCGAGCAGTGAGTAACGGGATTCACAGTCGATAAACGTTTTACTAAAGTAGTAAATAACATACTCTTTTCGACCAGACTCGTCATGTTGTCCTAGAACACACCCCATTGACCCTTCTAGCAAAGTCAAATACATGATAAGCGGCCGTCCTGGAACTGGAGGCATTAGAATCGGAGGTGTCTGCAAATATTCTTTTATCTTTTCAAAGGCTCTTTGACAATCCTCATTCCACCTGACCGTTTGCTCTTTTCTTAGCAATTTGAATATTGGCTCACACGTAGCAGTTAGATGAGATATAAACCGTGAAATGTAGTTCAATCTCCCTAAAAACCCGTGCACTTCTTTTTCTGTTTTCGGTGCAGGCATATTTTGTATTGCTTTTACTTTTGCAGGATCCACCTCGATTCCTTTCTGACTAACAATAAAACCCAACAATTTTCCGGAACGCACTCCGAAAGTGCACTTGTTTGGATTCAACCTCAGCTTATATTTTATCAATCTATCATACAACTTTTTGAGATTGACCAAATGCTCTTCTTCGTCCCGGGACTTGGCAATCATGTCGTCCACATAACATTCAATTTCCTTGTGTATCATGTCATGGAACAATGTGACCATAGCCCGTTGATACGTTGCCCCGAAGTTCTTCAACCCAAAGGGCATAACCTTGTAGCAGAATGTACCCCACGGGGTAATGAACGTTGTTTTCTCCATGTCTTCCGGTGCCATTTTAATCTGATTATACCCGGAGAAGCCATCCATGAAAGAAAATACCGAGAATTGAGCAGTGTTATCTACCAGCACATCAATGCGTGGTAACTGAAAGTCATCCTTTGGACTTGCTCTGTTTAGATCCCGATAATCATCGCACATCCGAACTTTGCCGTCTTTCTTTGGTACGGGCACAATGTTAGCTACCCAAGGTGGGTAACTAGTTACAGTAAGGAATCAAGCATCCCACTGCTTCTGAACATCCTCCTTGATCTTCATCACCATATCAGGACGAGTTCTTCTCAGCTTTTGTTTCACAGGAGGACAGTCTTCTCTTAGTGGCAACTTGTGCACAACGATGTCAGTATCTAGTCCTGGCATATCTTGATACGACCAGGCGAAGATATCCATATACTAACGCAACATACCAATCAAATCCTTCTTTACCTCGGCCTGCAGACTGGCCCTAATCTTTATCTCTTTCTTTACATCTTCAGTCCCGATGTTGATGATCTCTATCTCTTCCTGATGAGGCTGAATGACCCTTTCCTCTTGTTTCAACAACCTGACCAATTCTTCTGGGAGTTCACAGACTTCCTCAACCCCTTTATCAGCTTGGTAGATAGGATTGTCGAAGTCATGCATGGTCATAGCAGGAACGTTATCACTAGAATCCAGATGATCAACACTGCACAAACGATGTGATTATTTCAGAATCTGTTCTTTTTCAAAGGAGACGCAAACACACAAACACGAGAAAAGGAAAAACAATGCCATTTTATTTTTTTGTGAAAAATTTTAAAACGAAAGAAAGAGAACACGATTTGCCTGAAAAATGTCCTTTATTTCATGGTAAAATAAATTCATTAAAAGCATGGTCGCCCTACAAATGGATCTGTGCACCTTGGGCAGAGTGCAGGATTGACATGCAGCATGATAAAAAAGAAACAAGTAAATTACTTTGATTGCCAGGTAACTTGAACGAAATCCTCGGCAGACCAGTTCTGGAGCTCCTCCCCCAGTGCACATGGGTGAATCCAACTATCCCAGTCGCAGTCACTGTCCCCTTCTTCACTTGTTGCACGAATGTTGTTGTGATCTAGCATTCCATTGCTTGTGAAAGTTATGGCCTTATTATCCTGAGGCCAGTTGGACCCACCAGGTTGGTAACCAAGACCGAACTTGTCATCCTTCTTTTCCAACTCCAGCAACTTGCCCTAGCCTTGGGCGCTTCCAGATTGGACGACTTCTTTGGCTTGCTTGTAGGAGTAGATGGAGGTCCCTTCCTTCTCGTTGTTCCTCTATGCCGGAGCCAAAATACTAACATTGACCGCTTCAAAAGCCTGACACAACGTTTCATGAATTTCTCCGTCCATTTCCACGTACTTAAAAGTTGACAGATGACTCACAAAAATGTCCTCTTCTCCACACACAGTGATCACCTAGCCATCTACCACATTCTTCAGCTTTTGATGCAACGTGGATGTCACTGCGCCTGCGACATGAATCCAGGGACTTCCTAGCAAGCAAATGTAAGCAGGTTGAATATCCATGACATAGAAAGTACTCTTGAACACTTGGGACCCTATCTTCACAGGTAGCTCAACCTCCCCGAACCTAGACCTCTGGGACCCATCAAAGGCTTTCATAATTAAGTCATTGGGTCGCAAAACAATGCCATCAACATTCAGCTTCATCAAGGCCTTCTTAGGGAGTACATTGAGAGAAGAGCTTGTATCAACTAACACATGTGACAGGACAGCACCCTTACACTCCATGGTGATATGCAGGGCTTTGTTGTGATTGCGGCCTTCAGAAGTAAGATCTCTATCCGTGAAGCCCAACCCATGGATGGCATTCACACTGCCTACCACATTCTCCAATTGATTAACAGTTATCTCTTGTGGAACATATGCCATCTGTAACACTTTCAGCAAGGCTTCCCAATGTGTCGGAGAACACATTAACAATGACAGAATTGATATTTTGGACGGAGTTTGATTCAACTGTTCAACTACTTTATAATCACTCTTCTTTATTATCCTCATAAACTCCTCAACTTCCCTTTCAAAAGTACCTTGCCCGGAAGCAGGAGTTGTCACTTCTTCGGTCGCTATCTGTTTACCTTTAGCCTTTGCAGCAACTTCAGCTTTAGGATCCCCTCTAAGAGCTTGAGGAGCAAAAAGACGCCCGCTTCTTGTAAATCCCCTAACTCCTCCGACATTCACCACAGTCGGGTCAATTGTTACTGCCTTACTCTCCACCTTCTGACCTTCCACATACACATCCGAGCCATAATGCCATGGGATGGCTTTGTCATCAGCATAAGGAACTGGCCCTGGAACAGTAATAGTAACAGGACTAACCTCTGGAACATAGATAGTCACGGGCTCTCTTCGGACAGGAACTTCAGTAGGATCAAAATAAATTGTTATGGTAGGCACACAGTTGCTTCTATCATCAACCTTATCGAACTGTAGCAACCCTTCATCAATCAGATATTGCAGTCCAACCTTCACGTCTTCACAGCCATTCACTGAACTCAAACACCCTTCACATTCATAATCACACCCTGGGAATACTTTTCCTTTCAGCAATCTGTCTTTCACCACCAACAATGAAGTCTTCACTTCTTCCACATTCAAAATGAAGTTTAACTTCTCACCGCTATCAACAACATTTATCCTGGCCCCTCCATGGTTTGGAATGGGGTTTGATGTAACATTAGGAGGCGGTGCAAAGTTAATCGCCTTTGAATCGATCAAGTCTTGAACCTTATGCTTCAATGCCCTGCACTTCTCTGTTGAAACGCGTATCTTGCGTTAGCGTCATACCCCACCGGAAGCTCGCCAGGTGGAGGTGGTGCTAAAGTCCTCAACTGAACCAAGTTCAAGTCTAACAACCTTTGTAACAGTGCCGTGTATGTCATTGGGATGGCTTCAAGCACCCTATTAGTTGGACGAGCTTGTCTCTGTTGATAGGGTCTTTGCTGATAATTACCGCGTTGCGGCTGTTGTTGTTGTTGTTGTTGTGGTTGGGTCTGTTGCACAGGACTTGATGGAATAGTGACAACTGCCACTTGCTCATATGATCCTCTGTATCCCCGGCCCCGACCTTGGCCGTACACAACATTAGTTTCCCCCTCTCTTATTCTCGGAGGTCCGTTAAAAGCTTTCCTCATACCACTTGAGCTACCTGCACCGGGGTCTTGAATCTTCCCCATCTTCAAAAGAATTTCAACCCTCTCTCCTGCTATCACGATATCATTGAACTTTGTTGCTGAACAAGATGTCAGTCTCTCAATAAACACCCCTTGCAGCGTCCCCATGAACATGTCTGCCATTTCATTTTCCAGCAAGGGAGGTTGTACTCTAGCAGCAAGCTAACGCCACCTCTGAGCGTACTCCTTAAACCCTTCTTTAGCATTCTGAGACATGGTCTGCAACTGAGTACGATTTGGAGCCATATCCAAATTATACTGATACTGTTTCACAAATGCCTAAGCTAAATCCTTCCAGCTTCGGATATTAACCCTGATCAGCTTCATGTACCACTCCAAGGAGGCCCCCACAAAACTATCCTGAAAGTAATACATCCATAGCTTTTCATCATCTGTATGTGCAGCAATTCTTCCGACAAAAGACTGGAGGTGAGTCTTCGGGCGAGCAGTGTCATTGTACTTATCGAAAGTGGGAACCTTGAACTTGTAGGGGATTCTAACCCCTGGCACCAAGCCCAAGTCAGTGATATCAAACCCTAGGGAACTCTGGGATTGAATGGCACGAATCTACTCATCCATCTCTTCAAACTTTCTGGTCATGTCAGCCCCTTGGCCTTCTGCCTCGTCCAGCAAAGTAAACTGCTCATTTGTCCATCCATTTGCACGATGTTCAGTATATCATTGATAATAGTAATCCCTGGTTGCACCATAGGGATCTCTACGTGACGGGCTCCAACCCCATTAAGGTTACCTCCATCTGCAGCCCCATTATTCCTGGCTTGATTGTTTTCCAACATCTCGCGCAAGCGTTCCTGAGTTTGACCCATCCCAACCATGAGGGTCATGAAGTTATCCATTCTTGTTCTCAAGTCAGCCAAATCTACCTGCATCTGATCCATTACTCTCTCTCTGTTTACTCTTGTAGGGTATCTGTGCACGGTTGGTTGTTTCTGAACCTTCTTAGGAGCTATAGTGCCTGAAAAGACATATACGTTAGAAAACTGATGAACTACCTGCAAAACAACAAACACGTTATATGCAGGCAATGTAATTATTCATGTTTCCAAGCTTAGGCATTCATATGCCCCAGTTCTGGTATTTGCTCCAGATAGCCCCTTTGAGCATTAATTTTCAAATTTCATCTTGAAGAGTATTCATATCTCTGCAGTCTTAGACAAACAAGCTTTGCGTACTCAGAAACGGTAATTGGAATTTAACATTGCATAACATGGATAACCCACTGGCAGCCCAAAAGTTAGAGCACAAACGAATTCCCCGAAGGGTTACAAGTCAATACATGAACAAAAAGATAAGGCAAGACTCCTATAACAAGCCTGTAGGTAGTCTGAACAACAATAAATTAAAATCCTAGACTAAAGACTCAGGTTCTTCTTCTGCAGCTATCACCTCTGTCCGGTTCTTCTTCACACCTGCTCTCAGCTTAAGCTCTGCAATCTCCTTCAATGCCTCCTCCAAGGCCATCTGGATCTGTGCCAATTGTTGAGTCTTTTCTCTTCGTATTTTGTGAACTTGTTCTACTTCTTCTTTCTTGAAGGCCATCTGTACCTCGAAAAACTCTTCCTTTTCTTTATACTTCTTCTGCTCCTGTTCCCTTTGGCCTTGCAACTAAATAATGGACTAGCGAGCTTCTTTGAGAGTCTTCAAAGTCTTCTTACTCTCCGCTTCTCTTTTTGATTCCATTAGACCCAATCTCTGAAAATGAGCTTCTCTTCCAACAAAGTACCTTTCTTTGGCTTCTAAGGTAACCTGCATCTTCTGTAACTTTTCCTCTGCTTCATTCTTAGCACGATTAGCAAGATGGTACAGGTTAACCATTTCAGCATTCTCTATCCGGACCTCGTGCAACTGAGCTTCCAATTTCTTATATTCTTCAAGAGAAACAATATTCTTACATGGCACCTCTTTGGGATACAATGGAGCTTCTACTGAAAATGACATGAGCACTTCTTCTACACGCTTCTGCAACCATGTAGCAAAAGTAGGATATGTCTTGGGATCTACCCTCCCAAAATCCTTCTTTCCTTTCTTCACCCTGTGAGCCCAAGCCTAGGATGCTTGTATGACCAACTCTTTGTTTCCCTCCATAGAAAAGTACAAAGACCCAGCTAAATCTTCCATACTTGGTGGATCCCTCAGGGGATAACCAAATTATTTCCTGGCTAAGACTGGATGGTAACTGATCACACCCTCTCTTCCTAGAAAAGGCACATTAGCAAAGCTTCCACAACTAACCTGCATCTCCTTTCCCAACAAATCCCTGTTATAACCCCAATCTATATCCTCAGAAGTTAGTCCCATTAGCCTCCTAGACCACCTCCACCCATCTCTCATCTCTTTGAAAGGGCCTAACTTTGGCAATTGCTTGTTAAACCAATCAGCAAATAATGGAGCACAACAACCCACTGGTCCACCTCTGCCTTTCTCATTCCGGTAGTGCACATTGTAGTAGAAATCTCCCAACAAGGTTGGTACATGATTACCTTTAGCAAAAATGGAAATCACCTCAAAACTTACAAACTCCTTTTCTCCTGGGAAAAGACTAGATCCATACACCATCAAAGCCACCACAGCACCAAAATCTCCCCACTTACTCTCTTTGGCATACTCTTCAGCTTCTGGTATAAGCACATCCCAAGGAAATCCTCTTCCCTCACTGTCCCTCAAAGCTTTCTTAACCTTAGCAGCTGGTATACGACAAACTCTGGATATGTCTTCTTCCTTGAGAACTACCTTTGACCCATAGTAAGGCAAAGTATCTTTGACAGTGTCGCTCCCGATAAATGGGACCGGCCCAGATAAAGGTACAGACGCGAACTGTCGGCGAGAGGGACAATGAGAACACACAGCCGTGAACTCACTGGAGATGAATAGAGTCGCCAACTAGGCATTTTTATCCCGGAGGAAAGGCAATGCTGCATAGACCTAGAAAAGATATGGACAAGACGGTAGCGAACCAGAGAGACTGAGAAAGGGGGTTGGTTACAACCTGGGAAGGTATTAGCACCCAGATTGTCCGTCGTACTCGACGGGATCCACGCTTAAAAGGTTTGTGTTTTAAAGGGGTAGTGTCAGTGCAATTTGTGTATAAAAAGCTGGAAAAGAATGTACAGGTGTTAGTGTAAAGGAAGTGTGAAGTGTATAAATGATGTGTCAGTGTAAGAACAAAGAATGAGGCTAGAAAGAGGGGGAATGTACAGAGACTTTTGTTCGATAACTGTTAAGTTATGCCTACGTATCCTCTCATGCAATGAGGAAGTCAGAACACCGTAGTTCGACCCAAAGAGACCGAAAGATGAATTGACCTGTGAACTGCTTACTTGTCTATGCTCAAGTGTATGACCTGTCTGGCTCAGGTGCAAACTGTCTTGCATTAGACGGAAGAAGCAAGTTCTCGTTTGTGAGTGAGTGAGGTGAGAAAAGAATCCCGAAGGAGACGATTATTGTTTGTTTTTGAGTTTTCAGTCTTTTATTGCTTTTGAAAGTTTGTCATAAGTTAATGAGCTTAAGCCTAAACCAATGGATTTAGTAAACTCATCACATCTTCCCTCTGATTAGGGGTAATGAGAATACCTTAAGTGTGAAGTCAGCTTCTCACACTTAAACACCATGGTGTAGGATTAAGATTATTAACCTTCTTGTGATTATTTAGATGTTTTTGGTGTTTTTGTTTAGTGTTAAGTAATGAGGTTAAGCCATAATCAAAGATTAAACAGACTCATTACACCATCCTAATAGAAGGATAATAGATGAGAAAGTTTAAGCTGAGGAAAGCTCCTCAACTTAATCCATGATTAGGGATTAAACTCATGACAAAACAATCCTTTGATTAAGTGTATTTTATTTAATGATATGATGATGAAGTGTTTTTTAGGGTTTGTAAGACCACTTGAGGGGGACTTGTCCATTAACTCTAGGGTTAGTCCTTCTTAACCAATTAAGGAAGAATTAGAACCCTAATGCAAGGCCCAAGTTACAAGTGTGATGTCTTGATAGTTATTAGATGGATTGATTAAAGGAATTAAACACATTAAGGGTTTAACACTTAGGATTAAAGTTATACACTCCATCCTAATAGAAGGATGCAGGCATAAGCTTAATCACAAAGCCTTAAAGCCTTTAGGGTTTAGTCCCTGATTATGAGATGAGGAGAGATGACTCAAAAAAGACACAAAGGTAAAACTAAGAGGGGAGACTAATCAAAACCCTAATCATTGTCATGCTTGGTTGTTCCTAAGGTTTGTGAGGTTTTCAAAAGGAGATCTTCAATGGAACCACCAGGAGGCAGATGAAAGGATCAAGAGAAGCAAAGCAACTTGCTTCATTCAAGAAGTCAAGTCACTTGAAGAAAGAAAGTGGGAAGGGGAGGAATGAGCAAGTTCAAACTCAAACACATGTAAAAATGCAGCATGGATGCAAGAGAGATGAAAAGAAAAGTTATGAGAAGTGAAGGCAAATTCACTTCTCAAAGTCACTTACCACCTGAAAGGTTAGAACAGAAAAGCAATGCAATGCAAAATGGGATGGAATGACATGATGCAAACAAAACCAGAAGCATTTACATGATGCTAATGATGTTATGAGATGCTACAAACATGAGACAAGGCATGGAGATGATCATACAAGCTTATGGATGCAGATGGGGCAAGTTAAGACACATGAACATACATGAAAAGTTATGAGATGCATATGGCATACAACATGGCTAATACATGATGCAATGATCAAACATGCTTTCAATATGCCTTATGATGTTAAATGAATCAAATGAAGGCATGGAATGTCATGGCAAGTCATGTTATGCAAGCAAATGCAAGATGAATGCATATGGAAACCCAAATTAGGGTTTGTGAACTATACATCAAACAAAAATCAGAATCAGAAGCAAACCCTAAGATAAAAAATTGAAAATGCCACTCAAGGGACCCCTAATCCTATACTAACCCAATGCCCAAAGGAGAGGTCTCAACTCTTAACCAATTCAAGATATGATTTTCCTAAGTTTTCTAGGGTTTTAGGGTTCCTAAACAAGAAAATTATCAAACAAATGGAAAATGAAAGATCAAATCATGGCCATTTAATCTCACAAACTACATGCTAAACACAATGCAATGCAAAAAGAATCAATGTCCAACTCTTCATGGATGGGCAGAAATGATTTTTGGAACTTTGGATCAAATTAATGCATAAAAATGATTTTTATTCAATGAAAAAATTCTCAAAATGCATCAAGATCAAAAAATAAATTTGGTTTGAAGGTTGGACAATGTTTCTAAATGTCTTAGAACATTTCATGAATTTTTTGGTAATTTTTAAATACCTAAAAGTATTTTTAATAAATTAATTTTCATTAATCAATTAAAAATAAACTTTTAAATAATTAAAAATACTTTTTTAATGCTAAAAATGAAAATAAAAATATTTTTGTGTCTTAAAAATTAATGGAACTCTTGAGAAAAAGTTTCATAATTTTTAAACAATTTTTACTATTTTTAATAAATTGTGGAAATTAAATGAAAAAAAAATGAAATAAAAATGAAAATAAACTGAAGTATGCAGGATGGAGGGCCAGGATTCACTCTGGATTCAAAATGGTTGACTGCGCGCGCCATCTGATGGACCATATTCAAACTGAATTAATCTCATTTAATTAAATAAATAATGGTGATTAGGGTTTAATGACTGCATCTCAGCCACACACACGCGCGGCAAGTCAACGGGTCAAGGCAATCCAACGCTCCAGATTCAAAATCTCATTAATGACATAATTAAACCCTAATGATTTTCAGGTGGCCGGAGAAGACCTCCGGTCGTCTTCTCCGGTGGGAACCTCACCTGAAAATCTCTAAAAACCTCAAAACGCAACAAAAATAAAATCCAAGAACACTGGAATGATCCCCATAACCCACTGAATCAAAACCCCATTACTAACAACATTTATATTCCCTCAAACTCATGAATCGAAACAAAACCTTTTTTAGGTCAGGGAGTTTCAGAACGCAATTAAATCCTTATTTTCCCACCATTTTCAAAACTAAAGACATATATGTGATCAGGGGAGCATGAACAACAACTTAAGAACTTAAAAAATGATTTCTGGAAAAAATGTTCTTGAGCTACCTGAGTTTCGAAGCTTTCAATTCTGCAACTTTCTGACCTCCCCTCTTGATGCAATCCACTCCACTTGATCCCCTGATGATGCTTGAATGCTTAGAAGGAGTTTAAGTTAGCTGGTTAGGGAGTTTGCACAGCTTCTGCTCAAGCTCAGGTGAAAATGGTGTTTGTGATTCAAGCTGTTTCAGGCTAAGGTAAAGGGTTCTTTATGACCAGGATGATGAATGGAGTAGGTTTATGAAGTTTGTTCAAGTGTTTGTGGCCTGTAGAATGAATTTCGAAGGCTTTGGCTTTGAGAGTGAAAAATGGAAGAGTGAGGTTCTTGCTGGTTTCAGGCTTAGGTCTTGCTTGTTCTTGCTCAGTGAAGCAAGGTGAGTTGATCAATGGACTTGTTTTTTGTGTTTTTGTGCTATGGAAGCAGATTCGAAGGAAAATGCAAGTGAGGGTGAGTTTGTGAATGTGTGTCTAGGGTTTGTTTCAGGCTGGCTCCTTTTGTGAAATGGCTAGCAAATGGATGGTATAAACAACTCCAATTGGTCAGATGATGTGACTTGGCCTGCTGTGATAGGTAAGTTCACTTTTGCAAATTGTCAACCTTTTTGTAAGAGAGGCATGGGCTAAGTTCTAGCTTGGTACAAGAGTGTGGGCTGGCGCAGCATGGTGTGTGAGTGAGGCTAGGGTGGTTCAGCAGCCAAGGCAACAAGTTGGTGAAAGTGTGATGATGGTTTTGCAAGTTGGTCATCTTTGGTTCACATGTAACTTTCTTGCCACACAAACCATGGGAAGTGAGAAATACTTAGTCCATTCTGAATTTTTGGTCACATGTGATGTTTATGTGATGGTTAGACATGAATTAGAGGTTACAAATGCCTTGGTACAAAGTTCTTGCAAGTTTCTCATTTGAGGCATAACTTGAAATTTAGTGATTTTTGCCAACGTTGACACACCATAACTTTTGATCCAAAATGAATTAGATCATGTTCTTGTACTTTTTTAAAAGGGAAAGATCTAATCTACAACTTTCATGACCAGAGTTTTTCCATTTGAAGCATTCTTGGATCAACAAGCAATGCTTGAAAAGTGGCCTAAAATGACAAATTCTTTAAAAGTCAACTATGCCCAAAAAAGTCAACTTTGCAAAAACTTGTAATTCTTGAACTTTGTGAACTTCAACCTTCTTCCATGATCAAATAAAGATCATATACACTCAAAATGATGAATATCACCCCTTGGTTGGGTCATTGGGGGCCTCAGATTCCCTGATTTTGTACTGACTTGTCCAGAAAGTCAACCCTTGATCATATGACTTCCCCATGGAATTTCTTCATGAAAATTGATATGCATACTCCCTATACCATATAGAGACCAATGGAAACAAGAATGACCAAAAAATTTGAAGTTATGGCCTCTGAAACCAAAACCCTAATTTTAGGTCAACTGTGCAGTCAAACTTGGCTCTGCTTCCATACCAATCCCAGTTCTTGTGATTCTTTGGCATTCTTGACTTTGAAAGGATGTAATATGATATAAGAACACACATGGATCCCTTTGAAGTGATTGGTAGCCTTTGGAGTGGCTCAAGAGGCTCTTGGATTGCTCAGATCACAAACCCAAGGTGCAGATGACTTTGAATCTATGCAGTGAATCAACAATGAGATATGAGATGATATGATTGTGTTTATGCATATGAAAAGATCACAAGCCATGGTGTGAATGGGTGAGGGAAAATTTGGGGTGTTTACAGCTGCCCCTATTCAAACATGAGTTAGCTGTGCAGGTTGTAAGCAACAGCTTAACGGGCAAACAAGATAACTTGTGGTTGAATACCAAAGACAGTCCAAAATTTGCACTCGCAAAATGAAGAAGAAAAGGGATATAGATTGTAAAGAAAAATAAAGTATATTGTAAAGTGCGGGCGACGGAGGACGACCGTCAAGCAGAGGACGACTGCTGGGTAAAGAGCAATGACGGGGACGGCCGACATGCTGGGAAAAGTGCGGAAAATAAAGCAATGACGGGGACGGCCGACATGCTGGGGATAAAAGAATTATGATGGGGACGGCCATCAAGATAAAGTTGTAAGATTCTCTGGGAGTTAACGAAACATGACGGGGACGGCCATCAAGTTCACGAAGTAAAGTAACCAGCGATGGGGACGGCCATCGGGTTAAAGAGAAAAGGGACCACGACGGGGACGGCCATCGGGTTAAAGAATAAATGAAATAAACAGATGATGAGGTACGGTCATCAAAGGTGAAGGACGATCACCTAGCAGGGGACGGCTGCTCTGTTGGGGATAAGATGAGGGACGGTCATCTATGGTGGAGGACGACCACCTGGCAGGGTACGGCTGCCGAAAATATCGCGACATAGGACGAATGCCGGATAGAAAATCAACGATGGGGACGGCCATCGGATGAGCATGATGGAGGACGACCATCAAGAGGTGGAGGACGACCACCTAGCAGGGGACGGCTACTCTCAAGGTTCATCATGACATAGGACGAATGCCAGATAACCAAAATCCACAATGGGGACGGCCATTGGATAAAATGATGAAGGACGATCATCAAGAGGTGGAGGACGACCACCTAGCAGGGGGCGACTGCTAAAATATCAACGATGGGGACGGCCATCGGATGAGCATGATGGAGGACGACCATCAAGAGGTGGAGGACGACCACCTAGCAGGGTACGGCTGCTCTCAGGGTTTATCATAACACAGGACGAGTGTCAGATAAAGAAGAAAATTTGCTTTGTTGGAAATCTACTGGGGAGTAGTAAACACGGACGAGTGTTTACAACCAAGAAAATAAAGCATAAGTGTTTGGATGTTGTGTATAGATTAAAGATGCGGACGAGCATCCCTAAGACTACGATACGGACGAGTATCGGGTAGAAACAAATACTGACACATGTTCAGAGATGATGATACGGACGAGTATCAACTGGTTAACAGAGAACACGGACGAGTGTTGAATCTGAGGGGACTTTTCTGGGGAATAGTAGACACAGACGAGTATCTATATTCAAGAAGACATAAGTGTTTGACATGGTGTATGGATTAAAGATGCGGACGAGCATCCTTAAGACTATGATACGGACTAGCATCATGTAGAAACAAACTCTTGACGCATGTTCTGAGATGATGGTACGGACGAGTACCAACGAGTTAACAACGAACAAGGACTAGCGCCGAATCTGAGGGGGTTTGAGTGATATGTACAAGACACGGACGAGTATCTGTATAAGAGTGCGTGGTGTATAGATGAGTGTTTAACTGCTGGGGAGAGTGACACGGACGAGTTTCAAAAGGAGAAGAGTGTAATATGAACAAGTATCTGGTATACAAAGTATAGATGACTGCGCTGGGGATATGACATGGACGGGTGTCAAAGGATTGTGTATGTAAGTACATGTGGGTGCAAAGAAGATGTCTTTGGCTTTCTGCTGGGAGTATGACACGGACGGGTGTCAGGAAGTATCTGTAATACGAGTGGTTTTGTTTGCACAGAGTGTTCAGGCGACTTTACCGGGGAAAGATGGCACGGACGGGTGTCAAAATGAGTATATACTGGTGTTTGTGGATTGTGAGGCAGCTGCTTTCGCTGGGGACTCTGGTGGGGATTTTTATGTACGTTGACAAACTGTCATTATTCACAAGTGTTGGTTTAAAACATGGCTTATGATTATGCTATGTGTTGGATTTTGCCGTAATGCCCCGTGTTAAAACGGAATGCTACGCTTTGTGGGTGAATATGATGCGAATGCTATGATTGTGCAAAGATACCAAACCGGGATTTCGGATCCCTGTCGCTTGTGAAGATCTTTGGCCGATCTGCTTGAAATAGACATCCCAGCTGGGGATGAGATCATTGGTAGATCTGATGAGATGTATCTGCTTGGGGATTCGGGTCACTGAGAGACCTATTCCAATAAATGAGAGACCCAGCTAGGGTTTGTAGAAGCTTTCTTCACTCTGTTGTGATTCTTCATGCGTTGCTCTTCTGGATAGAGGTTGGAGCTCTGTGGGGAGATAGCTCCCTGACTTTTGTACTCGGCTGAGGATGACAACTCAGCTGGGGAGAAAGAGAAATCATTGAGATCTCCCTAGGGATTCTGCTGAAGTAGATTCTTGGCTCAGCCGGGGATATGGGCGCCTTTTGTAATTCCTGGCAACTCTGATGGGGAGGAGTAATAAGTGGCAGACTCAGCTGGGAGGAGTCATGAAAGGCAACTCAGCTGGGGAGAGAGCACTTTGGGTGCTAAAATTGAATGTTGGTTTGCCAGCTTGCTGGGATGAAGCTTACATGCCCCAAGTTGTGTTCTGGATACCTGCAATCCTGAAAAAGATAGAGAAACGCACAAGATAATCCCGAGGTATCCCTTACTGGATTCCGTCATAGGAGTTAGGCACTTCTGAGAGTAAGTACATTTCCTGCAAGCATGTGACTTCACTTAAAGATAAACATCTGTATTTTATGCAATCAGTTTCTTTTAGACATCGGACGTTTTTGCAAATAAATGAAAATGTGCAAGACGAGACATGACTGAAAATCTGATTTTATTGATTCATATGCCCTGATTTGGCGAGATACAGTCAAAGAAACAAATCCCCTAGAATGAGGAGATATGTTACAAATTGAGAAACAAAATGCTGGCAATGTTGATGACGCTTTAAGAAGCTTCCCCTTTACTATGACTCGTATGACTTTTGACGTTCTTCTCATCTGGCTTTCTGAAGAATGTTGATTCTGATTGAAGTTTGATCCTTTTGAAGCTTACCAAGTTGTAGGTGATACAGACAAATTCAGAATGCAGTTGTTCGCTTATTCCCTTATTTTGCATGGATCGCCCTTTCGGGTTTTCGAGCCATCGGGATACCCATTTTTGCCTGAGCTGTCCAATGCGGCTTTTCAACTCAGCGGGTGTACATTTTTTGTTTATTTTCCCTTATTTTTGCCCGAGTCTTTTATTCTGTTTTTGACTCGCCGGGATGCCCTATTTTTGCCTGGACTTACATTCTGTTTTTGTGTCCAGCGGGTCATTTTTTACGCGAAGTATTTTTTAACTGCATCTGAATTCACAGGGGACGGGAAGTCTTCACCATCCATGGTGCTGAGCATCAGTGCTCCACCAGAGAAAACTTTCTTTACCACGAATGGTCCTTCATAGTTTGGAGTCCACTTGCCCCTGTGGTCTGTATGAGGAGGGAGGATTCTTTTCAGCACAAGATCTCCTACTTGGTACTCTCGGTGCCTGACTTTCTGATCGAAGGCTCTCTTCATTCTTTTCTGATACAGCTGCCCATGACAAATTGCAGCCAATCTTTTCTCTTCAATCAGACTCAGTTGTTCGTATCGGGCCCGAACCCATTCTGCTTCACTCAGTTTAACATCCATTAGTACCCGTAGAGAGGGTAATTCAACTTCAACCGGTAGGACTGCTTCCATACCATACACAAGTTGATACGGTGTTGTCCCAGTGGATGTCCTGATTGATGTGCGGTACCCATGTAAGGCGAATGGCAGCATCTCATGCCAGTCTTTGTAGGTCACTACCATCTTCTGCACAATCTTCTTGATATTCTTGTTTGCCGCCTCAACAGCGCCATTCATCTTTGGCCTGTAAGGAGAAGAATTGTGGTGTTGGATCTTGAAGTCCCGGCATAACTCAGCCATCATCTTGTTGTTTAGATTGGAACCATTGTCAGTAATGATTCGCTCGGGAACTCCATATCGGCAGATGATATCTCTCTTCAGAAATCGGGCTACCACTTGTCTTGTAACATTTGCATATGAGGCTGCTTCGACCCACTTAATGAAATAATCGATGGCAACCAGGATGAATCTGTGGCCATTTGAAGCAGTTGGCTCAATCTTGCCAATCATATCAATGCCCCACATGGCAAAGGGCCATGGTGAAGACATGATGTTCAAAGGATTGGGAGGCACATGCACCTTATCTGCGTAGATCTGGCATTTATGGCATTTTCTGGCATAAGCACAACAGTCTGCATCCATTGTGATCCAATAATAACCTGATCTCAACAACTTCTTAGCCATGGCATGCCCCCCTGCATGGGTACCAAAGGATCCTTCGTGCACTTCATGCATCAACAAATCTGCTTCCGTCTTGTCAACACATCTGAGGAGTACCATATCAAAGTTCCTTTTGTATAAAGACCCATCAGTGTTCAGAAAGAAACTACCAGCAAGCCTTCTCAAAGTCTTCTTATCATTGGAAGATGCCCCAGGTGGGTATGTTTGATCCTCCAAGAAGCATTTAATGTCATGGAACCAAGGCTTATCATCTTTGATAACATCTGCTGCGAACACATATGCTGGTCTATAAAGTCTGGACACTGAAATCTGAGGCACAAAGTTGGCAGCTTGAACTTTGATCATGGATGAAATGGTAGCAAGAGCATCTGCAAACTGATTCTCGTCCCGAGGGATATACTCAAGCTTGACTGTTGTGAAGAAAGTCAATAACCTCCTTGTATAATCCCTGTAAGGTATCAGATGATCCTGGTGGGTGTACCATTTTCCGTTGGTTTGATTAACTACCAGAGCTGAATCTCCGAACACAGTCAATGTCTTGATCCTGAGGTCAATGGCTTCCTCAAGACCCATAATGCAAGCTTCGTATTCAGCTTCGTTGTTAGTGCAGTTAAAGGTGAGCTTTGCCGAGAAAGGCATGTGAACTCCTTTGGGTGTAATGAGTACTGCACCAACACCACGACCATTCATGTTAACAGCCCCGTCAAACATCATAGTCCATTCTTCTTCCGGGTCAGGCCCTTCAGTGTGAATAGATTCTTCATAATCTTTTGATTTTATGAACATGATGTCTTCATCAGGGAAGTCAAATCTCATAGGCTGGTAGTCATCAATGGGTTGCTCAGCAAGATATTCAGATAGCACACTGCCCTTGATGGCTTTCTGAGAGGTGTACTGGATGTCATATTCCGTGAGAATCATTTGCCATCTTGCAACCCGTCCGGTAAGTGCTGGCTTCTCGAAAATGTACTTAACTGGGTCCATTTTTGAGATCAATAAAGTAGTGTGGGTCAACATATACTGTCTCAGTCGGCGAGCAGCCCACGCTAAAGCACATCAAGTTTTCTCGAGCAGTGAATAACGTTGTTCACAGTCGGTAAACTTTTTGCTCAGGTAGTATATTGCATGCTCTTTTCGACCAGACTCGTCATGCTGGCCCAGCACACACCCCATTGACTCTTCTAATACTGTCAAGTACATTATCAGAGGTCTTCCCTCAACTGGAGGCATGAGGATTGGAGGCTCTTGTAAGTATTCCTTGATCTTGTCAAAAGCCTTCTGGCAGTCTTCATTCCACCTGACCGTCTGTTCTTTTCTTAACAACTTGAACAAGGGTTCACAGGTAGCCGTAAGGTGGGATATGAACCGTGAGATGTAGTTCAATCGACCTAAGAACCCTCGAACTTCTTTCTCTGTCTTCGGTGCAGGCATCTCTTGGATGGCTTTGACTTTATCAGGGTCAACCTCAATCCCTTTCTCACTTACAATAAATCCCAGCAGCTTACCAGATCGCACCCCGAATGTGCATTTGTTGGGGTTTAACTTCAGTTGATACTTCCTCAGACGCTTGAATAACTTCAGTAGATTCACCAGGTGATCTTTCTCTGTAAGGGACTTGGCAATCATGTCATCCACATAACACTCGATTTCCTTATGGATCATATCGTGGAATAATGTTACCATAGCCCGTTGATATGTTGCACCAGCATTCTTGAGCCCAAATGGCATTACCTTGTAGCAGAACGTGCCCCAGGGTGTGATGAAAGTTGTCTTCTCCATGTCTTCAGGTGACATCTTGATCTGATTATATCTTGAAAATCCGTCCATGAAGGAGAATACCGAGAACTGAGCCGTGTTATCGACCAATACATCAATGTGAGGTAATGGGAAGTCATCTTTTGGGCTGGCTCTGTTCAGATCCCGGTAGTCAACACACATCCTTACTTTACCATCTTTCTTAGGCACAGGTACTATATTAGCAACCCACGGTGGATAGCTAGTTACGGCAAGGAAACCGGCGTCCCATTGCTTTTGTACCTCTTCTTTGATTTTCATTGCCATGTCCGGACGAGTACGACGCAGTTTCTGTTTAACCGGCGGGCATTCTTCTCTCAAGGGCAGATTGTGCACAACAATGTCGGTATCCAACCCTGGCATATCTTGATAAGACCAAGCGAACACGTCCACATACTCTCGAAGCAGGTCAATCAATTGTCTCTTCACTGAGTCTTGTATGCAGGCCCCGATTTTAACTTCTTTCACGTCTTCATCTGTACCAAGATTGATCACTTCAACCTCCTCCCGGTGAGGAGTAATAGCCTTTTCCTCTTGTCTTAACAACCTGGCTAGCTCTTCAGGAAGCTCATATTCTTCTTCAACCCCTTCATCAGCTTGATTGATTGGATTGTCAAAGTCATACGAAGTCATAGCCGTGCTTTTGTCGGTGCTGTCTGGAAGGCACTCTCTGCAAGGGTTCAGTTCGTTCATTTTAGTGATTTGATTTTAATCTTGTTTTAGAAAAGTGAAATAAAGTTGTCATTTTGAAAACACTGCCATTTATTTTTTTGTACAAAAAGAAAAATGGAAAAACAGTGAACGGAAAAAAAAGACTCATTTGCAAAAAGATGTCTGATATTTCATTGATTAATCTTGTTGCACAAAAATTACAGATGGCCCGATTACAAAATGAGTCTTGTCATCTTGGGCAAGATGCAAGACTTTGATGCATGCTATAAAAATACAGGAAATAATAATTACTCTGCATGAGTAACTCTTATAATTTCCTGGGAAGACCAGTTTGAGATACTGCTCCCCGGGATCTTTGGACGAATCCAGCTTTCCAGGTTGCGTTCTTCTTCCAGCTCGTCTTCCAAGTTGTTGATAGCATCAGGGGTGAGCATCCCCCCACTCACAAAGTTGGGCTCTTTCGCAGCCTCTGCTTTATCTTGTTGAGTTGGTTTGTAACCCAACCCAAATCTGTCCTCCTTCTTCTCCACCAGTAATAATTTGCCCCAGCCTTGGGCGGTTCCTTCCTCAACAACCTTCCGGGCTTGTTGGTATGATGTCATTGAAGTTCCAGGTACAGCAGATGTTTCATTCACGTTCAAGGCCTCGAAACCCTGGCTCATTGTTTCATGGATCTCCCCATCCATCTCAATATACTTATAGGTAGCCAGGTGGCTGACAAAAATATCCTCCTCTCCACAGATTGTAACGATTTGACCCTCCCACTCATATTTTAGCTTCTGGTGAAGGGTAGAGGTCACGGCGCCAGCGGCGTGAATCCATGGCCTACCCAATAGACAGCTGTAGGCAGGCTGTATATCCATCACGTAGAAGGTCGTTTTGAAGGTCTGCGGGCCAATCGTTATGGGCAATTCAATCTCTCCCAGAACCGATCTCTTTGAACCATCAAAGGCTCTCACCACCAGGTTGCTGGGTCTTAACGCCAATCCGTCATACTCTAGCTTCACAAGGGCTTTTTTAGGTAAGACGTTGAGGGATGACCCCGTGTCTACCAGCACATGGGAAAGGACAGCACCTTTACATTCCATGGTTATGTGCAATGCCTTGTTATGGTTGCGGCCTTCCGTAGTCAAGTCAGTGTTGGTGAACCCCAGTCCATGACTAGCATTAACATTTCCAACTACAGCTTCCAACTGATTGACAGTGATCTCTTCAGGCACGTAAGCTGCGTGCAAGACTTTGAGTAGTGCATTCCGATGGGCTTCTGAGCACATAAGCAATGATAGGATTGAGATCTTGGAAGGCGTTTGATGAAGCTGATCCACTATTTTGTAATCACTTTTCTTGATGATTCGCATGAACTCATCAACCTCTTGATCGAAGGGTGTTTTCAAAGCTTCTTTAACAACTTGGTCTTCCTGCACCAAGCTCTTCCCTTTTGCCTTGGCAGCAGCTTCTGCTTCGGCAGTGGGTCTCTGAGTTTGTGGAGCAAAGAGACGTCCGCTTCGAGTGAAGCCTCCGCCTCCTCCCACATTGTCTATTTGTGGTGCCGGGGTTGATGATTCAAAAGTGATTCTTTGTCCTTCACAGTACAGGTCAGAGCCGTAATGCCAGGGGATGGCGTTATTGCTTTCATAAGGTACTGGCCCAGGCACCGTGATAGTGACTGGACTGATTGCAGCTGCGGAAGGAATGGTGATAGTCTGTGGATCGTAGAATATCGTGACTGGTGCTCTGGTGGGAGCAGCACTTTGTGAGTTGTAAACAGAGTCATTTTCTGGATCGTAATAGATGGTAACGGTTGAGACATGTTCAGAGTTTGTTGCTGGAGTTGTAGTAGACATTGTTGGAAGAATGGATGTTGTTGTTGTAGGAGATTCAAATTGGAGTGGTGCTGAAGTTGTAGAAGAACAATTTGTTGATAATTGATCAGTTGAGATGATAGATGAAGTACTTGTTGATGAAGCCGAAGAATTGTCAGGAACAATGGTGGCTGCAGTTGTATGAGATACCGGAATTGTTGCTGATGAGATTGCTGGATTTGTTGGAAATGATGTGGTGATCTGGAGTTGGCCACTCTGAATAAGACCATATATGCCATTCCTCAGGTTATCGCACCCATTTACTGAAATATTGCAGTAAGCACACCCTAACTCACACCCCGGGAACATGTGACACTCGAGGAGCTGAGCCTTAATCTCTACCAACGGTGTCCGGATTTGACCCACACTGGTTATTAAATAAGACGGCTTGTCTTCTTCAATAGCATTAATTCTGGGACCACCGTGGTTCGGCATAGGGTTCTTATTGACATTGGGTGGTGGTGCGAAGTTCAGAGCTTTCGAGTCTACCAGGTCTTGTACCTTCATGTGCAAGGCTCTGCACTTTTCCGTACTGTGGCCAGGTGCATTTGAATGAAAAGCACATCTGGCGTTGGAGTCATAATTCCTGGGTAGACTGTTGGGATCTGGAGGTGCCAATGTCCTTAGCTCAACTAGGTTGAGTTTCAGGAGTTGTGGCAGCAACGTAGCATATGGCATAGGGATCGGATCGATCACCCTACTGGCTTGAGATAGCCTCTGCTGAAATGGCCTCTGCTGGTTGTTGTTGTTGGTGTTGTTGTAGTTCCTCGGAGGATACTGAGCTTGTTGATGGTACTGAGGTTGTTGCTGATAGTTTTGTTGCGGAGGTTAATAAGCTGGTTGAGGGTGAGCTGGAGCGGGAATGGTGACTGCTGCCACTGACCTATGAACGTATTGGGGCCTGCCCCTGTTGGTGTGGATGGCATTGGTCTCACCAGTCCTTCTTGGGCCCGCAAAAGGCTTTCTTGTACTACTGGACGAGCTGGCACCATTGTCAGAAATCTTGCCCATTTTTAACAGGCTCTCAATTCTCTCCCCAGCTATGACAACATCTGCAAAGCTAGTGGACGAGAAAGCAGCCAACCTGTCAATATATGTTCCCTGGAGGGTGTTCATAAACATATCTGCCATTTCCCTCTCAGACATAGGTGGCTGAACAGCAGCAGCCAATTGCCTCCACCTCTGGGCATATTCTCGGAAACTTTCCCTTGAAGACTGTGACATTCCCATTAGGAGGGTCCTGTTGGGTGCCATATCTAAGTTGTACTGATACTGTCTGATAAAGGCCTCTGCCAGGTCCTTCCAACACCTGGTAGTTGCTCTTATCAGATGAGAGTACCATTCTCTTGAGGCTCCCGTCAAGCTGTCTTCAAAATAGAACATCCAGAGCTTCTCATCCATAGTATAGGCCTTCAGCCTCCCCAAAAATGATTGTAAGTGAGTCCGGGGGCATGAAGTCCCGTTGTATTTTTCAAAACAAGGAGGCTTAAACTTATGGGGAATCCTGACCCCGTCTACCAAGCCCATGTCCATGACGTCGAATCCCAAAGAGTTTTGAGACTCTAAGGACCTCAATTTCTCAGCTATCTCATCCAACCTTCTATCATAAGCTTCCTCCCCAGCACCCATTACTGTAAACTGATCCTCTTGGGGGTCTTCTTGCAGTACCCTGCCTGCAGTGGCAGTCCCTTGAACATTTGCAGGAATATTGACCTCCGTATGAAGATGGGGGCCAAATACAGGGGGGTTAACATGAGGTTGGACCCTTTCATTGTTGCTGGTGCCGGCAGTCCTTATATGTGGATCTTATTGATTTTGCCTTTCCACCATGGCTCTCAATCTTTCTTGGCTCTGAGCCATGTTGTTCATTACTTCCATAAACTGAGTCATCTGGGTTCTCATTTCCAATCTTTCGTTTGCCATTTGGTTTCTAACCTCTGCAAGGTCCTGTTGTACCTGATCCATTCGTATGCCCGGAAGGTTGTTACGGGTTGGATAACGGTGCGGACGGCTGAGGGGAAATACCCGGCGTCGAGCAATAATTCCTGATTATCACAACAGAGTTAGTAGCAATAAAACAAAAACCTACAACACAAACAAAAGGTTAGCATGCAATGCAGTATGCTTATTTGTTTTCAAGGTATCCGGCTTGGCATTCAGTTTTGACCCTTCCAGACCCTTGAAGATGCTGTTGATGTTGCTTTCGAAGTAAACTCGGATGGAACAAACTAATACATATATTACAAAAGTCAAATGGTACATAGTTCGTTTACAAATACAAGCCCTCTGAGGGGTCAAAATACATTACAAGAAAATGAAAATACACGGAATGAAAGCAACAACAAGCAAATGGTCAAACACCAAGACCAAACTCATCCTCCCGAACTTCCTTGAGAAGTGCTTCGGTTACAGGATCAGCCGGACGCTCCGTGAGATTCCTGATGAGGAGGTTCCGGGTAGTAACAGCTGCGGTTAGCTTCTTGTGCTGACTTTGGTCCTTTGACCTCTTCACTCCAGCTTTGATCTTCAGCTCTGATATCTCCCTCTGGGCTGCTGCCAGGGCTTCCTGCTACTCTTTTGCACTAGCTTCCAGTTGTTGTATCTTGTCTTGGACCCTCTTATCTTCCAAAGTACGAGCCTCGGTGATCCTGACCCACCGAGCCTGACTCTCCTTCAGATACAAGTCTGTCCTTGCTCTCTGGAACTGGGCTTCCTTGCAAGCATTCTTCAGAATTTGTTCTCCAGCCTTAGACTTCTTGATATAATCCCCAGACTTCTCAATCTTAGCCAGATGCTCCACCCTCAACTTCTCTAACCTCTCAATATCCAACCTGCTATTACTCCTCTCCCGGAGGGTCTTCTGCAAAGCCTGGGTTAACTTCTCATTTCTTTCTTTCAAGCTCTCAAATTCCTCTAAACTGACAGTGGCAGGGGGTGGTGCTGAGGATGGTCCGGGCATATCTTCTATGGTAAAGGGCATTCCAGAGAATTGAGCCCTGGCATGGGACCACTCATAGTATTGTGCTGATGCCACATTGTTGCACTTCCCTAGAATGGTCACTCCCTTGATTTGAACATTATCCCAGGCCCAGGCTGCCTGCCTAACAATAGCCAGATTAGGCTTGTTCTTACAATAAAGAGTCTCAACCAAGTCCTGTGCCTTAGGAGTGTGGACCAGTGCATAGCCCAGTTGTCTTTTGAACAGCAGAGGGTTGTAATTGATACTACCCTTAACTCCTATTAGGGGCACATTGGGAAAATGCCCACAGCTGGTGATGATATCCCTGCCCTTGGTGCTTTGGGTGCACCACCTGATATCAGCTGAAGTTAGTGCAGTGAGTCTCTTAGCCCAGTTTCTCTGCTGATGAGGATTCAAAAATGCATCTGTCCTGGGTAGATGCCTGAGAAGCCAAGTATGGAACAATGGAGCACAACACCTCACTAATCTTCCCCTCTGCTTTTCATTCCTCTGATGCACTGAGTAATAGAGATCCCCCAATAAAGTGGGCACTGGGTTCTTCAGGATGAAAAGATGGATTGCATTCTTGCTAATGAATCGAGGCTCATCTGCAAACAATACAATTCCATATATGCTCAGGGCCAATAAAGCACAGACAACTTTCCACTCTCCTAAAGAAGCTTTCAGGGTAGCTTGAGAGATCAAGAAATCCAGATGCAGACCGGGGATCCCAGCTTTAGAAGTCATATGCCGCTCAACCAGAACAGGTTCCAGATGCAAAGCCTTTGCCACTTCTCCATTACCAGGAAAGACCATCTCAGGGTTGAAAGGGATTCCACCCCTGATAGTCATACCAACCAATGATGAGTATTCTTCTAATAGAGGGCCTAGCTGAAAGTCCTGAAAAGTGAAACATCTTAGTGGGGGATCATAAAACTGAATGCAAGTGTGGATCAGGCTTCTCTGTGAAGGGTCCAGATCCATAACCATATCAAGTATATCTCCATAGTGTTCCCTGAACAATGGTATATGGTCTGGAGTGATCAGGGTTTGAATCCTCCTGATGTCAGATAGCTCCGGCTGGAAGAAATGGTAGGTGATGTTACTCTTTTTAGGTGCCATGATGCTGGGACTGAGTAGAGACAGGTGCTGATGATAACACTGAAGAAATGGGCCACTGATTGGCTGATGCAGGTGACTGAAGTAGATGATTGATAGCTGAAGCAGATGCTGATGAAGATGGGTCAATACTGAAGATGGGGTCAAAACCAAAACCAAAGATGAAAGTGGATACCCTGAAACACAAATAAGCAAATGTCAATATGATGCAATGAGTATGTATGCAAATGGTATGCAAGGGTTTGTGACTGAGCTGGATCTGATCAAATTCCCTGGTATAGGTCCAAGTATGTTCAAGAATTCCAGATGAAGGTCTATAAATCCAGTAACCAAGGTGGGGGGCTCAAATAAAGAGCCACATGTCCAGGGTTTAGAATCACAAGAGCTGTCCCAAAATGAAGTACTCTTAAACAAACAAAGTAATAGGGTATTCTGAGGCCAAGGTACCTGCAAACCTGTAAACAGCCCATCCCCCTCACAGGTGATGTTCTAAAACAAGGATCCTCAGACTTGGATCAGTTATGAGAAGTGTAAACACTTCTAACCCGGAGGTACAGTGTTTACAATAACCATAAATGTTCCTCCTCTAATTCACCTCAGTTTCTGAAGGTCAATACTAAAAGGTTATCCAGACTTAGCAGGCTTCCCAGATAGCCCCAGTATTGCAGGAAATCTGCAACACAGAGTTCTCAAGAAGAAACCCATATCTGAACCGTGTTTCATATTCCCGCACCAGACCGAGATGGAATGGGAAAGAATATGAACCACTCTAGCCTAGGTGTCACTCAGGTCCCAGGTATAGGACCTTAACTCTCAATGGAACACCCACCCACCAAAGCAAAACCAGATCCAGCCAGCAGCACAATATGACAGTATGATATAATGCAAAACTATAAAGGAAGCAGTAAGGCAACTGTACATAAAGCAAAAATAAATACAAAAAATACAAACACAAATACACACATAACACCCCAGTAAACACAAATCAATCAAGCGCTAGGAGGAACCCACAAAAAGAACCAGAAGCCCTGGTTGCAATAAAAGGGTCCCCAGCAGAGTCGCCAAGCTATCGCTCCCGATAAATGGGACCGGCCCAGATAAAGGTACAGACGCGAACTGTCGGCGAGAGGGACAATGAGAACACACAGCCGTGAACTCACTGGAGATGAATAGAGTCGCCAGCTAGGCATTTTTATCCCGGATGAAAGGCAATGCTGCATAGACCTAGAAAATATATGGACAAGACGGTCGCGAACCAGAGAGACTGAGAAAGGGGGTTGGTTACAACCTGGGAAGGTATTAGCACCCAGATTGTCCGTCGTACTCGACGGGATCCACGCTTAAAAGGTTTGTGTTTTAAAGGGGTAGTGTCAGTGCAATTTGTGTATAAAAAGCTGGAAAAGAATGTACAGGTGTTAGTGTAAAGGAAGTGTGAAGTGTATAAATGATGTGTCAGTGTAAGAACAAAGAATGAGGCTAGAAAGAGGGGGAATGTACAGAGACTTTTGTTCGATAACTGTTAAGTTATGCCTACGTATCCTCTCGTGCAATGAGGAAGTCAGAACACCGTAGTTCGACCCAAAGAGACCGAAAGATGAATTGACCTGTGAACTGCTTACTTGTCTATGCTCAAGTGTATGACCTGTCTGGCTCAGGTGCAAACTGTCTTGCATTAGACGGAAGAAGCAAGTTCTCGTTTGTGAGTGAGTGAGGTGAGAAAAGAATCCCGAAGGAGACGATTATTGTTTGTTTTTGAGTTTTCAGTCTTTTATTGCTTTTGAAAGTTTGTCATAAGTTAATGAGCTTAAGCCTAAACCAATGGATTTAGTAAACTCATCACATCTTCCCTCTGATTAGGGGTAATGAGAATACCTTAAGTGTGAAGTCAGCTTCTCACACTTAAACACCATGGTGTAGGATTAAGATCATTAACCTTCTTGTGATTATTTAGATGTTTTTGGTGTTTTTGTTTAGTGTTAAGTAATGAGGTTAAGCCATAATCAAAGATTAAACAGACTCATTACACCATCCTAATAGAAGGATAATAGATGAGAAAGTTTAAGCTGAGGAAAGCTCCTCAACTTAATCCATGATTAGGGATTAAACTCATGACAAAACAAGCCTTTGATTAAGTGGATTTTATTTAATGATATGATGATGAAGTGTTTTTTAGGGTTTGTAAGACCACTTGAGGGGGACTTGTCCATTAACTCTAGGGTTAGTCCTTCTTAACCAATTAAGGAAGAATTAGAACCCTAATGCAAGGCCCAAGTTACAAGTGTGATGTCTTGATAGTTATTAGATGGATTGATTAAAGGAATTAAACACATTAAGGGTTTAACACTTAGGATTAAAGTTATACACTCCATCCTAATAGAAGGATGCAGGCATAAGCTTAATCACAAAGCCTTAAAGCCTTTAGGGTTTAGTCCCTGATTATGAGATGAGGAGAGATGACTCAAAAGAGACACAAAGGTAAAACTAAGAGGGGAGACTAATCAAAACCCTAATCATTGTCATGCTTGGTTGTTCCTAAGGTTTGTGAGGTTTTCAAAAGGAGATCTTCAATGGAACCACCAGGAGGCAGATGAAAGGATCAAGAGAAGCAAAGCAACTTGCTTCATTCAAGAAGTCAAGTCACTTGAAGAAAGAAAGTGGGAAGGGGAGGAATGAGCAAGTTCAAACTCAAACACATGTAAAAATGCAGCATGGATGCAAGAGAGATGAAAAGAAAAGTTATGAGAAGTGAAGGCAAATTCACTTCTCAAAGTCACTTACCACCTGAAAGGTTAGAACAGAAAAGCAATGCAATGCAAAATGGGATGGAATGACATGATGCAAACAAAACCAGAAGCATTTACATGATGCTAATGATGTTATGAGATGCTACAAACATGAGACAAGGCATGGAGATGATCATACAAGCTTATGGATGCAGATGGGGCAAGTTAAGACACATGAACATACATGAAAAGTTATGAGATGCATATGGCATACAACATGGCTAATACATGATGCAATGATCAAACATGCTTTCAATATGCCTTATGATGTTAAATGAATCAAATGAAGGCATGGAATGTCATGGCAAGTCATGTTATGCAAGCAAATGCAAGATGAATGCATATGGAAACCCAAATTAGGGTTTGTGAACTATACATCAAACAAAAATCAGAATCAGAAGCAAACCCTAAGATAAAAAATTGAAAATGCCACTCAAGGGACCCCTAATCCTATACTAACCCAATGCCCAAAGGAGAGGTCTCAACTCTTAACCAATTCAAGATATGATTTTCCTAAGTTTTCTAGGGTTTTAGGGTTCCTAAACAAGAAAATTATCAAACAAATGGAAAATGAAAGATCAAATCATGGCCATTTAATCTCACAAACTACATGCTAAACACAATGCAATGCAAAAAGAATCAATGTCCAACTCTTCATGGATGGGCAGAAATGATTTTTGGAACTTTGGATCAAATTAATGCATAAAAATGATTTTTATTCAATGAAAAAATTCTCAAAATGCATCAAGATCAAAAAATAAATTTGGTTTGAAGGTTGGACAATGTTTCTAAATGTCTTAGAACATTTCATGAATTTTTTGGTAATTTTTAAATACCTAAAAGTATTTTTAATAAATTAATTTTCATTAATCAATTAAAAATAAACTTTTAAATAATTAAAAATACTTTTTTAATGCTAAAAATGAAAATAAAAATATTTTTGTGTCTTAAAAATTAAGGGAACTCTTGAGAAAAAGTTTCATAATTTTTAAACAATTTTTACTATTTTTAATAAATTGTGGAAATTAAATGAAAAAAAAATGAAATAAAAATGAAAATAAACTGAAGTATGCAGGATGGAGGGCCAGGATTCACTCTGGATTCAAAATGGTTGACTGCGCGCGCCATCTTGTGGCCCATATTCAAACTGAATTAATCTCATTTAATTAAATAAATAATGGTGATTAGGGTTTAATGACTGCATCTCAGCCACACACACGCGCGGCAAGTCAACGGGTCAAGGCAATCCAACGCTCCAGATTCAAAATCTCATTAATGACATAATTAAACCCTAATGATTTTCAGGTGGCCGGAGAAGACCTCCGGTCGTCTTCTCCGGTGGGAACCTCACCTGAAAATCTCTAAAAACCTCAAAACGCAACAAAAATAAAATCCAAGAACACTGGAATGATCCCCATAACCCACTGAATCAAAACCCCATTACTAACAACATTTATATTCCCTCAAACTCATGAATCGAAACAAAACCTTTTTTAGGTCAGGGAGTTTCAGAACGCAATTAAATCCTTATTTTCCCACCATTTTCAAAACTAAAGACATATATGTGATCAGGGGAGCATGAACAACAACTTAAGAACTTAAAAAATGATTTCTGGAAAAAATGTTCTTGAGCTACCTGAGTTTCGAAGCTTTCAATTCTTCAACTTTCTGACCTCTCCTCTTGATGCAATCCACTCCACTTGATCCCCTGATGATGCTTGAATGCTTAGAAGGAGTTTAAGTTAGCTGGTTAGGGAGTTTGCACAGCTTCTGCTCAAGCTCAGGTGAAAATGGTGTTTGTGATTCAAGCTGTTTCAGGCTAAGGTAAAGGGTTCTTTATGACCAGGATGATGAATGGAGGAGGTTTATGAAGTTTGTTCAAGTGTTTGTGGCCTGTAGAATGAATTTCGAAGGCTTTGGCTTTGAGAGTGAAAAATGGAAGAGTGAGGTTCTTGCTGGTTTCAGGCTTAGGTCTTGCTTGTTCTTGCTCAGTGAAGCAAGGTGAGTTGATCAATGGACTTGTTTTTTGTGTTTTTGTGCTATGGAAGCAGATTCGAAGGAAAATGCAAGTGAGGGTGAGTTTGTGAATGTGTGTCTAGGGTTTGTTTCAGGATGGCTCCTTTTGTGAAATGGCTAGCAAATGGATGGTATAAACAACTCCAATTGGTCAGATGATGTGACTTGGCCTGCTGTGATAGGTAAGTTCACTTTTGAAAATTGTCAACCTTTTTGTAAGAGAGGCATGGGCTAAGTTCTAGCTTGGTACAAGAGTGTGGGCTGGCGCAGCATGGTGTGTGAGTGAGGCTAGGGTGGTTCAGCAGCCAAGGCAACAAGTTGGTGAAAGTGTGATGATGGTTTTGCAAGTTGGTCATCTTTGGTTCACATGTAACTTTCTTGCCACACAAACCATGGGAAGTGAGAAATACTTAGTCCATTCTGAATTTTTGGTCACATGTGATGTTTATGTGATGGTTAGACATGAATTAGAGGTTACAAATGCCTTGGTACAAAGTTCTTGCAAGTTTCTCATTTGAGGCATAACTTGAAATTTAGTGATTTTTGCCAACTTTGACACACCATAACTTTTGATCCAAAATTAATTAGATCATGTTCTTGTACTTTTTGAAAAGGGAAAGATCTAATCTACAACTTTCATGACCAGAGTTTTTCCATTTGAAGCATTCTTGGATCAACAAGCAAGGCTTGAAAAGTGGCCTAAAATGACAAATTCTTTAAAAGTCAACTATGCCCAAAAAAGTCAACTTTGCAAAAACTTGTAATTCTTGAACTTTGTGAACTTCAACCTTCTTCCATGATCAAATAAAGATCATATACACTCAAAATGATGAAGATCACCCCTTGGTTGGGTCATTGGGGGCCTCAGATGCCCTGATTTTGTACTGACTTGTCCAGAAAGTCAACCCTTGATCAGATGACTTCCCCATGGAATTTCTTCATGAAAATTGATATGCATACTCCCTATACCATATAGAGACCAATGGAAACAAGAATGACCAAAAAATTTGAAGTTATGGCCTCTGAAACCAAAACCCTAATTTTAGGTCAACTGTGCAGTCAAACTTGGCTCTGCTTCCATACCAATCCCAGTTCTTGTGATTCTTTGGCATTCTTGACTTTGAAAGGATTTAATATGATATAAGAACACACATGGATCCCTTTGAAGTGATTGGTAGCCTTTGGAGTGGCTCAAGAGGCTCTTGGATTGCTCAGATCACAAACCCTAGGTGCAGATGACTTTGAATCTATGCAGTGAATCAACAATGAGATATGAGATGATATGATTGTGTTTATGCATATGAAAAGATCACAAGCCATGGTGTGAATGGGTGAGGGCAAATTTGGGGTGTTTACAGACAGGAACACCCAAAATGCTAGAAATCTCCTCCAAGGTAGGAGCCAAAATATAATCTGGAAACACAAAACACTACAGCAAGGGATCATAGAACTGAAGCAAAGTGTGCAAGCTATCCTTCTGGTCTGCAGTAGGTTTATCCATGTACTTCAAAATATGACCATAACTCTTTCTGAAGTTCCCTAAAACCTGATCATTCATCATCCCTGCTAATCTCTGAACACTCTTGACATCTGGTTGGAGAAAAGTGTAATGGACATTCTTCTTTCTTGTAATTTTCTTAACTTCCGTCATCTGGAAAGCTTACAATTACCAGAACTGGGTGCTAAACTGTAAACAACAACCTGAAAAATGGAAACACAAATAGTTAATGCAAGTATGATGCGATGCATATGCAATGCAGGCATATGATCAATCTGGGACCATCTGGATACTGGATATTAGGACCCTCAAGTAACTGAAAACCAGAATTCTCTGAGCCATAACCATCTGATTAGAAACCCTCAGAACCAAGAGATCAAGAAATTCAGAACCAAGAGATCAAGAAATCCAGAACCAAAGGGATCAAATCATAACAAAGACCATACTGATAATGAGGGTATGTAGAGGTCAAGGGTTCCTGCAAACCTATAAACCCCTCCCAATCTCACTGGTGTGCTCCGGGTCAAACATCACGGACTCGCAAAGCCGAATAGCAATAATACGTTCACCATCTCCGAGAAATGGCTCAATACCAAATCCAGGAATCAGTTTGGCATTATATACTACGCAGGGAGGCCTCAGCTGAGTCCGGGAAAACAAGGTCATCCTATGTGAGTTCTAAGTGGGCCCTCGGGTGCGAATGGGTTTGCCACGCAACGTGGTCTGCCACTGTCACCACTAGAGAAGGATGTTTCCACAAGGTTCTCAATGATCGGTCCCCAGCTGCACATAACTATCAAGGTTATTAAATGAAAGAGGAAGATCCCCAAATCAAGACATTTCCAAAACAGTCACAAAATCTGGGCGTGGAACTCACTACTACCCCCATGACAAGATCTCATGAGGCCAAAGTGGAACCACTCTAAGTCCTAAGGTGCGCTCGAGCCTTGGTAATGAGGTCATCTCACGGTAACAGTATCACCCAGTCCCACCAAACCGAAAATCCAGTCCAGACAATCCAGTAATAATATATGATGCATGAAAATAAATACTGAAAACTGTAAATAAAGCTGTAAATAAAATTGTAAATAAACTACAGTAAAATAAAACAAGCAACAACAAACAATCAACACCCAACGAAACAGAAACACGCAAGCGCTAGGAAAGACTCTCAAGGGAACTAGAGATTCTGGTTAGGAAGTCCCCAACAGAGTCGCCAGCTGTCGCTCCCCGGATTTCCATCCTGGTACAAACGCGAAAGTGGCGCGGAAAAGGTTAGAGTCGCCAGCCAGGCATTTTTATTCCGAAGAAACGGGAATGGTAATGCTGCACAAACCAGAAGAAAAGAAAGGAAGGACACGGGTCCTACGAACCAAAGAGACTGAGTTCGGGAGTCGGTTACGACCTGGGAAGGTATTAGCACCCCATATCGTCTGCCGTACCCGACGGGATCCACGCTTGCAAAGAAATCTGTTTCAAAGGGTGAGGGGATGAAAGCTGCTGCAAAGAAAATGATCTGGAACTGGAAAAGGAACAAAAAGGGAACTGAAAAAGACATGAAAAGGAAAAAATGTAGGGAAAATAAAGATTGTGCTTGAACGGGCCCTACCCCGCTGCCTACGTACCTCATCTGGACAATGAGGATCAGAGTCGCCGTAGTTCCCCTAACTAGGGGTGGAAAATATTGCATGTGTCTTAAGGCTTGAACTGCCTATGTCAATGCTCAAGTGTTGCTGGCTCGGACGACGAGTGCATTACTGTCTTGCAAAATGACAAGTAGGAGAAAGTTCATGTACGGAGCGAAGGAGGTGAGAAAAGAATTCCCGAAGGAAAGACGCTTATTGTTTGTTTGTGTTTTTTAGAGCTTTTTATGAGTGCGTCACAAGGAAGTGAACTCGAGCTCTTTTCCATGGAATGTGTGCTTGTCACTACATTCCAAGATGGAATAATAGAACAAGCACACTCAAGTGAGGAGAAGATCCCCAAAAATTGATTCCAGAGATTAGGGCCTAAGCTCACTAACTCATTGAATTTATTAAGTGTTTTTTGTATTTTTGATGAAGAAGTGTGTTTTATGATTTTCTTGATGAAGATGGTCTCATGATCAGACTTGTGCATCATGATGAACAAGCTTGTACTATCCCAAGATGGGAAAACTACAAGTATTTCATGGAATAAGGCTATTGCACAGGAGACCACTTCAATCCTTATTAAGGTGATTTTTATGGTTTTTGTTTTGAGATGAGAAGAGAAGAGAACCAAAGAGATCTTAAAGGTAAAAGTCTAATGGGGGACTAGCACCCACCAAATGAGGCTAGGTCAAATGGGGTACAGACGCGAACGGTCGGTGAAAAGAGAAATGAATAGAGTCGCCAGCTAGGCATTTTTGTCCCGAAGGAAAGGTAATGTTGCATAAACCTAGGAAAAGATGGATAAGACGGTTGCGGACCAGAGAAACTGAGAAAGGGGGTTGGTTACAACCTGGGAAGGTATTAACACCCAGATTGTCGGCCGTACTCGACGGGATCCACGCTTAAAAGATTTGTGTTTTAAAGGGGTAGTGTCAGTGCGATTTGTGCATCAAAGCTGGAAAGAATGCAAGTGTCAGTGTAAAAGAAGTGTGAAGTGTATATGAGAAGTGTCAGTGTAAGAACAAGAATGAAATGCTCAAGACTATGAGGCTTAAGGAATAATGCTGGAAAAGGGGGAATATATAGAGACTTTTGTTCGATAACTGTTAAGTTATGCCTACGTATCCTCCCGTGCAATGAGGAAGTCAGAACACCGTAGTTCGACCCAAAGAGACTGAAAGGTAAATTAACTGATGAACTGCTTACTTGTCTATGCTCAAGTGTATGACCTGTCTGGCTCAGGTGCAAACTGTCTTGCATTAGAAGGAAGAAGCGAGTTCTCGTTTGTGAGTGAATGAGGTGAGAAAATAATCCCGGAGGAGACGATTATTGTTTGTTTTTGAGTTTTCAGTCTTTTATTGCTTTTTGAAGTCCCGACATAGTTCTGCCATCATTTTATTGTTTAAGTTGGAACCATTATCAGTAATGATTCGCTCGGGAACTCCATACCGACAGATGATATCTCTTTTCAGAAATCGGGCTACCACTTGCCTGGTAACATTTGCATAAGAAGCTGCTTCGACCCACTTGGTGAAATAGTCAATGGCAACCAGGATGAATCTGTGGCCATTTGAAGCAGTCGGTTCAATCTTGCCAATCATATCAATGCCCCACATAGCAAAGGGCCAGGGTGAAGACATCACATTCAGAGGATTCGGAGGCACATGCACCTTATCCGCATAGATCTGTCATTTATGGCATTTTCTGGCATAGGCACAACAGTCTGCATCCATTGTGATCCAGTAATAGCCTGATCTTAGCAACGTTTTAGCCATGGCATGTCCTCCTGCATGGGTACCTAAAGATCCTTCGTGCACCTCGTGCATCAACAAGTCTGCTTCTGTCCTATCAACGCATCTGAGGAGTACCATATCAAAGTTTCTCTTGTAAAGGGAACCGTCAGTATTCAGTTAGAAACTACCAGCTAGCCTTCTTAACGTCTTCTTATCATTGGAAGATGCCCCAGGTGGGTATGTCTGATCCTCCAAGAAGCTCTTAATGTCGTGGAACCAAGGCTTATCATCCTTGACAACATCTGCTGAGAACACATATGCTGGTCTGTCAAGTCTGGATACTGAAATCCGAGGTACAAAGTTGGCAGCTTGAACTTTGATCATGGATGAAATGGTGGCCAGAGCATCTGCAAACTGATTTTCATCTCGGGGGATATACTCAAGCTTGACTGCAGTGAAGAATGTGAGTAATCTCCTCGTATAATCCCGATAAGGTATCAGATGATCCTGGTGGCTTCCTCAAGACCCATAATGCAAGCTTCGTATTCAGCAATGGCTTCCTCAAGACCCATAATGCAAGCTTCGTATTCAGCTTCGTTGTTAGTGCAGTTGAAGGTGAGCTTTGCCGAGAAAGGCATGTGAACTCCCTTAGGTGTAATGAGTACTGCTCCAACACCACGACCATTCATGTTAACAGCCCCATCAAACATCATAGTCCATTCTTCTTCCGGGTCAGGTCCTTCAGTGTGAACAGGCTCTTCATGATCTTTCGCTTTTATGAACATGATGTCTTCATCAGGGAAGTCAAATCTCATAGGCTGGTAATCATCAATGGGTTGCTCAGCAAGGTAATCAGACAATACACTGCCCTTGATGGCCTTTTGGGATGTGTACTGAATGTCATATTCTGTGAGGATCATTTGCCATCTTGCAACCCGTCCGGTAAGTGCTGGCTTCTCAAAAATGTACTTAACTGGATCCATCTTGGAGATCAATAAGGTAGTGTGGGTAAACATATACTGTCTTAGTTGGCGAGCAGCCCATGCTAAAGCACAACAAGTTTTCTCGAGCAGTGAATAACGTTGTTCACAGTCGGTAAACTTTTTGCTTAGGTAGTATATTGCATACTCTTTTCAACCAGACTCGTCATGCTGGCCCATCACACACATCATTGACTCTTCTAATACTATCAAGTACATGATTAGAGGTCTTCCTTCAACTGGAGGCATAAGGATTGGAAGCTCTTGTAAGTATTCCTTGATTTTGTCAAAAGCCCTTTGGCAGTCTTTGTTCCACCTGACAGTTTGTTCTTTTCTTAACAGCTTGAACAAAGGCTCACAGGTTGCTGTAAGGTGAGATATGAACCGTGAAATGTAGTTCAATCTACCTAGAAAACCCTGAACTTCTTTTTTTGTCTTCGGTGCAGGCATTTCTTGAATGGCTTTAACTTTATCAGGGTCAACTTCAATCCCTTTTTCACTTACAATAAATCCCAGCAGCTTACCAGATCATACCCCAAATGTGCACTTGTTGGGGTTCAACTTCAGTTGGTACTTCCTCAGACGCTTGAATAGCTTTAACAGATTTACCAGGTGATCTTCTTCTGTGAGGGACTTGGCAATCATGTCATCCACATAACATTCAATTTCTTTGTGGATCATATCATGGAATAATGTTACCATAGCCCGTTGATAAGTGGCACCCGCATTTTTCAGTCCGAATGGCATCAACTTATAACAGAACGTGCCCCAGGGTGTGATGAAAGTTGTCTTCTCCATGTCTTCAGGTGACATCTTGATCTGATTGTATCCTGAAAATCCATCCATGAAGGAGAACACCGAGAACTGAGCCGTATTGTCGACCAATACATCAATGTGAGGTAAAGGGAAGTCATCTTTCGGGCTGGCTCTGTTCAGGTCCCGGTAATCCACACACATTATCACCTTGCCGTATTTCTTAGGCACAGGTACAATATTAGCAACCCATGGCGGATAGCTGGTCACAGCAAGGAACCCGGCGTCCCACTGTTTTTGTACCTCTTCTTTAATCTTCATTGCCATATCCGGGCGAGTACGACGCAGTTTCTGTTTTACTGGTGGGCAATCTTCCTTCAGTGGTAACTTATGCATGACAATTTCGGTGTCCAACCCTGGCATATCCTGATAAGACCAAGCGAAAACATCCACATACTCCCGAAGCATATCAATCAGTTTCTCATTTACTGAATCTTGCAGGCAGGCCCCGATCTTAACTTCTTTCACATCTTCTTCCGTACCAAGATTAACCGTTTCAATCTCCTCCTGATGAGGAGTGATAACCTTCTCCTCTTGCCTTAACAACCTGGCTAGCTCTTCAGGTAGCTCATAATCTTCTTCAACCCCTTCATCAGCTTGATTGATTGGATTGTCAAAGTCATACGAAGTCATAGCAGTGTTTTTGTCGGTGCAGTCTGGAGAGCACTTTCTGCAAGGGTTTAGATTGGTTTATTTTAGTGATCAATTTTAATCTTGTTTAGAAAAAGTGAGAATGAAGTTATTTATTTTTGAAAAACATTGCCATTTTATTTTTGTACAAAAAGAAAAATGAAAAGACAGTGAGCGAAAAAAGAGACTTGTTTGCAAAAGATGTCTGATATTCATTGATTGATCTATTTGCACAAAATTACAAGATGGCCCGATTACAAAATGAGTCTTGACATCTTGGGCAAGATGCAAGACTTGATGCATGCTTTAAAATACAGGAAGTAATAATTACTCTGCAGGAGTAACCCTTATAATTTCCTGGGAAGACCAGTTAAGGACTTGGCTCCCCGGGATCCTTGGACGTATCCAGCTCTCCAGGTTGCGGTCGCTTTCCTCCTCGTCTTCCAAATTGTTTACAGCATCCGGGGTGAGCATTCCCCCGCTGACAAAATTGGGCTCTTTTGCAGCCTCTGATTGATCTTGTTGAGTTGGTCTGTAACCCAACCCAAATCTGTCTTCTTTCTTTTCCACGGGCAACAGCTTGCCCCAGCCTTGGGCAGTACCCTCTTCAACAACCTTCCGGGCTTGCTGATACGACATTATGGAGGTTCCCAGTATAGAAGATGCTTCATTAATGTTCAGGGCCTCGAACCCCTGGCTCATGGTTTCATGGATTTCTCCATCCATTTCTATGTACTTATACGTAGCCAGATGGCTAACAAAGATGTCTTCTTCCCCACAGATGGTGATGATCTGGCCTTCCCTCTCGAATTTCAGCTTCTGGTGAAGGGTAGACGTAACAGCGCCAGCAGCGTGGATCCAGGGTCTACCCAACAAACAGTTGTAGGCCGGCTGAATGTCCATCACATAAAAGGTAGTTTTGAAGGTCTGCGGGCCAATCATCACAGGAAAATCAATCTCTCCAAGCACTGATCTTTTAAAGCCATCAAATGCTCTCACCACCAAGTTACTTGGACGCAGTGCCAAGCCATCATACTCCAGCTTCACTAAGGCTTTCTTTGGTAGAACATTGAGTGATGACCCAATGTCCACCAGCACATGAGATAGAACAACACCCTTACGTCCCTCCGTTGTTAAGTCAGCATTGGTGAAGCCCAGTCCATGACTGGTATTGACACTGGCCACCACAGTTTCTAGCTGATTAACAGTAATCTCCTCTGGCACGTATGCTGCGTGCAGTACTTTCAATAATGCGTTCTTGTGAGCTTCAGAACACATCAATAGGGATAATATGGAGATTTTTGAGGGAGTTTGGTGAAGCTGATCCACCACCTTGTAATCACTTCTCTTTATGATTCTCATAAACTCGTCTACATCTTGTTCAAAAGATGTCTTCTGAGTTTCTTTGACAGTCGGCTCTTCAGATACCACACTCTTTCCTTTTGCTTTGGCAGCATCTTCTGCTTCCGAATTAGGTCTTTGAGTTTGTGAGGCAAAAAGGCGTCCGCTTCTAGTGAAGCCTCTACATCCCCCAACATTATCAACTTGTGGAGAAGAGGTTGAAGAATCAAGAGTGATTTTCTCCCCGTTGCAGTAGAGATCAGAGCCATAATGCCAAGGTATGGCATTACTGCTTTCATAAGGAACGGGTCCAGGCACCGTAATGGTGACCGGACTGACTGCTGCAGAGGAGGGTACTTAAATGGTGTGCGGATCGTAGTAAATTGTGACTGGTGACCTGGCAGGAGGTGCCACTGTTTGTTGCTGAAAGTTGTTGTTGGGAGGAAAATTTGATGGATCATAGTAGATGGTGACCGCTGAGACGTCTTCATTAATTTCTGTTGGCGTTGTAGAAGCTTCTGCTGATAAAATGGATGCTGATGTTGTAGAAGAATCAGGAATTGTTGTCAAAGGAATTGCTGGATTTGTAGGCACCGTTGTTGATATCTGTAGGATACCATCCTTGATAAGACCATTTATGTCGCTTCTCAAATTATCACACCCGTTGACTGCAATGTTGCAATACCCACAACCGAGTTCACACCCGGGGAACACTTGGCACTCTAGAAGCTGAGCTTTAATTTCGACCAGAGGTGTTCGAATTTGTGTAACACTGGTGATCAAAGTAGATGGTTTGTCTTCCTCAATGGCATTAATCCTCGGCCTACCATGATTAGGCATAGGATTTCTGTTGACATTCGGAGGCAGTGCGAAGTTGAGGGCTTTAGAATCCACCAGATCTTGAACTTTCATTTGCAATGCCCTGCATTTTTCCGTATTGTGGCCTGGTGCATTGGAATGGAAAGCACACCTGGCATTGACATCATAATTCTTCGGGAGATTGGAGGGATCTGGAGGTGCCAATGTCCTTAACTCAACCAAGTTAAGCTTCAGGAGTTGTGGCAATAAAGCAGCATAAGGCATAGGGATAGGGTCAATCACCCTGTTTGCCTGTGATGGTCTTTGTTGGAAGGGTCTTTGTTGTTGATTGCTATTGTTGTTGTTGTAGGTTCTCTGTGGCGGATACTGAACTTTTTGTTGATAATGTGGTTGTTGTGGTTGTTGATATGCTGATTGCTGAGGAATCGGAGCTGGAATAGTGACAGTTGCTACTGATCTGTGAACATACTGAGGTCTGCCCCTGCTGGCATGGATGGCGTTTGTCTTACCGGTCCTTCGAGGTCCCACAAAAGGCTTCCTGGGATTACTGGATGAACTTGCACCATTATCAGAAATTTTGCCCATTTTTAATAGACTTTCAATCCTTTCACCGGCTATGAAGACATCAGCAAAGCTGGTGGAGGAAAAGGTAGCCAGCCTATCAATATATGTTCCTTGCAAAGTATTCATGAACATGTCGGCCATTTCTCTTTCTGACATGGGTGGCTGGGCAGCAGCAGCAAGCTGTCTCCACCTTTGGGCATAGTCCCTGAAGCTTTCTCTGGAGGATTGAGACATTCCCATCAGAAGGGTCCTGTTAGGAGCCATGTCCAGATTGTATTGATATTGTCTGATGAAGGCTTCAGCTAAGTCCTTCCAGCATCTGATGGTAGCTCTGGTCAGGTGTGAATACTACTCTCTTGAAGCCTCAGTCAAGCTATCTTCAAAGTAGAACATCCACAGCTTTTCATCCATGGTATATGCTTTAAGTCTCCCTAGAAAAGACTGCAGGTGAGTTCGTGTACAGGAGGTTCCATTGTATTTCTCAAAGCACGGGGGTATAAACTTTTGGGGAATTCTCACCCCATCCACTAACCCCATATCCATTACATCGAAGCCCAAGGAGTTTTGATACTCCAAAGATCTCAACTTCTTAGCAATTTCATCAAACCTCCTATCATAGACTTCGTCACCAGCTCCCATGACACTAAACTGCTCCTCTTGGGGATCTTCTTGCAAGATTCTCCCCCCAGTAGTATTTCCTTGCACATTTCCCGAGATGTTGACTTCCGGATCTAGATGAGGTCCAAATACAGGTGGATTAACATGAGGCTGACCCCTCTCATTATTACTAGTTCCTCCAGTGCCAGGATGAGGTTCCTCGGGAGTTTGTCTTTCTACCAATGCTCTTAACCTTTCTTGGCTCTGGGCCAAGCCAGTCATCACAGTCATGAATAGGGCCATTTGGTTTCTTATCTCCACTCTTTCATTAGCCATCTGGGTTCTGACCTCAGTCAGGTCTTGCTGTACTTGCTCCATTAGAATACCCGGAAGGTTGTTGTGAGTAGGATACCGGTGTGCATGGTTGACAGGGAACACTCTTCTGCGAGCAATATTTCCTGAAGTCACAACAGAGTTAGAAACAAATAAATACAAAACCTACAAAACAAAACAAGGTTAGTATGTAATGCAGTATGCTTATTTATTTTCCAAGGTATCCGGCTTAGTTCTTGGTTTTGACCTTTCCAGACTTCGAGGAAGATGCTTTGATGTTGTTGAGAAAAGAAAACCCAAATGGAAACAAACTAAAATATATTACAAATGATGAATAATACATAGTCTGTTTTTTACAACACACGCCCCTGAAGGGTCAAAATACAACACAAAAGAAAAGTACATCAAATGAAAACAACAACAATCAAAAAGTCATACATCTAGTCCAAACTCATCCTCCTTAACCTCCTTCAGAAGTGCCTCAGTCACTGGACCAGCTGGATGCTCTGTAATAGTCCTGATGAGGAGGTTTCTAGTGGCAATGGCAGTGGTCAGCTTCTTGTGCCTGTCTTGATCCTTTGATCTCTTCAATCCAGCCCTAAGCTTCAACTCTGAAATCTCCTTCTGGGCTGCCAGCAAAGCTTCCTGTTGCTTCTTTTAGTCATCCTGACCCACCTAGCCTGACTTTCTTGCAGATAGAGCTCAGTCCTAGCCTTCTGAAGCTTGGCCTCTTTAAAGGAATTCTTCAATATTTGTTCCCCAGCTCTTGCTTTTCTGATGTAGTCCTCTGTTTTCTCAATCTTGGCCAGATGCTCCACCCTAAGCTTTTCCAACCTCTCAATGTCCAGACGACCATCACTCCTTTCCCAAAGAGTCTTCTTCAGAGCTTGAGATAGATTCTCATTCCTTTACTTCAGTTTCTCAAATTCTTCCAGGCTGACAGTGGCTTCTGGCTGTACTGTAGATGGTCCAGGTGTGTCCTCCAAAGTGAAGGGCATTCCAGTAATCTGAGCTCTAGCATGGGACCAGTCATAGTACTGAGCTGAAGCAACATTATTACACCTCCCATGAATAGCCATCCCTTTTGTCTGGATGTTGTCCCAAGCCCAGGATGCTTGTCTGACAACAGCTGAATTTGGCTTTACTTCACAATACAGGGTCTCAGCTAAATCTTGCACTCTAGGAGGGTGAACCAAAGCATAGCCCAGTTGCCTTTTAAACAGCAAAGGATTGTAGTTGATGCAACCCTTTATTCCTATCAGAGGTACATTTGAGTACTGCCCACAGCTGGCGATAATATCTTTTCCCTTGGTGCTCTGGGTGCATCATCTGATGTCATCTGAAGTCAAAGCAATGAGCCTCTTGGCCCAATTCTTCTGTTGGTGGGGATTCAGGAAGGCATCTGTCTTAGGCAGGTGTCTGAGCAGCCAGGTGTGAAACAAAGGAGCACAACATCTCACTAACTTCCCCCTTTGTTTCTCATTCCTCTGATGGATGGAATAATAGAAATCTCCCAGCAAGGTGGGTACTGGGTTCCTCAGAAGGAAAAGATGAATGGCATTCTTACTGACAAATTTGGGCTCATCTGCAAACAGTATAACCCCATATATGCTGAGGGCTAACAGTGCACAGACTGCCCTCCATTCTCCCAAGGAGGCCTTCAGGATGGCCTGAGAAATCAAGAAGTCTAAGTGCAAACCAGGGATTCCAGCCTTTGTTGTCATATTTTGCTCAATCAAAGTAGGCTCCAGGTATAGTGCTCTTGCCACTTCTCCATTGCTGGGAGAAGTCATCTCTGGGTTGAAGGGGACCCCACCCCTGACAGGTACTCCAATCAATGATGAAAACTCCTCCAGTAGAGGTCCTAGCTGAAAGTCTGGGAATGTGAAGCATCTCAAAGGAGGGTCATAAAACTGTAGGCAAGTGTGGATCATGCTCCTTTGAGAAGGGTCAAGGTCCTTAACCATATCCAGGATACCTCCATAATGCTCTCTGAATAATGGGATGTGGTCAGGTGTGATAAGTGACTGGACCTGCCTGATACCAGTCAACACAGGCGCAAAGAAATGGTAAGATATGTTGCTTTTCCTGGGAGTAGCCATGAATACTGCTGAAGATGATGAAGATAGCTGCTGATGAAGATCAAGACTGATACTGGAGATGAGCCACTGATAGGCTGATGCTGGTGATGATGAAGATAGCTGAAGCAGACAACTGATGAAGACAACTGAAGCAGAGGTCTATGCAGAAGAAGGGGTCAAAACCAAGCCAGATATAATGTGGATACCCTGAAAAACAAATAAACAAATGTTAAATGATGCAATGATGATGTATGCAAATGATATGCAAGGGTTTGTGATCAAGAGCTGGATCAGATTATCTGTCTTGATATAAGCCCATGTATGTTCAAGAAGTCCAGATGGAGGCTCAGAAATCCAGTAACCAGGGTGGGGGACTCAAATAAAGAGTCACATGTCCAGGGTTAAATCACAAGAAATATCCAAAATGAGGTACTCTTAATCAAAAAAAGTATCAGGGTATGATGTGGCCAATGGTACCTGCAAACCTGTAAACAGCCCAACCACCTCACAGGTAATGTTCTAAAACAAGGATCCTCAGACTTGGATCAGTTATGAGAAGTGTAAACACTTCTAACCCGGAGGTACAGTGTTTACAATAACCATAAAAGATCCTCCTCTAATTCACCTCAGTTTCTGAAGGTCATAATAAAGGTCATCCAGACTTAGCAGGCTTCCCAGATAGCCCTAGCACTACAGGAAATCTGTAGCACAGAGTTCTCAAGAAGAAACCCACATCTGAACTGTGTTTCATATTCCCGCACCAAACCGAAATGGAATGGGAAAGAACATGAACCACTCTAGCCTATGTGTCACTCAGGTCCCAGGTATAGGACCTTAAACTCTCAATGAAACCCCACCCATCAAAACAACAAACCAGATCCAGCAATGATAATGACAGTATGAAGTATGAAAAACTGTAAAGGAAAGCAATAAATAAAGCTGTACATAAAGAAATAAATAAAGCAAATATATAAACACAATTAGCACATAACACCCCAGTAAACACAAATCAAACAAGCGCTAGGAGGAACCCACAAAAAGAACCAGAAGCCCTGGTTACAATATAAGGGTCCCCAGCAGAGTCGCCAAGCTGTCGCTCCCACCAAATGAGGCTAGGTCAAATGGGGTACAGACACGAACGGTCGGCGAAAAGAGAAATGAATAGAGTCGCCAGCTAGGCATTTTTGTCCCGAAATAAAGGTAATGCTGCATAAACCTAGGAAAAGATGGATAAGACGGTTGCAGACCAGAGAAACTGAGAAAGGGGGTTGGTTACAACCTGGGAGGTATTAGCACCCAGATTGTCCGCCTTACTTGACGGGATCCACGCTTAAAAGATTTGTGTTTTAAAGGGGTAGTGTCAGTGCGATTTGTGCATCAAAGCTGGAAAGAATGCAAGTGTCAGTGTAAAAGAAGTGTGAAGTGTATAAGAGAAGTGTCAGTGTAAGAACAAGAATGAAATGCTCAAGACTATGAGGCTTAAGGAATAATGCTGGAAAAGGGGGAATATACAGAGACTTTTGTTCGATAACTGTTAAGTTATGCCTACGTATCCTCTCGTGCAATGAGGAAGTCAGAACACCGTAGTTCGACCCAAAGAGACTAAAAGGTAAATTGACTGATGAACTGCTTACTTGTCTATGCTCAAGTGTATGACCTGTCTGGCTCAGGTGCAAACTGTCTTGCATTAGACGGAAGAAGCGAGTTCTCGTTTGTGAGTGAATGAGGTGAGAAAAGAATCCCGGAGGAGACGATTATTGTTTGTTTTTGAGTTTTCAGTCTTTCATTGCTTTTTGAAGTTTGTCATAAGAAAATGAGCTTAAGCCTAAACCGAGGGTTAGTAAACTCATCACATCTTCCCTCTGATTAGGGGTAATGAGAATACCTTAAATGTGAAGTAAGCACCTCACACTTAATCACCATGATGTAGGATTAAGATCATTAACCTACTTGCATTTATTAGATGTTTTTGTTGTTTTTGCTTAGTGTTAGGTAATGCGTTTAAGCCATAATCAAGGATTTAATGGACCCATTACACCATCCTAATAGAAGGATAATAGATGAGAACATTTAAGCTAAGGAAGGCTCCTCAACTTAACCCATGATTAGGGATTAACCTCATGACAAAACAAACCTTTATTAAATGGATTTTAGTTAATGGTAAGATGAAGAAATGGATTTTATGATTTGTAAGACCACTTGAGGGGGACTTGTCCATTAACACTAGGGTTAGTCCTTCTTAACCAATTAAGGAAGAATTAGAACCCTAATGCAAGGCCCAAGTTACAAGCCTGATGTCTTAGTGATTATTAAGTGGATTGATAAAGGATTTAAACACATTAAGGGTTTAACACTTAGGATTAAAGTTATACAGTCCATCCTAATAGAAGGATGCAGGCATAAGCTCAATCACAAAGTCTTAAAACCTTTAGGGTTTAGTCCTTGATTATGAGATGAGAAGAGAACACTCAAAGATGACATAAAGGTAAAACTAAATAGGGGACTAATCAAACCCAAATTGTGATCATGCTTGGGTATCCTAGGGTTTGTGAGGCTTAAGAGAGAGAGAATCTTCAAAGAGCCACCAAGGAAAGAAACAGATGAAAGGAGCAAGAAGTAGAGAGAAGCAAGACAACTTGCTTCACTTAAGAAGACAAGTTGCCTGAAGGAAGAAAGTGGGAAAGATCATGAATGAGCAAGCTCACTCTAATATAAATATGAAATGCATCAATGATGCATAAGAGAGATGAAAAGAGATTGTGAGAAGTGAAGGAAAATTCACTTCTCAAAACAACTTACCACCTGAAAAGTTAGCAGAAGAAATGAAATGCAATGCAAATGAGATGAAATGTCATGGTGCAAACCAAAGTCGGAAGCATGAGCATGATGTTAATGATGCTAAGAGATGATGCAAACACATGTCAGGAGTTGTGGATGATCATACAAGGATGAGGATGCAAATGAAGCATGCTTTGAACCATGAAAGTTCATGAAAGTTTATGAAATGCAATGAAGATATGAGATGTCAAATGAATGATGCAATGACCAAACATGATTCTAATGTGTCCTAAGATGTCTTATGGATCATGTAGATGCACAAAATGTCATGGCAAGTCATTGAATACAAGCAAATGAGAAATGGATGCAAAGTAAGGTACATATTAGGGTTTATGAGCAACATGCAACACAAAATTCAAAATCAGAAGCAAATGACATGACAAAAAATTGAAAATGGGATCAAAGGAACCCTAATCCTACACAAGCTCACTTCCCAATGGGGGGGACCTAAATCTTAACCTAATGGGAGTTATGAATTTCCTAAGTCAAATAGGGTTTCAAGGCACCTCAAAAGGAAAAATGCACATCAAATTGAAAATGAAGGATGAATTCAAACCAATTTTAACCTAGAAACTACATAATGTGAAGGATGCAATGCAAGAAGAACCATCATCAAACTCCTCATGGTTAGGCATAATGAATTTTTCTAAGTTTGAACAAAAATATTAACTGTAAACAAATTTAATTCCAATGAAAATTGTCAAAATAGGTCAAGAACCAAAATTAAATTTGTTTTGAGAGCTTGATAATGTTTCTAAATGTTTTAAAATGCAATGTGAATTTTTTTGTGATTTTTAAATACCTAAATGCATTTTTAATTAATTAATTTTCATTAACTAATTAAAAATAAACATTTAAATGATTTAAAAATAATTTTTAATGCAAAAAATAAAAATAAAAATATTTTTGGGTTCTTAAAATTAATGAAATGCTTGACAAAAAAATTCAGAATTTTTTAACATGTTTTGCTATTTTTTAAAATTCGTGGAAGTTAAATGAAAAGAAAATGAAATAAAAATTTAAATAAAAGAAAGTAGGCTGATCCAAGAGCTGAGATTCAAATGGTTTTGGAGGGAGTTGACCCGCGCCAGATCCTAGGGCTGTAATTCAAACTGACCAAATTTAAATTAAACCTAATTAATTAATTTAATAAATCAGGATTAGGGTTTTAATGATGGATCTGGGCCACTCATTCGCGCGCGGGTCAACAAGGGTCAACAGGATCTATGGCTCACATTCAAACTGATCCCTAATCACAATTAAGGCATTAATGACTTTCAGGTGGCCGGAAATGACCTCCGGTCATATTCTCCGGCCACACCCATCCCTGAAAATTGCTATCTCTCTCCCTAAGCTTCTAAAACCTAATCTCTCTGCCCAGAATCCATCCCCACGCATCACCCAACAAGAAACACCCAATAAAACAAATTTATTTCACATATTCAAGCTGAATCGAAGCAAATTAGTTCTAGGTCAAGAAATTTCAAAGAGCTCATACATGCTTAATACTTGACTATTTTCAAAACCAAACACATCAGCATTATCAGTGAATCATGGAGAATCAATTAGTAACTTAAAAACACGTTTCTGGAAAAATTGTTCTTGAGCTCACCTGAACTGGAGCTTTGAATTTTGGAGCTTTCTGGCTGCTTCTTTGGTCCAAGATGCCTTTAATGAACCTCCTGAGAAGTTTGCAATGCTTGTTTGAAATTTCTTATGGCTGGTTTAAGAGATTGATGATGTTCTAACCAAGGGGAGTGAAAAATCGTATTTCTGTTTGGGAGGGTTTTAGGATCAAATGATGGTTGGGAAATGATCAGAGGATCATGGTGAGTGATTCTATGAAGTTTGTTTTGAGGTTTGTGGCTTTTGTATTGAGATTCGAAGAAAAATGCATAAAGAGGGATTTTGTAGAATGCTCTCTTATGGGAGGTTTCAGCTTCCAAGATTATATGAAATGTGATCCATGAGGCATGTATGTGAAGCTGTGATTGGTCAGAGTAGTTGGTGTGGCTCAGTTTGATTGGTATGGGCAAAATGCAAAAAGTCAAGTCTATGTGTCCTTTGAGGTATGGGCTGTTTTAGGGCCAGAGCAAGGGCATGTCTGTTGCAGCTTGATTCAAGGATGATCAAGGAAATGGGATTGAGGCAGATCAGCAAGTGGATCAAAGCTTATGTGTGGTTTTGCAATTTTGTGAACTTTTGGCCCTTTTGAATTTTCTTAATAGACAAGTCATGAAACTTGAGAGTTCTTTGGTGCATTCTGAATTTTAGGTCATGGTTTATGTTTGTGCAATGGTTAGAAGTCAATTAGAGGTTACATAAAGGCTTGGCATGTGAATTTGCAAGTTTCCCTCTTTGTGCAAAAGTGAAAATTTCATGATTTTTCCCAACTTTGACAAGCCCTAACTTTTGATCCAAAATGAATTAGAATGAGTTCTTGTACTTTTTGAAAATGGGAGGATCCATTCTACAACTTTCATGACCAAAGTTCTTTCATTTGAAGAATTTTTGAATCAAAAAGAGGAGGTTGAAAAACTTTCCCAAAATGGCAAGTTTTCATTACAAGTCACTTTCCCAAAAAGGCAACTTTGCAAATGGCTTGAAATTTTCCAATTTTGTGAACTTTTAACACCTTTTATGATCAAATAAAGATCATAAACATTCAAAATGATGGAGAACACCCTTTGTTTGGATCACTGGGGGCCTCAGATGCCCTGATTTTGCACTGACTTGCTCAAGAAGTCATCCTGTGATCAGATGCCTTCCCCATGGAATTTCTTCATGAAAATTGATATGCATGATCCTCATAACATATGGAGACCAATAGAAACAATAATGACCAAAATATTTGGAGTTATGGCCTTTGAAACCAAAACCCTAATTTTAGGTCATCTGTGCAGTTAAGCCTGGCTCTGCTTCCATGCCTTTCTCAGTTCTTGTGATTCATTGACTCTTTTAACCTTGTGAGGATATAATATGATGCTTGAACATACATGGACCCCTTTGAAGTGATTGATGACCTTTGGAGTGGCTCAAATGGCTCAGGGATGGCTCAGATCACAAACCCTAGATGCAGATGACTTAGAAACAATATAGTGAATCAAAAATGTGGTATGAGATGCTATGATTGAACTTATGCAAATGAAAAGATCACAAGCCATGGTGAAATGGGTGAGGGTAAATTTGGGGTGTTTACAACTATCCTAAAGAAGGAAGAGATAAGAAGAGAAAGAAAAGAATGAAGAGGAGAAGAAGGAGAAAGGATGGCATAAGCCCCAACAAACACAAATAAGAGAATATCAATAAAGAAAAGAGAAGAGATAAGAATTGGAGATGTGGGAATCACATCCACACCTCTCACTTACCAGAGCCCCTGAAATGGTTAGTAGCATAAGCAAATATCATGACAAAAGCAAATGAGAACAAATGAAACACCAAATGGGCATAAGATCAAACCAAAGCAACACAACCAGAAGTGGACTCCCAATTACAAATGCCAAGTGCAAATACACAACACAAGAATGAGAAATGGACTATACAATTCAACCTAAAGCATTATGGGTTATCATGACAAAGTGAGACAAACATGAGATAACACAAAGCAAACTAAGCAAACCAACACCACAAACCTCAAGACCAGAATCCTAACATGTCAAGAATGTGCCTAAGCAACACAAGGGATGAAGAGTAGAGGCATACAAACTCAAGCATTAACATCATAAGAAGCAAAGAAGCATAAGAAGTGAGGTGAACATGTACATAAGTGAATGAACTTCAAAAGTAAACAACCACAAAATTTCTCAAGATACAAACATCACATCATGACCAGAGAGGTATCCACATCCTAAAAGGGGTCTAAACAACCTAAGGGGAATGGTACAAGGGCCCTCCTAACCTAAGGATTAATCACATGACCAAAAAGGATGCAAAAGTGGATAAGCAAAGAACAAAATTCAAATCAAATCAAGCATACATCCAAAAATTCCACAAACTTGCACAAAGACTCTTCAAGTATACAATATTAACATGCCAAAAGAAAAGAATCAAAATCAGAAGCTAAGCAAGTCAAATAAATGCCTAAACATGGATTAGGGTTATGAAACTTCATGCACAAGTTAAAGACCACAAATAATCAAGCAAGCTTCTAAAAATTATAAGAAAAATCATCAACAAACTCAATCTCAATATGAATCTAGAGCAAATAGAATCAATTTAAAATTCAAATTTATGATCAATATAGAAATTGTACAAGACAGCATGCTTCAAAAATGAATAAGAAACAAATAATAAAAGAGGAAACTAATTCCAGCGTGGAAAATGAAAATAAATGGAAAATAAAAATATCAAAAATTAAAGAAAATTAAAAATATCACTCATGATTTTATTTGGAATTTTTATGAACCTCTAGCTATTTTAAATAATTAAAAATCAAGCTGACAAAAAATAAAAATAAAGATAAATAAACAATGGGCCAGGGGTGCCCATAGCAAGAAATTCAGTTCAAATGCTTGGGCTCACAAAACAGGTGGGTACAAATAGCAATTAAGCCCAATGGATTCTCAGTCAAACAAAAATGAGAAAGTACGCACATCTAAAGGCTCACGAACAAAGTCAACAGATCTAAGGGCTTATGTGAGAAGTCAGCAAGACTGGGAAGTATTCAAATCCAACGCACCACATTTAAATTCACTAATTAAATGAAATCTGACGGCCATGTTTTAAAGTTATGGAAATCCTGATTAATTAAATAAATAAAACATAATTAAATTAATTAACCTAGATCTAACGGTCGGGATCTAATCTGTACACCCTAAAACCCTAATTAACCATAACCTAAACCCTACCGGCTGGAGAAGCGCCGATCGTTTTCTCCGGCGAGCCCCAAGTTGCAGAACCCTAAACCTCCATGAAAACGAGCAAATTGCACATCAAAATGATCCTTGAACCAAGCACATCACAAATCAATCATCAAAATCACATAAACTAACACACATAAACTGAATCGAAGAGAAACAGTTTGGATCTAAAAAAATCAGATCCTCAGCTTAACCTCATTTCAACACCATTTCAAAAACAAAATACATCATCAGACTCAGGACCACACGCAGATCACAATTTACACAAGAGAATTCAAATCCAAGACGATGAATTTTGGAGCATACCTGGGTTTGCAGATCTTCAAATTTCAACAAGAAAACCAATCTCCAGCTCCAGATGAACTTCTTCTGACCTCTATTCACAAAATAAATGTGAAGGAGACCTTATAGCAGCTTGAATCTTGCTCTTCGAATGAAACTGAGCTAAGATTAGACTGGTGCAAAAATTCCTCTATTGCTCAAAGTAAGAATTGATCTGTGATCTATGAAGCTTCAGGAAGAAGAATATGAAGTTTGTTTGGTGAATGAAAGTCTGGATGATGAAATTCTAAGGAAAATGCAGTGAGAGCAAGAACTTGAGAATGGGAAAATGGTGTGGATCTGAGGTGAAATAAAACCCTAGCCAGCTTATAAAGGGTGCATGCTTTCAGTGTTTTGAAATGCAAAGGGAATGCACGTAGGATCATGAGGGAGGATCAATTTGCAAAAAATGAAAGAGTGGTTTGATGGAGTCATTTGCTCGTGCTATGCATTCCTTTCTTGAACATGTTCAACTCTCATCCAGCCCTTGATTCATAGCTAAAACCCTTCTGGCCCTTGGATATGAGAGTCATGCTTTGTTAATGATCATGCAATTTTGCATTTAGTGAAATAACTCACATTCCATACACGATTTTGGTGAGATTTCTTGAGCCAAATGACTTCCATGCTATGTATTGTGGTAGAGTGACCTCAATTTGTCCATAAGTCAGCTTGGAAATGAGCTATATGCCTTTTTGCATTTGGTAGAAACTTAGATTTTAAGGTAAACCCTAAAAACCAAGTGAACTTTCGAAGGCCATATCTCTTGATCCATGAGGGCTATGAAAATGCACTTGTACTTTTTAAAAATGGGAGAACCTACCCTACAACTTTCATGTTTAATGGAAATTCATTTGATATTATCTTCAAAATGAAAGAAGCCTTTGAAAATTAGGGCAAAAGTTGCCAAAAATGGAAAATTTCATGACAAACCATATGCCAAAAATGGAAACTCCTTCAAAACCCCCTGATTCTTGATCTTTGACTTTTCCAAACCTCTTCTAAGGTCATAAGGATATCCCTTGACTTGAAAAATGGGGTTGGACCCCTTGGATTCTCACAGTCGACTTTTAGAATGCACAGTTGACCAATTTCTTCTCATGCAAGCAACTGATGAAATAACTGCCTTCCACATGGAATTTTCTCACCAAATTTCATCCCTAGGATCCTCTTATCATATGAGAGACTTTGCCCAGATGAAATGGCCAAAGTCACAGAGAAATCATGCTTGAAAGTTAAACCCTAATTTGGGAACCATTGTGTAGGAGCTTGCCCTAGCTTGGATTCCCTGATGATCTCCCAACTCCTGGGCTTTTGTAAAGGATATTAAACTAGTGAATGTCATGTAGACTCTTCATGGGACTTGGACAAGTCCACTGGGCCTCTTGCTATAGCTTGTAATGCCTCAAATCCACCTACAGTTGATCATATGCCTAATGCTAGAACATGAGAATGTTATGCTTTACTTTTCCTATGCAAAGATGCTAAGGACATGACATGCTTATGATGATTATGATATGATAATGATGCTTAAAAAAGAAGAGGGAAAATTTGGGGTGTTACAGTCGGTTGTACCAGAAAAGGATGAAGAAAGCTTTTGACAAGAAGGTCAAACCTCGTGCTCAAAAAGATTCAATCTTTCATTATAGATTCTCGAGGAAAGTGGACTCCAAACTATGCTGGCCCATATGTTGTTAAAAAAGCCATCTCTTGCAGTTCATTTACTCTTACCGCTATGGATGGTGAGGAGATCACTCGTCCTGTGAATGCGGATGTAGTCAATAAATACTTTGCCTAAAAAATAAAAGAATAACTCGCTAATTTGAAAACCCGAAAGGGCGACTTAGGCAAAAAGAAGCATCTTGGTGGATTGAAAACCCGAAAGGAGGTCCAAGCAAAAATTAGAGACATCAACATAAATAATTCTCCTGGTAGATTGAAAACGCGAAAGGGAAATCTAGGAAAAAGTTAGGATTCATGGCAAGTAACTGCATCGACACACTGGATCACTTGAAACAACCGAGGATTTTAGATTATATTCCTCAGCTAAATTGCCCATCAAAGATTCTTATTCACTGATCCTTGACTGAAGTTTCGGACACAGTGGAGTTCAAAGTTGATAGGGAGAATAGTGATCATTGTATTTAAATGTAGACTTTTTAAATGTATTTACCATTTTTCAAGCTTGTAATGATCCATGGATTCAAGCCATTTGATGACTACCATTCTATCAATGAATTTGAGATTTTGTCCAATTGTTTGCAATTCTTTATGTTGTTTCTATTTACAAAATTTCAATTTATTTTTAATGATAATTTTTGATACAAATTTAATAAATTGATTTTTTTTTAAATTATTAAAACATTTTTCCTTTTGATATATGAATAAAGAAAGAATATCAATAGTGATTCCAGGAATGGTAAAGTCTTGATGTGTGTACCTTGCCTCTCCTAGAGTAGAGTTTGATCTGGCCGTTTCTCTACAAAATTCCTGAATAGTCTTAGCATATTGATATTAATATTATTTTGTTTCCCCAACAGAAAGTAAGAGCGGGGAATTTTGATGTATGAACATTCACAATTAAGTTCCAATTTTTCCCCCAGAAGAGTTGTTGGAAGTGATATTCCTGTCGTAAGAGTATCCCCAACTGAGTTTTGATCCCTTTCTCAGTAGATTATCCTTGACTTGAGAAGCAATGTTTAGGCAGGGAATCCTTAGCCGAGTTCTTGTTCCTCAACATGAAAGGGTTGTACCCCCTGGCAGAAGTATTGATATAGCAGTCAGTTTAGAGGTTTTCTTTTACCTGGTGGTGGGTATTGATTTAAAATCCCTCATGACTATATTTTTGGCTACGATGTTAACTTCTAGCATACCTGCATGGGTCGGTAAGTCCAAAATTTTCCAGTGATGAATGATTCCCACAGATCCCTAGTAGGTATGTGTGTGACGATTTCTGCCAGGTTCTAATGTGATCCTTAATAAGTCTTGCACTCTTTTCCCAAGCGGATCAGGAATGGTATGATGGTTATTTCCCTCATAGTGTGATTCTTGTCAAGAATATCTTTGTCCCTAGCAAAGATTGTGGAAGCTTTTCCTTATTTCCGGAGGATTATCACCTTTCCTCAGCATTATAGTTTCCCTATGCAGATTTGATTCTTGATATTTGACACTCCAGTAGGCTATACTTTATTTGCATCACTGGTAGATCTTTATCTTATTTCCCCAAACAGAGTTGTGAAGATAATTTCCCCCAAACAGATATTTATTTGCATCACTTGATATTTGACACTCCAGTAGGCTATACTTTATTTGATTCAGTTTCCTTCCCAGTTTATTATCTAGATGGAATTTTCCCTAGTTGAGATATTTCCTCCTCAGGATGAATCTTGTTTGACCGTTTCTCTCCAACTCGTTCTTGGATTGAACTTTGTTCCTTTTTGTGAGTAATATTGCTTGGGAATTAAGCTACCATTTTTTGGTAGTGGCCATATTTTCTCCATCTTGAGTATATTACTTTGGAATTAAGCTATCACTTGTTTAATAATGGGTAATATTTCTCCGCCTTTTGATCGATTACTTTGGAATTAAGTTATCATTATTTGATAGTGGGTAATCTTTCCTGTTGAGTCCTATTGCTTGGGAATTAAGCTATCTTTGTTTGGTAGTGGGAAATATTTTCTCCAGCTTGAGTATATTACTTTGGAATTAATCTATCACTTGTTTGATAGTGGGGAATATTTCTCTGCCTTTTGATCGATTACTTTGGAATTAAGCTATCACTTGTCTAGGTAGTGGGTAATTTTTCCTTCTATTTATTATGGATTTGAACATTTGGTTCATTTGATATTATCTCCAGTGAAGTGATATCCTTCTTTGTTGAGCCTTTTTACCGAATGAATTGTGACTTATTTTCATACACAATCATTTCCCAAGTTGAGTCAGTTATCCAGTGATTTATTTTCCTACTAAACTCTATTTTTGTTTGTTGCTTTTCCCCTACGGGATTTTCTTCTATCCTCGAAGTTTTTGTTTTCTCTGGTGGTTGTGTTTCCCCCACATAGATCTTTGGTTTTCATATTATATCATATCATATCATATTCATATCATATCATGGTCTCTTAGGACAAAAATTGGGATTTCTATATCTAAGTCTCTTCCATCTTGCAAAGACGAAGATGTCAATCTTAATATCTCCAGATTGAAGACACTTAAATAGGGGCAGTTGAAATACCCTAATTATTGCCTAAGATTTCATTGCATTTTTAATCTGCATCTTGCAATATAAACAAGATCACACTGGTTTCTCGGTTTTTTTTCTCGGGTGTACGTTTATGCCTCACGGGGGATCACCATTGCTATTATTTGTTTTATTTGCTTATGTTTACTAACCACTAATTAAAATCCAAAAATATGTTTGTTTTCTTTTGTTAATCTCCATGTCAAAAATGCCAAAAATAGCAGTCCCGCAACTCGAATGAATTTCACAGATAAAAGTCGAAGTTGATCTGCAATTAATTCAAATTTATCCTATCGAGGATTTCCCAATTTAATTGATTTATTCAAGGAATTCCAAGGTTCACGTGTTTATTTACATGCCTTCTTCGACACGCAAGAGAATCGAGCCAAAATAATCAAGCAATAAAAATTAAACAAATTATTCAAAATTTGACCTGGTTAACCGGTTAACCAAATGTGTTATCGATTAACCAGTGCGAAATTTGAATTTTTTGTTCAACTTTTTGCACATCTTAACCATTGATCTCATTAGAATATTCTAATCCATTTCCCTCTTAATTCTCTACATCACTTTAATCATTTCCCAGCATAAACCCTCACTAATAACCACTCTTTTACATTTCGCACCAAATTTGAATTTCCAAAGCTAATTTTGAATTTCCTAAGCAAACTCCATTCCACTAAATTCCCATTACGACTCTTTAAATAGAGGCATTTTCTCATTCAACTCTCAAGCTTTTGATAGCCAACAAATCTCTTGCAAAATATCCTTCCAAACCCCAAAAATCACCAAAGCTCATTTTTCCCTCTTTTGAAAGTTATCAAGAATTAACCTTGAATTCTTGACCAACTTTAAGCTTAACCTTTATCCTTTTCTATTTTGTTCATCAATTTCAGTAGATCAAGTTTGATATTGGATCAATTTGAAGAGTGCTCTTGGTAATTCCTCTTCTTCCATGGTTCTACCTTCATATTTAACATTCTAGATGTAGATCTTTGGTTACTTTGGTTGTTGATCCTATGGATCATAAATTATTGTTTGATTGCAGAGATTTCACTGGTTTTTTATTTTAAAATTCGTTGTAATTCAGTTCATGATCATGAGATTTTTGGAAGTGTTTTTTGAAAGAGAAACATGCTCAATTTTGGCTATTTCTCTGCTACTGGTTCAGTGTTAACCGGTTAACCATATTTAGTACAAAATGGGTAACTAGTTAACCAGTGTTATTTTGCTCCAGAATTTGAAAATTTGTTGTGTTAACCGATTAACACTGCTCCAAAAGCTGTTTTTGGCTTGTTTTTTACTTGATCTTGGTTCCTCTTGCTTCTTCTTCTTCCTCCTTATTTTTACCTTGGGAGACATTTTTGGGACAAATTTCTCTTTAATTTCAATGGACTTTGGGTGTTGATTAGAGTGGTTAATATTCATTAGTCCAAATCTACATCTAAGTGAATTATTTAATTCACTTTAGGTACTTTGCATTAGTGAGATATTTTCATACTTGAATCCACTAAGATGAGTGAAATTCAATTTGGTATTCATCTTTATTTTCGTGCGGTATTTCATTCAGATGGCAATCTACATATCGTTTGTCTCGCATGCGTTAGCACAAATATCGTTAACCTTAATTTGTGTTGGTCAACCTCATTTGTAGGGTAATAACTCCGTAAATTACTCGACGATTGCTTAACATAGACCTAAATGTGTCCCAAATTTGGAATAAAAATCCAATTGGATACTTGCACTTTCATGGACCGGACCTCGTGTTGGTCACGTAATCCCAAAGTAATTGACCTTTTTGCGTTAAGATCCAAAACTTGTGAAGTTTGATGCGTAGTTGCTTTAGTTCTCCCAATCTTCTTTTAAACTTCACTGAATTTGGTTCTAATCGCCTTGATTAATCACTATAGTGTAAGATACTAAGTGGAACCGATTGCCTTTCGATTTTGGCATTAAATGCCTTGTTACTTTCTTTGGTTGTGGATGATTAAGTTCACCATATCATTATTATGTATATTATTATTATTATTACTACTACTATACTAACATTTTAATTTCTTTCTTCCACATTTATCTCCTGTATTTTTACTATGCTTTATATTGCTTTATCATTCATTATCGTGTTTATATTCTTGTTATTATTATTGTGTTGATTTTCTTTTTGTCCATTTGGACACAAAAATATTAATAAAGATTAAACCTCTAAAAAACATGTGATCTTGATCTTTGACTATTGGTTACTATCCTTTGCTTTAGAATGTGAGTTATGGACTTAGATTCTAGGACACCTTCCATTTGCTTTGATCTTCATGGAGATGGTAGCTTTGCCTTTATTTGGTCATTTACTAGCTTATAAGGATGGAACTCTTATGATCATAAATTGGAAGCATCATCAAGTTTGGTTATATCTTTCCTCCTTTATCTATTTTATTTTCTTTTTAGGATAGTCTCTTCATCTCCTCCCCTTCTTAAATTTTTAAAACTCCTCCCTGTTTTCAAAAACTTCTTTGTTTTCAAACTTAAAACCGCTTCCATAATCAAACCTTGACTTTGGTCAAGTGACTTTTACCTTTACTTTTATTTTCTTAATAAATGTTAAACCATATAAGTATATTAAAATATTTTTCAAAAGACCATAAAAAAAATAAAAAACTCATCAAATATTTTTGTCTTTGTGAACTTTTTCCTTTTAACCTTTTCTTTACATGTTTAGATATGATTCATTCTTTCTAGCGGAATTATTCGCTAAAGAATGAAGAATTATCTTTACATTTTAAAATCAATCTAACACACTAATTTTTTCTCTATTTGTACCACGAACTACGGGGTTTTGATCTCGCATTGCACTTTGTGGGTACATAGGCATGAGGTGGTAAACCTCTCCAAACACAAAAATATTAAAATTAATTCTTTTCTCATCCCTCCACTCTCTTTACAAACAATTTTCAAACAAAAAGAAATAAATTTTTCAAAGGGCTCCCGTGGAGTACCACATACATTTTGGGTGTGTAAAACCTTCCCATTTTGTAACATATACTCTTACGCGGTTCTCTGCTTGTTTCATTAGCTTTTTGCTTTTAGATTCATTAGGATTTATTCGCTCTTTTTTCCTTTTCCAATTGGAATAAAATAAAAAGCGCAGTGGCGACTCTGTTTATTTTGAGTTCAGTTAACCAATAACTTACACTCATGATTTTACCACTACAACTGGTTAATGTTGTGATGTGGCATTTCAACTCTGATTTTTACGTATTAATTAGTTATTTTATAAATTGGGAAAAGTGGAGTGTTATATATGTGATTTATCTATTTTTTTTTTATAAATCGAATGCTAATACCTTCTTTTCGCGTAATCGACTTCCGAACCCCGATTTAGTTGCGATGACCTTGTCTTTCTTTTTCTTCAGGTTTTCTTCGATTTTTTTCTTTCCACATTAGGATAAATAATATTCGGTGGCGACTCTCTGTTTTTTGCGCCGTTTAATTTTCTTGTTGCAACACTCACTATGATCAAACACGATATGATGCATCTCACTAGTACACTACATCTGGGACTATGGTACCCAAGGATGACAAATTTCACTATGGTTTGGTACTTTTATTTGGATTTTAGATGATGTTAAATATATTACAAAATTACTAGTTGAACATGCCACTTACTTGGAGATTCCATTATCTCTCGGCATAGTAAGAAATAAGAATGTGTTATGTTACCCACAACTGAAGTGGAATACATCATTGCATGTAGTTGATGTGCAATATATTCTAGATGAATCAACAATTAAGTGATTATAGATGTCATACCATAAATTTTGACCCGAAATTATTCTCTATAGCCTAAAAAGTCAAAGAGGGACTCTTTTTGACTTTTCAGTACTTTTTCTTTATAAAATTGAGTCTTATCTTCTAATTTAATTAAAATAGGACTTGTGGATTTTTAATTGATCAGTCAAAAGGGATAGGGATAATATTAATAAAATAAATTTTCTTTATTTTATGGGATGAAAAAGAAAAATATTTTTATACATTGGGGGTGGAAATAACAATTACTTAGATAAAATTTCCTTAAGTTTTAAAAATATATGTGGTGTTAAAAGTATCATATTATTCTTATTTAATTGGAGATTTATATAAATGTTTCTAGTTATTTTGTTTTAAATTATTCTATTGTCATTAAATTTTTTATATATTATATGAGGGTGTTTTAAAATATATAATTTAAAAATATATAATTACTTAGATGATGTTTTAAAATATATAATCTTATTATCCTTATATAATTCATAAAATATATGAGGGTGTTTTAATATTTCTAGTTAATAGAAAGGGATTTTTATGTAGGTTTTTTTTTAAATATATAATTTTTAGTTTTTAAATTTATAAAAATTATATATTAATTTTTATAGGTGGAAATAATACTTAAATAAATACCTTTATTAAAGTTGTTTATTTACTCTATTTAAAATATATGAATGGTTTCTTGAGTTTATTTTTTTATTTGAATTTTAATGGAGTTTTTAGTAAAATGAGCATCTAAGTTTTATTAATTATTCATTTTTTTTAGATTATATATATAAATAATAATAATAATTGTTATTATTATTTAAAAAAATAGTTTGTATTTAAATAATTTTAGGCTTTAATATATATATATATATATATATATATATATATATATATATATATGTATATATATATATATATATATATATATATATATATATATATATATATATATAGATAGATAGATAGATAGATAGTGGGGATATTCTTACTCCAGGAGTAAGTTTAAAAGACTTACTCCAAATCATAACCATTGATTTTCATTAATCTAACGGTTTTAATGGATCATTTAACTTAATTAATTTTGGAAATAATTTTCTCAATTAAAACCGTTAGATTAATAAAAATCAATGGTTATGGTTTATAAGATTATTTTGTGTTTTTTTGGAAATTTGTGTTAGGGTTAGGGTTCTTGGTTTATAGGATTAGGGTTGTTCATAAGAACCCTAGGGTTCTTGGGGTTTGAGTTTTGTTTGAAGATGGGGTTAAGGTTCTTCATGAACCCTTGGGTTCATGTTAAATGGGGTTAGGGTTCATGGGGTTTGGGTAGGATTCTATGTTAGGGTTCATATGGGTTTAGTTTCACGGTTGAAACTCAACCAAAAACTGGGTTGGCTGGGTGGTCGGTGAGAAGATATGAAGAGAGGATAAGAGAATTAGAGAGGGAGGAGAGCGAAGAAAGATAAAAAGGGTAGGAAAATGAAGGATTTGTGAAGGTTTTAAGGTTATATACCCCTCCGTACGGTCTTAGATGAACGCCAAGTGGCTCAACCCATCGCTTTCAGAACGGTTGACTTTACAGTCAACTGGTGATTTAGTGCATATCACGTACCATGGACTCTTGTTGACTTCTCATCATGACCATCTATTTCACATACCTTGTAATCAACGGATGAGGCTAAACGCATGGAAATCCATCTGATTTCCATCGAACGACACAGAGAAAGTCAGCATTTTGACTCTCTCCGTCGGACTCATCTTTACACCTCAATTTTAGTTTAATGGGCCTTGTGCCCTAAACACTAATTACACCATGCTTTAGAAGCCCAATCGCTTCTTCAATGGCAAATAAATCCCTTGGGATTTAATTAAATAAGATAAATTAAATCCTTGATGTATTTATTTAATTAGGGTTCATATACTTAATTAGGTAAATATTAATTAGGATTAGGGTTTATAAATTTAAAGATTAATTTTAGGGATGTAAAAATTATCATTTTATTTTTCTTCGGTTTAATTAAGGTTTTTTTTAAATTAAATATTTATTTGACTTCTTTTAAATAATTTAGTTATTTTAATTAAAATGAAACATTTTATTTATATATTATATCTTTTTGGGACTTAATATTTTTGGGTATTTTAAATAAATAATATTTAAGTTTATTTTAAGGATATTTAAACATAGTTATTTTAAGGTATTTAATTAAGTTAAATGTAAAGGATTGAACTTGGGATTTTGGGTCATTTGAATTAAAAATTGTATCTTTTGGAATTTATTTGTTTGGGGGCTTATATAGGTTATGGGATTACAAACTTTGGGATTTTAAAAATTACTTTATTTTTAAATTTAGCAGGGGTCTTAAATGTATGATTTTATAAACTTTTGGGATTTAAATATTTTTGTGGTTTTACAAAGTTTTTGGGGTTTTATAAAAGTATTTTTAGGGTGTTATTCAAGGGATATTCAAATTGGGGTTATTTCATAAGAAACTAGGATTTTATAATACTAAATTTGTTCCTTTATATAAGAGACAATTTTTTTAGATTCATTGAATAATCAAAGTGTTTAGTCAGTTTATAGACTAGATACATTGATTATTCAACGAACCTAAAAAGTAAATTTTCTCTTATAAAAAAGAACGAATGTAGTAACAGTTAATGGGGTTTTACAAAAGTAATTTTGTTTAATAACGATTAAGGGGGTTTCATTTTAAGGGGTTAGAAATTAGGTTAAAGGGTAGTAAAGGAATTAGGATTAAGATTTAGGGGGTAGACAGAGTTGAACTACGATGCTCTGATCCATCATAAGAAGGTACGTAGACATAGGATTTGTAAAATCCTAGCGAGTAAAATTAGATATAAATTAGGGTTTTGTATTTTATTTTATTTATTTTGACTTTTTGAAAACAAACAAACATATCCTAGAAACCTTGAAAGGATCCTATTGGATACAATAGAAGTGAGGGGTGCCTAACACCTTCCTCTAACTTAATCGAATTCTGAACTTAGTTTCTCATTCTTAGGATTTAGATTTATCATTTAGTTTTCCTTAAAAATATGGTGACTCTTTTGGGGATTTAGAAAGTCAGTCTTATTTATAGGATTCTAGGGTTTATTTGGGATTTTTGTTTATTTTTTATGTTTGTTTTCATTTATTTTATTATTAATTTCTTTATTTATCTTTGTTTATTTTAATGTGAATATTTATTGGATATTACTATTATTGTTATTATTATCATCATGTTTTTATCATGCATGGATGGGGGAATTTTTATTATGTGAAGCTAAAACCAAGGCTTGGAGTATAACCCTAGAATTAGGATGTTGTCACACCCCAAATTTTACCCCTACCATTTTATATCATGCATTCATCTCATCATTAACATACCAAAGTGTATACCAAGTATTATGAAGTTTTGCAAGAATGACAAGAAGGATCTATTAGTTTAACAAGTATTGGAGAACTGGTCTTTTGGGTCGAGAAATTAGGGTTTTTATGCTTGGAAACTCAGATTAGTGAAATAGTCTCACAATTTGGATTAAGGTTCTTAAAATTTAAATCATGGATTTTTCAAGATCTCATGTCACTTGTGGTTTTTATTTGGTGTGATGCCTCAGCGAGAATTGTCAGTGTTGGTTCAAATGTATTTTCTTGTGGAACAAGTTTGACTGTTACTTGGAAAAGAAGGAAAGATAAGGCTCAAGCTTTGTGGTCCATTTTGTCTGATTTCATTGACTCCAATTATTTTAATGGTCGTGGTTAAGATGAATCATGAGGACTGGTTTTCAACTGAATCATGTGGACCTCTAATCTTTGGCTCATTGTTGTGGGAATTGGTGATAAAAGTTATACCTAATTCCAATTTTCAAATTCAAAATCCATTTCAATTTCCAAATTCAATTTCACAGTTTCTTAATTTTCCTTTTCATGTCCCATTCTCAAATTCTTAAATTTTAAATCCATTTCTAATTCTCAATTTCCAATCCATGTTGAAGTCTCATTTTCAAAGCTTCTACTTAATTTTCTTAAGGTCACAAAGTTCCCTTTAATTTCCATTCAAATATTCATGTCCAAAGTTATAATATCATTTCCAAATGCCATGACGAATTTCTAAACTTCATACAAATTTCAACTTCATGGAAATTCACAATCTCGATTCAAGGCTCACCCTATTTGTTTAGTTTTTTCCATTAAAGATGCAATCACAATTCATACCAAAAACTCCAATGTTGTTCAAAGATTCTTAATTCATATCTCATCGCAAATTCATGTCAAAATTGCAAATTCATTCCAAATATCAAAGTCACAAGTTTAACTCCAAAATCCATGTCGAATATTAATCACAAATTCATGTCAAAAATTACAAGTTACAGGTTGTAAATAAGGTACAGTTATAAGTCAATTACATTCTTTTATCACATGATCACAAGATTCCCTAAGCTTCCCTAGCCTAAGCTAGTCCATTCAATCCAAGTATCTCCATCCAAGTGGTTTCCATTGTCCCGATCAAAAGGGTTCATGCTCAAAATTACTTTACTTCAACAATCACTCTATGCCATTTTGATTCCTTTAGGACCAAGTCTCCATGAACCCTTTTTTCCTCCATTGTCACTTTCTCCACATACCAAATTCCAAATGTACATGAATTGGAAACCAATTAGAGTTAGCATTCACACATTAATTGAAATTCATTCATATTTCATAGCATATCTCATTCAAAGTTATCATTAAAATTCAAAAATAATTTATCCATAAAACATAACCATTACATAATCAAGGTATTCTTTCAAGTATACATGTCACATATCATCACCATATCATCATTCAAGTTAAGTTCATACTTAAACTCATCATATTCTAAGTTCATGTTAAACTTAAATGCAATTCACATTAAGTACTAATTCTCCTTCATATTCACATTCAATTTCAAATTCATAAGTTCATATGCATCATGTCCATTTCACACAATATCATTGCATCAATTTTCAAATACAACATCAGTCCAAGTATATATAATAACATACTAATCTCACGAAAATAAAACAAAAAACAAAGTTTTAGGATCAGTACAACAAAGACAGTCAGAACCACCATCCTCATCCCCTTTACACAACAGTTCAGAACCACCATCCTCATCCCCTTTACACAACAATTTAGAACCACCATCCTACTCCCTACACACACAAACTCGGACTATTACTCCCTCCACACAAAAACTCAGACTTTGTCCCCCCATTGCTTCTTAAACAAGTTTTCATGTTAAGTACAATTCAAATTCACAAGCCCTAATTTTATCACTATAAAAAGCTACAGTTTCATCAATTAAAGGGGGTGAATAAATATCACACTGAACAAAACCTAGCCGTTCCTACCAACTTGCAAAACCCTAGCCAAAACACATTTCATAAAAATCTAATACTACTACATTCGTAGAACACAGAGACAACAACAATAACAAAGAACACATATAAGTAGAGAGAAAGATGAGGATTCAAAGAAAAGAGAGAAGACATTAAAGCAAAAGTTACCTGAAGCATTTTCGGAGAGAGTTCTTCAAGAGGTAGTACCCGAAACTTACTTCTCTACATTTCAATCTTTTTATTTGATTTCGTTTCATGATTCCTTGAGAGTAACTTTGTTTTGCTTCTTATCTCCGTGTTGCTTGTTTCTTCAACATTTCTAAAATTAGGTTTATATGGGATTTGTTTAAATCTAGGGTTTTGGGTGAGTTGTTGGGGAAATCAATCCTAGATTCAGATTAAGCATGAGAAATAGGTTATAGTGTGTGTTTGTTGTTCTTCGTCTTTCATCGTCTTCTCCGATGGCTTATGTGCTTTTTCCGATGAAGTTCTTTTTCTTAGTGAGATAGCAAGGAGAATACAGAGAGAGACATTGAACTTTTTTTTATTTAACTTAAGTTTTTGTTTTTTTCTTTTTTAAGCATGTTTTTTTGTTGAGTTGTCATGATGCTCTACACTGGTGACACGTGTCATCGTTTTTTGTTGTTCTTCCCTTGTTTATTCATGCGTGTGTGACCATGGATTCCCTACCGCGCAGCCCCAATCTGAGCCCTCGGATTCGAGTCAACGGTTGACTCATAATCAATCAACGCTTCTGATCAATCTTGCCAGTCAAGCTTGTCGACCGAGCCTTACCATACCCCCTAGCACCCTTTGGGCCTCCCTAGGCTGGGCTTAGTGTTTTTCTTATATCAACACCCCCTATATCACTACGAACCAGGCCCATTTAAATCTCTTTTTTAAAGATTTTTTTACTAGTTTTTAATTACTTTTATTTTATTTTATTATTCATTTATGTATTTTCTTTAAAACAAAAACTTCATAAAAATATTTTATATTAATTAATTATTTTAAATAATTTTATTTTATTTAATTAATTGGTTTATTAATTAATTTTATTAAATAATTCTATTTAATTTAGTTAGTAAATTTATTATCTTTTGATCGATTTTATTTGTATAGTGTATGCTTATGCCTTTGCTCATTATTTAGTCGTATGATAATGTGTGTGTCTTGTGAAAACTTGTATTGACTTGTTTCTCGCATTATGACTATATTTTGTCAAGTAAAAATGAATACAATCACCTTAATACTAATTTCAAAAGATAATTTCTTGGTCAAACGCCTAGTAAATTCTTCACAAACATTTATTCGCACACACATAAGTCGATCGTTTTACGGTTGCCATCAAGCATTATCTTTACACTTCACACTTCATTAAGTGAACGCATCACAATTTGTTTTCCATATCAAGTCCACTTCAAATCCAAACCCCTAACAACGAATACAATTTTTTTATCTAATCTTTCAAAACAAATAACGAAAGAACTGAATTTTGGAGTCTAGCATTCCTTGAATTCCTGAATGAATGCTCTTGAGGCTAGCCCTTAGGTTGTAATTCGTTCGCCCTTTCATACTCAAAATGCCTAACTCTTACAAATCAAATAATGAAAGAAAAGAGTTCTTGGAGTCTCGCATTCCCTGAATTATTGGATGATTGCTCTTGAGGCAAGCCCTTAAGTTGCGGTTTACCCAACCTTTCGTTCCTAAAATACTTAACTTATCAAATTTCTTAAACAAATAATGGAAGAGCCGGGTTCTGGAGTCTCGCATTCCCTGAATTCGTGAATGATCGCTCTTGAGGCTAGCCCTTGGGTTGTGACTCATTTGAATCTTTCATCCTAAAGCAATTCAGCTTCCTCGAAGAGATTGAGACCTGATTCATCTCCATAGGAAAGACGTTTCTCTTATTACCACAAACATAAAATCAAACTTTTCAAACAATTTCTCTCAAGGAAGAATGTGGCTATTACTTGTTGATCATATATCCAAGTTAAAGCTTCTTACCCTTTAAATTTTCTCCCTCAAATGTTTGTGGTGGAATATGTGAAATATCTCCCTTAAAGATGACGACTTGTCTCTTTCTCATAAACCTAATTTAAAATATCTCCAACAAATACAAATTATTTTTCATAAATAATTAACGAAAGAACTAAGTTCTGGAATCTCGCGTTCCTTGAATTCTTGAATGATCGCTGAGGCTAGCCTTTGCTAACACGCATATAAACTAGTACTTAAGTCTCCTTGAGAGCGAACAAGCCAAAGTTTAGCAGTTAGCATTCGAGCTAAACACTTGTTCATTAAAAAATACAAACCAACAAATTGTAGTTGCATGAACTACGAAACTCTAACTTTCTCATTGCACAAGGGAATACGTAGGCACAAGGATTTCAATCCTTGGCGAGCACACTATAAAAAACTAACCTTTTTTCCATAATAATAATAATAAACATTCATTTCCTATAAACAAACAATCTTAGAAAACATTTACTATTTAGAAGAAAACAATAGCATAAGTCAACATTTGATAACAAGTTAGGCTAAGAGGTTCTCGTTGAGTACAACAGAGGTGAGGGGTCCTAATACCTTCCTCTTGCGTAACCGACTCCTGAACATAGAATTTGGTTTCGTTGACCATTTCTTATCCTTATTAGGTTGTGTCTATATCTTCCTTTTCTATCATTAGAATAAATAGAATTAGGTTGCGACTTTTTTGTTTTTTCCGCGGCCATCGTGGTGATCGTATTTTTTAGGGTACGATAGATGTGGAACAAATATTTTTTGTTAGGATATACTTCCTCGCAATTCATGGAGAACGCAATTGGAATAGATCCTCCAAGATTTTGTTATTCTCTATGGGGCTAGCTCCTGTCGTGATGATAATTTAGATGTGGTACGTGACTCCAAGAACCTAGCTATCCTACCTTTTTATGAAAACCTTGTGTATTCAACTCCAAAGGGTCGTTACAAGGTTCCTTCCTAGATTGGACTTATCCCGAAGGATTACCGTAGGAAGGCTGCTCTTTCCCATGGTAATACAAGGCTATAGTCCTAAACTTTGTGACTTATCAAAACCGTATATCCTACATGTGAGGGGATTGGATAGAATACATCTAGAACTAACCTAAATTAGGGAGCCACCTAGACTACGTCATGCTTGCAGGCTATGATTTTGGATTATTCTAAAGGTAACAAAGGTGTATTTAAAGTTGTAGGGTTTTGTCCCATTAAAGGAAATTATTGAACGTCCCCACCTATCTGAGATGGATTTAAGGAAAAATGTGAAGGGATTGGAAGGGTTCCATGGGTTTACAAAGAAATATTGGGAACAAAAAGCTAAGGACTATGCTAAGTTTAAGGGTTGGGAGGCAATGTATAATATCATGGTACTCCTCATTTTTTGGCTGATACTATTTCCATGCGCTCCGAATTTTATAGACATCACCTCCATCTATGTGTTCTTGGCAGTAACTTCATACCAACACTCTTGGCGGATGTTTACTTTACTCTTCATCAAGTGCATAAAATGAAGAAAGGGACTATGTTATGTTCTGCTCCCTTAATATACTAATGGAATTAAAAAGGGATGATTGGTCCAAATACTTAGTCTCTCGCACTGATACTAACATCATATGGTTTCCTTGAATTCTAAATCGTAAGGATGTAATCTTAACTTGTGGTAATTTTCCTAATGTACCATTCGTAGGATCAAGGGGTGCATAAACTATAATCCAATATTAGTAATGAGACAAATGGGGCATCCTTTGGCCTATAAACCCGAGGATAATTTGTTAAAGGGCTTTGTCTTACAGAATGTGACCGCAGATCATCCACTTGTCATGAGGATTATTTAAGCATGGGAACAATGCATCAAAGAAAAGGGTAGCCTCAAAAGGCCAAGAGAAGATTCAATGACATCTTACAAGCAATGGATGAAATAAAGGGTGAGCATAGTAAAACTACCATTCATATCTAAGAATATAGTCGAACCAATGGCTCCAACCATGATCTCAAAGGAAGAAGAGAAACTCAAAGAGACCGTTCTAAAATTGAAAAAGGAAAAGGCGGAATGGGAAGCTAAATTCTATAAAACTCTGAGTGAGAAGAATCAACTCGGTCTAAGCCTTCGTGAAGTGAAAGAACAATTAAAGGTTAATAAGGGGATAGCCAAAATGGTAGAAGAAAAGAAGGAGCGAGCTCATGCGGATCTTGACGCAATAAGCTCGCGACTAAGGGATCATAAATTTGAATTGGATAAAGCTTGGTGCCAAAGGAAGGAATGAAGGGATATTTTGATGAGTTCTACACAAAGGGAGACAAGGGAAGGATTCGAGAACCGCATTCAAGCATTGGAAATTGAAGTTCAAAGTTTAGTTAATGTACTCGGAATAGCTAAAGGTCAAGTTTTTGATGCCATTGTGGAAAAGATAGATGCACAAAGAGAATCAGAGGAACTTGACAGGAAAATGGGAATTCTCTGTGGGGTATATGATGAATTGAATGCTTGGAGCACTTATGCAGAACCATACATCCAACAATTGGAGGGAAATGCTAATGAGAATAGGAAAACTCTAAGGTGGCTTGCTAGGGAAGAACGATACTTTAGGGAATGATACTTGAAGTTGGAAATATTGTCCAATGACCTTATCCATGAGATACCCCAAAGTATAAAGAAAGCAGAAGAAATGGCGACCATCTTCAAATCAAAGGAAGAAATCATGGAGTTTCTCGAGTTATGCCGATCTATGGTGGAGGAATTTAGGAAGAGGATTAAGAAGCGCTCTTAAAGTCACAATAGGATATATTTGTTTTAGTTTGCTTTTATTTTTTTTATGTATGAATAAAGGGTTGCGACCCTAATTTAATTCCTTAATATGCAACGAATAGGGCTTTGACCCTCGTACTTTCAATTTTACAAGTTTAGTAAAATATTTTGAGTTTCTATTATCCTTGACTTGGCTTTATAACTAATGAATGTTTTAAGATCCTGACGAAAAAACTTTTTCTTCGCATATTCATACTTACATTAGCATGCATACAACATACATCAATGAGAATAATTTTTAAAGGGTTAAAACAAAAGAATCATTTCTTCAAAATATCTTATCTCAGAATCATCAAGTTTCAATCCTGACTTCCCGACCTCGCCCTCGAGCATTCCAAAAGTAAGCGATGAATCAATTGGATGAGAATCAAGTGTCTCTCAGAGGTGATATGGATGTCATCGAAGAAATTGTGAACGACATGAAAGAAAAGATCGATAAACTAACTCTTGATATCCAAACCCTGATAGCTAGGGACAATGAAGCTAGCCAACGGAAGAATAACCCAACTCCAACTCCTCGTCCCGAAGAATGTAACCCACTGCTAGGGTATGTTCATGACTTGGAAAATGAAGAAGCTTGGGGGGGAAAACAAAATACCAATGACCCTCCTCCTGAAGGAGTGGTTCCACCACTTGTTCTCAGGATAACTATGAATATTGGAATCTTTAATACAAAGTAGAAAATTCGAAGACAACAATGCACAAAGGGGCTACTGACATTGATGGAAATAAGGATGATGACAGGTACAAGGGAATTGATGAAAGATTGACGGCTATTGAGGGAATTAATTCCTTTGGGATTGATATGTGGGACATGTGCTTAGTACCCGATGTGGTCATTTTTTATAGAGATTTTTGATAGAGATTTTTGATCGAAATTCCGGCTAAGGGATCGGTGATTACTTCTCTAGTGTGTTTGAGTTTCCCGTTATCTATTTTTGATAGAGATTTTTATGTTGATTTGGTGTGTTTGTCGTTAACTGGGATGGATGTAATCCTAGGTATGAACTACTTAGAGTATAACTATGTTCATATTAATTGTTTTCTTAAGTCGGTGAGGTTTTCTACTCCATAAGAGGAAGGAGTTGGGTTGTTGTCATTTAGAGAGTTGTAGAAGTTGATGAAGGAGGAAGCCCATATGTTTTCGTTGATGGCGTTGTTATCTATAAAGAGTAAAGCTAAGATTGAAGAGTTTCTAGTGGTGAATGAATTTCTTGAGGTTTTCCCTGATGAAATTCCTGATGTGTCGCCTGAAAGAGAAGTTGAGTTTGTGATTGATCATTACCTGGTACTAGACCTATTTCTATGGAACCGTACAAGATGTTTTCCTCTGAGTTGGCTAAATTGAAAAAGAAGTTAGAAGAGTTACTTGAGAAGAATTTTGTAAGACCTATTGTATCCCTGTGGGGAGCTCCAGTTTTGTTGGTTAAGAAGAAAGATGGAAGTATTAGGCTCTGTGTGGATTATAGACAGTTGAACAAAGTGACTATTAAGAACAAGTATTTATGGATCAGTTGGTAGGTGCTCATGTGTTTAGCAAGATTGAGTTGAGATCGGGCTATCATCAGATTAAGGTGAAAGATGAGGATATTCAAAAGACGACGTTCAGAACATGGTATGGACATTACAAGTATTTGTTGATGCCTTTCGGTGTGACTAATGCACCTGGAAGTATTCGTGGAGTACATGAATCGTATTTTTCATACTTATTAGGATCATTTTGTGGTTGTGTTTATAGATGATGTTTTGGTTTATTCTATGTCAGAAGAAGAGCATGCAAAACATTTGAGAATAGTACTAGAAGTTTTGAAGGAGCAGAGTTGTACGCGAATTTTTCTAAGTGTGAATTTTGGTTGAAAGAAGTCAGTTTTCTTGGTCATGTGATTTCAGGTAGTGGTATTACGGCGGATCCTTCTAAGATATATTTTGTGTTGCAATAGGAAACTCTAAAGTCAGCTACTGAGATTATAAGTTTCTTGGGATTAGCCGGTTATTACCAAAGGTTTATAGAAGGATTTTCTAAGTTGGCACTTCCATTGACTCGGTTGACTTGAAAGAGAAAAGCTTTAGTGTGGGATGCCAAATGTGAAGAAAGCTTTGCAGAGTTGAAGAATAAATTGACGTCGGCTCTGGTTTTGACTTTACCGAATGTAGAAAAACCATTTGTGGTGTATTGTGATGCTTCGTCGATGGGCTTAGGAGGTGTTCTTATGCAGAATGATAAAGTAATTGCTTAGGTGTCATGACAGTTGAGAGTTCATGAGAATAACTATCCTACACACGATTTGGAACTTGCTGCAATTATTTTTGTATTTAAGATCTGGAGGCATTATCTTTATGGTTCTCGATATGAAGTATTTAGCGACCATAAGAGTTTAAAGTATCTGTTTGATCAGAAAGAGTTGAATATGAGGAAATGAAGATGGTTGGAACTGTTGAAAGATTACAATTTTGGCTTGAATTACCATCCGGGTAAAGCTAATATAGTAGCTAATGCCTTAAGTCAAAAGATGTTGCATATGTCGGCAATGATGGTTAAGGAGTTAGAGTTGATTGAGAAGTTTCGAGATATGAGTTTGGTTTGCAAAGTGACATCGAAGAGTGTTATGTTGGGTATGCTGAAGATTAATAATTATTTTCTGGACAATATTAGAGAAGCTCATAAATTGGATGTAAAATTATTGGATATCATAGTTGATTGTGGTGAATCAGAGAAGAATGGTTTTAAGTTGGATGTGCATGGTGTTTTGAGATTTCATGATCGGATTTGTATTCCTGATGATGCGGATATGAAAAGGATGATTATTGAGGAAAGTAATAGAAGTAATTTGAGTATTCATCCAGGAGCGACTAAGATATATCAGGATTTGAAGAAGTTGTTCTGGTGGCCTGGGATGACGAACGAATTTGTGCGTTTTGTGTATGCCTGTTTGGTTTGACAGAAGTCGAAAGTTGAACATTAGAAGCCTACTGGTTTGAAGCAACTGTTGGAAATTCCAGAATGGAAATGGGATAGCATTTCTATGGACTTTGTAACAGGATTTCCTAATACTTCAAGATGACATGATTCGATTTGGGTAATTGTTGATAGGCTTACTATGTCAGCTCATTTTATTCCTATTAACATCGGTTTTCCAGTATCGAAGTTGGTTGATATTTTTGTCAGAGTGATTGTGAAGTTGCATGGTATTCCTTTATATATTGTGTCGGGTTCTAAGTTGAGGTTGAGTTCAGCATATCATCCTCAGACATATGGTCAAACTTAGAGGATGATTCAGTTGTTGGAGGATTTTTTTAGAGCTTATGTACTTGAGAAAGGAGGTTTGTGGGATACTTATCTCTCATTGATCGAGTTCACGTATAATAACAGTTATCATTCTATTATCAGAATGACACCTTTTGAGGCGTTGTATGGTCGGAGATGTAGGACTCTGATATATTGGTATGAATCTGGTGAGAGTGTGGTGCTTGGACCAGAGATAGTTCGAGAGACTACCGAGAAGGTGAAGTTGATTCGAGAGAAGATGAAAGCTTCTCAAAGTCGGCAAAAAAGATATCATGATAAGCGAAAGAAAGATTTATAATTCGAAGCGGGTGATCATGTATTCTTAAGAGTTATGTTTCTGATAGGTGTTGGGCGAGCATTGAGGTCTAAGAAGCTTACTCCTCATTTTATTGGTCCGTATCAGGTTTCGGATAGGATTGGGAATGTTGCTTATAGAGTGGCTTTACTGCCAAATATTTCAAATTTGCATGATGTGTTCCACGTGTCACAACTCCGGAAGTATATTTCAGATCCTTCTCGTGTGATTAGTATGGATGATGTGCAAGTACGGGATAATCTCACTTTGGAGACAATGCAGATACTCATTGAGGTCTTGAAATGAAGACTTTAAGAGGCAAATAGATTTCTTTAGTGAAAGTTGTTTGGTTGGGAGCTGCCGGAGAAAGTATAAATTGGGAGTTGGAAAGCAAGATGCAGGAATCATATCTTGAGTTGTTTCAGCAATGTAAGATTTTCGAGGACGAAAATGTTCTATGTGGGGGAGAGTTGTAACGTCTGTATTTAATTAATTAATTTAATTATATATTATCGCCTATTTTCCCAAGTAATTGTTGTTAAGTTTTGTTTTGTCTTTTGTGACATTAAGTTGTTTAAGGTTGTATTGAGTTGATGGTTAAGTTGTGTTTGAGTTGTTTAAATTAATTAAGTCGGATAAATAAAATAATTGTTAATGGTATAATATTAAGTTGGGCTTAGTTGTGGTGTGAGAGTAGTAAAGTTGGGGGATGCTATTTTAGGCTCATTAGTAATTAAGCTAATTAGTGAGATTTTAGTAAAATTAGACTAAAAACCTAATTAGAGAATAATTTGAATTTTGAAAGAGAAGAGAACAAGTCTTAGAGGAAGATCAAGAAAAGGCTAGTTTGTGGATTTTCGCGGAGATTTTTACAGTGAATTCGAGTTGTCTTCAATCAAAGGTAAGGGTGGGGTTCGAATTCCATAACCGAGATCAGATAATTCGTATGTAGGTTGGATTTTCGTATGATTTTTTTGAATTGTTTTTGTATGATTAGTTGTTGTGTTTTCGAATGAATCTGATATGTATGATATGTTGTTCTTGTTGTAATGTTGCATTCCGAGTTGTTCTTGTTGTTGTAGTCGTTGTATCTGTTGATGTGTTGTTGGACTGACTGTTGTAGAAATTCGTGTAGAGAAGAAGATTAGGACTCGTAAAATCAGTCATAGAAATTAGTAGATGAATGGATACATAAGATTCAGAGTATAAAATCGATGTAGAAACCCAATAAGGCTTGAATGGAGTGACGAGATTGTGTAATTCGTAGCAGAGGAAGAATTGTATGCATTATGGTGTTTCACGTAACAGATCTGGTGTTACACGTAACAAGGTAGGGCATTACGCGTAAAATATCCCAGTTACATAGGCATTATGCGTAAGGAGGTAGAGAATTACGCGTAAGAAGTGAGGCATTACGCGTATGAGTATAGTGGTGTGCAGAAAATGCAGTTTTTGGCGATTCGTTCTGTTTTCGCATTTGTTTCGAGTTGAGTCGATCTTAGACTTTAAGTAGAGGTAAAATAAGTTGATTAGCAGATTTAAGGATTAAAAATAATTAATTTAGAAACCTAGTTGATTAAGCCGTAATTAGTTGTTTTCCCTGTTGAAGGTGTATTAAGTTGTTATAAGTTGTGTTGTCCCGATCTTGGTGAAAATTATTAAGTTGAAGGTCGTTTGACCAACATTGATTCATGTTATTTTGTTGATAACTTGTTGATTATTTTGTTTTTGTATTTCATTCATAGTTGCATACATTTGCATAATTTCAAGTTGGAGCGAATACTCGATTCAAGTTGGCATGGATTGGAAAATAAGTTGTTGATACCACGATAAACTGGCAAGATTTTCAAGTTGGGAGTTTACTTCAAAATGTACCACATGCATTTATAAGTTTAGTCGCATTAGAGTTTCATTTTATCTATCTTGTTAAGTGTTGATTGGTTGCAAGTTGTACGTTGAGGTTTCTTGTTGTGTGAAGTGGGTGATTGTATGATCTCTTGCTTATATATTGATTATCATATTCCTGTTTATTTTATTCGATATATCACCCCTTCTGTTTGAATGTTTCCATATATTGGTAACGTGCAAGTAATTAAGATTCGAGTACCTAGTCGTCTCAAGTTGGTGTTTGTCGCTCTGATATGTAGCACTTTGGGGGGATGAACGCATGTTTTTTTGTGTGGATTTTATTTAGTTTATGAACTCATTTTAGTTGTTTCATGTTGAAAACCATGTTGAAGTATTTGATGTTAAATAAACTTGAAGTTGTTTTAAAGATGCAAATTCTGTTAAACCCACTGCGTAGTTTGTGAAGCATGTTCATTAATGAAGTTTTGTTATTTAATTTTAAAGTTGAAAATGTGATATCCCATATTATTGTGAATTTTTATATAACTCTGATTTATAATTAAAGTCAGGTAGAATTATGGTGTTACGAGGAAGACCTTATTAACGTGTTTATGAAACAATACCAATATAATGTGTATATGGCCCATAATCGCTTACAGTTGCAAAACGTGAAATTCTGGTATGATAGACTAAGATGTCGAATGTGATGTTAAGACATCTTATCTGTTACTTATAAATATGGTAAGGCATGCACAATAGCACATTTAAAATTCTGATAGATCAGAGTCAAACATGCTTCAGGATGTTGTGACATCTGATAGGATATTCAATTCAGGTATTGAATGAAATATAAAATAGTAAAGATATAAAGAACACAATAGAATTGTTAACCCAGTTCGATCAAATCGATATACACTGAGGGCTACCAAGCCAGGAAGGAAATACATTATGTAGTATCAATTCAAAGACTTCTTAGAAAACACCTATAGTTTACAGTCTTCTCACTTAATCACTACTTGTGCAACTTCTACTTAGGAACTCTTAAATACGAGAAACTCATCCTCACTTCCAATCACCTCAATGATATCTCACAGTCCTCAATTGTCAGTTGTTGATATTGACGGCTTTAAACCTATACAACAATTCAAAACAGAATCAACACTTCCATTACAAACAACATAACCTGCTTAGAAGCTTCAGTTAAGTACAACATTTCTCTTGCTTACAAGCTTCGAGAATCACAAGTGAAACAACCACATTAGGGTTCCTTGTTGCGCATAGCTGCCACAAGAACACAAATCTAATGATATTACATTTTCGGTTTGGTTGGTTGGTTCTAAACTAGGTTACAAGGTTTTTTATTACCTATTCCCAACTGGATTTGGGCCTAAACAATCCATCAATAGCTGCTACAAATATGCATAAAAACCCTGCTTACAAAATATACAAAAAGATCTTCAAATATAAAAACTCCTAAAATATCTTTAAATATAGAAACTCTATATTTTTCAATATTTTTCTTCAGTGTAAATTTAAGTCTTCAAGATCTTTTACGATAAACGCCATTGGATTGATTTAAATCTTCAAAATATTATGTTTCTGTGGAAACTAAAACAGAAACTTCAATCCATCTTCAGCAATTCATGATGTTGACATCTTCTTCGACATGTTGTTCCATATGTTGAAACATTTCAATGCAACATGTTTGGGCGCACATAAAAGGATTCTTTGCTTCATATATTCTTTATTTGAAAAGATCTTGTACATATACATTGCTGCTTATTTGTTTTACAAAATTAATGCCAATTTTACATAACTTACAAAACCTATCCCGAAAGGGAAACGAATTATTCAAGGAGTATGCTCAAAGATGGAGGAAACTAGCTTCTCGGGTGCAACCTCCATTGTGGGAAAGTGAATTAGTAGTCATGCTTATGAGTACCTTACCAGCACCATACTATAAGAAGATGATAAAATTGATATCAACTAGATTCACTGATTTGGTTCTTATTGGGGAAAGACTTGAGAATGGATTGAAGAGAGGAAAATTTGGGAAGGTACCCACCAAACAAAACAAAAACAAGAGGTATTCTGGTAATAACTCCAAGAAGGGGTATGCCAATGGTGTGGCACCTATGTCGTACAATACATACGTAGCAATGGTAGCTCCTAGTCAATATCCACCTCAAGAACCACTTATGTTTCAACAACAACAACCAAGAGGGGTGCCGCAACAAAATTAGCAACAAAACAGGTATCCTAAAAGGGAGAAAAAGACACCATGGAAAGATTTCGATCCTCTTACTTCAACATAAACTGAGATCCTACCATTTCTAATTCTAAAAGGAGTTGTGGAGATCAAACCACTACCACCTCCAACCGGGAATATCCCTCGTGCATATAATCCCAATGTAAGATGTGACTACAATATTGGATCTCCAGGGCATACCACAGAAAATTGCTTGGCTCTCAAGTTTAAAGTACGAGAGCTGCTAGATCAGAAGGTCATCAATTTCACTCCAGACGGACCAAATGTTTGAAATAACCCATTACCGGGGCACGTTAAGGAAAATATCAATATGATTGAAGGGATTAAAGAGAATGTATTATTCAATAGGGTGGATCAAATAAAGACTCCTATGAAGAAGATAAGGGAATCACTGATTGGGTACGAAACATTTGAAATGTTGCATGCTAATTGCATAGATTGCATATTCAATCCGGACAAATATAACAAAATGAGGAAGATACTCCAGCAACTGATGGATCAAGGGGTAGTACAAATTGGGTATTCAAGTAGAGTAGATGAGGTGGCGGCCATAGAACCTTTTAACATCCCATATCAAAGAAGGGAGGCACAAGCACCAATTCAAATCCCATTTAAAGAAAGGAGGAGCCATCACTAATTCAGATCCCATATCAAAGATGGGAGGAGCACAAGCGCAAACTTCAGATCCCATATCAAAGAAGGGAAGCATAAGCGCCAATCCAGATTCCTTTCTCAAAGCCTGCACACGTACCCATTCATATACCAGTGGGGAAAATTGTGCAAGATCCAATCTCGATGCCTCACAATGCAAAATGTGTACCTTAGGATTATGGTAATGTTACTCTTAGAAGGGGAAAGTCTACAACAATTCCCGTAGTCACTAACATAACTGGTATTGGGGGCACGACTCATAGTGGAAGCATATACACACCTGAGCCGTCAAAGAAGAATGCACTAGAGGGATCAAAAGGAAAAGAAACAACAAAAGTGGGTGAAGGATCTTCAAAGAAGAATGTGTCTCAAGAGGATGCTTAGGAATTTCTAAGACTTATGCGGAAAATGACTATAGGGTGATAGATCAGCTCAGTCAAACACCTCAAATATTTCTATGATATCTTTATTATTATGTTCAAATGCTCACCAAGAGACTCCACTCAAAGTCTTGAACGAAGCTCATGTCACTAAGGATATAATTGTGGATCAATTCAATGGGGTTATTGCTAATATTGTCACTAGTACTTGTTTGGGTTTTAGTAGTGACAAACTACCTTCTGAAGGGAAAGCACACAACAAAACCTTGCACATATCCGTCAAAAAATGTCAAGAAACTATACTTTCTATGGTATTAGTAGACACAAGTTCAACTATAAATGTCATGCCTAAGGACACTCTCCTGAAACTAATTTATGTGAGGACTTTTATGAAAGCAAGCGCTTTAGTCGTTAAGGCTTTCGAAGGCTCTAAAAGGATGGTAATTGAGGAAGTTGATATACCTATCATGGTGGAACCACATACTTTTATGATGACCTTCTAAGTCATGGACATTAATCCTTCCTACTGATGTCTTCTAGGAAGACCTTGGTTTCATGTTGCATGTGCAATAACTTATACACTTCATCAAAAGTTGAAGTTCATATCCGGGGATAAGCTAATAATCAATGATGGGGAGGAAGATATGTACATCAGTTATCTATCATCTTTCAGATATATAGAGATGAATGGGGAGACTTTGAAAATACCATTTCAAGCTTTGGAAATTACAACATTTGATCGAAGACAAGTCGTTAAACAAAAAGGAGGCTCAAATAAGATCATGGAGCTAATAAAGAATGGGGATACAAGGAGATGGGGTAAACTTCCAGAGATTCCTGAGAAGAATGATCGGTTTAGGTTGGGTTACAAACCGGCTAATAAAGGAGTTCGAAAGGGTTACAAGCATGGGAAGCTTCCTTCTATCAACAAAACATTCCATAGTGTTGGATTCGAAGGTCAAGATTAAGTGGCTACAATCGAAAGGATGGGAAAGGGATATTAGACTTAGTGTGTCATTGCTCACCAGGTACAATCCTCAACAATTTGTAGGCTATTGAGATTCTTGAGATGATTTCAATTTCAAAGTAATTTCTTTTTTATAATAATAAGAAGTTCCTTTCTATGCCTAACACAAGTTGAACAAGTCTTTGTAGGGGCACCATTGTTTCTTTGAATTATTTTATCAATAAATTGGCATTTTGTTTTTTATTAAGATCTGGTTTCTTTCATTTGCGCTTCTTTCAAAAAATGGCAAGACTTTCTTTCAATATTTTCACTTTAAAATAATTCATATAAAAGGAATAATAATAAAATATGTATGCATGTAGATTTAAAAATGAACCTATTGAACATAACACCGACATAATCCTGATTGACTTCGACTTAACGATTTACCAAGCGAAAGAAGGTGACTAGGAAGATTGTGATCATCCAGAAGAATTAGCCAGACTGTTAAGGCAAGACAAGGAAATACAACCTCACATGATCCTTATCGAAGCCCTTTCACTTGATTTACAGTGGAAGGGTGGATATGAGATTGTCAAATTCATTATGTTACCTCTGCTTTTCAGGTGAAGGGAGTCAGAAGCTTGCTCAAGGAGTCAAGGAAAATCCTTCGAGAGATATTGTGGGAGCCGCAGATGTCCCTATTGATGATAGACTATGGATTATGTATGAGTCGTTTGAGACAACATCTCAGTTTGCTGTAAACACCTCGGATGCGTGGGGTCATATCGAAAAGAGTTAGAAGAGGGTTCCATAAATTGGAGGTCATTTCCTCTGAAGCCTGACTAGAGGATATGTTTGTGCTTTCTGCTCTTTGTTTTCTTATGTATGAGTTCACGTTTCACCCACCAAGAGCTCTCACCTTCTTATCTTTACCCAAATGTCCTAGCATGCATAAGGGCCTTCGAGTTAGTGTGTCGCTACCTGGAGATAGGTGAGACTGTAATTTTTTTCTTCAGGGTCTTTCATCTTCAGAGGAAGTCCTAGGAAGGTCGACACAGTTAGGTGACATTAAAGCAAGCGAGCAGGCTTTTTGAAGCATATCTGGACTTTGTTCACGATTTTAATTATCGTTTCTACATCATTCAGCCGAGCTCACAGATGGCCAAATACTTGCTCTATGATAGGGAGGTCGTCGACGACAAGGAGATGTTGGGGGCTCATTTCCCGTTGGAATGGGTGGATGTTCACTTTAGACATGCCAGCGAACATTATATAACGAATCCTGAGGATCTTAGCGCCGATGATGTGGCATCGTATAATACGCTCTTCAACTTTGTTTCTAGCTTCTACCCCTCAGAACTCATAGATTCGGACGGGCATATCCTCTTGAAGCCCGACGGTACACCGGCCACAATGGCCAAGTTAATAAATGTAAAGCCTCTACTCAACTGTCTGAACGAGGATGTGGTGATGCGACTCTTAGGTGTATTTCGTTTTTTCTGATTTGAATCCATGGATTTAACTGGTAATTGACTTGTTTATCTTTTTGTTTTTGTAGCTAAAATGACAGAAATGCCTGGACGCATAGTGAAGGCCAAGTAAATAAATTTTCAGAAGGGACCAAAAAATAGGGTTTAAGTTGTCAATGACCAAGCTACCCTCGAAGGGTTTGTCTTATCGAGCAGCTCTACTATGGGGAGCACTCCGGTGGGTGGTTCTCTGCTAGGGAAGAGGCCATACTGACTGTCGATCATTAGGACATGAGGACGGAGTTGTGTCGGGATGCTTCGGGGATGATGCGACTCCTAGAAGTTGCCCTTGCTCTGAATCATGCCAACATTGTGACTCGCAAGGACCTTCAAGCTGCTAAAGACAGAATTGCCGAGCTGGAGCTCTAGAATTCCAAGCTTGAGAATGATCTGATTCAGGCGAAGGATCATTACAAGAGTAAACTCGACCTAATGAGGGAGGTCACAGAAATCCGGGACAATTTGGCGGGTCTCACCATCGACAATGAGTGTTTGAAGAAGCGGGCAGTGGAGGCGGAGAGCAAGTTGGCTTCCGGGGAGGATGAGAGGGAGGAGGAGGTCGCAATGACAACTTGGGCTAAAATGGTTGATCAGATCCATTTGTTGGCACAAGATAACCTAACAATGGCTTCTTTTGGATTCTTTAAGGTTGTCGAGCAACTCAAGATGCATAACCCTAGGGTGGAGTTGGTCGTTGAAGGCACTAGTCCTCTCCATCGTGTTGAAAATGGCATGGTTAGCCCTCCTGATGAATGAAGTTTTTTGGCCTGCATGTAATATTTATCTTGATCTACGTGCTTTTTTTTATATATTCTTGTTGTATGGGGCTTAGTCCCCTTTTTATGTAAATTATGACAATGTTCGGCCTCGTGGTCGGTAATTTTGGATAACATAATCATTCCCCTTTGTACCTTGTTTATGCATTGTTATGTAAATTATATGTATACTTTCATTGTTTTAAGTTATAGAACTGAGGATATGCTCGACGTATTAATGTTGAACTCGATAATGTATGGAACTTGTCGAGGGGCGAGATTTATTCTTGCTGAAGGGGGTTGAGGACGCAGTTGTATCCCTTTTTTCCCAAAAGGCTTATACCTTTCCCATCGTGAGCTGGAAATCTGCCATGCTTGTATGACCATGGCGTAGCTTGTTTGAGGTGTCCCCGTTGGGCGATTTATTTTCCCGAAAACCATGCAAATGTTCGCTTACGTTTATATTGAGGGTTGTATTTATACCATGATACATCGATGTGGTCAGACACTTCTCCCCTTGTTTGCAGGGTTTATTTGCCGACAACTATTCCACACTCTGGCCGAATTTAGTTGTGATATTGTTTTAGCTTTTCAGCATTCCATGGTTGAGCAAATGGTTCCCCATTCAGTTCTTCGAGGTATTAGTCTCTTGTGTCTTTTTTCGACTTAACACGATATAGGCCCTCCTAGTTGGTCGCGAGCTTTCCTTCGTGCGAATCTTTCCGGTTTCTACACATGACAAGGCTTCCTACTTGGAATTCTCGTTTGATGATTCTGGTGTCGTAGCGTGATAAGATCTTTTTCTTTAGGGATTCTTTGCGGAGAGCTTCCCCTGATCGGATTTCCTCAACCAAATCGAGTTCTTATCTTAGTGCCTCATCGTTGAGTTCTTCTTCTAGGGGGACTCCGTTCGTCGAGAGGATTCTTCGATTTCCACGGGGATGACCGATTTCGTACCATATGTCATCCGAAATGGAGTTTCCCTGGTGGTCGAATGTAGAATGGTCCGGTAGGCCCAGAGTACACTGTGGAGCTCTTCGACTCACACTTTCTTTGCCTCACCTAGCCTTTGTCTTAGACCTTATAAAATGACTTTGTTGGCAACTTTAGCCTGCCTGTTGGTCTGGAGGTACTTGATTGACACGAAGTGTTGCTTGATTCCTATCTTGGCGACGAAGTCTTTGAATTTTTTTTCTGAACTAGGTACCGTTGTCCGTGATAAAGGATTGGGGTATACCGAATCTGGCAAGGATATTTCTCTTATAAAAGTGAAAAATGTTGAATATGGTGATCCTGGATAGGGCCTCATCTTTTATCCACTTGGTGAAGTAATCTACAACCACGATCAAATATTTGTTTTGGAAATAACCCGTCGTGAAGGGTCCGAGGATGTTCATATCCCATTGTGCAAACGACCATGGCGATGACATTGTTTTGATGAGTTGGGGGTGCAAGGTGCATATCCCCGTGACGTTGCCACTTGTCAAACCTTTTAAAGTAATTTTTGGCGCCGTTTTGTATGGTTGGCCAGTAGTAACCTACCCTTAAGGCCTTTCGGGCCAAGGACCATTCCCCTAAGTGTTACGCGTTTATTCCTTCGTGTATTTTGTGCAAGACGTCTGATACGCTTTCCTTCTCGATGCATTTGAGGAGTGGAATGAAAAATCCTCGGTGGTACAACTTGCCGTCTACCAAGACATAGGAGGATGCACGACATCTTATGGCGTTGGCTTCCTTGCTATCTTCGGGAAACTCGCCAATTAATAGATAGTGGAATACTACGGTCATCCAGCAATTGTTGTTACCTATGACGTTGATGATATTGCAGGGATTTTCAATGTTAGGGCGGGGGAGTGTTTCTTGGATGACGAACTTGTTCCCAACTTTCCTCTGTGTACTTACCAATGTCGATAAGACATCTGCCCATGAATTACGCTCACGAGGGATGTGTTGGACATTCCAAGACTTGAATTGTGCCAATATTTGTTGTACTAGCGCTAGGTATTCGACCAAATGGTCATTTTTCACCTGGTATTCTCCTTTAACTTGTGATATCTTGGGAACCCATGTCCTTGGCTAGGCGGATTCCTGCTAGGAAGGCTTCATACTTAGCTTTGTTGTTAGATGTTGGGAAAGAAAAGACTAGAGATACCTCTATAACCATACCTTCTTCATTTTCAAGGATGATCCCCGCTCCACTTCCAGATGGACTAGATGATCCATCGACATAGATGACCCACTTATGAATTCTTTTCGATACAGCTTATGTTGGGGTCACTTCAGTCACGATGTCGACCAGGACTTGAGCTTTTAGATCTTTCCTGCTTTCGTAGTGTATGTCATATTTAGAAATTTCTAGGGATCATCTCAGTAGTCTTCCGACCATATCTGGTCGGGCTAATAGTTGCTTGATAGGTTGGTCGGTTCGTACGACCATAATGTGTGTGAGAAAATAGTGTTGTAGTCTCCTGGCAGTGTTAAGAAGCACGAGGGCGACCTTCTCTATTTGTTGGTACCTAAGCTCCGACCCTTGCAAGGATTTACTCGTGAAATACATGGGTTTCTTCCCGTTTGGGTCTTCTCATATGAGAGTTGCACTAATGGCTTCAGTGTTGATAGAAAGATATAAGTAAAGAATCTCCACGATTGTCGGCCTGTAAAAAATAGGGGGTTCTGATAGTGCTCGTTTGAGGTGCTGCAAGGCCTGCTCGCATTCTTCCGTACATTCAAATGATGCTTCCTTGCGAAGTAATTTGAAGAAGGGCAAGGCATGCTGAGCAAATTTACCTCAAAGCGAGAAACCAAGGTGAGAATACAATTTAAGGATTGGATCGACTACTTCGAGTTAGGCGTAGGAAATTATGAGAAAGTGCGGCACTTATCGGGGTTAGCCTCGATTCCTCTTTCTGTAAGATAGAAACCGATGAAATTGCCCGCCCTTACACCAAAGATGCACTTGTCAGGGTTAAAGCGCATTCTGCATATCCTTTCCTGGTCGAACACTTCCAAGAGATGAGAATTGTGATCAGACTCTTGGGTGTACTTGACGATCATGTGGTCCATGTAAACTTCGAGCATGTCTCTGATCTGCGATTGAAAGACCTTGTTCATCATACGTTGATATGTGGCTCCTGCATTCTTCAACCCAAAGGGAATCATGTTGTATTAATAATTTCCCATCGAGGTCATGAACACGGTATGCCTTTTATCTTTATCGGCCATGGGTATCTGATTGTACCCAGAATAAGCGCCCATGAAGGAAAATAGTTTAAAACCTATAGAATTGTCTACCAACTTGCCTATGTTAGGCAGAGGATATGAATCTTTCAGGCAAGCCCGAATAACACCGGTGTAGTCAATACATAGGCATCATTTCCCATTAGATTTTTTCACAAGTACAGTGTTTGAGAGCCAGGTTGTATACCTGGCCTCTATTACAAAATTGGCCTCTAAGAGGTCCCTAACTAATTTTTCAACAACTAAAGTTTTTTCTTCTGACTGCTTTTGTCTGCACAAGGAAATTACGCGTGCTGATGGATTGATGGCGAGCTCATGGCATGAAATCTCAGGTGAAATACTGGGGATATCAGCGATGCTCCAGGAAAAGAGGTATGCGTTGTTGCACATACACTACTTTAGCAACTTATTCACATCGTCGGGGAGTCCTGTGTTGATTCTAACTCCTTTGTCAGGGATATCTCTGAAGGTTATGACCTCGAACTCTCCTATGGGAAAAGGGCATAGAATGGCTGCTTTGTCCGCAACGATGTCGTCCTCGGGATCTATTGGGATGCAAGAGTCAAGGTCGATTGTATTCATCTGAAGTGTTGGCTTCTTCTCGGGTTGAACCTCTTTAGTTGGAGTGCCTTTGTCTCTTGCGTGCTTGTTTCGCTTCGATGCAGTCTCTATCACGGTCTGGCCTCTGGTCGCTGCTTCAAAGCATATTTGCATTGCTTCAATGTATCCGTGGAGAGTAGCTATGTGGCCTTTCTCTGTGTAATATTTCATTTTGAGGTGGACCATAGATGGGACGGTGATAAGTTCGACTAATGTTTGTCTCCCCAAGATGAATTGGTAAAGGGATGGAAAATTGATGACCAGGAAATGCATCTTGATTGACTTGGAAGCATCTCCTTCCCCGAATGTGACCATTAACACAACGTAACACCAAGGTTTGGCGGTAGCCCCGTTGAACCCATGCAGATCAGAACCTACATATGGGGACAAGTTTTTCTGATAAAGTTGTAAGGCTCGAAAGAGAGAGGTGTACATGATATCGACTGAGCTTCCCTGGTCGATGAGTATCCTGAGAACATCTGTCTTTTCCATCTTTTTGTTGATCAACAAAGGGATGTGATAGTTTGGAGAACCACCGAGGAGTTCCTCCATGTAAAAAGTAATTGGTTGGGACTTCCCACTTACTTTCTCGCGAGACGAGAGTTGGTTTGGCGATGAATCGACCAAATGCTCGAGTCATCTTCTAACGGATCCGACGGTCATTTCATTATAGCCTCCACCCAAGATGAGTATGGCTGATGGGAACGCCTCCCAGGGGTTGTGTGTCGCGAAGTATCATATGCTTCTTAGGTGTCGAGGAATGAAAAACTCCACGGGTCTAGTGTATAACAAAGGGAATGGCATGGGAATAGCTTCTTCGTAGACTTTGTCAACCCTCTTCGCATCCTCCTATCACAGATCTTCGTCCTTGACATACTTCTTGAGGTTCCCCTCCTTGATGAGGATCTTAATATCTTCTTTGAGGTGGATGCAGTCCTTAGTGACATGTTTGTGGCTATAGTGAAACCAGTAATATTTGCTTTTGTCGGTATTGGCCTTAGAAGTAGTTGGTTATGGGAGGCGAATGCCTCCTGTTTGAACTCGTTATTGATGCGTTCATTAAGAGTTTTCTCGTGGGGAGAAGTGAGGAGGGTATATTCTTAGAAGCAGCTTGTTGCCCCTCTACTCTCGCGAGGACGATCGTCTTTTCACTTTTCACACTGAGGAGCCTCGTTGTCGTCTTTCTGCTTATGAGATCGTGAATTTTCTTGATTCCTTGAATCACGTGGCTTGTACGCGGCCTCCTTTTCTTAAAAATGGATATAGGCTTGAGCCTTTTGGAGTAGCTCGATGAGGGACTGGGGAGGATCGACCCCCACAGCTTTGCGGAATTCGCATTTAGGACGCAAACCCTTCTCCAGGATATACCGCTTCATGCGGTCAGTAGTGTGCACTTCCACAACTTCTTTGTTGAATTTGTCAATGTAATCCTGCAAAGGTTCTTCCTTGCCCTGTATGATCCCTTCGAGGGTGGCCCCGGACTTTGGATGACGTCTTGACGCAGTGAAATTCCTGGTGAATTGGTTCTTCAAGACTCTCCATGATGTCATAGATCCTGCGAGGAGGTGTTTGTACCACGACATGGCACCTTTTAGTAATGTGATAGGGAAAATTCAACATTTGATTGCTCCTTCCATGTTGTGACAGTGGAGCATGGCTTCAAGGTTCTCTATGTGATTATCGGGATCAGTGGTCCCATCGTAGGTGACTAGATGAGAAGGCTTCTCGACACCGCGAGGGATGCAGGACTTCATAATTTTGCGACTAAGTGGACCACGATGATCCTCGTCGTTGCTGCTTCCGAATGAAGGATATAGAGATCTGCTCCGACAAGGACTTCTGCAATGATGACAGGGACAACATTCTTCTTCGTAACGAGACCTCTTGTTATGATCTTTGTCATCTAGTGAACGTCTTGCTCTTTAGGGATTAGATCGAGTGTGTTTTCTGGCCTTTCTAGACGTGATCCTTCGGGCCTATCCTGATCTCTTGGGGGAGAAAGGTACCTGGCATATTTCCTCTTGTGATTCCATGAAGGGGATCGTGAGCAACGTGGAGGCGTACAAGAATCTCTTCAGCGTCGTCTCCTGGATGGATAAGGAGAACGACGGTCAGCTTCGAGCATCTGTATGCATTCACTCCACTGGAAGAGAGAGAGGTTTTCCTTATTAAAGGCGGCGATGAGAGCATATGTGCTAGCATCTGTGTCAGACGGGAAGAGGATTGGTTCAAAGACGTGATCCCCGTGAAAGATAAATTGTTGCTTTAGATTATTGGAAGCTGGGGAAGGAGGATGCCCTTTGTTATGTTTAGCGTTGATTTGGGTTATTCCATGGTTGCTGATGTTATCTCCGCCACTGAGGATGATGGTAAGTGGATCTTTCACAATATCGTTGATCTGGGAAGCCATGAAGACGAAAAAGAAGAGATGAGCTTTTATCTTGCGTTGAAAAGAAAGGATCTTGTTCACGAAAGATGGGGGAGCTACTAGTTTCCCACAGACGGCGCCACTATACAAAAATATTTCTGACAGGTCCTCATGGTCTTCAGTTGGGACTATGATGATGCTTGTAGGAGAGGGGGTGGTGTACCTACAAGGTACTCTGACGCTTAAGTAAGTTTCAGTTTGAGACAACTAAAGCGTGAGAAAGATTGAGTGATTTGAATTGAAAACCTGGCCCTTCAAAGGTGGAGGGTATTTATAAGGGCATATGCTCGTGGATTGTAGGCACATAGCCTTTGATTAAGAATAATTGCTTCCTGTCATTCCAGAGGGTGATTGGTTGCGTGAGAGGTGTTATGGCGCATGTGGGGGAAGTCCTTAATGGTTATATGCCAACGACTATATTTTCCAACGGTCGTATCTTTCCTAGTCTCTTATTGGGCTTATGCCTAGAAATATATTGTATTGGGCCTCAATTGGGCATAGAGCACCTGCTAGGCCAATCCAGAACAACATTTATCATGGTTCTCAATCTTTTGAACAATTCAACCTGCAGAGCCTTCGTCATGATATCTACAATAGTATTCTTAATTCTTGAGTGTTCTAAGTTCATATTTCCATTTGATACTTGCTCTCTATGATATTGGAATCTCATTTCAATTTGTTTTCTTCTTCCATATGATATTGAATCCGTGGGAAAATTTATTGAGGACGTGTTTTTTATTTTCATGATCATTTTTCCATGACTTTCACCTATAATCTCTTCAATCAGATTCACCATCCATGTTGCTTGATATGCACACAAAAAGGCGACTATGTAATCAGCATCACATGATGACAATGCTACAACTAGCTCCTTTATTGAGCTCAGAGCAATTGGCGCATCACTTAGCATAAACACATAATCATTTGTGGATTTTCTATCCTCAACATCACCACACAAACTTGAGCCAGTCTATCCCACTAGTTTGCATTCCTTTCCTTTGAGTTACCTAAGTATCCTCTTTGTAGTTGTAAGGCGAGACACCTTTGGCCTTTACATGAATCTACTCACCATACCCAAATTGTATGTTAGATAAGGCCTTGTGTGACAAAGGTATCTTAATGATCCAATGACTCTTCTATATTGAGTTGGGTCAACTTCATCTTTGTTTGGATCCTTTGTCAACTGCAATCTTGTTTCATCATGTGTCAAAATTGCATTGCAATCTTCCATCTAAAATATTTTAAGTATCTCACTCGCATATCTTTGGTGCAAAATCAATCCTCAACTACTCTTATATAATTTGATTCCAAGAAAACCTAAAATGTTTCCCTGGTCAGATATTTCTAATTCCTTTCTCAGTTTACTTTTGAAATATTTGATCTCCTTCTTGCAATTACATGTTATCGACATAGAGACATAGTATAAGCAGTTCACTCTTGCTTCTCCTTATAAATATATATATATATATATATATATATATATATATATATATATATATATATACTCCATGAAATTTTGTGCACTTTATAAACTCTTTCTCCCTTAGAAATCCATTTATCTTCTTATTCAAAACTCTTGGAGCTTGTTTGAGTCTATTAGCTCCTAATTTCAATGCCTACTTGATTTCAGGAAATATTGATTTAAGAATCATGTTCTCTAGAAGAGTTAAAAAGGCTTCTATTAAATCTTGATAAAGAGGCCTGAGTCGAAGACATGCATGGAAAGCAAGGAGTTGAACTTAGAATATTTTCTAAGTATAGGAAATGTATTTCAACATAATGTCTATGAGGGTGTTCAACGCATAATAGTTGAGATTCAATATTAGAGGGAAAATTATGGTTCTTTCAATTTGAAAGAGGACAATTGGCACATATTGGAGGTTCAGGACATGCAAAGCGCCAAGTGGCATATTTCTAGGAGTAAATTGCCAAAAGCAGTTATCTTCGATTAGTATAAATAATGTAGTTCTAGTGATAAAATAGGTGTGAATCATATTGTACAAGTTACTCCATAAACACTCATAGTACTCGTGTGTAGAGAAACGAGTAAATGCGAGAATGTACGCAATGAGATCACCACCATATTTCATTTCAATGCAATTTCTATGGAAGTTTTTATTTGAATTTATTTACTTTGCATTTCTTTACTTTCAAGCAAGTTTACTCTTCATCTATTTATTGTTTATTTACTTTCTTTCCTTTAAATTTCCTTACAATTTACATTCCATTGCATTTTACTTTCGACTTCAATTACTTTGAGTCTTGTTTACTTTATTTTCTCTTTTTATCGAAGCATTTCATAAAGCCTATTGAAGAGTTTATGACATTTTCACTGTAAAAACAAACTAAAACCAATTATAGCACATGTCCTAGGATCAATATGGTCGATCTTGTGAGTAACTGAGAACATTTTGGTGTTTTTAGAGGACTAGCGATTTTTTATTATTTTTCAGGGTAACCAAATTGGCATACCAAGTGAGACTAGTGCTATAGTAACCAACTTTTAGATGTTTTATAACTTCCTTAAACCATTTTTATAATATACTTTCATTGGTCGAGAACGTTGTGCAGTTTCCTATTGCATGCATTTGAGGAGTGGAAAAGTAGCCACTATAGACAAATACAGACCAAAGAAGAGAAATAGGAGGAAAATGACATCTGGCTAATGGAATCCAAGTGATCCAAATCCCCATACGACTGGGTTGAATCCTCAACCAAGCAGTTCAACTGCTCCAAACACCAACTTCAAGCCATAAGACATACATAGTAGTGATGTGGTGACTCCTCCAAATCCTTCGATAAGAGGGTCAACAACACCAGCCATGGTGTCAAAACAAGTATCTTCGATGGCAGGAATAGGAGGGATGATATATAGACCTTATACTCAACCGGTGTTGGAATACATTGGAGAAAATTCTCAAACTCCACCACCAAATACATTAATGTTTAAGTCTTTTCCTCCCCCAATATTTTCACAACTTTTCCCTAGGAACCCAATCTACGACATGCCGATGACGGTGATGAAAAGTTCACATAACGTGCCTGTCGTGTTTTCAGAAAATGTGGTTTCTTCACCCTTGAAGGAATCATGATCTAGAGTTAACATGGGTCGAAACAGTCAAACCATAGGGTGGGGATATTCTGCCCAAGGTCCTAGCTTGACGAGTGAATCTGTAGCTTATTTGAGACAGTAAATGGATGAAAGCAACATGCAGATGGTACAAACTTTCTCACAAATCATGGGGAAAGTATTTCAATCGTTGATCCAAAGTACTACTCAAACTAATCAGCAAATGGCATCTCAAATGACTCGAATAGAAGAGTTCATGGGAGTACCTGCCCCAGTTCGATACCTAACTAGGGAATACATGAGAGGAAATCAAGGTGTTGAATTCAAGGAGAATGTCCAATTGGCAAATCCAAAAAATCAGGAGGTAGTCAAACCACTCTGGGTCGAACCTCCTAGAAATCAAATCCATATTCTTAAGGAAGAACAACCAAGGGTAGTGATGGTGAACAGAAACCAAAATGCATATAATGTGGTTCAACAGGTTCGACAGAATAACGTAGCAGCGGAGAATAACTTAACATCCATCATCGAAAGGATAATGGCTCGAATTGGAATGAATATAGGCTTCTCTAGGCCAAATTTTACTTCACCCATAGTGGACTATATCCTCCAGTTTGAATTACCCCCTAGGAAAAAGGTCCCATAGATCTCCAAATTCTCAAGGGATGCAACTGAATCCATTGTCGAACATGTGGCAGGTACCTGATCGAAGTTGGGGAGATTGCAAATGATGAGAGTCTAAGGATTAAATATTTTCCTAGCTCTCTTACCAAAAATTCGTTTACATGGTTTACTACATTACCACTTGGTTCGATTTGTAATTGTATTTAATTGGAGAGTTTATTCCATGAGAAATTTTCAATGGGTCAAACTAAAATTAGTTTGAAAGAAATGAGTTGTGTTAACCTAAAGTTTAATGAGCCAATAGATGATTATTTGAATAGGTTTCAACTACTCAAATCTAGATGTTTTACACAGGTTCTTGAGCATGAACTTGTCGAAATGGCCATTGGTGGCCTAAATTACTCTATTAGGAAGAAGTTGGACACCCAATACTTGAGGGACATGGCCTAATTGGTTGATAGAGTTCGTCGGGTAGATCGTCTGAGAGATGAAAAGGCCAGAGCAAATAAAAACAAAAGAATAGCCTACGTTGGATTTCATGAGGGTGTCAAAGAAATATATGACAAACCCATAGAGTTTGATGAAAATGAAATAGACCTTGCTGAACTCAAGCAGGGTCCCCCATATTTTTGTAAATTATTAGTTCCTTCGAATGGTAAAAAAACTTGTCGAAACTTAAAAGAATGATGGTTTCCAAAGAAAACATATACTTTTGATATCACTAAATGTGATGAAATATTTGATTTGTTAATTAAAAATGGTCATATATTAGTACCTTCAAGTGCTAAAGTACAACCTTTAGAACAAATAAAAAAGAGAGGTTTTTGTAAATACCACAACTTCTTGGGTCATAAAACTTCTCAATGTTTTCTTTTCAGGGATTTGGTGAAAAATGCTATTTAGGAAGGGAGACTCAAAATTAGGGACAAAACTAAGAACCAAGATAAGATTGATGATGATCCTCTTCAAGCAGCAAAAGCAAACTATACTGAACCCAATGAAGTCCACATGCTTGAAGTGGCTGAAGGTTCTAACTGCAGTGCAGATAGTGTCGATACTAATGAGGCTCTGGGTCGAAATGCAGTGATAAGTGAAGTTACTGAAGAATTTATCGATGATATTGTGTTTTAAAATTTCAATGAAGAGATTGATGGTTGCAATATGGAACATTTCATATGCATAGATACTAAATTCTTCTTCAAGACATCACCTGATGTTAAAAAGTTTGATGTTGGGATGATTGTCAAGTCCCATGAGGAATCTGAAGGATCAAATCTCCAGAGAGTGACAAAGGAAATTTCTGATAGTTTTGTTAGAATGGACAAGTGTCGCTCCCGGGATTTTCATCCAAGTACAAACGCGAAAGTGGCGCGGAAAAGGTAGAGTCGCCAGCCAGGCATTTTTATCCCGAAGGAACGGGAAAGGTAATGCTGCACAAACCTGAGGAAGAAGTAAAGGACGAGGTCTTGCGAACCAAAGATCTGGGTTTGGGAGTCGGTTACAACCTAGGAAGGTATTAGCACCCCAGACCGTCCGTCGTACCCGATGGGATCCACGCTTATTTGTTTTGTTTCAAAGGGTGAGAAATTAGATGATGCTGAATGAAAGAACTGCTAACTTGAACTGGAATGAGAGTGGGAAATGGAAAAGATAAAGAAAAGAAAGAATGGGGAAATTTAGGGAAAATAAAGAATGTGCTCGAATGGGCCCTACCCCGCTGCCTACGTACCTCATCAGGAAAATGAGGATCAGAGTCGACGTAGTTTGCTTAACCAGGCGGGAAATATTTGTTTGTGTTTTTTATGCTGGAACTGCGTATGTCTATGCTCAGGTGTTGCAAGCTCGTCTGATACGAGTGCGTTTACCGTCTTGCATGCGAGACAAGTCGTCGCAAGTTCGTGTTGAGAATGAATGAGATGAGAAAAGAAGTTCCCGCAGGATAGTCGCTTATTGTTTTTTGTTTGCTTTTTATGAGTTTTGCATGAATTTGGCACAAGGAAGTGAATTCAAACTTTTTTCCATGGAATTTGTACTTGCTACTACATTCGAAGATGGAATAGTAGAACAAGCACACCAAGTAAGGAGAATTTATCCAAGACTTGTTTCCAAGGATTAGGGTCTAAGTTCACTAGCTTGTTGAACTTATTAAATGTTTTTGTAGCTTGTGAAGAAGTATCTTTTAGATTTTCTCTGTGAAGATAGTCTCATGATTAGACTTGTACATCATGCTAGACAAGCTCACATTATTCCAAGATGGAATAAATATGAATTCCCCATGGAATAAGGCTATACACACGAGACTATTTCAATCCTTTATTACATGTCTTTGGGATTTTTGTTTATGAGAAGAAAAATAAGACTCAAATTGAGAAAGGGAAAAACTAAGGGGGCTAAGACACAACCCTAAATTGTTCATTACAATGGTGGTCCTAATGATGAGTGAGGCTTTTCTAATCCTAAAGAGAAAAAGGAAAAGAAGAAGAAAAAAGTACACCACTTACTTCCTAAGGAAGATAAGTTTGTCCTAGCCAAAGGGGGGTCTTACCAATCACAAATATGGAAGTAAAAGGTGAATTAAATGCATAAAGAAAATGCATAAAAAATAAAAGGATAACGTGTAAGGAAATATACCTTCCTCTCCCTACAAAACAAATATTAGTGTGAATTTTATTAGAAATAATAAAGCAAACTCACACCAATTAAATCCTAATAAATCTAGGACTCAATTTAAACTCCATCTTAATTCTAAAAGCTAAAAGAAAACATGCTAAACAAAATTCAGCACCTATTACAGCCCCTAAAGTAAAAACAGCTACCAAAACAATACATAACACAAGGTAACTTTCTACATCTCACAATCAACATGTAAAGATAGGTGTAGAAAGTCACATACAACATGCAAACACATAGTTTACAGCAATTGCACTAACAAACAGCTACGAAAACATGGGGCATATTTGATTCTTTTTCACTTTTATGTACGAGGTAAGTGATAAACAACACATCAACATCAATTAGCATGGATTTACACACATCACAACATGTGAAACTTGATTAACATGTGATCATTTATTATCATGCATTTATTTGTTAAAAAGACCAAAGATCAACAAGAACAACCACACTTTTCCATATTACACAAATAAGCATTTTATCATGAAATTGAACAAGTATCACTACATGCCTCAATTATTACACATGCATGGCACAAAAAAATCAAAATTGAACTCATGTCAAGAAGTGATCCATTAAGTACAAGAAACATGCATGAACATGTGAAACACTTAATCACTTTTAAGCAAAAATCAAAATATGGCACTTAATCATGTGATCAATCCAAACAAGCAAGGATCATAACCATGAAGCACAAATCAATTTTAAGCAAGCACTTAACATGTGAAACAAGTGTTTAAAGAGTAGCAACACATATCAAGAATCAATTATAGAACATATGCATATTTAACACAAAACATGGAAAAGTGAACGGAATCATGTCGAAACGACTCGAAATAAATGATTCGGCTACTGGAAATAGACCCAAAACTTCCCTAAAATCAATACCTAATTGTCGCTCCCACCAAATGAAGCTAAGTCAAATGGGGTACAGACGCGAACGGTCGGCGAAAGGGACAATGAGAACACACAGCCGTGAACTCACTGGAGATGAATAGAGTCGCCAGCTAGGCATTTTTATCCCGAAGGAAAGGTAATGCTGCATAAACCTAGGAAGAGATGGATAAGACGGTTGCGAACCAGAGAGACTGAGAAAGGGGGTTGGTTACAACCTGGGAAGGTATTAGCACCCAGATTGTCCGTCGTACTCGACGGGATCCACGCTTAAAAGATTCGTGTTTTAAAGGGGTAGTGTCAGTGCAATTTGTGTGTAAAATAGCTGGAAAAAAGATGTACAGGTGTCAGTGTAAAAGAAGTGAAGTGTATAAATGTACAGTGTCAGTGTAAGGAAGAGAGTATGCTCAAGATAATGAGGCTAAGAAAATGAAGCTGGAAAGAGGGGGAATATACAGAGACTTTTGTTCGATAACTGTTAAGTTATGCCTACGTATCCTCTCGTGCAATGAGGAAGTCAGAACACCGTAGTTCGACCCAAAGAGACTGAAAGATAAATTGACTTGTGAACTGCTTGCTTGTCTATGCTCAAGTGTATGACCTGTCTGGCTCAGGCGCAAACTGTCTTGCATTAGACGGAAGAAGCAAGTTCTCGTTTGTGAGTGAATGAGATGAGAAAAGAATCCCGAAGGAGACGATTATTGTTTGTTTTTGTGTTTTCAGTCTTTTATTGCTTTTTGGATGTTTGTCATAAGTTAATGAGCTTAAGCCTAAACCAATGGATTTAGTAAACTCATCACATCTTCCCTCTGATTAGGGGTAATGAGAATACCTTAAGTGTGAAGTCAGATTCTCACACTTAATCACCTTCTATGTAGGGTTAAGATCATTAACCTACTTGTGATTATTTAGATGTTTTTGGTGTTTTTGTTTAGTGTTGAGTAATGAGATTAAGCCATAATCAAGGATTAAACAGACTCATTACACCATCCTAATAGAAGGATAATAGATGAGAATGTTTAAGCTGAGGAAAGCTCCTCAACTTAATCCATGGTTAGGGATTAAAATCATGACAAAACAAACCTTTATTAAGTGGATTTTATTTAATGGTAAGATGATGAAGTGTTTTTTAGGGTTTGTAAGACAACTTGAGGGGGACTTGTCCATTAACACTAGGGTTAGTCCTTCTTAACCAATTGAGGAAGAATTAGAACCCTAATGCAAGGCCCAAGTTACAAGTATGATGTCTTGATGGTTATTAAGTGAATTGATTAAGAGATTTAAACACATTGAGGGTTTAACACTTAGGATTAAAGTTATACACTCCATCCTAAGAGAAGGATGCAGGCATAAGCTTAATCACAAAGCCTTAAAGCCTTTAGGGTTTAGTCCCTGATTATGAGGTGAGAAGAGAAGACTCAAAAGAGACACAAAGGTAAAACTAAGAGGGGAGACTAATAAAAACCCTAATCATTGTCATGCTTGATTGTTCCTAGGGTTTGTGAGGTTTTCAAGAGAAATCTTCAAAGGAGCCACCAGGAAGCAGATGAACAGGATCAAGAGAAGCAAAGTGACTTGCTTCATTCAAGAAGTCAAGTCACTTGAAGAAAGAAAGTAAGAAGAACAAGAATGAGCAAGCTCAATCTCAAACACATGTAGAAATGCAGCAATGGATGCAAGAGAGATGAAAAGAAAAGTTATGAGAAGTGAAGGCAAATTCACTTCTCAAGTTTACTTACCACCTGAAAAGTTAGAAAGAAATGCAATGCAATGCCAAAGGGGATGAAATGGTATGATGCTAAACAAAACCAGAAGCATGTTGATGATGATAATGATGCTATGGAGTGCTATAAACATGAGACAAGGCATGGAGATGTTCATACAAGTTCATGGATGCAAATGGTGCAAGCTTGGGAGCATGGATATACATGAAAAGTTATGAAGCATACATGGCATACAACATGGCAAATGCAAGATGCAATGATCAAAGATGCTTTCTATATGTCTTATGATGTCAAATGAATCACATGAATGCTTGAAATGTCATGGTAAGTCATGTTATGCAAGAGAATGCAAGAAGGATGCAAAAGAAAGCCCAAATTAGGGTTTATGGATCAATCAACAAACAAAAACCAAAACAGAAGCAAACCCTAGGATAAAAAATGGAAAATGCCACACAAAGGATCCCTAACCCTATACTAAACCAAGGTCCAAAGGGGAGGTCTCAACTCTTAACCAATCTCAAGTTATGATTTTTCTAAGTTATTAGGGTTTTTAGGGTTCCTAAACAAAAGAAATGCCAAACAAATTGAAAATGAGGAATCAAATCATGGCCATTTAATCCTAGAAGCTACATGCTACACACAAAACAATGCAAAAAGAATCAATGTCCAACTCTTCTCAAATAGGCAGAAATGATTTTTTGAACTTATGATCAAAATAATGCACAAAAAATGATTTAATTCAATGAAAAATTCTTAAAATGCATCAAGGTCAAAAAAGAAATTTGGTTTGAAGGTTGGACAATGTTTCTAAATGTCTTAGAACATTTCATGAATTTTTTGGTGATTTTTAAATACTTAAAAGTATTTTTAATAAATTAATTCCCATTAATCAATTAAAAATAATCTTTTAAATATGTAAAAATACTTTTTTAATGATAAAAATAGAAATAAAAATATTTTTGGGTCTTGAAAATTAATAAAACTTTTAAGAAAAAGTTTCATAATTTTTAAGACATTTTTGCTATTTTTAATAAATTATGCAAGTTAAATGAAAAAGAAATGAAAATAAATTGAAATAATAATGAAGTCAAACAAATGGAAGGCTGAGATGAGCTCTGGGTTCAAAGGGGTTGACCACGCGCGCGAATGAAGGGTCTAGATGGCTTCTGACTTAATTATCTTAATTAAAATTAATTAAAACTAATGAAAGAGATTAGGGCTAAGCAGATTGATCTGGGCCATCTATTCGCGCGGCAAGTCAAACAAGTCTACTGATCCTACGCTCAACATTCAAATGGCCATTAATTACATAATTAAACCCTAATGATTTTTAGGTGGCCGGAGAAGACCTCCGGTCGTCTTCTCCGGTGGGGAGTCCACCTGAAAATCCCCAAACTCCCTCAAAACGTAACAAAAACAAAACCTAAAAACATGGAAATGAATCCCAATCACTCACGAATCATAACCCTCACTCAAAACCAATTTATTCTTCCTGGAATTCATGAATCGAACAAAATAAATTTCTAGGTCACAGAGTTTCAGAAGCTAATTAAATACTCATTTCAACACCATTTCAAAAACCAAAAGCACCAGGATACTCAGTGAAGCATAGAGAACAAGTTTATAACATGAAAAACAATTTCTGGAAAAATAATTCTTGAGCTACCTGAGATTCGAAGCTTTCACTCTGATGACTTTCTGGCCTCTCCTCTTGATGAAAACCACTCCACTTAACCCTCTAGTGATGCTTGAATGCTCGAGAGGAATTTATGTTGGCTGAATGAAGAGTTTGAGCAGCTTCTGCTCAAGCTCAGTTGAAAATGGCAATGGAGTTTCAGGCTGTTTCTGGCAATGGTGAAGGGTTGTTTGTGGTCCAGATGATGAGTGGAGAAGGTCTATGGAGTTTGTTCTGATGTTTGTGAGCTGTGGAGAGAGTTTCGAATGAAACTGCAAGTTGGAGTGAAAATGGTGCAGTGGGGTTACATCTTGTTTCAGGCTTGTGTTCTTGCTGGTTTCTACTCAATGAGGCATGGTGAGTTGAATGGTGAAAATGGTTTGAGTGTTTTGTGGCTGGGCAGAGAGATTCGAAGCCATTTGCAGCTGGGGTGTGTTTTGTGAATATGATGGTGTCAAGTGTTTCAGCCTTGCCCTCTCATATCTTTGGCTTGCCAAGGGATATTGTATTTTAATCCTATAGGTCAGATGATGTGACCTGGCCTATAGTGATTGGTAAGTTTGCTTTTGCTCAAAATCCACCTTTTGTGTAAGAGAAGTATGGCTCATGATCTAGGCTAGTACAGGGCATGGGCTGCGCAGCAAGGGTGAGGGGAAAGGCTAGCCAAAGTCAGCATCCAAGGTTGCAAGTTGTAGGAAGTGTGATCATGAGTTTTTGCAAGTTGTTGCTTTATGGTTCACATGGAAAGATCTTGTCCCAAAAGCCATGAAACATGAGCAATGCCTAGTCCATTCTGAATTTTAGGACTTACATGATGTTTATGTGAGGGTGTGATGCTAATTAGAAGTTGCAATTTGCCTTGGTACATGATTTTGCAATTTTCACACTTGGTGCACATCTTGAAAATCAATGATTTTTGCCAACTTTGTCACACCATAACTTTTGATTCAAGAAGAATTTGACCATGTTCTTGTACTTTTTGAAAAGGGAAAGATGTAATCTACAACTTTCATGACCAAAGTTTTTCCATTTGAAACATTTTTGGATCAAGAATCAAGGCTTGAAAAATGACCTAAAATTAAACATTCTTGAAAAGTCAACTATGCCCAAAAAGTCAACATTTGCAAAACTTCCAAATTCTTGATTTCTATGAACTTCAACCTTCTTCCATGATCAAATAAAGATCATATACACTCAAAATGATGAAGAATGCCCATTGGTTGGGTCATTGGGGGCCTCAGATGCCCTGATTTTGCACTGACTTGTCCAGAAAGTCAACCCTTGATCAGATGACTTCCCCATGGAATTTCTTCATGAAAATTGATTTGCATACTCCCTATACCATATAGAGACCAATGGAAACAAGAATGACCAAAAAAAATTGGAGTTATGGCCTCTGAAACCAAAACCCTAATTTTTAGGTCAACTGTGCAGTCAAACTTGACTCTGCATCCATTCAAACCCTAGTTCTTGTGATCCTTGGAATTTTGACTCTGAGAGGATGCAATATGATACTTGAAAACATATGGACCCCTTTTAAGTGATTGGTGGCCTTTGGAGTGGCTCAAGAAGCTCTTGGATTGCTCAGATCACAAACCCTAGGTGCAGATGGCTTAGAAACTATGCAGTGAAGCAAAAATGCAATATGAGGGGATATGATTGTATTTATGCATATGAAATGATCACAAGCCATGGTGTGAATGGGTGAGGGCAAATTTGGGGTGTTTACACTAATCATACATGAACATTAGAAGCACAAAGAAGCAAGAACAAGCAAGCAAATAAGCTAAAAATCCAAAAACTAACAGCGTTAACCGGTTAACCAAATTGGTTAACCCGTTAACGGACAGAAAACTGCAGCATTCTGGCCAAAAATACATGTGTTAACCGGTTAACCAAATGCGTTAACCGGTTAACACTGAGCAGAAAGTGAAAAATTGTTTTGAAATAAGTGCTTTTGGCTACAATCCTACTTCTAAACATCCCTAACACACAACTAATCATGTTAACATGAATTTCTACTCAATTAGGGCTAATTAACACATGTTAGAACCTATAATAAGCTACAACCTTGCTTCTAATCCATTAAAGTCCACAAATCGCAAGCAAAACGTAACGAAAACGCAATCAATCACAAGTAATACAAAAAGAACTTAAAGAATGTCGAAATGGCGAGATGAAGAGAATAACTTAAAATAAACATGGTTTTAGATCACCGACCTACGAAGCGGAGAAGTGCTTCAGTGGATGTTGCAAGAGTCGGAGCTTGATCAAAGAGAAATCCGAAGAATTCACGAATGCGCAAAATAAATGCTTTCTTGATGCTTGATACTTCTTGGACTTTCGATAAGTCGTAATCTTCACAAAAATCAGTAGCTTCTTCTTCTACAATGCCCAAATCAATCGAGGTTAGAGGCTAAGCTTTAACATCTTCAAGAAAAGTGATCAAGAGAACCACCAGGAAGCAGATGAAAGGATCAAGAGAAGCAAAGCAACTTGCTTCATTCAAGAAGTCAAGTCACTTGAAGAAAGAAAGTGGGAGGAAGAAGAATGAGCAGGCTCAAACTCAAACACATATAGAAATGCAGCAATGGATGCAAGAAAGGGAGATGAATAGAAGTTATGAGAAGTGAAGGCAAATTCACTTCTCAAAGCCACTTACCACCTGAAAAGTTAGAAAAGAGAATGCAATGCAATGTGAAATGAGATGAAATGACATGATGAGAAACAAAACCAGAAGCACATACATGATGCTAATGATGCTATGAGATGCTACAAACATGAGGCAGCACATGGAAATGATCATACAAGTTCATGAATGCAAATGAAGCATGCTAGGAAGCATGGTCATACATGAGAAGTTATGAAGTGCACATGGCATACAACATGGCAAATACATGATGCAATGATCAAACATGCTTTCAATATGTCTTATGATGTCAAATGAATCACATGGAAGCATGGAATGTCATGACAAGTCATGTTATGCAAGAGAATGCAAAATGGATGCATATGGAAGCCCAAATTAGGGTTTATGAATCATACATCAAACACAAACCAAAATCAGAAGCAAACAACATTACAAAAAATTGAAAATGCACTCAAAGGACCCCTAATCCTATACTAAACCAATGCCCAAAGGAGAGGTCTCAACTCCTAACCAATCTCAAGATATGATTTTCACAAGTTTCTTAGGGTTTTAGGGTTCCTAAACAAGAAAATTATCAAACAAATGGAAAATGAAAGATCAAATCATGGCCATTTAATGTCACAAACTACATGCTAAACAGAATGCAATGCAAAAAGAATCAATGTCCAAATCCTCATGGATAGGCAGGAATGATTTTTTGAACTTTGGATCAAAATAATGCACAAAAATGATTTTTAATTCAATGAGAAATTCTTAAAATGCATCAAGATCAAAAAATAAATTTGGTTTGAAGGTTGGACAATGTTTCTAAATGTCTTAGAACATTTCATGAATTTTTGGTGATTTTTTAAATACCTAAAAGTATTTTTAATAAATTAATTTCCATTAATCAATTAAAAATAAACTTTTAAATATTTTAAAATACTTTTTAAATGCTAAAAATGAAAATAAAAATATTTTTGTGTTTTAAAAATTAATGAAACTCTTGAGAAAAAGTTTCATAATTTTTAAAACATTTTTGCTATTTTAAATTAATTGTACAAAACAAATGAATTAAATATGAAAAAGAAATGAAAAAGGCTGAAGTCAAACAAAAGGAGGGCCAGGATTGAATCTGGGGAAGGAAACATTGACTGCGCGCCAGATCTAGTGGTCCACATTCAAACTGAGTTAATCTGAATTAATTAACTAAATTAAACCTAATTAGAATTAATGACATGATCTGAGCCATTGGATGCGCGCGGGAAAAGACTCAGTCAACCCATCCAACGCCTGAAATTCAAACTGGGAGCCCTAACCCTAATTACGAATTAATGACTTTCAGGCTGCCGGAGAAGACTTCCGGTTGTCTTCTCCGGCCAGCACCCTCCCTGAAAAATGCTAACTCTCAACCTAGCTCACTAAAACCTAGTTTTCTTGCCCAGAATGCAACCCCAAACATCATAGAGTAAGAATCAACAGTCAAAACACATTTATTTCACACAATAAGGCTGAATCGAAGCAAAAAGGAATTAGGTCAAAAAAATTCAGGAACACCATACATGCTCAAAACTCAATGATTTTCGAAACCAAACATATCATCATGATCAGTGGAACATTGAGAACCAATTAAGAACTTAAAAATGAGCTCCTGGAAAAAATGTTCATGAAGCTCACCTGAATTGGAGCTTTGATCTCTGGCACCTTCTGGCTAGTTTCCTGCTTGCAATCTACTCCACTTGACCTCCTAAGAAGCTTTCAATGCTTGGAAAGAGCTTATGATGGCTGGTTCTGAAGTTTGAACAAGTTCTGTTCAATGAAGAGCAGGAATCGTGCTTGGGATTCTGAAGGTTTCAGGCTGTGATGATGGCTTCTTTGTGACCAGGGAGATGAGTTGAGTTGACCTATGAGGTTTGTTTTTATGTTTGTGAGCTGTGTGATCAGTTTCGAAAGGTTTTGCAAGTGAGGGTGAAAATGGAGAAGTGGAGTCCTTGCTGGTTTCAGGCTTAGGTTTTGCTTTGTTTAGGCTCTATGAAGCATGGTGAGATGATTAGTGAAACTGGTTTGAATGTTTGTGGTTTGTGCAAGGAGTTTCGAAGGAAAAAAGCAAGTGAGGGTGACTTTGTGAATGTGATGTTGTGATCTGTTTCAGCCTTGCTTCTTGGGTGTTATGGCCAGCATTTTCCTTGCATAAAGAACTCCCATTGGTCAGGTGATGTGACCTGGCCTGCTGTGATTGGGATGTTCACTTTTGCAAAAAGTCCACTTTGTTGTAAGAGAGGCATGGGCTAAGCTCTAGCTTGGTACACAAGGCATGGGCTGCGCAGCAAGGTGAGTGAGTGAAGCTAGGGTGGCTCAGCAGCCAAGGCAACTAGTTGGTGAAGTGTGATGAGTGGTTTTGCAACATGATCATTTCTAGTTCACATGAAACTTTCTTGCTACATAAGCCATGGATCATGAGAAACCTTGGTCCAAATCTGATTTTTAGGTCACATGTGATGTTTGTACATTGGTTTGATATGAATTTGAAGTTACAATTGCCTTGGTACAAAGTTCTTGCAAGTTTTCCATTTGGTGCATAACTTGAAAATTAGTGATTTTTGCCAACTTTGTCAAACCATAACTTTTGATCCAAAATGAATTAGGTCATGTTCTTGTACTTTTTGAAAAGGGAAAAATGTATTCTACAACTTTCATGACCAAAGTTTTTCCATTTGAAGCATTTTTTGATCAAAAAGTAAGGTTTGAAAAGTGACCTAAAATGACATATTCTTTAAAAGTCAACTATGCCCTAAAAAGTCAACTTTGCAAAAACTTCAAATTCTTGAATTTTGTGAACTTAAACCTTCTTCCATGATCAAATAAAGATCATATACACTCAAAATGATGAAGATCACCCCTTGGTTGGGTCATTGGGGGCCTCAGATGCCCTGATTTTGCACTGACTTGTCTGAAAAGTCAACTCTTGATCAGACGACTTCCCCATGGAATTTCTTCATGCAAATTGATATGCATACTCCCTATACCATATAAAGACCAATAGAAACAAGAATGACCAAAAAATTTGGAGTTATGGCCTCTGAAACCAAAACCCTAATTTTAGGTCATCTGTGTAGTCAAACTTGGCTCTGCATCCACACCAATCCCAGTTCTTGTGATTCTTTGGCATTTTTGACTTTGAGAGGATGTAATAAGATACAAGAACACACATGGATCCCTTTGAAGTGATTGGTGGCCTTTGGAGTGGCTCAAGAAGCTCTGGTATTGCTCAGATCACAAACCCTAGATGCAGATGACTTAGAAACTATGCAGTGAATCAAAAATGAGATATGAGATGATATGATTGTGTTTATGCATATGAAATGATCACAAGCCATGGTATGAATGGGTGAGGGAAAATTTGGGGTGTTTACAGCTGCCCCTATTCAAACATGAGTTAGCTGTGCGGGGTGTAAGCAATGGCTTAACAGGCAAACAAGATAACTTGTGGTTGAATACCAGAGACAGTCCAAAATTTGCACTCACAAAATGAAGAAGAAAAAGGGATATAGATTGTAAAAGAAAAATAAAGTATATTGTAAAGTGTAAGCGACGGAGGACGACCGTCGAGCAGAGGACGACTGCTGGGTAAAGAGCAATGACGGGGACGACCGACATGCTGGGGAAAAAGCGGGAAATAAAGCGATGACGGGGACGGCCGACATGCTGGGGATAAAAGGTAAAGCCAAGACGGGGACGGCCGACTAGCTGGGAAAAATAAGAAATTATGATGGGGACGGCCATCAAGATAAAGCTGTAAAATTATGGGGATTGATGAAACATGACGGGGATGGCCATCAAGTTCACAAAGCAAAGTAACCGACGATGGGGACGGCCATCGGGCTAAAAAGAAAAGGGACCACGACGGGGACGGCCATCGGGTTAAAGAATAAATGAAATAAACAGATGATGGGGTACGGCCATCAAAGGTGAAATACGATCACCTAGCAGGGGACGGCTGCTCTGTTGGGGAATAAAGGAAATATGATGGGGACGACCATCAAAGGTGGAGGACGACCACCTGGCAGGGTACGGCTGCCGAAAATATCAACGATGGGGACGGCCATCGGACGAGCATGATGGAGGACGACCATCAAGAGGTGGAGGACGACCACCTAGCAGGGGACGGCTGCCCTCAGGGTTTATCATGACATAGGGCGAATGCCAGACAACCAAAATCAACAATGGGGACGGCCATTGGATAAAATGATGAAGGACGATCATCAACGGGTGGAGGACGACCACCTAGCAGGGGACGACTGCTAAAATCAACGATGGGGGACGGCCATCGGATGAGCATGATGGAGGACGACCATCAAGAGGTGGAGGACGACCACCTAGCAGGGTACGGCTGCTCTCAGGTTTTATCATAACACAGGACGAGTGTTTAGATAAGAAGAAAAGAAATGCTTACTTGGCGATCTACTGGGGATATAGTAAACACGGACGAGCGTTTACAACCAAGAAAGAAAGTATAAGTGTTTAGATGTGTGTGTATAGATTAAAGATGCGGACGAGCATCCTTACGATACGGACGAGTATCGGGTAGAAACAAATACTGACACGTGTTCAAAGATGGTGATACGGACGAGTATCAACTGGTTATCAGAGAACACGGACGAGTGTTGAATCTGAGAGGACTCTTCTGGGGAATAATAGACACAGACGAGTATCTATATTCAAGAAGACATGAATGTTTGACACAGTGTATGGATTAAAGATGCGGACGAGCATCCTTAAGACTATGATACGGACGAGTATCATGTAGAAACAAACGCTTGACGCATGTTCTGAGATGATGGTACGGACGAGTACCAACGAGTTAACAAAGAACAAGGACTAGTGCCGAATCTGTGGGGATATGAATGGTATATACGAGGTACGGACGAGTATCTGTGTGAGTGTAACATGAATATTGTATAGGTGAGTGTTTATCTGTCGGGGAGAGTGACACGGACGAGTGTCAAGAGAGAAAAGTATAATATGAACAAATATCTGATATACAAAGTGTAGATGACTGTGCTGGGGATATGACACGGACGGGTGTCAAGAAAGTGTATATGGGTACATGTGAGTACAAAGAGGATGTCTTTGGCTTTCTGCTGGGGGATATGACATGGACGGGTGTCAAGGAGTATCCGTAGTGCGGGTGATCTTGTTTGTAAAGAGTGTTCAGGCGACTTTACTGGGGAAAGATGGCACGGACGGGTATCAAAATGAGTATATATTGGTGTTTGTTGATTGAGAAGCAGCTGTTTTTGCTGGGGACTCTGGTGGGGATGTTGATGAACTGTCATTATTCACAAGTGCTGATTTAAAACATGGCTTATGATTATGCTGTATGTTGGATTTTTGCCGTAATGCTCCGTGTTAGACGGAATGCTACGCTTTATGGGTGAATATGATGCAAATGCTATGCAAAGATACCAAACCGGGATTCAGATCCCGTTGCTGCGAAGACCTCTGGCCGATCTGCTTGGAATGGACATCCCAGCTGGGGGTGAGATCATTAGTAGATCTGATGAGATGATATCTGTTTGGGGATTCGGGTCATTGATAGACCTATCCTAATAAACATAGGACCCAGCTGGGGTTTGTAGAAGCTTTCTTCACTCTATTGTGATCTTCAATGTACTGCTCTTCCGGATAGAGGCTGGAACTCTGTGGGGAGATAGCTTCCTGACTCTTATGCTCCGGCTGAGGATAAAATGGCAACTCGGCTGGGGAGAAAGAGAGATCACTGAGAGACCTCCTTAAGGATTCTGTTGAAGAAGATCCTTGACTCAGCCAGGGATATGGGCGTCTTCTGTGATACCTGCCCATTCTGATGGGGATAAGTAATAAGTGGCCGACTCAGCTGGGAGGAGTCATGAAAGGCAACTCAGCTGGGGAGAGAGCACTTCGGGTGCTAAAATTGAGTGTGGATTTGCCAGCTTGCTGGGATAAAGTTTTCATGCCCCAAGTTGCGTTCTGGATACCTGCAATCCTGAAAAAGATAGAGAAACGCACAAGATAATCCCGAGGTATCCCTTACTGGATTCCGTCATAGGAGTTAGGAACTTCTGAGAGTAAGTATATTTCCTGCAAGCATGTTTTTGTTTGAAGATAAGCATCTGTATTCTTATGCAATCAGTTTTTTTTTCTTTAAGACATCAGACATTTTTTGCAAATAAAATGTACAAAACGAGACATGACTGCAAATCTGATTTTATTAATTCATATGCCCTGAATTGGCGAGATACAGTCAAAGGAACATATCCCCTGAAATGAGGAGATTGTTACAAATTGAGAAACAAAATGCTGGCAGTGTTGATGACGCTTTAAGGAGCTTCCTCTTCACTATGACCCGTATGACTTTTGACGTTCTTCTCATCTTGCTTTCTGAAGAATGTTGATTCTGATTGAAGCTTGATCCTTTCGAAGCTTACCAAGTTGCAGATGATACAGACGAATTCAGAATGCAGTTGTTCGCTTATTCCCTTATTTTGCATGGATCGCCCTTCCGGGTTTTCAATCCATCGGGATACCCATTTTTGCCTGAGCTGTCCAATGCGGCTTTTCAACTCAGCGGGTGTACATTTTTCATTACTTTCCCTTATTTTTGCCCGAGTCTTTTATTCTGTTTTTGACTCGCCGGGATGCCCTATTTTTGCCTGGACTTACATTCTGTTTTTTGTGTCCAGCGGGTCATTTTTATGCGAAGTATTTTTTAACTGCATCTGAATTCACAGGGGACGGGAAATCTTCACCATCCATGGTGCTGAGCATCAGTGCTCCACCGGAAAAAACTTTCTTTACTACAAATGGTCCTTCATAGTTTGGAGTCCATTTGCCCCTGTGGTCTGTATGAGGAGGGAGGATTCTCTTCATCACAAGATCCCCTACTTGGTACTCTCGGTGCCTGACTTTCTGATCGAAGGCTCTCCATTCTTTTCTGATATAACTGCCCATGACAGATTGCAGCCAATCTCTTCTCTTCAATCAGACTCAGTTGTTCGTATCGGGACCGAACCCATTCTGCTTCACTTAGTTTAACATCCATTAGTACCCGTAAAGAGGGTAATTCAACTTCAACCGGTAAGACTGCTTCCATACCATACACAAGCTGATACGGTGTTGCCCTAGTGGATGTTCTGATTGACGTGCGGTACCCATGCAAGGCAAATGGTAGCATTTCATGCCAGTCTTATTAAGTGATCACCATCTTCTGCACAATCTTCTTGATATTCTTATTCGCTGCCTCAACAGCGCCATTCATCTTTGGCCTGTAAGGAGAAGAATTGTGATGTTGGATCTTGAAGTCCCGGCATAGCTCTGCCATCATTTTGTTGTTTAAGTTGGAACCATTATCAGTAATGATTCGCTCGGGCACTCCATACCGACAGATGATATCTCTTTTCAGAAATCTGGCTACCACTTGTCTTGTGACGTTTGCATATGAGGCTGCTTCAACCCACTTGGTGAAATAGTCGATGGCGACCAGGATGAATCTGTGGCCATTTGAAGCAGTTGGCTCAATCTTATCAATCATGTCAATACCCCACATAGCAAAGGGCCAGGGTGAAGACATTATGTTCAGAGGATTGGGAGGCACATGCACTTTATCTGCATAAATCTGGCATTTATGGCATTTTCTGGCGTAGACACAACAGTCTGCATCCATCGTGATCCAGTAATAGCCTGATCTCAACAATTTCTTGGCCATGGCATGCCCTCCTGCATGGGTACCAAAGGATCCCTCGTGCACTTCATGCATCAACAAGTCTGCTTCTGTCTTATCAACACATCTGAGGAGTACCATATCAAAGTTCCTTTTGTATAAAGACCCATCAGTGTTCAGAAAGAAACTACCAGCAAGCCTTCTCAAAGTCTTCTTATCATTGGAAGATGCCCCAGGTGGGTATGTTTGACCCTCCAAGAAGCATTTAATGTCATGGAACCAAGGCTTATCATCTTTAACAACATCTGCTGCGAACACATATGCTGGTTTGTCAAGTCTGGACACTGAAATCTGAGGTACAAAGTTGGCAGCCTGAACTTTGATCATGGACGAAATGGTAGCCAGGGCATCTGCAAACTGATTCTCGTCCCGAGGGATATACTCAAGCTTGACTGTTGTGAAGAAAGTCAATAACCTCCTTGTATAATCCCTGTAAGGTATCAGATGATCCTGGTAGGTGTACCATTTGCCATTGGTTTGATTGATTACCAAAGCCGAATCTCCAAATACGGTCAATGTCTTGATCCTGAGGTCAATGGCTTCCTCAAGACCCATAATGCAAGCTTCGTATTCAGCTTCGTTGTTAGTGCAGTTGAAAGTGAGTTTTGCCGAGAAAGGCATGTGAACTCCCTTAGGTGTAATGAGTACCGCACCAACACCACGACCATTCATGTTAACAGCCCCGTCAAACATCATAGTCCATTCTTCTTCCGGGTCAGGCCTTTCAGTGTGAACATGCTCTTCATGATCTTTTGATTTTATGAACATGATGTCTTCATCAGGGAAGTCAAACCTCATAGGCTGGTAATCATCGATAGGCTGCTCAGCAAGATATTCAGACAATACACTGCCCTTGATGGCTTTCTGAGAGGTGTACTGGATGTCGTATTCTGTGAGAATCATCTGCCATCTTGCAACCCGTCCGGTAAGAGCTGGCTTCTCAAATATGTACTTAACTGGGTCCATTTTTGAGATCAATAAAGTGGTGTGGGTCAACATATACTGTCTCAGTCGGCGAGCAGCCCACGCTAAAGCACAGCAAGTTTTCTCGAGCAATGAATAACGTTGTTCACAGTCGGTAAACTTTTTGCTTAGGTAGTATATTGCATACTCTTTTCGACCAGACTCGTCATGTTGGCCCAGCACACACCCCATTGACTCTTCTAATACTGTCAAGTACATTATCAGAGGTCTTCCTTCAACTGGAGGCATACGGATTGGAGGTTCTTGTAAGTACTCCTTGACCTTGTCAAAAGCCCTTTGGCAGTCTTCGTTCCACCTGACCGTCTGTTCTTTTCTTAACAGCTTGAACAAGGGTTCACAGGTCGCTGTAAGGTGAGATATGAACCGTGAAATGTAGTTCAATCGACCTAAGAACCCTCGAACTTCTTTCTCAGTTTTCGGTGCAGGCATCTCTTGGATGGCTTTGACTTTGTCAGGGTCAACTTCAATCCCTTTCTCACTCACAATAAATCCCAGCAGCTTACCAGATCTCACCCCGAATGTGCATTTGTTGGGGTTCAGCTTCAATTGGTACTTCCTCAGACGCTTGAACAGTTTTAGCAGATTCACCAGGTGGTCTTCCTCTGTAAGGGACTTGGCAATCATGTCATCCACATAACATTCTATTTCTTTATGGATCATATCGTGGAATAATGTCACCATAGCCCGTTGATATGTTGCACCGGCGTTTTTGAGCCCAAATGGCATTACCTTGTAGCAGAACGTGCCCCAGGGTGTGATGAATGTTGTCTTCTCCATGTCTTCAGGTGACATTTTAATCTGATTGTATCCTGAAAATCCGTCCATGAAAGAGAATACCGAGAACTGAGCCGTATTATCCACCAATACATCAATGTGAGGTAAAGGGAAATCATCTTTCGGGCTGGCTCTGTTCAGATCCCGGTAATCAACACACATTCTTACTTTGCCGTCTTTCTTAGGCACAGGTACTATGTTAGCAACCCACGGTGGATAGCTAGTTACAGCAAGGAACCCGGCGTCCCATTGCTTTTGCACCTCTTCCTTGATTTTCATTGCCATGTCCGGGCGAGTACGGCGCAGTTTCTGCTTAACTGGCGGGCATTCTTCTCTCAAAGGCAGCTTGTGCACGACAATGTCGGTATCCAACCCTGGCATATCTTGATAAGACCAAGCAAACACGTCCACATACTCTTGAAGCAGGTCAATCAGTTGTTTCTTCACTGAGTCTTGTAGGCAGGCCCCGATTTTAACCTCTTTCACGTCTTCAACTGTACCAAGATTAATCACTTCAACCTCCTCCTGGTGAGGAGTAATAACCTTTTCCTCTTGTCTTAACAACCTGGCTAGTTCTTCAGGAAGCTCATATTCTTCATCAACCCCTTCATCAGCTTGATTGATTGGATTGTCAAAGTCATACGAAGTCATAGCCGTGCGGTTGTCGGTGCTGTCAGGAAGGCACTCTCTGCAAGGGTTCAGTTTGTTCATTTTAGTGATTTGATTTTAATCTTGTTTTATAAAAGTGAAATAAAGTTGTCATTTTGAAAACACTGCCATTTATTTTTTGTACAAAAAGAAAAATGGAAAAAACAGCGAGCGGAAAAGAAAAGACTCATTTGCAAAAAGATGTCTGATATTTCATTGATTAATCTTGTTGCACAAAAAGTACAGATGGCCCGATTACAAAATGAGTCTTGTCATCTTGGGCAAGATGCAAGACTTTGATGCATGCTATAAAAATACAGGAAATAATAATTACTCTGCATGAGTAACTCTTATAATTTCCTGGGAAGACCAGTTTGAGATACTGCTCCCCGGGATCTTTGGACGAATCCAGCTTTCCAGGTTGCGTTCCTCTTCCAGCTCGTCTTCCAAACAGTTGATAGCATCAGGGGTGAGCATCCCCCCACTCACAAAGTTGGGCTCCTTTGCAGCCTCTACTTGATCTTGTTGAGTTGGTTTGTAACCCAACCCAAATCTGTCCTCTTTCTTATCCACCGATAACAGTTTGCCCCAGCCTTGGGCGTTTCCTCCCTCAACAACCTTCCGGGCTTGTTGGTATGATGATATTGAAGTACCAGGCACAGCAGATGTTTCATTGATGTTCAAGGCCTCGAACCCCTGACTCATTGTTTCATGGATCTCCCCATCCATCTCAATATACTTATAGGTAGCCAGGTGGCTGACGAAAATATCCTCCTCTCCACAGATCGTAACGATTTGACCCTCCCACTCATATTTTAACTTCTGGTGAAGGGTAGAAGTCACGGCGCCAGCGGCGTGAATCCATGGCCTACCCAATAGACAGCTGTAGGCAGGCTGTATATCCATCACGTAGAAGGTCGTGTTGAAGGTCTGCGGGCCAATCGTTATGGGAAATTCAATTTCTCCCAGAACCGATCTCTTCGAACCATCAAAGGCTCTCACCACCAGGTTGCTGGGTCTCAACGCCAATCCGTCATATTCTAGCTTCACCAGGGCCTTTTTAGGTAAGACATTGAGGGATGACCCCGTGTCTACCAGCACATGGGAAAGGACAACACCTTTACATTCCATGGTTATGTGCAAGGCCTTGTTATGGTTGCGGCCTTCGGTAGTCAAATCAGTGTTGGTGAACCCTAGTCCGTGACTAGCATTAACATTTCCAACTACAGCTTCCAGCTGATTGACAGTGATCTCTTCAGGCACGTAAGCTGCGTGCAAGACTTTGAGTAGTGCATTCCGATGGGCCTCGGAGCACATAAGCAATGATAAGATTGAGATCTTGGAAGGCGTCTGATGAAGCTGATCCACTATTTTATAATCACTCTTCTTGATGATTCGCATGAACTCATCAACCTCTTGATCGAAGGGTGTTTTCAAGGCTTCTTTAATAGTCTGCTCTTCCTGCACCAAGCTTTTCCCTTTTGCTTTAGCAGCAGCTTCTGCTTCGGCAGTGGGTCTCTGAATTTGTGGAGCGAAAAGACGTCCGCTTCGAGTGAAGCCTCCGCCTCCTCCCACATTGTCAATTTGTGGTGCAGGGGTTGATGATTCAAAAGTGATTCTTTGTCCTTCGCAGTACAGGTCAGAGCCGTAATGCCAGGGGATGGCATTACTACTTTCATAAGGTACTGGTCCAGGCATCGTGATAGTGACTGGACTGACTGCAGCTGCGGAGGGAATTGTGATAGTCTGTGGATCGTAATAAATTGTGACCGGTGCCCGGATAGGAGCAGCACCTGCTGAGTTGTAGACAGAGTTGTTTTCAGGATCATAAAATATTGTGACAGTTGAGATATCTTCATGATTTGTTGCTGGTGTTGTAGGAGACATTGGTGGAAGGATGGATGTTGTTGTTGTAGGAGTTTCAAAATGAAGTGGTGCTGGAGTTGTAGAAGAAAAATTCGTTGATACCTGATCAGTTGAGATAATAGACGAAGTACTTGTTGATGAAGCCGAAGAATTGTCAGGAACAATGGTTGTTGCAGTTGTAGGAGGTTCTGGAGTTGTTGCTGATGAGATTGTTGGATTTGTAGGAAATGATGTGGTGATCTGAAGTTGGCCACTCTGAATGAGACCGTCTATGCCATTCCTCAGGTTATCGCACCCATTTACCGAGATATTGCAGTAAGCACACCCCAACTCACACCCCGGGAACATTTGACATTCGAGGAGTTGAGCCTTAATTTCTACCAACGGTGTCCGGATCTGGCCCACACTGGTTATTAAATAAGATGGTTTGTCTTCTTCAATAGCGTTAATTCTGGGACCACCGTGGTTTGGCATCGGATTTTTGTTGACATTGGGTGGTGGTGCGAAGTTCAGAGCCTTTGAGTCCACCAGGTCTTGTACCTTCATGTGCAGGGCTCTGCACTTTTCTATACTGTGGCCAGGTGCGTTTGAATGAAAAGCACATCTGGCGTTGGAATCATAATTCCTGGGTAGACTGTTGGGATCCGGAGGTGCCAACGTCCTTAGCTCAACTAGGTTGAGTTTCAGGAGTTGTGGCAGCAATGTAGCATATGGCATAGGGATCGGATCGATTACTCTGTTGGCTTGAGAAGGCCTCTGTTGGAATGGCCTTTGCTGGTTATTGTTGTTGGTGTTGCTGTTGTTGTAATTTCTCGGAGGATATTGAGCTTGTTGATGGTACTGAGGTTGTTGCTGATAGTTTTGTTGCGGAGGTTGATAAACTGGTTGAGGATGAGCTGGAGCGGGAATGGTGACTGCTGCTACTGATCTATGGGCATATTGGGGCCTGCCCCTGTTGGTGCGGATGGAATTGGTCTCGCCAGTTCTTCTCGGGCCTGCGAAAGGCTTTCTTGTACTACTGGACGAGCCCGCACCGTTGTCTGAGATCTTGCCCATTTTTAACAGGCTCTCAATTCTCTCTCCAGCTATGACAACATCTGCAAAGCTAGTGGAAGAGAAAGCAGCCAGCCTGTCAATATATGTTCCCTGGAGGGTGTTCATAAACATATCTGCCATTTCCCTCTCAGACATAGGTGGTTGAACAGCAGCAGCCAATTGCCTCCATCTCTGGGCATATTCTCGGAAACTTTCTCTTGACGACTGTGACATTCCCATTAGGAGGGTCCTGTTGGGTGCCATATCTAAGTTGTACTGATACTGTCTGATGAAGGCCTCTGCCAGGTCCTTCCAGCATCTGATAGTTGCCCTTGTCAAGTGAGAGTACCATTCTCTTGACGCTCCAGTCAAGCTGTCTTCGAAATAGAACATCCAGAGCTTCTCATCCATAGTATAGGCCTTCAGCCTTCCCAGAAATGATTGTAAATGAGTCCGGGGGCATGAAGTCCCGTTGTATTTTTCAAAACAAGGAGGCTTAAACTTATGGGGGATCCTGACCCCGTCTACCAAGCCCATGTCCATGACATCGAAACCTAAAGAGTTTTGAGACTCTAAGGACCTCAATTTCTCAGCTATCTCATCCAGCCTTCTATCATAAGCTTCTTCCCCAGCACCCATTACTGTGAACTGGTCCTCTTGGGGGTCTTCTTGAAGTACCCTGGCTGCTGTGGCAGTCCCTTGAACATTTGCAGGAATATTGACCTCTGGATGAAGATGGGGGCCAAACACAGGGGGGTTAACATGAGGTTGGACCCTTTCATTGTTGCTGGTGCCGGCAGTCCCTATATGTGGATCTTCTTGATTTTGCCTTTCCACCATGGCCCTCAATCTTTCCTGACTCTGAGCCATGTTGTTCATTACTTCCATAAACTGTGTCATTTGATTCCTCATTTCTAGCCTTTCGTTCGCCATTTGATTTCTGACCTCAGTAAGGTCCTGCTGCATCTGATCCATTTGAATGCCCGAAAGGTTGTTACGGGTCGGATAACGGTGCGGACGGTTGAGGGGAAATACCCGGCGTCGAGCAATAGTTCCTGAACATCACAACAGAGTTAGTGGTAGTAAAACAAAAACCTACAAAACAAACAAAAGGGTTAGCATGCAATGCAGTATGCCTATTTGTTTTCAAGGTATCCGGTTTGGCATTCAGTTTTGACCCTTCCAGACCCTTGAAGATGCTGTTGATGTTGCTTTCGAAGTAAACTCGGATGGAACAAACCAATACATATATTACAAAAGACAAATGGTACATAGTTTGTTTTACAAATACGAGCCCTCGGAGGGGTCAAAATATATTACAAGAAAAAATGAAAAATACACGGAATGAAAACAACAACAAGCAAATGGTCAAACACCAAGACCAAACTCATCCTCACGAACTTCCTTGAGAAGTGCTTCGGTCACAGGATCAGCCGGACGCTCCGTGAGATTCCTGATGAGGAGATTTCGGGTCGTAACAGCTGCTGTTAGCTTCTTGTGCTGGCTTTGGTCCTTTGACCTCTTCACTCCTGCTTTGATCTTCAGCTCTGATATCTCCCTCTGGGCTGCTGCCAGGGCTTCTTGCTGTTCTTTTGCACTAGCTTCCAGTTGCTCCATCTTGTCTTGAACTCTCTTGTCCTCCAGAGTACGAGCCTCGGTGATCCTGACCCACCGGGCCTGACTCTCCTTCAGATACAAGTCTGTCCTTGCTCTCTGGAACTGGGCCTCCTTGCAAGCGTTCTTCAGAATTTGTTCTCCAGCTTTAGACTTTTTGATATAATCCCCAGACTTCTCAATCTTAACCAGATGCTCCACTCTCAGCTTCTCTAGCCTCTCAATCTCCAACCTACCATCACTCCTCTCCCGGAGGGTCTTCTGCAAAGCCTGAGTTAACTTCTCATTTCTTTCCTTCAAGCTCTCAAACTCCTCCAAACTGATAGTTGCAGGGGGTGGTGCTGAAGATGATTCAGGCATATCTTCTATGGTAAAGGGCATCCCAGAGAATTGAGCCCTGGCACGGGACCATTCATAATATTGTGCTGATGCCACACTGCTGCACTTCCCCAGAATGGTTATTCCCTTGGTTTGAACATTATCCCAGGCCCAGGCTGCCTGCCTAACAATAGCCAGATTAATCTTGTTCTCACAATAAAGAGTCTCAACCAAGTCCTGTGCCTTAGGAATGTGGACCAGTGCATAGCCCAGTTGTCTTTTGAACAGCAGAGGGTTGTAATTAATACTACCCTTAACTCCTATTAGGGGCACATTGGAAAAATGCCCACAGCTGGTGATGATATCCCTGCCTTTGGTGCTTTGAGTGCACCATCTGATGTCTGCTGAAGTTAGAGCAGTGAGTCTCTTAGCCCAGTTTCTCTGCTGATGAGGATTCAAAAATGCATCTGTCCTGGGTAGATGCCTGAGAAGCCAAGTATGGAACAATGGAGCACAACACCTCACTAATCTTCCCCTCTGCTTTTCATTCCTCTGATGCACTGAGTAGTAGAGGTCCCCCAATAAAGTGGGCACTGGGTTCTTCAGGATGAAAAGATGGATTGCATTCTTGCTAATGAATCGAGGCTCATCTGCAAACAATACAATTCCATATATACTCAAGGCCAATAAAGCACAGACAGCTTTCCACTCTCCTAAAGAAGCTTTCAGGGTAGCTTGAGAGATCAAGAAATCCAGATGGAAGCCAGGGATTCCAGCTTTAGAAGTCATATGCTGTTCAATCAGGACAGGTTCCAGATGCAAAGCCTTTGCTACTTCTCCATTACCAGGAAAGACCATCTCAGGGTTGAAAGGGACTCCACCCCTGATAGGTATACCAACCAATGATGAGTATTCTTCCAATAAGGGGCCCAGTTGAATGTCTTGAAAAGTAAAACACCTCAAAGGGGGATCATAAAACTGAATGCAGGTGTGAATCAGGCTTCTCTGCGAAGGGTCCAGATCCATAACCATATCAAGTATATCTCCAAAGTGTTCCCTGAACAATGGTATGTGATCTGGAGTGATCAGGGTCTGAATCCTCCTGATGTCAGATAGCTCTGGCTGGAAGAAATGGTAGGTGATGTTACTCTTTTTAGGAGCCATGATACTGAGACTGAGTAGAGACAAGTGCTGGTGATAACACTGAAGAATGGGCCACTGACTGGCTGGTGCTGGTGATAGCTGAAGCAGATGCTGATGAAGATGGGTCAATGCTGAAGATGGGGTCAAAACCAGAACCAAATGAAGATGGATACCCTGAAACACAAATAAGCAAATGTCAATATGATGCAATGTTTATGTATGCAAATGATATGCAAGGGTTTGTGACTGAGCTGGATCTGATCAAGAGCTCTGATATAAGTCCAAGACATATTCAAGAATACCAGATGGAGGTCTATAAATCCAGTAACCAAGGTGGGGGACTCAAATAAAGAGCCACATGTCCAGGGTTTTAGAATCACAAGAACTGTCCCAAAATGAAGTATTCTTAATCAAGTCAAAGTAACAGGGTATTCTGAGGTCAAGGTACCTGCAAACCTGTAAACAGCCCAACCCCCTCACAGGTGGTGTTCTAAAACAAGGATCCTCAGATTTGGATCAGTTATGAGAAGTGTAAACACTTCTAACCCGGAGGTACAGTGTTTACAATAACCATAAAAGTTCCTCCTCTAATTCACCTCAGTTTCTGAAGGTCAATACTAAAAGGTCATCCAGACTTAGCAGGCTTCCCAGATAGCCCTAGCATTGCAGGAAATCTGCAACACAGAGTTCTCAAGAAGAAACCCATATCTGAACCGTGTTTCATATTCCCGCACCAGACCGAGATGGAATGGGAAAGAATATGATTCACTCTAGCCTAGGTGTCACTCAGGTCCCCGGTATAGGACCTTAACTCTCAATGGAACACCCACCCACCAAAGCAAACAACAGATCCAGCCAGCAGCACAGTATGACAATATGATAATATATGCATAAAGCTATAAGAAGGCAATAAACAAAACTGTACAAAATAAATACAAATACACAAACACAAATAAGCACATAACACCCCAGTAAACACAAATCAAACAAGCGCTAGGAGGAACCCACAAAAAGAACCAGAAGCCCTGGTTGCAGAATAAGGGTCCCCAGCAGAGTCGCCAAGTTGTCGCACCCGATAGATGGGGAATGACCCCATATAAAGGTACAGACGCGAACGGTCGGCGAGAGGGACAATGAGAACACACAGCCGTGAACTCACTAGAGATGAATAGAGTCGCCAGCTAGGCATTTTTATCCCGGAGGAAAGGTAATGCTGCATAGACCTAGAAAGAGATGGATAAGACGGTTGCGAACCAGAGAGACTGAGAAAGGGGGTTGGTTACAACCTGGGAAGGTATTAGCACCCAGATTGTCCGCCGTACTCGACGGGATCCACGCTTCAAAGATTTGTGTTTTAAAGGGGTGGTGTCAGTGCAATTTGTGTATAAAATAGCTGGGAAAGGATGTACAGGTGTCAGTGTAAAGTGAAGTGAAGTGAAATATGAAAGTGTCAGTGCAGGAATGAGAATATGCTCAAGATAATGAGGCTAAAAGAGTGAAGCTGGAAGGGGGGGAATATACAGAGACTTTTGTTCGATAACTGTTAAGTTATGCCTACGTATCCTCTCGTGCAATGAGGAAGTCAGAACACCGTAGTTCGACCCAAAGAGACTGAAAGATGAATTGACTTGTGAACTGCTTACTTGTCTATGCTCAAGTGTATGACCTGTCTGGCTCAGGTGCAAACTGTCTTGCATTAGACGGAAGAAGCAAGTTCTCGTTTGTGAGTGAAGATGATGAGAAAAGAATCCCGAAGGAGACGATTATTGTTTGATTTTGCAATTTCAGTCTTTTATTGCTTCTGAAAGTTTGTCATAAGTTAATGAGCTTAAGCCTAAACCAGTGGATTTAGTAAACTCATCACATCTTCCCTCTGATTAGGGGTAATGAGAGTACCTTAAGTGTGAAGTCAGCTTCTCACACTTAATCACCTTTGATGTAGGATTAAGATCATTAACCTACTTGTGATTATTTAAATGTTTTTGTGGTTTTTGTTTAGTGTTAAGTAATGAGGTTAAGCCATAATCAGGGATTAAACAGACTCATTACACCATCCTAATAGAAGGATAATAGATGAGAATGTTTAAGCTGAGGAAAGCTCCTCAACTTAATCCATGATTAGGGATTAAACTCATGACAAAACAAGCCTTTGATTAAGTGGATTTTATTTAATGGTATGATGATGAAGTGATTTTTAGGGTTTGTAAGACAACTTGAGGGGGACTTGTCCATTAACACTAGGGTTAGTCCTTCTTAACCAGTTAAGGAAGAATTAGAACCCTAATGCAAGGCCCAAGTTACAAGCTTGATGTCTTGATGATTATTAAATGGATTGATTAAGAGATTTAAACACATTAAGGGTTTAACACTTAGGATTAAAGTTATACACTCCATCCTAAGAGAAGGATGCAAGCATAAACTTAATCACAAAGCCTTAAAGCCTTTAGGGTTTAGTCCCTGATTATGAGATGAGAAGAGAAGATTCAAGAGAGACACAAAGGTAAAACTAAGAGGGGAGACTAATCAAAACCCTAATCATTGTCATGCTTGGTTGTTCCTAAGGTTTGTGAGGTTTTCAAGAGAAGCCTTCAATGGAACCACCAGGAAGCAGATGAAAGGATCAAGAGAAGCAAAGCAACTTGCTTCATTCAAGAAGTCAAGTCACTTGAAGAAAGAAAGTGGGAGGAAGAAGAATGAGCAGGATCAAACTCAAACACATATAGAAATGCAGAAATGGATGCAAGAAAGGGAGATGAAGAGAAGTTATGAGAAGTGAAGGCAAATTCACTTCTCAAAGCCACTTACCACCTGAAAAGTTAGAAAAGAGAATGCAATGCAATGTGAAATGAGATGAAATGACATGATGAGAAACAAAACCAGAAGCACATACATGATGCTAATGATGCTATGAGATGCTACAAACATGAGGCAGCACATGGAAATGATCATACAAGTTCATGAATGCAAATGAAGCATGCTAGGAAGCATGGTCATACATGAGAAGTTATGAAGTGCACATGGCATACAACATGGCAAATACATGATGCAATGATCAAACATGCTTTCAATATGTCTTATGATGTCAAATGAATCACATGGAAGCATGGAATGTCATGACAAGTCATGTTATGCAAGAGAATGCAAAATGGATGCATATGGAAGCCCAAATTAGGGTTTATGAATCATACATCAAACACAAACCAAAATCAGAAGCAAACAACATTACAAAAAATTGAAAATGCACTCAAAGGACCCCTAATCCTATACTAAACCAATGCCCAAAGGAGAGGTCTCAACTCCTAACCAATCTCAAGATGTGATTTTCACAAGTTTCTTAGGGTTTTAGGGTTCCTAAACAAGAAAATTTTCAAACAAATGGAAAATGAAAGATCAAATCATGGCCATTTAATGTCACAAACTACATGCTAAACACAATGCAATGCAAAAAGAATCAATGTCCAACTCCTCATGGATAGGCAGGAATGATTTTTTGAACTTTGGATCAAAATAATGCACAAAAATGATTTTAATTCAATGAGAAATTCTTAAAATGCATCAAGATCAAAAAATAAATTTGGTTTGAAGGTTGGACAATGTTTCTAAATGTCTTAGAACATTTCATGAATTTTTGGTGATTTTTTAAATACCTAAAAGTATTTTTAATAAATTAATTTCCATTAATCAATTAAAAATAAACTTTTAAATATTTTAAAATACTTTTTAAATGCTAAAAATGAAAATAAAAATATTTTTGTGTTTTAAAAATTAATGAAACTCTTGAGAAAAAGTTTCATAATTTTTAAAACATTTTTGCTATTTTAAATTAATTGTACAAAACAAATGAATTAAATATGAAAAAGAAATGAAAAAGGTTGAAGTCAAACAAAAGGAGGGCCAGGATTGAATCTGGGGAAGGAAACATTGACTGCGCGCCAGATCTAGTGGTCCACATTCAAACTGAGTTAATCTGAATTAATTAACTAAATTAAACCTAATTAGAATTAATGACATGATCTGAGCCATTGGATGCGCGCGGGAAAAGACTCAGTCAACCCATCCAACGCCTGAAATTCAAACTGGGAGCCCTAACCCTAATTACGAATTAATGACTTTCAGGCTGCCGGAGAAGACTTCCGGTCGTCTTCTCCGGCCAGCACCCTCCCTGAAAAATGCTAACTCTCAACCTAGCTCACTAAAACCTAGTTTTCTTGCCCAGAATGCAACCCCAAACATCATAGAGTAAGAATCAACAGTCAAAACACATTTATTTCACACAATAAGGCTGAATCGAAGCAAAAAGGAATTAGGTCAAAAAAATTCAGGAACACCATACATGCTCAAAACTCAATGATTTTCGAAACCAAACATATCATCATGATCAGTGGAACATAGAGAACCAATTAAGAACTTAAAAATGAGCTCCTGGAAAAAATGTTCATGAAGCTCACCTGAATTGGAGCTTTGATCTCTGGCACCTTCTGGCTAGTTTCCTGCTTGCAATCTACTCCACTTGACCTCCTAAGAAGCTTTCAATGCTTGGAAAGAGCTTATGATGGCTGGTTCTGAAGTTTGAACAAGTTCTGTTCAATGAAGAGCAGGAATCGTGCTTGGGATTCTGAAGGTTTCAGGCTGTGATGATGGCTTCTTTGTGACCAAGGAGATGAGTTGAGTTGACCTATGAGGTTTGTTTTTATGTTTGTGAGCTGTGTGATCAGTTTCGAAAGGTTTTGCAAGTGAGGGTGAAAATGGAGAAGTGGAGTCCTTGTTGGTTTCAGGCTTAGGTTTTGCTTTGTTTAGGCTCTATGAAGCATGGTGAGATGATTGGTGAAACTGGTTTGAATGTTTGTGGTTTGTGCAAGGAGTTTCGAAGGAAAAAAGCAAGTGAGGGTGACTTTGTGAATGTGATGTTGTGATCTGTTTCAGCCTTGCTTCTTGGGTGTTATGGCCAGCATTTTCCTTGCATAAAGAACTCCCATTGGTCAGGTGATGTGACCTGGCCTGCTGTGATTGGGATGTTCACTTTTGCAAAAAGTCCACTTTGTTGTAAGAGAGGCATGGGCTAAGCTCTAGCTTGGTACACAAGGCATGGGCTGCGCAGCAAGGTGAGTGAGTGAAGCTAGGGTGGCTCAGCAGCCAAGGCAACTAGTTGGTGAAGTGTGATGAGTGGTTTTGCAACTTGATCATTTCTAGTTCACATGAAACTTTCTTGCTACATAAGCCATGGATCATGAGAAACCTTGGTCCAAATCTGATTTTTAGGTCACATGTGATGTTTGTACATTGGTTTGATATGAATTTGAAGTTACAATTGCCTTGGTACAAAGTTCTTGCAAGTTTTCCATTTGGTGCATAACTTGAAAATTAGTGATTTTTGCCAACTTTGTCAAACCATAACTTTTGATCCAAAATGAATTAGGTCATGTTCTTGTACTTTTTGAAAAGGGAAAAATGTATTCTACAACTTTCATGACCAAAGTTTTTCCATTTGAAGCATTTTTGGATCAAAAAGTAAGGTTTGAAAAGTGACCTAAAATGACATATTCTTTAAAAGTCAACTATGCCCTAAAAAGTCAACTTTGCAAAAACTTCAAATTCTTGAATTTTGTGAACTTCAACCTTCTTACATGATCAAATAAAGATCATATACACTCAAAATGATGAAGATCACCCCTTGGTTGGGTCATTGGGGGCCTCAGATGCCCTGATTTTGCACTGACTTGTCTGAAAAGTCAACTCTTGATCAGACGACTTCCCCATGGAATTTCTTCATGCAAATTGATATGCATACTCCCTATACCATATAAAGACCAATAGAAACAAGAATGACCAAAAAATTTGGAGTTATGGCCTCTGAAACCAAAACCCTAATTTTAGGTCATCTGTGCAGTCAAACTTGGCTCTGCATCCACACCAATCCCAGTTCTTGTGATTCTTTGGCATTTTTGACTTTGAGAGGATGTAATAAGATACAAGAACACACATGGATCCCTTTGAAGTGATTGGTGGCCTTTGGAGTGGCTCAAGAAGCTCTGGGATTGCTCAGATCACAAACCCTAGATGCAGATGACTTAGAAACTATGCAGTGAATCAAAAATGAGATATGAGATGATATGATTGTGTTTATGCATATGAAATGATCACAAGCCATGGTGTGAATGGGTGAGGGAAAATTTGGGGTGTTTACATCGGCCTACTGTGTTAAAGGATTATATTGAATTCGATAAGGGTTATCAATAGTTCCAAATTCATGCTGACATCCAACATGTACCTGCAAGTGAATTACACTCCAATGTCAACCCATGTAGTTTCAGAGGTTGGGCTTTGAATTTGATTGGAGAGATTCGACCAACATCTTCAAATAATCAAAAAAAAATTTTGGTGGGTATTGACTATTTCACTAAATGGGTCGCAGCAATACCTTTTCCAAATATTCATCAAGAGGATGTAATTGAATTAATTGAAAAACACATCATCTATTGGTTTGGTATCCCATAAATTATTACAACAAACCAAGGGTTAGTTTTTACTGGTCGAAAGATGCAATAATTTTCCAAGGAAATGGATTTCAAACTATTAACCTCTACACCTTATTATGCTGAGGCTAATGGTCAAGTCGAAGCAGCAACTAAAGTAGAGATTGGGTTGATAAAAAAGAATGTAGGGAAGAAGCCAAATAATTGGCATAAGACATTGGACCAAATTCTTTGGGCATGTCGAACATCCCCTAATTAGGAAACCAATACTATCCCATTTTGACTCACATTTGGTCATGATGCAGTTCTGCCAGTAGAAATTTATCTTCAGTCTACAAGGGTCCAAAGACATCATAAAATTCCATCAAAAACTTATTGGAACATGATGTTGGATGAATTGGTAAACTTGGATGAAGAAAGTATTCATGCTCTAGAATTGCGGAAAAAGGAAAAAGAAATGAGTAGAGAAGTCTTACAACAAAAAGATTATGATTAAAACCTTTTTGAATGGAGAGTTAGTATGGAAATTTATTTTACAAATGGATCAAAAGACCAGATCTTTAGGGAAGTGGTCCCCAAAATGGGAAGTTCCTTTTGAGGTTACTAACACTTTCAGTAATGACGCATATAAAATTCAAGAAATTGATGTGATAAGTGAGTAATAAGAGTAAATGGGAAATATTTGAAGAAATATAGGCCTATCTTGTAAGAGATTCAAATTAAAGCATGGATTTATTATTGAGAAAAGCCAAAATAGGATAAATGGCCAAAATGGCATACATAAGCTTCAAAAGCAAAGTTACATGGATATACATGGAAGAAGAACTACTCATACTTCTTCCAATGTCTTGAGTGAAGATAATTCATCCAATCTTAATTAGCTTCGTCATCTGAATCGTGTTCTTGGATACGACTCTTGGAAGTTTCCACCCTAGTACCATATTTTTTGCTGGTCGAAATGCACTCAATGGATGTGTTTGACCTAGTGGATGATACAATGGAGACATTAACACTTTCCTTTCTTGTTTCCCTTTCTCCTACCTTCTTGGTTGTGGAATGTTTGGTGGAAGTACTCATGTCGAATTTGAAATTAGTGAGTGAAAACAAGTTTAAAAGGTTTTTATAGGGAAGAAATTATATGTTCACGAAGACCAATCAAATGAAATATTGGGAACGCATGGGATTTTCTTAGAAGCATGCAAAATTTCTATAGTTCAAAGAAAAAATCTTTAGGGAAATTGTTGTAGCACCTAATCATGGGCTTCGCTATTAAAGAAATATTAAAGCCTTGCCAAAATAAAAGTGCAAATCGAAGGGTGAAGCAGAAATAAAAGCAGTTAGATAAAGATGCAAAAAAACATAAACATTCTCAACATTACATAAAGGCCACAAAAGGGCCATAAAAAATTATACTCAAAGTTCAAAATGAAAAGACAAATGACTAGAAAGGAATGTTTGTCATTAGCTGGAGGAAAGGGGCCTTCTGAGTGTGGAGATGCCTTTCTATCAGATCTTTTTCTAGTTTGGATGTTGTGAGCTCTCTCTCCAAACGTCGAACATCATCAAGATGTCCCATGGTGCAACCCAGCTCTAGGTCCATCTCACTATAGTCCACCCCCTTCAATTAATTATTTCGCTTCTCAACAGTGGAAATCTTGGTTTGTAATTCTTCGATATATTGTTTCCAAATAGCAATGTCTTCTTTGAGGGAAGTCATCTTTGCATGCCTATCAACCTTAGATTTCTCCAACTTCACCATATTAGACCTAGATACGGTTGCTTTCGACCAAGCTGTAGCCTTAATCCCACATGTTGTTTCAATCGTATCCTGAATCTGTGGGATCTTCTTAAGGTCTTCGAATATCCGGTTCACTATGACAGTCAGTTCCAAGAGGAGTCAGAGGTTTCTGATGAAAGAGTTGAGAGGTCTACATTTTGAAGGGTATCCTTCAAAAAGAGAGTGGATGTTCGATCTGAATCACAGATCTTGAGATTGTCACCCTTAAAGAATTTGGCTTTGATCGTTTGGAGGATTGGGCCAACAAAATCATTTGAGGTTGGAGCTTCGGAAACAATCGAATCACTCAATCTCTTGTCTGAAGAAATTCCGTTCTTCTCCATCACTAATCTGATATACTCTCTAGCGTTAGACTCTTTAAGGTCAGCTAGTTATGCTTCAGTCATAGTTGTCGCATAGGTCGAAATAATACCAGTTTTGGGAGAAGTTGGGTTTTCAGCATGTTTGGCTTATACATTCTCAGGAGGACTTTGTTTTTCCTCATAGTCTTCACTTTCCTCCTCTTCTTCATTGTCCCTCTCTTCTTATTCATCAACCTCATCATTGTCCCCTTGGTCACTGTCGCTCCCCGGATTTCCATCCTGGTACAAACGCGAAAGTGGCGCGGAAAGAGGTAGAGTCTCCAGCCAGGCATTTTTATCCCGAAGGAACGGGAATGGTAATGTTGCACAAACCAGTAAAAAGAAAAGGAAGGACACGGGTCTTGTGAACCAAAGAGACTATGTTCGGGAGTCGGTTACGACCTGGGAAGGTATTAGCACCCAGATCGTCCACCGTACCCAACGGGATCCACGCTTGCAAAGAAATCTGTTTCAAAGGGTTAAGGAATGAAAGCTGCTACAAAGAAAATGAACTGAACTGGAAAAGCAACGAAAAGGGAACTAAAAAAAGAAATGAAAAGGAAAAAATGTAGGGAAAATAAAGATTGTGCTCGAACGGGCCCTACCCCGCTGCCTGCACACCTCATCTGGACAATGAGGATCAGAGTCGCCGTAGTTCCCCTAACTAGGGGTGGAAAAGATTTCTTGTGTCTTAAGGCTTGAACTTCCTATGTCAATGCTCAGGTGTTGCAGGCTCGGACGACGAGTGCGTTACCGTCTTGCAAAATGACAAGTAGGAGCAAGTTCGCGTACGGAGCAAAGGAGATAAGAAAATAATTCCCGAAGGAAAGACGCTTATTATTTGTTTGTGTTTTTTATGAGTTTTCTGCTTTGAAGTTTGCATAGGAAAGTGTACCAAAGTCTTACTCAATGGGATATGTACGTCTCACATCATCCTGAAATGGAATGCGGAAGAGGCACATCTATCTATGGAGGAAATCCCCAAATCTAGTCCCACAAGTGAAGGCTCAGACACACTGACCTACTAACATTTATTAAGTATTTTTGTGATTTTTGGTTAAGAAGTGTTTTTATATGCTTTTCTTTGTGAGATAATCTCATGATAAGACCTATCCACCACGAGGGATAACTTACACCTCGCTCCGAAATGGAACGCGTGCAAGTATCTCATAGCAAAGTCTCATGTCACATGAGAAGACTCGACCTTTATTAGAGTGGATTAAAATTACGTTTGAAGATGAGAAGAGAAAGCACCAAAAGGATCTCAAAAGGTGAAAAATCTAAGGGGAACTAGAATCCTAAAAGTTGTCATGCATGGATGAACCTAAGTTAGTGAAGTTTGAATCCTATCCTAATGAAGAAGGAAAGAAAAGAAAAATAAGAAGAAGATGAAAAGGAGGAGAGGAAAGGTAAGGCCTAAGCCCAACAATCACAAGGTTAGAACAAATAAGAATAAAAAGAGAAGAGATGATACTTGGAGATGTGGGAATCACATCCACACCTCTCACTTAATATAGCCCCTTAAAAGGTTAGCAACACAAGCATACAAGCAAAACAAAATGAACATAATTTCATACCAACATCATACAAACAGAAGTGAAGTCATACACACAAATGCTCAATGCAAATGCAAGTTACAAGAATGAGAAAAGAATCACACAAGTCAATGTGAGGCAACATGAATTACATGGCAAAGCAAAGCAAACTTGATAAGATGCAAAGCAAAATAAACAAAACACAACCTCAAGGTGTAAGACCAGAACCATAACCATGTTAGAAAAGTGCTTGAGAAGCAAGAGAGATGAAGAGAAGAAGGGCACAAAGCTAAGCAGTTACATTATAAGGAGAAAGAAGCAAAAAGAAATGAGGTGGATATACATAAGAATGGAAGAACTTCAAAGGCAGACAAAATACAAGATTTCCAAAACACAAACCCCAAACCAAGATCAGAAAGGTATCTATGCCCTAAAGGGACCCTAAACAAGGTGAAGAAGTTGGCACAAGGGCCCTTCTAAGCTAAAGATAAGACTTATGATAAAAAAGAAGCAAAATGGGACAATGTTGAGAACAAAAATTCAAATCAAATCAAATATGCATCCAAAAATTCCACAACCTTGTACAAGAAATCTTCAATCATGATATAACAACATGCCAAAAGGATAGGAAGAAATTCAGAAGATATGCAAGTCAAATGAGGGCTCAAACAACAACAAGGGTTAAGAAACTTCACTCACAAGTCAAGGACCAAAACCAATTGAACAAGTTTCTAAAAAAATCAGAACAAAAATCACACATAAAGTACACTCTTTTAAGAGTCCAGAGCAAAAAGAACCAATCAAAAATTCAAAATGAGGATCAATATGGAAAATGGACAAGACAACATGCTTAAAAAAGAATTAAAATGAATTAATTAAATGGGAAAATTAATTTACACGTGTCAAAATAAAATAAATGGAAAATAAAAATTATTAAAAATTAAAGAAAACTCAAATGATCTTCCATGAATTTTTTCATAATGTTTTGAAACTTAGAACTATTTTTAAAAAAATAAAAAGCAAAACTGAAATAAAATGAAATAAAAAGAAAAAGAAAATAAAAGGATGAGGTTGGGAGGTGTGAAAAGAAAGGAAATCAAGGCAATCCAGATGGGCCCATGCGCATGGGGGGTGGGGATAGCAACCCAGGCCCACCCAATTCAGCGCAGCCTACAATATATATGGTGGAAAATCAGAAAATACTGGGAAAAATAGAAACCATATGATCAAAAGAAAGGACCAGATTAGTAAACTAATTTATTCAGGTCATCAAAATGATTGGATAAGAGAGAGAGAGAGAGCACATTAATTAACATGGGGTGCGTGACATTTGGAATAATCAGAATGAAAATATAAAACAAAAGAGCACGTAACCAGGAGGGTCTCATTAATTGAGGTGGCACAACCACAAGCGTTGAGATGGAAAGATCCAAGGGTGCTGGTATCATCTTCTTCGTCCAAAACCCTAAACACACAGGCCCAGAATCCGGTGACCGGAGCTAGGGCGCCGGCACCGGAAAACGCATATAATGAACAAATCTCAATAATAATAGATCAAAAGCTCCAGATCAGATGAATGAACCATGGTGATTTCAAAAATGGCAACCAACATCACAAATGAACAATGAATAAGCTAGATCGAAGAGAAACAACTTTCACCATGAAAATTCAAATCAACATATAAGGCTCAATAATGCATCATTTTTGAATCTAAAACCAGCAGAATCATCAGCACAAACAGAAGATCACAATGCACACATCTGTTTTCACTTTTAGATCTGAGAATTTGGAGCTTACCTAAGACTTGCAGATCTGGAAATAGCTTGTTAGAAGCCAAGAAATAGGTGCCAATCCACTCCAAATACACTCTAGTTGAAAAATAAATGCAACTAAAGCCTTGAAAGTTGCTGGATCTAGGAGTTTGAAGCTTGCTGCTCTGAAATGGCAAGGTGTTGAATCTTGAGAATTAGCTTGAACAATGGATGGATTTATGATCCTGAGCTCTCAAGGATGAAGAATATGTGGTTGGTTTGTGAAGAGAGCAAGTGTAGAGAATGATTCGAAGGAAATTGAAAAATGAGCAAAAACTTGAGTGTGATGAAATGAGAGGGATCTGAACCTTTCTAAAACCCTAATTCTCTTTTATGTGAGCTCATGAAGCAATGCTGAAAAGATGCAAGCCTTGGCACGTGGGAAGAGAGTGTGTGAGAGAATTTGCACAATTTGCAAATTTGGTGTGATATCATGAAACACCCGTGCATTTCCCTCTTTCTTGCCCATGTTCATTCCAAATCTCACCCTTGATTTCAATCCAAAAAGATCCTGGCCTTTAGATGCAAGTATCACACATTTCTCATGATCATGCAAATATTACACTTATGGAATAACATTCACATCATGCACGAATTTGGTGTCATTCTTGGAGCAAAATGACCTATTTGCATTGCATTGTAACATTGTAACCTTATTTGGAATATACCAACACCCAAAAATAAAATTCAATACTTTTTGCATTTGTGGAACATTAAAAAATCAAGCTTTGCCCTAGTTTTCAAGCAATTTTCGAGGGCCTCATCTTGAAAACCATAAAGGCTATGAAAAAGTACTTGTACTTTTTGAAAATGGGAGGCTTTAATCTCCAACTTTCATGTTTGACTTTGGTCCATTTGAAGATTTTTTTACCAAGTTATGCTCACTTGAAAATTAGGGCAAAAACTTGCTAAAAATGGCATTTTCCATGACCAACCTTACACCAAATTTGAAAAACACCTCAAAACCTCATGATTCTTGATCTTTGATCTTACCAAACCTCTTTTAACATTATAAGAACATCCCTTGGCTAGAAAAATGGGGTTGGACCCCTTGAGATCTCACAGTTGACTTTTCTAAGGCATAGTTGACCAATTTCTTCATTTACAAGCAACTGAAGAAATACTTGACTTCCACAAGGAATTTTCTCACAAAGTCTTGAGGTTTTCATGCTTGAAACTCAAACCCTAATTTGGGATCACTGTGTAGGAGCTTTGCCCTAGTCTGGATTCCCTGATGATCTTCCAACCTTCTGAGTTTTTGTAAATGAACTTGAGCTTGTGAATGAAACATAGACCCCTCATAGGACTTGAACAAATCCATTGGGCCCCTTGTCATAGCTTGTGATGATTCAAGAACCTCCACAGATGATCATATGCCTAATGCTAGGTCATGAGGATGTTATGCCTCATCTTTCCATGCTGAGATGCCAAGAATATGATATGTTCATGATGAATATGATATGATATGATGCTTAAAAAGAAGATGGCAAATTTGGGGTGTTACAGTCACCCACAAGCTCAGGCTGAAGCTGAGGTTCATCGACGTTATCCATAAAATCTTCTATATGTTGATTAACTAGATTGGTGCGAGGACTAGCATTAGGAGAGTTTTCCTCCTCATCAAGACTTTTCTCTTCCTCCATAGGGGTGGTTTCCAAGTTCGTGGGGTCTTGTTTGTTTTGATTTTTATCCTCCTCTTGATCGGACTCAGCTGTGTGGGACTGATGAGTTGTATTCTTAGAAGGAGAGATTTTTGGTTCACCATAGGAGAAGGAGGAACTGTTACAAAATCAGGTTTATTAATCTCACTTAGAGAGCTTCATCCAGAACCAGGATCATAGGTATGGTGATAAGTAGGCTCACCTTGGTTGTTCAGAAGAACAATTTTGGAAATGCTTGTTGATTGTGGTGGATTTGAGCCACCAACATTGACTTGAAATAACAAATAAGTTGGATAAGTCAATAATCAATAAGCTAGAAAGTTCAGGTAGAAAACAATTCAAGTATAAACTTACATGAGTATCATCAACTCCTGGACTTGAATTGTTGCTTTCATTGAGGCCAGCAATCGACTTCGACATGGCCCCATGAGTTTGTTTTTTAACACCACTAGGAGAGGGTATATTTTCTAAAGTTTTGGCCACCTTTGATAAAGGTTGGCCAGCAGTGTCAGAAACTTTGATAAGTTTCCTTTTCTTTTTTATCAGTTTACCCTCTTCAGGTGGAAACAGGTCCTCATCACCATTTGAGTGGATGGTTAGTTGAGCACCCTTCCTTATTTTTCTTTTTGTAGTTGGAGGAGGCTTTCGAGTGCCTGGGAAAGTTATGCAAGTTTTAGAAGGAAAAATCACAGAAATAAAATTAGGAAAATGTAAGAACATACCTTTATGCCTTCAGCCTCTTGGTTGGTTTTCGAAATTGTGCTCTTAGAAGAGTCGGACTTCTTAGACACTGCTGAAATATAAACAAAATTACAAGTTAGTAAGGAAGTGGTCAGATAAAGATCACTAAATCAAAGGCCCCAAACCTTCATATATTTCAGTTTTGATGTGAACATCTTCGATCCCTATATGAAAGTGTCCTTTGAAACTGTCCAGCGTTTGTTTAGTCGCAACTACCCTTTGAGCTTTGGGATGAGACTACTTGTTATCCCTAAATTTTGATGCTAGCAATTAATGAGATCATTTAGCTTAATAAAGAGTTTTCTTGTTATAAGCTAAAAGTAAGGTTTTCGACCTTGCTCATTAGAAGGATGAGGGTCGAAAGAACCCACTTTCAAGTTCTGTACTTAGAGAAATTCTGAGTTGAAATTTTTTCTAAGTGTTGGGATGATTCAACCATGCGGAAATTCGAAAAATATGGGAGTTACATGAGTTTTACACGTTCAAGTTTGGAGGGAAGTTATGTAATTTTCAATTCAAATGCAGAGACAAGTGGCGTAAGATCAAGCTTCTTCAGCATGTTAGTGGGACAAATGTCATCATCTTAGGATAGTCTTAGGAAGAAACCGTCTAAAACGGTTACTTTGTAATGTATATAAATAGCTTACTCTAGTGTTAGAATAAGTGTGTGTAAATTATATGTACTAGTAACTACGTATAATGAAAGTATTTGCGTGTAGAGAAAAGAGTGCAGTGAGAATGTACGTGACTGAAACACCACCAATTTATCTTCAAATGTAAATTTATCTTCAAGTTATTTATCTTTGAAGCCATTTAAACTTTCAAGTCTTTTTTGTTAATGAATTTATCTTTCAAATTCATTTACTTTTCAAGCAATTTACTACGTTTCCTTTACAATTCATGCCCTCTACTCTTCCAGCACTTTAACATTCGGCCTTGCATTTATATTTTATTTACAGTTTCCGTCATTTAAATTTCCTTGCCTTGCCTTTAATTACCATTTACCTTTAAGTCGTGTCTTTACTTTTTCTTTAAATCTTCAAGCCTTGCCCTTTCTTTATATGTTACTTTGAAAGTTCTTGCTTTTACTTCATTTTCTTTTATTTTAAAACACCTTTTGAATCATGTCGAAGGATTCAAGACCTTTTTCCCAAAAACATTACAAATCATCAAATATTTTAGCACATGTCATAGGATCAATCTGGTCGATCCTGTGAGTAACTAAGGGTATTTTGGTATCTTCAGAGGACCAGTGGTTGTATACCAATTTTAGGGGTAAACAAATTGGCATGCCCAGTGGAACAATGCTAAAAACAGTTTTCAGAAGTTCTATAACTTCTCTTTTTGTAACTCCTTTTGTAACTTCTGTTACGTAGGCATATTGGTCAAACGAACGGTTACTTCTGTTGCATGCATTTGAGAAGTGGGAATGTAGCAAGTATAGACCATTATATACCTAGAAGAAGAAATATAAGGAGAATGGAATCTAGCCAAGGAAACCCAATTGATTCAATTCTCGTAACGAGTGGGTCGAATCCCCAAGTGAGTAGATCAAATGTTTATAGTATGAATTCACAGGATGTGTCTAAAAGTGAGGTCGTCCCAGCCTCCAACCCTTTGACAGGGGCGTCGATGATGCCAAGTGTGGTGTCAGAACCAACCCCTTCGACGAGGCTAGGAGCAGTAGTTACTTGCACGTATGCTAGTTACTATGATCAACCAGTGTTGGAGTACCTTGGGCCAAATGCTTAAACTCCTCCACCAAATTCGTCTGCATTCAGACCTTACATGCCTGCTAAAGTTTCCCAGCCTGTGACCAGAAATCCACCTTATGGCATGCCAACAACAATGATGGTGAACCTAAGAAATGAACCTCAAGTTTTTTCAGAAAATTTAGCTTCTTCGCCTTTGCAAGAATCTGGTTCTGTAATAAAAGTGAGAAGGAATAGCCAAACTGTTGGTTTTGAGTATTTGACTCAGGGTTATGCTTTAACAAATGAGTCTACAACCTATTTAAGACAACAAATGGATGAGAGCAACATGCAAATGGTTCATACTCTATCCCAAACACTGGGAGAGATTTCTCAACATTTTATTCAAAATACAACTCAAAAGAATCATCAGTGTGGGATAAATACAGGTTTTACCAAGCCAAATTTCACTTCACCAATAGTGGAATATATACTTCAGTTAGAACTGCCTCCTAGGACAAAAGTTCCCAAGTTAACTAATTTCTCAGGAGATATGACTGAATCTATGGTCGAACATGTGGCACGTTACATGATAGAGGCTGGGGAGATTACTAATGATGAAAGTATGAGAATTAAATATTTCCCTAGCTCCCTCACCAAGAATGCTTTCACATGGTTTACCACGTTGCCACCTGGTTCAATATTTAACTGGACTCAATTGGAGCGTTTGTTTAATGAGCAATTCTATATGGGTCAGACTAAGATTAGTTTGAAAGAATTAGCTAGTGTTAAACAAAAGTTCAATGAGTCCATTGATGATTACTTGAACAAATTTCAAATGCTCAAGGCCAGATGTTTTTTACAGGTACCCAAGCGTGAATTGGTCAAAATGGATGCTAGTGTCCTTGACTATTCTATCAGGAAAAAGTTGGATACCCAGTACTTGAGAGACATGGCCCAATTAGATGATAGAGTTTGGCAGCTTGAAGGTCTGAAGGACAAAGAATCCTGGGAAAACAATCATTAGAAAATAGCTTACATCGAATATCAAGATGAGGCGAAAACGTATATGACAAAACTATACCTCTAGATGATAATGAGATAGACATAGTTGAACTTAAGCGGGGTCCTCCTTATTCCTATAAACTTCTAGTTCCCTCAAATGGAAATAATCTTGTTGAAGTCAAAAAGAATGATAGGTTTCCAAAGAAAACATACACTTTCGACGTCATCAAGTGTGACGAAATGTTTTATTTATTAGTTAAGGATGGCCAAATTCGTGTGCCTCCTAGTGCTAAAATTCCACGTTTAGATCAAAGAAAGAAAAGATGTTTTTGTAAATATCATAATTATTTGGGTCATAAAACTTCTCAATGTTTTCTTTTCATGGATTTGGTGCAAAATGCAATCCATGAGGGAAGACTCAAATTGGGAGACAAGCCAAAGGCACAAATGAAGATTGATATTGATCCTCTTCAGGTGGCTGAGGCAAACTACACTGAACCTTCTGTAGTAAACTAGATTGAGTTTGCTGAACAAGTTGCTAATGATGACAACAACCCAAATTCAATGGAAGCTATAATGGATTCTGTGGTAGTTGAGGTTACTAAAAACTTCGACAATAAGGCTATGTTGTTCAAGGCTAATGAAGAGTTGACAAATGAGCAATGGGAACACCTGATATGCAAGGATACTGAAGGATTCTTCAAGACATCACCAGATGTCAAAAAGTTCAATGTAGGGATTGCCATCGTCCCCCGTGAGGAGGTTGAAGAGTCAAGCCCCCCACTGATTAGAAAAGAGACTGCTAAGAGTTTCGTGAAGATGGAAAAGGCCACTGATGGCCTTGAACTAAACTTCTCCAAGATGGAACTTAGGGATGAAGTTAATGTCAATTTGGTCGAAGTGACAGATGACCAAGTGTTGAAGGTTGATCATTCTGCACCCTAGAAGGATCACTATAAGAAGGCTTATCCCAAGGAGGATGAGACAATTGTTGATTTCTTGCATAGATGTCAAAGCAATAAGCCATAAGTAATATTGTGTCCAAGATGTAGTTCCATCTTAGACAGAGAAGCTGCTCAAAGCCTTCAACAGGCGAATGGGGGGAAGAAGTTGAAAACTGCCGAAAAGCATGGCCGCTTCGAGCCAAGGCATGCTAATCTCTATCAACAAAGTGGTATGCCCCATTATATCAAGTCCAAACAACCCACATTTAAAAGAAGTGGAGAAGTCCCTAATGACAAGTTGTTGAATCCTGATGAGTCAGGCAAAAGGGGAAGCCAAACGTGGAGGAAGTTCGAGGTTGAAAGAGGACCTTCAATGAGATACAGAAAAGAGGTCAGGACTTCAAACAAAGCTGCGTATGTATTTGAAAATTACAAGGGTAAAAACCCTATATCCAGGTCGCAGTGGCATAGAGAACAGCGCGGGAGGAAGGCTAAAAGAGAAGCCTCCAAAGGTGATTGTGCTGAATCAAGCACAAGTGTACTTGGTGAACTCGGGGAAAACCTTAAAACAAAAATAAATAACAAAGTGCCTGTGGAGCGCAAAGGACTTTCGTCCAAAAACAAAGAAGCTGAGATAAAGGAAGAAATAAAGGTTGAGTTGAGAGTAGTCAAAGATGAAGAAATGACAGACAATTTTGACCGTGAATCCGAAGCTTCTCTGTACGTCTTGGTCAATGTAGTTTCAGTAATGCCCAGAGAGTATGATCGTATTACTTAGGTTGAAAATCTAGATGCAAATACTGAAGATGAAATGGCAGCACATCAACCAGTGTGCTACTATGTGATGAACAAAGGGTGTGTCGAAGAACAAAATGCTTTATTTGAAAGACCCACTGAGGCCATGAGGCAACACCTAAAACAACTCTATATCACTAGGAAGGTGGAAAACATGGCCATCCATAAAATTTTGGTTGATTGTGACGCCACAGTGAACATAATGCAAAATTTCTTGCTGGCCAGAATTGGTAAATTTGATACAGATCTTAAACCTCACAACTTGGTCCTGTCAAACTATGATGGCAGGACTGGACCTACTACGGGGGTCCTACAAGTTGACTTGACTATAGGAACAGTCACAAGGCCCACTCTCTTTTGGTGGTTGAGAGTAAGGCCAACTATTACCTCCTATTATGGAGGGAATGGATACATGGCATAGGTGCAATGCCATCTTTAATTCACCAAAGGTGTACCATATAGAGGCCAGATAGTATTGTTAAAAACATTGAAGTTGATCAGGGGTACTTTAAGGTACCAATGAATCATGTGGAAGGTGTAGAGTTCGACAAGAACTTAGCACACATTGGTCCATGTGCATCAGCGTAATTCGAGTTCACACCTGATGATCACGCATTTTGTTCATTGCACCTCCATCCCATCGAAGGTTTTCGCTGGGATAGAGAGGTTGTAGAAGAAGCAGGAAATATACCACCATATTTTCTAGATCCTACAATTCACCCCACAGGATGGGGAAGCGAAGGCAGTAACAATGACTAACTACAACGCATTAAAAAGGATTTCATCCTATGTGGCTTAAACGAGAATACAATTGACCTTAGAGGTTGCAGGAAATTATATGGTTGTTAAGACCATTACATAATTTATTGAAACAAATCCTCTGAAGGATTTCGACCAAGAGCCTTCAGATAAGGCTCGAGAAGATTCAAACTAAAGGCTTTATGCAATCTATGATAATGAGCCTTTGGGATTTGAAAAAGACCCTTTGTCAGAGAGCACTAAAATGATGGCTCAGGATCCTCTTGAAGAGATAGACCTGGGAGAAGGGGAGTTGAAAAGGCCTACTTACATCAGTGCCAACCTCGACTCAGAACTCAAGGTCGAAGTGGTCCACTTGCTAAAGGAATGTAATGATTTCTTTTCCTGGGACTATAATGAAATTTATGGTTTAAAAAGAGAGCTTGTTGAACATAAGCTGCCAATCAAGCCTGGGAAGAATCCTGTCAAGAAAAATCCAAGACGGTTCGCCCCATCAATCCTCACCGAAATTAAAGAGAAGAATGAGAGGTTGCTTCGATGCAAGTTCATTCGCACATCTAGGTACGTCGAATGGTTAGCAAATATTGTACCGGTAATTAAAAAGAATGGCTCTTTAAGGGTATGCATAGACTTTAGAGATCTAAATTTAGCAACCCCTAAAGATGAGTGTTCAATGCCTGTGGCGGAAATGCTAATTGATTCGGCTGCAGGACATGAATATCGAAGTATATTGGATGGCTACTCAGGATACAATTAGATATTCATTGTTGAGGAAGATGTCCCTAAAACTGCTTTTCGATACCCAGGGGCCTTGAAAAACGCAGGGGCAACTTACCAAAAAGCAATGAATTCAATTTTTCATGATTTCATAGATACGTTTATGCAAATCTATGTTGATGACATGGTTGTAAAGTCTATTTCAGGACTTGACCACATTAGTCGTCTTTGACGTTTGTTTGAAAGATTGAGAAAACATGGTCTTAAAATGAATCCTCTTAAATTTTCTTTTATGTGCAGGAAGGGGACTTTTGGGATTTGTGGTCCACAAAAAAGGGATCGAAATCAATCAGAATAAGACTAAAGCTATCGTGGAGGCTAAAGCGCCTTCTACAAAGAAGGAGGTGCAATCACTCTTAGGCAAAATCAACTTCTTAAGAAGGTTTATATCAAACCTAAGTGGCAAGACGCAAGCCTTCTCACCTCTGCTGCGAATGGGCAAAGAAGGATTTCAATGGGGGTAAGCTCAACAAGAAGCCTTCGACAAGATCAAGGAGTCTTTGACTCATACTCCAATTCTTTATGCACCTTGTAGGAAGAAAAGTATGAGATTGTACATAGCTACTTCAGATAGAACCTTAGGGAGTATGTTATCCCAAGAGGATGATGATGGCGTCAAAAGAGTCATTTATTACCTTAGTAGAGTTTTAAATGATGCAGAAACTAGGTATAGTATGGTAGAGAAATTATGCCTATGCTTGTATTACTGTTGTACTAAAATAAAACAATATATAAAACCAGTTGATGTTTGTGTTTCTTCTCGCTTTAATGTTATTAAACATATGTTGTCCAAACCTATTTTGCATAGTCGAATTGGGAAATGGGCACTAGCATTAACTGAGTATTCATTAATGTATAAACCTTTAAATGTTGTTAAAGGGCAGGTGGTTATAGACTTTATAGTCGACCACTTAGTAAATGAAAGTCCTTTAAATTATCTTGAGATTGAGCCTTGGAAGTTATACTTTGACGGGTCTAGTCATAAAGATGGGATGGTATAGGAGTGCTTGTTAATTCTCCTAATAAAATTCCAATAACACTAAAGTACAAAATTGAAGGCCACTGTTCTAATAATGAGGCAGAATACGAAGGTTTAATAGTTGGACTTGAGGTATTATTGGAATTGGGGGCAACTCATGTCGAAATAATGGGAGACTTAGAGTTAGTAATAAAACAAGTCACTAAAGAATACAAATGCATAAAAGAAAATTTAATTATCTACTTTGTAGTAGTAAATAGGCTGCTGAAAAAATTTGAAGCAGTCACCTTTCGACACATTCCTAGACTAGAAAATCAAGTTTCAAATGACTTGGCTCAAATTGCATCAGGGTACAAAATTTCAAAAGAAAAAATTACAAAGTGCAATTGAGGTCATAGGAAAAGTGGTGTCAGTAAGGTTAACACCATCATATCTAGAAAAGACTAAGCTTGGGTATGTTGATAAAGAAAGTTTAGCAATATTAATGGTCGACATCATATGTGACCAGGGTTGGAGGAAGCCCATAGTGGACTACTTAGAAAATCCAACAGCTTCGACGAAAAGGAAAATCAGATACCAAGCCATAAATTATGTTCTTTTGGGGAATGGGTTCTTTAAAAATACTCCTGAAGGAGTATTGCTCAAATGCCTTAGTGAGGATGAAGCATATTTAGCTCTTTCAACTGTCCATAGTGGGGCTTGTGGAGCACACCAAGTAGGTCACAAAATGAACTGGATTTTATTTCGACAGGGTGTATATTGGCCCATTATGTTAAAAGATTTCATTGAGTTTTCTAAAGGATGTCAAGAATGTCAAGTACATGATGGATCCAACATGTGCCTGCAAGTGAGTTGCACTCTATAGTCAAACCTTGGCCCTTTAGAGGATGGGATTTGGACCTGGTTGGAGAGATTCGACCAACATCTTTAAAAAATCACAAATAAATTTTGGTAGGAATAGACTATTTCTCTAAATGGGTCGAAGCATTTCATTGCCTAATGTTGATCAAAAAGATGTGATTGAGTTCCTTAAGAAGAATATCATTTATAGGTATGGCATTCCATAAACAATCACCAAAGACCAATGGTTTGTGTTTACTAGTCGAAAGATGCAGGCGTTTTCCACAAAAACAGGTTGTAAACTCCTAACATCCACTCCATATTATGCCCATGCTAATGGCCAGGCCGAAACAGTGAACAAAATAGTTATTGGGTTGATCAAAAAACATGTGGGTAAGAAGCCAATAAATTGGAATAAGACATTAGACCAAATCCTTTGGGCATGTCGAACCTCACCTAAAGAGGCAACCAATACTACCCTTTTTCGAATCACTTATAGGCATGATGCAGTCATGCCTCTGGAAATTTACCTACATGTACAGAAAATCAAAACATGGTTTAACAACCAGAAAAGAAAAAACTATACTATTCAGCTTTCTCCCAGGTAAGGGAGTTAAGATAATTCACCCAATCTTCATCAGCTTCATCATCATCATCTGGATGTTCAACCTTTGGAGGCTCCTTTTTGGGAGAGGTTTTTTTACCTTCCTTAGTCTTGGAGCGAGTGACCATCCCCGCATGAGCAGAAGGAGTTCCCTTCTTTTTGGTGTTTTTGCCTTGCTTATGGGAGACAATACCATCCACCTTCCTTGCAGAATTTTCCATGTTCGTTGTGATGAAGAAGATGGACTGAGTAGGGGATTATTTATAGGGGAAGAACATGTACGTTGGTTGGCCAGTCAAAAGGAAGCAAAAAACCACGAGAATTCTTTTTTAGAAGTAACACCCTAAATAAGCGTTATAGCTATAGCCGTTAAATGGTAACTTGTGCCACGCAATTATTAAAGGCATTAAAAACTATAACGTTACCACAATAACCAAGTTCAAAGAAATTTTATTTTAGCTGACCCAAGTTAACTTGAAGTCTTTGACATAAAGGCTGTTTCAACAACCACTTGAAGTTTTACTTATGTAGAAAGAAAAAGTATAAGTCGAAGAGTAATAAAAAGGCCTGAAGCATAAAGTAAAATGGGGCAATGATGCCCAAAGATTGTCATTAAATAAAGGCCTCACCAGGACCAAAAGATTAATAAAAAACAGAAGGAAAACACAAAATCCTAAAATATTACAAAGTCATTGAAATCAAAAAGGGAGCTTTCCTTGCAGCTGAAGAAAGTTGTGCTTGGTAATCTGGAGGCTATTTTCACACAAATCCTTGTCGATTTTTGCTGCTGCAAGCTCCTTATCGAGAACTTCGGCGGCATCGATAAGATCAATGTTATGCTTCAATTCAACATCCATTTCAGCACTCTCAAACTGACTCAGCTCAATGTTACGCTGTTTAGCCTCAGAGATTTTCTTATGAAGTTCTTCAAGCTCTTTCTCCCAAACTTCAATGGCTATGTTATTGGCAGTTCTTTCCCTTTCCCCTTTGTCCCTGATGTCCTCTAGCCTTTTGACTTCATTCTCCGCTTCCCTTGCTAGATCCCATGCGCTGCAGCTCTTTGCACTAGTTGACTCAATGATTTTTTCAACTTTCGTAATAAATTTGAAATCATCAGACATGTGGTTCACCAGGGTAGTCAGTTCCATAAGGGCGCTGGAGATATTGGGGTAGATTGTCGAAATATCTATTTGGTCCAGAGATTCCTTTAGAAAGGTACATGAAGTTGGATCAGCATTCAGGCTAAGATTGATATCCCTTTTGAAGAATTTATCTTTGATCTTTTTCAGAAGGGCACCAACGAAGTCATCTGGAGCTGAGGTCCCAAGAGCTGTCGAAGAGCTGCTTCTAGAAGAACTAAAACTTTTCCCAAGTTTCATCCTAGCATACTCCCTAGGATTCGACCATTTCAGGGCCAACAGGTGGTTACCAACTACATCTTCCTTTGGGGTCAAAAGTTGAGAGGAAGGAGGGTATTCGAGATTTTCTTCACACAAGGTTTGCTGAGTATTTTCAAGCTCCTTTTCCTTATCAACCTCACCCTTGCCTTGTTGATCATCTTCCTCTCTTTCATCCTCTTCCTCCTCCATTTCTTCCTCCTGCTCTGGACTATTCATTACAACATCTTGAGCATTAGCTTAGGGCTCTCCCATAAGCTCTGGTTCTTTACTTTTTGGATTTGAGGCAGTAGGCTCCACAGTCTTCTCAACTTCTTCCTCTACAGCAAAATCTGCATGTATTGCCCTGGCAGTCTTGGTTATTTGTCCAAGATAGTCTTTGATCAAAATATCATCACACTCATGATCAGAATCATCAGTGTGAGACTATTGAGTAATGGATTTAGCTTCGATCACAGGGGGAGGAACAACTGTTGTATTAATGGGTTGGTTAATCTCACTTACAAAACTATAACCAGAGCGAAAATCAGAAGTTGGGTGATAAGTTGCCTCACTTTAGTTGTTTAAAAGAATTGTGGGCGAAGGAGTAGCAGTCGAAGGAGGCTGAGAAATGCCTGCTCTAGCCTGATAAGAGGAAAAATGAGAGTTAAGTCGAAGTTGTAAAAGGAGATTGAAAGGGTAAGAGGCACAGCTAAATACCTCATTCTCTTCACCACCTGGACTGGAGTTGGAACTCTCAAGAGGACCACCAGCAGGCTACACCACAGGGGTTGGAAGTTTAGCTTCGACAACATCTGTTGCAGGTTCCTTTTCCACAACTTTGGCAACCTTAGAGCAAGGTTGTCCAGCATCACTAGGAGACTGTGTAGTCTTTCTTTTCCTCTTGAGGGGCTGCTCCTCAAGGGATTCATCATCATCTGCTAGGATGGCAGCACTAGAAGCTTTTTTTCTCTTTTTTGGGGACGTCGAAGGCTTTTTGGTTGTTTGAAAGGAATACCAAACATTAGGAGGCGAACACATGAGAAGTTGCAGGAATAAGGGTTATCAAATACCTTAGTGCCTTCTTTGTTCTCAGTCTTTATTACCACGCCTTTATTGGCAGTGGTTTTTCTAGTAAGCGCTAGACATGAAAAAGACAATTGTTATGAGTTAAAAATTGGTCAGTCAGTAAGGGGTAAATAAAGACCTAAAACCTTCATATATGTTGGATTCTACATGAACTTCTTCGATACTTATATGAAGGTGCCCTTTGAAATTGTCCAGTGCATGCTTAGTCGCAACCACCCTTTGGGCTTTCGGTTGAGACTGCTGTAGAAGGATTTTTATTGAATCCCCACAGACAAACCAGTTTGGAAGTGGAAGGGCAATGGCCACTCCAAAATCAGCAGTAGGTAGTCGAGGAAATGTTGGAGGAAAGAGTTGGAAAGCCACCTCATAACTCTTCTCATGAGGAACGTTTAAAGGTATTTTAAACTTATCCATCTTTTGCAAAAATTTCTCCTTCAAAGTGACAGCAGCCTCACGAACAGTTCGACTAAGATCATCTGGTCGATAGACAGTTTCAAAGTATTTTTGGAAAGCTTGTATCTCTTTGATGTGAGTGGACTTACTCTTCTTGACTGTCTCCTGCACGTTAATAAAAGCTAGGTCAAGCAAGGCAGAAAATTCAATGGTAGTGTGAAAGTTGTCATTGTAGTACTGGTGCCACCAATCATTAAAGACATGGGTGCGCTGGATTGTAGGTTGAAAATAGACAGGAGATAAGACTGCTTTTTGGGCATCCCTTCTGGCGAAGATGCCAGCAATGTCATCCTCGTCGAAGAGGTTGTTGGAGAAAATGACCTGGTCATTTTTATCATAAAAGCATTTGGGGAAGCACTGGCCCAACCCAAACTGCCAAGAAACGAAGTTTGGTTGATAAGCATAAGAAATGTGTTTGATCTCCCACCATTCAGCATGTAGATAATACATCTGGGAATTAAAAAGGCTTCCCAAACCGAAACGGAGTCCATGTGGAGCTTCTTTGAAGTGGAATTTGGGAAAGCCCTAGTAAACCATATGGGCCACACTTCCTATCAGCAAAAGGAGCCATGAATGATACAAAATCATATTGATGTGCAAACATCATTATAAAGCTAGAGAAGGCCCCTTTCAGGGTTTCTCCTTCATCACTGGGAGTAAGCTTCGTCAGTCGAACACCCTCAATGCACCTATGCTTAATCTCCTCGGAGTCTTTATCAAATTTCCCTTTTTTGGGAAGCACAGGTTTGAAAGTAGCATTTAGCCATAGTTGAAGAAGTCAGAGAGGGCCAGTGAGACTCATGGCACCAGAAGTGGTTTATGGGTTCCTCAGTCGAGTTACTCCTTCACTAAGAGACTCATGCGTTTGGACAAGATAAGCTCACTCAAGCAGACCCCTATTGTTGTGGAGGTTGTTTTCCAAGGGCATATATTTCTTTGCCACATGTAAGGACTTGGTGCAGAAGACATATCTGGATAACCAGAGAGTGAGGAAGGCAATGTGTTCCTTGTTTGAAACTCTCTCATCATTGGGTTTTGAGTGGTGGTTGATGAAGTGGGTATATGTTAACCTCGACTCATTGAATCCAATAGTGTCTTCAACATCAATGGAAGGGTCATATGATAGACCATCAAGTCGAAGCCATGTGATAGAGGCTATGTCGAAGAGAGTGGGGGTAATTGTAACACGGTGGAAGAACTTACTTTTAGTCATGTTGCGGATAGCAAGAGTCGCCACCGACTTTTATTTTATCCAAGTGGAAAGGACATAAAAGAACAGCAAAGACCTATTTTTAAAAAGACTTAAGTTCGGGGGGGTAGGTTATATAAAGGGAAGGTGTTAGCACCTTTTATATCCATGGTTATCCATGGGCTCTTAGTTACTTTGCTCGCTTAAATTGTTTTTGAAGAGTGTAGTGTGTGCTTAGAAATTTTTCTAAGTACTTTGTAATGATCCTCGTATGGATGTATACAAAGCCTTATTTTGAAAAATGTTTAAGATAAGTGAGGTGTGAAAAGTAGTTTTAAAGTGTGAGCAAGTAACTATGAGGTACCTACCCTAAGCTAAGTCATTCAAGTTCTTTTATGTTTCTTCAAGAGTAAGACTATCCCTATTATCAAGGAATAGGTAGTCATTACTTTGGATTTGTTAAGGGACAGGCGTAGGGTCATCGTATGGTCAACAAAGGCAACTTAGGGTGTGTCTTTAGAAATTTGTAGGGACTATCATCATTTATTCGAAGGGACAGGATCATTATTCCATAGGAAACCTCGAAGGGACTTGATCTTTTAAATATGTAGGGACTTGATGATTTATACGTGAAGGGACTTTGCTTAAGACACCCCTATATTTGAGGGACTTGACCATTTTAAATAAGGCAACCAAGAGGGATACCCTAGGAAGTGTAGACGGCGATCTAGATCGACTTACGTGTGTGAGTGTTGTTTTCAGATATTTATCTTGATTGTTAATTTTCTAAGTCCATGGTTCATTTATTTGTTAGCACTCCCTATGTTACTAACCACGCAGTTAATATGAAAAATAAATGGCAAAAATTAAAAGGCAAAAAATAAAATTCCTACACTATTACATGGCTTAGGGGCAGTTACCTAATAATAATAATGTCGGAAAATAATAAAAACTAATTATTATAAAGGCGAAGCAGTTACATAATCAGGCAAACAGTGAATGAATAACATAAAAATGAGTGAATAAATTAGAAAAAAAGTTTGCAAACTAGGTTAAGAAAATAATTAGGGTTAGGGTTTGAGAAAACTTTTATGGTTTAAAAAAATTTAAGGTTTAGGAAAAATTTTAAGGTAAAAATTTGGGCGAAATATGGGTTTTAAGATAAAGATTAGGGCTAAATTTTTAGGGTTTAAAGTTTATGAAAAAAAAATTAAGACTTAGGTTTAAAATTAAGGTTTAGGGAAAAAATTAAGGTTTATGAAAAAAAAATTAAGGTTTATAAAAAAAAAAGTTTCAAATTAATTAAAAAATATTAAGGTTTTAATTTAAAAGGAAATATATAATTTGATAATTAAAGAAAAGGGAGAAAAATAACCAATTTGGCAAAAAATGTCATAGCCCTTTGCCTTGCCATTGAGTCATTTGCCACTGGGACAAGCGCATGCTTATGTTTGAATAAGTATAACAAATACCTATTATATGATAAAAATGAGAAAAAAATATGTTAGTAAAAAAAATGTCCCAAGGCTGGGTTTTACAAAAGAAAATATATAATCAGTTTATATTAAAATAAACTAACACTTAAATAAATTTTAAAAAAAATGAATTATGAAAATGAATTAAATTAAGAAAATTTAAAGATTGATTAAGGTTTTAAAAAAAATTGAGGTGTTAATTATGAAAATAATTAGGGTTTAATTATAAACATAAATATAAAAGTAATAATACTAATAAAAATGTTAACCTAAATTTAATAAAAAACGATTTGTTGAAAAAAAAAGTTATTTAAAAAAAATAGGTTAACCATGTTTAAAAGATAAATTAAGGTAATTAAGGAAATTTAAAAAAAAAAAATTATGAAGAACCCATGTTTCTTCCTCAAAATGTTGTGGCTCCAAACCTCAGTAATAATAATTAAAAAAATGCCATAAGCTAGGTTTGAACCCATGCCCTTGCCCTTCATTGAGTCCTTTGCCACTGGGACAAGTGCAGGCTTACGATAGAAACTGTTTACATAATCAAACAAAGAAATAAAATATAAAATAAAATATTTGAAAAAATCTTCAGCGCGCCAAATCCATCATATTCTTCCTCGTGACCTTCTTGAATCCGCAATGAAACTTCAAAGTAATTGTCCAAAAATCATCCATACCTCACAACAAACACAAATCAATGGTTAAATGCAATTTATATTGATATATATATATATATATATATATATATATATATATATATATATATATATATATATATATGAAATCGGAAAGCATGAAAAAAAAAAAAAGAAAAAAACGATTCGGATTAGGCATAATGGCATGAATTTGATGATGAAGATGATTGGGATATGTTCAAGATGCTTCAAGGATTCGTCAGCAACCTTCAAACATGAATATGCTTCAAGGATTCTTTTGAAATTTATGTGAAATTTTGAAATATGAATATGATCTTCTTGTCCTCTGGAAAAAAAATCTTTCCCCTTATGTCTTTGTTGTGTATATATAATAGAGTGAATTTAGGTTAGAAATTGGGCCTTTTGGCAATGGGTTGAGGTTGCTTGATTGTGAAGAAAGCTATGGTCAAAAATATAAAAAAAAAATCAAATGATACGTTTCCAAATTGGTTGTGCACGAAATTGGAGAGTATCAAATCAACTTAAATGATGTTTATGAGCTTCTAGAACAAAAATCACATTCAAATATTGAGTTTTCATATTTTATTTTGATTTAAATTGAATTTTAATAAATAAAATCCAAATAAATAATAAATAAATTGTAAAAATCAGAAATAATTGGAATTGGATCGTTCTTGATGTTATTGTTAAGATTGGGTGTCAAATTGATAGGCCTATTTGGAAAAAATTGGATTTAAGACCTTATTTTCTTCATACACCCTTCAAAAATCTCCCAACTTTGTCAAGGCATAAATCCTCAATATTAAGGCTATGAAGGTTTTCTTGGATATTTTTGAAAGCTTAAAGAGTCCTCTAACCAACCTCTTTGATCTCATGTCCATATCTTTTACCATTTTCAAATTATGCCCTTTGGAAGATATTGACTTTTTGTTGACTTTTAAAATGACCTATAATGTTTTAGCTCATACCTTCCAAATGAAGCATTTTTAGGCTTGGCTTGTGAGACACAAAGTTGTAGGGAATTCAATTTCCTTCAAAATGAGCTTCTGATGGGAAATTTTTGATGAAGCATGTGAAAGTTATGGCTGGTCAAAGTTCAGTTGACTTTTCCTTAGAAAATCCTAATTTAGAAACTCCTGATTCTTGATGATCTGAGACTTCCTTGATGAATCATGATCAAACCTTGATCAAATGATGAATTTTACTTCATAAACTTGATGTTGGAAAAAAATCTTGAAGTTTGACTTTAATTTGACCACAGTTGACCTCAGTTTGACTTTTTAACTACTTTGACTGATTTTTGCATATTTGATCATTTGACTGGGCAAGCACTTTGGGAAAGATTTGAAACTTGACATAGGGATTATTGAATACATATGGGGTGCCATGAAGCTCACTTGAAGCCTTGAAACTCATTTTAACCTGAGGAAACCCAAAACCCTAGTTTTGGACACTTTGCTTAGGAGGAGGCATTGTCTGGGGAAACTTCTACACTTTTTGACCAATTGGGAGTCTTGAGGACCTTATGATCATTTAGAAGTCTTGAGAGAGGTTGTCTTGATTGTGGGAGAGAAAATTTTGGGGTACAATAGCTGCCCCTTGTTCAATTTTCTGGAATCTGAGGAGTTATATTGGCATGTACGACATTCGTGACATGACGATTGAATTGGATTGAACAAAAAAGCCCAAAAATTTGCACTCGCTCGTGTGTAGAATGATACTGTTGGTTGACTGTGATGCTTGAATGGGCTTAAATATGCCATTTGAATAAAGAGTCTTCAGATATGTTTCTTAAATATGAAGATATCGTTTTGGGAGGAATAAACGACGGCCCAAAATAAGATAACCTTCGGGAAGAATAAACGACCGCTCGAGGTAACAAAATAACCATTGGGAAGAATAAACGACGGCCCAAGGCAAGTTGACTTTTGGGAAGAATAAAAGACGGCCCAAAATGAGATAATCTTCGGGAAGAATAAACGACGGCCCGAGGTAAAAAAATAACCATTGGGAAGAATAAACGACGGCCCAAGGTAAGTTGACTTTTGGGAAGAATAAACGACGACCCAAAATGAGATAACCTTCAGGAAGAATAATCGACGGCCCGAGGTAACAAATTACCCATTGGGAAGAATAAACGACGACCCAAGGTAAGTTGAGTTTTGGGAAGAATAAACGACGACCCAAAATGAGATAACCTTCGGGAAGAATAATCAACGGCCCGAGGTAAAAAAATAACCATTGGGAAGAATAAACGATGGTCCAAGGTAAGTTGACTTTTGGGAAGAATAAACGACAGTCCAAAATGAGATAACCTTCGGGAAGAATAATCGACGGCCCGAAGTAACAAGATAACCATTGGGAAGAATAAACGACGGCCCAAGGTAGGTTGACTTTTGGGAAGAATAAACGACGGCCCAAAATGAGATAACCTTCGAGAAGAATAAACGACAGCCCGAGGTAACAAGTTAACCATCAGGAAGAATAAAATACGACCGAAGGTAAGTTAACCTTTGGGAAGAATAAACAACGATACAAAATGAAATAACCTTCGGGAATAATAAACGATGGCCCGAGGTAATAGGATTACCATTGGGAAGAATAAAGGACGGCCCAAGGTATGTTGGCTTTTGGGAAGAATAATCGACGGCCCAAAATGAGATAACCTTCGGGAAGAATAAACAATGGCCCGAGATAAGAAGATAACCATCGGGAAGAATAAACGATGGCCCAAGGTAAGCTGACTTTTGCGAAGAATAAACGACAGCCCAAAATGAGATAACCTTCGGGAAGAATAAACGACGGCCCGAGGTAACAAGATAACCATTGGGAAGAATAAATGACGGCCCAAGGTAGATTGACTTTTGGGAAGAATAAACAACGGCCCTAAATGAGATAACCTTCGGGAAGAATAATCGACGGCCCGATGTAACAAACTAACCATCGGGAAGAATAAACGACAGCCCAAGGTAAGTTGACTTTTGGGAAGATAAACGATGGCCCAAAATGAGATAACCTTCGGGAAGATTAAACGACGGCCCGAGGTAACAAAATAACCATTGGGAAGAATAAACGACGACCCAAGGTAAGTTGACTTTTGGGAAGAATAAACGACGACCCAAAATGAGATAACCTTCAGGAAGAATAATCGACGGCCCGAGGTAACAAAATAACCATTGGGAAGAATAAACGACGGTCCAAGGTAAGTTGACTTTTGGGAAGAATAAACGACGACCCAAAATGAGATAACCATCAGGAAGAATAATCAACGGCCCGAGGTAAAAAAATAACCATTGGGAAGAATAAACGACGGCCCAAGGTAAGTTGACCTTTGGGAAGAATAAACGACGGCTCAAAATGAGATAACCTTCGGGAAGAATAATCGACGGCCCGAGGTAACAAGATAACCATTGGGAAGAATACACGACTGCCCAAGGTAAGTTGACTTAAGGGAAGAATAAACGACGGCCCAAAATGAGATAACCTTCGGGAAGAATAAACGACGGCCCGAGGTAACAAGATAACCATTGGGAATAATTAACAACGGCCTAAGGTAGGTTGACTTTTGAAAAGAATAAACGACGGCCCAAAATGAGATAACCATCAGGAAGAATAAACGACGGCCCGAGGATACAATATAACAATTGGGAAGAATAAACGAGGCCCAAGGTAGGTTGACTTTTGGGAGGAATAAATGACGGCCCAAAATGAGATAACCTTCGAGAAGAATAAACGACGGCCCGAGGTAACAAGATTACCATCGGGAAGAATAAACAACGGCCCAAGGTTAGTTAACTTTTGGGAAGATTAAACGACGGCCCAAAATGAAATAACCTTCGGGAAGAATAAACGACGGCCCGAGGTAACAAGATAACCATTGGGAAGAATAAATGACGGCCCAAGGTATGTTGACTTTTGGGAAGAATAACCAACGGCCCAAAATGAGATAACCTTCGGGAAGAATAATCGACGGCCCGATTTAACAAACTAACCATTGGGAAGAATAAACGATGGCCCAAGGTAAGTTAACTTTTGGGAAGAATAAACGACAGCCCAAAATGAGATAACCTTCGGGAAGAATAAACGACGGCCCGAGGTAACAAAATAACCATTGTGATGAATAAACGACGGCCCAAGGTAAGTTGACTTTTGGGAAGAATAAACGACGACCCAAAATGAGATAACCTTCAGGAAGAATAATCGACGGCCCGAGGTAACAAAATAACCATTGGGAAGAATAAACGACGGCCCAAGGTAAATTGACTTTTGGGAAGAATAAACGACGACCCAAAATGAGATAACCTTCGGGAAGAAGAATCAACGGCCCGAGGTAAAAAAATAACCATTGGGAAGAATAAACAACGGCCCAAGGTAATTTGACTTTTTGGAAGAATAAACGATTGCCCAAAATGAGATAACCTTAGGGAAGAATAATCGACGGCCCGAGGTAACAAGATAACCATTGGGAAGAATAAATGACGGCCCAAGGTAAGTTGACTTTTGGGAAGAATAAACGACGACCCAAAATGAGATAACCTTCGAGAAGAATAAACGACAGCCCGAGGTAACAAGATAACCATTGGGAAGAATAAACGGCGACCTAAGGTAGGTTGACTTTTGGGAAGAATAAACGACGGCCCAAAATGAGATAACCTTCGGGAAGAATAAACGACGGCCCGAGGTAACAAGATAACCATTAGGAAGAATAAACGACGGCCCAAGGTAGGTTGACTTTTGGGAAGAATAAACGAAGGCCCAAAATGAGATAACCTTCGAGAAGAATAAACGACAACCCGAGCTAACAAGATAACCATCGGGAAGAATAAACAATGGCCCAAGGTAAGTTAACTTTTGGGAAGAATAAACGACGACCCAAAATGAAATAACCTTCGGGAAGAATAAACAACGGCCCGAGGTAACAAGATAACCATTGGGAAGAATAAACGACGGCCCAAGGTATGTTGGCCTTTGGGAAGAATAATCGACGGCCTAAAATGAGATAACCTTCGGGAAGAATAAACGATGGCCCGAGGTAACAAGATAACCATTGGGAAGAATAAACTATGGCCCAAGGTAAGTTAACTTTTGGGAAGAATAAACGACAGCCCAAAATGAGATAACCATCGGGAAGAATAAATGACAGCCTAGTTAACAAGATAACCATTGGGAAGAATAAATGACGGCCCAAGGTAGATTGACTTTTGGGAAGAATAAACAACGGACCAAAATGTGATAACCTTCGGGAAGAATAATCGACTGCCTGATGTAACAAACTAACCATCGGGAAGAATAAACGACGGCCTAAGGTAAGTTTACTTTTGGGAAGAATAAACGACGACCCAAAACGAGATAACCTTCGAGAAGAATAAACGACTGCCCGAGGTAACAAAATAACCATTGGAAAGAATAAACGACGGCCCAAGGTAAGTTGACTTTTGGGAAGAATAAACGGTGACCCAAAATGAGATAACCTTCAGGAAGAATAATCGACGGCCCGGGGTAACAATATAACCATTGGGAAGAATAAATGACGGCCCAAGGTAAGTTGACTTTTGGGAAGAATAAACGACGACCCAAAATGAGATAACCTTCGGGAAGAATAATCAATGGCCCGAGGTAAAAAAAAATAACCATTGGGAAGAATACACGACGGCCCAAGGTAAGTTGTCTTTTCGGAAGAATAAACGACGGCCCAAAATGAGATAGCCTTCGGGAAGAATAATCGACGGCCCGAGGTAACAGGATAACCATTGGGAAGAATAAACGACGGCCCAAGGTAAGTTGACTTTTGGGAAGAATAAACGACGGCCCAAAATGAGATAACCTTCGGGAAGAATAAACGATTGCCCGAGGTAACAAGATAACCATTGGGAAGATAAACGACGGCCTAAGGTAGTTTGACTTTTGGGGAGAATAAACGACGGCCAAAAATGAGATAACCTTCAGGAAGAATAAACGATGGCCCGAGGTAAGTTGACTTTTGGGAAGATTAAACAACAGCCCAAAATGAGATAACCTTCGGGAAGAATAAACGACGGCCCGAGGTAAAAAGATAACCATTGGGAAGAATAAATGACGGCCCAAGGTAGATTGACTTTTGGGAAGAATAAACAACGGCCTAAAATGAGATAACCTTCGAGAAAAATAATCGACGGCCCGATGTAACAAACTAACCATTGGGAAGAATAAACGACGGCCCAAGGTAAGTTTACTTTTGGGAAGAATAAACGACGGCCCAAAATGAGATAACCTTTGGGAAGAATAAACAACGGCCCGAGGTAACAAAATAACCATTGGGAAGAATAAACGACGGCACAAGGTAAGTTGTTGATGAATGTCGCTCCCAAAGATTTGCATCCTCGGTACAAGCACGAACGGTCGGCGAAAAGAGAAAAGGAAATGAACTAAATAGAGTCGCCAACTCGGCATTTTTGTCCCGAAGGAAAGGTAATGCTGCATAAACCTAGGAAGAGATGGATAGGACGGTCGCAAACTAGAGAAACTGAGAAAGGGGGTTGGTTACAACCTGGGAATGTATTAGCACCCAGATTGTCCGTCGTACTCGACGGGATCCACGCTTGAAAGATTGTGTTTAAAGGGGTAGTGTTTGAGCTATTTGTGTGCAAAAGCTAAAGAAAGAATGTACAGGTGTTAGTGCAAAAAGGAGGGTATAGATTTCTCAGGAACAAAGGCTTAGAAAAGAGTACTGAGAGAGGGGGGGGGGTGACAAAGAGACTTTTGTTCGATAACTGTTAAGTTATACCTACGTATCCTCTCGTGCAATGAGGAAGTCAGAACACCGTAGTTCGACTCAAAGAGACTGAAAGATAAATTGATTGTGAACTACTTGCTTGTCTATGCTCAAGTGTATGACCTGTCTGGCTCGATTTCTAACTGTCTTGCATTAGACGGAAGAAGCAAGTTCTCGTTTGTGAATGAGTATGATGAGAAAAGAATCCCGAAGGAGACGATTATTGTTTGTTTTTTGTGTTTTCAGTTTTGTTATTGTTTTTGGTGTTTTGCATAAGTTGATGAGCTTAAGCCTAAATCAAAGGTTTGTAAGCTCATTATATCCTCCCTGATTAGGGATAATGAGAATACGTAAGTATGAGATAAGCATCTCAAATTAATTACCATGATGATGTAGGATTAAGATCATTAACCTACTTGTGATTAATTAGATGTTTTTGGGTTTTTGTTTAGTTTTAAGTAATGAGTTTAATCTCTAATCATAGATTAGTGGACTCATTACACCATCCTAATAGAAGGATAATAGATGAGGACACTTAAGCTGAGGAAGATACCTCAACTTAATCCATGGTTAGGGATTAAATTCATTATATAACAAAGTCTTTATTAAGTGGATTTTAATTAAAAGATGAGATTAAGAAATGAGTTTTATGGTTTGTAAGACAACTTGAGGGGGACTTGTCCATTAAACACAAGGCTTAGTCCTTCTTAACCATAAAGGAAGAATTAGAACCCTAATGTAAGGCCCAAGTTACAAGATGAAGTCTTAGTGATTATTAAGATGATTTTATTAAGAGATTTAAACAAATTAAAGGTTTAACACTTAGGATTAAAGTTATAACTCCATCCTAAGAGAAGGATGCAGGCATAACCCTAATTCCAAAGTCCTAAAACGTTAAGAGTTTAGTCTTTGATTATGAAGATGAGAGGAGAGAGTCAAGGAGACTCAAAGGTAAAAAGCTAGGGGGGACTTATCACAACCCGAATTATTATCATGCTTGGATGTTCCTATGGTTTTTAAGGCTTAAGAAAGATCTTCAAGGAAGCCACCAATGGAAGAAGCAGATGAAAGGAGGAAGAAGCAGAAGAAATAAGTTACTTACTTCATTGAAGAAGATAAGTAACTTAAAGAAAGAAAGTGAGAAAGAATGAACTCAACTGAACAAGTTCACTTCAAAGAAACTAGCAAGATGCATATGAAAGAGATAAAGAGAAATGAGAAGTGAAGACAAATCCACTTCTCAAAGCAACTTACCACCTGAAAATGTTAGCATGAATGCATAAAGTTCAAGGCATAAAGAAATGAAATGAAATGAGATGAGATGAGATGAAATGATCAAATTAAGAAGTTTTTATGCAATGTTAATGTCATGTGAGATGGTGCAAATTCATACAAAGTGTATATGAATGATCATACAAAGATGAGATGTCATGTAAGCATGCTTTGAAGTTTGAAAGTTCATGAAAGTTAATGAAAAGAAATGAATGCAAATCATGGCAAATGAATGAAGAAATGATCAAGCATGATTTTAACATATCCTAAGATGACTAAGATGACTTATGAATGCAAGAAATGTCATGGCAAGTTCATGTATGGATGCATATGCAAGATGAATGCAAGTAAACATGAAAAATTAGGGTTATATGGAAGTATGAGATGCACATGAGCAAAACAGAAGCATATGACATGATAAAAATTTGAAATCACACTCAAACAAACCCAAATCCCATACTAAGTCACACCCCAAAGGAGAAGGTCAGAAGCCTTTCCACTCAAAAGTTATGAATTTCCTAAGTTTCTAGGTTTTTTTTGGATGATTCTCAAAGAAAAATGCAAATCAATTCAAAAATGTAAGATACATTCATGAGATAAATGACCTATAAACTACATGATATGCACAAAACAATACAAAAAGAATCATCTTCAAACTCTTCTTGGCTAGGCAGAAAAGATTTTTTCAAGTTAGGGTTCAAAAATATGATTTAAATGACCCTTAATTCAAAGAAAATTCTCAAGTTATGATCAAACCTAAAAATAAATTTGTGTGAAGAGTTTGAAAATGTTTCTAAATACAAAGGGAGGATTCATGATTTTTTTGGTGATTTTTAGAAACCTAAATGTATTTTTAATTAATTAAAAGACTTTAATTAATTAAAAATAGCATTTAAATATTTTAAAAATACTTTTTATATGCAAAAAATAAAATAAAAATCATTTTCTGATTAAGAAAAATATTTGAAACAAAAATAAAAAAGGAAATATTTTTTGAAAGATTTTGCTATTTTAAAATAATTATGCAAAAGAAATAGAAAAAAATGAAAAAAAAAATGAATTAAAATGCAAGTCAGCGCATCCAATGGTTGAGATTTGAATAAAAATGGTGGGAATTGACTTGGCATGCAATTCAGTGGTCCACATTCAAACTGGCTAAATGATTTTAATTAAATTAATTAATCAGAAATTAACTTAAGTGAACTAATCTGAGTCGTACGCGCGCTAACCTAAACAAGATCCAATGGTGGGAAATCAATCTAGGCAACTAACCCTAATTAGGGTTTTAAGGATTTTCAGGTGACCGGAGCTAGCTCCGGTCATCTTCTCCGGTCACTCAAAATCCCAACTTCTTCCCTAGGTCAAATTAGAACCTCTAAAGCTCCAGAAATGATCTACTACCCTCCCCAAACAAGAATCCATCATCATTTAACATTTATAATTCATAATAAGCAAGAATCGAATCAAACAAAATTTTCGGGCAAACTTTCAGAACAACCATACATGCTCATTTCTCAATCATTTTCAAAACTAAACATATCAGAGTGATCTAGAGAACATGTATAATCATTATAAAACTTAAAAGAAGGTTTCTGGAAAATTTGTTCTTGAGGTATACCTGAGTTGAAGCTTTTCAGTTTGGAGCTTTCTGACCTCCTCTCTTGTGCAAAACCACTCCAATGAACCCCCTTGTGCTTCTGAAAGGCTTAGAACAAGTTTGTTTTGGCTGGTTTGAGATGTTTGGTCCTGATAACTCAGAAATCAGATTTCTGATTTTGGGGGTTTCAGGCCATGGTGAGGGATGTTTTGTGTCCTATGAGTGATTTGAAGATGATTGGTGAAGTTTGTTTTGAAGTTTGATGGTTGTGTTTTGAGTTTCGAAGAAGGGAAGGTTTTTGATAATTTTGTGAATTCTGAGCTCTAAGGTGTTTCAGGCTTCAATGTGTTATGGAGTGAGGTCCATGAGGTTCACATAAGTCATGTTGATTGGTTCAGAGAGTTGGTGTGGCATAATTTGATTGGTATGGGCCAAATTTCAAAAAGTCAAGGTTATGTGTACTTGAAGCATGGCACGGGTCAGAGGTGTTTCTATGGCTTGTCCTGCCTCAGCTTGAATCATGGAGGACCATGGGATTGAATTTGATGAGCTAGAAGGCTTGGATGAAGAGTTCTCATAGGTTTTGCAAAATTCTCTCTTTGAAGTTTCTTGTGAATCAAGTCATAGAAATACCAAATTCTTGGGCCAATTCTGATGTTTAGAGGTCACATAGGCATGTTATGAAGTGTAGAAGTTGATTAGAGGTCATTAGAATGATTGAACATGCCATTTTGCAAAATCCCGCTTTGACATGAAACTTGAAATTATGTGATTTTTGCCAACTTTGAAAGGCCATATCTTGAATTCTAGGATGAATCAAGACATGTTATTGTACTTTTTGAAAAGGGAAAGACCTAATCTACAACTTTCATGACCAATAATTTTTCATTTGAAGCATTTTTGGTTGAGAAAGAAAAGGTTGAAAAACTTTCCCAAAATGGAAAGTTTCCATTACAAGTCATTTCCATTTTTGGCAAGTTTGCAAATGGCTCAAAATTCTTCAATCTTGTGAACTTCCAACCTCTTCTAAGATCAAATAAAGATCATATAACTTCATTTTGATGAAAATACCCCTTTGGTTCCATTGTTGGGGGCCTCAGATTCCCTGATTTTGACTTAACTTGCTCAAGAAGTTACCTAGTGAACAAATGACTTCCACAATGAATTTCTTCATCAAACTTGGTACACATGATCCTTATAACATCTTAAGAACACTAGAAACAAGAATGGCCCAAAAATTTGGATTTAAGGCCTTTGAAACCAAAACCCTAATTTTGGTCATCGGTGTAGTGAAAACCCTAGCTCTGCTTCCATGCCTTGCCAGTTCTTGTGATTCCTTGACTCCCATGAACTTTGAGGAGTATGATATGATGGTAGAACACACATGGACCCTCTTAGAAAGCTTTTAGGTCTTTGGGATGGCTCAGATGGAATCTTGGATTGCTCATATCACAAACCCTAGATGCAGATGAACTTGAACTATGCAGATGAAACAAAAATGCAATATGGGATGGTATGCTTATGCTTATGCAAACATGAAAGATCACAAGCCATGTTGTGATATGAGTGTGGGAAAATTTGGGGTGTTTACAGCTGCCCTTATTCAAACATGAGTTAGCTGTGCAGGATGTAAGCGCCTGGCTTAACAGAAAAACAAGATAACTTGTGGTTGAATACCAAAGACAGTCCAAAATTGCACTCGCTGGATAGAAGAATAAAAGGGATATAAATTGTAAAAGGTAGTATAGTATAATTATCAAATGAAGGTGATGGAGGACGACCATCGAGCAGAGGACGACTGCTGGGGATAAAGCGGTGAGTAAAGCAATGACGGGGACGGCCGACAAGCTGGGTAAATAGAGAGACCATGACGGGGAAGGCCATCAGGTAAGGAGATACGATTCTCTGGGGATTAAAGTAAAGGCAATGATGGGGACGACCATCAGGTTTGTAAAGTAAATTAAACAACGATGGGGACGGCCATCGGTTCAAAGAATAAATGAAATAATGATGAGGGACGGTCATCAAAAGGTGAAGGACGATCACCTAGCAGGGGACGACTGCTTTTTATCACGACATAGGACGAATGTTGGATAGAAAAGGTCGACGATGGGGATGGCCATCGGAAAAGCATGATGAGGGACGATCATCAAGAGGTGAAGGACGATCACCTAGCAGGGTACGACAGCTCTCGGGGTTTATCACGATATAGGACGAATGTCAGATAACAAGATCAACGATGGGGACGGCCATCAGATAAAATGATGAAGGACAATCATCAAGAGGTGAAGGACGATCACCTAGCAGGGGACGGCTGCTCTTTATCACGACATATGACGAATGCCGGATAGAAAAGGTTCCACTAATGGGGACTCCACTGGGGAAAGGGATGAGGGACGGTCATCCAAAGGTGAAGGACGATCACCTGGCAGGTGATGGCTACCGAAAGTATCACGACATAGGACGAATGTCGGATAGAAGAAGTGTTTTGTTGGTGACTTCCTAGGGAATGGCAAACACGTACGAGTGCTTATGCTTTAAAAGAAATAAAAGAGTATAAGTGTTTGATGCTGTGTATAGATTAAAGATGAGGACGAGCATCCTTAAGACCATGATACGGACGAGTATCGGTAGAAACAAACACTGACGCATGTTCAGAGATGATGATACGGACGAGTACCAACTGGTTAACAAAGAACACAGACGAGTGTCGAATCTGTTGAGGAGTGATATATAAACAAGACACGGACGAGTATCAGAGACTTTTGTATAAGTATGAGTGAATATTGAACTGTTGGTGAAGTATGAGCTAGACACGAACGGGTGTTCAACTTTCTGGGGAATGTATGACACGGACGAGTGTCAAAAGAGAATATGTATAAATTATGAACAAATATTTGTATGTGAGTGTGTAAAAAAGGTGTTCTGGCGACCTATGGGGATAGGACGACACTGACGAGTGTCAAAAAGACTGTGTTATAAATAAGTACCTAGTTTGCCACAAGTGCTTTGGCAACCATGCTGGGGGAATATGACACAGACGGGTGTCGAAAAGAGTGTGTATAGGTATCTGTATTTGAGAATACAAAGGGGACGCTTTGGCTTATATCTTCAGGGAATAATACGACACGGACGAGTGCCGAAAAGAGTATATATGAACAGGCACTTGTGTTTGAGAGTGCAAAGGGGACGCTTTGGCTTTTATTTGCAGGGGATGTGAGTTTTTTTTATATTGATGGAACAGTGATGATAATTGCAGGTGATTGGCTCGAACCTGGCTTGTGATCATGCAAATGTTTGATTTTTTCCGTAATGCTCCGTATTAAACGGAATGCTACGCTTATTTGGTGAATATGATGCAAATGCTATGATTATGCAAAATATAAACCGTTTCGGGACTCAGATCCCGCTGAAGATCTCTGGCTGATCTGTTTGGAAGAATAACCCGGCTGGGGAAGAGATCCTTTGTAGATCTTCCAGGAGGGAGAACTCTGCTTGGGGAAATAGATCATTGGTAAATCTATCTGTAAGGGGAACTCAGCTGGGGAGAAGGAAACTTTCGTCACTTTGTTTGGTAAGAGTTATAGACATTTCTCTTCTGGGGAGAGAATGGAAACTTCTGTGGGGAGATAGTTCTTTTATCCTTGCTGATGATGAGAGATCTGGCAATTTGGTGGAGATCTTAGCTGGGGAAGCTCCTGTTGAATAGACTTATGCTTGGGATGAGGAGGGTTTGACAACTTCGCTGGGGAAAAGCATTTCAGATATTGCTCGAGAGATCCTGCTTGGGGAGGAGGTAACTTCTAGGAAGTAGCATGCTGGGGATGCGATGCTTGATATGCCCCATATGCGTATTGAATACCAGCAATCTTTTAAAACAAAAGAAACGAACAAGTGTGTCGAGGTATCCCTTACCGGATTCCGTCATATGAGTTAGACCTTCCTGAAAGTAATATATTTCCTGCAAGCATTTATTAAAAATGGCTCATTTGTTTTATGCAAGTACTATATCATGAATATTGGACATTTTGCAAACGAAACAAAAATGTACAAAACAAGGTGTGACTGAATATTATGATTTTATTAATCTGGGTGCCCTGAATTGGAAAATACAGTTAAAGAAACAAATCCCCTGAAATGAGGAGATTGTTGTAAACTGAGAAAATAAAAGTGTTGGCAATGTTGACGACGCTCCAGTGAGCTTCCCTTTCTATGACCTGTATGACCTTGACGTTCTTCTCATCTTCCTTTCTGAAGAAGGTTGATTCTGACTGATGCTTTATCCTTTCAAAGCTTGCCACGTTGTGAGGAATACAGACGAATTCAGAATGCAGTTATTCGCTTATTCCCTGATTTTGCTTGGATCGCCCTTTCGGGTTTTCAATCCACCGGGATACCCATTTTTGCCTGAGCTGTCCGATGTGGCTTTTCAACTCAGCGGGTGTACACATTTTTTTGATTTTCACTTATTTTTGCCCGAGTCTTTTATTATGTTTTTGACTCGCCGGGATGCCCTATTTTTTTCCTGGACTTACATTCTGTTTTTATGTCCAGCGGGTCATTTTATGCGAAGTATTTTTTAACTGCATCTGAATTCACAGGGGATAAGAAATCTTCACCATCCATAGTAGTGAGCATCAGTGCTCCACCGGAGAAAACCTTCTTTACTATGAATGGGCCATCGTAATTTGGAGTCCACTTGCCCCTGTGGTCTGTATGAGGAGGAAGAAGTCTTTTCAGCACAAGATCTCCTACTTGGTATTCCCAAAGCCTGACTTTCTGATCGAAGGCTTTCTTCATCCTTTTCTGATATAACTGCCCATGAAAGATAGTAGCTAATCTCTTTTCTTCGATTAGATTTAGTTGATTGTACCGAGATCGGACCCATTTTGCTTCATTCAGCTTTACATCCATCAGTACCCGTAAGGAGGGTAGCTCAACTTCAATAGGTAGTACTGCCTCCATACCGTACACAAGCTAATAAGGTGTTGCCCCAGTAGACGTTCTGATTGAGGTTCGGTACCCATGTAAAGGAAATGGTAGCATTTCATGCCAATCTTTGTAAGTAACCACCATCTTCTGCACAATCTTCTTGATGTTGTTATTAGCTGCCTCAAAAGCGCCATTCATCTTTGGCCTGTAAGGAGAAGAATTGTGATGTTGGATTTTGAAGTCCCGGCAAAGTTCTGCCATCATTTTGTTGTTCAAATTGGAACCATTGTCAGTAATGATTCACTCGGGAACTCCATATCGACAGATGATGTCTCTTTTCAGAAATCTGGCTACCACTTGTCTGGTGACGTTTGCATATGAAGCTGCTTCAACCCACTTGGTGAGGTAATCGATGGCTACCAGGATGAATCTGTGGCCATTTGAAGCAGTCGGTTCGATATTTCCAATCATGTAAATGCCCCACATGGCAAAGGGCCAAGATGAAGACATCACGTTCAAAGGATTTGGAGGCACATGCACTTTATCCGCGCAGATCTGGCATTTGTGGCACTTTCTGGCATAGGCACAACAGTCTGCATACATTATGATCCAGTAGTAACCTGATCGTAATAATTTCTTAGCCATTGCATGTCCTCCAGCATGGGTACCGAAAGATCCTTCATGCACCTCGTGCATCAGCAAGTCTGCTTCTTTCTTATTGTCGCTCCCCGGATTTCCATCCTGGTACAAATGCGAAAGTGGCGCGGAAAAGAATAGAGTCGCCAGCCAGGCATTTTTATCCCGAAGGAACGGGAATGGTAATGCTGCACAAACCGAAGAAAATAAAAGGAAGGACACGGGTCCTGCGAACCAAAGAATCTGAGTTCGGAAGTCGGTTACGACCTGGGAAGGTATTAGCACCCAGATCGTCCGCCGTACCCGACGGGATCCACGCTTGCAAAGAAACTGTTTCAAAGGGTGAAGGAATGAAAGCTGCTGCGAATAAAAGGAACTGAACTGGATAAAAGAAACAAAAAGGGAACTGAAAAAGAAATGAAAATGAAAAATGTAGGGAAAATAAAGATTTTGCTCGAACAGGCCCTACCCCGCTGCCTACGTACCTCATCTGGACAATGAGGATCAGAGTTGCCGTAGTTCCCCTAACTAGGGGTGGAAAAGATTGCTTATGTCTTAATGTTTAAACTGCCTACGTCAATGCTCAGGTGTTGCAGGCTCGGACGACGAGTGCGTAACCGTCTTGCAAAATGACAAGTAGGAGCAAGTTCGCGTACAGAGCAAAGGAGATGAGAAATGAATTCCCGAAGGAGAGACGCTTATTGTTTGTTTGTGTTTTTTAGAAGCTTTTAGGAGTGTGGCACAAGAAAGTGAACTCAAGCTCTTTTCCATGGAATGTATACTTGTCACTACATTCCAAGATGGAATAATAGAACAAGCACACTCAAGTAAGGAGAAGATCCCCAAAACTTGAATCCAGAGATTAGGGCTTAGGCTCACTAACTCATTAACTTATTAAGTGTTTTTTTGTATTTTTGACGAAAAAGTGTGTTTTATGACTTGCTTGGTGAAGATAATATCCTGATCAGACTTGTGCTTCACAAGACAAGCTTGTACTATCCCAAGATGGGAAGACTACAAGTGTCTCATGGGATAAGGATATTGCTCAAGATGTCACTCCAATCTTTATTAAGTGTCTTCTTTAAGGTTTTGAGATGAGAAGAGAATAGAAACAAAAGGATCATAAAGGTAAAAGTCTAATGGGGGACTAATGAATCCTAAGTGTTGTCATGCATGGGAAATCCTAGGTTAGTGAGGTTTACTATCCTAAAGGAAGAGAAGAAAGAAGAAAAGAAAGAGAAGAAAGAAGGATAGAAGAGGGGGGAAGTAAGGCCTAAGCCCAACAATCACAAGGTTTGAACAAATAATAATAAGAAGAGAAGAGATAAGATTTGGAGATGTGGGAATCACATCCACACCTCTCACTTACCAAAGCCCCTGAAAAGGTTAGTGATACAAGCATAAGGCAATACAAAATGAACAAAATGCCATACCAAAGCTACACAACCAGAAATGAAGTCATAAGCATAAACATCCAATGCAAATACAAGTCACAAGAATGAGAAAAGAAGCACACAACTCAACATGAAGCAACTTGAATCACTATGGCAAAACAAAACATACATGAGAAGATGCAAAGCAAAATGAACAAATCATAACCCCAAGTTACAAGAACAGAACCTTAATCATGTTAGAAGAAGGCCTAAGAAGCAAGAGAGATGAAGAGAAGAGATGCATATAGCTAAGTGGTAACATCATGAGAGGAAATAAGTAAAGGAGATGCATAAGAATGAAAGGACTTCAAAAACAAACACACACACAAAATCCTCAAGGCACAAACCTAAGATCAGGGAAGTCTTCACAACCTAACAAGGCTCTAAACAAGTAGAAGAAGTTGGCACAAGTGCCCTTCTAAGCTAAGGAGAGATCAAATGATCCAAAAGAGGCAAAATGGGACAAGTCAAGAACAAAAATTTAAAACAAATCAAGTGAGCATCCAAAAATTCCACAATCTTGCACAAATGATCCTCAATCAAACCATAACAACATACCAAAAGGAGGGAGAAAGAATCAGAAGCTTGACAAGTCAAATGAGGGTTCAAATATCAATTAGGGTTAGGAAGCTTCACTCACAAGCTAGAAACCAAAATCAATTGAACAAGTTTCTAAAAATCAGAACAAAAATCCCACATAAACTACATCTCCTTATGAATCTAGAGCAAAACGAATCATCCAAAAATTCAAAATAATGAGCAAGATAGAAAATGGACAAGTCAGCATGCTTCAAAATGGAATAAAATGAATTAATTACAAGGAACAATTAATTTACACGTGACAATTAAAAATAAATGGAAAATAAAAATATCAAAAATTAAAGAAAACTGAAAGAAACATTCATGAATTTTTTTATAATTTTTGGAGACCTAAAACTATTTTTAAAAATTAAAAACCAAACTGAAAATAAAATGGAAATAAAAAGAAATAAAATAAAAGGAAACAAGCTGGGGGTGCGCATAACCAGAAATTCCAGTTAAATTCATTGGGCTTAAATCACAGGGGGGTGGGAATAGCCATCCAGGCCCATTGGTCTCAGCGCACAACACATTAGTTAATATGGAAATTCAAATTAATTCAGAAAAAACACAAACCACTAGATCAAGCTGACGCACCAGATCAGTCAACTCATTAAAAGAAGTAATCAAAATGATTGGCCAGAGGTGAGAGACACAACAGTTATGGTGAGGTGCGCAGCATATTGTATTATTCAGATTTTAATTTGAAAAAGAAAAACACGTGAGGGAGAGGGTGGATCAGTTATGCGTTGTCAACATGAGGGACGTCCAGATTGTAGATCCAAGGGTCGTGGTATAGTCTTCTTCATTTGAACTCAGGTCAAGAAAATCCAAAATCCGGTGACCGGAGCTAGGGCTCCGGCACCGGAAAACACGAACTATGAATAAATCTCAACAGAAATGATTCAAAAACTCCAGATCACACAATTATACCATGCTGATTTCAAATATGGCAATGAAAATCACAAATGATCAAAGATCAAGCCAGATCGAACAAGAACAAAATCATACATCAAACTGAAATTCAACATATCTCATTCAATAGTAAAGCATTTTCAAAAAAAAAAGGTTCAGTGCAAACAGCATACCACAAAGATCAAGAAGCACACATAAAATCATATTTCCAGATCCAAAAGTTTTAGAGCATACCTGAGATTGAAGATCTTGAAACAAGCCAGAAGAAAGCTTCCAAAGGTGCATATCAACTCCTTTTATCCTCTATTTGCAAAATAAATGCAAGAGAGAAGCTGAAACTCTCTAGATCTTGAAACCCGATACCAACTGCACTTGAATGGCACTTAATGAAAACCTTCCTTTCAGCTTGAATTGATGGAAAGGGATTGGAGAATGAGAGCCTGAAAAGAGAGATTCGAAGGCTTTTTCTTTTGGTGCAAGAACTCTAGAATGATGAAATGTGATGGATCTGAGCCAAAATAAAACCCTAGCCTTCTTATATATCAATCCAAAATACAATGCTGAAAGAATGAGGGAAGGAGCACGTGAGAAGAGATTGTGAGAGTGAAAATGCAAATTTGGCAAGATTTATGTGATGAGGTGCTTGGCTCGTGCATCCCTCTCATTCCTTGCACATGTGTCATCAATATCCCACCCTTGATTCAAAACATAAATCATTTTGGCCCTTGGATGTGAGAGTCATGCAATTCTCATGTTCATGCATTTTTTGCTCTTGTGAATTATACCTCATCCCATGCACGAATCAGGCATTATTTTTGGATCAAAATGGACTCTTGGTAATGCTTTGTAAATATGTGACTTCATTTGGTTCATTATGTCACTCAAAAATAAAGTTTCATGAAGTTTTGCATTTGAAGGATGCTTGAAATGCATGCCATGCCCTAAAAATCCACCAACTTTCGAAAGGCATTCCTCCTAAACCATGAGGGCTATGAAAATTCTCTTGTACTTTTTAAAAATGGGAGGCCTTAATCATCAACTTTCATGTTTGGTTGTGATCCATTTGAAGCTTTTTTCACCAAGTTATGCTTACTTGAAAATTATGGCAAAATGTTACTAAAAATGGAAATTCTCATTACCAAACTTATGCCAATTTTGAAAAACACCTCAAAACCTCATGATTTTTGATCCTTGACCTTGCTAAACCTCTTCTAAAGTTATAAGAACATCCCTTGGCTTGAAAACTAGGATTGGACCCTTTGAAATCTCACAGTTGACTTTTAGAATGCACAGTTGACCATTTTCTTCATTTACAAGCAACTGGAGAAATACTTGACTTCCAGAAGGAATTTTCTCACCAAATTTTATCCCTAGGATCCTCTTAACATATGAAGGACTTTGCCCAAATTAAATGGCAAAAGTCATAAGGTTTTCATGCTTGAAACTCAAACCCTAATTTGGGATCACTATGTAGGAGCTTTGCCCTAGCTTGATTCTTCTGATGATCCTCCAACCTTCTGGGCTTTTGTGAATGATCTTAAGCTTGTGAAAGCCATGTAGACTCCTCATAGGACATGAGAAAATCCATTGGGCCCCTTGTTATAGCTTGTGATGCTTCAAAACCCTCCACAGATGATCATATGCCTAATGCTAGGTCATGAGAATGTTATGCCTCATCTTTCCATGCTAAGATGCCAAGAATATGATATGCTTATGATGAATATGATGTGATATGATGTTTAAAAAGAAGAGGGAAAATTTGGGGTGTTACAGCTGCCCCTATTCAAACAACTGTTAATCTGAAAAGGACGGTAGCACGGGCTATCGACCGTTCAAGATAAACTGTGGTTGAATACCAAGAAAACCTGAAATTTGCACTCTGAAGGAGAATGCAAGAACTGGGAAATAAACCCAACTAAATGACGCTTTGGTGACTGAAGTGGAGAGAAAGCAGACGAACTCCTTCCAGGTTGAAATTGTTATCTGGAATCAGAATATTTTGAAAGACGAGTCTTCTTCGAACAATTCTGTTATGCCAGGAACTGGACATACGAGTCCTCACAAACTTTGCAAAACAAATGACTTGAGATAGACGAATCTCCTTCGGATAAACCTGTTACGCCAGGACCGGTGATGCACTTAAGTCTGTGGGATAGATATGCATAATCAAGGTAGACGAACCCTCCTCATATATTATCCGTGGATATATGGTCTAAGACAGACAAGCCTTCTTCGAGCAAACCTGTTACGCCAGGTGCAACTTTAATAAGTGGTGCTTGAGACAGACGAATCTCCTTCAGATAGACCTGTTACGCCAGGACCGATAACCATTTTGACATTTAATCCCACCGTCAGGACTTCAAACCTCTTCAACATAGACGAGTATTGGATGATCATCAAGAGAACACAGACGAACGCCATAAATCAATGCTACAAATGAATATCAGACGATGATCAAAGAAACACAGACGAGCGCTTCAGGCGATGATACAGACAAATATCAACCACTGATATAGACGAATACTAGAAATTTAAACACAGACGAGCGTTTGGAGTAGCAATACGAGTACCAGGGTAACTATCAAATCAATACCTATGGATATAAGCTAACACAGACAAGTGTGAGGGATGATACAGGCGAGTATCCAAACAATGCAGACGAGCTTCAAAAATATAACAAACACAGACGAGTGCTAGAAGATGCATATGAGCAACAGTAAATATCAAACACAGACGAGCGTTGGGGAGTGCATACGAGCAATCAACAATTAACAAACACAGACGAGTGTTGGGAAATGCAGACGAGCAGCAACAAATATTTAATATCAAACACAGATGAGTGTTAGGAATTGCAGACGAGCAACAGCAAAAACAGCCATGGGCAATTGCTAGGGAAAGCAAACTAGCAATACCAAGGTGATAACACAGACGAGTGTTGAGAAATGCAGACGAGCAATAAGCAACCATCAAACACAGACGAGTGTTAGGAATTGCAGACGAGCAACACCAAAGTGATAACACAGACGAGTGTAAAGAAGTGCAGACGAGCAACAACAAATGTCAAACATAGATGAGTGTTAGGAATTGCAGGCGAGCGACAACAAATGCCTGATTGGTGACAAGAATCATAGCTCTGCAGGGGAGAACCAGGTCAGGAGGTTTTGACACTTAACTCTGGTTAGGGGGATGAATAATTGTTTGTATCATCATATTGACCAAAAATAAATTGGCGACTTCTCTGGGGAATATTTCACTGATGGGAATGAAACCCAAATATGACCCTTGCGGGGGAATCGGGCATTCAGCTTCCTGCTGGGCATACTTCGCTTGTGGGAAAATAAACTTCCGGGGATCCCCATCTGCCATGACTTAGCTGGGGAAGATTCTGCCTGGGAGAATGTGACGTCATCCTGCAAAACCTGCAACAACAGAAAACACATATGTGCCCCGGGGACTTGCATGGTATGATCTGTTCATCCATCGTCACCCGCCACTCAAAGAGGATTTCAAATGTTTCCCTGCAATGTCATTTTCTTTCAAATTATCACCATGTTTTAAATGCAATGCTATTTTTGCCAAAAATTCAGGACATTTTTGCAAACAAAAGATAAACACAACACAGCTTTTTGACTAAATATTCTTTTTATTGAAAGGCCTCTGAATAGGCAAAGTTCTTACATCGGGAAGCTACTACCTGGAAAGAGGTAGCTACCATAAAATTTAGAAAATAAACTATCCTAATGCCAATGGGCATGGCATCCTAATGAGTTTCCTTCTTGCTATGACCCGCATGTCTTCAAAACTCTCCATTCTTGCCTTTGCTTTCTGAGAAAATGAGGGGACTGGTTCCTATCCTTCTGATATTGTCAAATTGTACGAAACGATGATTTGGTTCAGATTACTCGGATCGCAATTGTTCGCTTATTCCCTTGTTTTGCGAGGATCGCCCTTTCGGGTTTTCAATCCACCAGGATACCCTTTTTTGCCTGAGCTGTCCGATGTGGCTTTTCAACTCAACGGGTGTACATTTTTTTCCCTAACTTTTGCCTGAGCTTTTTATTCTGTTTTTAGCTCGCCGGGATGCCCTTTTATTGCCAAGACTTTAATTCTGTTTTTATGTCCAGCGGGTCTCTTTATGCGAAGTATTTTTTAACTGCGTCCGAGTTAACAGGGGATTGGAAATCTTCTCCATCCATAGTGGTGAGCATCAGTTCTCCTCCTGAGAAAACTTTCTTTACTATGAACGGTCCTTCGTAGTTTGGGGTCCACTTTCCCCTATGATCTGAACCTGGAGGAATGATCCTCTTGAGAACAAGCTCGCCTACTTGATACTCCCGAGTACGTACTCGTTGGTCGAATGCTCGCTTCATTCTCCTCTGATAAAGTTGACCATGACAGATAGCCGCTAATCTTTTCTCCTCAATTAGGCATAGCTGATTGTATCGAGCATGCACCCATTCAGCCTCATCATGCTTTACATCCATCATCACATGCAATGAAGGGATCTCTACTTCAACAGGCATGACTGCTTCCATACCATATACCAATGAGAAGGGAGTTGCCCTAGTTTACGTCCTGACTGACGTTCGGTACCCATGCAACGCAAATGGTAACATCGCATGCCAATCTTTGTAAGTGACAACCATCTTTTGCACAATCTTCTTAATGTTCTTGTTTGCTGCCTCTACCGCACCATTCATCTTTGGTCAGTAAGGAGACGAATTATGATGCTGAATCTGGAAGTCCCAGCACAACTCTGCTATCATATTGTTGTTCAAATTAGAACCATTGTCAGTAATGATTCTTTCGGGTACTCCGTATCTGCAAATAATGTCTCTTTTCAAAAATTTGGCTACCACTTGACGAGTGACTTTGGCATAAGATGTTGCTTCAACCCACTTGGTGAAGTAATCGATCGCAAGCAAGATGAAGCGATGACCATTTGAAGCAGTAGGCTCTATTTTTCGGATCATGTCAATGCCCCACATAGAAAATGGCCAAGGAGATGACATGACGTTGAGCGGGCTTGGAGGAACATGCATTTTGTCTGCATAAATCTGGCACTTATGGCATTTACAGGCGTATGAACAACAGTTTGCATCCATTGTCATCCAATAATACCCCGATCTCAACAACTTCTTTGCCATAGCATGCCCTCCTGCATGAGTACCGAAAAATCCCTCGTGGACTTCCTGCATCAATAGGCTTGCTTCGTGTCTATCCACGCATCTGAGCAAAACCATATCGAAGTTCCTCTTGTACAAAACCCCGTCTGTATTCAAGAAGAAACTAGCAGCAAGTCGCCTCAAGGTTTTCTTGTCATTGGATGATGCCCCTGCTGGGTATTCTTGATTTTCCAGGAAGAGCTTGATATCAAAGTACCAAGGTTTCTCATCAGACACGGAGTCTACAGAGAAAGCATGAGCTGGTGCGTCAAGCCTGGAAATGTCAATTCTGGGCACATATTCCAACTCAAGACTTTGATAGACGAAGAAAGAGTATCCAATGCATCGGCAAATTGATTCTCATCGCGTGGTATGTACTGCAGCTTAACTGTAGCGAAGAACGTTAGTAGTTTTCTGGCATAATCCCTATAAGGAATTAAATGTTCTTGATGCGTATACCACTTGTCAGTAATCTGACTGATAACGAGGGCTGAATCTCAGAATATATCGAGGGTCTTAATCCGAAGATTAATATCCTCCTCTATTCCCATTATGCACGCCTCGTATTCCGCTTTATTGTTGGTGCAGCCAAAAGTGATTAAGGCAGCGAAGGGAAAGTGAACACCTTCAGGAGTGATAAGAATGGAACCAACTCCACGTCCGTTGATATTGACTGCCCCATCAAACATCAACTTCCATTTGGATTCAGGGTCTGGCCCCTCCTCCGGAAGTGATTCCTCGCAATCGTTTTCTTTGAGGTACATGATGTCCTCATCAGGGAAATCAAACTTCCCTGATTTTTTGCTCTTTTCTTAGCAATTTGAATATTGACTCGCACATGGCAGTTAGGTGAGATATGAACCATGAAATGTAGTTCAACCTCCCTAAAAACCCGCGCACTTCTTTTTATGTCTTCGGTGCAGGCATATCTTGTATTGCTTTTACTTTTGCAGGATCCACCTCGATTCCTTTCTGACAAACAATGAAACCCAGCAATTTTCTGGAACGCACTCCGAAAGTGCACTTGTTTGGATTCAACCTCAGCTTATGCTTTATCAGTCTGTCAAACAGCTTCTTGAGATTGACCAGATGCTCTTCTTCGTCTCGGGACTTGGCAAACATATCGTCCACATAGCACTCTATCTCCTTGTGTATCATGTCGTGGAACAATGTGACCATAGCCCGCTGATACGTTGCCCTGGCGTTCTTCAAACCAAAGGGCATAACCTTGTAGCAGAATGTACCCCACTGGGTAATGAACGTTGTTTGTTCCATGTCTTCCGGTGCCATATTAATCTGATTATACCCGGAGAAGCCATCCATGAAGGAAAATACCGAGAATTAAGCAGTGTTATCTACCAGCACATCAATGTGAGGTAATGGAAAGTCATCCTTCGGACTCGCTCTGTTTAGATCCCGATAATTAACGCACATCCGGACTTTGCCGTCCTACTTTGGTACAGGTACAATGTTAGCTACCCAAGGTGGGTAACTAGTTACGGCAAGGAATCCGGAATCCCACTGTTTCTGAACCTCCTCCTTGATCTTCATCGCCATGTCAGGACGAGTTCTTCTCAACTTCTGCTTTACCGAAGGACAGTCTTCTCTCAATGGTATCTTATGCACAACAATATCAGTATCCAACTCTGGCATATCTTGATATGACCAGGCGAAGATATCCACATATTCACGCAGCATACCAATCAACTCTTTCTTTACCTCGGCCTGCAGACTGGCCCCAATCTTGATCTCTTTCTTCACATCTTCAGTGCCGATGTTGATGATCTCTATTTCTTCCTGATGAGGCTGAATGACTCGTACCTCTTGCTTCAACAACCTGACCAATTCTTCGGGGAGTTCACAATCTTCCTCAACCCCTTCATCAGCTTGGTAGATAGGATTGTCAAAGTCATGCGTGGTCATAGCAGGAATCAAAAGAGACGCAAACACACAAAAAACAAAATGGAAAAACTCATTGCCATTTTTTATTTTTTTGTGAAAAATTTAAAACGAAAGAAAGAGAACACAATTTTTCTGAAAAATGTCCTTTATTTCATGGTAAAATAAATGCATTCAAAGCATGGTGGCCCTACAATGGATCCTTGCACCTTGGGCAGAGTGCAGGATTGACAATGCAGCATGATAAAAAGGAAACAAATAAATTACTCTGATTGCCAGGTAACTTGGACGACGTCTTTAGCAGACCATTTCTTGAGCTCCTCTCAGGGTACACACGGATGAATCCAGTTGTCTCAGTTGCAGTCACTGTCACCATCTTCGCTTGTTTCACAGACATGGTTGCGGTCGAGCATCCCCGCGCTTGTGAAGGTAATATCTTTACCACTTGGAGGCCAATTGGACCCATCAGGTTGATAACCAGGCCCAAACTTGTCATCTTTCTTCTCTAATTCCAGCAATTTTCCCCAGCCTTGGGCACTTCCCGACTGAACCACCTCCTTAGCCTGCTTGTAGGAGTGAATGGAGGTACTTTCTTTCTCATTTCTCCTCTCTACCGGAGTCAAAATGCTGACATTAACCGCTTCGAAGGCCTGACACAACGTTTCATGGATCTCTCCATCCATCTCCACATATGTGAAAGTTGATAGGTGGCTCACAAAGATGTCTTCCTCTCCGCACACAGTGATTACTTGGCCATCCACCACGTACTTTAACTTTTGATGCAAAGTGGAAGTTACTGCTCCGACAGCGTGAATCCAAGGACGTCCCAACAAGCAGCTATACGCAGGCTGAATGTCCATGACGTAGAAGGTGCTCTTGAATACTTGAGACCCTATTTTCATAGGTAACTCAACTTCTCCGAACACTGACCTTCTGGACCCATCAAAAGCTTTGACTATCAAATCACTGGGTCGCAGGACGATACCATCGACATTCAACTTCATTAAGGCTTTCTTCGGCAACACATTAAGAGAAGAGCCTGTGTCAACCAGGACATGCGACAAAACAGCCCCCTTACACTCCATAGTAATATGCAGTGCTTTGTTATGGTTACGTCCCTCTGAAGTAAGGTATCTATCTGTGAAGCCTAGCCCGTGGCTTTCATTCACACTGCCCACTACAGCTTCCAGTTGATTCACAGTTATTTCTTGAGGAACGTATGCCATCTGCAACACTTTGAGCAAGGCTTCTCTGTGTGCTGGAGAACACATCAGCAAAGACAGAATTGATATTTTGGATGGCGTCTGGTTCAACTGTTCAACCACCTTGCAGTCACTCTTCTTTATTATTCGCATAAATTCCTCTACTTCTTTCTCAAAGGTACCCTGTCCAGCAGCAGGAATTGTCGTTTCTTCAGTTGTTGTCTGTTTTCCTTTAGCCTTTGCCGCAACCTCGGCCTCAGGATCTCCTCTCAGAACTAGGGGAGCGAAAAGACGACCACTTCTCGTAAAACCTCCAACACCTCCGACGTTCACTACAGTCGGGTCGATTGTTATTGATTTACTCTCTACCTTTTTCCCTTCCATGTACACATCTGAGCCGTAATGCCACGGGATGGCTTTATCATCAGTATAAGGAACAGGCCCAGGAACAGTGATAGTAACAGGACTGACTTCAGGAGCATAAATGGTCACAGGTTCTCTTCTAGCAGGCATCTCAGCTGGATCATAGAAGATGGTTATAATGGATACACAATCACTTTCATTATCAACTTTATCAAACTGCAATGACCATCAATCAATCAGATTCTGCAATCCCACATTCAGGCCCTCACAACCGTTCACTGAATTCAAACAGTCTTCACAATCAGAACCGCATCCCGGAAACACTTGTCCTTTTAACAACCTTTCTTTCACCACCAACAGCGGAGTCTTCACTTCTTCTATGTTCAGAATCAAACTTAACTTCTCACCTCCCTCAACAACATTTATTCTAGCCCCTCCATGATTCAGAATAGGGTTTGAAGTAACATTCGGTGGTGGTGCAAAGTTAATCGCCTTGGAGTCTATCAAATCCTGAACTTTATGCTGTAGCGCCCTGCACTTCTCAGTTGAGTGCCTGGGTGCCCCTGAATGGAATGCGCATCTAGCATTGGCATCATACCCCACCGGAAGCTCTCCAGGTGGTGGTGGTGCTAGTGTCCTTAGTTGTATCAAGTTCAGGTCCAACAATCTCTACAGCAATGCAGTGTATGTCATGGGGATTGCCTCAAGCACCCTATTAGCAGGACGATTTTGTCTTGGCTGATAAGGTCTTTGTTGATAGTTGTTACGTTGTGGCTGTTGTTGTTGTTGTTGTTGTTGAGGTTTAGTCTGTACCTGCTGCACAGGACTGGAAAGGATAGTGACAGCTGCCACTTGCTCATATGATCTTCTATATCCTCGGCCCCGTCCTCGGCCAAACACAGCATTGGTTTCACCTTCCCTTCTTCTTGGAGGTCCGTTGAAAGCTTTTCTTACGCCACTCGAGCTGCTCGCACTTGTATCTTGAATCTTTCCCATCTTTAACAGAGTCTCGACCCTCTCTCCAGCTATTACTATATCATTGAACTTGGTAGCCGAACAAGACGCCAATATTTCGATAAACACCCCTTGCAATGTTCCTATGAACATATCAGCCATCTCATTCTCCATCAATGGTGGTTGCACTCTGGCAGCAAGCTGACGCCACCTTTGAGCATACTCTTTAAACCCCTCCTTAGCATTTTGAGACATGTTCTGCAATTGAGTGCGATTTGGAGCCATGTCCAAATTGTACTGGTATTGCTTCACGAAAGCCTCTGCCAAGTCCTTCCAGCTCTTAATGTTGACCCTACTTAGCTTCATATACCATTCCAAGGAAGCCCCCACCAGGCTGTCCTGGAAATAGTACATCCATAGCTTCTCATCTTCAGTATGGGCAGCAATCCTTCCCACAAAGGACTGGAGGTGAGTTTTTGGACACGCTGTGCCGTTGTACTTCTCAAAAGTCGGGACCTTGAACTTGTAAGGGATTCTAACCCCTGGCACCAAGCCCAAGTTAGTAATGTCGAACCCTAGAGAGCTCTGAGATTGAATGGCCCTGATCTGTTCAGCCATCTCTTCAAATTTTCTGTTCATTTCAGCCCCCTTGCCTTCCGCTTCGTCCAGCAACGTAAACTGTTCGTCTTGACCGTCCATCTGTACATTGTTCAGTCCATCATCGATAATGGTGACCCCTGGCTGTGCCATAGGGATCTCAACCTGACGGGCGCCCGCACCGTTATGATTACCTCCATCAGCAGTACCATTGTTCCTGGCTTAATTATTTTCAACAAACTCACGCAAACGTTCCTGATTCTGACCCATTCCTGTCATCAGGGTCATAAAATTGTCCATTCTGGTTCTCAAGTCAGCTAACTCAGCCTGCATTTGATCCATGACTCTTTCTCTGTTGACTCTGGTGGGATATCTGTGTACGATCGGCTGCTCTCGGACCTTCCTAGGAGCTATAGTGCCTGAAACGGCATAAACGTTAGAAACTGGAGAACTACCTGCAAAACAAACAAACACGTTATATGCATGCAATGTAACTGCTCATGTTTCCAGGTTTAGGCATTTATGTGCCCCAGTTTTGGTATTTGCTCCAGATAGCCACTTTGAGTATTAATTTTCAATCTTTCTCTTTTGAATAGTGTTCAGATCTTAGCAGTATCAAACAAACGAGTCTTGCATATTCAGAAATGGTAATTTGCATATTAGCATTGTATATCATGGACAACCCACTGTCGGCCTAAAGTTAGAGCACAAACAAAAATTCCCCGAAGGGTTACAAGTCATTACAAAAACAAAAGACGAAAGATAAAGCAAGACTCCTACAACAAGTCTGTAGGTAGTCTGAACAAAAATAAAGAAAACTAAACTAGAGACCCAAGTTCTTCTGCAGCCACCTCTGCTTTGCACAATCTTCTTAATGTTCTTGTTTGCTGCCTCTACCGCACCATTCATCTTTGGTCAGTAAGGAGACGAATTATGATGCTGAATCTGGAAGTCCCAGCACAACTCTGCTATCATATTGTTGTTCAAATTAGAACCATTGTCAGTAATGATTCTTTCGGGTACTCCGTATCTGCAAATAATGTCTCTTTTCAAAAATCTGGCTACCACTTGACGAGTGACTTTGGCATAAGATGTTGCTTCAACCCACTTGGTGAAGTAATCGATCGCAAGCAAGATGAAGCGATGACCATTTGAAGCAGTAGGCTCTATTTTTCGGATCATGTCAATGCCCCACATAGAAAATGGCCAAGGAGATGACATGACATTGAGCGGGCTTGGAGGAACATGCATTTTGTCTGCATAAATCTGGCACTTATGGCATTTACAGGCGTATGAACAACAGTTTGCATCCATTGTCATCCAATAATACCCCGATCTCAACAACTTCTTTGCCATAGCATGCCCTCCTGCATGAGTACCGAAAAATCCCTCGTGGACTTCCTGCATCAACAGGCTTGCTTCGTGTCTATCCACGCATCTGAGCAAAACCATATCGAAGTTCCTCTTGTACAAAACCCCGTCTGTATTCAAGAAGAAACTAGCAGCAAGTCGCCTCAAGGTTTTCTTGTCATTGGATGATGCCCCTGCTGGGTATTCTTGCTTTTCCAGGAAGAGCTTGATATCAAAGTACCAAGGTTTCTCATCAGACACGGCGTCTACAGAGAAAGCATGAGCTGGTGCGTCAAGCCTGGAAATGTCAATTCTGGGCACATATTCCAACTCAAGACTTTGATAGACGAAGAAAGAGTATCCAATGCATCGGCAAATTGATTCTCATCGCGTGGTATGTACTGCAGCTTAACTGTAGCGAAGAACGTTAGTAGTTTTCTGGCATAATCCCTATAAGGAATTAAATGTTCTTGATGCGTATACCACTTGTCAGTAATCTGACTGATAACGAGGGCTGAATCTCAGAATATATCGAGGGTCTTAATCCGAAGATTAATATCCTCCTCTATTCCCATTATGCACGCCTCGTATTCCGCTTTATTGTTGGTGCAGCCAAAAGTGATTAAGGCAGCGAAGGGAAAGTGAACACCTTCAGGAGTGATAAGAATGGAACCAACTCCACGTCCGTTGATATTGACTGCCCCATCAAACATCAACTTCCATTTGGATTCAGGGTCTGGCCCCTCCTCCGGAAGTGATTCCTCGCAATCGTTTTCTTTGAGGTACATGATGTCCTCATCAGGGAAATCAAACTTCATTGGCTGATAGTCATATTCAAGAGGTTGTTGTGCAAGATAATCTGACAATACACTTCCTTTGATGGCTTTCTGGGAAGTATATTGTATGTCATATTCTGTTAAAATCATTTTCCACCTAGCAACCCTTCCGGTTAACGCTGGTTTCTCAAAGATGTACTTGACAGGATCCATTTTGGAAATTAGAAGTGTGGTATGAGTCAACATATACTGTCTCAATCGGCGAGCAGTACATACCAAAGCGCAGCAAGTTTTCTCGAGCAGTGAGTAACGGGATTCACAGTCAGTAAACTTTTTTCTAAGGTAATAAATAGCGTACTCTTTTCGACGAGACTCGTCATGTTGGCCTAGAACACACCCCATCGACCCTTCTAACACAATCAAGTATATGATAAGCGACCGTCCTAGAACTGGAGGCATTAGAATCGGAGGTGTCTGCAAATATTCTTTTATCTTATCAAAGGCTCTTTGACAGTCCTCATTCCACCTGATTTTTTGCTCTTTTCTTAGCAATTTGAATATTGACTCGCACATGGCAGTTAGATGAGATATGAACCATGAAATGTAGTTCAACCTCCCTAAAAACCCGCGCACTTCTTTTTATGTCTTCGGTGCAGGCATATCTTGTATTGCTTTTACTTTTGCAGGATCCACCTCGATTCCTTTCTGACAAACAATGAAACCCAGCAATTTTCTGGAACGCACTCCGAAAGTGCACTTGTTTGGATTCAACCTCAGCTTATGCTTTATCAGTCTGTCAAACAGCTTCTTGAGATTGACCAGATGCTCTTCTTCGTCTCGGGACTTGGCAAACATATCGTCCACATAGCACTCTATCTCCTTGTGTATCATGTCGTGGAACAATGTGACCATAGCCCGCTGATACGTTGCCCCGGCGTTCTTCAAACCAAAGGGCATAACCTTGTAGCAGAATGTACCCCACTGGGTAATGAACGTTGTTTGCTCCATGTCTTCCGGTGCCATATTAATCTGATTATACCCGGAGAAGCCATCCATGAAGGAAAATACCGAGAATTAAGCAGTGTTATCTACCAGCACATCAATGTGAGGTAATGGAATGTCATCCTTCGGACTCGCTCTGTTTAGATCCCGATAATTAACGCACATCCGGACTTTGCCGTCCTACTTTGGTACAGGTACAATGTTAGCTACCCAAGGTGGGTAACTAGTTACGGCAAGGAATCCGGAATCCCACTGTTTTTGAACCTCCTCCTTGATCTTCATCGCCATGTCAGGACGAGTTCTTCTCAACTTCTGCTTTACCGAAGGACAGTCTTCTCTCAATGGTATCTTATGCACAACAATATCAGTATCCAACTCTGGCATATCTTGATATGACCAGGCGAAGATATCCACATATTCACGCAGCATACCAATCAACTCTTTCTTTACCTCGGCCTGCAGACTGGCCTCAATCTTGATCTCTTTCTTCACATCTTCAGTGTCGATGTTGATGATCTCTATTTCTTCCTGATGAGGCTGAATGACTCGTACCTCTTGCTTCAACAACCTGACCAATTCTTCGGGGAGTTCACAATCTTCCTCAACCCCTTCATCAGCTTGGTAGATAGGATTGTCAAAGTCATGCGTGGTCATAGCAGGAATCAAAAGAGACGCAAACACACAAAAAACAAAATGGAAAAACTCATTGCCATTTTTTATTTTTTTGTGAAAAATTTAAAACGAAAGAAAGAGAACACAATTTTTCTGAAAAATGTCCTTTATTTCATGGTAAAATAAATGCATTCAAAGCATGGTGGCCCTACAATGGATCCTTGCACCTTGGGCAGAGTGCAGGATTGACAATGCAGCATGATAAAAAGGAAACAAATAAATTACTCTGATTGCCAGGTAACTTGGACGACGTCTTCAGCAGACCATTTCTTGAGCTCCTCTCAGGGTACACACGGATGAATCCAGTTGTCTCAGTTGCAGTCACTATCTCCATCTTCGCTTGTTGCACAGACATGGTTGCGGTCGAGCATCCCCGCGCTTGTGAAGGTAATATCTTTACCACTTGGAGGCCAATTGGACCCATCAGGTTGATAACCAGGCCCAAACTTGTCATCTTTCTTCTCTAATTCCAGCAATTTTCCCCAGCCTTGGGCACTTCCCGACTGAACCACCTCCTTAGCCTGCTTGTAGGAGTGAATGGAGGTACTTTCTTTCTCATTTCTCCTCTCTACCGGAGTCAAAATGCTGACATTAACCGCTTCGAAGGCCTGACACAGCGTTTCATGGATCTCTCCATCCATCTCCACATATGTGAAAGTTGATAGGTGGCTCACAAAGATGTCTTCCTCTCCGCACACAGTGATTACTTGGCCATCCACCACGTACTTTAACTTTTGATGCAAAGTGGAAGTTACTGCTCCGACAGCGTGAATCCAAGGACGTCCCAACAAGCAGCTATACGCAGGCTGAATGTCCATGACGTAGAAGGTGCTCTTGAATACTTGAGACCCTATTTTCATAGGTAACTCAACTTCTCCGAACACTGACCTTCTGGACCCATCAAAAGCTTTGACTATCAAATCACTGGGTCGCAGGACGATACCATCGATATTCAACTTCATTAAGGCTTTCTTCGGCAACACATTAAGAGAAGAGCCTGTGTCAACCAGGACATGCGACAAAACAGCCCCCTTACACTCCATAGTAATATGCAGTGCTTTGTTATGGTTACGTCCCTCTGAAGTAAGGTATCTATATGTGAAGCCTAGCCCGTGGCTTGCATTCACACTGCCCACTACAGCTTCCAGTTGATTCACAATTATTTCTTGAGGAACGTATGCCATCTGCAACACTTTGAGCAAGGCTTCTCTGTGTGCTGGAGAACACATCAGCAAAGACAGAATTGATATTTTGGACGGCGTCTGGTTCAACTGTTCAACCACCTTGCAGTCACTCTTCTTTATTATTCGCATAAATTCCTGTACTTCTTTCTCAAAGGTACCCTGTCCAGCAGCAGGAATTGTCGTTTCTTCAGTTGCTGTCTATTTTCCTTTAGCCTTTGCCGCAACCTCGGCCTCAGGATCTCCTCTCAGAACTAGGGGAGCGAAAAGACGACCACTTCTCGTAAAACCTCCAACACCTCCGACGTTCACTACAGTCGGGTCGATTGTTACTGACTTACTCTCTACCTTTTTCCCTTCCATGTACACATCTGAGTCGTAATGCCACGGGATGGCTTTATCATCAGTATAAGGAACAGGCCCAGGAACAGTGATAGTAACAGGACTGACTTCAGGAGCATAAATGGTCACAGGTTCTCTTCTAGCAGGCATCTCAGCTGGATCATAGAAGATGGTTATAATGGATACACAATCACTTTCATTATCAACTTTATCAAACTGCAATGACCATCAATCAATCAGATTCTGCAATCCCACATTCAGGCCCTCACAACCGTTCACTGAATTCAAACAGTCTTCACAATAAGAACCGCATCCCGGAAACACTTGTCCTTTTAACAGCCTTTCTTTCACCACCAACAGTGGAGTCTTCACTTCTTCTATGTTCAGAATCAAACTTAACTTCTCACCTTCCTCAACAGCATTTATTCTAGCCCCTCCATGATTCAGAATAGGGTTTGTAGTAACATTCGGTGGTGGTGCAAAGTTAATCGCCTTGGAGTCTATCAAATCCTGAACTTTATGCTATAGCGCCCTGCACTTCTCAGTTGAGTGCCTGGGTGCCCCTGAATGGAATGCGCATCTAGCATTGGCATCATACCCCACCGGAAGCTCTCCAGGTGGTGGTGGTGCTAGTGTCCTTAGTTGTATCAAGTTCAGGTCCAACAATCTCTACAGCAATGCAGTGTATGTCATGGGGATTGCCTCAAGCACCCTTTTAGCAGGACGATTTTGTCTTGGCTGATAAGGTCTTTGTTGATAGTTGTTACGTTGTGGCTGCTATTGTTGTTGTTGTTGAGGTTTAGTCTGTACCTGCTGCACAGGACTGGAAAGGATAGTGACAGCTGCCACTTGCTCATATGATCTTCTATATCCTCGGCCCCGTCCTCGGCCAAACACAGCATTGGTTTCACCTTCCCTTCTTCTTGGAGGTCCGTTGAAAGCTTTTCTTACGCCACTCGAGCTGCTCGCACTTGTATCTTGAATCTTTCCCATCTTTCACAGAGTCTCGACCCTCTCTCCAGCTATTACTATATCATTGAACTTGGTAGCCGAACAAGACGCCAATATTTCGATAAACACCCCTTGAAATGTTCCTATGAACATATCAGCCATCTCATTCTCCATCAATGGTGGTTGCACTCTGGCAGCAAGCTGACGCCACCTTTGAGCATACTCTTTAAACGCCTCCTTAGCATTTTGAGACATGTTCTGCAATTGAGTGCGATTTGGAGCCATGTCCAAATTGTACTGGTATTGCTTCACGAAAGCCTCTGCCAAGTCCTTCCAGCTCTTAATGTTGACCCTACTTAGCTTCATATACCATTCCAAGGAAGCCCCCACCAGGCTGTCCTAGAAATAGTACATCCATAGCTTCTCATCTTCAGTATGGGCAGCAATCCTTCCCACAAAGGACTGGAGGTGAGTTTTTGGACACGTTGTGCCGTTGTACTTCTCAAAAGTCGGGACCTTGAACTTGTAAGGGATTCTAACCCCTGGCACCAAGCCCAAGTTAGTAATGTCGAACCCTAGAGAGTTCTGGGATTGAATGGCCCTGATCTGTTCAGCCATCTCTTCAAATTTTCTGTTCATTTCAGCCCCCTTGCCTTCCGCTTCGTCCAGCAACGTAAATTGTTCGTCTTGACCGTCCATCTGTACATTGTTCAGTCCATCATCGATAATGGTGACCCCTGGCTGTGCCATAGGGATCTCAACCTGACGGGCGCCCGCACCGTTACGATTACCTCCATCAGCAGTACCATTGTTCCTGGCTTAATTATTTTCAACAAACTCACGCAAATGTTCCTGATTCTGACCCATTCCTGTCATCAGGGTCATAAAATTGTCCATTCTGGTTCTCAAGTCAGCTAACTCAGCCTGCATTTGATCCATGACTCTTTCTCTGTTGACTCTGGTGGGATATCTGTGTACGATCGGCTGCTCTCGGACCTTCCTAGGAGCTATATTGCCTGAAACGACATAAACGTTAGAAACTGGAGAACTACCTGCAAAACAAACAAACACGTTATATGCATGCAATGTAACTGCTCATGTTTCCAGGTTTAGGCATTTATGTGCCCCAGTTCTGGTATTTGCTCCAGATAGCCACTTTGAGTATTAATTTTCAATCTTTCTCTTTTGAATATTGTTCAGATCTTAGCAGTATCAAACAAACGAGTCTTGCATATTCAGAAATGGTAATTTGCATATTAGCACTGTATATCATGGACAACCCACTGTCGGCCTAAAGTTAGAGCACAAACAAAAATTCCCCGAAGGGTTACAAGTCATTACAAAAACAAAAGACGAAAGATAAAGCAAGACTCCTACAACAAGTCTGTAGGTAGTCTGAACAAAAATAAAGAAAACTAAACTAGAGACCCAAGTTCTTCTGCAGCCACCTCTGCTTTGTTCTTCTTCACGCCTGCTCTCAGCTTGAGCTCTTCAATCTCTTTCAGTGCCTCATCCAAGGCTATCTGGCTTTGTGCCAACTGCTGAGTCTTTTCCCATCGTATGTGTAACACGGTGGGAGAACTGACTTTAGTTAAATGTTGCGGATAGCAAGAGTCGCCACCGACTTTTATTTTATCCAAAAGGAAAGGGCATAAAAGAACAGGAAAGACCTTAAAAAAATTTTGAGTTCGAGGGGTAGGTTATACAAAGGGAAGGTGTTAGCACCCTTTATATCCATGGTTATCCATGGGCTCTTAGTTACTTAGCTCACTTTAAATTGTTTTGAGAAAGTGTAGTGTGTGATTGAAAATTTTCTAAGTACTTTATAATGATCCTTGTATGGATATATATAAAGACTTTGTTTTGAAAATTTATTTGAAGTGTGTGGTGTAAAGTGTATTTTGAAAAGTGAGCAAGTACTTAAGAGGAACCTACCCTATGTTAGATCTTTATTGTTCTTATATGTTCTTTCAATGGTAAGACTAACCCTATTATTAAGGAATAGGTAGTCATTACCTTGGATGTTATAAGGGACATGTGAAGGGACATCTATGTTTAGGCAACTGTAAGGTGTCTTAGCAATACGAAGGGACTTATCATCTTTTATTCGAAGGGACAAGATCATTTACCGTAGGAAACATCGAAGGGACTTGATCTTATAATCCTAAAAGGGACTTGATGATAATTTATGAAAAGGGACTTTGCTTTAAGACACCTTACTTGACCTTGTAATTAGGCAACATGAGGAATAACCTTAGAAAATGTAGGATGGCGATCAAAGATCGACTTATGTGTGTGAGTGTTCATATTCATATTTATCTTATTAAATAAGTCATTCTAAATTAATTTTAAATCACAAACATGTTATCACTCCCTACAGTTACTAACCATGGCAAGAATATTTATCAATAGTAAAAATAAGAACAATAAAAAACTAAGGCTATTACAAGGCTTTCGCAATTACATTATAATATAAACAATAAATAAATATAATAAAGAAATTATAATTAAAATGGTTAGTAATAGAATAATTATAAGAGAAAGAGGTTAGCACAAAAATACAAAAAATATATACAAGTTAAGAGAATATTTTTAAATTATATAAGCAATTTTAAAGAATTTTTAAAAGAAAATAAGATAATGAGAATAATAATAAGCCATGTAATAATTATTTACAAAAACATGATTAATTATTTAATTATATATTAGAAAAAAATTAATTAAGTTTAATATTTAAAGTTAAATAAAATAATTAAGGTGAGAAATTAGGGTTAGAAATTAGGGTTACATATTTTAGAAAATATAATTAGGGTTTACATATTTAGTTAAAATATTAAGTGGTTTATTTACAAAAATAAATATATAATAATAATATATACATAAACAAAATATATATTGCAAAAAATAAAATACAAAGTTTTTTTATTTTTATTTTTTATAAGAATTATTATACTATTATTTTGAAAGGAATTTAATTTATGATATAATATATAATTAAATAAAGAAAAGAGAAGAAAATAGAAAAATTAGGTTAAAAAATAATGGGGAGGCCTGGATTTGAACCCAGGACCTCCCCTGTACCTGCAAAGGGGATTACCATTGGGCTGCGCACGCAGCTGGTGACCTAGAATCATCAAACAAACATTATATGATAAATTAAGTGAAATAGTTGAAAAAAAGATAAAAATTGCTGAGGGCTGGACTCGAACCCACGCCCTGATGTCCATAACCATCAACACCAAACCAACTGAGCCACACGCATTAGCTGAAATAAAATAAAGACGAATTCTAAAAATATTAAATCTAAAACTCAAATTTTCAGATGGCGCCAAGGCTTCATCTTCTTCCTCTGAAATTCGCAGGTTTTCCTGCGAATTCTCTTGCGATTTTTCCTGCGTGTTCAAACCTGCGATTTCTCAAACACCAAGCAAACAGTGAAATTTCTTCAAATTGATTAATGCAATATGATCCTTGAGGTTCATACAAGCTAACCATGTCCTCTAAACTAATTTATATTTGGTAAATCATAAAACCCTAAATGAGGTCCATAAACCCTAGCTATGGTCGAATTAGTTTTAGGCAGTGAAACTCCAATCCATTGATCCAGATATGATCTAAATCTTATCACAAACAAGAAAATAACATCAAAAATCATTAACAATGCATGAATAATTGGAATAAAAAATTTGAAAACTCAAGCAAATGTTGATTCGGTTTGTACGATTCATGGTGTTTTGAATGCAAATGATGATCAAGAACGACTCAAGGATGTTCAATAAACATGTTTCCACCTTCAAAACTCTTTGGAATGGCCTCTATCAACGAATCCGAATAAAGCTTTTTTGTGTGAATTTTGAAGTTTGCAATGTGTTCTTGAGGCTGCCAATTCGTCCCCTTGTGCTTGCAGTGTGCTCATGTATATATAAGGATGTAATTAGGTCAAAAAGAATGGGCTTTGTATCATGAAAATTGATTGCTTGATTATGAATAAATCTCTCATTCAAAAATGTCAAAAAATCCAATATATTCTTACTATCTTGGTCTAGCACGAATTTGGATGTGAACAATTAGTCTTGAATGGTGTTTATGACCTTCTAGAATCATAATCTCTTCCAAATATATGATTTTATTTTATTTTAATTTAATTGGTATTTTAATGAATAAAATTCAAATAAATACCAAATAAAATATGAAAAATCAGATAAAGCATGGGTTGGGTCGTGCTTGATGATATTATAAAGATTGGATGGCAATTTGGTGGGCTCATTTAGCAAAAATTGGTTTTAAGGCCTCATTTGCTTCATAAACTTCCCAAATATTTCTCAACTTTGCAAGGGCACAAATCCTTCAATTTTAATGCTATGCAGGTGTTATTGGACATTTTGGAAAGCTTAAAGATTCCTATAACCAACCTCTTTGGTCTCATGTCTATATCTTTTACCATTCTCAAGTTATGCTCTTTGGAAGATGTTGACTTTTTGTTGACTTTTAAAAGGGCCTATAATGTCTTAGCTCATACCTTCCAAATGAAGCATTTTTGGGCTTGGCTTGTGAGACACAAAGTTGTAGAGAATTCAATTTCCTTCAAAATGAGCTTTGGATGGAAAAATTTTGATGAAGCATGTGAAAGTTATGTCTGGTCAAAGTTCAGTTGACTTTTCCTGTGAAAACCCTAATTTAGAAACTCCTGATTCTTGATGATCTGAAATCTCCTTGATGAATCACGATCAACCCTTGATCAAATGATGAATTTTACTTCATATAATTGATGTTGGCAAAAAATCATGAAGTTTGACTTTGGTTTGACCACAGTTGACCTCAGTTTGACTGCCTTGACTGATTTTAACTTATATGATCATCTGACTGAGCAAATCTTTTGGGAAAGTCTTGAAACTTGACATGGGGATTCTTGAACACATATAGGATTCTATGAATCTCACTTGAAGCCTTGGAAGTCCATTTAGCCTGATGAAAGTCAAAAACCCTAGTTTAGGATGCCTTGCTTAGGAGGATGCATTGTCTGAGGGAATTGCCAAACTTTCTGACTAATTGTGAATCTTGTGAACCTTGTGAACCTCATGAGATGTCTTGTGAACCTCTTAGTACACAATTTCTTGTCTTGGGGAGGGCAAATTTTGGGGTGCAACAGTATGTTGTGGACTTGCTCCACTTCTTCCTTCTTGAAGGCCATTTGTACCTCGAAAAACTCTTCTTTCTCTTTAAACTTCTTATGCTCCTGTTCCCTTTGGCCTTGCAACCAAACAATGGACTGGCGAGCTTCTTTAAGAGTTTTCAAAGTCTTTTTGCGCTTCGCTTCTCTTTTTGCCTCCATCAGACCCAACCTCTGAAAGTGAGCTTCTCTTCCGGCAAACTCTTTCTCTTTGGCTTCCAATGAGGCTTGCATCTTCTGTAGCTTTCCCTCTGCTTCTTTCCTGGCCTGGTTGGCAAGATGGTACGATTGACCATTTCAGCATTCTCCACTCGAACTTCGTGCAGCTGAGCTTCCAATTTCTTATACTCTTCAAGGGAGATAGTACTCTGACATGGCACTTCCTTAGGATATAATGGAGCTTCTACTGAAAATGGCATGAGAACTTCTTCTACCCGTTTTTGCAACCATGTAGAAAAAAAAGGATATGTCTTGGGATCTACTCTGCCAAAGTCTTTCTTACCTTTCCTCATCATATGAGCCCAAGCCTGGGATGCTTGTAGAACTAACTCATTGTTTCCCTCCACAGGGAAGCACAAAGACTCAGCAAATTCTTCCATATCTGGTGGATCTTTCAGAGGATAGCCAAATTTCTTTCTGGCTAGTGTTGGATGATAACTGATCACACCCTTCCTTCCTAGCAAAGGCACTCCAGAAAATCTTCCACAACTGACCAACAACTCTTTTTCCAACAGATCTCTGTCATATCCCCAAGCTATATCTTCAGAAGTTAGCCCCATTAGTCTTCTAGACCATCTCCATTCATCCCTCATTTCCTTGAAAGCACCTGATTTTGGCAATTGTCTGGAAAACCACTCAGCAAACAATGAAGCACAACAGCCCACTTGTCCACCTCTACCTTTCTCATTCCGGTAATGAACGTTGTAGTAGAAATCTCCCAATAGAGTTGGCACAGGATTTCCTTTAGCAAAGATAGAGATCACTTCCAAGCTTGCAAATTCCTTCTCTCCCGGGAACAAGCTAGACCCATACTCCATCAAAGCCAGCACAGCACCAAGATCTCCCCATTTACCCTTTTTGGCATACTCTTCAGCCTCTGGTATAAGCACACTCCAAGGGAGTCCTCTTCCTTCACTGTCCTTCAGAGCCTTCTTGACTGTAGCAATTGGAAAACGACATACTTTGGCTATGTCTTCTTCCTTAAGAACCACCTCAGACCCATAGAAAGGCAAGGTATCTCTGACTGGAACACCTAAAATGCTGGAAATCTCCTCCAAGGTAGGAGCCAAGATGTAATCTGGAAACACAAAGCACCGCAGCAAGGGATCATAAAACTGAAGCAAGGTGTGCAAGTTGTCCTTCTGGTCTGCAATAGGTTTGTCCATGTACCTCAATATCTGACCATACCTCTTCCTGAAATTCCCCAAGACCTGGCCATTCATCAGCCCTGCTAATTTCTAAAAACTCCTGACTTCAGGTTGAAGAAAAGTATAGTGAACATTCTTTTTCCTTGTAATTCTCTTAACTTCTACCATCTGGAGAACTCAAGATTACCAGAACTGGGTGCTAACTATGGATAATAACCTGAAAAATGGAAACATAAACAGTTAATGCAAGAATGAAGCAATGCAAATGCAATGCAGGCATATGATCAATCTGGGACCATCTGTATACTTGACACTGAATATAAGGACCCTCTGATCAACTGTAAACCAAGATCCTCTGAGTCAAAACCCTCTGATAGAAATTCTCAGAACCATAGTACCAAGAAAGCCAGAACACCAGAACCATAGGACCAAAATCATAACAAGGACCACTGATAATGAGGGTATGTAGAGGCCAAGGATTCCTGCAAACCTGTAAACCCCTCCCAATCTCACTGGTATGCTCCGGGTCAAACATCACGGACTCTCAAAGCCGAATAGCAATAATACTTTCACCATTTCCGAGAAATGGCTCATGACCAGATCAGGGAATCGGTTTGGCATTATATACTACGCAGGGAGGCCTCAGCTGAGTCCGGGAAACAAGGTCATCTTATGTAAGTCCCAGGTGGGCCCTTGGATGCGAATGGGTTTGCCACAAAATATGGTCTGCCATTGTCATCACTAGAGAGGGATGTTTCTACAAGGTTCTCAATGATCGGTCCCCAGATGCACATAACTATTAAGGTTATGAAATGAAAGAGGAAGATCCCCAAATAAAAGCATTCCCAAGTGTAAACACCCCAAATTTTCCCTCACTAAGTTCACACCATGGCTTGTGATCTTTACATTTGCATAGATTCAATCATAGCATCTCATATTGCATTTTTGCTTCACTACATTGGTTCAAAGTCATCTGCATCTAGGGTGTGTGATCTGGGCAATCCATGAGCTATTTGAGCCATTCCAAATGACTTCACTCATCTCAAGAGGGTCCATGTATGTTCAAGCATCATATTATACCCTCCCAAGATCAAGAAAGGCAGAAAATCACAAGAACTGAGAAAGGCATGGAAGCATAGCCAAGTTTAACTACACAGATGATCTAAAATTAGGGTTTTGGTTTCAGAGGCCATAACTCCAATTTTTTTGGTCATTATTGTTTCTATTGGTCTCTATATGTTATGAGGATCATGCATACCAATTTTCATAAAGAAATTCAATGGGGAAGGCATCTGATCAATAGATGACTTCTTGAACAAGTCAGTATAAAATCAGGGCATATGAGGCCCCCAATCATCCAACCAAAGGGTCTTCTCCATCATTTTTGGTGTATATGGTCTTTATTTGATCTTAGAAGAAGTTGGAAGTTCACAAAATTGAAGAATTTTAAGCCATTTGCAAAGTTGCCATTTTGGGAAAGTGACTTGTAATGCAAAATTACCATTTTGGGAAAGTTTTTCAACCTCCTCTTTTTGATTTAAAAATGCTTCAAATGAAAAATTCTTGGTCATTAAAGTTGTAGATTGGATCATTCCCTTTTCAAAAAGTACAATAACTTGATCTAATTCATCATAGAACTCAAGTTATGGCCTTGCAAAGTTGGGAAAAATCACAAAATTTCACTTATGTACCAAAGAGGGAAACTTGCAAAAACTTATACCAAGACAATTTGTGACCTCTAATTGACTTCTAACCATTACACAAACATAGTACATGACCTATAATTCAGAATTGCCCAAAGAATTGCATCATTCCATGCCTTGAACACAAGAAATTACAAAAGGGCCAAAGCTTCTCATAATTGCAAAACATCACACAAACTTCATCCCACTTGCTGCATTGCCTCAAGACTGATTCTATAGACCTCCCTAAAGCCAGCTGCGCGGGACACCCCATTGTCCTTGGCCTGCCATGAGCCCATACCTCCAAAGACAACTTTGTGGACTTTATGCAAAATGAGCCATACCAATCACACTGCTCCACAACAACTCTCTGACCTATCAAGGATTGATATGTGGACCTCAAGCAACTCAACACATAACACAACACAAGTTGAAACCTCAGAATCCTCAGCATAGCCAAAATCACTCCAACATGCAAAAGCTTTTGAATTTCATAACTCAGCCAACAAATCTCCAAACTTTTTCCACCATTTAACTCCACAATCATCACTGATCATTCCCCACCCTTCATTTTGCCTTGAAACACACCATATCAAAAACACGATTTTCACATTTCTTGAACTGAGCTTCAGCCAACTTCACATAGAGGCCATATAAACTCCAACCAAGCATTGCAAACTCTTCAGGGGGATCATTGAAGTTGATTTGAAGCAAAGAAGCAGCCAGCCAGTGCCATTTTCGAAAGCATCCGTTCAGGTATCACCAAGAACATTTTTTCCAGAAATGATTTCTTAAGTTCTGAGACTGTTCTCCATGCTTCACTGATCACACTGCACCTTTTGGTTTTGAAAATGATTCAGTTTTGATCTTTTATGAAGCTTTTGAAATTTCTGAAAGATTTTCCGTTTTGCTTCAAATCTCATTGTTCATGTGAAATAAATGTTGTTTGATGGCTGAATCTTGTTTAGAATGGGGTGGGGATCATTTCTGGAGAGTTTGGTGGTTTGATTTTACGGATTGAGTGAGTTAGCTAGTTTGAGTGGCCGGAGAAGATGACCGGAACACTGTTCCGGTCACCTGAAAGTCCTTAGGTCATAATTAGGGTTAGCTGAGTAATTAGGCTGAGTTTAAATTCTGGCCATTAAATCTTAGGGTTAGCGCGTTTTCGAAAGGTCCAGATTAGATCACTTAACCCTAATTTCCAATTAATTAAATTAATCAGATAATTAAGCCAGTTTGAATCTCCACCATTGGATCTGGCGCGCAGTGAACTCCCTCCCTTTTTTATTTAAACCTGGAGCACTGGATCAGCATACTTCCATTTAAACTCATTTTTATTTCATTTTTATTCATTTATTTTGCATCATTTATTTAAAATAGTTAGAAAATATTAAAAATATTTTCCTTTTGCATTTTCATTTCAAATATTTTTTTCAACCAGATAACATTTTTATTTTAATTTTTTGCATAAAATTTGTATTTTTAAAACATTTAAGTGTTTATTTTAATTAATTAATGGAAATTAATTAATTAAAATACCATTTAAGTTTCTAAAAATCACCAAAAAAATCACATTGCATCTTGACACATTTAGAGACATTATCAAACCATTCATACAAATTTCTTTTTGGTTCTTGATCCATTTTGACATTTTCTTTGGATTTAGGGTTCTTAAAATCAACATTTTTGACCCTAACATAGAAAAATCCTTTATGCCTAACCATGAAGAGTTTGATAATGGTTCTTTTTGCATTGCATTCCACATAACATGTAGTTTCTAGGATAATATTGGCATGAATTTATCTTTCATTTTTGATTTGTTTTGCATTTTTCCTTGAGAGGTACCTTAAAACCTTAGATAACTTAGGAAAATCATAACTTCCTTAGGGTTAAGAGTTAGGTCTCCTCCTTTGGGGTGTGATATCATATGGGTCTAGGGTAACTTTGATTCCATTTTCAATATTTTATCATGTCATTTGCTTCTGATTTTGAGTTTTGCATTGCATATTGTATGTAAACCCTAATTTTTGTCTTCATTTACATCCATCTTGCATAAGCTTGCATACATGAACTTGCCATGACATTTTATGCATCCACATGACATATAAAACATCTTAGGACATATTGAAATCATGTTTGATCATTGCATCATCCATTTTCTATACTTTTGCTTTCATTTCATGTCATATGCATTCATGAACTTTCATGGTTCTTACTTGTCTCATTTGCATTCCCATCTTTTGTATGATCATCCACATCTCTTGGTTTCCTTTCATACGATCTCATAGCATCATTTGAATCATGATTATGCTTCTGACTTTGGTTTTCATCTTTGCATTTCATCTCATTTTCATTTCATTTCATTTCTTGTTGCTAACTTTTCAGGTGGTAAGTGTTTGAGAAGTGAATTTGCCTTCACTTCTCATAATCTCTTCTCATCCCCTTTATGCATCCATTACTACATTTTACTTGTGAATTAGAGTGAGCTTGCTCATTCATGCTCCTTACTCACCTTCTTTCTTCAAGCAACTTATCTTCTTAAGTGAAGTAAGTTGTCCTGCTTCTTCTGCTTCTCCTCCTTTCATCTGCTTCTTCCTTGGTGGATTTTCTCTTGAAGATCTTCTTGCAAGCTTCATAAACCCTAGGAAAACCCAAGCATGATCACAATTAGGGTTTGATTAGTCCCCCCATTAGTTTTACCTTTGTGTCATCTTTGAGTCTTCTCTTCTCATCTCTTAATCAAGGACTAAACCTTAAAGTTTTTAAGGCTTTGTGATTAAGCTTATGCCTGCATCCTTCTAGTAGGATGGAGTGTATAACTTTAATCCTAAGTGTTAAATCCTTAATGTGTTTAAATCCTTTAATCAATCCACCTAAAAATCACTAAGACATCAAGCTTGTAACTTGGGCCTTGCATTAGGGTTCTAATTCTTCCTTAATTGGTTAAGAAAGACTAACCCTAGTGTTAATGGACAAGTCCCCCTCAAGTTGTCTTACAAACCATAAAATCCACTTCTTAATCTTACCATTAACTAAAATCCACTCTAATAAAGGCTTTGTTTTGTCATGAGTTTAATCCCTAATCATGGATTAAGTTGAGGAGTCTTCCTTAGCTTAAATGTTCTCATCTATTATCCTTCTATTAGGATGGTGTAATGAGTCCATTCAATCCTTGATTATGGCTTAAACTCATTACTTAACACTTAACAAAAACCACCAAAACATCTAAATAATAACAAAGTAGGTTAATTATCTTAATCCTACATCATGGTGATTAAGTGTGAGGTGTTTACTTCATACTTAAGGTATTCTCATTACCCCTGATCAGAGGGAGGATGTGATGAGTTTACTAACCATTGGTTTAGGCTTAAGCTCATTTTCTTATGACAAACCCCAAAGGCAATAAAATATTGAAAACTCAAAAACAAACAATAATCGTCTCCTCCGGGATTCTTTTCTCACCTTGCTCACTCACAAACGAGAACTTGCTTCTTCCGTCTAATGCAAGACAGTTTGCACCTGAGCCAGACAGGTCATACACTTGAGCATAGACAAGGAAGCAGTTCACAAGTCAATTCATCTTTCAGTCTCTTTGAGTCGAACTACGGTGTTCTAACTTCCTCATTGCACGAGAGGATACGTAGGAATAACTTAACAGTTATCGAACAAAAGTCTCTGTATATTCCCCCTCTTCCAGCATTATTCTTTAAGCCTCATAGTCTTGAGCTTTGCACTCTTTCCTTACACTGACACTCTTATATTTCACTTCACATATCCTTTGCACTGACACTTGCATTCTTTTTCAGCTTTGTTACACAAAATAGCACTGACACTACCCCTTTAAACACAAACTTTCAAGCGTGGATCCCGTCGAGTACGGTGGACAATCTGGGTGCTAATACCTTCCCAGGTTGTAACCAACCCCCTTTCTCAGTTTCTCTGGTTCACGACCATCTTATCCATCTTTTATTAGGTCTATGCAGCATTACCTTTCCTTCGGGGGAAAAATGCCTAGCTGGCGACTCTATTCTTTCTTCTCTTTCGCCGACCGTTCGCACTTGTACCGGGATGCAAATCTTTGGGAGCGACAGCTTGGCGACTCTGCTGGGGACCCTTATATTGCAACCAGGGCTTCTGGTTCTTTTTGTGGGTTCCTCCTAGCGCTTGTTTTGCTTTATTTACTGCTTTATGTACAACTTCATTTATTGCTTTCTTTACAGTTTTGCATACTTCATACTGTCATTTGCTGGATCTGGTTTGCTGTTTTGGTGGGTGGGGTTCCATTGAGAGTTTAAGGTCCTATACCTGGGACCTGAGTGACACCTAGGCTAGAGTGGTTCATGTTCTTTCCCATTCCATTTCGGTCTGGTGCGGGAATATGAAACACGGTTCAGATATGGGTTTCTTCTTGAGAACTCTGTGCTATAGATTTCCTGTAGTACTAGGGCTATCTGGGAAGCCTGCTAAGTATGGATGACCTTTGTTATGACCTTCAGAAGTTGAGGTGAATTAGAGGAGGATCTTTTATGGTTATTGTAAACACTGTACCTCCGGGTTAAAAGTGTTTACACTTCTCATAACTGATCCAAGTCTGAGGATCCTTGTTCTAAAACATTACCTGTGAGGGGGTTGGGCTGTTTACAGGTTTGCAGGAACCCTTGGACACATCATACCCTGTTACTGGTTTTGATTAAGAGTACCTCATTTTGGACAGTTCTTGTGATTAACCCTGGACATGTGACTCTTTATTTGAGTCCCCCACCCTGGTTACTGGATTTCTAAACCTTCATCTGGACTTTTGAACATACATGGGCCTTATATCAGGACAGATAATCAGATCCAGCTTGATCACAAACCTTTGCATATCATTTGCATATCTCATCATTGCATCATTTAACATTTGTTTATTTGCTTTTCAGGGTATCCATTTCATTGTATCTTGGTTTTGGTTTTGACCCCTTCTTCTGCATAGACCCCTGCTTCAGCTGCCTTCATCAGTTATCTGCTTCAGTTATCTCCATCCTCATCAGTCTGTCAGAGACTTACTTCCAGCTTCTCAGTTTGTGATCTTCATCAGCATTTGTCTACAACTTCTTCAGTAGCACTCATGACTACTCCCAGAAAGAGCAACATATCCTACCACTTTTTTGAGCATGTATTGACTGGTATCAGGAAAGTCCAGTCACTCATCACACCTGACCACATCCCACTGTTTAGAGAACACTATGGGGGTATCTTGGATATGGTTATGGACCTTGACCCTTCTCAGAGGAGCATGATCCACACATGCTTACAATTTTATGACCCTCCATTGAGATGCTTCACATTTCCAGACTTCCAGTTAGGGCCTCTGCTGGAAGAGTTTTCTTTATTGATTGGAGTACCTATCAGAGGTGGAATCCTCTTCAACCTAGAGATGACTGCTCCCAGGAATGAAGAGATAGCAAGGGCACTGTACATGGAGCCTGCCCTTATTGAGCAAAGTATGACAACAAAAGCTGGGATTCCTGGTTTGCATCTGGACTTCTTGATTTCTCAGGCCATCCTGAAGGCTTCATTGGGAGAGTGGAGGGCATTCTGTGCACTTTTAGCTCTCAGCATATATGGGGCTATACTATTTGCAGATGAACCAAAATTTGTCAGCAAGAATGCCATCCATTTGTTTCTTCCGAAGAACCCAGTACCTACACTGCTAGGAGATTTTTACTATTCCATTCATCAGAGGAATGAGAAACAAAGGGGGAAGTTGGTAATATGTTTTGTTCCTTTGTTTTACACCTGGATGCTCAGACACCTTCCTAAGTCAAATGCCTTCTTGAACCCACATCAGCAGAAAAAATGGGCCAAGAGGTTCATTGCCTTGACTTCAAATGATATCAGATGGTGCACCCAGAGCACCAAAGGCAAGGACATTATCACTAGTTGTGGACAATACCCAAATGTGCCTCTGATAATAGTGAAGGGTTGCATCAATTACAATCCTTTACTGTTTAAGAGATAACTGGGATATGCCTTGGTTCACCCTCCCAGGGGACAGGATTTAGCTGAGACCCTATATTGTGAAGTGCAACCTAATTCAGCTGTTGTCAGACAAGCATCCTGGGCTTGGGACAACATCCAGACGAAAGGAGTAGCTATTCTTGGAAGATGTAACAATGTTGCTTCATCTCAGTACTATGAATGGTCTCGTACTAGAGCTCAGAGTACCAGAATGCCTTTCACCTTGGAAGACATACCTGGACCATCCACAGTACAGCCTGCAGCAACACTTAGCCTGGAAGAATTTGAAAAGTTGAAGGAAAGGAATGAGCAGCTATCTCAAGCCTTGAAGAAGACTCCGTGGGAAAGGAGTGATGGTCGCCTGGACATTGAGAGATTGGAAAAGCTCAGTGTTGAGCATCTTGCCAAAATTGAGAAGACAGAGTATTACATAAGGAAGGCAAGGGATGGGGAACAGATATTGAAGAATGCCTGTAAAGAGGCCAAGATTCAAAAAGCTAGGGCTGAGCACTATCTGCAAGAGAGTCAGGCTAGGTGGGTCAGGATCACTGAAGCCCGTACACAAGAAGACCAGAAGACTCAAGCCAAGATTGAACAGCTGGAAGCCAATGATAGGAAGCAGCAGAAAGCTTTGGTGGCAACTTAGAAAGAGATATCAGAGTTGAAGCTCAGAGCAGGATTGAAGAGATCCAAAGACCAGGACAAACATAAGAAGCTGACCACTGCCATTGCCACCAGGAACCTCCTCATTAGGACCATTACAGAGCACCCAGCTGGTCCAGTGACTGAGGCACTCCTGAAGGAGGTCAGAGAAGATGAGTTTGGACTGGATGTCTGACTTTTTGCTTGTTGTTTGTTTCCATTTGATGTACTTTTCCTCTTTTGTTGTATTTTGACCCTCCAAGGGTATGTGTTGTAAAACAAACTATGTATTGTTTACCATTTGTAATATATTTTAGTTTGTTTTCATTTGGGTTTTTCTCAACAACATCAAGCATCTTCCTCGAGGTCTGGAAAGGTCAAAACCAAGAACCAAACCGGATACCTTGGAAAACAAATAAGCATATTGCATTGCATACTAACCTTGTTTTTGTTTTGTAGGTCTTGTTATATTTATTTGTTTTTAACTTTGTTGTGATCTCAAGAAACATTGCTCGTCGCCGAGTGTTCCCTGTCAACCGCATGCACCGGTACCCGACTCGTAACAACCTTCCTGACATTCAAGTGGAACAAGTACAGCAGGATCTGACTGAGGTCAGAAATCAGATGGCCAATGAGAGAGTGGAGATGAGAAATCAGATGTCTCAATTTATGGCAGTTGTAAACACCCCAAATTTGCCCTCACCCATTCACACAATGGCTTGTGATCTTTACATATTCATAGATTCAATCATAGCATCTAATACCACATTTTTGATTCACTGCATTAATTCAAAGTCATATGCATCTAGGGTTTGTGATCTGAGCCATCCCTGAGTCACTTGAGCCACTCCAAAGGTCTTCAATCATCTCAAGGGGTCCATGAATGTTCAAGCATCATATTGTATCCACACAAGGTCAAAGAAGTCAAAGAATCACAAGAACTGAGAAAGGCATGGAAGCAGAGCCAGGTTTAACTGCACAAATGACCTAGAATTAGGGTTTTGGTTTCAAAGGACATAACTCCATATTTTTTGGTCATTCTTGTTTCTATTGGTCTCTATATGGTATGAGGATCATGCATATCAATTTTCATGAAGAAATTCCATGGGGAAGGCATCTGATCAAGAGTTGACTTCTTAAGCAAGTCGGTGCAAAATCAGGGCATCTGAGGCCCCCAATGACCCAACCAAAGGGTGTCCTCCATCATTTTGAATGTGTATGATCTTTATTTGATCATAGAAGGTGTTATAAGTTCACAAAATTGAAGAATTTCAAGTCATTTGCAAAATTTCCTTTTTGGGAAGGTGACTTGTAATGAAAACTTGCCATTTTGGGAAAGTTTTTCAACTTTCTCTTTTTGATTCAAAAATGCTTCAAATGAGAAAACTTTGGTCATGAAAGTTGTAGAATGGATCCTCCCATTTTCAAAAAGTACAAGAACTCATTCTAATTCATTTTTGATCAAAAGTTATGGCTTGTCAAAGTTGGCAAAAATCACATAATTTCCTGTTTTTGTACCAAAGAGGCAAAGTTGCAAAACCTCATGCCAAGGCAAAATATGACTTCAAATGGACTTCTATGCATTACACAAACATGAACCATGACCTAAAAATCAGAATGCACCAAAGATTTGTTCATTTTCATGCCTTGATCTTTAAGAAACTTCAAAAGGGCCAAAACTTTGTGAAATTGCAAAAACTCACATAAACCCTAATCCACTTGCTGCATTGCCTCAAATCCATTTCCATGGTTCTCCTTGATCACACTTGAGCCAAGACATGCCCTTGTACCATGACTGAACCAGCCCATACCTCTTCTTACACAAAAGTTGACTTTATGCAAAATGGCCCATACCAATCAAGCTAGGCCAGCAACAACTCTCTGACCAATCACAGCTTCACATACATGCCTCATGGATTACATTTCACATAATCTTGGAAGCTGAAGCCTCTCATAAGCCATAGTTCCCAAAACTCACCTCTTATGCATTTTGTTTCGAAATTCAATACACAAGCCACAAACCTCAAAGCAAACTTCACAAAACCATTCACCATAATCCTCTGATCATTTCCCAACCATCAATTTGCCCTGAAAAGCCCACAAACAGAAACACGATTTTTCACTTCCCTTGAACAGAACTTCATCAAACTCTTAAACCAGCCACATTAAACTCCAACCAAGAATTGAAAGCTTCTCAGGAGGTTCATTAGAGGCGTTTTGGATAAAAGAAGCAGCCAGAAAGTTCCAAAGATCAAAGCTCCAGTTCAGGCGAGCTCAAGAACATTTTTTCCAGAAACTTGTTTTTAAGTTACTAAATGATTCTTTATGCTTCACTGATCATGCTGATGTGTTTTGTTTTGAAAATGGTTGAGAAATGAGTATGTATTCGTGTTCTGAAATTTTTTGACCTAGAACTGTTTTGATTCGATTCTCACTTTTGATGTGTTTTAAATGTTATTTGTTTGGTGATTCTTAATGTATGATGTATGGGGATCATTTCTGGGTAGAAAAATTGAGTTTTAGAGGCCTAGGGAAGAAGATAGCAATTTTCAGGGAGAGGTGTGGCCGGAGAAGATGACCGGAGGTCATTTCCGGCCACCTGAAAGTCATTAGTTCATTAATTACGTTTAGGGTTCAGTTTGAATGTGGACCATGGATTCAGTTGACCAGAGTTGACTCCCGCGCGTTTGAATGGACCAGATCTCTCATTAAAACCCTAATCCTAATTTATTAAATTAATTAATTAGGTTTAGTTTAATTTAGTCAGTTTGAATATGGACCACAGGATATGGTGCGGGTCAACTCCCTCCAAAACCAGTTTAAATCTCAGCCATGGATCTTGCATACTTCTCATAATTTTAATTTTATTTCATTTTCTTTTCATTTAACTTCTACGAATTATTTAAAATAGTAAAAAACATTTAAAAATTCTGAAATTTTTTGTCAAGCATTTCATTATTTTTCAGAACCCAAAAATATTTTTATTTTTATTTTTTGCATTAAAAATCATTTTTAAATCATTTAAATGTTTATTTTTAATTAGTTAATGGAAATTAATTAATTAAAAATGCATTTAAGTATTTAAAAATCACCAAAAAATTCACATTGCATTCCAAAACATTTAGAAACATTATCAAACACTCAAAACAAATTTCTTTTTGGTTCTTGATGCATTTTGACAATTTTCATTGGAATTAAATTCCTTTAAAGGCAATATTTTTGTTCAAACTTTGAAAAATCCATTCTGCCAAACCATTAAGAGTTTGATGGTGGTTCTTCTTGAATTGCATCCTTCATAGCATGTAGTTTCTAGGGTAAAATTGGTTTGAATTTATCTTTCATTTTCAATTTGTTGTGCATTTTTCCTTTTGAACTGCCTTAAAACCCTAGCTAACTTGAGAAACTCATAACTTGCACTAGGTTAAGAGTTAGGTCCCCTCCTTTGGGCAGTGAACTTGTGTAGGGTTAGGGTTCCTCTGATACCATTTTCAATTTTTTGTCATGTCATTTACTTCTGGTTTTGAATTTTTGCATTGCATGTTGTATGTAAACCCTAATTTGTGCCTTCCTTTGCATCCATCTCTCATTTGCTTGCATTTAAGAACTTTCCATGACATTTTGTGCATCCACATGATTCATAATACATCTTAGGACATATTAGAATCATGTTTGATCATTGTATCTTTCATTTGCCATGTTATATGTTCATTGAATTTCATAAACTTTCATGAACTTCCATGGTTCAAAGTTTGCTTCACTTGCATCCTCATCCTTGTATGATCATACACAACTCTTGGCATGTGTTTGCATCATCTCTTAGCATCATTGAAGTCATGTTTATGCTTCTGACTTTGGTTTTCATCATGACATTTCATCTCATTTGCATTGCATCTCATTTCTTTTGCTAACTTTTCAGGTGGTAAGTTGTTTTGAGAAGTGAATTTGCCTTCACTTCTCACCATCTCTTTTCATCTCTCTCTTGCATCATTGCTGCATTTTATCTTTGTATTAGAGTGAGCTTGCTCATTCATGCTCTCTCCTCACTTTCTTTCTTCAAGCAACTTGTCTTCTTAAGTGAAGCAAGTTGTTTTGCTTCTCTCTGTTCCCTTCCTGGTGGTTTCTCTGAAGATCTTTTGCAAGCCTCATAAACCCTAGGGACAACCAAGTATGATAACAATTAGGGTCTGATTAGTCCCCCATTTAGTTTTGCCTTTGAGTCTCTTTGAGTCTTCTCTTCTCACCTCATAATCAAGGACTAAACCCTAAAGGTTTTAAGGCTTTGTGATTAAGCTTATGCCTGCATCCTTCTATTAGGATGGAGTGTATAACTTTAATCCTAAGTGTTAAACCCTTAATGTGTTTAAATCCTTTAATCAATCCATCTAATAATCATCAAGACATCAAACTTGTAACTTGGGCCTTGCATTAGGGTTCTAATTCTTCCTTAAGTGGTTAAGAAGGACTAACCCTAGTGTTAATGGACAAGTCCCTCTCAAGTTGTCTTACAAACCATAAAAATCACTCCTTCATCTTATCACTAACTAAAATCCACTCTAATAAAGGCTTTGTTTTGTCATGAGGTTAATCCCTAATCATGGATTAAGTGAGCCTTCCTCAGCTTAAATGTTCTCATCTATTATCCTTCTATTAGGATGGTGTAATGAGTCCATTAAATCCTTTATTATGGCTTAATCTCATTACTTAACACTAAACAAAAACTCCAAAAACATCTAAATAAATGCAAGTAGGTTAATGATCTTAATCCTACATCATGGTGATTAAGTGTGAGGTGCTTACTTCATACTTAAGGTATTCTCATTACCCCTAATCAGAGGGAAGATGTGATGAGTTTACTAACCCTTGGTTTAGGCTTAAGCTCATTAACTTATGACAAATCCAAAAAAACAATAACAAAACTGAAGACACAAAAACAAACAGTAATCGTCTCCTTCGGGATTCTTTTCTCATCATCTTCATTCACAAACGAGAACTTGCTTCTCCCGTCTACTGCAAGACAGTTTGCACCTGAGCCAGACAGGTCACACACTTGAGCATAGACAAGTAAGCAGTTCATCAGTCAATTTACCTTTCAGTCTCTTTGAGTCGAACTACGGTGTTCTGACTTCCTCATTGCACGAGAGGATACGTAGGCATAACTTAACGGTTATCGAAAAAAAGTCTCTGTATATCCCCCCTCTTCCAGCATTATTCTTTGAGCCTCATGGTCTTGAGCATTTCACTTTTGTTCCTACGCTGACACTTTTTCATCTCACTTCACATTTCTTTTACACTGACACTTGCATTCTTTCCAGCTTTGATACACAGATTGCACTGACACTACCCCTTTAAACACAAATCTTTTAAGCGTGGATCCCGTCGAGTACGGCGGACAATCTGGGTGCTAATACCTTCCCAGGTTGTAACCAACCCCCTTTCTCAGTTTCTCTGGTTCGCAACCGTCTTATCCATCTTTTCTTAGGTCTATGCAGCATTACCTTTCCTTCGGGATAAAAATGCCTAGCTGGCGACTCTTTTATTTTGAGTTCACCCTTGTGTGTTCTCACCCTCTCTTTTCGCCGACCGTTCGCGTATGTACCCCTCTTGGCCCTGTGTCATTTGGTGGGAGCGACAACAGTGATGACTGGCTTAGCCCAGAGTCAAGAAAGGTTAACAGAGCTGGTGGAAAGACAAGCTCCTGAAGAGACTCATCCAGGAACAGGGGGGACTAGCAACAATTAACGGGGCCAGCCTCGTATTGACCCACCAGAGTATGGACCTCACTTGAATCCAGAAGCCAACATCCTGAGGAATGTTCAAGGTAATACTGCTGGGGGAAGAACTGCAGGAGGATCCCCAGGAAGAACAGTTCACTGTCATAGGAGCTGGAGATGAGGTATATGACAGAAGATTAGATGAGATTGCTGAAAAGTTAAGATCTTTAGAATCTCAGAATTCTTTGGGCTTCGATGTGATGGACATGGGCCTAGTAGATGGGGTGAGAATTCGCCACAAATTCAAACCCCCATGCTTTGAGAAGTATAATGGAACCTCCTGTCCACGAACTCACCTGCAATCTTTCTTGGGTAGGCTCAAGGCTTATACTATGGATGAGAAGTTATGGATGTTCTACTTTGAGGACAGTCTGATTGGAGCTTCGAGAGAATGGTATTCGCACCTGACTAGAGCCACCATAAGATGCTGGAAGGATTTGGCCGAAGCTTTCATCCGGAAATATTAGTACAACCTGGACATGGATCCCAATAGAACTCTTATAATGGGCATGTCTCAGTCTTCTAGAGAGAGCTTCCGGGATTATGCTCAGAGGTGGAGACAGCTTGCTGCTGCTGTCCAACCATCCATGTCAGAGAGAGAAATGGATGACATGTTCATGAACACATTGCAAGGGACTTATATTGATAGGTTGGCTGCCTTCTCCTCTACCAGTTTTGCTGATGTGGTCATAGCTGGTGAGAGAATTGAGAGCCTATTGAAGATGGGCAAAATCTCTGACGGTGGTGCAAGTTCCTCCAGCAATCCCAAAAAACCTTTTGCAGGGCCCCGAAGGGCAGGTGAAACAAATTCCATTCATACAAGCAGGGGAAGGCCTCAATATGCTCACCGGTCAGTAGCAGTTGTTACCATCCCAGCTCCAATTCCACAACAACCATCATATCCTCAGCAACAACAACCTCAGTATCAACAACAATCCCATTATCCGCAACAAAGATCATATAACAACAACAACGGTAATCAACAACAGCGTCCCTTTCAACAAAGGCCATCACAAGCAAACATGGTAATTGACCCAATTCCAATGCAGTATGCAACACTCTTGCCACAACTCCTAAAGCTCAACCTAGTTGAGTTAAGGATGTTGGCTCCTCCCGATCCTCTCAATCTGCCAAAGAACTATGATGCAAATGCCAGGTGTGCATTCCACTCAAACGCACCGGGGCATAATACTGAAAAATGCAGGGCCCTACAGATGAAAGTCCAGGACATAGTAGACTCAAAAGCTCTCAATTTTGCGCCTCCTCCGAACGTCACGAGAAATCCAATGCCTAGTCAGAAAGGGCCTAGGATTAATGCTATTGAGGAGGGCAAACCATCCACATTAATCAACAGTGTTGCACAAATCCGAACACCTTTGGTTGAAATCAAAGCTCAGTTGTTAGAATGCCAGGTGTTCCCCGGGTGTGAGCTCGGCTGCGGATATTGCAATATTACCGTTAATGGATGTGAGAGACTGAGAAACGGCATAAATGGTCTCATTAGAGATGGTACTCTTCAGATTACAACAACAGCGACTACAACTCCAACAATCCCTTCATCAACAATCACAGATACTCCTACAACGTCAGCAACCTTTGTTCCAACAGATTCTGCTACAACTCCAACAGTTACTCAATCAATCACTTCAACGGATACAAATTCAGTCACATTTCCTTCTACAACGACAACACTCATTATTCCATCAGTTCCTGCTACAACTTCAACACCCGTCCAGCCAACAGTACCGTCTACAACATCAGCAACAGTTAATGAAAGCGTCTCAGCAGTTACGATATATTACGATCCCGCGAATGTTCCTTCCAACAACTCACAACAAAATGCTACCCCTGTCAGAACTCCAGTTACCATATATTACGATCCACACACCTATTATCAGTCCAGTCACTATCACAGTGCCTGGGCCAGTCCCTCTGCAGCTATTATCAGTCCAGTCACTATCACAGTGCCTGGGCCAGTTCCTTACGAAAGCAATAATGCCATCCCTTGGCATTATGGCTCAGATCTATACTGCGAGGGGCAGAAAATCACTTTAGAGTCATCAACTTCTTCACCTCAGATAGACAATGTGGGGGGAGGCGGAGGCTTCACTAGAAGCGGACGTCTCTTTGCTTCACAAATACCAAGACCTATTGCTGAAGAAGAAGCTGCTGCTAAGGCAAAAGGGAAGAGCATGGTGCAAGAAGAACCAGCTGCTAAAGAAACTTTGAAGACTCCTTTTGATCAAGAGGTTGATGAATTCATGCGGATAATCAAGAGGAGTGATTATAAGGTGGTGGACCAGCTTCACCAAACACCTTCCAAAATCTCCATACTATCATTGCTAATGTGCTCCGAGGCTCATCGGAACGCACTATTAAAGGTCTTGCATGCAGCTTATGTGTCGGAGGAGATTACTGTCTATCAATTAGAGGATGTGGTTGGAAATGTCAATGCTAGTCATGGACTAGGATTTACCAACGATGATCTGACAACGGAGGGTCACAATCACAACAAGGCTTTGCACATTACCTTGGAGTGTAAGGGTGCAGTTCTTTCTCAAGTATTGGTGGACACAGGGTCATCACTCAATGTCCTACCCAAGAAATCCCTTGTGAAGCTGGAACATGATGGATTGGAACTACGTCCAAGAAACCTGGTAGTGAGAGCCTTTGACGGTTCTAAAAGATCAGTTCTGGGAGAGATAGAGTTGCCAATAATGATTGGCCTACAGATTTTCAAAACGACCTTCTTTGTGATGGATATACAGCCTGCCTACAGCTGTCTATTGGGTAGACCATGGATCCACGCCGCTGGCGCCGTGACGTCAACCCTTCACCAGAAGTTAAAATTCGAGTGAGAGGGTCAAGTCATTACTATTTGTGGGGAGGAGGATATCTTTGTTAGCCAGCTGGCTACTTTCAAATACATTGAAATGGATGGGGAAATTCACGAAACAATGAGTCAAGGGTTTGAGGCCCTTAATATCAATGAAACATCTGCTGTACTGGGGACTTCCATCACCTCATATCAACAAGCTCGGAGGGTTGTTGAGGAAGGTACTGCTCAAGGCTGGGGCAAGCTGCTGCCAATTGAGAAGAAAGAAGACCGATTCGGGTTGGGTTACAGACCAACTCGACAAGATCAACCAGAGGCTGCAACGGAGCCCAAGTTTGTCAGTAGGGGGATGCTCACCCCAGATGCTGTGAATAGCTTGGAAGATGAGTCAGAAGACGAGCGCAACCTGGAAAGCTGGATACGTCCAAGAATCCCGGGGAACCATGTCTCAAACTGGTCTTCCCAGGAAATTATAAGAGTTACTCCCGCAGAGTAATTATTATTTCCTGTTTTTTTTAAAAGCATGCATCAAGTCCTGCATCTTGCCCAAGATGTCAGGGCTCATTTTGTAATCGGGCCATCTTGTATTTTGTGCAAAGATCCATTAATGAATATCAGGACATCTTTTGCAAATGAGTCTTTTCTTTTTCCGCTCACTGTTTTTCATTTTTTATTTTTTGTACAAAAATAAAATGGCAATGTTTTTCAAAATAATAAACTTCATTTTCACCTTTTTTCTAAGCAAGATAAAATTAATCACTAAAATGAACAAATCTAAAACCTTGCAGAGAGTGCCCTCCAGACTACACCGACAACAACACTGCTATGACTTCGTATGACTTTGACAATCCGATTAATCAAGCCGATGAAGGGGTTGAAGAAGATTATGAGCTACCTGGAGAACTAGCCAGGTTGTTGAGACAAGTGGAGAAGGTTATAACTCCTCATCGGGAGGAGGTTGAAACGGTTAATCTTGGTACAGAAGAAGACCCGAAAGAAGTTAAGATTGGAGCTTGTCTGCAAGGTTCAGTGAAAGAACAACTTATCGACATGCTTCAGGAGTATGTGGATGTTTTTTCTTGGTCTTATCAAGATATGCCAGGGTTGGACACTGATATTGTTATGCACAAGCTGCCTCTAAAGGAAGAATGCCCGCCAGTAAAACAGAAGTTGCGCCGTACTCGCCCTGATATGGCAATGAAGATAAAAGAAGAGGTACAAAAACAGTGGGACGCCAGTTTCCTTGCTGTAACTAGCTACCCGCTGTGGGTTGCTAACATTGTACATGTGCCAAAGAAGGATGGCAAGGTGAGGATGTGTGTGGATTACCGAAATCTAAACAGAGCCAGCCCGAAAGATGACTTCCCATTACCTCACATTGATGTATTGGTCGACAATACGGCTCAGTTCTCAGTGTTCTCCTTCATGGATGGATTTTCAGGATATAATCAGATCAAGATGTCACCTGAAGACATGGATAAGACAACTTTCATTACACCCTGGGGCACATTCTGTTTTAAGGTAATGCCATTCGGACTGAAGAATGTTGGTGCCAGTTATCAACGGGCTATGGTAACATTATTCCATCACATGATCTATAAAGAAATTGAATGTTATGTGGATGACATGATTGCCAAGTCCCTCACAGAAGAAGACCACCTGCTGAATCTGTTGAAGCTATTCAAGCGTCTAAGGAAGTACCAATTGAAGTTGAACCCCAACAAGTGTACATTTGGGGTGCGATCTGGTAAGCTTCTGGGATTTATTGTAAGTGAGAAAGGGATTGAAGTTGAACCTGATAAAGTCAAAGCCATCCTAGAGATGCCTGCACCAAGGACTGAGAAAGAAGTTCGGGGGTTCCTAGGTAGATTGAACTACATTTCAAGCTTCATATCTCACCTCACCGCAACCTGTGAGCCTTTGTTCAAATTGTTAAGAAAAGAACAAACGGTTAGGTGGAATGAAGACTGCCAAAGGGCTTTTGACAAAATCAAGGAATACTTACAAGAGCCTCCAATTCTTATGCCTCCAGTCGAAGGAAGACCTCTAATCATGTACTTGACAGTATTAGAAGAGTCAATGGGGTGTGTGCTGGGCTAGCATGACGAGTCTGGTCGAAAAGAGCATGCAATTTACTACCTTAGCAAAAAGTTTACCGACTGTGAACAACGTTATTCACTGCTCGAGAAAACTTGTTGTGCTTTAGCGTGGGCTGCTCGCCGACTAAGGCAGTATATATTGACCCACACTACCTTATTGATCTCAAAGATGGACCCAGTCAAGTACATTTTTGAGAAGCCAGCACTTACCGGACGGGTTGCAAGATGGCAAATGATTCTCACAGAATATGACATTCAGTACACATCTCAAAAAGCCATCAAGGGCAGTGTGTTGTCTGATTATCTCGCTGAGCAACCCATTGATGATTACCAGCCTATGAGATTTGACTTCCCTGATGAAGACATCATGTTCATAAAAGCAAAAGATCATGAAGAGCCTATTCACACTGAAGGGCCTGACCCAGAAAAAGAATGGACTCTGATGTTTGATGGGGCTTATAATATGAATGGTCGTGGTGTTGGTGCAGTACTCATTACACCTAAGGGAGTCCACTTGCCTTTCTCGGCAAAACTCACCTTTAACTGCACTAACAACGAAGCTGAATACGAATCTTGCATTATGGGTCTTGAGGAAGCCATTGACCTCAGGATCAAGACTTTAACGGTATTTGGAGATTCAACTCTGGTAATTAATCAAACCAACGACAAATGGTACACTCACCAGGAGCATCTAATACCTTACCGGGACTATACAAGAAGGATGCTTACTTTCTTCACTACAGTCAAGTTTGAGTATATCCCTCGAGAAGAAAATCAGTTTGCAGATGCTCTGGCAACCATTTCATCCATGATCAAAGTTCAAGCTGCAAACTTTGTGCCTCGGATTTCAGTATCCAGACTTGATAGACCAGCATACGTATTCTCTGCGGACCTTGTTAAAGATGATAAGCCTTGGTTCCATGACATCAAATGCTTCTTGGAGGATCAAACATACCCACCTGGGGCATCATCCAATGATAAGAAGACATTAAGAAGGCTAGCTGGTAGTTTCTTCCTGAATACTGATGGATCTTTGTACAAGAGGAACTTTGATATGGTACTTCTCAGATGCGTTGATAAGACAGAAGCAGACTTGTTAATGCACGAGGTGCACGTAGGATCTTTTGGTACCCATGTCGGAGGGCATGCAATGGCTAAAAAGTTGTTAAGATCAGGCTATTACTGGATCGCAATTGACACAGACTGTTGTGCTTATGCCAGGAAATGCCATAAATGCCAGATTTGTGCAGATAAGGTGCATGTGCCTCCAAATCCTTTAAATGTAATGTCTTCACCTTGGCCCTTTGCCATGTGGGGCATTGACATGATAGGAAAGATTGAGCCGACTGCTTCAAATGGTCACAGATTCATCCTGGTAGCCATTGACTATTTTACCAAGTGGGTTGAAGCGGCCTCGTATGCAAACGTTACCAGGCAAGTGGTAGCCCGATTCTTGAAAAAAGAAATCATCTGTCGGTATGGAGTGCCCGAGCGAATCATTACTGATAATGGTTCCAACTTAAACAATAAAATGATGGCAGAGCTATGTCGGGACTTCAAAATCCAACACCACAATTCTTCTCCTTATAGGCCAAAGATGAATGGCGCTGTTGATGCGGCTAATAAGAATATCAAGAAGATTGTGAAGAAAATGGTGGTTACCTACAAAGATTGGCATGAAATGCTACCATTTGCCTTGCATGGGTACCGTACGTCAATCAGAACATCCACTGGGGCAACGTTGTATCAGCTTGTGTATGGTATGGAGGCAGTCCTACCTGTTGAAGTTGAATTACCCTCCTTACGGGTATTGATGGATGTTAATTTGAACGAAGCAGAATGGGTTCGATCCCGATACGAACAACTGAGCCTGATTGAAGAGAAAAGATTGGCTGCAATTTGTCATGGGCAGCTGTATCAGAAAAGAATGAAGAAAGCCTTCGATCAGAAAGTCAGGCATCGAGAGTACCAAGTAGGAGATCTTGTGCTGAAAAGACTCCTTCCTCCTCATACAGACCAAAATGGCAAGTGGACTCCGAATTATGATGGTCCGTTCATAGTAAAGAAAGTTTTCTCTGGTGGAGCGCTGATGCTCAATACTATGGATGGTGAAGACTTCCAGTCCCCTGTGAATTCAGATGCAGTTAAAAAATACTTCGCATAAAATGACCCGCTGGACATAAAAACAGAATGTGAGTCCAGGCAAAAATAGGGCATCCCGGCGAGTCAAAAATAGAATAAAAGACTCGGGCAAAAATAAGGGAAAATAAATAAAAAATGTACACCCGCTGAGTTGAAAAGCCACATTGGATAGCCCAGGCAAAAATGGGTATCCCGGTGGATTGAAAACCCGAAAGGGCGATCCACGCAAAATCAGGGAATAAGCGAACAACTGCATTCTGAATTCGTCTGTATCACTTAAAACATGGCAAGCCTCGAAGGATTCAGGCATCAGTCAGAATCAGCCTTTTCAAAAGCAAGATGAGAAGAACGTCAATGTCATACGAGTCATAGCAAAAAGGAAGCACACTGAAGCGTCATCAACATTGCCAGCACCTTTTTGTTTCTCAATTTGTAACAATCCCCTCATTTCAGGGGACTTGTTTCTTTGACTGTACTTGCCAATTCAGGGCACACAAATTAATAAAATCAGATTTCCAGTCACATGCTGTCACGTATATTTTATCTTTATTTGCAAAAATGTCTGATGTCTTTAATATAATGATCGCATAAATACAGATGCGTCTTTTCTAAATTACATGCTAGCGGGAAATGTATTTGCTCCCGGGAGTGTCTAAATTCCTATGATGGAATCCGGTAAGATCCACCTCGAGGTACTTGTATGTTTTCTTTGTCATAACAGGATTGCAGGTATACAAAGCACAACGCGGGGCATGAAGGCTTCTCCCCAATCATTACTTACTCAGCACATCGTCCAAACAGCACCAGAGATGCTTACTCCCCAGCTAAATTGTCAGGTCTCCTCATCCTCAAAAGGACCCTCATAGACATCTCTAGGAAGATCGTTCAATGATCATTCCTCCCCAGCCGAGTGTTAAACAGGGAGCCATCTCCCCGCAGAGTCTCAACCTCTGTCCAGAAGAGCAATGTTGAAGATCTCACAACGAAGTGACGGAAGCTTCCGCAGACCCCAGCTGGGTTCCTCACCAAGATAGGTCTGGCAGGGACTTACTTCCCCGAGGAGAATCATATATCAGTTCTACCAGTGATCTCATCCCCAGCTGGGATGTTCTTTCAAAACAAGATCAGTCAGAAATCTCTACGGCAACGGGACCCGAATCCCGGATCGGTATTTTTTGCATAATCATAGCATTCGCATCATATCTTCCCCTAGAGCGTAGCATTCCGTCTAATACGGAGCATTACGGCAAAAATCAAACATATTGCATAATCACAAGCCATGTTTTGAATCGGTCACCTGTGTATACTGACATACCATCAACAACATACAGGATACCACTCAAATTCCCCGACAGAATATCAAAGCATTTTCTTTACATTCCCAAAAAATACAGATACATGCTCCTTTTGGCACTCGTCTGTGTCATCTTTCCCCAGAAAGTCGCCAGGACCTTTTCTACAAACAGATACTTCCACATAATGGATACTTCTTGACACTCGTCTGTGTCATATCCCTAGCACAGTTGCCTAAAACCTTGCTTATTATACTTTCTAGACACTCGTCCGTGTCATCCTATCCCCACAGGTCGTCAAACACCTTTTATATTTATAAATTCATAACTTATACACTTCCTCTTATGATGCTCGTCTGTATCATACTCTCCCCAGCAAGTTGAGCGCTCGTCTGTGTCTCACTCATACTTTCTTACTCATACAGATACTCGTCCGTATCTTGTATACACCGTCTATTTCCCCTCAGAGTCGACACTTGTCCGTATTCTTTGTTACCCAGTTGATACTCGTCCGTATCATCATCTCTGAACATGCGTCAACGTTTGTTTCTACCGATACTTGTCTGTATCATGGTCCCAAGGAGGCTCGTCCGCATCTTTAATCTATACACAGAGTCAAAACACTTATACATTTCTTTCATTGAATATAGACACTCGTCTGTATCTACTATTCCCCAGAGGAGTTCCCAGCAAATTCTTGGCAAAATTTCCTTTCTATCTGACATTCATCCTAGGTCATGATACTTTCAGCAACTGTACCCTGCTAGGTGATCGTCCTTCACCCTTTTGAAGATCGTCCTTCATCACTCTTATCCGATGGTCGTCCCCATCGTTGATTCTGTTATCTGACATTCGTCCTATGTCGTGATATTTTAGTAGCCGTCCCCTGCTAGGTGATCGTCCTTCACCCTTTTGATGATCGTCCTTCATCACTCTTATCCGATGGTCATCCTCATCGTTGATTCTGTTATCTGACATTCGTCCTATGTCATGGTAAACCCCGAAAGCGGTCGTACCCTGCTAGGTGATCATCCTTCACCTCTTGATGACTGTCCCTCATCTTTCTCCCCAACAGAGCAGCCATCCCCTGCCAGGTGATCGTCCTTCACCTCTGATGATCGTCCCTCATCATTTATTTCTTCAACCTGATGGTCGTCCCCATCATTTACTTTACCTCCAATCCCCAGGGAGTTTTGTTCTGTTACTTGATGGTCGTCCCCATCACGATACACCCATTTCCCCAGCATGCTGGTCGTCCCCGTCATTGTTTATCCCCAGCAGTCGTCCTCTGCTCGACGGTCGTCCTCCATCGCCCGCACTTTATAATCATACTTTATTTTCTTTTACAATCTATATCCCTTTTCTTCTTCATTCAGTGAGTGCAAATTTTGGATTGTCTTTGGTATTCAACCACAAGTTATCTTGTTTGCCTGTTAAGCCGCTGCTTACATCCTGCACAGCTAACTCATGTTTGAATAGGGGCAGCTGTAAACACCCCAAATTTTCCCTCACTCATTTCACCATGGCTTTTGATCTTTTCATTAGCATAAGTTCAATCATATCATCTCATATTACATTTTTGCTTCACTGCATGGTTTCAAAGTCATCTGCATCTAGGGTTTGTGATTTGAGCAATCCCTGAGCTATCATGAGCCACTCCAAAGGTCTTAAATCATCTCAAGAGGGTACATGTATGTTCAAGCATCATATTATATCCTCCCAAGATCAAGAAAGTCAGAAAATCATAAGAACTGAGGAAGGTATGGAAGCAGAGCCAAGCTTAACTGCACAGATGAACTAAAATTAGGGTTTTGGTTTCAGAGGCCATAACTCCAAATTTTTTGGTCATTCTTGTTTCTATTGGTCATTATATTCTATAAGGATCATACATACCAATTTTCATGAAGAAATTCAATGGGGAAGGCATCTGATCAATAAATGACTTCTTAAGCAAGTCAGTGCAAAATCAGGGCATCTGAGGCCCCCAATCCTCCAACCAAAGGGTCTTCTCCATCATTTTGGGTGTATATGATCTTTATTTGATCTTAGAAGAGGTTTGAAGTTCACAAAATTGAAGAATTTCAAGCCATTTGCAAAGCTGCCATTTTGGGAAAGTGACTTGTAATGCAAACTTGCCATTTTGGGAAAGTTTTTCAACCTCCTCTTTTTGATTCAAAAATGCTTAGAATGAAAAATTCTTGGTCATGAAAGTTGTAGATTGGATCATTCCCTTTTCAAAAAGTACAAGAACTTGATCTAATTCATCATAGAACTCAAGTTATGGCCTTGCAAAGTTGGGAAAAATCACAAAATTTCACTTATGCACCAAAGAGGGAAGTTTGCAAAAACACTTGCCAAAGCCAAATGTGACTTCTAATTGACTTCTAAGCATTGCACGAACGTCATAATGACCTATAATTCATAATTTCACAAAGAAATCCCAAGTTTCATGCCTTGAACATCAAGATTTCTAAAAGGGGCCAAAACATCACATAATTGCAAAACACCCCATAACTTTCTTCTCTCTTGCTGAATTGCCTCAAGAATGGATTTGTGGACATCCATGAAGTCAGCTGCGCATGGACATGCCCAAGGGCCAGTTGTGTTCTTACCCATACCTCAAGTACAAGTCATGTTGACATTTTTGCAACTTGCCCATACCAATCAACATAGGCCACCACCCACCCTCTGACCTATCACAGCTTATTATGTGAATCAAAACCAAGCCAAAACACACAACATTGCATCCTAACACTTGAGATTGCTCAGCATACACAAAATCCTTCAAACTTGCAAGAGCCTTCGAAACTCAGCACACAAGCTTCAAACCTCAAAACAAATTCCATAGAACAACTCTATAATCATCACTGACCATTTCCCACCCCTCATTATGCCTTGAAACACCTTGTATCAAAAACACGATTTTGACATTTCTTGAACTGAACTTCTGCCAACTTCATTTAGAGACCATTTAAACTCCAACCAAGCATCACAAACTCTTCAGGAGGATCATTGGAGCTGATTTGAAGCAAAGAAGCAGCCAGCCAGTGCCATTTTCGAAAGCTTCAGTTCAGGTGAGCTCAAGAACTTTTTTTCCAAAACCTTCATTTTAAGTTCTTAATTGATTCTATGTGTTCTCCTGATGATCATAATGTCTTTACTTTTGAAAATGATTGAGAAATAAGCATTTCTTAAGCTTCTGAAATTTCTGATATGTTTTCCGTTTTGCTTCGATTCGTGTTCTTGATGATGAATAAATGAATTTTGTTGTGTGATTCTTATTGGGGTTGGTGTGAGGATCATTTCTAGAGAATTTGAGGGCTTGGGGTTGCGTATTGAGGGAGATTGGATGAGAGGCTAGCCGGAGAAGATGACCGGAACACTGTTCCGGTCACCTGAAAGTGATTAGGGTTCAGATTAGGGTTTAATTGTGTAATTAGCGTAGTTTGAATTCTGGCCCTTGGATAGCGCGCGAAGTCAATTCCCTCCCTTTCTCATTCAAATCTGGACCACTGGATCAGCATACTTCCATTAATTCACAATTTAATTTCATTTTAATTGCATTTCTTTGTTCATTTTATTAAAAATAGCAAAACACTTTCAAAAAATTTTATCTTTTGCATTTCCCTTTCATATATTTTTCTCATTTTGAAAATAATTTTTATTTTATTTTTTGCATAAAATTCGTATTTTTAAAATATTTTAATGTTTATTTTAATTAATTAATGGGAATTAATTAATTAAAATACCATTTAAGTTTCTAAAAATCACCATAAAGTCACATTGCATCTTGATACATTTAGAAACATTATCAAACCCTTCACACAAATTTCTTTTTGGTTCTTGACCTATTTTGACATTTTTCTTTGGGTTTAGGGTTCTTAAAAGTCAATATTTTTACCCTAACTTAGAAAAATCCTTTATGCCTAAGCATGAAGAGTTTGATAATTATTCTTTTTGCATTCTATTCCTCATACCCTGTAGTTTCTAGGATAAAATGGGCATGAATTTATCTTTCATTTTCAATTTGTTTTGTATTTATCCTTTTGAGGCATCCCAAAACCCTAGCCAACTTGAGAAAATCATAACTTCCATTAGGTTAGGATTTAGGTCTCCTCCTTTGGGCAGTGAACTTGTATAGGTTTAGGGTACCTTTGATCCCATTTTCAATTTTTTATCATGTCATTTGCTTCTGATTATTGAATCTTGCATTGCATAATGTATGTAAACCCTAATTTTTGCCTTCATTTGCACCCATCTTGCATAAGCTTGCATACATGAACTTACCATGATACTTTGTGCATCCACATGACAAATAAGGTACCCTAAGACATATTGGAATAATGTTTGATCATTGCATCATCCATTTGCCATGCTTTTGCTTTCATTTCATGTCATATGCATTCATGTACTTTCATGGTCCTTACATGTTTTATTTGCATCCTCCTTGCTTGTATAATCATCCACATCACATGACATGCTTTCACACCATCCCATAGTATCATTGGCCTCATGATATGCTTCTGATTTTGGTTGGCATCCTTGCATCTCATCTCATTTTCATTTCACTTCATTCTTTGTTGCTAACTTTTCAGGTGGTAAGTGTTTGACTAACCCTAGTGTTAATGGACAAGTCCCCCTCAAGTTGTCTTACAAACCCTAAAATTCATTTATTAATCTTACCATTAACTAAAATCCATTTAATAAAGGTTTTGTTTTGTCATGAGGTTAATCCCTAATCATGGATTAGGTTGAGGATCCTTCCTCAGCTTAAATGTTCTCATTTATCATCCTTCTATAAGGATGGTGTAATGGGTCCATTAAATCTTTGATTATGTCTTAAACTCATTACTTAACACTAAACAAAAACTCCAAAAACATCTAAATAATTGCAAGTAGTTTAATGATCTTAATCCTACATCATGGTGATTAAGTGTGAGGTGCTTACTTCATACTTAAGGTATTCTCATTACCCCTAATCAGAGGAAGGATGTGATGAGTTTACTAACCCTTGGTTTAGGCTTAAGCTCATTATCTTGTGACAAACACCAAAAAGCAATAAAAGATTGAAAACACAAAAAACAAACAATAATCGTCTCCTCCGGGATTCTTTTCTCATCACACTCATTCACAAACGAGAACTTGCTTCTTCCGTCCATTGCAAGACAGTTTGTACCTGAGCCAGACAGGTCATACACTTGAGCATAGACAAGCAAGCAGTTCACAAGTTAATTTATCCTTCAGTCTCTTTGAGTCGAACTACGGTGTTCTGACTTCCTCATTGCACGAGAGGATACGTAGGCATAACTTAACAGCTATCGAACAAAAGTCTCTGTATATTCCCCCTCCTCCAGCATTATTATTTTAGCCTCATTGTCTTGAGCATTGCACTCTCTTCTTGCACTGACACTTCACATATTTCACTTCACATTTCTTTTGCACTGACACTTGCATTCTATTCCAGCTTTGATACACAGATAGCACTGACACTACCCCTTTAAACACAAATCTTGTAAGCGTGGATCCCGTCGAGTACGACGGACAATCTGGGTGCTAATACCTTCCCAGGTTGTAACCAACCCCCTTTCTCAGTCTCTCTGATTCGCAACCGTCTTATCCATCTTTTCTTAGGTTTATGCAGCATTACCTTTCCTTCGGGATAAAAATGCCTAGTTGGCGACTCTTTTATTTTCAGTTCACCCTTGTGTGTCCTCTCCTCTTCGCCGACCATTCGCGTCTATACCCCATTTGACCCTGGCCTCACTTGGTGGGAGCGACACCAGCTGCGCAGGACACCCCATTGTCCTTGGCCTGCCATGAGCCCATACCTCCAAAGACAACTTTGTGGACTTTATGCAAAATGAGCCATACCAATCACACTGCTCCACAACAACTCTCTGACCTATCTAGGATTGATATGTGGACCTTAAGCAACTCAACACATAACACAACACAAGCTGAAACCTCAGAATCCTCAGCATAGCCAAAATCACTCCAACTTGCAAAAGCTTTCGAATTTCATAACTCAGCCAACAAATCTCCAAACTTTTTCCACCATTCAACTCCACAATCATCACTGATCATTCCCCACCCTTCATTTTTACTTGAAACACACCATTTCAAAAACACGATTTTCACATTTCTTGAACTGAGCTTCAGCCAACTTCACATAGAGGCCATATAAACTCCAACCAAGCATTGCAAACTCTTCAGGGGGATCATTGAAGTTGATTTGAAGCAAAGAAGCAGCCAGCCAGTGCCATTTTCGAAAGCTTCAATTCAGGTATCACCAAGAACATTTTTTCCAGAAATGATTTCTTAAGTTCTTAGATTGTTCTCCATGCTTCACTGATCACACTGCACCTTTTGGTTTTGAAAATGATTCAGTTTTGAGCATGTATGAAGCTTCTAAAATTTCTGAAAGATTTTCCGTTTTGCTTCGAATCTCATTGTTCATGTGAAATAAATGTTGTTTGATGGCTGAATCTTGTTTAGAATGGGGTGGGGATCATTTCTGGAGAGTTTGGTGGTTTGATTTTACGGATTGACTTAGCTAGTTTGAGTGGCCGGAGAAGATGACCGGAACACTGTTCCGGTCACCTGAAAGTGCTTAGGGCATAATTAGGGTTAGCTGAGTAATTAGGCTGAGTTTAAATTCTGGCCATTAAATCTTAGGGTTAGCGCGTTTTCGAAAGGTCCAGATTAGATCACTTAACCCTAATTTCCAATTAATTAAATTAATCAGATAATTAAGCCAGTTTGAATCTCCACCCTTGGATCTGGCGCGCAGTCAACTCCCTCCCTTTTTTATTTAAACCTGGACCACTGGATTAGCATACTTCCATTTAAACTCATTTTTATTTCATTTTTATTCATTTATTTTGCATCATTTATTTAAAATAGTTAGAAAATCTTAAAAATATTTTCCTTTTGCATTTTCATTTCAAATATTTTTTTCAACCAGAAAACATTTTTATTTTAATTTTTTGCATAAAATTTGTATTTTTAAAACATTTAAGTGTTTATTTTAATTAATTAATGGAAATTAATTAATTAAAATACCATTTAAGTTTCTAAAAATCACCAAAAAAATTACATTGCATCTTGACACATTTAGAGACATTATCAAACCATTCATACAAATTTCTTTTTGGTTCTTTATCCATTTTGACATTTTCTTTGGATTTAGGGTTCTTAAAAATCAACATTTTTGACCCTAACTTAGAAAAATCCTTTCTGCCTAACCATGAAGAGTTTGATAATGGTTCTTTTTGCATTGCATTCCACATAACATGTAGTTTCTAGGATAAAATTGGCATGAATTTAACTTTCATTTTTGATTTGTTTTGCATTTTTCCTTGAGAGGTACCTTAAAACCTTAGATAACTTAGGAAAATCATAACTTCCTTAGGGTTAAGAGTTAGGTCTCCTCCTTTGGGGTGTGATATCATATGGGTCTAGGGTACCTTTTATTCCATTTTCAATTTTTTATCATGTCATTTTCTTCTTATTTTGAGTTTTGCATTGCATATTGTATGTAAACCCTAATTTTTGCCTTCATTTACATCCATCTTGCATAAGCTTGCATACATGAACTTGCCATGACATTTTATGCATCCACATGACATATAAGACATCTTAGGACATATTGAAATCATGTTTGATCATTTCATCATCCATTTTCCATACGTTTGCTTTCATTTCATGTCATATGCATTCATGAACTTTCATGGTTCTTAATTGTCTCATTTGCATTCCCATCTTTTGTATGATCATCCACATCTCTTGGTTTGCTTTCATATCATCTCATAGCATCATTTTCATCATGATTATGCTTCTGACTTTGATTTTCATATTTGCATTTCATCTCATTTTCATTTCATTTCGTTTCTTGTTGCTAACTTTTCAGGTGGTAAGTGTTTGAGAAGTGATTTTGCCTTCACTTCTCATAATCTCTTCTCATCCCCTTTATGCATCCATTACTGCATTTTACTTGTGAATTAGAGTGAGCTTTCTCATTCATTCTCCTTCCTCACCTTCTTTCTTCAAGCAACTTATCTTCTTAAGTGAAGTAAGTTGTCCTGCTTCTTTTGCTTCTCCTCCTTTCATCTGCTTCTTCCTTGGTGGCTTTTCTCGTGAATATCTTCTTGCAAGCTTCATAAACCCTAGGAACACCCAAGCATGATCACAATTAGGGTTTGATTAGTCCCCCCATTAGTTTTACCTTTGTGTCATCTTTGAGTCTTCTCTTCTCATCTCTTAATCAAGGACTAAACCTTAAAGGTTTTAAGGCTTTGTGATTAAGCTTATGCCTGCATCCTTCTAGTAGGATGGAGTGTATAACTTTAATCCTAAGTGTTAAACCCTTATTGTGTTTAAATCCTTTAATCAATCCACCTAATAATCACTAAGACATCAAGCTTGTAACTTGGGCCTTGCATTAGGGTTCTAATTCTTCCTTAATTGGTTAAGAAGGACTAACCCTAGTGTTAATGGACAAGTCCCCCTCAAGTTGTCTTAAAACCCATAAAATACACTTCTTAATCTTACCATTAACTAAAATCCACTCTAATAAAGGCTTTGTTTTGTCATGAGGTTAATCCTTAATCATGGATTAAGTTGAGGAGTCTTCCTCAGCTTAAATGTTCTCATCTATTATCCTTCTATTAGGATGGTGTAATGAGTCCATTCAATCCTTGATTATGGCTTAAACTCATTACTTAACACTAAACAAAAACCACAAAAACATCTAAATAATAACAAAGTAGGTTAATGATCTTAATCCTACATCATGGTGATTAAGTGTGAGGTGTTTACTTCATACTTAAGGTATTCTCATTACCCCTAATCAGAGGGAGGATGTGATGAGTTTACTAACCCTTGGTTTAGGCTTAAGCTCATTTTCTTATGAAAAACCCCAAAAGCAATAAAAGATTGAAAACTCAAAAACAAACAATATTCGTCTCCTCCGGGATTCTTTTTTCACCTCACTCACTCACAAACGAGAACTTGCTTCTTCCGTCTAATGCAAGACAGTTTGCACCTGAGCAAGAAAGGTCATACACTTGAGCATAGACAAGCAAGCAGTTCACAAATCAATTCATCTTTCAGTCTCTTTGAGTCGAACTACGGTGTTCTGTCTTCCTCATTGCACGAGAGGATACGTAGGCATAACATAACAGTTATCGAACAAAAGTCTCTGTATATTCCCCCTCTTCCAGCATTATTCTTTAAGCCTCATCGTCTTGAGCTTTGCACTCTTTCCTTACACTGACACTCTTATATTTCACTTCACATATCCTTTACACTGATACTTGCATTTTTTTCCACCTTTGTTACACAAAATAGCACTGACACTACCCCTTTAAACACAAACTTTCAAGCGTGGATCCCGTCGAGTACGGCGGACAATCTGGGTGCTAATACCTTCCCAGGTTGTAACCAACCCCCTTTCTCAGTTTCTCTGGTTCGCGATCGTCTTATCCATCTTTTATTAGGTTTATGCAGTATTACCTTTCCTTCGGGAAAAAAATGCCTAGCTGGTGACTCTATTCTTTCTTTTCTTTCGCCGACCGTTAGCGCTTGTACCGGGATGCAAATCTTTGGGAGCGACACCAAGACGGTCGCAAATCTGGGTGTGGAACTCACTAATACCCTCATGACAAGATATCATGAGGCCAAAGTGAAACCACTCTAAGTCCTAAGGTGCACTCGAGTCGTGGTAATGAGCTCATCTCTCAGAAACAGTATCACCCAAACCCACCAAACAGAAGATCCAGTCCAGACAGTCCAGTATAATATGATGCAGAAAATAAATACTGAAAACTGTAAATAAAGCTGTAAATAAAACTGCAAATAAACAACAGTAAAATAAACACGCAACAACAAGCAATCAACACCCAAAGAAACAGAAACATGCAAGCGCTAGGAGAGACTCTCAAGGGAACCAGAGATACTCTGGGTTCATTTCCCCAGCAGAGTCGTTAGCTGTCGCTCCCCGAATTTCCATCCTGGTACAAACGCGAAAGTGGCACGGAAAATAATAGAGTCGCCAACCAGGCATTTTTATCCCGAAGGAACAGGAATGGTAATGTTGCACAAACCGAAGAAAAGAAAGGAAGGACACGGGTCCTACGAACCAAAGAATCTGAGTTCGGGAGTCGGTTACGACCTAGGAAGGTATTAGCACCCAGATCGTCTGCCGTACCCGACAGGATCCACGCTTGCAAAGAAACTGTTTCAAAGGGTGAAGGAATGAAAGCTGCTGCAAATAAAAGGAACTGAACTGGATAAAAGAAACGAAAAGGGAACTGAAAAAGAAATGAAAAGGAAAAATGTAGGGAAAATAAAGATTGTGCTCGAACGGGCCTTACCCCGCTGCCTACGTACCTCATCTGGATAATGAGGATCAGAGTCGCCGTAGTTCCCCTAACTAGGGGTGGAAAAGATTTCTTGTGTCTTAAGGTTTGAACTGCCTACGACAATACTCAGGTGTTGCAGGCTCGGACGACGAGTGCGTAACCGTCTTGCAAAATGACAAATAGGAGAAAGTTCGCGTACGGAGCGAAGGAGATGAGAAAATAATTCTCAAAGGAGAGACGCTTATTGTTTGTTTGTGTTTTTTAGAAGCTTTTAGGAGTGTGGCACAAGAAAGTGAACTCAAGCTCTTTTCCATGGAATGTATACTTGTCACTACATTCCAAGATGGAATAATAGAACAAGCACACTCAAGTAAGGAGAAGATCCCCAAAACTTGAATCCAGAGATTAGGGCTTAGGCTTACTAACTCATTAACTTATTAAGTGTTTTTTTGTATTTTTGATGAAGAAGTGTGTTTTATGACTTTCTTGGTGAAGATAATATCCTGATCAGACTTGTGCATCACAAGACAAGCTTGTACTATCCCAAGATGGGAAGACTACAAGTGTCTCATGGGATAAGGCTATTTCTCAAGATGTCACTCCAATATTTATTAAGTGTCTTCTTTAAGTTTTTGAGATGAGAAGAGAAGAGAAACAAAAGGATCACAAAGGTAAAAGTCTAATGGGGGACTAATGAATCCTAAGTGTTGTCATGCATGGGGAATCCTAGGTTAGTGAGGTTTACTATCCTAAAGGAAGAGAAGAAAGAAGAAAAGAAAGAGAAAAAAGAAGGATAGAAGAGGGGGGAAGTAAGGCCTAAGCCCAACAATCACAAAGTTAGAACAAATAATAAGAAGAAGAAGAGAAGAGATAAGATTTGGAGATGTGGGAATCACATCCACACCTCTCACTTACCAAAGCCCCTGAAAAGGTTAGTGATACAAGCATAAGGCAATACAAAATGAACAAAATTCCATACCAAAGCTACACAACCAGAAAAGAAATCATAAGCATAAACATCCAATGCAAATACAAGTCACAAGAATGAGAAAAGAAGCACACAACTCAACATGAAGCAACTTGAATCACTATGGCAAAATAAAACATACATGAGAAGATGCAAAGCAAAATGAACAAATCATAACCCCAAGGTACAAGACCAGAACCCTAATCATGTTAGAAGAAGGCCTAAGAAGCAAGAGAGATGAAGAGAAGAGATGCATATAGCTAAGTGGTAACATCATGAGAGGAAATAAGTAAAGGAGATGCATAAGAATGAAAGGACTTCAAAAACAAACGCACACACAAAATCCTCAAGGCACAAACCAAAACTCAAGATCAGGGAAGTCTTCACAACCTAACAAGTCTCTAAACAAGTAGAAGAAGTTGGCACAAGTGCCCTTCTAAGCTAAGGAGAGATCAAATGATCCAAAAGAGGCAAAATGGGACAAGTCAAGAACAAAAATTCAAAACAAATCAAGTGAGCATCCAAAAATTCCACAATCTTGCACAAATGATCCTCAATCATACCATAACAACATACCAAAAGGAGGGAGAAAGAATCAGAAGCTTGACAAGTCAAATGAGGGTTCAAATATCAATTAGGGTTAGGAAGCTTCACTCACAAGCTAGAAACCAAAATCAATTGAACAAGTTTCTAAAAATCAGAACAAAAATCCCACATAAACCACATCTTCTTATGAATCCAGAGAAAAAAGAATCATCCAAAAATTCAAAATAATGAGCAAGATAGAAAATGTACAAGTCAGCATGCTTCAAAATGGAATAAAATGAATTAATTACAAGGAACAATTAATTTACACGTGACAATTAAAAATAAATGGAAAATGAAAATATCAAAAATTAAAGAAAACTGAAAGAAACATTCATGAATTGTTTTATAATTTTTGGAGACCTAATACTATTTTTAAAAATTAAAAACCAAACTGAAAATAAAATGGAAATAAAAAGAAATAAAATAAAAGGAAACAAGCTGGGGGTGCGCATAGCCAGAAATTCCAGTTAAATTCATTGGGCTCAAATCACATGGGGGTGGGAATAGCCATCCAGGCCCATTGGTCTCAGTGCACAACACAATAGTTAATATGGAAATTCAAATTAATTCAGAAAAAACACAAACCACTGGATCAAGCTGACGCACCAGATCAGTCAACTCATTAAAAGAAGTAATCAAAATGATTGGCCAGAGGTGAGAGACACAACAGTTATGGTGAGGTGCGCAACATATTATATTATTTAGATTTTAATTTGAAAAAGAAAAACACGTGAAGGAGAGGGTGGATCAGTTATGCGTTGTCAACATGAGGGACGTTCAGATTGTAGATCCAAGGGCCATGGTATCGTCTTCTTCATTTGAACTCAGGTCAAGCAAATCCAGAATCCGGTGACCGGAGCTAGGGCTCCGGCACCGGAAAACACGAACTATAAACAAATCTCAACAGAAATGATTCCAAAACTCCAGATCACACAATTAAACCATGCTGATTTCAAATATGGCAATGAAAATCACAAATGATCAAAGATCAAGCCAGATCGAACAAGAACAAAATCATACATCAAACTGAAATTCAATATATCTCTTTCAATAGTCAAGCATTTTCAAAACAAAAAGGTTCAGTGCAATCAGCATACCACAAAGATTAAGAAGCACACATAAAATCATATTTCCAGATCCAAAAGTTTCAGAGCATACCTGAGATTGAAGATCTTGAAACAAGCCAGAAGAAAGCTTCCAAAGGTGCAGATAAACACCATTTATCCTCTCTTTGCAAAATAAATGCAAGATAGAAGCTGAAACTCTCTAGATCTTGAAACCCGATACCAACTGCACTTGAATGGCATTTGATGAAAACCTTCCTTTCATCTTGAATTGATGGTATATTTATGATCCTTAGAGCTCACTGAACAAGAATATGGAAAGGGATTAGAGAATGAGATCCTGAAAAGAGATATTCGAAGGCTTTTGCTTTTGGTGCAAGAACTCTAGAATGATGAAATGTGATGGATCTGAGCCAAAATAAAACCCTAGCCTTCTTATATATCAATCCAAAATACAATGCTGAAAGAATGAGGGAAGGAGCACGTGAGAAGAGAGTGTGAGAGTGAAAATGCAAATTTGGCAAGATTTGTGTGATGAGGTGCTTGGCTCGTGCATCCCTCTCATTCCTTGCACATGTGTGATCAATATCCAATCCTTGATTCAAAACAGAAATCGTTTTGGCCCTTGGATGTGAGAGTCATGCAATTCCCATGTTCATGCATTTTTTACTCTTGTGAATTATACCTCATCCCATGCACGAATCAGGCATTATTTTTGGAGCAAAATGGACTCTTGGCAATGCTTTGTAAATATGTGACTTCATTTGGTTCATTATGTCATTCAAAAATAAAGTTTCATGAAGTTTTTCATTTGAAGGATGCTTGAAATGCATGCCATGCCCTAAAAATCCACCAACTTTCGAAGGGTATTCCTCCTAAACCATGAGGGCTATGAAAATGCTCTTGTACTTTTTGAAAATGGGAGGCCTTAATCATCAACTTTCATGTTTGGTTTTGATCCATTTGAAGCTTTTTTTCACCAAGTTATGCTTACTTGAAAATTAGGGCAAAATGTTACTAAAAATGGAAATTCTCATTACCAAACTTATGCCAATTTTGCAAAACACCTCAAAACCTCATGATTTTTTATCCTTGACCTTGCTAAACCTCTTCTAAGGTTATAAGAACATCCCTTGGCTTGAAAACTAGGATTGGACCCTTTGAAATCTCTCAGTTGACTTTTAGAATGCACAGTTGACCAATTTATTCATTTACAAGCAACTGGAGAAATACTTGACTTCCACAAGGCATTTTCTCACCAAATTTTATCCTTAGGATCCTCTTAATATATGAATTAATTTGCCCAAATTAAATGGCCAAAGTCATAAGGTTTTCATGCTTGAAACTCAAACCCTAATTTGGGATCACTGTGTAGGAGCTTTGCCCTAGCTTGATTCTTATGATGATCCTCCAACCTTATGGGATTTTGTGAATGATCTTAAGCTTGTGAAAGCCATGTAGACTCCTCATAGGACATGAGAAAATCCATTGGTACCCTTGTTATAGCTTGTGATGCTCCAAAACCCTCCACAGATGATCATATGCCTAATGCTAGGTCATGAGAATGTTATGCCTCATCTTTCCATGCTAAGATGCCAAGAACATGATATGCTTATGATGAATATGATGTGATATGATGTTTAAAAATAAGAGGAAAAATTTGGGGTGTTACACTTATCAGCACATCTGAGTAGAACCATGTCAAAGTTTCGCTTGTATAATGAACCATCAGCATTAAGGAAGAAACTACTGGCCAGCCTTCTTAATGTCTTCTTATAATTGGATGATGCCCCAGATGGGTATGTTTGATCCTCTAAGAAGATCTTTATGTCATGGAACCAAGGTTTGTCATCTTTAGCAATGTCCACGGAGAATACGTATGTTGGTCGGTCTAGTCTGGATACCGAAATCTGAGGCACATAATTGGTTGTTTGAACCTTGATCATGGAGGAAATGATAGCCAGAGCATATGCGAAATGATTTTCGTCTCGAGGGATGTACTCAAGCTTGACTATTTTGAAGAAAGTCAATAATCTCCTCGTATAGTCACAATATGGGATCAGATACTCTTGGTGAGTGTACCATTTGCCGTTGGTCTGATTAATTACCAGAGCTGAATCTCTGAATACATTTAATGTCTTGATCTTGAGGTCAATGGATTCCTCAAGACCCATGATACAGGCTTCGTATTCAGCGTCGTTGTTAGTGCAGGCAAAGATGAGTTTCGCCAAGAAAGGCATATGAACTCCTTTAGGTGTAATGAGTACTGCACCAACTCCACGACCATTCATATTGACAGCCCCATCAAACATCATTGTCCATTCTTCTTCTGGGTCAGGCCCTTCAGTGAGAACAGGCTCTTCATGATCTTTTGCTTTTAGGTACATGATGTCTTCATCAGGGAAGTCAAATCTCATTAGTTGGTAATCATCAAGGGGTTGCTCAGCTAGATAGTCAAACAGTACACTGCCTTTGATGGCCTTTTGAGATGTATAATGAATGTCATACTCTGTCAGAATCATTTTCCATCTTGCAACCCTTTCGGTAAGTGCTGGCTTCTCAAATATGTACTTGACGGGGTCCATTTTTGAAATCAACAAGGTAGTGTGAGTCAGCATATATTGTCTTAGTCGGCGAGCAGCCCACGCTAAAGCACATCAAGTTTTCTCGAGCAGTGAATAACGTTGTTCACAGTCGGTAAACTTTTTGCTTAGGTAGTATATTGCATACTCTTTTCGACCAGACTCGTCATGCTGGCCCAGCACACACCCCATTGATCCTTCTAATACTGTCAGGTACATTATTAGAGGTCTTCCTTCAATTGGAGGCATAAGAATTGGAGGTTCTTGCAGGTACTCCTTGATCTTGTCAAAAGCCTTATGACAACCCTCATTCCACCTGACAGTTTGTTCCTTTCTCAACAATTTGAACAGGGGCTCATAGGTTGCAGTAAGATGAGATATGAATCTTGATATGTAGTTCAATCTACCTAGGAACCCCCGAACATCCTTTTCAGTCCTAGGTGCAGGCATCTCCTGAATGGCTTTGACTTTGTCGGGATCAACCTCAATTCCCTTTTCACTTACGATGAATCCCAATAGTTTACCGGACCGTACCCCGAATGTGCATTTGTTGGGGTTTAACTTCAGCTTATACTTTCTCAGATGATTGAACAACTTCAGTAGATTTACCAGATGGTCTTCTTTAGTGAGGGACTTGGCAATCATGTCATCCACGTAGCATTCAATTTCTTTGTGGATCATGTCGTGGAATAATGTTACCATAGCCCGTTGATAAGTTGCGCCGACATTCTTCAGTCCAAATGGCATATCCTTGTAACAAAATGTGCCCCAAGGTGTGATGAAGGTTGTTTTCTCCATGTCTTCGGGTGACATCTTGATATGATTATACCCAGAAAAACCATCCATGAAAGAAAACACCGAGAACTGAGCTGTGTTGTCGACCAATACATCAATATGAGGTAATGGGAAATCATCCTTCGGAATAGCTCTGTTCAGATCTCGGTAATCCACACACATACGTACTTTGCCATCCTTCTTAGGCACTGGTACAATATTAGCGACCCATGGCGGGTAACTAGTTACGCAAGGAAACTGGCGTCCCACTATTTTTGTACTTCTTCCTTAATCTTCATGCCCGTATCTGGGCGAGTACGGCGTAGCTTCTGCTTCACTGGAGGGCAATCTTCCTTCAAAGGTAGCTTGTGCATAACAATATCCGTATCTAGACCTGGCATGTCTTGATAGGACCAAGCAAAGACGTCGACGTATTCTCGAAGCATGTCAATAAGTTATTCCTTTACTGAAGCTTGCAGACCGGCCCCAATCTTCACTTCTTTCAAATCCTCTTCGGTACCAAGATTCATTGTTTCAACCTCCTCCTGATGAGGAGTGATCAATTTCTCTTCTTACCTCAACAACCTGGTTAACTCTTCAGGTAACTCATAGTCTTCTTCAACCCATTCATCAGCTTGATTAATTGGATTATCGAAGTCATAGAAGGTCATAACAGTGTTGTTGTCGGTGCAATCTGGAGGGTAATCTCTGCAAGGGTTGAGATTTGTTTGTTTTAGTGATCAATTTTAATCTTGTTTAGAAAAATGAAGTTATTTATTTTGAAAACATTGCCATTTTATTGTTTTGTACAAAAGTGAAAAATGAAAAGACAGTGAGCGAAAAAGAGACTTGTTTGCAAAAGATGTCCAATATTCATTGATAATTCATTTGCACAAAATTACAATATGGCCCTATTACAAAATGAGTCCTGACACCTTGGGCAAGATGCAGGACTTAATGCATGCTATAAAAAGTAGGAAATAATAATTACTCTGCAGGAGTAACCCTTATAATTTCCTGAGAAGACCAATTAAGGACTTGGTGACCCAGGATCCTTGGACGAATCCAGCTTTCCAGGTTGAGGTCGCTTTCCGCCTCGTCTTCTAGGTTGTTAACAGCATCTGGGGTGAGCATCCCCCCACTGATGAACTTGGGCTCCTTAGCAGCCTCTGATTGATCTTGTCGTAATGGTTTGTAACCCAAACCGAATTTGTCCTCCTTCTTCTCCACCAGTAGCAGCTTGCCCCATCCTTGGGCATTACCATCTTCAACAACCTTTCGCGCTTGCTGATAGGAGACAATTGAAGTACCCATCTTATCCTCCTGGGATGCAGCAAATACTTCATTCTTCGCTTCGTTGACATTCAAAGCCTCGAACCCCTGGCTCATAGTTTCATGGATTTCACCATCCATCTTGATGTATTTATACGTAGTCAGATGGCTAACAAATATGATCTCTTCACCACAGATGGTGATAATCTGTCCTTCCCACTCATATTTCAATTTCTGGTGAAGGGTCGACGTAACTGCGCCAGCAGCGTGAATCCATGGTCGACCCAACAAATAGCTGTAGGCCGGCTGAATGTCCATCACATAGAAAGTAGTCTGAAAGACCTGCGGACTGATTATCACAGGAAACTCCACCTCTCCAAGAACAGACCTCTTGGAGCCATCAAAAGCCCTGACCACAAGATTGCTTGGTCGGAGAGCTATTCCATCATATTCGAGCTTGACAAGAGCTTTCTTCGGCAAGACATTGAGTGAAGACCCAATGTCTACAAGAACATGAGAGAGTACAACCCATTTGCACTCCAGGGTGATGTGCAAAGCCTTGTTGTGGTGATATCCTTCCGTCGTCAAGTCAGCATTGGTGAAACCTAGCCCATGGCTAGTATTGACATTAGACACCACTGTCTCGAGCTGATTCATTGTGATCTCCTCTGGCACGTAGGCATCGTGCAGAACTTTGATTAGTGCATCCCGATGAGCTTTGGAACATAACAGCAGGGATAAGATGGAGATCTTAGAAGGAGTCTGGTGGAGCTGATCCACAACTTTGTAGTCACTTCTTTTAATTATCCTCATAAATTCATCCACATCCTGATCAAAGGATTATTTATGAGTCTCTTTTGGTGCAGGTTCTTCTGGTGCCACACTTTTCCCTTTGGCTTTGGCAACAGCCTCTGCCTCAGTGTTGGTTTTTGGAGCTTGTGACGCGAAGAGACGTCCGCTTCGGGTGAAGAATCCGCCTCCCCCGACATTATCCACTTGGGGGGTGTGAACCGAAGAATCAAGAAGGACTCTTTCTCAGTTGCAGTAAAGGTCTGCACCATAGTGCCATGGTACAACATTGTCTTTGTCATATGGAATAGGCCCCGACACCGTGATGGTAACTGGGCTGACTGCAGCAGAGGTTGGGACCGTTATTGTCTGTGGATCATAGAAGATGGTGACAGGACTTCTTGTGGATGTTGGTGATGATGAATTGAAGCTTGGTTGTTGCTGAAACTGTTGTTGAGATTGTTGTTGAAAGTTGCTGGAGTTTGGGACCGTTGTAGGGTCATAATAAATAGTAACTGTGGAGACGTCGTTGCTGGTGGTTGCTGAAGTTGTAGAAGGAGATGAAATGGAACTGTTGTTTGTTGAAGTGATGGAAGAGTTGATTACTGATTTTGTAGACGAGTTTGTAGGAACAATTGTTGTTGCAGTTGTAGGAGAATCGTTTGTTGTTGACAAAGGGGTTGCTGGTGTTGTAGAAGCTATTGTGGTTATTTGCGAAATGCCTTCTTTAATCATGCCATTGATGCCATTCCTCAAGCTTGCACACCCATTTACGGAAACCTGGAAAGATTCACAACAGGACTCACAACCTGGAAACACTTGGCATTTTAAAAGTTGGGCTTTAACCTCGGCCAGAGGTGTCTGAATACTTGCAATATCTTAAATCAAACTCATGGGTGAGCCTTCTTTTATAGCATTAATCCTTTGCCCACTGTGGCTTGGCATAGAATTTTTCATGACATTGGGAGGTGGTGCAAAGTTCAGGGCATTTGAATCTACCAGATCCTGGACCTTCATATGCAGAGCCCTACATTTTTTTCGTGGAGTGACCAGGTGCATTAGAATGAAAAGCACACCTAGCATTGACATTGTAATTTCACGGAAGGTTCTGAGGATCAGGTGGAGCCAATGTCCTCAACTCAACAAGATTGAGCTTTAGGAGTTGTGGCAGCAATGTGGCGTATGGCATTGGAATAGGGTCAATCATCCTGTTGATCTGAGATGGTCGTTGTTGAAAAGGGCGTTGTTGTTGATTGTTGTTATTGTTGTTGTAGGATCTCTGTTGAGGAAACTGTGGCTGTTGAGGAAAGTGTTGTGGTTGTTGAGTAAAGTGTTATGGTTGTTGAGTATACTGAGGAGGTGGAGTAGGAATAGTGACGGCAGCAACTGATCTGGGAAGATATTGGGGTCTCCCTCTTCCCACATGTACATAATTTGTTTCACCAGATCTACGGGGCCCAGCAAATGGCTTCCTTGCATTGCTTGAACTGGCACCATTGTCGGAGATCTTTCCCATCTTCAGTAAGCTCTCAATTCTTTCCCCAGCTATAACTACGTCTGCAAACCTTGGAGAGTATTCATGAACATATCTGCCATCTCCCTTTCTGACATCGGGGGTTGAACGGCAGCAGCTAGTTGCCTCCACCTTTGGGCATACTCTCTAGAGCTTTCAGGGGAAGATTGTGACATTCCCATCAGAAGGGTTCTGTTTGGAGCCATGTCCAGATTATACTGATATTGACGAATGAAAGCTTCAGCCAAAGCCTTCCAATTTCTCATTATGGCCCTGGTCAAATGGGAATACCACTCTCGGGATGCCCCTATCAAGCTATCCTCGAAGTAAAACATCCACAGTTTCTCATCCATGGTGTAGGCTTTCAATCTCCCCAGGAAAGACTGAAGATGGGTACGTGGGCAGGATGTTCCATTGTATCTTTCGAAACAAGGAGGTTTGAACTTTTGAGGAATTCTAACCCCCTCCACTAATCCCATGTCCATGACATCAAAACCCATAGAGTTTTGTGATTCAAGAGACCTTAGCTTTTCCGTAATTTCATCCAACCGACAATCGTAGACTTCGTCTCCAGCCCCAACCACAGTAAACTGTTCTTCTTGAGCGTCCTCCTGCAAAGCCCTCCCTCCAGTGTTACCTTGGGTGTTTCTTATAGCATTGATGTCTGGGTTTAGATGAAGTCCAAACTCTGGTGGATCAGTACGAGGTTGTACGTGATCGTTGTTACTGGTACCCCATGTACATGGATGGTTTTCCTCGGGAGTTTTCCGCTCAACTAACTCCCTCAGTCTCTCCTAGCTCTGAGCCAAACCAGTCATAACTGCCATAAATTGATTCATTTGGGCCCTCATCTTTGTCCTCTCATTGGCAATTTGGGATCTCACTTCAGTCAAGTCTTGTTGAACCTGATCCATTTGTAATCCCGGAAGGTTGCTTCTTGTCAGATACCGGTGCCTCTATTGACAGGGAACACTCTTCTACGAGCAATGTTTTCTGAAACCACAACAAAGTGAGAAACAACAACAAAACAAAAACCTACAAAACAAATAGAAAATGTTAGTATGCAATGCAGGATGCTTATTTGTCTTCCAAGGGTATCCGATTTGGTTTTTTGGTTTTGACCTTTCCAGACCTCGAGGAAATGATGATGTTGTAGAGAGATAAAGCCCATGAAGTAAAACAAACCATATATTACAAAAAGTGAAGATACATAGTTTGATTACAACAAAATCCCCATGGTGGGTTAAGATACAACAACAAAATCAAAAGTACAAACAAAAGAAAGTACAAGTACAAGGAAATAAAACATCCAGTCCAAAGTCATCCTCTCTGACTTCCTTTAGGAGAGCCTCAGTCACTGGACCTACTGGGTTCTCTGTGATAGTCCTGATTAGGAGGTTCCTAGTGGCAATGGCACTGGTTAACTTCTTGTGCTTATCCTGATCCTTTGACCTCTTCAACCCTGCCCGGAGTTTCAACTCAGAGATCTCCTTTTGTGCTGCTAACAAAGCTGCCTGATGCTTCTTCTTACTAGCCTATAATTGCTCTATCCTAGCTTGGGTTATTTGATCTTCTTGTGCATGAGCCTCAGTGATCCAGATCCACCTAGCCTGGCTCTCCTCTAAGTAATGCTCAACTCTGGCCTTCTGAGTATTAGCTTCCTTGCAAGCATTCTTTAGTACTAACTCCCCTGCTTTAGCCTTTCTGATGTAGTCATCCGTCATCTCAATCTTGGTTAAGTGATCAATCCGGAGCTTCTCTAACCTCTCAATATCTAGACGGCTGCCATTCCTCTCCCAGAGGGTCTTCTTTAAAGCTTCAGAGAGCTGAGCATTATTTTCCTTCAATTTCTCAAACTCCTCTAAACTGACAGTAGTTGCAGGCTCCATTGTTGATGGTCCAGGTACATCCTCTAAGGTGAATGGCATACAGGTGATTTTCCCCCTGGTACGAGACCAGTCAAGATACTGAGCTGAAGCTATGTTGTTGCACTTGCCAAGAATAGCAGTCCCCTTAGTCTGAATGTTGTCCCAGGCCCAGGCTGCCTGTCTAACAATGGCAATGTTGTGCTGGATGTCACAATAGAGGGTCTCTGTCAAATCTTGCCCTCTTGGGGGATGTACCAAAGCATACCCTAATTGCCTCTTGAAAAGTAAAGGGTTGTAGTTGATGCAACCTTTTACTCCAATCAAGGGTACATCGGGATACTGCCCACAACTAGTAATGATATATTTACTCTTGGTGCTCTGAGTGCACCATCTGATGTCTTATGATGTAAGGGAAATCATCCTTTTAGCCTAGTTCCTTGGCTGATGAGGATTCAAGAAAGTGTATGACTTCGGCAAGTGCCTTAACAACCAACAGTAGAAGAGAGGTGCACAGCATCTAACCAATCTTCCCCTTTGCTTCTCATTCCTTTGATGCACAGAGTAGTAGAAGTCTCCAAGCAAGGTAGGAACTGGGTTCCTCAGTAAGAACAGGTGAATAGCATTCTTGCTTACAAACTTTGGCTCGTCTGCAAACAAGATAACTCCATATATGCTGAGTGCCAAGAGTGCACAAACAGTATCCCACTTTCCTGTTGCAGCATACAGGGTGGCCTGGGAGATCAAGAAATCCAAGTGAAGGCATGGAACCCCGGCCTTGGTGGTCATGCTCTGATCAATGTGGGTAGACTCCAAGTGCAAGGCCTTAGCTATATCTTCATTCTTGGGAGCAACCATCTTAGGGTTGAAAGGAATCCCTCTCCTGATAGGGACACCTAACAACATGGAAAACTCTTCCATCAATGGTCCTAGCTGAAAATCTGGGAATGTGAAACATCTGAGAGGAAGATCATAAAACTGCAAGCAAGTGTGGATCATGCTCCTTTGGGATGCATCCAGGTCCATGATCATGTCCAATATGCCTCCATAATGTTCCCTGAATAAAAGGACGTGATCAAGAGTGATGAGAGACTAGATCTGTCTGATGCCTGTCAGAGTGGGCTCAAAGAAATGATAGGTGATGTTGCTCTTTCTGGAAGTGTCAATGCTGACAATGGATGTTGGTGAAGAAGACTGAGAGTAACTACTGATGAAAGCTACTGAAAAGATGCTGAAGAAGAGTCTCTAATGAAGACAAATGATGAAGAAGGTTGTAAAGAATCTCTGATAAAGATAGCTGCAGAAGGGTCTCTGATGAAGACAAGCTGATGAAGGTGCTGGAGAAGAATCCCTGATGGAGATAATTGGAGGAATCTGAGCAGTAGAACAGGTCAAAACCAAACCAAAGATACAATGTGGATACCCTGTAAAGCAAATAGACAAATGTTAAATGATGCAAAATGATGTATGCAGAATGATATGCAAAGGGGTTTGTGATCAAGTGTTGGATCTGTTATCTACCTTGATAGGGTCCATGTGTGTTCATAAGTCCGGATGAGGCTTAGAAAACCAGTAACCAAGTGGGGGACTCAAATAAAGAGTCACAAGTCCAGGGTTTCACAAGAACAGTCCAAAATGATACAACCTTAACAAAACTAGTAACAAAGGTATGATGAGGCCATGGGTTCTTGCAAACCTGTAAACATCCCAACCCCCTCACATGTATTGTTCTAGAACAAGGATCCTCAGACTTGGATCAGATATGAGAAGTGTAAACACTTCTAAACCGGAGGTATAATGTTTACAATAACCATAAAAGATCCTCCTCTAATTCACCTCAGATGCTGAAGGTCATAAAAGGTCATCCAGACTTAGCAGGCTTCCCAGATAGCCCTAGTACTACAGGAAAACCGTAGCACAAAGTTCTCAAGAAGAAACCTATGTCTGAACCGTGTTTCATATTCCCGCACCAGACCGAAATGGAATGGGAAAGAATATGAAGCCACTTTATCCTATGTGTCACTCAGGCTCCCGGTATGGAACCTTAATCACTCAACAATCCCTCCCACCAAGGAAACAGCAGATCTAACACAGATGATAATGACAGTATGAAATGCATAAAACTGTAAATGAGAGCAATAAATAAAGCTGTACAGAAAGCAATAACTAAAGCAATAAATAAATAAGCACAAGTAGCACATAACTCCCCCGTAAACATAAATCAAACAAGCGCTAGGAGAAACCCACAAAAAGAACCAGAAGCCCTGGTTGCAAGATATGTTTCCCCAGCAGAGTCGCCAAGCTGTCGCTCCCAAAGATTTGCATCCCCGGTACAAGCGCGAACGGTCGGCGAAAAGAGAAAAGGAAATCAACTAAATAGAGTCGCTAGCTAGGCATTTGTATCCCGAAGGAAAGGTAATGCTGCATAAACCTAGGAAGAGATGGATAAGACGGTCGCGAACCAGAGAAACTGAGAAAGGGGGTTGATTACAACCTAGGAAGGTATTAGCACCCAGATTGTCTGTCATACTCGACGGGATCCACGCTTGAAAGATTATGTTTAAAGGGGTAGTGTGTGACCTATCTGTGTGCAAAAGCTAAAGAAAGAATGTACAGGTGTCAATGCAAAAAGGAGGGTATGAATTGCTCAAGAACTGAGGCTTAGTAAAGAGTACTGAGAGAGGGGGGGATGACAAAGAGACTTTTGTTCGATAACTGTTAAGTTATTCCTACGTATCCTCTCGTGCAATGAGGAAGTCAGAACACCGTAGTTTGACTCAAAGATACTGAAAGATAAATTAACTGTGAACTGCTTGCTTGTCTATGCTCCAGTGTATGACCCGTCTGGCTCGAGTGCTAACTGTCTTGCATTAAACGAAAGAAGCAAGTTCTCGTTTATGAATGAGTGTGATGAGAAAATAATCCCGAAGGAGACGATTATTGTTTGTTTTTTGTGTTGTCAGTTTTGTTTTTGTTTTTGGTGTTTTGCATAAGTTGATGAGCTTAAGCCTAAATCAATGGTTTGTAAGCTCATTATATCCTCCCTGATTAGGGATAATGAGAATACTTAAGTATGAGATAAGCATCTCAACTTAATTACCATGATGATGTATGATTAAGATCATTAATCTACTTGTGATTAATTAGATGTTTTTGGGTTTTTTTTAGTGTTAAGTAATGAGTTTAATCTCTAATCATAGATTAGTGGACTCATTACACCATCCTAATAGAAGGATAATAGATGAGCACACTTAAGCTGAGGAAGATACCTCAACTTAATCCATGGTTAGGGATTAAATTCATTATATAACAAATCCTTTATTAAGTGGATTTTAATTAAAAGATGAGAATAAGAAATGAGTTTTATGGTTTGTAAGACAACTTGAGGGGGACTTGTCCATTAAACATTAGGGTTAGTCCTTCTTAACCATAAAGGAAGAATTAGAACCCTAATGTAAGGCCCAAGTTACAAGATGAGGTCTTAGTGATTATTAAGATGATTTGATTTAGAGATTTAAACAAATTAAAGGTTTAAAACTTAGGATTAAAGTTATACACTTCATCCTAAGAGAAGGATGCAGGCATAACCCTAATTCCAAAGTCCTAAAAATTTAAGAGTTTAGTCTCTGATTATGAAGATGAGAAGAGACACTCAAGGAGACTCAAAGGTAAAAAGCTAAGGGGGACTGATCACAACCCTAATTATTATCATGCTTGGATGTTCCTATAGTTTGTAAGGCTTAAGAAAGATCTTCAAGGAATCCACCAATGGAAGAAGCAGATGAAAGGAGGAAGAAGTAGAAGAAATAAGTTACTTACTTCATTGAAGAAGATAAGTAACTTAAAGAAAGAAAGTGAGAAAGAATGAACACAAGTGAACAAGTTCACTTCAAAGAAACCAGCAAGATGCATATGAAAGAGATAAAGAGAAATGAGAAGTGAAGGCAAATCCACTTCTCAAAGCAACTTACCACCTGAAAATGTTAGCATGAATGCATAAAGTTCAAGGCATAAAGAAATGAAATGAAATGAGATGAGATGAGATGAAATGATCAAAGTCATAAGTGTTTATGCAATGTTAATTTCATGTGAGATGGTGCAAAGGTATACAAAGTGCATATAAATGATCATACAAAGATGAGATGTCATGTAAGCATGCTTTGAAGTTTGAAAGTTCATGAAAGTTAATGAAAGAAAATGAATGCAAATCATGGCAAATGAATGAAGAAATGATCGACCATGATTTTAACATATCCTAAGATGAATCCAAGAAATGTCATGGCAAGTTCATGTATGGATGCATATGCAAGATGAATGCAAGTAAACATGAAAAATTAGGGTTATATGGAAGTATGAGATGCACATGAGAAAAACAGAAGCATATGACATGATAAAAATTTGAAATCACACTCAAACAAACCCTAATCCCATACTAAGTCACACCCCAAAGGAGAAGGTCAGAAGCCTTTCCACTCAAAAGTTATGAATTTCCTAAGTTTCTAGGGTTTTTTGGATGATTCTCAAAGAAAAATGCAAATCAATTCAAAAATGTAAGATACATTCATGAGATAAATGACCTATAAACTACATTCTATGAAAAAAACAATGCAAAATGAATCATCTTCAAACTCTTCTTGGCTAGGCAGAAAAGATTTTTTCAAGTTAGGGTTCAAAAATATGATTTAAATGACCCTTAATTCAAAGAAAATTCTCAAGTTATGATCAAACCTAAAAAGAAATTTGTGTGAAGAGTTTGAAAATGTTTCTAAATGCAAAGGGATGATTCATGATTTTTTTGGTGATTTTTAGAAACCGAAATGTATTTTTAATTAATTAAAAGACTTTAATTAATTAAAAATAAAATTTAAATATTTTAAAATTACTTTTTATATGCAAAAATTAAAATAAAATCATTTTCTGATTAAGAAAAATATTTGAAACAAAAATGCAAAAGGAAATATTTTTTGAAATATTTTTGCTATTTTAAAATAATTATGCAAAAGAAATAGAAAAAAATGAATTAAAATGCAAGTCAGCGCATCCAATGGCTGAGATTTGAATAAAAATGGTGGGAATTGACTTGGCGCGCAATCCAGTGGTCCACATTCAAACTGGCTAAATGATTTTAATTAAATTAATTTATCAGAAATTAACTTAAGTGAACTAATATGAGTCGTACGCGTGCTAACTTAAACAAGATCCAAGGGTGGGAAATCAATCTGGGCAACTAACCCTAATTAGGGTTTTAATGATTTTCAGGTGACCGGAGCTAGCTCTGGTCATCTTCTCCGGTCACTCAAAATCCCAACTTCTTCCCTAGGTCAAATTAGAACCTCTAAAGCTCCAGAAATGATCTATTACCCTCCCCAAACAAGAATCCATCATCATTTAACATTTATATTTCATCATAAGCAAGAATCGAATCAAACAAAATTTTCGGGCAAACTTTCAGAACAACCATACATGCTCATTTCTCAATAATTTTCAAAACTAAACATATCAGAGTGATCTAGAGAACGTGTAGAATCATTCTAAAACTTAAAAGAAGGTTTCTGGAAAATTTGTTCTTGAGGTATACCTGAGTTGAAGCTTTTCAGTTTGGAGCTTTTTGACCTCATCTCTTGTGCAAAACCACTCCAATGACCCCCCTTGTGCTTCTAAAAGGCTTAGAACAAGTTTGTTTTGGCTGGTTTGAGATGTTTGGTTCTAATAACTCAGAAATCGGATTTCTGATTTTGGGGGTTTCAGGCCATGGTGAGGGATGTTTTGTGTCCTATGAGTGATTTGAAGATGATTGGTGAAGTTTGTTTTGAAGTTTGATGGCTGTGTTTTGAGTTTCGAAGAAGGGAAGGTTTTTGATAATTTTGTGAATTCTAAGCTCTAAGGTGTTTCAGGCTTCAATGTGTTATGGAGTGAGGTCCATGAGTTTCACATAAGTCATGCTGATTGGTTCAGAGAGTTGGTGTGGCATAGTTTGATTGGTATGAGCCAAATTGCAAAAGGTCAAGGTTATGTGTACTTGAAGTATGGCACGGGTCAGAGGTGTTTCTATGGCTTGTACTGTCTCAGCTTGAATCATGGAGGACCATGGTATTGAATTTGATGAGCTAGAAGGCTTGGATGAAGTGTTCTCATAGGTTTTGCAAAATTCCCTCTTTGATGTTTCTTGTGAATCAAGTCATGGAAATGCCAAATTCTTGGGCCAATTCTGATGTTTAGAGGTCACATAGGCATGTTATGAAGTGTAGAAGTTGATTAGAGGTCATTAGAATGCTTGAACATGCCATTTTGCAAAATCCCTCTTTGACATGAAACTTGAAATTATGTGATTTTTGCCAACTTTGAAAGGTCATATCTTGAATTCTAGGATGAATCAAGACATGTTCTTGTACTTTTTGAAAAGGGAAAGACCTAATCTACAACTTTCATGACCAATAATTTTTCATTTGAAGCATTTTTGGTTGAGAAAGAGGAGGTTGAAAAACTTTCCCAAAATGGAAAGTTTCCATTACAAGTCATTTCCATTTTTGGCAAGTTTGCAAATGGCTCAAAATTCTTCAATCTTGTGAACTTCAAACCTCTTATAAGATCAAATAAAGATCATATAACTTCAATTTGATGAAAATACCCCTTTGGTTCCATTGTTGGGGGCCTCAGATGCCTTAATTTTGACTTAACTTGCTCAAGAAGTTACCTAGTGAACAAATGACTTCCACAATGAATTTATTCATAAAACTTGGTACACATGATCCTTATAACATCTTAAGAACATTAGAAACAAGAATGGTCCAAAAAATTGGAGTTAAGGCCTCTGAAACCAAAACCCTAATTTTGGTCATCTGTGCAGTGAAAACCCTAGCTTTGCTTCCATGCCTTGCCAATTCTTGTGATTTCTTGACTTCCATGAACTTTGAGGAGTATGATATGATGGTAGAACACACATGGACCCTATTAGAAAGATTTGAGGCCTTTGGGATGGCTCAGATGGAATCTTGGATTGCTTAGATCACAAACCCTAGATGTAGATGAACTTGAACTATGCAGATGAAACAAAAATGCAATATGGGATGGTATGCCTATGCTTATGCAAACATGAAAGATCAAAAGCCATGTGGGATGGTATGCATATGCTTATGCAAACATGAAAGATTAAATTTGCCATTTGGATGTCCTAAGGTGCCCCATATCTCAACAGGAATAGGTATGCTTTCTTTCTTGCTACTTTGGGCAACTTGTCTTGCAGCTTCGATTTTTGATGGACGGTAGTAGAATTCAATTTGGCCTTCTGGAATAACCTTGAGGATTCCTTCGTCAATCAGGTCTTGAATCTTTTTCTTCAATGTCCAACAACTATTAATATCATGTCCGGGACAGTTGGAGTGATACCCATACCTTGCCTTGGGATTATAGCGAGGAGAGGAAGTATTAGGATTTTGAGGAGGATTTTTCAAGGAAATTAGCTTCATCTCTAAGCATTGCAGAACTTGCAACATTGGAGTGCTGAATTTGATAAACTGTCTTCTACATTCCTGGTGTTGAGGTGGATTAACCTTACTAGGTCTTTTTTCTTCAATCGAAGAACAATCAATGGCAACCTGTCTCTTACCTTCTTTTATCCTCTTCTTCCTTTCAAGCAAGTCAACTTGTTTTAACGGAGGTTGACTGACAATTAGATTCCTGACTCCATAACTTTGAAGTTTGTGGATAAAGGTTCTTAGCTCTTCTTGCCCCTGAGCTAAACTTTGAATAAGATCCACCTGGTCATTCATCTGGATCCTCATTTATGTCATCTCAGCTTGCAGTTGTTCCAACTGATTATCCTTGTTATATTCAGGATTCTTCATTTTCATATCCTTAGAGAGGAATTCTTTCAACTCTTCTTGCCCCTTAGACAAATTCAGGAGCACTTCTTGGAACAGAGCATTCTGAGCCTAGAGATCCTTAACAGTTTGTTCGAGAGCCATCTCTGCTGAAATAAACAGTGAGAAGATAAGATACATGTTCATAAGAAACCTGTGATGCAATGATATGGTATGTATATGCTTATGAAATGTTTTCAAGGACCGCAGGATTTAAATTTGTTTAAAAGAAAACAAGAACAAAATTTTATTAGTAAACAATTAATATAAGTTTTGCCCCTTGGGCTTACAAAGAAATAACAATAAGATACAAAAGATAAATATATGGGGTTTTAAGTATGCCATGGACGCTTCCTCTTTGCGTGGAGGTACTTGTTGTGGTTTTTCTCCTCGTGAAGTTTCCTTGTTAGCTCCAGAATTCTTTCTTGACCAGCTCTGAAATGAGTCTCAAAAGTATCCCTTTGCTCCTTCAACTGAATTAAGGACTTTTGCAATTCTTCCAAATCAGTGGGCATGTCTGGATGAAGGATGGTATAAGGAACATCTCCTTCAGCAACAGGCTCCATAGTGAGTGTTAGAACAGCAGGATATGGAATCATAAGAGTCTGAGCACGAGATCAAACCCATCTGAGATAAGGCTCCTTAGGAATAGAATACTTTGGCTCCAAAGTGTTGATGTCAATCTTGTTCACCTTGTTCCAAGCTCGTATAAACTTTTGATGCTAACCCTGAAGATCGTTGTCGTAGTCGAACACAATACCCTGAATAAGCATGTCATGAGGACCATTACTCTGAGCATACCCAAACTGACATAGTGCTAAAGAAGGGTTATAGGTAATTCCCCCTTTTATGCCAAGGAGTGGCACATTAGGGAATTCCCTACAACGGTCAATGATAGTAACATTCTCCAAAGATCGAGAGCACCAATGAATGTCTGAATAAGAAAGTGACATGATCCTCTTAGACCACCTGAACCCTTGTTCATTCTTCATCACTGATCGAGGAAGGTGAGAAATAAACCACCTAGACAATAAAGGTATGCAGCACATCAGAGTCCTTCTCGCCTTCGTAGTACGAGTGTGAATAGAATGTAAGATATCTCCAAGTAATATAGGCACTGGATTACGAGTCAAAAATATGTTGATGGCGCGTATGTCTATGAACTGGTCTGGATTATGGAACAAAACTAAACCATATATCAATAGGGCTAGGATCTCCTCAAAAGCATCATAACTCATAGCCTTTAATAACACTTGAGCTTTCTCCACTAATACCTTAGCAAGAATACCCTTAACTCCGCTTCTTGTTTCTATGACAATGTCTGATTTCTTCAGATGTAGGGATGCAGCAATGACTTCAGGTTTAGGCTCCTTTTCTAAGCCTGTGAAGGGTCTCTGATCAAGGATAGGTATACCCAGTAATTTGGAGGACTCTTCCATTGTAGGAAACAACTGATAGTCAGGGAATGTGAAGCAATGATGCTTAGGATCAAAGAACTGGAATAGGACACTCATCATGTCTTCATTGAACCCTGAAGTGACTAGATCCAGTAGGTGACCATTCCTCTTGATGAATTGGGAGTTTTCAGAAACTTGAGAGACCAATTCATTAAGCTTAGAGGGTATCCCTACAAAGTTGATCCGGATAGTATTCCTACAAGCAGAAGCCATGACCTGCAACAAAGAACAAAGATAAATCCTTTGGTCCTTGAAATGGTTAGTGAAAATGCTATGCTTATGATGTCATGATGTCATGATGTTATGCTCAATCACAAACATGTGGCACACACAAACAAGTCACACAATAGCCCTAGGTTTGAAGGCTTGCATGAGGTTCAAAGGTAAGTACCCTCCCCTGAAGTTCAGTTGGTTCATCCTGTCCTACAAAAGTAACCAGGTTCTAAGGGATCTCAATATCACTGATCCTTCCCAAGGGTGGTTGTTCAGTAGGCAACTTACTTTCCAACCAAAACCCTCCAAGTTTAGGATCTCAATGAGTGTAGTATCGAGTATCAACCAACTTCAGTCTTCACCAAAGCCGGCTATCTCACTACTTTCTAAAGGCCAAGATGGGATAACTAAGGTTCTAAAAGTCAGTTAGTGTATTAACAACATATGGCAGCCCCATATTATCCTTAACTTACTTAAAGAACATAAGCACCAACTAAGAAGTCACACTAACTATGGCCACCAGATCAACCATATCGGTATACGCCGTACAGTTTCCTTGGTCTATTGCCATTTACCTAGGGTACACTAGATCCGGTTTAGGATCTTTCACACAAAAAGCCCAGTAGAAAAGTAAATCAAGCAAAACAAACAATTGAAGTGATCTAATTCCTAAGGGTACCCCTCTTTTACTTAGTAAGTCCCCAGCAGAGTCGCCAGTTCTGTAACACGGTGGGAGAACTGACTTTTAGTCATGTTGCGGATAGCAAGAGTCGCCACCGACTTTTATTTTATCCAAGTGGAAAGGACATAAAAGAACAGGAAAAACCTATTTTTAAAAGACTTGAGTCCGGGGGGTAGGTTATATAAAGGGAAGGTGTTAGCACCCTTTATATCCATGGTTATCCATGGGATCTTTGTTACTTAGCTCGCTTAAATTGTTTTTGAAGAGTGTAGTGTGTGCTTAGAAATTTTTCTAAGTACTTTGTAATGATCCTCGTATGGATGTATACAAAGCCTTGCTTTGAAAAATGTTTAAGAAAAGTGAGGTGTGAAAAGTAGTTTTAAAGTGTAAGCAAGTAACTATGAGGTACCTACCCTAAGCTAAGTCATTCAAGTTCTTTTATGTTTCTTCAAGAGTAAGACTATCCCTATTATCAAGGAATAGGTAGTAATTACTTAAGGGACAGATGTAGGGTCATCGTATGGTCAACGAAGGAAACTTAGGGGGTGTCTTTAGCAATTCGTAGGGACTATCATCATTTTTTTGAAGGGACAAGATCATTATTCCGTAGGCAACCTCGAAGGGACTTGATCTTTTAAATCTGTAGGGACTTGATGATTTATACGTGAAGGGACTTTGCTTAAGACACCCCTATATTTGAGGGACTTGGCCATTTTAAATAAGGCAACCAAGAGGGATACCCTAGGAAGTGCAGACGGCGATCTAGATCCACTTACGTATGTGAGTGTTGTTTTCAATTATTTATCTTGATTATTAATTTTCTAAGTCCATGGTTCATTTATTTCTTGGCACTCCCTATTTTACTAACCACGCAGTTAATATGAAAAATAAATGGAAAAAATTAAAAGGCAGAAAATAAAATTCCTACACTATTACATGGCTTAGGGGCAGTTACATAATAATAATGTCGGAAAATAATAAAAACTAATTATTACAAAGGTGAAGCAGTTACATAATTGTAAACACCCCAAATTTTCCCTCACCCATTCACACCATGGCTTGTGATCTTCTCATATGCATGAACTCAATCATAGCATCTCATACCACATTTTTGTTTCACTGCATTGCTTCTAAGTCATCTGCATCTAGGGTTTGTAATCTGAGCAATCCAAGAGCCATTTGAGCCACTCCAAAGGTCATCAATCACTTCAAAGGGGTCCATATATGTTCAAGCATCATATTATATCCTCTCAATGTCAAGAATGTCAAAAATCACAAGAACTGAGATTGGCATGGAAGCAGAGCAAGGTTTGACTACACAGATGACCTAGAATTAGGGTTTTGGTTTCAAAAGCCATAACTCCAAATTTTTTGGTCATTCTTGTTTCTATTGGTCTCTATATGATATGAGGAGCATGCATATCAATTTTCATGAAGAAATTCCATGGGGAAGTCATCTGATCAAGAGTTGACTTTTTGAGCAAGTCAGTGCAAAATCAGGGCATCTGAGGCCCCCAATGACCCAACCAAAGGGTATTCTTCATCATTTTGATTATGTATGATCTTTATTTGATCATAGAAGATGTTATAAGTTCACAAAATTGAAGAATTTCAAGCCATTTGCAAAGTTGACTTTTTGGGAAAATGACTTGTAATGGAAACTTGCCATTTTGGGAAACTTTTTCAACGCTTGCTTTTTGATTCAAAAATGCTTCAAATGGGAAAACTTTGGTCATGAAAGTTGTAGAATGGATCATTCCCTTTTCAAAAAGTACAAGAACTCATTCTAATTCATTTTGGATCAAAAGTTATGGCTTGTCAAAGTTGGGAAAAATCACATAATATCAAGTTTTGTACCAAAGAGGCAAAGTTGCAAAACCTTATGCCAAGCCTTTATGTGACTTCAAATGGACTTCTAATCTTCATACAAACATGAACCAAGGCCTAAAAGTCAGATTGCATCAAAAGATCACTCATTTTCATGACTTGTGGATCAAGAAACTTCAAAAGGGCCAAAGTTGATCAAAGTTGCAAAACCTCACTCAAACCCTAATCCACTTGCTTGCTGACTTCAGAATAGATCCTAGGGCTCTCCACACTTCTTGCTGCGCAGGACACCCCTCTTGTCCTTGGCTAGCTATAAGCCCATACTTCTCTTACACAAAGCTTGACTTTTTGGCAAAAGACCCATACCAATCACAATAGGGCACACCAACTCCACAGACCTATCCATGAGTGATAAGTGGACCAAAGGCAAGCCATAACACACAACCATTCATGCTGAAGCTCTCTCATAGCCATAGTTCCAAGTTTATGCCTCATATGCAAAACCATTCGAAACACACAGCACAAACATCAAACACACAAACAAACTTCACCATTGATCTCAGCATGTTCCACTGATCACAAACCAACCATTGAAACAGCCTGAAACCTCACATAAACCAAATATGATTTCTGCCCCTCTTTGAACAGAACTCAAGCAATCTCTCAAACCAGCCATTTTAAACTCCAACCAAGCATTGCAAGCTTCTCAGGAGGTTCACTGGAGTTGATTGGAAGCAAGGAACTGGTCCAAAAGCTCTTGGGTTGAAAGCTTCGATTCAGGTAGCCATGGAAATTCATTTTTCCAGAACTCTTATTTCTTGTTTCTAAAATGATCTACATGGTTCCCTGAGTTCACTGAACCTTTTATTTTTGAAAATGAGTGAGAAATGGCCATGTATGGTTTGTCTGAAACTTTGCCCGTAAATTTGTTTTTTTGTTTGTTCTTCATGATTCATGAAAAAGAAATGGAATTTGTTGCTGGATTGTTGTTTAGGGTGTTTAGTTGAGTTGATCTGGAGATTTTGGCATGATTTAGTGAGGTTTTGAGAGAGTTTGGTAGGAGGTCTCGCTGGAGAAGACGACCGGAAGTCTTCTCCGGCCACCTTAAAATAATTAGGGCTAATTAATTAGGGTTAGCCAGGTTTGAATGTGGAGCGTTGATCTGGTTGACTAAGTCAATCTCCTGCGTGCGTGTGTGGCCCAGATTTGTCATTAAACCCTAATTCAAATTAATCAGCTTAATTAATTAGGTTTAAATTCAAATATTCCAGAAGCAATCTCAACCGTCCATGAGCGCGCGCAGTCTTTCCCTCCCCCCTGAGTTTGAATGTTGGCCCTTGATTGTGCATACTTTCATTTTATTCTATTTTTATTTCATTTAATTTCATTTCTTTTGTTCATTTTATTTAAAATAGCAAAAAATGTTTAAAAATTATGAAAATTTTTGTCAAGGTACCTTAAAACCCTAGCAATCTTAGGAAATTCATAACTCTCACTAGGTTAAGAGTTAGATCCCTTCCTTTGGGCAGTGAGTTTGTATAGGTTTAGGGATCCTTTGATTGAATTTTCAAATTTTTATCATGTCATTTGCTTCTGGTTTTGGATTTTTGCTTTGTATGTTGCATATAACCCTAATTCATGCCTTCCTTTGCATCCATCTTCCATTTGTTTGCATACCATGACTTGCCATGACATTTTGTGCTTCCATTTGATTCATATGACATCTTAAGACATATTAGAATCATGTTTGATCATTGCATCTTTCATTTGCCATGTTGTATGTCATTTGCATTACATAACTTTTCATGTATGTTCATAGTTCAAAGCATGCTTCTCTTGCATCCATATGTTTGTATGATCATTCTAAGGCCTTGCCTCATGTTTGCATCATCTCTTAGCATCATTAACATCATACTTATGCTTCTGATTTTGGTTTGCATCATGACATTGCATCTCATTTTGCATTGCATTTCATTTCTTTACTAACTTTTCAGGTGGTAAGTTGAATTGAGAAGTGAATTTGCCTTCACTTCTCACATTCTCTTTTCATCTCTTTCATACTTCCATTGCTGCATTTTTTTATGTGTTTGGATTGAGCTTGCTCATTCTTGTTCATCTCATTTTCTTTATCCAAGCAACTTGACTTCTTAAATGAAGCAAGTTGTTTTGCTTCTCTTTGCTCCTTTCATCTGCTTCTCTCCTTGGTGGTTCTTTGAAGATTCTTTCTCTCTTAAGCCTCACAAACCCTAGGAATGACCAAGCTTGATAACATTTAGGGTCCCCCACTTAGCTTTTACCTTTGTGTCTCCTTGAGTCTTCTCTTCTCATCTCATTATCAGGGACTAAACCCTAAAGGCTTTAAGGCTTTGTGATTAAGCTTATGCCTGTATCCTTCTATTAGGATGGAGTGTATAACTTTAATCCTAAGTGTTAAACCCTTAATGTGTTTAAATCCTTTAATCAATTCACCTAATAATCACCAAGACATCAAGCTTGTAACTTGGGCCTTGCATTAGGGTTCTAATTCTTCCTTAACTGGTTAAGAAGGACTAACCCTAGTGTTAATGGACAAGTCCCCCTCAAGTTGTCTTACAAACCACAAAAATCATTTCTTCATCTTATCATTAACTAAAATCCATCTAATAAAGGCTTTGTTTTGTCATGAGGTTAATCTCTAATCATGGATTAAGTTGAGGAGCTTTCCTCAGCTTAAACATTCTCATCTATTATCCTTCTATTAGGATGGTGTAATGAGTCTGTTTAATCCATGATTATGGCTTAAGCTCATTACTTAACACTAAACAAAAACAACAAAAAACATCTAAATAATAACAAGTAGGTTAATGATCTTAATCCTACACCATGGTGATTAAGTGTGAGATGATGACTTCACACTTAAGGTATTCTTATTACCCCTAATCAGAGGGAAGATGTGATGAGTTTACTAACCCATTGGTTTAGGCTTAAGCTCATTAACTTATGACAAATCTCTCAAAAGCAATAAAAAACTGAAATCATCAAACAAACAATAATCGTCTCCTTCGGGATTCTTTTCTCATCTCATTCATTCACAACCGAGAACTCGCTTCTTCCGTCTAATGCAAGATAGTTTGCACCTGAGCCAGACAGGTCATACACTTGAGCATTGACAAGTAAGCAGTTCACAAGTCAATTTATCTTTCAGTCTCTTTGGGTCAAACTACGGTGTTCTGACTTCCTCATTACACGAGAGGATACGTAGGCATAACTTAACAGTTATCGAACAAAAGTCTCTGTATATTCCCCCTCTTTCCAGCCTTATTCTTTAAGCCTCATGGTCTTGAGCATCTCATTCCTATCTTTACACTGACACTTCATTTATACACTTCACATTTCTTTTACACTGACACCTGTACATCCTTTTCCAGCTCTTTTATACACAGATTGCACTGACACTACCCCTTTAAAACACAAATCTTTTAAGCGTGGATCCCGTCGAATACGACAGACAATCTGGGTGCTAATACTTTCCAAGGTTGTAACCAACCCCCTTTCTCAGTCTCTCTGGTTCGCAACCGTCTTATCCATATCTTTTCTAGGTCTATGCAGCATTGCCTTTCATCCGGGATAAAAATGCCTAGCTGGCGACTCTTGTCTTTCTGAGTTCACTCCCGTGTGTTCTCATTCTTTTCGCCGACCGTTCGCGCTTGTACCGGGATGCAAATCTTTGGGAGCGACAGCTTGGCGACTCTGCTGGGGACCCTTATATTGTAACCAGGGCTTCTGGTTCTTTTTGTGGGTTCCTCCTAGCGCTTGTTTGATTTGTGTTTACTGGGGTGTTATGTGCTAATTGTGTGAATATAGTTGCTTTATTTATTGCTTTATGTACAATTATTTATTGCTTTCTTTACAGCTTTATATATCATACTATCATAATGTATCTGGCTGGATCTGGTTTTTGTCTTGATGGGTGGGGTTTCATTGAGAGATAAGGTCCTATACCTGGGACTTGAGTGACACCTAGGCTAGAGTGGTTCATGTTCTTTCCCATTCCATTTCGGTCTGGTGCGGGAATATGAAACACGGTTCAGATGTGGGTTTCTTCTTGAGAACTCTGTGCTACAGATCTCCCGTAGTGCTAGGGCTATCTGGGAAGCCTGCTAAGTCTGGATGACCTTTATTATTGACCTTCAGAAACTGAGGTGAATTAGAGGAGGATCTTTTATGGTTATTGTAAACACTGTACCTCCGGGTTAGAAGTGTTTTCACTTCTCATAACTGATCCAAGTCTGAGGATCCTTGTTCTAGAACACCACCTGTGAGGGGGTTGGGCTGTTTACAGGTTTGCAGGAACCCTGGCCACATCATACCCTGTTACCTATTGTGTTTAAGAATGCTTCACTTTGGACAGTTCTTGTGATTTAACCCTGGACATGTGACTCTTTATTTGAGTCCCCCACCTTGGTTGCTGGACTTTTGAACCTCCATCTGGATTTCTTAGACATACATGGACCTTTATATCAAGACAGATAATCAGATCCAGCTTGATCACAAACCCTTGCATATCATTTGCATACATCATCATTGCATCATTTAACATTTGCTTATTTGTCTTTCAGGGTATCCACATTTCATTTGGCTTGGTTTTGACCCCTTCATCTGCATAGACCCCTGTTCACCAGTTATCTGCTTCAGCACTCTTCATCAGTTGCCTGCTTCAGCTACCTCCATCATCATCCTCAGCCTATCAGTGGCTCATCTCCAGTATCAGTCTCCATCATCAGCATCTGTTTTCAGCTCTTCAGCAGTCATGGCACCCAAGAAGAGCAACATTTCATATCATTTCTTTGAGCCTGTGCTGGCTGGCATCAGGCAGGTCCAGACACTTATCACTCTAGACCATATCCCATTATTCAGAGAACATTATGGAGACATCCTTGACATGGTTATGGACTTGGACCCTTCTCAGAGGAGTTTGATTCACACTTGCCTACAGTTCTATGACCCTCCTTTGAGATGCTTCACTTTCCAGAACTTTCAGCTAGGACCTTTGCTGGAGGAGTTCTCATCTTTGATTGGAGTACCTGTCAGGGGTGGTATCCCCTTCAACACAGAGATGGCCTCTCCCAGCAATGAAGAAGTGGCAAAGGCACTATATTTGGAGCCTACTTTGATTGAGCAGAGCATGACTACAAAAGCTGGAATTCCTGGCCTACACTTGGATTTCTTGACTTCTCAGGCCATCCTAAAGGCCTCCTTGGGAGAATGGAAGGCAGTTTGTGCATTGTTAGCCCTCAGTATATATGGGGTTATACTTTTTGCAGATGATCCCAAGTTTATCAGCAAGAATGCTATTCATCTCTTCCTTTTGAAGAACCCAGTGCCCACCTTGCTGGGAGATTTCTATTATTCTGTTCACCAAAGGAATGAGAAGCAGAGAGGGAAGTTGGTAAGGTGCTGTGCTCCTCTATTTCATACCTGGCTGCTCAAACACTTACCCAAGACTGATGCTTTCCTGAACCCTCACCAACAGAAGAATTGGGCTAGGAGACTTATTGCTCTAACTTCAGATGACATCAGGTGGTGTACCCAGAGCACCAAAGGAAGAGACATAATTACTAGTTGTGGGCAGTTCCCCAATGTACCTCTGATAGGAGTGAAGGGTTGCATCAACTACAATCCTTTGCTGTTTAAGAGACAGTTGGGCTATGCTTTGGTTCACCCTCCTAGAGTACAGGACTTGGCTGAAACCTTGTATTGTGAGATAAAGCCTAATCTAGCTGTTGTCAGACAAGCCTCCTGGGCTTGGGACAACATCCAGACCAAAGGGATGGCCATTCTTGGGAGATGCAACAATGTGGCTTCAGCTTAGTATTATGAATGGTCTCATGCTAGGGCTCAGATTTCTGGGATGCCCTTCACCATTGAGGATGCACCTGGACCATCCACAGTACCACCTCCAGCCACTGTCATCCTGGAGGAATTTGAGAAACTGAAAGAGAGGAATGAGAATCTGTCTCAAGCTCTGAAGAAGACCCTCTGGGAGAGGAGTGATGGTCGTCTAGACATTGAGAGGTTGGAGAAGCTTAAGGTGGAGCATCTAGCCAGGATTGAGAAAGCAGAAGACTACATCAAGAAATCAAGAGCTGGAGAGCAAATTTTGAAGAATGCCTGCAAAGAGGCCCAGTTTCAGAAGGCTAGGACTGATCTCTATCTGAAAGAAAGTCAAGCTAGGTGGGTCAGAATCACTAAAGCTCGCACTCAAGAGGATAAGAGAACTCAGGCCAGGATTGAGCAGTTGGAGGCCAATGAAAAGAAACAACAGGAGGCTTTGCTAGCAGCCCAGAAGGAAATCTCAGAATTGAAGCTTAGGGCTGGTGTGAAGAGGTCAAAGGACCAGGACAGGCACAAGAAGCTGACTGCTGCTATTACCACCAGAAACCTTCTTATCAGGAACATTACAGAGCATCCGGCTGGTCCTGTAACTGAAGCACTTTTGAAGGAGGTTAAGGAGGATGAGTTTGGCTTAGATGTTTGATTTCTTTGCTTGTTGTTATTTCCATTTGATGTACTTTTCTTTTATGTTGTATTTTGACCCCTCAGGGGCATGTGTTGTAAAAGCAAACTATGTATGATCCACCTTTTGTAATGTATTTGTCAGTTTGTTTCTTTTGAGTTTCTTTTCTCAAGCAACAGCAAAGCATCTTCCTCAGGGTCTGGAAGGGTCAAAACCAAGTGCCAAGCCGGATACCTTGGAAACAAATAAGCATACTAGATTTCATACTAACTTTTGTTTTGTTTTGTAGGTTTTTTGTTTTGTTTGTTACTAACTCTGTTGTGATTCAGGAATTATTGCTCGCCGTCGGGTGTTCCCTCTCAACCGTCCGCACAGATATCCTTCTCACAACAACCTTCCTGGTATCCAGATGGACCAAGTACAGCAAGAGCTGACAGAGGTTAGAACCCAGATGGTTAACGAAAGGCTGGAGATGAGAAACCAAATGACCCAGTTCATGGAAGTAATGAATGGCTTGGCTCAAAGCCAATAAAGATTAAGGGCATTGGTAGAAAGGCAAACCCCAGAAGAACCTCCTCTGGGAACTGGAGGAACAAGTAACAATGAGAGGGGTCAGCCTCATGTTAACCCACCAGTATATGGGCCTCACCTACATCCGGAAGTCAACATCCCGGGTATTGTGCAAGGAAATACTACTGGAGGAAGAGTCTTACAAGAAGACCCCCAGGAAGAGCAGTTCACTGTGATGGGAGCTGGGGATGAAGCCTATGATAGGAGGCTTGATGAAATTGCTGAGAAATTGAGATCTCTGGAGTCTCAAAACTCCTTGGGTTTTGATGTCATGGATATGGGGTTAGTGGATGGGGTAAGAATTCCTCACAAGTTTAAATCCCAGTGCTTTGAGAAGTACAACGGAACTTCCTGTCCACGAACTCACTTGCAGTCTTTTCTGGGGAGACTTAAGGCATACACCATGGATGAAAAACTGTGGATGTTTTACTTTGAAGACAGTTTGATCGGGGCTTCAAGGGAGTGGTACTCTCACTTGACCAGAGCTACTATCAGGTGCTGGAAAGACCTAGCTGAATCTTTCATCAGGAAGTACCAATACAATCTAGACATGGCTCCTAACAGAACCCTTCTGATGGGAATGTCTCAATCCTCCAGAGAAAGCTTCAGGGAATATGCCCAGAGGTGGAGACAACTTGCTGCTGCTATCCAGCCGCCCATGTCGGAAAGAGAAATGGCCGACATGTTCATGAACACTCTACAAGGAACATATATTGATAGGCTAGCTGCCTTTTCTTCCACCAGCTTCGCTGACGTAGTCATAGCTGGGGAAATAATTGAGAGCCTTTTGAAGATGGGTAAAATTTCTGATAATGGTGCAAGTTCTTCCAGTAACTCCAGGAAGCCTTTTGTGGGACCTAGAAGAACCGGTGAGACAAATGCCATTCATGCCGGCAGGGGCAGACCTCAGTATGTCCACAAATCAGTAGCAGCTGTCACAATTCCAGCTCCGATTCCTCAGCAACCAACATATCAACCACAAAAACAACCACATTATCAACAGCAAGTTCAGTATCCGCCACAGAGGACTTACAACAACAACAACAACAACAACAACAATCAACAACAAAGACCTTTTCAACAAAGACCATCACAGGCAAATAGGGTGATTGACCCTATCCCTATGCCTTATGCCGCTTTATTGCCACAACTCCTGAAACTCAACCTGGTTGAGCTAAGGACATTAGCACCACCGGATCCCTCAAGTCTTCCAAGAAATTATGATGTCAACTCCAGGTGTGCTTTTCATTCTAATGCACCAGGCCACAGTACTGAGAAATGCAGGGCTTTACAAATGAAAGTACAAGATCTGGTGGATTCCAAAACCCTTAACTTTGCACCCCCGCCAAATGTCAACAAGAATCCCATGCCCAATCATGGGGGGCCAAGAATTAATTCCATTGAGGAAGACAAGCCATCTTTCTTAATCACCAGTGTTGGGCAGATTCGGACACCTCTGGTAGAAATTAAAGCTCAGCTCCTAGAGTGCCAGATGTTCCCCGGGTGTGAGCTCGGTTGTGGTTATTGCAACATTTCGGTCAACGGGTGTGATAACTTGAGAAGCGGCATAGATGGTCTTATCAAAAGTGGTATCCTTCAGATCACAACATCAGCACCTACAAATCCAGCAATCCCTATGACAACAATTCCTGACTCTTCTACAACTGCAACAACAATCATTCCGACCAATTCATCAATATCATCAGCAATGGCTCCGGCCATCACTTCAACAAATCAAATGTCAACAACCATTTCTTCTACAACATCAGCACCCCTTTATTCAGCATAATCTTCTACAACGCCAACTAATATCTCAGCAGTCACCATTTACTATGATCCAGCATATGTTCCTCCAAACAACAATTTTCAACAACAAGCAGTGGCCGCTCCTGCCAGGTCACCAGTCACCATCTACTACGATCCGAACACCATTTCAGTACCCTCCTCTGCTGTAGTCAGTCTAGTTACCATCACGGTGCCTGGACCCGTTCCATATGAAAGCAGTAATGCCATACCTTGGCATTATGGCTCTGACTTCTACTGCAACGGGGAGAAAATTACTTTGGATTCTTCAACCTCTTCTCTACAGATTGATAATGTTAGGGGAGGCGGAGGCTTCACCAAAAGCGGACGCCTTTTTGCCTCACAATTGCAAAGACCTAATGCCGAAGCAGAAGCTGCTGCCAGAGCAAAGGGAAAGAGTGTGGTATTTGAAGAGTCGGCTGTCAAAGAAACTCAGAAGACATCTTTTGAACAAGATGTAGACGAGTTTATGAGAATTATAAAAAGAAGTGATTACAAGGTGGTGGACCAGCTTCACCAAACTCCCTCAAAGATCTCCATATTATCCCTGTTGATATGTTCTGATGCTCACAGGAATGCATTACTAAAAGTCTTGCACGCAGCATACGTGCCAGAGGAGATCACCGTTAATCAGCTAGAAACCGTGGTAGCAAATGTCAACACCAGTCATGGACTGGGCTTTACCAATGCTGACTTAACAACTGAGGGACGTAACCACAACAAGGCTTTACACATCACTCTAGAATGCAAGGGTGCTATTCTATCTCATGTACTGGTGGACACTGGGTCTTCACTCAATGTTCTACCAAAGAAAGCCTTGGTGAAGCTGGAGTATGATGGCTTGGCCCTGCGTCCAAGTAATTTAGTGGTGAGAGCTTTTGATGGCTCCAAAAGATCAGTGCTAGGGGAGATTGATCTGCCTGTGATGATTGGCCCACAGACCTTCAAAATTACCTTCTATGTGATGGACATTCAGCCGGCCTACAGCTGTTTGTTGGGTAGACCTTGGATCCATGCCGCTGGCGCAGTTATGTCTACCCTTCACCAGAAGCTGAAATTCGAGTGGGAAGGCCAGATCATCACCATCTGTGGTGAAGAGGACATCTTTGTTAGCCATCTGGCTACGTACAAGTACATTGAGATGGATGGAGAAATCCATGAAACCATAAGCCAGGGGTTTGAGGCCCTGATCATTAATGAAGCATCTGCTGTACTGGGAACCTCCATGACGTCTTATCAGCAAGCCAGGAAGGTCGTTGAAGAGGGGACTGCCCAAGGTTGGGGCAAGCTGTTGCCTGTGGAGAAGAAGGAGGACAGATTTGGGTTGGGTTACAAACCAACTCAACAAGATCAATCAGAGGCTGCTAAGAAGCCCAATTTTGTCAGCAGGGGGATGCTCACCCCAGATGCAGTAAACAAGTTGGAAGATGAGTCGGAAGATGAACGCAACCTGGAGAGCTGGATACGTCCAAGGATCCCGGGGAGCCGTATCTCAAACTGGTCTTCCTAGGAAATTATAAGGGTTACTCCTGCAGAGTAATTATTATTTCCTGTATATTTTAAGCATGCATCAAGTCTTGCATCTTGCCCAAGATGACAAGACTCATTTTGTAATCGGGCCATCTGGTAATTTTGTGCAAACAGATCAATCAATGAATATCGGGCATCTTTTGCAAATGAGTCTTTTTCTTTTCCGCTCACTGTTTTTCATTTTTCTTTTTGTACAAAAATAAAAATGGCAATGTTTTCAAAATGATAACTTTACTTCACTTTTTTCTAAACAAAGATTAAAATCGATCACTAAAATGAACAATCTAAACCCTTGCAGAGAGTGCCTTTCAGACCGCACCGACAACAGCACAGCTATGGCTTCGTATGACTTTGACAATCCAATCAATCAAGCTGATGAAGGGGTTGAAGAAGATTATGAGCTTCCTGAAGAGCTAGTCAGGTTGTTAAGGCAAGAGGAGAAGGTTATCACTCCTCATCAGGAGGAGGTCGAAACGATTGATCTTGGTACGGAAGAAGATGTGAAAGAGGTTAAGATCGGGGCCTGCTTACAAGACTCAGTGAAAAAGCTACTGATTGACCTGCTTCGTGAGTATGTGGATGTGTTTGCTTGGTCTTATCAGGATATGCCAGGGTTGGACACCGATATTGTCATGCACAAGCTGCCTTTGAGAGAAGATTGCCCGCCGGTCAAACAGAAACTGCGTTGTACTCGCCCAGACATGGCGATGAAGATCAAAGAAGAGGTGCAGAAGCAGTGGGACACCGGGTTCCTTGCTGTGACTAGCTATCCTCCGTGGGTTGCTAATATTGTACCTGTGCCTAAGAAGGACGGAAAAGTGAGAATGTGTGTGGATTACCGGGATCTGAACAGAGCCAGCCCGAAAGATGATTTCCCTTTACCTCACATTGATGTATTGGTTGATAATATGGCTCAGTTCTCGGTGTTCTCCTTCATGGATGGATTTTCAGGATACAACCAGATCAAAATGTCACCTGAAGACATGGAGAAGACAACTTTCATCACACCCTGGGGCACGTTCTGTTACAAGGTGATGCCATTCGGACTGAAGAATGCTGGTGCCACTTATCAACGGGCTATGGTAACATTATTCCATGACATGATCCATAAAGAAATTGAATGTTATGTGGATGATATGATTTCCAAGTCCCTCACAGAAGAAGACCACCTGGTAAATCTGTTGAAGTTATTCAAGCGTCTGAGGAAGTACCAACTGAAGCTGAACCCAAACAAATGCACATTCGGGGTGCGATCTAGTAAGCTGCTGGGAATTATTGTAAGTGAGAAAGGGATTGAAGTTGACCCTGATAAAGTCAAAGCCATTCAAGAAATGCCTGCACCGAAATCAGAAAAAGAAGTTCGGGGGTTCCTAGGTAGATTGAACTATATTTCACGGTTCATATCTCACCTTACAGCAACCTGTGAGCCCTTGTTCAAACTGCTAAGAAAAGAACAAACGGTCAGGTGGAACGAAGACTGCCAGAGGGCTTTTGACAAAATCAAGGAGTACTTGCAAGAGCCTCCAATCCTTATGCCTCCAGTTGAAGGAAGACCTTTAATCATGTACTTGACAGTATTAGAAGAGTCAATGGGGTGTGTGTTGGGCCAGCATGACGATTCTGGTCGAAAAGAGTATGCAATATACTACCTAAGCAAAAAGTTTACCGACTGTGAACAACGTTATTCACTGCTCGAGAAAACTTGATGTGCTTTAGCGTGGGCTGCTCGCCGACTGAGACAATATATGTTGACCCACACTACCTTGTTGATATCAAAGATGGACCCAGTTAAGTACATTTTTGAGAAGCCAGCGCTTACCGGACGGGTTGCAAGATGGCAAATGATCCTCACAGAATATGACATCCAGTACACATCTCAGAAAGTCATCAAGGGCAATGTATTGTCGGATTATCTTGCTGAGCAACCCATTGATGATTACCAGCCTATGAGATTTGACTTCCCTGATGAAGACATCATGTTCGTAAAAGCAAAAGATCTTGAAGAGCCTGTTCACACTGAAGGGCCTGACCCGGAAGAAGAATGGACTATGATGTTTGATGGGGATGTTAATATGAATGGTCGTGGTGTTGGTGCAGTACTCATTACACCTAAGGGAGTTCACCTGCCTTTCTCGGCAAAGCTCACCTTTAACTGCACTAACAACGAAGCTGAATACGAAGCTTGTGTTATGGGTCTTGAGGAAGCCATTGACCTCAGGATCAAGACTTTGACTGTGTTCGGAGATTCAGCTCTGGTAGTTAATCAAACCAACGGCAAGTGGTACACACACCAGGATCATCTGATACCTTACAGGGATTATACAAGGAGGTTATTGACTTTCTTTACAACGGTCAAGCTTGAGTATATCCCTCGGGACGAGAATAAATTTGCAGATGCTTTGGCTACCATTTCATCCATGATCAAAGTTCAAGCTGCCAACTTTGTGCCTCGGATTTCAGTGTCCAGACTTGACAGACCAGCATATGTATTTGCAGCAGACATTGCCAAAGATGATAAGCCTTGGTTCCATGACATTAAGTACTTCTTGGAGGATCAGACATACCCACCTGGGGCATCTTCCAATGATAAGAAGACATTAAGAAGGCTTGCTGGTAGCTTCTTCCTGAATATTGATGGTTCCCTGTACAAGAGAAACTTTGATATGGTACTCCTCAGATGCGTTGACAAAACAGAAGCAGACTTGTTGATGCACGAGGTGCACGAAGGATCCTTTGGTACCCATGTAGGAGGGCATGCAATGACAAAGAAGTTGTTAAGATCAGGTTACTACTGGATCACAATGGATGTCGACTGTTGTGCTTACGCCAGGAAATGCCATAAATGTCAGATTTATGCGGATAAAGTGCATGTGCCTCCCAATCCTTTGAATGTGATGTCTTCACCCTGGCCCTTTGCCATGTGGGGCATTGACATGATTGGCAAGATTGAACCGACTGCTTCAAACGGCCACAGATTCATCCTGGTTGCTATTGACTATTTTACCAAGTGGGTTGAAGCGGCTTCCTATGCAAATGTTATAAGGCAGGTGGTAGCCCGATTTCTGAAAAGAGATATCATCTGTCGATACGGAGTTCCCGAGTGAATCATTACTGATAATGGTTCCAACTTGAACAACAAAATGATGGCAGAACTGTGTCGGGACTTCAAGATCCAACACCACAATTCTTCTCCTTATAGGCCAAAGATGAATGGCGTTGTTGAGGCAGCAAATAAGAATATCAAGAAGATTGTGCAGAAGATGGTAGTTACCTACAAAGACTGGCATGAAATGCTACCATTCGCCTTGCATGGGTACCGAACGTCAATCAGGACATCCACTGGGGCAACACCGTATCAACTTGTGTATGGTATGGAGGCAGTCCTACCTGTTGAAGTTGAATTACCCTCATTGCGGGTATTAATGGATGTTAAGTTAAACGAAGCAGAGTGGGTCCGGTCTCGATACGAGCAACTGAATCTGATTGAAGAGAAGAGATTGGCTGCAATCTGTCATGGGCAGCTGTATCAGAAAAGAATGAAGAAAGCCTTCGATCAGAAAGTCAGGCTCCGAGAGTACCAAGTAGGAGATCTTGTGCTGAAAAGACTCCTTCCTCCTCATACAGACCACAGGGGCAAGTGGACTCCGAACTATGAAGGACCATTCGTAGTAAAGAAAGTTTTCTCCGATGGAGAACTTATGCTCAGCACTATGGATGGTGAAGACTTCCCGTCCCCTGTGAATTCAAATGCAGTTAAAAAATACTTCGCATAAAAATGACCCGCTGGACATAAAAACAGAATGTAAGTCCAGGCAAAAATAGGGCATCCCGGCGAGTCAAAAAAAAAAGAAGACTCGGGCAAAAATAAGGGAAATAAATAAAAAAATGTACACCCGCTGAGTTGAAAAGCCACATTGGACAACTCAGGCAAAAGTGGGTATCCCGATGGATTGAAAACCCGAAAGGGCTATCCATGCAAAATAAGGGAATAAGCGAACAACTGTACTCTGAATTCATCTGTATTACTTACAACTTGGTAAGCTTCAAAAGGATCCATCTCCTTTCAGAATCATCCTTCTTCAGAAAGCAAGACGAGAAGAATGTCAAATGTCATACAAGTCATAGCTAGAGGGAAGCTCCTCGAAGCGTCATCAACATTGCCAATACCTTTTGTTTCTCAATTTGTAACAATCTCCTCGTTTTAGGGGATTTGTTTCTTTGACTGTATCTTGCCAATTCAGGGCACACGAATTAATAAAATCAGATTTTCAGTCATGTTTCGTACATTTGTTTTCATTTGCAAAGAATGTTCGATGTCTTTAAGATACTGATTGCATAAATACAGATGCTTCTCTTCTAAAAAATACATGCTTGCAGGAAATATGCTCACTCCCAGGAGTGCCTAAACTCTTATGATGGAATCTGGTAAAGGATACCTCGGGATTACTCGTGCGTTTCTCTGACTTTTCAGGATTGCAGGTATTCAAAGCGCAACATGGGGCATGAAAGTCTCTCCCCAACAAGTTGCCAAATCATTGTCTCCTCAGCACACCTTCCAAACAACACCAGAGATGCTTCCTCCCTGTCAGAGTTGCCAGGCATCACTTCTCCAACACTTCCTTCAAAGCAGCACCAGAAGGTGTTCATATCCCCAATTGAGTTGTCAAGTATCATCCTCAGCAGGATCCCCACAGAAATCTCTAGGAAGATCTTTCAGTGATCTTTCTTCTTCCCTAGCCGAGTTGCCATTTATTATTTCTCCTCGGCCAAGTACAAAAGCCAGGGAACCATCTCCCCACAGATTTTCAGCCTCTATCCAGAAGAGCAACATCTGAAGAAATCACAACAGAGTGAAGAAAGCTTCTACAAACCCCAGCTGGGTCCCTCATTACAAGGATATATCTATCAGTGACCTATATCCCCAAGCAGAATCCCATATGTCAGATATACCAATGATCTCATCCCCAGCTGGGATGTCCACTTTAAGCAGATCAGCCAGAGATCTTTACAGCAACGGGATCCGGACCCCGGATCGGTATCTTTGCATAATCATAGCATTCGCATCATATTCTCCCCGCAGAGCGTAGCATTCCGTCTAATACGGAGCATTACGGCAAAAATCAAACATATTGCATAATCATAAGCCATGTTCTGAATCAAACACTTGTAAATACTGGCAATTCATCAAAGATATATGGAAAAGTATCCAAATTCCCCGGCAGAAAGCTAAGGCATTTACCTTACACTCATAAATGCAAGTGCACATTCCTTTTGGCACCCGTCCGTGTCATGGTTCCCCAGTAAAGTCACCCGAGCTTTCTTTACAAACACACTTATATATTACGGATACTTCTTGACACCCGTCCGTGTCATATCCCTAGCAGAAAGCCAAAGCGTCCCCTTTGCACTCACAGATACACATCTTTATACAAATTCCTTGACACCCGTCCGTGTCGCTTTCCCCAGCACAGTTGCCTAAATACTTTGTAAACCATATACTTGTTTATATTACACCTTTCTCTTTTGACACTCGTCCGTGTCACCCTCCTCAGCAAGTTAAACACTCTCCTGTACACCACTCATACTTATTTCACTCATACAGATACTCGTCTGTATCTTGTATACACCACTCACATCCCCTCAGAGTCGACACTCATCCGTGTTCTTTGTTAACCAGTTGGTACTCGTCCGTATCATCACCTCTGAACATGCGTCAAGCATTTGTTTCTACCTGATACTCGTCCGTATCATAGTCTTAGGGATGCTCGTCCACATCTTTAATCCATACATGTGTCAAACACTCATGTCTTCTTGAATTTAGACACTCGTCTGTGTTTACTATTCCCCAGAAGAGTCCCTTCAGATTCAACACTTGTCCGTGTTCTTTGTTAACCAGTTGATACTCGTCCGTATCATCATCTCTGAACATGCGTCGACGTTTGTTTCTACTGATACTCGTCCGTATCACAGTCTTAGGGATGCTCGCCCGCATCTTTAATCTATACACAACGTGAAAACACTTATACCTTTTATTTCTTGGATGTAAATACTCGTCCGTGTTTACTATTCCCCAGTAGGTCGCCAGCAAAGCAACCTTTTTCTATCTGACATTCGTCCTATGTCACGATACTTTCGGCAGTCGTACCCTGCCAGGTGATCGTCCTTCACCTTTGGATGACCGTCCCTCATCCTTTCCCCAGCGGAGTCTCTATTCATTAGAACCCCTTTTCTATCCGGCATTCGTCCTATGTCGTGATATTTTTAGCAGCCGTCCCCTGCTAGGTGATCGTCCTTCACCTTTGATGACCGTCCATCATCATTATTTCATTTATTCTTTAACCCGATGGTCGTCCCCGTCGTGGTCCCTTTTCCTTTTCCGGTGATCGCCCTTCACCTTTTGATGATCGTCCTTCATCACATTATCCAATGGCCGTCCCCATCGTTGATCTTGTTATCTGGCATTCGTCCTATGTCGTGATATTTTTAGCAGCCGTACCCTGCTAGGTGATCGTCCTTCACCTTTTGATGATCGTCCTTCATCATTTTATCCGATGGCCGTCCCCATCGTTGATCTTGTTATCTGACATTCGTCCTATGTAATGATAAGCCTTGAGAGCAGCCGTCCCCTGCTAGGTGATCGTCCTTCACCTCTTGATGATCGTACTTCATCATGCTCATCCGATGGCCGTCCCCATCGTCGACCTTTTATTCGGCATTCGTCCTATGTCGCGATACTTTCGGCAGCCGTACCCTGCCAGGTGATCGTCCTTCACCTTAGATGACCGTCCCTCATCTTATCCCCATCAGAGCAGCCGTCCCCTGCTAGGTGATCGTCCTTCACCTTTGATGACCGTCCCTCATCATTATTTCATTTATTCTTTAACCCGATGGTCGTCCCCGTCGTGGTCCCTTTTCCTTTTCCTAATGATCGTCCTTCATCAGTTTAGCCCGATGGTCGTCCCCATCGTTTGTTTACATTACTTTATGAACCTGATGACCGTACCTCATCATTTATTTTTACCTATAATCCCCAGAGAATCTTATATCTTTACATGATGGTCGTCCCCATCATAATCTCTCATATCCCCAGCTAGTCGGCCGTCCCCGTCTTTGCTTTATTTCCCGCATTTTCCCCAGCATGTCGGTCGTCCCCGTCATTGCTTCATCCCCAACAATCGTCCTCTGCTCGGCGGTCTTCCTCTGTCACCCGCACTTTATAATATACTTTATTTTCTTTTACAATCTATATCCCTTTTCTTCTTCATCCTGTGAGTGCAAATTTTGGACTGTCTTTGGTATTCAACCACAAGTTATCTTGTTTGCATGTTAAGCCGTTGCTTACATTCTACACAGCTAACTCATGCTTGAATAAGGGCAGCTGTAAACACCCCAAATTTTCCCTCACCCATTCACACCATGTCTTGTGATCTTCTCATATGCATGAACTCAATCATAGCATCTCATACCACATTTTTGTTTCACTGCATTGCTTCTAAGTCATCTGCATCTAGGGTTTGTAATCTGAGCAATCCAAGAGCCATTTGAGCCACTCCAAAGGTCATCAATCACTTCAAAGGGGTCCATATATGTTCAAGCATCATATTATATCCTCTCAAAGTCAAGAATGTCAAAAATCACAAGAACTGATATTGGCATGGAAGCAGAGTCAGGTTTGACTGCACAGATGACCTAGAATTAGGGTTTTGGTTTCAAAAGCCATAACTCCAAATTTTTTGGTCATTCTTGTTTCTATTGGTCTCTATATGATATGAGGAGCATGCATATCAATTTTCATGAAGAAATTCCATGGGGAAGTCATCTGATCAAGAGTTGACTTTTTGAGCAAGTCAGTGCAAAATCAGGGCATCTGAGGCCCCCAATGACCCAACCAAAGGGTATTCTTCATCATTTTGATTATGTATGATCTTTATTTGATCATAGAAGATGTTAGAAGTTCACAAAATTGAAGAATTTCAAGCCATTTGCAAAGTTGACTTTTTGGGAAAATGACTTGTAATGGAAACTTGCCATTTTGGGAAACTTTTTCAACCCTTGCTTTTTGATTCAAAAATGCTTCAAATGGGAAAACTTTGGTCATGAAAGTTGTAGAATGGATCATTCCCTTTTCAAAAAGTACAAGAACTCATTCTAATTCATTTTGGATCAAAAGTTATGGCTTGGCAAAGTTGGGAAAAATCACATAATTTCAAGTTTTGTACCAAAGAGGCAAAGTTGCAAAACCTTATGCCAAGCCTTTATGTGACTTCAAATGGACTTCTAATCTTAATACAAACATGAACCAAGGTCTAAAAGTCAGATTTCATCAAAAGATCACTCATTTTCATGACTTGTGGATCAAGAAACTTCAAAAGGGCCAAAGTTGATCAAAGTTGCAAAACCTCACACAAACCCTAATCCACTTGCTTGCTGACTTCAGAATAGATCCTAGGGCTCTCCACACTTCTTGCTGCGCAGGACACCCCTCTTGTCCTTGGCTAGCTATGAGCCCATACTTCTCTTACACAAAGCTTGACTTTTTGGCAAAAGACCCATACCAATCACAATAGGGCACACCAACTCCACAGACCTATCCATGAGTGATAAGTGGACCAAAGGCAAGCCATAACACACAACCATTCATGCTGAAGCTCTCTCATAGCCATAGTTCCAAGTTTATGCCTCATATGCAAAACCATTCGAAACAAACAGCACAAACATCAAACACACAAACAAACTTCACCATTGATCTCAGCATGTTCCACTGATCACAAACCAACCATTGAAACAGCCTGAAACCTCACATAAACCAAATACGATTTCTGCCCCTCTTTGAACAGAACTCAAGCAATCTCTCAAACCAGCCATTTTAAACTCCAACCAAGCATTGCAAGCTTCTCAGGAGGTTCATTGGAGTTGATTGGAAGCAAGAAACTGGTCCAAAAACTCTTGGGTTGAAAGCTTTGATTCAGGTAGCCATGGAAATTAATTTTTCCAGAACTCTTATTTCTTGTTTCTAAAATGATCTACATGCTTCCCTGAATTCACTGAACCTTTTATTTTTGAAAATGAGTGAGAAATGGCCATGTATGGTTTGTCTGAAACTTTGCCCGTAAATTTGTTTTTTTGTTTGTTCTTCATGATTCATGAAAAAGAAATGGAATTTGTTGCTGGATTGTTGTTTAGGGTGTTTAGTTGAGTTGATCTGGAGATTTTGGCATGATTTAGTGAGGTTTTTAGAGAGTTTGGTTGGAGGTCTCGCCGGAGAAGACGACCGGAAGTCTTCTCCGGCCACCTGAAAATAATTAGGTCTAATTAATTAGGTTTAGCCAGGTTTGAATGTGGAGCGTTGATCTGGTTGACTAAGTCAATCTCCCGCGTGCGTGTGTGGCCCAGATTTGTCATTAAACCCTAATTCAAATTAATCAGCTTAATTAATTAGGTTTAAATTCAAATTTTCCAGAAGCAATCTCAACCGTCCATGAGCGTGCGCAGTCTTTCCCTCCCCCCTGAGTTTGAATGTTGGCCCTTGATTGCGCATACTTTCATTTTATTCTATTTTTATTTCATTTCATTTCATTTCTTTTGTACATTTTATTTAAACTAGCAAAAAATGTTTAAAAATTATGAAAATTTTTGTCAAGGTTTTCATTATTTTTCAGAACACAAAAATATTTTTATTTTTATTTTTGGCATTAAAAATTATTTTTAAATCATTTAAAAGTTTATTTTTAATTAATTAATGAAAATTAATTGATTAAAAATACTTTTAGGAATTTAAAAATCACAAAAAAATTCATGTAACATTTAAAAATATTTAGAAACATTGTCCAACTCTCAAACCAAATTTCTTTTTGGTTCTTGATGTCTTTTGATCATTTTCAATGGAATTAAATTCATTTTTGAGGCATTATTTTGTGTCAAACTTCAAAAATTCATTTCTGCCTAACCATTGAGAGTTGGACAATGATTCTTCTTGCATTGCATATTGCATAACATGTAGTTTATAGGATTAAATTGGCATGAATTGATCTTGCATTTTCAATTTGTTTTGCATTTTTCTTGTCAAGGTACCTTAAAACCCTAGCAATCTTAGGAAATTCATAACTCTCACTAGGTTAAGAGTTAGATCCCTTCCTTTGGGCAGTGAGTTTGTATAGGTTTAGGGATCCTTTGATTGTATTTTCAAATTTTTATCATGTCATTTGCTTCTGGTTTTGGATTTTTGCTTTGTATGTTGCATATAACCCTAATTCATGCCTTCCTTTGCATCCATCTTCCATTTGTTTGCATACCATGACTTGCCATGACATTTTGTGCTTCCATTTGATTCATATGACATCTTAAGACATATTATAATCATGTTTGATCATTGCATCTTTCATTTGCCATGTTGTATGTCATTTGCATTTCATAACTTTTCATGTATGTTCATAGTTCAAAGCATGCTTCTCTTGCATCCATATGTTTGTATGATCATTCTAAGGCCTTGCCTCATGTTTGCATCATCTCTTAGCATCATTAACATCATACTTATGCTTCTGATTTTGGTTTGCATCATGACATTGCATCTCATTTTGCATTGCATTTCATTTCTTTACTAACTTTTCAGGTGGTAAGTTGAATTGAGAAGTGAATTTGCCTTCACTTCTCACATCCTCTTTTCATCTCTTTCATACTTCCATTGCTGCATTTTTGTATGTGTTTGGATTGAGCTTGCTCATTCTTGTTCATCTCATTTTCTTTCTCCAAGCAACTTGACTTCTTAAATGAAGCAAGTTGTTTTGCTTCTCTTTGCTCCTTTCATCTGCTTCTCTCCTTGGTGGTTCTTTGAAGATTCTTTCTCTCTTAAGCCTCACAAACCCTAGGAATGACCAAGCATGATAACAATTAGGGTTGATTAGTCCCCCACTTAGATTTTACCTTTGTGTCTCCTTGAGTCTTCTCTTCTCATCTCATAATCAGGGACTAAACCCTAAAGGCTTTAAGGCTTTGTGATTAAGCTTATGCCTGCATCCTTCTATTAGGATGGAGTGTATAACTTTAATCCTAAGTGTTAAACCCTTAATGTGTTTAAATCCTTTAATCAATTCACCTAATAATCACTAAGACATCAAGCTTGTAACTTGGGCCTTGCATTAGGGTTCTAATTCTTCCTTAACTGGTTAAGAAGGACTAACCCTAGTGTTAATGGACAAGTCCCCCTCAAGTTGTCTTATAAACCATAAAAATCATTTCTTCATCTTATCATTAACTAAAATCCATCTAATAAAGGCTTTGTTTTGTCATGAGGTTAATCCCTAATCATGGATTAAGTTGAGGAGCTTTCCTCAGCTTAAACATTCTCATCTATTATCCTTCTATTAGGATGGTGTAATGAGTCTGTTTAATCCCTGATTATGGCTTAAGCTCATTACTTAACACTAAACAAAAACAACAAAAAACATCTAAATAATAACAAGTAGGTTAATGATCTTAATCCTACACCATGGTGATTAAGTGTGAGATGCTGACTTCACACTTAAGGTATTCTTATTACCCCTAATCAGAGGGAAGATGTGATGAGTTTACTAACCCATTGGTTTAGGCTTAAGCTCATTAACTTATGACAAATCTCTCAAAAGCAATAAAAAACTGAAATCATCAAACGAACAATAATCGTCTCCTTCGGGATTCTTTTCTCATCTCATTCATTCACAACCGAGAACTCGCTTCTTCCGTCTAATGCAAGATAGTTTGCACCTGAGCCAGACAGGTCATACACTTGAGCATGGACAAGTAAGCAGTTCACAAGTCAATTTATCTTTCAGTCTCTTTGGGTCGAACTACGGTGTTCTGACTTCCTCATTGCACGAGAGGATACGTAGGCATAACTTAACAGTTATCAAACAAAAGTCTCTGTATATTCCCCCTCTTTCCAACCTTATTCTTTAAGCCTCATGGTCTTGAGCATCTCATTCCTATCTTTACACTGACACTTCATTTATACACTTCACATTTCTTTTACACTGATACCTGTACATCCTTTTCCAGCTCTTTTATACACAGATTGCACTGACACTACCCCTTTAAAACACAAATCTTTTAAGCGTGGATCCCGTTGAGTACGACGGACAATCTGGGTGCTAATACCTTCCCAGGTTGTAACCAACCCCCTTTCTCAGTCTCTCTGGTTCACAACCGTCTTATCCATATCTTTTCTAGGTCTATGCAGCATTGTCTTTCCTCCGGGACAAAAATGCCTAGCTGGCGACTCTTGTCTTTCTGAGTTCACTCCCGTGTGTTCTCATTCTTTTCGCCGACCGTTCGTGCTTGTACCGGGATGCAAATCTTTGGGGGCGACAATAATCAGACAAACAGTGAATTAATAACATAAAAATGAGTGAATAAATTAGAAAAAAAGTTTGCAAACTAGGTTAAGAAAACAATTAGGGTTAGGGTTTGAGAAAAATTTTAAGGTTTAAAAAAATTTAAGGTTTAGGAAAAATTTTAGGGTAAAAATTTGGGCGAAATCTGGGTTTTAAGATAAAGATTAGGGCTAAATTTTAAGGGTTTAAAGTTTATGAAAAAAAATTAAGAATTAGGTTTAAAATTAAGGTTTAGGGGAAAAATTAAGGTTTATGAAAAAAAAATTAAGGTTTATAAAAAAAAATAAGTTTCAAATTAATTAAAAAATATTAAGGTTTTAATTTAAAAGAAAATATATAATTTGATAATTAAAGAAAAGGGAGAGAAATAACCAATTTGGCAAAAAATGTCATAGCCCTTTGCCTTGCCATTGAGTCCTTTGCCACTGGGACAAGCGCACGCTTATGTTTGAATAAGTATAACAAATACCTATTATATGATAAAAATGAGAAAAAAATATGTTAGTAAGAAAAATGTCCCAAGGCTGGGTTTTACAAATGAAAATATATAATCAGTTTATATTAAAATAAACTAACACTTAAATAAATTTAAAAAAAATTAATTATGAAAATTAATTAAATTAATAAAATTTAAAGATTTATTAAGGTTTTAAAAAAAATTGATGTTTTAATTATAAACCTAAATATAAAAGTAATAATACTAATAAAAATGTTAACCTAAATTTAATAAAAAAATATTTGTTGAAAAAAAAGTTAATTAAAAAAAATAGTTTAACTATGTTTAAAAGATAAATTAAGGTAATTAAGGAAATTTAAAAAAAAAATTATGAAGAACCCATGTTTCTTCCTCACAATGTTATGGCTCCAAACCTCAGTTCCTTGCCACTAGGTTGTGGGCACTCCTGGGAAATAACATAGAAAATAGATATTATATAACCCTTCATTGAGTCCTTTGCCATTGGGACAAGTGCAGGCTTATGATAGAAACTGTTTACATAATCAAACAATAAAATAAAATATAAAACAAAATATTTGAAAAAATCTCCAGCGCGCCAAATCCATCATCTTCTTCCTCGTGACCTTCTTGAATCCGCAATGAAACTTCAAAGTAATTGTCCAGAAATCATCCATACCTCACAACAAACACAAATAAGTGGTTAAATGAAATCGAAAAGCATGAAACAAAACAAAAGAAAAAAACGATTCGGATTGGGCATTATGGCATGAATTTGATGATGAAGATGATTAGGATATGTTCAAGATGCTTCAAGGATTCGTCAGCAACCTTCAAACATGAATATGCTTCAAGGATTCTTTTGAAATTTGTGTGAAATTTTGAAATATGAATATGATCTTCTTGTCCTCTGAAAAAAAATCCTTCCCCTTATGTCTTAGTTGTGTATATATAATAGAGTGAATTTAGGTTAGAAATTGGGTCTTTTGGCAATGGGTTGAGGTTGCTTGATTGTGAAGAAAGCTATGGTCAAAAATATCAAAAAAATCAAATGATATGTTTCCAAATTGGTTGTGCACGAAATTGGAGAGTATCAAATCAACTTAAATGATGTTTATGAGCTTCTAGAACAAGAATCACATTCAAATATTGAGTTTTTATATTTTATTTTGATTTAAATTGAATTTTAATAAATAAAATCCAAATACATAAAAAATAAATTATAAAAATCAGAAATAATTGGAATTGGGTCGTGCTTGATGTTATTGTTAAGATTGGGTTGCAAATTGATAGGCCCATTTGGAAAAAATTGGATTTAAGACCTTATTTTCTTCATACACCCTTCAAAACTCTCCAAACTTTGTCAAGGCATAAATCCCTCAATTTTAAGGCTATGAAGGTGTTCTTGGACATTTTGGAAAGCTTAAAGAGTCCTCTAACCAACGTCTTTGGTCTCATGTCTATATCTTTTATCATTTTCAAATTATGCCCTTTGGAAGATGTTGACTTTTTGTTGACTTTTGAAATGACCTATAATGTTTTAGCTCATACCTTCCAAATGAAGCATTTTTAGGCTTGGCTTGTGAGACACAAAGTTGTAGAGAATTCAATTTCCTTCAAAATGAGCTTTGTATGGGAAATTTTTGATGAAGAATGTGAAAGTTATGGCTGGTCAAAGTTCAGTTGACTTTTCCTTAGAAAACCCTAATTTAGAAACTCCTGATTCTTGATGATCTGAGACTTCCTTGATGAATCATGATCAAACCTTGATCAAATGATGAATTTTACTTCATAAACTTGATGTTGGCAAAAAATCTTGAACAGATCATGGGTGCAGTCCCAGAAGGAAGATGAAAAGTATAATGGGTGCAGTCCCAGAAGTACATGGAAGCAGCTAAAAGGTTCAAATAGTATGGGATATATGTCTTAGATAGCATCAACAAATCATAAATCCCTATAACTTTCCATTGATCAGCCTTGGTTTTTTCCAATCTAGCCAGCCAAAGATCAAAATCATTGAACTGACTTACAACCCTAACCAACCTAGTACCTTCATGAAGGTACTTCAAGCCCAGTTGATTGAGAGGAGGTGGGTTAGATGAAGAGTCCTCAGCTTTAGGGAGATGTTTGTGCCCTAAAGGTTGGGTTTTACGGTAGCAAGGAAAGAACTCTTTCAGCTTCTCATTTTTGTTCTTAACTGTAAACAAAGGACCAGATAAAGCATAAGGGCAGTCATTGACAGCAAATGGGATCATTACCTGAGATTTGTATAAACTCCTTGTTTCAGCATCTCTGGGTTCTAGTGCAAACTGAGGTTTTTTTTATTGTCTTTGGTTCGCCGATGTTGTTGAAAGGAGGTAGAGTTTGCTTGAAGGTGAAAGCCTTTACTTTCTGACCTTTCTTCTGGGAAGTGGTAGTCTTAGAAGACTCCATTGATGGAGATGAAAATGGAGTTTTTTAGGGTTCTTGGAAGAAAATAGGAAGACTTTAGCAAGAAAGAGACAAAGTTTGCAAGAGTTTGGAAAGGTTTCTTTGTTGTGCTGAGGGATGCATTTATAAGCGTAGGAAATGAGAAGTTGTGAAGTCCATCCACTTAATGCAGATGTGAATTAGTGGAACACGTGGCACTTAGGATCTGACGCATTGAGGTAGCATTTAAAACAAAAGATGTTTGGCGCATTGTTTCAAGGAAAAACTCATGATCAGGAAGCGACAGATACAACTGATGGGACTTTTTTGGATTTTTGCCATTATGACATGATGTCATGCGCGTTGGTGGAGAATCACAATAGTTTTTCAGAACGTGGGTTAGGTGGTTCCAACCATACTTTCATCTGACCAAAGTTGGCATCGAAAATGATGAATATCAAAAAATGATCTTTTCATCAAGATGGTCGAAAAGAACATTTTTGGGGGTAATTTGTTATCCCTAAATTTCGACGCTAGCAACTAATGAGGTCATTTAGCTTAATAAAGAGTTTTCTTGTTATAAGCTAAAAGTGAGGTTTTCGAACTTGCTCATTAGAAGGATGAGGGTCGAAGGAACCCACTTTCAAGTTCTGTACTTAGAGAAATTTTGAGTTGAAATATTTTCTAAGTGTTGGGATGATTCAACCATGCGAAAATTCAACAATTATGACAGTTACATGAGTTTGACACGTTCAAGATTGGAGGGGAGTTATGTAATTTTCAATAGGCAAGTGGTGCAAGATTAAGCTTCTTCAGCATGTTAGTGGGACAAGTGTCATCATCATAGGATAGTCTTATGAAGAAACCATCGAAAATTGTTACTTTGTAATGTATATAAATAGCTTAGTCTAGTGTTAAAATAAGTGTATAGAAATCATATGTACTAGTAACTCCATATACTCAAAGTATCTGCGTGTAGAGAGAAGATTGCAGTGAGAATGTACGTGATTGAAAAACCACCAATTTATCTTCAAATGTAAATTTATTTTAAATTATTTATCTTTGTAGCCATTTAAACTTTCAAGTCTTTTATGTTAAAGCATTTATCATTCAAAGTCATTTACTTTTCAAGCAATTTATTGCGTTTCCTTTACAATTCATGCCCTCTACTCTTCCAGCACTTTAACATTCTTCCTTGCATTTATATTTCCTTTACACTTTCAGTCACTTAAGTTTCCTTGGCTTTCCTTTAATTTCCATTTACGTTCAAGTCTTGTCTTTACTTTTTCTTTAAATCTTCAAGCCTTGCCCTTTCTTTTTATGTTACTTTGAAATTTCTTACTTTTACTTCATTTTATTTTATTTTAAAACACCTTTTGAATCCTGTTGAAGGATTCAAGACTTTTTTCCCAAAACAATACAAATCATCAAATATTTTAGCACATGTCCTAGGATCAATCTGGTCGATCCTGTGAGTAACTGAGGGTATTTTGGTATCTTCAGAGGACTAGTGGTTGTTTACCAATTTTGGGGGTAAACACTGTTGTCAAGGGATTTTGAGGGAATCCCCACAGACAAACCAATATGGAAATGGAGGGGCAAGAGCAACTCCAAATTCAGCAGTAGGCAGTCGAGGAACCTTTAGAGGAAATAGTTATAAAGCTATTTCATAACGTCTCTCAGGAGCAATGTTTGAAGGGAGTTTTAACTTCTCCATTTTTTGTAAAAATTTCTCCTTCAAAGTGACAGCAGCCTCGCGAACGGTTCGACTAATATCATTTGGTCGATAGACAGATTCAAAGTACTTTTGGAAGGCTTAAATTTCTTTGATATAAGTCGAGTTACCTTTCTTGATCTTCTCCTGCACATCAGCAAATGCTTCATTAATTAATTTGGAGAAAGATGAAACATCAAGAAATTTCTCCTACTTGTGTTTTGACCACCATTGTGGGATTCTTGGGTGCAGAGAAAATTGGGCTCAAAGTGCACCGGTGAAAGTTGAGCTTGATTGGCATGTCGAGCAAGTTGAAGTGAGGTGTTTGCTTCATTGAAGTTAGCATCATAAACTATAGCGTATCATTTCTTATCATAAAGGAACCTGATATAGCTTTGGGCCAATCCAAAATTTCGAGGGACTAGATTTGGTTAGTAGGCGATCAAAGTTGTTATGCCTTTCATAAAATTCAGCTTTTGGACTAATAATATAGGAACCAAAAAGGATTCCAAGATTTATTTTGATTATGTTTGGTGTTTTGTGGATGAAGGGGGAAATGGTCTTATGAACCATTCTGGTCCATATTTTCTCTCAGCGAAAGGGTCCATGGTTGGACTGAAGTCATAGCTTTTAGAAAACATCATGATATAGCTATTAGAGGCTTCTCAAACGGTTTTACCTTCATCATTGGGGGTTAGTTTCACTAAACGAGTCCCTTCGACTCTCCTCTCCCTAACTCATCTGAGTTTTCATTAATAACTCCTTTGGTGCGTAGGCTTGATTTGAAGGAAGCGTTAAACCACAATTGAAGTAGCCAAATGGAACCATCCAGCTGAAAGGTTCAAGTAGAACTCACATTTTTAAGGCCAACAATTCCTTCATTGATTGATTCGTAGAGAGTTGCCAAGATTAACTCACTAAGGCAGACTCTTGTGTTGAGATGCACTTGGCCAAAGGCAAATATTTCTTGGCAACTTGTAGTGACTTTTAACAAAAAACATATCTACAGAGCCACAAGGTTAAGAACGCAATGTGCTCTTCATCAGAAACAGTATGGATTGAACAATCAAAGTGATGTTTCATGAAAATAGTATAAGTAGGTTTGCATGAGGCAAAAACTATAATGACCTCATTGTTGACCTCTGGATCATAGGTGTGGATAGTGGGTTTAAGCCCTGTGATAGCGGCTATGTAGAAGATAGTGTGGGTTACCATCCCACAAGAAAGATGGAAAGTACAATGGGTACTATTCCAAAAGTACAGAGAAGTTGTCAATAGTTTGAGCAGTAAGGAAAACCAGTTTTCAACATCATCAGTAGATCATATATTCATATGTCCTTCCAAGCTTGAGCTTTAACCTTTTCTACTTTGGCTAGCCAAAGGTTGAAATATTTAAATGAAGGGACTGCTTTTACCATAAGAAAAATTTCCTTCAGATATTTTAAATCTAGGTTAACCTAGTCAGCAGAAGTATCACCTACATTGGCTTTGTTCTTTTGCTCTAATAGTTTAGTTCTATGGTAAGTGGGAAAGAATTCACTCAACTTATTATCATTAGCAACAACATTGGACAAGGGTTCTGAAATAGCACATTGTTTATCAAAGATAATGAGAGGTATTATTACATGTGATTCATAGATTTGCCTTTTATCCACCTGAAGTGGTTCGGGTAAAAATTGTTGGTTCTTCACCAACTTAGGCCCTAGAATCTGGGTCAATGGTGGAAGCGGAGAAACGTTGTGAGAACCTTTGTTCTTCTGGATTTTCTTGTTTTGATAAATGTCTTGAGTAGAAGCCATTTAAGGAAGGTTGGAAGATGAATACGTTTCTGAGTTCTTTGGAGGTTTGAGAGATGAGAAATGAGAGTGTAAATTTCTGAAAGTGTAAAAGTTTGGAAGTGTAGAGAGTGGAGTATTTATAGACTTTTGGAATACTAATTGTTTCTCAAATCACCATCATGGCAATTTAGATAGTGGGACGCGTGTCCTTCTAAGGCGTCACTTTAGGGCAGTGGCAGTTATAATTAGACTATGAAGGCGTGGTTTCACGAAAAGGAAATGATGGCTAGTAATAGAGTGGATGCTGAGAAGACATTTTGTTAAAACCATTATAATATGACGCATGGGCGTGGTTGGTAGAAAATAAATAGTTTCTTGACCGTGGGCTAGTCAGTTATGGCCATACTTTTGTGTCGTCGAAAGACAGACGTCGCAAGCTATGATAAAAAAATGACCTTTATGTCAATTTGGTCAAAAGGACATTTTATGGGAAATTTTTTAGCTCCAAATTTCGAAGCCTACTTAATTTTAGAAAATATTTTTTTAAGGATCATGTACTTTACAAGAGTGAAAAAGGCTTCGACTAAATCTTAATAAAGAGGCCTGATTCGAAGACAAACATGGAAAACAAGGATTTGGACTTAGAATAATTTCTAAGTATAGGAAATGTATTTCGAACGAATGTCTATGAGGGCGTACGCACAGCAGTTGAGATTCAATATTGGAGGGAAACTTATGGTTCTTTCAATTTGAAAGATGACAAGTGGCGCATATTAGAGGTTCAGGACATGCAAAGTGTAACACCCCACTTTTCCCGATTTATAAAATAGTAAATTAACACGTAAGAGTTTTAAACAAAGTGGAATGCCACATCAACAACATTAACAACAAAACTTCTCTTTAAAAACAACAGAAAATTCTGAATATTTCAACTTATAACAAAATGTCAACATCAACAATAATTCCTCAGTTATTCTTGGTTTATAAGGTTTTCAATAAGATAAATAAGATATGTAACTAAAATGAAAATAAAACAAAGCATCAAAAATCCCCAGTCCTATGTTATGTATTAGAGCATTCCTATGACTCGAATAAGTAACATGAAGTCCACACACTCTCAAGTACCTGGATTATCTGTACTTCCAAGGAAGCACATATACAACAATAACAAAAAACAAAGGAGTGAGGAACTTATTCAAATATTACTGGTGCATATAACCATTCAAGGGTAGTTTCTCACATAATCAACATATATAACAACATCACACCAATAATTATGCAACAATTAAACAACAACAATTATGCAACGTGACTCAATAACGACACAATGCATGTGGTGCCAAATTAGTTTATTCAATCAAACTCTATTCATAAAGAATCCGGATAAATCATATACGCCCATCCGACAATGATTTATCACCAACATTATCCGTAATGGAGTACGGATGAATCGCATACGCCCATCCGACAACGAATCATCCCACCAATAATGCCTCTATGTATGCATGATCATGACTATGCGTATAACATGTATAAACATCACATTATACATCTACATGACCCATTCGATCACATATGCAACAATAATTCTATGCAATCACCAAAATATTCCTCACTCGACTTAAGTGATTAATCGTCTAGTTAAATTCACCTAAGTTTCATCATTAATCAATTTCTCATTACTAATCCCCGATTAATTATGTCCTAAGGTCTACATGATTTCCTCAGATCAAGAGAATCAACAACGGACGCGAAATCGGGACAAAAATCACAAAACACCAAAATTTACCCTACAAGCCTAGTCATACGCGTATTGCCAAAGGACATACGTGTATGGACCAGCTCCTACGCCCCTCATATGTCTCCCAATACGCGTATGGCTCACCCCTCTCAGGCCAATACGCGTAAAGCCACCTCTTACGCGTATTGCCCAGCTTTCCCACGCATATCACACTCAAATGGGAAGATGGTCGTGCCAATTCACTTCCCATACATGTAATCAAACCTTATTACGCGTATTGCCTTGTTTTCACGCTCATCCATATGCGTAATGCACGCATTTTACACGTATTACCAGAGACACCTCAAATTTCATGTTTTCTCCTTCATTATGGATTTGTTACCTATGATTCTCGTTTCCACATGTCATACCAGACCTAAGAAGGTTTCTACATAGACTTTACACTCTCAATCATCTTATTCTTTCAACTATTGTTACTAAATTTAGTTCAAATGATTCTAGATCCAGATTCGTCACTCTCATTTTGCAACAACACAAAATTTGTACAAGCAATACAACATACAGAACAACACAAACAATATTCTACACCAAGATTCAATGAGATTAGATCGAATCCACAACAACAGACATACAAGCAACAATTTCATCAATACAACATCATATATTGAAAAACCTACGAGGGAAAGGACCCCTCGCTACCCCCCCATCATGTTAATATCACCTAATATGAATCCCTTTCTCCCCCTTTACCTCAAATCACGAAGAAAATCCTGCAAATTTGTCTATAAAGAATGTCATAGTTGTGTTCTTCCTCTTCCTAGCTCTCTCATGGTTCTCCAAAATTATTATGACTAATTTTCAAATTATGTTATTATTTCCCTAATACTCTCACCATAATATTTTTACTAATTTAGCCTCATTATTTTTAATTAAAACAAAACAATAGTAATAACATTAATTTAATTAATATTATTAATATAATAATAATAATAATAATAATAATAATAATAATAATAATAATTAAAATAATAATAATAATATTTTATTGGACCTATTATTATTACCACACTCCCCAATATTACTAATCACACGATAATTCTACCCATCCCACGAGGATACTACACCAAACATCAAGACACATGCCTTAAACAAGGCCAACAATACACCATAATTTCACAAATAAACTATTAAAAATGGGGTGTTACAACTCTCCCCCACTTAAAATATTTTCTTCCTCGAAAATGTACCTGATGAGAAAAGTTCTGGATACAACTCTCGCATCCTGCTTTCGATCTACTGGGTTACACTTCCACCAGCAGCTCCTCCCCAAGCTACTATCACCAAAGGAATATATTTACCTCTTATTTGCTTCATCATGTGATCCTCAATCCTTATCGGCATCACTTCCACAGTAAGATTATCTCTGACCTGCACCTCATCCCTTGGGATAACATGAGATGGGTCAGACACGTACTTCCGAAGTTGCGACACATTAAACATATTATGCAAGTTTGAAAGCTCTGGCGGTAACACCACTTTGTATGTAACAGTACCAAGTTTCTGCAAAATTTGGTATGGTCCAATGAACTTAGGATCCATCTTCTTCGATTTCAAAGAACGTCCAACACCTGTCATTGGATTAACTCTGAAAAACACATGATCTCCTTCATCAAATTCTAATTATTTTCTCTGATTGTCATTATAGCTCTTCATTCTACTCTGAGATGCTTTCATCTTTTCACGAATCATCTGAATTGTCTCGGTAGTCTGTTGCACAATTTCAGTTCCAAGCACCACATTTTCATCAGTTTCATACCAACATAGAGGCATCCTACACCTCCTACCATACAAAGCTTCAAAAGTTCCATTTCGATACTAGAATGGTAGCTATTGTTGTACATGAACTCAATCAATGGAAAATGAGTATCCCACACACCACCTTGTTCCAACACACAAGTCCTCAACAAATCCTCTAACGTCTGAATAGTCCTTTCCAACTGACTATTTGTCTGCAGATGGTAAGCCGAACTCAATTTCAACTTTGAACCCAATCCCTCTTGCAAACTCTTCCAAAATTCAGAAGTGAACCTCAGATCTTTATCTGAAACTATACTCGAAGGAACAACATGCAACTTCACAATTATTTTGATATAAATATCTGCCAACTTCGTCAATGGAAAACTTATGTTGAAAAGAATTGAATGTGCCTATTTCGTAAGCCTATCCACAACTACCCAAATAGCATCAAATCCTCTCGCCGTATTCAGTAAACTAGTAACAAAGTCCATAGCAATATTGTCCCAATTCTATTTTGGAATTTCCAACGGTTGCATCATTTTAAAAGGCTTTTGATGCTCCACTTTAGATTTCTAACATACCAAACAAGCATACACAAATTGTGCTATATCTCTTTTCATACCAAACCACCAAAATAACTTCTTCAAGTACTGATACATCTTTGTAGCTCCCGGATGAATACTCAAGCTACTTCGGTGAATTTCTTCTAAAATTTCCTTTTTTTCAGTTCAGTATTATCCAATACGCAAATTCTGCCTCGGAATCTCAACACACCAAAATTATCTACCTGGAAATCACCATCAGGATCACTTCCTCTTGTTGGCATCAAATCTACAAACTTAACTTCTAGTCTCTGATTCTCTTTAATCACATCCAAAAAGTCATTATTCACCTTTAGCATTCCAAACCTAACACTCTCAGGTGTTGTTTCACAAACCATGCTCATATCTCTGAATTGTTCAATTAACTCCATTTCTTTCACCATCAATGTTGACATATGAATCGTCTTACATCTCAGAGCATCTACTACTACATTAGTTGTACCCGAGTGAGAGCTCAAATTAAAATCATAATCTTTCAGAAATTTCAACCATCTTCTCTGCCTAATATTCAGTTCTTTTTGGTCAAACAAATACTTCAAACTCTTATGGTCACTAAATACCTCAAATATTGATCCATACATATAATTCCTCAAACTTTTCAACACATAAACCAATGCAGCTAATTCAAGATCATGAGTAAGATAATTCCTCTCATGCACCCTTAATTGTCTTGAAGCATAACTCACCACCTTACCATCTTGCATCAAAACTCCACCTAATCCCATCTTAGATGCATCACAATACACGACAAAAGGTTCACGAGGACTTGGCATAACCAAAATTAGTGTCGTAGTCAGTTTATTTTTCAATTCTTCAAAACTTTCCTCGCAGGTTGTATCCCAAATAAACGATTGACTCTTTCTAGTCAATTGAGTCAACGGTAGTGCCAAGAAAACCCTTGGAAAAATCTTCTATAATATCCTGCCAAACCCAAAAAACTCCTAATCTCTATAATTGTCTTCCAAGGTTCCCATTGTAACCCAACACTTACTTTAGAAGGATCCACTGCTATACCATCACCAGAAATAATATGACCCAAGAAACTCGCATTCTTAATCCATAAGTCGCACTTTAATAACATAGCAAACAACTTGTTATCCTTCAACACCTGCAATGCAATTCTCAAATTCTCTTTATGATCATCTTCCATTTTTAGAATAAATTAGAATATCAGCTATAAACACCTTAATAAACTTATCCAGATAATAATGGAAGATACGGTTCATATTCTCCATGAATACACTCGGTGCATTAGACACTCCGAAAGGCATCACAAAATATCCATAATGTCCATAACGAGTTATAAATGCAGTCTTCTGAATATCACCTTTTTTCACTTGAATTTGATGGTAACCTGACCTCATATCGATCTTACTAAAAATACGAGCACCAACTAGATGATCCATTAAGTCATCAATTCTCGGAAGCAAATACTTATTCTTAATGGCCACTTTATTCAAATGACGATAATCAATACATAACCACATGCTACCATCTTTCTTCTTTACTAACGACACTAGAGATCCCCACAGTGATACACTTGGCCTAATAAATTTCTTATCAAGCAACTCTCCAATCTGAGATTTCAATTATGCCAACTCTGATGCAGATATCCTATATGGTGCCATAGAAATAGGCCTTGTACCAGGAATAAGATCAATAGTAAATTCAACTTCTCTTGTCGGATGTAATTCTATAATATCATCAGGAAATACTTCAGGAAATTCACTCACAACTGGTAACTCACTAACTGATACCTTTCTTTCAAAAGATAAAGACGCGAACACTCCAAACATCTTAGCCTCATCTTCCAACAAAGTTATCAACTCTTTAGTAGATAAATAATTTTCCAACGCTTTCTCTTCAGGAGTAAGGAACTACAACTTCTTCTTATTACAATCAATATAGATCTAGTTGAATTCCAACCAGTTCATCCCCAAAATAACATCCAGATTACCGAGCGGTAAACAGATGAAATCCATTCTGAAATCTCTATCAAAAATAGTCAACGGAAACTTCAAGCACACTAAAGACGTAACCACATAACCAATATACGGGGTTTCAATTGTCATCCTCTAATCTAGAGTAGACGGTACAATTCCTAACCTCTTCACACAATCAACCGAAATAAACGAGTGGTTTGCACTCGTATCAATAATAGCAATCAAAGTCCTCATTATTGGATTGGGCTCCCACCAAAGAAAACACCTTCCCACTAGCTCCTTAAGACTTCTTCAGTTTCTGGCAAGTTGTACTGATATGACCCTGTTCACCATAGTTGAAACAAGTAGGCATAGTAGCTCTGCAATCTGCTACCACATGACCTGTTCGTCCATACTTAAAGCATTTCTTCACTTCATTCTGACAATTATTAGCATGATGACACGCGCTTCCACATCTGAAACATTTCACAAGATTGGGATTTACCCCTCCAACACATGGTTTGTTTTCAGCAACTTTCTGTTTTCCTTTGTCAGTCGGAGCACAATAAGAAGTACCCCCAAATCTCTGCTTACCCTTTCGGTCACTCACATTCTTGTAGTGAGCAATCCGAGCTTTGATGTTATTATCATAAATTCTGCTTTTGCTCACCAGTTCTGGATAATTCTTGATCTTCTGACAAGAAATTCTCTGTTTGATCTCAGGATGCAACCAGTTCTCAAATATCAGACACTTTAAAGTCATAGCATCTATTGTGTTATAGTGAACACAATACTGCACCAACTCCTCAAATCAAGCAGCATACTCACCTACAATCATGCTACCCTGCTTTAGTTCCAAAAACTCTACCTCTCGAGCACTGCGAATATCCTCTGGAAAATACTTCTCCAGAAAATCAGCTTTAAACACAACCCAAGCAATACCAGTACCTGCAGCTTCTAACCTTTGGCGATTGTTGTCCCACCAGACTTCAACTTCGCCCTCCAACATATGAGTACCAAACCTCACCTTCTGATCATCATTTCAACCCATGGTCCTAAAGATCTTCTCCACCACCTTCGGCCATTTTTGTGCAGCCTCTGGATCAAGGATACCTCCTTTATACTGATAACACGATTTTGTGTCGATTTATTAGCATGGATTCCATTTATTTAAGTTATTATTTTACTTATTTCAAACAATATTATGTGAGTTTCTGTTTATTTTTTAGGTATTCAATTATACTTGACTTGTGGAAGAAAAGAATGAAAATGAGACAGAAAGAAGACTTTTAGCCCAAGAAATGAAGCAGACAGAGACACAAATGAAGATTCTGCATTTGTTTTGTATGACAACCGTTTCAACTCACTGACGATCGTCTCACCTCCCAGACGTACGTCACACATCCAAGAGGACCGTTCCAAAAGTTTATATCAAAAACCTAAAATGCGCCTCAGTTTAGTCAAAAGACAGATAGCCGTTAACACGTTCTTCTCATTCAATAGAGATTTTTCCTCAACCCTACACAGTCTCAGTCCAACCGTATTAGTCAAGGCCCAACAAATATGATTCCGACTTATTCTCAACAAACTCAATTCACATAAGCTATAAATATAAGCTACCACAAATTCCAAAAGAGCTTTGTTTACCATATTGAATTGCTACCAAATTTCCGTTCGAAGCCAATTATTTACGTTCAGAGCTTTCTTTTGTTTTCGTTTCAATACTGCTTTATTTTCTATTTCCCGAACCAAAGTGATAGCCACTACAATTTGTTTTTAGTTTAAGTTTCTACAAGATTGCTTGATCAAAGAGTACTTTAGCCAGATTTTCTAATTTAATGCTTTACCATTTAATTATTATGTCATTAATTTTTAAGTACTTCTCCTTTTACCTTTCTTCGCATTTATTTAATATGTATGGCTAAACCATTTAATCGGTATGTGATTGTATAACCGGAACGAATTCAATAGAACTAGGCTAAAACTTTAACTCGAGTTACTTTTTGGTTTCGATTTCTTATTTATAAAACAACTTATGTTAAGAGATGAGTGAAATACATTATACCCCCTGCCATATGAGCGAGATTTAATTTACCCCCTTTAAAAAAAATTGAGATTTCACCCTCTACAAACCAAGATTCTAATTTCACTCCCCCTGTTGTTGTCTGGTCAACAGAATCTGCATATGTGGCATCCACGTGGCATTTCTTTTTATTTTTTATTTAATTTTGATTTTCCACGTGGATTAATTTTTAATTTTTTTACTTTTTATCTTACGTTTTTTTTTTATACTTTTTTTATTAATTATTCTGTCTAATTTTTTTTATTAAAGAATCACTAAAACGTTTTTTAATAAAAATAATGGATTGAAAATTAGTGTTGGACGTTTTTTAATAAAAATAATGGATTGAAAATTAGTGTTGGAGGTGGGAGTTGAACCCTTGCCCTCTCCCTTGCGCGCTCTCTCTCACTGTGGTAAAACCACTAAATCATCAGCCCAACTGTGACAACATTACACCTTTGAATATATATAAACTACAATTGAACGTGAAAATGGAAAAAATAATAAAAAAAAGTTAGGGGTGGGATTCAAATCCCAGTTCTTATAAGAAAGGCAAAGAGGAAGAGTAACACACAAGTCTATCCACTAGGGCGGTATACATCCATCAACAAAACTACACAAATAAATATATGTTACAATAGTGTATTAATAATTTTTTATTGTTTAATTTCTATAATAGTTATATTAAATTAAGTGGTATATTAAATTAAAACGATACAATTAATATACCACTTAATTTAATATAATTATTTTATAATATTACAGTATAATATAGTTAGTGTAACTATATTAGTTCAAATTCATTTTTATAAAAAGTATTCCGATAATATAGTTTAATATAATTATTTATACTATATAATAAAGTTTAAAATTATTTATATTATATAATAAAGTTAGTATTATATAGTTAGTATTATATAGTTAGTATATAGTTAGTGTAAATAATTTTATAGTTAGTATATAGTTAGTATTATATAGTTAGTGTAAATAATTTTATTAAACTGTAATAATACTGTAATATATAGTTAGTATATATAGTTAATATATAGTTAGTATATTATAATGTAATTTATTAAACTATAATATATAGTTAGTATATTATACTGTAACAATATAATAAATAATATATGAATAATTTTTAAAATTACTTTTCATAAATAATTTTAATTAAAATAATTAATTTAAGGAAATATATTAACAATATATTAATAAAAATACTAGTAATATGGTTTTAATAGTTTTAATAAATATTATAGGAATACTTTTTATAAAAATTAATTTGAACTAATATATAGTTACACTAACTATATTATACTACTAACTATATTATACTGTAATAATATAAAATAGTTATATTAAATTAAGTGGTATATTAAATTAAAAAGATACAAATATCAATGTTTATAATAAAAAATAATTAATAAAAAAAATAATTATTATATAAACATTGATATTTGTATCGACAAAATAATTAATAAAAAAAATTAAAAACGTAAAATAAAAAAAATTAAAAAGATAAAAAAAAAAAAATTTAATCCACGTGGAAAATCAAAATTAAATAAAAAATAAAAAATGTCACGTGGACGCCACATATGCAGATTCTGTTAACCAGTCAACAATAAGGGGGAGTGATATTAGAATCTTGGTTTGGTGAGGGGGAATCTCAACTTTTTTTTAAAGGGGGTAAATCAAATCTCACTCATATGGCAGGGGGTATAATGTATTTAACCCTTAAGAGATTAAGAAAGTATACAAGGTTAGGATTAAGACCACTTGAGTGTGAGATTGTAACCGGATAGTTGAAATCGAGCATTGCTTTTTAAATACAGCAGAAGCGCTTTAAAACAAATTAGAACCCTTAGGTTTCCAAAAAGTATTTCTAACTTAAATTGACACAGCGAGAGCGCTCAATTGAACTTAGGAGTATAGTAATAGGCAAGACCACGAGAGTGCGAGTCAACGGCTTTTAAACCGGCGGTTTCTACGGAATGATAACTTGACAAATCTTAATAAGCCGACCTTTTATCGAATTCGCGAAGGTGTACCAATTACATACCGATATCCTTATTTTAATTTAATTTAATCTAAAATCATTAATTTCTTGCCCTTTAAACCTAAAATATCACTCTCCATAGCTAAACATAGTAACACCCGATAATGCTAAATTGATTGTCGAGTCTTTGTGGGATCGATATCTTTTAATACTACGTGATTAGGTTGTAAACTTTCAGTTAGAGTCTATAGACTCGGAAAGTTGCGATCAATTTTTTGGCGCCATTATCGGGGACTTAGATTTAGTCAATAGTGAAATTCGTTATTGTGCCGTCTAGACTAAGGCAACAAATTACCCTTTGTCGATTGTATGCCCAGTACTCGCTCCCGAGGCGAAGACTTAGAACCCCAAATCGACGAAGTTGATCGTTTCTTAAGTTCGAGAAGCAGAACCGAAACCAACAAAACCCTTTTTCCTGAAGAAATTATACCAGAACCAGTTGAAGATCCAATCATGGCCGAAGAAAACGGAGCACCACCGCGACGTTCACTCAAGTCCTATACGACTCCAACTCAAAAAGAACCGCACAACAGTATGGTCGCACCAGCCATTACCCGAAATGATTTTGAACTGAAACCTTCACTGCTGCAAGTTGTACAACAGAACCAGTTTTCTAGAAATCTTACGGACAACCCTAATGAACATCTGACGAAGTTTATGCAATACGCAGATATCGTGAAAGAAAATGGTGTAACTCAATGTAACACCCCAAAATTTGCCCTCTTATTTATTACCCACTGACTGGTTTATGCTTCACATTCAAGTTCTAAGATTTCTCCCTATTCGAAGGTTACATCAGAAGCGTCAGGTCAAGACGGTATCAATGTGAATTAAGGGTTTAGTTTTCAGGTGGCTTTCTTCATTATTATTAGTACATCTTAAGGAAAATTAGGGTTTCTTACCCATGTTTAATGGTGAAGGCATTTCACTATTTGAGGTCTATTAGATTAAGGTCTATCTAAGGGTCTTCATATTTCAGGTTTTACCTTCATCTTCAAGCGTTCCTCATTGGCCATCAAGATTTCGTGGGATTAGAATTGCAAGAGGCGAAGTTATAGTTCTTTATGGGAATTAATTTGGTCACATGTTCGGATTGTTTTACTTCAACCGCAAATTAATTCGGATTTCGCAGATTAAGGTTAATCATTATCATTCATCTTTCCTAATCCAATCCATGCCTAGTTCATTTCCATAATCTATATTTTAAATCCAGATTCTAAAACCATTCAATAAATTCTACCATTAAATCCATTTTTTATCCAAAAATATATAGAACAAAAGAAGGCTATTGTGCAATCTAAGTTCAAAAGTGCTACAGATGTAAAAGAGGCTTGGCAGCTATTAAATGAGACACCCCTATAAACTTTGCCCTTAAGAAACTTATTGTGGATTGGTGGTGGATGTAGCTGATGCTACTATTTTTTTGTTTTGTTTTTGTGAATTGTACAGAATACAAGTTTAATTAAATAATTAAGTGTTGAAGATAATGTGTGGGATGGATTTGATGAGATCAAGAATGATGATCTCGTAGTCATTCATTTTAGTAGCACACACAATATTTAATCTGTAATCAAGGGTTATGGCTGTAATGAATCACGTCAAAATTTATGTGGTATAAGGAGTTGCGTACTAATAGCTACAGTACTATACTTGCGAAATATGAAACAGAATAACATAACTTGAAAAAAAACAGAGAACCAATAAAAAACTTCAGTTACAAGCCACATTTGGGGATAGAGTTACATAAAAGAAAAAAGGAAAACATAGTTTATAGTGAAGGTGAGAGGAAAAAAAATTCAAAAACGATTCATTGACAGAAAACTCTAATAGAAATCAAAAAGGCATCTGCATCAATATTCAGCTCTCTCTCAATCGGCTTCAAGATTCAGCTCTCTCTCAATCTCTTAGAAACGCTCCATCAACTCTCACTGCAAAAAAAAAAACTTCTCCAAGCTCCTCAATCTTCATCATCCTCTATTAATTTCCATGGAAAAATGGTAACAAAACTCCTCTCAGGATTCGGCAGAAACAAGAACAACTTCATCAGAGCTCTACATCAGAAAAGCTCGCAACCTGCAAACCGAATAAAAGACGATGAAAATCAACACGAGTCACAACAACAATTAAGATCGAAAGAAGAAGATCAAGAAGCAATAACAATATAATTATTTCAACTACACTCTTCAATCTCGATTCAAGATTCAGAAACCTACACATTAGAGTCGTATCAACCATAACAACCTGCACCTTCAATCTTCATTCACCCTTCAATCCCTATAGCCGAAACCGCCAATCACATATCAACCATTAACCTTCATCAATAAAAATTCAGAACTAAAGGAAGTAATAAAAGGTGGATATCAAAACTGAAACTTAGAGAACCACAAGTTGGAAAACTTCAATTGAAACTCGGAGAATCACAATAAAATTCAGTCACAACAAATTTCTAACTGACTCCAACAAATCTCATAACTGAATATTATCTGGAAATACCAATTTGGTCCTTCAATCCTCCTTCTATAAAGCTGAACTCAACTTCCATCTCTAGGCCGGATTTCACTCTTCATGATTTTTCTTCAAAACCCTTTCATTCACCTTCATCATCTTCTGGAATCATTCAGATCACCATAACCATTCTTCCTCCATCTTCTTCCTCTCTCTCCATCTTCAACTGCAACTCATCAACATCTTTTCATCACTCTTCAACCACCACGAATCTTCATATCCTTCATTGGGTTCGGCATAACCTTCAATCCATTATTCAATCACCATCTTCGAATCACCACTAATCTTCACATTCTGCAAACAGAGAGGTCAAAGCATCATCAAAATTTCATCGGCCTCACCATCATAATCTTCGATCTGAAGAGAATTACAAAATCATCATTGCGGTTTGGAATCAAGAGAACGAGCAATCAACAAGAAATCGCACGACAGTGATGCGATTGTGGAACGAACTCATGGATCAGCAAGCTTCACAAAGTCCAATCCTGCAAAACGTGCACATCATCATCGTCATTAATCTGCCAATGAATAACAAATCTCAAGGTTCACACTAATTCACACAATAGTTCACACTACATGAAATCGAACTTCAGATAACAACAAGAGGAAGTGAGTTTAAACGTGTACCTAAAATGAATTTCACACCGCGACGGAAGCGGAACAATGGAAGCTCCATCGTCATGTCCTTGTTCGGAATCGTAATCAACACAGTGGCGGCATCGAAGCAACGGTTGTGTTTCCTCATTGACATCAACGGTACATATTCGATTCACAAGGTACAAGTTCACATCTCGTGTTTGAAATCATTACGGCGTGTTTGTTTGTTGTTCTTGGCTTCGTGTTAGTTGTTGAGATTGCGTTTTCGGAGTGAAATGGAGATGAAGGTTTAGGATGTAGTGATGTTAGATTAGTGTGGAGAAGGAGGTGTTTGGGCCAGTAGAAGAAGAAGGGTGCGGCGACGATTTCGTAGAGAAGAAGGGTGAGGGCAGCGAAGAGAGGGGGATATTTTTTAGGGTTTCTGTTTGGTCCTCTTTAAGTCAGATCCTATTTTGTTATAAGTTATAATGTTTTGATATTGTTATGGAATTAATGAAGAATGATGAGTGATTAAGAGTAATAAAAACAATTAATCAATTATAAAACTCCATTAATCCACCATTAATCACGTTTTGATTTCCAAAGATAAGAGGATAAGATTTCCAACGGTGGTCCACTCAGGCGGTGACACTTGTCACCGTCCGGTAGGACCACCAAATTTGGTTCCCATGAATGCTATGCCACCATAATAATGGTGTATCCCTCATCATATGCGATCATAATATCATCAGGCGCTAGCCCCTTGATCCAATGAACCAGGATGAGTCAACAGAGTTGACTGAAGGACCGTTGTAGCTGCCATACACTCTCAGCTCCCAGCGAATTGGGCCTAAGCCAGAATGCTCTTCACACCCCCATTTTCGGCCCCATTTGTTTTTTTACTAGAAAAAATTGCCGCTTTCTCACCCGCTCCTCTATTTCCTTTCTTTTATATTTTCTGTTTTAATACCTTTTCAATTTAAATCCATAAAAAATACTAAAATTCATAATAAAATTCCCCAAAACTTATAGTAGCCTTTAAACTCATTTTAGAAATTTTCTATGTTTTTACTTCCTGATTTTTGTAATTTTTCAAATTAATTTCGATTTTCCATTTAATTAGTTTTATATTGATTTCTTTCATGAACACTTTATTTTGCACATTTTATTTCTTCCACTTCCTGTGTGATTTTTGGCCCATTCTTTTTTCTATGGTTAAGGACTTATAATAGAACCTGGAATAATTTTTGTTGTAATTTTTAGGCCATTTCATCCACTGTTTTGGTAGTGTTGTTTTTGTAAAATTGTGAATAGATCTTAGGTAGATTCAAGTGAGCATTTGACATAGTTAGGTTATGAATATTTAGGATATTTTTTTAACACAATATTAGATTCAGGTTAGAGACCCTAGGGAATTAATTTCATATTTTTTCCAATACTTTTTTTATTTATTTTTAGTGCCTTGATATCATTCAACTTTTCCATTGTAAATCCATCTAGTTTAGCTTAGGATTTTATGGTTCATTAAAACTTAGATTAATTAGGCTTGATCTTAGGATATTAGGATGACTTAGTGTGGTTTAACTACTGATTTTAGTATGTTGATATCATTTAGGATCCTTTAGTTTTAGGACTTAAGCTTAGAAATCAGTAAGTGTGTTTACATGACTTAGGGTTGTGTCTTAGTCCCCCTTAGTTTTTCCTTTCTCAACTTGAGTCTCACTTCTCATCTTAAAGAAAAATCAAAATGCTTAATAAAGGAAAATGTGTACAATGCGCCACGAGCCTTAAGTTATACGGGAAATGACTAGTGGAGATCTCCTTCACTCTTTTAGGATACTTTACAAACGTTCCATTGGGGGCGACCTTGGAAAGTATTCGCTCCTGTATCATAGTCTTTAGTGTTGTACATACGATAAACATAAAGTCAAAACACTTCTCATAAAAGACAATAAACCAACAAGACACCATGTCTTCTCTTCTCATCTTACTTTTTGCGGACGATTACGACTTGCCTCAACAGTTCAAACAGAGATACGGTAAACACCCTCGAGTCAGAGTCGGTAACACCTGAGCTAGAGTTATGGCAACGTCATCCTAAAAAAACATAAACAAGTTTCCGCCTTAGTTAGACGAACTACGGCGACTCTGATCCTCATTTTCCCGATGAGGTACGTAGGCAATGGGGTAGGGCCCATTCGAGCACATTCGTTATTTTTCCCTATGTTTTCCCCCTTTCTTTCCATTTTCCTTTCTAATTCCCTTTCTCATTTCCATTCCAGTTCCAGTCAGCAATTATTTCGTTCAAACAACATCTTATTTCTCACCCTTTGAAACAGACTAACAAGCGTGGATCCCGTCGGGTACGGCGGACGTATTGGGGTGCTAATACCTTCCCAATACGTAACCAACTTCCGAACCCAGATCTTTGGTTCGCAAGGCCTCGCCCTTTCCTTCTTCCTTCGGTTTGTGCAACATTACCTTTCCCATTCCTTCGGGATAAAAATTCCTGGCTGGCAACTCTACCTTTTCCACGCCACTTTCACGTTTGTACTAGGATGAAAATCCCGGGAGCGACACTCAAGACACAATAAGATTGAGACTTTTTCCATTCTCTTTAAGAGATAGAGTTTGGGCATGGTTACAATCTCTATCAGGAAACTCTATTACAACATGGGCATAACTGAAGAATGTCTTTCTATCACGATATTTCCCGCCAAGAAAGATAGATATGTTGAGAGCTCAGATTAATGGATTTCGATAGAAAGATGCCGAATCACTTTACGAAGCATAGGAAAGATACAAGGATCATTTGAAAATTGGGTAACCATCATTACCTTCTATAATGGACGCCTATACAACACGAAGATGACAGTAGACACTGCCGCATGCGGCACTCTTATGGATAAGCCATACGATGAAGCCTACAACCTCATTGAAAATATGGCTCAAAACCATTGCCAATAGGGAGGTGAAAGAACACATGTAGAGAAGAACCAAACTAAGGGAGGAATGTACGAAGTGAACATTTTGGATCACATAAATGCTAAGATGGATGTCATAGCCTAGAAGATCGATAACTTGACCATAACACCACCAGCCACTGTGGTTGTCGTAACTCCAAATTGCGAAATTTATGGAATTCCAGGACACACACCATCAGAATGTCAAATTTTTATTGGATTAACCACAAATCAGGTGAACTACTCTCAAGGAAATACGTATTCCAATACATATAACCCAAGATCGAAGAATCATCCAAATTTCTCTTACAAGAACAATAATGCCTTGTATGCACCTAACCAAACACTAGTTGTACCACTAGGATACCAAAAAGATGTCGCACCCAATCCAAATGCTCCTAGGAAATCCAACCTTGAACTGATGATGGAAAACTTCATAGTCACACAAACTCAAACAAATAAAGAATTCATGAACCAGAAAATCCATACTAGTGAGCAGATCAAAAAATTGGTGACCAAAGTAGAAGATTTAGCTACTCATAATAAGATGCTAGAAACTCAAATTTCTCAAGTAGCCCAACAACAAGCATCCACTGTTGCCCCAACTGGAACGTTTCCTGGACAACCACAACCAAATCTCAAAGGTCATGCAAATGCAGTTATACTAAGAAGCAGAAAAGAATTGGACGGACCTGGCGATCCTAGAACTGAAAACCCATCCATGTACCAACAACCTGAAAAATCAACTGAGAAGAATGATAAACCACAGGAAAAAGAAGCCAATGAATAAGAGGCGCAAGAAAAGGAAAATCCTTATGTACCTATGCCACCATACAAACCACCAATTATGTAGAGCTTCTGAAACAGTTAAACATTACGATACCCTTTACAGAAGCTATTACTCATATGCCCTCGTATGCTAAATTTATAAAAGAGATCTTATCCAACAAAAAGAAAATCGAGGAGAATGAAACTGTTACGCTTACTGCTGAGTGTAGCACTATTATCCAGAATAACATGTTGTCGCTCCCGGGATTTTCATCCTAGTACAAATGCGGAAGTGGCGTGGAAAAGGTAGAGTCACCGGCCAAGCATTTTTATCCCGAATGAATGAGAAAGGTAATGATGCACAAACCGAAGAGAAAGGAAAGGACAAGGTCCTGCGCACCAAAGATCTGGGTTCGGGAGTCGATTACGACCTGGGAAGGTTTTAGCATCCCAGACCGTCCGTCGTACCCAACAAGATCCACGCTAGTTAGAACTGTTTCGATGGGTGAGAAATAAACTGCTGCTGAATAAAAACTGCTACTAGAACTGGAATGAGAAAGGGAACTGGAAAAGAGAACGAAAAGTTAAGGGCAAAATGTAGGGAAAATAAAGATTGTGCTCGAATGGGCCCTACCCCGCTACCTACGTATCTCATGGGAAATTAGATTCAGATTCGACGTAGTTCACCTAACTAAGGCATGAATTTTATTTTTATTTTTTATGAATTGATCTGCTTATGCCTATGCCCAGGTGTTGCGGGCTCGTCTAGAGCGAGTGAGTTTACTGTCTAGAAAAGAGACAAGTCTAAGCGAGTTCTCGCTTAGAGTGAATGAGATAAGAAGAGAATTCCCGCGAGAAAGACGTTTATTGTTTGTTCACTGTTTTTTAGAAGAAGTGTTTTTTAGGTGTTGTTTGTGAAACATCCCCATTCTAAGACTTGTTCATCATGATAGATATCCTACACCTCATCTCGATATCGAATGCGTGCAAATATCCCATGGCAAAGTCTCCTGGCGCATGAGAGAGCTCAACCTGTATTAGGTGTTTTGTTTTCTTTTTGAGATGAGAAAGAGGACTCAAGTTGAGAAAGAACAAAAACTAGGGGAACTACCTAAGTTGTTTTATTGCATGGGAGACCCTATGGTTTGTGTGGTATTCTAATCCTAATGAGAAAAATAAAAGAATAAGAAACTAGAAAGAAACTTACTTCTCTAAAGAAGTTAAGTTGTTTCTAAAGAGGGATTAACATGAAGTTGTACAAGACAAAGCCTAAAGGCTAAGACAAACATAATTTGAAAGCATAAAGAAGATGAGGAAATTAGTTATATAAATAAGGCTTACCTCAATCTCCCTACAAAAAAAAAGGTTAGTAAAAGAAGACTAAAGCGATAAAAGGAAAGAGGTAAACAAGTACCAAACAATTCCTAATACAACTATGACCTAACTAGACTCAATTCTAAGTCTAAGGCAAAGCCTAAAGTCAGCAGCTACTACAGCTTCCTATAGCACAAACAACTACTACAGCTTCCTATAGCACAAACAACTACTAAATGAAACTAACAATGTAAACAGCCTATTACATCTACCAAACAACACGAAAATAGGTGTAAAAATACAAAAACAGAATAATGCAACATGTTTTTACAACTTCTGTTTCCAAATGCAGCGATGAAAACATGGCAGATTTTCAATTGTTTTTTCAATGCAAAACATGATTTTTAATGCAAACAATGATATGAAAAGATCATGCAATTTAATTCCATTATAGAAGGTAAGGGATGTGAATTGTATGGTTTTAAACAATATGCAACATATGAACACACAACAATGGATGTGAATTGTATGGTTTTAAACAATATGCACTTTTTCTCAAATTCGTGTACAATTGACCAAAACATGAATGGATTGAAAATGAAATGCAAAACAGAACCATGAACACTTATTATCATGCTATGGATGATGATAAATCATGCAAACAATGATCACCACAAGCTATGAACATATATGCAACACTTATGTCAAAAATCGGAACCTAACAAAAAACATCTAAAAACATCCTAAAATAATGTCCTACAGATCCAAGATGATTGGAGGGGGAGTGGATAGAAAAAATGCAAGAAAATGCAAGAATTTCTCATTCTGGTTCAGTGGTAACCGATTACTACCTATGCAGTAACCGATTACCAATTCAAAAAACTGGATTTTCTGGTTACTACCTATGTGGTAACCGGCTACTCTGCAACCATAATAAAAATTTTCTGCATTTTCATGTAATAACCAGTAGAAACTTATCCAAATAAGCTCTAATCATATACCTATCAACCTAGCACGAAAATCACATCTAAATGCAACATTCTAACTCCTATTAACAATATAATCACACCACAATTCTAGCTCCTATGATCAAAATAATCAAAGCATCAAAAATCAAGAAAAAAGAAAATAATGCACGAGGCGAGATGAAGATAAATAAGTTAAAACGAAAATTGATTTCGGATTCATCAACCTACAAAACGAAGGCTTGCTTTGGTGATTGTTGCGATGTTGATCAATACGCGAACAAAGAGAATGTCGGAGATCCAAATCTTCGATCCGTGAGTGCGCAAAATAAATGTGATTGGTGAGGATTATCTGAAACACTTCCAAACGGTAAAATAAACACCTCAACCATGGCAAATCCTTTGATTATCCACTAAACTAGTGAAGATAATGGAGGTTTAGCTTCCGATTCTTCAAGTTTCAATGTAAAACTTGAAGAATCTTGATAATGAAGCTTTGGTGTGAGTTTATAAAATGGAGAGAATTGAGAGAATTGAGATTTTTAAAATGGTGAAGCTTGTGGAAAATATGTGAAATGTGTTTCTAACCCCTTTTTGGCTTGATGAGCAAGGTTTGGCGTGAGGTTTGGACGCGAGGCTTGGGTCCTAAGCTAAGGGTTGGTCGGGAATATTCCTAGAATATTCCATGGGATATTCTTGGAATATTCTGGGAATATTCCCTTAGAATAATGTGGAATGTTCTAGAATTGGGTGGAAACACAAAGCAAAGTGGAAAATGGGAAAGTGGAGGGAAGCAACCAACTGAATTTTGAATTTTTGAAAATCTGGACGAAGTAACCAGTTACTACCACTGAGGTAACCGGTTACCAGTACAAAAATTGGGCTTTTTTCTCCAAATTTCAACAAGTAACCGGTTACTTCAACCAAAATTTGAATTTTTCTCTCTTTTTTGGGTGGGAAACCTTGGACATCCGGTCTTGGTCATATTTTCTGAGATTATTTTCCTTCTGAGACTCGATAGTCGCCCAATAACCCTATATCACATGCCTCGCGCCTCGACCAATGATGTATGCTTTCTATGTGTTTATTATGCAGTGCATAGAAGGACATGCAAGATGATACGAAAACGAAACATAAGCTACTCGGAAACAGTGATAAATAAGAGGGAAAATTTTGGGGTATTACACATGCCTCATAAACTGAAGGATCTAGCAAGTTTCTTTATTCCTTGTGAAATAGGAAAGTTCATCATAGACAAAGCTCTATGCAATTTAGGATCCAGTATAAGTTTTATGCCATTATCAATTTGCAAAAAGCTCGATATGAGACAACTAAGACCGACCAAGATGTCAGTTCAACTAGTCGATCGCTCAGTAAAATTCCTAGTTGGTATTCTAGAAAATGTCCATGTATGAATAGGTCAGTTCTACATCCCAACTGATTTCATAATCATGGACATCAAGGAAGATGCTACGACCCCTATCATACTATGAAGACCATTCTTAGGCACAGTCGGAGCCATCATAGATGTGAAGAAAGGCAAGAAGACATTCGAAGTAGGAGAAGAGAAAGTCAAATTCATTTTAACCCAATTCCTCCAAGCTCTAGTTATAGACAATACTTGTTACCTCATAGACGTCATTGACGAGTGAAAAAGGGAAACAGAAAAATAAGAGACTACCTATTTTGATATAATGAAAATCCCACCCCCTCCGATCCTTAAAGATGATAATTGGAAAGAACCTTATAAGGACGACAGTCTAAATGAATTCCTAGCTCTTACACCAGACCATATGCCATGCCCAAAGGAACCCACTCTAGAAATCAAGGTATTACCTAACAATCTTATATACAAATTCCTAGATTTAGAACTTAAAAGACCAGTTATAGTAAATGCAGACTTAGGACAACTCGAAACCGAAAAACTATTAGACATCTTAAGAAAATATCCAACTGCGTTAGGCTATAACATATCTGATATGAAAGGAATAATTCCTTCAATATGTGTGCACCATATTATGCTAGAGGTAGTTTGTAAGACCTCTAGAGAACCTCAGAGAAGGATTAATCTAATTCGAAGTACCGTAGTCAAAGATGAAGTAAAGAAATTACTAGACGCAAGAATTATATATCCAATATCCGAAAGTCAATGGGTTAGCCCAATGCATGTCGTACCAAAGAAGGGAGGCATTACAGTCACTAAGAACTCAACAGGTGAATCCATAACACAAATAGTAGTGACCGGGAACAGAATTTGTATTGATTATCGAAAACTAAACAAAGCTACCCGGAAAGACCATTTTCCTTTACCCTTCATCGATCAAATGTTGGAAAGATTAGACAAACATTCGTATTTTTGCTACCCAAAAGGTTACTCAGGATTTTTCCAAATTCCTATTCATCCCGACGACCAAGAGAAAACCACCTTCACATGCCCCTACGGAACATTTGCTTACCGTTATATGTCGTTCGGTTTATGTAACGCTCCAGCAACATTCCAACGATGTATGATGGAAATTTTTGTTGATTTCATAGACGACATCATGGAGGTGTTTATGGATGACTTCTGTATGCATACAAAGCTTTAAAGGATGTCTATCAAACTTAGAGATGGTACTCGAGAGATGCGTAAAAGTGAATATTGTACTTAATTGGGAAAATTTTCGTTTTATGGCCAGACAAAAAATCGTTTTAGGATATGTGATATCCAACAGAGGCATCGAGGTAGATAAAGCAAAAATAGAATTAATAAAAGACCTTCAACTGCCGAAAACCGTGAAAGAAATAAGAAGTTTCTTAGGACACGTCGGTTGTTACCGACGATTCATTAAGTACTTTTCCAAGATCACTAAGTCGTTGACTAGTTTTCTAATGAAAGACGTTGAGTTTATCTTTAACAAAGACTGGTTAAAAGCATTTGAGACACTCAAAACAACTCTCATCATTGTACCCATCATGTAACCACCTGATTGGAATTTACCATTCGAGATTATGTGTGATGCGAAACGCTGTAGGTGCAGTCTTAGTACAAAGAAAGGATAAGAAACTTCACGCAATATACTATGCGAGTAGGACTTTAGACCCTGCTCGGATGAACGACGCCATAACATAATAACATCTCGAGGCGCGATGAGATGTCCCAAAAAGGAATTTTATAAGTAGAAGTTTTTGATGTGTGGGGAATTGACTTTGAGGGACCATTCCCATCTTCTTTTGGAAATATGTTTATACTCGTAGCTGTCGATTATGTTTTGAAGTGGATTGAAGCGATTTCTTCTCCAATAAATGACACACGAGTAGTCATAAAGCTTTTCAAGAGTATTATATTCCCTAGATTGGGTGTGCCAAGACTCGTCATAAGTGATAGAGGATCTCATTTCATATCTAAAATATTCGATAAAAGCTTATTAAAATATGGAGTAAGACTCCGTAAAGCAACACTCTACCATCCGTAAACTAGTGGACAAATAGAGAGATAAAACAAATTTTAGATAAAACTGTCGCTACATCTAGGAAAGATTGGTCTACCAAGTTACCTGAAGCTTTATGGGCCTACAAAACAACTTTTAAGACACCCATCGGAATCACACCTTTCAAGTTAGTCTACGGAAAATCCTGCCACATGCTAGTAGAATTAGAGCACAAAACCTATTGGACAATTAAAACTCTTAACTTTAACTATACTGACACAGGTGAGAAACGTATTTTAGACTTACATGAATTGGAAGAACTAAGGCTAGACGCTTACGAGAATGCCTGCATATATAAGGAAAGAACAAAGAGATGGCATGACAAGCATATCTCCAGAAAAAAAATAGTGTGGGAGACGTTTTTCTCATATTCAACTCTAGGCTTAGGTTGTTTCCTGGAAAATTACAATCTAGATGGTCCGGTCCTTTTGAAATAACAAAAGTTTTAGTTAGTGGCGCTATAAAAATTAAGGGTAGGTCCAGTGCACCGTTTATAGTAAATGGGAAACAACAACATTATAATTGCATAGAGGATAAATAATTCTGGACAGGTTTTAAACTACAGAATTGCCATCAGAAACCTTTGATTAATTTTCCTTAAGTTGTGTCGAGCCCCGACAATAAATGAAGCGCTTTGTGGGAGGCAACCCACGATTTTTTTTTTGTTCTTATTTTCAATTTTAATTTTGTTTTTTTCTTTAATTTAGTTTTCATTTTGTTTTTATTTTTCAAAATTCTAATTTTCAAAATGCTTTAAATTTACTGATTGTTGTGTTGGTTTGTTTATTGTGTGTTCCAGGATTTTTAAAGTTTTTCTACCTTCTACTCCTTCTCTGATTTCATTCTGTTTAATGACTCTGACAATGACCACCAACTTGAATGTGGACTTTAGAGATGGCACCCAGAGGCGTCGTTATGAAGCCTTGGCCCATAGATCTATGACCCTAACCAAATTTTCCCATGGACCTACCATGAAAGCTTTAGGCATAGGAGAAAGCATTGACTACATGTTTAATCATATAGGTTGGGAAGGATTTGTAGCTAGGAAACATAGAACCTATTATGAGCTGACTCTAGAATTCCTGAGTTCACTGGTTTACAATCCTAACTGTGGAAAAGGTTTTACAAGAGGAAGGATATCATTCAGACTATATGGATATCCCTGTGAGTTTAACATTCATGGGATGGCTAACCTTTTAGATTTCCCAGATGATCCTATTGTTTTCTCGGAAGCACAGAAGAACGTGTTTGCGCCAGATGAGCTAGACCTCTTTTTGATTAGTATCTTAGGACGACCTAACCATGATTTATACCCTATGTTGTCCACTGAGATCCACAACCCAGCTATTAGGTATTTCCATATGATTTTGGCCTAGACATTGTTTGGAAAAACCGAAAGTGATAAAAATGTCTCGAGAGATGAATTATTCATCATGTTTTGTGCTTTCACATACAGAAGGGTTAATGTGGCAACTTTCATGTTTGCCAATTTCTGTAGGATTATTCAAAATGAACACCACCCAATCCTAATAGGTGGCCTAGTTACCAAGATTGCTGATGCAATGGGATTTAGGACTCGCTTATCTTAGATTAACCCGCTTGGAGAATTCAGACCAACGAACATCACCTTCTGTTTTGAGAGATCTATGTTGTATGACCGTGGAACATATCATTTTAAGCTTCTGATAAATGGTGTAGTTTTTCCACATTTAACTTTATCTGACCATGAGCGCACAAATGTGCATAATAAGCACAACTGGTTGTATGATATGGATGAGCCGATTTTTGAACCAGGTGATGATTAGTATGAGGTTGAAATTGATCCTTAGACTCCTTCGAATTATTATGATTCGGACTACCCTGAGGATATGAAAGAAGAAGAGGAAAAACCTAAACCAGCTGACGTACCTACACCTGCTCCAACCAATCCTAAGATTACCTTAGAGACTCTTCGTACCGAGATGAAAATCATGCAATATGACATATGTGACTTGCATATAGACATCATTACTTTGAGAGATATGGTTGTAGAACAATTCGACCATCTGAGTCAAGCATTAGGGTCCATCTGCAAACTTCGTGGCTAATATCCGATTCCAGCACTATTCAGAATTTTCTAGCATTTTTATTTAAACTCAGCATTTTAATTTTAGTTCGATTTGATTTTTAGTTGTTTTAAATTTTCAGTTTGTTTAAATTCTTTTGACTACTTCATTAATCTAAGTTTCAATAAAAAAAATGTCAGTTCTGATTTATTTATTTGTGCCAGAAATTATAAGTGTTCAGTGGTGTTTTATTTAATTATAGTGTTACAAAAATTTCCTACTTCGAATGCATTTTAATCATTTTCTGTTATTATATGCTTTAGTAATGCTATTGTCATGATTATTATCCACTACACTACTATTGCTATATTTGCTATTGTTATATTATATAATTAGAATGTGCTACATAAATAATTTATGTGTGACAAAAATAAATATTAATTGAATAAAGTGGGAAGAAAACCAAGAAGAAAGAGTCGTTAGCATATTGCCCATATTGCAAGGGTGACGACCATCTCAATCTTAGGACGATCGTCTAGGCATCCTGACGATCGTCACGTAGTCAGAACCCGTAACGAATATATTTGCGTAGACCAAAAGAATGTTGGGCCACCACCCCCTACACTACCTCTCAACGGTCTTCTTCCACCCCTATTTATAGGTACCTTCACACCCACCTTCTCACCAACTCCATAACCACCCACTTCTATAGCATTTTCGGTAACCATTTTCACTACTTTGTTTCTATATAACAGTAGTACGAGTTTTTGTTTCAATAGTACCACCTTCTTGAACAAACACCTTATTTTCTCTTCATCTCCTTTCATTTTACCTTCTGAATTATGGAAAACCGTGTTCCTATCAATATCCTTTCCCATGATGGCGAAGCCAGCGAGCTCCAACGCGCCCGATTCATCGCTTATACTGAAAGAACGGTTGAAGTGACTCGTTATATTGACGAGGAATGTCTAACCTAATTAGGGCTCCTCGACAGTGTTAAGTGGTTACTTTCAAATACCGGCTTGACATCGCTTTACAAGAGCAACTGTCCGACTTACACGAAGCTGACGCTGGAGTTCCTATGCTCTTTTGCTTACAACATTCCAAACGACGCAACTAAGCACCTGCTCGGTAATGCTACATTTCGGCTACTCGAAACGGAGTATACCTTTCACAAGAGACCTTCAGTGAGTGGTTCGGATTCCAACGAGGCGACGGTATGTTCTACCGCCTTCCAGGAGATGCAAACTGGCAGGCAGAAGATTTTCATCTCTGGGAGGATCTAACGGGTACAAGAGCTTTGGCGTGGGACAAGCTCTACGCTACTCACATTTACAATCCATCCATATTTTACTTTTAGAGGGTGTTGAGCAACACCGTATTCGGGAGATACAATAATCACAAGGTGAATCAAAGGGAACTCTTTCTATTCCATTGTGCTTTTGAATCCATCCCTGTAAACCCAATAACCTTCTTGCAGTCAACCATCTTTTATGCATGTATAAGAGGGAAGGCTCCGTTTTTTTGTGGCGAGATTGTCATTGACATCGCGCTTAAGCTCGGTTTAGGTGATCGTCTCGGTCATTTGCGAGCCACTCCTGCCTTGTTTCTAGACATGGAGTACTGCAAGAATAGACACATCATCAAGCAGCGGAGAGATGGAAGGTACAACTTGGTAATTCATAACCAAGTTGTTCAGAGTATCATCTTACCTTTCCCATCCCCCACGAGTGCACAGACCAGAGCCAAATAGCGTTACGATCTCGATGCCCTTTCACCAGATGTTGCTGCTCCAGAAGCACAACCGGATGGCATAATTGATGAGATGCAGCAGGCTATGGACGATGAAGAAGCTACGAATACGCCGACTACTGATTTCACTAGCACCTCTACCAGACGCCAACATAAGAATCAACAACCTACGTCTATGGATGACATCCTTGCGGCGATCATTCAGAGTGATGAGCGACACCAGAGGCAGTACACTGTGATGATGGAGCAAATGAGACAGATTCAACTTGAACAAATAACACAAGGTAGAAGAATCAATGGTGCTATAGAAGGATTAGGTGCTATGAAATAGCAAGTGCGGGAACTGCATGACTATATCCATCATGTGGTATACCTGATCATGTAGCAATGTACGGGCAAAAGAACCTGCGAGGAAGAGCTAGAGGACCACAGTCACCACAACAGTAGTTTAGTTTAGTTTTTCTTTTATCGTTTTTTCTATTTTTGTTTTGTAATTTACCTATATCTCGCAACATTAAGGATAATGTCTGAGATAGTCTAGGAGAAGGGTAATTAGAATTTCATTTCCTTGTACGAAACCCTTTTAATAATCGAAATATTTCATTATTTAAATTTCCTCCAGTATTTTTTAGCTATAACAAAATTTTTATTCCTTTTAGAATGCTTTCACTCAACATACCCTACGAGTATATAGGTTGATAGGGTTTATTAGAAAACTGAGAAAAAACCTAACAAGATTAATACAGTCTTGACACCTTAGACCCTTAGATATTCGATATCGGTTTGGATACCTTTCATACTGAAATTTGATGCTTTAGTTCTAAATTAGCCCCGAGTAACAAGATTGATACAGTTTTGACACCTTAGACCCTTAGATATTCGATATCGGTTTGGATACCTTTCATACTGAAATTTGAAGCTTTAGTTCTAAATTAGCCCCAAGTAATTTATATTAGCAGTCAGCACCGCCAGAGACACAAGCTACATGGAGAGCTGATGCAAATAAGTGATTGATCTTAAAAATGCCAAAAAGAAGAAAAAGAAGAATCTTAAGATATCGCAAGCCATTGGTAAAACAATCAAGCTGCACATATTCTAAAGAATGCAAAAATACGAGAAAAAGGCAAAGTGAAAGTCTGATGTTAGTTGGTTCAGAGGAATCTGGTTTTGAACTCGGTAGGGAGAATTACGATTCAATCCCGCATAACTTGCACTCAGTATGTTGAAGGAGTACCGCACTTGTGTACCAGATCCCATGTTAGAAAAAGATCAAAACTCACTAACAGGTTACTCCACTATGCGCATGTAAAGGTAAAGGGCTTAATGTGATTGCGTTAAAATGAAACCGGGTGAAACAGAAACAAGAGCATTAGGTTGAGCTATAATAGAATGATTTGGACTGGTTTGCATAAAGGGTTTATGAACATTATATGTTTTAGTGTCATTAGTGTATCCTTATTGTTCGAGTCACTATTAGTTCGTTTAGCAAAATGCCTCACAACCACGTACGGATAGGTAATGTGTTTCGTGTCTTTTATGCACTTCTCCTTTTATCTTTCTTCACATTTATTTAATATGTTTGGATAAACCATTTAGTCGATATGTGATTGTATAACCGGAATGAATTCAATAGAACTAGGCTAAAAATGTAACTCGATTTACTTTTTGGTTTCAATTTCTTATTTATAAAAAAAAATTTGTTACGAGATTAAGAAAGTATAAAAGGTTAGGATTAAGACCACGGAAGTGTGAGATTGTAACCAGATAGCTGAAATCGAGCATTGCTTTTAAATACAGTGGAAGCCCTTTAAAAACAATTAGAACCCTTAGATTTCCAAAAAGTATTTCTAACTTGAATTGACACAGCGAGAGCGCTGAATTGAACTTAGGAGTATAGTAATAGGCAAAACCACAAGAGTGTGAGTCAACGATTTTTAAACCGACGGTTTCTACGGAATGATAACTTGACAAATCTTAATAAGTCGACCTTTTATCTAATTCGCGAAGGCGTACCAATTACATGATGATATCCTTATTTTAGTTTAATTTAATCTAAAATCATTACTTTCTCGGCCTTTAAACCTAAAATATCACTCTCCTTAGGTAAACATAGTAACACCTGATAGCACTAGGTTGAGTATCGAGTCTCTGTGGGATCGATATCTTTTACTACTACGCAATTAGGCTATATACTTGCAGTTAGAATCTTTAGACTAAGAAATTCGCGATCAAATATGCATTAGGTTTGTTACTCTTGAACTGATCTAACTCACGAAACTCAACATTCCCAACAGCTGGATCGATGTTCTCTACAGCCTGTGCCATGGTTTGCATAGCAGCATCATTCCTTCTTTCCATACTGATAAAAAAAACACTCAAGGTTAGAACACACCAACAACTCCTATTCTAAGGACTGACTCGACTACTACATCTCGTCGGTTGGATCGACCTGCTCTGATACCAATTGTAACACCCCACTTTTCCCAATTTATAAAATAGTAAATTAATACGTAAAATCAGAGTTTTAAACAAATTATAATGCCACATCAATAACATTAACAACAAAACTTCTCTTTAAAAATATAGGAATATTCTGAATATTTCAACTTATAACAAAATGTCAACATCAACAATAATTCCTTAGTTATTCTTGGTTTATAAGGTTTTCAACAAGATAAATAAGATACGTAACTAAAACAAAAATAAAACGAAGCATCAAAAATCCCTAGTCTCGTTTTATGTATCAGGGCAGTCCTATGACTCGAACAAGCAACACGAAGTCCACGCACTCTCAAGTACCTGGATTATTTGTACTTCCAAGGAAGCACGGATACAACAACAATAACAACAAAGGGGTGAGAAACATATTCAAATATTAACGGTGCATATAACAATTCAAGGGTAGTTTCTCACCCAATCAACATATACAACAACATCACATCAATAATTATGCAACAACGAAACAACAACAATTATGCAATGTGACTCAACAACGACACAATGCATGTGGTACTAGTTTAGTTCATTCAATCGAACTCGATTCATAAAGAATCTAGATAAATCACATACTCCCATCCGACAATGATTTATCTCCATAATTCTTCGTAATGGGATACAGATGATTCACATACACCCATCCAACAACGAATCATCCCACCAATAATGCCTTAATGTATGCATGACCATGACTATGTATACAATATGTATAAACATCACATTATACATCTACACGATCCATTCGATCACATATGTGTCGTACCCCGAAAAATACGACCTCACGCGATCCGAAATGGACGGGAGTTGCGTGCCGGACGGACTGAAGAGTCGCCACCTAATTCTATTTATTCCCGAAGAGGGAAAGGGGAGATATAGATACAACCCGGGGAGAGAAGGATGAGGACAAAGGTCAACGGAACCATTGCCTGGGTTCGGGAGTCGGTTATGCAGGGGGGAGGTATTAGCACCCCCTACATCCATCGTACTCGATGGGAACCATCTAAGTTAACGCGCGAGAAAGGATGTCTATGCTTAAACAAATTGCTTGCTAGAGGGAAATGAGTTGAATTATAAGTTAGATTGAACCTAGGTGCTCGGCAAGGATTGAGATCCTCGTGCCTACGTACTCCCGTGTGCAATGGGAAAGTCAGAGCCTCGTAGTTCGGCCTACTAAGGGTAATGGATGTTGATTTTATTACCTTTTTTCGACGAAAGGGTTTAGGAGTTGAAATGCACTAAAGACTATGGATAGTTTATCTCGCCCAACAGGACGAGCGTCCTGCGTCGAAATAATCGGAGCGAGTAACGAGAGCTCGTTATCCTCCTTTCTACCGCTTAAGGCTCGTGGTTCACAAATCTTCTCGTATTATTAAAGTGTTTTATTTCCTAAGACCGCTTGACGTTGGATCAAGGGTTTGGATCTAATCGAAACGTTTTGTTTTTTTGAGGTTAAAGGGTAAATGCAACTTGGAAATTTGTTTTTGTGGTTTTGTTTAGCGAGGCACAAAGCGCTCGGCTCGCAAGGATAAGTGGATCCTAATAAACGAAATGAGATAACTGGAAAATAAAGTGCAAGTGTGCAAGTGCAATCGCTTGGCGTTGGACCAAGGATTCAGAATTAAATACGGAAAATAAATTGCGTACAAAGTAAGGGGAGAGGGATAAAAAATAAATACAAGGGATTGCGAGAAATAAATGGTCTCGTTGTAGTTTGCCCAAGAGGAAGCGTGTGTGCAGTGTTTTTGAACGGTTCGAAGGCGTTCGGCCTTTTGATCGGGACACAACTATTTGAAGGCGTTGGACCTTTTAATCGAGCGCAACTATTCGAAGGCGTTGGACCTTTTCGGGACGCGGCGAAATTTGGTTCGTTTACTGCCTTAGAGCCGATTTAATGAAATCGTTCTATGAGGAGTCGAATCGTAATTTAAAATGCGAATATAAATTAAATAAATTGAATTTTGCTAAAATTAAATTAAATTGAATAATTAAATAAATTAAATAATGTTAAGAATAATAAAATAAACTAAATTGATTTACATGTTTGTTTTGTCGGAATAATAAAATGAAAAAATTAAATACAAGGGGGGCCTCATATTGACCAAAGATCAGCGATTAAAATCGGGCGAAAAATTGGCCGTTTAATATATCATTGGCCCTTTAAATAAATAATTAGAAAGACAAATTATGAAATAGTTGTAAACACCCCAAATTTGCCCTCACCTATTCACACCATGGCTTGTGATCATTCTCATATGCATAAACACAATCATATCATCTCATATCTCATTTTTTTTGATTCACTAGTCATCTGCACCTAGGGTTTGTGATCTGAGCAATCCAAGAGCCTCTTGAGCCACTCCAAAGGCTACCAATCACTTCAAAGGGGTCCATATGTGTTCTTATGTCATATTACATCCTCACAAAGCCAAGAATTCAAAATAATCACAAGAACTAGGGTTTGAGTGGATGCAGAGCCAGGATTGACTGCACAGTTGACCTAAAATTAGGGTTTTGGTTTCAGAGGCCATAACCCCAAATTTTTTGGTCATTCTTGTTTCCATTGGTCTCTATATGGTATAGGGAGTATGCATATCAATTTTCATGAAGAAATTCCATGGGGAAGTCATCTGATCAAGGGTTGACTTTCTGGGCAAGTCAGTGTAAAATCAGGGCATCTGAGGCCCCCAATGACCCAACCAATGGGTGATCTTCATCATTTTGAGTGTATATGATCTTTATTTGATCATGGAAGAAGGTTGAAGTTCATAAAAATCAAGAATTTAGGGTTTTTGCAAATGTTGACTTTTTGGGCATAGTTGACTTTTAAAGAATGCATCATTTTAGGTCATTTTTCAAGCCTTGATTCTTGATCCAAAAAGGTTTCAAATGGAAAAACTTTGGTCATGAAAGTTGTAGATCTCATCTTTCCCTTTTCAAAAAGTACAAGAACATGATCAAACTCTTTTTGGATCAAAAGTTATAGCAAGACAAAGTTGGCCAAAATCATTGATTTTCAAGGCATGCTTCAAATGGGAATTTTGCAAAATCATGAACCAAAGCCAATTGTGACCTCAAGTTCACTTCAAACCAGTATGAAAACATTCTCTAAGTCATAAAAATCAGGATTGAACCAAGAATGCCCTTATGTTATGGTTTTTTTGGACAAGAGAATCACATGTGAACCAAAAAGTAACAAGTTGCAAAATCACTCATTCCTCTTCACCAACTTGCTGCATTGGTCCTTGAACCAAGCTAGCCTCACACACACACCATGCTGCACCAGAACCAGCCTTGTACTAGCCTAGATCATGAGCCATACCTTCCTTACACATTTTTTTGACTTTTTGCAAAAGGTGACTTACCAATCAATAAAGCACATGTCCAATCAACTGACCAATGAGAGAGGGTTATGTGGACAAAGAGCCAGCCATTCCATACATCTAGCAAGGCTGAAACCATTGACACCAAGACATTCACAAAATACACCCCAGCTGCATAAGCCTTCGAATCTCTCTGCCCAGCCAAGAAACACTCAAACCATTTTTACCATTCAACTCACCATGTATCATTGAGTAGAAACCAGCAAGAACACAAGCCTGAATCAACCAGAACACCCCATAGCCATTTCTCACCTCAAACTGCAGTTCCATTCGAATCTCCCTCCCTAGCTCACAAACATCCAAACAAACCTTGCAAAGCTTCTCCATTCACCCTCAGGATCACAAACAACCCCTCACAATGGCCTGAAGCTGCCTATTTCACCATAGCCATTTTCAACTGAGTTGAAGCAGGAGCTGTCGAAACTCATTATCTAGCCAACATAAACTCTTCTTGAGCATTCAAACATCATCTGGGGACCAAGTGGAGTAGTTTGCACTGAAAGAAGTGGCCAGAAAGTCATCAGGTTGAAAGCTCCAAATCTCAGGTAGCTTGAAAATTATTTTTCCAGAAATTGTTTTTCATGTTATGAACTTGTTCCTTATGCTTCACTGAATATCCTGATGCTCTTAGTTTTTGAAATGGCTTTGAAATGAGAGTTTAATTGCTCTCTGAAGCTTGCGTACCCTAGTTCTTATTGCCTTCGATTCAGCTTAGTTAGGGAAAAGAAATTTGTTTTAGGAGAGGGGTTTGATTCGTGAGAGGTTGGAGAACATTTCCCTTTTCTTAGATTTTGTTTTTGTTACGATTTGAGGGAGTTTGAAGTTTTTCAGGGGAGTTGCTGGCCGGAGAAGACGACCGGAAGTCTTCTCCGGCCACCTGAGAGTGGTTATGCCCTAATTACGTGATTAATGGCCATTTGAATTTGGACCGTGAGATGCCTCTGACCCGTTGACCTCCCGCGTGAGTGTATGGCCTGGATCTCTCTGATTATGCCCTAATCCACGTGTTAACTTAATTAAACATAATTTAAATAATTTAATCAGAGTCAACCTGGACCCTTGGATGACGCGCGTAGTCAACGGATTCAAATCCAGAGTGAATCTCATCCCTCCATCCTGATTACCTTCCATTTTATTTATTTTTAATTCATTTTCTTTTCAATTAATTTGCATATTTATTTTAAAATAGTAAAAAATTCTTAAAAATTATGAAACTTTTTCCTAAAAGTTTTATTAATTTTTAAGACCCAAAAATATTTTTATTTTATTTTTTTATCATTAAAAAAGTATTTTTAAATATTTAAAAGATTATTTTTAATTGATTAATGGAAATTAATTAATTAAAAATACTTTTAGGTATTTAAAAATCACCAAAAAATTCATGAAATGTTCTAAGACATTTAGAAACATTGTCCAACCTTCAAACCAAATTTCTTTTTTGATCTTGATGCATTTTAAGAATTTTTCATTGAATTAAATCATATTTTATGCATTATTTTGATCATAAGTTCAAAAAATCATTTCTGCCTATCTAGGAAGAGTTGGACATTGATTCTTCTTGCATTGTTTTATGTTTAGCATGTAGTTTCTAGGATAAAATGGCCATGATTTGATCTTGCATTTTCCAATTGTTTGGCATTTCTTTTGTTTAGGAGCCCTAAAAACCCTAATAAATTAGAAAAATCAGAACTTGAGTTTGGTTAGGAGTTGAGACCTCCCCTTTGGACCTTGGTTTAGTATAGGTTTAGGGATCCTTTGGGTGGCATTTTCCATTTTTTTTATCTTAGGGTTTGTTTCTGTTTTTGGTTTTTGTTTGATGTTTGCTTCATAAACCCTAATTTGGGCTTTCATTTGCATCCTCCTTGCATTCTCTTGCATAACATGACTTGTCTTTGCATTTTATGCATTCTTGTGATTCATTTGACATCTTAAGACATATAGAAAGCATGTTTGATCATTGCATCACATATTTGCCATGACATTTGCCTTGTATGCTTCATAACTTTCCATGCTTGTTCATGCTCCCTAACTTGCATCATTTGCATCCATGATCTTGTATGAGCATCTCCATGCCTTGCCTCCTGTTTGCAGCACCTCATAACATCATAAGGATCATCAACATGCTTCTGGTTTGGTCTAGCATCATACCATTTCATCCCATCTTGCATTGCATTGCATTTCCTTCTAACCTTTCAGGTGGTAAGTAACTTTGAGAAGTGAATTTGCCTTCACTTCTCATGACTTTTCTTTTCATCTCTCTTGCATCCTTTGCTGCATTTTTGTTTGTGTTTGAGATTGAGCTTGCTCATTCTTCCTCCTCCCACTTTCTTTCTTCAAGTGACTTGACTTCTTGAATGAAGCAAGTCACTTTGCTTCTCTTGATCTTGTTCATCTGCTTCCTAGTGGCTCCTTTGAAGATTGTTCTTGTTAAACCTCACAGACCTTAGGACCAACCAAGCATGACAATGAATTAGGGTTTTGATTAGTCTCCCCTCATAGTTTTTACCTTTGTGTCTCTCTTTGAGTCCTCTCTTCTCACCTCATAATCAGGGACTAAACCCTAAAGGCTTTAAGGCTTTGTGATTAAGCTTGTGCCTGCATCCTTCTATTAGGATGGAGTGTATAACTTTAATCCTAAGTGTTAAACCCTTAATATGTTTAAATCTCTTAATCAATCCATTTAATAATCATCAAGACATCACACTTGTAACTTGGGCCTTGCATTAGGGTTCTAATTCTTCCTTAAATGGTTAAGAAGGACTAACCCTAGTGTTAATGGACAAGTCCCCCTCAAGTTGTCTTACAAACCCTAAAAATCACTTCATCATCATACCATTAAATAAAATCCACTTAATCAAAGGCTTGTTTTGTCATGAGTTTAATCCCTAATCATGGATTAAGTTGAGGAGTTTTCCTCAGCTTAAACATTCTCATCTATTATCCTTCTATTAGGATGGTGTAATGAGTCTGTTTAATCCTTGATTATGGCTTAAACTCATTACTTAACACTAAACAAAAACAACAAAAACATCTAAATAATCACAAGTAGGTTAATGATCTTAATCCTACATCAAAGGTGTTTAAGTGTGAGAAGCTGACTTCACACTTAAGGTACTCTCATTACCCCTAATCAGAGGGAAGATGTGATGAGTTTACTAATCCATTGGTTTAGGCTTAAGCTCATTAACTTATGACAAAATCCAAAAAGCAATAAAAGACTGAAAACACAAAAACAAACAATAATCGTCTCCTCCGGGGTTCTTTTCTCATCACCTTCACTCACAAACGAGAACTCGCTTCTTCCGTCTAATGCAAGACAGTTAGCACCTGAGCCAGACAGGTCATACACTTGAGCATAGACAAGCAAGCAGTTCATCAGTCAATTCATCTTTCAGTCTCTTTGGGTCGAACTACGGTGTTCTGACTTCCTCATTGCACGAGAGGATACGTAGGCATAACTTAACGGTTATCGAACAAAAGTCTCTGTATATTCCCCCTCCTTCCAGCATTATTCTTTGAGCCTCATTATCATGAGCATCTTATTCTTGTTCTCACACTGACACTTTCATACTTCATATCACTTATACACTATACACTGACACCTGTACATCTTTTCCAGCTTTTTTTTATACACAAATTGCACTGACACTACCCCTTTAAAACACAAATCTTTTAAGCGTGGATCCCGTCGAGTACGACGGACAATCTGGGTGCTAATACCTTCCCAGGTTGTAACCAACCCCCTTTCTCAGTCTCTCTGGTTCACAACCGTCTTATCCATATCTTTCTAGGTCTATGCAGCATTGCCTTTCCTCCGGGATAAAAATGCCTAGCTGGCGACTCTTTTCATCTCCAGTGAGTTCACTGCTGTGTGTTCTCATTGTCCCTCTCGCCGACCGTTCGCGTCTGTACCTTTATTTGAACCAGCTTCATTTATCGGGAGCGACAGCTTGGCGACTCTGCTGGGGACCCTTATACTGCAACCATGGCTTCTGGTTCTTTTTGTGGGTTCCTCCTAGCGCTTGTTTGATTTGTGTTTACTGGGGTGTTATGTGCTTGTTTGTGCTTGTATTTATTTCTGTTTACTGTTTCATGTACAGTTGCTTTACTGCTTTCTTTATTGCATTTGTATATATCATGCTGTCATTGTTGCTGGCTGGATCTGGTTTCTTGTTTTGGTGGGTGGGTGATTCATTGAGAGTTAAGGCCCTATACCTGGGACCTGAGTGACACCTAGGCTAGAGTGAATCATATTCTTTCCCATTCCATTTCGGTCTGGTGCGGGAATATGAAACACGGTTCAGATGTGGGTTTCTTCTTGAGAACTCTGTGTTGCAGATTTCCTGCAATGCTAGGGCTATCTGGGAAGCCCGCTAAGTCTGGATGACCTTTTAGTACTGACCTTCAGAAACTGAGGTGAATTAGAGGAGGAATTGTTATGGTTATTGTAAACACTGTACCTCCGGGTTAGAAGTGTTTACACTTCTCATAACTGATCCAAGTCTGAGGATCCTTGTTCTAGATCACCACCTGTGAGGGGGTTGGGCTGTTTGCAGGTTTGCAGGTACCTTGACCTCAGAATACCTTGTTACTTTGATTTTGTTAAGAATACTCCATGTTGGACAGTTCTTGTGATTCTAAACCTTGGACTTGTGGCTCTTTATTTGAGTCCCCCACCCTGGTTACTGGATTTATAGACCTCCATCTGGATTTCTTACACACATGGACTTATATCAGGACATTTTGATCAGATCCAGCTCAGTCACAAACCCTTGCATATCATTTGCATACATAATCATTGCATCATATTAACATTTGCTTATTTGTGTTTCAAGGTATCCATCTTCATCTGGTTTTGGTTTTGACCCCATCTTCAGCATTGAGCTATCTCCACCAGCACTTGCTTCAGCTTGTCAGCCATATACTTCAGTTGCTTGCACTAGCCAGCCAGTGGCCCACTCCTCAACATCTTCATCAACACTTATTCTACTCAGTCTCAGCACTTATGGCTCCAAAGAAAAGCAACATCACTTACCATTTCTTCCAACCAGATTTATCTGATATCAGGAGGATTCAAACCCTGATCACTCCAGATCACATACCTTTGTTCAGGGAGCATTATGGGGATATACTTGACTTGGTTATGGATCTGGACCCATCACAGAGAAGTTTGATCCACACCTGCATTCAGTTTTATGATCCCTCATTGAGATGTTTCACCTTTCAAGACTTTCAGTTGGGCCCTCTTTTGGAAGAATACTCATCATTGATTGGTTTGCCTATCAGGGTTGGAATCCCTTTCAACCCTGAGATGGTCTTTCCTGCTAATGGAGAAGTAGCCAAAGCTTTGCACCTGGAACCTGTTTTGATTGAGCAGCATATGACCTCTAAAGCTGGGATCCCTGGTTTTCATCTGGACTTCTTAATTTCTCAAGCTAGTTTGAAGGCTTCTCTAGGAGAGTGGAAAGCTGTTTGTGCTTTGCTGGCCTTAAGTGTATATGGAATTGTGTTGTTTGCAGATGAGCCTCGATTCATTAGCAAGAATGCAATCCATTTGTTCATCCTGAAGAACCCAGTGCCAACTTTGTTAGGAGATCTCTATTACTCAGTACATCAGAGGAATGAGAAGCAGAGGGGGAGGTTAGTGAGGTGTTGTGCTCCATTATTCCATGCTTGGCTTCTCAGGCATCTACCCAGGACAGATACATTTCTAAATCCTCATCAGCAAAGCAACTGGGCTAAGAGACTCACTGTCCTAACTTCAGCAGATATCAGATGGTGCACTCAAAGCACCAAGGGCATGGATATCATCACCAGCTGTGGGCACTTTCCCAATGTGCCCTTAATAGGAGTTAAGGGGAGTATTAATTACAACCCTCTGCTGTTCAGGAGACAATTAGGCTATGCACTGGTTCATACTCCTAAGGCACAGGACCTGGTTGAGACCCTCTACTGTGAGAACAAGATTAGTCTGGCAACTGTTAGGCAGGCTGCCTGGGCCTGGGATCATGTTCAAACCAAGGGAGTCACCATTCTGGGGAAGTGCAATAATGTGGCATCGGCGCAATATTATGAGTGGTCCCGTGCCAGGGCCCAATTCTCGGGAATGCCCTTCACCATAGAAGACATGCCTGAGTCATCTTCAGCACCACCCCCTGCCACCATCAGTTTGGAGGAGTTTGAGAGCTTGAAGGAAAGGAATGAGAAGTTAACCCAGGCTTTGCAGAAGACCCTCCGAGAGAGGAGTGAAGGTGTGATGGAGATTGAGAGATTGGAAAAGTTGAGAGTGGAACACTTGATTAAGATTGAAAAGTCTGGGGATTATATTAAGAAGTCTAAGGCTGGTGAACAAATTTTGAAGAATGCTTGCAAAGAAGCCCAGTTCCAGAGAGCAAGGACAGACTTGTATCTAAAGGAGAGTCAAGCCCGGTGGGTCAGGATCACCGAGGCTCGTACCCTGGAGGACAAGAGAGTTCAAGACAAGATGGAACAGATGGAAGAAGCCCTGGAAGCAGCCCAGAGGGAGATATCAGAGCTAAAAATCAAAGCTGGAGTGAAGAGGTCTAAAGACCAAAGTCAGAACAAGAAGTTGACCACAGCTGTTGCTACCCGGAACCTCCTTATCCGGAATCTTACGGAGCGTCCGGCTGATCCTGTGACCGAAGCACTTCTCAAGGAAGTTCGGGAGGATGAGTTTGGACTTGGTGTTTGACCATTTGCTTGTTGTTATTTGCTTTCCATGTACTTTTATCTTTTTGTAATGTATTTTGACCCCTTTAGGGGCTTGTGTTGTAAAATGAACAAGTTGTATTATTTCACCTTCTGTAATATATTTGTGTTGGTTTGCTTCATCTGAGTTTCCTTCAAAAGGCAACATCAACAGCATCTTCAGGGGTCTGGAAGGGTCAAAACTGAAGGCCGAATCGGATACCTTGAGAACAAATAAGCATAACTGCATTGCATGCTAACCCTTTTGTTTGTTTTGTAGGTTTTGTTTTTGTTGTTGCTAACTCTGTTGTGATGTTCAGGAATTATTGCTCAGCGACGAGGATTCCCACTCAGCAGGCCACACAGGTACCCAACTAGAAACAATCTTCCGGGCATCCAAATGGATCAGATGCAGCAGGACCTTACTGAGGTCAGAAACCAGATGGCCAACGAAAGGTTAGAGATGAGAACTCAGATAACACAGTTCATGGAAGTGATGAACAACTTAGCTCAAAGCCAGGAGAGGCTCAGAGCTTTGGTAGAAGGGAGGAATCAAGAGGATCATCATCCAGGGACTGCTGGGACCAGTAACAATGAAAGAGTCCAGCCACATGTCAATCCCCCTGTCTATGGTCCACACCTCCATCCGGAAGCCAACATTCCAGTCAATATACCAGGGCCTGCTACAGTCGGGAGGGTACTTCAAGAAGATCCTCAGGAGGACCAATTCACAGTAATGGGTGCTGGGGAAGAGACTTATGATAGGAGATTGGATGAAATGGCTGAGAAGTTGAGGTCCTTAGAGTCTCAGAACTCTTTGGGGTTCGATGTTATGGACATGGGCTTGGTAGACGGGGTCAGGATCCCCCATAAGTTCAAGCCTCCTTGTTTCGAAAAGTACAATGGGACTTCCTGTCCTCGAACTCATCTGCAATCCTTTCTTGGAAGATTAAAAGCTTATACCATGGATGAGAAATTGTGGATGTTCTACTTCGAAGATAGCCTGACTGGAGCTTCTAGGGAATGGTATTCCCATTTGACAAGGGCAACAATTAGATGCTGGAAGGACCTGGCAGAGGCCTTCATCAGACAGTATCAGTATAATTTAGATATGGCACCCAACAGGACTCTCCTAATGGGCATGTCACAGTCGTCAAGGGAAAGTTTCCGAGAATATGCCCAGAGATGGAGGCAATTGGATGCTGCCGTTCAACCCCCTATGTCTGAAAGGGAAATGGCAGATATGTTCATGAACACCCTTCAGGGAACATATATTGACAGGTTGGCTGCTTTCTCCTCCACTAGCTTCGCAGATGTTGTCATAGCTGGGGAGAGAATTGAAAGCCTGTTGAAAATGGGTAAGATTTCCGATAATGGTGCCAGCTCGTCCAGTAGTACAAGAAAGCCTTTTGCAGGCCCAAGAAGAACTGGCGAGACTAATGCCATCCACACCAACAGGGGTAGGCCCCAATATGTTCAGAGGTCAATAGCAGCAGTCACCATTCCCGCTCCAGCTCATCCTCAGCCAGTCTATCAACCCCCGCAACAAAACTATCAACAACAACCTCAGTATCAACAACAGAATCAGTATCCTCCAAGAAACTACAACAACAATAACAACAACAACACTCAACAAAGGCCATTTCAGCAGAGGCCTTCTCAAGCTAACAGAGTGATCGATCCGATCCCAATGCCATATGCTACATTGCTGCCACAGCTTCTGAAACTCAACCTGGTTGAGCTAAGAACGTTGGCACCTCCGGATCCCAACAGTCTACCAAGGAACTATGACTCCAACGCTAGGTGTGCCTTCCATTCAAACGCACCTGGCCACAGCACAGAAAAATGCAGGGCTCTGCATATGAAGGTACAAGACCTGGTAGACTCGAAAGCTCTGAATTTCGCACCACCACCCAATGTCAATAAGAACCCGATGCCAAACCATGGTGGTCCTAGAATTAACGCTATTGAAGAAGACAAACCGTCTTATTTAATAACCAGTGTGGGTCAGATCAGGACGCCATTGGTAGAAATCAAGGCTCAGCTCTTGGAATGTCAGATGTTCCCAGGGTGTGAGTTAGGCTGTGCTTACTGCAATATCTCTGTAAATGGGTGCGATGATTTGAGGAATGGTATAGACAGCCTTATTCAGAGTGGCCAACTTCAGATCACTACATCGTTTCCAACAAATCCAACAAACTCCTCGGCAACGGTTTCAGAACCTCCTACAACTGCAGCAACTATTGTTCCTGACAATTCTTCGGTTTCATCAACAAGTACTTCATCCATCATCTCAACTGATCAGTTTACAACAAATCTTCCTGCTACAACTTCAGCATCACTCCATTATGAAGCTCCTACAACGACAACATCCATTCTTCCACCATTGTCTCCTACAACTCCAGCAACAAATCATGAAGATGTCTCTACTGTCACAATATTTTATGATCCTGAGAACAACTCTGCCTACCATTCAGAAGGTGCTGCTCCCACCAGAGCACCAGTTACAATCTTTTATGATCCACAAACAATTACAGTCCCTTCAGCAGCAGCAATCAGTCCAGTCACTGTCACGGTGCCTGGACCAGTACCATATGAAAGCAATAGGGCCATCCCTTGGCACTATGGCTCAGACGTGTACTGCGAAGGAAAAAGAATCACTCTTGAAACATCAACACCTGCACCACAAGTAGATAATGTGGGGGGAGGCGGAGGCTTCACTCGAAGCGGACGTCTCTTTGCTCCACCAATTCAAAGACCTACCGCCGAAGCAGAAGCTGCTGCTAAGGCAAAAGGAAAGAGCCCGGTGCAGGAAGATCAAGCGGTTAAAGAAGCCTTGAAGACACCGTTCGATCAAGAAGTTGATGAGTTTATGAGAATCATCAAAAAGAGTGATTACAAAATTGTGGATCAACTTCACCAGACGCCATCCAAGATCTCTATCCTCTCACTGCTTATGTGCTCCGAAGCCCATCGGAATGCACTACTTAAAGTCTTGCACGCAGCTTACGTGCCTGAAGAGATCACTGTCAACCAGTTGGAAACCGTGGTTGGAAATGTTACTGCTAGCAATGGGCTAGGGTTCACCAACACTGACTTGACAGCGGATGGCCGCAACCACAACAAAGCCTTGCACATAACCATGGAATGCAAAGGAGCTGTCCTTTCTCATGTGCTGGTAGACACAGGTTCATCCCTGAATGTCTTACCAAAGAAGGCTCTGGTGAAGTTAGAATATGATGGATTGGCATTGAAACCCAGCAACCTGGTGGTAAGAGCCTTTGATGGTTCGAAGAGATCGGTTCTGGGAGAGATTGAGCTGCCTGTGACAATTGGTCCACAGACCTTTAAAACTATCTTTTATGTGATGGACATTCAGCCCGCCTACAGCTGTTTGTTGGGTAGACCCTGGATTCACGCCGCCGGCGCAATAACGTCTACCCTTCACCAAAAGTTAAAATTTGAGTGGGAAGGCCAAGTTGTTACAATCTGTGGGGAAGAGGATATATTTGTTAGCCATCTGGCTACTTATAAGTACATTGAGATGGATGGGGAGATCCATGAAACAATGAGCCAAGGTTTTGAGGCCTTGAATGTCAATGAAGCATCTGCTGTATCTGGTATCTCCATGTCGTCTTATCAACAAGCCCGGAAGGTTGTTGAGGAAGGAACTGCCCTAGGCTGGGGCAAGGTTTTAGCTGTGGAGGAGAAGAAGGACAAGTTTGGGTTGGGTTACAGACCAACTCAACATCAAGCAAAGGCTGCTGAGAAGCCTGGATTTGTCAGTGGGGGAATGCTCACCCCTGATGCTATCAACTGTTTGGAAGACGAGCTGGAAGAGGAGCGCAATATGGAGAATTGGATTCGTCCAAAGATCCCGGGGAGCAGTATCTCGAACTGGTCTTCCCAGGAAATTATAAGAGTTACTCATGCAGAGTAATTATTATTTCCTGTAGCATGCATCAAAGTCTTGCATCTTGCCCAAGATGACAAGACTCATTTTGTAATCAGGTCCATCTGTACTTTTGTGCAAACAAGATTAAATTAATGAAATATCAGACATCTTTTTGCAAACGAGTCTTTTTTCTTTTCTGCTCACTGTTTTTCCATTTTTCTTTTTTGTACAAAAATAAATGGCGGTGTTTTCAAAATGATAACTTCATTTCACTTTTTTCTAAAGCAAGATTAAAATCGATCACTAAAATGAACAAACTTAACCCTTGCAGAAAGTGCCTTCCTGACAGCACCGACAACAGCACGGCTATGACATCGTATGACTTTGACAATCCAATCAATCAAGCTGATGAAGGGGTTGATGAAGAATACGAGCTTCCTGAAGAGCTAGCCAGGTTGTTGAGACAAGAGGAAAAGGTTATTACTCCTCATCAGGAGGAGGTTGAAGTGATTAATCTTGGTACCGACGAAGACGTGAAAGAGGTTAAAATCGGGGCCTGCCTGCAAGACTCAGTAAAGAGACAACTGATTGATCTGCTGCAAGAATATGTGGACGTGTTTGCTTGGTCGTATCAAGACATGCCAGAGTTGGACACCGACATTGTTGTGCACAAGCTGCCTTTGAGGGAAGAATGCCCACCAGTGAAACAGAAACTGCGCCGAACTCGCCCAGACATGGCTATGAAGATCAAGGAAGAGGTACAAAAGCAATGGGACGCCGGGTTCCTTGCTGTAACTAGTTACCCGCCGTGGGTTGCTAACATAGTACCTGTACCTAAGAAGGACGGAAAAGTAAGAATGTGTGTTGACTACCGGGATCTGAATAGAGCCAGCCCGAAAGATGATTTTCCATTACCTCACATTGACGTATTGGTGGATAACACGGCTCAGTTCTCGGTATTCTCCTTCATGGACGGATTTTCAGGATATAATCAGATCAAGATGTCACCTGAAGACATGGAGAAGACAACATTCATCACACCTTGGGGCACGTTCTGTTACAAAGTGATGCCATTCGGACTGAAGAATGCTGGTGCAACATATCAACGGGCTATGGTGACATTATTCCACGATATGATCCATAAGGAAATCGAGTGTTATGTGGATGATATGATCGCCAAGTCCCTTACAGAGGAAGATCACCTGGTGAATCTGCTGAAGTTGTTTAAGCGTCTGAGGAAGTATCAACTAAAGCTGAACCCCAACAAGTGCACATTTGGGGTGCGATCCGGTAAGCTGCTGGGATTTATTGTAAGCGAGAAAGGGATTGAAGTTGACCCCGATAAAGTCAAAGCTATTCAAGAGATGCCTGCACCAAGAACTGAGAAAGAAGTTCGAGGGTTCTTAGGTCGATTGAACTACATTTCACGGTTCATATCTCACCTTACAGCGACCTGTGAACCCTTGTTCAAGCTGTTAAGAAAGGAACAAACGGTCAGGTGGAACAAAGATTGCCAGAAGGCTTTTGACAAGATCAAGGAATATCTACAAGAACCTCCAGTCCTTATGCCTCCAGTTGAAGGAAGACCTCTGATTATGTACTTGACGGTATTAGAAGAGTCAATGGGGTGTGTGCTGGGCCAGCATGACGAGTCTGGTCGAAAAGAGTATGCGATATACTACCTAAGCAAAAAGTTTACCGACTGTGAACAGCGTTATTCACTGCTCGAGAAAACTTGCTGTGCTTTAGCGTGGGCTGCTCGCCGACTGAGACAGTATATGTTGACCCACACCACTTTACTAATCTCAAAAATGGATCCAGTCAAGTACATTTTCGAGAAGCCAGCTCTTACCGGGCGGGTTGCAAGATGGCAGATGATTCTCACAGAATACGACATACAGTACACATCTCAGAAAGCCATCAAGGGCAGTGTATTGTCTGAATATCTTGCTGAGCAACCCATTGATGATTACCAGCCTATGAGGTTTGACTTCCCTGATGAAGACATCATGTTCATTAAAGCAAAAGATCGCGAAGAGCCTATTCACACCGAAGGGCCTGACCCGGAAGAAGAATGGACTATGATGTTTGATGGGGCTGTCAATATGAATGGTCGTGGTGTTGGTGCAGTACTCATTACACCAAAAGGAGTTCACATGCCTTTCTCGGCAAAACTCACTTTCAACTGCACTAACAACGAAGCTGAATACGAAGCTTGCATTATGGGTCTTGAGGAAGCCATTGACCTCAGGATCAAGACATTGACCGTGTTCAGAGATTCAGCTCTGGTAGTCAATCAAACCAACGGGAAATGGTACACCCACCAGGATCATCTGATACCTTACAGGGATTATACAAGAAGGTTATTGACTTTCTTCACAACAGTCAAGCTTGAGTATATCCCTCGGGACGAGAACCAGTTTGCAGATGCTCTTGCTACCATTTCATCCATGATCAAAGTCCAAACTGCTAACTTTGTACCTCAAATTTCAGTGTCCAGACTTGACAGACCAGCATATGTGTTTGCAGCAGATGTTGTAAAAGATGATAAGCCTTGGTTCCATGACATTAAGTGCTTCTTGGAGGATCAAACATACCCACCTGGGGCATCTTCCAATGATAAGAAGACTTTAAGAAGGCTTGCTGGAAGTTTCTTTCTGAACACTGATGGATCTTTATACAAGAGGAACTTTGATATGGTACTCCTCAGATGTGTTGACAAGACAGAAGCGAATTTGTTGATGCATGAAGTGCACGAAGGATCTTTTGGTACTCATGCAGGAGGGCATGCCATGGCTAAGAAGTTGTTAAGATCAGGCTATTACTGGATCACAATGGATGCAGACTGTTGTGCTTACGCCAGAAAATGCCATAAATGCCAGATTTATGCAGATAAGGTGCATGTGCCTCCCAATCCTTTGAACATAATGTCTTCACCCTGGCCCTTTGCTATGTGGGGCATTGATATGATCGGTAAGATCGAGCCAACTGCTTAGAATGGCCACAGATTCATCCTGGTCGCCATTGATTATTTCACCAAGTGGGTCGAAGCAGCTTCCTATGCCAACGTTACAAGACAAGTGGTAGCTAGATTTCTGAAAAGAGATATCATCTGTCGATATGGAGTTCCCGAGCGAATCATTACTGATAATGGTTCCAATCTAAACAACAAAATGATGGCTGAGCTATGCCGGGACTTCAAAATTCAACATCACAATTCTTCTCCTTACAGGCCAAAGATGAATGGCGCTGTTGAGGCGGCTAACAAGAATATCAAGAAGGTTGTGCAGAAGATGGTAGTCACTTACAAAGACTGGCATGAAATGCTACCATTTGCCTTGCATGGGTACCGCACGTCAATCAGAACATCCACTGGGGCAACGCCGTATCAGCTTGTGTATGGTATGGAAGCAGTCCTACCTGTTGAAGTTGAATTACCCTCTCTACGGGTATTGATGGATGTTAAACTGAGTGAAGCAGAATGGGTTCGGGCCCGATACGAACAACTGAGTCTGATCGAAGAGAAAAGATTGGCTGCAATCTGTCACGGGCAGTTATATCAGAAGAGAATGAAGAAAGCCTTCGATCAGAAAGTCAGGCACCGAGAGTACCAAGTGGGAGAACTTGTGTTGAAAAGAATCCTCCCTCCGCATACAGACCACAGGGGCAAATGGACTCCAAATTATGAAGGACCATTCGTTGTAAAGAAAGTCTTCTCTGGTGGAGCACTGATGCTCAGCACCATGGATGGTGAAGATTTCCCGTCCCCTGTGAATTCAGATGCAGTTAAAAAATACTTCGCATAAAATGACCCGCTGGACATAAAAACAGAATGTAAGTCCAGGCAAAAATAGGGCATCCCGGCGAGTCAAAAACAGAATAAAAGACTCGGGCAAAAATTAGGGAAATTAAAAAAAAAAATGTGTACACCCGCTGAGTTGAAAAGCCGCATTGGACAACTCAGGCAAAAATGGGTATCCCGATGGATTGAAAACCTGAAAGGGCGATCCATGCAAAATAAGGGAATAAGCGAACAACTGCATTCTGAATTCGTCTGTATTATCTACAACTTGGTAAGCTCCAAAGGATCAAGCTTCAATCAGAATCAACTCTCTCCAGAAAGCAAGACGAGAAGAACGTCATTGTCATACGAGTCATAGCAGAAGAGGAAGCTCCTTGAAGAGCGTCGTCAAACATCGCCAGCATTTTGTTTCTCAACTTGTAACAATCTCCTCATTTCAGGAGATATGTTTCTTTGACTGTATCTTGCCAATTCAGGGCACATGAATTAATAAAATCAGATTTTCAGTCATGTTTCGTTTTTACATTTATGTTTTGCAAAGAATTGTCTGATACCTCTAAAAATACAATTGCATAAGTACAGATGCCTTTCTCAAAAAAAAATAAAAGCACATGCTTGCAAGGAATATAGTTACTCTCGAAAGTACTCAACTCTTATGACGGAATCCAGTAAAGGATACCTCGGGACCATTTGCGCGTTTCCTTATCTTTGCAGGATTGCAGGTGTCCAGAGCGCATCTTGGGGCATGCAAATTACACCTCAGCAAGCCGGCAAATCAGCAAATAATCTCAGCATCCGAAATGCTCTATCCCCAGCTGAGTTGCCTCTCATTACTCTCCCCAGCTGAGTTATCAACAGCATTCCCCAACTGTAGTACCAACCATTCTTCCTCAGCAGAATGCAGAAATCAGGGAATCATCTCCCCACGGAATCCCCAGCCTCTATTCGGAAGAGCAACGCATGAAGAAGTCACAACAGAGTACGGAAAGCTTCTGCAAACCCCAGCTGGGTCCTATAATACAAGGATATGTCAATCAGTGACCTATATCCCCAAGCAAATACATCTTATCAGATCTATCACTGACCTCATCCCCAGCTGGGAAGTCCATTTCAAACAGATCGACCAGAGACTTCGCAGCAACGGGATCCAAATCCCGAATCTGCACCTCTTTGCATAACAATAGCATTCGCATCACATAATCCCCTCAGAGCGTAGCATTCCGTCTAATACGGAGCATTACGGCAAAAATCAACTGCATAGCATAATCATAAGTCATGTTGTGAATTGAACACTTGTAAAAAATGACAATCTGACAGCATACAGAATATATATAGAAAAATCCCCACCAGAGTACCCAGCAAAAGCAGTTGCCTCTCCAATCACAAACACCATCATGTACACCTTTGGACACCCGCCCGTGTCATCACCCCCCAGTAAAGTTGCCTGAATACACTTTACAAACCAAGATTACCCATATTACAAATACTTCCTGACACCCGCCCGTGTCAAATCACCAGCAGAAAACCAAAGACATCCTCTTTGCACTCACATGTACTTATATATACACTTTCTTGACACCCGTCCGTGTCATATCCCCAGCGCAGTCGCTTACACTTTCATCACCCATATACTTGTTTAATATTATACTTTTCTCTCTTGACACTCGTCCGTGTCACTCTCCCCAGCAGATAAACATTCATCTATACACCACTCTCATTACTCATGGTACACTTATACAGATACTCGTCCGTACCTTGTATACACCATTTATATCCCCACAGATTCGACAATAGTCCTTGTTCTTTGTTAACCAGTTGGTACTCGTCCGTACCATCATCTCAGAACATTGCGTCTAGTGTTTGTTTCTACATGATACTCGCCCGTATCATAGTCTTAAGGATGCTCGTCCACATCTTTAATCCATACACTGTGTCAAACACTTATGTCTTCTTGAATATTAGATACTTGCCTGTGTCTACTATTCCCCAGAAGAGTCCTTCAGATGCAACACTCGTCCGTGTTCTTTGTTAACCAGTTGATACTCGTCTGTATCATCATCTCTGAACATGTGTCAGTTTGTTTCTACATGATACTCGTCCGTATCATAGTCTTAGGGATGCTCGACCGCATCTTTAATCTATACACGATACCAAACACTTATACCTTTTGTTTCTTGGATGTAAACACTCGTCCGTGTTTATTATTCCCCAGTAGATCACCAACAAACAATTTTCTTTTTATCTAACGCTCGTCCTGTGTTATGATAACCCTGAGAGCAGCCGTACCCTGCTGAGTGGTCGTCCTCCACTACTTGATGGTCGTCCTCCATCATGCTCATCCGATGGCCGTCCCCATCGTTGATTTTAGCAGCCGTCCCCTGCTAGGTGGTCGTCCTCCACCTTTTGATGATCGTCCTTCATCACTTTATCCAATGGCCGTCCCCATTGTTGATTTTTGGTTATCTAACACTCGTCCTGTGTTATGATAACCCTGAGAGCAGCCGTACCCTGCTAGGTGGTCGTCTTCCACCTCTTGATGGTCGTCCTCCATCATGCTCATCCGATGGCCGTCCCCATCGTTGACCCTTTTATCCGGCATTCGTCCTATGTCGTGATATCTTCGGCAGCCGTACCCTGCCGGGTGGTCGTCCTCCACCTTTGATGGCCGTCCCCATCATATTTCTTTTATTCCCAACAGAGCAGCCGTCCCCTGCTAGGTGATCGTCCTTCACCTTTGATGGCCGTACCCCATCATCTGTTTATTTCATTTATTCTTTAACCCGATGGCCGTCCCCGTCGTGGTCCCTTTTCCTCTTTAGCCCAATGGCCGTCCCCATTGGTGATTACTTTACTTTATGAACTTGATGGTCGTCCCCATCATGTTTCATTCGATCCCCAGAGAATCTTGCAGTTGCACTTGATGGCCGTCCCCATCATGATATCTTACTTTTTTCCAGCTAGTCGGCCGTCCCCGTCTTAGCTTTACTTTTTTAGCCCCAGCATGTCGGCCGTCCCCGTCATTGCTTTACTTAGCACACTTTCCCCAGCATGTCGGCCGTCCCCGTCATTGCTATTTACCCAGCAGTCGTCCTCTGCTCGACGGTCGTCCTCCGTCGCCCATACTTTACAATATACTTTGTTTTCTTTTATAATCTATATCCCTTTTCTTCTTCATTTTGTGAGTGCAAATTTCGGACTGTCTTTGGTATTCAATCATAAGTTATCTTGTTTGCCTGTCAAGCCTTCGCTTACACCCTGCACAGCTAACTCATGTTTGAATAGGGGCAGCTGTAAACACCCCAAATTTGCCCTCACCTATTCACACCATGGCTTGTGATCATTCTCATATGCATAAACACAATCATATCATCTCATATCTCATTTTTTTTGATTCACTAGTCATCTGCACCTAGGGTTTGTGATCTGAGCAATCCAAGAGCCTCTTGAGCCACTCCAAAGGCTACCAATCACTTCAAAGGGGTCCATATGTGTTCTTATGTCATATTACATCCTCACAAAGCCAAGAATTCAAAATAATCACAAGAACTAGGGTTTGAGTGGATGCAGAGCCAGGATTGACTGCACAGTTGACCTAAAATTAGGGTTTTGGTTTCAGAGGCCATAACCCCAAATTTTTTGGTCATTCTTGTTTCCATTGGTCTCTATATGGTATAGGGAGTATGCATATCAATTTTCATGAAGAAATTCCATGGGGAAGTAATCTGATCAAGGGTTGACTTTCTGGGCAAGTCAGTGTAAAATCAGGGCATCTGAGGCCCCCAATGACCCAACCAATGGGTGATCTTCATCATTTTGAGTGTATATGATCTTTATTTGATCATGGAAGAAGGTTGAAGTTCATAAAAATCAAGAATTTAGGGTTTTTGCAAATGTTGACTTTTTGGGCATAGTTGACTTTTCAAGAATGCATCATTTTAGGTCATTTTTCAAGCCTTGATTCTTGATCCAAAAAGGTTTCAAATGGAAAAACTTTGGTCATGAAAGTTGTAGATCTCATCTTTCCCTTTTCAAAAAGTACAAGAACATGATCAAACTCTTTTTGGATCAAAAGTTATAGCAAGACAAAGTTGGCCAAAATCATTGATTTTCAAGGCATGCTTCAAATGGGAATTTTGCAAAATCATGAACCAAAGCCAATTGTGACCTCAAGTTCACTTCAAACCAGTATGCAAACATTCTCTAAGTCATAAAAATCAGTATTGAACCAAGAATGCCCTTATGTTATGGTTTTTTTGGACAAGAGAATCACATGTGAACCAAAAAGTAACAAGTTGCAAAATCACTCATTCCTCTTCACCAACTTGCTGCATTGGTCCTTGACCCAAGCTAGCCTCACACACACACCATGCTGCACCAGAACCATCCTTGTACTAGCCTAGATCATGAGCCATACCTTCCTTACACATTTTTTTGACTTTTTGCAAAAGGTGACTTACCAATCAATAAAGCACATGTCCAATCAACTGACCAATGAGAGAGGGTTATGTGGACAAAGAGCCAGCCATTCCATACATCTAGCAAGGCTGAAACCATTGACACCAAGACATTCACAAAATACACCCCAGCTGCATAAGCCTTCGAATCTCTCTGCCCAGCCAAGAAACACTCAAACCATTTTTACCATTCAACTCACCATGTATCATTGAGTAGAAACCAGCAAGAACACAAGCCTGAATCAACCAGAACACCCCATAGCCATTTCTCACCTCAAACTGCAGTTCCATTCGAATCTCCCTCCCTAGCTCACAAACATCCAAACAAACCTTGCAAAGCTTCTCCATTCACCCTCAGGATCACAAACAACCCCTCACAATGGCCTGAAGCTGCCTATTTCACCATAGCCATTTTCAACTGAGTTGAAGCAGGAGCTGTCGAAACTCATTATCCAGCCAACATAAACTCTTCTTGAGCATTCAAACATCATCTGGGGACCAAGTGGAGTAGTTTGCACTGAAAGAAGTGGCCAGAAAGTCATCAGGTTGAAAGCTCCAAATCTCAGGTAGCTTGAAAATTATTTTTCCAGAAATTGTTTTTCATGTTATGAACTTGTTCCTTATGCTTCACTGAATATCCTGATGCTCTTAGTTTTTGAAATGGCTTTGAAATGAGAGTTTAATTGCTCTCTGAAGCTTGCGTACCCTAGTTCTTATTGCCTTCGATTCAGCTTAGTTAGGGAAAAGAAATTTGTTTTAGGAGAGGGGTTTGATTCGTGAGAGGTTGGAGAACATTTCCCTTTTCTTAGATTTTGTTTTTGTTACGATTTGAGGGAGTTTGAAGTTTTTCAGGGGAGTTGCTGGCCGGAGAAGACGACCGGAAGTCTTCTCCAGCCACCTGAGAGTGGTTATGCCCTAATTACGTGATTAATGGCCATTTGAATTTGGACCGTGAGATGCCTCTGACCCGTTGACCTCCCGCGTGAGTGTATGGCCTGGATCTCTCTGATTATGCCCTAATCCACGTGTTAACTTAATTAAACATAATTTAAATAATTTAATCAGAGTCAACCTGGACCCTTGGATGACGCGCGTAGTCAACGGATTCAAATCCAGAGTGAATCTCATCCCTCCATCCTGATTACCTTCCATTTTATTTATTTTTAATTCATTTTCTTTTCAATTAATTTGCATATTTATTTTAAAATAGTAAAAAATTCTTAAAAATTATGAAACTTTTTCCTAAAAGTTTTATTAATTTTTAAGACCCAAAAATATTTTTATTTTATTTTTTTATCATTAAAAAAGTATTTTTAAATATTTAAAAGATTATTTTTAATTGATTAATGGAAATTAATTAATTAAAAATACTTTTAGGTATTTAAAAATCACCAAAAAATTCATGAAATGTTCTAAGACATTTAGAAACATTGTCCAACCTTCAAACCAAATTTCTTTTTTGATCTTGATGCATTTTAAGAATTTTTCATTGAATTAAATCATATTTTATGCATTATTTTGATCATAAGTTCAAAAAATCATTTCTGCCTATCTAGGAAGAGTTGGACATTGATTCTTCTTGCATTGTTTTATGTTTAGCATGTAGTTTCTAGGATAAAATGGCCATGATTTGATCTTGCATTTTCCAATTGTTTGGCATTTCTTTTGTTTAGGAGCCCTAAAAACCCTAATAACTTAGAAAAATCAGAACTTGAGTTTGGTTAGGAGTTGAGACCTCCCCTTTGGACCTTGGTTTAGTATAGGTTTAGGGATCCTTTGGGTGGCATTTTCCATTTTTTTTATCTTAGGGTTTGTTTCTGTTTTTGGTTTTTGTTTGATGTTTGCTTCATAAACCCTAATTTGGGCTTTCATTTGCATCCTCCTTGCATTCTCTTGCATAACATGACTTGTCTTTGCATTTTATGCATTCTTGTGATTCATTTGACATCTTAAGACATATAGAAAGCATGTTTGATCATTGCATCACATATTTTCCATGACATTTGCCTTGTATGCTTCATAACTTTCCATGCTTGTTCATGCTCCCTAACTTGCATCATTTGCATCCATGATCTTGTATGAGCATCTCCATGCCTTGCCTCCTGTTTGCAGCACCTCATAACATCATAAGCATCATCAACATGCTTCTGGTTTGGTCTAGCATCATACCATTTCATCCCATCTTGCATTGCATTGCATTTCCTTCTAACCTTTCAGGTGGTAAGTAACTTTGAGAAGTGAATTTGCCTTCACTTCTCATGACTTTTCTTTTCATCTCTCTTGCATCCTTTGCTGCATTTTTGTTTGTGTTTGAGATTGAGCTTGCTCATTCTTCCTCCTCCCACTTTCTTTCTTCAAGTGACTTGACTTCTTGAATGAAGCAAGTCACTTTGCTTCTCTTGATCTTGTTCATCTGCTTCCTAGTGGCTCCTTTGAAGATTGTTCTTGTTAAACCTCACAGACCTTAGGACCAACCAAGCATGACAATGAATTAGGGTTTTGATTAGTCTCCCCTCATAGTTTTTACCTTTGTGTCTCTCTTTGAGTCCTCTCTTCTCACCTCATAATCAGGGACTAAACCCTAAAGGCTTTAAGGCTTTGTGATTAAGCTTGTGCCTGCATCCTTCTATTAGGATGGAGTGTATAACTTTAATCCTAAGTGTTAAACCCTTAATATGTTTAAATCTCTTAATCAATCCATTTAATAATCATCAAGACATCACACTTGTAACTTGGGCCTTGCATTAGGGTTCTAATTCTTCCTTAAATGGTTAAGAAGGACTAACCCTAGTGTTAATGGACAAGTCCCCCTCAAGTTGTCTTACAAACCCTAAAAATCACTTCATCATCATACCATTAAATAAAATCCACTTAATCAAAGGCTTGTTTTGTCATGAGTTTAATCCCTAATCATGGATTAAGTTGAGGAGTTTTCCTCAGCTTAAACATTCTCATCTATTATCCTTCTATTAGGATGGTGTAATGAGTCTGTTTAATCCTTGATTATGGCTTAACCTCATTACTTAACACTAAACAAAAACAAAAAAAACATCTAAATAATCACAAGTAGGTTAATGATCTTAATCCTACATCAAAGGTGTTTAAGTGTGAGAAGCTGACTTCACACTTAAGGTACTCTCATTACCCCTAATCAGAGGGAAGATGTGATGAGTTTACTAATCCATTGGTTTAGGCTTAAGCTCATTAACTTATGACAAAATCCAAAAAGCAATAAAAGACTGAAAACACAAAAACAAACAATAATCGTCTCCTCCGGGGTTCTTTTCTCATCACCTTCACTCACAAACGAGAACTCGCTTCTTCCGTCTAATGCAAGACAGTTAGCACCTGAGCCAGACAGGTCATACACTTGAGCATAGACAAGCAAGCAGTTCATCAGTCAATTCATCTTTCAGTCTCTTTGGGTCGAACTACGGTGTTCTGACTTCCTCATTGCACGAGAGGATACGTAGGCATAACTTAACGGTTATCGAACAAAAGTCTCTGTATATTCCCCCTCCTTCCAGCATTATTCTTTGAGCCTCATTATCATGAGCATCTTATTCTTGTTCTCACACTGACACTTTCATACTTCATATCACTTATACACTATACACTGACACCTGTACATCTTTTCCAGCTTTTTTTTATACAAAAATTGCACTGACACTACCCCTTTAAAACACAAATCTTTTAAGCGTGGATCCCGTCGAGTACGACGGACAATCTGGGTGCTAATACCTTCCCAGGTTGTAACCAACCCCCTTTCTCAGTCTCTCTGGTTCGCAACCGTCTTATCCATATCTTTCTAGGTCTATGCAGCATTGCCTTTCCTCCGGGATAAAAATGCCTAGCTGGCGACTCTTTTCATCTCCAGTGAGTTCACTGCTGTGTGTTCTCATTGTCCCTCTCGCCGACCGTTCGCGTCTGTACCTTTATTTGAACCAGCTTCATTTATCGGGAGCGACAATAGTGAAAATGAATTTCTAAATTAAAAGACAAGATACAAAAAATAATAATAATAAATAATATACAATAAAAGACTTGCAAGAAAAATTTGAAACAATAATAAACAAACTGTACGTTACTGAGGCTAATAGTATAATTAATACCACTCAAATGGGCTTCAACCATAATATGTAAAGAAAAAAAATCTGAACAAGGGAGAAAATTATGTTCATTGGTGCGTGTAAAATATACATGTTTTAGTCCATCAAAATTAAAATAGGAAAACAAGTTTTCTTTATAAAAATAATATAAGAAGAAAAGAAAAAGAAAGTAATAATAACAAAATAAAAGCCTAACCTACATTCTATAAAGAAAAGAAAAAGAAACAATTGATTTTTAGAAAACTGTGTTCCTCTTCTTCTCCAAAAAACATGATTTTGAAAAAAAAAAGAAAGATAACAACAAAAAGGAAAACCACCTCTGAAGGAAGGAGCGGCTTGATTCGGCGGCGGCCACACAGCTCACGGATTCTTTCCGACCTCGACTGCTCCCACTCTCCTTCCTTATTTTGATGCGCGATATCCTTCTCCGATTGACGGGTCTCCGTCTCTCTCTTCAAGCTTGGAATCGCGGCGGGTTTGTTGTTTTGGTGAAGGCGGGCTTTGCGGCGGTGAGGTGGTGTGGAGGAGATTGGGGTTTCGCAGAAGGATGTTTCGGATGAGGGTGATTTGGATCGGCGGCCTGATGTGTTTGGCGTGTTTGCTGCGGATTTTCACGGTTCCATTTTGAAAATTGGGGGTTTCGGGTTGGTTTGATTTCGGTTTTGGGGATAACGTGATTTGGTTGGAGGTGTTTGTATTTGTTGAAGAAGAGGGGTTTTGGTTGATGAGAACATACGAAAGGTGGTAGTGACGAGTGAGCGATGAAGCTAGGTGGTTGGATGGTTTATGAGGGTTGTTGAGTTTGGCGATGGTGATGGAGGGTTGTTTTTGGTTGAGGAAAAATGTACTGAAGGATTAGAGGTGTCTTGAGAGGTTTGCCGAGTGTGTTTTGTGTGTGCTACAAAAATTGCAGAAGATATGTTGTTTTTGAAGTTGTGGAGGGATTTATCATTTGCAGGGAGGCATCATTTGAGTTGTTTATAGGTGTTGGCATAAAAATGTTGTTGCTGAGTTTTCATTGGTGAGAAGTTGCAAGAAGGTTTTGTAGTGTGTGCTGAAGGACTGATGCGTGAGGTATGTGATGCCTTTCGCATGTGTTTGTTGCATTTTTCGGTGATGCTTCTTGGTGTGGGTCCATGCTAGTGGGAAATTTGTTGGAGTGTGAGGTCATACAGGATTGTGGCCTTGCGGAAGTTGGGTTGGTGCCTTCTGCCGAAAATTGAAGAGTGGTGGGTGTCGCTCCCGGGATTTTCATCCTAGTACAAACGCGAAAGTGGCGCGAAAAGGTTAGAGTCGCCAGCCAGACATTTTTATCCCGAATGAATGGGAAAGGTAATGTTGCACAAACCTAAGGAAGAAGGAAAAGGACGAGGCCTTGAGGACCAAAGATCTGGATACGGGAGTCGGTTACGAATTGAGAAGGTATTAGCACCCCAATCCGTCCGCCGTACTCGACGGGATCCACGCTTATAAGTCTGTTTTCAAAGGGCGAGAAATAATATGTTGTTTAACTGAAAGAATAGCTATCTGGAATGAAATGGAAATGAGAAAAGAAATGAAATTGGAAAATGGGAATAAAATGGGAAAATGTAGGGAGAAAGAAAGATTGTGCTCGAATGGGCCCTACCCCACTGCCTACGTACCTCATCGGGATAAATGAGGATCAGAGACGCCGTAGTTCGTCTAACTAAGGCTTACACTCGTTTGTGGTTTTTAGGATGACGTTGCCATAGTTCTAGCTCAGGTGTTACCGGCTCTGACTCGAGGGTGTTTACCGTATTGCTGTTTGAACTGTCGAGACACGTCATGCTCGTCCGCAAAGAGTATGAGAAGACGTGACTTCTTGGTTTGTTGTTTTTTATAAGAAATGTTTTGAATTTGTGTTTATTGAATGTACAACACTAAAGACTATGACACAGGAGCGAATACTTTCCAAGATCGCCCCCAATGGAACGTTTGTAAAGCATCCTAGAAGAGTGAAGGAGACCTCCACTAGTCATTTCCCGTATAGCTTAAGGCTCGTGGCGCATTGCACATATTTTCCTTTATTGAGTGTTTTTGATTTTCTTGCAAGATGAGAAGAGAGACTCAAATTGTAAAAGGAAAAATGCTAAGGGAAACTAGACTTACCCTACATTAGTTGAATTTAATGGTGACCTATGGTTAGTGAGGTTTGAAATTAAATCTACCTAAGAGATAATAAACTACAAATGCGAGTAAAAGACAAATTAATAGTGAACAATATGGTCCTCCTAAGTCATGGTGGGTAAAAACGTGTATGAAATGTAAGTGGGATGAAACGATGGATCGGGTGGGTCGGTTGCGTGGTGCTGAGACGCACAACTTATGGTGTGAAACATACAAGGCTTGCTTTTGGTTGAATAGAGTGGAATGATGGTAATCGAGGAACCCTAAAGTCACATGCAATCTTTATTTATTTATTTGGAAATTTACTCGACGTTGAATCGAGCCTTTTATTTATTTTTTTGAGATTTTGGTTTTCTAACGATTTGTTTTATCTTTTCTATCCTAATTATGGAGATTATAAAAGCATACAAGTTCTAAGCTATTACATCACAAAGTACAAATCACAATAGTATAATCGAGGCATAAAATAATATCCAAGTCCATAAGCCAAACCTTGAAAAATACCTTGCACAAAAAACAAATAGTTAGTGAATGATATGAACCATGAATATGCATAATATGATGGAAATGAATTAAAATGACAAAAAATATCAAAAGTCATGGAAAAATTATGAAATTAATTCCCTAGGGTCTCTAACCTGATTATAATATTGTGTTAAGAAAATATCTTAAAAATTTTAATTCTAACTATGGTAAATGGTCACCTAATTCTATGTAAGATTTAATCACAAATTTGCACAAATTACACTACCACAATAGTAGAAAAAATGCCTTAAAAAATACACAAAAAACATTATAGGTACTTTAATTTGTCCTTTAATCACAGCAAAAAGAATGGGCAAAAAATGTTACAGGAAGTGATAGAAATAAATTGTACAAATTTATGCATTCATGTGAAAACTCAATATAACATCAATTAAATTAAAAATCGAATTAAAATTAAAAAATGAATATATCCAGAAGATAAAAATTGGGAAAAGTTCTAAATTGGCTTAGTATTATGATATAATTTTTATGGAATTTTCTTATGCCCTTTACTATTTTTTCTAGAATTAAATTGAAAGCTATATGAAATAGAAATTAAAAAGAAAAGAAAATAGAAAGGAGGTGAGAATAGAAATGTTTCTAAGTTAAATAATAACATGGGCCTATTTAGGAGGGTGCAGAAAGAAACTCTTTAGGCCCATTTGCGCTGAGTTTGGCTGGGGGGTAAAAATAGAAATAATTATCAGTTAATAAACATATGGGCTTGGATTATAGAGGTGCAGGAAGCAAACGCAAGGCCCATCAGTATTTGAGCCTGAATCTATTTCTTTAGACACTTAACTTGAGATTAAAGTGGATTAATGATTTTTAACTGGTTTTTATAGCAGATTAATTTATTTTAATAATCTTGATTTTTCTCATTTTGAATCATAATAATCCTAATCTTCTCATTGATTAACATTGATTTACTAATTAAAATAAAAATTCATAAGAAGCCCAAAAGGGGATGAAAAAAAAAGAATGAAACCCTAATTTATTCCTGCCTTCACCGCCACCCTTTCTTCTTCTTTTCTAAATTTTCTTCAAATTAAAACCCTAGTTTCTCCACTTCGCCGCCACCCCCTCTTCTTCCTCACATTAGCAACCTCATCTTATCAAACCCCAACACTTCATCATCTTCCCGAATCCTCTTCACCTCTTCTTCGCCGCCACAGTCAACCTTCCCTCTCCTTCAATGTCTTCACCTTCAACAAAATAACCTAATACAACTCCGGCGGCGCGATCTTCCCCCCACAAACGCCTTCTTATCTCATCCTCTCTTCGAATCCCTAAAACACCATAACCTAACCTCATCCTAAACCTAATAGATCAAAACGCCTTGTAACTTCAAAGAACTTGAAATGAAATATAGCAAAATTCGCACCTTCCACTGATTCGGATGAGAATCCCGACGAGTTTTGTTGAACTTGTTGTCGCGACGGGGATGACGGCGTTGATATGCGCTTCAGGTGAGAAGTTCCGACTCACATCTCTTTTGTATTTTTGACTGCTTCTTTGAACTTGTTCAAATCTGCTTCTAGGTTGTTGTTTGACCACGGGTTCTATTGGCTTTAATCTGGAAGAATCGTTGTTGCTGGTAAACGATGGAGATGAAGGTCGTCGTGATTGAACCTTAATCAAGCTTGCTGAAGCTTTGTGGGTTGCGGATATGGAGAATGAACATCTCCGTCACGGCGAACAACTGGTAATGGCAACTGAAGGTACGGTTGTGGTAGGCTTCAAATGCATCTCATCTCAAGAACTCCCCTTCCTTCTGTGAATTTGATTCTGCGCTGTAGATGTAATTTGTTCCTGAATTTGCAGATTTTGTTTTGAACGAGCTTTCTTTGATGCGTGCTTTCGGACCGAAAATGATGATGAGGATAGAAGAGGTATTGGCGGATGCTTCTGATGGTGATGAGCGTTTTGCCGACAAGACAAGAACGGTATAAGGAGAGTGGCGGCGACGATGACGAATGAAGCGAGGTTCAGGTATGCGTTATGACTTCACCTATCGTTCTTCTTCCATTTCTATTCGTGTGATGTTCGTCAGTCTATACTTCTTCTTTGATTCTGAAATGTTGCTTGAATACTTGTGTTCTTGCTTCAATTCTTTGAGCGAATTGAACTTGTTTCTTGCTGAACTGTTGGATCACATCCGTGAATTCTGTATTGATTGGTGAATATTGATTTTTGCAGGTTTTATAATGAGGATGATGAATGATGAGAACAAATTGAAGGTGTTCTTGAAGTTGTTAAGAAGTAAAGATGAAGATGAAGACTGATCAAGCAAGAGTCATAAGAGTGGTGATGGAAAAGTCAGAAGAATGGTAAAAAAAATGATGAAGTGAAGTGAATGAGAAGAAGAAGAAAAATCCGTGAAGGGATTCGGGGGGAGGTGAAGAAGAATAGGTGTTAGTTTTATGGACGGTTCTGGAAATTTATTTCCAAAGTTAGTTAAAAATCGGTTAAGATTTGCTAAGAATCAGTTAGAAAATTGCAACTGAAATTTTGTAACTGTTTTGTATTGATTTCTTTCTGAATTTTCTGGTGTATAGGTTCCTTTTTTCTTCTTGTAACTGAACTATGATTAGTGATTATCATTATAATAAAACAATGCTCAGTAGCTCCGAATTCCTTTTCATTTCTGGTTGTATTATTTTTATTATGGGCCATCTCCTCCCAACTATTATCATGAATTGGCAAAAGAAATAAACCTTTAAACAAATGGTAACATTTGGCCCAAACTTTGAATCTAACTCAATAAATTTGGCAAAATAAATAGATATGAACATTCAGGCTCAGATTGGACGTGAAAAGGAAAAGGAATTTGGATATGGCATTAATTGGGTTTAAAAATGGTTTAGAATATAAATGATAATAAAAACAAAATGAACATTGGTTAGAAAAGTATTGAAGTTAATTAGGGAACAATTAGGGGACAGTTTGGATATTGATTTGAGATTATGAATAGAGATTAGTTTTAATGGTTTGAAAATGTGACATGACACAAGTATGGACATCGAGCTTGCAACTTGGGCCTAAAAGTATTATTTTAAAAAGACTCTTAATTAACACGGACCCCCTCCATGCTCTCCCACTCATATGTTTTCGCAAAAGGATGAAAATATCCCATAGGCCACATGAGTTTGATTTTTGAAATTGATTAATGCTGAATTGATCATGAACTGAATCCGCAAATCGCACGGAAACCAAATGACAACGAACATGAATTGAGAACCATGAATATAACGTGCTACTGAATAGTCTTTTGCAAATGAAATCCCCAAAGATCACTTTGTTAGTGAAATAAACCCCAATAAGGAAACAGGAGCATAAGAAGATGTTGTTAGCCACATAACCAAATCCTTGAGGTTATTTTATGACTACGGATATGGTACGAAACCTTAATCGAGAAGGCATTGATCCCACTTCTTAGTAGCTCTCCGCCAACAAGTGATTTGTTAATCATGACCTATTGGAATAGGCGGATAGACATGAACTGAAAACCGACTAAATAATTATAAGTAGGAGGGCAAATTTTGGGGTGTTACAGCTGCCCCTATTCAATCACTGTAGACTTGAATGGATGATAGCAGTTGCTTTCAGACGTTTGAAGTATGCAGGGATTGAATACTAGAAACAACCAGAAAATTTGCACTTTGTGACAGAATAACAGGGAAATGAACTCGACCGAATGAACTCTGCTTGGATATAATTATGATGGGAAGAATAGTAAACATGGGATGCCTTTTAGGTGATGTCAGATGGCTACTGACTTGCCACGCTGCGGGTGGACTTTCAACAATTTGCGACCGAATTTTAAGATACTTTGCCACCCTGGGGATGGACTTTTGCCAATCTACGGTTGGACTTCACGATACGATCTACCACGCTGTGGGTGGACTTCAAGGATTTGCCACACTGCGGGTGGACTTTTGCTCACTACGGGAGACTTTTGCTCACTACGAGAGACTTTAGAGATTTGCCACACTGCGGGTGGACTTTTGCTCACTACGGGAGGCTTTTGCTCACTACGGGAGGCTTTTGCCCACTGCGGGGGACTTTGGAGATTTGCCACACTGCGGGTGGACTTTTGCTCACTACGGGAGACTTTTGCTCACTACGGGAGGCTTTTGCCCACTGCGGGGGACTTTAGAGATTTTCCACACTACGGGTGGACTTTTGCTCACTACGGGAGACTTTTGCTCACTACGGGAGGCTTTCGCCCACTGCGGGGGACTTTGGGGATTTGCCACACTGCGGGTGGACTTTTGAAGCTTGCCACCCGAAGATGGACTTTGGCCAGTCTGCGGCTGGACTTTGAAATTTGCCACCCGAAGATGGACTTTGGCCAGTCTGCGGCTGGATTTTGCATATGTTGAATTGCACGGCATGTTGCCCCATGACACTGGGGATATTATGTCCTGAGTATTGTTAATGAACTGGTATGTGTGTGAAAGAATTCCTGACGCGGAAGTAATAAATCTCTGCTAACTCTGTGGGGAACCACAATGATCGCGAATTCGATATCGAGTAGTCCCGTGGGGATAACATCTCTGTTGGAGAAGAGCGTGAATAATTCATCTGTCCCGAATTACCACCTTTGCCAAAAATAAATTGGACTTTAGATTTGAAGGTCGTGCCTGAGGATACCTCGACTATTGGGGATTATCCACTTTTATGGATCTGCTGGGGAAGAGAATGATTTATCTGAAATCTTCTAGGGGAATAGGAAACGCCTTAGATCTGATGAGGAATCAAGATCAAGGAAACCAACTGAAAGAAAAAGTGTTGACTTTAGTGAGGATAACTTCCATTTGTCTGTTGGGGATGACTAAAAAACCAAGACACATCCTGCTGAGGAGGAAAGATTTCAAGTTGTCTCGTGCTGGGGATCAGTTGCTTCCATATGGATTTTACCTCAAGAGGATTTTACAAAAGACTTGGCGTCTTAAACTCTTAGGTATCATAACGACTGCATGGACTAGCGTAACAACCTTGCTGGGGAGGTAACCATTGCCAATGCGGATAAATTTGTATCTATCAGAAGTGCTGAACGAGATAGTTGACTTGACAAGTGACCACGGTATTCTAAACTCCGGGTAAGTGCTTCCGATTGTCTGTCTTCAGGAAAGAATGAACTCTCGTACTATTGGGGTGGCCTGCCCCAGTACGAGTATTTGAATAGCTCTGCACTTGACCGACTAATCTTCGCTCTTGGAGAGATCTGAATCTCGAGGTGATTGCCCCAGTTTGACTGAAATTTGAAGAGATTGCTTGACGTAACTGCCCCGGATTGGCTAGCTCTTACCATGACTAGTTGGGAAAGTCCTTGCTTAATGAAGCTTTTTCGGAAAAGTGCACCTTGACGTGACAGTCTTTCAGAAGTTTTGGATTTCTCAACTTGGCAAGCTTAAGCTTCTGGATTGAATTTCCGCATGTGAACCAATTATGATGCTAAACAAATGTATGCAAGTGAGAAATGTTTATTCTTAGAATGAAAATTCTAATGCAACACACAGGTTAATCTTGAAGTTTTGAAAATGGATCGCTAACCTTCGTGAGTGAATCACTGGTTAAGATACAACACTATTTTGAATGAAAGTATGTACATGCAATACCAACAAATGTCCTTTAGCACAACTCATAGGAGTCAGGAACACGGCCTCGTAGTAGTACGCTCTCAAATTAACCCTGTTTCAGTTAGGACTTTTGAGGGTTGTATCGTGGCCTGGTTCACGGTTATAGAAACAAAGGATATAGGCTCGAAATTTATTTGTGCCCACCCACTCTTCGTGATGTTCTCCACTCCTACGTTCAGCTAGTTTTCACAAGCATTCACCTTTCATAAGGATTTCGTGTTGATTGAACAACCATTGCTGCTATCAGTTCAAGCACCAATCAGGTTATTGTTGAGAGTCAGTCACTCCTCTATCTTTCGTGTCTGTATCACACGATTTTGTTCTCATTTAAGGATCTTTCTTGTGTAATCCTTTCCGTCTTTTGCTTTTGCGTTATTTCGCTTTATCCCTAACTTTTGCCTGGACTGATTCTTGTGAATCTTTGATTGTGAAGTCCAGCGGGATGCCCTAACTTTTGCCTAAGTCGCTTGTTTTCAAGTTTCGACTTAGCGGGCTTTTTCTTTTATTTTTATTCTTTTCTTTTTTGAACGAGTCGTGTGACATTGTTTGTCTTGATTGCTTCACGAGGGCTGTGACTACCTCATTCTTTGGTCGACGAAGGATAACTGTCATACCCCAAATTTGTCCTACCCGCTCTATTTTATTTTACTGTCAAACCATAATTTCAAAAAAATCCAAAAATATGTATTATTTTATTTTTCTGACTAATATTCAAAAATCTAATAAATATGTCACATTTTTTATTTCCGTTTAACTATGTTCTAAAAAGAAAAAGTCAAAAAAAACTATTATTATGTTTATATTAGTGTTATTTAAATTTATCTCTTTATTTAAAAAATATATAAAAAAAAGATAGTTTTTTAGTTTATTCAAAAAAATATATTAAATATTTGTTAGTTTCTACTTAATACACTATCTCTTTTATTTTATAGTTTTAAAAAATTATTACTTACCAAAAATCAAAAAAATCTCATTGTTCTTATTATTATTCGTTTTTTTTTATTATTTGTTTTATTTTACTTTCACTTTTTTTGCATTTTTTATTATTTTTTATCATTATTATGATTTTCTTTTATTATTACTATCACTTTTATTATTATTATGTTTCTATTTCATTATCTATTTACTATTATTACATTGTTATTATTATTAATACATTTTTTTTTATTTTATTTCTATTATTATTATCTTGTTTTTGTTATTATACAGGCATTTCACGGTTTACTCATATCATCACTTTTGTTTTTTATTACAATGCAATATTTTATCCCTTTGGTCCCCCCACCTGTCTGTGTCAAGGAATCACCTCCAAAACAGAATATCACTACCTCCACTCACAGTACAAATGCTGCCCACCTTTTACACTCACAATTATACAAATTCACAACCATATTCCTTCAAAAACGCTCAACATAGCCTGTCACAAAACCATTTTTCCTTTCAATTCTTATCCAAATCCCTACTTTAATCTCCATAATGCCCTCAGTCCAAATCCCCTATAAAATTAATACTCCATTTATTCATAAACAAGCTTGGATAACCTTGAAAACACCCTGCAAAAATATATCAAAATTCAAGCTTCACCAAAATACAAAAAATCATCTTCCCAAAACAACACAAACAGCATAACAGCTCACTATCAACAAATTACCGGCCCACCATGAAATCATCGTCCAAAACCAAGACAACCAACTTACCTCCAAAAAACACCTTTTCCACATTACCAGACCCATGGCACATGAAATGAAAAGTTGAGAATCCGAAAGCAAATCGTAGCCACCCTTCATCATCTTTGAAACACAACCGCGCCATCATCACCTTTCCACCACCGCGCCGTGAACCATCCTTTTGAAGCTGAACGCACAGATCCTCAGAACCGGCCATCCACCCGAAACAGCAAAACCTCAACCATTTCATCACAACCATCGCAAGCCCAGAATCACCACGCCGCCTCCGAGTGAAAGATTCGTGAGAGAGAGACTGAGAGGCCGCCGGCCGCCGAAGGAGCGTGAAAGGAGATCTACCACCGCAAACAGCCGCCGTCATCAAATCCGAACCGCTGTGAAGGAGAGTAGTTGAAGAACCATGAGAGAGGCAGACGGAAATCCACCGACGAGATTGAGAGACGGCGAACTGAAGTCGGCGGCTCCTCCTTTGTCTTGCGTGACATCACCGAAAGCAGGGGTGGGTTATCGTTCTTCTCTGATTTATGATGTTTTATATTACTGATGTTTACTTTGTTTATTTTTTAACTTTATTATTTTGTTAAATAATTAGCACATAAGAATTTATTTTGTTTATTTTTTAACTTTATTATTTTGTTAAATAATTAGCACATAAGAATTTACTTTGTTTATTTTTTAACTTTATTATTTTGTTAAATAATTAGCACATAAGAATTTAGGGTTGAGATTGTTGGGCTTAGCCCGTAATTTTGTTCTTCTATACACACATATCTAGTTTTCTGCATGCACACATCACCATTCACTGCGCCTCCCTCTATTTTGTTTTTTAATTATTTGTTGATGCTGCTAAATCCATAAGTTTGACTCATATATACCCCCAGTTTCGAAAACAGCACAGCCCTCTTACATTTATTTATTTATTTTTACTGATTTGGGCTTTTCAGTCCAAGATTTAGTTTCTGCTTCTAACACCAACAATTCCGGCAAACAACCCCTTTCATTATGTTTCAATTTTTTATTTTTTTTTGGTTTTATTTTATTTTAATTTTTTTTCTTACATGTTTTCTATATTATTTGGGGATTGATTTGTTTGCGTTAGATATTTCAACTTTCTTTTCAATTTATTTAAGGGCCGATGATATAATAAAAGGCCGTTTTTCGCCCGATTACATTTAATCGGAGATGAGCGGTCAATATGAGGCCCTCTTTTATTTTTATTATATTATTTTTATTTTGAACAAAAAAAACACTTGTAATATAACTTAATTCATTTTATTCATTATTGTATTCATTATTTAATTTGTTTAGCTATTCAATTTTTTATTTAATATTTCGCCATTCAATTTATTTAATTTAATTCGCATTTAAAATTACGATTCGACTCCTTATAGAATGGTTCCCATTTTGAACCGATTCTAAGGCAGTTCACGAACAAAATTTCGTCGCGTCCCAAAAAGGTCCAACGCCTTCGAATAGTTGCGCTCGAAAAAAGGTCCAACGCCTTCGAATAGTTGTGTCCCAAATAAACAGGTTGAACGCCTTCGAATAGTTCAAAAACACACTGCACACACGCTTTCTCTTGGGCTAATTACAACGAGACCATTTATTTCTCGCAATCCCCTGTATTTATTTTGTATCCCTCTCCCATTAATTTGTACGCACTTTATATTTTGTATTTATTTAATTTCGAATCCTTGGTCCAACGCCAAGCGATTGCACTTGCACACTTGCACTTTATTTTCCAGCTGTCGTTTCGTTTAGGATCCACTCCACCTTTGCGAGCCGAGCGATTCGTGCCTCGCTGACAAACCACAAAATAAACCTCCATTTGCATGCACCCTCTAAACCTCAAAAAAACCAAAACGCTTCGATTAGATCCAAACCCTTGATCCAACGTCAAGCGGCTTTAGAAAATAAAAACACTTTAATAAATACGAGAAGATCTGTACGCCACGAGCCTTAAGCGGTAGAAAGGGGGATAATGAGCTTTCGTTACTCGCTCCGATTATTTCGACGCAGGACACTCGTCTTGTTGGGCGAGATAAACTATCCATAGTCTTTAGTGCATTTCAACTCCTAAACTCTTTCATCGACGAAAGGTAATAAAATCAACAACCATTACCCTTAGTAGGCCGAACTACGAGGCTCTGACTTTCCCATTGCACGCGGGAGTACGTAGGCACGAGGATCTCCATCCTTGCCGAGCACCTAGGTTCAATCTAACTTATAATTCAACTCATTTCCCTCTAGCAAGCAATTCGTTTAAGCATAGACATCCTTTCACGCGCGATAACTTAGATGGTTCCCATCGAGTACGATGGATGTAGGGGGTGCTAATACCTTCCCCCTGCATAACCGACTCCCGAACCCAGGCAATGGTTCCGTTGACCTTTGTCCTCATCCTTCTCCTCCCGGGTTGTATCTATATCTTCCCTTTCCCTATTCGGGAATAAATAGAATTAGGTGGAGACTCTTCAGTCCGTCCGGCGCGCGGCTCCGTTCATTCGGATCGCGTAAGGTCGTATTTTTCAGGGTACGACAGCTGGCGACTTCACTGGGGACTGGTTCACCCCTATGCGAGTCAAGCCTAGTCTAGGTTCCCGCGTTTGTTTGGATGTTTTTTTTTATGCCTTGCTTGTTTATTTTTATCGCTTTCTTTATCGCATTCCATCTTATATATCTTGTGGCTCCTTGGTACTATAATTTGGATCGATACTTTGCAAAAGAACTTGAGGAAAAAGCTCTATACCCGGGCTTGCGAGTACAAACTTAAGTTAGCGAGGTTGTGTAGTATGGGCTCCCGAGAGAACCTCTCTCGTGGGTTGTCGATACGAAAACCTCACTCGGAGTAGATTTTAATGGAAATACTGACAACCGCCAAGCTCTTGGCGTGTGTGCTCAGTTGTTTTCATTAAATTCGTCGACTCTGAGGACCTTTAGAACCTTTTGGTTAAAACATCGGTTGATGGTTGCGTAGTATTGGGCACCAGGGTTCGCCCTCGCGTGGCTCGATACGAAAACCTCACTTGGAATAGACTTACTCAATGGAGTTGATTGACTGTCAAGAATGTATGAAATTGACACGTGCATCAAACAGTTGAGAAAGTTCCATAACTCCAGGACTTTGTTTTAAACCTAGTGTCGGTGATCACGTAGTATGGACTCCCGAGAAAATCTGCTCTCGTGGGTTGTCGATACGAAGATCTCACCCAAAATAGATTCATATGGCGGAGTCAATCAACCGTCATGCTTATGGCGCGTGTGATGAACAGCCATATGAATTGATAACTTTGGGATCCCTAAAACCCTAGAGTCTACCCAGTGAGTTCTTGATCTGAGTATCTTCCGGCTGTACCTTGGACTCGTGAGACCTTGATCTTGTGATCCTGGATTCTGACATTGCATATCATTACATTTGCATCATTTATTCATCTTGCATTTCATTCCAAAAACCGAAAACTTATTTTCATGTTCCTCCATCTTCAGTAAATCAAGCTGGTTTCCCGACGCTCGTATCGAGCTAGACGACCGTATTTAACTAGAGCCAACACTAGAAGACTAATGGACGTGATTCAAGAAGAGCAATCTGCCATGAGGGAAGAGATTGACTCGGTCAAGAGCAAGATTGACCAGATTTATGAGACTTTGCAATCTTTGGCAAGAATGGAAGAACGTCGCGAAGCTGCTGCCACAATGAACAATGCACAAGTGCAAGGATCTACCTCGCGCGCAATGCCTTCTGTTCCAGTTCCAAATCCTTTGGTCTACGGTTTGCCTCCAGGCTTCACTCCTGCTGTTGAAGAGGTCACTTCCCAGCTAATACCTGCTTCTGGTGTTACTGTTGGTGCTATTCCTCAAGCTCAACCTATTCCAAATCAAGTCCAGTTTCCTCAAACTGAAGAGAATCATCAAGTTGAGTATGAGATGCATACTGCTGTTCCAATCACCAATCCTCATGCTGCTCAAGAATCTGAAGCCATGAAGATGTGCCGCGAGTTAGCTGAAAAACTCCGAATCATGGAAGGACACAGCTCAACCTCTCTGAGTGCCTCAGACATGTGCTTAGTTCCAGATGTTGTGGTCCCCGCTAAATTCAAACTTCCAGAATTCGAGAAATATAAAGGCCTCAGTTGTCCTGAGCTTCATTTGAGGATGTACTGCAGAAAAATGGCCGCTCATGCCAAAGATGACAAGCTCATGATCCATTGCTTCCAAGACAGCCTGTCTGGAGCATCTCTAGAATGGTACATGCAGATCGAACGCAACAATGTTCGTACTTGGCTCGATCTATCTGATGCATTCAAAAAGCAGTACAAATACAACACTGACTTAGCTCCTAACCGTACTCAACTTCAGAGTATGTCTCAAAAGGAGAGCGAATCCTTCAAAGAGTACGCCCAACGCTGGAGAGAGCTAGCCGCCAGAGTTCATCCTCCTTTGGTTGACTGTGAACTAATCGACATCTTCATGGGTACCCTACAAGGGCAATATTACGAGAATCTGATCAGCAGCGTATCTTCTGGGTTTTCTGACATGGTAATGGTCGGAGAAAGAATCGAAGAAGGCTTGAAGAGTGGAAAAATCCAAGGAGGTCCTAGCAGCCAGAACAATGCCAAGAAACCTTTCAACGGGTACAAAAAGGGTGAAACAAATGCCATTTCTGCTGCAAGTGGGAATTTTCAACAGAGTGCACCTGCACCAGTTCCTTACTATCAGTATCCCTATGTTGCTGCTGCACAATATGCTCCTATGCCATATCAGCCAGCTCCTCCAATGCCTTATCAGCAGGCCTTTCAAGCTCTACTTCCGCCTCAGATGGCTCATCAACCACGTCCACCTCCAATGGTTGCGAATGTGCAATATGCGCCCAATCCATACCAGCCACCGGCTTATCCACCACGTCCTGGTCAACAGCAACAACGCGCTCCTCAACAGCGTCCACCATATCAACAAAGAAGGCCTGAAAGAAATTTTGATCCCTTGCCTATGACGTATGGAGAAATCTTTAACGGACTGATGGCAAAAGGAACTCTTGTGTTGAAGGACATGCCACCTCAAACTGGTAATGCTCTAAATTATGATGCCAATGCTCGCTGTGAATACCACAAGGGTGCTCCAGGTCACACGCTCGAGAACTGCAAATCGTTCAAGCACAAAGTTCAAGACCTGATCAACTCTAAGGATCTCACCTTTACTCAGAAGGGTCTGAATATCCAGATCAATCCAGTGTCGCCGCAAGTGGCCCCTCAACGAATGCTTTTGAAGAAGACCAAAGCTGAGTAGTCTCCCATTTTGAAGCATTCAATCAAGAGAAGTTCAATTCCTCAAATCAAGGCAGCCATAGCCATTTATAATTTTCGCATTCCTGTTGTTTTGTAATGTTTGTTTAAGTACTATTTGCTCTGAACATTGTTATCTGTACTTGGTTATGTTAATGTTATGTTTATGCATGTTTTGAATCAATTTATTCGCATTCGCTCATATTTATCATTTATCACAAAAAATCACAAAAATATTTCCCTCACTTCACTTTAGTAAATATTTGAGGGAGGATGATGAAAACGAAATACCCATAACTGTTGCGGTATGCTTTCAGATAAAATCTCGTCAATGATGTACAGGCATTTATTCAAATCCCCAAACACTGGAGATATAAGGAGTTAATCCCTAGTCAACCACTTCGAGCCTAGAAGTAGGATTTTCTTTCGGATACAACCCTTACATTTAACCCGGGGCAAGGTAGTTGTTCAGTTAACCCGACTACACCTTCAAATCGCAAGATGAGACATTCTATCAGAGGACCATCAACAAATGACTTGGCAGTCACAATATTCAACAAAATGCAAAAAAAGAATACACTAAGTTAAGCACCCGAAGGGAGACTTAGTTGAAAAAAAACAGATCAAAAGAGGAGCTCGAATCCTCAGCAAAAACAAAACAAATATCAGTGACCAAAAAAAAATCAAAGGGTCACCACCAACAAAAGATGACTGCCACTTCAAGCAAACCTCGAAGTTTCATCTTCACTCTTGCAACATCAAAACAAATGCAAAGTTAACTGAACGTAGGACTGGAGAACATTTCGAAGAAGGGACGGGTACAAATCATTTGAGCCTTATATCCTTTGTTTCTCAAACCATTAACCAGACCCCGTTACAACCCTCAAAAGACCTAATTGAGGCATGGTTTATTCTGAAAGCATATTACCAACAAGGTTGCGTAAATTGACTCCCATATATTTGCTAATACTCAATCTTGTTTTCACAGTATTCTTGCTGCATCTTTCACGCACTTTCTAAATCAGCACCACGTTTGGGCTAATGGTCCATTCGTCACACTTTCACAGCATTCAAATAAAACGACTTTTTCAAAACTTACATGAACTTTACATTAACACTACCATTTATGTATGAATAATTTAATTGCAATTCAGTGCTTGACATCAGTACAATCCCAACAAGGGACAATCAAAAGAGAAACTTGAACTTCATCGCCAACATGAATCAAGACTACTTCAACAGCCCAATCAGGGGCAAATTATCTTCAAACAGCCCAATCAGGGGCAATTTATTTCAAAATCAGCTCAATCAGGGGCAGATCATGCCATGGCCATTGTCAAAGCTTCCCCATCAAATTTATTTCAGATACCCTCCGGACAGGGGCAAGCAGACAAGGAGCAAATATTCCTATCTCTTCTCCCCAGCTGAACGGGCAGTCCTTGCTAGACATTGACAACCATTCGAAGCAAAATCAGTCTTCATGTGTCAATTAAGTCGCTCCGCTCATCAGCAGATAATCAAAACTTGGAGCTTTCAGATCCATCTTCTGATCATACATCGTCGAAGATCGAGTGTCGGGAAATCAATCCCTCCACCCACCCAAAGTCCAATCATTATTGGCAACTACCAAACCAAAAGTCCACCAAGCTGGCACTTTTCAATCGCTCATATGCATCATTGTGCATCATATGCAGTCATACGCATCATTTACATCGATCATTTACAGCATGTGCATCATTTGCATACCTAAATAAATCAGACCTTTTATTTTCCCCAACAGTTTCAACTTACATCTCAGTGCATAAGCATTCGCATCGTATCTCCATCACTATGGAATACCATTTCAAAACAATCAAGCATAATTGCATAATTCAGGATCCAGGATCATACAAGTTTCCAGTCCTTTCCCCAGCGGAGGATCACATCAATCAGATTCCAGGCATTCTCTTGGCGGATTCAATAGTCGTGTTTAAATTTCAGTCCCTTTGCCTTATCATCCTCTGTTGATAAGTGATTTTAATTTCAGTTATTTGCCTTATCATCCTCTGTTGATAATTGAGTTTATTTTTCTGTTTATTGCCTTATCTTCCTCTGTTGATAAGTGAGTTTATCTTTCTGTTTATTGCCTTATCATCCTCTGTTGATAAGTGATTTTAATTTCAGTTATTTGCCTTATCATCCTCTGTTGATAAGTGAGTTTATTTTTCTGTTTATTGCCTTATCTTCCTCTGTTGATAAGTGAGTTTATTTTTCTGTTTATTGCCTTATCTTCCTCTGTTGATAAGTGAATTTATTTTCAGTTTGTTGCCTTATCATCCTCTGTTGATAAGTGAGTTTGTTTTCAGTTTATTGTCTTATCATCCTCTGTTGATAAGTGAGTTTATTTTTCTGTTTATTGCCTTATCATCCTCTGGTGATAAGTGATTTATTTTGTTAATTTGTTTTGCTGTGTCACCCATCATTTTCAGCTTATTTCATTTGCTATTTTCACAAATTCTTTCTTTGTCGGACAAATTTGGAGTCTGTTAATATCTAATTATCTTATACCTTGAAAGATTGAACGCGGGCCAGTTCATTTTACTCGGTCTAAGCTAATTCGATAGGGGCATCTGTCATACCCCAAATTTGTCCTACCCGCTCTATTTTATTTTACTGTCAAACCATAATTTCCAAAAAATCCAAAAATATGTATTATTTTATTTTTCTGACTAATATTCAAAAATCTAATAAATATGTCACATTTTTTTATTTCCGTTTAACTATGTTCTAAAAAGAAAAAGTCAAAAAAAAACTATTATTATGTTTATATTAGTGTTATTTAAATTTATCTCTTTATTTCAAAAATATATAAAAAAAAGATAGTTTTTTAGTTTATTCAAAAAAATATATTAAATATTTGTTAGTTTCTACTTAATACACTATCTCTTTTATTTTATAGTTTTAAAAAATTATTACTTACCAAAAATCAAAAAAATCTCATTGTTCTTATTATTATTCGTTTTTTTTTATTATTTGTTTTATTTTACTTTCACTTTTTTTTGCATTTTTTATTATTTTTTATCATTATTATGATTTTCTTTTATTATTACTATCACTTTTATTATTATTATGTTTCTATTTCATTATCTATTTACTATTATTACATTGTTATTATTATTAATACATTTTTTTAATTTTATTTCTATTATTATTATCTTGTTTTTGTTATTATACAAGCATTTCACGGTTTACTCATATCATCACTTTTGTTTTTTATTACAATGCTATATTTTATCCCTTTGGTCCCCCCACCTGTCTGTGTCAAGGAATCACCTCCAAAACAGAATATCACTACCTCCACTCACAGTACAAATGCTGCCCACCTTTTACACTCACAATTGTACAAATTCACAACCATATTCCTTCAAAAACGCTCAACACAGCCTGTCACAAAACCATTTTTCCTTTCAATTCTTATCCAAATCCCTACTTTAATCTCCATAATGCCCTCAGTCCAAATCCCCTATAAAATTAATACTCCATTTATTCATAAACAAGCTTGGATAACCTTGAAAACACCCTGCAAAAATATATCAAAATTCAAGCTTCACCAAAATACAAAAAATCATCTTCCCAAAACAACACAAACAGCATAACAGCTCACTATCAACAAATTACCGGCCCACCGTGAAATCATCGTCCAAAACCAAGACAACCAACTTACCTCCAAAAAACACCTTTTCCACATTACCAGACCCATGGCACATGAAATGAAAAGTTGAGAATCCGAAAGCAAATCGTAGCCACCCTTCATCATCTTTGAAACACAATCGCGCCATCATCACATTTCCACCACCGCGCCGTGAACCATCCTTTTGAAGCTGAACGCACAGATCCTCAGAACCGGCCATCCACCCGAAACAGCAAAACCTCAACCATTTCATCACAACCATCGCAAGCCCAGAATCACCACGCCGCCTCCGAGTGAAAGATTCGCGAGAGAGAGACTGAGAGGCCGCCGGCCGCCGAAGGAGCGTGAAAGGAGATCTACCACCGCAAATAGCCGCCGTCATCAAATCCGAACCGCTGTGAAGGAGAGTAGTTGAAGAACTGTGAGAGAGGCAGACGGAAATCCACCAACGAGATTGAGAGACGGCGAACTGAAGTCGGCGGCTCCTCCTTTGTCTTGCGTGACATCACCGAAAGCAGGGGTGGGTTATCGTTCTTCTCTGATTTATGATGTTTTATATTACTGATGTTTACTTTGTTTATTTTTTAACTTTATTATTTTGTTAAATAATTAGCACATAAGAATTTATTTTGTTTATTTTTTAACTTTATTATTTTGTTAAATAATTAGCACATAAGAATTTACTTTGTTTATTTTTTAACTTTATTATTTTGTTAAATAATTAGCACATAAGAATTTAGGGTTGAGATTGTTGGGCTTAGCCCGTAATTTTGTTCTTCTATACACACATATCTAGTTTTCTGCATGCACACATCACCATTCACTACGCCTCCCTCTATTTTGTTTTTTAATAATTTGTTGATGCTGCTAAATCCATAAGTTTGACTCATATATACCCCCAGTTTCGAAAACAGCACAGCCCTCTTACATTTATTTATTTATTTTTACTGATTTGGGCTTTTCAGTCCAAGATTTAGTTTCTGCTTCTAACACCAACAATTCCGGCAAACAACCCCTTTCATTATGTTTCAATTTTTTATTTTTTTTTGGTTTTATTTTATTTTAATTTTTTTTTCTTACATGTTTTCTATATTATTTGGGGATTGATTTGTTTGCGTTAGATATTTCAACTTTCTTTTCAATTTATTTAAGGGCCGATGATATAATAAAAGGCCGTTTTTCGCCCGATTACATTTAATCGGAGATGAGCGGTCAATATGAGGCCCTCTTTTATTTTTATTATATTATTTTTATTTTGAACAAAAAAAACACTTGTAATATAACTTAATTCATTTTATTCATTATTGTATTCATTATTTAATTTGTTTAGCTATTCAATTTTTTATTTAATATTTCGCCATTCAATTTATTTAATTTAATTCGCATTTAAAATTACGATTCGACTCCTTATAGAATGGTTCCCATTTTGAACCGATTCTAAGGCAGTTCACGAACAAAATTTCGTCGCGTCCCAAAAAGGTCCAACGCCTTCGAATAGTTGCGCTCGAAAAAAGGTCCAACGCCTTCGAATAGTTGTGTCCCAAATAAACAGGCTGAACGCCTTCGAATAGTTCAAAAACACACTGCACACACGCTTTCTCTTGGGCTAATTACAACGAGACCATTTATTTCTCGCAATCCCCTGTATTTATTTTGTATCCCTCTCCCATTAATTTGTACGCACTTTATATTTTGTATTTATTTAATTTCGAATCCTTGGTCCAACGCCAAGCGATTGCACTTGCACACTTGCACTTTATTTTCCAGCTGTCGTTTCGTTTAGGATCCACTCCACCTTTGCGAGCCGAGCGATTCGTGCCTCGCTGACAAACCACAAAATAAACCTCCATTTGCATGCACCCTCTAAACCTCAAAAAAACCAAAACGCTTCGATTAGATCCAAACCCTTGATCCAACGTCAAGCGGCTTTAGAAAATAAAAACACTTTAATAAATACGAGAAGATCTGTACGCCACGAGCCTTAAGCGGTAGAAAGGGGGATAACGAGCTTTCGTTACTCGCTCCGATTATTTCGACGCAGGACACTCGTCTTGTTGGGCGAGATAAACTATCCATAGTCTTTAGTGCATTTCAACTCCTAAACTCTTTCATCGACGAAAGGTAATAAAATCAACAACCATTACCCTTAGTAGGCCGAACTACGAGGCTCTGACTTTCCCATTGCACGCGGGAGTACGTAGGCACGAGGATCTCCATCCTTGCCGAGCACCTAGGTTCAATCTAACTTATAATTCAACTCATTTCCCTCTAGCAAGCAATTCGTTTAAGCATAGACATCCTTTCACGCGCGATAACTTAGATGGTTCCCATCGAGTACGATGGATGTAGGGGGTGCTAATACCTTCCCCCTGCATAACCGACTCCCGAACCCAGGCAATGGTTCCGTTGACCTTTGTCCTCATCCTTCTCCTCCCGGGTTGTATCTATATCTTCCCTTTCCCTATTCGGGAATAAATAGAATTAGGTGGAGACTCTTCAGTCCGTCCGGCGCGCGGCTCCGTTCATTCGGATCGCGTAAGGTCGTATTTTTCAGGGTACGACAGCTGGCGACTTCACTGGGGACTGGTTTACCCCTATGCGAGTCAAGCCTAGTCTAGGTTCCCGCGTTTGTTTGGATGTTTTTTTTTATGCCTTGCTTGTTTATTTTTATCGCTTTCTTTATCGCATTCCATCTTATATATCTTGTGGCTCCTTGGTACTATAATTTGGATCGATACTTTGCAAAAGAACTTGAGGAAAAAGCTCTATACCCGGGCTTGCGAGTACAAACTTAAGTTAGCGAGGTTGTGTAGTATGGGCTCCCGAGAGAACCTCTCTCGTGGGTTGTCGATACGAAAACCTCACTCGGAGTAGATTTTAATGGAAATACTGACAACCGCCAAGCTCTTGGCGTGTGTGCTCAGTTGTTTTCATTAAATTCGTCGACTCTGAGGACCTTTAGAACCTTTTGGTTAAAACATCGGTTGATGGTTGCGTAGTATTGGGCACCAGGGTTCGCCCTCGCGTGGCTCGATACGAAAACCTCACTTGGAATAGACTTACTCAATGGAGTTGATTGACTGTCAAGAATGTATGAAATTGACACGTGCATCAAACAGTTGAGAAAGTTCCATAACTCCAGGACTTTGTTTTAAACCTAGTGTCGGTGATCACGTAGTATGGACTCCCGAGAAAATCTGCTCTCGTGGGTTGTCGATACGAAGATCTCACCCAAAATAGATTCATATGGCGGAGTCAATCAACCGTCATGCTTATGGCGCGTGTGATGAACAGCCATATGAATTGATAACTTTGGGATCCCTAAAACCCTAGAGTCTACCCAGTGAGTTCTTGATCTGAGTATCTTCCGGCTGTACCTTGGACTCGTGAGACCTTGATCTTGTGATCCTGGATTCTGACATTGCATATCATTACATTTGCATCATTTATTCATCTTGCATTTCATTCCAAAAACCGAAAACTTATTTTCATGTTCCTCCATCTTCAGTAAATCAAGCTGGTTTCCCGACGCCCGTATCGAGCTAGACGACCGTTTTTAACTAGAGCCAACACTAGAAGACTGATGGACGTGATTCAAGAAGAGCAATCTGCCATGAGGGAAGAGATTGACTCGGTCAAGAGCAAGATTGACCAGATTTATGAGACTTTGCAATCTTTGGCAAGAATGGAAGAACGTCGCGAAGCTGCTGCCATAATGAACAATGCACAAGTGCAAGGATCTACCTCGCGCCTTAAGCGGTAGAAAGGGGGATAACGAGCTTTCGTTACTCGCTCCGATTATTTCGACGCAGGACACTCGTCTTGTTGGGCGAGATAAACTATCCATAGTCTTTAGTGCATTTCAACTCCTAAACTCTTTCATCGACGAAAGGTAATAAAATCAACAACCATTACCCTTAGTAGGCCGAACTACGAGGCTCTGACTTTCCCATTGCACGCGGGAGTACGTAGGCACGAGGATCTCCATCCTTGCCGAGCACCTAGGTTCAATCTAACTTATAATTCAACTCATTTCCCTCTAGCAAGCAATTCATTTAAGCATAGACATCCTTTCACGCGCGATAACTTAGATGGTTCCCATCGAGTACGATGGATGTAGGGGGTTCTAATACCTTCCCCCTGCATAACCGACTCCCGAACCCAGGCAATGGTTCCGTTGACCTTTGTCCTCATCCTTCTCCTCCCGGGTTGTATCTATATCTTCCCTTTCCCTATTCGGGAATAAATAGAATTAGGTGGCGACTCTTCAGTCCGTCCGGCGCGCGGCTCCGTTCATTCGGATCGCGTAAGGTCGTATTTTTCAGGGTACGACAATAACCATTGTGGTCTTCAATATTTGGACCTTTTGACTTGGGTAACCATTGTGGTTTCGGGTCTTTGGACCTCTTGATTAGCATGATGGAATGTAATGGATCTTCAAATACACTCCTTTATGAAAGTCTGAACGCTTGGTCCGACTAGCTGACGTCTACCCTGCCCCTGGGTTACATGTGAGGTTTTTTTTATGTGAAAAGAAACTCCTACTTCAAGGCTCAAAAAGGGTTAGCAAGGGTCTATCTTCCTTATATCTCCAGTGTTTAGGGATTTGAAACAAAGCCTGTACATCGTTAACAGGGCCTTACTCGAGAGCACACAATTAGAGATTTTGCATTTTTGTTTTCGTTATTCTCCTTTCATAGAATTTAAGCATGACAATTGGTATTGCAATGTACACATGCACAATTATAAGGGAATGCAAATGGATCTAATTCAAGAAAAACATGTGAGTTTTATCATTTCTAACATTCAAAAGTAAACAAATTTCATACATGTAGACAAATGTTTAGCATATAAAAGAAACTACAAATGGAAATGCAGTAAAGAAAATGAATATTGTCGTAGTTGAGGAGACTCGGCTCCGTCTGGACCTGTCAATCTTGGATACTTTCAACGATCAACAGCTCTTTTCACAGACTTGTAATCTTCAATTCGCAGTCGTATGCCTAACCATGGCAGTCATACTTCTTCTAGCTATTCTGACTCTGACACGAGACGTCTGAAGGAAAAAACGAAACTGGGGAGTAAAGTTGCCCCATAAGGTTGCTCGGAAAGACCTGACGATCTTCTGCCTACATATCTCCATTGACTGATGACCAATGAAGAATCAGAGCAACGTAGTTCCCCTCAATAGGGATGAAAAATGAATAATGAAGAAAGGCAAACACATAAACTCCATCATTGAGAGCATTTGAATACTGCTGGCTCTATTTGCTTCATGAATACCCTGGCGTCCTGGGAGATTAACTTGAAGACTTCAGCTTAACATGGACCATCTGGTAGAATAACCGTGACACCGGTTCCGTCGTGATTAGGCATCGGATTCTGGAGTACCTTTGGATGAGGAGGAAAAAATGATTGTCTTGGACTCAATTAGGTCTTGCACCTTGTTCTGAAAAGCCCAACATTTCTCAATACTGTGCCCCTGGGCACCTGAATGGAATTCACACCTGGAGTTTGGATCGAAATTTGGTGGTAGATTATCAGCAGAAGGAGCTCTCATGATACGGAGCTCAACCAGGTTCAACTTCAGAAGTTCTGGAAGCAATACAACATATGGACATGGGATAGGATCAAGTTTGCGGTTCCTCGCTCTTGTTCTTTCCTGAAACAATATCTGTACCTGTTGTTGCTGACCCTGTGGTCGTGATTGAAAAATTCGTTGTTGACATTGCGTTGGACGCCTGACATGTCCCTGTACTTTCTTATTCATACTTGGTCGAGGAGTGAATGAACATTGTTGATGTAGCCCCTTTGAAGACTTGGCTTGAGCAATGATTCTAGAAGAAGGAAAATTGACCATCCCTTTTGTATTCCTGCATGCTGAAGGAGGAGTTAGCTCGTGACACTCAATAAATCCCATTTTGAGCAGTGTTGGACATACTTCAGAATAAGACATGGGTATCGGATCAATAACCCTTTCTTGAACCTGTTGATGACGGGTTGCTAGCAATGGAGGAGCTATAGCCGAAATAGGTTGAAGTATTTCTCCTGGAAACCAAGGCGTAGCAGTTGAGGAGGATCCCTGATAAGGAAAGAAAGTGCTCACTTCTTTGGTGACGATTGGTGTAGGATCATCTAGTTCACATATGGAGTTGATTCCTATCTGATGCTCTTCCTGACTGCCGAGTAGTGATTGCTGGAGAAGAGATTCGAACTGTAGAGGAAATCCATCTAAAGAACCCTGATTTATTGTACATCCCAAAGAGATGGGAGAAGCATGACCTTCTGTTTGAAAAGCAGACATACAGCTATTTTCCTTTTCCGATATAGTATTCATGATTCCTGTAAGTAGCTTTATCTGAGTCTTCATTAGGTTGAATTCTTCTCTTAGCAATTTCTGATCCTGGGACAACGCTCGAATGCCCACTATAAAATGCCCCAGTTGGGCCTTCATCTCAGTCACCTCCGCTCGGAGTTGTTCCATGTCTAAACCTTGATAGTCGTGATTCAAATTGACCATTCTGGAGAGAAACCAGGTCAGGATAAGAATTTGTCTCTAAACACCTGTAAAAAATGCAAGGATGTATGCAAATGCAATGTTCGGTTATTTCCAAGGAATCCATCTATTTTGATCCAAGTTTTAATGTAGAAGAAAATCCGACATAATCCAGATATGGGATCCTTAGAAGTAACTGAACATGTATGCTAAAATACCATGATGTCATGTATGCAACTGGCATGCGATCAGCGGTCCGACGCTGGTGTGGATCAGATAACCAAGTGTTGGTGAAGATCATGATATCAGTGTTTCTGTGCATAAGTTCCAGAATTCTCAATTAAGTATCATATAGGACCGGATCATATCACGGAGTAACACTGACAAAAGCGGGTATGTTGGAAGTTTTTAGGGTTCTTGCAAACCTGTAAACCCCTCCCAATCTCACGGGTGTGCTACTACGGGTCAACATCACGGACTCTCAAAGCCGAATAGCAATAATACGTTCACCATTTCCGAGAAATGGCTCATGACTAAATCAGGGAATCGGTTTGGCACTATGTACTACTCAGGGAGGTGTAAACACCCCAAATTTGCCCTCACCCATTCACACCATGGCTTGTGATCTCCTCATATGCATAAACTCAATCATACCATCTCATACCACATTTTTGATTCATTGCATTGGTTCAAAGTCATCTGCATCTAGGGTTTGTGATCTGAGCAATCCAAGAGCTTCTTGAGCCACTCCAATGGTCATCAATCACTTCAAAGGGGTCCATGCATGTTCAAACATCATATTATATCCTTTCAAAGTCAAGAATGTCAAAGAATCACAAGAACTGAAAATGGCATGGAAGCAGAGCCAGGTTTGACTGCACAGATGACCTAGAATTAGGGTTTTGGTTTCAAAGGCCATAACTCCAATTTTTTGGTCATTCTTGCTTCTATTGGTCTCTATATGGTATAGGGAGTATGCATATCAATTTTCATGAAGAAATTCCATGGGGAAGTCATCTGATCAAGAGTTGACTTTTCAAGCAAGTCAGTGCAAAATCAGGGCATCTGAGGCCCCCAATGACCCAGCCAAAGGGTGTTCTTCATCATTTTGATTGTATATGATCTTTATTTGATCATAGAAGAAGTTGGAAGTTCACAAAATTGAAGAATTTCAAGTCTTTTGCAAAGTTGACTTTTTGGGAAAGTTTGACTTTTAATGAAATTGCCATTTTGGGAAACTTTTTCAACCCTTGCTTTTTGATCCAAAAATGCTTCAAATGGAAAAAACTTTGGTCATGAAAGTTGTAGAATGGATCATTCCCTTTTCAAAAAGTACAAGAACATGACCTAATTCATTTTGAATCAAAAGTTATGGCTTGTCAAAGTTGGCAAAAATCACAAAATTTGAAGTTTTCTACCAAAGAGGCAAAGTTGCAAATTCACTTGTCAAGGCAAATTGAGCTATCAAATGGACTTCTAAACTTCACAACATGATCATATAACCTCTAAAACTCAGAATGGGCCAAGGAACTTTGCACTTTGATGCCTTGAAACTCAAGAAATCTCAAAGGAACCAAACTTGAACCAACTTGCAAAACTCATCATAAGTTACAAACCACTTGCTGCATTGCCTCTAAACTTTTTTCACAGCATTCCTTGATTCAAGCTGAGCCCAAGCATGCCAAAAAGCAAGTTGTACCATATCCCATACCTCAAGTACACATCAAGTTGACATTTTGGCCAAAGACCCATACCAATCACCATAGGCCACCAACAACTTTCTGACCTATCCCCTTTTGATACATGGACCAAAGCCAGCATAACACACCACACATTGCAAGCTGAAACACACCCAAGCCCTAGTTTTCAAGTTTATGCTCCATTTGCAAAAGCTTTCGAAACTGATCACACAAGCCTCAAACACACAAACCAACTTCACAAATCAACTCAGCATACTTCACTGACCAAAAACCACCCATCACCATTGCCTGAAACTCCCTGAATCAAGAATACGATTTCCACCCCACCTTGAACAGAACTTCTGCCATCTCAAAAACCAGCCATCATAAACTTTCTCCCAGCATCAGGACTTCATCAGGGGCCTAAGAGGAGTGGTTTGCACAAAGAAAGAGGGTCAGAAAGTTGCAAACTGAGAAAGCTCAAAGCTCAGGTATATCAAGAACTTTTTTTCCAGAAATGAGTTTTTAAGTTTCTAAATTGTTCCTCATGCTTTGTTGATCACTCTGATGCTTTTACTTTTTGAAATGGTTGAGAAATAAGCATTTAATCATGTTCTGAAACTTTTCTGACCTAAACATGTTTGGCTTCGATTCGCATGATTAATGAATGAAAAATGATTTTTGTTTAGGGGTTTTGATTTAGTTTCGAATGGGAATGATTTATGGGTGGTTAGTTTTCATTTTCATGGAGTTTTGAAGATTTTAGCAACTTTCAGGTGAGGGTCCTGCCGGGGAAGACGACCGGAAGTTTTCTCCAGCCACCTGAAAGTGATTAGGGCTTATCCCTGTAATTAATGCAAGTTTGAATTTGGTGCGTTGGATGGGCTGACTTAGTCAACTCCCGCGCGTGCTCAATGGCCAGGATGCCCTCATTAAACCCTAATCCACGTCATTATCCATTTAATTAAGTTTTATAAATTAATCTGGCCAGTTTGAATATCAGCCCTTAGATCTGGCGCCAGTCAACGCGCGCGTTCCCAGTTTAAACCTCAGCCTTAGGATCAGCATACTTCCATTAAATTCAGTTTTATTTTATTTTTATTTCATTTGTTTTCTTCATTTAATTTAAAATAGCAAAACACTTTTAAAAATTCTGAAAATTTTTATACAACCTTTTATTAATTTTCAGAAACCAAAAACATTTTTATTTTTATTTTTTGCATAAAAAACTATTTTTAAATCATTTAAGTTTATTTTTAATTAATTAATGAGAATTAATTAATTAAAAATACTTTTAGGTATTTAAAAATCACCAAAAAATTCATGAAACCTTTAAAATCATTTAGAAACATTGTCCAACCCTCAAACCAAATTTCTTTTTTGATCTTGATGTCTTTTGACAATTTTTCATGGAATTAATTTCATTTCAAAGCATTATTTTGATCCAATGTTCAAAAATTCATTTCTGCCTAGTCTTTGAGAGTTGGACTTTGATTCTTTTTGCATTGCATCTTGCATATCATGTAGTTTATAGGATTAAATTGTCATGATTTGATCTTGCATTTTCAATTTGTTTGATATTTTTCTTGTCAAGGTACCTTAAAACCCTAGAAATTTTAGGAAATTCATAACTTTCACTAGGTTAAGAATTGGATCCCCTCCTTTGGGCAGTGAGCTTGTGTAGGGTTAGGGTTCCTTTGAATGCATTTTCAATTTTTTTCTTGATGTTTGCTTCTGGTTTTGGTTTTTGTTTGGTGCATTGATCATAAACCCTAATTTGGACTTCCTTTTGCATTCATCTTGCATTTGCTTGCATACCTTGACTTGCCATAGCATTTTGTGCATCCATTTGATTCATTAGACATCTTAAGACATATAGGAAGCATGTTTGATCATTGCATCTTTCATTTATCATGTTGTATGTCATTTGCATTTCATAACTTTTCATGTATGCTTATGATTCTAAGCATGCTTCTCTTGCACTCATATGTTCATATGATCATCCCCATGCTTTGTTTCATGTTTGCATCATCTCATAGCATCATTAACATCATACACATGCTTCTGGTTTTGGTTTGCATCATGCCATTTCATCTCATTTTGCATTGCATTGCATTTCTTTCACTAACTTTTCAGGTGGTAAGCAACTTTGAGAAGTGAATTTGCCTTCACTTCTCACAATTTCTTTTCATCTCCCTTATGCATCATTGCTGCATTTTGTGTTGTGTTTGATATTGAGCTTGCTCTTTCTTTTTCTCCTTACTTTCTTTCCTCAAGTGACTTGTCTTCTTAAATGAAGCAAGTTACTTTGCTTCTCTTTGCTCCTTTCATATGCTTTTTGGAGGTTTCTCTGAAGATCTTTCTTGTAAACCTCACAAACTTTAGGAACAACCAAGCATGACAATAATTAGGGTTTTGATTAGTCCCCCACTTAGTTTTACCTTTGTGTCTCATTGAGTCTTCTCTCCTCATCTCATAATCAGGGACTAAACCCTAAAGGCTTTAAGACTTTGTGATTAAGCTTATGCCTGCATCCTTCTATTAGGATGGAGTGTATAACTTTAATCCTAAGTGTTAAACCCTTAATGTGTTTAAATCCTTTAATCAATTCACTTAATGATCATCAAGACATCAAGCTTGTAACTTGGGCCTTGCATTAGGGTTCTAATTCTTCCTTAACTGGTTAAGAAGGACTAACCCTAGTGTTAATGGACAAGTCCCCCTCAAGTTGTCTTACAAACCCTAAAACTCACTTCATCATCTCACCATTAATTAAAATCCACTTAATAAAGGTTTTGTTTTGTCATGAGTTTAATCCCTAATCATGGATTAAGTTGAGGAGCTTTCCTCAGCTTAAACATTCTCATCTATTATCCTTCTATTAGGATGGTGTAATGAGTCTGTTTAATCCCTGATTATGGCTTAATCTCATTACTCAACACTAAACAAAAACCACAAAAACATCTAATCAATCACAAGTAGATTAATGATCTTAATCCTACACCATGGTAATTAAGTGTGAGAAGCTGACTTCACACTTAAGGCATTCTCATTACCCCTAATCAGAGGGAAGATATGATGAGTTTACTAAATCCATTGGTTTAGGCTTAAGCTCATTAACTTATGACAAACTTTCAAAAGCAATAAAAGACTGAAAACACAAAAACAAACAATAATCGTCTCCTCCGGGATTCTTTTCTCATCATCTTCACTCACAAACGAGAACTTGCTTCTTCCGTCTAATGCAAGACAGTTTGCACCTGAGCCAGACAGGTCATACACTTGAGCATAGACAAGTAAGTAGTTCAGAAGTCAATTCATCTTTCAGTCTCTTTATGTCGAACTACGGTGTTCTGACTTCCTCATTGCACGAGAGGATACGTAGGCATAACTTAACAGTTATCGAACAAAAGTCTCTGTATATTCCCCCTCTTTCCAGCATTATTCTTTTAGCCTCATGATCTTGAGCATCTTATTCCTGTTCTTACACTGACACTGTACATTTACACACTTCACTTCTTTTACACTGACACTTGCATTCTTTCCAGCTTTTACACACAAATTGCACTGACACTACCCCTTTAAAACACAAATCTTTTAAGCGTGGATCCCGTCGAGTACGACGGAAAATCTGGGTGCTAATACCTTCCCAGGTTGTAACCAACCCCCTTTCTCAGTCTCTCTGGTTCGCAACCGTCTTATCCGCATCTTTCTAGGTCTATGCAGCATTACCTTTCCTTCGGGATAAAAATGCCTAGCTGGCGACTCTTTCTTTTCTTGTGAGTTCACTCTTGTGTGTCCTCACACCCTCCTCTCGCCGACCGTTCGCGTCCGTACCCCATTTGAGCCCAGTCTCATCTTTTGGGAGCGACAGCTTGGCGACTCTGCTGGGGACCCTTATACTGCAACCAGGGCTTCTGGTTCTTTTTGTGGGTTCCTCCTAGCGCTTGTTTGATTTGTGTTTACTGGGGTTTTATGTGCTATTTGTGCTTGTATATTTATTTTGTTTTTGCTTAATGTACAGTTATTTATTGCTTTCTTTATAGCTTTACATATATCATACTGTCATACTGTTCTGGCTGGATCTGGGTTTGTTGCTTTGGTGGGTGGGTTTCTATTGAGAGTTGAGGTCCTATACCTGGGACCTGAGTGACACCTAGGCTAGAGTGGTTCATGTTCTTTCCCATTCCATTTCGGTCTGGTGCGGGAATATGAAACACGGTTCAGATATGGGTTTCTTCTTGAGAACTCTGTGCTACAGATTTCTTGTAGTGCTAGGGCTATCTGGGAAGCCTGCTAAGTCTGGATGACCTTTAGTATTGACCTTCAGAAACTGAGGTGAATTAGAGGAGGATCTTTTATGGTTATTGTAAACATTGTACCTCCGGGTTAGAAGTGTTTACACTTCTCATAACTGATCCAAGTCTGAGGATCCTTGTTTTAGAACACCACCTGTAAGGGGGTTGGGCTGTTTACAGGTTTGCAGGTACCCTTGACCTCAGCATACCCTGTTACTTTGTTTTGATTAAGAATACTCCATTTTGGAACAGTTCTTGTGATTTTAACCCTGGACATGCGACTCTTTATTTGAGTCCCCCACCTTGGTTACTGGACTTATGAACCTCCATCTGGATTTCTTGAACATACATGGACCTATATCAAGGCAGTTAATCAGATCCAGCTTGATCACAAACCCTTGCATATCATTTGCATACATCATCATTGCATCATTTAACATTTGCTTATTTGTTTTTTCAGGGTATCCACATCATATATTTTGGCTTGGTTTTGACCCCTTCATCTGCATAGACCTACCTTCATCAGTATCTGCTTCAACTATCCCCATCAGCTACCTGCTTCAGTCACTTGCACCACTAGCATCAGCCTGTCAGTGGCCCATCTTCAGTATTATTCTCCATCATCAGCATCTGTCTCAGCTCTTCTTCAGCAACATGGCACCCAAGAAGAGCAACATCTCCTACCATTTCTTTGAGCCTGAGTTAGCTAGCATCAGGAAGATCCAGGCCCTGATTACTCCAGACCATATACCACTATTCAGAGAACATTATGGAGGCATCCTTGATGTGGTTATGGATTTGGACCCTTCCTAGAGGAGCTTGATTCATACTTGCCTGCAGTTCTATGACCCCCCTCTGAGGTGCTTCACCTTCCAGGATTTTCAGTTGGGTCCTTTATTAGAGGAGTATTCATCATTGGTTGGTGTACCTGTCAGGGGTGGTGTCCCCTTCAACCCTGAGATGGATTTTCCCAGTAATGAAGAAGTGGCAAAGGCATTATATCTGGAACCTTGTCTGATTGGGCAGAATATGACTACTAAGGCTGGAATCTCTGGTCTACATTTGGATTTCTTGACTTCTCAGGCCATCCTGAAGGCCTCCTTGGGAGAATGGAAGGCAGTTTGTGCTTTGTTAGCCCTCAGCATATATGGGGTTATACTCTTTGCAGACGAGCCTAAGTTTATTAGCAAGAATGCCATTCACCTTTTCATTCTGAGGAACCCAGTGCCCACCTTACTGGGAGATTTCTACTACTCTGTTCACCAAAGGAATGAAAAGCAGAGAGGAAGATTGGTGAGATGCTGTGCTCCCCTGTTCCATACCTGGCTGCTCAAACACTTGCCCAAGACTGATGCATTCTTGAATCCTCACCAGCAAAAGAATTGGGCTAGAAGACTCATTGCTCTGACCTCAGCTGACATCAGGTGGTGCACTCAGAGCACCAAGGGCAGGGACATCATCACTAGTTGTGGGCAATTCCCCAATGTACCTTTGATAGGAGTGAAGGGTTGCATCAACTACAACCCTCTGCTATTCAAAAGACAATTGGGCTATGCATTGGTCCACGCTCCTAGAACACAAGACTTGGCTGAGACCCTTTATTGTGAGATTAAGCCTAATCTAGCTATTGTCAGGCAAGCATCCTGGGCTTGGGACAATGTCCAGACCAAGGGAATGGCCATTCTGGGGAGATGCAACAATGTGGCCTCAGCTCAGTACTATGAGTGGTCTCATGCCAGGGCTCAAATTTCTGGGATGCCCTTCACTATTGAGGATGCACCTGGGCCATCCACAGCACCGCCTCCAGCTACTGTCAGCTTAGAGGAGTTTGAGAAACTGAAAGAGAGAAATGAGAATCTGACTCAGGCTCTACAGAAGACCCTCTGGGAGAGGAGTGATGGTCGGCTGGACATTGAAAGGTTGGAAAAGCTAAAGGTGGAGCATCTAGCTAGGATTGAGAAGTCAGAGGACTACATTAAGAAGTCAAGGGCTGGAGAGCAGATCTTGAAGAATGCCTACAAGGAGGCTCAGTTCCAGAAGGCCAGGACTGATTTGTACCTGAAAGAGAGTCAAGCTAGGTGGGTCAGGATCACCGAAGCTCGTACTCAGGAAGATAAGAGGACTCAGGACAAGATTGAGCAGTTGGAGGCTAGTGCAAAGGAGCAACAGGAAGCCCTGCTAGCAGCCCAGAGAGAGATCTCAGAGTTGAAGATTAGGGCTGGTGTGAAGAGGTCAAAGGACCAGAGCCGACACAAGAAGCTGACTGCAGCTGTTGCTACCAGGAATCTTCTTATCAGGAACCTCACAGAGCGTCCGGCTGATCCGGTAACTGAAGCACTTCTAAAGGAAGTTCAGGAGGATGAGTTTGGTCTTGGTGTCTGACTTTTGCTTGTTGTTATTTTCATTTCATTGTACTTTTCCTTTTTTATGTTGTATTTTGACCCCTTAGAGGGCAGGAATTATAAAAAACAAACTATGTATCATTCACTTTTTGTAATATATGTATTGGTTTGTTTTATCTAAATCCTTTCAAGCAACATCAAAAGCATCTTCCTCAGGGGTCTGGAAAAGGTCAAAACCAAGTGCCAAGCCGGATACCTTGGAGACAAATAAGCATACTGCATTGCATACTGACTTTTGTTTTGTTTTGTAGGTTTGTTTTGTTTTTGTTACTAACTCTGTTGTGATTCAGGAACTATTGCTCGACGTCGGGTGTTCCCACTCAACCGTCCACACAGATATCCTACCCGCAACAACCTTCCGAGTATACAGATGGACCAGGTACAACAGGACCTTACAGAGGTCAGGACTCAAATGGCCAATGAGAGACTGGAAATGAGGAATCAGATGACCCAGTTTATGGAGGTGATGAATGGATTGGAACAGAGCCAAGAAAGATTAAGAGCATTGGTAGAAAGGCAGACTCAGGAAGACCCCCATCTAGGGACTGGTGGAACAAGCAATAATGAGAGGGTACAGCCTCATGTCAACCCACCTGTGTATGGCCCTCATCTTCACCCAGAGATCAACATCCCTGCTAATGTACAGGGGAATGCTACTACAGGCAGGGTACTGCAAGAAGACCCCCAGGAAGATCAGTTCACTGTGATGGGAGCTGGGGATGAAGCCTATGACAGAAGGCTAGATGAAATTGCTGAAAAATTAAGGTCCTTGGAGTCTCAAAACTCCTTGGGTTTTGATGTCATGGACATGGGCTTAGTGGACGGGGTCAGGATTCCCCACAAGTTCAAACCTCCGTGCTTTGAGAAGTACAACGGGACTTCCTGTCCGCGAACCCACTTGAAATCCTTTCTGGGGAGGCTGAAGGCATATACCATGGATGAAAAGCTATGGATGTTTTATTTTGAGGATAGTTTAACGGGAGCTTCAAGGGAATGGTACTCTCACTTGACTAGAGCAACCATCAGGTGCTGGAAGGACCTGACTGAGGCCTTCATTAGACAATACCAGTACAACTTGGATATGGCTCCCAACAGGACCCTCCTGATGGGAATGTCACAATCATCCAGAGAAAGCTTTCGGGAGTACGCCCAGAGGTGGAGACAGCTTGCTGCTGCTGTCCAACCACCCATGTCGGAAAGGGAGATGGCCGACATGTTTATGAACACCCTCCAAGGGACATACATTGATAGGCTAGCTGCCTTTTCTTCCACCAGCTTCGCGGATGTAGTTATAGCTGGAGAAAGAATTGAGATCCTATTAAAGATGGGCAAAATTTCTGACAACGGTGCTAGCTCGTCCAGCAACCCAAGAAAGCCTTTTGTAGGCCCAAGAAGAACTGGTGAGACTAATGCTATCCATACCAGCAGGGGCAGACCCCAGTATGTTCATAGGTCAGTGGCAGCTGTCACCATTCCCGCTCCCATTCATCCACAACCAGCATACCAACCACAGCAACAACCCCACTACCAGCAACAAGCTCAATATCCACCTCAGAGAAATTATAACAACAACAACACCAGCAACAACAATCAGCAAAGACCGTTTCAACAGAGACCATCTCAGGCCAATAGGGTGATTGATCCGATCCCTATGCCTTATGCCACATTATTGCCACAACTCTTGAAACTCAACCTGGTTGAGCTAAGGACATTGGCACCTCCAGATCCTGCCAGTCTACCCAGAAATTATGACGCCAGCGCCAGATGTGCTTTTCACTCAAATGCACCTGGCCACAGTACAGAGAAGTGCAGAGCTTTGCACATGAAGGTGCAGGATCTAGTGGATTCCAAAGCTCTAAACTTTGCACCCCCACCAAATGTCAGTAAGAATCCTATGCCCAACCACGGTGGACCCAGAATCAATGCTATTGAGGAAGATAAGCCGTCTTACTTGATAACCTGTGTGAGGCAGATTCGGACACCCTTGGTAGAAATTAAAGCTCAACTCCTTGAATGTCAAATGTTCCCTGGATGTGAGCTAGGATGTGCTTATTGCAACATTTCAGTGAATGGGTGTGATAACTTGAGAGATGGCATAGATGGTCTCATCCAGAGTGGCCTGCTTCAAATCACAACATCAATACCTACAAATCCGGCAATCTCCTTAACAACAATTCCCGAGTCTTCTACAACTGCAACAACAATTGTTCCAAACAACTCTTCAACGGACCAAATATCAACAAACATCCCTTCTACAACTTCAGCACCCCTTCATTCAGAACCTTCTACAACAGCAACACCCATCCAGTCAACAGTGTCTCCTACAACACCAACAGCAAACAATGAAAATGTCTCAACGGTTACAATTTATTATGATCCTGCAAATGATTCTGCCTACAACTCACAAAATGCCGCTCCTGTCAGAGCACCAGTTACGATATACTATGATCCACACACTATCATGATCCCTTCTGCAGCTGCTATCAGTCCAGTCACTATCACAGTGCCTGGGCCAATTCCTTATGAAAGCAGTAACGCCATCCCTTGGCATTACGGCTCCGATCTATACTACGAAGGACAGAAAATCACTTTGGAATCATCAACTTCTTCACCACAAATAGACAATGTGGGAGGAGGCGGAGGCTTCACTCGAAGCGGACGTCTCTTTGCCCCGCAAATTCCAAGACCCATTGCTGAAGCAGAAGCTGCTGCCAAAGCAAAAGGGAAGAGCCTGGTGCAAGAAGAACAAGTTGCTAAAGAAGTTTTGAAAACCCCTTTTGATCAAGAGGTTGATGAATTCATGAGAATCATCAAGAAAAGTGATTACAAGATAGTGGACCAGCTTCACCAGACGCCTTCCAAGATCTCCATTTTATCATTGCTAATGTGCTCCGAGGCTCATCGGAACGCATTATTAAAAGTCTTGCACGCAGCTTATGTGCCAGAGGAGATTACCGTCAATCAGTTAGAGGCTGTGGTTGGAAATGTTAACGCTAGTAATGGACTAGGATTTACCAACACTGATTTGACTACGGAAGGCCGCAAACACAACAAGGCTTTGCACATTACCTTGGAATGTAAAGGTGCAGTTCTTTCCCATGTACTGGTAGACACAGGGTCATCCCTCAATGTCTTACCTAAAAAAGCCCTTGTGAAGCTGGAGTACGAAGGACTGGCATTACGTCCCAGCAACTTGGTAGTGAGAGCCTTTGACGGCTCTAAGAGATCAGTTCTGGGAGAAATTGAGTTGCCTATAATGATTGGCCCACAGACTTTCAAAACGACCTTCTTCGTGATGGACATTCAGCCGGCCTACAGCTGTTTGTTGGGTAGACCTTGGATTCATGCCGCTGGCGCAGTTACGTCTACCCTTCACCAGAAGTTAAAATTCGAGTGGGAAGGCCAAGTCGTTACTATTTGTGGAGAGGAAGATATCTTTGTTAGCCATCTGGCTACATACAAATACATTGAGATGGATGGGGAGATTCACGAAACTATGAGTCAAGGGTTTGAGGCCTTGAACATAAATGAAGCATCCGCTGTACCTGGAACCTCAATGACATCTTATCAGCAAGCCCGGAAGGTTGTTGAAGAAGGGACTGCCCAAGGCTGGGGCAAGTTGCTGCCTGTAGAGAAGAAGGAGGATAGATTTGGGTTGGGTTACAAACCAACTCAACGAGATCAAACGGAGGCTGCTAAGAAGCCCAATTTTGTCAGTGGGGGGATGCTCACCCCCGATGCCGTGAACAACTTGGAAGACGAGGATGAAAGCGACCGCAACCTGGAGAGTTGGATACGTCCAAGGATCCCGGGGAGCAGTATCTCAAACTGGTCTTCCCAGGAAATTATAAGAGTTACTCCTGCAGAGTAATTATTATTTCCTGTATTTTAAGCATGCATCAAGTCTTGCATCTTGCCCAAGATGACAAGACTCATTTTGTAATCGGGCCATCTGTAATTTTGTGCAATAAGATTAATCAATGAAATATCAGACATCTTTTGCAAATGAGTCTTTCCTTTTTTCCGCTCACTGTTTTTCCATTTTTTCTTTTTGTACAAAAATAAAATGGCAATGTTTTCAAAATGACAACTTTATTTCACTTTTCTAAACAAGATTAAAATCAATCACTAAAATGAACAAACTGAACCCTTGCAGAGAGTGCCTTCCAGACTGCACCGACAACAGCACGACTATGACTTCGTATGACTTTGACAATCCAATCAATCAAGATGATGAAGGGGTTGAAGAAGAGTACGAGCTTCCTGAAGAGCTAGCCAGGTTGTTGAGACAAGAGGAGAAAGTTATCACTCCTCATCAGGAGGAGGTCGAAACGATTAATCTTGGTACAGATGAAGATGTGAAAGAAGTTAAAATCGGGGCCTGCTTACAAGACTCAGTGAAGAAACAACTGATTGACCTGCTTCAGGAGTATGTGGATGTGTTTGCTTGGTCTTATCAGGATATGCCAGGGTTGGACACCGACATTGTTATGCACAGGCTGCCTTTAAGAGAAGATTGCCCGCCGGTTAAACAGAAACTGCGCCGTACTCGCCCAGACATGGCAATGAAAATCAAAGAAGAGGTACAAAAGCAGTGGGACGCCGGGTTCCTTGCTGTAACTAGCTATCCACCGTGGGTTGCTAATATAGTACCTGTGCCTAAGAAAGATGGCAAAGTAAGGATGTGTGTTGACTACCGGGATCTGAACAGAGCTAGCCCGAAAGATGACTTCCCTTTACCTCACATTGATGTATTGGTGGATAATACGGCTCAGTTCTCGGTATTCTCCTTCATGGACGGATTTTCGGGATACAATCAGATCAAGATGTCACCTGAAGACATGGAGAAGACAACCTTCATCACACCCTGGGGCACGTTTTGTTACAAGGTGATGCCATTCGGACTGAAGAATGCTGGCGCAACATATCAACGGGCTATGGTAACATTATTCCACGATATGATCCATAAAGAAATCGAATGTTATGTGGATGACATGATTGCCAAGTCCTTCACCGAAGAAGAGCACCTGGTAAATCTGCTGAAGCTATTCAAGCGTCTGAGGAAGTACCAACTGAAGTTAAACCCCAACAAATGCACATTCGGGGTGCGATCTGGTAAGCTGCTGGGATTTATTGTGAGTGAGAAAGGGATTGAAGTTGACCCTGATAAAGTCAAAGCTATTCAAGAAATGCCTGCACCAAAGTCAGAAAAAGAAGTTTGAGGGTTCTTAGGCCGATTGAACTACATTTCACGGTTCATATCTCACCTTACAGCAACCTGCGAACCCTTGTTCAAATTGCTAAGAAAAGAACAAACGGTCAGGTGGAACGAAGATTGCCAGAGGGCTTTTGACAAAATCAAGGAGTACTTGCAAGAACCTCCAATCCTTATGCCTCCAGTTGAAGGAAGACCTCTAATCATGTACTTGACAGTATTAGAAGAGTCAATGGGGTGTGTGTTGGGCCAGCATGACGAGTCTGGTCGAAAAGAGTATGCAATATACTACCTAAGCAAAAAGTTTACCGACTGTGAACAACGTTATTCACTGCTCGAGAAAACTTGTTGTGCTTTAGCGTGGGCTGCTCGCCGACTAAGGCAGTATATGTTGACCCACACTACCTTATTGATCTCAAAGATGGACCCAGTTAAGTACATATTTGAGAAACCAACACTTACCGGACGGGTTGCGAGATGGCAAATGATCCTCACAGAATATGACATCCAATACACATCTCAGAAAGCCATCAAGGGCAGTGTATTGTCTGAATATCTTGCTGAGCAACCTATTGATGATTACCAGCCTATGAGATTTGACTTCCCTGATGAAGACATCATGTTCATAAAAGCAAAAGACCATGAAGAGCCTGTCCATACTGAGGGGCCTGACTCGGAAGAAGAATGTACTATGATGTTTGATGGGGCTGTTAATATGAATGGTCGTGGTGTTGGTGCAGTACTCATTACACCTAAGGGAGTTCACCTGCCTTTCTCGGCAAAACTCACCTTCAACTGCACTAACAACGAAGCTGAATACGAAGCTTGCATTATGGGTCTTGAGGAAGCCATTGACCTCAGGATCAAGACTTTGACTGTATTCGGAGATTCAGCTCTGGTAGTTAACCAAACCAACGGAAAATGGTACACACACCAGGATCATCTGATACCTTACAGGGATTATACAAGGAGGTTATTGACTTTCTTCACAACAGTCAAGCTTGAGTATATCCCCCGAGACGAGAATCAGTTTGCAGATGCTCTGGCTACCATTTCATCCATGATCAAAGTTCAAGCTGCCAACTTCGTACCTCAAATTTCAGTGTCCAGACTTGACAGACCAGCATATGTGTTCACAGCAGATGTTGTCAAAGATGATAAGCCTTGGTTCCATGACATTAAGTGCTTCTTGGAAGATCAAACATACCCACCTGGGGCATCTTCCAATGATAAGAAGACTTTGAGAAGGCTTGCTGGTAGTTTCTTTCTGAACACTGATGGTTCCCTGTACAAGAGAAACTTTGATATGGTACTCCTCAGATGCGTTGATAGAACAGAAGCAGACTTGTTAATGCACGAGGTGCACGAAGGATCCTTTGGTACCCATGCAGGAGGGCATGCAATGGCTAAGAATTTGCTAAGATCAGGTTATTACTGGATCACAATGGATGCAGACTGTTGTACTTATGCCAGAAAATGTCATAAATGCCAGATTTATGCGGATAAGGTGCATGTGCCTCCCAATCCTTTGAATGTGATGTCTTCGCCTTGGCCCTTTGCTATGTGGGGCATTGACATGATTGGCAAGATTGAGCCAACTGCTTCGAATGGCCACAGATTCATCCTGGTTGCTATTGACTATTTCACCAAGTGGGTTGAAGCAGCTTCATATGCAAATGTTACAAGACAAGTGGTATCCAGATTTCTGAAGAGAGATATCATCTGTCGATACGGAGTTCCCGAGCAAATCATTACTGATAATGGTTCCAATCTGAACAACAAAATGATGGCAGAGCTGTGCCGGGACTTCAAGATCCAACACCACAATTCTTCTCCTTACCGGCCAAAAATGAACGGCGCTGTTGAGGCAGCTAATAAGAATATCAAGAAGATTGTGCAGAAGATGGTAGTCACCTACAAAGACTGGCATGAAATGCCACCGTTTGCCTTGCATGGGTACCGCACGTCAATCAAAACATCCACTGGGGCAACACCGTATCAGCTTGTGTATGGTATGGAAGCAGTCCTACCTGTTGAAGTTGAATTACCTTCCTTACGGGTATTAATGGATGTTAAGCTGAACGAAGCAGAATGGGTCCGATCCCGATACGAACAACTGAGTCTGATTGAAGAGAAAAGATTGGCTGCAATCTGTCATGGCAGTTGTATCAGAAGAGAATGAAGAGAGCCTTCGATCAGAAAGTTAGGCACCAAGAGTACCAAGTAGGGGATCTTGTGCTGAAAAGAATCCTCCCTCCGCATACAGACCACAGGGGCAAGTGGACTCCGAATTATGAAGGACCATTTGTAGTAAAGAAAGTTTTCTCAGGTGGAGCACTCATGCTCAGCACTATGGATGGTGAAGACTTCCCGTCCCCTGTGAATTCAGATGCAGTTAAAAGATACTTCGCATAAAATGACCCGCTGGACACAAAAACAGAATGTAAGTCCAGGCAAAAATAGGGCATCCCGGTGAGTCAAAAACAGAATAAAAGACTCGGGCAAAAATAAGGGAAAATAAACAAAAAAAATGTACACCCGCTGAGTTGAAAAGCCGCATTGGACAACTCAGGCAAAAATGGGTATCCCGATGGATTGAAAACCCGAAAGGGCGATCCATGCAAAATAAGGGAATAAGCGAACAACTGCATTCTGAATTCGTCTGTGTCACCTACAACTTGGTAAACCTCGAAAGGATCAAGCTTCTATCAGAATCAGCCTTCTTCAGAAAGCAAGGCGAGAAGAACGTCAAATGTCATACGAGTCATAGCAAAAGGGAAGCTCTTTGAAGCGTCGTCAACATTGCCAGCTTTTTGTTTCTCAATTTGTAACAATCTCCTCATTTTAGGAGATATGTTTCTTTGACTGTACCTTGCCAATTCAGGGCATATGAATTAGTAAAATCAGATTTTCAGTCATGTTTCGTCTTATACATTTCATTCTCGTTTGCAAAAAATGTCTGATGTTTTTAAGATATTAATCGCATAAATACAGATGCTTCTCTTCTAAAAATACGTGCTTGCAGGAAACATGTTTACTCCCGGGAATGTCTAAACTCTTATGATGGAATCCGGTAAGGAATACCCCGGGATTACTTGTACATTTCTCTGTCTTTTCAGGATTGCAGGTATTCAAAGTACAACGTGGGGCATAAAAGCTCCACCCCAGCAAGTTGGCCAATCATTATCTAATCAGTCCATCTCCCAATTAGCACCATAGGTGTTTTCTCCCCAGCTGAGTTGTCAAATATCATCCTCAGCAGGATCCACCTAGAGATCTCTAGGAAGATCTTCTAGTGATCTTTCTTCATCCCCAGCCAAGTGCTAGACAGGGAACCTTCCCCACAGAGCTTCAGCTTCTATCCAGAGGAGCAACGCATGAAGGAATCACAACAGAGTGACGAAAGCTTCTACAAACAACAGTTGGGTCTCTCATTTACTGGAATAGGTCTATCATTGACCCATATCCCCAAGCAGATACGTCTTGTCAGATCTACCAACGATCTCGTCCCCAGCTGGGACGTTCATTTCAAACAGATCGACCAGAGATCTTCACAGCAACGGGATCCGAATCCCGGATTGATATCCTTGCATAACATGGCATTCACATCATATTCACCCCACAAAGCGTAGCATTCCGTCTAATACGGAGCATTATGGCAGAAATCCAACATATTGCATAATCATAAGCCATGTTCTGAATCAGACACTTGTGAATAATAACAATCCATCAACATACCGAATGCCCCCCAGATTCCCCAGCGGAGAGCTAAAGCTAAAGCAGTTGCCTTACATTCACAAACATTAGTATATACTCTTTGTGACACCCGTCCGTGTCATACCCCCAGCGTAAAGCCAAGGCATCCTCTTTGCACTCACAGATACATATATATACAATTCCTCGACACTCGTCCGTGTCACCTTCCCCAGCACAGTAACCTAACACTTTGTATATCAGATATTTGTTTATACTATACTTTCCTCTTCTCGACACTCGTCCGTGTCATTCCCCCCAGCAAGTTAAATACTCATCTATACACCACTCATACTTATTTTACTTATACAGATACTCGTCCGTATCTTGTATACACCATTTATATCCCCGCAGATCCGACACTAGTCCATGTTCTTTGTTAACCAGTTGGTACTCGTCCGTACCAACATCTCAGAACATGCGTCAAGCGTTTGTTTCTACCCGATACTCGTCCGTATCATGGTCTTAAGGATGCTCGTCTGCATTTTTAATCCATACATTGTATCAAACACGCTTGTCTTCTTGAATATAGATACTCGTCCGTGTCTACTATTCCCCAGAAGAGTCCCCTCAGATTCAACACTCATCCGTGTTCTCTGTTAACCAGTTGATACTCGCCCCTATCATCATCTCTGAACACGTGTCAGTATTTGTTTCTACTCGATACTCCTCCGTATCGTAATCTTAGGGATGCTCGTCCGCATCTTTAATCTATACACAACGTCAAAACACTTATACCTTTATTTCTTGGATGTAAACACTCGTTCGTGTTTACTATATCCCCAGTAGGTCGCCAACAAAGCAAAATTTCTTTTCTATCTGACATTCGTCCTATGTCGTGATAAACCTTGAGAGCAGCCGTACCCTGCTAGGTGATCGTCCTTCACCTTTTGATGATCGTCCTTCATCATTCTATCTGATGGCCGTCCCCATCGTTGATCTTGTTATCTGGCGTCCGTCCTACGTCATGATAAACCTTGAGAGCAGCCGTCCCCTGCTAGGTGATCGTCCTTCACCTCTTGATGATCGTCCTTCATCATGCTCGTCCGATGGCCGTCCCCATCGTTGACCTTTTATCCGGCATTCGTCCTATGTCGCGATGTTTTCGGCAGCCGTACCCTGCCAGGTGATCGTCCTTCACCTTTGATGACCGTCCCTCATCATTATTTCATTTATTCTTTAACCCGACGGCCGTCCCCGTCGTGGTCCCTTTTCCTTTTCCTGATGATCGTCCTTCATCAGTTTAGCCCGATGGCCATCCCCATCGTTTGTTTACATTACTTTATGAACTTGATGGCCGTCCCCATCATTTTTCATTAATCACCAGAAAATCTTATAACTTTACTTGATGGCCGTCCCCATCATAATCCCTTTTACCCCCAGCATGCCGGCCGTCCCCGTCATTGCTTTATTTCCCGCACTTTTCCAGCATGTCGGCCGTCCCCGTCATTGCTCTTTCCCCAGCAGTCGTCCTCTGCTCGACGGTCGTCCTCCGTCGCCCACACTTTATAATATACTTTATTTTTCCTTTTACAATCTATATCCCTTTTCTTCTTCATTCTGTGAGTGCAAATTTTGGACTGTCTTTGGTATTCAACCACAAGTTATCTTGTTTGCCTGTTAAGTCGCTGCTTACATCCTGCACAGCTAACTCATGTTTGAATAGGGGCAGCTGTAAACACCCCAAATTTGCCCTCACCCATTCACACCATGGCTTGTGATCTCCTCATATGCATAAACTCAATCATACCATCTCATACCACATTTTTGATTCATTGCATTGGTTCAAAGTCATCTGCATCTAGGGTTTGTGATCTGAGCAATCCAAGAGCTTCTTGAGCCACTCCAAAGGTTATCAATCACTTCAAAGGGGTCCATGCATGTTAAAACATCATATTATATCCTTTCAAAGTCAAGAATGTCAAAGAATCACAAGAACTGAAAATGGCATGGAAGCAGAGCCAGGTTTGACTGCACAGATGACCTAGAATTAGGGTTTTGGTTTCAAAGGCCATAACTCCAATTTTTTGGTCATTCTTGCTTCTATTGGTCTCTATATGGTATAGGGAGTATGCATATCAATTTTCATGAAGAAATTCCATGGGGAAGTCATCTGATCAAGAGTTGACTTTTCAAGCAAGTCAGTGCAAAATCAGGGCATCTGAGGCCCCCAATGACCCAGCCAAAGGGTGTTCTTCATCATTTTGATTGTATATGATCTTTATTTGATCATAGAAGAAGTTGGAAGTTCACAAAATTGAAGAATTTCAAGTCTTTTGCAAAGTTGACTTTTTGGGAAAGTTTGACTTTTAATGAAATTGCCATTTTGGGAAACTTTTTCAACCCTTGCTTTTTGATCCAAAAATGCTTCAAATGGAAAAAACTTTGGTCATGAAAGTTGTATAATGGATCATTCCCTTTTCAAAAAGTACAAGAACATGACCTAATTCATTTTGAATCAAAAGTTATGGCTTGTCAAAGTTGGCAAAAATCACAAAATTTGAAGTTTTCTACCAAAGAGGCAAAGTTGCAAATTCACTTGTCAAGGCAAATTGAGCTATCAAATGGACTTCTAAACTTCACAACATGATCATATAACCTCTAAAACTCAGAATGGGCCAAGGAACTTTGCACTTTGATGCCTTGAAACTCAAGAAATCTCAAAGGAACCAAACTTGAACCAACTTGCAAAACTCATCATAAGTTACAAAACACTTGCTGCATTGCCTCTAAACTTTTTTCACAGCATTCCTTGATTCAAGCTGAGCCCAAGCATGCCAAAAAGCAAGTTGTACCATAGCCCATACCTCAAGTACACATCAAGTTGACATTTTGGCCAAAGACCCATACCAATCACCATAGGCCACCAACAACTTTCTGACCTATCCCCTTTTGATACATGGACCAAAGCCAGCATAACACACCATACATTGCAAGCTGAAACACACCCAAGCCCTAGTTTTCAAGTTTATGCTCCATTTGCAAAAGCTTTCGAAACTGATCACACAAGCCTCAAACACACAAACCAACTTCACAAATCAACTCAACATACTTCACTGACCAAAAACCACCCATCACCATTGCCTGAAACTCCCTGAATCAAGAATACGATTTCCACCCCACCTTGAACAGAACTTCTGCCATCTCAAAAACCAGCCATCATAAACTTTCTCCCAGCATCAGGACTTCATCAGGGGCCTAAGAGGAGTGGTTTGCACAAAGAAAGAGGGTCAGAAAGTTGCAAACTGAGAAAGCTCAAAGCTCAGGTATATCAAGAACTTTTTTTCCAGAAATGAGTTTTTAAGTTTCTAAATTGTTCCTCATGCTTTGCTGATCACTCTGATGCTTTTACTTTTTGAAATGGTTGAGAAATAAGCATTTAATCATGTTCTGAAACTTTTCTGACCTAAACATGTTTGGCTTCGATTCGCATGATTAATGAATGAAAAATGATTTTTGTTTAGGGGTTTTGATTTAGTTTCGAATGGGAATGATTTCTGGGTGGTTAGTTTTCATTTTCATGGAGTTTTGAAGATTTTAGCAACTTTCAGGTGAGGGTCCTACCGGGGAAGACGACCGGAAGTCTTCTCCGGCCACCTGAAAGTGATTAGGGCTAATCCCTGTAATTAATGCAAGTTTGAATTTGGTGCGTTGGATGGGCTGACTTAGTCAACTCCCGCGCGTGCTCAATGGCCAGGATGCCCTCATTAAACCCTAATCCACGTCATTATCCATTTAATTAAGTTTTATAAATTAATCTGGCCAGTTTGAATATCAGCCCTTAGATCTGGCGTCAGTCAACGCGCGCGTTCCCAGTTTAAACCTCAGCCTTAGGATCAGCATACTTCCATTAAATTCAGTTTTATTTTCTTTTTATTTCATTTGTTTTCTTCATTTAATTTAAAATAGCAAAACACTTTTAAAAATTCTGAAAATTTTTATACAACCTTTTATTAATTTTCAGAAACCAAAAACATTTTTATTTTTATTTTTTGCATAAAAAAATATTTTTAAATCATTTAAAAGTATATTTTTAATTAATTAATGAGAATTAATTAATTAAAAATACTTTTAGGTATTTAAAAATCACCAAAAAATTCATGAAACCTTTAAAATCATTTAGAAACATTGTCCAACCCTCAAACCAAATTTCTTTTTTGATCTTGATGTCTTTTGACAATTTTTCATGGAATTAATTTCATTTCAAAGCATTATTTTGATCCAATGTTCAAAAATTCATTTCTGCCTAGTCTTTGAGAGTTGGACTTTGATTCTTTTTGCATTGCATCTTGCATATCATGTAGTTTATAGGATTAAATTGGCATGATTTGATCTTGCATTTTCAATTTGTTTGATATTTTTCTTGTCAAGGTACCTTAAAACCCTAGAAATCTTAGGAAATTCATAACTTTCACTAGGTTAAGAATTGGATCCCCTCCTTTGGGCAGTGAGCTTGTGTAGGGTTAGGGTTCCTTTGAATGCATTTTCAATTTTTTATCTTGATGTTTGCTTCTGGTTTTGGTTTTTGTTTGGTGCATTGATCATAAACCCTAATTTGGACTTCCTTTTGCATTCATCTTGCATTTGCTTGCATACCTTGACTTGCCATAGCATTTTGTGCATCCATTTGATTCATTAGACATCTTAAGACATATAGGAAGCATGTTTGATCATTGCATATTTCATTTATCATGTTGTAGGTCATTTGCATTTCATAACTTTTCATGTATGCTTATGATTCTAAGCATGCTTCTCTTGCACTCATATGTTCATATGATCATCCCCATGCTTTGTTTCATGTTTGCATCATCTCATAGCATCATTACCATCATACACATGCTTCTGGTTTTGGTTTGCATCATGCCATTTCATCTCATTTTGCATTGCATTGCATTTCTTTCACTAACTTTTCAGGTGGTAAGCAACTTTGAGAAGTGAATTTGCCTTCACTTATCACAATTTCTTTTCATCTCCCTTATGCATCATTGCTGCATTTTGTGTTGTGTTTGAGATTGAGCTTGCTCTTTCTTTTTCTCCTTACTTTCTTTCCTCAAGTGACTTGTCTTCTTAAATGAAGCAAGTTACTTTGCTTCTCTTTGCTCCTTTCATCTGCTTTTTGGAGGTTTCTCTGAAGATCTTTCTTGTAAACCTCACAAACTTTAGGAACAACCAAGAATGACAATAATTAGGGTTTTGATTAGTCCCCCACTTAGTTTTACCTTTGTGTCTCATTGAGTCTTCTCTCCTCATCTCATAATCAGGGACTAAACCCTAAAGGCTTTAAGACTTTGTGATTAAGCTTATGCCTGCATCCTTCTATTAGGATGGAGTGTATAACTTTAATCCTAAGTGTTAAACCCTTAATGTGTTTAAATCCTTTAATCAATTCACTTAATGATCATCAAGACATCAAGCTTGTAACTTGGGCCTTGCATTAGGGTTCTAATTCTTCCTTAACTAGTTAAGAAGGACTAACCCTAGTGTTAATGGACAAGTCCCCCTCAAGTTGTCTTACAAACCCTAAAAATCACTTCATCATCTCACCATTAATTAAAATCCACTTAATAAAGGTTTTGTTTTGTCATGAGTTTAATCCCTAATCATGGATTAAGTTGAGGAGCTTTCCTCAGCTTAAACATTCTCATCTATTATCCTTCTATTAGGATGGTGTAATGAGTCTGTTTAATCCCTGATTATGGCTTAATCTCATTACTCAACACTAAACAAAAACCACAAAAACATCTAATAAATCACAAGTAGATTAATGATCTTAATCCTACACCATGGTAATTAAGTGTGAGAAGCTGACTTCACACTTAAGGCATTCTCATTACCCCTAATCAGAGGGAAGATGTGATGAGTTTACTAAATCCATTGGTTTAGGCTTAAGCTCATTAACTTATGACAAACTTTCAAAAGCAATAAAAGACTGAAAACACAAAAACAAACAATAATCGTCTCCTCCGGGATTCTTTTCTCATCATCTTCACTCACAAACGAGAACTTGCTTCTTCCGTCTAATGCAAGACAGTTTGCACCTGAGCCAGACAGGTCATACACTTGAGCATAGACAAGTAAGCAGTTCACAAGTCAATTCATCTTTCAGTCTCTTTGGGTTGAACTACGATGTTCTGACTTCCTCATTGCACGAGAGGATACGTAGGCATAACTTAACAGTTATCGAACAAAAGTCTCTGTATATTCCCCCTCTTTCCAGCATTATTCTTTTAGCCTCATGATCTTGAGCATCTTATTCTTGTTCTTACACTGACACTGTACATTTACACACTTCACTTCTTTTACACTAACACTTGCATTCTTTCCAGCTTTTACACACAAATTGCACTGACACTACCCCTTTAAAACACAAATCTTTTAAGCGTGGATCCCGTCGAGTACGAAGGACAATCTGGGTGCTAATACCTTCCCAGGTTGTAACCAACCCCCTTTCTCAGTCTCTCTGGTTCGCAACCGTCTTATCCGCATCTTTCTAGGTCTATGCAGCATTACCTTTCCTTCGGGATAAAAATGCCTAGCTGGCGACTCTTTCTTTTCCTGTGAGTTCACTCCTGTGTGTCCTCACACCCTCCTCTCGCCGACCGTTCGCGTCCGTACCCCATTTGAGCCCAGTCTCATCTTTTGGGAGAGACAGGAGGCCTCAGCTGAATTCCGGAAAAAACAAGCATCCCTCATAAGTTCCCGGCTTCAAGCAATGAAGTCGAGAAACCATAGTACATTCATCCCGAAGGGTACAATACTACCGTCATACGACCAGTTGCTTTAACCAGGTTCCTACGAGAGAACAAGGTCATCCTATGCGATTTCCTAGTGGGCCCTCGGGTGCGAATGGGTTTGCCACAAAATGTGGTCTGCCACTGTCACCACTGGAGAGGGTTGTTTCCACTAAGGTCCTCGATGATCGGTTCCCAGTGTTATCAGCTCAGGTGGGAATATTCTATGGTCTGCCTAGGCAGTATAGAACATATCCCAAGAGAGCCTGATCTGGGTGTGGGACTCGTGAAAACTACACGTGCTCAAGACCACGCAAGCCACACGACTGCCCACTCTAAATCCTATGTGTATACTCAAGCCGGGTATTTGGCTTATCTGACAATAATCCCATCCCGCCAAGGAAAACCAGAACAACCAGTACAGTATATGCCAGTATATGTGACAGTAAAGTAAAGTGCAGAAAGCTGTAAAGGAAAGCGATAAATTGTAAATAAAACAGTAAAGCTAAAGCATAATAGCGAATGAATAAGCACCCAACGAAAACATAAACAGACAAGCGCTAGGGTTGACTCTCAAAGGGGAAATTAGAATTTCTAAAGTCCCCAGCAGAGTCGCCAGCTGTCGCTCCCGGGATTTTCATCCTAGTACAAACGCGAAAGTGGCGCGGAAAGGTTAGAGTCGCCAGCCAGACATTTTTATCCCGAATGAATGGGAAAGGTAATGTTGCACAAACCTAAGGAAGAAGGAAAAGGACGAGGCCTTGCGAACCAAAGATCTGGATACGGGAGTTGGTTACGAATTGAGAAGGTATTAGCACCCCAATCCGTCCGCCGTACTCGACGGGATCCACGCTTATAAGTCTGTTTTCAAAGGGCGAGAAATAATATGTTGTTTAACTGAAAGAATAGCTATCTGGAATGAAATGGAAATGAGAAAAGAAATGAAATTGGAAAATGGGAATAAAATGGGAAAATGTAGGGAGAAAGAAAGATTGTGCTCGAATGGGCCCTACCCCACTGCCTACGTACCTCATCGGGATAAATGAGGATCAGAGACGCCGTAGTTCGTCTAACTAAGGCTTACACTCGTTTGTGGTTTTTAGGATGACGTTGCCATAGTTCTAGCTCAGGTGTTACCGACTCTGACTCGAGGGTGTTTACCGTATCGCTGTTTGAACTGTCGAGACACGTCATGCTCGTCCGCAAAGAGTATGAGAAGACGTGACTTCTTGGTTTGTTGTTTTTTATAAGAAATGTTTTGAATTTGTGTTTATTGAATGTACAACACTAAAGACTATGACACAGGAGCGAATACTTTCCAAGATCTCCCCCAATGGAACGTTTGTAAAGCATCCTAGAAGAGTGAAGGAGACCTCCACTAGTCATTTCCCGTATAGCTTAAGGCTCGTGGCGCATTGCACATATTTTCCTTTATTGAGTGTTTTTGATTTTCTTGCAAGATGAGAAGAGAGACTCAAATTGTAAAAGGAAAAATGCTAAGGGAAAGTAGACTTACCCTACATTAGTTGAATTTAATGGTGACCTATGGTTAGTGAGGTTTGAAATTAAATCTACCTAAGAGATAATAAACTACAAATGCGAGTAAAAGAGAAATTAATAGTGAACAATATGGTCCTCCTAAGTCATGGTGGGTAAAAACGTGTATGAAATGTAAGTGGGATGAAACGATGGATCGGGTGGGTTGGTTGCGTGGTGCTGAGACGCACGACTTATGGTGTGAAACATACAAGGCTTGCTTTTGGTTGAATGGAGTGGAACGATGGTAATCGAGGAACCCTAAAGTCACATGCAATCTTTATTTATTTATTTGGAAATTTACTCGACGTTGAATCGAGCCTTTTATTTATTTTTTTGAGATTTTGGTTTTCTAACGATTTGTTTTATCTTTTCTATCCTAATTATGGAGATTATAAAAGCATACAAGTTCTAAGCTATTACATCACAAAGTACAAATCACAAGAGTATAATCGAGGCATAAAATAATATCCAAGTCCATAAGCCAAACCTTGAAAAATACCTTGCACAAAAAACAAATAGTTAGTGAATGATATGAACCATGAATATGCATAATATGATGGAAATGAATTAAAATGACAAAAAATATCAAAAGTCATGGAAAAATTATGAAATTAATTCCCTAGGGTCTCTAACCTGATTATAATATTGTGTTAAAAAATCTCTTAAAAATTTTAATTCTAACTATGGTAAATGGTCACCTAATTCTATGTAAGATTTAATCACAAATTTGCACAAATTACACTACCACAATAGTAGAAAAAATGCCTTAAAAAATACACAAAAAATATTCTAGGTACTTTAATTTGTCCTTTAATCACAGCAAAAAGAATGGGCAAAAAATGTTACAGGAAGTGATAGAAATAAATTGTACATATTTATGCATTCATGTGAAAACTCAATATAACATCAATTAAATTAAAAATCGAATTAAAATTAAAAAATGATTATATCCAGAAGATAAAAATTGGGAAAATTTCTAAATTGGCTTAGTATTATAATATAATTTTTATGGAATTTTCTTATGCCCTTTACTATTTTTTCTAGAATTAAATTGAAAGCTATATGAAATAGAAATTAAAAAGAAAAGAAAATAGAAAGGAGGTGAGAATAGAAATGTTTCTAAGTTAAATAATAACATGGGCCTATTTAGGAGGGTGCAGAAAGAAACTCTTTAGGCCCATTTGCGCTGAGTTTGGTTGGGGGGTAAAAATAGAAATAATTATCAGTTAATAAACATATGGGCTTGGATTATAGAGGTGCAGGAAGCAAACGCAAGGCCCATCAGTATTTGAGCCTGAATCTATTTCTTTAGACACTTAACTTGAGATTAAAGTGGATTAATGATTTTTAACTGGTTTTTATAGCAGATTAATTTATTTTAATAATCTTGATTTTTCTCATTTTGAATCATAATAATCCTAATCTTCTCATTGATTAACATTGATTTACTAATTAAAATAAAAATTCATAAGAAGCCCAAAAGGGGATGAAACAAAAAGAATGAAACCCTAATTTCTTCCTGCCTTCACCGCCACCCTTTCTTCTTCTTTTCTAAATTTTCTTCAAACTAAAACCCTAGTTTCTCCACTCCGCCGCCACCCCCTCTTCTTCCTCACATTCGCAACCTCATCTTCTCAAACCCCAACACTTCATCATCTTCCCGAATCCTCTTCACCTCTTCTTCGCCGCCACAGTCAACCTTCCCTCTCCTTCAATGTCTTCACCTTCAACAAAATAACCTAATAAAACTCCGGAGGCGCGATCTTCCCCCCACAAACTCCTTCTTATCTCATCCTCTCTTCGAATCCCTAAAACACCATAACCTAACCTCATGCTAAACCTAATAGATCAAAACGCCTTGTAACTTCAAAGAACTTGAAATGAAATATAGCAAAATTCGCACCTTCCATTGATTCGGATGAGAATCCCGACGAGTTTTGTTGAACTTGTTGTCGCGACGGGGATGACGGCGTTGATATGCGCTTCAGGTGAGAAGTTTCGACTCACATCTCTTTTGTATTTTTGACTGCTTCTTTGAACTTGTTCAAATCTGCTTCTAGGTTGTTGTTTGACCACGGGTTCTATTGGCTTTAATCTGGAAGAATCGTTGTTGCTGGTAAACGATGGAGATGAAGGTCGTCGTGATTGAACCTTGATCAAGCTTGCTGAAGCTTTGTGGGTTGCGGATATGGAGAATGAACATCTTCGTCACGGTGAAAAACTGGTAATGGCAACTGAAGGTACGGTTGTGGTAGGCTTCAAATGCGACTCATCTCAAGAACTCCCATTCCTTCTGTGAATTTGATTCTGCGCTGTAGATGTAATTTGTTCCTGAATTTGCAGATTTTGTTTTGAACGAGCTTTCTTTGATGCGTGCTTTCGGACCGAAAATGATGATGAGGATAGAAGAGGTATTGGCGGATGCTTCTGATGGTGATGAGTGTTTTGCCGACAAGACAAGAACGGTATAAGGAGAGTGGCGGCGACGATGACGAATGAAGCGAGGTTCAGGTATGCGTTATGACTTCACCTATCGTTCTTCTTCCATTTATATTTGTGTGATGTTCGTCAGTCTATACTTCTTCTTTGATTCTGAAATGTTGCTTGAATACTTGTGTTCTTGCTTCAACTCTTTGAGCGAATTGAACTTGTTTCTTGCTGAACTGTTGGATCACATCCGTGAATTCTGTATTGATTGGTGAATATTGATTTTTGCAGGTGTTATAATGAGGATGATGAATGATGAGAACAAATTGAAGGTGTTCTTGAAGTTGTTAAGAAGTAAAGATGAAGATGAAGACTGATCAAGCAAGAGTCATAAGAGTGGTGAAGGAAAAGTCAGAAGAATGGTAAAAAAAAATGATGAAGTGAAGTGAATGAGAAGAAGAAGAAAAATCCGTGAAGGGATTCGGGGGGAGGTGAAGAAGAATAGGTGTTAGTTTTATGGACGGTTCTGGAAATTTATTTCCAAAGTTAGTTAAAAATCGGTTAAGATTTGCTAAGAATCAGTTAGAAAATTGCAACTGAAATTTTGTAACTGTTTTGTATTGATTTCTTTCTGAATTTTCTGGTGTATAGGTTCCTTTTTTCTTCTTGTAACTGAACTATGATTAGTGATTATCATTATAATAAAACAATGCTCAGTAGCTCCGAATTCCTTTTCATTTCTGGTTGTATTATTTTTATTATGGGCCATCTCCTCCCAACTATTATCATGAATTGGCAAAAGAAATAAACCTTTAAACAAATGGTAACATTTGGCCCAAACTTTGAATCTAACTCAATAAATTTGGCAAAAGAAATAGATATGAACATTCAGGCTCAGATTGGACGTGAAAAGGAAAAGGAATTTGGATATGGCATTAATTGGGTTTAAAAATGGTTTAGAATATAAATGATAATAAAAACAAAATGAACATTGGTTAGAAAAGTATTGAAGTTAATTAGGGAACAATTAGGGGACAGTTTGGATATTAGTTTGAGATTATGAATAGAGATTAGTTTTAATGGTTTGAAAATGTGACATGACACAAGTATGGACATCGGGCTTGCAACTTGGGCCTAAAAGTATTATTTTAAAAAGACTCTTAATTAACACGGACCCCCTCCATGCTCTCCCACTCATATGTTTTCGCAAAAGGATGAAAATATCCCATAGGGCACATGAGTTTGATTTTTGAAATTGATTAATGCTGAATTGATCATGAACTGAATCCGCAAATCGCACGGAAACCAAATGACAACGAACATGAATTGAGAACCATGAATCTAACGTGCTACTGAATAGTCTTTTGCAAATGAAATCCCCAAAGATCACTTTGTTAGTGAAATAAACCCCAATAAGGAAACAGGAGCATAAGAAGATGTTGTTAGCCACATAACCAAATCCTTGAGGTTATTTTATGACTACGGATATGGTATGAAACCTTAATCGAGAAGGCATTGATCCCACTTCTTAGTAGCTCTCCGCCAACAAGTGATTTGTTAATCATGACCTATTGGAATAGGCGGATAGACATGAACTGAAAACCGACTAAATAATTATAAGTAGGAGGGCAAATTTTGGGGTGTTATAGTGGGGTCCTCATGTGTGAGTGATATGTGGTGAGGGAAGTGGAATTGGTGTGTGGTCTTACGGAAGAATTCGTTGATGTGCGTACTGCATCATGGTGGGACCTGTTGATATTTTCATTTTGCAGCTGTTGTTGTACCAAAATAAATAACACAGCTGGCGAGTTCTTGTACGATGGAGAATGGCCAGACTGTATTGGAAATTGTTAACAGATTTTTTATATACTTTTTGTACAAAGACATGTCAAAGGTTAATGAAAATAAGAAAAAGGTATGGAATAAAAAAAAGAAAGTAATACTAATCATAATGGTAATAACAATAATACTAAAGATAATAATAATAAATAATAATAATAATAGAATGGATTAATAAGTATAATAATAATAAGGATAATAGGGATAGAAATTGAACATGAAAATAAAAGTATAATAATAAGAGTAATAACTTTAAAAGAGTAAAAATGAGAATAATAACATTTGCTTACTTTTTTTTAATGACATGGGATTGAATTTGGAATATGGCCTAATAAATAAATAGAAAATGGTCCAAAAATTGATTTAAAATCATAATAATAATAATAAACATGATAAAAATAACAATAGAAATATTAATAACATAAAAAATGATAATGAAATTTGGATAGTAAAAAGAGATATAAATGAAAAGAATTTTTTTTTTAAAAAAAAAAAGGCAAATTGGTTCTTTTTATTTAGAATTTTGGTCTAAACGAAACGAATGCGTTTTTTTTATTGTTTTTTTTCGAATATCAGACAGAAAATAAAACGGGACCCCCTCTTTTATTTTTTTCAAATAATGATCAAACAGTAAAAATAACATATTAAATATTTTGGATTCTTTTGAAGAAATGATTATACAGTAAAATAAAAATGGTGTGGGTGTCGCTCCCGATAGATGGGACCGGCCCAGATAAAGGTACAGACGCGAACTGTCGGCGAAAGGGACAATGAGAACACACAGCCGTGAACTCACTGGAGATGAATAGAGTCGCCAGCTAGGCATTTTTATCCCGGAGGAAAGGCAATGCTGCATAGACCTAGAAAAGATATGGACAAGACGGTCGCGAACCAGAGAGACTGAGAAAGGGCGTTGGTTACAACCTGGGAAGGTATTAGCACCCAGATTGTCCGTCGTACTCGACGGGATCCACGCTTAAAAGGTTTGTGCTTTAAAGGGGTAGTGTCAGTGCAATTTGTGTATAAAAGAGCTGGAAAAGGATGTACAGGTGTCAGTGTAAAAGAAGTGTGAAGTGTGATATGAAGTATGAAAGTGTCAGTGTGAGAACAAGAATGAAATGCTCATGATAATGAGGCTAAAGAATGAAGCTGGAAAGAGGGGGAATATACAGAGACTTTTGTTCGATAACTGTTAAGTTATGCCTACGTATCCTCTCGTGCAATGAGGAAGTTAGAACACCGTAGTTCGACCCAAAGAGACTGAAAGATGAATTGACTTGATGAACTGCTTGCTTGTCTATGCTCAAGTGTATGACCTGTCTGGCTCAGGTGCAAACTGTCTTGCATTAGACGGAAGAAGCAAGTTCTCGTTCGTGAGTGAATGAGATGAGAAAAGAATCCCGAAGGAGACAATTATTGTTTGTTTTTGAGTTTTCAGTCTTTTATTGTTTTTGGATTTTGTCATAAGTTAATGAGCTTAAGTCTAAACCAATGGATTTAGTAAACTCATCACATCTTCCCTCTGATTAGGGGTAATGAGAGTACCTTAAGTGTGAAGTCAGCTTCTCACACTTAAACACCATGGTGTAGGATTAAGATCATTAACCTACTTGTGATTATTTAGATGTTTTTGTTGTTTTTGTTTAGTGTTAAGTAATGAGGTTAATACATAATCAAAGATTAAACAGACTCATTACACCATCCTAATAGAAGGATAATAGATGAGAATGTTTAAGCTGAGGAAAGCTCCTCAACTTAATCCATGATTAGGGATTAAACTCATGACCAAACAAGCCTTTATTAGGTGGATTTTATTAAATGGTGAAATGAAGAAGTGATTTTATGATTTGCAAGACTACTTAAGGGGGACTTGTCCATTAACACTAGGGTTAGTCCTTCTTAACCAATTAAGGAAGAATTAGAACCCTAATGCAAGGCCCAAGTTACAAGTGTGATGTCTTGATACTTATTAAGTGAATTGATTAAGGGATTTAAACACATTAAGGGTTTAACACTTAGGATTAAAGTTATACACTCCATCCTAAGAGAAGGATGCAGGCATAAGCTTAATCACAAAGCCTTAAAGCCTTTAGGGTTTAGTCCCTGATTATGAGGTGAGAAGAGAAGACTCAAAGAGACACAAAGGTAAAACTAAGAGGGGAAACTAATCAAAACCCTAATCATTGTCATGCTTGGTTGTTCCTAAGGTTTGTGAGGTTTTCAAGAGAAGTCTTCAATGGAACCACCAGGAAGCAGATGAAAGGATCAGGAGAAGCAAAGTAACTTGCTTCATTCAAGAAGTCAAGTCACTTGAAGAAAGAGAGTGGGAAGAGGAAGAATGAGCAAGCTCAAACTCAAACACATATAAAAATGCAGCATGGATGCAAGAGAGAGATGAGAAGAAAGTATGAGAAGTGAAGGCAAATCCACTTCCCAGAATCACTTACCACCTGAAAGGTTAGAAAGGAAATGCAATGCAATGCAAAATGGGATGAGATGACATGATGAGAAACAAAACCAGAAGCATATACATGATGCTAATGATGCTATGAGATGCTACAAACATGAGGCAGCACATGGAAATGATCATACAAGTTCATGAATGCAAATGAAGCAAGTTAGGGACCATGAACACACATGAAAAGTTATGAAGTGCACATGACATACAACATGGAAAATACATGATGCAATGATCAAACATGCTTTCAATATGTCTTATGATGTCAAATGAATCAAATGGATGCTTGAAATGTCATGGCAAGTCTTGTGATGCAAGAGAATGCAAGATGGATGCATATGGAAGCCCAAATTAGGGTTTATGAATAATACATCAAACAAAAAATCAAAATCAGAAGCAAACCCTAAGATAAAAAATTGAAAATGCCACTCAAAGGACCCCTAATCCTATACTAACCCAATGTCCAAAGGAGAGGTTTCAACTCTTAACCAAATTCAAGATATGATTTTCCTAAGTTTTCTAGGGTTTTAGGGTTCCTTAACAAGAAAATTACCAAACAAAATGAAAATGAAAGATCAAATCATGGCCATTTAATCTCACAAACTACATGCTAAACACAATGCAATGCAAAAAGAATCAATGTCCAACTCCTCATGGATAGGCAAAAATGATTTTTGGAACTTTGGATCAAATTAATGCATAAAAATGATTTTAAATCAATGAAAAATTCTCAATATGTATCAAGATCAAAAAATAAATTTGGTTTGAAGGTTGGACAATGTTTCTAAATGTCTTAGAACATTTCATGAATTTTTTGGGGATTTTTAAATACCTAAAAGTATTTTTAATAAATTAATTCTCATTAATCAATTAAAAATAAACTTTTAAATATTTAAAAATACTTTTTTAATGCTAAAAATGAAAATAAAAATATTTTTGTGTTTTAAAAATTAATGAAACTCTTGACAAAAAGTTTCATAATTTTAAAACAATTTTGCTATTTTAAATAAATTATGTAAAACAAATGAATCAAATGGAAAATAAAATGAATTTTAAACTGAAAAAGTAAAAGTATGCAGATCCAACGTGTGAGATTTAAACTGGCAAGGGCGGGAGCTGACCACGCGCGCAAATGAACGGACCACATTCAAACTGGCTAATTAATGATTAAAACCCTAATCTCACCGTTAAACACCCTCAGGTGACCGGAACAGTGTTCCGGTCATCTTCCCCGTTCACCCCAAAAATCAATCTCTCTCTCTAGGCCATTTCAAGAGCCCTAACTCTCCAGAAATCATCTACTAACTATCCTAAACACGAATCCAGCATCAAATCATGCTTAAACTCAAACACAAACAAGAATCGAAACAAAGAAATTTCTAGGTCAAACTTTCAGAACACCATAACATACTCATTTGTTGCTCATTTTCGAAAGTAAATAGATCCCAATGATCAGTGCAACATACAAAACAAGATTTTAACAAGAAAATGGAGTTCTGGAAAAAAAAGTTCATGGAGTCACCTGAGATTGAGCTTTTGATTCAGGAGCTTTCTGGATGGTTCTTTGGCTCAAACAGGTCCCAATGATCTCCCTTTGAAGCTTTGGACACTTGGTTGGAGTTTAAACAGCCTCTTGAGTGAGTTTGCAGAAGCTCAGGCCAAGGGAGTGTGAAAATCGTATTTTGGTTCCAAGGTGTTTCAAGCCAGGATGAAGGGTGGTTTCTGGTCAGTGAAGTGAGCAGAGATGATTTGTGAAGTTTGTCTTTGTGTTTGAGGTTTGTGGAGAGAGATTCGAAGGAAAATGCAAGTTGGAGTGAGTTTGTGTATGCTGACTTGTGGTGAGCTTCATCCTTGCTTGTTGTGTGTAATGGTTAGCATTTGGCTTGCATAAAATAATCTCATTGGTCAGATGATGTGACCTGGCCTGCTGTGATAGGTAGGTTCACTTTTGCAAAATGTCAACTTTGGTGTAAGGAAGGCATGGGCTGAGTTCTAGCTTGGTACAAGAGTGTGGGCTGGCGCAGCATGGTGATGGGAGAGGCTAGGGCTGGTTCAATGGCCAATGCAGCAAGTGGGTGAAGTGTGATGAGTGGTTTTGCAACTTGATCACTTTTGGTTCTTATGGAACTATCTTGCTACACAAGCCATGAAACATGAGAAATTTTGGTTCAAATCTGATTTTTAGAAGTTGTGTGATCATGTTGAGTGCATTAGAAGCCCATATGATGACTGAATTGGCCTTGAAGGGAGAATTTGCAACTTTGCCTTTTGGTGCATGACTTGAAACTTAGTGATTTTGGCCAACTTTAACACACCATAACTTTTGATCCAAGATGAATTAGGTCATGTTCTTGTACTTTTTGAAAAGGGAATGATCCATTCTACAACTTTCATGACCAAAGTTTTTCCATTTGAAGCATTTTTGGATCAAAAAGTAAGGTTTGAAAAGTGGCATAAAATGACATATCCTTCAAAAGTCAACCATGCCCTAAAAAGTCAACTTTGCAAAAACTTGTAATTTTTGAATTTGGTGAACTTCAACCTTCTTCTATGATCAAATAAAGATCAAATACACTCAAAATGATGAAGATCACCCCTTGGTTGGGTCATTGGGGGCCTCAGATGCCCTGATTTTGCACTGACTTGTCTGAAAAGTCAACCCTTGATCAGATGACTTCCCCATGGAATTTCTTCATGAAAATTGATATGCATACTCCCTATACCATATAGAGACCAATAGGAACAAGAATGACCAAAAAATTTGGAGTTATGGCCTCTGAAACCAAAACCCTAATTTTAGGTCATTTGTGCAGTCAAGCCTGGCTCTGCTTCCATACCAATCCCAGTTCTTGTGATTCTTTGGCATTCTTGGCTTTGAGAGGATGTAATATGACACTTGAACACACATGGACCCCTTTGAAGTGATTGATGACCCTTGGAGTGGCTCAAGAGGCTCTTGGATTGTTCAGATCACAAACCCTAGATGCAGATGACTTTGAATCTATGCAGTGAATCAAAACTGTGATATGAGATGCTATGATTGAGTTTATGCATATGAAATGATCACAAGCCATGGTGTGAATGAGTGAGGGCAAATTTGGGGTGTTTACAGCTGCCCCTATTCAAACATGAGTTAACTGTGCAGGTTGTAAGCGACGGCTTATCAGGCAAACAAGATAACTTGTGGTTGAATACCAAAGACAGTCCAAAATTTGCACTCACAGAATGAAGAAGAAAAGGGATATAGATTGTAAAGGAAAATAAAGTATATTGTAAAGTGTGGGCGACGGAGGACAACCGTCGAGCAGAGGACGACTGCTGGGTAACGAGCAATGACGGGGACGACCGACATGCTGGGAAGAGTGCGGGAAATAAAGCAATGACGGGGACGGCCGACATGCTGGGGATAAAAGAATTATGATGGGGACGGCCATCAAGATAAAGCTGTAAAATTCTCTGGGGATTAATGAAACATGACGGGGACGGCCATCAAGTTCATAAAGCAAAGTAACCAGCGATGGGGACGGCCATCGGGTTAAAAAGAAAAGGGACCACGACGGGGTCGGCCATCGGGTTAAAGAATAAATGAAATAAACAGATGATGAGGTACGGTCATCAAAGGTGAAGGACGATCACCTAGCAGGGGACGGCTGCTCTGTTGGGGATAAGATGAGGGACGGTCATCTAAGGTGGAGGACGACCACCTGGCAGGGTACGGCTGCCGAAAATATCGCGACATAGGACGAATGCCGGATAAAAGATCAACGATGGGGACGGCCATCGGATGAGCATGATGGAGGACGACAATCAAGAGGTGGAGGACGACCACCTAGCAGGGGACGGCTGCTCTCAAGGTTTACCATGACATGGGACAAATGCCAGATAACCAAAATCAGCAATGGGGACGGCCATTGGATAAAATGATGAAGGACGATCATCAAAGGGGTGGAGGACGACCACCTAGCAGGGGACGGCTGCTAAATATCAACGATGGGGACGGCCATCGGATGAGCATGATGGAGGACGACCATCAAGAGGTGGAGGACGACCACCTAGCAGGGGACGGCTGCTCTCAGGGTTTATCGTGACACAGGACGAGTGTCAGATAAAAAGAAAATTTGCTTTGCTGGCAATCTACTGGGGAATAGTAAACACGGACGAGTGTTTACATCCAAGAAATAAAGGATATAAGTGTTTGGTATTTGTGTATAGATTAAAGATGCGGACGAGCATCCTTAAGACTATGATTCGGACGGGTATCGGATAGAAACAAATACTGACGCGTGTTCAAAGATGATGATACGGACGAGTATCAACTGGTTAACAGAGAACACGGACGAGTGTTGAATCTGAAGGGACTCTTCTGGGGAATGGTAGACACAGACGAGTGTCTATATTTAAAAAGACATGAGTGTTGGACGCAGTGTATGGATTAAAGATGCGGACGAGCATCCTTAAGACTATGATACGGACGAGGATCAGGTAGAAACAAACGCTTGACGCATGTTCTGAGATGATGGTACAGACGAGTACCAACGAGTTAACAAAGAACAAGGACTAGTGTCGAATCTGTGGGGATATGAATGGTATATACAAGATACGGACGAGTATCTGTATGAGTGTAACATGAGTAGTGAGTATGAGTATTGTACCGATGAGTGTTTATCTGCTGGTGAGAGTGACGCGGACGAGTGTCAAGAGAGAAAAGTATAATAATAACAACAAGTATATGGGTTGTAAAAGTGTAGATGACTGTGCTGGGGATATGACACGGACGGGTGCCAAAGGATTGTGTATGTAAGTATATGTGAGTGCAAAGAGGATGTCTTCGGCTTTCTGCTGGGGTATGACACGGACGGGTGTCAGGACGTATCTATAATACGGGTGGTGCTGTTTGCAAGGAGTGTTCAGGTGACTTTACTGGGGAAAGATGGCACGGACGGGTGTCAAAATGAGTATATACTGGTGTTTGTGGATTGTGAGGCAGCTGCTTTTGCTGGGGACTCTGGTGGGGATTTTTCTGTACGTTGATGCACTGTCACTATTCACAAGTGTTGGTTTAAAACATGGCTTATGATTATGCTATGTGTTGGATTTTTGCCGTAATGCTCCGTGTTAAAACGGAATGCTACGCTTTGTGGGTGAACATGATGCGAATGCTATGATTATGCAAAGGGGTACCAAACCGGGACCCGGATCCCGTTACTACGAAGATCTTCGGCCAATCCGCTTGAAGTGGACATCCCAGCTGGGGATGAGATCATTGGTAGATCTGATGAGATGTATCTGCTTGGGGATTCGGGTCACCGAGAGACCTATTCCAATAAATGAGAGACCCAGCTGGGGTTTGTAGAAGCTTTCTTCACTTTGTTGTGATTCTTCATGCGTTGCTCTTCTGGATAGAGGCTGGGACCCTGTGGGGAGATAGCTCCCTGACTTTTGTACTCGGCTGAGGGCGAGATGGCAACTCGACTGGGGAGAAAGAGAGGGATCACTGAAAGGCCTCCCTAGAAATTCTGTTGCGGTAGCTTCTTGACTCAGCCGGGGATATGGGCACCTTCTGTGATGCCTGGCAACTCTGGTGGGGACAAGTAATACGTGACAACTCAGCTGGGGAGAAAACATTTTGGGTGCTAAGACTGAGTGAGTGCTGATCTGCCAGCTCGCTGGGATGAAGCTTGCATGCGCCAAGTTGCGCTCTGGATACCTGCAACCCTGCAAAAGATAGAGAAACGCACAAGATAATCCCGAGGTATCCCTTATTGGATTCCGTCATAGGAGTTAGGCACTTCTGAGAGCAAGTACATTTCCTGCAAGCATGTGGCTTCATTTAAAGATAAACATCTGTATTTTATGCAATCAGTTTCTTTTAGACATCAGACATTTTTTGCAAATAAATGAAAATGTACAAGACGAGACATGACTAAAAATCTGATTTTATTAATCCATATGCCCTGAATTGGCGAGATACAGTCAAAGAAACAAATCCCCTGGAATGAGGAGATTGTTACAAATTGAAAAGCAAAATGCTGGCAGTGTTGATGACGCTTTAAGGAGCTTCCTCTTCACTATGACTCGCATGACTTTTTTGACGTTCTTCTCATCTTGCTTTCTGAAGAAGGTTGATTCTGATTGAAGCTTGATCCTTTCGAAGCTTACCAAGTCGTAAACGATACAGACGAATTTAGAATGCAGTTGTTCGCTTATTCCCTTATTTTGCATGGATCGCCCTTTCGGGTTTTCAATCCATCGGGATACCCATTTTTGCCTGAGCTGTCCAATGCGGCTTTTCAACTCAGCGGGTGTACATTTTTTTGTTTATTTTCCCTTATTTTTGCCCGAGTCTTTTTATTCTGTTTTTGACTCGCCGGGATGCCCTATTTTTGCCTGGACTTACATTCTGTTTTTTATGTCCAGCGGGTCCTTTTATGCGAAGTATTTTTTAACTGCATCTGAATTCACAGGGGACGGGAAATCTTCACCATCCATGGTGCTGAGCATCAGTGCTCCACCGGAAAAAACTTTCTTTACCACAAATGGTCCTTCATAATTTGGAGTCCATTTGCCCCTGTGGTCTGTATGAGGAGGGAGGATTCTCTTCAGCACAAGATCTCCCACTTGGTACTCTCGGTGCCTGACTTTCTGATCGAAGGCTTTCTTCATTCTCTTCTAATATAACTGCCCATGACAAATTGCAGCCAATCTCTTCTCTTCGATCAGGCTCAGTTGTTCGAATCGGGATCGGACCCACTCTGCTTCGTTCAGCTTAACATCCATCAGTACCCGGAGAGAGGGTAATTCAACCTCGACAGGTAGGACTGCTTCCATACCATATACAAGCTGATACGGTGTTGCCCCAGTGGATGTTCTGATTGATGTGCGGTACCCATGTAAGGCAAACGGTAGCATTTCGTGCCAGTCTTTGTAGGTGACTACCATCTTCTGCACAATCTTCTTGATATTCTTATTAGCCGCCTCAACAGCGCCATTCATCTTTGGCCTGTAAGGAGAAGAATTGTGGTGTTGGATTTTGAAGTCCCGACATTACTCAGCCATCATTTTGTTGTTTAAATTAGAACCATTGTCAGTAATGATTCGCTCGGGAACTCCGTATCGAAAGATGATATCTCTCTTCAGGAATCTGGCTACCACTTGTCTTGTAACATTTGCATATGAGGCTGCTTCGACCCACTTGGTGAAGTAATCAATGGCGACCAAGATGAATCTGTGGCCATTTGAAGCAGTTGGCTCAATCTTGTCGATCATATCAATGCCCCACATAGCAAAGGGCCATGGTGAAGACATTATGTTCAAAGGATTTGGAGGCACATGTACCTTATCTGCATAAATCTGGCATTTATGGCATTTTCTGGCATAGGCACAACAGTCTGCATCCATTGTGATCCAGTAATAGCCTGATCTCAGCAACTTTTTGGCCATGGCATGCCCTCCAGCATGGGTACCAAAGGATCCCTCGTGTACTTCATGCATTAACAGATCTGCTTCCGTCTTGTCCACACATCTGAGGAGTACCATATCAAAGTTCCTCTTGTATAAAGACCCATCAGTGTTTAGAAAGAAACTACCAGCAAGCCTTCTCAGAGTCTTCTTATCATTGGAAGATGCCCCAGGTGGGTATGTTTGATCCTCCAAGAAGCATTTAATGTCATGGAACCAAGGCTTATCATCTTTGACAACATCTACTGCGAATACATATGCTGGTCTATCAAGTCTGGACACTGAAATTTGAGGTACAAAGTTGGCAGCTTGTACTTTGATCATGGATGAAATGGTAGCCAGAGCATCTGCAAACTGATTCTCGTCCCGAGGGATATACTCAAGCTTGACTGTTGTAAAGAAAGTCAATAACCTCCTTGTATAATCCCTGTAAGGTATCAGATGATCCTGGTGGGTATACCATTTTCCATTGGTTTGATTGATTACCAAAGCTGAATCTCCGAATACGGTCAATGTCTTGATCCTGAGGTCAATGGCTTCCTCAAGACCCATAATGCAAGCTTCGTATTCAGCTTCGTTGTTAGTGCAGTTGAAAGTGAGTTTTGCCGAGAAAGGCATGTGAACTCCCTTAGGTGTAATGAGTACTGCACCAACACCACGACCATTCATGTTAACAGCCCCATCAAACATCATAGTCCATTCTTCTTCCGGGTCAGGCCCTTCAGTGTGAATAGGCTCTTCATGATCTTTTGCTTTTATGAACATGATGTCTTCATCAGGGAAGTCAAATCTCATAGGTTGGTAATCATCAATGGGTTGCTCAGCCAGATATTCAGACAATACACTGCCCTTGATGGCTTTCTGAGAAGTGTACTGAATGTCATACTCTGTAAGGATCATTTGCCATCTCGCAACCCGTCCGGTAAGTGCTGGCTTCTCAAATATGTACTTAACTGGGTCCATTTTAGAGATCAACAAAGTAGTGTGGGTCAACATATACTGCCTCGGTCGGCGAGCAACCCACGCTAAAGCACGGCAAGTTTTCTCGAGCAGTGAATAACGTTGTTCACGGTCGGTAAACTTTTTGCTCAGGTAGTATATTGCATACTCTTTTCGACCAGACTCGTCATGCTGGCCCAGCACACACCCCATTGACTCTTCTAATACTGTCAAGTACATTATCAGAGGTCTTCCCTTAACTGGAGGCATAAGGATTGGAGGTTCCTGTAAGTATTCTTTGATCTTGTCAAAAGCCTTCTGGCAGTCTTCGTTCCACCTGACCGTCTGTTCTTTTCTCAGCAGCTTGAACAAGGGTTCACAGGTCGCTGTAAGGTGGGATATGAACCGTGAGATGTAGTTCAAACAACCTAAGAACCCTCGAACTTCTTTCTCTGTCTTCAGTGCAGGCATCTCTTGGATGGCTTTGACTTTATCAGGGTCAACCTCAATCCCTTTCTCACTTACAATAAATCCCAGCAGCTTACCAGATCGCACCCCGAATGTGCATTTGTTGGGGTTTAACTTCAGTTGATACTTCCTCAGACGCTTGAATAGTTTCAACAGATTTACCAGGTGGTCTTCTTCAGTAAGGGACTTGGCAATCATGTCATCCACATAACATTCGATTTCTTTATGGATCATATCGTGGAATAATGTTACCATAGCCCGTTGATATGTTGCACCAGCATTCTTGAGCCCAAATGGCATTACCTTGTAGCAGAATGTTCCCCAGGGTGTGATGAAGGTTGTCTTCTCCATGTCTTCAGGTGACATTTTGATCTGATTGTACCCTGAAAATCCATCCATGAAGGAGAATACCGAGAACTGAGCCGTATTATCCACCAATACATCAATGTGAGGTAAAGGGAAGTCATCTTTAGGGCTGGCTCTGTTCAGATCCCGGTAGTCAACACACATTCTTACCTTTCCATCCTTCTTAGGCACAGGTACTATGTTAGCAACCCACGGTGGATAGCTAGTCACAGCAAGGAACCCGGCGTCCCATTGCTTCTGTACCTCTTCCTTGATTTTCATTGCCATGTCCGGGCGAGTACGGCGCAGCTTTTGTTTAACTGGCGGGCATTCTTCTCTCAAAGGCAGCTTGTGCACAACAATGTCGGTGTCCAACCCTGGCATATCTTGATAAGACCAAGCAAACACGTCCACATACTCTTGAAGCAGGTCCGTCAGTTGTCTCTTCACTGAGTCTTGTAAGCAGGCCCCGATTTTAACTTCTTTCACGTCTTCGTCTGTACCAAGATTGATTGTTTCAACCTCCTCCTGGTGAGGAGTAATAACTTTTTCCTCTTGCCTTAACAACCTGGCTAACTCTTCAGGAAGCTCATATTCTTCTTCAACCCCTTCATCAGCTTGATTGATTGGATTGTCAAAGTCATACGAAGTCATAGCCGTGCTTTTGTCGGTGCTGTCTGGAAGGCACTCTCTGCAAGGGTTCAGTTCGTTCATTTTAGTGATTTGATTTTAATCTTGTTTTAGAAAAGTGAAATAAAGTTGTCATTTTGAAAACACTGCCATTTATTTTTTTGTACAAAAAGAAAAATGGAAAAACAGTGAACGGAAAAAAAAAAGACTCATTTGCAAAAAGATGTCTGATATTTCATTGATTAATCTTGTTGCACAAAAAGTACAGATGGCCCGATTACAAAATGAGTCTTGTCATCTTGGGCAAGATGCAAGACTTTGATGCATGCTATAAAAATACAGGAAATAATAATTACTCTGCATGAGTAACCCTTATAATTTCCTGGGAAGACCAGTTTGAGATACTGCTCCCCGGGATCTTTGGACGAATCCAGCTTTCCAGGTTGCGTTCTTCTTCCAGCTCGTCTTCCAAACAGTTGACAGCATCAGGGGTGAGCATCCCCCCACTAACAAAGTTGGGCTCTTTCGCAGCCTCTGCTTGATCTTGTTGAGTTGGTTTGTAACCAACCCAAATCTATCCTCTTTCTTCTCCACCGATAACAGTTTGCCCCAGCCTTGGGCGTTTCCTCCCTCAACAACCTTCCGGGCTTGTTGGTATGATGATATTGAAGTACCAGGCACAGCAGATGTTTCATTGACATTCAAGGCTTCGAACCCCTGACTCATTGTTTCATGGATCTCCCCATCCATCTCAATGTATTTATAAGTAGCCAGGTGACTGACAAAAATATCCTCCTCTCCACAGATTGTAACGATTTGACCCTCCCACTCGTATTTTAACTTCTGGTGAAGGGTTGAGGTCACGGCGCCAGCGGCGTGAATCCATGGCCTACCCAATAGACAGCTGTAGGCAGGCTGTATATCCATCACGTAGAAGGTCGTTTTGAAGGTCTGCGGGCCAATCGTTATGGGCAACTCAATCTCTCCCAGAACCGATCTCTTAGAACCATCAAAGGCTCTCACCACCAGGTTGCTGGGTCTTAACGCCAATCCGTCATACTCTAGCTTCACAAGGGCTTTTTTAGGTAAGACGTTGAGGGATGACCCCGTGTCTACCAGCACATGGGAAAGGACAGCACCTTTACATTCCATGGTTATGTGCAAAGCCTTGTTATGATTGCGGCCTTTCGTTGTCAAATCAGTGTTGGTGAACCCTAGTCCATGACTAGCATTAACATTTCCAACTACAGCTTCCAGCTGATTGACGGTGATCTCTTCAGGCACATAAGCTGCGTGCAAGACTTTGAGAAGTGCGTTCCGATGGGCCTCGGAGCACATGAGCAATGATAGGATTGAGATCTTGGAAGGCGTCTGATGAAGCTGATCCACTATTTTGTAATCACTTTTCTTGATGATTCGCATGAACTCATCAACCTCTTGATCGAAGGGTGTTTTCAAAGCTTCTTTAACGATCTGCTCTTCCTGCACCAAGCTTTTCCCTTTTGCCTTGGCAGCAGCTTCTGCTTCGGCAGTGGGTCTCTGGATTTGTGGAGCGAAGAGACGTCCGCTTCGAGTGAAGCCTCCGCCTCCTCCCACATTGTCTATTTGTGGTGCAGGGGTTGATGATTCAAAAGTGATTTTTTGTCCTTCACAGTACAGGTCAGAGCCGTAATGCCACGGGATGGCATTACTGCTTTCATAAGGTATCGGTCCAGGCACCGTGATAGTGACTGGATTGATTGCAGCTGCGGAAGGAATTGTGATAGTCTGTGGATCGTAGAATATCGTGACTGGTGCTCTGGTGGGAGCAGCACTTTGTGAGTTGTAAACAGAGTCATTTTCTGGATCGTAATAGATGGTAACGGTTGAGACATCTTCATGATTTGTTGCTGATGTTGTAGGAGACATTGTGGGAAGGATGGGTGTTGTTGTTGTAGGAGTTTCAAAATGGAGTGGTGCTGGAGTTGTAAAAGGAACATTTGTTGATATCTGGTCGGTTGAGATGACAGATGAAGTACTTGTTGATGAAGCCGAAGAATTGTCGGGAACAATGGTTGTTGCAGTTGTAGGAGTTGTTGGAACTGTTGCTGGTGAGATTGCTGGATTTGTAGGAAATGATGTGGTGATTTGAAGTTGTCCACTCTGAATGAGACCATCTATGCCATTCCTCAGGTTATCGCACCCATTTACCGAGATATTGCAGTAAGCACACCCCAACTCACACCCCGGGAACATTTGACATTCGAGGAGTTGAGCCTTAATTTCTACCAACGGTGTCCGGATTTGACCCACACTGGTTATTAAATAAGACGGCTTGTCTTCTTCAATAGCGTTAATTCTGGGACCCCCGTGGTTTGGCATAGGATTTTTGTTGACATTAGGTGGTGGTGCGAAATTCAGAGCTTTTGAGTCTACCAGGTCTTGTACCTTCATGTGCAAGGCTCTGCACTTTTCTGTACTGTGGCCAGGTGCATTTGAATGAAAAGCACATCTGGCGTTGGAGTCATAATTCCTGGGTAGACTGTTGGGATCTGGAGGTGCCAACGTCCTTAGCTCAACTAGGTTGAGTTTCAAGAGTTGTGGCAGCAACGTAGCATATGGCATAGGGATCGGATCGATCACCCTATTGGCTTGAGATGGCCTCTGCTGAAATGGCTTTTGCTGATTATTGTTGTTGGTGTTGTTGTAGTTTCTTGGAGGATACTGAGTCTGTTGATGGTACTGAGGTTGTTGTTGATAGTTTTGCTGCGGAGGTTGATAAGCTGGTTGAGGATGAGCTGGAGCGGGGATGGTGACTGCTGCTACAGACCTGTGAACATATTGAGGTCTGCCCCTGTTGGTGTGGATGGCATTGGTCTCGCCAGTTCTTCTTGGGCCTGCAAACGGCTTCCTTGCATTATTGGACGAGCTGGCACCATTGTCAGAGATTTTGCCCATCTTTAACAGGCTCTCAATTCTCTCCCCAGCTATGACAACATCTGCAAAGCTAGTGGAAGAGAAAGCAGCCAACCTGTCAATATATGTTCCCTGGAGGGTGTTCATAAACATATCTGCCATTTCCCTCTCATACATAGGTGGCTGAACAGCAGCAGCCAGTTGCCTCCATCTCTGGGCATATTCTCGGAAACTTTCCCTTGACGACTGTGACATTCCCATTAGGAGGGTCCTGTTGGGTGCCATATCTAAGTTGTACTGATATTGTCTAATGAAAGCTTCTGCCAAATCCTTCCAACACCTGGTGGTTGCCCTTGTCAGGTGAGAGTACCATTCTCTTGAGGCTCTCGTCAAGCTATCCTCAAAATTGAACATCCAGAGCTTCTCATCCATAGTATAGGCCTTCAGCCTTCCCAGAAATGATTGTAAATGAGTCCGGGGGCATGAAGTCCCGTTGTATTTTTCAAAACAAGGAGGCTTGAACTTATGGGGAATCCTGACCCCGTCTACCAAGCCCATGTCCATGACATCGAAACCCAAAGAGTTTTGAGACTTTAAGGACCTCAATTTCTCAGCTATCTCATCCAACCTTCTATCATAAGCTTCCTCCCCAACACCCATTACTGTAAACTGGTCCTCTTGGGGGTCTTCTTGCAGTACCCTGCCTGCAGTGGCAGTCCCTTGAACATTTGCAGGAATGTTGACCTCCGGATGAAGATGGGGGCCAAATACAGGGGGGTTAACATGAGGTTGGACCCTCTCGTTGTTGCTAGTGCCAACAGTCCCTATATGTGGATCCTCTTGATTTTGCCTTTCCACCATGGCTCTCAATCTTTCCTGGCTCTGAGCCATGTTGTTCATCACTTCCATAAACTGAGTCATCTGGGTTCTCATTTCCAATCTTTCGTTTGCCATTTGATTTCTGACCTCTGCAAGGTCCTGCTGTACCTGATCCATTTGTATGCCCGGAAGGTTATAACGGTGCGGACGGTTGAGGGGAAATACCCGGCGTCGAGCAATAGTTCCTGAACATCACAACAGAATTAGCAACAATAAAACAAAAACCTACAAAACAAACAAAGGGTTAGCATGCAATGCAGTATGCTTATTTGTTTTCAAAGTATCCGGCTTGGCATTCAGTTTTGACCCTTCCAGACTCTTGATGATGTTGTTGATGTTGCTTTTGAAGTAAACTCGGATGGAACAAACTGATACATATATTACAAAAGGCAAATGGTATATAGTTTGTTTTACAAATACAAGCCCTCGGAGGGGTCAAAATACATTACAAGAAAGTAAAAGTACATGGAATGAAAGCAACAACAAACAAATGGTCAAACACCAAGACCAAACTCATCCTCACGAACTTCCTTGAGAAGTGCTTCGGTCACAGGATCAGCTGGACGCTCCGTGAGATTCCTGATGAGGAGGTTTCGGGTAGTAACAGCTGCTGTTGGCTTCTTGTGCTGACTTTGGTCCTTTGACCTCTTCACTCCAGCTTTGATCTTCAGCTCTGATATCTCCCTCTGGGCTGCTGCCATGGTTTCTTGCTGCTCTTTTGCACTAGCTTCCAGTTGCTCTATCCTGTCTTGGACTCTCTTGTCCTCCAGAGTACGAGCTTCGGTGATCCTGACCCACCTAGCCTGACTCTCCTTCAGATACAAGTCTGTCCTTGCTCTCTGGAACTGGGCTTCCTTGCAAGCATTCTTCAGAATTTGTTCTCCAGCCTTAGACTTCTTGATATAATCCCCAGACTTCTCAATTTTAGCCAGATGCTCCACTCTCAGCTTCTCCAGCCTCTCAATATCCATCCTACCATCATTCCTCTCCCGAAGGGTCTTCTGCAAAGCCTGAGTTAACTTCTCATTTCTTTCCTTCAAGCTCTCAAACTCCTCCAAACTGACAGTGGCAGGGGGTGGTGCTGAGGATGATTCAGGCATATCTTCTATGATAAAGGGCATTTCAGAGAATTGAGCCCTGGCATGGGACCACTCATAATATTGTGCTGATGCCACATTGTTGCACTTCCCCAGAATGGTTACTCCCTTAGTTTGAACATTGTCCCAAGCCCAGGCAGCCTGCCTAACAATAGCCAGATTAGGCTTGTTCTCACAATAAAGAGTCTCAACCAAGTCCTGTGCCTTAGGAGTGTGGACCAGTGCATAGCCCAGTTGTCTTCTGAACAGCAGAGGGTTATAATTGATACTACCCTTAACTCCTATTAGGGGCACATTGGGAAAATGCCCACAGCTGGTGATGATATCCCTGCCTTTGGTGCTTTGGGTGCACCACCTGATATCAGCTGAAGTTAGTGCAGTGAGTCTCTTAGCCCAGTTTCTCTGCTGATGAGGATTCAAAAATGCATCTGTCCTGGGTAGATGCCTGAGAAGCCAAGTATGGAACAATGGAGCACAACACCTCACTAATCTTCCCCTCTGCTTTTCATTTCTCTGATGCACTGAGTAATAGAGATCCCCCAATAAAGTGGGTACTGGGTTCCTCAAGATGAAAAGATGGATTGCATTCTTGCTAATGAATCGAGGCTCATCTGCAAACAATACAATTCCATATATGCTCAGGGCCAATAAAGCACAGACAGCTTTCCACTCTCCTACAGAAGCTTTCAGGGTAGCTTGAGAGATCAAGAAATCCAGATGAAAGCCAGGGATTCCAGCTTTAGAAGTCATATGCTGCTCAATCAAGACTGATTCCAGATGCAAAGCCTTTGCTACTTCTTCATTACCAGGAAAGACCATCTCAGGGTTGAAAGGGATTCCACCCCTGATAGGTATACTAACCAATGATGAGTATTCTTCCAATAAAGGGCCCAACGGAAAGTCTTGGAAAGTGAAACACCTCAGTGGGGGATCATAAAATTGAAGGCAAGTGTGGATCAGGCTTCTCTGTGAAGGGTCCAGATCCATAACCATATCAAGTATATCCCCATAGTGTTCCCTGAACAATGGTATGTGATCTGGAGTGATCAGGGTCTGAATCCTCCTGATGTCAGATAGCTCTGGCTGGAAGAAGTGATAGGTGATGTTGCTCTTTTTAGGAGCCATGATGCTGAAGATGAGTAGAGACAGGTGCTGATGATAACACTGAGGAATGGGCCACTGATTGGCTGGTGCAGGTGACTGGAATAGATAGCTGATAACTGAAGCAGATGCTGATGAAGATGGGTCAAATACTGAAGATGGGGTCAAAACCAAACAAAAAGATGCAGATGGATACCCTGAAACACAAATAAGCAAATGTCAATATGATGCAATGATTATGCATGCAAATGATATGCAAGGGTTTGTGACTGAGCTGGATCTGATCAAGTGCTCTGGTATAGGTCCCAGTATGTTCAAGAAATCCAGATGGAGGTCTATAAATCCAGTAACCAAGGTGGGGGCTCAAATAAAGAGCCACATGTCCAGGGTTTAGAATCACAAGAACTGTCCCAAAATGAAGTACTCTTAAACAAACAAAGTAATAGGGTATTCTAAGGCCAAGGTACCTGCAAACCTGTAAACAGCCCAACCCCCTCACAGGTAGTGTTCTAAAACAAGGATCCTCAGACTTGGATCAGTTATGAGAAGTGTAAACACTTCTAACCCGGAGGTATAGTGTTTACAATAACCATAAAAGTTCCTCCTCTAATTCACCTCAGTTTCTGAAGGTCAATACTAAAGGTCATCCAGACTTAGCAGGCTTCCCAGATAGCCCTAGCATTGCAGGAAATCTGCAGCACAGAGTTCTCAAGAAGAAACCCATATCTGAACTGTGTTTCATATTCCCGCACCAGACCGAAATGGAATGGGAAAGAACATGAACCACTCTAGCCTAGGTGTCACTCAGGTCCCAGGTATAGGACCTTAACTCTCAATAGAACCCCACCCACCAAAACAAAACCAGATCCAGCCAGCAGCACAATATGACAGTATGATATAATGCAAAACTATAAAGGAAGCAGTAAGGCAACTGTACATAAAGCAAAAATAAATACAAAAAATACAAACACAAATAAGCACATAACACCCCAGTAAACACAAATCAAACAAGCGCTAGGAGGAACCCACAAAAAGAACCAGAAGCCCTGGTTGCAATATAAGGGTCCCCAGCAGAGTCGCCAAGCTGTCGCTCCCGATAGATGGGACCGGCCCAGATAAAGGTACAGACGCGAACTGTCGGCGAAAGGGACAATGAGAACACACAGCCGTGAACTCACTAGAGATGAATAGAGTCACCAGTTAGGCATTTTTATCCCCGAGGAAAGGCAATGCTGCATAGACCTAGAAAAGATATGGACAAGACGGTCGCGAACCAGAGAGACTGAGAAAGGGGGTTGGTTACAACCTGGGAAGGTATTAGCACCCAGATTGTCCGTCGTACTCGAAGGGATCCACGCTTAAAAGGTTTGTGCTTTAAAGGGGTAGTGTCAGTGCAATTTGTGTATAAAAGAGCTGGAAAAGGATGTACAGGTGTCAGTGTAAAAGAAGTGTGAAGTGTGATATGAAGTATGAAAGTGTCAGTGTGAGAACAAGAATGAAATGCTCATGATAATGAGGCTAAAGAATGAAGCTGGAAAGAGGGGGAATATACAGAGACTTTTGTTCGATAACTGTTAAGTTATGCCTACGTATCCTCTCGTGCAATGAGGAAGTCAGAACACCGTAGTTCGACCCAAAGAGACTGAAAGATGAATTGACTTGATGAACTGCTTGCTTGTCTATGCTCAAGTGTATGACCTGTCTGGCTCAGGTACAAACTGTCTTGCATTAGACGGAAGAAGCAAGTTCTCGTTCGTGAGTGAATGAGATGAGAAAAGAATCCCGAAGGAGACAATTATTGTTTGTTTTTGAGTTTTCAGTCTTTTATTGTTTTTGGATTTTGTCATAAGTTAATGAGCTTATGTCTAAACCAATGGATTTAGTAAACTCATCACATCTTCCCTCTGATTAGGGGTAATGAGAGTACCTTAAGTGTGAAGTCAGCTTCTCACACTTAAACACCATGGTGTAGGATTAAGATCATTAACCTACTTGTGATTATTTAGATGTTTTTGTTGTTTTTGTTTAGTGTTAAGTAATGAGGTTAAGCCATAATCAAAGATTAAACAGACTCATTACACCATCCTAATAGAAGGATAATAGATGAGAATGTTTAAGCTGAGGAAAGCTCCTCAACTTAATCCATGATTAGGGATTAAACTCATGACCAAACAAGCCTTTATTAGGTGGATTTTATTAAATGGTGAAATGAAGAAGTGATTTTATGATTTGCAAGACTACTTGAGGGGGACTTGTCCATTAACACTAGGGTTAGTCCTTCTTAACCAATTAAGGAAGAATTAGAACCCTAATGCAAGGCCCAAGTTACAAGTGTGATGTCTTGATACTTATTAAGTGAATTGATTAAGGGATTTAAACACATTAAGGGTTTAACACTTAGGATTAAAGTTATACACTCCATCCTAAGAGAAGGATGCAGGCATAAGCTTAATCACAAAGCCTTAAAGCCTTTAGGGTTTAGTCCCTGATTATGAGGTGAGAAGAGAAGACTCAAAGAGACACAAAGGTAAAACTAAGAGGGGAAACTAATCAAAACCCTAATCATTGTCATGCTTGGTTGTTCCTAAGGTTTGTGAGGTTTTCAAGAGAAGTCTTCAATGGAACCACCAGGAAGCAGATGAAAGGATCAGGAGAAGCAAAGTAACTTGCTTCATTCAAGAAGTTAAGTCACTTGAAGAAAGAGAGTGGGAAGAGGAAGAATGAGCAAGCTCAAACTCAAACACATATAAAAATGCAGCATGGATGCAAGAGAGAGATGAGAAGAAAGTATGAGAAGTGAAGGCAAATCCACTTCCCAGAATCACTTACCACCTGAAAGGTTAGAAAGGAAATGCAATGCAATGCAAAATGGGATGAGATGACATGATGAGAAACAAAACCAGAAGCATATACATGATGCTAATGATGCTTTGAGATGCTACAAACATGAGGCAGCACATGGAAATGATCATACAAGTTCATGAATGCAAATGAAGCAAGTTAGGGACCATGAACACACATGAAAAGTTATGAAGTGCACATGACATACAACATGGCAAATACATGATGCAATGATCAAACATGCTTTCAATATGTCTTATGATGTCAAATGAATCAAATGGATGCTTGAAATGTCATGGCAAGTCTTGTGATGCAAGAGAATGCAAGATGGATGCATATGGAAGCCCAAATTAGGGTTTATGAACAATACATCAAACAAAAAATCAAAATCAGAAGCAAACCCTAAGATAAAAAATTGAAAATTCCACTCAAAGGACCCCTAATCCTATACTAACCCAATGTCCAAAGGAGAGGTTTCAACTCTTAACCAAATTCAAGATATGATTTTCCTAAGTTTTCTAGGGTTTTAGGGTTCCTTAACAAGAAAATTACCAAACAAAATGAAAATGAAAGATAAAATCATGGCCATTTAATATCACAAACTACATGCTAAACACAATGCAATGCAAAAAGAATCAATGTCCAACTCCTCATGGATAGGCAGAAATGATTTTTGGAACTTTGGATCAAATTAATGCATAAAAATGATTTTAAATCAATGAAAAATTCTCAAAATGTATCAAGATCAAAAAATAAATTTGGTTTGAAGGTAGGACAATGTTTCTAAATGTCTTAGAACATTTCATGAATTTTTTGGGGATTTTTAAATACCTAAAAGTATTTTTAATAAATTAATTCTCATTAATCAATTAAAAATAAACTTTTAAATATTTAAAAATACTTTTTTAATGCTAAAAATGAAAATAAAAATATTTTTATGTTTTAAAAATTAATGAAACTCTTGACAAAAAGTTTCATAATTTTTAAAACAATTTTGCTATTTTAAATAAATTATGTAAAACAAATGAATCAAATGGAAAATAAAATGAATTTTAAACTGAAAAAGTAAAAGTATGCAGATCCAACGTGTGAGATTTAAACTGGAAAGGGCGGGAGCTGACCACGCGCGCAAATGAACGGACCACATTCAAACTGGCTAATTAATGATTAAAACCCTAATCTCACCGTTAAACACCCTCAGGTGACCGGAACAGTGTTCCGGTCATCTTCCCCGTTCACCCCAAAAATCAATCTCTCTCTCTAGGCCATTTCAAGAGCCCTAACTCTCCAGAAATCATCTACTAACTATCCTAAACACGAATCCAGCATCAAATCATGCTTAAACTCAAACACAAACAAGAATCGAAACAAAGAAATTTCTAGGTCAAACTTTCAGAACACCATAACATACTCATTTCTTGCTCATTTTCGAAAGTAAATAGATCCCAATGATCAGTGCAACATACAAAACAAGATTTTAACAAGAAAATGGAGTTCTGGAAAAAAAGTTCATGGAGTCACCTGAGATTGAGCTTTTGATTCAGGAGCTTTCTGGATGGTTCTTTGGCTCAAACAGGTCCCAATGATCCCCCTTTGAAGCTTTGGACACTTGGTTGGAGTTTAAACAGCCTCTTGAGTGAGTTTGCAGAAGCTCAGGCCAAGGGAGTGTGAAAATCGTATTTTGGTTTCAAGGTGTTTCAAGCCAGGATGAAGGGTGTTTTCTGGTCAGTGAAGTGAGCAGAGATGATTTGTGAAGTTTGTCTTTGTGTTTGAGGTTTGTGGAGAGAGATTCGAAGGAAAATGCAAGTTGGAGTGAGTTTGTGTATGCTGACTTGTGGTGAGCTTCATCCTTGCTTGTTGTGTGTAATGGTTAGCATTTGGCTTGCATAAAATAATCTCATTGGTCAGATGATGTGACCTGGCCTGCTGTGATAGGTAGGTTCACTTTTGCAAAATGTCAACTTTGGTGTAAGGAAGGCATGGGCTGAGTTCTAGCTTGGTACAAGAGTGTGGGCTGGCGCAGCATGGTGATGGGAGAGGCTAGGGCTGGTTCAATGGCCAATGCAGCAAGTGGGTGAAGTGTGATGAGTGGTTTTGCAACTTGATCACTTTTGGTTCTTATGGAACTATCTTGCTACACAAGCCATGAAACATGAGAAATTTTGGTTCAAATCTGATTTTTAGAAGTTGTGTGATCATGTTGAGTGCATTAGAAGCCCATATGATGACTGAATTGGCCTTGAAGGGAGAATTTGCAACTTTGCCTTTTGGTGCATGACTTGAAACTTAGTGATTTTGGCTAACTTTAACACACCATAACTTTTGATCCAAGATGAATTAGGTCATGTTCTTGTACTTTTTGAAAAGGGAATGATCCATTCTACAACTTTCATGACCAAAGTTTTTCCATTTGAAGCATTTTTGGATCAAAAAGTAAGGTTTGAAAAGTGGCATAAAATGACATATCCTTCAAAAGTCAACCATGCCCTAAAAAGTCAACTTTGCAAAAACTTGTAACTTTTGAATTTGGTGAACTTCAACCTTCTTCTATGATCAAATAAAGATCAAATACACTCAAAATGATGAATATCACCCCTTGGTTGGGTCATTGGGGGCCTCAGATGCCCTGATTTTGCACTGACTTGTCTGAAAAGTCAACCCTTGATCAGATGACTTCCCCATGGAATTTCTTCATGAAAATTGATATGCATACTCCCTATACCATATAGAGACCAATAGGAACAAGAATGACCAAAAAATTTGGAGTTATGGCCTCTGAAACCAAAACCCTAATTTTAGGTCATTTGTGCAGTCAAGCCTGGCTCTGCTTCCATACCAATCCCAGTTCTTGTGATTCTTTGGCATTCTTGGCTTTGAGAGGATGTAATATGACACTTGAACACACATGGACCCCTTTGAAGTGATTGATGACCCTTGGAGTGGCTCAAGAGGCTCTTGGATTGTTCAGATCACAAACCCTAGATGCAGATGACTTTGAATCTATGCAGTGAATCAAAACTATGATATGAGATGCTATGATTGAGTTTATGCATATGAAATGATCACAAGCCATGGTGTGAATGGGTGAGGGCAAATTTGGGGTGTTTACAGTGGGTAGGACAAATTTGGGGTATGACAGATGCCCCTATCGAATTGGCTTAGACCGAGTAAAGTGAACTGGCTCGCGTTCAGTCTTTCAAGGTATAAGATAATTAGATATTAACAGACTCCAAATTTGTCCGAAATTGTAAAAATAAGAGATGATTAAAATTGAAAATGATGGGTGACACTGCAAGAAACAAGTTGACAAAATAAATCAATTATCATCAGAGGATGATAAGGCAAATAACTGAAAAATAAAATCACTTATCAACAGAGGAAGATAAGGCAATAGACAAAAAAAATAAACTCACTTATCAACAGAGGATGATAAGGCAATAGACAAAAAAATAAACTCACTTATCAATAGAGGATGATAAGGAAATAGACAGAAAAATAAACTCACTTATCAACAGAGGATGATAAGGCAATAGACAGAAAAATAAACTCACTTATCAACAGAGGAAGATAAGGCAATAGACAGAAAAATAAACTCACTTATCAATAGAGGAAGATAAGGCAAATAGACTAAAAATAAAATCACTTATCACCAGAGGATGATAAGGCAAATAAACAGAAAAATAAACTCACTTATCAACAGAGGATGATAAGGCAAATAAACAGAAAAATAAACTCACTTATCAACAGAGGATGATAAGGCAAATAAGACTTCCGCTGGGGAAGGGACTAGGAACTTGTATGATCCTGGATCCTGAATTATGCACGTATGCTTGATTGTTGAAATGGTATTCCATGAAGATGGAGATACGATGCAAATGTTTATGCACTGAGATATAAGTTGAAACTGTTGGGGAAAATAAAAACTGATTTATTTAGGCATGCATATGATGCATATGTTGTACATGATTGAAATAAATGATGCTTATGATGCATAATGATGCATATGAGCGATTGAGAGGTGACATCTTGGTGGACTTTTGGTCTGGTAGTTGCCAATAATGATTGGACTTCGGGTGGGTGGAGGGCTTGATTCCCCGACACTCGATCTTCGATGATGCATGATCAGAAGATGGAACTGAAAGCTCCAAGCTTGGTTATTTGCTGATGAGCGAAGCGACTTAATTGACGCATGAGAACTGATTTGCTTCGAATGATTGCCAATGTCTAGCGAGGACTGCCTGTTCAGCTGGGGATAAGAGATAGAAAGATTTGCTCCTTGTTTGCTTGCCCCTGCCTGCAAGGTATTTGAAATAAATCGGATGGGGAAGTTTTGACAATGACCATGACATGACCTGCCCCTGATTGAGCCTTTGAAGGTGATTTTCCCCTGATTGGGCTATTGAAGATGCTTTGTCCCTGATTGGACTGATTTTGAAATGAATTGCCCCTGATTGGGCTGTTGAAGATGGTTTGTCCCTGATTGGACTGTTGAAGATGCTTTGTCCCTAATTGGACTAATTTTGAAATGAATTGCCCCTGATTGGGCTGTTGAAGATGATTTTGATTCATGTTGGCACCAATGAAGTTCAAATTTTCTCTTTTGATTGCCCCTTGTTGGGATTGTACTGATGTCAAGCACTGAATTGCAATTAAATTGTTTATACACAAATGGTAGTGTTAATGTAAAGTTCATGTAAGTTTTGAAAAAGTCAATTTATTTGAATGCTTGTGATAGTGTGACGAATGGACCGTTAGCCCAAACGAGGTGCTGATTTAGAAAGTGCGTGAAAGATGCAGCAAGAATAATGTGCAATCGAGATTTGAAGATTAGCAAATATATGGGAGTCAATTTACGCAACCTTGTTGGTAGCATGCTTTCAGAATAAACCGTGACTCAATTAGGACTTTCGAGGGTTGTAACGTGGTCTGGTTAATGGTTTGAGAAACAAAAGATATAAGGCTCAAATTTTGATTTGTACCCATCCCTTCTTCGTAATGTTCTCCAGTCCTTCGTTCAGTTAACTCTACATATGCATTTGTTTTGACTTTGCAAGAGTGAAGATTAAGCTTTAAGATTCGCTTGAGAATGGCAGTCATCTTTTTTGCTGTTGGTGACCCTTTGATTTTTGATTTTATGGTCACTGATATTTGTTTTGTTTTTGCTGAGGATCTGAGTTCCTCTTTTGATTTGTTTTTTTTCCGACTAAGTCTCCCTTTGGGTGCTCAACCTAGTGGTTTTTTCTTTTTTCTATTTTTTTTTGCTTGAATGTTGTGACTGCCAAGTCATTTGTTGATGGTCCTCTGACGGGATGTCTCATCTTGCGATTTGAAGGTGTAGTCATGTTAACTGAACAACTACCCTGCCCCGGGTTAAATGTAAGGGTTGTATCCGAAAGAAACTCCTACTTCTAGGCTCGAAGTGGTTGACTAGGGATTAACTCCTTATATCTCCAGTGTTTGGGGATTTGAAAGAAATGCATGTACATCATTGACGAGGTTTTATCCGAAAGCATACCGCAACAGTTATGAGTATTTCGTTTTCATCATCCTCCCTCAGATATTTGCTAAAGTGAAGTGAGGAAAATATTTTTGTGATTTTTGCGATAAATGATAAATGATGAGCGAATGTGAATAGATTGATTCAAAACATGCTTAAACATAATATTAACAGCACCAAGTACGAATAACAATGTTCAGAGCAAATAGTACTTAATCAAACATTACAAAACAACAGGAATGCGGAAATAATAAATGGCACTGGCTGCCTTGATTTGAGGAATGAACTTCTCTTGATTGAATGCTTCAAAGTTGGAGACTACTCTGTTTGGTCTTCAACAACCCCTTTTAAATGTCTTCACTTGTTGGCACCGTGTGGCGGCATTGGATCGTTTTGGACATTTGCATTTCTCGGAGTGAGAGTGAGGTCTTTAGAGTTGATCATATCCTAAATCAAGTGTTTGAAGGCATGGCAGTTCTCGATGGTGTGACCTGGAGCGCCTTTTTGATACTCACAGCGAGCATTGGCATCATAGTTCCGGGCATTACCAGTCTGAGGTGGCATATCTCTCAAAGTAAGAGGTCCTTTTGCTATCAGCTGTTTAAAGATTTCAGTATATGTCATGGGCAGGGGATCAATGTGCCTATCATATCCTCTTTGCTAATATGGTGGACGCTGTTGAGGAGCGCGCTGTTGCTGTTGACCAGGCCGTGGTGGATAAGCTGGTTGCTGGTATGGTCCAGGTGCATATTGTGCGGCTGCAAGCATAGGATGTGGACGTGGTTGATGAGCCATCTGAGGCGGAAATAGAGCTTGAAAGGTCTGCTGATAAGGCATTGGAGGAATTGGCTGATATGGCATAGGAGCATATTGTGCAGCAGCAACATAGGGATACTGGTAGTAGGGAACTGGCGCAGGCGCACTCTGTTGAAAATTCCCACTTGCAGCAGAAACGGAATTTGTTTCACCCTTTCTGTACCCGTTGAAAGGTTTCTTGACATTGTTTTGGCTGCTAGAGCCTCCTTGGATCTTTCCGCTTTTCAGACCCTCTTCAATTCTTTCTCCGACCATCACCATGTCAGAAAATCCAGAAGATACGCTGCTGATCAGCTTCTCGTAGTATTGCCCTTGTAGGGTACCCATAAAGATATCGATCAATTCATGGTCAACCAATGGAGGATGCACTCTGGCGGCTAGCTCTCTCCAGTGTTGGGCGTACTCCTTAAAGGATTCGCTCTCCTTTTGAGACATACTCTGAAGTTGAGTACGGTTAGGAGCTAAGTCAGTGTTGTACTTGTACTGCTTTTTGAATGCATCGGATAGATCAAGCCAAGTACGAACATTGTTGCGCTCGAGCTGCATGTACCATTCTAAAGACGCTCCAGACAGGCTGTCTTGGAAGCAGTGGATCATGAGCTTATCATCTTTTGCATGAGCGGCCATTTTTCTGCAGTACATCCTCAAATGAAGCTCAGGACAGCTGAGGCCTTTGTATTTCTCGAACTCTGGAAGTTTGAACTCAGCAGGGATCACAACATCTGGAACTAAGCACATGTCTGAGGCACTCAGAGAAGTTGAGTTGTGTCCTTCCATAATTCGGAGTTTTTCAGCTAACTCGCGACACATCTTCATAGCTTCAGACTCTTGAACATCATGAGGATTGGTGATTGGAACAGCAGTATGCATCTCATACTCAACTTGATGATTCTCTTCAGTTTGAGGAAACTGGACTTGAGTTGGAATGGGTTGAGCTTGAGGAATAGCACCAACAGTAACGCCTGAAGCAGGTATTGGTTGGGAAGTGACCTCTTCAACAGCAAGAGTGAAACCTGGAGGCAAACTGTAGACCAAAGGATTTGAAAAGGGAACCGAAGGCATTGCTCGTGAGGTAGATCCTTGCACTTGAGCATTGTTCACTGCGGCAGCTTCGCGACGTTCTTCCATTCTTACCAAAGCTTGCAAAGTCTCGTAAATCTGGTCAATCTTGCTCTTGACCGATTCAATTTCTTCCCTCATGGCAGCTTGTTCTTCTTGAATCACGTCCATCAGTCTTCTAGTGTTGGCTCTAGTTAGATACGGTCGTCTAGCACGATACGGGCGTCGAGAAACCAGCTTGATTTACTGAAGATGGAGGAACATGAAATGAGTTTTCGGATTTGGAATGAAATGCAAAATGAACAAATAATGCAAATGAGATGATATGCAATGTCAGAATCCAGGATCACAAGATCAGGGTCTCATGAGTCCAAGGTACAGATGGAGGATACTCTGATCAGGAACTCACTGGGTAGACTCTAAAGTTTTAGGGATCCCAAAGTTATCAATTCATATGGTTGTTCATCACACGCGCCATAAGCATGACGGTTGATTGACTCCGCCATATGAATCTATTTTGGGTGAGATCTTCGTATCGACAACCCACGAGAGCAAATTTTCTCGGGAGTCCATACTACGTGATCATCGACACAAGGTTTAAAACAAAGTCCTGGAGTTATGGAACTTTCTCAACTGTTTGATGCACGTGTCAATTTCATACATTCTTGACAGTCAATCAACTCCATTGAGTAAGTCTATTCCAAGTGAGGTTTTCGTATCGAGCCACGCGAGGGCGAACCCTGGTGCCCAATACTATGCAACCATCAACCGATGTTTTAACCAAAAGGTTCTAAAGGTCCTCAGAGTTGATGACCCTAATGAAAGCAATTGAGCACACACGTCAAGGACTTGACGGTTGTGAGTATTCTCATTAGAATCTACTCCAAGTGAGGTTTTCGTATCGACAACCCACGAGAGTGGTTCTCTCGGGAGCCCATACTACACAACCTCGCTAACTTATGTTTGTACTCGAAAGCCCGGGTATAGAGCCTTTTCCCTCAAATTCTTTTGCAAAGTATCGATCCAAATTATAGTACCAAGGAGCCACAAGATATATAAAATGGAATGCGATAAAGAAAGAGATAAAAATAAACAAGCAAGGCATAAAAGTAAACATCCAAATAAGCGCGGGAACCTAGACTAGGCTTGACTCGCATAGAGGTGAACCAGTCCCCAGCAGAGTCGCCAGCTGTCGTACCCCGAAAAATACGACCTCACGCGATCCGAAATGGACGGGAGTCGCGCGCCGGACGGACTGAAGAGTCGCCACCTAATTTTATTTATTCCCGAAGAGGGAAAGGGGAGATATAGATACAACCCGGGGAGAGAAGGATGAGGACAAAGGTCAACGGAACCATTGCCTGGGTTCGGGAGTCGGTTATGCAGGGGGAAGGTATTAGCACCCCCTACATCCATCGTACTCGATGGGAACCATCTAGGTTAACGCGCGAGAAAGGATGTCTATGCTTAAACGAATTGCTTGCTAGAGGGAAATGAGTTGAATTATAAGTTAGATTGAACCTAGGTGCTCGGCAAGGATTGAGATCCTCGTGCCTACGTACTCCCGTGTGCAATGGGAAAGTATGACCCTCGTAGTTCGGCCTACTAAGGGTAATGGATGTTGATTTTATTACCTTTTTTCGACGAAAGGGTTTAGGAGTTGAAATGCACTAAAGACTATGGATAGTTTATCTCGCCCAACAGGACGAGTGTCCTGCGTCGAAATAATCGGAGCGAGTAACAATAGCTCGTTATCCTCCTTTCTACCGCTTAAGGCTCGTGGCGCACAAATCTTCTCGTATTATTAAAGTGTTTTATTTCCTAAGACCGCTTGACGTTGGATCAAGGGTTTGGATCTAATCGAAACGTTTTGGTTTTTTGAGGTTAAAGGGTAAATGCAACTTGGAGGTTTGTTTTTGTGGTTTTTTTTAGCGAGGCACAAAGCGCTCGGCTCGCAAGGATAGGTGGATCCTAATAAACGAAATGAGATAACTGGAAAATAAAGTGCAAGTGTGCAAGTGCAATCGTTTGGCGTTGGACCAAGGATTCAGAATTAAATACGGAAAATAAATTGCGTACAAAGTAAGGGAGAGGGATACAAAATAAATACAGGGGATTGCGAGAAATAAATGGTCTCATTGTAGTTTGCCCAAGAGGAAGCGTGTGTGCAGTGTTTTTGAACAGTTCGAAGGCGTTCGGCCTTTTGATCGGGACACAACTATTCGAAGGCATTGGACCTTTTAATCGAGCGCAACTATTCGAAGGCGTTGGACCTTTTCGGGACGCGGCGAAATTTGGTTCGTTTACTGCCTTAGAGCCGATTTAATGAAATCGTTCTATGAGGAGTCGAATCGTAATTTAAAATGCGAATATAAATTAAATAAATTGAATTTTGCTAAAATTTAATTAAATTGAATAATTAAATAAATTAAATAATGTTAAGAATAATAAAATAAACTAAATTGATTTACATGTTTGTTTTGTCGGAATAATAAAATGAAAAAATTAAATACAAGGGGGGCCTCATATTGACCAAAGATCACCGATTAAAATCGGGAGAAAAATTGGCCGTTTAATATATCATTGGCCCTTTAAATAAATAATTAGAAAGACAAATTATGAAATAGTGAAAATGAATTTCTAAATTAAAAGACAAGATACAAAAAATAATAATAATAAATAATATACAATAAAAGACTTGCAAGAAAAATTTGAAACAATAATAAACAAACTGTACGTTACTGAGGCTAATAGTATAATTAATACCACTCAAATGGGCTTCAACCATAATATGTAAAGAAAAAAATCTGAAGCAGGGAGAAAATTATGTTCATTGGTGCGTGTAAAATATACATGTTTTAGTCCATCAAAATTAAAATAGGAAAACAAGTTTTCTTTATAAAAATAATATAATAAGAAAAGAAAAAGAAAGTAATAATAACAAAATAAAAGCCTAACCTACATTCTATAAAGAAAAGAAAAAGAAACAATTGATTTTTAGAAAACTGTGTTCCTCTTCTTCTCCAAAAAACGTGATTTTGAAAAAAAAAGAAAGATAACAACAAAAAGGAAAACCACCTCTGAAGGAAGGAGAGGCTTGATTCGGCGGCGGCCACACAGCTCACGGATTCTTTCCGACCTCGACTGCTCCCACTCTCCTTCCTTATTTTGATGCGCGATATCCTTCTCCGATTGGCGGGTCTCCGTCTCTCTCTTCAAGCTTGGAATCGCGGCGAGTTTGTTGTTTTGGTGAAGGCGGGCTTTGCGGAGGTGAGGTGGTGCGGAGGATATTGGGGTTTCGCAGAAGGATGTTTCGGATGAGGGTGATTTGGATCGGCGGCCTGATGTGTTTGGCGTGTTTGCTGCGGATTTTCGCGGTTCCGTTTTGAAAATTGGGGGTTTCGGGTTGGTTTGATTTCGGTTTTGGGGATAACGTGATTTGGTTGGAGATGTTTGTATTTGTTGAAGAAGAGGGGTTTTGGTTGATGAGAACATACGAAAGGTGGTAGTGACGAGTGAGCGATGAAGCTAGGTGGTTGAATGGTTTATGAGGGTTGTTGAGTTTGGCGATGGTGATGGAGGGTTGTTTTTGGTTGAGGAAAAATGTACTGAAGGATTAGAGGTGTCTTGAGAGGTTTGCCGAGTGTGTTTTGTGTGTGCTACAAAAATTGCAGAAGATATGTTGTTTTTGAAGTTGTGGAGGGATTTATCATTTGCAGGGAGGCATCATTTGAGTTGTTTATAGGTGTTGGCATAAAAATGTTGGTGCTGAGTTTTCAATGGTGAGAAGTTGCAAGAAGGTTTTGTAGTGTGTGCTGAAGGACTGATGCGTGAGGTATGTGATGCCTTTCGCATGTGTTTGTTGCATTTTTCGGTGATGCTTCTTGGTGTGGGTCCATGCTAGTGGGTAATTTGTTAGAGTGTGAGGTCATACAGGATTGTGGCCTTGCGGAAGTTGGGTTGGTGCCTTCTGCCGAAAATTGAAGAGTGGTGGGGTCCTCATGTGTGAGTGATATGTGGTGAGGGAAGTGGAATTGGTGTGTGGTCTTACGGAAGAATCCGTTGATGTGCGTATTGCATCATGGTGGGACCTGTTGATATTTTCATTTTGCAGCTGTTGTTGTTGTACCAAAATAAATAACACAACTGGCGAGTTCTTGTACGATGGAGAATGGCCATACTGTATTGGAAATTGTTAACAGATTTTTTATATACTTTTTGTACAAAGACATGTCAAAGGTTAATGAAAATAAGAAAAAGGTATGGAATAAAAAAAAGAAAGTAATACTAATCATAATGGTAATAACAATAATACTAAAGATAATAATAATAAATAATAATAATAGAATGAATTAATAAGTATAATAATAATAAGGATAATAGGGATAGAAATTGAAAATGAAAATAAAAGTATAATAATAAGAGTAATAACTTTAAAAGAGTAAAAATGAGAATAATAACATTTGCTTACTTTTTTTTAATGACATGGGATTGAATTTGGAATATGGCCTAATAAATAAATAGAAAATGGTCCAAAAATGGATGTATGGCTAATAAATTTGGATAAATAAAAAATGGTTTGATTTAAAATCATAATAATAATAATAAACATGATAAAAATAACAATAGAAATATTAATAACATAAAAAATGATAATGAAATTTGGATAGTAAAAAGAGATATAAATGAAAAGAATTTTTTTTTAAAAAAAAAAAGGCAAATTGATTCTTTTTATTTAGAATTTTGGTTTAAACGAAACGAATGCGTTTTTTAATTGTTTTTTTTCGAATATCAGACAGAAAATAAAACGGGACCCCCTCTTTTATTTTTTTCAAATAATGATCAGACAGTAAAAATAACATATTAAATATTTTGTATTCTTTTGAAGAAATGATTATATAGTAAAATAAAAATGGTGTGGGTAGGACAAATTTGGGGTATGACAATATGCAACAATAATTCCATGCAATCACTAAAATATTCCTCACGTGACTTAAGTGATTAATCATCTAGTTAAATTCACCTAAGTTTATTCATTAATCAATTCCTCATTACTAATCCTCGGTTAATTATGTCATAAGGTATACATCATTTCCTCAGATCAAGAGAATCAATAACGGACGCGAAATCAGGACAAAAATCGCAAAACACCAAAATTTTTCCTACAAGCCTGGTCATACGTGTATTTCCCAAGGCCATGCGCGTATGAACCAGCTCCTACACCCCTCATACGTCCCCCAATACGTATTGCCCAAGGCCATACGCGTATGGACCAACTCCTTGAACTTTTCAAAGGATTCAGATTTATGTTTCATTAAATACACATAACCATATCTACTGAAATCATCGGTAAATGTGATGAAGTATTAAAAACCTCCTCTGGCTAGTATGTTCAGTGGTCCACATACATCAGTATGTATGAGGGCCAAAATATCAATATCCCTTTCACCTTTTCCTATGAATGGGGTCTTTGTCATTCTTCCAATTAAAAAAATCTGCATGTATCATATGATTCGTAATCAAAGGAATCCAAGAGTCCATCTTTATGAAGTTTGGTGATGTGCCTATCATATATAGGGCCTAAGCGACAATGCCAAGGGTAACTTGGATTTAACTTATTAAGTTTCATCCTTTTAGTATTAATGTTATAAATTGGCATTTCAAGATCAAGCATATACAATCCATTGTTCATTTATGCAGTAGCATAGAATATATCATTTAAATAAATAGATTAATAATTATTCTTTATTATAAATGAAAAACCAAACTTGTCCAAACAAGAAATGGAAATAATATTCCTGCTAATTGCAGGTACATAATAACAGTTCTCTAACTGAATTATTAAACCACTAGGTAAAGTCAAATCATAAATTCCTACTGCTAAAGTAGGAACCTTTGCTCCATTGCCAATTCGTAGGTCAACTTCACCTTTTGCCAAATCTCTACTCCTTTTTAGTCCCTGTACATTGGTACAAATGTGAGAACCACATCTAGTATCTAATACCCATGATGCAGAAGTAGATAAATTCATTTCTATAACAAAAATACCTGAAGTTGAAGTCTCCATTCCATTCTTCTTATCTTCCAGGTACTTTGGGAAGTTTCTCTTCCAGTGTCTGGTCATACCGCAATATAAGCAAGTCCCTCCTTAGTTATGCCTCCACTAGGCTTTAAAGCAGGTGCAATATGTTTGGATTTGGCAACTTCCTTGCCTTTCCATTTACCACCCTACTTGGTGGGCCTTTTGTTCTGTTTCTTTCCATTACTAACCATCAGAATGGATTTCCTTTTTTACTTGATTTTCCTCAACAGTTCTTAACATGCTTAACAATTCAGGAAGTGATTTGTCCATATCATTCATGTTGAAATTAAGGACAAATTGACTGAAACTCTACAGCAACTATTGTAGGATCAAATCAGTTTCAAGCTCCTTTTTTAGGGGAAAACCCAATCTTTCAAGATTCTCCACATACCCAATCATCTTGAGCACATGGGGACCTACTAGGCTTCCCTCAGCTAGCTTGGATTAGAAAAGGGCTTTTGAAACTTTAAACCTCTCATACCTTTCCAGTTCTTGACAGAGCATCTTCAGATGTTCGATCATATCGAACACTGACATGTTTTCATGTTGCTTTTGCAATTTAAAATTCAGGGTAGCCAACATGAGGCAAGCAATTTAATTGGCATCATCGACATGCTTCTTATAAGCACCTCTTACAACCTTAAAAGCAGAACTAGGAGATTCCTCATTAGGAACTGGTGTCTCTAAGACATATAGCTCTTTGTCATGTTTGAGGACAATCTTCAGATTTCGGTGCCAATCTAGAAAATTTGTCCCAGACAACTTTTCCTTATCAAGGATTGATCGCAAAATTATATTAGATGTTTTTGTTGTCATGGTAATCTACAAAATAGAATGTAAAGATATAAGTATCATTAAAACAACATATTTAATTAGGCCTTTAATTAAATATGCTCCCACTATTTTATTCAAAACAAATAACTCTCATCATTTGATTCGGAAAATCCCGTTGGGATATTTTCTAGTGGATCGAGATCCATATTTCGCTTTGTTTTAAGTCAATGTTAGGCTTATTACTCAAAACTTGGATATTTAAGTAGGAACTACTTCCAATTGCATCCAATACAATTCTTGAATATTTCAGTTGGGTGAATAACTCCTTATTCCAATCCATCATATGGATCATTCCCAATTCTTGCTTCTAAACGTATATAATCTTATTATATTTTGTTCAATTAAGTTTGACCCATTGTTTTAGAAATTGGATATTGCTTTTATCCCATTGCACCTTACTAATATAGAGCATGCACCTCGCATTAGGCGAAACCTACAATATTGGATACTAGTCTTGATGAGTTCTAAAACTTGGAAAGAAAAAAAATTTAATATCAACTTTGAGGGAATTTTAATTATTTTGATCTCACGACTTATTTATCATATAAATCGTTCCTCACACAAGCATCAACATACATACAAATGAAATAGTTATGGCCCCTAGCGCAATTGTTCTCCCAAGCCAATGAGAGAACTTAAGCTAAACCTAAGAACGATATTCACTTCTCCATGCAAGATCTCCAAGGTTGTCCTTCTTTGTTTTGTAGTCTTCTCTTCCTTCAAAATAACATATAACATAAAGGAAACTCGTTTTACATATGAGGGAGTGAGATGAGAAAAGAAGTTACATGATGAGAATAAGAGAGAGGCACGACACGCAGGTCGTATTTATAAAATTCAAAACAAACAAAATAAATAAATTAAGGCCATAACTGATCATCACAAGAATAATAAGCAATTTTATTATTATTAATTTAAATCTTGTTAATTAAATAAATCAAATTAAATTTTTGGCAAATGATCACATAGCCAGGGGTTCTGTTGTCCTCATATGAGAAAAGAAGAGATTTTGTATTGACGACAATTTCAATGGAGACCGTCACACTTCATGACGACTGTTACACTTCCTTTCTTGTCCTATGACGACTGTCACACCTAGTATGGTGACCGTCACACCTAGTATGGAGGCCGTCGCACTTTCACCGGTAGTGACCTTGATGCATACTTCATTGACGGTGAAACCCTTATACCGTCGTAAATCCTAATGCAACAGTTTCATACCATCAAAACACCATGATTAATAATTCAGTATGATTGATCTGTGTGCCATCGCTTCACCATACTAAAGTCAGATTTCGAAGCAGATGACCATAGATCTCTCAAACGAATGATAATTATTACGTGATTTGAACTGACAAAATAAAATAGTATATCCAATATAACATCTTTGCATCAAAGTTAATCATATCACATATGAATTAGATTGATCATATATGTTTAACTTATGGACGATTGACATATCGCTACTTCACCATACTATTATCGAATTCTGAAGCATAGTCAATATCAATCATCCAAACTGTACATAATCTGATGCCAACAATTAAATATCTGAATTTGATTTAATTTTTGTTTTACGTGTTTTAATCCAATTAAAACAAAATAACAGAAAATAAACAATTACCAGACTCATGATTTTGTAAGTGGCTCTGATACCACTGAAGGGAAATTAGCGATATAAACACAGCGAATTTTTTTTCCCTTTAGAGATCCTTACGAAAGGTCATGATCTGTGATAGAAAATTTACCTCTTGTGGCGATGAAACCTTTGAATATGAATTAATTGATAATCACGAGCGATGTACAATGAACAACGCCTCTACTCAGTCCACACGAACATCTTCCTTCTGTCATGGTGCTAGCTGATTAATTGAAGGTTTAGAGTGAGGAAGAGGAAAAATAGAATACGACCGGGGTTTCAAAACAACAACATTTGAGCTTCTGCACAAGGGTTCTATTTATAGAACTACTTGTGTGGGCTTCAAGCTAAAAGCAACTTAATAATAAATTATTACATTATTATAATAACTATTATTATAATAAACATAATTTTATTATTATTATATTTTATAAGTATTATAAAATTAATAATAACTATTATTATATCTTATATTAATTAAGCACATGATACCTTACCATATTTCGTATTCCATTCTAGTGCACCGTACCTTACGGTGTATCTTATTTATTCTACCCATTCTTTAACTGTCCTTATGTGTGTGAACCTGTAGGATTTCGCGACGTTGTCAATTATATTAAATCATGTATTTAATATAATAAACAATGAGCGATATCTAGCAACACATCACTGCTACCCAAGTCACAAAATTGTCATGTAATTTGACAAAACCTTTTGTGATAGTATTTGTGTATACAATTACCCTTTTTCCCTTATGTCTATATTGAACACAAGACATATACTGTATCATCCTTGTCCAATTCAATATTGGGCCCTTAGAGATTTATCCTGTTATGCAAGATGGACAAATTCCATCTATGCTACTCATGTCCCTCAACATGCTTTGTGAAGTTCTCATTAACTGTCTTTATGATCATCCAGTTACGGAAAATGTTTGATCATCAATAAAGTACTCGACTCTACATCTAGGGTCCATAGTAGTTTCAAGTCGAAGGGTGGTATACACCACAATCACCATGAGATTAACTTATGACACTTTGCATAAAATTCTATGTAGTACTCTCATAGTGGGTCATTCCAGTATAAATATTACTCCTAATATTCATACATATGTCAAGACTTGATAACTCCTTATCCATGATCCATGAGGTGATCACCAGTCTATCTACATAATAGTCTTAATGCTTTAAGGCTATCCCATTTCACATTAAAGTTTGACTATGGATGCTTTAATAATAGTGTCCTTATGTTTAATGGAATCTCATGATTAAGCCACACTTAATATTTCATTAAACGAACTAGCTATTCTAGGGACTTTATCGTTTTGGAAAAATAAACATAATAAAGAAATGTCTTTTATTATTAATAAATAATTCGATACAAGTACCAAAAGTATTGGCCTCTATGGCTTACACCAATACTCACAACTTTCTATATGGTTTATGGTAAAGCATGTCATCTTCTAGTAGGGTTGGAACATACAGTGTATTAGGCTTTGAAATTCTTTATTTTTTTACCAATATCAAGCTAGAAGATGACATGTTCCTTCTAAGGAAATCCTTATTATACGAAGACCTTTTGGGTTTCTTAACACCATTGGGAAAAAATATTTATTGATTCATAAAGTAACATCTTCCTTAGACCTTCTAAGGAAATCCTTATCATACCAAGACCTTTCTAAGGAGATAGAATGACGATTTTTGTATAATGATAAACCATTTTGTGATTTGTGTCATTCGTACCTCTATAGAGGTAAAGCTGAGCCCTTGTGTCATTACTCATGCTTGTTACAATGTTTGTGGAACTTATAGGGTTAACATTTTTTCCTCGACGGGGACTTAGGTTTATGGGAACTATGTCTTCCGTTTTCGGGTCTCAATGACACATAACACCGAGGACACAATCGTTAGATCTTTTGTGTGAAGAAAACACATTTCCTCAATTTGGTTAGTTACTTCATGATATGTATCATTCTATTGTATAATAACCTTTAATTGTTGTTGGACACCCACCAAGAGATCCTCGAGTAGATTGATAGTGTCATGGTTGATTTATGGGATATAGGGGATCTCCATAACTTAGGTAGAAACCATCAATTGTGGGGATTGAACTTGAACTTGAAGTGATGATAACGAAGTGGCCGTGCAATTTAGTGGTTTTGGAGGCTGCAATTGCAATTCATGTTTGTCTCATGTTCATGATCATAAGCTTGCAATGAGGTGGAAACATTGAAGATGTTTTCCACAAATAGTGTCAAATTATTTGAAAAAACCTTGATATTCTCGTTGTTATGATGGTGGTGACAATGATGAACTCCTTGACTACCATCATTGTCTTTTAAATCTAACGGTGAAGATGTGTTCCTGTAAACACTCTATCGATCAAGTTAATAGAGGTTGTGCATGTGAGATACAATGTTTTGGGATAATTTGTATGTTGAGTTTGAACCATTTGTTAGACTTTACATTAGCATTCTAAGATTTAGAAGTGCTAGAATATTGCTTTGGGACAATTGTCTTAGAAGACACTTGTGTGAGGATCTCGTAGACTCTATCTGATGGTCTCTAAGGATTGGTGAACTTTGATTAGGTGTTCGTCTAAGTTATGATCATCTACTGACTTAGTAGTCCCAAAACCTTTTCTAAGACAACTGAATCAACGATGTCGTTGATAAGGATGTGTAAGATGAAATATAACATAGTACCCAAAAATGTTCTACAATTAAATTGTGACTTAATAAGACATCGTTATATATTTGACACAATTAAATAATGACTAAATATAATTTCTATAAATTTTGTCATAGTTGATATGTGATTAAAACCCTACAAAAAACCTTTAAAAATTTTAGATGGTCTCTTCAAGAAATAGAATTTGGAGAATTCAATAAACTATCGTCATATAATAATCTCTAGAGGCTAGTCGATTAATCTTAAAACTTAGACAACCCGACTTTCTACTGATTGAAGATTGATCCAATCATCTCTAATGGTCAACCGTTTCTTAAAACTTAGACAACCCGACTTTCTATATGTTAGATATTGATTTGGTCATCTCTAAGGGCCGATCGATTCTTAAAACTTAGACAATCCGACTTTCTACTTGTTGGAGATTGATCCCGTCCAAAACACGGTGTATATTTAGTTACTCGAGCCATATGTGTAAACATTTGCTTCAAGCCTTTATCATCTTAAACATGACTCTTATTTTATTAGAAAATGTTTTTATGTTACAAATGGCGCCGAAGAAAGTAGTATGTTGATTTCATGAATGTCTTACCTTTGTATGCATCAAACATAGACTTTAACCATTTTCCATTTTTACTTTAAATCATAATGTAGCTACTCCTTTCGCAATAAATAGCACAACTTTATATTAATACAACACACTTCACTTGTCGATAGATCTTTCATTCATTAAAGCATATGAATAAAGTTACCACTTACCATTTGCTATCAAGTAAATTTGCTCAAAGAACTTAACCTTTAATGTGGTTGTTGCATGAAGAAGGGCAAAGTGGGAATAAAAATAAACATGATGAAGAATTGAAGATGAAAAAACAATAATGGGGGCTTTCAGTTAGGGTTATGTAAAATGATGATGGGCTAGCCGTCCCAAGATTTGCAATGATGATTTGGATTGGGTCCAAAACTATACCCTTCCTTACCTTCTCCCAACTATAATCAATTACTCTTTTGTTTTATTTATGCTTTGGTTTTTCTATTTTTAGGTCACCATGATTTTTACCTACAGTTTTTTTTTTCATGTGTTGGGAACCGTTGGTATAGTAATCATTCTCCTTGCCGTAATGTTAGTATTCTTTTATTGAAAAAATTGCCAATTTTTGTGCATTGAGACATGAAACTGCCACTTCTTTGTGAACTTGTCTCCACTACTAGATGGCATTTTTAATGACATTTTGAATTAAAAATAGTGACGGTTTTGTTTTATGTTACTATTATAATGATAATGATGATGGAAAAGTACTAGTAGTTGTTTTTTCTTAATTAAAAGTACTGGTTTTTCCTTACCAAATTCAGAAAAATGAGGTTGAAATAATTGTACAAAATGAAATAATTGTTGAGGGGGAGTGATAGGGGGTTGGATGAGAGTTGGGGCCGGGGAAGGGAACCCTTGATTCTCTCATGGGTTATTATGAGTGGGCATAATGTGAAACATCATACTTGACAGATGGTATTTTGTATGAGTCTTGATTTGTAACTTATGAGTCAAATGTTCATTTCATGGGTGTCCCCCCCTTAGCCTGGTCGGTTTCAATCTTCTATTTAGGATTATGCTTGTATCAATATATATTGTTAATCATTGTAGAGATTCATTTTTCTAGATACAAGTTTATGAGATTACCATTTTGTCCTCGTTTATTGTTGGTATATCGAATATGAGTATGAGTTTTCTGATAGATGAAAAAACGAATGTTGGATACTTTATAAGTGAGAAGATAAATAGATCTGATATTTCAAAGTTTTTGGTTAATATGTGGTGTCTTTCTCACTTATGTGATTGCTCTTAAAATGTTCGATACGATGATTCACAAACTCTCTCATGATTCAACTCTAGTATCAAAATCTAGTTCGACTAAGACTTCTTCTATCCAAAAAATTTCTAACAAGAGTGTTCAGACGGTGTCTTCTGTTGAAATCATTCAATGACATTAAGAATTAATGAACTTACATTTGAAAGGAGATTATTGTTATATTAAATGTGAGTATGAGTCACACATCAAATGAAAAAAAATGTTAAATATTTTATAAATGAGAAAACTTATAAATTTAATATCCTAAGATTTTGAATTAATATGATGATCCGGTATCATGTATTTCATCCATCTATAGAATAAGAAAAAGATGAATGGAGGAAATCATTTTATGAAAAGATTTTTTATAAATTAAAAAGAAAATACAACATGAGTTTGCATATTTATTATCATTAAAATAAAATATGAGTTGTATAATTATGACCTAGCCTTGTTCAAACAATGTGTAATTGCAGATCTCTTAAACAATTTGTAATTTGTAATACTAATCTCTTAAATTATTATTATTATTATTATTATTATTATTATTATTATTATTTATAAACTAAAAGAAGATAGAATTAAGTGAATTAAAGCCATCCTAGTTATACTAGTATCCCTTTAACTCAACTTATAAAGTATAAATTTTAAATTCCAATAAAAGTGAAAAAAGAATACAAATAATTTGGAGGATTGGGCCGAAATACATGGAGGAGCATATATAAAATAAATCAATTGTCTTATTAAAAACTCTTACCTATAAACAATTAAGAAAAATCAAGTGGATGGAAAAAAAGGGCAAAACTCCTAAAATACTTAACATAATTTATACTTTAAAAAATCGTAATTATTTCTAGAAAAAATATGACAAATGCAAGTAGGGATAATATTCCACCATTGGATGTCCTGAATGTGTAAATCAATATTAAAAATACCATCACCCCACTAATTTCCTTCACGATAAATGTGAGAGATAATGAAAGTTATCTTCTTAGTAAAGTTAAAGAGTTACAATATGTATAAGTTTGTTGTATTTTATATTGATCAGTAACATACATATATATACAGATGATAGGAGACACCATGATCCTACAATTAAGCTAGTATTGATGACTGACAACACAATATGGAAACATAATATTGATGCATATAATTAAGACATAAGCGTTATTGACTATACATTAAATAATAGGAACATGATGTTTGTAACATCCGTTTATTTAATTAATTATTTAATTAAATATAATTGTGGTATCCTATGTTAAGTCGCGTTGATTTAAATTGATTTCCAAAATATCGGAATATTATGTTGATAATTATAAGTGTGTTTAAGTCGAATTTAATTAATTAAGTCGATATAAGTTGTGGAAGACGGTACTGAATAATCTTCGGGTATTGTTGGATATGCTGTTAGAATTATTTGGACCATTTGATTGATAATCGGAAGATAATCGATCAAGTCGGGAATAAGTATTTAGTCGTGAATTATTATTTGGTTGATTTGGCGTTATGGTGAATTAAGTCGTTAAGTCGGAATATTAGTCGGAAAGTCGAGGAAATAATATTACAAGTGATATTATTGAATATTGGAGTGTGTTGATTAATGGGTTTGGATTTCATCGGAACTAGCAGTTAAATGGGGTTTAAGAATTAGGCTAATTAGTTATAATTGAATTATTATTATTAAATTAATAAAAAGAAGGAAAAGAAGAATTAGTAAAAAAATAGTCAGAAGAAATCGTGAAAAATTAGAGAACGAGGAAAAGTGGAGAAAACGGTTACGAGAAGTCGCCTTCGGAAAATGGAAACGGAAAGTTGATCGGAGATTTGAAGCGGCCATCGTTTAAGGTAAGAGTGGGGTTCGATCTTTTATAACCGGGTTTGATAAATAATATTGAGATTTGGGTAGTTTAGGTCGTTATGTATTTTGGTAATTTCGATATTGCTATGAATAATCTGTATTTTGTTGTTGTAATGGTTGCTGGTATAACATTGATTGTCCGATTCTGATTTTGGTTGATTACAAGTTTTTTTCGACGGTGTTTATTTATAGTTGATAATTTTATGTTGAACATATACTGGGAAGACTGTGATTGGGGAAGATGAAGTGAAATTACAGAGACCGATAATATGGGGGTAGAATACCCCATGTAGCCATGTGGCGCAAACCACATCTTAAGGTGGTGGGTGCCACCAATTTGTGAGGTGGGGACTATGAGAAGTGACGCAAGTCACTTTGTCAAGTGGCAAGAGCCACATTAGATACTAGCATGAAACATAATTAAGAAAGTGGATTAGTAGATTAATTAAGGAAGTAGAGTAGTATGCATATCATATAATAATTGATTAAATTAGAGCTGAAGTGGATGGTGACCACATTTGTGCATGGCGCAAGCCACTTGCTATCCAATGCAAGATATGGCGTAAGCCATGGTTATAAGTGGCAGGTGCCACATTTTTGATGTCATGGATATACTTAATTTTCTTAATATTAATTATTCAATTATAATTCATTAAGTATTAGAAAGATCATGTAACCTAGTATAAGAAACAATTAATGATTTAAATTAGAATGATGACTAATTAGATTTTATGAAGTGGAAATTTTAATAAGAATCAGGAACTAGTTAGTATCTAGAAGAATTGTATTGAGAATGAAACAATTTTGATAAAAGATATTGTGTCACATATTTTTGACAGAAGATAATAAGTTGAAGAATTTAGCAGAATTGATAGTAGCCTAAATTTGTATGACAGACAAAAATTAACCGAAAAGAAAAATTAGCAGACTTATATTAAATTCTTGATAAGTCGCAAAAAGTTAGAAACAATGTCGGCTTAGTTGGTTAACCGAATAAGGCGAAAAACATAGTTGCTCAAAATTTAACGAAATTAATCGGGGTAAGTCGGGAAAATTAAGAGTTGGTTTTTATTATGTTGTTTTGTCGAAAACGCGTTGTATAGTCGATTTGTAGGTACAGTTAAGTTGTTGTATGTTTCTAGTTTACAGAATAATTCTAAAGTTGTTAAGTTGAAGGCTTTATAAGCCAAAGTTGATTTTTAGCTGCCTTTGTCATATAAGTTGTTTGCATTGCTTGTTTATGCCGTAAGAGTTGCTCATGTTGTTTACGTTGCTTTGTGTTGCCGAAGTTATTGTGTTGTTCAAGTTGAAGGCTTATTAGCCAACGTTGATTTAAGTTGTTCATGTCATATAAGTTATTTATGATGTTGATGTTGTAGATGTTGTGTTGTTTATGTTGTTGAGTCGTACATGTCACATGGTATATGTGCATTTCTAAGTCGGAGCTGTTGTTCACACCACGTTGGCCTGGATTGGCAATTAAGTTGAAAGTTGAAGGCTTATGCCCTGCAGATACCTCGATAACATGGTATATTTTTAGTTGAGAGTTTTACTCCTATGGTACCACATGCATATGCATAGTTGAGTCACATTGTGTTGCATTATTGATGTTGGTTATGTGTTTATGTTGTTCAATTTGATAAATTGTATATGTCGTTCAAGTTGATAAGTTGTTATGTTTTTTTAAGTTGATTAAGTGAATTATGTTGATTAGGCTGATTAAGTAGTTCTTGTTGAATATATGACTATGTGGTTTATGTAGAAGATGTTGATGGATATAATAGTAGTAAAATAAGTTGATAAAAGGTGGATGATTGTTAATTCATTGTTTTGTTGTTGATGTTGTGAAGTGGTGAATTATTTATAATCCTTATCTAAGTATTGTTTATCATATGCCGTTTATAATTGTCGATATCTCACCCATTATGTTTGAACGTTACCCCTATGTTGGTAACGTGCAGGTAGCTTGAAGGAAGGTGATTATCTTTGCTAGTTCGAGTCGGTGTTGGTGCTCTTATACATAACACTCGGGGAATGGACACTTAGTTGTTTTAATTGTTGTTTTTAAGTTGTTTCAGTATGATTATGTAGTTGCTAAGTTGTTATAAGTTGAATAACATGTTATACCATGTTTAGTTGAATAATTGGAAATCCTTGTAAAAGATATTTTGATTTAAAGAATAAATAAAGTTTTATTTGTCTCCCGATGTTTAAGTGTTATGTATCCATGTTGAATATGCGATAAATGTTAATTGTTGTTTTTAAAGTTGAAAATGTGACATCCTATTCTAAAAGGTGAATTTTTGAAACTCTGATTTATGAATTTCCGCCGGGTAGTTTTGGGGTGTTACAATACTGATATTAAAGAATCATGTTTCTAATTCCCCCTTCAAACTGATGGTGAGTGGATAACACCAAGTTTGTCTCTGAGCTGGCTGAAACATGTTTGACTTAATGACTTGGTGAGGCAGTCTGCAATTTGATCAGTTGTAGGAACATAGGCCACAACAACTTCATTTTATAGTACTTGATCTCTGATATAATGAATATCAATTTCAATGTGTTTGGAACAAGCATGGATGACATGATTTGAAGCTAGTGCCTTGGCACTCAAGTTATCACACCACAATATGGATTTTCTTAGAAGTGGGAGTTTAAGTTCAACAAGTAATGAACGAATACATGCTACTTCAGCAACTAGATCGGCTAGGGCTTTATATTCTGACTCAGTGCTTGATCTTGATACCATCTTTTGCTTCCTTGATGACCAGGAAATAAGTGTTTCACCAAGGAACACACATTGACCAGCCATGGATTTCCTGTCATCAACACTAGTAGCCCAGTCCGCATCAGAGAAGCCATGAATGTCCAGATCAGTGGATGACTTGATGTGTAAGCAATGATTTATGGTGCCTTGGAGATACCTAAAGATTCTTTTTATGGCTTGCCAATGTTCAAGTGTTGGTGAGCTCATGTATTGACTGAGTTTGTTAACAGAGAATGCTAGATCAGGTCTTGTGTGAGTCAAGTATTGTAAGGAACCTATGGCTTGTCTAAACATAGTTGGGTCATTTAATTTCTCTCCCTCAATTGTAAACTGCCTATATGTTATCATAGGTGTGGGACATGGTGAGGCTTTGTCCATCTTGAATTTACTCAGTAAGTCACTGTTGTACTTATATTGTTTGAGATACATTCCATTGGTATCTCTTTTCACTTCTATGCTCAGAAAGTTGTGTAGTTGGCCCAAGTCTTTGAGAGAGAATACATCATTGAGCTGAGAGATGAAAGCTTGAAGGAACTTGGTGTTGCTTCCTGTAATTATTATGTCATCCACATAGATAAGCAGAAAAGCAATGTGATATTTACCTTTTAGAAGGAAAAGAGAAGAATCACTCTTTGTGTTATGAAAGCCCGACTTCAGTAATGCGGCCTTGAGACTATCAAACCAAGCTCTTGGTGCTTGCTTCAGTCCATAGATTTCTTTAGATAGCCTGCATATGTGATTCGGCCTGGTTGGATCAACATATCCTTCAGGTTGATGCATGAACATTATTTCCTTAAGATATCCATTAAGGAAAGCATTGTTAATGTCTAGTTTCCTGACTTCCCATTTGAGATGGACTGGAATTGAAAGAATGATTTTGACAGTGCTAGCTTTGACTACAGGACGAAAGGTTTCTTCATAATCAATGTCAGTTGTTTGTTGAATTCTTTGGCAACTAGCCTAGCTTTTCTCCTTTCTATGGTACCATCTAACTTGTATTTGGTCTTCAAGATCCATTTTGAGTCAACTATGTTTTCTTCATTTTGAAATGGGACTCGTGTCCATGTTTTGTTAAGCATGAGTGCTTGAAACTCCTTTTGCATTGATTCCTTCCATAAGGGCCTTGTAAAAGCATCCTTGGAATTTGTAGGTTCCACTGTATCTTTGTAGGTCTCATCTAGACCAATGTAAGGAAGCTTTGGCTTGTGAATACCTAACTTGCTTCAGGTTTGTATGATGCCTACATTGCTTGCTTCACATATACTTTGTTGGGTTGTGTCAGGTGGTATCTCTGGATGAGTTGCACCATCTAGTACAGTATTTTCATATTGTTCTGTGATATTACTGTTAATTTCTTTGGCATTATTATCATCTTATGATTGTTGCTCAATTTATGAATCAACTGAGTTCACTTCATTTGAGATATATCTTTCTAGAATTGCATCATTGATATGATTACCTGTAGGGCACAAGGGAAAAGAGAATTGTGGATTGTTAGTTGTTTTTAGAGGACCTCTTGTATTGAGAAACCCATCATGGAATGGGAAGTGAACTTCATTGAAAATAACATGTCTTGATATGAAGATCCTGCCATGGAAATTGAGACATTTATACCCTTTGTGAGAGTTACTATAGCCTAAGAATACACATCTGGTTGTATGAAATTGTAGCTTGTGTTGATTGTAAGGTTTGAGGTATGGATAACAAGCACAACCAAAGGGTTTTAAGAGCTTATAGTCAGGTTCATTATGAAGCATAAGTTAGTAGGGTGTCTCATTTTAGGTAACTTGAGATGGCAGTCTGTTTATAAGGTATACTGCAGTGAAAAATGCGTCCCACCAATATTGGAATGGCTTTTGAGCTTGTGCAAGTAGAGTTAAACCAAACTCAACTATGTGCATGTGTTTCCTCCCAGCTCTTCCATTTTTCTGAGAGGCATAAGGATAAGACATTCTAAAACCTATGCCAGCTTCTATTTCAAATCTATGTACACGTTTGTATTCACCACCATCATCACAGTGAATTACTTTGATTATCTTATTGTATTGATTTTCAACCAAGGCTTTAAATTTAATGAAAGCTTGCATAGTTTCATACTTTTGTTTTAAAGGATAAATCCAGGTGAACCTACTAAAATCATCTACAAAATGCACATAATATTTGAAACTAGAAGATGACGATATTAGTGCAGGGCCCCATACATCGGTGTGAACCAACTCAAGGGGTGCATTAGCATGAAATGAAGAATATTTAAAAGGTAAGAGGTGCATTTTTCCATATTGGCATGCCTCAAAAAAACTAAAGTGGTCACTATGGGATTCTTTGATATTACAATTTTTCAAGACTTTGTCTAGTGTGTTGTTGTTTGGGTGACCAAGTATTCTATGCCAACTCTCTCTGACAGATATATAAGCACTTGGGCTTCTTTCAATTCCTGAGAGCTGGTATAATCCATCTTTAAGTATTCCTTTTAGTATTGTTTTCCCTATCAACTTGTCCTTCACAAAACAACAATTCTTATCAAACTCAACAAGAGTGTTATTGTCAGTAGTCAATTTAGATACACTTAATATATTTTTCGTAATGTTAGGCACATATAGTATATCATGTAGATTAAGTGACTTGAGTTTGGAAGAGCATGTGGCTATAATTTCTAGTTGCTCACCATTTCCAATAATCAGAGAGTTCTTACCATAATGTTCATTTATTTCTTGGAATTTTTCAGTTTGATGTGTCACATGATTTCTTGCTCCACTGTCAAAGTACCAATCATATTCTTGATTGGTTCCTTGTGATGCTAGGAATGCATATTTCTCTTCCTCTTCTAATGAGTGATTTGATCCTGAGTAGGTTTTATCAAACCTATAGAAACACAACGTTTCTGTGTGGCCAGACTTTGAGCATACTTGATAGGTAGGTTTAGAGAACCTGCCTCTACCCCTGCCTCGTCTCTAACCTCTGGAGTTAGAGCCTCTCCAGTTTCCATTTGAGCCATGGAAGCCAAGTCTGTTGTTTCTCCAATTTCATTTGTAATCAGTCTTGTGTGCAACATTTGCTGAGGAATTGAGACTCGGGTTGTTAGAGGATTTGAGCTGCTCAATTCTACTACTTTCAAAACTCCGTAATTGAGATTGTAAATAAATCCAATTGAGATTGATCTGATCAGAGAGTTTTACCACTACAGGATTGTACTCAAAATCCAATCCATTAAGGGTTTGAATGATTATATCTGAGTTGAGAATTGGATTTCCTGTCAACTTAAGTTTATGAACAAGATTTTTCATCTTGGAGAGATAATCATGCATTTTCATTTCACCTTTCCTGGTACTATGGAATTTTGACTATAGGTAGGTGATTCTAGACCTTGTATGTTGCTCTAACTAGACTTTGGGCCTCCTCCCAAAGTTGCTTTGAATTTTCATAGTGCAAAAAATGTGTTGCGATGTTTTCCATCATGGAATTCTTTAACCAACCTAGAAGTTGTTGTTCATAAGCTTGCCAATCTTCAAACAAAGGATTCAGCTTCTTGCTTGAATCTGAACATGTGATATATTTCTCAGGACACTCCTTTGTCCCTAGCATGTATTCTTCAAGTCTACAACCTCTGATGATGGGCAAGACTAAGGACTACCACAAGGGAGAATTGTATCTATCCAACTTGACATAGATAGTTTATGAAAGATCATTTTTATTTTCATTTGCAGCGGATGCCATGGTTTTGATTGGAAAACAAACCTTTTTGGAAATGAGGCTCTGATACCAAGTTAAAGAGTTACAATATGTATAAGCTTGTTATATTTTATATTGATCAGTAACATATATATATATATATATATGTATATATATATATATATATATATATATATATATATATATATATGATAGGAGACACCATGATCCTACAATTAAGCTAGTATTGATGGCTGACAACTGTTCGCTGTGATTTCTGACGAACAACCTCTGGTTAACCAATCTTTCACAAGACTGGGTTACTTGCAGGACAAACCAAACAAGTCCTAGGACACATATGCAATTTTGTTGTCAAATTACTCTTAGTGTTGATAATTGTTTGTGGTTTGTTTTGTCAATGATATTGAAATCTTGAATGCTTGAATGTAAAAGTAAAGTAAACTAAAAGTTGAACAAAAGTAAAGAAAAATGGCAAAAGGACCATAAATTTTGCAGAAAAGTAAAGAAATTGGAAGTAAAAGAATTTGACGAAAAAGACTTATAATTTAAATAACTTGAATAAAATTGGTGTTCAACACATACATTTCTCCACATATCAAACTCAGTTCTCTCACACTGGGTACTTAGAGTATTTTTACAGGATTATTGTATAAGTTTTTCACACACAGGATTCTACAACAACTACCCTATTTATATACAAATAAATAACTGCCTAAAACGGAAAAATCCTAACTAATTGACACTTGTCAATCTGCATGTATTCTTCTCTTCCCGAAGCTTCCACGCGTCCAACTGCCAAAATGTTGTAACTTTTATATTTGAATTCTTCCTCTTTGTGACGAAACGCTACATCTCTTCGTTTTATCGAATTGTCGAAGAGAACAAAACTCTTCAAACTTTATAAGATAATTCCTTTGTCAAAAATCTCTTCCAACCTATCTTCTGTCGAAATGTCGAAAAGCACACCAATTCTTCAAATTCTGTCAAATGCTGAACTGTAATGAAAGTTCTTCAAACTTTGTTTGCTGAAACATTCCTCATATCCCTGTCGAAGTATTTGAGCATTTGTTCTTGTCGAAAATATCAAACTTCTGAATATCTTCATTTTCTTTCTCCTTTATCTGGTGACCATTTCCTTAAAAAAATGATTTTATATCTCAACTCATGGTGTCGAATTTAGGTGCCTACAAATTGCCCCCAGCAAAGATGTTTCGACTAACTCTGAGAAATCATCTGTTGCTGTCGAAATTATTCTGACACCTTGTCAGTTTCATTAATTATGACGTGACTTTGTTAAGTCCCAAGAAAAACCATGATTTCACTTTTTCTGAAAACGTCTCATCTAGCCCACGTTTAAACACGATCTTCCATAACCCTACAAACTAGCTAATCATGGGTTTTCTCCAACTACCACCTTTTTGATCATCACCGTTGATCAACATGACACATACCCCATGATCAAAAACTTAACCGTTTTTTCTTCTTCTTTTTTACTTTATCATTTTTCTTCCTATAAATATCTCTCTTTTCAAATCTTTTCACTTTTTACACTCTTAAACTTCCTCTTCTTCATCAAACAAATATTTCCATTCCATTACTCTCTCTGCAATTCAAGCTCAAACTTCCCTCAACAATGGCTCCTCCAAAGAACGTTGCTAACCAAGGTGATAAGAAAGAAAAAAGAACCACTGATCTTCCCCCTGCTCACACGCTACCTGGGCCAGTGCAGGTAAACCAACAACAATATATTCCAGAGCCTCCTAATGAGAGAGAGAGAAGGCTAGCATCTACCGATCTCAGGTATTTATCCCTGTTTTAATTTCTGGAGTCTGCCAAGCATTATTAGGTCCACTCTCTGATCCTAACCCTGATCAGGACCGTTTAGAAGATTTTTACCCTTCTTATTCTGCTTCAAAACCCATAGGTGCAGGTAGAAAACCTCAACCTCCGGAAACAACCTCCAAAAATCCTGAAACCCCTTTAGCCTCGACAGACCTAGATTTATCATATCTAAATCAAAATAGGATTTTTAGGAGCCCTCCATTGACAAAAGACCCCAAGGATTACTTAGCTTGGTTAAATAGAGTCGAAAAAGCTAAGGGAAAGTTTTGGAAGAAAACAGACATTTATGACCTAATCCAACTGTCGAAAGATGGACAACGTTATTACCAAAACATGTTGTTGGCTTCCCTATATTTTTAGGACGGTACTTACAACAATTTCCACCTCCCTTGTGGGATGGTCACCCCAACCCTTTTTGATATAGCATCCATCACAGGTCTTAGTCCTATAGGTGAAATTTTCAACCCCGAACATTTAAATAAAGATCCTATAGGCTTCGACACCAAACATGCTGGTTACTCCCTGTTCATTGCGCACCACCATGGTGAAGACACTGAAGAGGTTTCTGATAAGGAACATGTGGCTTTCCTAACTTTGTGGCTAGCAAAATTCGTCTTCTGCACTAGATCTCTTCAAGTTGCCAAGAGTTACATCACCATTGCTAACCAACTTCATGTCGAAGTTACTTTTTGTCTAAGTGAAATGCTTCTGGCGAATCTTTATGAATCCCTTAGCGAAAGTGTAAACGCCCTGAAGACCAGCAAAGAAAAAGGAAATATCACCCTGACAGGTCCTTTTTGGATTCTACAATTGTGGCTGAATGCTACTTTCGAAACCTGCATCCCCATCAAGAACAAAATAGACGAAGAAGAGGTACAAAACAGGCGTGTCGAATGGCCTAGGCTGGCTAAACTGATTCCAACTGATGAAGGGATAAGCCTTCGACAAGCCTTTACCAGCTATGTGATGATGTTTGCCAAACGCTACAAATTCACACCATCCATGGCACCTTTCGCCAACAGGACTGTAGGTCCTAAATGGTTCATCAAACAACTTCCTTTAGAACATCAGAAAGAAGAAGATTCATACATATCCATCTGGGCATCATTTCTCACACCAAGGCATCTCTTTTCTCACCATATCCTGAATAACACAAAGATTTCTCTTATTGTCTATCAGCCTAATCTGGTAGCTAGAAAATTTGGGTTAATCCAAACAAAAACCAAACCTATCTATCCCAAGAAAGGTTCTATTTTATTTTACAACTCTTTTCACAACTTAGAAAAATCTTTAGAGTTGTATCATAAATTCTTTGACGAAACCTTGGAAGTCCGACCTGTGATATTTCGACCAACATACTTGTGCACTGAGGACTTCGACGTCTGGTGGAGAGAATACTATCTTACCAAATTCTTCGACGTAGAAGCTTTTACAACACACCTGACGAACGCTTTTGCTTTTGTGCAGGACAAAAAGAAGAAAGGTACGGAAAAACATATCAAAGAGATTCAAAATTTTCAAAAATATTTTGAAACCATTTACAGGCCAAATGATCTTCATCGAACCATAGGTGAAGCAGCAGTGACCCTAAAACATAAGTTTTCAGAAAAATGGATAAGCTGGCATTTCCTCCATACATTCCATCACATGCACGCTATAACTATGCGTTCACCACATATCCTCCAAGGTTTCCACCACTGCCTTCTACAGAATTTGGTGTGGCCCTGTGCCCTCCATTTCCAGATTGGTTTGTGTGTGGGTCTGACTTAAAGCTGTTTCGTGAGTCTCGCAAAAAACCTGCTGATCGTGTGGTTCTGACGAAGTATCATTTGGACAACTTCCCAGGGCACCTTCATATAGGAATAACACACGTTCGCGTGGAATCTCCTATTCTTGAAGGTGTCGAAGAAATACAACTTCTCTTCTTATTTCTAACTTTCTTATATGTTTTATATCCATGTTCATTTATTTTCCTTCCTTTCAGCTATCAAGATAACTAGCAAGAAAACCCCTGGCGAAGGGACTTCCACCAAACAGGTCGAAAGATCACCTGTTGCTGCAAAGAAGGTTTCGACATGCAAAAGCATTCCACCTTTCTTATATAAACTTTATTATTCTCAAACTGAACAAATTTCTTTTTTTTGTATGTCTCAGATAAACCGCACACCAGCAACCAAGAGGAAACAAGAAGAGAAAAAGGTGGATGTCGAAGAGTCCGAAGATGAATCCCCTGAGCCACAGCCTCTCAAAAGACAAAAGGGTATGAAAATAAAAACGGTGGCATCTCAGAGATCTATCGTCAACAGAAGAACTCCCCCTACCAGTCCAATCACAAAAACTCACTCAAAAAGTGAGAAGAGTGGGAATTCAGGCACTCATACTGAGATTCCTCAGGTATTTTTATTTCGACTGACAATATTCAAATTTTTAACTGCATTGTTTCTTCTTTTAATTTCCCTTTTGCTGTTGACTCCAGGTTAATCTTGATGTCGAAGGGACTTCCAAAGTCCAAGAAAAGCTTATCCCTTCTGACTCTGAAAAGAATTTGGCTGAACGACTTCTGGAAGAGGCCACTCCAGACAATGATATTTATGGACCTCAGACCTATAGTGACTTTGACATCAATGACCAAGAATCCTCTGACAACAACTCCCCTGTTCGCCCAGAATTCACCGTGGAGGAAAAACGTGATAAGGACCAAGATGAAAAAATGCAAGGGCCAACTGATACAGCTGAAGCTGACAAGAAGGTTGTCGAAGTGGAAAAAAGATATGTCGAAACGATCAGATACTAGCTTGCATCCTGGAGGAAGTGCCCAACCCATTCCCATTCAAACAGAAACTCCTCCAAACACGGGTTCGACAAGCTTATCTCATGAAGAGATTGAGAGCCTGAAAGTGAAAAAACCTCTAGAATATCTGAAGGCTCTTCTCAGCTCTCGACATAACTTTCAGGATTCCTCCTACAGCAGTTCGACAACTTCTGGAGCTACCTCTGAAGTTCAATCAATTGATGTTGTCATGGCTGAGATCAAGACTAAAATCCTTGGCGTAGATTTGTTTAAAGTTCTGGTCGAAAAACCTTCTGCTCAATATGATTTGAAAAAACATCTAAAACAAGCTAATCTCTTGGAGGCTTCTACTGAGGAAAGCCGTCTAGTAATGGACTTGATTTCTATGATTGACTCGGTGAGTGCTCACTTACTTCGCCAAAAGGAGTTTTCCCAGAACATCACAACTAAGTCTGAGAAACAAGTTTCAGAGTGGGATGTTGTAGCTTCTTCGACCGAAAAAATCTCAGAACTAAACAAACTTTCTGAAGACTACTCCAAAGCTGCTGCTGAATGTGAAAGCAAAATCCAGACTTTCCAGGCTCAAATTGTCGAACTCCAGAAGAAAATCCTTCAAGAGAAAGAACGTCAAGCCAACCTTCAACAACCTAACCAAGAGGACATTGACAGAGAACTTCAAATGGGGCTTTAACATGTAGAAATCGCTCAGCAACTCAATCGAGAAATTGACGAGTTGTCTGTTAGTAAAAGCCTTTGTGAACGTCGAATTCAACTTCAACAGAAGAAATTTGACGAACTCAAAGAAACTTTTCTTCGACAATAGTTTGTAATAGAAATAGGTTTTTACATTTGTTTTGCTTTGGCAGCCTTTCAAGGCTTTTATCAGTAATGTTACCAACACCATCTGTTTGGCGAAGACATATTTTTCAGTTTATGAATTTATTCCATTTCTATCTTTATTTCTTGCAATGTTGGCTTATATTTTTTCAAATACTTTCCATTTATTTTCAGTATCCTTTTATCTTTTTCTATTTCTTCGACTTCATATGCGCCATTTGAAAAAACTCTTAAGATTTGGAAAGGTCCCTCCCATTTAGGAGACCATTTTCCCATTAATCTATCTTTCTTGTCCATGGGCAAAATTACCTTCCAAACAAGATCACCAACTAAAAAGGCTTTAAATTTTACTTTCTTATTGTAAAACTTTTCGACTCTCTCTTTCTGCCTCTTTATCAACTCCAAAGCACGCAACCTTTCCTCATCTAAGTCAACTAATTCATCCATCATCATACTCCAATAAGTCTCAGATGGAATTTCATGATGCCTTTGAATTCGTATTGATTGTAAATAGATTTCAACTGGTAATACTGCATCATGCCCATAAGTTAACTTAAATGGGGTAGAATTAGTTGCCTCTTTAGGAGACGTTCGACAAGCCCACAGAATTTGATCCAGAGTCTTGTGCCAATTTTTTGGTTTTTTACCAACATGCTTTTTTATCAGATTTATCACAACTTTGTTGGCTGCTTCGACCTGTCCATTTGCTTGGGCATAATAGGGTGTCGAGGTTAACAACTTAAAACCTGTTTCTTTTGCAAATGCCTGCATGTTTTTCCCAGTAAACACAGATCCTTGATCAGTGGTTATGGTTTCTGGTATTCCAAACCTATGAATTATGTGTTTCTGGATGAATTCTATAACTGCCTCCTGATCTACCTTCGTCAGTGGTATAGCTTCAATCCACTTAGTAAAATAATCTACTCCAACCAAAATGTATTTTTTCCCCTTTGAAGAAGCTGGTCGAATTTCCCCAACTAAATCTAAAGCCCAACCTCTGAATGGCCAAGGCTTTATAATAGAGTGTAACTCATTTGCAGGTACATGAGGTATGCCTGCATGAATTTGGCATTCTTGACACCCTTTTGCAAATTCGACACAATCCTTTAGCATTGTTGGCCAATATATCCCTTGTCGAAATAGTAACCACTTCATCTTGTGACCTGCCTGGTGTGCACCACATGCACCACTGTGCACGTTTGACAAAGCTATATAAGCTTCAGTCTCACCTAAGCATTTTAGTAAGACTCCTTTTGCAGTCTTTTTAAATAACTCATTTCCAAAAAGTACGTAGCTTAAGGCCCTATACTTTATTTTTCTTTCGACTGTCTGGTTTGGGTTTTGTAAATAATCCTTAATAGGTTTTCTCCAATCTCCCACCTCTGGATCATCTACATTAGAAATTTCAAAATTTTCTTTGTCACCATAACCCAGTCTTATTGTTTCCAAATCTGATGGGGACAATTTGGTGGATAATACTTTTCCTCTTACTTCAATAGCTTTCTCCAAATTTTCTTTCGACACTTTGTAGCCTGATGCCAGTTGAGCCAAGTCATTTGCTTCTTGATTTTCCAATCTAGGAATGTGTTTAAAGGCTGCCCTGTCGAATTTCTTGAGGAGTCTATTGGCTATTACAAAGTACATGATCAAATTCTCCTTGACACATTTGTATTCTTTTGTCAATTGCTTTATTACCAACTCAGAGTCACCCATTATTTCGACTCTTGTTGCCCCCAATTCCAACAATATTTCAAGTCCAGCAATCAAAGCCTCATATTCTGCTTCATTATTTGAACACAAGCCTTCTACTTTGTACTTGAATTTTGTTGGAATTTTATTAGGAGAAATAATCAACATCCCAACACCAGTTCCATTCTTGTGACTGGAACCGTCGAAATATAATGTCCAAGGTTCTACTTCGACATATTTCATTTCACTTTCATTTATTGAGTGGTTAGCTATAAAATCAGCAACCACTTGTCCTTTGACAGCCTTTAGAGGCATATACTTCAAACAATATTCAATTAAGGCCAAGGCCCATTTCCCAATTCGACTATGTAAAATGGATTTAGATAACATATATTTTATTACGTCGAAATGAGAGGATACATATACATCAATGGGTTTTATATAATGCTTTAACTTTATACAAGAGAAATATACACATAAACATAATTTTTCTATTATACTATATCTAGTTTCAGCATCATTTAAGACTCTGCTGAGGTAATAGATGGCCCTTTCGACGCCATCTTCATCTTCCTGACAAAGCATACTTCCCAATGTTCTGTCAGATGCTGAGATGTAAAGCCTCATACTTCTTTTTCGACAAGGAGACATTAGAACTGGAGGACTAGCCAGATACTCTTTGATTTTGTCGAAAGCATCTTGTTGCTCTTTCCCCCAAGTGAAGTCTTCCTTCTTCAGTCGAAGTAGAGGTGAGAAATCCTGTGCCTTTCCACTAAGGTTGGAGATGAACCTTCTAAGAAAGTTGATTTTCCCTAGTAGAGACTGCAATCCCTTTTTTTCGATGGCGCTTTCGCTTCCATTATGGCTTTGGCTTTGTTCTCATTAATTTCGATCCCTTTCTTGTGGACCACAAAACCTAAGAAATCACCCGCCTGCACACCAAAAGCACATTTAAGGGGATTCATTTTTAAACCAAACTTCCTCATCCTTTCAAAGGATTGTCGAAGATGGTCAATATGGCTTGAACCTGAGACAGACTTAATCACAATATCATCTATATAAATTTGCATAAATGTCTCAATGAAATCATGAAAAATAGAATTCATTGCCCTTTGATAAGTGGCTCCAGCATTCTTTAAACCGAAGGGCATTACTACCCATTCATATGTTCCTATTGCTCCAGGACAACGAAAAGCTGTCTTTGGAACATCTTCTTCAGCAATAAAAATCTGGTTGTAACCAGAGTATCCATTAAGCATACTCAAATACTCATGGCCTGCTGCATAATCTATAAGCATCTCTGCTACTGGCATAGGATATTCATCCTTAGGGGTGGCTGAGTTTAAATCTCTAAAGTCAATGCATACCCTCAGTTTGCCATTTTTCTTAATTACAAGAACAATATTAGCAATCCATTCGACATACCTCGTTGTACGGATGAATTTGCATTTTAGAAGTCTTTCGACTTCTTCTTTAATTTTCGACCGGATCTCTGGTGCGAAGCGTCTGGGAGTTTGCTTTATTGGCTTTTTTCCCTCCATTATTGGCAACTTCAATTCGACCAAATTTCTGTCTAAACCAGGAATTTCGTCGTAATCCCATGCGAAGCAGTCTTTAAAATCATTCAGCAATTGGATTACTTCGACTCTGAACTGAGGATCCATCTTGGCACTGATGTAAGTTGGCCTTTTTTCTGCCCCCAGTCCTAAATTAATTACTTCTAAGGGATCCTACGCCACCATCTTCATATTCGTTGGTGCTGGATCTTTTTCAAACCCCAGGGGTTCGTTATCATAAATGGCGTCAAGCCTTTGATTTTACCATTCGCCATTAAATTTTTCTTCAATCCTTTGTTTTGGACATTGTTCCTCAACATTTTCTTGAGGATGTTGCTCTTTGTTAGTTTGTTGGGGGTGTTGTCCTTCGACAGTTTGTGCGTTGGCTTTGATAGCCATATATTTTACTTCGGCCTCAAGGGCCGCTTTGAGTTTGTTTTCGGCTATATAAGCCGTAATCCTTTCCATTGTTGATGCTTCAGTCATTTTCACTAAATTCACTTCCTCACCCAGTTGGATTGACATGAGTGGTTCCCCAAGCATAATTCGTCTCTCCAATTATCTCTTTGTCCCATTGGAATCCATGCGTAGGGTGGAGATAGATGGAACAATATGCATTGTCGGAGGCTGTCAAGTCGAACCCAGCAGGGTTGCAAGGTGCTATGTGAGCCAAGTTTTTGTCGAAATTACGACTATTAACGTTGTTCACATCAGCCATGAAGTAACTTTGGTCTGCCTCTATGTTCTCGACGATCCCGTCTGGCCTCCAAATTGCTATCCTCTGATGCATGGATGAAGGTACAGCCCCAATCCAATGGATCCACTCTCTTCCTAGCAACAGATTGTAGTTTGCTCTTGATGCTATAACCACAAACATTGTAGGTCTGGTAATGGTTCCCACAGTTAGGTTCAACTGTATTACCCCCAATGTCGTTCCTACCTTACCTTCATAGTTAGATAACACCATGTTGTGAGGTTTGGTGTCTGAGTCGTCTTTGCCAATCTTCTTTATCATATAATGAGGGATTAGATTGACAGCTTCTCCTTCGTCTATCAAGATCTTGTTTACACCCACATTCTCTACTTTCCCTTTTATAAATAAGGGTTTCAAATGGGCCTTCATTGCATCGTCTGGCTTTTCAAAGAACGCATTCTGCTCTTCGACACAGCCATTATTCATTACATAGTAACACACAGGCTTAAGCCATATGCTGTCATCTGCCATATCATCCTCTTCGTCCTCCACTTCCATTGTTCTGTCATAATCTCTAGGTAATACTGAAACCACATTGCATGTTTCGTCGAAGGACGCTTCAGAATCTGACTTGAAGTCATCAGTTACTTCTTCGTCTTCTGTCATTTTGTTGTCAGTCTTTGACATTTCTGTTATGTTGCTTGATTTGTTTTTCTGAGAGGGCTCTTCTGTTGGCAGAGACTCTCCTTTGCTCATTGCCTGCATAAACTTACTTGATTCAGCTTTATTTTTACCATCCATGTTCTGTTCTGCAGTTTCTTTTTCGGCTCTCTTTTGCCTTTGAAACCTCCTCCATTGAGACTTCGACACGGGGTTCTTCCCCTTGTAATTGTCAGAGATGTATTTTGGTCTTGGTTTTTCTACTTCCTTTTTTGCTTCTATCGAAGCACCCCTATTTACTTCAAAATGTTTCTACCTTTTCTGACCTTGGGCATCCTTTATAGGCTGGACCCACTTGTCATCATTTGGCTTGTTGGATGGCTTATAGGTACTATAACGCCTTTCTCCCATTTTTTGGTTATGATGTTCCCTTCTTCTTGGATCAAACCTCTCATTTCTGACTGGTGGGACTGCTCCCCAGTTTCATCTCTTTTTGGCCTTCTCTACTGCTTCCAGATTGTTGGCTGCTTTTCTGTCGAATACAACACTACACCTTGGACAGAGCATGACCTCTGCATTATTTTTCTGGCATCTTTGGATGAATTCCACCAGACTTTCATCTTCCTTTGGATAAATAGACTTCTGATGTTCCTCTTGATGATTCTTTTTATTGGTATCTGGTTGTGTTTTCTGAGTGATCTCCACCATATAAATGTGTGCATTTTGGTCACTTGTAATCTTCAGTTTGTTCATTTTTTCGATTAGCATCATTTCCTCAAGGATATTTCCTTTTAACTGATCCAAACTGCTTTTTGGGCGTAAGCCTTTGTGGATGTGCTTACAACATTGTGCAACTGACTCTTCTTTTGGATCTTCCATTATTCTGCGCAGAATTCCAGGAGGGGTGGGCTGTACGAAACTTTCAGCAAGACCTTCTTCAATTCTGGTGACACTTTTATTCACCGGTTCGACAGTGTTGACATTGTCAACAATTCCTATTTTCTCAGTTTTGTCATGACTAAGGCCTTCAGGGGCCTCTTTTTTGGTAATGAGGACCTTGTTATCTGTTTCCTCGTCAACATCTCTGAAGAAGTCTCCCCATCCTGTGGGTTTGATTTCATTGATGTTAGTTGTAGAGCTTGGTGGTGCAGAATACTTCACCATGAAGTCAAACTTTCCACTGGGCTCTCCTAGAGTGTCCCAGACCACTCCATGCTCAGTACCTTTGTTTTTATTCTTCTTGTCGAAAGCTTCAGTAGCTTTAATTATGTTCTCTCTGTCGAAGCCTTCAGTAGCTTCGACTTCTTTATGGCTGTCGAAACTATCAGTAGTTTCTTCTGTGTTAGTGTACTCATTTATTTCTTTAGTGTCAAGATCCTCAGCAACCTTGATTATGGTTGGTTTTGTCATAGAGCCTTCAGATATTACCTCCTCAGCCTGATCAGTGAGACCATCAGCACCTTCCACCATGTTTACACGGGTGTCGGAGCCCTCAGCAGCTTTTATCATGGTGAAGTTGGTGTCGAAGCCCTCAGTAGCTTCCACCATTTCAAAACTTCCTTCAGACATCACTTCCATTTCGACCACGTTCACCATCTCTGGTTCAGCATAGTTGGCCTCCACAACCTGCATGGGATTAGAGTCAATCCTCATCTGTTGCTTAGCTTTGTCTCCAAATTTCAGCCTTCCGTTTTGAATTGCATTCTGGACAAGATCCCTGAAAAGGTAACATTGATAAGTTTTATGACCCAAAATATTATGGTATTTGCAAAAACCTCTCTTTTTCTGTTGGTCTACAGGAGGCTCTTTAGTGCCTGCTGGTTTTATCAATTGACCATCTTTAACTAATAAATCAAAAATTTCATCACACTTGGTGATGTCGAATGTGTAAGTTCTTTTAGTGAACCTATCATTCCTTTCAATTTTGACTGGATTTTTTCCATTCGACGGAGCTAAAACTTTACACGAATATGGAGGGCTTTGTTTTAATTCTGCCAGATCAATTTCTTGTTCGTCGAAAATGACGGATTCGTTTTCGTCATAATCTTCGTCTTGACAAATCCCTACATAGGCCACTCTTTCCTTTTTATTTTTATTTGATCTAAATTTCTCAGTTTTCAACCTTTCTATTTGTCTTACTCTATCTGCTAGTTGTGCCATGTCTCTTAAATACTGGGTGTCTAATTTTTTCCTTATGGAATAATCCAGACCCCCTGCAGCCATTTCGACTAATTCTTGTTCTGGCACTTGTGTAAAACATCTAGCCTTCAATAATCTAAACCTATTTAGATAGTCATCTATAGGTTCAGAGAATTTTCTTTTGACACTTGCTAATTCCTTCAGACTTATCTTAGTTTTCCCCATGTAGAATTATTCATGGAACAATCTTTCTAGTTGGGTCCATGTAAATATTGAATTTGCAGGCAAGGAAGTAAACCAAGTAAAAGCATTTTTTGTCAAAGAACTTTAAAAATATTTCATTCTTAAGTTCTCATTATTGGTTATTTCCCCTGCTTCGATCAAATAACGTGTTATGTGCTCTATGGTGGATTCACTGGTATCCCCTGAAAATTTGGTGAATTTAGGGACTTTCCACCTTGGTGGTAATTCTTGTTGCAAAACGTATTCAGACAAAGGGGAAGTATAACTAGGCCTTTGTAATCCTACGTTTACCCCATTTTTCGCCATTATTCTTTTGACCATGGCTGCAATGTTATTTTCGGCAGGCAAATTGTTGCAACGCATTCTTTGCTGCAATATTTCATCAGCGTTCTGGTCTCTCTGGACTATTATTCTCCTAGGTTTCTGTCGAACGGGATCTTCTATCCGAGGCTGTTCGACTACTATCTCTTGGTCCCTAGGATTTCCCTGAGGATTTTCTAATGGCCTTTGGTTTATGGTAAGTTCTTCTTCGACAGGCCTATTAACAGGATTTTGATTTATTTGTATTCTTTGTTGTGTTTGAGGAACTCCAAAGAAACTAGCAATACATGGCATTTGTTCTGCCAATATCTGGTTTGTTTGGGTAGTGCTTTGTATTAAAGGGTTGAACACCTCTCCCATTTGTTGTGTCAATGCCTGTACCATATCATGGTTACTTTCATCCATCTGTTGACGAATTACTTGCGCAGAATGGTTCGTAATAGTTGGCATTTGGAATCCTGGTGGAATCTGATTTAATCTACTCCCATTTCCATCATATCCTGACCCTTGTAATGGTGAAGACATCTGAACCATAGCATCAGAAAACAATGGTGATGAATTATGTAAATTTGCCATCATTGAAGTTGGCATTCCATATGGTTGTTCTCTACCAGACATGGGCATTGAATAATTAAAGAATGGCCTAAAGGTATTTCCTCCAGGAGGGGGCGTTCCCGTGGGTATTGGGTGTCCTATTGTGGAGGAACCAGGCGCATTTTGGGATCCTGAGACCGCCGGTATCGAATTTGCTGATGGAGAAACAATCTGTTCTAAAACAGGGCCTAAACCTGCATTTCCTTCTGACGAAGGGATAGGATTTGATACTGGAATGGTTTCATTAGGATTGTTTGAAGTATTTGGCGGATTAGCCATCTTTCTTCCACTTGTTCTTTTTGGTCTTTCTACGTCGGTAATGGCTAATTTACCGCTTCTAAGAATCATACAACGCAGTAAGAAACTTTCTAACTAAGAGGATTTGTGTTAATTTTACAATTGCACTGGTCCCACTGGGCGTGCCAATTTGTTCGCTGTGATTTCTGACGAACAACCTCTGGTTAACCAATCTTTCACAGGACTGGGTTACTTGCAGTACCAACCAAACAAGTCCTAGGACACATGTGCAATTTTGTTGTCAAATTACTCTTAGTGTTGATAATTGTTTGTGGTTTGTTTTGTCAATGATATTGAAATCTTGAATGCTTGAATGTAAAAGTAAAGTAAACTAAAAGTTGAACAAAAGTAAAGAAAAATGGCAAAAGGACCATAAATTTTGCAGAAAAGTAAAGAAACTGGAAGTAAAAGAATTTGACTAAAAAGACTTGTAATTTAAATAACTTGAATAAAATTGGTGTTCAACACATACATTTCTCCACATATCAAACTCATTTCTCTCACACTGGGTACTTAGAGTATTTTTACAGGATTATTGTATAAGTTTTTCACACACAGGATTCTACAACAACTACCCTATTTATATACAAATAAAACAACTGCCTAAAACGGAAAAATCCTAACTAATTGACACTTGTCAATCTGCATGTATTCTTCTCTTCCTGAAGCTTCCACGCGTCCAACTGCCAAAATGTTGTAACTTTTAAATTTGAATTCTTCCTCTTTGTGACGAAACGCTACATCTCTTCGTTTTGTCGAACTGTCGAAGAAAACAAAACTCTTCAAACTTTATAAGATAATGCCTTTGTCGAAAATCTCTTTCAACCTATCTTCTGTCGAAATGTCGAAAAGCACACCAATTCTTCAAATTCTGTCAAATGCTGAACTGTAATGAAAGTTCTTCAAACTTTTTTTGCTGAAACATTCCTCATATCCCTGTCGAAGTATTTGAGCATCTGGTCTTGTCGAAAATATCAAACTTCTGAATATCTTAATTTTCTTTCTCCTTTATCTGGTGACCATTTCCTTAAAAAAAATGATTTTATATCTCAACTCATGGTGTCGAATTTAGGTGCCTACAACAACACAATATGGAAACATAATATTGATGCCTATAATTAGGACATAAGTGTTATTGACTATACATTAAATAATAGGAACATGATGTTGATATTAAGGAATCATGTTTCTAATTAGTAGGCTCAACATAATTTAACTAGCTAATTCTTAGGTGTCACAAAATCATGGAAGAGTATTTGAAAGCAAGAATACCCATTAAAGAATCACTCTCAAACCACAAAAAATGACAACCTTTTGAATAAGTAATTCAATGTGCCTATCATAAAAAAATCTTTGCATCAAAAGCATAAGTAATAACTAAACACTAAGCAAAACAACCAAGAGTGGTCGTAGAGCTATTACTGAATATACCACCACCAAGAGTAGCATAATCAATATCACACTTAATCCAACAAACCTTGGGAAGGTGTTAATACACTTCTTTTAGGATTCAAAATTTATATATAAAACGTGAAGAGGCCTTAATGTCATTGTCATTTATAGAAACACTAGCACAAATACGAATCACAATTGTTTGGAACTTAATCCTCATATTATTAAATCGAGACTGATTCCTACAATATCAAATTGTATCAATAATATTAATGATACCTACAACCACAACCTCTTTACATTGTTGAGGATGGCCATGAGTATATAAATTAAGAATGCCATCAATATCATAAAGGACTTTCCTTAGTAAAATTAAACTAAATTAATGTCATAACTGAGGATTTATGTATTTGCATGTAGAACTGCATGTAAGCGTTAGATGAGCATTATGGTTTCGATGATGAGAATGTTGTATGTCAAACGGGATTATGTGAAGTCTTCCTCTCTCAATAAGGAGCAATGATCAAAATGCTCTATTATGGTCAAAATGTTGAATTAAGTTCAAGATGTTCTATATGAGATCAAGATGTCGAGTCAAATTCAATGATGACCCACTACTACAGAAAACACATTTAATAACGGTTGGAAAAAATATATAATGATGGTTGTGCATGTGTTGTTATGTAGAGTGTTGTTGTATATGTGGTACTTCCAATCACAGTCATGGGAAATTTGTTTTATTCCAGAAAGCGTGCACCATTTCACAACGGTTAGTTTAAATAACCGTTGTGATACAACTAAAGGTAATCTAGTTCGATTCTTAGTTACAACATTTTTTATTTATATTATTTTGGTCAGCGTTCAACATACAACTACGGTTAGGTTTTATAACCGCTGTCAAAACATTCTCTTTTTAAATATAAAAAATATTTGCTTATCACATTCTTCCTATATTTTATCATGTCAAAATAGTCTTTGTTTACATCAAACACAAATCTTCCTATATTTTATCCTTATAACTGAGTCACAGAATTTACATAAAAAATAACAACTAACATTGTTTAAATCAAATACAATATGTGCATCAAAGCTAAAATTATTGTTTACATTATGTGCATCAAACACAATATTATTTATATCAAACACAATATGTGCATCAAAAGCCAAAATTATTGTTTATATTATCTGCATCAAACACAATTTCATGTACATCAAACACAATAAGTTCTTAAATGATTCTATGTGCTCCCCTGATCATGGGGATGTGATTATTTTTGAAAATGGTTGAGAAACATGGATGTATGCTTGCTCTGAAATGTTTGACCTAAAAATGTTTTTCTTCGATTCTCCACTTTGATGCAATATAAATGATTTTCATGGCCTGATTCTTGTTTAGAATGGTTTGGGGGATGTTTCTGGAGAATTAGGGGGTCTGGGGTGGCCTAGGGTGGAAGTTGGGGTGAAGTGCTCCAGTCACCTGAAAATGTTTAGGGTTAGGATTAGGGTTAATCTTCCCAGTTTGAATTCAGGCCTTGGATCTTGCTTAGCGCGTATTTGAATGGCCAGGATTATTTCATTAAAACCCTAAATCTGATTAATTAGTTTTAATTAGGATTAATTAATTTAAAATGCCAGATTGAATCTTAGCCCTTAGATCACGCGCGCAGTCAACCCCTCCCCCCTTAGTTTAAATCTCAACCACTGGATCAGATTACTTTCCATTTAATTCATTTTAATTTCATTTTTATTGCATTTTCTTTCCATAATTATTTAAAATACCAAAAATCATCAAAAAAATCTCAAGCTTTGCATTTCTGTTTCAAATATTTTTCTTTACCTAAAATCATTTTTTATTTTAATTTTTGCATTAAAAAAGTATTTTTAAAACATTTAAATGTTTTATTTAATTAATTAATTGATTTTAATTAATTAAATATGCATTTAGGTTTCTAAAAATCACTAAAAAATTCATGAGTCATTCTTAAACATTTAGAAAAATTTTCAAACTCATCATAAAAATTTCTTTTTAGGTTTGATCACATTTTCACAATTTTCTTTGAATTAGGGTTCTTAAATTTCACATTTTTTAACCCAAACTTGAAAAATTCATTTCTGTCTAACCATGATGAGTTTGAACTTGGTTCTTCTTGCATTGTTTCAAATATTGCATATAGTTTCTAGGTTATTTATCTAATATTTTTATATTGCATTTTAAATTTGATTTGCATTTTCCCTTTAGAAGCACCCAAAAACCATAGTCAACTTAGGAATTTCATAACTTTCACTAGGATTGGCTTCTGACCTTCTCCTTTGGGGTGTGATCTTGAATAGGTTTAGGGTTTGTTTGAACTCAATTTCAATTTTTTATCATGGTGTTTTCTTCTGTTTTGGTCATATGCATCTCATGTTGTCTTAAAACCCTAATTTTGCATCTTCATTTGCATTCTTCTTTGTATATCATGAACTTGTGAACTTGTCATGCCATTCCATTCTTTTGTATGTCATCTTAGACTTCTTAAGACATGTTTGAAACATTTCTTGATCATTCTTGCATCATTTTGGCATGCTTTGCATTCATTTTGTTTCATGAACATCCATGTGTTTTCACGCTTCTAAACATGCTTCCATTGCATCTCATCCTTGTATGATCATTTATATGCATCTTGTATGACTTTGCATCATCTCATATGCCATTTACATTACATATTCACTTCTGACTTTGGTCTCTGCACCTTCATTTGTCTCATTTCTTTGTGCTTTATGTCTTATGCATTCATACTAACATTTCAGGAACTTTTGGTAAGTTATCTGGGAGGTGGATTTGCCTTCACATCCCAACTCTTCTTTCCTTTTCATATGCATTCTTATTTGTCTTTGAAGTGAACTTGATTCACTTATGTCTCTCTTGCTCCTTCCTTTTCTCCTAAGTTAATTATCTTCTTCAGGAAGTAAGTAACTTATTCTTCTTCCTCCTTCTCTTTTCATCTGCTTCTTCCATGGTGGCCTTCTTGATGATCTTTTATCTTAAGCCTCACAAAACATAGGATATTCAAGAATGATAACTTTTAGGGTTGTATATAGTCCCCCATAACTTTTTTACCTTTGAGTCTTCTTGAGTCTCTCTTCTCATCTCTTAATCAGAGGCTAAACTCTTAAAGCTTTAGGACATTGGAATTAGGGTTATGCTTGCATCTTTATCTTAGGATGGAGTGTATAACTTTAATCCTTAGTGTTAAACCTTTAATTTGTTTACACCTCTTTATCAAAACACATTAATAATCACTAAGACTTTATCTTGTGACTTGGGCCTTACATTAGGGTTTTATCTCTTCCTTATGGTTAAGAGGGAATAACCCTAGTGTTTAATGGACAAGTCCGCCTCAAGTTGTCTTACAAACCATAAAATCCACTTCTTAATCTCACCCTTTAATTAAAATCCATTTAATAAAGGCTTGTTATATAATGAATTTAATCCCTGACCATGGATTAAGTTGAGGTATCTTCCTTAGCTTAAGTGTTCTCATCTATCATCCTTCTATTAGGATGGTGTAATGAGTTCACTAATCTGTGATTAGAGATTAAACTCATTACTTAACGCTAAACAAAAACCCAAAAAACATCTAATTAATCACAAGTAGGTTAATGATCTTAATCCTACATCATCATGGTAATTAAGTTGAGATGCTTATCTCATACTTAAGTAAGCTCATTATCCCTAATCAGGGAGGATATAATGAGTTTACAACACTTGATTTAGGCTTAAGCTCATAATCCTATGCAAAACACCAAAAACAAAAAAAACTGAAAAACACAAAAACAAACAATAATCGTCTCCTCCGGGATTCTTTTCTCATCACACTCATTCACAAATGAGAACTCGATTCTTCCGTCTAATGCAAGATAGTTAGCACTCGAGCCAGACGATTCATACACTTGAGCATAGACAAGTAAGCAATTCACAATCAATTTATTTTCAGTCTCTTTGAGTCGAACTACGGTGTTCTGACTTCTTCGTTGCACGAGAGGATACGTAGTCATAACTTAACAGTTATCGAACAAAAGTCTCTGTGTCTTCCCCCCTCTTTCAGCATTCTTTTTAAGCCTCAGTTCCTGAGCAATTCACACCTTTTGCACTGACACCTGTACTTTCTTTCCCTAGCTAGTGCACACAGACATCACATACACCTACCCCTCTTAAACACAATCTTGTAAGCATGGATCCCGTCGAGTAAGACGGACGATCTGGGTGCTAATACCTTCCCAGGTCGTAACCAACCCCCTTTCTCAGTTTATTTGGTTCGCAACTGTCTTATCCATACCCTTCCAGGTTTATGCAACATTACCTTTCGTTCGGGATAAAAATGCCTAGCTGACGACTCTATTCAATCTCAACCCTTTCTCATCACCGACCATTCGTGTTTGCACCGGGACGTAAGTCCGGGGAGCGACAGCTTGGCGACTCTGCTGGGGATGATGATCTCTTGCAACCAGGGCTTCTGGTTCTTTTTGTGGGTTTCTCCTAGCGCTTGTTTGATTTGTGTTTATGGTGGTGTTATGTGTGATTTTTGTTTATTGCTTTATTTATTGCTTTCTGTACAGCTTTATTTATTGCTTTCATTTACTGTTTATGCATTTCATATTGTTATCATCATATCATGTGATGGATTTGTTGTTTTGCCTTGGTGGGAGGGGTATCTCAGTGAGCAAGGTTCCACACCGGGAGCCTGAGTGACACATAGGATTAGAGTGGATTCATATTATTTCTCATTCCATTTTGGTCTGGTGCGGGAATATGAAACACGGTTCAGACATGGGTTTCTTCTTGAGAACTCTGTGCTATAGATTTCCTGTAGTGCTAGGGCTATCTGGGAAGCCTGCTAAGTCTGGATGACCTTTTTAGATGACCTTCAGCATCTGAGGTAAATTAGAGGAGGATTCTTTATGATTAGGATAAACAATGTACCTCCGGGTTAGAAGTGTTTACACTTCTCATAATAGATCAAAGCCTGAGGATCCTTGTTCTAGAATAATACCTGTGAGGGGGTTGGGATGTTTACAGGTTTGCAGGAACCCTTGGCCTCAACATATCCTATTGCTGATATTGTTTTAAGGTTACACTATTTTGGACTGATTCTATGAAACCCTGGACTTGTAACTCTTTATTTGAGTCCCCCACCTGGTTACTGTTTCTCTAGCCTTCATCTGGATTTCTGAACACTCATGGACCCTATCAAAGCAAATGATAAATCCAAAACTTGATCACAAACCCTTGCATATCATTCTGCATACATCATTTTGCATCACTTAACATTTGTCTATTTGTTTTACAGGGTATCCACATCTTCTTTGGTTTGGTTTTTACTGTTCTTCTGCTCAACCATCTTCACCAGTTATCTTCATCAGAGATCTTCTTCAACTGATATCTTCTTCAGTTATCTTCATCAGTATTTCTCCTCAATTATCTTCATCAACATCCATTGTCAGTATGGACTCATCTAGGAAGAGCAACATCACTTACCATTTCTTTGAGCCCTTCCTAGCAGGCATCAGGCAGATTTAGGCACTTATCACTCCTGATCATGTCCCTTTATTCAGGGAACATTATGGTGGTATTATGGACATGATCATGGGCTTGGATGCATCACAGAGGAGCATGATTCACACTTGCCTTCAGTTTTATGACCCTCCTCTCAGATGTTTCACTTTCCCAGACTTTCAGATGGGTCCTTTGTTGGAAGAGTTTTCCATGTTGTTGGGTGTCCCTATCAAGAGAGGAATTCCTTTCAACCCCGAGATGACTACTCCTAGGAATGAAGATATAGCTAAGGCTCTGTATTTGGAAACCACCATCATTGATCAGCATATGACCACCATGGTTGGAATCCCAAGCCTCCATTTGGACTTTTTTATTACTCAGGCCACCAGTCATGTTGCAGTAGGGAAGTGGGAAACTGTTTGTGCTCTCCTGGCTCTTAGTATATATGGAATCATCTTGTTTGTAGACGAGCCTAAGTTTGTAAGAAAGAATGCTATCCATATCTTCCTACTGAAGAATCCAGTTCCTACCTTGCTAGGGGATTTCTACTACTCAGTACATCAGAGAAATGAGAAGCAGAGGGGAAGACTAGTCAGATGTTGTGCACCTCTCTTCTACTGTTGGTTATTGAGACACCTGCCAAAGGCAGAAGCTTTCCTGAATCCTCATCAGTCAAGAAACTGGGCTAAGATAATGATTGCTCTCACTTCAGAAGACATCAGGTGGTGTACTCAGAGCACCAAGGGCAGGGATATAATTACAAGCCGTGGGTAGTATCCCAATGTACCTCTTATTGGAGTGAAGGGTTGCATCAACTACAATTGCTTTTCAAAAGGAATCTAGTGTATGCCCTGGTACATCCACCAAGAGAGAAGGATTTTGCAGAGACCCTTTAGTGTGATGTTCTGAATAATCATGCCATCATCTGACAAGCAGCCTGGGCTTGCGATAACATACAGACAAAAGGGACTGCTATTCTTGGAAAGTGCAACAACATAGCTTCAGCTCAGTACATTGATTGGTCTCACATCAGAGAACAGATCACCCGCATGCCATTCACCCTGGAAGATGTGTGAGGGCCATCATCAGTAGAGCCCGTAGCTACAGTGAGTCTGGAGGAATTTGAGAAGCTGAAAGAGAGGAATACCCAGCTTTCTGAAGATCTGAAGAAGACCCTTTGGGAAAGGAATGATGGTCGTCTGGATATTGAGAGGTTAGAGAAGCTCCGGATCGAGCATATGACCAAGATAGAAAAGACAGAAGACTTCATCAGAAAAGCCCGAGCAGGGGAGTTGGTATTGAAGAATGCTTGCAAAGAAGCTAAGATTCAGAAAGCCAGAGATGAGCACTACTTAGAAGAGAGTCAGGCTAGGTGGATCAGGATCACTGAGGCTCGTCTGTAGGAAGATCAGAAGCCACATGCTAAGATAGAGCAGCTGGAAGCTAATGAGAAGAAGAGTCAGGAAGCCTTGTTAGAAGCACAGAAGAAAATATCCGAGTTGAAACTCCGAGCGGGGTTGAAGAGATCAAAAGACCAAGACAAATACCAGAAGTTGATAAGTGCCATTGCCACCAGGAACCTCCTTATCAGGACCATCATAGAGCATCCAGTTGGACCAGTGACTGATGCTCTCTTGAAGTAATTCAAGGAGGATGACTTTGGGCTGGATGTTTGATTTCTTTGTACTTGTATTTTATTTTGATTGTACTTTATTTATCATTGTGATTTTGTTGTATTTCTCGACTTAATTGTATTTTGACCCACCATGGGAACTTGTTGTAATCATAAACTATGTATCTTTTGCATTTGTAATATATGGTTTATGTATTATTTGGATTTCCTCTTGGGCTTTATTTCTCTTCAACATCTTCATTCCCAGAGGTCTAGAAGGTCAAAACCAAAGAACCAAACCGGATACCCTTGGAAGACAAATAGACATACTGCATTATATACTAACCCCATTCTTTGTTTTGTAGGTGTTTTTGTTGTTGTTTTCTCACTTTGCTGTTGTTTCAGGAAACAATACTCGTAGGAGAGTTTTCCCCATCAACAAAGTACACCGATATCCGACCAGAAACAATCTTCCGAGCTTACAGATGGACCAAGTTCAACAAGATCTGACTGACGTAAGAACTTAGATGGCTAATGAGAGAACTGAGATGAGGGCTCAAATGAACCAGTTCATGGCAGTGATGACTGGGTTGGCTCAGAGCCAAGCAAGATTAAGAGAGTTAGTCAAGCGGCAAACTCCAGAAGAGAATCATCCAGGTACATAAGGTACTAGTAACAATGATCATGGGCAGCCACGAACAAATCCGCCAGAGTTCGGGCCTCATCTCAATCCTGAAGTCAATGTTATCGGAGATACCCAAAGAAACACTGGAGGTCGTGTCTTGCAAGAGGACCCTCAAGAAGAATAGTTTATAGTGATTGGTGCTGGGGATGAAGTCTATGATCATCGTCTAGACGAAATAGTGGAGAAGTTGAGATCTTTGGAGTCCCAAAACTCTATGGGATTTGATGTAATGGACATGAGTCTAGTTGAGGGAGTCAGGATTCCTCACAAATTCAAGCCTCCATGCTTTGAGAAGTACAACGGTACCTCCTACCCTCGTACCCATCTTCAATCTTTTCTAGGAAGATTAAAAGCTTATACCATGGATGAAAAGTTGTGGATGTTCTATTTCGAAGATAGCTTGACCGGGGCATCTTGTGAGTGGTATTCTCACCTATCCAGAGCTACTGTAAGGAATTGGAAGGACTTAGTCGAAGCTTTCATATGCTAGTATCAATATAACTTGGATATGGCTCCCAATAGGACCCTCATGATGTGTATGTCTCAGTCTTCAAGAGAAAGCTTCAGGGAATATTCCCAAAGATGGAGACAGCTAGCTGCTGCTGTCCAGCCTCCTATGCCAGAAAGAGAGATGGTTGACATGTTCATGAACACATTGCAAGGAACATACATTGACAGACTTGCTGCTTTCTCATCCACCAGCTTTGCTGATGTAGTTATCACTGGTGAGAGAATTGAGAGTTTGTTGAAGATGGGCAAAATCTCTGACAATGGTGCCAGTTCCAGCAATTCCATGAAACCTTTCTCAGGACCTCGTAGGATAGGTGAGACCAATTCAGTGCATATGGGCAGATGTAGGCTTCAATACATGCCAAGATTAGTGGCTGCTATCACCATCCCAACTCCAACACCTCAACAACAGTATCCTCAACAACATCACTTCCCATAGTAACAATAGTTCCCCCCGCAACAGAACAACAATAACAACCAACAACAATGTCCGTTTCAACAGAGGAATTCACAAATCAACAAGGTTATCGATCCCATTCCGATGCCCTATGATGCCTTACTTCCACAATTATTAAAGCTCAATCTGATCGAATTGAGGACTCTGGCCCCACCAGATCCCCAGAATCTCCTAAGAAACTATGATATCAATGCCCGGTGTGCCTTCCACTCCAATGCACCTGGCCATACAACAAAGAAGTGTAGATCTTTACACATGAAAGTTAAGGACTTAGTTGATTCCAAAGCTCTAAAATTTATACCTCCTCCAAGTGTTATCAAGAATCGTATGCCTAGCCATGGTGGGCCTAGGATAAATGCTATTGAGGAGGATCAACCGATGAACCTAATTGAGAATGTTGCAAGTATTCAAACACCTCTGGCCGAGGTTAAAGCCCAGATTTTAAAGTGCCAAGTGTTTCCAGGCTGTGAGGCCCATTGCGAAGCTTGCAAGATTTCTACCAACGGTTGTGCAAATTTGAAGACCGGTATCAACAATCTTATCAGGGAAGGCATTTTACATATCACTTCAACAATTCTAGCTCCTACAACATCAACAACCATTTCTCCTACAACATTAACAGCCATTTCTCCTACAACACCAACACATGTCATTCCATCAGATGTAACAGGTATCACTCCTACAACTTCAACAATAATCATTCCAACGAATTCTTACACAACATCAACGACCATCCCTTCTTCAACTTCAACAAATATCAGTTCAACACATCCTTCTACAACAACAAAAACCATCAATGAAGACATTTCCACAGTTACCATTTACTATGATCCGGCAACAATCCCCGTTCCAGATTCTTTCAACAACTCACATCAACATCAGCAACCTTCATCATCAGTACCATCTTCGGTCAGACCTCCTGCCACAATTTATTATGAACCTCAGACTGTCTCAATTCCTTTTTCCGCAGCAATCAGTCCGGTTACTATCACAGTGCCTGGACCAGTTCCATATGACGACAGCAGTGTCGTGCCTTGGCACTATGGTTCAGATTTATATTGCGATGGAAAGAAAGTCACTCTTTACACTTCTACACCACAAATTGATAATGTGGGGGGAGGCAGAGGCTTCACTCGAAGCGGACGTCTCTTTGCCTCACAATTCCAAAGAACTAATGTTGAAGCAGAAGCTGCTGCCAAGGCTAAGGGCAAGAGTGTGGTGCCTGAAGAGCCTATTACAAAGGAAGCTCAGAAGACATCCTTTGACCAGGATCTAGACGAGTTCATGAGAATAATCAAGAAGAGTGACTATAAGGTTGTGGACCAGCTCCATCAGACACCCTCCAAAATCTCTATTCTATCATTTCTAATGTGTTCCGAAGTTTACAGGAATGCACGCACGCAACTTACGTGCCATAAGAGATTACAGTTAATTCGCTAGAAACGGTGGTTTCAAATGTTAATACTAGCCATGGGCAAGGTTTTACTGATGCTGATCTAACTACGGAGGGCCGTAACCATAAAAGGCTTTACATATCACCGTGGAGTGTAAAGGTGATGTTCTTTCTCATGTCTTGGTTGACACTGGGTCCTCACTCAACGTCCTTCCAAAGAAAGCCTTGGTCAAGATGGAATATGATGGTCTTTCACTGCATCCAAGTAACCTGGTGGTGAGAGCCTTTGACGGTTCTAAAAGATCGGTACTTGGGGAAATTGAGCTTCATGTGGTAATTGGCCCACAAATCTTCAAAACTATCTTCTACGCGATGGACATTCAGCCTGCCTATAGTTATTTGTTGGGTCGGCCTTGGATTCATGCCGCTGGCGTTGTAACGTCGACCCTTCACCAGAAGTTAAAATACAAATGGGAGGGCCAAGTTATCACAATCTGTGGGGAGGAGGATATCTTCGTCAGTCATTTAGCTACTTACAAGTATATTGAGATGGACGGAGAGATCCATGAGACAATGAGCCAAGGGTTTGAGGCCCTCAATGTCAATGAAGCAACGACTGAAGTGTCTGGTACTTCGATCTCCTCTTATAAGCAAGCTCAGAAGTTTGTTAAAGACGAGAATGCCCAGGGCTGAGGCAAGCTGCTGCAAGTTCAGATCAAGGAAGACGAGTTCGGGTTAGGTTACAAACCATCCCGACAGGTCCAAGAGGAGGCTGCTAAAGCTCCCAAGTTTATCAGTGGGGGAATGCTAACCCCAGATGCAATCAACAATGTGGAAGACGATGCTGAAAGCGACTTCAACCTGGAAGGTTGGATTCGTCCAAGGGTCCCATGTCAGCAAGTCCTCAACTGGTCTTCCCAGGAAATTATAAGGATTACTTCTGCAGAGTAATTATTATTTCCTGTTTAAGCATGCATCAAGTCCTGCATCTTGCCCAAGGTGTCATGACTCATTTTGTAATAGGGCCATATTTGTATTTTGTGCAAATGAATGATTAATGAACAAATGGATATCTTTTGCAAAACGATATTTTTTTCGCTCACTGTCTTTTCATTTTTGTTTTTTTCGCACAAAACAATAATTGGCAATGTTTTTCAAAATAAATAACTTCTTTCACTTTTTCCTAAACAAGATAAAATCAATCACTAAAATGAACAAATCTCAACCCTTGCAGAGATAATCCTCCAGATTGCACTGACAACGAAACTGCTATGACCTCGTATGACTTCGACAATTCGATTAATCAAGCAGATGAAGGGGTTGATGAAGACTATGATTTTCCTGAAGAGTTGGCTAGGTTGTTGATACAAGAGGAAAAAGTGATTGCTCCTCATCAGGAGTAAGTTGAGACCATCAATCTTGGTACCGAAGAAGATGTGAAAGAGGTGAAGATCAGGGCCAGTCTACAAGCTCCAGTGAAAGAACAACTCATTGGTATGCTTCAAGAATATGTCGACGTCCTTGCTTGGTCCTATCAAGATATGCCAGGTCTGGATACAGATATCGTCATGCACAAATTGCCACTGAAAGAAGATTGTCCGCCGGTCAAACAAAAAATACGTCGTACTCGCCCAGATATGGCCATGAAAATTAAAGAAGAAGTACGAAAGCAGTGGGATGCTGGTTTTCTCGCTGTAACTAGTTACCTGCCGTAGGTTACTAACATTGTACCCATACCTAAGAAGGATGGCAAGGTGCGTATGTATGTGGATTACCGGGATCTGAATAGAGCTAGCCTGAAAGATGATTTCCCATTACCTCAGATTGATGTATTGGTGGATAACACGACTCAGTTCTTGGTATTTTCTTTTATGGATGGATTTTCTAGATACAATCAGATTAAAATGTCACCTGAAGACATGGAGAAGACAACTTTCATCACACCTTGGTGCACATTTTGTTACAAGGTAATTATGTTTGGTCTGAAGAACGCCGGTGCAACTTACCAACGGGCTATGGTAACATTATTCCACGATATGATCCACAAACAAATCGAGTGCTATGTGGATGATATGATTGTCAAGTCCCTTATAGAGGAAGAGCATCTGGTGAATCTGCTGAAATTATTTAAGCGACTGAAAAAGTATCAGTTGAATTTGAACCCCAACAAGTGCACATTCGGGGTACATTCTGGTAAGCTGCTGGGTTTTATTGTAAGTGAAAAAGGAATTGAGGTTGATCCTGACAAAGTCAAAGCCATTCATAAAATGCCCGCACCTAAGACTGAGAAAGAAGTTTGATGGTTCTTAGGTAGATTGAACTACGTCTCAAGGTTCATATCTCATCTCACTGCAACCTGCGAACCCTTATTCAAGCTGTTAAGAAAAGAACAAACAATCAGGTGGAACGATGACTGGAAGAGAGCTTTTGACAAGATCAAATAATATCTGCAAGAACCTCCAATTCTCATGCCTCCAGTCGAAGGAAGACCTCTAATCATGTACCTGACAGTATTAGAAGAGTCAATGGTGTGTGTGCGCTGGCCAGCATGACGAGTCTGGTCGAAAGGAGTATGCAATATACTACCTAAGAAAAAAGTTTACTGACTGTGAACAACGTTATTCACTGCTCGAGAAAACTTGTTGTGCTTTAGCGTGGGCTGCTCGCCGACTAAGACATTATATGTTGACTCATACTACCTTGTTGATCTCAAAGATGGATCCAATCAAGTACATATTTGAGAAGCCAGCACTTACCAGAAGGTTTGCCAGGTGGAAAATGATTCTAACAGAATATGACATTCAATACACCTCTCAAAAAGCCATCAAGGGCAGTGTATTGTCTGACTATCTGGCTGAGCAACCCATTGATGATTACCAGCCTATGAGATTTGACTTCCCGGATGAAGACATCATGTTCTTGAAAGCAAAATATTTTGAAGAGCCTATTCAGACTGAGGGGTCAGACCCAAAAGAAGCATGGACTATGATGTTCGATGGGGCAGTTAATTGCAACGGCCGTGGGGTTGGTGCAGTACTTATCACACCCAAGGGAGTCCATATGCCTTTCTCAGCAAAATTCACCTTTGCTTGCACTAAAAATGAAGCAGAATACGAAGCTTGTATCATGGGCCTTGAGGAAGCCATTGACCTCAGGATCAAAACCTTGAATGTATTCAGAGATTCAGCTTTGGTAATCAACCAGACCAACGACAAATGGTACACTCATCAGGAGAATCTGATTCCCTACCATGACTATACGAGGAGATTGTTGACCTTCTTCATAATGGTCAAGCTTGCATACATCCCTCGAAATGAGAATCAGTTTGCAGACGCTTTGGCTACCATTTCATCCATGATCAAAGTACAAGCCGCTAATTATGTACCTCGGATTTTGGTATCCAGATTGGACAGACCGACATATGTATTCTCTGTGGACACTATCACTGATAACAAGCCTTGGTACCATGACATCAAATGCTTCTTAGAAACTTAGACATACCCACCTGAGGCATCATCAAATGATAAGAAGACATTAAGAAGGCTAGCCGGCAGTTTCTTCCTCAATACTGATTGTTCTTTGTACAAGCGAAACTTCGACATGGTCTTGCTCATATGTGTTGACAAAAAGGAAGCATACCTAATAATGCACGAAGTACATGAAGGTTCATTCGGTCCCATGCCGGAGGACATGCAATGGCAAAGAAGTTGTTAAGATCAGGTTTCTACTGGATTATAATGGATGCAGACTGTTGTGCCTATGCTAGAAAATGCCACAAACGCCAGATCTACGCGGATAAAGTGCATGTGCCTCTGAATCCTTTGAATGTAATGTCTTCACCTTGGCCCTACGCCATGTGGGGCATTGATATGATTGGAAAGATTGAACTGACTGCCTCAAATGGTCACAGATTCATCCTGGTAGCCATTGATTATTTCACCAAATGGGTCGAAGCAACTACGTATGCAAATGTCACCAGGAAAGTGGTAGCTCGATTTCTGAAAAGGGATATCATCTGTCAATATGGAGTTCCCGAGCGAATCATTACTGATAATGGTTCCAATTTTAACAACAAGATGATGGAAGAACTTTGTTGGGACTTCAAAATTCAACATCACAAATCTTCTCCTTACAGGCCAAAGATGAATGGCATTGTTGAGGCCGCTAACAAGAACATCAATAAGATTGTGCAGAAGATGGTAGTCACCTACAAAGACTGGCATGAAATTCTACCATTTTCCTTGCATGGGTACCGAACCTCTATCAGAACATCTACTGGGGCAACACCTTATCAGCTTGTATATGGTATGGAAGCTGTCCTACCTGTTGAAGTTGAACTACCCTCCTTACGAGTAATGATGGATGTGAAACTAGATGAAGCAGAATGGGTCTGATCTCGATATAATCAACTGAATCTGATTGAAGAAAAGAGATTAGCAGCTATCTGTCATGGGCAATTGTATCAGAAACGAATGAAGAAAGCCTTCGATCAGAAAGTCAGACCTCGGGAATACCAAGTGGGAGAGCTTGTTCTGAAAAAGGATCCTTCCTCCTCATATAGACCACAGGGGCAAGTGGAAACCAAACTACATAGGCCCGTTCATAGTAAAAAAAGTTTTCTCTGGTGGGGCACTGATGCTCACTACTATGGATGGCGAGGATTTCTTATCTCCTATGAATTCAGATGAAGTTAAAAAATACTTCGCATAAAATGACCCGCTGGACACAAAAACAGAATGTAAGTCCAGGAAAAAATAGGGCATCCCGGCGAGTCAAAAACATAATAAAAGACTCGGGCAAAAATAAGGGAAAATCATAAAAATGTACACCCGCTGAGTTGAAAAGCCACATTGGACAGCTCAGGCAAAAATGGGTATCCCGGTGGATTGAAAACCCGAAAGGGAGATCCGCGCAAAATCAGGGAATAAGCGAACAACTGTATTCTGAATTCGTCTGTATCACTCACAACATGACAAGCTTCGAAAGGACAAAGCATCGGTCAGAATTAACCCTCTTCAGAAAGCAAGATAAGAAGAACGTCAAGGTCATATGGGTCATAGCAAAGGGAGCTCACTAAAGAGTCATCTTCAACATTGCCAACACTCTTATTTTCTCAATTTACAGCAATCTCCTCCTTTCAGGAGATTCGCTTCTTTAATTGTACTTGCCTATTCAGGGCGCCACATCAATAAAATCAGAATATTCAATCACACTTTGTTTTATACATTTTTGTTTCGTTTGCAAAATGTCCAAAGTTCTTGATACAACACTTGCATAAAACATATGAGCCACTTTAATAAATGCTTGCAGGAAATATGTTGCTTTCAGACAAATCTAACTCTTATGACGGAATCCGGTTGAGGATACCTAGGGACATTTGTGCGTTTCTCTTTTAACAGGTTGCAGGTACTCAAGGCAGACAATATTTCACAGCATGGGGCATATCAAGCATTATTCCCCAGCCAAGCTAGCAATCACATCATATCAGGACTCCTTGACGAGAAGTATTTCCCCTTGAGGAATTCATCAATCCCTAGTGTATTACTTCCCAAAAGTTATCTCCTCCCCAAGCGGGATCTCCCGAGCAATGCCTGACGGCTTTTCCCCAGCAAAGTGGTCAGGAACTTTCTATTCCCCATCAGAGTGGTCAGGATTCTCTCATCCTCAGTAGAGTCGGTGGATTTTCTTCCCCACAAAGTTGCCATTCTCTCCCCAGTAGAGCAATATATGAAATACTTCCCCAGCGGGGTGGCTGAAACTTCCTCATCCCTAGAGGAGTTCTCCCTTAGGACAGATAGACCAAAGATCTTTATCCCCACAGGATCCAGATCTCGGATCGGGTTTCTCATTTTCATAATCATAGCATTCGCATCATTTTACCCCAAAATAAGCGTAGCATTCCGTCTAATACTGAGCATTACGGAAAAAATCAAACATTTGCATGATCATGAGCCAGGTTCGAGCCCGTCACCTGCAAATATCAAAATCATTTCACTAACCATATATAAAATTCATATCCCCTGCAGATAAAAGACAAGGCATCCCTTTTTCCCTCTCAAACACAAATATCTTTTTATATTTATACATGCTCTTTACGACACTCGTCTGTGTCATCTCTTCCCATTAAAGTCGCCAGAATACCTTCTTGATCACACTAAAATTCACCGTATTTATGACTCCGATTTCGCATGCATTCTTAGCTTTTATTGTTATTTTGTTATGTTATTACTTTGTTTTTCTTTGTTTTCAGGTTTTCTTTGTAATCGAGGCCTAAATCGAGAAAAGGAGCGAAAAAGGAGTGGAAACGGACGAAAACCTAGAAATTCAGCGTTTTACACTTACGACATCCATCGTGGCGAGCGCCATGGGGTCTGCCATGACGTGGCCACGTCTCAAGACCACTCCCCAACTGCCAAGACCCACGATCCCCACTCTTTCATTCCCCATTAGTCCTATGGCGGGCGCCATGACCTTGTGGTGGGCGCCACAAGGAAAAAACAGTTCCCTCCACTTTTTAGTGGATGGGGCATCCTGGTCTTTTCCTGCATTTAGTTTTCCTATAAATAGGACCTTAGATTTTCGTTTTTCTTCATCCAAACTTAGAATCTCTTAGGAATATATCAATTTTAAAGCAGTTATCATTCCACATCGGGGTGTTACTGCAATTGAGTGATCGAGTCTGTATACGTTTGTGTGATCGAGTTTTGGAGCACTCTGGGAGGAAGTTAATCCTGCCGCCATTTTAATTCCAGTTCGTATTTTATTTTTCCGCATTGCTTTACTTTATTTATTATCCGCACTTGCTTTACTTTCATTTATTTTCCCGCACTCGCTTTTCTTTATTTATTTCTCGCACTCGCACTACTTTCGTTTATTTTCCGCACTCGCTTTAAATACCTTTATTTCTCGCACTCGCACTACTTTTATTTACTTTCCGCACTCGCACTACTTTTATTTAATTTCCGCACTCGCACTACTTTTATTTACTTTCCGCACTCGCACTAAATTACTTTGATGAAAAATTATAAAAAGAACTTTTACTTGATCATGTCTAACTAAATCCATAAAGGTTAGAATGTAAGGATCATAATTGAACCAGTAATCCGTACAATTGTTCGTGGAAACACTTAAGGGCTATTTTATCTTTCAATTTAAGTAATTATTTTTAACTATTTCAAAAACAACAAAAAGCGCTTTGTCTAGTTCATTAGGAGTTTTTAGATTAAAAAGAAAAGAGATTTTAAAACGATTTTCAGACGCGTTATGAAGTTTAGAGTCTGGTTCGTGAGAACCTATTTTTGCTAAGAAATCCAGGTTAAAATACTTTTCAACTTAGTTAAGATACTATATTTCTTAAAAATAGGTTTACTACTCTAACGCAGTACACACCTTTTTATCCGTGACAATAGGAGGGGTTGATTAGGGAGTACAACTCGGTTCTGAATACGCGAAAGCGACAGTTCCTGTTAAATTAGTTCTTTTCAAAGGAGAAAACATTGCCCATAAGTAGTTCCATTAGCAAGTACCGGGTTATCAATTGATTACGTGAATTACATTCGAGCCTGTCTTTATTAACTGTTTAAAATTATTATTTTATTTACCATTGCACACTCCTTAAAACCATTATATTTAGTTTCCTTAGATACACACCATAACAACAGGTACGAGCATGTACTTGAACCCCAGGGTACAGGGTTCGATTCCCACGGAAGGAAAAAACTCTACTAGTGAGGGGGGGTAGAGAAGATCGTGAGGTGGCAGTGCCGGGATTGCCTTGCGAGGGGCCCGGGCTGTTACATTGCCGGGGACCAATTTCGTCAAATTTCATACCCTGTAGTTATACCATTTAGACTAAGGTTGTTACCCACCGGTCAATGCGAAAGACTCGCAGTGCCGGAAGTTTAGTAGACCCTCTAGCTGAACCTGAACGTTACGCTCGCACACATTTGTTTTTCCATAGGAATAGGAGAGCTATGGCCGAAGATCAAAATCGAAGACCTCTTAAGGACTTCGCCCAACCATCAAACGAGGAACCTAGTTCTAGTATAGTAAACCCCGTTATCCCAGCCAATAATTTTGAACCTAAACCATCCCTGCTGCAATTAGTGCAACAGAGACAATTCGCAGGTTTTGCTACCGAGAACCCAAACCAACATTTAAAAAACTTTCTTCAGTTAGCAGACACCTTTAAAACCAATGGAGCTTCTCCTGAGGCGATACGCTTAAGATTATTTCCCTTTTCCCTCAGAGATAAAGCTCTATCATGGTTAGATTCCCTTCCACCCAATTCTATAACAACTTGGGATGACCTTAGGAATGTTTTCCTTGCTAGATATTTTCCCCCAAGTAAGACCGCTCTTCTTCGAAACCTAATAACCAGATTTACCCAACACCACGGAGAGTCGTTGTTCGAAGCCTGGGAGAGATATAAAGAGCTATTAAGAGCATGCCCACATCATGGCTTAGAGAATTGGCTAATCATTCAAACCTTCTATAATGGACTTCATTATAACACTAAGATGACCATCGACGCTGCCGCTGGTGGCACACTGATGAACAAACCTTACCCTGAAGCTAGTGCCTTTATCGAGGATATGGCCCAAAACCATCAATCATGGGGAGTAGAATGAGCGATAGTAGAAAAGAAGGAAGCCCAAGGAGGAATACATGAGATAAGCTCTATGGACATGATGCAGGCTAAAATGGACGCATTGGCCCTTAGAGTAGAACATATGTGTACCACTCCGAATACTGTAGCTGCAGTTTCGCCGAATTGTGAGATATGTGGGACGCAAGGACACCAATCCGCCGAATGCAATCTGTTAAATGAGACCAGCCCTGAGCAAGTGAACTACACCCAAGGGAACCCATTTTCAAACACATATAACCCTAGATGGAGGAATCATCCAAACTTCTCCTACAAAAATAATAACCCTATTCAAAATACCGCTCCTCCGAGACAACAAGGTTACCAAGCCCCAAGAACAAATCAACCTATGCAACCTGTACCACCAAAACCGAGCCTTGAGAAAATTATGGAAAATTTTATCACCGCTCAAACACAACAAAACAAAGAGTTCATGAACCAAAACGTCCATGTTAACGAACTAATTACCCAATTAGGAACCAAGGTTGATCAAATTATTAATCATAATAAGATGCTTGAAACCCAGATCTCTCAGGTAGCTTTAAACCAAGCCCCTCAGATTACACCTGGAGGACAGTTCCCTGGGCAACCTCAACAAAACCCGAAAGGGCAAGCAAATGCCATTACTCTGCGAAGTGGAACCGCTTATAAGGAACCTTCTAACCCTAGATTCGGTGAGCCTGAAAATTCTGAGAGAAATGAGGAGAAGGAACCAGAGGAATCTGAAAACCCAGAAAGTCAAGAAAAAGGAGAAGAACCTAAAAATAAAACCTATGTACCACCACCGCCATACAAACCACCAATACCATACCCTAAAAGATTAAAGAAAACCCAAATCGATAATCAGTATCAAAAATTCGTTAAGGTTATAGAAAAACTTCACGTAGAAATCCCCTTTACAGAAGCCATCACCCAAATACCTTCTTACGCTAAGTTTCTCAAAGACATACTTACAAATAAACGTAGACTTGAAGATCAGAAACCCGTGGAATGTAATTCTATTTCCGAAAATAGGTTAGCAAAGAAAGATAAAGATCCCGAATATTTTTCCATTCCTTGTGTTTTGGGGAATCATGTCATTGAAAAAGCTTTTCTAGACTTAGGAGCTAGTGTGAGCTTAATGCCTTTAGCAGTTTGTGAGAGATTAAACTTAGGAGAATTACAACCTACTAAGATGTCACTTCAATTAGCCGATAGATCCGTTAAGTATCCTATAGGCATACTTGAAGACGTCCCTGTTAGGATAGGTCAGCTGTTTATACCTACTGATTTTGTTGTCATGGACATTAAAGAAGATGATGACATACCAATCCTCCTAGGTAGACCGTTCTTATCGACTGCTGGAGCCGTAATAGATGTTAAAAAAGGGAAACTAACCTTTGAGGTAGGTGACGAGAATATAGAATTTATACTTTCAAAATTTCTTATGGCACCTGTAATAGGAGATGCTTGTTATGCCTTAGATATCATTGAAGAATGCATTAGGGAATTAGAACAAGAGGAAGAAACTGAATCTATAAAATTGCCATCAACCCTTATTTTGGAAGATGACAGTTATAAAAAACCCTACATTGATGATAACCTTCACGAATGTTTATCTCTTATCCCAGATCCTATGCCTTGCCCTATGAAACCGACCGTAAAACTTAAGGAACTGCCTAAGAACCTGAGATATGAATTTCTCGATGAGAAATGAACCGTCCAGTTATAGTTAGTGCTACCTTAGACCAAGAAGAAACAAACCAATTATTAGATGTTATACGAAGGTATCCCTCAGCCTTAGGATATAAGATCTCAGATCTAAAAGGAATAAGCCCATCTGTATGCATGCATCGGATTTTGCTTGAAGAAGATTCAAAACCTTCCAGAGAACACCAACGAAGAATAAATCCTATGATGAGTAATGTAGTTAAGGCTGAAGTTCTTAAGTTATTAGAGGCAGATATAATATATCAGATCTCAGACAGTAAATGGGTGAGTCTTGTGCATGTAGTACCTAAAAAGGGAGGCATCACAGTCGTGCAAAACGAGAAGGGCGAACCTGTAGCAAAAAGAACCGATGGAGGTTGGCATATGTGCATAGATTATAGAAAATTAAATAAAGCAACTAGGAAAGACCATTTCCCATTACTATTCATAGACTAAATGTTGGAGCGCCTAGCCAGACACTCTTACTTTTATTACCTAGATGGATATTCAGGATTCTTCCAAATACCTATTCACCCCGAAGATCAAGAAAAAACTACCTTTACATACCCTGTTGGAACTTTTGCCTATAGAAGAATGCCTTTTGGATTCTGTAATGCTCCTGCCACTTTCCAACGCTGCATGATGTCTATCTTTGTAGACTATTTAAATGGAATCATGGAAGTATTTATGGACGATTTCTCAGTTTGTGGATCTGATTTCAAAAATTGTCTTATCAACCTTGAGAAAATCCTGGAAAGATGTGTGGAGGTAAACCTTGTGCTAAATTGGGAAAAATGTCATTTCATGGTCACCGAAGGGATTATTTTAGGACATATAGTTTCCGAAAAAGGTATAGAGGTAGATAAAGCTAAAATAGAAGTCATAGAGAATCTAAAAACGCCGAAGACTATCAGGGAGATAAGAAGTTTTCTTGGACATGCCAAATTTTACCGACGTTTTATCAAGGATTTCTCCAAAATAACAAAGCCTTTAACTGGTCTTTTAATGAAAGATGCTGAATTCATCTTCGATGAAAAATGTACTGAAGCATTTAATCTTCTGAAGAAAGCTCTGATCTCAGCACCTATAATGAAACCCCCTGATTGGTCAGAACCGTTCGAGATAATGTGTGACGCTAGTGACTATGCTGTTGGAGCCGTTCTAGGTCAGAGAAAAGATAAAAAGTTAAACGTAATTTATTATGCCAGTAGAACCCTAGACGCTGCACAGATCAACTACGCAACAACCAAAAAAGAGCTCCTAGTTGTAGTTTTCTCCATAGACAAATTTAGATCTTATCTAGTAGGAGCCAAAATTATAGTTTACACCGACCATGCTGCCATTCGTTACTTACTAAGTAAAAGGATGCCAAGCCTAGATTACTTCGATGGATTTTATTACTGCAAGAGTTTGATTTAGATATCCGTGATAAGAAAGGCACAGATAATGTAGTGGCTGATCACCTTTCTAGGCTAGAATACCTGAAACCCGACTCAGTACCCATAAATGACGATTTTGCCTATGATAGATTGATAGCCCAACTAGAAACCATTAAAGATGATAACCCAGACCCACATGAGCATTCTCATAAATCCTTAGCTATAAGTAATGCACCTTGGTATGCAGACTTTGTTAATTACCTAGCCGCTGGCATCATACCCCCTGATCTAAACTACCACCGGAAGAAGAAGTTCTATAGTGATGTGAGAAACTTCTATTGGGACGAACCATTTCTTTTCAAGAGAGGTAAAGATGGCATTTTCCGCCGTTGTGTTCCAGAAGAAGAGGTACATAATATAATTGAGCATTGTCACTCTGCACCCTATGGTGGACATGCGAGCACATCTAAGACCTACGCCAAGATTCTTCAAGCTGGCCTATTCTGGCCTACTATGTGGCGTGATGTCCATGCTTTCATTGTCAAGTGTGACAAATGCCAACGCACAGGAAATATTTCAAGACGTAATGAAATGCCTCTGAGAAATATCCAAGAAGTAGAACTCTTCGATGTATGGGGTATAGACTTTATGGGATCGTTCCCACCATCTTTCGGAAATCAGTACATCTTAGTAGTTGTTGACTACGTGTCTAAATGGATTGAAGCTATCGCCGCACCCACGAATGACACCAGAGTAGTCATCAAATTATTCAAAAACTATATATTTCCCAGGTTTTGAACCCCCCGTTTAGTCATAAGTGATAGAGGATCACACTTCATATCGAGAATATTTGATAAACTTTTAAGCAAGTATGGAGTTAAGCATAGAGTAGCAACGCCATACCACCCACAGACCAATGGACAAGTGGAAGTATCTAATAGGGAGATAAAACAAATTCTTGAGAAGACTGTCTCTATATCCAGAAAAAATTGGTCGCAGAAACTTCAAGAAGCATTATGGGCATATAGAACTGCTTTCAAAACCCCTATAGGAACAACCCCTTATCAACTGGTCTATGGAAAATCATGTCACTTACCTTTTGAGTTGGAGCATAAGGCCTATTGGGCCATCAAAAATTTGAATTTAGATTACTTGACTGCTGGTGAGAAACGTATCCTTGATATCCACAAATTAGAAGAGCTCAGACAATCTGCCTACGAGAATGCCATCATATACAAAGAAAGAACAAAAGCTTGGCATGACAAAAGAATCATAAGGAAAGACTTCAAAATAGGCGATCCTTCTCTCCTGTTCGATTCTAGGTTACGACTTTTTCCAGGGAAACTTCGTTCGAGATGGACTGGCCCTTTCGAAGTATCTAAGATTCTAAGATCCGGTGCTATCAAAATCAAGAACCAAACATGTAAACCGTTCATCGTTAATGGACAGAGGTTGAAGCCCTACTAAGGAGGTGACATCCCAACAACATACACCTGTCATACTCTGAGTGATCCACCATATCCTTATAATGATGTATAAAAACCGGTCGTCGAGCTAATGACGTTAAACAAGCGCTGCATGGGAGGCAACCCATGGTTTTCTTATTTACGTACTTTATTTATTTATTTTTACTTTATTTTAATTTGTTTACTTTATTATTATGTCAGGACTAACGATTGAATGTTTTATGTGGTTTCATGACTTGTTTGCTAACCTTGTGCAGAATGCAGAACCCCGACGACATGCACGTGGCCTTTAGAGACGACACACAGAGAGAGCGTTACTATGTCCACATGAGACGCCCTATGGTTCCTACCAGGTACCCTGACCATGACTGCATGGATGCCTTGGGGATAGAGCCAAGCGTCATATTCTTATGCCATCAACTCCAGTGGGACCAGTTTGACGATAGGAACAACACTTACAGGAACTTAACTCTAGAGTTCCTCAGCTCGTTTCATTATGATCCTTGGGTTGGACCCGATGGATGTGTTGTTTTCAGGTTGTTCGGGATTGACTACTCCTTCTCTCACAAAGAGTTTGGTGATTTACTAGGTTTTCAGACTACTCCTGATGCTATTCCAGAGACACCGATGGGGTATTTAATAAGCAGAGAAGTGGAAAAGTTTTGGTCTAACATCTCAGGTGGAGGGAGCCAAGATCCTTCCACTCAGTTTTCTCAGGTAATCCACAACCCTGCGTTAAGGTACTTCTAGATGATTTTGGCACATTCTTTCCTAGGTTTGCCAGATATAGAGACTCTGCTAAGTGAAGAGGAGATTTTCCTACTATTTTGTGTGACTCAGTCTCGCCCTGTTGCTTGTGGCAACTTTCTGTTTAAGGGCCTTGCTAGTGTTGCCAGATCATCTGTAGGCATCATACATGTCGGTGGGATTGTTACCCAGATAGCTACTGCATTGGGCTTGTCTCGCAAATTATTGCACCTCAGGACATTCTGCTGCTACACCACCCTGGATGTTGACTTTTGTCTTGACAGAGGACTAATGAGGAGGGCTTCTTTTGAGCCCAACACGTTTAGATTAGTGATCGACGGCGAAGTGATACATTACTTTACATTACCAGACCCGCTGATGACCAGTGTCCATGATCCTGCTAATTGGAGTTATGCTCTAGAGGGTTATGGAGAGAATGTCGAAGAGCCGAAATCACCTCCCGCCGCTGGGTACACTCCTACACCTCTTTCTCCCCGAATCACTGTTATGTCTAACAATATGTCTCTGCAGCCGCCTGATCTACAAACTCAGATTTATGAGCTCCGTAAGGAGACTGCCCTGCTTAAGCAGGAAGTAGCTGACTTGGAATTACAGATTCAGGTTTCTGATCTCACTCATGCCTCAGAGGCCGATGCTCTATATCAGGAGATTGAAGAGCTTCGGAGGGAGATAGCTGAGATTCGTGGATCAAACCAGGAGGAGAAGCCTACCACATGATTTGTTCTACACTGACGATATTACCCTAGTATTTAATTTCTTTTTATTCATGCTTTATTTTATTTCTCGCATCTCCAGACATATCTTACATTATTGCATCTATTACATTTTCTTTTTTTCATGTACTTTGAGTTTATCTTATATATACATATTATGTCGTGCATTAATGTCGATTTTTCTCTTTTCTTTTTGATTTTTAATTATTTTATTTTTGTCAAGCAAAGAAAAATAAATAAGACAAAAATATTTTCATTTTTGTCTTCATAAAAAATATGCAAGCCTCATGCCTTGGAAAAGAGAAGAAAACACGATCCAGACCCCCCGAAGATCGAAGGTGCAAAGAGGGCCCAAAGGAGGATTTGAAAAATCCAAGGCCCATCAGAAATTAGCCTTTTGGCGGGAGCCACAGGCCCATGGCGGGCGCCACGCCGTCCTCCCCTAAAACGGGGCTGATCCTTCATTTTCACCATTTTCACACCTTCCATCTTCAAAAACCCATTTTTACTAGTTTCAAAAACCCCATTGAACCCCATTAAAGCTCCCCCATTTCCAAAATACCCACCATCCATAAAACCTATCCAAAATCCATTTTCATTTTCATCCACCACAAACCATAAAAATCAAACCTTTATCATTTCTCTCATAAACCATTTTCTACCATTTTTTCACTTCCTAAGGAGCAACAACAAAGGAGTTCAATGGATTTCTTCTTCGTGATGGAAGACCGGGTGATATGCAAAGGAAAATTATTCAGAGGCTTCAGAGTCGAGAAATTCTCTCGACTAGGTACGTCGGTGATAACTGTCTGTATGCTTTGGGTCTTTATCATAGTGTTTTCCATTTATGAGATTTTTTAGGCTTGCATAATATTTTTATTAATCAGGAACCTACCTATGAGAGGCTGACAATTGAGTTTTTAAGTTCATTGATATACACTATCAGTCCTAACACTGCTAGCACAGTCGGTACTATTAATTTTAGACTGTTTGGAATTGAATATGAATTCAGTACCGACGAACTAACAGGCTTGTTAGGAATCCCTCATAGGGAAGGTGCGATTTGTGAGGAACCTTTGGATGCGGAATGGTCGGCCGAGGTATTTTCCTTCTGGCAGAGGCTTTCAAGTACTTCAATAAATTCTTTTGAAGGAATACTTGCATCGACCATTCATAACCCGGCCATAAGAGTTTTCAGATATCGTTTGACATGTACTATTTTTGGCCGGGAGAGTCCAAACAAGGTAAATGCTAGAGAACTCCTATTTTTGCAAGGATGCCTCACTAGTACCCATATCAATCTGGTCCCATTTATGCTTGCACACATGGCTTTACATACTAATAAAACAGGACTGATTGTTTTTGGAGGGCTTGTTACGTCTATTGCTCGGGCTCTTGACCTGAACAATGAGATAGCTACACTTGAACCACTACCTCCTCGCACAATTAATTTAAAATTTCTAAAAGACATGAAATTGTGCCGAACAAAGAGAGAAGGCGGTTATGAGTTGATGGTTCATGGGGTAGCTATCCCATCTGTTGCTTTACCTTGCAGTAGACGTACTGATGTACGTAATGAAAGGAACTGGACCTATGATCTGAATGCACCACCTGTTTTAGGTCCACTTCCTCCTAATATTCCTGATGGGGAGGCACATGACACTGATGAAGAGTATGATCGAAGAGAGCAGTCTCCCATACCTCACATGTCCCCCCATCGTCCTTCACAGTCACACACCGCACCATCTTCCTCTAACCGTGTTGCAGGTGCTGCTCCTGGATTCTATGTCACTGAGAAGATGTGGTTTGATATGACAGCTAGAGAGGAAAGGCGAGACGGCCTTCTCTCTACTATTTCACAACAACTGACGGACAACATGAGCTTCATGCAACAATTGCGATTGGTTTCGGATCGTGCTTACATCAACGTTTTCCATACCTTGCACGATATCACATTAGAGCAGGACCGTCAGAGAGAATTCAACCGCCGACACTACCAGCTTATGGAGGCCACTCAGGGTTCCATCTTAGGTAACCTTCGAGAGGTCCGGGGTGCCCAGGCAGCCTTATCGACACGACTTGACCGGAGGGACCAGCAGCGCAGTAGAACCCGTCGTTCCGGACCATCACAGCAGGACGGCGAGGGCACCAGTGCTCCTCCGCAGTAGTTTTTCAGGTTACCCTCCTTATCTTATTTCGAAACATTGGGGACAATGTTCGATTTAAGTGTGGGAGGGGATTTTATTGCTTTCTGTCATTTCCCTTTTTAGTTATTTATTTGCTTTCCGTTATTTCCCTTTTCAGTAAGTATTTAGTTTAATTTTCTTAGATAATGCATGAGTCTGACGAGTCACCAGTATAGTGTATTTTTAGTACATCCTCATTTTTCCCATTTCCTTAGCCTTATCAGAAAAATTTTAAAAAGAAAACAATGTTGTTTGACATGTTTTTTGGGCTTTGAGACATGTTTAGTATTGGATGTGGTGACTTAGGTCAACTTTTTGAAACATCAGTACCATTTTAGCACCATAGACCTCTTGAATATAGGAATCACTCCTAAACCCCACACCATGGCCTTTATTATCATTCAAAAAATTGTCCTAAGTAGTTTATTCTAGCAGTCAGCTCCAGCCTAAGCATGCTTTACGTAGGGGACCGATGAACATAAGTGAATGATCCAGTGCTAATAAAAAAAGAAAAAGGCAAACTCTGGGATAGGTGACCCTCACAAAGTCATTTAAACCGAAAAAAGAGAAGAAAAAATATTTTTCCACAAAAAGAAAAAAATTGTAGTCACCTATTGTTAGTTGGTTCAGAGGTATCTGGCACTGAACTTGGTAGGGCGGATTACGATCCGATCCCTCGCAACTACAATTAGGTCAAATAAAACAGGTTTACACATGCTTATGTGCCAGAAACCTTATGTTATGGATCAGAATCACTAACCGGTCATTCTACTATGAAGCATGTACGAATAACAGGCTTAATGTGATTGCGCCTGAATGAAAAGGACCCAAAAAGATGAGAAGATAGGCCTAGATATTGTGGGATGACATGGAGTGGTTAATATAGGATTGAAGTTTGTGTTTGTGTTATTATGGTACCCTTGGTTCACTTATTTAGTACCCATCACTGCATCCTGACTCGAACTTAGAAGCCCTTTAGCCCAAAAACACGTGTTGACACCATTTTTTCTTGAGCTTTAATGTTTGCTTAAGGACAAGCAAAGGTCTAAGTGTGGAAGAATTTGATCACACTAAAATTCACTGTATTTCTGAATCCGATTTCACATGCATTCTTAGCTTTTATTGTTATTTTGTTATGTTATTACTTTGTTTTTCTTTGTTTTCAGGTTTTCTTTGTAATCGGGGCCTAAATCGAGAAAAGGAGCGAAAAAGGAGTGGAAACGGACGAAAACCTAGAAATTCAGCATTTTACACTTACGACATCCACCGTGGCGGGCGCCATGGGGTCTGCCATGACGTGGCCACGTCTCAAGACCACTCCACAACTGCCAAGACCCACAATCCCCACTCTTTCATTCCCCATTAGTCCTATGGCGGGCGCCATGACCTTGTGGCGGACGCCACAAGGCAAAAATAGTTCCCTCCACTTTTTAGTGGAGGGGGCATCCTGGTCTTTTCCTGCATTTAGTTTTCCTATAAATAGGACCTTAGATTTTCGTTTTTCTTCATCCAAACTTAGAATCTCTTAGGCATATATCATTTTTAAAGCAGTTATCAATCCACATCAGGGTGTTACTGCAATCGAGTGATCGAGTTTGTATACGTCTGTGTGATCGAGTTTTGGAGCACTCTGGGAGGAAGTTAATCCTGCCGCCATTTTAATTCCAGTTCATATTTTATTTTTCCGCATTTCTTTACTTTATTTATTATCCGCACTTGCTTTACTTTCATTTATTTTCCCGCACTCGCTTTACTTTATTTATTTCTCGCACTCGCACTACTTTCGTTTATTTTCCGCACTCGCTTTAAATACCTTTATTTCTCGCACTCGCACTACTTTTATTTACTTTCCGCACTCGCACTAAATTACTTTTATGAAAAATTATAAAAAGAACTTTTACTTTATCATGTCTAACTAAATCCATAAAGGTTAGAATGTAAGGATCGTAATTGAACCAGTAATCCGTACAATTGTTCGTGGAAACACTTAAGGGCTATTTTATCTTTCAATTTAAGTAATTGTTTTTAACTATTTCAAAAACCGCCAAAAGCGCTTTGTCTAGTTCATTAGGAGTTTTTAGATTAAAAAGAAAAGAGATTTTAAAATGATTTTCGGACGCGTTATGAAGTTTAGAGTCTGGTTCGTGAGAACCTCTTTTTGCTAAGAAATTCAGGTTAAAATACTTTTCAACTTAGTTAAGATACTATATTTCTTAAAAATAGGTTTACTACTCTAACGCAGTATGCACCTTTTTATCCGTGACAATAGGAGGGGTTGATTAGGGAGTACAACTCGGTTCTGAATACGCGAAAGCGACAGTTCCTATTAAATTAGTTCTTTTCAAAGGAGAAAACATTGCCCATAAGTAGTTCCATTAGCAAGTACCGGGTTATCAATTTATTACGTGAATTACATTCGAGCCTGTCTTGATTAACTGTTTAAAATTATTATTTTATTTACCATTGCACACTCCTTAAAACCATTATATTTAGTTGCCTTAGATACACACCATAATAACAGGTACAATAGATTGACACTTGGTCTCTGTGGATTCGACAATCTTTTATATTACTCTGACGTGTTCGTACACTTGCGAAAAACACGCATCACTTCTGCATTCTCATTACAGATATTTGTTCATACTTGTACATATTCTTTTTGGCACTCGTCCATGTCATACTTCCCCAGCAAGTCAAACACTCGTTTGTGTCTTGCACATATATATCCCCAGCAGATCATACTCGTACATACGTATACAGAAGTCTTTGATACATTTTCGTATCTTCTATATATCACCTACTCAGCAGGTCAAACATTTGTCCATATTCCTTGCTTAACCAGTTGATAGTCGTCTGTATCATCATCCTTAAACACGTGTCAGCGTTTGTTTCTACCAATACTCGTCTGTATCATGGTTCTAAGTGTAAACACCCCAAATTTTCCCTCACTAAGTTCACACCATGGCTTGTGATCTCTCATATTTGCATAAGTTTAAGCATACAATATCATATTGCATTTTTGTTTCACTGCATTAGTTCAAGTTCATCTGCATCTAGGGTTTGTGATCTGAGCAATCCAAGATTCATCTGAGCCACTCCAAAGGCCATCAATCATTTCAAGAGGGTCCATGTATGTTCAATTATCATTTTACATCCCTCAAAGATCAAGGAAGTCAAACAATCACAAGAGCTTGCAAAGCATGGAAGCAGAGCCAGGGTTTCATTGCACATATGACCTGAAATTAGGGTTTTGGTTTCAGAGGCCATAACTCCAATTTTTTTGGTCATTCTTGTTTCTAATGGTCTCAATATGTTATAAGGATCGTATGTACCAAGTTTGATGAAGAAATTCATTGTGAAAGTCATTTGTTCACTAGGTAACTTCTTGAGCAAGTCATAGCAAAATCAGGGCATCTGAGGCCCCCAACAATGCAACCAAAGGGTCTTCATCATCATTTTGGGTGTTTATGATCTTTATTTGATCATTGAAGTGTTTATAAGTTCACAAATTGGAAGAAACGTGAGCTAAACCAAAATTTGCCAAAAATGGAAATGACTTGTAATGTAAACTTTCCATTTTGGGAAAGTTTTTCAACCTCCTCTTTCTCAACCAAAAATGCTTCAAATGAAAAATTGTTGGTCATGAAAGTTGCAGATTGGATCATTCCCTTTACAAAAAGTACAAGAATAAGACCTAATTCATTTTGGAACTCAAGTTATGGCTTGTCAAAGTTGGCAAAATCACATAATTTTCAAGAATGCACCAAAGAGGATTCTTTGCAAAACCACTTGCCAATTCATTTTGTGACTTCAAACACACTTCTAATCATCATACAAACATAACACATTGCATAAAAATCATAATTGCCCAAAGAATTGCATCATTCAATGCCTTGAACATCAAGAATTCTCAAAGGGGCCAAAACTTCACATAATTGCAAAACACCACATAAACTTCCATCCACTTGCTGAACTGCCTCAAGACTGATTCTATGGACATCCTTGATCCATGCTGCACATGGAAAAGCCAATAAGCCAGCTACACCATTGCCCATACCTCAAGTACAACACTTTTGACTTTTTGGTAATAAGCCCATACCAATCACCACAGTCCACCATCCACTCTATGCCCAACCCAGACCTTACAAGCATGCTCCAAGGGTTCATTTTCATAACACACACAAGCCTAACACTCAAAGAACTCAACATATGCAAAATCACCCCAACTTACAAAAACCTTCGAATCTCTTAGCTCACTCACTCAAACTCAAAACCAATTCCACCATTCATCTTAGAATCATAAACTGAACCCAAAGCAACCATCAAACCAACCAAAAACACCCCATACACAAAACACGATTCTTGGCCAGTTGAAGTGTAATCTCATAAACTAGCCAATCTAAACTCCATTCAAGCTTCTCAATAGCATCCGGAGGTCAAAGGGAGTTATTTTGCATAAAGAAAGTGGCCAGAAAGCTCAAGTTTGAAAAGCTTCATCTCAGGTAGTCATCTCAAATCATTTTTCCAGAACTCCTTTTTTATGTTACAATGTGAAAGAGCATGCTTCACTGATCACTCTGAGCTTTGTATTTTCGAAAATGGTTAAGAAATGAGTTTGTATGAATGTTCTGAAATTTTTGCCATTTTTTATCTTTCCTTCGAATCTTGTTCATGAGAAATTATAAATCTGTTTTAGGGGTGGATTTGAGTTTAGGAGAGTGAGAAGGTTTGATATGGAGCTTTAGAGCTCTAGAAATAACCTAGGGTGAAAGTTGGGGATTTTCAGGGGAGAGGGAAGCCGGAGAAGACGACCGGAGCTCTTCTCCGGTGACCTGAAAGTAATTACTTGTGTAATTAGGGTTAGGGCAGTGTTTGAACGTGGACCCTTGGATTTCTCTTTCCCGCGTGAGATGGACGCCCAGGATCTTGCCATTAACTTTTAATTAGGATTAAATAATTAATTAATTGAGATTAGTGAGATTTGAATTCAGGTCATCATATTGCGCGCCAGGTCAACTTAAAATCCTCAGCTTTAAATCCAGACCATTAGATGTGTTTACTTCTGTTTTATTCAATTTTAATTTCGTATTTTCTTATTTATTTTGCACCATTTATTTAAAATAGCTAGAAAATCCAAAAATATATTTTCTTCTGCATTTTGCATCCAAATAATTTTCTTCACCCAAAAATATTTTTATTTTTATTTTTTGCATTAAAAAATCATTTTTTAAACATTTAAATGTTTATTTTAATTAATTAATGGAAATTAATTAATTAAAATATCATTTAGGTTTCTAAAAATCCCAAAAAAAATCACATTGCATCTTAAGACATTTAGAAACATTGTCATACCATCCATACAAATTTCTTTTTGGTTTTGAACAATCTTTGATAATTTTCTTGAATTTAGGGTTCATAAAATTCCTATTTTTGAACCCTAACTTCAAGAATTCTTTTCTGCCTAACCAAGAATGGTATGACAATGGTTCTTTTTGCATTGATTTCCATTTGATATGTAGTATCTAGCATAATTTTGTCATAAATTACTTCTGCATTTTTGATTTGATTTGCATTTTTCCCCTTTAGGTTCCTTAAAACCCTAGATAACTTAGAAAAATCATAACTTTCATTAGGTTAAGAGTTAGGTCTCCTCCTTTGGGGTGTGACATCATATGGGGTAAGGGTTCCTTTGATTGCATTTTGAATTTTTTATCTTGTCATTTGCTTCTATTTTTGACTTTTGCATCTCATGTTGCATCAAAACCCTAATTTCTCATCTCCATTTGCATACATCTTGCATAAGAATTTATATAAGAACTTTCCATGACATTTCAAGCATTCACATGACATGTAAGACATCATAGGACACACTAGAATCATACTTGATCATTTATTCATCCATTTACCATGTTATGCATTCATTTCCTTTCATGAACATTCATGTGCTTTCATGCTTCTTCCATGCTTCATTTGCATTCTCATCCCTTGTATGATCATCCATTGCACTAGACATGCATTTGCATCATCTCTTAGCATCATTTACATCATGAACATGCTTCTGGTTTTGGTTTGCATGCTTGCATACATTTCATTTTCATTTCATTTCTTTCTTTTATGCTAACTTTTCAGGTGGTAAGTACTTTGAGAAGTGAATTTGCCTTCACTTCTCACATTCTCTTCTCATCTCTCTTATGCATTCATTACTGAATTTGTGCTTTTGCTTTAGAGTAAGCTTGATTACTCATGTTCTTCCTCCACTTTCTTTCTTCAATTAACTTATCTTCTTAAGTGAAGTAAGTTAGCTTGTTTCTTCTACTTCTCCTCCTCTCATCCTGCTTCTTTCTTGGTGGATTTTCTTGAAGAACTCTTGCAAGCCTCATAAACCCTAGGAATACCAAAGCAGGATAACAATTAGGGTTTGATTAGTCCCCCATTAGTTTTACCTTTGTGTCATCTTTTGTGTCTCTCCTCTCATCTCATAATCAGAGAATAAACCTTTAAGGTTTTAAGGCTTTGTGATTAGGGTTATGCCTGCATCCTTCTCTTAGGATGGAGTGTATAACTTTAATCCTAAGGGTTAAACCTTTAATGTGTTTAAATATCTTAATCAATCCATCTAATAATCACTAAGACAATAAGCTTGTAACTTGGGCCTTGCATTAGGGTTCTAATTCTTCCTTAATTGGTTAAGAAAGACTAACCCTAGTGTTAATGGACAAGTCCCCCTCAAGTTGTCTTAAAAACCATAAAATTCATTTCTTAACCTTACCATTAACTAAAATCCATTTTAATAAAGGCTTTGTTTTGTCATGAGGTTAATCCCTAATCATGGATTAAGTTGAGGTATCTTCTTCAGCTTAAATGTTCTCATTTATCATCCTTCTATTAGGATGGTGTAATGAGCCCATTAAATCCTTGATTATGGCTTAAACTCATTACTTAACACTAAACAAAAACTCCAAAATCATCTAAATAATCACACTTAGGTTAATGATCTTAATCCTACATCATGGTAATTAAGTTTGAGGTGCTTACTTCATACTTAAGGTATTCTCATTACCCCTAATCAGAGGGAGGATGTGATGAGTTTACTAACCCTTAGTTTAGGCTTAAGCTCATTATCTTATGAAAAATACCAAAAAGCAATAAAAGATTTAAAACACAAAAACAAACAATAATCGTCTCCTCCGGGATTCGTTTCTCATCACCTTCACTCACAAACGAGAACTTTCTTCTTCCGTCTAATGCAAGACAGTTAGCACCTGAGCCAGACAGGTCATACACTGGAGCATAGACAAGCAAGTAGTTCATCAGTCAATTCTTTTTTCAGTCTCTTTGAGTCAAACTACGGTGTTCTGACTTCCTCATTGCACGAGAGGATACGTAGGCATAACTTAACTGTTATCGAACAAAAGTCTCTGTATATTCCCCCTCTTCCAGCATTATTCTTTAAGCCTCGTCCCTTAGCACTTCACTTCACTTTCTAGCACTGACACTTGTACATTCTTTTCCAGCTTTTTGCACACAGATAGCACTGACACTACCCCTTTAAACACAAATCTTTCAAGCGTGGATCCCTTCGAGTCCGACGGACAATCTGGGTGCTAATACCTTCCCAGGTTATAACCGACCCCCTTTCTCAGTTTCTCTAGTTCGCGACCGTCTTGTCCATTTCTTTCTAGGTTTATGCAGCATTACCTTTCCTTCGGGATAAAAATGCCTAGCTGGCGACTCTTTTTAGTTCATCTTCATATTCTCTTTCGCCGACCGTTCGCGTCTGTACCCCGTTTGACCCAGTGTCATTTGGTGGGAGCGACACTAAGGATGCTCGTCTGTGTTTACATCCCCACAGAAACAAAACAACATTTTCTATCCGACATTCGTCCTATGTTGTGATAATTTTCAGGAGCCGTCCCCTGCCAGGTGATCGTCCTTCATCTTTGGATGACCGTCCCTCATCCTTTCCCCAGTGGAATCCCCATCGTTGGAACTTTCTATCTGACATTCGTCCTATGTCGTGGTATTTTCAGTAGCCGTCCCCTGCTAGGTGATCGTCCTTCACTTTTTGATGATTGTCCCTCATCATTTATCCGATGGCCGTCCCCATCGTTGATCTTATTATCCGGCATTCGTCCTATGTCAAGATAATCCCCAGGAGCAGCCGTACCCTGCTAGGTGATCGTCCTTCACCTCTTGATGATCGTCCTTCATCATGCTTATCCGATGGCCGTCCCCATCGCTGATCTTTTCTATCTGGCATTTTTCCTATGTCGTGATAAAGAGTAGGCCGTCCCCTGCTAGGTGATCGTCCTTCACCTTTGATGATCGTCCCTCATCATATATTTCATTTATTCTTTAAACCTGATGGTCGTCCCCGTCGTGGTCCCTTTTCCTTTTCCTGACGATCGTCCTTCATCAGTTTTACCCGATGGCCGTCCCCATTGTTGATCTTTTCCATTCAACCTGATGGCCGTCCCCGTCAGTGTTTCCCTCATTCCTTTGATCCCCAGAGAATTTTATTTTCCTTACCCGATGGCCATCCCCGTCGTGATTTCTTTATTTTCCAGCATGATGGTCGTCCCCGTCATTGCTTTGCTTACCGTTTTACCCCCAACAGTCATCCTCTTCTCGATGGTCGTCCTCCATCGCTTTCATTTGATACTCATATTATACTATCTTTTACAATTTATATCCATTTTCTTCTTCTCCCCAGCGAGTGCAAATTTCAGACTGTCTCTGGTATTCAACCACAAGTTATCTTGTTTGGCTGTTAAGCCAGGCGCTTACATCCTACACAGCTAACTCATGCTTGAATAGGGGCAGCTGTAAACACCCCAAATTTTCCATCACTTTTTATCACACCATGGCTTGTGATCTTTCATTTTTTTTGCATTAGCATAAGCATATCATATCCCACTACATAGTTCATTTCATCTGCATCTAGGGTTTGTGATCTGAGCAATATAAGAAGTGATTTGAGCCATCCCAATGGCCTTAAAGCTTTCCAAGAGGGTCCATGTGTGTTCCATGATCATAATATGCTCCCCAAAGTTCATAAAAGTCAAGGGATCACAAAGCATGGCAAAGGCAAAGAGGCAGACTGAAGATTTCCTGCACATATGACCTAAAATTAGGGTTTTGGTTTCAGAGGCCTTAATCCCAATTTTTTTGGCCATTCTTGTTTCTAATGGTCTCAATATGTTATAAGGATCATGTGTATCAAGTTTGATGAAGAAATTCACTATGGAAGTCATCTGATCATTGGGTAACTTCTTGAGCAAGTAAAGTCAAAATCAGGGCATCTGAGGCCTCCATCAAGGGCACCAAAGGGTTGTTATCATCATTTTGAGTCTCTATGATCTTTATTTGATCATTGAAGTGGTTAGAAGTTCACAAAGTTGAAAAATTTTGTAATGGAAACTTTCCATTTTGGGAAAGATATTAAACCTATTCTTTCATGACCAAAAATGCTTCAAATGAAAAATTATTGGACATGAAAGTTGTAGATTATGTCTTCCCATTTTCAAAAAGTACAAGAACATGTCTTGATTCATCCTAGAACTAAATATATGGACTTTCCAAGTTGGCAAAAATCCTATAATTTTCAAGTGTGCACCAAAGAGGGAATTTTGCAAATTCACTTGCCAAGCCATTTCATGACCTCTAATTGACTTATAAATATCATACCAACATAGTGCAACACATTTGGACCAGAATTGTGCCTTGGATCACAAGAAACCATGCCTCATTTTCACAAAATGTTCAAAGAGGAAAAAATGCATAAAGCTTACAAAACCTATGATATCTCTTCATCCAAGTGATCCAGCTGCACAAATTCAATCCTAGGGCTCTCCACAAACTCAGATGATGCCAAGACACCCCTAAAAACAGCTCTGAACCATGCACATACCTCAAGTACACAATGTTGATATTTTTGCAACTTGGCCCATACCAATCACACTATGCCACCACCCACTTTCGGATCACTCTCATTGGCCTATACTAACATTATGCAAGCCATTTCATAACACACACAAGCCTGAAACATCACACAACTCAGATTGCTCAAAAATCCCCAAAACCTTCAACCTTTCGAAACTCACTCCTCAGCCACTCAAATTTAAAACTTTCACCACCAATCATTTCCACACATCATAAGGATCATTTCCCACCCCTTGCCATGGCCTGAAAACCTCTCAATCTCAAACACGATTTCTGCCTTAGCAGAACTGGAACACACAAACCAGCCACCATAAACTTGTTCTAAGCATCACATCATCCTCAGGGGGTCCATTGTAGTTGATTAGCACCAAAGGAAGGGTCAAAAAGCTCAGAATCAAAAAGCTCCATCTCAGGTAGCCATCTCAAATTTGTTTTTCCAGAAACTCCATTTTAAGTTCTTAAATGTTCTATGTGCTCCCCTGATCATGGGGATGTGATTATTTTTTAAAATGGTTGAGAAACCAGGATGTATGCTTGCTCTGAAACTTTTTACCTAAAAATGTTTTTCTTCGATTCTCCACTTTGATGCAATATAAATGATTTTCATAGCCTGATTCTTGTATAGAATGGTTTGGGGGATGTTTCTGGAGAATTAGGGGGTCTGGGGTGGCCTAGGGTGGAAGTTGGGGTGAAGTTCTCGTCGGAGAAGATGACCGGAGCTTGCTCCGGTAACCTGAAAATGTTTAGGGTTAGGATTAGGGTTAATCTTCCCAGTTTGAATTCAGGCCCTTGGATCTTGCTTAGCGCGTTTTTGAATGGCCAGGATTATTTCATTAAAACCCTAAATCTGATTAATTAGTTTTAATTAGGATTAATTAATTTAAAATGCCAGATTGAATCTTAGCCCTTAGATCAAGTGCGCAGTCAAACCCTCCCCCCTCAGTTTAAATCTCAACCATTGGATCAAATTAATTTCCATTTAATTCATTTTAATTTCATTTTTATTGCATTTTCTTTCCATAATTATTTAAAATAGCAAAAATCATCAAAAAAATCTCAAACTTTGCATTTCTGTTTCAAATATTTTTCTTTACCTAAAAACATTTTTTATTTTAATTTTTTAATTAAAAAAGTATTTTTAAAACATTTAAATGTTTTATTTAATTAATTAATTAATTATAATTAATTAAATATGCATTTAGGTTTCTAAAAATCACCAAAAAATTCATGAATCATTCCTAAACATTTTCAAACATTTTCAAACTCACCATACAAATTTATTTTTAGGTTTGATCACATTTTCACAATTTTCTTTGAATTAGGGTTCTTAAATTTCAAATTTTTTAACCCTAACTTGAAAAATTCATTTCTGCCTAACCATGATGAGTTTGAACTTGGTTCTTCTTGCATTGTTTCACATATTTCATATATTTTTTAGGTTATTTATCTCATATTTTTATCTTTAATTTTCAATTTGATTTGCATTTTCCCTTTAGAAGCACCCAAAAACCCTAGTAAACTTAGGAATTTCATAACTTTCACTAGGATTGGCTTCTGACCTTCTCCTTTGGGGTGTGATATTGTATAGGTTTAGGGTTTGTTTGAGCTTTATTTCAATTTTTTATCATGGTGTTTGCTTCTGTTTTGGTCATATGCATCTCATGTTGTCTTAAAACCCTAATTTTGAATCTTCATTTGCATTCTTCTTTGTATATCATGAACTTGTGAACTTGTCATGCCATTCCATTCTTTTGTATGTCATCTTAGACATCTTAAGACATGTTTGAAACATTTCTTGATCATTGTTGCATCCTTTTGGCATGCTTTGCATTCATTTTGTTTCATGAACATCCATGTGTTTTCATGCTTCTAAACATGCTTCCATTGCATCTCATCCTTGTATGATCATTCATATGCATCTTGTATGACTTTGCATCATCTAATATGACATTTACATGACATATTCACTTCTGAATTTGGTCTTTGCACCTTCATTTGTCTCATTTCTTTGTGCTTTATGTCTTATGCATTCATACTAACATTTCAGGAACTTTTGGTAAGTTATCTGGGAGGTGGATTTGCCTTCACCTCCCACCTCTTCTTTCCTTTTCATATGCATTCTTATTTGTCTTTAAAGTGAACTTGCTTCACTTATGTCTCTCTTTCTCCTTCCTTTTCTCCTAAGTTACTTATCTTCTTCAGGAAGTAAGTAATTTATTCTTCTTCCTCCTTCTCTTTTCATCTGCTTCTTCCATGGTGGCCTTCTTGATGATATTTTCTCTTAAGCCTCACAAACCATAGGATATCCAAGAATGATAACTTTTAGGGTTGTATATAGTCCCCCTAACGTTTTTACCTTTGAGTCTTCTTGAGTCTCTCTTCTCATCTCTTAATCAGAGGCTAAACTCTTAAAGCTTTAGGACATTGGAATTAGGGTTATGCTTGCATCTTTATCTTAGGATGGATGTATAACTTTAATCCTTAGTGTTAAACCTTTAATTTGTTTACACCTATTAATCAAAACACATTAATAATCACTAAGACTTTATCTTCTAACTTGGCCTTACATTAGGGTTCTATCTCTTCCTTATGGTTAAGAGGGACTAACTCTAGTGTTTAATGGACAAGTCCCCCTCAAGTTGTCTTACAAACCATAAAATCTACTTCTTAATCTCACCTTTTAATCCCTGACCATGGATTAAGTTTAGGTATCTTCCTCAACTTAAGTGTTCTCATCTATCATCCTTCTATTAGGATGGTATAATGAGTTCACTAATCTGTGATTAAAGATAAAACTCATTACTTAACGCTAAACAAAAACCCAAAAAACATCTCATTAATCAAAAGTAGGTTAATGATCTTAATCCTACATCATCATGGTAATTAAGTTGAGATGCTTATCTCATATTTAAGTAAGCTCATTATCCCTAATCAGGGAGGATATAATGAGTTTACAACCCATGATTTAGGTTTAAGCTCATAATCCTATGAAAAACACTAAAAACAATAAAAAACTGAAAAACACAAAAACAAACAATAATCGTATCCTCCGGGATTCGTTTCTCATCACACTCATTCACAAACGAGAACTCGCTTCTTCCGTCTAATGCAAGACAGTTAGCACTCGAGCCAGACGAGTCATACACTTGACCATATACAAGTAAGTAGTTCACAGTCAATTTATTTGCAGTCTCTTTGAATCGAACTACAATGTTCTGACTTCTTCGTTGCACGAGAGGATACGTAGGCATAACTTAACAGTTATCCAACAAAAGTCTCTCTGTCTTCCCCCTCTTTCAACATTCTTTTTAAGCCTCAGTTCCTGAGAAATTCACACCTTTTGCACTAACACCTGTACTTTCTTTCCCTAGCTTTTGCACACAGACAACACATACACCTACCCCTCTTAAACACAATCTTGTAAGCATGGAGCCCATCTAGTACAACGGACGCTCTGGGTGCTAATACCTTCCCAAGTCGTAACCAACCCCCTTTCTCAGTTTCTTTGGTTCACAACCGTCTTATCCATACCCTTCCAGGTTTATGCAGCATTACCGTTCCTTCGGGATAAAAATGCCTAGCTGGTAATAGTGTTCATCTTGATGAAGAAAAATAGCCTTACTTCTTGCCCTCCACCTGTTTGACAAAATGCCTGGCAAGTCACGCGCGCAGGCTGCAATGCATGCCCTGCCTCTTGCCCTATTTTACCTTGATTTATCCAAACTTTGCAAGATTATAACTCCCTCAATTTTGATGTTATGGACATGTTCCACCTATGGATTTGAACCTTAAAATGTCCTCTTTTAAACAGACCAAGTAAAATTTTCATTTGACTTTTATTTTGAGAGAAGGCCTCTCTTGAAGTTGGCTGCAAATTGGCCAAAACTTGCCATTTTTGGAAACCCTAATTTTCCAAAAATGGTAAGTTTTGGGTTTCTTGATTTTTCATGATTCCTCCATCATTTCTTGATCAAATTTAGTCCCTAGGCTCCTTGTGACCTCAATTTCATGAATTTGACCTCAAAAATTCAGGAGTTGACTTTTTACTCAGTCTAGTTGACGTTTCCCCAATTCCTTGATTTTCAAGTAACTGATCAATTGAAGACCTTTCAAAATGATTCCATGGATGAAAATTCAACCCTAGGTACCCAATATCATGTATAAAATCATGAAAACAAGTTTGGATCAAAATTCCTTTGGGAATTCCAGTTAATCAGAAACCCTAATTTGACCCCTTTTTGTTAGGAGATGTTGCACTGCTTGAATATTTGAATCAATTCACTTCTTTCTAGGACTTGTGGCTTCAAATGAAAACTTGTGGGATGAAAAGGAAATGAGCTCATTGTACTTAGATGATAAATCGAAGAACACGAGGCCATCATAATTAGACGGACTTGAAGATGAAACCATTGTACTGAAATGGAATCAGAAAGTATGGGATCATTGTACTTAAATGATTACCCATGATACGACCGTTGTACTGAAACAGAGACGCGGAAAATGAGCCTGTTGTACTTGAACAAGACCCAGAGACAAGACCATTGTACTTAAATGGAATCGAGGGGTTGAAATCATTGTACTTAGATGAAGTCAAAGAAATGGGATCATGGTACTTAAACGAAAATCTAACACGACACTGTTGTACTTAAACGAGACGTGAAAACTGAGCCTGTTGTACTTAAACAAGACTCAAAGACGAGACCATTGTACTTAAATGGAGACTCGACATCATGAAACCATTGTACTTAAATGGATTCGTAGAAAATGACATCATCGTACTGAGATGAAGTCAATGGAACATGATTGTTGTACTTAAACGATAACCTACTGTTGCTCCCGGGATTTTCATCCTAGTACAAACGCGAAAATGACGCAGAAAAGGTAGAGTCGCCAGCATGACATATTTATCCCGAGTGAATGGGAAAGGTAATGCTGCACAAACCTAAGGAAGAAGGAAAGGACGAGGCCTTGCGAACCTAATATCTGGGTTCGGGAGTCGGTTATGACCTAGGAAGGTATTAACACCTCAGATCGTCTGTCGTACCCGACGAGATCCACGCTTTCTTGTTTTGTTTCAAAGGGTGAGAAATAAAACTGCCGCTGAATGAAAGAATTGCTAACAAAACGGGAACTGAAACGAGAAAGGGAACTGGAAAAGAGAATGATAAGAAAGAGGAAAATAAAGGGAAAATAAAGAATATGCTCGAACGGGCCCTACCCCGCTGCCTACATACCTCAATGGGAAAACGAGGATCAGAGTCGACGTAGTTCGCCTAACTAAGGAGGGAATTATTTATTTGTGTTTTTTATAGCTGGAACTACGTATGTCTATGCTCAGGTGTTGCAGGATCGCCTTGTACGAGTGCGTTTACCATCTTACAACTGAGACAAGTCACCGCAAGTTCGCGTTAAGAGTGAATGAGGTGAGATGAGAATTCCCACAGGAAAGTCGCTTATTGTTTGTTGTTTGCTTTTTAAGAGTTTTCTATGAATTTGGCACAAGGAAGTGAATTCAAACTCTTTTCCATGAAATGTATACTTGCTACTACATTCCAAGATGGAATAGTAGAACAAGCACACCAAGTAAGGAGAATTTATCCAAGACTTGTTTCCAATGATTAGGGTCTAAGTTCACTAGCTTGTTAAACTTATTACATGTTTTTGTAACTTTTGAAGAAATCTCTTTTATGTTTTCTTTTTGAAGATAGTCTCATGATCAAACTTGTACATCATGCTGGACACGCCCACACTATTCCAAGACGAAATGAATATGAGTTCCCCATGGACTAAGGCTATATACAAGAGACTATTTCAAGCATTTATTAAGTGTCTTTAGGCTTTTCTTTTTGAATATGAGAGAAGAAGACTCAAGTGAAAAAGGACAAACACTAAAGGGACTAAGACACAACCCTAAGTCATTTATTATATACAAAAGGATGCCCTAGGGGTTTGTGAGGTTTTCTAATCCTAAAGAGAAAGGAAAATAAGCAAGGAGAATTAGAAATCAACTTACTTCCTAAGGAAGTTAAGTTGTCTCTAAAGAAAGGGGAAAGCCTATGAGCAAAGCACAAAATGCTATGGCAAACACAATTATAATGCATAAGAGATAGGAATGAAGTAGTGCTTACCTCAATCTTCCCCCTACAAAACAAAAGTTAGCATAATAAAGCAATTTGAATATGTAAAACATGGCAAAACTCCAACAAAGCTCATACTAGCTAAAAGGAAAGAACTAATGAGCTTCAAAGGATAAGATTTAGGTTTAGGGTATCCTACATGGTAACAAGCTTATAAAGTCAGTAGATAACTCACACTAAAGTATTCTAAAGTTATAAGGATGAACAACTTCAAACTATATCCTAAAAAGGGGCTAAACCTTAATAGGAGTTAAGGTGAAGTCACATGAGAAACTTAAATGGTTAAGCATGGTAAACTTGCATGAAGTCAGAAAATCCAGAAGCTAACACTTAATGAAAGTGTCCTAAAATGTTAAACAAAGTGGGAGCAAAGAGATTCAAGTGAAAGAAACTTAAATAACATGTGGAATGAAGTCAGAATAAGAAGAAATGACCATAAAACTTCAAAGGAAGAAAAAGCTTAGAAGGAAAAGTCAAACATGGTCAAAGAAATTTGAACCTCCCATACAAAAACCAGGGGCTTGATGAAAAGTTAAAATGAAATTTGAACTCATAAAATAATCACAAATGAAATGGTATGAAAGGCATTGGGGTTAAGGAACCAATAAGTTTTATTTTGAAGTCTAAAGACACCACATGACATTAAAAGGATCACTAAGGCTCATGACTTGAAATGAATACATGAAAAAGATTATGGAACACTTATAATATGTATAATAATGGTATAACATGGTTGACATACTCATGAGGGGGATTTAGAGGTATGAGGATGGGAAGAGAAGGTGAATTAGGGAAAATGAGCATATATGTGACTTATGGATCAAGTAATCAACTAAAATCAAACATGAAGACCTATAATGGATACACATCACTTGAAGACCTCTAACATGACCTAAGAGACTCAAATTAATGAACTCAAATGAATGGCATAAATGCCTTACCAAAATTGAATAAGAAGAAGTAGGAATGGGGACCAAAAATGACTTATGACACAAGGTACTTGAAAAAAATATCCAATGGCACTGAAAAATTATGTAAATGGATCTTTAGGATCACAATCTAGGGGGTAATCTACCTCTAAAATATCTCACTAAAATTTGGATTTTTACCCCGTCAAATAATGGTTCAAAGTGCGTTAGGGTTTTATGGACACAAGTTCAAAGAAAGGGTTCACAAAGGAATTAAGCATGACCTAAAAATACAAGAAAAATATTTTCAGGAACCTTGAGGTGTCCTATGAATAGGGAAAAAAGAATGAGGTTAATACTAATTTTGTTTGAGAAAAATAAAATGGAGAAGAGAGGTGACCAAAAATATTTGAAAATATGAAGAAATTATTTGGAAAATTAATTCTGACTTAAAAATAAAAGAAAAATGGAATTAAAAAATGTGAAAATTTCTAAAAATGATGAAGATCATGAGTGAATTAATTTTGGATTTTTGGAGATCATTTTCTATTTTTACTAAATTAAAATTGAAATGATAATAAAATGAAAAAAATGAAAGAAAAAGAATTGTGGTGTGGGGTGCATTAGTAAGAAAAGTCAACTAAAATGGATTGAGCCTTTATGAGGTGGGGGTGCGAAAAACTAGGACAAGCCCACCCCAGGGAGCTGAGTACACAATGATATGGTGGACTTGAGGTCAAAATGTTGACTCAATAAGGGCTCTTGGATCAAGTCAAGGTCAATGAGAAACAAGAAGTACACACATTTAATGGACAATAGGCACTGACTACCACAATTATCACACACACACGTACACCAGGAGAAGTCAAAGTCAATGGTGCTGAGAGAAGGTCACGTGACTGGGAGGGACTTCATTAATGTGTTGGCAACCTCGCGTGCGTTGGATCCATTTAATCTAATGGTTGGGACTTAATCTGGCGGGATAATTTAGGGTTCCTGTTCAGATGGCCGGAGCTAGTCTTCGATCATCATCTCCGTTCAACTTCTGGTGACCTATAATTAGGGCAAACTCCAAACTTCACCATAATGAAATCTAAGGACATCACTCTATTCCTCATGCTTCACTCATTCATAATCCAGCCTCACATTTCATTTTTCATGCAAGAATAGCTCAAATCGAAGCAAACAAAATCACACCTGAAAACTGAATCTAAGCATCTACCATGTCTATAAACTAGCTAGTGAATCCAAAGCTTCTTGTAAGCTTCAAGCAACATAAAGCAATCTAAATAAACTGAAAACGCGCAACTAGAATTTCAGAGGGAACCTGAATTGCAGAGATGCCAAATGTTGAAGAAATCCAGAGGTCTTGATTATAATCTCTTAGCTACTTGATCTCGAGGCCTAATTGAGTGAAATGAACACTCAATTCATGTGAAATCTTGGATAAAAATGATGTAATACAGTGATGATGCAGTAGAAAATTCTTTCTATCTCAAACCAATTCAGCCATGGAGTTCATGTCTTTGATGAAGATGAAGTTGCTATGATGATGATTGATGTTGAATTGATGCATATGAGTGCAAAACTTGGCAATTTGCAGAGGATTGAACTGGTGCAATGTGAAGATTTCAGCTGAGTCACACCATAGATCTTACTCAAAACTTGCATAGGATGATCAATGGATGAAGCTTTGCTTGCATTGGTGAAGATGAAGAAGCATGGAGAGCAATATGTAGAAGAACCATTCAATATGCAGAGAGAAAATCAGAGCGAGAGTGAGGAATTCTTGGAGTGATTTCGATCAAAATGAAAAATGGTTTGTTATGATTCAGTTATGTGGAGCTTATATAGGTGAGGTTGACAGTTGTTAACCCTAGTTAATAGTTAGAACTATGGTTAGTTCTAACTTGAGGTTCCATGAGAAAATGAAGGTGTGGATCAATGACCATGTGAAACTGAATTGCTTAGCTCGAGTGTGATCATGTGTGGCAAAGTTCATGTTACTTGTGATGAGGCTTAGTGGAACATAGTGAAGTTGATTTGATCAATCTTGCATGTGATGTAATGCTTCTTACTTTGCTTGAGTTTTCACAAGAGATGTATGGCAATTGGCATGATCATGCAGGTAGGTGATGACTTGCACTCTTTAAGTGAAGCTTGGTACTCAATAGAATCTGAATGAAACATACAAACTTGAGTGCACTGAATTAACCACTTGATTGAATGCCTTGGTCTGCAAGAGAATAAGTTACAATTAGTGATCTTAAATGAGATGTAACTTCCTGATCAAGACATCAATCTATGAACTTCTTGGCATAAATTTGAAGATAATGCAACATAGAACAAGTTTGATGTTTACTCCAAGATGAGATATGGCCTCTAGGTACCTCAAAATTGTCATTGAACTCAATGCATGAGACTGCATACACGGGCCTGCAGAAATTGGGCCTGCCTTAGGCAACATGCCCATGAAGGATCAGTTTGAATTTTCCTACTTTGACCCTTCATTTGTCCAAGAAATATTGATCAAATGAAAATTTGGTAAACCTAAAACTTGTAGCAAACATGGCAAGTAACAACTTTGATGTTGGAAGATTTTCCATTTGAGATCATCTTAATGAAGAAAAATAGCTCTACTTCTTGCCCTCCACCTACTTGACAAAATGCTTGGCAGGGCGCGCGCGACTGGCCTGCCTTGCCTAGCCCATAACTTAATTCTTGCCCTGATTTATCCAATCTTTGCATGATCATAATTCACTCAATTTTAATACTATGAATGTATTCCACCTATGGTTTTGAAGCTCAAGATATCCTCTTTAAAACAGCCCAAGTGGAATTTTCAATTGGCTTTTATTTTGGGAGAAGGCCTCTCTTGAAGTTGGCTGCAAAATGGCCAAAACATGCCATTTTTGGAAACCATAATTCCCTGATTTTTACTCATCCTGGTTGACTTTTCCCCAATTCCCTAATTTTCAGTCAACTGAACAATTGAAGACCTTCCAAAATGATTCCATGGATGAAACTTCAAACCTAGATACTAAATATCAAGTAGAAAACAATAAAATTAAGTTTGAACAAGAATTCCCTTGAGAGGTTCAATTAATCAAAAATCCTAATTTGACCCCATTTTGCTATGAGATGTTGCACTGCTTGACTCCTTTGATTAATTCACTTATTTCTAGGACTTGTGGCCTCAAATGAAGACTTTTGGGATATTGTGAACCCTTTGCACAATGTTGAGAAGTCATGTTGCCCTCTGGTTGTCTTTGTATAGTCATCAACTTCTTCAACCCTTGATCACAAGCCTTATGCCTCAGCCATGTTGATTATGATGCAATGCTTTAGGTCATGCTATGAATTTATGTATGAAATGTGATATGCTAAATGCCATGAAAATGAGAGGCCAAATACAAACTGGAGATCAAAGGCCTTCAGGATTCCTTAGCTGAGCTAGGCGAGATGCTCCAAAAGGCCCACTACCAACAAAGGAATTACCTTCACGATATTTTAAAGAGTCAACAGACAGTGGAAGACGCTCAACAAGAGATAGAAGAGTTAAAGCTTCGGGCTAATGTTAAGAAAATCAAGACCGAGTCAAGTACAAGCAAAGAAAGCGAGAAGGTGTTCCTATAGAAAATTTAGGAGTTGCATGCCTCTTTTGATCTCAGGGATCTCCTAATCTAGAAGCTCATACAGGAGTCAGATCATCCAGACATAGCCCAGTTGCTCCAAGGTTTCAAGCGCCTTAGCTGGAGGTTGTAGGATGTATAATTTCCTAGGCTTTAGTCTTGTATTCACATATCTGGATTACCCACAGGCCTGTTGTGGGAGTCCTCTCTTATTGATGTACTTTTCCTTTGGATGTATGAACTAGCACCCTTTGGTTACATTGTTATTTCAAATTTCTTTGGCTTGTCTTGAATCTTTGATTGTTTATCTTTTGCACGGACACAGGATAATAAGTGCTAATTCTCCACATCTGAATGTCACACAAGGTCTTCCTTCAAAGGATATTCTCTTAATACTGGAATGGGAAAGTAAAACAAAACCCTTGAGGATAAAGGGAACACAACATTGCATACATATCATTTGAATTTTCTTTCTTTTGCAGGTTTCTTTAGGGTACTTAACTTATCCATTTTTAGGTAAAGATTGTGAGAGAAGCCAGGAACCGTCATCCCAGACAGAGCATTCCTCACCAGTATGCTACCTGCAACAATCAAACAAATATCATATATGTTGTGCAGACAGAACTCAACGAACTCTGCACCCGAATGGGAGAGTTTATGGCTATGATACAGGGCATGGCCCAAGGGCAGTAAGAGTTGAGAAGTGTTATGCAGAGGCTTACTCCTCCCCAAACTGACCCTCTAGTGGTTACTCCAGATGCTCAGGGAAATCCACCCAACAACAACAGAGGAGATGGACCTCCGGGTTCGGAAACTGGCATACCTACTCTTATCCCTGTGGAAGATCGCCAGGAGGATCAATTCCCTCCTACCAATGATGTTATGGGTTTTGGCACAGGTGGAAACTTTCAAAATATTTTGTTGCTGGCCGAGAAGGTTAAGGCCCTTGAATGTAGGGACACTCTTGGAATTGATGTATCTGATATGGGTTTGGTCTCAAGGGTGGTTATACCTCCTAAGTTCAGACCTCCGAGCTTTGATAAGTACAATGAGAATTCCTTCCCCAAGACACATTTACAGGCTTTTTACCGCAAGATAGCCGCTCACACTAGAAATAAAAAACTCTGGATGTACTACTTTCAGGACAGCCTCTCTGAGGGCTCACTAGAGTGGTATGAAGCTAGAAAAGAACTCTGTCAGAAACTGGAAAGAGCTTTGGGGAGGCCTTCCTTAAGAAGTATCGATATAATATTGATGTGGCGCCTAGCCATACTCAACTCCAGAGTTTATCTAAGAAAAATTAAAAAAGCTTCAAGGACTATGCTCAAAGATGGCGTGAGGTTGCCGCCAGGATACAACCACCTTTGCTGGAGAGAGAAATGGTGGATCTTTTCATGGATACCCTCCCAGGGCATTTCATGGAAAGGTTAGAAAGTTGTTCATCTTGTGGGTTTTCAGACATTATCTTGACGGGTGAGAGAATAGAAAGCTGGATGAAGCAAGGAAAAATCCAGAATAACGGAGCGTCAACCTCTAACGTAAAGAAACCGTCCGTGAAACGCCGAGAAGGAGAAACATGGGTTGTGTACACTCAGAACAAAAGAGGGAGTCAGAATATATATCATCAAGTAGCTCCAGTTACCATTGCTGCTCCAACAAACTAGCCACAGGTTCAAGAACAACAGCGTCAACCAAATTACCAACAACAAAAGGCTCATAGGCCATATTATCCTCCCCGAACAAAAGACAGGCATCTTGAGACGCCACCCATGTCATATTCACAGCTCCTCCAAAATCTTCTACAACTGCAAATGGTCCAATTAAGGACCCTACAACCTCCAAGACCGGGGCAAATCCCTGAAGGGTATGATGCCAATGCTCGCTGTGAGTTCCATTCTGGGGCTCCTGGTTACAGCACGGAGAATTGTGAAGCTTTGAAGCACGTTGTCCAGTACTTGATTGACTCCAAAAAAATTAATTTCGCTCCTACTCCGAATGTAATCCAGAATCCCATTCCTCCTCATGGAAGGACTATGGGGGCCATTGATAGCGGTGAAGGTTTGAATTTGATATCCGATGTCAATGATTTGAAAACATCACTTTTGGCAGTAAAAGCTTGCTTGGCCAAAAAGGACATGTTCCCGGGTTGTAGAGAAAATTGCCCAGACTGTGTTAGTTCCCTTGATGGTTACGATCAGCTGAGATCGGGGATACAAAGGATGATCAATGAAGGAAATATACAGCTCGATAAAGTTGTGAAGAGTGATGATATATCAACTGTTACGATCTATTACAACCCAGCACAGGTTCCTGCTGTAGCAAGAGTAGCACCCATAACCATTACCACTGCCGGTCCTGTCCCATACCAGATTGGCGGAGCCATTCCTTGGAATTATGAGGGTGAAGTATACTATAACGGCCATAAGCAAGACTTAAATGCATCCACTTCCTCCCTGTGCCAAATTAAAAATATTGGAGTTGGAGGGTTAACCAGAAGCGGTAGGTTATTCGCGCCAGAAACTCTGAGGGTTAGTACATTGCCACCAAAAGATACTACTAGGGCTCAAACAAAAGCCAGGGGAAAACAACCCACGAATAATGATGCACCTGCACCTTCAGCAGATCCTGACATCACTTTTGATAAGGACGTGGAGGAATTCCTAAGAATCATCAAGAAAAGTGACTACAAGATCGTAGACCACTTACAGCAGACTCCCTCAAAGATATCGATCTTATCCTTATTAATGTGTTCGGATTCACATAGGAAAGCCCTATTGAAGATTTTGAACAACGCGTATGTACCGCAAGATATATCAGTGAATCAATTGGAAACAATGGTGTCGAGTGTAAAATCTAGCCATGGCTTGGGCTTCACAGATATGGATTTAACAGCCGAGGGACGCAGTCACAACCGTGCCTTGCATATCTCCATGGAATGCAAGGGGACCAAATGACTTAGTTGTATGAGCATTTGATGGCTCAAGGAGGTCAGTGTTACTTTCTACGTTATGTACATTCAGCTGACTTATAGTTGTTTGTTGGGGAGACCATGTATCCATTTAATAGGGGCAGTATCCTCCACTCTTCATCAAAAGCTAAAGTTCGTGTGGGAAGGGAAAATTGTAATAGTGTCAGGAGAAGAAGAAATCTTCATCAGCCACCTAGACTCATTCAAAATGTGGAAATGGAGGGAGAAATCGTCGAGACTCCCTACCAAGCTTTTGAGCCCGTCAAATCTGAGATCGCATCAGCCGCTTCATCTGAAGATCCAAAGAAAGGAGCTTCTATAGCTTCTTATAGACAAGCCTTAGAAGTGGTGGAATCAGGTGCGAAAGAAGGCTGGGGCAGGACAATTGAGATCCCAGAAAAGAAAGACATGTATGGAGTTGGCTACCAGCGTGGTCAGTCAATGCCTGAACAAAGTGCTAGAGGTCGGAGAGTTTATGGGTGGGTCGATCATGGCAATGTCTGTGCTACGCAAGAGGATACGACTGACAGTGAATGCGATATTGATGAGTGGGTTAAGCCTTGTGCTCCAGGACACAACTAAACAACTGGTCGGGGGAAAAGCTCATTTCTATCACTCGGCTTGAAGAGTAATAGTTTTTTATGTTTTGTTTTCCTGTATTCAAGCCCTACGCCTTACCCGGGGCGTATGGGCTCATTGCAAGGGTTCTTTTGTTCATAATGTGATCTCATAATCATCAATAAAGAGGACGTTTTTTGCATTCATGACATGTTGCTCCTTGTCTTTCATTTTCATTTATTTTTGTTTTGGAAAATACAAATTTCATTCAAAATAGATGGCAATGTTTTCACATCTCAAATTGCTTCTAAAATCTAGCACAAATCATCATTCATGCAGATGCTCTTCCTCGGGTCTCATCAACGACGACCTTGATATGGCTCAGTATGACTTCGACAATCCAATTTACCTAGCTGACGAGGAAGGTGAAGAAGACAAGAGAGAGGTAAAGATCGGGGTTGCATTAGAAGAAACCATCAAGAGTCGTATAATTTCTATGCTTCGAGAGTAAGTTGATGTCTTTGCCTGGTCTTATAAAGACATGCCTGGATTGGACACTGACATCGTGGTGCACAAGCTATCTCTCCAGGAAGAATGGCCACCTGTAAAGCAAAGGTTGAGACGTACACGCCCTGACATGGCCATCAAAATTAAAGAAGAGGTGCAGAAACAGTTTAACGCCAGATTCTTGGCCGTAACGAGTTATCCCCCATGTGTCGCAAATATTGTACTATCCCTAAAAAGGATGGTAAGGTTAGAATGTGCGTGGACTATAAGGATTTGAGTCAGGCCAGCCCTTAAGATGATTTCCCTTTGCCTCACATTGACATGCAAGTTGACAACACTGCTCATTTTTCTGTATTCTCTTTCATGGATAGCTTCTCGGGTTACAATAAGATTAAAATGGCGCCGGAGGACATGGAAATAACTATGTTAATTACGCCCTGGGGCACCTTCTATTATAAAGTTATGTCATTTGGTCTAAAGAATGATGGTGCAACCTACCAACGTGCAATGGTGACACTATTCCATGACATGATCCATCACGAGATTGAGATCTATGTTGATGACATAATTGTGAAGTCACAGATAGAAGAAGAGCATCTAGTCAACTAAGTCAAACTATTTGAAAGACTTCAAAAATTTAGACTAAGGTTGAATCCGAACAAATGCACCTTCGGGGTACGCTCCGGTAAGCGGCTAGGCTTCATCGTCAGTGAACGGGGAATAGAGGTCGACACAGCAAGGTAAAAGCCATCCAGGAGATGCCTGAACCAAGAAGTGAGAAAGAAGTACGCGGGTTCTTAGGGAGATTTAACTACATTGCACGATTCATCTCACACCAACAACCATGTGTGAGCCTATTTTCAAGCTTCTAAGGAAGAATCAGGTTATCAAATGGAATGATGACTGCCAACAGGCCTTCGACCGAATCAAGGAGTACTTATAAGAACCTCCAATTTGCATGCCTCCATTGCCAGGGAGACCCCTAATCATGTACCTCACCGTACTCGAAGGATCAATGAGATGTGTGCTGGGTTAGCAGGACGAGTCTGGTTAAAAAGAGCATGCCATTTATTGCCTTAGCAAAAAGTTTACCGATTGTGAGACACACTACTCACTACTCGAGAAAAATTGATGCGCTTTGGCATGGGCTGCTCGCCGGCTAAGACAGTACATGCTGACTCACACCATTTTCCTAATTTCCAAGATGGACCCTGTAAAGTATATCTTCAAGAAGCCGACTTTAACCAGAAGAGTAGCCCGATGGCAGATGATTCTAACATAATATGATATCCAATACACCTCACAAAAAGCCATCAAGGGAAGTGTATTATCGGAGTATCTGACCCAACAGCCAATCGATGATTATCAGCCCATGAAATTTGAGTTTTCAGATGAGGACATCATGTTCCTCAAGTCGAAAGACTATGAAGAACCACTTCCAGAGGAGGGGCCAGACCCCGAATCCAAATGGAAATTGATGTTTGACGGAGCTATGAATATAAACGGAAGCGGAGTAGGTGTTGTCATTATCTCACCAGAGGGGGTCCATATTCCTTTCACTGCTCGGTTGACATTCGAATGTACCAACAATGAAGCAGAGTATGAAGCTTGCATCACGGGGATCAAGGAAGCAATCAACTTGCAAATCAAGAACCTTGAGAGCTTTGGAGATTCTGGTTTGGTCATATTCCAATTCAACGACAAGTGGTTAGTTTACCAACCTCACTCGATTCCTTACAGGGACTATACCACGAGGCTGTTAACTTTATTCACCAAGGCCAAGCTACACTATATACCACGAGATGAGAATCAGTTTGTTAATGCTCTAGCAACTTTATCGTCCATGATCAATGTTTGTCAAGAGAACTATATGCCTCGAATCATGGTCTCTCGTCTCGAAAGACCTGCCTAAGTCTTCGCAGCTGACGATGTTGAAGATGATAAACCTTTGTATCATGATATGAAGCATTTCCTAAAGTCTCAAGAATACCCAACTGGGGCATCCAGTAAAGACAAGAAGACTCTCAGAAGGCTAGCAGGTGGATTCTTCTTGAATCAAGATGATGTGCTATACAAGCAGAACTACGACACGGTCCTTCTTAGATGCGTGGATAGACACGAAGAAGACCTGTTGATGCAAGAGGTTCACGAAGGCTCCTTCGGTACCCATGCTGGAGGGAATGCTATGGCAAAGAAGTTACTAAGATCGAGGTATTATTGGATCACCATGGAATCCGATTGCTGCAAGTATTCCCGTAAGTGCCACAAGTGCCAGATCTTTGCTGATAAGGTCCATGTACCTCCAAATCCATTGAGCTTCATGTCTTGACCTTGGCCATTCGCCATGTGGGGCATTGACATGATTGGTAATATTGAGCCAACAGCTTCCAACGGTCACCGCTTCATCCTGGTTTCTATAGACTACTTCACAAAATGGGTCGAAGCGACATCTTATGCCAATGTTACAAAGCAAGTGGTTGCCTGATTTATCAAAAGAGATATCATTTACCGGTATGGAATTCCTGAGAGGATCATTACTAATAATGGTTCTAGCCTCAATAACAAGATGATGGCAGACTTGTACCGGGATTTCAAGATAGAGCATCACAACTCTTCGACGTACCGCCTGAAGATGAATGGCACCGTCAAGGCGGCCTATAAGAATATCAAGAAAATCATTCAGAAAATGGTTATAACATATAAATATTGGCATGAGATGTTACCGTTTGCACTACATGTGTACCTCGATAGGGGCGAACCTGTTCTCACTGGTATATGGTATGAAGGCTGTCCTACCGGTCGAAGTTGAGATCCCCTTATTGAGAATAATGATGGATGTCTAGCTAGATGAAGCTGAATGACTCTGAGCCAGGTATAATCAGTTGAGCCTCATTGAAGAGAAACGCCTAACAGCTGTATGCCATGGATAGTTATATCAACGATGAATGAAACAGGCTTCCGATAAGAAAGTATGACCTCAACGGTACATACCAGGTGACCTGGTGCTGAAAAGGATTCTTCCTCCTAACAACAATCACAGGGGCAAGTGGACACCCAATTATGAAGGTCCATTCGTGGTTAAAAAGGTCTTCTCAGGCGGAGCCTTGATGTTAACGACCATGGATGTCGAAGATTTCCAGTCCCTTGTCAACGCAGACGCAGTAAGAAAATACTTCGTATAAAAAGATGCGATGGATAAAAACATAATGAAGATCCAGGCAAAAATGGGCATCCCGGCGAGCGAAAAATATAATAAAAGGCTCGGGAAAAAATTAGGGAAATATTGAAAAAAATATATACCCGCTGAGCTGAAAAGCCACATTGGACAGCTCAGGAAAAAAATGGTATCCTAACGGATTGAAAACCCAAAAGGGAGATCCACGCAAAAGAGGGACTAACACGAATGACTGCGGTCTGCGAGGTTTGTGATCCATTTGCAACTGGTGGAATCCTAAGGGTTGAGGACCAATTCAATCACTTTCCTCAAAGGCGAAGCGAGCAGAGAGTCATGAAGATATATAAGTCATAGCTGGGTCAGAGCTTGATGAGATCCGTTCATCACATTGCCAATAGGATAGTTTGTTTTCCTTTTAAGTGATTTCCTCTTTCCAGGGATTACTTCTTGATGTAATGCCTATTCAGGGCCATTTACTAATTAATAAAATTCAATTTTAGTCAAATTTGTGACCATTTGTTTTTGTTTTTTATCTAACATTGATTGATTGCAGAAACATCCAACAAATGGTGAATAAAGTTGCATTATGAACATTTGAATTCTTTCTAACTTATGCAGGAGGACATAAATTTTTAATGCAACTCTAAAGCATTGAGTTATTGGGATGGTGACTTACACCATAAGCCTGCAACATACATGCCAAAATATCTCTCCATGTTGCAGGCACTATCAGTTGTGTTTATGCATGTGCAGGTACAATTGTTGCTAGCAAAACTAAAACAGACTTTCAGGAGGAATCCCTCAACATATTCTTGAACGGAATCCTTCAACAAGCGTCTTCCCGAATGTCTTCCATTATTCCCAGTAGAGTGGAAATTGAAACCTTCCCCAAAAGTGGTGAAAGAAGACTAATAGTATCCCTAAGCAGAGACTGCCTTTCAACACAGGAGCACTCCCCAACATGTTTCTTCCTCAGTAGAATACCCAGATATATGATTCCCCAACCGAGTCAGAAAGTTGTCACTTCCCCAATGGAGTTCAACGGGTAGCGTAACTTGAAAGACGAGATCAGTCCCAGCAGGATCAACATTCTTCAATTTCGCAAAGTCCAATTTATTCTTGGCAATGGCGGCAGCTTAGAGTCGGTGTATCATTAACATTATCCCTCACAGAGTTGCTTTTCCCCACAGGAATTCATCACAATCAACACAACAATGGCTTATTCCCCAGTGAAGTTGTCGAAGATACCTGTTAGCTCCGTATCAAGAGATATCTTCACATTTTCATTTAAGTAATCTTCATTACATTTGCATTCTCAAGCGTAGCATTTCCATCTTTATAGAGCATTACGCCATGACAAAAGCCAAGCATGTGCATACTAGTATGGGACAAATTTGGGGTAAATTACAAAAGACCTGTAACATCTTTTCAATCTGAAGTACTCCCCACAAATAATACCAACTTATTTTCCAGACATCATTGCTCTTCCAAGTCAATGTTTGTTATCCCCAACTGAGTCTTGTTTCAGTACAATAGTCTCATTGTTTTCGCGTCTCTATTTAAGTACAACGGTCGCGTCTCGGGCACTCGTTTAAGTACAATGATCCCGTTATTTTCGATTCCATTTAAGTATAATGGTTTCTTCATCGAGTCTTGTTTTAGTACAACAACCTCGTTTTCTTTCGAGTCTCATTTCAGTACAACGTTCGCGTCGCAGGTCATCGTTTAAGTACAACGAACCTGTCCCTATGACTTCATTTAAGTACAATGATTTCATCTCTGCGACTCCGTTTAAGTACAATGGTTTCGTATTCTTCGAGTTCTATTTAAGTACAATGGTCTTGTTTTTTAGTCTTGTTTAAGTACAACAGGCTCAGTTTTTGCGTCTTGTTTCAGTACAACGGTGTCGTGTTGGACTCTCGTTTCAGTACAACGATCCCATTTATTTGACTTCATCTAAGTACAATGATTTCAACTCCTCGATTCCATTTAAGTACAATGGTTTCGTTCTTGAGTCTTGTTTAAGTACAACAGTCTCATTTTCTTACGTCTTGTTTAAGTACAATAGTCGCGTCGCGGGTCATCGTTTAAGTACAACAATCCCGTTCTTTTTGATTCCGTTTAAGTACAATGGTTTCGCTCTTGAGTCTTGTTTAAGTACAATAGGCTCACCTTTCCGTGTCTCCGTTTCAGTACAACGGCCGTGTCATGGGTAATCATTTAAGTACAATGATCACATTCTTTCTGATTCCATTTAAGTATAATGGTTTCATCCCCGAGTCCATCTAAGTACGATGGCCTCGTGCTCTTCGAGTTATCATCTAAGTACGATGAGCTCATTTCCTTTTGTCCTGTCAAAGGTCAGCAAAAATATATAATAAACAAAAAAAGAGAGAAAAGAACAATTTGTCATTCTCATTGTCTCATAGAGTACAAATTTTCAGGTTTTATTCGAGTATTCAATCACTGCATTCCTTGAATGTCTAAAAGTCGTTTCTATTATTCATTCAGGTCTGCAGATTTTTGAATATGGGCAGCTGTAATACCTCAAAATTTTCCCTCTCATTTTCATGACATTTAGCATATCACATTGCATACATAAATTCATAGCATGACCTAAAGCATTGCAATATAATCAACATGGCTAAGGCATAAGGCTTGTGATCAAGTGTTAAAGCAGTTGATGACTATCCAAAGACAATCAGAGGGAAACATGACTTCTCAACATTGTGCAAAGGGTTCACAATATCCCACAAGTCTTCATTTGAGGCCACAAGTCCTAGAAAGAAGTGAATTGATCAAAGGATTCAAGCAGTGCAACATCTCTTAGCAAAAGGGGGCCAAATTAGGGTTTCTTCTTAATTGAACTTCTCAAGGGAATTCTTGTTCAAACTTAATTTCATTGTTTTCTACATGATATTAAGTATCTAGGGTTGAATTTTCATCCATGGAATCATTTTGGAAGGTCTTTAATTGTTCAGTTGACTGAAAATCAGGGAATTGGGGAAAGTCAACCTAGCTGAGTAAAAAGTCAACTCCTGACTTCTTGAGATCAAATTCATGAAATCAAGGTCACAGGGAGCCTATGGACCAAATTTTATCAAGAAATGATGGAGTAATCATGATAAATCAAGAAAACCAAAACTTACCATTTTTGAAAAATTAGGGTTTCCAAAAGTGGCATGTTTTGGCCATTTTGCAGCCAACTTCAAGAGAGGCCTTCTCCCAAAATAAAAGCCAATTGAAAATTCCACTTAGGCTGTTTGAAAGAGGACATCTTGAGCTTCAAAACCATAGGTGGAACACATTCATAGCATTAAAATTGAGTGAGTTATGATCATGCAAAGATTGGACAAATCAGGGCAAGAACCAAGTCATGGGCCAGGCAAGGTAGGCCTGGCGCGCGCGCCCTGCCAAGCATTTTGTCAAGCAGATGGAAGGAAATAAGTAGAGCTATTTTTCTTAATTAAGATGATCTCAAATGGAAAATCTTCCAACATCAAAGTTGTTCCTTGCCATGTTTGCTACAAGTTTCATGTTAACCAAATTTTCATTTGATCAATTTTTCTTGGACAAATGAAGGTTCAAAGTAGGAAAGTTCAAACTGATCCTCCATGGGCATGTTTCCTAAGGCATGCCCAATTTCTGTAGGCCCGTGTATTCAGTCTCATGCATTAAGTTCAATGACAATTTTGAGGTACGTAGAGGTCATATCTCATCTTGGAGTAATCATCAAACTTGTTCTATGTTGCATTATATTCAAATTGATCCCAAGAAGTTCATAGATTGGTGCCTTGATCAGGAAGTTACATCTCATTTAAGATCACAAATTGTAACTGATTTTCTTGCAGACCAAGGCATTGAATCAAGTGGTTAATTCAGTTCAGTAAAGTATGTATGTTTCATTCAGATTGTATTAAGTGCCAAGCTTCACTTAAAGAGTGCAAGTCATCACCTACCTGCATGATCATGCCAATTGCCATACATCTCTTGTGAAAATTCAAGAAAAGTAACAAGCATTGCATCACATGCTGCATTAATAAATTCAACTTCACTATGTCCCACTAAGCCTCATCACAAGTAACATGAACTTTGCCACACATGATCCCACTCGAGCTAAGAAATTCAGTTTCACATGGTTATTGATCCACACCTTCATTTTCTCATGGAACCTCAAGTTAGAACTAACCATAGTTTTAATTGTTAAATAGGGTAAAAAAAACTGTCAACCTCGCCTATATAAGCTCCACATAACTGAATCATAACAAACCATTTTTCATTTTGATCGAAATCACTCTAAGAATTCATCACTCTCCCTATGATTTTTCTCTCTGTATATTAAAGAGTTCTTCTGCATTTTTCTCTCCATGCTTCTTCATCTTCACCAATGCAAGAAAAGCTTCATCCATTGATCATCCTCTGCAAGTTTTGAGCAAGATCTATGGTGTGACTCAGCTGAAATCTTCACATTGCACCAGTTCAATCCTCTGCAAATTGCCATGTTTTGCACTCATCTGCATCAATCCAGCATTAATCATCATCATAGCAACTTCATCTTAATTAAAGGCATGAACTCCATGGTTGAATTTGTTGTAGATAGAAAGAATTTGCTACTGCGTCATCACTGCATTACATAATTTTTCTCCAAGATTTCACACTAATCGAGTGTTTATTTCACTCAATTAGGCATCAAGATCAAGTAATTAAGAGATTACAATCAAGACCTCTGGATTTCTTCAACATTTGGCATCTCTGCAATTCAGGTTCCCTCTGAAATTCTAGTTAAACGTTTTCAGTTTATTTAGATTTCTTTATGTTGCTTGAAGCTTACTAGAAGCATTGGATTCACTAACTAGTTGATAGGCATGGTAGATGCTTAGATTCTGTTTTCAGGTGTGATTTTGTTGGCTTCGATTTGATCTATTCTTGCATGAAAAATGAAATGTGAGGCTGGATTATGAATGAGTGAAGCGTGAGGAATATAATGATGTCCTTAGATTTCATTATGGTGAAGTTTGGAGTTTTCCTAATTATAGATCATCGGAAGTTGAACGAAGAAGATGACCGGAGACTAGCTCCGGCCATCTGAACAGGAACCCTAAATTATCCCCCAGATTAAGTCCCAACCATTAGATTAAATGGATCCAACGCACGCGAGGCTACCAACACATTAATGAAGGCCCTCCTAGTCACATGACCTTCTCTCAGCACCATTGACTTTGACTACCCCTGGTGTGCACGCATGTGTGATAATTGTGGTAGTCAGTGCCTATTGTCCATTAGAAGTGTGTACTTCTTGTTTCTCAATTACCTTGACTTGATCCAAGAGCCCTTATTGAGTTAATATTTTGACCTCAAGTCCACCATATCATTGTGTACTCAACGCCCCTGGGGTGGGCTTGTCCTACTTTTCCCACCCCACCTTATAAAGGCCCAATCCAATTTAGTTCACTTTTGTAACTAATGCACCCCACACCACATTTCTTTTTCTTTCATTTTTTCCATTTTATTATCATTTCAATTTTAATTCAGTAAAAATACAAAATGATCTCCAAAAATCCAAAATTAATTCACTCATGATCTTCATCATTTTTAGAATTTTTTCACATTTTTTAATTCAATTTTTCTTTTATTTTTAAGTCAGAATTAATTTTCCAATTAATTTCTTCATATTTTCATCTTTTTTTGGTCACCTCTCTTCTCCATTTTATTTTTCTAAAGAAAAAATAGTATTAACCCCATTATTTTTTCCCTATTTAGAGGACACTTCAAGGTTCCTGAAAATATTTTTCTTATATTTTTAGGTCATGCTTAATTCCTTTGTGAACCCTTTCTTTGAACTTGTGTCCCTAAAACCCTAATGCACTTTGAACCATTATTTGAAGGAGTAAAAATCCAAATTTTAGTGAGATATTTTAGAGGTAGATTACCCCCTCGATTGTGATCCTAAAGGTCCATTTTAATAATTTTTAAGTGCCATTGGATATTTATTTCAAGTACCTTGTGTCATAAGTCATTTTTGGTCCCCATTCCTACTTCTTCTTATTCAATTTTGGTAAGGCATTTATGCCATTCATTTGAGGTCATTATTTGAGTCTCCTAGGTCATGTTAGAGGTATTCAAGTTATGTGTATCCATTTTAGGTCTTCATGTTTGATTTTAGTTGATTACTTGTTCCATAAGTCACATATATGCTCATTTGCCCTAATTCACCTTCTCTTCCCATCCTCATACCTCTAAATCCCCCTCATGAGTATGTCAACCATGTTATACCATTGTTATACTTCTTATAAGTGTTCCATAATCTTTTTCATGTATTCATTTCAAGTCATGAGCCTTAGTGATCCTTTTAATGTCATGTGGTGTCTTAAGACTTCAAAATCAAACTTTTTGGTTCCTTAACCCTAATGCCTTTCATACCATTTCATTTGTGATTATTTTGTGAGTTCAAATTTCATTTTAACTTTTCATCAAACCCCTATTTTTTTATGGAGGTTCAAATTTCTTTGACCATGTTTGACTTTTCCTTCTAAGCTTCTTCTTCCTTTGAAGTTTTATGGCCATTTCTTCATATTCTCACTTCATTCCACATGTTGTTTAAGTGTCTTTCACTTGAATCTCTTTGCTCCCACTTTGTTTAACATTTTAGGACACTTTCATTAAGTGTTAGCTTCTGGATTTTCATTCACCTTTGACTTAATGCAAGTTTACCATGCTTAACCATTTAAGTTTCTCATGTGACTTCACCTTAACTCATATTAGGGTTTAGCCCCTTTTTAGGGTATAGTTTGAAGTTGTTCATCCTTATGACTTTAGAATAATTTGGTGTGAGTTAGCTACTGACTTTAGAAGCTTGTTACCATGTTGGATACCCTAAGCCTAAATCTTAGCCTTTGAAGCTCATTAGTTCTTTCCTTTTAGCTAGTATGAGCTTTGTTGTAGTTTTGCCATGTTTTACATATTCAAATTGCTTTATTATGCTAACGTTTGTTTTGTAGGGGGGAAGATTGAGGTAAGAACTAATTCATTCCTATCTCTTATGCATTATAATTGTGTTTTCCTTAGCATTTTGTGTTTTGCTCATAGGCTTTCCCCTTTCTTTAGAGACAACTTAACTTCCTTAGGAAGTAAGTTGATTTCTAATTCTCCTTGCTTCTTTTCCTTTCTCTTTAGGATTAGAAAACCTCACAAACCCTTAGGGAATCCTTTTGTATATAATAAATGACTTAGGGTTGTGTCTTAGTGCCCTTAGTGGTTGTCCTTTTTCACTTGAGTCTTCTTTTCTCATCTTCAAACAGAAAAGCCAAAAGACACTTAATAAATTCTTGAAATAGTCTCTTATGTATAGCCTTATTCCATGGGGCACTCATATTCATTCCATCTTGGAATAATGTGGGCTTGTATAGCATGATGTACAAGTCTAATCATGGGACTATCTTCACAAAGAAAACATAAAAGATATTTCTTCAAAAGCTACAAAAACATGTAATAAGTTCAACAAGCTAGTGAACTTAGACCCTAATCCTTGGAAACAAATCTTGGATAAATTCTCCTTACTTTGTGTGCTTGTTCTACTATTCCATATTGGAATGTAGTAGTAAGTATACATTCCATGGAAAAGAGTTTGAATTCACTTCCTTGTGCCAAATTCATAGAAAACTTTTAAAAAGCAAACAACAAAAAATAAGCGACTTTCCTGCGTGAATTCTCTTCTCACCTCATTCACTCTTAACGCGAACTTGCGACGACTTGTCTCATTTGCAAGACGGTAAATGCACTCGTACAAGGCGAGCATGCAACACCTGAGCATAAACATACGCAGTTCCAACTATAAAAAAACAAACAAATAGTTCACGCCTTAGGTAGGCGAACTACGTCGACTCTGATCCTCATTTTCCCAATGATGTATGTAGGCAGCGGGGTAGGGCCCGTTCGAGCACATTCTTTATTTTCCCTATATTTTCCTCTTTCTTTTCATTCTCTTTTCCATTTCCCTTTCTCATTTCAGTTCCCGTTCCAGTTAGCAATTCTTTCATTCAGCAGCAGTCTTATTTCTCACCCTTTGAAACAAAACAAGAAAGTGTGGATCTCGTCGGATACGGCGGACGATCTGGGTTGCTAATACCTTCCCAGGTCGTAATCGACTCCCAAACCCAGATCTTTGGTTCACAAGGCCTCGTCCTTTCCTTATTCCTTAGGCTTGTGCAGGATTACCTTTCCCATTCATTCGGGATAAAAATGCATGGCTGGCGACTCTACCTTTTTCGCGCCACTTTCGCATTTGGACTAGGATGAAAATACCGGGAGCGACACCTGCGATGCGACCGTTATACTGAAACGTAGATGCAAAAAGTGATCCCATTGTACTGAAACGAGACTTAAAGGTGAGACCATTGTACTTAAATGGAGACTCGAAAGGAACGAGATCGTTGTACTTAACCGAGAGTCTGAGACGCGACCGTTGTACTTAAACGGAGACGCGAAAAAATGAGACTATTGTACTTAAACAAGACTCAATTGGGTATAACAAACATTGACTTGGAAGAGAAATGATGTTTGGTAAATAAACCTGGAATTCTCTGTGGGGAATACTTCAAGTTGAAAAGATGTTATGGGTTTCTGTGTAATATACCCCAAAACTGGCCCATGCTGATATGCACATGCTTGGCCTTTTTCATGGCGCAATGCTCCATAAAGATGGAAATGCTATGCTTTTGAGGATGCAAATATAATGATGATTACTAAATGCAAATGCATATGCAAAGAGATCTCCCGATGAGGAGATAACAGGTATCTCTGACGACTTCGCTGGGGAAGTGATAATCACTGCACTGATCTGGTTAATCCTTGTGAGGAGAAAGCAACTCTGCGGGGGATATTGTTAATAATACATCAGCTCCGAACTGCCGCCATCGCCAGAAATAAATTGGACTTTAAGATTGGAGAGCAAGAATCCTGTCGGGAATGAACTTGACTTGCGAGGTATACTACCTGTTGCACTTCGTTAGGGAAGTGATATCCCCCTTACTCGGTTAGGGAATCAAATATGTTTGTATTCTGTTGAGGAATAAATATGTTGGGGGGATCTCTCATATACATAATCCTTTTGGCTTTTTCTCGGGATGAATGGACTCCTTGTACTGCTGAAGAGAATAAAACTCAACTCTGAGGGGAGTGCTCCTTTGTTGAAAGGCAATCTCTACTTGGGGAGACTATTGGTCTTCACTCTACTGGGGATTATCAAAGAAAAGGTATTTGTTGAGGACACCTATTTAAAGAACCTGCTGGAGGAGACTTCTTGAGGATCTGTTAGGGCTTTGCTAGCAACGCCTATTGTAACACGGTGGGAGAACTGACTTTTTATAAATGGTGCGGATAGCAAGAGTCGCCACCGACTTTTATTTTATCCAATTGGAAAGGACATAAAATATTAGGAAAGACCTATTTTTAAAAGACTTGAGTTCGGGGGGTAGGTTATATAAAGGGAAGGTGTTAGCACCCTTTATATCCATGGTTATCCATGGACTCTTAGTTACTTAGCTCACTTAATTATTTTAAAAGTGTGAAGTGTGTGATTAGAAAATTTTCTAAGTACTTTGTAATGATCCTCGTATGGATGTATACAAAGCCTTGTTTTGAAAATGTTTGAAAAGTTGTGAGGTGTAAGAAGTATTTTAAAGGGTGTGATCTAGTAACTTAGAGTTCCTACCCTAGACTAAGTCATTCATGTTCTTTTATATTATTTCAAGGGTAAGACTGTCCCTATTATTAAGGAATAGGTAGTCATTACCTTGGATTCGTATAAGGGACGGTCGTAGGGTTACCGTATGGTCAACGAAGGCAACTTGAGGGGTGTCTTTAGCAATTGGGAGGGACTATCATCTTTTAAACCGAAGGGACAAGATCATGGTAGGCAAAATCATAGGAAACATCGTAGGGACTTGATCTTTTAACCAGGGGAGGGACAAAATGATTTTTATTTGTAGGGTTTTGCTTAAGAGACCCCCATATTCGAGGGACTTGACCATATAAAGGCAACTCAAGAAGAGTAACGCTAGGAGGTGCAGACGGCGATCGTAGAACGATCGACTTATGTGTGTGAGTGATTTTATTCAAATATTTAATCTTTTTATTTAAATTATCTAAATTCGTATTAATTTCAATTAGGTTTTTGCACTCCCTATTTACTAACCACACAATTATCAAATAAAAATAAATGGCGGAAAATTAAAGGCAAAAATGAGAAATTCCTAAACTATTACAATGCTTTGAGCGGTTACATAATTATGAGGCGACAAATAAAAAATATGAAAACTTACAGGTGATAAACAGTTATATAATTATAATGGCGAAGGAAAAGCTTCAGAGCAATAATAACAAGGCAGATTATGAATAACATAAAAAAGAGGAAAAGGTTTAAGGTTTGAAAAAAAAATATTTTTAGGGTTTGAAAAAAAAGGAAAAAATTTAGGTTTAATGAGTAATTAGGGTTATAAAAAAATAAATTAGGGTTTAAAAGAAAATTTTAATTTATAAAAAAACCTATTTACCAATTATTATTAATTAATGAAAATAAATTAATAATTATATACAAAAAAAAGTTTCATTTTAATTCATAAAATATAATAAAATTAAAAGAGATAAATTATAAAAAAAAGGTTTATATAAAAAAATATAAGTTTTAAAAAAAATGTTTTGTTTTATCTTTTAGAAATTAGTTTAATAATAATAATAATAAGGAAATTCAAAGAAAATACATAATTTGATGAAAAAAGGAAAAATAAAGTTAGAAATACCCAAAATGTTGGGGGTTGGTGTTGAACCCCTGACCTTGCCTTTGCCAACAAAAACCTTCATCGACTACGCCACCTGTACGCAGGTGAAAAAATTAGAATGACAATTATATATAAAATAAAAATAAAGACTATAAGGAAAAATTGAAGCCAAAAACCCCTGAGGCAGGATTTGAACCCTTACCCTCAGGATAACAAAGCCAAACCCTTGCCACTTGAGCCAACGCGCGCTGGTGAGCAATACCTGGGCACAATACATAATATATTAAGTTTGTGAATAAATAAAAGAAAACAATAAAAGATGGAAGGGACCTGGGATTGAACACATGTCCTAATGCACAATACACACACATGCTGACCACTAGGCCATTCAGCCTTTTATGAAATAAAATAGAAACAACAAAATAAAAAAGAAAAACTTAATTTTGAATTTCTCAATTTGGTGCTATCAGTTTCTTCTTCTTCCTCCTTCCCTATAAATTTTCCTGCGAAATCTTCTACGATATTTCCTGCAAATCCATTTTTGCATGAAAAACTAGGTTTCTTCAAAGATCCGGATACATGTAATTTTTTCTCAAATTAAAAACGCCATTGTGTTTCCCACATCAAATATATTTCATTTAAGTTATTAGGATTCATTTATATTTGTTAAATCATAAACCCCCAATTGAGAGCATAAAACCCTAATAATGGCGTAATGAGCATTTGACAATGAAACTTAAAATAGATCGCCCAGAAATCATCCCTATAACATTATAAACACAAATCAGCAATCAAATATCATTTATAATGCAGAAATCATGTGATTCGAAAAGAAAATTAAAAAAAAAAAGCAAAAACGAATTCGGTTTGTCATCCACAGTAATATTTTGATGCTAATGAGGATGGGAGCATGTTTAGGAAGTCTCTAAGAACGTCTTTTTATGTTCAAACCTCTTGTCAACAATCTAAATCCAAAAATCCGAATCTCACTTTCCTTGACTTTTTTTGAGTTTGAAACCAAGTGTTTTTCTGCAAAAATCGTCCCCAATGCATTTGTTCATGTTTGTATATATGTAAGGATGTAATTAGGTCAAAGAATTTTGGGCCTTGGGTGCATCTTGGTATTACTTGATCATGAAGAAATCCCAATTCTATTTTTGTCAAAAAATCAAATAAATCCCTTCGAAAATAGAATTGCACGAAATTGGATAGCATCTAATCACTTTAAATGTTGTTTAAAAGTTTCTAGAACAAAGATTTGGTCCAAATATTGACTTTTTATAGTTTATATTTATTTAAATTGAATTTTAACAAATAAAATAAAAAATAATAGAAAATAAATTATAAAAATCAGAATAAATGGTCATTGGGTCGTGCATGACTTTATCTTGGAGATTGAGTTGCAATTTTATGGGCCCATTTGGAAACATTTGAAGTTTAGGCCTTTTTTGCTTCATACACCCCTTGAAAATTTCCCAACTTTGACAAGGAACAACTCCTTCAATTTTAAGGCTATGAAGGTGTTCTTGGACTTCTTAGAAATCTTAGAGAGTCATCTAACAAATCTCTTTGGTCCCATGTCCATATCGTTTACCATTTTCAAATTATGAGCTTAATAAAAAAGTTGACTTTTTGTTGACTTTCAAAAGGACCTATAATGTTTTAGCTCATACCTTCCAAATGAAGCATTTTTAGGCTTGGCTTGTAAGACACAAAATTGTAGAGAATTAAATTTCCTTCAAAATGAGCTTTGGATGGGAAATATTTGATGAAGCATGTGAAATTTATGGTTGGTCAAAGTTCAGTTGACTTTTACTATGAAAACCCTAATTTAGAAACTTCTTTATTCTTGATGTTGACAAAAAATATATTGAATTTTGTCTTTGAGTTGACCACAGTTGATCTCAGTTTGACTTTTTTTACCAAGTTGATTGATTTTTGAATACTTGAACATCTGGCTAGTCAAACTCATTGGGAAAGCTCTGAAACTTGGCATGGGGATTATTGAAGTCATGTGGGATTTTATGAAGCTCATTTGAGGCCTTGGAAGTCCATCTAGCTTGGAGAAATTCAAAACCCTAGTTATGGATCCATTGTTCAGGAGGAGGCTTTATCTGATGAAACCTTCAATCCATTTGACCAATTGTGAACCTTGTGAACCTTGTGAACCCTGAGAGAACTCTTGAGACACATTGCTTTGATTGTGGGAGGGAAATTTTGGGGTACAACACCAGTACCTGCACCTGCACAAACACAACAGATAATGCCTACAACATTAAGAGTTAGTCTGGCCTGTATGCCCCGAGCTTATGGTTTGAATCACCACCCCGGTCACTCAACGCTTTAGAGTTGCATTAAATGTTTATGTCCTCCTGCATGAGTTAGAAAGCATTCGAATATTCATAATGGAGTCTTTATCAGAACTTGCTGGACATTTTTGCAATCAATCAATGTTAGATGAAAAACAAAAACTCATGGACACAAATTTGTCTGAAATTGAATTTTATTAATTGGACAATGGCCATGAATAGGCATTATATCAAGAAGCAATCCCTGGAAAGAGGAAATTGCTCAAAAATGAAAACAAACTATCCTATTGGAAATGTGAAGAATGGATCTTATCAAGCTCCGACCCGACTATGAATCGTATATCTCCATGACTCTCCAATTGCTTCGCCTTTGAGGAAAGTGAATGAATTGATCTTCAGCCCTTAGGATGCCCTTATTTGCAAATGGATTACAAACCTCGCAGACCGCATTCGTTCGTGTTAGTCCCTCTTTTGCGTGGATCTCCCTTTCGGGTTTTCAATCCAACGGGATACCCTTTTTTGCTTGAGCTGTCCAATGTGGCTTTTCAGCTCAACGGGTGTACATTTTTTCTCAACATTTCCCTAATTTTTTCCAGAGCCTTTTATTCTGTTTTTAGCTCGTCGGGATGCCTTTTTTTTCCTGGATCTTTATTTTATTCTTATCCAGCGGGTCTTTTTACACGAAGTATTTTCTTACTGCGTCTGCGTTGACAATGGATTGGAAGTCTTCGCCATCCATGGTAGTTAACATCAAGGCTCCTCCCGAGAAGCCTATTAACTAAGTCACCTGGTATATACCGTTGAGGCTGTACTTTCTTATCAAAAGCGTATTTCATTCGTTGTTGGTACAACTGTCTGTGGCATACAACTGCTAGGCGTTTCTCTTCAATTAGGCTCAATTGGTTGTACCTGGCTCGAAGCCATTCAACTTCATCCAACTTGACATCCATCATTATTCTCAACGAGGGGATCTCAACTTCGATCGGTAAGACATCCTCCATACCATACACCAGTGAGAACGGGGTTACCCATGTCGAGGTACGTACAGATGTTTGGTACCCATGTAGTGCAAATGGTAGCATCTCATGCCAATCCTTATACATCACAACCATCTTCTGAACGATTTTTTTGATATTCTTGTTAGCCGCCTCGACGGAGCCATTCATCTTCAGGCGATACAACAAAGAGTTGTGATGCTCTATTTTGAAATCCCGACACAAGTCAGCCATCAACTTGTTATTGAGGTTAGAACTATTATCAGTAATGATCCTCTCGGGAATTCCATTTCGGCAAATGATATCTCTTTTGATAAACTGAGATACCACTTGCTTGGTAACATTGGCATAAGATGCCACTTCGACAAACTTTGTGAAGTAGTATATAACAACCAGGATGAAGCGGTGATCGTTGGAAGCTGTTGGCTCAATCTTGCCAATCATATCAATGCCCCACATGGTGAACGGCCAAGGTGAAGACGTGATGCTCGATGGATTTGGAGGTACATGGACCTTATCAGCATAGATCTGGCACTTGTGGCACTTGCGGGAATATTTACAACAATCAGACTCCATGGTGATCCAATGATACCTTGATTTTAACAACTTCTTTTCTATAGCATGCCCTCCAGCATGGGTACCAAAAGATCCTTCGTGAACCTCTTGTATTAATAGGTCTGCTTCGCGTCTAACCACGCATCTAAGCAAAACCATGTCGAAGTTTCGTTTATATAGTACATCATCGTGATTCAAGAAGAATCCTCCTGCTAGTCTCCTGAGAGTCTTCTTGTCTTTACTGGATGCCCCAGCTGGATACTCCTGAGTCTTAAGAAATTGTTGGATATCATAATACCAAGACTTGCTATCTTCGACACCGTCAACTGCGAACACATAGGCAGGTCGTTCGAGACGAGATATATCGATTCGAGGCACATAGCTCTCTTGATGCACATTGATCATGGAAGATAGAGTTGTCAAAGCATCAACAAATTGGTTCTCATCTCGAGGTATGTAGTGCTATTTGACTTTGCTAAAGAAAGTTAACAACCTCCTGGTGTAATCCCTGTATGGAGATAAGTGAGGCTGATGCACTAGCCACTTTCCATTAACCTGGTTGATAACCATAGCAGAATCACTAAAGATCTCAAGGTTCTTGATTCACATACCGATTGCTTCTTCGATACCCATTATGCAGGCTTCATACTGTGCTTCATTATTAGTGCATTCGAATGTTAGCCGAGCAGTGAAAGGCTTATGTATCCCCTCTGGTGAGATAAGGGCATCACCTACTCCACTACCATTCATGTTCACAGCCCCGTCAAACATCAACTTCCATTTGGATTCAGGGTCTGGCCCCTCCTCCAGAAGTGGTTCTTCATAGTCCTTAGACTTGAGGAACATGATGTCCTTATCCGAAAACTTGAACTTCATTGGTTAGTAATCATCACTTGGCTGTTGGGCAAGATAATCCGATAATACACTTCTTTTGATTGCTTTTTGCAAAGTGTATTGGATATCATATTCTATTAGAGTCATCTGCCATGGGGCTACCCTTCATGTTAGAGTCAGCTTCTTGAAGATATACTTTACAGGGTCCATCTTGGAAATCAGGAAAGTAATGTGAGTTAACATGTACTGTCTTAGCCGGTGAGTAGCCCATGCCAAAGCGCAGCAGGTTTTCTCGAGTAGTGAGTAGTATGTCTCACAATCGGTAAACTTTTTACTAAGGTAATAAATGTCATGCTCTTTTCGACCAGGCTCATCCTACTGACCCAACACACATCCCATCGATCCTTCGAGTACGGTAAGGTACATGATTAGGGGTCTCCCTAGCACTGGAGGCATGAGAATTGGAGGTTCTTGCAAGTACTCCTTGATTCGGTCGAAGGCCTGTTGGCAGTCATCATTCCATTTGATAGCCTGGTTCCTCCTCAGAAGTTTGAAAATGGGCTCACACGTGACTGTTAGGTGCAAGATGAATCGTGCAATGTAGTTCAACCTCCCTAAGAAACCATGTACTTCTTTTTCAGTTCTTGGTTCAGGCATATCTTGGAAGGCTTTTACCTTTGCAGGGTCTACCTTGATTCCCCGTTCACTAACAATGAAGCCTAACAGCTTACCAGAGCGTACCCCGAAGGTGCATTTGTTCGGGTTCAACCTTAGTCTGAATTTCCGAAGCATGTCAAATAGTTTAGCTAAGTTAACTAGATGCTCTTCTTCTGTTTGTGACTTCGCGATCATGTCATTAACGTAGACCTCAATCTCGTGATGAATCATATCATGGAATAGTTTCACCATTGCATGTTGGTAGGTTGCACCAGTATTCTTCAGACCAAACGGCATGACTTTATAACAGAAGGTGCCCCAGTGCGTAATGAATGTAGTCTTCTCCATGTCCTATGGCGCCATTTTAATCTGATTATAGCCCGAGAAGCCATCCATGAAAGAGAATACGAAAAACTGAGCAGTGTTGTCAACTAGCACGTTAATTTGAGGCAAAGGGAAATCATCTTTAGGGCTGGCCCGATTCAAATCCCTATAGTCCATGCACATTCTGACCTTGCCATCCTTTTTAGGGACTGGTACAATATTTGCGACCCATGGGGGATAACTTGTTACGTCCAAAAATTCGGCGTCAAACTGTTTCTGCACCTCCTCTTTAATTTTGATTGCCATGTCAGGGCGTGTACGTCTCAACGTTTTCTTTACAGGTGGGCACTCTTCCCTGAGAGGTAGTTTGTGCACTATGATACCAGTGTCCAATCCAGGCATGTCTTGATAAGACCAGGCGAAAACATCAACATATTCTCGAAGCATGGCAATTATATGACTCTTGATATATTCTTCTAACGCAACCCCGATCTTTACCTCTCTCTTGTCTTCTTGAGTACCCAAATTTATCACTTCAATAGCCTCCTCATGTGGCTGAATCATCTTCTCCTCTTGTTTAAGCAACCTGGCTAACTCTTCGGGCAGTTCGCAATCTTCTTCACCTTCGTCGTTGGCTAGGTAAATCGGATTATCAAAGTCATACCGAGCCATAGCAAAGTCGTCGTTGATGAGACCAGAAGAGAATCTACATGAATGATGATCCATGCTATATTTTAGAAAAGGTGTGAGATGTGAAAACATTGCCAGTTATTTTGAATAAACTTTGTATTTTTCGAAACAAAACGAAAAATGAAAATGAAAGACAAGGAACGACATGTCATGAATGCAAAAACGTCCACTTTATTGATGATTATGAAATTATATCATGAACAAAAGAACCCTTACAATGAGCCACTATGCCCCGGGTAAGTCATAGGGCTTGAATACAGAAAACAAAACATAAAAACTATTACTCTTCAAGTCGAGTGACAGAGATGAGCTTTTCAGCCGACTAGTTGTTGAGTTGTATCCCCAGAGCACAAGGCTTGACTCACTTATCAATATCGTAGTCACTGTCAATCATATCCTCTTGTGCAGCACATACATTGCCATGATCAACCCACCCAGAACTGGTGAAGGTAATTGGGCCTTTTCGACCTCTAGCACTTTGTCCAGGTGTTGACTGACCAGGCTGGTAGCCAACTCCATACATGTCTTTCTTTTCTGGGATCTCAATTGTCTTGCCCCAACCTTCCTTCGCACCTGATTCTACCACCTCCAAGGTCTGTTTATAAGAAGCTATAGAAGCTCCTTTATTTGAGTCTTCAGATAGAGCAGCTGATGATGATGCATTCTCAGACTTGACGGGCTCAAAATCTTGGCAGGGAGTCTCGACGATTTCTCCATCCATTTCCACATATTTGAATGAGACTAGGTGGCTGATGAAGATGTCTTCTTCTCCTGACACTATTACAATTTTCCCTTCCCATACAAACTTTAACTTTTGATGAAGGGTGGAGGATACCTCCCCCACTAAATGAATCTACGGTCTTCCCAACAAGAAACTATAAGTTGGGTGAACGTCCATCACTTAGAAAGTAGCGTTGAAGACTTGTGGTCCCACCTGGATAGGCAACTCTGTAACACCCCTTTTCTATACCCCAAATAAGAAATTAAATCACTTAGGCACATATTAAAATTTCATCAGAGTATATTTGAAATTAAAAACATATAACACCTGGTCAATAAAGATATGCAACAAACGGGGTAACTTACATACACGAGGATTTCATCCTTACACCCGTATTCATCAATTCATTAAACAGTGGAAAACAAAACATAACAATTTCAAACTTATATACTTATCATAAATATATCTGCAAGTTTGAATCACCAAAATACTTCCATGTTTACATAAAACATTTCACATCTAAATACATATACAAATGTATTCACAAAAAGGCATCAAGCTAACCCTAGCTACCCGATGCTACATATCAGAGCCGACCGACCAAAAGATGAAGACGAACTTCACAAAACTATCATCCAATAACCTACTCTGCAATGCCTCATAGAGCATCATAAAACAGCAGAAGGGTGAGAAACATTATCATAATAACATTGCATATAATTATATATCTCAACATATAAAAATGCACATAAAACATATTCTCACCACACATTTCATTCCTCATCACCTATACACATCGCAATGTATACATACACAAATCAAGCATGTTCATCATGCACTAATTCACATAAACTTACATCATTTATGTCTATTCCTCAATTCTATTCATTCTGCATAAACATACGTCTAGCTATGTTTAATCACACATATACATTACAAATGTATAAACCACATACATATACATATCAAACATGCATATATACCATCAAGTATGTTTCATCACACATACTATCATTTCCACAATTACACCAAATAAACATTTACACATTCATGTTTATTTATGCATATCATAATTAAAATGATAAAAATGCAACTCATAGAGACCGACACACGACTGTATGCAGATGAAAATGCGGTACTCAACATTTTAGCAGGTTCTCTCAGGAACCAAATGGAATCATCGCTTGTTACCTAAAGTAACTCCCTGTCGGGCATACGATGTTCACCCATTGCTCACACCCCACATGGGCACACAATGTTTATGGATTGCTCACACCCCACAAGGGCACACAATCAATATGAATAAATCACCCATCACTCACACTCCACACGGGCACACGATGTTTCTGGATTGCTCACACCCCACATGGGCACACAATCCGATCGCTCACACCCCACATGGGCACATGATCTTGTTGTAGTCATCGCTCACACTCCACATGAGCACACGATGCTGCAACAGATTCACAAAGAATCCCACAGCACAAGAATGCATACATTATGCTTACATGCAAAATGACACACAACATTCTTGAAAATGCATACATATTCACAATATAGTTATGCATTCATCTCATACCATTAGCATACATTCGCATTTAATTCAAGCAATGTATCTACTTGCCAAACGACCAAAATACAACAATCAAACCCACAATTCCATAATTAACATAATTATGTTTTATCGGAAAAGTCGGGTAATCATTACAAATTTTAGCATCATTAGATTCTACATGTTTTTAGCTTCGAATTGATATATGGATCACTAAAAACGAATACCCGAAACTCAAGTTATGAAACAAAACGTAAAAACCCAAAAATCCTCCCAGGCTTGCTGAGTGACGAACAGCTCGCTGAGCGAAAATCACCTTGGAACTTTCGCTGAGCGAGGGGTAGCTCGCTGAGCGACCATTGCAATTTCAACAACATACCAGCTGCGAACAGTCAACTTTAACCACTCCAAAACTCCTCTAAACCCATACAAACATGATCAATAACATATATCTAACAACATACTTCGATTATAACAATTTCTAACCGATTAATCTACCAATTTCTCACATTTTCTCTCAAACCCTAACTATTCATCTTCTCTAACTTTCATCAAAACAAAAACTCAACCAATCAAACACATACATAATTATACACAATATTAAGATAAAAATGCTTATCACCCTTACCCGATTATTTCGATTTCTTGGAGCAATCTTGAAGCTTTTCCAACTTTCCCTCTTTTCTCTTCTTTTTCACTTCTCTCCTTTTTCTTTCTTCTCTTTTTCTTTCTCTTCTTACCAACTTATACTCTTTCTTACTCTCTTATATTTTCTTTCTATTTACTACTCTCTCCAACCAAATATCATTTTCTCACAAAATACCAATTCTAATAATTCTAACTTATCATTAATTAACAAATACCTAAAATACCCTTTTATCCAATTTTACCCGGAAATTCATAAAACGGTAAAAATCACAACATGACATATCACCACATTAATTCCTCAACATCAATTATCATCATATTAATTTCACAAATAAAACAATTATCATATAAATAAAATAAAAAACTCCACAAAATGTTGGGAAAATCAAATCGGGGCGTTACAAACTCCACTTCTCCGAATACTGACCTCCTTGAGCCATCAAATGCTCGTAAAACTAAGTTGCATGGCCTCAGCACGACCCCATCATAATTCAACTTCATGAGGGCTTTATTTGGCAGTCCATTCAATGATGATCCCGTGTCAACCAGCACGTGGGAGAGTACATCCCCCTTGCATTCCATGGAGATATGCAAGACGCGATTGTGACTGCGTTCCTCGGATGTTAAATCCATATCTGTGAAGCCCAAGTATTGGTTAGAGTTTACACTTGACACCATTATTTCCAATTGATTTACTGATATATCCTGCGGTACATACGCGTTATTCAGAATCTTCAATAGGGCTTTCCTATGTGAGTCTGAGCACATCAATAAGGATAAAATCGAGATCTTCGAGGGGGTCTGCTGTAAGTGGTCTACGATCTTGTAGTCACTTTACTTGATGATTCTTAGGAATTCTTCTCATCCTTATCAAAAGTGATGTTAGGATCTGTTTTTGACGCAGGTGCATCATTAATCATGGGTTGTTTGCCTCTGGCTTTCTCTTGAGCCTCGGCGGTATCTTTGGGCGGCAATGCATTACCTCTCAAGGTTTCTGGCGCAAATAACCTACCGCTTCTGGTAAACCCCCCAACTCTAATATTTTCAATTTGGCACGGAGAGGAACTGGACGCAGCTATGTCTTGATTTTGGCCATTATAGTACACTTCACCCCCATAATTCCAGGGAATGGCTATGTCATTCTGGTATGGGACAGGTCCAACAGTGGTAATGGTTATGGGTGCCACTCTTGCTGCAGCGGGGACCTGTGTTGGGTTGTAATAAATTATAACAGTTGATATATCATCACTCTTCATAACATTATCGAACTGTATACTTCCTTCATTGATCATCCTCTATATCCCCGATCTCAGCTGATCGCAACCATCAAGGGAACTAACATAATATGGGCAATTTTCTCCACAACCCGAGAACGTGTTCCTTTTGGCCAAGCAAGCTTTTACTGCCATCAATGGAGTTTTCAAATCTTTGACAGCGGATATCAAAATTAAACCTTCACCGCTACCAATATCCCCCACAGTCCTTCCATGAGGAGGCATAGGATTTTGGATTACATTTGGAGTAGGAGCGAAATTGATTGCCTTGGAGTCAATCAAGTCCTGGACAACGTGCTTTACAGCTTTACAATTCTCTGTGTTGTGACCGGGAGCCCCATAATGGAACTCACAGCGAGCATTGGCATCATACCCCTCGGGGATTTGCCCCGATCTTGGAGGTTGTAGGGTCCATAATTGAATCATATGAAGTTGTAGAAGATTCTGGAAGAGCTGGGAATATAACATGGGTGGCGTCTTAAGATGTCTGTCTTTTGTTCGGGGAGGATAATATGGCCTAGGAGCCCTTTGTTGTTGGTAGTTTGATTGACGTTGTTGTTGCTGAACCTGTGGTTGGTTTGCTGGAGCAGCAATGGTGACATGAGCTGCCTGATGATACATATTCTGATTTCCTCTTCTGTTTTGAGTATACACAACCCCAGTTTCTCCTTCCCGACGCTTCACAAAAGGCTTCTTTAAATTGGAGGTTGACCTTCCACTATTCTGAATTTTGCCCTATTTCATCCAATTTTCTATCCTTTCACCTGTCAGAATGATGTCCAAAAACCCACTGGATGAACAACCTGTCAATCTTTCCATGAAGTGCCCTGGGAGGGTATCAATGAAAATATCCACCATCTCTCTCTCCAGCAAAGGTGGTTGTACTCTGGCGGCAACCTCACGCCATCTTTGAGCATAGTCCCTGATTTTTCTGAGTTCTTCTGAGATAAACTCTGGAGTTGAGTACGGCTGGGCGCCATATCAATATTGTACTGATACTACTTAAGAAAGGCCTCGCCAAGGTCTCTCCAGTTTTGGACATAATTCTTCTCTAACTTCATATACCACTCCAGTGAGCCCCAAAAGAGGTTGTCCTGGAAGTAATACATCCAGAGTTTTTCATCTTTAGTGTGAGTGGCTATCTTGCAGTAAAAAGCTTGTAAGTGTGTCTTGGGGCAGGAATTGCCATTATACTTATCAAAGCTTGGAGGTCTGAACTTAGGAGGGATGACCACCCCAAAGACCAAACCCATATCAGATATATCAATTCCCAGAGTGTCTCTATATTCAAGGGCATTAACCTTCTCGGCCAGTAGCTGAAAATCCCGAAATTTTCCACCTGTGCCAAAACTACTATCATCGTTGACCGGAGGGAACTGATCTTCCTGGAGATCTTCCATAGGGATAAAAGTAGACGTTCCAATTTCTTGAATCGGAGTTTTGTCTCCTCTTTTGTTGTTGGGTGGATTTCCCTGGGCATCTGGAGTAACCACTGGAGGGTCAGTCTGGGTTGGAGTAAGCCTCTGAATAGCATTTCTCAACTCTTGCTTCCCTAGGGCCATGCCCTGTATCATCACCATAAACTCTCCCATTCGGGTGCGGAGTTCATTGAGCTTTGTCTACACAGTATCCATGATGTTTCTTTGGTTGTTGCGGGTAGCGTACCGGTGAGGAATGCGCTGTCTACGATAACGGGTTCTGGCTGCTCTCGCAATCTTTCCCTGAAAATGGATAAGTTAAGTACCCTGAAGAAACCTTCAAAAGAAAGAAAATGCAAATGATATGTATGCAATGTTGTGTTCCTTTTATCTTCAAGGGTTTTGTTTTACTTTTCCGTTCCGGTATTAAGAGAATAGCCTTTAGAGGAAGACTTTGTGTGACATTCAGATGTAGAGAATTTGCATTTATTATCACGTGTCCGTGCAAAAGATAACAACCAAAGATCCAAGACAAGTCAATCATATAAATGGAAATCTAAAACAGCAAAGTCCCCGAAGGGTGCCAGCTCATACATCAAAAGGAAAAGTACATCAATATAAGAGGAATCCTACAACAGGCATATGGGTAATCCAGATATGTGAACACAAGACTAAACCCTAGGAAATTCTACATCATGCAACCTCCAGCTAATGCGATTGACGCCTTGGAGCAACTGGGTTATATCTGGATGATCTGGCTCCTGTATGAGCTTCTGGATTAGGAGATCCGTGAGATCAAAAGAAGCATGCAACTCCTCAATTTGCTGTAGGAAAACCTTTTCACTTTCTTTGCTTCCATTTGACTCGGTCTTGATTTTCTTAACATCATCCTGAAGCTTTAACTCTTCTATTACTTTCTGAGTGTCTTCCACTATCTGTTGACTCTTTTCCATATCCTGAAGGTAATCCTTTTATTGGTAGTGGGCCTTTTGGAGCAGCTCTCCTTGTTAAGCTATGGAGTCCTGAAGACTTTTGATCTCCAATTTATATTTGGTCTCCAACTCCTTCTGCTTCTTCAGATTATCTTCCCATTTCTCCTGCCTCAAAGTTATAGCTTCATTAGCTTCGTTCAAAGCTTTCTTATCTTTTCGGCGTTGGCTCGCCTTATGAGTTTCAGCTAACCCTTTTTTCTTGAAGTAAAGTTCTCTCTCCTAGAAGTCCTTCTGCTTGATCCTGACCATCTCTTCAACCTGGTAAGCTCTTTCTTCCAACTTCTGATTCTGAATCATCAACTTTTGGCACAAATTGTTGGCCTCTTAGTTTTCTATTCTAAGCTGTTTAACCAAGGCCTCCAATTTCTGGTAGTCTTTGAGAGGTACTGAATCCAAGGGTAACTTCTCCTTAGGGTATAAAGGGGACTCCATATAGAACGAGATAAGTAAGACTTCTACATGATCTTTCAACCATGTAGAAAAAGGATTATATGTTTTTGGGTCCACCTTCCCAAAATCTTTCTTTCCTCACCTTATCCTGAACTCCCAAGCTTGGGCTACCTGTACACACAACTCCATATTTTCTTCCGTCGAGAAATACAATGACTCAACTACCTCTTCAGCTGATGGTAGAACCTTTAGAGAGTAACCAAACTGTTTTCTGGACAACGAATGATTATAGTTTATTCCCCCTTTCCTTCCCAGTAAGGGTATATTGGGGAAAGTGCCACAGCTAGCAATAATCTCTTTGCCTATCAGGTCTCTATTGCACCCCTAAGCTATGTTGTCTGAGGTTAAGCCCATCAATATTTTGGACCACTTCAAATCTTGTTTCAAGTCTTGGAAAGGTCTTGATTTTAGGAGTTGCCTTACAAACCAATCAGCAAACAAAGGATCACAACAGTTCACATACCCTTTTCTTTTCTCGTTCCTGTAATGGACCCCATAATAAAAATCACCTAGAAGTGTAGGCACTGGCTTTCTCTGAATAAAGATGGAAACATATCCCATATACCATCAAGGCTAGCAATGTGCTGAACTTAGCCCACTTGTTCTCTGAGGCCAGATCTTGAGCTTCGTTGACAAGAAAATCCAAGAGAAATCTCTTACCTTTATTGACATCCAGTCCTCTACTAATTTTAGAAAAATCCAAATGAAAGATGTCAGTTATGTCTCTACATGAAGGTATCTTCTCTAAGCCATAATAAGGAGCACCACTTTTGAAGGGAACCCTAAGGATACTGGAGATCTCTTCCAATGTAGGATCCGAATGGTAATTTGGAAACACAAAGACTCGCAACTGTGGATCATATTCCAAGATTCTTCCATACTCTCTTCTGAAGTCATCCAAAACCTTGTCATTCATCAAACTGATTGTTTGGTTTTCTATACTACTGTAAAACATGCTATATTTTCTTATTAGTTTGTCAACTTGAGTCTACTTGGTTCAAGACTCAAGGAAAGTTGAATTGTTCTACGGATGACTACTCTCAATTACTCTGTTAGTACAATTCCTCTTGAAGAGTCAAAGGTTAAACTTGTTACCCACTGGATTCATAATCTACTGAGTATCCATCTTCAATGGATCTTGTATTATGGAGGAAAAGCAAAGTCAGTTGGTCAAGTTATCTTCACAATGAATAGTTTTTGTAAATTGCTATAAATATGCTGAAGATTCAAAGCTTGGAATTTCAATAAGGTTTCTAAAAGTAAAGGAGTAGCAAGATTAAGAAATTACCAACTTATTATAATATGCAAATATTTTGTAGCTAGTTGTAATTGTAAATGCCTTAAGATTTCTCACCATTCAACATCTTAGAAATCTTAATAGTTTTAGGTATTTTTTATGGTGATTTCTTGTACCTCTTATACTTGTATCATGTACACCTTGTTCTCTACTATACGGAGCCTTCAATAGTTTAGATTAAGTCTCTTGCTATGTGCTTCAACAAAAATCTTGTCTCTTTGAGATTCAAGCAACAAGTCTTGAGCCAAGATGCGTAAGTCGTATAATTTTCATTTCTTGAATGCTTGAGTTGTGAAAGAATTATTCAGCTAGTCTGATTGAGCAAGAAGTCTCTGGTGTGGCCTAAGTAGGGTAAGTCTCGGTCTGGATGACCAGTAGAGCAAAAGGCCCGGTCAAAGGATGAGAAGTTATACATGTGCTCTAAGAAAAGGGAAGTCTCAGCCAGAGGATCTTGAAGCAAGCTTCTTGGATCAGAAGGCTTGAGCAAAAGTAAGTCTTAGACATGTTCTCTAAGCAAGGAAATTCTCAAACTGTGGGTATGAGCAATTATAAAAGACTTGTGCAAAAGCACAAGCGATTGTAATCTGAGTGATTATAATGAAAAGCTATTGCAGATAAATGGGACTAGAGTACTCTCAGTTAAGGGACAGGGATAAATCTTTTGGGCCTGTGAATGTAAGTTAGGATTTTAAATTTATTTTGGTGGGAAATTCAAATGCAAGGGCGGATGCATGTCGACATGTGTCAGCTGGCTTTTAGACAATTAATAGGTTTTTTAGAGTTTGTTTGGAGAGTGAGGTGTTGTCATGATAGTTGCATGATTGTATAAATAAGTTACTTAGGATTGAGGTGTAAGTTAGTTTATATCTAATTTGAAGAAGTTAAGTTAGTAGTTAGATTAATAATTGAATTTGACTGTTAGGGTTAATTAGCTTAATTTGACAGTTGGACAATGGCATTTTATTATGGTGCTTGATACGTGTATGTATGTTGTGTGTTATATGTTTGAATTTTGATATGTGCATTGCTAGTGATTATGTATGTGTTTTTGTTAGTGGCTTGTATGTATGTATGGATGTTTTAGCATGTTAGACCGTGAGTTGTAGAATGTTTGAATGGTATTTTTTGGACTATTTGGACTTAAATGCACAATATAATGTATATATTAAGTTGTGTGGTATTGTGTAAGTATGTATTTGTATGAATGTATGTTGAACTGATGTAAATTAAATGTTGATTGCGGTAAATTGGAAAGAAAATGTTTAATACTTAAATAATTTCCGAGGATTGTCGTATTCATGGGGATCGGTGCAAGGGAAATAGTGTCGTTTAACAGTCTCTTTGTTTCTAAGCTTGTTTGTTAAAAGGTGGTTGATAGTTCAACAACACAAAAATAAAAGCAGAAAACATAAATGTGAAAATATTAAATAAATAAACGGAGCCTTGTTTGGGTTGGGATCTCATCAATCGATAACAAATGCATTCTTCTGATCATTTTATACACAAATCACTCGTTTGTCTAATATCATCATGTATCACTCACATCATACATGTCCTCTCGGTCCCTGTATGTTATGATTTTTATTGTATCGATCGATAATTTCTCTCGCACATTCCCAATCAATAAAATGTATTTATAACTTACGTGAATACTAAAGCTAAACCCATATCCGACGTCTCGATCTAACATATATTATTATAACATCCATATCAAACTAACAATTAATTCATACACAAACCTATGAACACAATACATACACATGATTAATCCTTTTTACTTGCATTCAACTAATTTTCCAAATGTATGTGAACAAAGTTTATCATCAACTCACGATACCGTTCATTAAGCATTATCGCGGTCTTTATTTCATTAATTACTAGAAGCTATTGATTCTAATAATCAACACAATGCTAAAAAGCTAATATGCAAATGAATATCAAATTATAAAACCATGTTAAAAGCATGCTCATTGATAGATGAAAAATAAAATATCTAGGGTTTTGTAAAGGGTTTTTCATACTCACAAACAATAAACCAAAGATAAACAACAATATTAACTCAAAACAAGTTCATAATACATAGATTAGAAGAAATACATAAGTTATCGAAAAGATTATATCTTACCCCAGCAAGAGATCGAAGCTTTTAATCGAAGATCAAGCTTCGATTTGCTTTGATTTAAGTTTCTCCCTTTTAGGGTTTGAGTTTCTTTCTCTATAAATATGTTACAAAACTCATAAAGTGTAAAACGTGAGAGTGACTCAACAAAATATCAAAAATTCCTATTTATACATGTTCCAAAAAGGGCTGTAATCCGGACCGCGTTTAGTGCCCTCAACTCAAAGGAGACAAATTTCGGAAGCATGCTTAGCGTGGTCTTAGCGAGGTTTCAGTGCCAAAATACATATTTTCTAATTCCCCTGCTCCAGGAAGCATGCTTAGCGAGCTATCGGTGCGCTTAGCATGTTAGCACTTCTAAAAAGTCATGAAAATGATCTTCCAAGCTCTCGTTCATCATCCATAGGTGTCTCTCCCAAAGATTTGCATCCCGGTACAAGCGCGAACGGTCGGCGAAAAAAGAAAATGAAAATGAACTGAATAGAGTCGCCAACTAGGCATTTTTATCCCGAAGGAAAGGTAATGCTGCATAAACCTAGAAAGAGATGGACAAAACGATTGTGAACCAGAGAAACTGAGAAACGGGGTTGGTTACAACCTGGGAAGGTATTAGCACCCAGATTGTCCGTTGTACTCGACGGGATCCACGCTTACAAGATTGTGTTTAAAAGGGGTAAGGGTATGTGTTATCTGTGTGCAAAAGCTAAAGAATGAATGTACAGGTGTCAATGCAAAAAAGTGTGAATTGCTCAGGAACTGAGGCTTAAAAATGAATGTTGAAATAGGGGGAAGACAAAGAGACTTTTGTTCGATAACTGTTAAGTTATGCCTATGTAACCTCTTGTGCAATGAGGAAGTCAGAACACCATAGTTCGACTCAAAGAGACTGAAAAATAAATTGACTGTGAACTGCTTACTTTTCTATGCTCAAGTGTATGACTCGTTTGGCTCGAGTGCTAACTGTCTTGCATTAGACGGAAGAAGCAAGTTCTCGTTTGTGATTATGTGTGATGAGAAAAGAATCCCGAAGGAGACGATTATTGTTTGTTTTTGTGTTTTCAGTTTTTTATTATTTTTGGGTGTTTTGCATAAGTTAATGAGATTATGCCTAAATCAAAGGATGTAAACTCATTATATCCTCCCTGATTTGGGATAATGAGCCTAGTTAAGTATGAGATAAGCATCTCAACTTAATTACCATGATGATGTAGGATTAAGATCATTAACCTACTTGTGATTATTTAGATGTTTTTGGGTTTTTGTTTAGTTTTAAGTAATGATTTTAATCTCTAATCACAGATTAGTAAACTCATTACACCATCCTAATAAAAGGATAATAGATGAGAACACTTAAGATGAGGAAGATACCTCAACTTAATCTATGGTTAGGGATTAAATTCATTATATAACAAGCCTTTATTATGTGGATTTTAAATTAAGGGATGAGATTAAGAAGTGGATTTTAAGTTTGTACGACAACTTGAGGGGGACTTATCCATTAAACACTAGGGTTAGTCCCTCTTAACCATAAGGAAGAGATAGAACCCTAATGTAAGGCCCAAGTTACAAGATAAAGTCTTGGTGATTATTAGTGTGTTTTGCTTGAGAGGTGTAAACAAATTAAAGGTTTAACACTAAGGATTAAAGTTATACACTCCATCCTAAGATAAGGATGCAGGCATAACCCTAACTCCAAAGTCTTAAAGCCTTAAGAGTTTAGTCTCTGATTATTGAGATGAGAAGAGGGACTCAAGGAGACTCAAAGGTAAAAGTATAAGGGGGACTATACACAACCCTAAAAGTTATCATGCTTGGATATCCTATGGTTTTTTAGGCTTAAGAGAGAAGATCTTCAAGGCCACCAAGGAAGAAGCAGATGAAAAGAGAAGGAATGAGAAGAACAAGTTACTTACTTCCTGAAGAAGATAAGTAACTTAAAGAAAGAAATTGAGAAGGATGGAACATAAGTGAAGAAGTTCACTTAAAAGAAATGTAAAATGCATATGAATGAGATAAGAAGAAGTGAGAGGTGAAGGCAAATCCACCTCCCAAAATAACTTACCAAAAGTTCCTGAAAATGTTAGTATGAATGCATAAGACATAAAGTATGAAGAAATGAATTAAAATGAGATGCAATGACCAAAGTTAGAAGTGATTATGCAATGAAAATGGCATATGAGATGATGCAAAGTCATACAATATTCATATGAATGATCATACAAAGATGAGATGTCATGAAAGCGTGCTTGGAAGCTTGAAAACACATGGATGTTTATGAAATGTAATGAATGCAAGACATGGAAACTGAATGAAGAAATGATCAAGAAATGTTATAACATGTCCTAAGATGTCTAAGATGACATATGAATGCTTGAAATGTCATGGCAAGTTCACATGATGATGAATATGCAAGGTGAATGCAAATGAACATGAGAAATTCGGGTTTTATGAGCATATGAGATGCAAATGACCAAAACAGAAGCAATCAACATGATAAAAAAATGAAATCAAGCTCAATCAAACCCTAATCCCATAGTAGGTCACACCCCAAAGGAGAAGGTCAGAAGCTAATCCTATTGAAAGTTATGATTTTCCTAAGTTTGCTAGGGTTTTTGGGTGATTTAGTGAATTCTGGCTTGTGAGAGCTTGCAGGCTTGAATGTGTTTTGAAATGAGCTCCTTAGGGTTTGCATAAGAGGTCTTGATTGGTCCAGAGAGTTGTTGTGGCTCAGTTTGATTGGTATGACTTGTTTTGCAAAAAGTCGAGGAAAGTGTACCACAAGCATGGCATCGGGTCAAAGGTGATCTAAAGGGTGGATTTTCCTTGGATGACTTTGTGGAGATCCCTTGGATGGAAATGGATGAGCTGTAACACTTAGATCATGAGGTAGCATGTGTTTTGCAATTTTCCCTCTTTGGAAATTTTGTGAAGATTAGTCATAAAATCTTGTGATCCAAGGCACAAATATGATCAAGAAATGTTGCATTATCATTTATGGTGCTTAGAGGTCAATTAGAGGTAACAAGAAGTCTTGGCAAGTGAAATTACAAAATTCCCTCTTTGGCATGAGCTTGAAAATTATGTGATTTTTGCCAACTTTGAAAGGCCATATCTTGAGTTCTAGGATGAATCAAGACATGTTCTTGTACTTTTTGAAAAGGGAAAGACCTAATTTACAACTTTCAAGTCCAAGAATTTTTCATTTAAATTATTTTTGGTCATGAAAAAGGAGGTTGAAAATCTTTCCCAAAATGGAAAGTTTCCATTACAAGTCATTTCCAAAAATGGCAAGTTTGTAATTGGCTCAGAATTCTTCAATCTTGTGAACTTCCAACCACTTCTAAGATCAAATAAATATCATAGAACTTCAATTTGATGAAAATTATCCTTTGGTACCCGTGTTGGGGGCATCAGATGCCCTGATTTTGACTTAACTTGCTCAAGAAGTTGCCCAATGATTATGACTTCCACATTGAGATTCTTTATCAAACTTGGCACACATGATCCTTATAGCATATTAAGAAAATTATAAACAAGAATGACCAAAATATTTGGAGTTAAGGCCTCTGAAACCAAAACCCTAATTTTGGTCATTTGTGTAGTGAAAACCCTAGCCCTGCTTCCATGCCTTTGCCAATTTTTGTGATTTCTTGACTTCCAGGAACTTTGGGGAGCAAACTATGATTATATAACACACATGGACCCCTTGGAAAACTTCAAGACCTTTAGGATGGCTCATATTGATTCTTGGATTGCTCAGATCACAAACCCTAGATGCAGATGAAATGAAACTATGCAGTGAAACAAATATGCAATATGAGGTGTAATGCTTATGTTAAAACAAAAATGAAAGATCACAATCCATGGTGTGAGAAAAAGTGAGGGCAAATTTGGGGTGTTTACAATAGGCTCCAAGCATCGAAGGAAGCAAGAAAACCTATCAAAATGCAAAAAAATAAATTAAAGGAGAATTGTACAAGTACAAACAGAAACTTGTGTATTTATACTAATACATATAGATTTACAATTAAAACATAAAAGGAACAATTGGAAAGTGCCACAAAATAAGATAAAAAATAACTACATTTTTGCACTTAACAACACTCCCCAACTTTACTACTTTGTTTGTCCTTATTCAAATTAGGGGATTTGCTTGAGCGTGAAATCCAACCAACTAGGATTATCTGTTCAAATTCAACATACAAAATGCACACAAGCAATGGACACTACTTTCTAGAATTGAAAAATGTAAAAGAATATAGTTCTAAGAACAAATACCATGAAATGTTTCAAATAACAACAAAGCATCATGCTTGAATCACTCTAACACTCCTCTTTAAAAAAAGAATGAAGAAATTAAAGCGCGCTCTACAGTCACTGGGAAATTTCACTCATCTAACAAACATTGCAAATAACAAAACAATTTATACATTAATCTAACAATCAAAATGAAATCAACGAATTAAGAAGATCACTGAGGGCTTTAAGGGTTATGTAACACCCTAACTTCCCCTGCATAATTTAAAAGAAGAATCAGAGTAAAATAATTTTCATAAGAAATTAGGTATTACTTTCATCACAAAAACTCTCTCTTGATAAGACATGTAACATACTTTGTATATCCATAAATTAACTTTTATTAAGCAGCATAAAAATTAATCGAAGTAAACCATAATGAAGTATAACAGTTTTAACAAACATACTTCATTTGAAAAACTATAAAGACAACAAAAATCTCTTCTAATGAACCGACTCATGCAAATAATGTTCCTGATTACCTGCATGTTACGCATGTTGAGGAAAAATTCAAACAAAAGGGGTGAGATCCTAAAATCAATAAAAGAGAACGATGATATAAATACGGAAGCATACCTCATGGTGTCTTTAACACCCCAAAATTTTCCCTCTTATTTATTACCAGTTGCAAGTAGCTTATGCTTATTTCCCACATCATTTAGCATATCCTCTCATACATTGCATTGCCTTCAAATCATAAATCATAATAAAGAATACAACATCGGTTGAAACATAGAGCATGTGATTAGGTGTTTTTCCAGTGGCAATATCAATTACTAGGACTCAGAGACAAGACAGGGTCAAAACGGACAGTACAAGTGCATTTCCAAGGTTTCCCACCAAAAGGAGGGAAAATTCAAATTTTGGTCGTGTTAACCGGTTAACACATTGGTCAACCGGTTAACACGTGCAGTTTCTGCCAAAAAAATTCAATTTCAACATGGAGGGTTTTTTCTAACTTTTTCTCTTCAATTTTGCACTTCATTCTAACTTTCCGAAGCGAATATTCTAGAATAATTCACCACTTTCCAAGGAAAGGTTCTAGAGGTTTTCTTAACCAACTCCTAACCATATTCCCTAAACCTTATTCCTAATCTAAGATCCTAATCTCACTCCTAACCCAAAACACATTCCAAGCCTAAGAGGTATATAAGCCTTTTTTGCTCCAAAATTCATGAAGACAATTCATTTTTTTACAATTTTCTCTCATCACTCTCATTTTTCTCACTTTTATTTCATTTTCCAAAACCCCACACAAAGCTTCATCTTTCAAAATTCTTCAAGTTTTGCATTGAAACTTGAAGAATTTGAAGCTAAACCTCCATCATTGCATTGATTTTATGGAATATTGAAGGATTTGTTACTGTTTTGGTGTTGAATTCACATCTTGGAAGTGATTCTTGGAAGAGTTCATCAAGGTTTTCGTCAAATCGCATTTATTTTGTGTGTTCTTGTGGAAGAGTTCGGATCTACGGATTTCTCGCCAATAGTGTGTTTATTTCTCTTTGCAACAATTACCAAAGCAAACCTCAGCTTTGTAGGTTGGTGAAACTCATATTTTCGTGCTCATCGCGTTTGCATTTTTCTCGACATGTGTGTTCATCGCGTTTTTTTGATTGTTGATGCGTTAATTATTTGATCATTAGGTTTTAGGATCTTGAGTTATTTGTGGTTCCAATTGCTAATGTATGTATTGGTACGTTTAGGTGTAAATTTTGTGATCACTTTATAAGGATTGTATTAGAAACGTATGGAAATAAGTTTTTGTTGGGAATGCTTTTTTCTGAATGTTTTTTTGCTACTGGTTCAGTGTTAACAGGTTAACACATTGGTTAATCGGTTAACACAGTGTATTTTGGTGTAATTCTGCAGATTTTGGGCCCGTTAAATGGTTAACGCTTTGGTTAATCGATTAACGTTGGGGTAGTTTGAGTTTTTTTGTGCATTTTCTTGTGTGTTTGCATGCCATTCCATACTTAATTATCATGGACCATAAGGATGTCATTTTATGGAATTTGTAGGAGCTATTTTGATGCAGTTCATGTATTTTCGACATCTTTCGACACACATATTGCTCGTTTTTTATTTTTGGCATAATTGTGTATTGGTGTTCATGGTATGTTGTGAATGTTGTTCCCATGAGTGGACCTCATCGTTGGCATGATAATAATTTATTGAAGTACTATTTTGTGTTGCTTTCATGTTCGATGTATGTTTTGGACACTCATGTGCATAATTGAGTTTGTTGCATATTGCTTGATAAAGGTGCATGATCCATGTATGCATGCACAAATTCTTGATGCATGATCGCTCTATGTTTCCATTTTTATGTTAATGTTTGAATTAGATAGAAAGCATTGTGAGGCATGTTCTTACGTTATGGCTTTCTTGTTTGCACTAAGTGCTCATTTTTGAAATGAAAATTATCCTCCCATTTGCAAAGATCTTTTGATACAAAATGGTTAAAGTGTTTGCATTTATACATGTCCATATTAATCATGGTGCATTATTTGATGTTGCTATTTGGTATGTATTCTGGTGTCATGATACATACATTTACATGTTAAAAGACTTAATTCTGCCATGCATTTCACTGCTGCATTTCTGAACAATAGTTGTTAAATGTATGTTGTCATGCCCTGTTTTTGCACTTTTGACACCTACTGGCATGTTGTTAGGTAGTTGTAATAAGTTGTTTGTTTACTATTTGCATGTGATAATTGATTGTGGGCTAAAGCGATGTTGTAGCTGCTGACTTTGGAATTTATCCAACCTTTAGGTACCTTTAGCTTTAGGTTTGAGTCTAGTTTGAACCCTAGTTACATTTTACAAGATGTGTGATGCCTAACTGTCTTATTTTTCTCATTTTTTCTTTCATATATCATTGATTTTGCTAACCTTTTTAGAGGCTAATGGTAAGTATGAAGAGTGTGGGTGTGCACCCATATTCTACCTTCTTCCCTCCTCTTTTAAGCTTTTAATTTGTGTGATTGTGACTAGCATCTTATGCTTATTTGACATTTAATTTCTCTTCATCCCCTTTGAGTTCTTATCTCATCTTCAATCCTTGAAGTGAGTTAGAACTTGACCTTCTCTCTTCTTTTAGGATTAGAATACCAAACTTAACCCTTAGGATCTCCAAGCATGATAACACTATGGTGAGTCTTAGTTTTCCCATTTAGTTTTACCTAGGTTTCCTTGAGTCTTCTCTTCTTATCTCAAAACAAAAGCTAAAACACCTAATAAAGGTTGATACCTCTTCATATGCCAAGATCCTTATGCAACGGAGTGCTTGCATTCATCCCATCTCGGGATGAGTTGTAATTCATCTAGCGTGTTGAACAAGTCTTTAGTATGAAGATGTATCGCAAATAAAACCAAAAACACTTCTTCATTCTAAACAACAAAAATACTTAATAAAGGAAGTAAGTGATTGTGCTTAAGACTTGTACCTTGGAAATAAGTTTGAGGATCTCCCTTATACTTAGTGTACTTCATTGTCATACCATCTCGGGATGATGTATGAAGTACACACTCCATTGTAAGAGACTTCAATACACTCTCTTACGCGAAACACTTCCAATAAAAAACTCTTAAAAGACAACAAACAGACAACATGTCTTCTCTCTTATCACACTGGGCTCCTTTGCGGACGCTTTGACATGTCACTACAGTTCAATAACAAGATAGTAACGCATTTGATTCAGCAAGCCTACAAGACCTGAGTTAGAACTTTGGCAATGTCATCATAAAAAACACAAACAAACAAGTTTCATCCCTAGTTAGGGGAACTACGTCGCTCTGATTATCATACCCAATGAAATACGTAGGAAGTGGGGTAGGGCCCATTCGAGTGTAATTCTTTATTTTCCCTACATTGTTCCTCTTTATATTTTTGTTCTCTTTCTTTCTCCATTTCCGGTCAACAGTAGATGAAGCAGATCAACACCCTTTTGAGCACTACAAGCAAGCATGTATACTGTCGAGTACGACGAACGTGAAGGGGTGCTAATACCTTCTCTTCACGTAATCAGCTCTCTTCCAACCTCTGCAATAGAAATCCAATATTAATCGGAATAAAATGTGCCAACTTCGTTAGTCTATCAACAACTACCCAAATCGCATCATGTCCTCGCGGAGTATTCGGTAACCCCGTAACAAAATCCATAGAAATACTATCCCATTTTCACTCTTCGATATCCAAATGTTTCATCATACGAGCATGCTTCTGATGTTCCATATTCGACTTTTGACAAGTCAATCAAGCATAAAGAAAGTGAGCCACATCACGCTTCAACCCTGGCCACTAAAATATCCTTCTCAAGTCATGATACATCTTTGTAGCTCCTGGGTGAATACTCAGACTACTTATGTGACTCTCCTCAAGGGTCATTCTCTTCAATTTAGAATCATCGGGAATAAAAATTTGTTCGCAGAATCTTAGCACACGTTGTTTGTCAACTCAAAAATCATTACTTCCAGCACGTTCATCACCAACCATCAAGTCTACTAATTTCACATCCAACTTCTGACCTACTCTGATACTATTGAGAAAATCATTGTTAATCTTCAACATTCCCAACATCACACTATGCGATGTCTGCTCACAAACCAAAGTCATGTCTCTAAACTATTCAATTAATTCCAACTCTTTAACCATCATAGCAGACATATGTATTGTCTTCCGACTTAAAGCATCAACCACGACATTAGCTTTACCGGGATGATAATTCAAGCCAAAATCATAATCTTTCAAGAATTCTAACCAACATCTCTTCCTCATATTCAACTCCTTCTTGTTAAATAGATACTTCAAACTCTTATGATCATTATACACCTCAAATCTAAAACCATATAGATATTGTCTCCAAATCTTTAGAATAAACATTACTGCTGCTAACTCCAAATCATGGGTAGAAAAATTTCCTCTCATGAATTCTCAACTGACGCGAGGTATAAGCTACTACTCGACTATCTCGCATTAACACACCACCCAAACGCATCAAAGAAGCATCACAATGCTGCATAAACCTGAGGAAGAAAGAATGGAAGAGGTCCTACGAACCAAAGATCTAGGTTCGGGAGTCGGTTACGACCTGGGAAGGTATTAGCACCCCAGACCGTCCGTCGTACCTGACGGGATCCACGCTTGTTTGTCTGTTTCAAAGGGGTGGAGAATAAAGTTGATGCTGAAATAAATCGCTAACTAGAATTGAACATGAAATGAGAAAGGGGAAATGGAAAAAGAGGTCGAAAAGAAAGGGGGAAATGTAGGGAAAATAAAGAATGTACTCGAACGGGCCCTATCCCACTGCCTACGTACCACATTGAGAAAATGAGGATCAGAGTCAACGTAGTTCGCCTAACTAAGGCGGGAACTATTTTGTGTTTTTTAGGATGACGTTGCCATTTTTCAAACTCAGGTGTTACCGGCTCTGACTCGGGGGTGTTTACTGTATCGTTGTTTGAACTGTCGAGGAAAGTCATATTCGTCCGTAAAGAGTAGGAGATGAGAAGAGAAGACGCGATGTCTTTGTTGGTTGTCTTTTATGAGAAGTGTTTTGAGTTTATTGTTTGTGAACATTCTCATACTAAGACTTGTTCATCGTGGTAGATGCCTTACACCTCGCCCCGAAACGAGACACGTATTAGTAACCCACAGCAAAGTCTCGTGTCGTATAAGAACATTCAACCTTTATTAGGTATTTTGTTGTTTTTCCTTAGAGATGAGAAATAATGACTCAAGTCGGAAAAGGGCAAACCTAAGGGGGACTAAGACCAACCCTAATTTGTTTATTCAATACCAAATGATATCCTAATGGTTAGTGCGGTTTCTAATCCTAATGAGCAAAAGGAAAAGAAGAAAGGAAGACTAGAATGCAACTTACTTCCTAAGGAAATTAAGTCGACTCTAACAAAGGGGAAAGACTGCAAGCACAAGCATAAAATTTAGACGCAAAAGCAAATAGAAGGCATAAGGAGTAAAAGGATAAGGTGAAGAAAGCTTACCTCAACCTCCCTACAAAACAAAGGTTAGTAGTGCACACATGTGATAAACAGGAATGGGGTAAGCATGTACCAAACAATTCCTAACGCAACTAGGTCCTAAACTAGACCCAATCCTAAGTATAAAGGTACTAAAACTATGCTAAACTAAAATCCAGCATCTATTTATAGCTCTCAAATGCAACAACAGCTATAAAAACACTGTACAACACAAACAACTTTCTACAGCTAACATACAACATATAAACTAGGTGTAAAAAGTATGGACATACAACAAACAACACACATTTAACAACCACTTCTTCAGAACACAGCTGTGAAAAACAAGGCAGATTTGACTCATTTTTAATTGTGCATACATAAGTGTCAATACATGAACATACATCACTTCTTCATCAAAGAAGATCGACGAGCATGGTATAGGCATAGATTTATAAGAATGTGAGCATTTTCAATTCTTGATTTCAAGAACATTCTTAAAGTAGAACAATTGTGCATTTTCATGATAAACACATATTGACAAATAAGCACAAGGTGAACATGCATACATTATAAAAAAGCAACCAAGTGAACATGTATCATGGCATACTCAAATGCAAATTAAGCATCAACATGAACGTGTAGCAAATAAGCAAGCAAGAATGTGCATGAATCCTTTATTTTCAAGCAAAACACAACATGCAATTATGTGTTCCTATAACCAAAACATGCATTGATCACACATACAGTTCAAAAAAGAATTTTAGATCGTTATTAACATGCAAGTGAAGAGGTTCAAACATGGTATCAACTTCATAACCCATTAGAAACACAAGATCATCATTTAAGCACAAAACCAGAAAACTAACGAAACGCGTGTCCAAAGTTACAACAAATACAAAATCTTGCACCTAATTTAGTCATAATAATTCTCTAAAATCATGCAGTACATGTACACAACAATTAATGAAGCAATTGCTAGAAAACCTGCATGCAAACAAACAATTTTTACAAGTATGTACAGTGTTAACCGGTTAACGGTATAGGTTAACCGGTTAATGGACTCCAGATTCAAGCAAACATGGCGCAAACATATGCGTTAACCGGTTAACCCCAGGGGTTAACCGGTTAACACTTAACAGAATTGAAAAATTAGTTAGGAAAAAGCACTTCTAGCCTATCAACTTATTTCTGAAAAGCTCATATGGTCAACCTATCAAATGAGCACTAATTCCAGCCCTAAAATCAACACTTTAACACTCAAGGAAACCGCGTGCACATAACTATTTTCGAGCTTAATGATTAATCTACCACAAAATCAATAAATGCATAAACGATAAAGCGGAGAATTCCAAATGGCGAGATGAAGAGAAATAACTTAAATTGAGAAGTCGTTTTAAATCACCAACCTACGAAGCGGAGGGTTGCTTCGGTGAGTGTTGCGGTGTAAATCTAAGTGCAAGCGAAGAAGAAAACCAGAGATCCCGCGAACACGCAAAATAAATGTGGTTGATGATGCTTCTTGATTAATCACTTCCAATAAGCCAAAAATCTCTCCAAAAATAGAAGCACTTCTTCAATTAAGTTCCAATGTTGATGATTGATGAAGGTTTAGCTTCAAGTTTTTCAAATTCCAATGAAGAATTTGAAGAACTTCTAGGAAGAAGCTTTTGGTGAATTTGGTTAAAATGGAAGAAAAAGTTGAGAGAAAGTGAGAGAGATGAAGTGAAATTTGGAGAATGAAGTTGGGATTTTTGGAAAAATGAAGTGGACCCTTTTCTTTGTAACGAATTAGGCTTACATAAAGTGTAGGTTTGGCATGAGGTTTGGGAATGGAGCTTGCTTAGGCTTTAGGTTAGGTTTGGAGTTAGGGTTAGAGTTATTTGGAGTTCTAGAATATTCCTTGGAAGGTTGTAGAAGGATCTAGAATGTAGTAGAAACATCCAAGGCAAAATGGAAGGTAAGTGGAGTGTAAAACAAGTTGTGAAGCAAAGTGGAAATAATGGAGGGAAATGGTGAAATCAACTAATTTGTGAAGCCTTTTCTCCCATTTTCGCATGCGTTAACCGGTTAACCATATGCGTTAATCAGTTAACGGAGAAAAAAATGTGAATTTTCATTCTTTTCTGTAGGTTAGCATGGAAATGCCTCAGATTATATTTTTGTGGTGTTATTTCTCTTGAGCTCCAATGCTTGGCCAGTCTTGCCCGATCACACGCCTCATGCACATGCAAATGATCATGATTTATTTATTTATTTATTTAATGCGATGAAATGATATGCAAAATTATGCGGGAATGAAGTGTAAACTGCTCGAGGTTGATAATAAAAAAGAGGGCAAATTTTGGGGTGTTACAGCTGCCCATATTCAATCACTGTAGACTTGAATGGATGATAGCAGTTGCTTTCAGACGTTTGAAATATGCAGGGATTGAATACTAAAATCAACAAGAAAATTTGCACTTTGTGGAAGAAGAACAGGGAAATAAACCCAACCATCTGAACTCTGCTTGGGAAGAACTCTGATGTGAATAGTAGTAAACTGGTGAATGCTTTGGAATAACACCTGTAGATTGCTAATTTTCCACGCTACGGTTGTACTTTTGTTGGGCTATTAATGACGTACCAAACAACGGGTGGACTTTTGGGTATTTTTCCATCCTGAGGACGGACTTTCGCCAATTTGCGGTTGGACTTCATAATACTTTGCCACGTTGTGGGTGGTCTTCTGAATACTTTGCCACACTGCGGGTAGTCTTCTGAATACTTTGCCACACTACGGGTGGACTTCTGCTCGCTACGGGAGACTTATTGCCACACTATAGGGCCATTCGCTCGCTACGGGAGACTTTTTCTCTCTACGGGAGACCTTTGCTCGCTACGGGAGATTTCAATTTCTGCCACACTATGGGGGCCATTAGCTCGCTACGGGAGACTTTTGTATTTTTCCACACTACGGGGGACATTAATATCTTTCCACACTACGAGGGCCATTAATATCTTGCCACACAACGGGGGACATTAATATCTTGTCACACTACGGGGGCCAGTCGCTCGCTACATGAGACTTTTGCTCGCTACGGGAGACTCTTGCTCACTACGGGAGACTTTTGCTCGCTACGGGAGACTTCAACATTTTTCCATACTACGGGGGACTTTTGCTCGCTACAGGAGACTTTGAGAATTTTCCACCCAGAGGATGGACTTCCGCCAATCTGCGGTTGGACTTTGAGAATTTTCCACCCAGAGGATGGACTTTGGCCAATCTGCGGTTGGACTTTGAGAATTTGCCACCCAGAGGATGGATTTTGGCCAATCTACGGTTGAACTTTAGCAAGGTATCAAACTTGGATTATGTTGGGTATGCATAGGTTGAACTGCACGACATGATTCCCCAAGACACTGGGGATATTACGTCTTGAGCATGTCAATGAACTGATATAATTACAAAAGGAATTCCTGACGCAGAAATAAGATGTTCTTGCTGACTCTATGGGGAAGTGCAGATGATTGCTGATTCAATCTCGAGAAACCCTGCGGGGATAACATATATGTTGGATAAGAGTGTGAATAATCTGTCTCGACTTATCACTTTTGCCAAAAAAAAATTGGACTTTAGATTTGAAGGATCTGCCACGGGATACCTCAACTGCTGGGGACTGACTCTCAACCATGAGACCGCTGGGGGATATGCAACTTTTCGACTTAGCTGGGGAAACATCTTGGCAAGGCTCTATTGTGAAGAACTTTATGATTACCTCAATTTTCCAAACCTCTGGGGAAAGGGAACCGTTCATCTGGTTGCTGGGTATACTTGAATTTCTGTAAGAAATGATTCACTGCGGGAAGATGACTTTCTATTTGGGAAATATCCTTATTGCTCTGTTGGGGAATAAAAGGATTTGGTTTGAAATCTGTTAGGGAAACAGGAACCGCACTAGATTTTCTAGGGAAACAGGAACCGCTCTAGATTTGCTGGGGAAACAAGATCAAGGAAGCATATTGAAGAAAAAGTTTGGCAACTTTACTGGGGATAACTTCCATGCGTCTGTTGGGGATAACGAAGTGGAACCATATCCTACTTGAGGAGGAAATATTTCAAGTAATCTCGTGTTGGGGATCATTTGCTTTGTCCGGACTTCCCCTTAAGAGGATTTTACAAAATACCTGGTGTCTTTAAACTCTTAAGTATTGTAGAGGTTTCCTGATTTGGCGTAATAACCTTTGCTAGGGAGGTAGCCATTACCAACACAAATGAGCCTGTAGCTGTTGGAGGTGTTGAATGAGAGAATAGGATTGACGAGCGACCACTAGATGAGTAGTGTACTCAATCAGTAAGAGTTATGGCAAGAGGGTGACATAGGAACTCTTTAGGAGTATAATTGTCCTGGTACTCTGAACTATGGATAGGTGCTTCCGACTGTCTTTCTTCGGGAAAGAATGAATTCTCATGCTATTGGGGTGGCCTGCCCCAGTACGGATATTTGAATAGTTTTGAACTTGACTGGCTAATCTTTGCTCTTAGAGATATTTGAATCTCGAGGTGATTGCCCCAGTTTGGCTGAAATTTGAAGAGATTGCTCGACGTAATTGCCCCAGATTGGCTAGCTCTTACCATGACTGGTTGGGAAAGTCCTTACTCAATGGAGCTTTCTCGGAAAATTGCACCTTGATGTGGCCGTCTTTCAGAAGTTTTGGACTTCTCAACTTTGGCAAGCTTAAGCTTCTAGACTAAATTTCTGTATGCGAACTTCTTATGATGTCAAACAAATGTATGCAAGCAAAAAATGTTTATTCCGAGAATGGAAATTCTAATGCAACACACATGTTAATCATGAAGTTTTATTGAAAAAGTGTTGTAATCGTTGTGAGCGAATCACTGGTTAAGATACGACATTATGTTTGAATGATAGAAAGCATGTGTCGCGCCCCAGATTTCCATCCTGGTACAAACGCGAAAGTGGCGCAGAAAGAGGTAGAGTCGCCAGCCAGGCATTTTTATCCCGAAGGAACGAGAATGGTAATGTTTCACCAACCAGAAGAAAAGAGAGGAAGGACAAAGGTCTTGCGAACCAAAGAGACTGGGTTTGGAAGTCGGTTATGACCTGGGAAGGTATTAGCACCCCAGATCGTCTGCCGTACCTGACGGGATCCACGCTTGCAAAGAAACTTTTTCAAAGGGTAAAGAAATGAAAGGTGCTGCAAAACTGAAACTGAAACTGGAAAAGAAAGAAAAGAAATGGGGACAATATGTAGGGAAAATAAAAGAGTGTGCTTGAACGGGCCCTACCCCACTGCCTACGTACCTCATCTGGACAATGAGGATCAGAGTCGCCGTAGTTCTCCTAATTAGGGATGGAAAAGATTGCTTGTGAATTAAGGCTTGAACTACCTATGTTAGTGCTCAGGTGTTGCAGGCTCGGACGACGAGTGCATAACCGTCTTGCAAAATGACAAGTAGGAGCAAGTTCGCGTACGGAGCGAAGGAGATGAGAAAATAATTCCCGAAGGAAAGACGCTTATTGTTTGTTTGTGTTTTTTAGAGTTTTTATTTGGTGTGGCACAATGGAATGAACTCAAGCTCTTTTCCATGGAATGTGTACTTGTTACTACATTCCAAGATGGAATAATAGAAAAAGCACACCAAGTAAGGAGAATTTATCCAAGACTTGTTTCCAAGGGCAAGGGTCTAAATTCATTGACTTGTTGAATTTATTAGATGTTTTAGTGATTAAAAATGAAGAAGTATTTTTTAGGGTTTTATTTGATGAAGATGACCTCATGATCCGACTTGTGCATCATGATAGACAAATGTAATATTCCAAGATGGAATGAATACATATGCCCCATGGAATATGGCTATTACACAAGAAGTCACTTCTTTCTTTATTAATGTTTTTTAGGTTTTGTTTTGAGATGAGAATAGAAAGAACCAAAGGAGCAAAAGGCAAAAGTCTAATGGGGAAAGACTAATCCTAATATTAGCATGCAAAAAGTGGTCCTAAGGTTAGTGAGATTTCAACTATCCTAAGAGAAAAGAAGAAACCAAGAGAATTAAAGAGAGGAAAAGCAAGCTAGCAAGCAACTTACTCCTCTAAAGGAGATAAGTTGCTCCTAAAGGGGGAAGAAAAGAGTTTCCTCTCATGATGGCATAAGGCACATCAAACCACAAAGAGAAAGAAACTTAAAAAGAAAAGATAAAAGTCGAAATGTGGATAAACATCCATACTTTTCTTACCATGAGCCCCTGCAAGTGTTAGCAAAAATCCAGCACATGTTCATCAATATAATCATGGAGTTAGCATGTTCAAAGTTCAAATCAACAAAGATCAAACAACAAGCCAAACTTTGCACATACATGACTTACGCGTCGAGAACATGGAAGCATACATCAACCAGCAAGCAAATCACCCTAAACTAGCATATTCAATGATCATACAATGATCCATGGCAAATAAAGTAAGTAAGGGGATCAAACATGCTCAAAACAACTCAAATATGGCATTTTGCATCAGTGTTAACCGGTTAACCAAAAGCGTTAACCGGTTAACTAGTCCAAACTTGCAGCAAAATACGCAGAAAACAGGTGCGTTAATCGGTTAACCAAAGCGTTAACCGGTTAACATTGTCAAAACAACAATAAAAACCTGCAGAAAATCAGCTCAAATCCAACTTATCCAAATAATCACACACTAGATCAACAATCAATTAAGCATGAAATAAATGGATAAATTCACATTAATTAACATCACTAAGCTCATGAGCATTAGCACACGGATCCGGCTACAAATCGACCAATCAATTCTAGCAACACAAGAAAATACACAAGAACATGGTGGATCTAAAGCACAAGCATGCAAATAAGCTAAAACAGAGCTAGATCTGAATTTAACCAACCTACAAAGATGAGGTATGCTTTGGTAGTTGTTGTTTGAGCTGGAAATGAGAGATTTCGCGGAAATCTTTGAAGATCCGGTGCTAAGCTTCACACTCCATGCAAAATAAATGCAAGCAAAGGGTCTTGATGCTGAATTTTGGCTCCAAAAGCACTTCTAATCTCCAAACCAGATCTGAACCACCAAGTAAACCAGCAAAAATGATTCAAAGAAGCTATGGATGGAGGTCAAGTTCCAAGATCTACACACTTTAAGGCAAATTTATGTGATCTTCAAAGAGGAACTCTTAGTGAAATTGGAAAATTGGGAGAGAAAAGTGAGAGAATGGTGAGAGAGATCAAAATTCAGAAAATGAAGAGGAGTGAATTATGAGGGAGTTCCCTCTTGGTTTGGAGGGAAATGGATTAAATATGGTTTAGGTTTGGGGCCCATAATTTAGGCTTGGGATCCAAAAAATATGGTTTGGGATTGGCTTTAGAAAGTAATTAGGACCTAGCATTGGAATTAGGCTTGTATAAATGCTCTAGATCCTTCTCTTTAATTCAAAAGAATAAAAATTGGAAAATTGGAGCCAAAACACATCCTGAATTGCTGCTGGAATTCAAATTTCGCAGCCGTTAACCATGATACCAAGCTTGTGTAACATGCCTTGTGATCTTCTTGCCAGGTCATCATGCTCTTGATTTTGCCTTGTAGTGCTTCAAATTTCCCGGATGACTGATCATATGCCTTATGCTAGAACATGCAAGTGTTATGCTTCATCTTTCTATGCAAAATGCTAAGGACATGACATGCTTATGATGATTATGATATGATGATGATGCTAAATAGAAGAGAGCAAATTTGGGGTGTTACAACATGCACATTCAATACCAACAAATATCCTTTAGCACAACTCATAGGAGTCAGGAACGTTATCTCATGGTAGTACGCTCTCAAAATAACCCTGTTTCAGTTAGGACTTTTGAGGGTTGTATCGTGGCTTGGTTCACGGTTATAGAAACAAAGGATATAGGCTTGATGTTTTATTTGTGCCCACCCCTCTTCGTGATGTCCTTCATTCCTATGTTCAACTAATCTACACAAGCGCTCACCTTTCATAAGGGTTTTGTACTGGTTGAGGAACCATGATTGCTAACAGTTTAAGCACCAATCAGGTTGTTGTTAGGAGTCAGACACCCTTTTGTCTTTCGTGTCTGTATCACACGATTTTTTTCTTGCTTAAGGATCTTTCTTGTGTAATCCTTTTTTTGCATTTTTCGCTTTTCATTCTTTTGCTTATCCCTAACTTATTCCTGGACTGATTCTTGTGAATCTTTGATTCTGAACTCCAGCGGGATGTCCTAACTTTTTCCTAAGTCACTCGTTTTGAAGTTTTGACTTAGCGGGCTTTTTCATTTCTTTTTTTCTCTTTTTTTAAAAAAAATTGTGTGACATTGTTTATCTTGATTGCTTTGAGAGGGTTGTGACTGCCTCATTCTTTGGTCGATGAAGGATAAGCATTGTGGCTTCCAGATTAGTATAACCATTATGGTTTCTGATCTTTGGACCTCTTGATTTGGGTAACCATTCTGATCTTTGGACCTCTTGGTCTTTGGACCTCTTAATGAAATGTAATGGATCCTCAAATGCACTCCTTTATGAAAGTCTGAATGTTTGGTCCAACTAGCTGACACCTACCCTGCCCATGGGTTAAACACAAGGGTTTTTTCATGCGGAAAAAACTCCTACTTCAAGGCTCAAAGGGGTAAGCGAGGGTCTATCTCCGGTGTTTAGGGATTTGAAACAAAACTTGTACATCATCAACAGGGTCTTATTCAAGAGCAAACAATTAGAGATTCTTGTGTTTTGTTTCGTCATTCTCCCTCATAGAGTTTAAGCATGACAATTGGTATTGCGATGTACACATACAGAATTATAAGTGAATGCAAATGAATTACTTCAAGAAAAAACATGTGAGTTTTATTATGATTATCATTCAAAAGTAAACAACTTTCATACATGTATACAAATGTTTAGCACAAAGAAACTACAAATGAAAATGCAGTAAAGAAGTTGAATACTGTCGTAGTTGAGGAGGCTTGACTCCATCTGGACTTCACTCAGTTATTCTGACCTTGAGGCTCTGACACGAGACGTCTCGGAGGAAATAATATAGCTAGGGGATAAAGTTGCCCCATAAGGTTGCTCGGAAAGACCTGGCGATCTTCTGCCTACGTATTTCCATTGACCCATGACCAATGAAGAATCATAGCGACGTAGTTCCCATTAATAGGGAAAACAATGCATTGAAGGAAGACAAACAAACAGTTGCCATTACTACAAGTATTTGAATATTACTGGATTTATTCGCTTCATGAATACCCTTGCAACCTGGATGATTAACTCGAAGGTTTTAGCTTAACGCGGACCATCTGGTAGAACTACTGTGACAACGGCTCCATCGTGATTAGGCATCAGATTCTGGAGTACATTTGGGTTAGGAGAAAAATGGATCGCCTTGGAGTCAATTAGGTCTTGTACCTTGTTATGAAAAGCCCAACATTTCTCAATATTATGCCCCTTGGCACCCAAATGGAATTTGCATCTGGCATTTGTATCAAAAATCGGAGGTAGATTGTCAGGAGAAGGAGCTCTCATGGTACGAAGCTCAACCATGTTCAACTTTAGAAGCTCTGGAAGCAATATAGCATATGGGCATGGGATAGGATCAAGTTTGCGGTTTCTCGCTCTTTTTCTTTCCTGAAATGGTCTTTGTGCTTGTTGTTGCTGACCTTGAGGTTGTTGAACCTATGGCGTAATAGTCACTACGGATATTTGGTGGTAACCTTGAGAACCAACCTCTGTCTCGGCCCCTATACACAGAATTGGTCTCTCTTCTCTTTGTCTATGGCCATTGCCAAAAGGCTTTTCACACCAGAAGAACCAGCACCACTTGCATCCTGGATCTTTCCTAATTTCAGGAAGTTTTCTATCCTCTCTCCAGCGATGACGATATCTGCAAAATCGATAGACGGGCAAGCAGCCAGACGATCCAAGTATGCACCTTGCAAGGTGCCCATAAACATGTCGACCATTTCCCGGTCCAACAACGGAGACTGTACCTGTGCATCCAGTTCACGCCACCTCTGGGCGTACTCCTTGAAACTTTCCTTAGATCCTTGAGACAAGTTCTGCAATTGGGTGCAGTTTGGAGCCATATCAATATTGTATTGATACTGCTTGAGAAAATCTTCAGCTAAATCTTTCCAGCATCGGATAAAGACCCTGCTCAGCTTCATGTACCAGCTCAACGAAGCTCTAGATAGACTATCTTGGAAAAAATGCATCCAAAGTGTCTCGTCGTCAATGTGAGCCGGGATCCTTCCAAAATAAACCTGGATGTGAGTTCTAGGGAACTTGTTGCCGTTGTACTTGTAGAATGATGACACATTGAACTTAGGAGGGATTCTGACTCCTGGAACTAAACCTAGACTGGTTAAATCGATGCCATAAGAATTATGACATTCCATGGCCTTAAACGTTTCCGCTAGATCTTCATACCTTTGGTTGCTGACCTCATTCATATTACCCATATCAGCATCCAGTGGAGTGAACTGAGATTCTTGTGTGTCTTCTAAACCCACATTACGGGTCGCATACCTGTTTGGATTTGGCCCTCCGTTACAGGTAGCGTTTGGATCCACATTCTCAGTCGGTGTTCCGGTATTAGCATTTTCCTGGGGTTGCTCAACCATCAACCTGAGACGCTCTTTATTCTAAACAATGTCGATCATCATTTCCATGAACTGATCCATTCTCTGTCGGAGCTTATTGAAATTATTCTGCATTCGCTCAGCCATTCTTGCTCGGTTTCTGCGAGTTGGATATCAGTGAAGGTGTTGACCAACTATACTGCCTGTAGTTGAATAAGTTAAGAAGTCCAGATAACCTGTTAAAATGAAAAATATGCAAATTGTGCAATAAATGCGTGTGATATGTTCATAAGGATGTGACATGCGACCCTGCAAATGGGTAAACATGTGTTAGGAATGGAAGCATGCAGATGATGTTATGCAATGCACTTGCATGTGATCAAAGGTCTGGCGATCACTGGTCTAATGTTGGTGTTGAGGAGACAATCATGTGCTAGTGAAGAGTCATAATAACAGTACCATTGAAATCCCAGATCTCAGAACCAAAGGACCGTGTAGAACCTGATCATAATACTGAACAATGTTGGCAAAGCAGATATGTTGGAAGTTACAAGGTTCCTGCAAACCTGTAAACCCCTCTCATCTCACGGGTGTGCTAATCTGGGTCAACATCCCGTACTCTCAAAGCCGAATAGAAATAATACGTTCACCATTTCCGAGGAATGGCTCATGACCAAATCAGGGAATCGGTTTGGCATTTTGTACTACCCAGGGAGGTCACAGCTGAGTCCAGGGAAAACAAGAATCCCTCATAGGTCCTCAACTTCCAGCACTGACTCGAGAAACAATAGTACATTCAGCCCTTGGGATACAGTACTATCGTCATACAAACAGTTTTGCTTTAATTGGATTCCTATGAGAGAACCAGGCCATCCTATGTGAGTTCCCAGTGGACCCTCGGATGTGAGTGGGTTTGCCAACAAATGTGGTCTACCACTATCATCACTGGAGAGGGTTGTTTCCTCTAAGGTCCTCAATGATCGGTCCCCATATGCACATAACTATCGAGGTCGTACCCGAAAGTGAGGCAAAACCCCCCAAATAGAATAGTTCCAAGACGGTCGCAATCTGGGTGTGGAACACATTACCACTCATCATGTTGAGATACCATGCGAGTACAATGTCTGTCCACGTTAATCATATGGTGCACTCAAGTCGGGTAGTTGGCTTATCTCACAGTAACATCCATCCCACAGAAAAAATGGAAACCAGCACAACTGGATAGTCTAGTAATATATGATGCATGAAAATAAATGTTGAAAACTGTAAGTAAATGTTGTAAAGTAAAGCTGTAAAGACTTTAAATGGAAACAGTAAAGCTAAACTAAAACACACAGCAATAAACATGTAAACACCCAATGAAACAGAAACAAATAGACGCTAGGATTGACTCTCAAGGGGGAAACCAGAGATTCTGGGTTCGATCCCCAGCAGAGTCACCAGCTGTCGCTCCCGGGATTTTCATCCTATTACAAACGCGAAAGTGGCGCGGAAAAGACAGAGTCGCCAACCAGGGATTTTTATCCCGAAGGAACGGGAAAGGTAATGCTGCACAAACCTGAGGAAGAAGGAAAGGACGAGGTCCTGTGAACCAAAGATTTGGGTTCGGGAGTCTTATTTGTCTGCTTTAAAGGGTGAGAGAATAAAGTTGCTGCTGAAATAAACCGTTAATTGGAATTGAACATGAAATGATAAAGGGGACATGGAAAAATAGATTGAAAAGAAAGGGGGAAATGTAGTGAAAATAAAGAATATGCTCGAACGGGCCATACCCTGCTTCCTACGTACCTCATCGGGAAAATGAGGATCAGATTCGACGTATTTCGCCTAAATAAGGAGGGAACTATTTTGTGTTTTTAGGATGACATTGCCATAGTTCTAACTCAGGTGTTAACGGATCTGACTCGAGGGTGTTTACCGTATCATTGTTTTTAGGATCACACCTCTTGTTATGCATCCCATAGAGCTTAGTCCAAATGACACTACACTGCAAGCTACAATCATTGGATCATGTTACCCATTGCCATACTCAAATCCCTACCATGAACCTCATGAAATTTGCAACATGTGATCCAGATGAAGTGTGGAAGTTTCTAGAGAGATTACAGCTGGAATAACTGGCATAACAACCTCACTCACTTAACTCCACTCACCCAGTTAACTCAGGGCATGTTAACCATGGTTAAGGGCCCTATAAAAAGAACTCACCACTCCAGTTTGCAGGTTCAGCATCATTTCATAGCAAATCACCAAAATTCATAAGCATTCTCTCTGAATTTTCACAATTCATTTGGCTTCGAGGAGAATTCATTTTCAATCAGTTAGATCCATTCTTCTTCAATTCATCATTTCCATCACCTCAAGCACAATCTCCGTGGATTGCATAGCCTGAAACTTCAAGGATCATGAAGTGCACATTTTGAAGCTTCATTGCATTTTGGATCCAAACTCCTCAAATTACATCGATTTGGTTTCATTCATCTTCAATCCACCATCAGCATCATCTCAAGTATAGGATCCATGGAATTCACAGGTTGAACCACCAAGAATTCAACACTGCACATCATTGATCTTCACTGTATTTTCATCAACAACTCAAGATTCATAGCTCCCAGAGTGTTTATTTCACTTTCTTTGATCAAGATCAAGATCAAAGTCTAAGGATTCTCCTCTCTGGTCTTCTAGCAATACTTTAATCTCTCTGCAATTCAGGTATGTCCTGAAATTTCAGTTGCTCGAATTGTATGTTTTCCATTGGTATCATGTCTATTGAAGCTTGATAGAAGCTAAATGGATTCAATTACTTAGATTCAATTTTCTAGGTTGATCTTCTTGCTTTCGATTCATGAGATTTAGGAACACTAAATGGATTGTGAGGCCATATTTGTGATCAAGGAAGAGAGACGAACACATTGATGGTTTTAGTTTTCATTTTAGTGTTGATTTGTGTTTTCTCTACCGGAGCTTGGCCGGGGAAGATGACCAGAATTCATCTCCGGTCATCTGAATAGTGTTGCCCTAATTTCCATAGCTTTAAGTCATGGCCTTTAGATCCTTTCAATCTAACGTCTCACATTGTGCCAGCATATTAATGAACAACCTCACAGGCACGTGACTCTCTCTCTCTCTCATTCTAGTTGACTTTGACCTCATATCCACACCCTCATGCGCATTTGTCTCAGCCCATTTGTGTGGTTTTTGTTGCTTTTTGAACCCCCCGGGCCCAATGCATTTGTTTCGATTTATTTTCTTTTTTCATTTTAATTCCAATTTCGTTTCCTTTTATTAAAAATACCAAAATGCATCCAAACATTCCAATTAAATTAAGGAGCATTCTTTACATTTTTCTCTAATTTTCCATATTTTTAGATTTTATTTTTGTACAATTTTGAAACCAGAATTAATTTTCCATTTAATTGTTTCATAATTTCTTCATTTTTGACCCATCAATTAGTCCATTTTTATTCTCCTAAACTAAAAATGATAAATGCACCATTCTTTTTGCATCCTCTTAATAGCTCATCCTACTCCTTCAAAATAGTTTTTTCGGGATTTTTAGATCATGTTTAGGTCCTTTTGAGTCCATTCTTTCACAAAGGTCCATATAAACCCTAATAGCATTCCACACTTCATGTGATCATCCAAAAATAGGAATTTTTGTAAGATTTTTTGTACATAATTCATTCTCTGGATTGTGATGTTCAATGTTAATTTTAATAATTTTTCGAAGTCATTTGATATTTTTTTAAGTTGCTTAGGCCCTAAATCAAATTTTGATCCCTTTTATAAGTTTCCTTCAATCCAATTGAATAAGGCATTTATGCCATTGCTCTAAAGTCTTGATTCTGAGTCTCTTAGGTCATATTAGAGGTCCTTAAATGTTGAGTACTCCCATTAGGTCCTTCTCTTTTGATTTTATATTTTCTTGAGCCATAAGTCACATATGCCTTCCTTTGCCCTAATTCTTCTTCTTCTTCCATCTTAACCCCTCAAAACCAACTTTGTGACCATGTCATACTTGTTAAATCATTGTCATATACCTCATAAGTATTTCATACACATTTTCAAGTGTTCACTTCAATTCTTTGGTCCTTGTGCTTCATGTAATGTCATATGCCTCCTTAAGACTTCAAAACTTCACATTTAGGTTCCTTAACCCTAATGTCATTCACTCCATGTCCTTTGTGACCAATTTTTATGTTTAAATCACATTTTGAAACTTCATCAAGCTCCTGGTTTTTGCATGAGAAATTCAAATCTTCTTGATCATGTTTGATTTTATTCTAAGTCTTTTCCTTCCTTTGAAGTTCAATGTTCATTTCTTCTTATTTTCACACCATTCCACAGTGTTTGAATCTCTTTCACTTAAGTCTCTTTTCTCCCATTTTGTTTTAAAACTTAGGAAACTTTAATTAAGTTTTAGCCCCTGGATTTTCTATTCATATTTGATTTCATACAAGTTTAGCATACATAACCATTTAGGTTTCCTCATGTAACTTCGCCTTAACTCCTATTATGGTTTAGCTTCCTTTTAGGGCATAGTTTGAAGTTGTTTATTATTATAGCTTTAGCATACTTAGGTTGAGTTTAGCTACTGACTTTTTAAGTTTGCTATATTATAGGATGCCTTAGGCTTAAGTACTTTTTAAGTTTGCTATAATATAGGATGCCTTAGGCTTAAGTACTTTTTAAGTTTGCTATAATATAGGATGCCTTAGGCTAGTAAGACTTGTTTAAGAAGTTTGACATGTCTTAACTTTTCATATTTCTTCATCATGCTAACATTTGTTTTGTAGAGGGGGAAGACATGGTAACCACTTAATTCCTCATATCTTATGAATTTATTTGTTCTTGCCTTAGCACCTTGGTGCTTTGTTCATAGGCTTCCCTTTTGTTCTTTAGATTCAACTTAACTTCCTTAGGAAGTAAATTGAATTCTAACTTTATCTTCTTTTCCTTAGGTTTAGAATACCTCAAAAACCATAGGGTCACCTTGTACATAATAAGATGACTTAGGGTTGTGTCTTAGTCCCCATTAGCTTTGACCTTTGCCTTTTGAGTCTTTCTCTTCTCATCTTCAAACAAATCCAAAAAGACTTAATAAATGCATGAAAGGATCCCTTGTGTATATCCTTATTCCATTGGGCACTTACATTCATTCCATCTTGGAATGGTGTAGTCTTGTCTAGCATGATGTACAAGTCTTATCAAGGGGTTGTTTCACAAAGAAAAATCTAAAAGATACTTCACACAAACTAGAAAAACATGTAATAAGTTCAACAAGCTAGTGAACTTAGACCCTAATCCTTGGAAACAAGTCTTGGATAACTTTTCCTTACTTGGTGTGCTTGTTCTATTATTCCATCTTGGAATGTAGTAGCAAGTACACATTCCATGGAAAAGAGTATGAATTCACTTCCTTGTGCCAAATTCATACAAAACTTTTAAAAACCAAACAACAAACAATAGGCGACTTTCCTGCGGGAACTTCTTTTCTCAACTCATTCATTTTGAACGCGAACTTGCAACAACTTGTCTCACATGCAAGACGGTAAACGCAGTCGTACCAGACGAGCCTGCAACACCTGAGCATAGACATAAGCAGTTCCATCTATAAAAAACACAAACAAATAGTTCCCGCCTTAGTTAGGCAAACTACGTCGACTCTGATCCTCATTTTCCCGATGAGGTATGTAGGCAGCGGGGTAGGGCCCGTTCGAGCACATTCATTATTTTCCCTACATTTTCCCCATTCTTTCTTTTTGTTCTCTTTTTCAACTCCTTTCTCATTGCAGTTCCAGCTTCCAGTTAGCAGGTCATATGCTCAGCAGCTTTATTTTCTCACCCTTTGAAACAAGCAAACAAGTGTGGATCCTGTCGGGTACGGCGGACGGTCTGGGGTGCTAATACCTTCCCAGGTCGTAACCGACTCCCGAACCCAGATCTTTGGTTCGCAGGACCTTGTCCTTTCCTTCTTCCTTAGGTTTGTTCAGCATTACCTTTCCCGTTCCTTCGGGATAAAAATTCCTGGATGGCGACTCTACCTTTTTCGCGCCACTTTCGCGTTTGTCCTAGGATAAAAATCTCGGGAGCGACATCTGGCGACTCTGCTGGGGACGGAACCCAGAATCTATAGTTTCCCTTGTAGAGTCACTCCTAGCCAGTTTATTTTTGTTTCTTTGGGTGTTTATATGTGTGTTATGTGTGCTGTTGTGTTTATGTATTGTTTTGTTTACAGTTTATTTACTACTTACAGTATTTATTTTCACATGCATCATATATTGGACTGTGCTAGTTTCATTTTTCTGTGGGATGGGCTTTGTTACTGTGAGATAAGCCAAATAACCGGCTTGAGTGCACCTAGGACTTAGAGTGGTTCCACTTTGGCTTCATGGCATTTTTCTATGTTGGTATTAGTGAGTTCCACGCCTTGGCTTGCGGCCTTCTCGGAAATGTATTGATGTCGGAATATTTCTGGGGCAATACACAACCTTGATAGTTATGTGCAGTCAGGGCACCAATCATTGAGAACCTCTGTGGAAACCTCCCTCTCCAGTGATGACAGTGGCAGACCATATTTGTTGGCAAGCCCACTCGCATCTGAGGGCCCATTGGGAACTCGCATAGGATGGCCTGGTTCTCTCATAGGAATCCAATTAAAGCAAACGGTTCATAAGACGATAGTATTGTACCATTCGGGATGAATGTACTATTATTTCTTGATCATTGCTTGAAGCTGGGGACTTATGAGGGATTCTTGTTTCCTTGGACTCAGCTGAGACCTCCCTGAGTAGTACATAATGCCATACCAATTCCCTTATTTGGTCACGAGCCATTTCTCGGAAATGGTGAATGTATTATTGCTATTCGGCTTTGAGAGTCCGTGATGTTGACCCGAGTAGCACACCCGTGAGATTGGGAGGGGTTTACAGGATTGCATGAGCCTTAACCTTCATCATACCCACTGTACCAACATACTTCAGTGATATGATTCTGAGATCTGAACCTCTGATCAGAAAGATACTGTCGCTCCCACCAAATGACACCTTTGGTCAGAAGGGGTACAGACGCGAATGGTCGGTGAAAGGAGGATGAGAACACACAGGAGTGAACTCAGAAAGACAAGAGTCGCCAGCTAGGCATTTTTATCCCGAAGGAAAGGTAATGCTGCATAGACCTAGAAAGGATATGGATAAGACGGTTGCGAACCAGAGAGACTGAGAAAGGGGGTTGGTTACAACCTGGGAAGGTATTAGCACCCAGATTGTCCGTCGTACTCGACGGGATCCACGCTTAAAAGATTTGTGTTTTAAAGGGGCAGTGTCAGTGCAATTTGTGTATCAAAGCTGAAAAAGAATGCAAGTGTCAGTGTAAAAGAAGTGTAGTGTATATAAGTGAAGTGTTAGTGTAAGAACAGAAGTGAAATGCTCAAGACTATGAGGCTTAAAGATTAATGCTGGAAGGAGGGGGGAATATACAGAGACTTTTGTTCGATAACCGTTAAGTTATGCCTACGTATCCTCTCGTGCAATGAGGAAGTCAGAACACCGTAGTTCGACTCAAAGAGACTGAAAGATAAATTGACTGGTGAACTGCTTACTTGTCTATGCTCAAGTGTATGACCTGTTTGGCTCAGGTGCAAACTGTCTTGCATTAGACGGAAGAAGCAAGTTCTCATTTGTGAGTGAATAAGATGAGAAAAGAATCCCGGAGGAGACGATTATTGTTTGTTTTTGAGTTTTCAGTCTTTTATTGCTTTTGAAAGTTTGTCATAAATTAATGAGCTTAAGCCTAAACCAATGGGTTAGTAAACTCATCACATCTTCCCTCTGATTAGGGGTAATGAGGATACCTTAAATGTGAAGTCAGCATCTCACACTTAATCACCATGGTGTAGGATTAAGATCATTAACCTACTTGTGATTAGTTAGATATTTTTGTTGTTTTTGTTTAGTGTTGAGTAATGAGTTTAAGCCATAATCAGGGATTAAACAGACTCATTACACAATCCTAATAGAAGGATAATAGATGAGAATGTTTAAGCTGAGGAAGACTCCTCAACTTAATCCATGATTAGGGATTAACCTCATGACAAAACAAAGCCTTTATTAGATGGATTTTAGTTAATGATAAGATGAATAAGTGAGTTTTATAGTTTGTAAGAGAACTTGAGGGGGACTTGTCCATTAACACTAGGGTTAGTCCTTCTTAACCAATTAAGGAAGAATTAGAACCCTAATGCAAGGCCCAAGTTACAAGCTTGATGTCTTGATGATTATTAAGTGAATTGATTAAAGGATTTAAATACATTAAGGGTTTAACACTTAGGATTAAAGTTATACACTCCATCCTAATAGAAGGATGCAGGCATAAGCTTAATCACAAAGCCTTAAAGCCTTTAGGGTTTAGTCCCTGATTATGAGATGAGAAGAGAAGACTCAAAGAGACACAAAGGTAAAAGCTAAGTGGGGGACTAATCAACCCTAATTATTATCATGCTTGGTCATTCCTAGGGTTTGTTGGGTTTAAGAAAGAAAGAAACTTCAAAGAGCCACCAAGGAGAGAAGCAGATGAAAGGATCCAGAAACAAAGAGAAGCAAAACAACTTGCTTCACTCAAGAAGTCAAGTTGCTTGAAGAAAGAAGGTAAGATGGACAAGAATGAGCAAGCTCAATCTAAAGCACAAGATAAAATGCAGCAATGATGCATAAGAGAGATGAAAAGAGATTGTGAGAAGTGAAGGCAAATTCACTTCTCAATACAACTTACCACCTGAAAAGTTAGTAAAGAAATGAAATGCAATGCAAATGAGATGAAATGTGATGATGCAAACCAAAACCAGAAGCATGAGTATGATGTTAATGATGCTAAGAGATGATGCAAACATGAGGCAAGGCATTAGAATGATCATACAAGCATATGGAGGCAAGAGAAGCATGTTTTGAACCATGGATGTTCATGAAAAGTTATGGAATGCAAAAGACATATAACATGGCAAATGAAAGATGCAATGATCAAACATGATTCTAATATGTCTTAATATGTATTATGAATAAAATGGATGCACAAAATGTCATGGCAAGTCATGGTATGCAAGCAAAGGGAAGATGGATGCAAAGGAAGGCATAAATTAGGGTTTATGATCAACACACAAAGCAAAATCCAAAACCAGAAGCAAATGACATGATAAAAATTTGAAAATGCAATCAAAGGAACCCTAAACTTATACAAACTCACTGCCCAAAGGAGGGGTTCTAACTCTTAACCTAATGAGGGTTATGAATTTTCTAAGATTGCTAGGGTTTTAAGGTACCTTGTCAAGAAAAATGCAAAACAAATTGAAAATGCAAGATCAATTCATGCCAATTGTATCCTACAAACTACATGTTATACAAGATGCAATGCAAAAAGAATCATTGTCCAACTCTCAAAGGTTAGACAGAAATGAATTTTCCAAGTTTGAACCAAAATATTACCTCAAAATGAATTTAATTCCAAAGTCAATAATCAAAAGGCATCAAGAACAAAAAATAAATTTGGTTTGAGAGTTGGAAAATGTTTCTAAATGTTTTTGAATGTTACATGAATTTTTTTGTGATTTTTAAATACCTAAAAGTATTTTTAATTAATTAATTTTCATTAATTAATTAAAAATAAACTTTTAAATGATTTAAAAATAATGTTTAATGCAAAAAATAAAAATAAAAATATTTCCTGATTGAGAAAAATATTTGAAACAAAAATGCAAAAGGAAATATTTTTGGGATTTTTCTAACTATTTTAAAATAAAATATGAAAGAAAATGCAAGAAAAATGAAATTAAAATTGATTTAATGGGAAGTCAACAGATCCAGTGGCTGGTATTCAAACTGAACGCGCGGGAGTTGACTGGCGCGCTATCCTACGGCTGGCATTTGAACTGGCTAGATTAATATAAAAACCTGATTAATTAACTAATGACGTGGATTAGGGTTTTAATGAAACAATCCAGGCCATTAAAACGCGCGGGAGTCAAACAAAGTCAACCAAATCTACGCTCCACATTCAAACTGAACCCTAAACGCAATTAAGACACTAATCACTTTCAGGTGGCCGGAGAAGACTTCCGGTCGTCTTCTCCGGCCAGACCCTCACCTGAAAGTTGCTAACTTCTTCCCCAGGTCCCTAAAACCTAATCTCTCTGCCCAGAATTCATCCCCAAACATCGTAGAGCAAGAATCAACAATCAAAACACATTTATTTTTCATAACAAAGCTGAATCGAAGCAAAATGCATTTAGGTCAGAAAAGTTTCAGAAGCATCATACATACTCAATACTCAATCATTTCCTAAACAAAACATATCAGCATGATCAGTGAAGCATAGAGAATCATTTAGGAACTTAAAAACATGTTTCTGGAAAAAATGTTCTTGAGCTCACCTGAACTAAAGCTTTGATTTCTGGAACTTTCTGGCTGCCCCTTTGATCCAAAACGCCTCTAATGGACCTCCTGAGAAGCTTGCAATGCTTGGTTGGAGTTTCTTTTGGCTGGTTTGAGAGATTGAGTGAGTTCTGTTCAGTGAGGGAGAGAAATCGTGTTTCAGTTTGAGGATGTTTCAGGGATGAATGAGGGCAGGGAAATGATCAGGGGAGTATGCTGAGATGTTTTTTGAAGTTTGTTTTAATGTTTGATGCTTGTATGATGAGTTTCGAAGGAAGTTGCATAAGAGGTGAAAAATGAGAATGCTGGCTTAGAGAGAGTTTCAGGCTTGTGTGTGTGGTGTGTTGAGCTGCTTTTGGTCCATGTATCAAGTGGTGATAGGTCAGAGAGTTATTGGTGCCCTATGGTGATTGGTATTGGTCTTTTGCAAAAAAGTCAAGCTTTGTGTAAGAGAGGTATGGGCTCATGGCTAGCCAAGGACAAGAGGGGTGTCCTGCGCAGCAAGAAGTGAGGAGAACCATAGGATCAATTTTGAAGTCATCCAGCTCATGGATTAGGGTTTGAGTGAGGTTTTGCAACTTTTGTTCAACTTTGGCCCTTTTGAAGTTTCTTGATCCACAAGTCATAAAAATGAGCAAACTCTTGATGCAATCTGACTTTTAGACATTGGTTCATGTTTGTGTGAAGTTTAGAAGTCACTTTGAGGTCTCAATTTGCCTTGGCAAGGGATTTTGCAACTTTGCCTCTTTGGTAGAAAACTTGAAATTATGTGATTTTTCCCAACTTTGACAAGCCATAACTTTTGATCCAAAATGAATTAGGACAAGTTCTTGTACTTTTTGAAAAGGGAATGATCCATTCTACAACTTTCATGACCAAAGTTTTCCCATTTGAGGAATTTTTGAATCAAAAAGCAAGGGTTGAAAAAGTTTCCCAAAATGGCAAGTTTCCATTACAAGTCATTTTCCCAAAAAGTCAACTTTGCAAATGGCTTGAAATTCTTCAATTTTGTGAACTTCTAACATCTTATATGATCAAATAAAGATCATACACATTCAAAATGATGAAGAACACCCTTTGGTTGGGTCATTGGGGGCCTCAGATGCCCTGATTTTGCAATGACTTGCTCAAAAAGTCAACTTTTGATTAGATGCCTTCCCCATGGAATTTCTTCATGAAAATTGATATGCATGATCCTTATACCATATAGAGACCAATAGAAACAAGAATGACCAAAAAAATTGGAGTTATGGCCTTTGAAACCAAAACCCTAATTCTAGGTCATCTGTGCAGTCAAACCTGGCTCTGCTTCTATGCCAATCTCAGTTCTTGTGATTTTTTGACATTCATGACTTTGAGAGGATATAATATGATGCTTGAAATTACATGGACCCCTTTGAAGTGATTGATGACCTTTGGAGTGTCTCAAAAAGCTCTTGGATTGCTCAGATCACAAACCCTAGATGCAGATGACTTTGAACCAATGCAATGAAGCAAATATGCAATATGAGATGCTATGATTGAACTTATGCACATGAAAAGATCACAACACATGGTGTGAATGAGTGAGGGCAAATTTGGGGTGTTTACAGCTGCCCCTATTCAAGCATGAGTTAGCTGTGCAGGATGTAAGCAACGACTTAACAGGCAAACAAGATAACTTGTGGTTGAATACCAAAGACAGTCCAAAATTTGCACTCACAGAATGAAGAAGAAAAGGGATATAGATTGTAAAGGAAAATAAAGCATATTATAAAGTGCGGGCGACGGAGGACGACCGTCGAGCAGAGGACGACTGCTGGGAAAGAGCAATGACGGGGACGGCCGACATGCTGGGGATATAAGAGATTATGATGGGGACGACCATCAAGATAAAGCTATAAGACTCTTTCGGGATTAGAGGTAAAAATAAGTGACGAGGTACGGTCATCAAAGGTGAAGGACGATCACCTAGCAGGGGACGGCTGCTCTGTTGGGGATAAGATGAGGAACGGTCATCTAAGGTGAAGGACGATCACCGGGCAGGGTACGGTTGCCAAAAGTATCGCGACATATGACGAATGTCGGATAAAAAAGGTCGACGATGGAGACGGCCATCGGATAAGCATGATGAAGGACGATCATCAAGAGGCGAAGGACGATCACCTAGCAGGGTACGGCTGCTCTGAAGGTATCATGACATAGGACGGATGTCAGATAACAAGATCAACGATGGGGACGGCCATTGGATAAAATGATGAAGGACGATCATCAGGAGGTGAAGGACGATCACCTAGCAGGGGACGGCTGCTAAAAATATCACGACATAGGACGAATGTCGGATAGAAAAGGGGTTCTAATGAAATAGAGACTCCGCTGGGGAAAGGATGAGGGACGGTCATCCAAAGGTGAAGGACGATCACCTGGCAGGGTACGGCTGCCGACAGTATTATGACATAGGACGAATGTCAGATAGCAAACACGGACGAGTGTCAATATCCAAGGAATGAGAGGTATAAGTGTTTGGGTACGGTGTATAGATTAAAGATGCGGACGAGCACCCTTAAGACTATGATACGGACGAGTATCAGGTAGAAACAAACGCTGACACATGTTCAGAGATGATGATACGGACGAGTATCAACTGGTTAACAGGGAACACGGACGAGTGTCGATTCTGTGGGGACTCTTCTGGGGAATAGTAGACGCAGACGAGTGTCTAAATTTAAGAAGACATAAGTGTATGGATTAAAGATGCGAACAAGCATCCTTAGGACTATGATACAGACGAGTATCAAGTAGAAACAAACGCTTGACGCATGTTCTGAGATGATGATACGGACGAGTACCAACGGGTTAACAAAGAACACGGACGAGTGTCGGATCTGAGGGAATATATGAGTGGTGTATACAGGATACGAACGAGTATCTGTATGAGTGAAGCAAGGATAATAAGTATGAGTGAAACACCGACAAGTGTCTAACTTGCTGGGGAGGGTGACACGGACGAGTGTCAAAAGGTATATTATAAGTATATGCTTTACAAAGTGTTTAGGTAGCTATGTTGGGGCAGGTGACACGGACGGGTGTCAGGGGATCTGTATAAATATATGTATCTGTGAGTGCAAAGAGGACGCTTTGGCTTTCTACTGGGGATATGACACGGACGGGTGTCAAGAAGTATCTGTAATATGTAAGTGTCGGTTTATAAAGAGTGCTCGGGCGACTTTACTGGGGAACCATGACACGAACGGGTGCCAAAAGGAGTGTGTATTTGTATTTACAAGTGTAAGGCAAATGCCTTGGCTTCCTGCCGGGGAATCTGGAGAGTTTTCCGTATATCTTTGCTGAATTGTCAAAATTCGCAAGTGTTTGATTCAGAACATGGCTTATGATTATGTAATATGTTTGATTTTTGCCGTAATGCTCCGTATTAGACGGAATGCTACGCTCTGTGGGAAAATATGATGCGAATGATATGATTATGCAAAGGTGCTGATCCGGGATTCGGATCCCGTCGCTGAGGAGATCTCTGACTGATCTGCTTGAAGTGAACATCCCAGCTGGGGATGAGATCATTGGTAGATCCGACATACGGGATCCTGCTTGGGGATATAGATCCCTGATAGACCTATTTCTGGTAATGAGGGACCCAGCTGGGGTTTGTAGAAGCTTTCTTCATTCTGTTGTGGGATCCTCAGGAGTTGCTCTTCTGGATAGAGGCTGAAGCTCTGTGGGGAGGTGGTTCCCTGGCTTTTGCACTTGGCTGAGGAGGGAATAAATGGCAACTCAGCTGGGGAGAAGGCACCTCCAACGTTAGACTGAGTGGATAACGATTTGCCAGCTTGCTGGGATGAAGCTTTCATGCCCCCTGTTGTGCTTTGAATACCTGCAATCCTGAAAAGTTAGAGAAACGCACAAGCGATCCCGAGGTATCCTTCATTGGATTCCGTCATAGGAGTTTAGGCAATCCTTGGAGCAAATATATTTCCTGTAAGCACGTATTTTTTAGAAAGGGAACATCTGTATTTATGCAATCAATATCCTAAAGACATCGGACATTTTTGCAAATGAAGATAAAATGTACGAAACGAAACATGACTGAAAATCTGATTTTATTAATTTGTGTGCCCTGAATTTGGCAAGATACAGTCATAGAAACAAATCCCCTAAAATGAGGAGATCGTTACAAATTGAGAAATAAAAGGTATTGGCAATGTTGACGACGCTTCAGGGAGCTTCCCTTTGCTATGACTCGTATAACATTTGACGTTCTTCTCGTCTTACTTTCTGAAGAAGGCTGATTCTGAAAGAAGCCTGATCCTTTTGAAGCTTACCAAGTTGTGAGTGATACAGACGAATTCAGAATGCAGTTGTTCGCTTATTCCCTTATTTTTGCATGGATCGCCCTTTCGGGTTTTTAATCCATCGGGATACCCATTTTTGCCTGAGTTGTCCAATGCGGCTTTTCAACTCAGCGGGTGTACATTTTTTTTATCTATTTTCCCTTATTTTTTCCCAAGTCTTTTATTCTGTTTTTGACTCGCCGGGATGCCCTATTTTTGCCTGGACTTACATTCTGTATTTATGTCCAGCGGGTCATTTTTTATGCGAAGTATTTTTTAACTGCATCTGAATTCACAGGGGACGGGAAGTCTTCACCATCCATAGTACTGAGCATCAATGCTCCACCAGAGAAAACTTTCTTTACTACGAATGGCCCTTCATAATTCGGAGTCCACTTGCCCCTGTGGTCAGTATGAGGAGGGAGGAGTCTTTTCAGCACAAGATCTCCTACTTGGTACTCTCGGAGACTGACTTTCTGATTGAAGGCTTTCTTTATCCTTTTCTGATACAGCTGCCCATGACAGATTGCAACTAACCTCTTCTCTTCAATCAGACTCAGTTGTTCGTATTGGGATTGGACCCACTCTACTTCGTTCAGCTTAACATCCATTAATACCCACAAGGAGGGTAATTCAACTTCAACAGGTAGGACTGCCTCCATACCATACATAAGTTGATACGGTGTTGCCCCAGTGGATGTCCTGATTGACGTTCGGTACCCATGCAAGGCAAATGGTAGCATTTCATGCCAGTCTTTGTAGGTAACTACCATCTTCTGCACAATCTTCTTGATATTCTTATTAGCTGCCTCAACAGCGCCATTCATCTTTGGCCTGTAAGCAGAAGAATTGTGGTGTTGGATCTTGAAGTCCCGACACAGTTCTTCCATCATTTTGTTGTTCAAGTTGGAACCATTATCAGTAATGATTTGTTCGGGCACTCCATACCGACAGATGATATCTCTCTTCAGGAATCTGGCTACAAATTGCCTTGTAACATTGGCATAGGAAGCTGCTTCGACCCACTTGGTAAAATAGTCAATGGCAACCAGGATGAATCTGTGGCCATTTGAAGCAGTCGGTTCAATCTTGCCAATCATATCAATGCCCCACATAGCAAAGGGCCAGGTTGAAGACATCACATTCAGAGGATTGGGAGGCACATGCACCTTATCCGCATAAATCTGGCATTTATGGCATTTCCTGGCATAAGCACAACAGTCGGCATCCATTGTGATCCAGTAATAGCCTGATCTTAGCAACTTCTTGGCCATGACATGCCCTCCTGCATGGGTACCAAAGGATCCTTCGTGCGCCTCGTGCATCAACAAGTCTGCTTTTTTTCTATCAACGCATCTGAGGAGTACCATATCAAAGTTTCTCTTGTACAAGGAACCGTCAGTATTTAGGAAGAAACTACCAGCTAGCCTTCTTAATGTCTTCTTATCATTGGAAGATGCCCCAGGTGGGTATGTCTGATCCTCCAAGAAGCACTTAATGTCATGGAACCAAGGCTTATCATCTTTAACAACTTCTGCCGAAAATACATATGCTGGTCTGTCAAGTCTGCATACTGAAATCCGAGGTACAAAGTTGGTAGTTTGAACTTTGATCATGGATGAAATGGTGGCAAGGGCATCTGCAAATTGATTCTCGTCCCGAGGGATATACTCAAGCTTGACTGTTGTGAAGAAAGTCAATAACCTCCTTGTATAATCCCTGTAAGGTATCAGATGATCCTGGTGTGTGTACCATTTGCCATTGGTTTGATTGATTACCAAAGCTGAATCTCCGAACACAGTCAAAGTCTTGATCCTGAGGTCAATGGCTTCCTCAAGACCCATAATACAAGCTTCGTATTCAGCTTCGTTGTTAGTGCAGTTAAAAGTGAGTTTTGCTGAGAAAGGCATGTGAACTCCTTTAGGTGTGATGAGTACTGCACCAACACCGCGACCATTCATATTAATAGCCCCATCAAACATCATAGTCCATTCTTCTTCTGGGTCAGGCCCTTCAGTGTGAACAGGCTCTTCATGATCTTTTGCTTTTATGAACATGATGTCTTCATCAGGGAAGTCAAATCTCATAGGCTGGTAATCATCAATGGGTTGCTCAACAAGATAATCAGACAATACACTGCCCTTGATGGCTTTCTGAGATGTGTATTGAATGTCATATTCTGTGAGTATCATTTGCCATCTTGCAACCCGCCCGGTAAGTGCTGGCTTCTCAAATATGTACTTAACTGGGTCCATCTTTGATATCAACAAGGTAGTGTGGGTCAACATATACTGCCTTAGTCGGCGAGCAGCCCACGCTAAAGCACAGCAAGTTTTCTCGAGCAGTGAATAACGTTGTTCACATTCGGTAAACGTTTTGCTTAGGTAGTAAATTGCATACTCTTTTCGACCAGACTCGTCATGCTGGCCCAGCACACACCCCATTGACTCTTCTAATACTGTCAAGTACATTATTAGAGGTCTTCCTTCAACTGGAGGCATAAGGATAGGAGGCTCTTGTAAGTACTCCTTGATTTTGTCAAAAGCCTTTTGGCAGTCTTCGTTCCACCTGACCGTTTGTTCTTTTCTTAACAGCTTGAACAAAGGCTCACAGGTTGCTGTAAGGTGAGATATGAATCGTGAAATGTAGTTCAATCTACCTAGAAACCCCCGAACTTCTTTTTCTGACTTTGGTGCAGGCATCTCTTGAATGGCTTTAACTTTATCAGGGTCAACTTCAATCCCTTTTTCACTTACGATAAATCCCAGCAGCTTACCAGTACGCACCCCGAATGTGCACTTGTTGGGGTTCAACTTCAGTTGGTACTTCCTCAGACGCTTGAATAACTTTAGCAGATTTACCAGGTGGTCTTCTTCTGTGAGGGACTTGGTAATCATGTCATCCACATAACATTCTATTTCTTTATGGATCATGTCATGGAATAATGTTACCATAGCCCGTTGATAAGTTGCACCAGCATTCTTCAGTCCGAATGGCATCACCTTGTAACAGAACGTGCCCCAGGGTGTGATGAAATTTGTCTTCTCCATGTCTTCAGGTGACATCTTGATCTAATTGTACCCTGAAAATCCGTCCATGAAGGAGAATACCGAGAACTAAGCCGTATTATCCACCAATACATCAATGTGAGGTAAAGGGAAATCATCTTTCGGGCTGGCTCTGTTCAGATCCCGGTAATCCACACACATCCTCACCTTGCCATCTTTCTTAGGCACAGGTACAATATTAGCAACCCACGGCGGGTAGCTAGTCACAGCAAGGAACCCGGCGTCCCACTGCTTTTGTACCTCTTCATTAATCTTCATTGCCATATCTGGGCGAGTACGACGCAATTTCTGTTTAACCGGTGGACAATCTTCTCTTAAAGGCAGCTTGTGCATAACAATATCGGTATCCAACCCTGGCATATCCTGATAAGACCAAGCAAACACATCCACATATTCACGAAGCAGGTCAATAAGTTGCTCTTTCACTGAGTCTTGTAAGCAGGCCCTGATCTTAAACTCTTTCACATCTTCATCCGTACCAAGATTAATCGTTTCAACCTCCTCCTGATGAGGAGTGATAACCTTCTCCTCTTGCCTTAACAACCTGGCTAGCTCTTCAGGAAGCTCATAATCTTCTTCAACCCCTTCATCAGCTTGATTGATGGGATTGTCAAAGTCATACGAAGCCATAGCTGTGCTGTTGTCGGTGCAGTCTGAAAGGCACTCTCTGCAAGGGTTTAGATTGTTCATTTTAGTGATCGATTTTAATCTTTGTTTAGAAAAAGTGAAATAAAGTTATCATTTTGGAAAACATTGCCATTTTATTTTTTGTACAAAAAGAAATAATGAAAAAAAACAGTGAGCGGAAAAGAAAAAGACTCATTTGCAAAAGATGTTCGATATTCATTGATTGATCTGTTTGCACAAAATTACAAGATGGCCCGATTACAAAATGAGTCTTGTCATCTTGGGCAAGATACAAGACTTGATGCATGCTTAAAATATACAGGAAATAATAATTACTCTGCAGGAGTAACCCTTATAATTTCCTGGGAAGACCAGTTTGAGATACGGCTCCCCGGGATCCTTGGACGTATCCAGCTCTCCAGGTTGCGCTCATCTTCCGACTCATCTTCCAAGTTGTTCACTGCATCCGGGGTGAGCATCCCCCCGCTGACAAAGTTGGGCTTCTTAGCAGCCTCTGATTGATCTTGTTGAGTTGGTTTGTAACCCAACCCAAATCTGTCCTCCTTCTTCTCCACAAGCAACAGCCTGCCCCAGCCTTGGGCAGTCCCCTCTTCAACAACCTTCCTGGCTTGCTGATAAGATGTCATAGAGGTTCCTAGTACAGCAGATGCTTCATTTATGTTCAGGGCCTCAAATCCCTGGCTCATGGTTTCATGGATTTCTCCATCCATCTCAATATACTTGTACGTAGCCAGATGGCTAACAAAAATGTCCTCCTCACCACAGATGGTGATGATCTAGCCTTACCACTCGAATTTCAGCTTCTGGTGAAGGGTAGACGTAACTGCGCCAGCGGCATGGATCCAAGCTCTACCCAACAAACAGCTGTAGGCCGGCTGAATGTCCATCACATAGAAGGTAATCTTAAAAGTCTGCGGGCCAATTGTCGCTCCCACTAAATTAGGCTAAGTCAAATAGGGTACAAACACGAACGGTCGGCGAAGAGAGAAATGAATAAGTGAATAGAGTCGCCAGCTAGGCATTTTTATCCCGAAGGAAAGGTAATGCTGCATAAACCTAAGAAAAGATATGGATAAGACGGTAGCGAACCAGAGAGACTGAGAAAGGGGGTTGGTTACAACCTGGGAAGGTATTAGCACCCATATTGTCCGTCGTACTCGACGGGATCCACGCTTAAAAGATTTGTGTTTTAAAGGGGTGGTGTCAGTGCAATTGGTGTATCAAAAGAGCTGGAAAAGGATGTACAGGTGTCAGTGTAAGAGAAGTGAAGTGTCAGTGTAAGGACAGAGTGAAATGCTCATGATAATGAGGCTAAAAGAATAAGTCTGGAAAGAGGGGGAATATACAGAGACTTTTGTTCGATAACTGTTAAGTTATGCCTACGTATCCTCTCGTGCAATGAGGAAGTCAGAACACCGTAGTTCGACCCAAAGAGACTGAAAGATAAATTGACTTGATAAACTGCTTACTTGTCTATGCTCAAGTGTATGACCTGTCTGGCTCAGGTGCTAACTGTCTTGCATTAGACGGAAGAAGCAAGTCCTCGTTTGTGAGTGAAAATGATGAGAAAAGAATCCCGGAGGAGACGATTATTGTTTGTTTTTGTGTTTTCAATCTTTTATTGCTTTTTGTGTTTGTCATAAGTTAATGAGCTTAAGCCTAAACCAATGGATTAGTAAACTCATCACATCTTCCCTCCGATTAGGGGTAATGAGGATACCTTAAGTGTGAAGTCAGCATCTCACACTTAATCACCTTTTGATGTAGGATTAAGATCATTAACCTACTTGTGATTTTTTAGATGTTTTTGCTGTTTTTGTTTAGTGTTAAGTAATGAGATTAAGCCATAATCAGGGATTAAACAGGCTCATTACACCATCCTAATAGAAGGATAATAGATGAGAATGTTTAAGCTGAGGAAGACTCCTCAACTTAATCCATGATTAGGGATTAACCTCATGACAAAACAAAGCCTTTATTAGATGGATTTTAGTTAATGATAAGATGAAGAAGTGAGTTTTATGATTTGTAAGACAGCTTGAGGGGGACTTGTCCATAAACACTAGGGTTAGTCCTTCTTAACCAATTAAGGAAGAATTAGAACCCTAATGCAAGGCCCAAGTTACAAGCTTGATGTCTTGATGATTATTAAGTGAATTGATTAAAGGATTTAAACACATTAAGGGTTTAACACTTAGGATTAAAGTTATACACTCCATCCTAATAGAAGGATGCAGGCATAAGCTTAATCACAAAGCCTTAAAGCCTTTAGGGTTTAGTCCCTGATTATGAGATGAGAAGAGAAGACTCAAAGAGACACAAAGGTAAAAACTAAGTGGGGGACTAATCAACCCTAATTATTATCATGCTTGGAAGTCCTAGGGTTTGTGAGGTTTAAGAGAAAGATCTTCAAAGAACCACCAAGGAGGGAAGCAGATGAAAGGAGCAAAGAGAAGCAAAACAACTTGCTTCACTTAAGAAGTCAAGTTGCTTGAAGAAAGAAAGATAAGATGAACAAGAATGAGCAAGCTCAATCCAAACACATACAAAAATGCAGCAATGATGCATAAGAGAGATGAAAAAAGATTGTGAGAAGTGAAGGCAAATTCACTTCTCAAAGCAACTTACCACCTGAAAAAGTTAGTAAAGAAATGAAATGCAATGCAATATGAGATGCAATTTGATGATGCAAACCAAAAACAGAAGCATGAGTATGATGTTAATGATGCTAAGAGATGATGCAAACATGTAACAAGGCATGAGGATGATCATACAAGGCAATGGATGCAGATGAAGCATGCTTTGAACCATGAATGTACATGAAAAGTTATGGAATGCAAATGACATACAACATGGCAAATGTGAGATGCAATGATCAAACATGATTCTAATATGTCTCAAGATGTGTTATGAATCAAATGAATGCATAAAACGTCATGGCAAGTCATGGTATGCAAGCAAATGGAAGATGGATGCAAAGGAAGGCATGAATTAGGGTTTATGATCAACACACAAAGCAAAATCCAAAACCAGAAGCAAACATCATGATAAAAAATTGAAAATGCAATCAAAGGACTCTTAGACCTATACAAACTCACTGCCCAAAGGAGAGGATCCAATTCTTAACCTAGTGAAAGTTATGAATTTCCAAAGATTTCTAGGGTTTTAAGGTACCTCATCAAGGAAAATGCAAAACAAATTGAAAATGCAAGATCAATTCATGTCAATTTAATCCTATAAACTACATGTTATGCAAGATGCAATTCAAAAAGAATCAATGTCCAACTCTCAATGGTTAGGAAGAAATGAATTTTTGAAGTTTGAATCAAAATAATGCCTTGAAGTGAAATTAATTCCATTGAAAATGATCAAAAGGCATCAAGAACAAAAAATAAATTTGGTTTGAGGGTTGGACGATGTTTCTAAATGTTTTTAAAGGTTACATGAATTTTTTTGGGATTTTTAAATACCTAAAAGTATTTTTAATTAATTAATTTTCATTAACTAATTAAAAATAAACTTTTAAATGATTTAAAAATATTTTTTAATGCAAAAAATAAAAATAAAAATATTTTTGTATTCTGAAAATTAATAAAATGTTTGATAAAAATTTTCAGAATTTTTCAATGATTTTTACTATTTTAATTAATTTGTGCAAAATAAATATGAAACAAATAAAAATAAAATGAATTTAAACTGAAAAATGAGAAAGTCAACAGATCAAATGGCCAGGATTCAAACTGGGACGCGCGCGAATTGACTTGGCGCGCATCTGGACGGCCAGCATTCAAATTCCCCTAATTAAGATTAAACCCTAATTCAGTGCCCTAATCACTTTCAGATGACCGGAACACTGTTCCGGTCATCTTCTCCGGCAGGCCAAAATCCATATCTCTCAATACGCCATGAAACCTCTCAAATCTCTCCAGAATCACTCATTGAACATCACTAAACCTAAACCCCACCCCAAAATCCATTTATTTCCACTGAATCAAGAGAAATGAAACAAAACGGAAAACACACAAAAATTCCAGAGATCAAATACATCCTACACACGCAACCATTTTCAAAGGTTCAAAGCTCAAAATGATCAGCACACCACATAGAATCAGTTTATAACTTAAAACGCAAGTTCTGGAAAAATGTTTGAGATGGCTACCTGAGATGGAACCTCCTGGTTCTGGGCTTTCTGGCCTTTCCTTTGCTGCAAATCCAATCCTTTGAATCCTCTGATGATGAAATGAAGCTTAGGAAGCTTTGAGGATGGATAGTTTGGGAGATTGGCAGAGTTCTGTTCAAGGGGGAAGGAAATCGTGTTTTGGTTTCAGTGACTTTCAGGTTGTTTTAATGGTTGGTTTGTGACCAGTGAGTCATGTTGAGATCAATGGTGAAGTTTGTTTGTGTGTTTGGTGCTTGTGGAGAGTTTTTCGAATGGTTTTTGCAAATGAAGCATAAACTTTGAACTATGGCTTGGAGTGTGTTTCAGCATGAGTTGTATGGTGTGTTATGCTGGCTTTGGTCCACTTATCACAACTAGAGAGGTCAGATGAGTTGGTGTGCCCTATTGTGATTGGTATGGGTCTTTGGCCAAAATGTCAAACTTTGTGTAAGAGAGGTATGGGCTCATAGCTAGCCAAGGACAAATGGGGTGTCCTGCGTAGCAAGAAGTGTGGAGAGCCCTAGGATCAATTCTGAAGTCAACAAGCAAGTGGATTAGGGTTTGGGTGAGGTTTTGCAACTTGCTTCATCCTTGGCCCTTTTGAAGTTTCTTGCCCCACAAGTCACAAAAATGAGCAAACTCTTGGTGAATTCTGATCTTTAGACATTGGTTCATGTTTGTATGAAGATTAGAAGTCCATTTGATAGCACAATTTGCCTTGGCAAGTGATTTTGCAACTTTGCCTCTTTGGTGGAAAACTTGAAATTATGTGATTTTCCCCAACTTTGACAAGCCATAACTTTTGATCCATAATGAATTAGAATGAGTTCTTGTACTTTTTGAAAAGGGAATGATCCATTCTACAACTTTCATGACCAAAGTTTTCCCATTTGAAACATTTTTGAATCAAAAAGCAAGGGTTGAAAAAGTTTCCCAAAATGGCAATTTTCATTATAAGTCAACTTTCCCAAAAAGTCAACTTTGCAAATGGCTTGAAATTCTTCAAATTTGTGAACTTCTAACATCTTCTATGATCAAATAAAGATTATACATGATCAAAATGATGAAGAACACCCTTTGGTTGGGTCATTGAGGGCCTCAGATGCCCTGATTTTGCACTGACTTGCTCAAAAAGTCAACTCTTGATCAGATGCCTTCCCCATGGAATTTCTTCATGACAATTTATATGCATGATCCCTATACCATATAGAGACCAATAGAAACAAGAATGACCAAAAAATTTGGAGTTATGTCCTTTGAAACCAAAACCCTAATTCTAGGTCATCTGTGCAGTCAAACCTGACTCTGCTTCCATGCCATTCTCAGTTCTTGTGATTTTTTGAAATTCTTGACTTTGAGAGGATATAATATGATGCTTGAACACACATGGACCCCTTTGAAGTGATTGATGACCTTTGGAGTGGCTCAAGTGGCTCTTGGATTGCTCAGATCACAAACCCTAGATGCAGATGACTTAGAGACAATGCAGTGTACTAAAAATGTGGTATGAGATGCTATGATTGAGTTTATGCATATGAAATGGTCACAAGCCATGGTGTGAATGGGTGAGGGAAAATTTGGGGTGTTTACACCAATCATCATATGCAGATCAATCTCTCCAAGCACTGATCTTTTAGAGCCATCGAATGCTCTCACTACCAAATTACTTGGACGCAATGCCAAGCCATCATACTCCAACTTCACCAAGGCTTTCTTTGGTAGAACATTGAGTGAAGACCCAGTGTCTACCAGCACATGAGATAGAACATCACCTTTGCATTCCAAGGTGATATGTAAAGCCTTGTTGTGGTTACGTCCCTCAGTTGTTAAGTCAGCATTGGTAAAGCCCAGTCCATGACTGGTGTTGACATTTGCCACCACAGTTTCTAGCTGATTAACAGTGATCTCCTCTGGCACGTATGCTGCGTGCAAGACTTTCAGTAATGCATTCCTGTGAGCTTCAAAACACATCAGTAGGGATAATATGGAGATCTTTGAGGGAGTTTGGTGAAGTTGATCCACCACCTTGTAATCACTTCTCTTTATAATTCTCATAAACTCGTCTATATCTTGCTCAAAAGATGTCTTCTGAGTTTCTTTGACAGTCGGTTCTTCAAATACCACACTCTTTCCCTTTGCTTTGGCAGCAGCTTCTGCTTCGGCATTAGGTCTTTGCAATTGTGAGGCGAAGAGGCGTCCGCTTCTGGTGAAGCCTCCGCCTCCCCCAACATTATCAATTTGTGGAGAAGAGTTTGAAGAATCCAAAGTGATTTTCTCTCCGTTGCAGTAGAGGTCAGAGCCATAATGCCAAGGTATGGCATTACACCTTTCATATGGAACTGGCCCAGGCACCGTGATGGTAATTGGACTAACTGCAGCAGAGGAAGGTACTGAAATGGTGTGCGGATCGTAGTAGATGGTGACTGGTGACCTGGCAGGAGATGCCACTGTTTGTTGTTGAAAGTTGTTGTTTGGAGGAACATTTGATGGGTCATAGTAAATGGTGACTGCTGAAATATCTTCATCAATTTCTGTTGGCGTTGTAGAAGATTCTGCTGAATGAGGGGGTGCTGATGTTGTAGAAGAAATGGTTGTTGACATCTGATTTGTTGAAGTGATGGACGGAGCCATTGTTGATGATATTGATGAATTGGTTGGAATGATTGTTGTTGCAGTTGTATAAGAGTCAGGAATTGTTGTCAAGGGGATTGCAGGATTTGTAGGCGCTGATGTTGTGATCTGAAGGATACCACTTTTGATAAGACCGTCTATGCCGCTTCTCAAGTTATCACACCCGTTGAACGAAATGTTGCAATAACCACAACCGAGCTCACACCCGGGGAACATCTGGCATTCTAGGAGCTGAGCTTTAATTTCTACCAGAGGTGTCCGAATCTGCCCAACACTGGTGATTAAGAAAGATGGCTTGTCTTCCTTAATAGCATTAATTCTTGGTCCTCCATGATTGGGCATGGGGTTCTTGTTGACATTTGGCGGGGGTGCAAAGTTGAGGGCTTTGGAATCCACTAGATCTTGTACTTTCATTTGTAAAGCCCTGCATTTTTCCGTATTGTGGCCAGGTGCATTGGAGTGGAAAGCACATCTGGCGTTGACATCATAATTCCTTGGGAGATTAGAGGGATCTGGAGGTGCCAATGTCCTTAATTCAACCAAGTTGAGTTTCAGGAGTTGTGGCAATAAAGCAGCATAAGGCATGGGGATAGGGTCAATCACCCTATTTGCCTGTGGTGGTCTTTGCTGTTGATTGTTGTTGTTGCTATTGTTGTTGTAGGCTCTTTGTGGCGGATACTGGACTTGTTGTTGATAAAGTGGTTGTTATGGTGGTTGATATGCTGGTTGCTGAGGAATCGGAGCTGGAATAGTGACAGCTACTACTGATCTGTGAAAGTACTGAGGCCTGCCCCTGGTGGCATGAATGGCATTTGTCTCACCGGTTCTTCTAGGTCCCACAAAAGGCTTCCTGGGATTGCTTGACGAACTTGCACCATTATCAGAAATTTTACCCATCTTCAGAAGGCTTTCAATTCTTTCTCCAGCTATGACTACGTCAGCGAAGCTGGTGGAAGAAAAGGCGGTTAGCCTGTCAATATATGTTCCTTGTAGAGTATTCATGAACATGTCGGCCATTTCTCTTTCCGACATGGGTGGATGGACAGCAGCAGCAAGCTGTCTCCACCTCTGGGCATACTCTCTGAAGCTTTCTCTAGGGGATTGAGACATTCCCATCAGAAGGGTTATGTTAGGAGCCATGTCCAGATTGTATTGGTACTGCCTGATGAAAGCTTCAGCTAGGTCCTTCCAGCACCTGATAGTAGCTCTAGTCAAGTGAGAGTACCACTCCCTTGAAGCCGCAGTTAAACTATCTTCAAAGTAAAACATCCATAGTTTTTCATCCATGGTGTATGCCTTAAGTCTCCCCAGAAAAGACTGCAAGTGAGTTCATGGACAGGAAGTTCCATTGTACTTCTCGAAGCACGGGGGTTTAAACTTGTGAGGAATCCTTACCCCGTCCACTAACCCCATATCCATAACATCAAAACCTAGGGAATTTTGAGACTCCAGAGATCTCAACTTCTCAGCAATTTCATCAAACCTCCTATCATAAACTTCATCCCCAGCTCCCATCACAGTAAGCTGCTCTTCCTGGGGGTCTTCTTGTAAGACTCTTCCTCCAGTAGTATTTCCTTGCACATTACCCGGGATGTTGACTTCCGGATGCAGATGAGGCCCATATACTGGTGGATTAACATGAGGCTGACCCCTCTCATTGTTACTTGTTCCTCCAGTTCCCAGGGGAGGTTCTTCCGGGGTTTGTCTTTCTACCAATGCCCTCAATCTTTCTTGACTTTGAGCCAAGCCATTCATTACCTCCATGAACTGGGTTATTTGGTTTCTCATCTCCAGCCTTTCGTTAACCATCTGGGTTCTGACCTCTGTCAGCTCTTGCTGTACTTGATCCATCTGGATACCAGGAAGATTGTTGCGAGTAGGATATCTGTGTGGACGATTGAGAGGGAGCACCCGACGGCGAGCAATAATTCCTGAATCACAACAGAGTTAGAAACAAACAAACCAAAAACAAAACCTACAAAACAAAACAAAGGTTAGTATGCAATGCAGTATGCTTATTTGTTTCCAAGGAATCCGGCTTGGCACTTGGTTTTGACCTTTCCAGACCCTGAGGAAGATGCTTTGAGATTTCTTGAGAAAAGAAACTCAAATGAAACAAACTGACAAATACATTACAAATGGTGGATCATACATAGTTTGTTTTTACAACATATGCCCCTGAAGGGTCAAAATACAACACAAAAAAGAAAAGTACATGAAATGGAAATAACAACAAGCAAATAAGTCAAACATCTAAGCCAAACTCATCCTCTTTAACCTCCTTCAAAAGTGCTTCAGTTACAGGACCAGCCGGATGCTCTCTGATGTTCTTGATAAGAAGGTTTCTGGTGGGAATAGCAGTGGTCAGCTTCTTGTTCCTGTCTTGGTCCTTTGACCTCTTCACACCAGCCCTAATCTTCAATTCTGAAATCTCCTTCTGGGCTGCTAGCAGAGCCTCCTGTTGTTTCCTCTCAATGGCCTCTAACTGCTCAATCCTGGCCTGAGTTCTCTTATCCTCTTGAGTGCGAGCTTCAGTGATTCTGACCCACCTATCTTGACTTTCTTTTAGATAAAGATCAGTCCTAGCCTTCTGAAACTGGGCCTCTTTGCAGGCATTCTTCAAAATTTGCTCTCCAGCTCTTGATTTCTTGATGTAGTCTTCTGCTTTCTCAATCCTGGCCAGATGCTCCACTCTAAGCTTCTCCAACCTCTCAATGTCTATACGACCATCACTCCTCTCCCAGAGGGTCTTCTTCAGAGCTTGAGACAAATTCTCATTCCTCTCTTTCAGTTTCTCAAATTCCTCCAGGCTGACAGTGGCTGGAGGTGGTACTGTGGATGGTCCAGGTGCATCCTCAATGGTGAAGGGCATCCCAGAAATTTGAGCCCTAGCATGAGACCATTCATAATACTGAGCTGAAGCCACATTATTGCATCTCCCAAGAATGGCCATCCCTTTGGTCTGGATGTTGTCCCAAGCCCAGGATGCTTGTCTGACAACAACTAGATTAGGCTTTACCTTACAATACAGGGTTTCAGCCAAGTCTTGCATTCTAGGAGGGTGAACCAAATCATAGCCCAATTGTCTCTTAAACAACAAAGGATTGTAGTTGATGCAACCCTTCACTCCTATTAGAGGTACATTGGGGTACTGCCCACAGCTAGTAATTATGTCTCTGCCTTTGGTGCTCTGGGTGCACCACCTGATGTCATCTGAAGTCAAGGCAATAAGTCTTTTAGCGCAATTCTTCTGTTGGTGAGGATTCAGGAAGGCATCAGTCTTGGGTAAGTGTTTAAGAAGCTAGGTATGAAACAAAGGAGCACAGCATCTCACCAACCTCCCTCTCTACTTCTCATTCCTTTGGTGAACAGAATAATAGAAATCTCCCAGCAAGGTGGGCACTGGGTTCCTCAAAAGGAAGAGATGAATAGAATTCTTGCTGATAAACTTGGGCTCATGTGCAAAAAGTATAACCCCATATATACTGAGGGCTAACAATGCACAAACTGCCTTCCATTCTCCCAAGGAGGCCTTCAGGATGGCCTGAGAAGTTAGAAAGTCCAAGTGTAGGCCAGGAATTCCAGCCTTTGTTGACATGTTCTGTTCAATCAAAATAGGTTCCAAATAAAGTGCCTTTGCCACTTCTCCATTGCTAGGAGAAGTCATCTCTGGGTTGAATGGGATATCATCCCTGACAGGTACTCCAATCAATGATGAGAACGCCTCCAGCAAAGGTCCCAGCTGAAAGTTCTGGAAAGTGAAGCATCTCAAAGGAGGATCATAGAACTGTAGGCAAGTGTGGATCAAACTCCTCTGAGAAGGATCCATATCCATAACCATATCAAGGATGCCTCCATAATGCTATCTGAATAAAGGGATGTGGTCTGGAGTGATAAGTGCCTGGACCTGCCTGATGCCAGTCAGCACAGGCTCAAAGAAATGATATGAAATGTTTCTCTTCTTGGGTGCCATAACTGCTGATGAAGAGCTGAAAACAGATGCTGGTGATGAAGACTGGTACTGGAGATGAACCACTGATAGGCTGATGATGAAGGTAACTGAAGCAAACCACTGATGAAGATAGCTGAAGCAGATAGCTGATGAAGATAGCTGATGAAGATAGCTGAAGCAGATAACTGATGAAGATAGCTGAAGCAGATAAAGGTCTATGCAGATGAAGGGGTCAAAACCAAGCCAAATGTAATGTGGATACCCTGAAAAACAAATAAACAAATGTAAAATGATGCAAATGATATGCAGGGGTTTGTGATCAACCTGGATCTGATTACTGTCTTGATATAAAGGCCCATGTATGTTTAAGAAGTCCAGACGGAGGTTCAGAAATCTAGTAACCAAGGTGGGGGACTCAAATAAAGAGTCACATGTCCAGGGTTAAATCACAAGAACTGTCCAAAGTGAAGCATTCTTAAACAAAACAAGTAACTGGGTATGATGTGGCCAAGGGTTCCTGCAAACCTGTAAACAGCCCAACCCCTTCACAGGTATGTTCTAAAACAAGGATCCTCAGACTTGGATCAGTTATGAGAAGTGTAAACACTTCTAACCCGGAGGTACAGTGTTTATAATAACCATAAAAGATCCTCCTCTAATTCACCTCAGTTTCTGAAGGTCATAGTAAAGGTCATCCAGACTTAGCAGGCTTCCCAGATAGCCCTAGCACTACAGGAAATCTGTAGCACAGAGTTCTCAAGAAGAAACCCACATCTGAACCCTGTTTCATATTCCCGCACCAGACCGAAATTGAATGGGAAAGAACATGAACCACTCTAGCCTAGGTGTCACTCAGGTCCTAGGTATAGGACCTTAAACTCTCAATGAACCCCACCCATCAAAACAACCAACCAGATCCAGCCAGATAACAGTATGACAGTATGGTGTATATAAAGCTATAAAGAAAGCAACAAATAACTGTATATAAAGCAATAAATAAAGCAACTATATAAACACAGTTAGCACATAACACCCCAGTAAACATAAATCAATCAACCGCTAGGAGGAACCCATAAAAAGAACCAGAAGCCCTGGTTACAGTATAAGGGTCCCCAGCAGAGTTGCCAAGCTGTCGGTCCCACCAAATGACACCTCTGGTCAGAAGGGGTACAGACGCGAACGGTCGGCAAAAGGAGGATGAGAACACACAGGAGTGAACTCAGAAAGACAAGAGTCGTCAGCTAGGCATTTTTATCCCGAAGGAAAGGTAATGCTGCATAGACCTAGAAAGGATATGGATAAGACGGTTGCGAACCAGAGAGACTGAGAAAGGGGGTTGGTTACAACCTGGGAAGGTATTAGCACCCAGATTGTCCGTCGTACTCGACGGGATCCACGCTTAAAATATTTGTGTTTTAAAGGGGCAGTGTCAGTGCAATTTGTGTATCAAAGCTGGAAAAGAATGCAAGTGTCAGTGTAAAATAAGTGTAGTGTATATAAGTGAAGTGTCAGTGTAAGAACATAAGTGAAATGCTCAAGACTATGAGGCTTAAAGAATAATGCTAGAAGGAGGGGGGAATATACAGAGACTTTTGTTCGATAACCGTTAAGTTATGCCTACGTATCCTCTCGTGCAATGAGGAAGTCAGAACACCGTAGTTCGACTCAAAGAGACTGAAAGATAAATTGACTGGTGAACTGCTTACTTGTCTATGCTCAAGTGTATGAACTGTCTGGCTCAGGTGCAAACTGTCTTGCATTAGACGGAAGAAGCAAGTTCTCGTTTGTGAGTGAATAAGATAAGAAAAGAATCCCGGAGGAGACGATTATTGTTTGTTTTTGAGTTTTCAGTCTTTTATTGCTTTTGAAAGTTTGTCATAAATTAATGAGCTTAAGCCTAAACCAATGGGTTAGTAAACTCATCACATCTTCCCTCTGATTAGGGGTAATGAGGATACCTTAAATGTGAAGTCAGCATCTCACACTTAATCACCATGGTGTAGGATTAAGATCATTAACCTACTTGTGATTAGTTAGATATTTTTGTTGTTTTTGTTTAGTGTTGAGTAATGAGTTTAAGCCATAATCAGGGATTAAACAGACTCATTACACCATCCTAATAGAAGGATAATAGATGAGAATGTTTAAGCTGAGGAAGACTCCTCAACTTAATCCATGATTAGGGATTAACCTCATGACAAAACAAAGCCTTTATTAGATGGATTTTAGTTAATGATAAGATGAAGAAGTGAGTTTTATAGTTTGTAAGACAACTTGAGGGGGACTTGTCCATAAACATTAGGGTTAGTCCTTCTTAACCAATTAAGGAAGAATTAGAACCCTAATGCAAGGCCCAAGTTACAAGCTTGATGTCTTGATGATTATTAAGTGAATTAATTAAAGGATTTAAACACATTAAGGGTTTAACACTTAGGATTAAAGTTATTCACTCCATCCTAATAGAAGGATGCAGGCATAAGCTTAATCACAAAGCCTTAAAGCCTTTAGGGTTTAGTCCCTAATTATGAGATGAGAAGAGAAGACTCAAAGAGACACAAAGGTAAAAGCTAAGTGGGGGACTAATCAACCCTAATTGTTATCATGCTTGGTCATTCCTAGGGTTTGTGGGGTTTAAGAAAGAAAGAAACTTCAAAGAGCCACCAAGGAGAGAAGCAGATGAAAGGATCCAGAAACAAAGAGAAGCAAAACAACTTGCTTCACTCAAGAAGTCAAGTTGCTTGAAGAAAGAAGGTAAGATGGACAAGAATGAGCAAGCTCAATCTAAAGCACAAGATAAAATGCAGCAATGATGCATAAGAGAGATGAAAAGAGATTGTGAGAAGTGAAGGCAAATTCACTTCTCAATACAACATACCACCTGAAAAGTTAGTAAAGAAATGAAATGCAATGCAAATGAGATGAAATGTGATGATGCAAACCAAAACCAGAAGCATGAGTATGATGTTAATGATGTTAAGAGATGATGCAAACATGAGGCAAGGCATTAGAATGATCATACAAGCATATGGAGGCAAGAGAAGCATGTTTTGAACCATGGATGTTCATGAAAAGTTATGGAATGCAAAAGACATATAACATGGAAAATGAAAGATGCAATAATCAAACATGATTCTAATATGTCTTAAGATGTATTATGAATCAAATGGATGCACAAAATGTCATGGCAAGTCATGGTATGCAAGCAAATGGAAGATGGATGCAAAGGAAGGCATAAATTAGGGTTTATGATCAACACACAAAGCAAAATCCAAAATCAGAAGCAAATGACATGATAAAAATTTGAAAATGCAATCAAAGTAACCCTAAACCTATACAAACTCACTACCCAAAGGAGGGGTTCTAACTCTTAACCTAATGAGGGTTATGAATTTTCTAAGATTGCTAGGGTTTTAAGGTACCTTGTCAAGAAAAATGCAAAACAAATTGAAAATGCAAGATCAATTCATGCCAATTTTATCCTACAAACTACATGTTATACAAGATGCAATGCAAAAATAATCATTGTCCAACTCTCAAAGGTTAGACAGAAATGAATTTTCAAAGTTTGAACCAAAATATTACCTCAAAATGAATTTAATTCCAAAGACAATAATCAAAAGGCATCAAGAACAAAAAATAAATTTGGTTTGAGAGTTGGACAATGTTTCTAATTGTTTTTGAATTTTACATGAATTTTTTTGTGATTTTTAAATACCTAAAAGTATTTTTAATTAATTAATTTTCATTAATTAATTAAAAATAAACTTTTAAATGATTTAAAAATAATTTTTAATGCAAACAATAAAAATAAAAATATTTTCTGATTGAGAAAAATATTTGAAACAAAAATGCAAAAGGAAATATTTTTGGGATTTTTCTAACTATTTTAAAATAAATATGAAAGAAAATGCAAGAAAAATGAAATTAAAATTGATTTAATGGGAAGTCAACAGATCCAGTGGCTGGTATTCAAACTGAACGCGCGGGAGTTGACTGGCGCGCTATCATATGGCTGGCATTTGAACTGGCTAGATTAATATAAAAACCTGATTAATTAACTAATGACGTGGATTAGGGTTTTAATGAAACAATCCAGGCCATTAAAACGCGCGGGAGTCAAACAAAGTCAACCAAATCTACGCTCCACATTCAAACTGAACCCTAAACGCAATTAAGACACTAATCACTTTCAGGTGGCCGAAGAAGACTTCCGTTCGTCTTCTCCGGCCAGACCCTCACCTGAAAGTTGCTAACTTCTTCCACAGGTCCCTAAAACCTAATCTCTCTGCCCATAATTCATCCCCAAACATCATAGAGCAAGAATCAACAATCAAAACACATTTATTTTTCATAACAAAGCTGAATTGAAGTAAAATGCATTTAGGTCAGAAAAGTTTCAAAAGCATCATACATACTCAATACTCAATCATTTCCTAAACAAAACATATCAGCATGATCAGTGAAGCATAGAGAATCATTTAGGAACTTAAAAACATGTTTCTGGAAAAAATGTTCTTGAGCTCACCTGAACTGAAGCTTTGATTTCTGGAACTTTCTGGCTTCCCCTTTAATCCAAAACGCCTCTAATGGACCTCCTGAGAAGCTTGCAATGCTTGGTTGGAGTTTCTTTTGGCTGGTTTGAGAGATTGAGTGAGTTCTGTTCAGTGAGGGAGAGAAATCGTGTTTCAGTTTGAGGATGTTTCAGGGATGAATGAGGGCAGGGAAATGATCAGGGGAGTATGTTGAGATGTTTTTTGAAGTTTGTTTTAATGTTTGATGCTTGTATGATGAGTTTCGAAGGAAGTTGCATAAGAGGTGAAAAATGAGAATGCTGGCTTAGAGAGAGTTTTAGGCTTGTGTGTGTGGTGTGTTGAGCTGCTTTTGGTCCATGTATCAAGTGGTGATAGGTCAGAGAGTTGTTGGTGGCCTATGGTGATTGGTATGGGTCTTTTGCAAAAAAGTCAAGCTTTGTGTAAGAGAGGTATGGGCTCATGGATAGCCAAGGACAAGAGGGGTGTCCTGCGCAGCAAGAAGTGAGGAGAACCATAGGATCAATTTTGAAGTCAGCCAGCTCATGGATTAGGGTTTGAGTGAGGTTTTGCAACTTTTGTTCAACTTTGGCCCTTTTGAAGTTTCTTGATCCACAAGTCATAAAAATGAGCAAACTCTTGATGCAATCTGACTTTTAGACATTGGTTCATGTTTGTGTGAAGTTTAGAAGTCACTTTGAGGTCTCAATTTGCCTTGGCAAGGGATTTTGCAACTTTGCCTCTTTGGTAGAAAACTTGAAATTATGTGATTTTTCCCAACTTTGACAAGCCATAACTTTTGATCCAAAATGAATTAGGACAAGTTCTTGTACTTTTTGAAAAGGGAATGATCCATTCTACAACTTTCATGACCAAAGTTTTCCCATTTGAGGAATTTTTGAATCAAAAAGCAAGGGTTGAAAAAGTTTCCCAAAAAGCAAGGGTTGCAAATGGCTTGAAATTATTCAATTTTGTGAACTTCTAACATCTTCTATGATCAAATAAAGATCATACACATTCAAAATGATGAAGAACACCCTTTGGTTGGGTCATTGGGGGCCTCAGATGCCCTGATTTTGCACTGACTTGCTCAAAAAGTCAACTCTTGATTAGATGCCTTCCCCATGGAATTTCTTCATGAAAATTGATATGCATGATCCCTATACCATATAGAGACCAATAGAAACAAGAATGACCAAAAAAATTGGAGTTATGGCCTTTGAAACCAAAACCCTAATTCTAGGTCATCTGTGCAGTCAAACCTGGCTCTGCTTCTATGCCAATCTCAGTTCTTGTGATTTTTTGACATTCTTGACTTTGAGAGGATATAATATGATGCTTGAACATACATGGACCCCTTTGAAGTGATTGATGACCTTTGGAGTGTCTCAAAAAGCTCTTGGATTGTTCAGATCACAAACCCTAGATGCAGATCACTTTGAACCAATGCAATGAAGCAAATATGCAATATGAGATGCTATGATTGAACTTATGCACATGAAAAGATCTCAACCCATGGTGTGAATGAGTGAGGGCAAATTTAGGGTGTTTACAGATACATGTGATGATGTTATGACCTTGCACAGACACTTGATTACCTGATTCACTACACAGACACATCACTAATCACATGCCTTGTCTTGCATAAACATCATAACATCATTAATCATTTGTGTTCTTTTTATTCTCAGGGTCCATATTACTTCCTATTCCCGGTCATACTGCTGCTTCAAGAGGGAGGTTCCAAGGAAAAGAAATGTCCACTATACTTTCCCACAACCAGAGACAGAGGGTATTCAGAAGTTGATTAGCTTGATGGGTGACAAAGTTATTGATGATTTTAGAAGGGTGTTTGGAAAGATCCTGGATTATGTGAGCAAGCCAACAATTGACCAGAGTGATAACTTGCATTCTCTATTGCAGTTCTATGATCCACAACTGATGGTTTTTATTTTCCCTGATTACGTCTTGGCCCCTAGATTAGAAGAGATATCCAGTAGCCTCAGGACACCCATCAAGGATGGTGTTCCTTACTATGGCTTGGAGAAGTTGCCTTCATGCAAAGACATAGCTGATTCTTTTCATTTAGATTTATCCAAGGTTAGTAAAGGGATGGATGCCAGCAAAGATAAAGGACTTCTCTTAGACTTTCTTATCCAAGAAGCTCAGGGTATAGCCTCTAAAAAAATGGGCTAAGTTCGGTACCTTGCTTGCTTTGATAATGTATGGAATCAGCTTGTTTCTAGGTGAGAAGGGGCTAATCAACATGGAAGCAATTACCATATTTGTCAGAATAAACCCAGTGCCTACTTTGTTGGGTGACTTTTAGTATGGGGTTCACCATAGGAATGAAAAGAGGAAGGGACATGTGAATTGTTGTGCTCCCCTATTTGCTGACTGGTTTGTAAGGAAACTCCCTAAATCAGGGCCTTTCCAGGATTTGAAACAATCTTGGAATTGGTCCAAAAGATTGATGGGCTTAACCTCAGTTGACATTGCTTGGGGATGCAATAGGGATCTTGTTGGCAAAGAGATCTTGGTAAGTTGTGGGAGTTTCCCAAATGTGCCCTTGATAGGAAGAAAAGGTGGAATCAGCTACAATCCTATCTTATCCAGGAAACAATTTGGTTATCCTCTAAGAGTTGTACCTTTGATTGAAGAGCTGAATAATTCACTATACTTTCCAGCAGAAGATAACCTGAAGATGAGCTTGCTAGCATCCCAAGCTTGGGAGGTTAGAGTGATGAAAGGGAAGAAATACTTTGGGAGAGTAGATCCCAATACTTATGATCCTTTTGCCACCTGGTTGGAAGATCGTGTAGAGACTTTGTTGCTCCCATTCTCTAAGGAACCACCTCTCTACCCTAAAGAGGTAGCACCCACAACTTCAGTTCCTCTTCAGGAGTATCAAAAATTGGAAGCTTTGGTTAAACAAATCAGGTTGGAGAATCAAGAAGCCAACAATTAATGCCAGAAGTTGAAAATGCAAAACCAAAAATTGGAAGAAAGGACTCACAAAGCTGAGGAAATGGTCAGGCTCAAGCAACAAGACTTTCAAGAGAGTGAGCTCTATTTCAAGAAAATGGGTTTAGCTGAAACTCACAAGGCGGTCCAACGCCGAAAAGATAATAAAGAGTTGAATGAAGCTAATGAAGCTATCACCTTATGGCAAGAGAAATGGGAAGACAACTTGAGGAGGCGGAAAGAGCTGGAAGTCGAGTACAAGTTATAAATCAAAGCCCTTCAAGATTCTTTAGCTTAGCAGGGGAAGCTCCTTCAAAAGGCCTATCACCAGGAGGAGAGTCACCTCCAAGATATAGCAAAGAGTCAGCAAACAGTGAAGGAAGCTCAGAAAGATATAGAAGAGTTGAAGTTGAGAGGTTATGTCAAGAGGACCAAGAATGATTCTATCACAAGCTAGGAAAGTGAAAAGGTGTTCCTACAGCAAATTGAGGAATTTCATGCCTCATTTTACCTTAGGGATATCCTGATTCAAAAGCTCATACATGAACCTACACATCCAGATATAGCACAATTGCTTAAAGGTGTCAAGCGCCTTAGTTGGAGGTTGCAGGATGTAGATCTTCCTAGGATTTAGCCTTGTATTCATATTTTTTGGATTACCCACAGGCTTTTTGTGGGAATCCTATCTCTTGATGTAGTTTTCTCTCTCTGATGTATGAACTTGTACCCCATGAGGGCTTTGCTATTCCCAGTTTTCTTTTGATTTACTTGAAGTCTCTGGTTGTTATATGTTGCACGGACATGAGATATTGAATACCGCCATTTCACATATGAATGTCACACAAAGTTTTCTTTTCTCAACACCGGAATGGGAAAGTAAACAAAACCTTGAGGATAAAAGGAAAACATTGCATTGCATACATATCATTTGCATTTTTCTTTGTTTTTGCAGGTTTCTCCAGGTTACTTAACTTATCTGCATTTCAGGAAAAGATTGCGCGAGCTGCCAAGACCCGACATTTCAGACAAAATATTCCTCATTGTTACGCAACATGCAACAACCAGAGGACCGTCATGGACGCTATGCAAACTGAGCTCAATGAACTCCACATGAGGATGGGGGAATTAATGGTTATGATGCAACGAATGGCCCAAGGACAACAAGATTTGAGGAATGCTATTCAAGGACTCAACCCTTCTCAGACTGGTCCTCCTGTAGTCACTCCAGAAGTTCAAGTGAATCCTCACAACACCAACAACGGAACAGGTGGACCTACAGTTCTAGAGCCTGGCACAACAACCTTCATCCTTGTGCAAGAAAAACAAGAGGATCAGTTTCCTCCCTTTAACAATTATATGGGATTTGGTGTGGAAGGAAATTTTCAAGAATTTTTGCTGCTAGCTGAAAAGATCAAAGCCCTTGAGTGTAAAGACACTTTTGGGATAGATGTATCTGACATGGGCCTAGTCCCTGGGGTGGTTATTCCGCACAAGTTCAGGCCACCTACTTTCGATAAGTACAATGGTAGCTCCTGCCCTAAAACTCATTTGCAGGCCTTCTACCGAAAGATTGCTGCCCATACTAGGGACGAGAAACTCTAGATGTACCATTTCCAGGATAGTCTCTCCGGAGGATCCTTGGAATGGTATATGAAGTTGGAAAGAAGCTCAGTAAGAAGCTAGAAAGAGTTGGAAGAAGCTTTTCTGAAGCAATATCAATATAACATTGACATGGCGCCTAGTCGCACTCAACTCCAAAGTTTGACAGAATAAATTCGGAGAGCTTCAAAGATTACGCACAGAGATGGCGTGAAATGGCCGCCAGGGTGCAACCACCCTTGCTAGAAAGAGAAATGGTGGACCTTTTCATGGACACCCTTCCTGGGCATTTCATGGAAAGGTTGGTTGGGTGTTCTTCAAGCGGTTTTTCAGATATTATCTTGACTGGGGAGAGGATAGAGAGCTGGATTAAGCAGGGAAAAATCCAGAATGGTGGTGCTTCAACTTCCAGTATCAAGAAACCTTTCTTGAAGAAGAGGGAAGGAGATACTGGGGCAGTGTATGCACAGAGAGGTGGAGGTAATAGAGGAGTTTATCAGCAAGTGGCCCCTGTCACTATATTTGCTCAGTCTAATTAACAACAAGTTCAACAACCGCAACAACAACGCCAACAAGGTTATCAGCAACAGAGGGCTCCCCGTCCCTATTATTCTCAGAAGACCAGAGAGAGGCATTTTGAAACTCCACCTATGTCTTACTCACAGCTTTTGAAGAATCTTCTCCAACTCCAAATGGTTCAGCTCAGAACTTTACAACCTCCGAAACCGGGGCAACTCCCCGAAGGTTATGATATAAATGCCCGATGTGAATTCCATTCCAGAGCCCCCAATCATACCACAGAAAACTGCAAAGCCCTGAAGTATGTAGTCCAAGACCTGTTGGATTCCAAAGCGATTAACTTTGCTCCCACTCCGAGTGTGATACAAAACCCCATGCCTCCTCACAGAGGTACAGTTAGGGCAATTGATGACGGAGAGAATCTGAATTTGGTGCGTGATGTCAGTGACCTGCAAACTCCGTTGAGTACTGTCAAAGCTTGCTTGGCACGAAAGGGTATCTTTCCGGGCTGTAAGCATGATTGTCCAGAGTGTGTTAAAGCTCCTGATAGTTGTGAACAGTTGAAAAACGGGATACAGAGCATGATTGATGAAGGGGTCTTGCAGTTTGACTAAATTGTAAAAGAAAAAGAAGTTTCTACAGTAACTATTTTGAATGATCCATCCCAAGTTCCTCCTCAAGCCAGAGTAGCACCAATAACTATCACTATTGCAGGGCCAGTGATGTACCAGAGTGATAAGGCCATCCCATGGCATTACGGAGGTGAAATGTATTGTAATGGCCAGAAGCAATATTTGGCCACACCTAGTATATCTCCAGCTCAAGTAGAGAATGTTTGAGTAGGAGGTTTTACTAGGAGTGGAAGGTTGTTTGCGCCGGAGACACTAAGAAATAGTGTAATACCACCCAGAGATACTGCAAAAGCCCAAGCTAAGGCAAGAGGGAAGCAACTAGTGACTGCTAATGAGCCCACACCTGTGGTTAACCCTGACATTACATTTGACAAAGAAGCTGAAGAGTTTTTAAGAATCATCAAGAAGAGCAATTATAAAATCGTGGACCATTTGCAACAGACTCCATCAAAGATCTCCATCTTGTCTATGTTAATGTGTTATGACTCTCACTGAAAAGCTCTCTTGCACATCCTGAAAAAAGCCTATGTACCTCAGGATATCTCGGTGAACCAATTAGAAACGGTGGTATCCAGTGTCAACGCCAATCATGGATTGGGTTTTACTATCATGGATCTAACATCTGAGGGTCGTGCTCACATTCGGGAATTGCATATTTCTTTGGAGTGTAAAGGTGAAATGTTATCTCATGTATTGGTGGATACCGAATCATCCCTGAATGTTCTTCCCAAGAAGGCATTAATGAAGTTGGATTATGAAGGAGTGATTCTGAAGCCCAGTGACCTGGTGGTTCAAGCGTTTGATGGATCAAGAAGACCAGTGTTTGGGGAAGTGGACTTACTAATCAAAGTAGGTCCACAAATCTTCAATGCCACATTCTATGTAATGGACATAAAACCTGCATATAGTTGCTTACTGGGGAGGCCCTGGATACATTCGGCAAGGGCAGTATCGTCCACGCTTCATCAGAAACTGAAATTCGTCTGAGAAGGGAAAATCGTAACGGTCTGTGGAGAAGAGGATATCTTTATCAGTCATTTGGCTTCATTTAAATATGTGGAGATGGACAGTGAGATAATTGAGACTCAATGTCAGGCTTTCGAGCCCTTGAAGACTGAATTGGTAGCTTCTTCTAAAGAATCAAAGAGAGGGGTTTCCATAACCTCTTATAAACAGGCTCTAAAGGTAGTAGAATCAGGAATATGAGAAGGCTGGGGCAGTCCAGTGGAAATATCAAAAAAGAAGGATATGTTTGGTGTTGGCTACAATCCTGGGCAATCATCAACTAAATTGAGCGCCAGAGGTCGTCAAGGCCCGATTACCTTCACGAGTGCAAGAATGGTTGATTATGGGAGTATCAGTGCAGTGCAAGATGACACAGTTGATAGTGATTGTGAATTAGACGAGTGGATCAAACCTTGTGCTCCAGAGACTCAACTTAGCAATTGGTCATCTGAAAGGCTCATCTCAGTCACCTCCTTTGAAGAGTAATGATTTTTGCTTTTGTCCTTCCTGTACTCAAGCACTATTTCTTGCCCGAGGCATAGTAGCTTATTGTAAGGGTTCTTTTGTTCATAACGTGATACTATAATCATTAATAAAGTTGAAGTTTTTCATTCATCCATGTTATTCCTTGTCTTTCATTTTTTGCTTTTATTTTCAAAAAAGAAAGAAAATTTTTAAAGTGGCAATGTTTTCTCATTTTCTCAAACTCTTTCTAAAGCCATGCATGAATCACCATTCATGCAGATGCTCGTCACCGGGTTTTATCAATGACAACCATGCTATGGCTAAGTATGACTTTGACAATCCGATTTACCAAGCCGATAAGGAAGGTGAAGAAGATTGCAAACTACCTGAAGAGTTAGCCAGATTACTGAAACAGGAAGAAAAGACGATTTAGCCACATGAAGAGGCCATCAAAGTGATAAACCTGGGTACCGAAGATGACAAGAAAGAAGTTAAGATCGGGGCCGTGTTAGATGAATTTATTAAGACTCGTCTAATTTCCATTCTTCGAGAATATGTTGATGACTTCGCCTGGTCTTACCAGGACATGCCTGGTTTAGACACCGATATTGTGGTACATAAGCTAGCTTTGAGAGAGGATTGTCCACCAGTGAAGCAAACGTTGAGACGCACACGCCCCGATATGGAAATCAAAATCAAAGAGGAAGTATATAAGCAATTTGATGTTCGTTTCTTAGCTAGGACTAGTTACCCTCCGTGGGTTGCTAATATTGTGTCGGTCCCTAAAAAAGACGGTAAAGTCAGAATGTGTGTAAACTACAGGGATTTGAACAGGGCCAACCCTAAAGATGATTTCCCTCTACCTCACATAGATGTGCTTGTTGATAATACTGCTCAGTTTTCTGTGTTCTCTTTCATGGACGGGTTTTTAGGTTATAACCAGATTAAGATGTCTCCCGATGATATGGAGAATAATACCTTCATCACGCCTTGGGGCACCTTCTGTTATAAGGTCATGTCGTATGGTCTTAAGAATGCTGGAGCCACTTACCAACGGGAAATGGTGATGCTATTTCATGACATGATTCATCATGAGATTGAGGTCTATGTTGATGATATGATAGAAAAGTCCCAAACTGAAGAAGAGCACTTGATCAATTTAGCAAAGTTGTTTGACAGACTCCGGAAGTTCAGACTGAGGTTGAATCCGAACAAATGCACCTTTAGGGTCCGTTCCGGCAAGCTACTGGGTTTCATTGTTTGTGAGCGGGGAATTTAGGTTGACCCAGCCAAAGTAAAAGCCATCCAAGAGATGCATGAGCCAAAGAATGAAAAGCAAGTGTGTGGCTTCTTAGGGAGACTAAACTACATTGCACGGTTTATCTTGCACCTAACAGCCACGTGTGAGCCTATCTTTAAGCTTTTTAGAAAGAATCAGGCCATCAAATGGAATGAAGACTGTCAGCAAGCCTTTGACCAAATCAAGGAGTACATGTTAGAGCCTCCCATTCTCATGCCCCTAGTGTCAGGGAGACCCTTAATCATTTATCTTACCGTACTTGAAAGATCAATGGTATGTGTGCTGGATCAGCAAGATGAGTCTGGTCGAAAAGAGAACGCCATTTATTACCTTAGCAAAAAGTTTACCGATTGTGAGACACGTTACTCACTACTCGAGAAAACTTTTTGCGCTTTGGCATGGGTTGCTCGCCGACTAAGACAATACATGTTGACTCACACCACTTTCCTGATTTCTAAGATGGATCCTGTGAAATATATATTCGAGAAGCCAGCTCTAACAGCAAGGGTAGCCCGATGGTAGATGATTCTAACGGAATATGATATCCATTACACTTCGTAAAAAGCAATCAAATGGAGTGTATTGTCAGAATACCTGGCTCAACAGCTAATTGACGATTATCAACCCATGAAATTCGAGTTTTCGGATGAGGACATCATGTTCCTCAAGTTGAAAGACTGTGAAGAACCACTTCCGGAGGAAGGGCCAGACCCTGAATCCAAATGGAAGTTTATGTTTGACGGAGTTGTGAACAAGAATGGAAGCGGAGTATGTGCTATTATCATCTCACCAGAAAGTGTCCATACACCTTTTGCAGTTGACAGTGGTGAAGATAAAAAACCTTGGTATCATGATATCAAACACTTCTTAAAGACTCAAGAGTACCCGACTGGGGCATCCAGTAAAGACAAGAAGACCCTCAGAAGACTAGCAGGTGGTTTCTTCCTGAATCAAGATGGTGTGCTATATAAGCGAAACTTCGACATAGTTCTACTCAGATGCGTGGATAGACACAAAGAAGACCTATTGATGCAAGAGGTTCATGAAGGCTCCTTCGGTACCCATGCTGGAGGACATGATATGGAAAAGAAACTGTTGAGATCGAGATATTATTGGATCACCATGGAATCCGATTGCTGTAAATATTCCCGCAAATGACACAAGTGCCAGATATATGCTAATAAGGTCCATGTACCTCCGAATCATTTGAGTGTCATGTCATCACCTTGGCCGTTTCCCATGTGGGCCATTTATATGATTGGCAAGATCGAGCGAACAACTTCCAACGGTCACCGCTTCATCCTTGTTGCCATAGACTATTTTACAAAGTGGGTCGAACCGGCGTCTTATGCCAATGTTACAAAACAAGTGGTAGCCCGGTTTATCAAAAGGGATATTATTTGCCGGTATGGAATTCCCGAAAGAATCATTACTGATAATTGTTCTAACCTCAACAAAAAGATGATAACTGACTTTTGTCGGGATTTCAAAATAGAGCATCACAACTCTTCGCCATATCGCCTGAAGATGAATGGCACCGTCGAGGCGGCTAACAAGAACATCAAGAAGATCTTGCAGAAGATGGTTGTGACATACAAAGACTGTCATGAGATGCTACCATTCGTGCTACATGGGTACCGAACGTCAGTACATACCTCGACCGGGGCAACCCTGTTCTCATTGGTATATGGTATGGAGGCAGTCCTTCTAAATGAATTAGAGATCCCCTTGTTGAGGTTAATGATGGACATTAAGCTAAATGAAACTGAGTGGCTCTGATCCAGATACCATCAACTGAGCCTCATTGAAGAAAAACACCTAACAGCTGTATGCCATGGAACAGGCTTTCGACAAGAAGGTACGACCTCAAAGGTATACACTAGGTGACTTGGTGCTGAAAAGGATTCTTCCTCCTCTTAACAATCACAGGGGCAAGTGGACACCCAATTATGAAGGCCCGTTCATGGTTAAAAGGGTATTCTCAGGTGGAGCCTTGATGCTAACAACCATGGATGGAGAAGACTTCCATTCCCCTGTCAACGCAAACGCAGTAAGAAAATACTTCATGTTAAAAAGACCCGCTGGATAAAAACAGAATAAAGATCCAGGCAAAAATGGGCATCCCGGCGAGCAAAAACCAGAATAAAAAGCTCGGGCAAAAATTAGGGCAATATTGGAAAAATAATGTACACCCGTTGAGTTGAAAAGCCATATCGGACAGCTCAGGCAAAAAAGGGTATCCCGGTGGATTGAAAACCCGAAAGGGAGATCCACGCAAAAGAGGGACTAACACGAACGACTGTGATCTGCGAAATTCGTAATCCATCTTTAACTAAGGTTATTCTAAGGGTTGAAGACCAGTCTAATAATCTTTCTCAAAAGGCAGAGCAAGCGGAGAGTCTTGAAGATATACGAGTCATAGTCGGGTCGAAACCTGATGAGATCCATTTTTCACATTGCCAATAGGATAGTCTATTTTCCTTTTGGGCGACTTCGTCTTTCCAGGGAATTGCTTCCTATTGTAATTCCTATTCAGGGAAATATTCCAAATCAATACAAATTTAATTTCAGTCAAATTTATGAATAGCTGCTTTTGTTTTTTTTTCATCTAACATTGTTTGATTGCGAAAACGTCCAGCAAATTGTGATTTATATTGTTTTGCGAACATTCAAATGCTTTCTAACTCATGCAGGAGGACATAAACATCTAATACAACTCTAAAAGGGGTGTTATGTGGCCAGGATGATGATTCATACCTTGAGCCTGGGGCATACAGGTCCAAACTAATTCTCCATGTTGCAGGCACTATCAGTTGTGTTTACACATATGCAGGTACAAGTGTTGCTAGTAGAGCTAAAGTGAACTTCCAGGAAGAATATTTCAACAACTTACTTGAACAAGAACAGGTGCCTTCATGTGTGTCTCCTGTTATCCCCAGTAGAGTGGGAAGTTGAAATATTACCCAACAGTAATGAAAAAAGATGTTTGTCCTCCCCAAGCAGAGGTTTTCTTTCCATACAGGGGCAACCCGCAGCAGTACAAGGAGTTCATTACTCCCCAGTATCCTGTCACCTTAGCTAGGTCATATCTCTGTTTTCCCAGCCAAGTCAGACGGTCTTCATTTCCCCATCAGAGTTCAAGAAGAGTTATCTGCAACAGGGTCTTGGCTCTCCAATCTCAAAGTCCAATTTATTTTTGGAAATGGCGGCAGTTCAGAGCCGGCGTATCATTAACAACGTTCCCCATCCAGTTGTTTCCTCCTCGCCAGGATCAACCAGATCAATGCAGTGATCATCATTTTTACCCAGTCAAGCCATCTGGGATACTTGCAGTCTCCTTCCAGGAGATCCTTTGCATTTGCATATGCATAATCATCATTACATGTGCATCCTCCAAAGCGTAGCATTTCCATCATCATGGAGCATTACGCCATAAATTCAAACATATGCATGCCAGCATGGGCCAGTTTTGAGGTATATTACATAAGACCGGTAACATCTTTTCAACCTGAAATACTCTCCACAAAAGATGCATATATCATTTGCCAGGCACCTTTGTCTTTCCAAGTCAATGTTTGTCACCTTTTCTGTGGCTTGATTCGCTCAACAGTCGCGTTGTTAAGCCCTGTTTCGCCAACAGGCTCCCTTTCTATGGCTTGATTCGCTCAGTAGTCACATCGTCGAGTTCGTTTTGTACAATGGTCTCATTTTTAAGACTTGTTTCGCCAACAGGCTCCCTTTCTGTGGCTTGATTCGCTCAGTAGTCACGTTGTTAAGCCCTGTTTCGCCAACAGGCACCCTTTCTGTGGCTTGATTCGTTCAGCAGTCACGTTGTTAAGCCCTGTTTCACCAACAGGCACCCTTTCTGTGGCTTGATTCGCTCAGCAGTCGCGTCGTTAAGCCCTGTTTCGCCAACAGGCTCTCTTTTTGTGGCTTGATTCGCTCAGCAGTCACATCGTCGAGTCCCGTTTTGTACAATGGTCTCGTTTTTAAGCCCTGTTTCGCCAACAGGCCCCCATCCCGTTGCTTGATTCGCTCAGCAGTCACTTTGTAGGTTCTCGTTATGTACAACGATCCTATTCCACCTTGTTCTATCCCCGCTACCTATTCAGAGATCAAAACAGAAACAAATAATAATAAAAAGCAGATGACGTTTTCCTCATCCACAGAGTTCAAATTTCCAAGTTTTATTCGAGTATTCAATCACTCCATACCTTGAACGTCTAAAAGTCGTTGTAATTATTCGTTTAGGCTTGCATATGATTGAATAGGGGCAGCTGTAATACCTCAAAATTTGCCCTTTCATTCCCTCAACATTTTGCATAGCATTTGCATACATGAATTCATAAAATAACCCAACAACATTGCATCATATTCATCATGGCTGAGGCATAGGTGTCGCTCCCAAAAGATGAGACCGGGCTCAGATATGGTACAGACGCGAACGGTTGGCGAAAGGAGGGCGTGAGAACACACAGGAGTGAACTCACAGGAAATGAAAAGAGTCGCCAGCTAGGCATTTTTATCCCGAAGGAAACGCAATGCTGCATAGACCTAGAAAGATATGGATAAGACGGTTGCGAACCAGAGAGACTGAGAAAGGGGGTTGGTTACAACCTGGGAAGGTATTAGCACCCAGATTGTCTGTCGTACTCGACGGGATCCACGCTTAAAAGATTTGTGTTTTAAAGGGGTAGTGTCAGTGCAATCTGTGTATAAAGAGTTGGAAAAGGATGTACAGGTGTCAGTGTATAGTGTATAAGTGATATGAAGTATGGAAGTGTCAGTGTAAGGAAAGAACACAGTGCTCAAGATAATGAGGCTAAAAGAATAAAGCTGGAAAGAGGGGGAATATACAGAGACTTTTGTTCGATAACTGTTAAGTTATGCCTACATATCCTCTCGTGCAATGAGGAAGTCAGGACACCGTAGTTTGACCCAAAGAGACTGAAAGGTAAATTGACTTGTGAACTGCTTACTTGCCTATGCTCAAGTGTATGACCTGTCTGGCTCAGGTGCTTACTGTCTTGCACTAGACGGAAGAAGCAAGTTCTCGTTTGTGAGTGAAAATGATGAGAAAAGAATCCCGGAGGAGACGATTATTGTTTGTTTTTGAGTTTTCAGTCTTTTATTGCTTTTGAAAGTTTGTCATAGGAAAATGAGCTTAAGCTTAAACCAATGGGTTAGTAAAATCATCACATCTTCCCTCTGATTAGGGGTAATGAGAATGCCTTAAGTGTGAAGTCAGTTTCTCACACTCAATCACCATGGTGCAGGATTAAGATCATTAACCTACTTGTGATTATTTAGATGTTTTTGGTGTTTTTGTTTAGTGTTAAGTAATGAGTTTAAGCCATAATCAGGGATTAAACAGACTCATTACACCATCCTAATAGAAGGATAACAGATGAGAATGTTTAAGCTGAGGAAAGCTCCTCAACTTAATCCATGATTAGGGATTAAACTCATGACAAAACAAAGCCTTTGTTAAGTGGATTTTATTTAATGATATGATGAAGAAGTGAGTTTTATGATTTGTAAGACAACTTGAGGGGGACTTGTCCATTAACACTAGGGTTAGTCCTTCTTAACCAATTAAGGAAGAATTAGAACCCTAATGCAAGGCCCAAGTTACAAGCTTGATGTCTTGATGATTATTAGATGAATTGATTAAAGGATTTAAACACATTAAGGGTTTAACACTTAGGATTAAAGTTATACACTCCATCCTAATAGAAGGATGCAGGCATAAGCTTAATCACAAAGCCTTAAAGCCTTTAGGGTTTAGTCCCTGATTATGAGATGAGAAGAGAAGACTCAATGAGACACAAAGGTAAAACTAAGTGGGGGGAATAATCAAAACCCTAATTATTGTCATGCTTGGTTGTTCCTAAGGTTTGTGAGGTTAACAAGAGAAATCTTCAGAGGAACCACCAGGAAGCAGATGAAAGGAGCAAAGGAAGCAAAGTAACTTGCTTCATTTAAGAAGACAAGTCACTTGAGGAAAGAAAGTAAGAAGAAGAAAGAGCAAACTCAATCTCAAACACAAGATAAAATGCAGCAATGATGCATAAGAGAAAATGAAAAGAAATTGTGAGAAGTGAAGGCAAATTCACTTCTCAAAGAACTTACCACCTGAAAAGTTAGCAAAAGAAATGAAATGCAATGCAAATGGAATGCTATGTGATGATGCAAACCAAAACCAGAAGCATGTGTGTGATGATAATGATGCTATGAGATGACACAAACATGAAACAAGGCATGAGGATGATCATACAAACATATGGATGCAAGAGAAGCATGCTTAGAACCATGATCATACATGAAAAGTTATGGAATGCAAATGGCATACAAAATGGCAAATGAAAGATGCAATGATCAAACATGCTTCTAACATGTCCTAAGATGTGTTATGAATCAATTGGATGCATAGAATGTCATGGCAAGTCATGGTATGCAAGCAAATGCAAGATGAATGCAAAAGGAAGCCCAAATTAGGGTTTATGATCAATGCACAAAACAAAAACCAAAACCAGAAGCAAACATTAAGATAAAAAATTGAAAATGCATTCAAAGGAACCCTAACCCTATACAAACTTACAGCCCAAAGGAAGGGTTCTAACTCTTAACCTAATGAAAGTTATGAATTTCCTAAGATTTCTAGGGTTTTAGGGTACCTTGTCAAGAAAAATGTCAAACAAATTGAAAATGCAAGATCAAATCATGCCAATTTAATCCTATAAACTACATGCTATACAAGATGCAATGCAAAAAGAATCATTGTCCAACTCTTAAAGACTAGGCAGAAATGAATTTTTGAAGATTGGATCAAAATAATGCCTAAAAATGAAATTAATCCCATTGAAAATTGTCAAAAGACATCAAGATCAAAAAAGAAATTTGGTTTGAGAGTTGGACAATGTTTCTAAATGATTTTAAAGGTTTCATGAATTTTTTGGTGATTTTTAAATACCTAAAAGTATTTTTAATTAATTAATTCTCATTAATTAATTAAAAATAAACTTTTAAATTATTTAAAAATATTTTTTAATGCAAAAAATAAAAATAAAAATGTTTTTGGTTTCTGAAAATTAATAAAAGCTTGTATAAAAATTTTCAGAATTTTTAAATGATTTTTACTATTTTTAATAAATTGAATAAAACAAATCAAATAAAATAGAAAATAAAATGAATTAATGGGAAAGTATGCTGATCCTAAGGCTGAGGTTTAAACTGAGAACGCGCGCGTTGACTGGCGCCATATCCAAGGGTGGAGATTTAAACTGGCCAGATTAAATATAAAACTTAATTAATTAGGTTAATGACGTGGATTAGGATTTAATGAGTGAATCTGAACCCTTGAGCACGCGCGGGAGTTGACTAAGTCAGCCTATCCTACGCACCAAATTCAAACTGCAATTAATTACAGGGATTAGCCCTAATTACTTTCAGGTGGCCGGAGAAGACTTCCGGTCGTCTTCTCCGGCAGGACCCTCACCTGAAAGTTGCTAAAATCCCCAAAACTTCATGAAAATGAAAACTAAAAGCCCAGAAATCATCCCCATGCGAAACTAAATCAAAACCCCCACACAAACATCATTTTTCACTCATCAATCAGCCAAATCAAAGCAAAACTCATTTAGGGCAAAAAGTTTCAGAACAATCATACATCCTGGTTTCTCAACCATTTTCAAAAATAATCACATCCCCATGATCAGGGGAGTGCATAGAAGCATTTAAGAACTCAAAATGGAGTTTCTGGAAAAAAAGTTTGAGGTGGCTACCTGAACTGAAGCTTTGGTTTCTGGTACTTTCTGGCTGGTTTCTTGCTTTCAATCAACTCCACTGGACCCCCTGAGAAGCTTTCAATGCTTGTTTGAAGTTTATAATGGATGGTTTGAGAGATGGCAGAAGTTCTGCTCAAGGGAGGGTGATGATCGTGTTTTTGATTCAGGGAGTTTTAGGCTATGGTGATGGGTGGTTTTTGATCAGTGAAGTATGCTGAGTTGATTTGTGAAGTTGGTTTTAGTGTTTGCCGCTTGTGGAGAGTTTTTCGAAAGCTTTTGCAAAATGGGGTGAAAATGAGAGAGCTGTTTTGGAGAGTGTTTCAGGCTTGTGTTGTATATGCTTTGGCTTGCTTTTTGTTTGCAGAAACTATTGTGATAGGTCAAATGAGTTGATGTGTGCTTTAGTGATTGGTATGGCTCAAGTTGCCAAAATGTCAAAGTTGTGTAAGAGAGGCATGGGCTACTTGCTAGCCAAGGACAGATGGGGTGTCCTGCGCAGCAAGATGTGTGGAGAACCCTTGGATTGTTTGTGAAGTCAGCAAGCAAGTGGATTCACACTTGAGTGAGTTTTTGCAACTTGCCTCACTTTTTCTTCTTATGAGATTTCTTGCTCCATAGGCCATAAAAATGAGTGATCCCTTGGCCCATTCTGAAATTTAGAGGTCACATGATCATGTTGTGTGGAAATGATACACATTTGAGGCCTTTAGAACACTTGATCAAGTCATTTTGCAAAATGCCTCTTTGGTAGAAAACTTCAAATTTTGTGATTTTAGCCAACATTGGCAAGCCATAACTTTTGATCTAAAATGAATTAGGTCATGTTCTTGTACTTTTTGAAAAGGGAAAGATCTAATCTACAACTTTCATGACCAAAGTCTTTCCATTTGAAGCATTTTTGAATCAAAAAGTAAAGGTTGAAAAAGTTTCCTAAAATGGCAATTTCATTAAAAAGTCAACTTTCCCAAAAGGTCAACTTTGCAAAAGACTTGAAATTCTTCAATTTTGTGAACTTCCAACATCTTCTATGATCAAATAAAGATCATACACAATCAAAATGATGAAGAACACCCTTTGGTTGGGTCATTGAGGGCCTCAGATGCCCTGATTTTGCACTGACTTGCTTGAAAAGTCAACTCTTGATCAGATGACTTCCCCATGGAATTTCCTCATGAAAATTGATATGCATACTCCTTATACCATATAGAGACCAATAGAAACAAGAATGACCAAAAATTTTGGAGTTATGGCCTTTGAAACCAAAACCCTAATTCTAGGTCATCTGTGCAGTCAAACCTGGTTCTGCTTCCATGCCATTTTCAGTTCTTGTGATTCTTTGACATTCTTGACTTTGAGAGGATACAATATGATGCTTGAACATACATGGACCCCTTTGAAGTGATTAATGGCCTTTGGAGTGGCTCAAGAAGCTCTTGGATTGCTCAGATCACAAACCCTAGATGCAGATGACTTAGCATCAATGTAGTGAATAAAAAATGTAAATGAGATGCTATGATTGGGTTCATGCATATGAAATGATCACAAGCCATGGTGTGAATGGGTGAGGGAAAATTTGGGGTGTTTACAGCTGCCCCTATTCAAACATGAGTTAGCTGTGCAGGATGTAAGCAACGGCTTAACAGGCAAACGATAACTTGTGGTTGAATACCAAAGACAGTCCAAAATTTGCACTCACAGAATGAAGAAGAAAAGGGATATAGATTGTAAAAGGAAATAAAGTATATTGTAAAGTATGGGCAACGGAGGACGACCGTCGAGCAGAGGACGACTGCTGGGGAAAGCGCAATGACGGGGACGGCCGACATGCTGGGGATAAAAGGGATTATGATGGGGACGGCCACCATATAAAGCTGTAAGATTCTCTGGAGATTAATGAAAAATGATGGGGACGGCCATCAAGCTCATAAAGTAAAGTAACCAACGATAGGGACGGCCATCGGGCTAAAACTGATGAAGGACGATCATCAGGAAAAGGAAAAGGGACCACGACGGGGACGGCCATCGGGTTAAAGAATAAATGAAATAATGATGAGGGACGGTCATCAAAGGTGAAGGACGATCACCTGGCAGGGTACGGCTGCCGAAAATATCGCGACATAGGACGAATGCCGGATAAAAGGTCAACGATGGGGACGGCCATCGGACGAGCATGATGAAGGACGATCATCAAGAGGTGAAGGACGATCACCTAGCAGGGGACGGCTGCTCTCAAGGTTTATCATGACGTAGGACGAACGCCAGATAACAAGATCAACGATGGGGACGGCCATCGGATAAAATGATGAAGGACGATCACCTTAGCAGGGGACGGCTGCTAAATATCACGACATAGGACGAATGCTGGATAGGAAAGGTCAACGATGGGGACGGCCATCGGATGAGCATGATGAAGGACGATCATCAAGAGGTGAAGGACGATCACCTAGCAGGGTACGGCTGCTCTCAAAGTATCACGACATAGGACGAATGTCGGATAGAAAAAAAACAACGATGAGGACGGCCATCGAATGAGCATGATGAAGGACGATCATCAAGAGGTGAAGGACGATCACCTAGCAGGGTACGACTGCTCTCAAAGTTTATCATGACATAGGACGAATGTCAGATAGAAAAAGAAATTTGTTTTGGTGGCGATTTACTGGGGAATAGTAAACACGGACGAGTGTTTACATCCAAGAAATAAAAGTATAAGTGTTTAGATGTTTGTGTATGGATTAAAGATGCGGACGAGCATCCTTAGGACTACGATACAGACGAGTATCGAGTAGAAACAAATACTGACACGTGTTCAGAGATGATGATACGGACGAGTATCAACTGGTTAACAGAGAACACGGATGAGTGTTGAATCTGAGGGGACTCTTCTGGGGAATAGTAGACACAGACGAGTGTCTATATTCAAGAAGACAAAAGTGTTTGACACAGTGTATGGATTAAAGATGCGGACGAGCATCCCTAAGACTATGATACAGACGAGTATCAGGTAGAAACAAACGCTTGACACATGTTCTGAGATGATGGTACGGACGAGTACCAACTGGTTAACAAAGAACATGGACTAGTGTCGAACCTGCAGGGATATAAATGGTGTATGCAAGATACGGACGAGCATCTGTATAAGTAAAATAAGTATGAGTTGTGTATATTTGAGTGTTTAACTTGCTGGAGAGAGCGACATGGACGAGTGTCAAAAGGAGAAGAGTATAGTATAAACAAGTATCTGATGTACAAAGTGTTTATGTTACTGTGCTGGGGAAAGCGACACGGACGGATGTCAAGAAAGATATATATAAGTATGTGTGAGTGCAAAGAGGATGCTTTGGCTTTATGCTCTCTGCTGGGGAGTCTGGGGGCATTCTGTATGTTAATGGATTGTTATTATTCACAAGTGTTTGATTCAGAACATGGCTTATGATTATGCAATATGTTGGATTTTTGCCGTAATGCTCCGTATTAGACGGAATGCTACGCTCTGTGGGGGATATGATGTGAATGCTATGATTATGCAAAGGTACAGATCCGGGATTCGGATCCTGTTGCTGTGAAGATCTCTGGTCGATCGGTTTGAAATGGGCGTCCCAGCTGGGGTTTGTAGAAGCTTTCGTCACTCTGTTGTGATTCCTTCATACGTTGTCCTTCTGGATAGAGGCTAAAACTCTGTGGGGGAGATGGCTCCCTGACTTTTGCACTTGGCTAAGAAGGAGGAATGATTGGCAACTCGGCTGGGGAGAAATAACAAGTGGCAACTCAGCTGGGGAGAAAGCACCTGGGGTGCTAGGACTGAGTGAGTGTTGATTTGCCAGCTTGCTGGGATGAAGCTTACATGCCCCATGTTGCGCTTTGAATACCTGCAATCCTGCAAAGATAGAAACATACAAGTAATCCCGAGGTATCCCTTACCGGATTCCGTCATAGGAGTTAGACACTCCCGAGAGTAAGCATATTCCCTGTACGCACTTATTTTTAGAAGAAAAGCATCTGTATTTATGCGATCAGTATTTTAAGGACACCAGACATTTTTGCAAATGAAAATGAAGTGTACGAGGCGAAACATGACTGAAAATCTGATTTTATTAATTCATGTGCCCTGAATTGGCAAGATACAGTCAAAGAAACAAATCCCCTAGAATGAGGAGATTGTTACAAATTGAGAAACAAAAGATGTTGGCAATGTTGACGACGCTTCAAGGAGCTTCCCTTTTGCTATGACTCGTATGACATTTGACGTCTTGCTTTCTGAAGAAGGCTGATTCTGAAAGAAGTTTGATCCTTTCGAAGCTTACCAAGTTGTAAGTGATACAGACGAATTCAGCATGCAGTTGTTCGCTTATTCCCTCATTTTGCATGGATCGCCCTTTCGGGTTTTCAATCCATCGGGATACCCATTTTTGCCTGAGTTGTCCAATGCGGCTTTTCAACTCAGCGGGTGTAAACTTTTTTGTTTATTTTCCCTTATTTTTGCCCGAGTCTTTTATTCTGTTTTTGACTCGCCGGGATGCCCTATTTTTGCCTGGACTTACATTCTGTTTTTATGTCCAGCGGGTCATTTTATGCGAAGTATTTTTTAACTGCATCTGATTTCACAGGGGACGGGAAGTCTTCACCATCCATAGTACTGAGCATCAGTGCTCCACCCGAGAAAACTTTCTTTACTACAAATGGTCCTTCATAGTTTGGAGTCCATTTGCCCCTGTGGTCTGTGTGAGGAGGGAGGATCCTTTTCAGCACAAGATCCCCTACTTGGTACTCTCGGTGCCTGACTTTCTGATTGAAGGCTTTCTTCATTCTTTTCTGATACAACTGCCCATGAAAATTGCGGCCAATCTTTTCTCCTCAATCAGACTCAGTTGTTTGTATCGGGATCGGACCCATTCTGCTTCGTTCAGCTTAACATCCATTAGTACCCGTAGGGAGGGTAATTCAACTTCAACAGGTAGGACTGCTTCCATAACATATACAAGCTGATACGGTGTTGCCCCGGTGGATGTTCTGATTGACGTGCGGTACCCATGCAAGGAAAACGGTAGCATCTCATGCCAGTCTTTGTAGGTGACTACCATCTTCTGCACAATCTTCTTGATATTCTTATTAGCCGCCTCAACCGCGCCGTTCATTTTTGGCCGATAAGGAGAAGAATTGTGGTGTTGGATCTTGAAGTCCCGGCACAGCTCTGCCATCATTTTGTTGTTCAGATTGGAACCATTGTCAGTAATGATTCGTTCGGGAACTCCGTATCGACATATGATATCTCTCTTCAGAAATCGGGCCACCACTTGCCTTGTAACATTTGCATAGGAAGCTGCTTCGACCCACTTGGTGAAATAGTCAATGGCAACCAGGATGAATCTGTGGCCATTTGAAGCAGTCGGTTCAATCTTACCAATCATTTCAATGCCCCACATAGCAAAGGGCCAAGGCGAAGACATCCCATTCAAAGGATTGGGAGGCACATGCACCTTATCCGCATAAATCTGACATTTATGACATTTTCTGGCGTAAGCACAACAGTCTGCATCCATTGTGATCCAGTAATAACCTGATCTTAACAATTTCTTAGCCATCGCATGTCCTCCAGCATGGGTACCAAAGGATCCTTCGTGCACCTCGTGCATCAACAAGTCTGCTTCTGTTCTGTCAACGCACCTGAGAAGTACCATATCAAAGTTTCTCTTGTACAGGGAACCATCGGTGTTCAAAAAGAAACTACCAGCAAGCCTTCTCAAGGTCTTCTTATCATTGGAAGATGCCCCAGGTGGGTGTGTTTGATCCTCCAAGAAGCACTTAATGTCATGGAACCAAGGCTTATCATCTTTGACAACATCTGCTGCAAATACATATGCTGGTCTGTCAAGTCTGGACACTGATATTTGAGGTACAAAATTGGCAGCTTGAACTTTGATCATGGATGAAATGGTAGCCAGAGCATCTGCAAACTGGTTCTCGTCCCGAGGGATATACTCAAGCTTGACTGTTGTAAAGAAAGTCAGTAACCTCCTTGTATAATCCCTGTAAGGTATCAGATGATCTTGGTGTGTGTACCATTTTCCGTTGGTTTGATTAACTACCAGAGCTGAATCTCCGAATACGGTCAATGTCTTGATCCTGAGGTCAATGGCTTCCTCAAGACCCATAATGCAAGCTTCGTATTCAGCTTCGTTGTTAGTGCAGTTGAAGGTGAGTTTTGCTGAGAAAGGCATGTGAACTCCCTTAGGCGTAATGAGTACTGCACCAACACCATGACCATTCATATTAACAACCCCATCAAACATCATAGTCCATTCTTCTTCCGGGTCAGGCCCTTCAGTGTGAACAGGCTCCTCATGATCTTTTGCTTTTATGAACATGATGTCTTCATCAGGGAAGTCAAATCTCATAGGCTGGTAATCATCAATAGGTTGCTCAGCAAGATATTCAGACAATACACTGCCTTTGATGGCTTTCTGAGACGTGTATTGGATGTCATATTCTGTGAGGATCATTTGCCATCTTGCAACCCGTCCGGTAAGTGCTGGCTTCTCAAATATGTACTTAACTGGGTCCATTTTTGAGATTAATAAGGTAGTGTGGGTCAATATATATTGTCTCAGTCGGCGAGCAGCCCACGCTAAAGCACAACAAGTTTTCTCGAGCAGTGAATAACGTTGTTCACAGTCGGTAAACTTTTTGCTTAGGTAGTATATTGCATACTCTTTTCGACCAGACCCGTCATGCTGGCCCAACACACACCCCATCGACTCCTCTAATACTGTCAAGTACATTATCAGAGGTCTTCCTTCAACTGGAGGCATAAGGATTGGAGGCTCTTGTAAGTACTCCTTGATTTTGTCAAAAGCCTTCTGGCAGTCTTCGTTCCACCTGACCGTTTGTTCTTTTCTTAGCAGTTTGAACAAAGGTTCACAGGTTGCCGTGAGGTGAGATATGAACCGTGAAATGTAATTCAATCGGCCTAAGAACCCTCGAAATTCTTTTTCTGACTTTGGTGCAGGCATTTCTTGAATGGCTTTGACTTTATCAGGGTCAACTTCAATCCCTTTTTCACTCACAATAAAGCCCAGCAGCTTACCAGATCGCACCCCGAATGTGCACTTGTTGGGGTTCAACTTCAGTTGGTACTTCCTCAGACGCTTGAATAGCTTTAGCAGATTTACCAGGTGGTCTTATTTTGTGAGGGACTTGGCAATCATGTCATCCACATAACATTCGATTTCTTTATGGATCATGTCGTGGAATAATGTTACCATAGCCCGTTGATATGTTGCACCGGCATTCTTCAGTCCGAATGGCATCACCTTGTAACAGAACGTGCCCCAAGGTGTGATGAAAGTTGTCTTCTCCATGTCTTCAGGTGACATTTTGATCTGATTGTATCCTGAAAATCCGTCCATGAAGGAGAATACCGAGAACTGAGCCGTGTTATCCACCAATACATCGATGTGAGGTAATGGGAAGTCATCTTTCGGGCTAGCTCTGTTCAGATCTCGGTAGTCAACACACATCCTTATCTTATCGTATTTCTTAGGCACAGGTACTATGTTAGCAACCCACGGCGGATAGCTAGTTACAGCAAGGAACCCGGCGTCCCACTGCTTTTGTACCTCTTCTTTGATTTTCATTGCCATGTCTGGGCGAGTACGGCGCAGTTTCTGTTTAACCGGCGGGCAATCTTCTTTTAAAGGCAGCTTGTGCATAACAATGTCGGTGTCCAACCCTGGCATATCTTGATAAGACCAAGAAAACACATCCACATATTCCTGAAGCAGGTCAATCAGTTGTTTCTTCACTGAGTCTTGTAAGCAGGCCCCGATTTTAACCTCTTTCACGTCTTCATCCGTACCAAGATTAATTGATTCGACCTCCTCCTGATGAGGAGTGATAACCTTCTCCTCTTGTCTCAACAATCTGGCTAGCTCTTCAGGAAGCTCGTAATCTTTTTCAACCCCTTCATCAGCTTGATTGATCGGATTGTCAAAGTCATACGAAGTCATAGCCGTGCTGTTGTTGGTGCAGTCTGAAAGGCACTCTCTGCAAGGGTTTAGATTGTGCATTTTAGTGATTGATTTTAATCTTGTTTAAAAAGAGTGAAATGAAGTTATCATTTTGAAAACATTGCCATTTATTTTTGTACAAAAAGAAAAATGGAAAAACAGTGAGCGGAAAAGAAAAAGACTCATTTGCAAAAGATGTCTGATTATCATTGATTGATCTGTTTGCACAAAATTACAGATGGCCCGATTACAAAATGAGTCTTGTCATCTTGGGCAAGATGCAAGACTTGATGCATGCTTAAAATATACAGGAAATAATAATTACTCTGCAGGAGTAACCCTTATAATTTCCTGGGAAGACCAGTTTGAGACACTGCTCCCCGGGATCCTTGGACGTATCCAACTCTCCAGGTTGTGGTCGCTTTCATCCTCGTCTTCCAAGTTGTTCACTGCATCGGGGGCGAGCATCCCCCCACTGACAAAATTGGGCTCTCTAGCAGCCTCTGCTTGATCTTGTTGAGTTGGTTTGTAACCCAACCCAAATCTATCCTCCTTCTTTTCTACGGGCAGCAACTTGCCCCAGCCTTGGGCAGTCCCTTCTTCAACAACCTTCCGGGCTTGCTGATAAGATGTCATTGAGGTTTCGGGTACAGCGGATGCTTCATTTATGTTCAAGGCCTCAAACCCTTGACTCATAGTTTCGTGGATCTCCCCATCCATCTCAATGTATTTGTATGTAGCCAGATGGCTAACAAAAATATCTTCCTCCCCACAAATAGTAACGACTTGGCCTTCCCACTCAAATTTTAACTTCTGGTGAAGGGTAGACGTAACTGCACCAGCGGCATGAATCCAAGGTCTACCCAACAAATAGCTGTAGGCCGGCTGAATGTCCATCACGAAGAAGGTCGTTTTGAAAGTTTGTGGGCCAATCATTATAGGCAACTCAATTTCTCCCAGAACTGATCTCTTAGAACCGTCAAAGGCTCTCACTACCAAGTTGCTGGGACGTAATGCTAATCCTTCATATTCCAGCTTCACAAGGGCTTTTTTAGGTAAGACATTGAGGGATGACCCTGTGTCTACCAGTACATGGGAAAGAACTGCACCCTTACACTCCAAGGTAATGTGCAAAGCTTTGTTGTGATTGCGGCCTTCCATAGTCAAATCAGTGTTGGTAAATCCTAGTCCATTACTAGCGTTAACATTTCCAACCACAGCCTCTAACTGATTGACGGTAATCTCCTCTGGCACATAAGCTGCGTGCAAGACTTTTAATAATGCGTTCCGGTGAGCCTCGGAACACATTAGCAGTGATAAAATGGAGATCTTAGAAGGCGTCTGGTGAAGCTGGTCCACTATCTTGTAATCACTTTTCTTGATGATTCTCATGAATTCATCAACCTCTTGATCAAAAGGGGTTTTCAAAGCTTCTCTAACAACTTGCTCTTCTTGCACCATGCTCTTCCCCTTCACTTTGGCAGCAGCTTCTGCTTCAGCAATGGGTCTTGGAATCTGCGGGGCAAAGAGACGTCCGCTTCGAGTGAAGCCTCCGCCTCCCCCCACATTGTCTATTTGTGGTGAAGAAGTTGATGATTCAAGAGAGATTTTCTGTCCTTCGTAGTATAGATCAGAGCCGTAATGCCAGGGGATGGCATTACTGCTTTCATAAGGAACTGGCCCAGGCACTGTGATAGTGACTGGACTGATAGCAGCTGCAGAAGGGACCATGATAGTATGTGGATCATAGTATATTGTGACCGGTGCTCTGATAGGAGTGGCATTTTGTGAGTTGTAGGCAGAATCATTTGCAGGGTCATAATAAATTGTAACCGTTGAGACACTTTCATTATTTGCTGTTGATGTTGTAGGAGACACTGTTGATTGGATGGATGTTGTTGTTGTAGGAGATTCTGAATGAAGGGGTGCTGAAGTTGTAGAAGGGATGTTTGCTGATATTTGGTTTGTTGAAGTAACAGATGAAGCATTTGTTGATGAGATTGAAGAGTTGTTTGGAACAATTGTTGTTGCAGTTGTAGAAGACTCGGGAATTGTTGTTAAGGAGATTACTGGATTTGGAGGTATTGATGTTGTGATTTGAAGCAAGCCACTCTGGATGAGACCATCTATGCCATCTCTCAAGTTATCACACCCATTTACTGAAATGTTGCAATAAGCACATCCTAGCTCACATCCAGGGAACATTTGACATTCAAGGAGTTGAGCTTTAATCTCTACCAAGGGTGTCCGAATCTGCCCCACACAGGTTATTAAGTAAGACGGCTTATCTTCCTCAATAGCATTGATTCTGGGTCCACCGTGGTTGGGCATAGGGTTCTTGTTAACATTTGGTGGTGGTGCAAAGTTTAGAGCTTTAGAATCTACCAAGTCCTGTACTTTCATGTGCAAAGCTCTACACTTCTCTGTACTGTGGCCAGGTGCATTTGAGTGAAAAGCACATCTGGCGCTGGCGTCGTAATTTCTGGGTAGACTGGCAGGATCTGGAGGTGCCAATGTCCTTAGCTCAACCAGGTTGAGTTTCAGGAGTTGTGGCAATAATGTGGCATAAGGCATAGGGATCAGATCGATCACCCTATTGGCCTGAGATGGTCTCTGTTGATACGGTCTTTGCTGATTGTTGTTGCTGGTGTTGTTGTAGTTTCTCTGAGGAGGATACTGAGTTTGTTGCTGGTAATTTTGTTGCTGTGGTTGGTATGCTGGTTGTGGATGAATTGGAGCGGGAATGGTGACAGCTGCCACTGACCTATGAACATACCGGGGTCTGCCCCTGCTGGTATGGATAGCATTAGTCTCACCAGTTCTTCTTGGGCCTACAAAAGGCTTTCTTGGGTTGCTGGACGAGCTTGCACCGTTGTCAGAAATTTTTCCCATCTTTAATAGGCTCTCAATTCTTTCTCCGGCTATGACTACATCCGCGAAGCTGGTGGAAGAAAAGGCAGCTAGCCTATCAATGTATGTCCCTTGGAGGGTGTTCATAAACATGTCGGCCATCTCCCTTTTCGACATGGGTGGTTGGACAGCAGCAGCAAGCTGTCTCCACCTCTGGGCGTACTCCCGGAAGCTTTCTCTGGATGATTGTGACATTCCCATCAGGAGGGTCATGTTGGGAGCCATATCCAAGTTGTACTGGTATTGTCTGATGAAGGCCTCAGCCAGATCCTTCCAGCACCTGATGGTTGCTCTAGTCAAGTGAGAGTACCATTACCTTGAAGTTCCTATTAAGCTATCTTCAAAATAAAACATCCATAGCTTTTCATCCATGGTATATGCCTTCAGCCTCCCCAGAAAGGATTGCAAGTGGGTTCGCGAACAGGAAGTTCCGTTGTACTTCTCAAAGCACGGAGGTTTAAACTTGTGGGGAATCCTGACCCCGTCCACTAAGCCCATGTCCATGACATCAAAACCCAAGGAGTTTTGAGACTCCAAGGACCTTAATTTTTCAGCAATTTCATCTAGCCTTCTGTCATAGGCTTCATCCCCAACTCCCATCACAGTGAACTGATCTTCCTGGGGGTCTTCTTGCAGTACTCTACCTGTAGTAGCATTCCCTTGCACATTAGCAGGGATGTTGATCTCTGGATGAAGGTGGGGTCCAAATACCGGTGGGTTGATATGAGGCTGAACCCTCTCATTGTTGCTTGTCCCACCAGTCCCTAGATGGGGGTCTTCCTGAGTCTGCCTTTCTACCAAAGCTCTTAATCTTTCTTGGCTCTGTGCCAATCCATTCATCACCTCCATAAACTGGGTCATCTGATTCCTCATTTCCAGTCTCTCATTGGCCATTTGAGTCCTGACCTCTGTAAGGTCCTGTTGTACCTGGTCCATCTGTATACCCGGAAGGTTGTTGCGGGTAGGATATCTGTGTGGACGGTTGAGTGGGAACACCCGTCGTCGAGCAATAGTTCCTGAGTCACAACAGAGTTAGTAACAAAAACAAAACAAACCTACAAAACAAAACAAAGGTTAGTATGCAATGCAGTATGCTTATTTGTTTCCAAGGTATCAGGCTTGGCACTTGGTTTTGACCTTTCCAGACCCCTGAGGAAGACGCTTTTGATGTTGCTTGAAAGAACTCAGATAAAACAAACCAACACATATATTACAAAAAGTGAATGATACATAGTTTGTTTCTCTTTACAATACATGCCCTCTGAGGGGTCAAAATACAACACAAAAAAGGAAAAGTACAATGAAATGAAAGCAACAACAAGTAAAAGTCAGACACCAAGACCAAACTCATCCTCCTGAACTTCCTTTAGAAGTGCTTCAGTCACAGGATCAGCTGGACGCTCTGTAAGGTTCCTGATAAGGAGATTCCTGGTAGTAACAGCTGCAGTTAGCTTCTTGTGTCGACTCTGGTCCTTTGACCTCTTCACACCAGCTCTAATCTTCAACTCTGAGATCTCTCTCTGGGCTGCTAGCAGGGCTTCCTGTTTCTCCTTTGCACTAGCCTCCAACTGCTCAATCTTATCCTGAGTCCTCTTATCTTCCTGAGTACGAGCTTTGGTGATCCTGACCCACCTAGCTTGACTCTCTTTCAGATACAAATCAGTCCTGGCCTTCTGGAACTGAGCCTCCTTGCAGGCATTCTTCAAGATCTGCTCTCCAGCCCTTGACTTCTTAATGTAGTCCTCTGACTTCTCAATCCTATCTAGATGCTCCACCTTTAGCTTCTCCAACCTTTCAATGTCCAGCCGACCATCACTCCTCTCCCACAGGGTCTTCTGTAGAGCCTGAGTCAGACTCTCATTCCTCTCTTTCAATTTCTCAAACTCCTCCAGGCTGACAGTAGCTGGAGGTGGTGCTGTGGATGGCCCAGGGGTGTCCTCAATGGTGAAGGGCATCCCAGAAATTTGAGCCCTGGCATGAGACCACTCATAGTACTGAGCTGAGGCCACATTGTTGCATCTTCCAAGAATGGCCATTCCCTTGGTCTGGACATTGTCCCAAGCCCAGGATGCTTGCCTGACAATAGCCAGATTAGGCTTAATCTCACAATAAAGGGTCTCAGCCAAGTCTTGTGCTCTAGGAGTGTGGACCAATGCATAGCCCAATTGTCTTTTGAATAGCAGAGGGTTGTAGTTGATGCAACCCTTCACTCCTATCAGGGGTACATTGGGGAACTGCCCACAACTAGTAATGATGTCCCTGCCCTTGGTGCTCTGAGTGCACCACCTGATGTCAGTTGAGGTCAAAGCAATGAGTCTTCTATCCCAATTCCTCTGCTGGTGAGGATTCAAGAATGCATCAGTCTTGGGCAAGTGTTTGAGCAGCCAGGTGTGGAACAGGGGAGCACAGCACCTTACCAACCTCCCTCTCTGCTTTTCATTCCTTTGGTGGATAGAGTAGTAGAAATCTCCCAGTAAGGTGGGCACTGGGTTCCTCAGAATGAAAAGATGGATTGCATTCTTGCTAATGAACTTAGGCTCATCTGCAAATAATATGACCCCATATATGCTAAGGGATAATAATGCACAGACTGCCTTCCATTCTCCCAAGGAGGCCTTCAGGATGGCCTGAGAAGTCAAGAAATCCAAATGTAGACCAGAGATTCCAGCCTTGGTAGTCATATTCTGCTCAATTAGACAAGGTTCCAAATATAGTGCCTTTGCCACTTCTTCATTACTAGGAAAAGCCATCTCAGGGTTGAAGGGGACTCCACCCCTGATAGGTACACCAACCAATGATGAATACTCCTCTAATAAAGGCCCCAACTGAAAATCCTGAAAGGTGAAGCACCTCAGAGGGGGATCATAGAACTGCAGGCAAGTATGAATCAAGCTTCTCTGGGAAGGGTCCAAATCCATAACCACATCAAGTATTCCTCCATAATGTTCTCTGAATAGTGGTATATGGTCTGGAGTAATCGGGGCCTGGACCTTCCTGATGTTAGCCAACTCAGGCTCAAAGAAATGGTAGGAGATGTTGCTCTTCTTGGGTGCCATGTTGTTGAAGAAGAGCTGAGACAGATGCTGATGATGGAGAATAATACTGAAGATGGGCCACTGACAGGCTGATGCTAGTGATGCAAGTGACTGAAGCAGGTAGCTGATGGGGATAGCTGAAGCAGATACTGATGGAGATAGGTCTATGCAGATGAAGGGGTCAAAACCAAGCCAAAATATATGATGGATACCCTGAAAAACAAATAAGCAAATGTTAAAATGATGCAATGATGATGTATGCAAATGATATGCAAGGGTTTGTGATCAAGCTGGATCTGATTACTGCTTTGATATAAGTCCATGTATGTTCAAGAAATCCAGACGGGGGTTCATAAATCCAGTAACCAAGGTGGGGGACTCAAATAAAGAGTCACATGTCCAGGGTTAAAATCACAAGAACTGTTCCAAAATGGAGTATTCTTAATCAAAACAAAGTAACAGGGTATGCTGAGGTCAAGGGTACCTGCAAACCTGTAAACAGCCCAACCCCCTCACAGGTGGTGTTCTAAAACAAGGATCCTCAGACTTGGATCAGTTATGAGAAGTGTAAACACTTCCAACCCGGAGGTACAGTGTTTACAATAACCATAAGAGATCCTCCTCTAATTCACCTCAGTTTCTGAAGGTCATAATAAAGGTCATCCAGACTTAGCAGGCTTCCCAGATAGCCCTAGCACTACAGGAAATCTGTAGCACAGAGTTCTCAAGAAGAAACCCATATCTGAACCGTGTTTCATATTCCCGCACCAGACCGAAATGGAATGGGAAAGAACATGAACCACTCTAGCCTAGGTGTCACTCAGGTCCCAGGTATAGGACCTCAACTCTCAATAGAAACCCACCCACCAAAGCAACAAAACCAGATCCAGCCAGAACAGTATGACAGTATGATATATGTAAAGCTATAAAGAAAGCAATAAAACAACTGTACATAAGGCAATAAACAAAATAAATATACAAACACAAATAGCACATAACACCCCAGTAAACACAAATCAATCAAGCGCTAGGAGGAACCCACAAAAAGAACCAGAAGCCCTGGTTACAGTATAAGGGTCCCCAGCAGAGTCGCCAAGCTGTCGCTCCCAAAAGATGAGACCGGCCTCAAATATGGTACAGACGCGAACAGTCGTCGAAAGGAGGGCGTGAGAACACACAGGAGTGAACTCACAGGAAATGAAAAGAGTCGCCAGCTAGGCATTTTTATCCCGAAGGAAAGGCAATGCTGCATAGACCTAGAAAGATATGGATAAGACGGTTGCGAACCAGAGAGACTGAGAAAGGGGGTTGGTTACAACCTGGGAAGGTATTAGCACCCAGATTGTCCGTCGTACTCGACGGGATCCACGCTTAAAAGATTTGTGTTTTAAAGGGGTAGTGTCAGTGCAATCTGTGTATAAAGAGCTGGAAATGGATGTACAGGTGTCAGTGTATAGTGTATAAGTGATATGAAGTATGGAAGTGTCAGTGTAAGGAAAGAACACAATGCTCAAGATAATGAGGCTAAAAGAATAAAGCTGGAAAGAGGGGGAATATACAGAGACTTTTGTTCGATAACTGTTAAGTTATGCCTACGTATTCTCTCGTGCAATGAGGAAGTCAGAACACCGTAGTTCGACCCAAAGAGACTGAAAGGTAAATTGACTTGTGAACTGCTTACTTGCCTATGCTCAAGTGTATGACCTGTCTGGCTCAGGTGCTTATTGTCTTGCACTAGAAGGAAGAAGCAAGTTCTCGTTTGTGAGTGAAAATGATGAGAAACGAATCCCGGAGGAGACGATTATTGTTTGTTTTTGAGTTTTCAGTCTTTTATTGCTTTTGAAAGTTTGTCATAGGAAAATGAGCTTAAGCTTAAACCAATGGGTTAGTAAACTCATCACATCTTCCCTCTGATTAGGGGTAATGAGAATGCCTTAAGTGTGAAGTCAGTTTCTCACACTCAATCACCATGGTGCAGGATTAAGATCATTAACCTACTTGTGATTATTTAGATGTTTTTGGTGTTTTTGTTTAGTGTTAAGTAATGAGTTTAAGCCATAATCAGGGATTAAACAGACTCATTACACCATCCTAATAGAAGGATAACAGATGAGAATGTTTAAGCTGAGGAAAGCTCCTCAACTTAATCCATGATTAGGGATTAAACTCATGACAAAACAAAGCCTTTGTTAAGTGGATTTTATTTAATGATATGATGAAGAAGTGAGTTTTATGATTTGTAAGACAACTTGAGGGGGACTTGTCCATTAACACTAGGGTTAGTCCTTCTTAACCAATTAAGGAAGAATTAGAACCCTAATGCAAGGCCCAAGTTACAAGCTTGATGTCTTGATGATTATTAGATGAATTGATTAAAGGATTTAAACACATTAAGGGTTTAACACTTAGGATTAAAGTTATACACTCCATCCTAATAGAAGGATGCAGGCATAAGCTTAATCACAAAGCCTTAAAGCCTTTAGGTTTTAGTCCCTGATTATGAGATGAGAAGAGAAGACTCAATGAGACACAAAGGTAAAACTAATTGGGGGGACTAATCAAAACCCTAATTATTGTCATGCTTGGTTGTTCCTAAGGTTTGTGAGGTTAACAAGAGAAATCTTCAGAGGAACCACCAGGAAGCAGATGAAAGGAGCAAAGGAAGCAAAGTAAATTGCTTCATTTAAGAAGACAAGTCACTTGAGGAAAGAAAGTAAGAAGAAGAAAGAGCAAACTCAATCTCAAACACAAGATAAAATGCAGCAATTATGCATAAGAGAAAATGAAAAGAAATTGTGAGAAGTGAAGGCAAATTCACTTCTCAAAGAACTTACCACCTGAAAAGTTAGCAAAAGAAATGAAATGCAATGCAAATGGAATGCTATGTGATGATGCAAACCAAAACCAGAAGCATGTGTGTGATGATAATGATGCTATGAGATGACACAAACATGAAACAAGGCATGAGGATGATCATACAAACATATGGATGCAAGAGAAGCATGCTTAGAACCATGATCATACACGAAAAGTTATGGAATGCAAATGGCATACAAAATGGCAAATGAAAGATGCAATGATCAAACATGCTTCTAACATGTCCTAAGATGTGTTAGGAATCAAATGGATGCATAGAATGTCATGGCAAGTCATGGTATGCAAGCAAATGCAAGATGAATGCAAAAGGAAGCCCAAATTAGGGTTTATGATCAATGCACAAAACAAAAACCAAAACCAGAAGCAAACATTAAGATAAAAAATTGAAAATGCATTCAAAGGAACCCTAACCCTATACAAACTTACTGCCCAAAGGAAGGGTTCTAACTCTTAACCTAATGAAAGTTATGAATTTCCTAAGAATTCTAGGGTTTTAGGGTACCTTGTCAAGAAAAATGTCAAACAAATTGAAAATGCAAGATCAAATCATGCCAATATAATCCTATAAACTACATGCTATACAAGATGCAATGCAAAAAGAATCATTGTCCAACTCTTAAAGACTAGGCAGAAATGAATTTTTGAAGATTGGATCAAAATAATGCCTTAAAATGAAATTAATCCCATTGAAAATTGTCAAAAGACATCAAGATAAAAAAAGAAATTTGGTTTGAGAGTTGGACAATGTTTCTAAATGATTTTAAAGGTTTCATGAATTTTTTGGTGATTTTTAAATACCTAAAAGTATTTTTAATTAATTAATTCTCATTAATTAATTAAAAATAAACTTTTAAATGATTTAAAAATATTTTTTAATGCAAAAAATAAAAATAAAAATGTTTTTGGTTTCTGAAAATTAATAAAAGCTTGTATAAAAATTTTCAGAATTTTTAAATGATTTTTACTATTTTTAATAAATTGAATAAAACAAATCAAATAAAATAGAAAATAAAATGAATTAATGGGAAAGTATGCTGATCCTAAGGCTGAGGTTTAAACTGAGAACGTGCGCGTTGACTGGCGCCATATCCAAGGGTGGAGATTTAAACTGGCCAGATTAAATATAAAACTTAATTAATTAGGTTAATGACGTGAATTAGGGTTTAATGAGTGAATCTGGACCCTTGAGCACGCGCGGGAGTTGACTAAGTCAGCCTATCCTACGCACCAAATTCAAACTGCAATTAATTACAGGGATTAGCCCTAATTACTTTCAGGTGGCCGGAGAAGACTCCCGGTCGTCTTCTCCGGCAAGACCCTCACCTGAAAGTTGCTAAAATCCCCAAAACTTCATGAAAATGAAAACTAAAAGCCCAGAAATCATCCCCATGCGAAACTAAATCAAAACCCCCACACAAACATCATATTTCACTCATCAATCAGCCAAATCGAAGCAAAACTCATTTAGGGCAAAAAGTTTCAGAACAATCATACATCCTGGTTTCTCAACCATTTTCAAAAATAATCACATCCCCATGATCAGGGGAGTGCATAGAAGCATTTAAGAACTCAAAATGGAGTTTCTGGAAAAAAAGTTTGAGGTGGCTACCTGAACTGAAGCTTTGGTTTCTGGTACTTTCTGGATGGTTTCTTGCTTTCAATAAACTCCACTAGACCCCCTGAGAAGCTTTCAATGCTTGTTTGAAGTTTATAATGGATGGTTTGAGAGATGGCAGAAGTTCTGCTCAAGGGAGGGTGATGATCGTGTTTTTGATTCAGGGAGTTTTAGGCTATGGTGATGGGTGGTTTTTGATCAGTGAAGTATGCTGAGTTGATTTTTGAAGTTGGTTTTAGTGTTTGCAGCTTGTGGAGAGTTTTTCGAAAGCTTTTGCAAAATGGGGTGAAAATGAGAGAGCTGTGTTGGAGAGTGTTTCAGGCTTGTGTTGTATATGCTTTGGCTTGCTTTTTGTTTGCATAAACTATTGTGATAGGTCAGATGAGTTGATGTGTGCTTTAGTGATTGGTATGGCTCAAGTTGCCAAAATGTCAAAGTTGTGTAAGAGAGGCATGGGCTACTTGCTAGCCAAGGACAGATGGGGTGTCCTGCGCAGCAAGATGTGTGGAGAACCCTTGGATTGTTTGTGAAGTCAGCAAGCAAGTGGATTCACACTTGAGTGAGTTTTTGCAACTTGCCTCACTTTTGCTTCTTATGAGATTTCTTGCTCCATAGGCCATAAAAATGAGTGATCCCTTGGCCCATTCTGAAATTTAGAGGTCACATGATCATGTTGTGTGGAAATGATACACATTTGAGGCCTTTAGAACACTTGATCAAGTCATTTTGCAAAATGCCTCTTTGGTAGAAAACTTCAAATTTTGTGATTTTAGCCAACTTTGGCAAGCCATAACTTTTGATCCAAAATGAATTAGGTCATGTTATTGTACTTTTTGAAAAGGGAAAGATCTAATCTACAACTTTCATGACCAAAGTTTTTCCATTTGAAGCATTTTTGAATCAAAAAGTAAAGTTTCCCAAAAAGTCAACTTTGCAAAAGACTTGAAATTCTTCAATTTTGTGAACTTCCAACATCTTCTATGATCAAATAAAGATCATACACAATCAAAATGATGAAGAACACCCTTTGGTTGGGTCATTGAGGGCCTTAGATGCCCTGATTTTGCACTGACTTGCTTGAAAAGTCAACTCTTGATCAGATGACTTCCCCATGGAATTTCCTCATGAAAATTGATATGCATACTCCTTATACCATATAGAGACCAATAGAAACAAGAATGACCAAAAAATATGGAGTTATGGCCTTTGAAACCAAAACCCTAATTCTAGGTCATCTGTGCAGTCAAACCTGGCTCTACTTCCATGCCATTTTCAGTTCTTGTGATTCTTTGACATTCTTGACTTTGAGAGGATACAATATGATGCTTGAACATACATGGACCCCTTTGAAGTGATTAATGGCCTTTGGAGTGGCTCAAGAAGCTCTTGGATTGCTCAGATCACAAACCCTAGATGCAGATGACTTAGCATCAATGCAGTGAATAAAAAATGTAAATGAGATGCTATGATTGGGTTCATGCATATGAAATGATCACAAGCCATGGTGTGAATGGGTGAGGGCAAATTTGGGGTGTTTACAATAGGTATGTGGTCAATGATTGGAGCCATTAAAGGTTGTACAAAGGCAACCAAAGGGTTACAAATCTCCTCAACCTTGTGAAAAGGGTTCACAACATCCCACAAGTCTTAATTTGAAGCCATAAGCCATGGATATATTTGAATTGATCAGGAGAGGCAAGCAGTGCAGCATCTCCTAATAAAAAGGGCCAAATTAGTGTTTCACTTCTATTGGGCTTCCGCATGAAATTTTGATTCAAAGTGGATTCCATTGTCTTATATATGATGTCAAGTACCTAGAGTTCAAATTTCATCCATAATTTCATTTTGGAAGACGTTCAATTGGCCAGATGACTGAAAATCAGGGATTTGGGGAAAAGTAAATCATGCTGAAGAAAAAGTCTACTCCTGACTTTATGAGATCAAAATCATTAAATTAGGGTTATAAGGATCCTATGGTTCAAATTTGATCTAGAAATGATGTAAGAATCAAAAGAAATCAAGAAAACCAAAACTTACCATTTTTGGAAAATTAGGGTTTCCAAAAATGGCAAGTTTTGGCCATTTTTGCAGCATCTTTTAGATAGGCCTTCTCCCAAAATATGAGGGCTATCAAAATTCTACCTTGAGCCAATTAAATAGGGCATCTTAACCTTCAAATCCATAGGTGGAAATCACTCATACCGTTAAAATTAAGAGAGATATGATCTTGCAAAGTTTGAGCAAAGTATGGCAAAATGCAAGTCATGGGCGAGGCAACTTGCAGGCCAGCGTGCGCGCCCTGCCTGGAAATTCATCAAACAGGTGGGGCTCAAGATATCAAGCCATTTTTCTCCATCTAAAAGGCTTCAAATGATTTTTTTTTGGACTACAAATTTGTTCCTTGATGTGATTCCTATAATGTTGATGTTCAAAGTTTTTCCATTTGATCAAAGGATTGGAAGTTATGAAGGAGAAAAGTAGGGAGGTTGCAACTGGTCACACATAGGCCAATGGATGCAAGGCAAGCCAAAATCGCGCAAGGCATTTTTGCAGTCACATTGCCTTGTTTTCAAAGGAGTATTTAAGGAATTTAGAAGCCATATCCTATCATGATCTAAACCCGAAACTTGTTCTATGATCTTTCTACTTCAAATTGAGACTAAGAAGCACATGAATTGATGGCTTGTGCAGGAAGAAAGCTCCCATAGAAGAGCATGGCTTCAAACTAGCTTGCTTGGGTGATAAGACAGTGCAATTTCACTTCAGCTCATCAGTTTAACATCATCCATTATATTAAGATTCAGGCACATTGCATTAAGGGATTGATCATATGGCTGCTGGTTCACATCAACTGCCATGTACCAACTTGAAGCCTTCAAATCAAGGAGCATTGATAAAGCATTGCAGGTTGCATTTGAATACCTGCAGGATCACACCTCTTGCTATGCATCCCATAGAGCTTAGTCCAAATGACATTGCACTGCAAGCTACAATCATTGGATCATGTTACCCATTGCCATACTCTAATCCCTACCATGAACCTCATGAAATTTACAACATGTGATCCAGCTCAAGTGTGGATGTTTCTAGAGAGATTACAGTTGGCATAACTTCCATAACAACCTCACTCACTTAACTCCACTCACTCAGTTAACTCAGGGCATGTTAACCATGGTTAAGGGCCCTATAAAAAGAACTCACCGCTTCAGTTTGTAGGGTCAGCATCATTTCATCACAAATCACCAAAATTCTCAAGCATTCTCTCTAAATTTTCACACTGCATTTGGCTTCGAGGAGAATTCATCTTCAATCAGTTAGATCCATTCTTCTTCACCTCAAGCACAATCTCCATGGATTGCATAGCCTAGAACTTCAAGGATCAAGCAGTGCACATTTTGAAGCTTCATTGCATTTTAGATCCAAACTCCTCAAATTGCATCAATTTGGTTTCATTCATCTTCAATCCATCATCATCATCATCTCAAGTATAGGATCCATGGAATATACAACTTGAACTACCAAGAATTCAACACTGCACAACATTGATCTTCACTGCATTTTCATCAACAACTCAAGATTCATAGCTCCCAGAGTGTTTATTTCACTTTCTTTGATCAAGATCAAGCAATCTAAGGATTCTCCTCTCTGGTCTTCTAGCAATACTTTAATCTTTCTGCAATTCAGGTATGTCCTGAAATTTGACTTGCTCGAATTGTATGTTTTCCATTGGTTTCATGTTGATTGAAACTTGATAGAAGCTATTGGATGGTTGGCTAGTTAATATGCACTCTAGGTGCTTAGATTCAATTTTCAGGTTGATCTTCTTGCTTTCGATTCATGAGATGTAGGAACCCTAAATGGATTGTGAGGCCATATTTGTGATCAGGGAAGAGAGACGAACACATTGATGGTTTTAGTTTTCATTTTAGTGTTGATTTGTGTTTTCCCTGCTGGAGCTTGTCCGGAGAAGATAACTGGAATTCATCTCCGGTCATCTGAACAGTGTTGCCCTAATTTCCATAACTTTAAGTCATGACCTTTGGATCCTTTCAATCTAACGTCCCACATTGT